>CM051521.1:43925082-48925082 GCA_028015205.1 Mytilisepta virgata | reverse complement strand
CCGGAATTACCGCATCCGGGACAGAAATTATTATTCCGATCACGTGACTTTAGTGTTTTGTTAGGCACGAGAATGGCGCTTTCCAGGCAATCTCCGGCGCGGAGTTCATATCCGTTCCGTTCCACTACGCACCATTACACAATATATGCACTATAAAGTGCAGTATTGCGAAGCATGTACGGAACGGATATGAACTCTGTGACGGAGATTGCTTTCCAGGTTACGAAAGTAAAAGGAAATTTGAAGGATAATGCAAGTCGGGCGAGTTTTAGCTTTCTGTATTCATGGCATGATATACCTCTCTGGGACAGAAATTGTCGCAAAATTTACCGGGGCTGCCATATTCATGATATTGTTATTGTTTCTATGCCTAACAAAACGTCACATGACACGTTATTCTTTATCTCCATTGCAAAGAGCGATCGATCTCGAAAAAGTCGTATTTGCCAAATGGTTCTGAATGTACTTCTTTACAATATTCCAAAAGTTGTACAAATTGACCCAAATCGCCTATATACACAACCTTTGTGGGTAGAAATCTTGAACTTATTAATGATGAACCGTAAAATGTCTGTTTGTTAACATGAAAATGCATTGCATACAATTGTTTAAGATTAAAAGAAGGTAAATATTTAAAAATTAAAAATTCAATGCTTATGAGTGAAACTAATACAGGGCAAAGTGGCTCTACTCCTTTTCAAACTCTAGTAAAATAATTATTACAATTAATAAAAAAAATACTGTAGATTACTTGAAAGCGTACCGTCCATCGCAACCAATTACATTACAACTACAAACCTCGATTACAAAAGACAATACATACGACAGCAAATTTTTCTGTTGTGAAGTGTTACACTATGAACGTTGTATAACTGCCCAATATCTACGGCCCACCAATGAAATCTACTTATGGATCTGGTACGCGTACAGGGAGCACCGGGAATTCTCACTCCGTCTACGCCTCTTTCTGCTGTTCGATCTCCGAAGGTAGAGCTTTGATTTGCTTCTTTCTTTAGGGCAATATTTGTTCTTATTCCTATAATTGAAACCAATTTGCCTGGTATATTAATTTTGAATAATCTGACAAAAATCTGTCCAAAAAGCTAGAAATTGCAATATTGAAATTTAAAAAGAATTAAGTAAAAACATTTTTTTAAATGACCGTTTTATATAAAGGTTATTCATAGAACGCTTTAAGTGTCTATTCAACAGGAAAAATACTGGGATTTGAAAGAAATGCCATCCAGACAAAGTGTTATCTATAAATTAAATCAATACGTAATTCCTATTTGGTTCCTATAGAAATATTTGAAAGAATCAAGACAATGTTGGAGCAAATTCGTGTAAAACGCACAAGTGTTGAAATGATTATATCTCTTAATGGCTTTTAAAAATCGTAGCATACTTCTAGAAAGAAAGAAAAAACCAGGGGCCAGGTTTTCGAAAGTATCGTAAGATTTATCGTAAGACATATCTTATGACATTACTTGCGACTAAGTTATGATGGTCTTACGACCTGATGTAAAACAAAGGTATCCTAGGACAATCATAGTTACGACGATCGTATGACCATCGCAAGCCAGTAATGACAAATAAAGAAATTTTAAATGATTTAACAAAGTATCCAATTTAATTAAAAAGGGTACATGTAACTACAGGAAAAAAAAATAAAAAAAGAACGTTTAATTAGTTTAAAATTTTAAAAAAAATAGCCTTAAAATAAATAATGCATATACGTTTACTGTACATGTGTAACATGCATGTACAAGTAAATCAATTATGGAATGTGAAAATCTATTAACATGGATTAATAAAACCATTGTAAAAGTTTATCGTTCTACTCTATTTAAATATGAATAAGAATGTTTTTACGTTGCATTAAGTATCATAACTTTTACTTTACTTTCGGTTATCATAAGACCATCTTACGACCCTTCTTTGGTGTCGTAGCTTTGTGACAATTATTTGCTCATCATTCATGTAATCTAGAGGGTTATTTCTATCACGGAATATCCTATTCCAAGGAATATTTACATTCCGTTGTTGCAGATGCATGTAAACAGCAGCCATTTTTATGTTGCAACAACTATCATAACTTTTACTTTAGTTACGATCATCATAAGACCATCTTACGCCACTGTCTTTGGTGTCATATTTTTGTGACAAATTTTGTGACCCTTTCAAAAACCTATTTTATGACTGCGACATGTCGTAAGACCATCTTACGATATGTCGTAGTCATAAGACATCTTCGAAAACCTGGCCCCAGTATTTTCTAAACTAATTCAACAATTCCTTACCTTCAGCATCACTGAGTAACAGTAACAAACTGATAAAACAGGAAACTGATGGCATTTCCTTTATCACCCGACGCAGTAACATTGCAACCAATCTGTATTTTGTGTCTTTGTGACTGTGGTGCACAGGATATTTTATTCGCTCATCTAAAGTATAAAAAAATTACATATTTATCTTTTGTGTAGAAATAATGACATCTAGTATCAAAACTACCAAACACCAATTTTACACAATGTAAAAATAATAAAACATTTTTCTTCATAAAAGGATTCATTTTTTTGGACAAATGCATTCGATGCATTTTTGATAAAGCGACATTGTCCTGAGTAATTGAAAATGCAAATATTGATATTACAATTCTATGATATCAATGTCGATGCACAAGATGTGCAAATTATAAATTGTAAAGTATTCTTTTGCAGTAATGGTCTCTTCTATTGAAAATGAAATATTATATTTTATAACTTGAATTCCAGTTTTTTGGGGTTTTTCAAGTGGATACTCAAGAAGACCACAATACCCAGTTATTAAATCTATTAAAATAGCTGGATTATTCCATTCTCATGATTTTTTTCCGAAGCAACATTAACTATAAGACGTTTAAGAAAAATGAACTCTATTAACTTTTGTCATTCTAAAAAAAAGACCTTCGACATAAGCAAGGGTGAAAAATCTAATTAACAACCGCCCTGTTAGTTCTTGCGAATCGAAAGTAAACTCAAGATACATAAAAGCTTTCTTTAGACCTGAAAAAGGTAACAGTCATTTGACCAATTTTAAGGGTTTTTATTTGGAAGTTTTAGTATAAAAATGTTACAAATTTGTAAAAACTAAAGATATCTTCCTCGTCCGGAGCTCTATCCTCAAATGGCCTATGCTTTACCGTTTTGGTCACTTTGGAATTTGAATCGACACTTCAACGTGAAGTGTGGGAATTGGTATCACACATTATTTATTTGCTTCAATTTTCAAATCAATACTGAAGTATTGTATACTCGGCATCCCACCCATATAGGAATGAGTTAAGTAATTAACGTACTGTTAGAAATGTAAATACTAAAAATGTGTTATCTGTTGATAGAACACATCGTGATTGAATGTCATAGTAATTTCCTTCGATTTTAACTGAATGCTAGGAATTAAATTTCAGTTTGAACTTTAAAGTCTATTTTATATTCAGAAGATTTCGACCAATAACGATATTTTTAAATGGCAACTATCGATGACACAACATGTAAATCTTAGAAACACAGTTAGACGGAACAGTAAGGATCCCTCTAAAGACGACTCTAAATGAGCCACATGTGCCAATTGCTCAGAGTGCAAATATGCTAGTTTTTTTTTCAGTGTGATAAGGAAAACACTTGTTTGATATTCAGTGAAAAGTAAGTTTATTGACTCCATGCAAGGTATTGCACCGATCTTCATAATCGGTATTACTGCCATAATTAATAGAATTTTGATAGACCACCTAAAGATGATTCCTCAAAAGTTTGATCTCAATTGATCTAGTAGTTAAACGGGAAATTTTGTTTTATCTGTCTTTGGAAAAGATGGCCATATTGGTACAGGTCTGGAACCTTCGACACTGTTTTAAAAGCTGACCACCTAAAGACCGTTTGACACCAATTTTGACCCAATGACCAAGTGTTTTCGGATGTTTGAATTATTATATTACGACTTATCTACTTTTAGTAATGGCTGCCATTTGATTTTAATTGCATAATTAGCTTCATAAGAAACATTTATTCAATATTATTTTACTGAGAAAGAGATTTAAATATAAAATTTACGGACAACGTATGATGGCGATAAGTGATGGCAAAAGTAGATATGTTGCCAACATTAAATTAGTTGTATTTTCCTTCCTTTTAATGAGTCAAAAGTTCTGAACATTGCTATAGAAAACTTATTTCAGTATTTTTACATGTACATCTAAAGCATTTTTACATGTACAGCTAATGCATATACACGCAAAAACAAGTGCTAGACTTGCTAGACTTTCATACACTGGAACTATGATAGATTGAGTATTACCTTCTCAAAAGGCCATATTTATCATTTGTAAGAAAACTTTATAATAGGAAAGGTCAACAATGACAAACCAATCAACTCCGGCCAAAAGACAGACCCTGGACAAAAACTAACATAAAATATCACAAAATACAAACATAAACACAACAGAGTCAGACTTGGTTGAAACGGTTTTATAGATACCAAAAACCTCCCCCTTATTAATCCTGACACTCTGGTGTACAAAACATAATAAATAAAGCCAATGCAGTATGATTATCAAGAAACTGACTGCTTACTAGGACTGCTAAATTTGGTTGGCCTTTTCATAATTTAGATAGTAGTGTCAAAATGTGCTTGTTTTAAAAGGTAAACTTGAGCAAATTCGTGCAAAACGTACAAGCTGTGATGTCTATATACACACCATACCATGGTGCCACAGAAAATTAAAGTCGTCCCTTTTATAATAAATTTTAGTATGTATCTCTCCATTTCCGATATTTATATTAAGATGTAAAAATGGACAGCATTTACTATTCGTATTACAAATGTTCCTTTGTTCAAATGTAGCTATTTTGCATAGTAAGTACATCATCATTTAAGTTGTTGTTAAAAATATCAATTAATTTATCATATAATTCTGTATTTCACCTTTAATGAGTTTTTTCATAAAGTAGTGCTCATAGCAATATGAAAATAAGTTCGCAATAATAGGAGCACAGTTTGTACCCAACGGAAACCTGTCGACAAACAGTATTGCTAAAACGAACAAAAAAAACTGTGTAGAAAGAAGTATGTCATTGCTTGTCCAACATTTGTAATTTGCATACTTTAAATGACTGAAAAATGCTTTAAAACTGCTAAAACAAACATATCTAAACCAGAAGATTCAAAAGACTAGTAAATCAGTGCACTCCATTTTTCTCTGATAATATAATGAAGAAGGGTTGTATACAGTTCGCGGCAGTTACTTGATTTTTTACTGCTTGCAATTTATTCAAGGGTCGAGAGAATTTTTCAAACTTCAAAAACAATTCATGTCCGAATTTTCATGAATTTTAAGTTACTATAATTAATGACAAGTTATTTTATACAAGTAAGAGAACTTGTTAAAAGGACAGACAGTTTAGTGGTGGTACATTTGCTAGAGGTAGAAATAAATGAAATTTTATGGATTTTTATGTAATTTAGGTAACCAGTACATAGTAGGAACATAGTGTTGTTGGTTAGGAGCTTTGAACTGTTCGGTGGCTAAAATATTTGTTCAGTCTTTTACGAGAAATCTAGTTTCAAGGAAAGTACTAGAATTATTAATACATGTACATCGATGTAGTTCTTTTTTTTTCAGATGACCACAACTTTATGAGTAAAGACAAACTTTTCACATATTTCATTGTGTTTGGCTTTAATTTTAGGTAGAGATAACCTATTACACGTCTCTGTATAGTGTATTTGATAGTATTTAATACATTTCTCTACAATAAACATATTAACTTTATTCTTGAATTAAGTCATTGCATGTTTATCAGCACTTTCTCTTTTAATTCATTTAATACAGTAGTTGTTAATAGCATAAATAATTGGATTATGACAAACTTGCCAATTTATTTTGTAGGGAGGCCGATATTTGCGACCATTGAAAACTTTTTAAGCTCCTGATCTGCGACGATGTTTATGTCTCCAGTAACAACATTGACTAAATCATGAGTGTTTTAGAGGATTAATTTAAGACGACACCCTACTCGGTTTTTATATGAATAAGATATGATAGGCATTTCAGTATTGTCAAAATAAGCTGGTATTAAATTTAGAAAATCTCAAAAATTTTAGGAATGTTTATATAAAGTTGATGACGCATATTATGGCTGCGATGCGATCTACGGCGGTTGTTGTCGATGAAGTTTCGTTATCCAAAAGAGTTCACATTGTCTTCTAGATCGAATAAATTCTTCTCTCTTGATTTGATTACCCAATTTATAAATCAATTCCAAAGGTTGTATTTTTATGATTTTTTTAATGATTATACATTTAAAAATGATGGTAAATATACAATCGATATTTTTTCAGGTATCTAAATCTATCCAAATGCTCCTGGTATCGTCGATGAAGAGGACGACTTAGCTGTTTCACCGACATATTGGATGTTACAGCATGGCTTAGAATCATGTTATCTGTAAGGAAAATGTTTGAATGACCTACAGTGTATTTATTTATTAAATGGATATTGAAGAAGATGTTAATATATTGTTTTTTATTTTTTATTTTCATTATAATTATTTTCCAGAAAAATATGTTTTTTTCCTCAATAAAACATTGATATCTACATGTAAAATGTCTTGTTCGTGGACAATACACAGATCTATTGATATTTTGATTTAATTTATACATCACAATTATTCAGCAGTAAAGAGCAGACATGTTAGTTCTTAATTTGTCCCAATTTGTTTTCATCACTAACCTAGATTTAATTTGCCAATCATATTCAATAATCACGTATCAAACTAAGGCAGCGGTCTTTATTGGAGAAAGTAATTGTGAGAATCATTGACAAGAGAGAAATAAAGCTTAAATATTTAGTTTATATTATTTTCAATGGGTCATTTTTTAAATTAACCTTGGCTACACACAAGATTCTGAAAGAGGACTTTGGTGCCAATCTGATAAGTGGCTGCATATATGATCTTGGCTGTTAGAGCAATATTGATTGACCCATACAATCATCGGACACAAATTTGGAAAAAGACTACGTATTGACTATCGCTTCCAAGTTAGTTTTATTATGGGTATGTGATTTTCGGCAGATATTTTAAGATTTTTATTTTATTTTATTATTATTTTATTATTTATGTATCTATTTATGTTTTTTGCGTGATATAAATCTAAATTTCTTCTGAGTTCGGTACCAAAGTTATCTGTCTCTCGGGTATAAGAGATCTCTATGCAAATTTGCCTAAGGCTTTGAGTAAAATGTAAAAAGCCCAGCAATGACCGTCCTCATCTTTGTTTACCAACAGGATAACTAAATCCCATTTTGAAAGATAAACCATGAAGACCATTGCAAAAAAGTTCAGTTCCAATTGGTCACAAGATTTTATGCAAAAACCTTTTAAAGTATCACAGACTACCATAAATGCAAATAGTATCCACAAACTTTTGTTTAGGTGAGCTAAAAAAGGAGCAGATAAGTAAAGTGTTGTTTTAATAGATTGTTTCATTAATTGTATGTTTATTAATAATTATGATCATATGCATCTTATGTTAAACTTGGGTTTTTTTCCTTAAACAAAGATGTCTCTCTGTGTATTGATCTGTCCTTCGACGTGTTAGATGGCTTTGATAAATAAATTTCCTCTACAATGTGTTAGATTATTGTTTGGCTTTCAATTATTTTTCACAATGAAAACTACTATAAAGGAGACTTAAATGGGACAAAGATGCATCACAACTGTTATCATAAATTGTTATCTGGATGAACATTTGGCATTTTTAGTCTAGGAAGCCAAAAAATTAAAGTTCTACCATTCCTTCTGAGAAAAATCCATATAAATCAAGATCGTTATCAACAGACCTCTTAACATTAAGGTTTTTAAAACTTTGCTCAATTGAATATTCTATATGTAAACTTAACAATTTGATAAAGGAATTTTCATTAAAGCTAAAGTCATCTAACCGGTATTTTAATATCTTGGAACTAATTCTTTAACTAGCAATGAGCATTGCAAGCTATAGACTCATTTGACAAATCTTGTTTAGAAATAGCCCATTCATGTCCTATCCCATGATATAAAAGTCAAAAGCGTTGTATTTTCTGCAAATTATCTTTCAGTTCGTTATACTTGAATGATCTTCACAAATAAATACTGGTATCACCTCTAAATTAAAAAAAAAAAACATTAATTAAGAAAATGATAAGGTCAGATTTCTGGTCAACGATAACTAACATTGAAAAATAAGATGATTTTGTCTATCATCTGAGTGTTTACTTGAAACAACATGGTGAAAATTGTGAAGAAAAATGATATATGCGGCATAAAGACACACATTACATAATGGTGTTGGAAATTTGTAATACCGCTAGAGGCAAACCCATTTGATGGTCTGAATATTTTAAAAATTAAAAACAAAAAATGAAATTAGGTATATGAGAAACACCATTAGAGTCCTGTGTCGATGGTTTCAAAATTTGCATATATGCTACGAGGGCAGAATTATTGCGAAAATACATATTTTGAGATATCATGAAATCTTTTAAACATTCATTATAGTATATTGTGAATTGCATTATATGTGCCATGTCTGCAAATGTTGTGAGTGATATTTCATGCTTTGTGGGAAGCGGGGGGTCTGCAGACCGTGATTGTTGTTTTTCATTTTTATTTACTCAAAACTCCAGTATAGTCAAGATGTGAAGTAAGTCTTGGAATGTCACAAAACCAAGAGTTTTGCATCATGTTCAACATCCCGATTTACTGCTTATTCCAGCTTAATTGGAAATTTATGACCATAGAAGTCGCTACGACCATTTACTACACAGTTCCAAGACAGGGGCAAATATATGTCAGTTATTATTAATATAAACAAATATTGTCCAACAATATTATTTTAAATGTCAACTATTACATTTCAAAAATAGTTTCCCAGTGTATTAATTATC
Source organism: Mytilisepta virgata (assembly GCA_028015205.1). Classification (NCBI taxonomy): domain Eukaryota; kingdom Metazoa; phylum Mollusca; class Bivalvia; order Mytilida; family Mytilidae; genus Mytilisepta; species Mytilisepta virgata. Next base: position 48,916,117 of record CM051521.1, on the reverse strand, counting down.
TGAAACAAAATAAATGTAGTTATCAATGTCTTCTCAATATATCTGATTTGACAAACAATTTATTATATTTTCCCACTGTATTTGTAATGGTTAACATCTAATTTAACTAAAAGACTGTCCCGTTTCATTATTTTTATATTTTCCCACCATATCGAGTATTTACATTTTTTAATTCGACTTATGTCTTACTGTTTATTTCAAATATCTAATCCAGTCGTTTTAAATGGCAATGTCAGATTTTCAAATAATACAAACTTAAAACGAATCGATTTCTTTTTATGAATAAAATGTTGAGCAAAATATGTTTTTTGCACGAAATAATAGCAACAAAATACTGGTGGATGTAGCTTAAATTTATGTGTAAAGCTATATAAATGCAATGTAAACAATTGTCATTAACATCTACAAGATACAGAGACCAGGTACAAGTATGTTTATTTCAAAACATTTTTTTCTAAAAAATCATGTATTTATTTAAGGACACAGGAATTTATTTCTCATATTTTTACGAAATAAAGTACTTTAATTGTTAATGTCAAACTTTTGAGAAATCCGAAAATTATAACACAATTTTTAGACACCCTTCTAAGGACAATCAAAATTAAAGAGGGATGATTATGTTTTATTTGATTTTCGTAATTTTTTTTAGAAAATGTTTGTATGTCTTAAACACCTGTTGGTGGGTACTCTGGCTTCCTCCGCCAAAACATTGGGTGCAATTACACTTAAAGTTGCTTAAACTGAACACCAGACAAAATAAAATATATTTGTCATATTTTTCAGACCTTTCAAATTTGTGATTAAACAGAAAGGCAACGATGAGCTTCTTGATATCAGCACTTATTTTAAAATCGTTATTTATTTCTTCGTTAGGTAAGTACTTTAACGCTGCACTTCGATCTTTCACCAGATCCAATAGTTAACCCATTCAAACTCATTATACCGTTTGTTTGTTAGTACGGAAGTCTTTTTGTGATTTCAATTAAAATAACAAAGTTATACGCGCCCTGAGATGGATGAAGTATTCTAGAAATTAATCCGAAAAAGTACCTTTGATGACGATAGAAAAACCTTCCCTGGATTGTTCCTATACCAAAAAGAACAAAAACTATGACGTCGAGAGAAACTGTGAGAAATTTGTTTTATGAATTTGGAAATGTACGATGTGATACCAAAGGGACATTCGAAGGAGGGGAAGATCGAAAAGAACTGACAAACTCCGGAGAGCAAAGAAGATAAAACCAATACAAACACTACACTTAAAAGCTAAAAACATATGAACAACATCGACCCCAACAAAAAACCGGGGGTAGACTCAAGTGTTCCGGAAGAGTAAGCGGCCTATGCCTCCGACATGACACCCGCCATGCTGAACATGTCAACTCCGATATGAGGAAGGGAAAACATCAATGGAACAGTTCCATTTGCATTTGGGAAAATCGCATTTATTTATAAAAAGAAATATCTTTAATTAGGTAAATAAAACATTCAGGGCACATCATGAAAGGCGACCCCTGAAAACAATAAAATGAATATGAAACTGCTATCAAGTCTTTATTAGTCTATAGGCGATGAAAATAATATTCCAGAAAGATTTTAAACATGAGAAGAACATGGATATCTATGTGTAAAAAAAATCATGGTGAAATACGGATAACTACATATTTTATTTTATTCGAATCTATTGTATGAATTATACCTGATAAAAAATATTCATAACAAATTTTGTAACATAATAAATTGCTGTCACAAAAATGAATGCAACATAAAAAATGATATATATTTCAAATGAACTGAAATATTACATCTTCTTTAGGTTGCTCTTGTAATGTTGCATTTTCATCGTACATGACGGAGAACAGTGCAATAGCGCAAAGCAATTCCATGGCCGATGGAAACACCCTTATTTTTTATGCTACTGTATCAAACATTGGGGGTGCATACAGTATTAGTTCCGGGATTTTTACCGCTCCATCCTCCGGTACGTATGCCTTCACGTGGACTTTATGCGTCGATTCACGAAATTCAGATGAAGGTAGTGAACTGTACTACGGAATATGGAACCCAGCTAATGAAAGAAAATGCTGTTATTGGAGCCCTACATGCGGATTCTGAAAAGCAGTATGATGATGCTTGCTCTACTGGATTTGTCATTCAGTATCTGACTGAAAACACAGAAATTCGTGTTAAGAATGTCTACGCTCACCAAGGAAGATTACTGAGCAGAGAAGAACAAACAAGAACCACGTTCTCTGGATGGAAAATGTTTGAATGACTTTGTTGTCCAACAACATATTTAATTATTAAATTAATACATGTACTGAAGATGAGGTAAATCTTGTTTTCATGATGTTTTTTTTAAATGTCAAAAGTCAAAGTTTTGTTTTTCATTTTCACTAATATTGGACTTTTTGATTTTAATAAAACATTTATACAAATTATCTCTTGTTCAAGAACCATGCATAGATCTATCGATAATTTTTTTTCAATTTGTACGTGTACTGACAGAGATAGCAGACATGTTGGTTCTTGTGTTGCTCCTTTTAATCTGTATCATTCACCTGGACTAATTCGCAATTCAAGAATAAAAATAAAGAAATAGCCTTAATTGGAGGAAGGGGTTATGAGATTCATTTCTCAAAAAAATACTACTGAATTCTTTAGTTTATATTTGTTTTAGGCTTTTTCCCAATGACTCAGTTTTTAGATTAATACTGACTGCCAGAAACCTAGGTGTTTGACCGTATGACTTGATTCACATTTGATAAGTGGTTTCAGGTAAGATCTAGGCTGTTAGAACAATATTGGGCAAGACAGAATCATCAGACACGATTCTGAAAGAATACCATGTATTGACTGTCGCTGCAAAGTTTGTTTCATTTTTATGAATCGTAATTTCGTCTGACTTTTTTTTCAAAATGTTTTTTTGCAAATTACCCATTGGGTCCACTCTCTCAATAAGCCCAGCAATGGCCGCTATCATCTTAGTTTACCTTCAAGACAAAGCTGTGGACTGTTGCAGAAACGTTTGGTTCCAACTGGCTATGACATTTTGGACAATACATGGGTCAAAGACTCAACAGGCAGGGTTGCATATGTTTATAAAAGGATTACATGTGATATACAACTCAAAACACAGGTAGGTTTTTGTTGACCAGTATTAAAATCAATATGACATGCAAGACAAAACGTTGTACGTATAATAAATATTTGGAGGGATACAAGGAATATTTTGAAAAAATTCTATACGTGACTTCATACTCCTTCGTGCACTTCTTCCATATGTCCATAAACATTCTGCAAAGTTTCAAATATTTTGGTTTAAAGCTGTAGGAGAAGTTGACTACACAAAATTGGTATCGTACAATACACAATCATTGAAAAAAATGTCTAATTTCCAAAACATGGAAAATATTCTTCAAATGGCATCCTTACCCTTCATGCATGTTTTCAATTTGTCCATACATATTCTGCAAAGTTTCAGTGATCTGGGTTGTCCATAAATATTCTGCAAAGTTTCAGTGATCTGGATTAAAGCTGTAGGAGAAGTTGATTATCAAAAAATATGTACCCTATTTTACCATAATATAAGCTGGATTTGCACCAAGTGCAACCTGGCAAAAAACCTCTTGAAATAAAAAATACGACCACGAATGCAAAGTAATGGCAATAGTAACCATGAACTTATGGCGGAATGTGAGCTCAAATGAGTCTGAATCACTTACCTGGATAAAATACTACATATATTTATTTAATTTTATTTGTATGTCATGGCAAGTTTGGTTGATATTGGCCTTGCAGTTTCCAAGATGATAGAACTGATTTTCCGTGGGATTCAATGCAAATCTGTGGGCCACTGTAGACACCATGTATGCTACTCGATCAACACGAAATGAAAATCTCTCCCAATCATCATTCTTACAAAGTTTCAAAAGATTTGGCATTGTGGCTGAAGAGGACAAGACATTTGACTAATCCTATCATGATTTGGCAGTGGTAATTAAGTTTTTAATCATATTAAATGAACTGAATATTTTTATAAAGGGATTTCCATACATTTTCCTACCACATATGGTAATTTTCTACAGAGATAATGAAATGGTTTGAAAAGATTCTGCATGTATTTTTTGAGAAGAAACTAGAGGCTCAAGTGAGCCTGAATCGCTAACCGGGGAATAAAGCAGATAACCTACTGCATATTTAATTTTGTTTTTATATCAAGTCTTAACCTATCAGAATGATTTGAGAAACTTTTATAAAGGTCCTTCTGTACACTCATTCCTTACAAGTTTGGTTATTATTGACTTTGTAGTTTCAAAGATGATAAAACTGTAATGTCCCATAGAGTTCAATGCAAATCTGCGTGCCACTACAGCCACCATGTTTGCCACTCAATCAACAGAAAATGAAGACTCCGCGTAGAGGATATCCCGTTTATCATTCCAATAAGTTTCAAAAGATTTGACAGAAATATTAGACGAAATTTGCAAATTTGACCAATCAGAATCTAGAATTGACTTTGGTGACCATATTTTTCATCAGATCGGAATAAAATGGAGATTTTAACAGACACCCTTCCATACACCTTTCCTGGTTCAATTTGGCCCTGTGGTTTCAGATTAGATCATGTAGATGATGAAATAGTGATTTCCCTTAGCCTTTAATGGAAACCTATATGCGACCATAGCTGCCATAAATTCCGCCAAATCAATACCAAATGAAGAAACTTTGTAGAGGGTCTCCTAATCATTATTCCTATAAAGTCTAAAACGATTTGGCATAGTGATTTTAGGGAAGAAATTTGAAAAGTTTGGATTCCTGTTTGTTTTAATTGTTTTGCTTTTTGATGGTTGTGCTTATTAATTCATCATTATATCTTTAACCGGATTTCCAACAATTTGATCTCGGAGCATTGCTGAGGAGTTGTCAGTCAACGAAATAGCCGTACAGTGCAACAAATATATTTCGATATTTTTATACATTTTATTTGACCAATCAGAATCAACAATTACCTCTGTCCATGTCCATGTTTTTCCATACAGATCCATTCATGCAACGTTTGGTTCAATTTGGCACAGCGGGTTCAGAAGAGATGATGAAATTGGTGATTTAAATTGCTAATATGCTTCAATTCAAACCTATGTGCCACTATAGTCGCCATATAAACACCAAATGGGGAAGTTCGTAGAGGGTCTCTTAATCATCATTCCTATAAATTTTGAAAAGATTTGTCATAGTAGTTTTAGAGAAAGAATTTGAAAACTTGACAATCAGAATCAAGAATTGCCTCTGATGGCCATGTTTTTCATCCGATCGGAATGAAATGAAGTTTTAAAGACGCTCTTCCATACACCATTCATGCAAAATCTGGTAGAAGAGCTAAAAAGAGCAGAAAAGCATCTTCTTTGTTCCATTAAGTTGCATGTTGGTTTATCAATAAATCAAGACATACCCCTCTTTTGTATTGATCTGCCCTTAGTGGGCTTTTGATTTTACTGTTTTCGTCCTTTTGATAGAATGCCAAATTACTATAAAAGAGACATAAATAGAGGAAATATTCACCAAATTGTTTTTGTATAATACATAATTTGCGTATGGGTCAAGAAAGACAGAAAAATAAATAGTTCCACCATTCTTTTGCAGGTAAAAATCTTTTTTAATCAAGATTGTAATCAAACACGCTTTGTACCGTTGTTTTAAAATTTTGCTCAATTAATGATGTGATTTTGTAAACCTAGAAATTACACAAAAGAAACTAAAGTCATCTTACCAGTACTGAAATTAGCTAAAAGCTTAATATGCAGTTCTTGAAACTACTTCTGAAACCACAATGATCCTTGCAGGCAAATTGTCATTTTGATTAGTTTCTTCTGATACCTTTTTTAACATCGGACTCAAACATCTTTTGAACTGAGTTTTACTGTGTGTATCGCTGTGTGTTTGTTTATTCCACATTGGCTAGAGGTATAGGGGCGGTTGAGACCTCACAAAACATGTTTGCGCCTGTCCCAAGTCAAGAATATCTAGCCTTTGTTATTCTTGTGTGTTTTTTTAATTTTGGTTCATTTTTGTTTCGGAGTTTAGTGTGCCGTCCATTTTGCTGAAGTAGTGTACATTAATTTTTAGGTTCCAGTTAAAGCCTGCCTACGGGTGTGGGATTTTCTCGCTGCGTTGTAGACCCATTGGTGGCATTATGCTGGTTTCTGCTCTTTCCGTCTTTGGTCGGGTTGTTGTTTCTTTGACACATTCCCCGTTTCCATTCTCTATTCTATTATTGACAAATCATTTTTTTTGTAACAATTCCATTAAGAAACTAGAACTGTGAGGGAACTCACTAACTATACCCCCACTGCTGTTAATTTAATGGACTAGGGCATCCTTATCATGGTAAATTGTCTCAAAATTTCTAAGTCCAACTGGGTATAACTGAGGGAAGAAAAGGTTATAAAATTATGGGAAAAAGTATTGGACAGGACATACTTCGCATGTGCACATCTACTTACGAGAATCTAACAGTATGCAAAGTTTCATAACCTCTGATAAGGCATGTTTGAGAAACTACAGGTACAAAAAAAATTGGGGGATAGAATTTCAAAGTCAAAAAGGGTATAAAATTATGGAAAAAAGTATTGGACCAGGACATACTTCGCATGCGCACATCTACGTACTAGGATCTAACAGTATGCACATCTTCATTAACCTCTGATAAGGCATGTTTGAGAAACTGCGGGTACAAAAAAATTCTGGACAGATAGACAGATAGACAGATGGACAGGCTGATTCCTATATACCCCCCAAACTTTGTTTGCGGGGGGGGGGTATAATAAACATCCCTGTCCATGCACATTCATTATAAAAATAAAAGAGATGTCTTCTCTGCAACTTGACTTTCAATCTCTTTTACTAATAATTCTTGAATGCACTTTTACACAAATAAATAAACACAAATATCACATTTCAAATTTTATCTAACTTACAAAAAGCCGCAACAACAAACGTTTCTTCAACTCTAACATCATTCCCAGCCCTACTAAAAAGCTGAAACTAAATCTAAATAAAGAAATTTCAATTTGAACTGTAATATACCTTTCCTACTAGATACTAGATATGTACATAAATTAATTGTGTATAACTTAAGAGCTTTTCATACAAATACTGGTCAGTCTTTAATTGATTCAGGAGCATCTGAGATTAAAAATTTTTCTTCATAACAAATGCATACAGGAAAAAGTGGGAAGGTCGCCCTTCAGGTCAGTGACAATAAAAGACTTGAACAATAGAATGGTTTTGAGTGTCATCTGAATATTTACTTGAGGCACCTTTGTCAAAAATGTGTATAAATTCCTCAGCAAAAATGAGATTTTTTTTCTACATGTATGGAGCATTAACCAAAAACAGTTTTTGTTTAATTTCTGAATGGTGCAAAATTATGAGAAATTTGTGACTATGTATCTTTTACTGTAATCAAAATATTTTGATTTTGCAGTTTTTCTCATTTCACAAATTGTACAATACCACTAAATAAACCCTTTTTTTATTTTTTTATATTTGTATCGACATTGACAGTTTCAGTTTTTTAATTCAATATATACCCTTAATATTTGACATATACGTTTATATGATTATCATTTAACGTTAAAATAAATTATTATAATTATTATAATGAGATTCAAATTTACAAAATGGAAAATACAACACACAATAAGTATTAAGATATCGTCACATATGGTGTTGGTAAGATGTTTTATATGGTGTGCGTCTTACGTACATACGCACGTAACATAAATTGCGTGTTAATTGGATTTTCGCCGGTAGACCCACAGCGACTGTGTAATTGGCAGACAGATCAATTGCTTAAATTGTAGCTTTTTGTAATGTTCTGGATTTTCCAGATGCTACGTGGTTTGTACGGCAGATTCTGTTGTAATCTTCTTAAGGAGGATTTGTTTTGTCTCTTGGGTATACAATTCCTGCTGGTAGCTTTCGAAAGCTTGTACTAATGGAAACTTAGATATTTTTCTTGTTTAGTTCAGTCTTTTCCACAGTTTTTGCTTTACTACTAAATGAAATACTGTGGATTCATTAATTTTCGTTGTATACCAATTTTCGTGGTTTTCGTGGATCCCAGTAAACCACGAATTTAAATATCCAACGAAAAATAATATTTTTTCTTCAGCTTAAATGTGCTGAAGGTTTTGATGTACCTATCCGAGACAACATTGAACAATTGCGTTTTCGCGTTTTTACAGCATGTACTTGGATACTGACATATACATAATGAGTCAGCTATATCCATAACTGTTAGAGGATATAATGTTTCATGCAATTTTCTCTTTGGTAACATATAAACGCTCAAATAATTTTCTTTAAAAATATCTTGACTCTGCAAATTGTCGCGGAATTCACTTCCGGTTTTTTTTATTCAAACATTCAATAAAAATATTAATCCTAAGTAGGCCTAAACAATACAGACTTTCTCATAAATTACAGTAAAAACATCTTAAAATTGTCAAAAGATAATAAAGCAGAAATTATTGGTCGTAATCGGATTAAATATGTATGTATATGCCCGGAGGTATTTCCATGGTGACAAGTGATTGCAATTTTGACAATACATATTTCACACCTGACTAGCCTAACCACGAATTTAAGTATTTCAACAACTTTAGATTTTTTTTCTAAGCCAGCAATCCACGAATTTACGTATCCCACGAAATGCCTTTTTTTCTCTATCCACGAAAATTGGTATCCACGAAAATAAATGAATCCACAGTAATTGCTTTTGTTTACTAGTATATCTTATGTATCAAAATTGATAACATGCAGAGTTTATATAAAAGCTAATGCTGGACTGCTGTGGGATCCATGTGAGTCAAGTGTAGGATTTGAATAGTATTTACAAGAATCAAGTGAAATTTCCACCTGTATGTCGAATTTATTGTGATACATGCAATAATTCAAGCCGTATAAAATTGGCTATAATTTTACTTTTTTTAATAAATATGTTAAATTCATTTTGTTAACTGAGCAATTATAAAACAAAGATCTTAAACAACACAAATCATAACAGTAAATAAGCGGACATTTATTAATTAAAGTATTGATTATTAACAATTTACTGTCTGTACTTTTCGGTTTTATTAAAAGATGAAAACATCTATAAAATTTTCCATTTTTACTCTATTTTATAATCAGCTTTAGAAGATGAAACTAAAGCCATCAGGGTTATATCGGTTTGCAATAAAGGCAAATTAAAATAAAATGTTTTTTCACATTACTGTTTTTTCTATTTCAAATTAATTGAAATGCTTTCCAATTAAACATCTGTAGTATAATATTTGACGACATTTAGACGCAATATGAAGAATGTTTTTCAAAGAATGACTTCGAACTAGCAACTAGCAACATTAAAATGTGCATGTAAATGTCATACAAAAAATAGTGAAATGAACAAATAGCAAATCTCTGGAAAAAGCTTAAAAAGCTTTCCCAATAAAGTAAAATTCTTGCCAAATGAATGGATGAAGACAATTGTGCTTGCTGTGGCGATTATATTTCAAAAGGCTTGAAATAGCTCTATCAAACGATTCATTGTTCTTCAAGTTTAGAGAAAAACAACTTACCTAATATAAAATAAAAGATTATATTAGACTCCAGAGAAAGGACAATAAAAAAGTTCTGTCTTATATTTTTAAGATATTTTTAAACCATAAAACACAACACATACACACAAAAATAGAAATCCGCTATCACTACACAGCTATTTAGTAAAAAATAGAATGGGATACATTTATTTGTTTACATACATTTGTAGATTCAACATAAACCACTTTAAATGATAGAACAGAGCATGTAAACTCCCAAATAGGATAATCCAGCAAATACCAAGCATTGACGTTGCTTTTAAAGATGAAATTGTCAAATTTACACTACGACAAAAGTACTAGTTTATTACAGACAATAAACCGTAATGGAGTATAGATTTTGAGTGAAACCAGTTTTCCCCAAACCTATCCCGAAACCTAAAAGTTATTACATGCTGATATTCAGTAAGTAGATCTCCTGATATAATAACGAAATAGACAATAGTTTTTGAAAAGTTGAAATTATGCTCTGCTGATTTGATATTGGATATCTTATAAATAGAGATATTGCTGTCATCGGACATATATACCCTCTAATAATTTTAACATCTCTAGCTAGCGGTTACATTGTTGGTAATTATACCGTTTTGGCTTTTATAGTGTGTTTTATATACAAGACGGCCAGAGTAGATAGGGGGATGTTTGAGTACCCATTAAAACCGGTTTAAACTTCAACTGTTCAGTATTTTTACCAAGTCAGATTAAACCGACTATCTGGTTTTTTTCTTTCTTTTTTACTTTTGTGTTTTGTGCTCTTTTATGTTATTTTTTGTCTGAAGTTCTGTCGTAAGGATTGGTTAATTCATTGATATGATATGCTGTTGGCGTGGCCAATGATGCGAGCACAGCAATAGCCCTTTTCAGAAACTCATTTGCGGTAACACGATTCCGACTCTAAAATTATAATTTGAAGCACGTTATTTCCCTTACTTCCGTTTCCGGCGAACGAAACTTTTTCTAGCCTTAGTATATAGCACAATATGGCTGCCCCCATTAAATAAAGACTTTTCTAAATGACCCATATGTAGAAAGCTCAATAATAAGAAAAGATCTGTTATGCAAAAGCAGCAGCGCCAACCTTTTTCAAGTATTTTATTAAAATTAATAGAAGATGTGTCAGAATTTGACTTAAAAAAAACAAGAAATATTTTAAAATAGTATCAGCTAACGATCAGAGGCATAATACCTGTCATAAACACCTTATCTAGTATGTTGATCAATTGACAGACTATTTATAGTACATCACATTACTGGCGAGAAAAGAAAACCTCAATCGCCAGTTTGAAAGTTGATTTGTGGCACTATAGCGAGAACCATAAAAGGCTTCTTTTCCCAACCAACGGCTGTAGTTTTTTTGCATTCATTTCTTTTCCTAAAATAAAATTTTGGGTTCTTATTAACATGTAGTGTATGTATTCTCCTATTCTTGGCGTGTTTAATACATAATATTTTTAACCACTTCCCGGTGATTAACTTTCTACGTGGGAATTACCGCCGTTTTTTTTTTCTACAGTTATTGGAACGATAAATTAGAGAAGTCCCGAAATGACGTCTATGTAAACAAACTACATAGCAACGACAATTTCTTGAGGTTTTTGTCGAAAATTATAGGAGAAACAGATTCTCCTTCAATATACTCGTGAGTTATGGAATTTCTCCACCCTCAATAGTTAAATTTTAGATTTTAGGAAGGCGTCACAGCAAAAAATTAAAATAGCCTTTCAAGCACAGGCACTTGTTTCTGTCAATGGGGGGTTAACTATCCACACTTATAGGAAAAATCACAAGGTACTTTTGTACAAGTGTGGATGGTAAACCCCCCCCCCCCCTTTTCCCCTTGACAGAAACAAGTGCCTGTGCTTTCAAGACGTCATAAGTATTTGGACTAAGTGTCAGTTAATAACTTTAACAATCAAAGCAACGTGTCGTGTGCTTCAACGATGGCGTTGTTACGGTAAGGGATCGTGTGATTAGAATTTGACCTAGCGGTGACGTCATGATACGGGGCGCCATAAGATTAGCTGTGTTTGTAAAACAATGAAATACATAAATGGTTGTCGGAAAACCGTTTCTTACGTTCATCAATTTAATTACGCGTGTCTATAATAATAAGGAAAGTAAAAAGACTTTTTTGAGTCCAGATCTATCGATACCCGACCAAGAATTTTGCAATCTGTCCATATGAACCCTAGCTCAAGGTACAATGTCTATTATTTCCAAATAAAAGTTTACTAAATACCAATTTTGACGAATTTAGCTCAAGGCCAAAAATGTAGAAGCATGAAACATTAAAGGAAATTAAAAATAAATCAAATGCCAGTGTATTCAAAAAGGGTAGAATCAATAACCGTCTTAAGATAGTTAACAATTTATGTCTCATCATAACTCCTCAAGGTCGAAAGCATTCAACAAAAAAACAACATTGAAATGACAGAGCTCTGCATGGATTAGGGCGATGAACCTCTGTTTCCAGAATAGGGAATACCAGTAATTGTGACTGTCACAGTAATTGAAAAAATCATCTTGCATTTAAGGATGATCGCTGGTCTAATAGGAAATAAATAGGATTTGAAATAGGTGTTTTAGTTTGAATAGTAAACAAATAAGCAAGAAAAAAATATAGGTTCATGTGCTCATTTTAGAGCTATAATGCCTTGAAAATGTGCAGGAAATGGGTTTTCTCTGGATGTTTCATTGTCTTTGCATTGACAACTTCAGTCTCTCAAAGATGTATGAAAAAATAAAAAGGATTTCATAAAATTTAGTCAAACTAGACATTGAACCCGCGCGAGCGCGGGAAAATAAGCATTTTTTTTGTGGTGGCCATATTGATTAAAAAGTTGTTGCGGCCATGTCATTCATGGAACAGGGACTCAATATGGATGTTATGGCAGGCTTTCCATAAACTTTCCTGTCAGGTAGGTGGTATCAACTGATAGTTTCATGTCTATATATGCTGTAGTATTCCAGAAATGGATGTTAATGCAAACTTTAACCAAAGTCAATGAAGTGTGAAATGTAGGTCAACGTGACCCAATTGTCATATGGCTGTTCGTTACTACCGAAGATGTATCCACTGATGAAGTAGACTGTATGCCACGTACAATTACTAAAATGGACCTTAAGGTTTCATCAATCAAAATCTATGACGAAAACACAACCACATAAATTGTCAATATTTTTATTGTTACAATTAATTCCGAAATGGAACTTGATGAAAAGCTTTCATTAAATACACATTTCATAATGCATTACCTTTTCCTTCAGAATAAATATGAAAATGAAATTGTAGATGTAAACATTTCCTTAGTGACGGATGAATTTTTCCAAAGATGAGTTAGGTAGAGCATATTTTGGGAAAATAATTGTTCCATTGTCATCATGGGCAGGGCAAGCGAGGCTTAATTTTACAAATATTTTCAATAATCAGACGATAAAAGCAATTTTAGTGTGTGGCTGCGTGTGCTGTCCACTTTTATAAAGATGTCCGAGATAAATTTCGTCATTAATGATAAAGATGACCATTTTGAAAAAATATTTTTATGTAGGGCTCATAGGGAATTATACAATCTCCCATGCAGAGTTGTCGGTCCTTGCTCTCTCCAATCTCCCATGCAGAGTTGTCGGTCCTTGCTCTCTCTCCAATAGAGCAAGGACCGACAACTCTGCATGGGAGATTGGGAATTATATTGATATAAGATATATTTAGGCAGGTCTCATGACAAATAATGTAAAAATAGATAATGGTTGGTTTTATCAGTTTTTGCAAGGTAAACATCCGAAAATCCAAAAAAAAAACAACTAAGTTAGGAATTCCTCTGAACTTTACCTCTTCAAAGTTCATAACCTTTACAGTTAGGAGAAATTGCGTTATTGTAAAAAAAACAATCCTGAATACATGAAGCGGAAACATCCCCCTCGAAGGAGAATGTTTTTAATTTGTTTTATTCTTCTTCCGTATTTTCAAACAAAAATACCATATCCAACTAAGTCAGACATCACGTCACTTTTGTGACGTATACTAGCCGCCATTTTGTATTATATTGCCCCATATAAAATGCATAGGTGCTTCAATTAAGTTTAATTTTCTCAGTAACCTGACCCGTTTTCTAACTTTTGCAAATCGATCCTTGATATTCAAACATATTTCTATCAAACAATGTTGGTCCTAACAGTTTAATTTTTGATTAAATTCCGTCCTTGGAGAATCGTATAAAAACGCACCTTTTCTCGTCATTTCCCGTTGACTCAATGCTAAATGTACCGATACCCATGTCTACTTGTACAACAAATAAAGAAATTCCGTAAATAAAATTCAAACTTTGCAACTTGATTTAGTATATTAAAACACATATCTGGCGAAGAATACTACTTAAAACAGTTTAATTTCAGGGCAAATTACGTCCCACATCGATTTAAAAAAAGTGAATTTTTCGGGATTTTTCAAAATGGCGGACGGAATCATTTCATACTGACATAATTTCTTTTTAATCGAGGATGTTATTATAGAATGTTTGCAATATATAAATACCAAAAAAAAAGATAAATTATTAATTTAAAATAAATTAAAATGTTACTTATCTGACATTTGAAATTATATTTCATCTCTGCATTCAAATTTGTGATCCCCCACTTATACACACGCCTCTTTATTAAAATGCTGCATTAATTATGAAAAAAATATAGCGTTAAATATGAAATCACGCTGTTTTGGGTCAGCAAACGGTTTACCTGTATACATACAATGTACCTGTGTGTTGGAATAATAAACATCCGGACAGTCATGGTACAATATACATGTCAAATCGTTAATTAGTTATAATTACCTGAAACACACCAAGTTAATTGTGGAGAACAAATTTCTTTACATGTAATTAAAATTACTCAGATAAAAATCAAATCAGGGGATTAAAAAATGGAAAAAAAACTTGCACCATAACCCTTTTTTACGTGTTATTATGTACTTTTGCCAGTTTGTATAATTGGTGATAAATTTCATATTATAAATTAATGTCACAATTTAAATCCATGTGAAATGTTACTACATATTTCAAATGAAAAGTACTTTAAAGTGAAGACAATGGGTGCGTGCTATAATCAATACAGAGTTATCGAAGTACGATAAATGCCTGGCACGAACGGGACTAGTACAAGATAATTTGGTAACCAGTCAATAAGTCTAAACAGAGTTACCTAACCTAATTATGACCGATATAGTTGCTTATGATTTAAAATATGTGCATACTTGTTTATTTAAATCAATGTGTTAAAATGATGCATTCGAGAAGCTTCTAAGGGATATGTTGGGAGAATTCATATCGGAAAAGTGCACACAAATTCAATTTGCACATAAACAAAACTGCAGTTTAAATTTATAAATGCAGATTGTCAAATCCGATAATAACCTTTATAATCTGAACAATACATCGTTTATTTTGAACCATGCGTTTTGCCGCCTATTCGGCTAATTCGTAAATTTAGTATTATAGATACCATTTTAAGGTATATATAATTGAATTATAAAAGTAAAAGTGGGGGTTCATGGGCAAAAAAAATCATGTTTAAGAAATGGATAAAACCCGAGGATTTCGAAAATCTGACAAAAGACCAAAACATGACCAGCGAGCATCCTTATATGAAATATTCTGTAACTTATTTCCAAGTACAGTGTATAATATCATGAAAATTGCGTCACCTCAGTGATCAAACGTATTTTTTTTCATGTCATAATAATTATATGAATTAAAATGTGTAGGAAATGGTGATTTTGTTCAGTTTTACCTTTATAAAAGGTGCATAAGACCTTAGTAGTTAGTACTAAGAATATAATTACGTATTATGTACATTTAACAAATATAAGTACAAAAAAATGTACTGCAACATAATGCTATGATGCTATGAAATATGACTAAAGACGTAGAAGAACAACTTGCTATTTACTAAAAAACGACAAAGTTGGTAAACATCTTGGTTTTATCCTTTAAGTCACGAAAACTTCTGATGCTTAGACCAATATATATCACGATAAATATGACATTTTTTAGACAAGCAACATAATAAGGATCAGAATATGTTTAGACGTAATTTTCCGACATTAATGACGAAGAAGTCAGTCTGATTTACCGGAATAATAGTTGACAAGATGATAATCACTTCCTGAATAAACAATGATAAAATCTGTAGTACTGTTTTTAGCAGTCTGATTTTAGATCATAAGAACAATAACAAATGAATGAAGAAAATTAATCAATTAGTGCAGAACAACTGAAGTAATTTGCGCATTAAC
The DNA here is from genome assembly GCA_028015205.1 of Mytilisepta virgata. Classification (NCBI taxonomy): domain Eukaryota; kingdom Metazoa; phylum Mollusca; class Bivalvia; order Mytilida; family Mytilidae; genus Mytilisepta; species Mytilisepta virgata. Next base: position 48,900,187 of record CM051521.1, on the reverse strand, counting down.
TTTTGTTCAATGATTTATTCTTTTCAACGTGGTTTATTGTATCTCTGAGAATTTTCTTACTAGACGTAGATGTACATTTGTACCAGGTACAATTACTCTGATACCTATATTTAATTTGAATAAAAGATTGGTAATTTATATCAGAAATTAATTGAGCAATAGAAAAAAAAACGAACAGCGCACTAATTGCTGCTCTTCTGCTGGAAGTTATACTATTAGCCATGCAGAATTAAAGCACTAAATCATTATTAAAGATTTCAGAATATGAAAATTTTAAGAAAATATATTTAGGAGTTGTAGATAAAAAAAATGCAATGAATAAAACAGTACTTCTTATGGAAAAGAGATCTATAAGAAAAAATGCCATATAACAAATTTGAAAAAAATTATATTAATGTAAAAGTAAAAACAACTGGCAATTATCATGATTATACAGGAAAAAAAGAAACTTGGTAACTAAAGTTAAAATTAAGGGCATCAATAAAGAACTATTTCATGGAAATATTCATTGGTGCAACAATTTATGGCTGACTATAAAACCTATTTCTTACCAATAAAGGTCCACATTTTTCTGAATACATAATCCTTAGTGAGTACAACGACATTATAAAGAATCAAACACAACTTTTACGGATACGGATCTGCTTACCCTTCCGGAGCAGCTGAGTTCACTCCTGGTTTTTATAGGAGTACGTGTTGTTCATTGTTTTTTAGTTTTCAGTGTTTATTTCTTGTGCTTGTGGTTGTTCATTTGTCTTCCCGGGTTTTGTCTGTCTAACGGATTATGTTTTTTTGGATTGCTCCTTAGGTATATTTGTCCTCTTTTAATAATTTCTGAATGAGGACCATCTAAGGACCATTACTGCTTGGTTACAACCTCTCAGTAATTCTAGGTCATTGGACCATCTACGCACCATAGCTGTGAAGTCCGGTTCCAATTGGCTCAGTAGTTTCAGAAAAGAAGATTTTTTAATGAATATTCCCATAGGGTCAAGTGTTAAACTATGTTCGGCTGTGCAGCCATCTTGGTTGATCATCGAACATATTTTTGAAAGAACACCATCTAATGACCATTGCTGCTAGGTTTGGTTGCAATTCGCTCAGTAGTTTCAGACGATAAGATCTTTAAATGAATTTCTCATAGGGTCCTTTGTTAAAATTTCGGCTGTTTCGGCCATCTTGGTCGGAGGTCGTCGGGGACACCGGACACAATTTTGGAAGGGGACCGCCCAAGGACCATTCCACCAAAGTGTGATCCCAATTGGCCCAGCGGTTTCTGAGAAGATTAAATTGTGAATTGTGGACGACGGACGACGGACGCCAAGTATTGACAATAGCTCACATGACCCTTTGAGTTAACAAAATGATGTCCAGATCATGCCCTTACATAAGAAGAATAACACTTTGGTTAAAAATATTCACTTAGTGGAATTTTTTAATACCCATTTTCATATTGTTGTCTGCATTTAAAAGAGGATGTGGCTGTCAAACTGCTCTGTTAGAAATAATCGAGGACTGGACACTTACTCTGGATCAAAACAACTATATTGCAGCAACTCTCATGGACCTCTCTTAAGAATTTATTACATTAGTATTAAATAAGTTTCTGAAGTCAAACTTTTGGGTGTGTCTTTTGATTTTTAACTAAATTTAGTTTTCTTATATCCAACATACAGTATGTTAAAAGAGCATAAAGCCAATTAAAGGACCTAAAAGGTATTGGGAAGCGTTTTACTAAACCTGGAAAATAAACTTTATATTACTCATTTATAGTGTCTAATTTTAATCAATGTCCACTTTTTGGCACTTTTGTGGAGAAACTAATACTAACAAAATGGAAAAAATCCAAATAAGATCACTAAGATTCATTTATGAAGAGTTTAACTCTAGTTATGAGGAACTATTATGTATATCAAAACTAATATCTTTAAAAGTCAGAAGACTATATAAGAAAGTTGGCTATTGATGTTTATAAAAGTATTAATAAGGATTGCCCAGTATATTTACATGACTTAATAAGTATAAAAGAAATTCATACAATTTCAGATACCAAAATTCATACAATTTCAGATACCCAAATTCATACAATTTCAGATACCCAAATTCATACAATTTCAGATACCAAAATTCCTCTGAAATACCACAGGTAAGAACCTCAAATAATGGTTTGAAATTTTTCAGATACACATGATCAAAACTTTGGAATAAGCTACCGACCGAATTCAGAAATCAAACATCCACTGAACATTTTCACACACTGATTACATGTAACTTATGGAATGCTAGCCCATGCTTTTATATGTTTGTATGTGATTTTTATGGCAATCCATCAACTCCTGAATACATCCCGATCAAATGAGAAACCGGTGAATAACGGAATTATACAGAAATGGGCATTTACAAAATAATATGGAGAGTATAAGTATTAAATGGAAGGATATTATTACTAAATAAGCCCTCATTAGTAAGATGCAGATTTACTATACCATTTATGCATAATATTAGATACGTTTTGATTTTTTATTCTGATGAAATTTCGTCATGTTCTACACATGTAACTATCAGACAGTACAATTTCATATTATCTTTGCATGCTGGACGCCAGAGCAAATACATATAGATTATAACATGGCATTTTTCATATCACACCTATTAACAGCCCTAGGTCAAGATATCAGCCCGAGAGCCGCCAGGCTCGAGGGATGATTTTGACCAAGGACTGATAATGGGTGTGATATGAATAATGACATGTTATGATATTTTTATCATATACTTCAACATTGGTGTTTTATAGATCTCCATGAAAATTCTTATCTCATTGATTTATGTTCCATTGCCGTATTACCGAATATCCTCAAGGCACTGCAAATTGTCATTGTCCCTCATCCATTTAGTCCAAATGTTTTGTCATTTAATATTTTCTGTTTGTATAAGTATATTTGAGCGAATTAATATATTCTACAATTTCGTCCCGCTATCATCTGCCGTGTTTCTATGTGCTAGTAAGTTTAGAATCGATTACGGAAGTGACTGATTTATAACGGGATTACGGATTAGGGGAGTGATATAAAACGGAAGCAGTTGATATAAACCGGAAACAGTTGATTTTAAAGTCACATCAGCCAAATCTTATAAGATTTGGCAGAAATATGTTCCAATTTTATCGTAGGGTAAAATTTTACCTTTATTTGCTATAAGTATATGATAAAGTAATATATAAAACTGAGAAATTTACCGATTCCGTCGGATAAATGTTGTTTCTAAATGTTAAATGTGCTAATTTTTTTTTTCACAAATTGTTGTAACGTTTTGACTCAAACAAATAGGTTAATTATTATCGTGCCAAAGAAATGCTGCAAAGCTCCGCCTTAGCGACGTATCCAAATGTGGGCGGTAGCCATCACCATAAAAGGCTTGTTTTTGCAAGAGATTTTCTGTGTGTTGTAGAGAGCAATAACAATTACCATAAAAGGCTTGTTGTATAGCCCGCGCCTTTTTGTCAAGATTTGGTTACTCACCTGTAAAGTATTTTACTACGAGAAGAAAATAGTAAACAGCACGTGCTACTAGTTACGACAAACAAAACTTTTTACGGTTTAAACATTGAAAATACGACGTAATGCGTGCTCAATTTAAACACTCTTTTGGCAAATTATATTTAGAAATGTTTGAAATTTAAATATGATGAAAAATTTATAGATAGACTTGAAAAGAAATATATGTACATTGTAATTGTTTTGTTTGGTCGAATATGAAATTTCATTCACATAGTTTGTAGAAAGATTAGCAATAATACCCGAAATAAGTTTTTGGAAATGGTTAGAAAATTTTAAAAGATATGTGCCAAATATTTCTCTTGATTACATTCTGTGCCCCAATCTATTCATTGATAACATAAATTTTATATTTTCCGACAATGACTATGTATTACAATATAAATTTTTGTAAATTGTTTTGCGTTACTATATTCGTTTCATTCCCAGACTTTACCAAATAGAGATTCAAATTAAAGTGCAAAGAAGTTTTACAAAGCAAATTGGCCTTGGCAATTGAGAAATTATGAAATTCTACTTTACGATAAATACACGTGTACATGTGGTAAAAATGACAACAAAAGGTATGGAAAATGATACGGTAAAAAATTAATTGATGGCGGTATATGACAGTATAATCTGTGTCCGTGATGTAGACCAACCCTACTTTCATGCATAGTAGTAGGGTTGCATATGTATCGCGGAAACAGGTTTCACTGTCGAATGTCGGCCTGAAATAATTTTTGATCATGCCGAAAAGAAAACTGAATCCAGTCGTCTAATGCCAGTGTATATGACTGCACAGTGAAGTATTACGCTACTGTCGCACAAATTGGGAAAACAAGTCCTAGATTTCTTCATATTTTTTATGAACTGTGGAATCCGCACTTTTAATATATGTATTAATGACAGTAAATCGGTGGATTTTTTATTTCAATTTTAACTGAGAGGTTATTTTTACTTTCTTGTCATTATTAAATGTATATTACATTTTTATTTTACTTCAAAAGCTGTTGAATACCATCCTCCCAAGTCAGGGTTTTGTATCCACGTTCGTTCCTACAAACCCCTGATATCACACATTCATATTTGCGGGTCGGAAGTGAACGATTTTCATTGGTACTTCTCAAGGTCAAAAGAGAATCCATTTTCATTAATACTTCTCAAGGTCAAAAGAGAATCCATTTGCGTCGTAAGTATATTTTTTAGGTCACACACCAGGCGGCGACATGTTCGACCCGCAAAATATGAATGTGTGGTGTCAGCGGTTTGTAGAAACGAATATGGATACAAAACGCTGACTTGGGAGGATGTTGAATACATGTCTGTTTATCTCAGTTGACTTGCATCACAAATTATATTGTTACGCCACTGTCACATGTGAACAATACGGAAAATCACGTGCAAATACAAGCCTTGTATGGTGTTTGCCATTACCCATATTTGGATACGTCACTAAGGACGAGGGAGGTCCTTACTTTTCAAATATATAAAAATCGTTTTTATATGTATAAGAAATTCGACCGACTAGATTTTGACGGGAGAAAAAAAGAAAACAAAAGACTCCAATTTGACGTATATATGCTGCTTTACGACAAGTCGCATAGACCAGTTTACGGCATGAGACTCAACTAAATATGGCTTATATATAATTAATTAATGCGATAATTTGAGTCTTCTGAAACTTGACCAGGTTACAAAACCACTGAAAATAATCAATGACATATACTTGGTTTAAAACTACATTCAACAATAATTGACAAATCTGAAAAGGTAAGTAAGAAACTTCCGATAAAAAAAACAAATGAACGTATCCAACTTTTGCAGTCATCACGTGATTTAGTGACGTATTAGCCCTTGTCATATGATCGTTAATTTACTTAATATATAGAAATACACGGAGGTACTTAAAAAATTGCCTGTTAGACTTAAACTAAATGGTTTCTGCATTAGTCGGTGTTATATACAAGCCAGTAAATGAAACATTTTTTTATCTGTTTATCGACAAGAGAAAAGCTTAAATCATGATTTTGTCCCGTCCCATCTCAATTGAAATTTTGGTGTAACATGTCCATACATGTATATGTACGTTGTGTCTACGTCATTTTCGACATTGATTTTATCCCTTCCTCATACCTGATTTGACATGGGCAGCATGGCGGGTGTCCTGCAGGAAGCAGAGACTGCTTACTCTTCCAAAGCACCTGAGTCTACCCCCGGTTTTTTTGGTGGGTCGATGTTGTTCATATGTTTTTAGTTTTTAATTGTAATGCATGTATTGTTTTGGTCTTGTCTTCGATATTCTCCGGAGTTTGTCAGTTGTTTCGATTTTTCCCTCCTTCGAATATCCCTTTGGTATTTCTTGACTTTACTATGCCCGTTCCATTTCGTTTGAAAATTGGTCACTTTCGATCAGTTTTGTCTTATTTCAAAATGGCGCCATCAATATACGACGTAAACATCTTTCACATGAGCAGATAAAATCAATCATGATGACAGCATATAAAGTCTGAAGAAAAATTATACATTTAATTTGAATTTATCATTAATTCCAAATAAAATCCATTTACTTATCTGATCATTAGAAATAATTCCTCTGCGCATTGACATTTGTAACCCCACCAAACACCCCTTTGTTTTTAAATGCTGCATAATTTTTTTTAAAATGTAGCGTTGTCAAACTTTGAATCCCGTTGTTTTTATGGTCATCAACATTATTTACCTATATATATATTCCTGTATACCTTAAGGATTTGAACAATAAACATCAGGACTGTCAAGGTACACCATACATGTCAAATGTTTAATAAGTTCATTAGCTTAAACTCACCACATGGTGCTGAGAACAAAATTGTTTACCTGAATTGATTTCAGATAAAAATCATTTAAATTTTACCAAAGACTAATTCGCTTTCCTACTGTAAAACGAAAAAAGAATCTTTCAATATCACTTTTTATGACAGTCATGTACTTTTTAACGTTCGTTTGGTAATACATTTCTTATTACAGGTGTACTGTATTAATCATTGTCATAATTTCATATATTTAAATTAAAATCGATGTGAAGCTTCTACATGTTTCTTTCAAAACAGAACGTTTTACAAAGATCAGAAAAAGCGAACACAGTAGACTACGTACTATTATTAATACAGAGTTATCGAACATGAAAATGGTTGAATTAGTTGGATATGAATAGCACTCCATTTCCGATGAAACTAACGTTATTTATGGATTAAGTCGAATGAATAAGTAAATACATCATTACAATTTAAGGCCTACAATGTAAAACTTTGCTTTTATTATAACATCACTGGCAATTAAATAATAAGCGATTTTATTCTAGGATTGATTAACCAAAAGCAATTTTGAAACGAGGAAGGGGAGGGCATGACTGCAAAACGTATGGGATTGACATGCGACATATATCGTGTGCCTTAATAAGTAAATGAGATCTCAGTTAATTATGAATTCTAGGTCTATATTCAAATCCATACAAAACAATTTTTTGCGCAGTCAAATGATAGTTTTCAACTAAAAGATAAAATACTTATGATTTTGGAATTTAAAGTTTAATTTTGTTAAGTATGAGTGTGCTCTATTTTTTTATTCTTTCAGTGTGCTTTGACGTCCCGAAATCCAAGACAAAAAAACAAAAGGTCATTTGACGTCAGGGAAATCAGTCATATATCCCAAAACCTACAGAAAGGTTTAATACAAAATGTGGAAAATTATTTGACGGTTTCGGCAGTAACTACAAACTGATTGTCGATAAGCACGAGTTTCTATAACATGCCCACAAAATATTCCATGTAGCCGTGTCCATTTTTACGTTTAGGCACCTGTGATCACGGGAGCTCAACCAACATAGCTGCCTGGTGCGACCCAAGGTGGCGGATTCGGGGGGGGGGACTCCCGGTGGGATGTTGACAGGTCATAATATGGAAAGCCTGACAGCGGACCATAGCGGGTAACGTGTTTGTGGAATGCCATGCTCCCTGCACACTAAAAACCCCTTCTGTAGTTTTTGAACAAGGGTACGCTTTAGCCGCTACACAAGGCTACATTATCCGACCCTACCCAACTATACACCCTTTTACAGTGGCATTCAAAATCGTTTCCCCTTTGTGTCTCGTCCCACACCTATTTGAAATGGGCCTCGGTGGACTTAGGTTGTGAATTCGAATCTCACCTGTGGCGGGGTGTATTCGACTCCGAATTTAATTGACAAGGATGGCAAATTTCCCTACCGAACGTCGGTGGTTTTCTCTGGGTACTCCGGCGTCCTCCACCAATAAAAACTGGCGTCCGCGAAATAGCCAAATATGCTGAAAACGGTGTAAAACCCAAACTAAACAAACCTATTTGAAATGTGTTTGATAAAGTATTGAAGTTGTTCTCGTCCTGAAGAAGCATGAAATATTTCCATCTGGACGTTAAACAAACAACAATCAATCAACGATTTTTATGTGTACCGTTATATAAAACTGAAAAATATAAAAAGAAGCAAATTACATAACGCAATAAATACGACCGTCATTTCATCCTAGTACTTCCGATATGATAAATATATATTTACAGAACAAATGCATGTACCATAACGTATAACATTAGTTATAATATAGAAAATGAAGTATCAGTGTCACTGAGACCTTCAAAAACTATAAAAACGTCAAAAAGAGTAATACAACAATTCTAGCCTTGAAAATTGGACTGTTTTAAATTTGAACTTAAAGTCGTCGATCAATGGAATATGTTTTACTAAGATTATGTCTTTGATAAAATCGCAGATTACCTTGTACATGTATATAAATTCTATTTGTCAAATCAACATTGGCAAGTTAAAGACGAATTACATTCCAATTTTAAGGTCACAATTAAAAAATCCTTTGAAACCAGTCTTGTTGCACAAGATGTGCACATTTCGTCGATTTAAGACTAATCAGTTTTGCTCAAATACTAAAATGTTGAAAACCAAAACACAATCCAAAAATGTCAAAATGGCTAAAATGGTAAAGCAAAAAACCATGTTATGACAGAGTTATGCATGAGAGAGCTCGATACTCCTCATAATTTAACAATTTTGTAACAAATTTGAAGTATCAATTTTGGGCTTGTATCTGAATACTAGTAACCTAGCTGGTGTTATAACAAATTCTTTGACACCAATTTTGCTAACTGGATTTAAGAAGTGTAAAAATGAACAGAATGCTTTATTTTCAACGAACCGTGAGGTCAAATATAGACCCTTACTGATTCTTTTCTGATAAAATAAAAAACTAGAGGCTCTCAAGAGCACGTATCGCTCACCTGGATTTAACTTGTCACCTTGAGCAGGACTTAAAATTTAAGTGTAGCAGTCAATTTGGCTGGTTTTTACATAGGATTCTATGTTAAACTAAGTTCGGCTGTGGCGGCCATATTGGGTGGCGCCCGTGAAAACTAAACAACTATTTTAAAGGGGACCATCAAATAACCATTCCACTAAAGTTAGGTTTAAATTTGCCCAGCACTTTCAGGAGTTAAAGAAAATGTAAAACTACCATAGGCTCAATGTTAAACTAAGTCCGCCCATGGCAGCCATGTTGGATGGCGTTTGGGGAAACAGAACATATTTTTAAAAGAGGCCATCCAAGGACCATTCCACCGAAGTGTGGTTCAAATTGGCTCAGTGGTCTCAGAGAAGTTAAACTAAGTCTGGCCATGGCGGCCATATTGGATAGCGCCCGGCAAATCGAACATATTTATCAAAGAGGACCATCTAAGGACCATTCAAAAGTTTGGTTTAAATTGGTTCAGTGGTTTCAGAGGAGTTGACGAAAAAGTAAATTTCCCATAGGCTCAATGTTAAACTAAATCCTGTCACGGCAGCTATGTTGGATGGCTTTCGGGGAAACCGAACACAAGTTTTAAAAGGGGCCACCCAATGAGCATTCCACAAAAGTTTGTTTCAAATTGGCCTCAGAGAGGATAACGAAAATGTTAAAATTCCCATAGGGTCCAACGTTAAACTATGTCCGACCATGGCAGCTATGTTGGATGGCGCATGGAAAAACCGAACATGATTTTAAAGGGGATCATTCAAAAACTTTCAACTAAAGTTTGGTTTAAATTGACTCAGCGGTTTCAGAGGAGTTGACGAAAATTTAAAAATTACCATAAGCTCTATGTTAAACTAAGTCCAGCCATGGCGGCCATGTTGGATGGCGTTCGGGGAAACCGAACACAAATTTTAAAAGGGGCCACCCAAGGACCATTCCACCAAAGTTTGGTTCAAATATTAATTGGCCTAATAGTCTCAGTGAAGATAACGAAAATGTTAAAATTCCCATAGGGTCCAAGGTTAAACTATGTCCAACTATGGCGGCCATATTGGATGGCGCCCCGGAAAACTGAACACAAATTTTAAAGGGTACCATCCAAGGACCATTCAACTAAAGCTTGGTTTAAATTGGCTCAGCAGTTTCAGAGGAGTTGACGACATACGACTACGTTGACGGACCCAAAGTGATGAGAATAGCTCACTTGGCCTTTTAGGCAAGGTGAGCTAAAAACTATATTTATTTATGTGTTTTATAGTTTTTTGTCAAATATTTCCACGAGGTAGATTTTACCTAGAATGACTGAGATGAGTGTGACTACAGTTCCGCTCCTACCTTTTTCACTGTGCCAGCTACTGGTCACTTTGTTGGATATCACACTGTATTGGCTTTTAAGGTTTGTTTATACATACTAGGAACCAGTTTCAAAAACATTCGTAGGACTTCGATCGAGACGGGTCCCAGGGCTTGAATAGAAAAATAAGACAATTCAGACCTGAAATCAGATCACACTTACGACTTAAAGGTAAAGGTGGATGAAAAGGCACTTTGTGTACCCTTAAAACCGATTTTATTCCATCACTGTTAAATGTCTGTTCTTGTCATCGTACTGTTTATGGTTATATTGGGCCCTCTTTCCGTGTTGTAGTTTGGTCGAAGGTATCGTGTTGTTCAATTTTTAGTATTTCATTGTTGATTGTTTTCTGTTGTCTTCATTATTAATTAAAGCATATTTGTGTTTTTGAAGCAAATTTCTTACATAGAAAAAAAAATAGATAACACGAAAGGTCAACAATGATACACCAATCAATCAACATCATCCACGAATGCTATCTCGTCATAGAGTTCAGTAGAAATCGGCAGTATTCGTGAGAGGCCAGTATAAATTTAAAGTCATTGGGAGAATTAGTAATTTACAAAATTACAAACATTTCATATTTGTATTCCTGACTGAACATATTTTAAGTAACTTCCAAGTTACTTTGGCTTGTTGTTGGTTACATAGAAGACCGTCTGTTAAGTTCATTTTCCCATTCTTTTTATCTAATTAAGTCTGACACATAGTCCGTTTGTGAAGTAAGCATCGCATGATTTTCCTATCTAAAGGCAGGTTGAAGAATTTAATGATCGTTTGAAGGATTCGATACAACGGTTTAATTTTAATAATCCCTAATTAAAATTAGCGACAGCTTTAAATTACTTTAATGAAAGTCTTTAAGTGTTATATTTTGGACATTGATTGAATGACATTTATTTCCAATTCTAAGAAAGAATTTAAATTTGCCTTAAGTTTTGTCCTTTGGTATTATCTGCTAATGACAACTGACCCGAGGAATATGTTTTCATTTAAAGACAACAAATAATAGAAAGAAAAACACTGAAATATATTTTGAAATAAATTTATTACTGTACTTTTTGGTAAGTAGTACCGAGATTCCCCTGCGTCTTTTTATTTTCTTTGCATGGGCCAGGAAGGATGAAAACGAACCATTGTTCCGTATAAATAATCTTGAAAAAATTAGTAGATGGTATTGATTTATCTATTAATTCAATATCCGGAAAGGTTTAAACATTTTAGTTTGACATAAAACGAGAAAAGTGTTTATGATACGCGGTAATAAGTTCCAATGGGGTAAATATTTTTATTGTAATTGTGTTTACAAAAAATGATATAGTTGCAGGATCTATCTCCATAATACAGGTATATGTACGCACGTGTCACTGAATAAAATTGGACATATATATATAAGAAATTAATTAGGTTATCTGACACCCCTATTAGATTGACTCTTCTGTGATGTATGGGAACTTCACCAAATTAGGTGAACAAAATCGAGTAATAACATTGGATACTAGTTTAAGTCCGACTGCTTTCCGGCAGGTCACTGGTAGTCCCAGATTCCTCGGACTTCAAATTTTGTTACATTCGCTTGCACAGATAAAACAAAGACATATTTTTGAATACTTTTCAATTTAGAAAAGTTTTTGGGATTCCTAGGTGTACCCTTATTATTAAGGAGCCAATAGATAACACCCCATTGATATAGATGATGATTTTGTGTCACGTTCCTTCATTGTGTCGACCCAAAAACGGATATTTCAAGTTGACGAGCAGAACATTTGGAGATAATTATTTATATGGTTGCAAGTTCAGAAAATTAATTTGAAATCTGAATAGTGAAAGCATTAACATTGATAGCATTTTTTTTACATTTAGTTTACTTTTACGTCTCCAATGCAAAACAAAACGACAAAAAGTCGTTTGAAATGAGATTGAACAAGGTAATCGAATGAACTTCTGAACGTATATTATCTAAGGACAATATATGCAAAGTTTTAATTCTTATTTGCTCAGTTCTTTCATTCAAGAAGATCTTTCACAAAATTTTCAATATAGTTTTTACTATCTTAAGGAATTGTTTCTCATATTTTCAATGAATCTGAAAAGTTGCTTGTATTTTCTATCTACAGACTGAAGGCTGTGAAATGATGTCAGGTGATGAACTTGAGCAATACGAGCAATAGAAATCTTCAACAAAACATAAAAACACATATACGCAGTTTGCGACAAAAAAGAAAAGAATAAAACATATTTGGTCTAAAACATTCATTTTGACGCATTAGATGTCCACATTTCCCATCGGTAGTACATGTAGCCAGAAATTCACAAGTATAGCAATATCTGTCCTTTTCAATGCATAAATTGGTGGTTACATCATCAATGCACATTAAATATAAATATATTTAAGAAGCATTTCAGCACTTTCACACATGTTTAGATAAATCAGTTTGTCCTAGATAGTAATAACTTATTCAAAATGTAACTGAATTAAGCTGAAAAAAAAATCTTTTTATAGAAGTTTTTTAGCATTTCTCGTAATACTTGATGTCATTAATTTCGACTATAACATCCTCGCTGCTTCTTACAACAGATTTTTATACCACTCAGCATTCAAACATTTGAATGTACATAAAATATTAAAATTAAGAAAGGTCAACCAAAAAACTTTTATTTCAGCTGAAATATAGCCTCTGACATTTGAATAATAAAAAGTCAAAACTCATAAAATATGTGTTTAAGGCGACGTCTACTGGTTAGCATCTTTCGTAATAAGCAATGTTTTCGTTTTCCACTGTGAAATCTTTACTACTCCTTACAACAGAACAAGTGTCATCTGTCTCCATCTCAAATCCAAGACAGCCTGCAGTTTGCTTACAGAAGATGGCACATTCTGTTAGTGATGAATGAAGCAGTTGTTTATCCAGCCTTAATAGTACATTTTTCTTTCTGTTGAGACAGTATGAAGCTGAGGAGAAAAATGTTACTCATATTAAAATACGTCAGCAAGGCTGTTACATTCACGGCTATATCTGAGCTAATTTCCCGATTTAAAGTCTTAAAACACTCTTTATCCCTTTTATAGATAGGTTTGGATACCGATTAATTTGGTGTAACCCTACCACTGATGTATAACAAGTATGTTACAGTATACAGTCATTTCAGGACTGTTCAGGGAACAGTCAAAACTATTGACCCGAGGTGCTGGAGATGACTTAGGAACTGTTACCTGAGGCCGAAGGCAACAGTTCCCAAGTCATCTCCTGAACACCGAGGGACAATAGTTTTGACTGTCCCATGAACAGGCATGAAATAACTGTTTTATTAACTGTATATATAAATGCACATAACCACAAAGCCACTGAAGATGATAATTTCAAACCTCTCCATCTCGTATACAAAACAAACGTAACGGTCAATTGTGCGCTTGACAGGAATGACGCACTGCACATCGATTTCAGGCATGGAACAGCTCGATCCGGATGTAGGCGAACAGCGAACTGTTTCACTCCGCCGACTAATTTTAAAATTTTCTTATAATTAGTTAAAAATATTACATATGAAATGTCTATTAAAAAGTTAGAAAAACCCAAGTTTTTTTATAGGAAAACCTCTGCAAGACCTTCAACGATATGTCAAAAGCTAATACAGGTATACATGTATAATTAAAGTTGAATTATGACTAGCTCTTTTTTGTAATTAAGAATACTCTGAATATATATGTAGATCTATATTCATTGTTTTGTTTATAAATATTTTGTATATTAGCGAAAATTCCTTGAATCGATGTTGTTAGTTTTTGTGGTTTTGTAATGTTTGAATTCTTTAATTATTACCCATCAATATTGGCATTCAATGAAATATAATGAATACACATTATAAGTTTGGGAATTGGCCGCTTCGATACTCCTTTCAGTGCCGATATTTACAGTGAGTGGACATAATTATTCGTAAAGTTCATGTGATAAATATTAATGGATGTCATTGAAAAAGCGCTTTGTGTATGTTTCCTCGATTGTCTCGATTGGTCTTATAAATAGTTTGGAATCTGTACTATCAAGTGGTAATCACCCGAAACGTAAAATTCGTCTGCTTTTATATATTTCCGGTCAAAACAATAATGGCAAAGTCGAAAGAGTTGAATAGTATTGTTAAATAACTGATTGTAAGATCTTTCAAAGATAGAGTAAGTAAGTCTGAATTGAGTATATGTTTTGGTATTCAAAGGACAATAATCGCTAGAATGATTTTCAAAATATACGCTCAGTTGCACTAGTATTGTTAAACAACTGATTCATGTGATTGTGAAATATTTCAAATATGGAGTAAGTCTGAATTGGCTATAGAATGTTTGGTATTCTAAGGACAACAATCGCCAGTATAATTAAGAAAATTACATTTAGTTGCATGGTAGAAAATCGGGAGAAAATGAACGTCGAGGTGGTCGTAAGAAAATGTTTACTGTCAGAGATGAGAAAGCGTTATCTCATGTGGTAAAAGCCTTTGGCATATATAATAAATATATATAATAATAACATATGCGGCATCTCGTTTTGCACAGAAACTACTACACTTAGTGAAATGACCAAGCAGATTTTGTCGCACAGGACTATTAGTGGTTGATTGACCAGATGTTATTATGCTTGAAAAATTATAAACCTTCTTTTTAGAAGATTCAATCTTAAAATCAAAAATGCTATTGAGCTTAACATCTAGAAAAGAACTTGAAGATTTATCAACTATTAATCTGAAAATGTTTATCACTACCACAAATTGCTCCAGCATCACCACATTCGTCAATTTACATATTTCCAACAACTGTGTTAATAATATTATTTCACCATGTTCATCTGAAACAATTGAAGATTGAATATCTTCTGCTGGCAAAGGGCTGCATCTAGTGATTACATTTCTTTTAAGAGGAAGCCTGCCCGTTTTCAGAAACGCAGATTGTAAATTTACAGGAGGAAGAGCAAGATTAGAGATTATGTTGCACAGGCAAGTTCACAAATGTCTTACGAGAAATAATAGCTGGACCAGTTCTCACCAAACGTTTGCATTTGTTGTATAAAGTTTGGAATGAGCCATAACAGGCTAAATCAAGAGGCTGTAAAATATTGAAGGTGTGAGCTGGGAGAAAGAAAAAAATTTCTGCTCTGTAGCCCAATTTACAAGGAAATATTTGGCCGGAGAAACTCCGGAGAACAACGAAGACAAGACCAAAACAATACACTTAAACACTACACTTTTAAAACTAAAAACATATGAACGACATTGGAAAGTCAAGTCATCCCGTTTGTCGTAAAGTTTTGTATTCAGCCTTCCTCTGGTGTACAGTTCGGATGAAGGTCAAGATAAGATGCAGACTTGGCAGTGTTTGCGATAATGAAAGGCACGGGCTAATTTCTTCTGTTTTTCCTTAAGAGTGTGCCTCATATGAGTAAAGGAACAAGTCGGCCAGGAGTGATGCACAATTAGTGTCCATAGGAGTGCCAATAGTCTGTTGGAAACCACGCACACCAAATTGAACAAATATGTTGTCGATCAAAAACTCAATCATCATGACAATGTCGTCCTCTGTATATTTTTTGTTAGATTTAGAGTGGTTTTTATCAAAGTTTGATTTATCTCTACCAATGACAAGGTATGTGTATCTGTTGTTGCAATTTTTATTTTTAAACAATGGTTTGGTGGAACACTTGGCAGATCCAGCTATAAAGCGTTGTTTGTATGGACATTTACACGTAGGTAACTTGTGTAACCAGTACAAGGTAGGAAGATCACAATCACCATCTTTGATGGAAATACCAAATGACGATAAGACCGATCTATGATTGTTGGTTATTTCGTCCCTTGAAAATGTAGTAGCTTTATAGGTAATCCGTTTCCATGAAAAGGGAGCGTCAGAATTTATTTTTGAATGAGTAGGGGGGTCAAAAAATTATGTAGGTATCATTTTCATAATGACCAGCCCCCTCCTCCCAGATAAAAAATAAGTCCCTAGGTAAAACTTGTTTAATCTCAGTTTGTCCAGTGAATATAATTATATATAAATAGTATTACCCATACCACCAGCAGACTCAGCATATACTTCGACCTCACATACTGCTAAGGTTTTACCCTCTGTGAAAATTGTCACATATCTGCCTAGGATGTTGACCTCACAGGCTACATTGAAGATATTGGGAGAATTGCCTTCGTGGAAATAGCACAGACTTCCTAGTTTATAATCTAAGTCAGCCGATGTCGGTATACTTTGATTGCTGATATATATGGAGTAATTGCTCAGACGTGTCTCTGCAAATACAAATGTGACCGTCAGCTGTCGAAGGAGAGAAAGTATAATGAATAAAATGTAAAAAATGATAATTAAAATGGATAAAAACTAAAAGTAAAAGGCAAAATTTTCTGCTACATCGTGGCTACCCTTGATAATGAGCTAACCCCCGCTAAAAAAACAAAATACAAAAACAAACAAACAAAACAAAACAAAAAAAAAACAAATAGTTCCAAGATTCATCTTAGACTGAACTCATGCAAAACCATACTTCAATTTCAAAATTCTATCAAAAGAACTGTAAATAAACAACTTAGTTGGTTATATGCGAAAAAGCATTTATGAGATGCAACTGAATGTTTATTATCAATAATCATTCCACTTTATCTTTACTGAAAAAAATCTGTTTTTTTAAATGTGATCAAATTAAAAACGTATTTTGGTTGATGTAAATAAGATACTAACCCATGCAATGATGTTAGATTAAAAATAAAAAGTCCAAAGTTTCTGCTACAATGCAGCTAGCCTTGACAACCAGAGAAAAAAAGAAAACATTTCTAAGGCTCATCTTAGGCTGATTCCGTACATACTTGACCTTGAAAAGTTGGTTTGTGCAAATGAGAAACCAAACCATGCAATGGTGCAAGATAAAAACT
The DNA here is from genome assembly GCA_028015205.1 of Mytilisepta virgata. Classification (NCBI taxonomy): domain Eukaryota; kingdom Metazoa; phylum Mollusca; class Bivalvia; order Mytilida; family Mytilidae; genus Mytilisepta; species Mytilisepta virgata. Next base: position 48,883,064 of record CM051521.1, on the reverse strand, counting down.
TGAAATTAAAATAAAAATATTCAAAATGTTTAAAAGGGAAAATAACGTTAAAATTACCAAATATTTACTAAAAATCTAGGAAATTACACAAAATTATATACTTTAAAGATACTCTTAAATCCAAAAAGAAATATAATTCTTTAGATTTAACTTGTATTGTGCAATCGTTAGGTAAGATCGGAAAGAATTTATGCATTCATTGATTTCCTATTTGCTAAATGTAAATATGTTGGATATATACCGTCTCGCCAAACAAAATAAGGGTCCCATTTTTCTATATCCAGTAAGTTATTACTTCTGTGAAATTGTAGGAGGGTGAATTTTCGTGGTAAGAAATTCGTTTTGCAAAGATTCACTGTTAAGGTACATGAGATCCAAGTGACACTTCTTTATAAAAAAATTGTTTAACATGTAAGTTTTATGTTTTTATAGTAAAACCTCTTTCATTTTAACACTTAATATTTTCTGCAATCAATGTTTTATCTGCTACAGTAATTGCATTTTTTTAAACCTAAATAAATCTTGATCCCAAAAATATATATTAAAACAACTTCATCATTATTAAATTGCATGAATTTTCAAAGGAAAGAACCTGGAGTCTATTGGAAATACTTTTTCCATGGGTACATTTCTAGATAAAGATGCATATGAATTAACTTCGTGACTTCTAACCAGAGATTGAAAGGTATTTCACTGATGTTTTTCTCATATATTGACATGTATGCAGTATAAAATTATTTGATTAGAGATGGTGAATGTAGTAAAATGTGGATAACACAAGATCTTTTTGACTCGTTGATTCTCCAGCTTGAAAATAAATACGACACTGATGCTTCGGTAACACGTGTTATAAGAAAAATTAGGAGTTGACCATTGAAAGAGACTTATCTTAACAAAGTATGTTTCTAATTTTAACAAGATATATTGAGCCCATCGAAGTCTATACGTTTTTTTGCTAATTTTGTGATTTTTCGTGCATAATTTATTTTTTATGGACAAGGCAACTTAATTCCAGAACAACATCTGATTTTCTTAAGGTAACAGTAGAGGAGCCTAAGAAAATGTCAGTCTAGTGAATTAATCTTGTACCAGTCGTTTTAGCAACTTCAAATACAAAAAACTTGGCAATATTTTGTAACCATTTTTCACCATATTAGTATATTACTTACTGTAAAAGAGTTGTAATTTTAGCGTAGATCGGAAATTACCCTTGTCGCATTCTGCCCTTCTTAAACGATCCTTTAAATTGTAGGTCAACTGTTTATAAACAACGCTAGCATAAAAATTGAAATCTGGTGTTTATCTTAAATGTGATGCATACAAATAGTTACCCTATTTATATGCACTTTACTGCAAACTTATTTGTAAGACATATGTTAATGTGTCTTGGGAATGTGTCTACACTTGTTATGTTTTCATTGTACATTTTAGCTATTTTCTAAAAGATTTTACCACGCCACTGACCATGAATATTGAGTAGAGAAAATGACAAGTCGGTTTCCGTTCAAGTAAATTTAACATGATCTTTAATTTTGTTAAAAATATGCAATAATCATTAATTTATGATGCTAAGGATCTCCCCGTACAAACACACACACATACAGAACCACGTCTCCAAATTTCATATTTCCTGTACGTTTTAATATTTTTTACCACGTGTGTACGGTCTTCCTTTACATAAAAAAATAAAATGTCATAGCTAGTGATAATAAACCTTATAAAACTGAAATGAGATCGGTTTGAAGCCATTTTTAGCTCACCTGGCCAAAGGCCACGTGAGCTATTGCCATCACTTGGCGTCCGTCGTCGTCCGTCGTCGTCGTTAACAATTATACAAAACTCTTCTCCTCTGAAACTACTTGACTAATTCCTTGGGGTACCCTGCATAGAACTGATGTGGGGATTTTTGATTCGTCGAAAAACATGGCCGCTGTTACTAAAAATAGAACATAGGGGTCAAACAACAGTTTTTCGCAAATATCTCAAAAATCATTAGGTTACGGCAAATTCTGGCAGGTTGAAAGTGTTCAGCATGATGAGATCTACCGTGTGCTGATTTTCGTGAAAATCTGTCAACTGATGTTAGAGTAATTGCCCTTTTTTGTCATTTTTGGCTTTTTTATGTTACTATTTCAAAAATCTTCTCTGAAACTACTATTCAAAATCAAATGAAACTTGGTAAGATTGTTCCTTAGGGTATCCTGCAAAAAGTTAATGCTTGGATTTTTGATTGGTCGAAAAACATGTCCTCCCTTACTAAAAATAGAACATAGGGGTCAAAATGCTGTTTTTGCTATTTTTTCCTGAATTATAGAAAGAAAATGAAGATGAAAGCTACTTTCAAGGTAAACATGGTATCCCGAGTTGAATGGTGATGATGAAAGTTTGTTTTGGATGGCCATTTTTAAAATGGCTGCCATTTTCCCGCCATTTTTTACACTTGCTCAGATTTCAACAATATTTGGTTTTTAAAGTAAACATGGTATCCTTAGTGAATGGTGATGATGAGATTTTTTGTATGGAGCATCTATGGAAGGTCCTTTAGGAAATTTGCATAAATCTTCCCGGTCCGTGAAACAAAATGGCCGTCATGAGCATTTACATGTTCTGATTGGTCGAAATTTAAAAGTTCTTCCCCTCTGAAACCGTAAAGCCAAATGAATTGATTTTTGGTATGGATGATCTATGGAAGGTCCTTTACAAAGTTTGCATAACTCATCATGGTCCGTGAAACAAAATGGCCACCATGAGCATTTACATGTTCTGACTGGTTGAAATGTAAAACTTCTTCTCCTTACAAACCGTTAAGCCAAATGAACTGATTTTTGATATAGAACATCTATGGAAGGTCCTTTACAAAATTTGCATAAATCGGCCAGCCTGGTCCGTGAAACAAAATGGCTGCCATGAGCATTTACATGTTCTGATTGGTCAAAATTTTAAACTTCTTCTCCTCTGAAACCTTAAAGCCAAATGAACTGATTTTTGGTATGGAGCATCTATGGAAGGTCCTTTAGGAAGTTTGCATAAATCTTCCTGGTCCATGAAACAAAATGGCGGTCATGAGCATTTACATGTTCTGATTAGTCGAAATTTAAAAGTTCTTCTCCTTTGAAACCGTAAAGCCAAATGAACTGATTTTTGGTATGGAGCATCTATGGAAGGTCCTTTACAAACTTTGCATAAATCTTTCTAGTCCGTGAAACAAAATTGCCACCAGAAACTTTTATATGTTCTGATCGGTCAAAATTTAAAACTTCTCCTCTGAAACCGTTTGGCCAATGAACGTATACTTGGTATGAATCATTTATAGAAGATCATTTACAAAGTTTCCAGAAATCAATCTAGTCTGTCAAATCAAAAGTTTGTGACTGCCAGGTGAGCGATACAGGCTCAGCCCACTGAGCCTCTTGTTACTTTTTTTTCAGATAGACGATCTAGAAGTACAGTAGAATCTTGGATAATCCAATAAAAATCTTTTTATGTTTTATTATTTATTTTTACAATCAAAACTTACCGAACAAGTTAGAATCTATATCAGAATGCTAAACAAAATTGAGACCAGCAACTTAAGCTGTATCTTAAAAAATAAAACCATTATGCGAAAACTTTGACGTTTCCTAGGTAAGAGAAAGAAAGATGAATAATAAACAAAGCAAATACATAGACTCTTCCGTAAAACTATGTCTGTTTTCAGTGGGAGATGGCCCATGAATCGATCTCCCACTGTTGTGTCGTCCAATTATAATTCTCTTGTTATACCTGTTGACCAATCAGGCGTAACGTTATATTTAACTTCGTCGACTGTGCTCAATGAATTTACCTAGGTACAGAAAACCTACAAATCTAGTATTAACGAAGAAATAGGCACTTATACTCGTTCAAAAGTGAAGAACTGGAAAATCGTCCATTCATGTTTAAAATTCGCGTCTTTCCTCTCGTCCTGCTGCGCTTCACCCAGTAAAGACATGATTTTTTAAACCTCTTTGAAGATTTTCCAGTCTTCACTTTAAACTCGTGTAAGAATCTATTAAACTTGTATTGTACTTAGAAGAAAGAAGTAGGGCTATTTTACCCTGCATTTATTTCACTTCTCCAGCCATTTTCAAAAAGACTGTCAAAATGTCTGTGACAAAGCTTGACATATGGTCTCTAAAGACTTGATAATGCTAACTAAAAAATAAGTTTAAAAAAATTTTCTGCATACCTGAATATCGCTTTGGGGGACAGTTGTAACACAAATACTTGATTTCCGACTTAGTCCGGAATTACCGCATCCGGGACAGAAATTATTATTCCGATCATGACTTTAGTGTTTTGTTAGGCACGAGAATGGCGCTTTCCAGGCAATCTCCGGCGCAGAGTTCATATCCGTTCCGTTCCACTACGCACCATTACACAACATGCACTATAAAGGTTGCACTCAACAAATTAATAGTACCATTTTCTATGTGAAGTGAGATAACAAATGTCATGGTCTTGTGCCATCTTCAGAGTAAATAATACCCATATACATATATATATATATTCTGAAAGGCCATTATGTTAGCATTGTTTCAATCATGATAAAATAAATAAAAAATATCCATGGAAACCTAGTTGGCATAGCAACATTTCAAAAATTTTCATAAAAAAGCTTTAAAAATGTTAAATTTCACTCCACTTCGGCTTAAAATTGAGGTCTGATGCAGCGTTTCAATCCAATTGAGACTTAATTTTTCAGATTCTGCATAAAATTCCATTACATATTTGGGAAAAATAAAGGTTTACTTTTCCGGCTCTTTTTTTTCGCAATTTAACTTACCAGTGCAGGTGCCGATTATCACTGTCAAAGTTTTACACACCACATGTCAATTCAAAACTCCCAGTTTATGACCTCCCATTACTTGTCAGAAGCAAAATCAGTTAATGTTTTCGCATTTTTTTAAACTAAAATCTATCCTCTTTCAGTCAATATTACAATTTTGAGGTTAAGACATTTATTATTTATCTATCATGTAGTCAAACTTTACCAACTCTAATAATTAATAAAATTCTGGGGGTGCATTTCTCTGAAACTAAGATAATTAGTGGAGTGTAACCAAAGTGCAGTATTGCGAAGCATGTACGGAACGGATATGAACTCTGTGACGGAGATTGCTTTCCAGGTTACGAAAGTAAAAGGAAATTTGAAGGATAATGCAAGTCGGGCGAGTTTTAGCTTTCTGTATTCATGGCATGATATACCCCTCTGGGACAGAAATTGTCGCAAAATTTACCGGGGCTGCCATATTCATGATATTGTTATTGTTTCTATGCCTAACAAAACGTCACATGACACGTTATTCTTTATCTCCATCGCAAAGAGCGATCGATCTTGAAAAAGTCGTATTTGCCAAATGGTTCTGAATGTACTTCTTTACAATATCCCAAAAGTTGTACAAATTGACCCAAATCGCCTATATACACAACCTTTGTGGGTAGAAATCTTGAACTTATTAATGATGAACCGTAAAATGTCTGTTTGTTAACATGAAAATGCATTGCATACAATTGTTTAAGATTAAAAGAAGGTAAATATTTAAAAATTAAAAATTCAATGCTTATGAGTGAAACTAATACAGGGCAAAGTGGCTCTACTCCTTTTCAAACTAATAATTATTACAATTAATAAAAAAAAATACTTTAGATTACTTGAAAGCGTGCCGTCCATCGCAACCAATTACATTACAACTACAAACCTCGATTACAAAAGACAATACATACTACAGCAAATTTTTCTGTTGTGAAGTGTTACACTATGAACGTTGTATAACTGCCCAATATCTACGGCCCACCAATGAAATCTACTTATGGATCTGGTACGCGCACAGCGAGCACCGGGAAATTTCACTCCGTCTACGGCTCTTTCTGCTGTTTGATCTCCGTAGGTAGAGCTTTGATTTGCTTCTTTCTTTAGGGCAATATTTGTTCTTATTCCTATAATTGAAACCAATTTGCCTGGTATATTAATTTGAATAATCTGACAAAAATCTGTCCAAAAAGCTAGAAATTGCAATATTGAAATTTAATAAGAATTAAGTAAAAACATTTTTTTAAATGACCGTTTTATATAAAGGTTATTCATAGAACGCTTTAAGTATCTATTCGACAGGAAAAATACTGGGAATTGAAAGAAATGCCATCCAGACAAAGTGTTATCTATAAATTAAATCAATACGTAATTCCTATTTGGTTCCTATAGAAATATTTGAAACAATCAAGAGCATTGTGAAATCTGTTGCTTAGTAATAAAAAAAATTTATATATTGTGGACAATGTTGGAGCAAATTCGTGTAAAACGCACAAGTGTTGAAATGGTCATATCTCTTAATGGCTTTAAAAAATCGTAGCAAACGTCTAGAAAGAAAGAAAAAACCAGGGGCCAGGTTTTCGAAAGTATCGTAAGATTGATCGTAAGACATATCTTATGACATTACTTGCGACTAAGTTATGATGGTCTTACGACCTGATGTAAAACAAAGGTATCCTAGGACAATCATAGTTACGACGATCGTATGACCATCGCAAGCCAGTAATGACAAATAAAGAAATTTTAAATGATTTAACAAAGTATCCAATTTAATTAAAAAGGATACATGTAACTACAGGAAAAAAAAATAAAACAAGAACGTTTAATTAATTTAAGATTTAAAAAAATAGCCTTAAAATGATTAATGCATATACGTTTACTGTACATGTGTAACATGCATGTAAAAGTAAATCAATTATGGAATGTGACAATCTATTAACATGGATTAATAAAACCATTGTAAAAAGTTATCGTTCTTCTCTATTTAAATATGAATAAGAATGTTTTTATATTGCATTAAGTATCATAACTTTTACTTTACTTTCGGTTATCATAAGACCATCTTACGACACTTCTTTGGTGTCGTAGCTTTATGACAAATTATTTGCTCGTCATTCATGTAATCTAGAGGGTTATTTCTATCACGGAATATCCTATTCCAACGAATATCTACATTCCGTTGTTGCAGATGCATGTGAACAGCATTAACTATCATAACTTTTACTTTAGTTACGATCATCATAACACCATCTTACGCCACCGTCTTTGGTGTCCTATTTTTGTGACAAATTTTGTGACATGTCGCAAGTTGCGACCCTTTCAAAAACCTATTTTATGACTGCGACATGTCGTAAGACCATCTTACGATATGTCGTAGTCATAAGACATCTTCGAAAACCTGGCCCCAGTATTTTCTAAACTAATTCAACAATTCCTTACCTTCAGCATCACTGAGTAACAGTAACAAACTGATAAAACAAGAAACTGATGGCATTTCCTTTATCACCCGACGCAGTAACATTGCAACAAATCTTTTTTCTGTGTCTTTTTGACTGTGGCGCACAGGATATTTTATTCGGTCATCTAAAGTATAAAAAAAATTACATAATTATTTATCTTTTGTGTAGAAATAATGACATCTAGTATCAAAAGTACCATACACCAATTTTACACAATGTAAAAATAATAAAACATTTTTCTTCATAAAAGGATTCAATTTTTCGGACAAATGCATTCGATGCATTTTTGATAAAGCGACATTGTCCTGAGAAATTGATATTAATACAATTCTATGATACCAATTTCGATGCACAAGATTAGCAAATTATAAATTGTAAAGTATTCTTTCGCAGTAATGGTCTCTTCTATTGAAAATGAAATATTATATTTTATAACTTAAATTCCAGTTTTTTTGGGGTTTTCATGTGGATACTCAATTAGACCACAATACCCAGTTATTAAATCTATTAAAATAGCTGGATTATTCCATTCTAATGATTTTTTTCCGAAGCAACATTAACTATAAGATGTTTCAGAAAAATAAACTCTATTAACTTTTGTCATTCTAAAAAAAGACCTTCGACATAAGCAAGGGTGAAAAATCTAATTAACAACCGCCCTGTTAGTTCTTGCGAATCGAAAGTAAACTCAAGATACATAAAAGCTTCCTTTAGACCTGAAAAAGGTAACAGTCATTTGACCAATTTTAAGGGTTTTTATTTGGAAGTTTTAGTATAAAAATGTTACAAATTTGTGAAAACTAAAGATATCTTCCTCGTCCGGAGCTCTATCCTCAAATGGCCTATGCTTTACCGTTTTGGTCACTTTGGAATTTGAATCGACACTTCAACGTGAAGTGTGGGAATTGGTATCACACATTATTTATTTGCTGCACTTTTCAAATCAATACTGAAGTATTGTATACTCGGCATCCCACCCATATAGGAATGAGTTAAGTAATTAACGTACTGTTAGAAATGTAAATACTAAAAATGTGTTATCTGTTGATAGAACACATCGTGATTGAATGTCATAGTAATTTCAATCGATTTTAACTGAATGCTAGGAATTAAATTTCAGTTTGAACTTTAAAGTCTATTTTATATTCAGAAGATTTCGACCAATAACGATATTTTTAAATGGCAACTATCGATGACACAACATGTAAATCTTAGAAACACAGTTAGACGGAACAGTAAAGACGACTCTAAATGAGCCACATGTACCAATTACTCAGAGTGCAAATATGCTAGTTTTTTTCAGTGTGATAAGGAAAACACTTGTTTGATATTCAGTAAAAAAGTAAGTTTATTGACTCCATGCAATGTATTGCACCGATCTTCATAATCGGTACAACAGCGAGAATAAACTGATTAATCCCCTCATCATATCCAGTGGGTAAGTATATTACTGTCATAATTAATGGAATTTTGATAGACCACCTAAAGATGATTCCTCAAAAGTTTGATCTCAATCGATCCAGTAGTTAAAGGGGAAATTTTGTTTTATCTGTCTTTGGAAAAGATGGCCATATTGGTACAAGGTCTGGAACCTTCGATACTGTTTTAAAAGATGACCACCTAAAGAGCGTTTGACACCAATTTTGAACCAATGGCCAAGTGTTTTCGGATGTTTGAAGTATTATATGACAACTTATCTACTTTTAGTAATGGCTGCCATTTGATTTTAATTGCATAATTAGCTTCATAAGAAACATTTATTCAATATTATTTTACTGAGAAAGAGATTTAAATATAAAATTTACGGACAACGTATGATGGCCATAAGTGATGGCAAAAGTAGATATGTTGCCAACATTAAATTAGTTGTATTTTCCTTCCTTTTAGTGAATCAAAAGTTCTGAACATTGCTATAGACAACTTATGTAGGTATTTTTACATGTACATCTAAAGCATTTTTACATGTACAGCTAATGCATACACGCAAAAACAACTGCTAGATTTGCTAGACTTTCATACACTGGAACTATGATAGATTGAGTATTACCTTCTCAAAAGGCCATATTTATCATTTGTAAGAAAACAAAAGACTTTATAATAGGAACGGTCAACGATGACAAACCAATCAACTCCGGCAAAAGACAGACCCTGGACAAAAACTAACATAAAATATCACAAAATACAAACATAAACACAACAGAGTCAGACTTGGTTGAAACGGTTTTATATATACCCAAAACCTCCCCCTTATTAATCCTGGCACTCTGGTGCACAAAACATAATAAATAAAGCCAATGCAGTATGATTATCAAGAAACTGACTGCTTACTAGGACTGCAAAAATTTGGTTGGCCTTTTCATAATTTAGATAGTAGTGTCAAAATGTCCTTGTTTTAACAGTTAAACTTGAGCAAATTCGTGCAAAACGTACAAGCTGTGATGTCTATATACACACCATACGATGGTGCCACAAAAAATTAAAGTCGTCCCTTTTATGATAAATTTTAGTATGTATCTCTCCATTTCCGATATTTATATTAAGATGTAAAAATGGACAGCATTTACTATTCATATTACAAATGTTCCTTTGTTCAAATGTAGCTATTTTGCATAATAGTAAGTACATCATCATTTAAGTTGTTGTTAAAAATATCAATTAATTTATATATGATTCTGTATTTCACCTTTAATGAGTTTTTTCATAAAGTAGTGCTCATAGCAATATGAAAATAAGTTCGCAATAATAGGAGCACAGTTTGTACCCAACGGACACCTGTCGACAAACAGTATTACCAAAACGAACAAAAAAAACTGTGTAGAAAGAAGTATGTCATTGCTTGTCCAACAAATGTAATTTTCATACTTTTAATGACTGAAAAATGCTTTAAAACTGCTAAAACAAACATATCTAAACCAGAAGATTCAAAAGACTAGTAAATCGGCGCACTCCATTTTTCTCTGATAAGATCATGAAGAAGGGTTGTATACAGTTCGCGGCAATTACCTGATTCTTTACTGCTTGCAATTTATTCAAGGGTCGAGAGAATTTTTCAAACTTAAAAACAATTCATGTCCGAATTTTCATGAATTTAAAGTTACTATAATTAATGACAAGTTATTTTATACAAGTAAGAGAACTTGTTAAAAGGACAGACAGTTTAGTGGTGAAACATTTGCTAGAGGTAGAAATAAATGAAATTTTATGGATTTTTATGTAATTTTGGTAACCACTACATAGTAGGAACATAGTGTTGTTGGTTAGGAGCTTTGAACTGTTCGGTGGCTAAAATATTTGTTCAGTCTTTTACGAGAAGTCTATTTTCAAGGAAAATGCTAGAATTATTAATACATCGATGTAGTTCTTTTTTTTCAGATGACCACAACTTTATGAGTAAAGACAAACTTTTCACATATTTCACAGTGTTTGGCTTTAATTTTAGGTAGAGATAACTTATTACACGTCTCTGTATAGTGTATCTAATAATATTTAATACATTTCTCTACAATACCCATAACTTTATTCTTGAATTAAGTCAGTGCATGTTTATCAGCACTTTCTCTTTTAATTCATTTAATACAGTAGTTGTTAATAGCATAAATGATTGCATTATGACAAACTTGCCAATTTATTTTGTAGGGAGGCCGATATTTGCGACCATTGAGAACGTTTTAAGCTCCTGGTCTGCGACGATGTTTATGTCTCCAGTAACAACATTGACTAAATCATGAGTGTTTTAGAGGATTGATTTAAAACGACACCCTACTCGGTTTTTATATGAATAAGATATGATAGGCATTTCAGTATTGTGAAAATAAGCTGGTATTAAATTTAGAAAATCTCAAAAATTTAGGAATGTTTATATAAAGTTGACGCATATTATGGCTGCCATGCGATCTACGGCGGTTGTTGTCGATGAAGTTTCGTTATCCAAAAGAGTTCACATTGTCTTCTAGATCGAATAAATTCTTCTCTCTTGGTTTGATTACCCGATTTATAAATCAATTCCAAAGGTTGTATTTTTATGAATCTTTTTATGATTATACATTTAAAAATGATGGTAAATATACAATCGATATTTTTTCAGGTATCTAAATCTATCCAAATGCTCCTGGTATCGTCGATGAAGAGGACGACTTAGCTGTTTCACCGACATATTGGATGTTACAGCATGGCTTAGAATCATGTTATCTGTAAGGAAAATGTTTGAATGACCTACAGTGTATTTATTTATTAAATGGATATTGAAGAAGATGTAAATATATTGTTTTTTATTTTTTATTTTCATTATAATTATTTTCCAGAAAAATATGTTTTTTTTTTCCTCAATAAAACATTGATATCTACATGTAATATGTCTTGTTCGTGGACAATACACAGATCTATTGATATTTTGATTTAATTTATACATCACAATTATTCAGCAGTAAAGAGCAGACATGTTAGTTCTTAATTTGTCCCAATTTGTTTTCATCACTAACCAAGATTTAATTTGCCAATCATATTCAATAATCACGTATCAAACTAAGGTAGCGGTCTTAATTGGAGAAAGTAATTGTGAGAATCACTGACAAGAGAGAAATAAAGCTTACATATTTAGTTTATATTAGATTTCATTTGTTTTCATGTTTTTGCAATGGGTCATTTTTTAAATTAAATTGGTTAGTCACAAGATTCTGAAAGAGGACTTTTGGTGCCAATCTGATAAGTGGCTGCATATATGATCTTGGCTGCTGGAGCAATATTGATTGACCCATACAAATACAAATTTGGAAAAAGACTACGTATTGACTATCGCTCAAGTTAGTTTTATTATGGGTATGTGATTTTCGGCAGATATTTTAAGATTTTTATATTATTTTATTATTATTTTAATATTATTATTTTATTATTTATGTATCTATTTATGTTCTTTGCTTGATATAAATCTAAATTTCTTCTGAGTTCGGTACCAAAGTTATCTGTCTCTCGGGTATAAGAGATCTCTATGCAAATTTTGCCTAAGGCTTTGAGTAAAATGTAAAAAGCCTAGCAATGACCGTCCTCATCTTTGTTTACCAACAGGATAACTAAATCCCATTTTGAAAGACAAACCATGAAGACCATTGCAAAAAAGTTCGGTTCCAATTGGCCACAAGATTTTATGCAAAAACCTTTTAAAGTATCAAAGACTACCATAAATGCAAATAGTATCCACAAACTTTTGTTTAGCTAAAAAAAGGAGCAGATAGGTAAAGTCTTGTTTTAATAGATTGTTTCATTAATTGTATGTTTATTAATAATTATGATCATATGCCTCTTATGTTAAATTTGGTTTTTTTTCCTTAAACTAAGATGTCTCTCTGTGTATTGATCTGTCCTTCCACGTGTTAGATGGCTTTTCATTTTGCTGTTTTGGTCGGTTTGATAAATAAATTTCCCCTACAATGTGTTAGATTATTGTTTGGCTGTCAGTTATTTTTCACAATGAAAACTACTATAAAGGAGACATAAATGGGACAAAGATGCATCACAACTGTTATCATAAATTGTTATCTGGATGAACATTTGGCATTTTTAGTCTAGGAAGCCAAAATATTAAAGTTCTACCATTCCTTCTGGGAAAAATCCATATAAATCAAGATCGTTATCAACAGACCTCTTAACATTAAGGTTTTTAAAACTTTGCTCAATTGAATATTCTATATTTAAACTTAAAAATTTGATAAAGGAATTTTCATTAAAGCTAAAGTCATTTAACCGGTATTTTAATATCTTGGAACTAATTCTTTAACTAGCAATGAGCATTGCAAGCTATAGACTCATTTGACAAATCTTGTTTAGAGATAGCCCATTCATGTCCTATCCTATGATATAAAAGTCAAAAGCGTTGTATTTTCTGCAACTTATCTTTCAATTCGTTATACTAATTATTCTTGAATGCTCTTCACAAATAAATACTGGTATCATTTCTAAATTTAAAAAAAAAACATTAATTAAGAAAAGCATGAGGTCAGATGGTAACTCTTTTGATAACTAACATTAAATAATAAGACAATTTTGTCTGTCATCTGAGTGTTTACTGGAAACAACATGGTGAAAATTGTGAAGAAAAATTATATATGCGGCAACAAGAGACTCACATTAAGTAATGGTGTTGGAATTTTGTAACACCGCTAGAGGCAAACCCACTTGATGGTCTGAATATTTAAAAATTAAAGACAAAAAATGAAATTAGGTATATGAGAAACACCATTAGAGTCCTGTGTCGATGGTTTCAGAATTTGCATATATGCTACGAGGGCAGAATTATTGCGAAAATACATATTTCGAGATATCATGAAATCTTTTAAACATTCATTATAGTATATTGTGAATTGCATTGTATGTGCCATGTCTGCAAATGCTATGAGCGATATTTCATGCTTTGTGGGAAGCAGAAAGGGAGGGGGGGGGGGGTCTGCAGTCCGTGATTGTTGTGTTTTTCATTATCATTTACTCAAAACTCCAGTATAGTCAGGATGTTTAGAAAGTCTTGGAATGTCACAAAACCAAGAGTTTTGTATCTTGACATGTTCAACATTCTGAATTACTGCTTATTCCAGCTTAATTGGAAATTTATTACCATAGAAGTCGCTATGACCATTTACTACGCTGTTCCAAGACAGGGGCAAATATATGTCAGTTATTATTAATATATACAAATATTGTCCAACAATATTATTTTAAATGTCAACTATTACATTTCAAAAATAGTTTCCCAGTGTATTAATTATCTTAAACAAAATACATGTAGTTATCAATGTCTTCTCAATATATCTGTTTTGACAAACAATTTATTATATTTTCTCACTGTATCTCTAATTTAACTAAAAGACTGTCCCGTTTCATTATTTTTATATTTTCCCACCATATCGAGTATTTACATTTTTTAATTCGACTTATGTCTTACTGTTTATTTCAAATATCTAATCCGATCGTTTTAAATGGCAATGTCAGATTTTCAAATAATACAAACTTAAAACGAATCGATTTCTTTTTATGAATAAAATGTTGAGCAAAATATGTTTTTTGCACGAAATAATAGCAACAAAATACTGGTGGATGTAGCTTAAATTTATGTGTAAAGCTATATAAATGCAATGTAAACAGTTGTCATTAACATCTACAAGATACAGAGACCAGGTACAAGTATGTTTATTTCAAAACATTTTTTTGTAAAAAATCATGTATTTATTTAAGGACACAGGAATTTATTTCTCATATTTTTACGAAATAAAGTACTTAATTAATTGTTAATGTCAAACTTTTGAGAAATCCGAAAATTATAACACAATTTTCAGACACCCTTCTAAGGACAATCAAAATTAAAGAGGGGATGATTATGTTTTATTTGAATTTCGTAATTTTTTTTAGAAAATGTTTGTATGTCTTAAACACCTGTTGGTCGGTACTTTGGCTTCTTCCGCCAAAACATAGGGTGCAATTACACTTAAAACTGCTTAAACTGAACACCAGATAAAATAAAATATATTTGTCATATTTTTCAGACCTTTCAAATTTGTGATTAAACAGAAAAGCAACGATGGGCTTCTTGACATCACCACTTATTTTAAAATCGTTATTTATTTCTTCGTTAGGTAAGTACTTTAACGCTGCACTTCGATCTTTTACCAGATCCAATAGTTAACCCATTCAAACTCATTATAGAGTTTGTTTGTTAGTACGGAAGTCTTTTTGTGATTTCCATTAAAATAACAAAGTTATACGCGCCCTGAGATGGATGAAGTATTCTAGAAATTAATCCGAAAAAGTACCTTTGATGACAATAGAAAAACCTTTGCTGAATTGTTCCTATAACAAAAAGAACAAAAACTATGACGTCAAGTATTTGTTTTATGAATTTGGAAATGTACGATATGATACCAAAGGGATATTCGAAGGACGGGAAGATCGAAAACAACTGACAAACTCCGGAGAACAAAGAAGATAAAACCAAACCTATACAAACACTACACTTAAAAACTAAAAACATATGAACAACATCGACCCCACCAAAAAACTGGGGGTAGACTCAAGTGTTCCGGAAGAGTATGCGGCCTCTCCCTCCTAGAGGAAACCCGCCATGCTGAACATGTCAAATCCGATATGAGGAAGGGACAACATCAATGGAACAGTTCCATTTACATTTGGGAAAATCGCATTTATTTATAAAAAGAAATATCTTTAATTAGGTAAATAAAACATTCAGGGTAAAAAATGAAAGGCGACCCCTGAAAGCAATAAAATAAATATGAAACTGCTATCAAGTCTTCATTAGTCCATAGGCGATGAAAATAATATTCCAAAAAGATTTTAAACATGAGAAGAACATGGATATCTATGTGTAAAAAACAAATCATGGTGAAATACGGATACCACATATTTTATTTTTTTTCAAATCTATTGTATGAATTATACCTGATAAAAATATTTCATAACAAATTTTGTAACATAATAAATTGGTGTCACAAAAATAAATGCAACATAAAAAAAAAATGATATATATTTCAAATGCACTGAAATATTACATCTTCTTTAGGTTGCTCTTGTAATGTTGCATTTTCATCGTACATGACGGAGAACAGTGCAATAGCGCAAAGCAATTCCATGGCCGATGGAAACACCCTGATTTTTGATGCTACTGTATCAAACATTGGGGGTGCATACAGTATTAGTTCCGGGATTTTTACCGCTCCATCCTCCGGTACGTATGCCTTCACGTGGACTTTATGCGTCGATTCACGAAATTCAGATGATGGTAGTGAACTTTACTACGGTGAATATGGAATACAGCTAATGAAAGGAAATGTTGTTATTGGAGCCCTACATGCGGATTCTGAAAAGCAGTATGATGATGCATGCTCTACTGGATTTGTCATTCAGTATCCGACTGAAAACATAGAAATTCGTATTAAGAATGTCTACGCTCATCAAGGAAGATTACTGAGCAGAGAAGAACAAACAAGAACCACGTTCTCTGGATGGAAAATGTTTGAATGACTTTTTTAATTATTAAATTAATACATTTGCTGAACTAAAAATATTTTGTTTTCATGATTTTTTTTTTTTTTTTTTTTTGATTTTTTTTTTCAAATGTCCAAAGTCAAAGTTTTGTTTTTCATTTTCACTAATATTTGACTTTTTGGTTTTAATAAAACATTTATACAGATTATCTCTTGTTCAAGGACAATACATAGATCTATCGATATTTTTTCTCAATTTGTACGTGTACTGACAGAGATAGCAGACGTGTTGGTTCTTGTGTTGCTCCTTTACATCTGTATCATTCACCTGGACTAATTCGCAATTCAAGAATCAAACTAAAGAAATAGCCTTAATTGGAAGAAGGGGCTATGAGATTCAATTCTCAAAACAATTACTAATGAATTCTTTAGTTTATATTTGTTTTAGGCTTTTTCCCAATGACTCAGTTTTTAGATTAATACTGACTGCCAGAAACTTAAATGGTTGACCGTTTGACCTGATTCAAATTTGATAAGTGGTTTGAGGTAAGATCTAGGCTGTTAGATCAATATTGGGCAAAACAGAATAATCAGTCTCGATTCTGAAAGGGGACTATGTATTGACTGTCGCTGCAAAGTTTGTTTCATTTTTATTTTCATCTGACTTTTTTTTCAAAATGCCTTTTGCAAATTACCCATTGGGTCCACTCTCTCAATAAGCCCAGCAATGGCCGCTATCATCTTAGTTTACCTACAAGACAAAGCTGCGGCCTGTTGCAGAAACGTTTGGTTCCAACTGGCTACGACATTTTGGACAAAACATGGGGCAAAGACTCAACAGGCAGGGTTGCATATGTTTATAAAAGGATTACATGTGATATCCTACTCAAAATACAGGTAGGTTTTTGTTGACCAGCATCAAAATCCATATGACATGCAAGACAAAACGTTGTACGTATACTACATATTTGGAGAGATACAAGGAATATTTTGAAAAAAAAATCTGTACGTGACTTCATACTCCTTCATGCATTTCTTTCTTATGTCCATAAACATTCTGCAAAGTTCAAATATCTTGGTTTAAAGCTGTAGGAGAAGTTGACTACACAAAATTGGTATCATAAAATACACAATCATTGAAAAAAATGTCTAATTTCCAAAACATGGAAAATATTCTTCAAATGACATCCTTCCCTTTCATGCATGTCTTTATTTTGTCCATAAATATTCTGCAAAGTTTCAGTTATCTGGATTAAGAGGAGTTGATTATCAAAAAATATGTACCCTATTTTTTATCATAATATAATCTGGATTTGCAATAACAAATACGACCACGAATGTAAAGTAATAGCAGTAGTAACCATGAACTTATGGCGGAATGTGAGCTCAAATGACTCTGAATCAATTACCTGGATAAAATACTACATACATTTATTTAATTTTGTTTGTATGTCATGGCAAGTTTGGTTGATATTGGCCTTGCAGTTTCCGAGATGAAAGAACTGATTTCCCGCCGGATTCAATGCAAATCTGTGTGCCACTGTAGCCACCGTGTATGCTACTCGGTCAACACGAAATGAAAATTTCTGAAGAGGGTCTTCCAGTCATCATTCTTATAAAGTTTCAAAAGATTTCGCATTGTGGCTGAAGAGGACAAGAAATTTGAAAATTTGACCAATCATTATCAAGAATTGGCAGTGATAATTAAGTTCTTAGTCATATTAAATGAACTGAAGATTTTTATAAAGGGATTTCCGTACATTATCCTGCCACATATGGTTATTTTCTACAGAGATGATGAAATTGTTTGAAAAGATTCTGCATGTATTTTTAGAGAAGAAACTAGAGGCTCAAGTGAGCCTGAGTCGCTAACCGGGGAATAAAGCAGATAACCTACTGCATATTTAATTTTGTTTCTATATCAAGTTGTAACCTATCAGAATAATTAGAGAAACTTTTATAAAGGTCCTTCTGTACACTCATTCCTTAAAATTTGGTTATTATTGGCTTTGAGTTTCAAAGATGATAAAACTGTGATTTCCCATAGAGTTCAATGCAAATCTGCGAGCCAATACAGCAACCATGTTTGCAACTCAATCAACAGAAAATGAAGAACTCGCGTATAGGATATCCCGTTTATCATTCCTATAAGTTTCAAAAGATTTGACAGAAATATTAGAAGAAATTTGCAAATTTGACCAATCAGATTTGGTGACCATATTTTTCATCAGATCCGAATAAAATGGAGATTTTAAAAGACACCCTTCCATACACCTTTCCTGCAAATTTTGGTTCAATTTGGCCCAGTGGTTTCAGAGTAGATCATGTAGATGATGAAATAGTGATTTCCCTTAGCCTTTAATGAAAACCTATATGCGACCGTAGCTACAATAAATTCCATCTAATCAATACCAAATGGAGAAATTTTGTAGATGGTCTCCTAATCATTATTCCTATAAAGTCTAAAACAATTTGGCATAGTTGTTTTAGGGAAGAAATTTGAAAAGTTTGGATTCCTGTTTGTTTTTTTTTTTTTTTTTGCTTTTTGATAATTGTGCTTATTAATTCATCATTATATCTTTAACCGGATTTCCAACATTTTGATCTCGAGCACTGCTGAGGAGTTGTCAGTCAACGAAATAGCCATACAGTGCAACAAATTGCATTCGGTATTTTGTGATACATTTTATTTGACCAATTAGAATCAACAATTACCTCTGGTGTCCCATGTTTTTCATCCGTTCAGAATAAAATGACGTAGTTTTAAAGACACTCTTCCATACAGATCCATTCATGCAACGGGTCCATAAGAGATGATGAAATTGGTGATTTAAATTGCTACTAGTAATATGCTTCAATTCAAACCTATGTGCCACTATAGTCGCCATATAAACACCAAATGAGGAAGTTCATAGAGGGTCTCTTAATCATCATTCCTATAAATTTTGAAAAGATTTGTCATAATAGTTTTAGAGAAAGAATTTGAAAACTTGACAATAAGAATCAAGAATTGGCTCTGGTGGCCATGTTTTTCATCCGATCGGAATAAAATGAAGTTTTATAGACACTCTTCCATACACTATTCATGCAAAATTTGGTCCAAGAGCTAAAAAGAGCAGAAAAGCATCATTCTGCTTTGTTACATTAAGTTGCATGTTGGTTTATCAATAATTATGGTTTTTGCCTATTTAAGCGACCATTGTGTTGAATTTGTCAAATTGTTAATATTTTATCAAATCAAGACATACCCCTCTTGTGTATTGATCTGTCCTTAGAGTGCTTTTGATTTTACTGTTTTCGTTCTTTTGATAGAATGCCAAATTACTATAAAAGAGACATAAATAGAGGAAATATTCACAAACTTGTTATTGCATAATACAGAATTTGCGTATGGGTCAAGAAAGACAGAAAAATAAATAGTTTCACCATTCTTTCGCAGGGAAAACTCTTTTTTAATCAAGATTGTAATCAAACACACTTTGTACCATTGTTTTAAATTTTGCTCAATTAATGATGTGATTTTGTAAACATAGAAAATACAGTTCTAAATTCATCTTACCAGTACTGAAATTGGCTAAAAGTTTAATATGCAGTTCTTGAAACTACTCCTGAAACCATCAATGATCCTTGCAGGCAAATTGTCATTTTGATTAATTTCTTCTGTTACCTTTTTTAACATAGGACTCGGACATCTTTTGAACTGAAATTTACTGTGTGTATCGCTGAGTGTTTATTTATTCTACATTGGCTAGAGGTATAAATGGGGGGGGGGTGATATCTCACAAATCATGTTTAACCCCGCCGCATTTTTGCACCTGTCCCAAGTCAAGAACCTCTATCCTTTGTTATTCTTGTGTGTTTTTTTGAATTTTGGTTCATTTTTATGTTTCGGAGTTTAGTGTGCCATCCATTTTGCTGAACTAGTATACATTACTGTTCAGAGGCCTGCTGAAGCCTGTTTGTGGGTGTGGAATTTTCTCGCTGCGTTGAAGACCCATTGGTGGCCTTATGCTGTTTTCTGCTCTTTGGTCGGGTTGTTGTCTCTTTGACACATTCCCAGTTTCCATTCTCTATTCTATTACTGACAAATCATTTTTTTTTGTAACCACTCAATTAAGAAACTAGAACTATGAGGGGACTCACTAACTATACCACCCTGCTGCTGTTAATTTAATGGACTAGGGCATCCTTATCTTGGTGAATTGTCTCACAATTTCTAAGTCCAACTGGGTATAACTGAGGGAACAAAAGGGTATAAAATTATGGGAAAAAGTATTGGACAGGACATACTTTGCATGCGCACATCTAAATACTAGGATCTAACAGTATGCAAAGCTTAATTAACCTCTGATAAGGCATGTTTGAGAAACTGCGAGTGCAAAAAAAAATTGGGGGATAGACAGAATTTCGAAGTCCAAAAGGGTATAAAATTATGGAAAAAAGTATTGGACCAGGACATACTTCGCATGCGCACATCTACCTACTAGGATCTAAAAGTATGCAGTTTCATTAATCTCTGATAAGGCATTTTTGAGAAACTGCAGGTACAAAAAAATTCTGGACAGACAGACAGACGGACAGGCTGATTCTTATATACCCCCTCCCAAACTTTGTTTGCAGGGGGTATAATAAACATCCATGTCCATGCACATTCATTATAAAAATAAAAGAGATGTCTTCTCTGCAACTTGACTTTCAATCTCTTTTACTAATAATTCTTGAATGCACTTTTACACAAATAAGTAAACACAAATATCACATTTTAAATTTTATCTAACATACAAAAAGCCGCAACAACAAACTTTTCTTCAACTTTAACATCATTCCCAGCCCTACTAAAAAGCAGAAACTAAATCTAAATAAAGAAATTTCAATTTGAGCTGTAATATACCTTTCCTACTAGATACTAGATATGGAATTTTACTACTTCAAATGTACATAAATTAATTGTGTATAACTTAAGAGCTTTTCATACAAATACTGGTCAGTCTGAGATTAAAATTTTTTCTTCATAACACATGCATACAGGGAAAAGTGGGAAGGTTCATCATTCAGGTCACTGACAATAAAAGACTTGAACAATAGAATGGTTTTGAGTGTCATCTGCATATTTACTTGAGGCACCTTTATCAAAAATGTGTATAAATTTCTTCAGCAAACAGTTTTTGTTTAATTTCTGAATGCTGCAAAATTATGAGAAATTTGTGACTATGTCTCTTTTACTGTAATCAAAATATTTTGATTTTGCAGTTTTTCTCATTTCACAATTTGTAAAATACCACTAAATAAACCCTGTATTAGATTATCAACAATACTACTTTCAAAAGTACAAAGATGCACATTCACTTAAATCTGTGCATAATGAAATCAAATTTAACCTGTATTTTATTATAAACAATTTTATATTGAACGTGGAAAGATTTATTCTGAAGCAAAATGATCTTTTCATCCATAAATGATTTATTTTCAGACTGACGAACATAAAGTTTTCAGAGAGCATAAAAGTGAAAGTAGAAACAGATAGTAGAGATCAGTAATATCAATTTACTTCAGAACAAAGATAAGAAAATCATTTACCGACTAGATTTTGAATGAAACAAATTGTATGTGACCTTAAATGAGTGTTGATAAAAAAGAAGTTTAAGAGGAATATTCCATTATTTGGCACATTATACCTCATTGGGTGAATTAAACTCCTGTTGACATGTTTCAGTTATGTTTCTTTATGATATGTAGACTGTTCTTGGTAAGATGAAATCAGTTTAACAATGAAATGAAATGAAAATTAATTTTAAGAATGAAATGCAGATGTAAGTACATATTATTAGTTATCCATATTTATAGCTGTGGGCATGAAGCATTTTTGTATAGCCTGAGGTGGAGCTGAAGGCCGTACAGTGGTGCTGAAATATAGCAAAATCTCAACGTCTTTGGATAAAAATATAGACAATCAATTTATCCCCATTTCGGTCTTTTCTTAAAAAAATATATGATCGTCATTGAAAAAGCAAAAGAGAGTGTGACGTCAATTTCAGTATGTTTTTAAATATATTACAGTTATGCAGAAAATTCCCTCCTTTCAATGTCGAGGATGGTACTTATGATACCAACCTCAGGTTTTTGTATTTTTATTTAAATTTTATAACAAAATAGGTGTCTGAGAAATTTAAATTTTTACACAAAATGGTATGCTTTTATGTTATAACAGCTTTGACATTACTGCAAAGACAATAATAATCTGGTCTTCAATATCACAATCTTCAAATGAATAAACATGTTTATAATTACTGTACAGAGAACTCAAATTAGAAATTTTAAATTGGTAACTAGGGTACTTACAAGTGAGTCAGGGGCAATGGTTTTTAACTGATGACACATTAGCCAATCAACATCCAAAATTTATTCTAAGCCAGGAATAATAAATAACATGCACAACTGAAAAAATCCTTAAACAAATCTTAATAATATAAAGTAATGCAAACTTAAAATCTTTTTCAAAGTTCAGAACAAAATTCATCAAATGTATTAAAGTTATTAAATAGAAACGATATACATGTACGTATGTATTAAACTATATAGGACAGCAATTGGCTGGGTTTACAAGAATTCTGTATGAAAAAAAAATTTGCAGCAATTTAACCTTAAGGTTTTATTTACATGTATCTATTCCCCCTAAAAAGCAGTAACAATTAAAATTATAAAAAAATGTTATTGAATGTGTAAAGTATTCATACGGAATGTTAAAATATGGACAGTTTTCATTATACAAAATCAATTTATATGAAGTATTTGGACGGAATTTTAAAATATGGACAGTTTTAATCATACAAAATCAATTTATATGAAGTATTTGGACGGAATGTTAAAATATGGACAGTTTTAATCATACAAAATCAATATATTTGAACTATTTGGACGGAATGTTAAAATATGGACAGTTTTAATCATACAAAATCAATATATATGAAGTATTTGGACGGAATTTTAAAATATGGACAGTTTTCATTATACAAAATCAATATATAATATAATGCCAATATATAATAAAAATAACTGGAATGTACTATAGGTAAAATGGACAGTGTTTTCTTTAAAATTTTAATAATTAAAAAATCAAATCATTATAACATCATATTCCCAAGTCAGGAGTTCTGAATCCATAGTTGTTACACAACTCAAAATTTCTGACTTTGGAGTATATATCAATAAAGTCACATCTACCAACAGATTAAAACAATTAAATCACAACATCCACATCCAAATATAAACATTCTTAGGTTTGCCCTATTAAAACCAACAGCTTGACCGTGAAAAAACACTTACCAGCATTGCAAGAAGGTCTTTTATCTCATAAAAGAAATTGACAAAAAATTAAAAATATATTGTTTTTTTACATGAAGTCAGAGATCTTTTATATGCCTTTTAAAAGGAAGAAACATTTCCTAGTCATGTATGGCAGTTTTATTGTACATTTATTACATAATAAAGACTATGGATGAGAAGATTCCTGTAATTGGTTTTTATATATTTTCTGACAATGACTTTGTATTGTCTTTTTCCTGTATTCCCCTTTAGATGTGTAAAATGCCTTAAAATTACGTTTGATGTTGAAATCCAAATGCCGTGAAAACGTGGGAAATGCCACGACGTCATCTAGTATTCACTACTCTCCTCGTGCTCTTCATGTAAACAAGTACCAGTAGACTTTATTAGGTCATTAACCTGATAACTAAAGTTTTTTCTACCCCTGTTATTAGACTGGAAATGGCTCGATTGCAGGATAGAATCTGACATCTCACTTTGCTCAGATATTCTGACAGGTCGCTGCCACTTTGCTCTGATATTCCGAAAGGTTGCTGACCACATAGCGACCAGTCAGAATATCAGAACAAAGTGAGAGGTCGGTTTTTAATCAGACTGTGTTTATATAATGTTCAACCTTATTTTCTTCAGTTCCAAAATAAAAGAAAAGAATTATTTTACCGATAAAGAGAACAAATGAGAATCTCAATTGATAGAACAAAATATGGTTTATATCAAATTCATATCTACAATCAAAAATAAAATTTTAACTATAATTATATGCACTAAATAAAAAATAACATTTTGCAGAAAAATATGCTTATAACATATTCATTTTAATAAAGTATCATAACTATGTACATATTCATTTTAATAAAGTATCATAACTATGTATTTTAAATTCAGTTTATGACTTTTCATTTCATGCAAAAAATTTAACAGCATTTGTTTAATCAATTTAAATTAGATTTTATCTTTTGTTTGTAAATTTTCAAAAATTTTGAAATTGCAAAAATATTTTTTTTTCCACTTTTTGTCAGCTGCCAAATATCTGCAATAATAAATGAACACAATAATTTCCAAATTTACATTATTCAAATACAGGTATGAAATTCAATATACATATCTACATAACCATCCCATTCATATCAATACCCAACTTCTTCTGAAGTTGTACAGCACTCTTCTTAAAATCTCTCTCCATATCCTCCATTGTCTGAAGTTCTTTTACAAATCTGTCGATATGTTCTGGTCTTTTGGGAGCTGAATTGACTCTTACTTTCATTGGTGGTTTGATTATCTCTTCAATATCTTCATCAGATTCACATTCCCCATTCCATATCTCATTTTGTTCACTATCCCCATCTTTGACCACAGAATTATTTGAATCGTCAATTTCAATCTCTGAATTCTTGCCTTCATGATTTTCTTGAGTCAAACAAGAAACGAATGTCCTCTGTCCAATAGCAGGTTCACTTGCAGACTTTAATTTGTTGGTTGTTTTCTTTCCTGCTATTTTGGCAGACACAGGTCGAGTGGTTTCATATTTCATAGGCCTTTCTGACTTCTGTGTGATAAATGCTGGAAAAAAATTATAAAAATTTGCAAATACAACATGTACATGTATGCACTGTATAGCAACTAAAAAGTATTGCACTAAAGAATTAAAATCTTTAATATAGGATACTTTGGGAGTTTATTCAAGTACACTCCACTTGGTTTTCTATTCTCTTTGAGAAAATATTAACGTTTAGATTTTATTTCGGTTAGTTATTTTGCTCTATAACTGAAAAACATTTTTAGGAGATGCAAAACAGTGATTTTTCCAAATCATATCCATCCAACTTCCCTTACTCTTATTTTTTGTCAGTAAAAATTTTAATCAATCATATCAAAACATTTTTAAAATCAATCAACTTTCAATTATAACTGATAATCAAAACAGCAATATCAATACCTGACTTTCCACTTTGTGGTCGAGATTTTGTCGGCTGACCTCTAGGAACAAATGCACTAGCTGGTCTCTGCTGTTTCTTTTTTGCACCTTCTGGTCCAAATATGGTATCCAAATCAAACAGATTTTTCTATGATTATAAAAAAGTTCAATATTCTATTATTACTACCACAAAATAATGAACAACAATTTAGATAAGTTTGCGAAGGACCCTTATTCCTAAGGAACACAATACCAGTTTGGATGAATTAAGCTTCTATTATTTCTTAGACTATAAGGTTTATCTGAAAACCTCTGTTCATGAAATGAATTTTTTATAATTTGAGTATATTGGTCAATTTAAATTATCTTATTTCGTGGTTATCAGAGGCAATTAGCCCAGACATAGTCAAAGATTCTCTGAAGTCAAACACCTAGTTTTAGAATTGACTAGAAAATTTATTATATAAAGGAAAACTTTATTTATAAGTGCTTGTCTTTTTTAATTTCTTTTTTCTGCAAAAAGGTTAAGAGTTTTAAAAAAATTTCTCCTAATTGTTTTAAGCGTTTGATTAAAAAAAAATGCTTGGTAAAGATAAATTATTATTATTGTCTCGTCTGTTTTTTTTTGGCCTGGTCAAAAACGGCAATCTAAGTTGACAATATATAATATTTGGAGTTTAGCTATTATTCAAATAATTACAAGAGTAACACAAAAAAGGTTTTCTAGGCATAAAATTAATTGGAAAAAAAACATTGATAAATATTTTTTTTCAATATTTCCCAGTTTTATGTATAGTCAAGTTTCATCAAAATCCATTAAACAGTTTAGGAGTTGTATTTACAAGGTACATGGACAGACAGACTGACAGATGGATGGACAGACAGAAAAAAAAACTTTATTTGTGGGGTGTATAACAAGTGCTTTAAAATGTATTATATGCAAAATTTCAAATAAGGTCAATCCAAGTTAAGTGATAGATTATTTAAAAGAATATGGGTCGAATGGGAGGATTCTATTTTTTATTTTTTATTACTTAGATCTGTCAAATCATGTTTGGCAGGCAAATATACACAAAAATTATTGCTGTCTGCAGGTCCAGCATAGGGAGGGCTAGCAGTCAAATTTGGCTACTCATAAAGTCATTATGTCAAATCAAAGGATTTTATATGAAACAGCATCCTGGAAAAATAAAAAAAATATTGAGTGGATGGGAATGATAATCTATCAATTCACCCTTTTACAAAAACAAGATGACAGGGGCATTTATTCCAACACTTCTTTTAGCTACAATAGAATGTCCAGTGAAAATACCTGTGGGCTGTGTTAAATCTCAGATTTAAACACTTACACTTTTTATAAACATAAACAAATTTTGTTTTGAATAATTGAAATATTTTTTCCATTCTTATGAGTTTTTTAGGTATGAAAATAAATTTATAATGGAGACATAAAACAGGAACTTTATTTTAGATACCCTAAGGATCATTCAGACAAAGAATATCTGTAATTGGTTCAGTGGTTTTAGAGGAGAAGATCTTTGAAAAAGTTTATGACGGACGAAGTGATGGCAATAGCTCACGTCCTTTTAGGACAGGCGAGCTAAAAATAATAGCAGCCTGAATGTTTGTAAAAAAAAAAGTTTTTCTAACAAAGATTCAAGATTCCTTGTGGCAACTTTTCTTTCCAGATTAGAATGTAATGTTCCTTACCTTTTAAAAATTGTGCAGATTTTCTAGCACTGCGCATTACAGATATTGTAATTATCTTATATTTACTTTTTCAAAATTAACAATAACATACTAAGCAAAAAAGTTAAGAATCATCAAAAATATTTTCCATTGCAGTTCAATAAAATTTGCAACCAAGAATGTTTTTGGTGACAACAATAGAACATTATTTTAAGTAATCCTTTGTGGTCTCCGTTTTACTTATCAGCTTTCTTTCAGTTCACACATACCTGACAATACCGTTGAGGATCATCATAATCTATCCTGTCCTTTACATAATGAGGTGCACTATTCGTAACAATCATTTGCTAAAATAAAGAAGAAAAAACATCATAAATATACAATGTAAATACGTTTATAAATTAACTGTTGACACAGATATCTGTCTCGCCTGTTGGCAGAAAATTCGAAAACAATCTGATGGACAGCCACATTGCTAATAAATTGAAAGTTGCTGGACCATGACCTAGGGGGCAGGGCCTTGAAATGGTCAACTAACTGAGATGTACTGATAGTAATGCAACCTTATAGAAAATATCATTGATCTATCACAAGTAGTTCCTATCAAACTAACTTAACATTGAAAACTGCTAATTAATTGAAAGTCGCAGGGCCATGGCCTAGGGGGCAAGGCCTCAAAATGGTTATCAAACTGAGATGTACTGAGATGTATTAATCTATCAACTTGGGAAATTTCATACATATTTGTTCTTTGTCATATCTAGAGATTGTTATGCTATGCAACACCCAATACCACAAGATAAGCATTAAGGCCTCAGAAACAAACAAAAATGTATAAGTATTACATATCTCGTATACTATTTAAACACAAAATAGGTACATGTATACTAAAATTTACAGAAGATACATACAGAATTTGAACCTGTGAGAGGTATTTGTGTCTCTCTATTATTATCAGATACAAAAAGATCTCTCATTTTCAGGTTGGCACCATTTACTATATCATTAGTATTTCTGGACCTGGGTGGGGCTGATTTTATTCTCTGTTTCATACCACCAGTCGGTTTTACCTACAAAGTAAAGAAATCAATCTTAAATTAGTTCCTGTGAAAAATCATAAAAATAATACAAATCAAGATTTAAATAGGATATCAAGAACAAAATTGAGTTGTTAGTAAAACTAAATAGGATTTTAACTTATAAAATGAACTGAATTTTTTATTTACAACCTACAGACTAAATCTCTGCTTACATGTATTCCAAAAAATTACTTTTAAATTTTCATATACATAGGTTATCTATGCTTACATTACTTGCCTCATTTACCAATTAACTGATAAAATACCAAAAATAATATCAAAAAAATGTGGTCAGTGAAGCATGAAATCTAGGTCATAGTGACCTAAATAATTCTTGTTGGACGCTTGCTTCCTCCCTAAAAATTACGTGATTCTATCCCCTCACAACACCATGAAACCTGAAATATGAGCTTTTTGCATAAACATCAACCATGGTTACTAAGCAAAGAAAATGAAGGTCACAGTCACTGAATTCTAGTTCGACATGCTTGCCTCCTCCACCAAGATACATCAGCATGCAATTTCTGATCCTAAATCTCATTCTACCCAAGACTCTGGTATTTATCAAGCTCAGAAACAAGATTATATATATGATCCTATCTTTTGTAGTACCAGATAAATTGGACAAAACTTTAACCATTCAGGATAAAATGAAACACACTGACTTAATTCTTTATGGACGCTTGACTCCTCCATCAAATACATCTGCATACTGGATTATATGCTGTGACTTAGATACGAGCTTGGACATAGGTCTGGGTTCACATGAATGGGTAAGTACACATCAACATGGACACCAAGGGCAGCAGAAGAGTATCCCTCTTCTTAATAAAGGCAAAGTAAGAATGATATTTGCTTGTAATCAATTTTCATTTCAGGATAATTAACTCAAAAATGAGGGACACCAATGAATAAAACCAAGATATTCAACTGACAATGAAAGTTATGCATAAAATACTGATACATTTGTATTTGCCCAAGTTAAGCTCATATGGAATACAATGTAACAATGGTCTGTTTAGCTTCTATAACAAACTTTTTTATTTAGAAGCTCAAAATATAAGTATGCACAAAAATCACAAGCGTACTTAGTATTTATGTTGGTTGTCAGATAAATAAATTTAATAGAATACATTACAGAAAGGGGAGATAACTTATAGAATTCTGTGTCCATATTACAATCTATTAACAAGATTTCATGCAAAACTAAAGCATATACCCCGGTACAGTCGACTCTCATTATCTCGAAGTCCTTCAAACCGCAAAAAAAATTCTCGATAGATGAAATTTGACTATAAAAAGGGATCTGAGAAATTTTCCAAGTTACGAAGGGGAGGTAATAAACTACCTTGAATGTCCAGTAAATCTAGAATCTTTTTAGTTGCCGGATTTAAACGATAGTTTGCACGTACGTATACTAATGAGTCATCACTTTAGATACTTATTTAATGAATTTTTAGCATTTTATATTTATAAAAATAATAAAGAGTTGAAGACAAATTGATTACAATAGATCAAAATTACTAATTGTTTCGCAAAATGATGTTTTGATGGAGATTATTCGACATAATGAATAGAATTTTCGTTGTTTTTATAATTTGGGACTCAAAATTACGTTCAAGATGGAAGAAAATTTGACTCATGCAAATTCTACTAAAAAGGAGTCAAAATACATATATTTGCACTGTAAAACTTTTGGGACCGCATAAAAATTTCGACTCATCTGAAAATTTGACTCAAGCAAGTTTGCGATAACGAGAGTTGACTGTATATACCTAAATCAAAAATGAAAAAAAAAATTTACTTGCATTAAAGGTATAAAATTTGACTGGTGTCTATAGGTCTCCTCAATCTTTCCATTGTACAAAAATGTATGCAATACAAAACCTTTCAAGCAGTATTTGTCTCCAAATTATCCATTATAATTTATAAATCAAATATGTGCCTTTGTTCTTTGAATAATATTATATTGCTATCAAAACAGTCTTTAAAACACCAGAACTGCTTACTTGTTCCATTTGTTAAAGGACAGCAGAAAATTTAAATCTAATATTATATATACATTTGTATTATATTCATAAAGCAGAGGCCTGACAATCTGATTACTTAATAGACATTATTCTGGTCTTGTTCATGTTGTTCTAAAGATTTCTCCTTAACACACAGCTGTTAATTAAGTAAAGATAAATGATGTATCACCCACAAAATTAAAAGAATAAAAAATAACTAAACTGAAATCATATTAATGATAAAATTCATGAACTCAATTGAATTCATGTGACTCTTGGAAGTAAAAAATTGTCACTCGCAAGTTCGATAAAAGATTTTGGGTCAGGGGTGGACCGACTGCCCCAAATAAACCTAATTTTAATTTAGGACTGATAATCTAAATTTTAGGACAACTTTCAATTCAAGATAATAACTGACTACATGCTCTTAATATCTTGTTCGTCTCTGCTTAAAAATATTCTCTGTTTCTGTTGTGATTCTACAGTGAAAACAACAGCAAAACGGTTTTTCTCAGATAATAAATTTAAAAAGTGCATTATTTACTATATTACTATATTAAATATGTCTTATATTTCTGATACATATTGAGAAATAAAGAATACTATGTTTTAAAAAGTATTTTATTCCCAAAAAATAATAAAATATAGATAAAAATATCTACCATTAAGCAATTCTATAAAAATTTAAGAAAACATAAAAAGTATATATCAAAAATAAAAAAATTAATAATAAATATATTTATATAATGAATGCACAAGAGAGTCTTAATTTGAAGAATTACCCGTCAACCTAGTCCAAGATTCTCTGATATCCAATGGACTGTCTTAGAATTGGATGGGACTATTGGATGTCAGGGCTCACTCAATATATAAAACTGGGAAATTTGCCAAATTGGCACTATTAATGGTATTGTATAAAGAATTTAATAATTACTGCATGGTATACATGACAAATTCATATGTTCTATGATCTAATATCATTTTGGTTGGTCAAAAACTGTAGAAGTGAAACATGCAAAGTCTTCTTGGCCGAAAATTAAATTGAATTAGAAAGACATTGATAAATGTTGTTTACAATATCTCCAGGTTTTATATTTGGAGTTTGCTATGATGTCACATGGCCCCAGTCAATTCTAAAACAAGTGGAGAATGTCAGGTGAATTTTGGACTACTGCCCACCTTAATCAAAATGTATTCTATGTTAACTTTTGATCTACTGCCCCAAAAAAAGCAATCACATCAATAAAAATCTCTTTCAAAGAAAATGCAACAACACTTACACCAGATGTGCATGTATCTCTGTTTGATGTACTACGGTGGGTCATTATTACTTTGTGAAACTGAAGAAAACATCAATTCTTAACTTATTTCATTTCCAATTAATTTTAAGAAGCATATACAAATACCATTTCATTATCTTTTTGCTCTTTTACATGATAAATCAAGATAGAGAAAAAAGTTCATGTGAAATATTCAAAATCATTATTTATAACTACAAGTTAAATTTCAGTTTTTAATTCCTATTTTATTCTAATACAATGTACCTGACCATAAAGATGCTAAAAAAAATTAAGACTTCTATTAAAAGACAGCATGGAAAAAGAAAGGTCCTGACTGGTTGACACTTGTATGTTATGCAAATTCCTTTGTAACTGCATATGATCATTCAAAGGATGAGATTTCTCGGATATTTTCAAATTTACAATGTAATTTTCAGATCTTGAATCAAATTTTAGGAAAGAGATTTCAACTTTTTTAGTTTTTATGTACAGGAATTGATAAATAAGAATTTCTCCTTTGCCAGCACAAACTGTGTGGAGAGAGAAATACAAGGTAATATAGCAAGGAAACAAAATTAGAGACAAAACATTGACACAATCAGTTACCATTAGAATTATTTCAAGGTCAAACTAACTTAATATATTGTTTTGGTAAAATAATATTTTTTATTTAGTGTGTTAGAAAGCCTTACCTTGCTGTAAGCATTAATAAATTTTCTGTCCACTTCCTCATAAGTCTTGGAATTTTTTTTGATAGGTGTTTTAGCCATATCAATCTGATGGTGATGCAATAATTCTTCCATATATAACTGACGATTCTGCATGTAAATCATCTGTTGCTCCTTGATCTCTTCTTGGATTTCGGCGTAGTATCTATCTAACAACTTTATACTTAATCTTTCCCATAGCATTGCAGCTCTAGTCTACAAAATGATCATTGGTATTTCCAAATAAAAATGGACCAACAGAGATATATGGTAGTATGAACAAATGAGGTTCTCAAAATAAATGTCAGAGAAGGAACTTAAATTAAAAGCACTTAACTTTTTTGTGACTGAGGATTAACTGCACATGTATTTATTGCTATTCCGTTAAAATGGACGTGGGGGGGGGGGGGGGAGGGTAGGAAGGGTGTGTGCCTATCAGATATACATAAAGCTATCTAAAATAATTTGTTGGTTGTGAGGGTATTTTGAAATTCCCTTCCTTCCCTCACAAATTTGTTTAAATGGAATAGCCCTTTCTGTAAGCTTTTTATTATTTCACTGAGTTGGAAAACTTAAATATTGGCTTGAGATAAATGTCATACATGTATTTCACATATCACTTACAGCAATGGTAGACTGGAATGAATATTAATGCCCGACTGACTTTTTTTTTAGAATAGTTGATGTTAAAACTATTAAATGTTCACTGAATTGATATCAACAGATTGCTTTTTGGAATATTTGATTTAAACTTATATAATCTTATGTTAATTTATAACAGACTTACTGATCTATCTGGTACTGGTGTATTATTTAAGTGTGATGCTCTATAGTCAAATTCTGGAGGTGGAAGGCCTATAAAATGAAAATCAAATCCAATTAAGAAGCATTCATAATATCATATAACACTGACAGGAAACATAATTGTTGAAACAATAGAGAGAAAAATTATGACATTCAAATGCCCGTTAAAATGTTAATATAATTAGTGAGACTGACAATATAATTAATTCTAATATACATTGCAATCATTATAATGTACAAATGTAATTAGCATTACATATCCTTAAAAATATAATTACTGTAATCTATGTATAATTTTTAATACTAATAATATAATGACTGCGATCAACATACACTGAAAAAATGTCTGGTGTATAACAAATTTCTTCTTTATAATAATTAAAACAGCAACTGAACATGATAATAAATTCTGTCTCAGGAAATACTGAAGACAAAGATGGACAGTATATTTTCTTTATATTCAATATGTCTGGAAACCTCAGTTTTGGTGAATCTACAAAGACATTTAAATACCATTTCTGAGGGAAAAAAAATATTTCAGAAATTAGATGATATGTGACAAACTATAATAGCTGCAAGGTACTTAAGGTGTTTACAAAATGAACAGAATTTCTGGCTGTATAAAATACAAGGGAGATAATCTAGAGTTAACTCACCAACTATGTTAGCTAAATGTAAAGATGCATTATGATCTCCAGTCCATGATCTGAAAAAAAAATTCCGGATCAAATTATTCAAAACTTGTCAGTTATCACTTATCACCTTAGATTTTGACTTTATATTTTTCATTTTTTTTTTTCTTTAAATGATCCTATTTTTATTGAAACCTGTGATGACCCTACATGCTTTAACACTGGAAATAATAATTTTTTATCGATAATTCGTATGTAGAACATTGTGGACTGGCCCAAAAAAAAAGTTGCCATTTTTTCACTTATCTTGAAAATTCGGTCGTTCACAAATTTTTAAAGTATCAACTTAAAATCTATGAAGAATAAGGTTGTTCACAAATTTGTAAAGTATCAACTTATAATCTATGAAGAATAAGGTTAACTGGTTTTCTGGAGCTGACTTTACAAGTAATGTCAATGTACTCAACCTTCAGGTTCATCCATATTAACACACTCGATAATGTCAGCAATTTGTTAGAAAACAAATTGCAATTATTCTATAGCTTAAAACATTATACTCTCCAACAGTCAGCAGCTGGTCAGACTTTATCTATCACCAAATATGATAGCCGAGCAATAAACACACTAGTCCTGAACATCAAGCTATTGTTATTTTCAACCCCTGAACCATGTTTATTGAATTCAATAACTCTGATTTTGGACTTTTAGTGTCTGTTTTTCTTAAAATCTTTGATATTAGTATAACTTTTCTGACTTATATTTTAATCCATTTTCCAGGATATCAATTTTTGCACTAGTGAAAATTTATTATTGATTTTTCTTGGCTCTGTAATTTCAAAGTTATAATGTTAGATAATCATATATACAATGTACATTGTATTTACTATGTGTCTCATCAAATACTGAATTCAAGAGAAACCCTTAATCTGTGAAAAAAAAATGGAATCCAAATAACATAAAATATTTACAGTACCCCATATCCTTTGATTTTTTATGAATATTTAATTCTATAACATATAATCTTTTCTGAATTAATGTTGTAAAGTTACTATATTGCTATATCATACATGTAGTACATGAAGAAACCCAACTAACTTTAAATACAATGTATTTTACCTTTTTATCAGCGATACAAGACAATTAAGTTGCTCAATTGCAGCATTCTTCTCTTGTTGGCACAACCTTACATCTTGTTTTAATTTAGCAATGGTGTCTAATAATGCTGTTGTGTTTTGTGGATTTCCTGGTGCACTGAACAATGCCAATGGTTCTACGTGTAGTCCTTTGGCTTGCATTGTTTTATCTTTGAATTCCTGTAATATTGTAAATTTGTTAAATCCAATAAATGGCATTGTATAATTGAATTGAACTGGCTTCATTTCAGCTTACATCATCTGCTAAAAAATTTCTCAGTGAAAAACAAACAATATTATTCAATAAATCCTTACATTGATGCAATCTATGATGCATGAAAAAAATTTATAAATAACATTAAGCAATTTAAACTAGAACAAATGATTTTCTATCTCAAATTAATCAGTACATGTAAGTACTGTTATCTAAAATGTCTTAAAGACATGGCCACCACCATAGATCAAATCTTGAGAAGATATTGTACTTCCACTGTGACATTATAAAGCAATATCTTTGGGTAATATAAAAATAAATGATTATGGAATGATTTAATATCATTTTTTAAAGTAATGTGAAACCGGGATATTGATTCTGACTTATCAATTTATTAAAATTACTAAACAAAGTACACAGGTAAATTCCTACTGAAGTTATTCTTTTTGAGGATATTTAGATGGATTTCATTCATATTCTGCACTTTCAACCCTGTGGGTACCGAAACTTTGCAGTTTGTTTACTCAGTACTGTTAGTATTCTGTATTTATGTTTTGGATGAAATTAAGATGTCAAAAAAATGAGACTCCTTTTTCTTTAATATTGAATTAAACATTTTATGGGTAAATTGATGCTCTACTTTGTTCCTGCATGTCTGTCCACTGTACGTTTTGTGTGTTTGAATAGTTGTGATGCAAAATGAAATGGTACGTCCTGTTTGTCCCTGACAGTTTATTTATATATGTGAATTGATGTGCTACAAAGTTCATAACAATTATAACAAAACTGTTTGCAAATTAACTGTCAAATATTCCCAATATTTAACGATTCAACTTTTTTATATATCAAGAAAACAAAGATTTTACTACAGTACTAAGTGACAATTAACCAGTTACAAAATGGTGATAGTACAATGTATATTCAAGAATCAAATCATATAAGCAGATTGTGCACATGAATATGGTTATTTTTCTGGTATTCAATCTACTATAATTCTTTTTTCTTTGAAATATTAAAACTGATTTGGGCTAATTTTTGTCTCATCTCGTTTGGTATTCTGTATCCGGGGCAATGTATTTTTGTTGAATATATAAATTACTTTACATAAAGCAGCAGATTTTTCAAAAATATTTTCCAATGAATTTATCTATTGATGTGTCGGAACAGATCAGATCTTTTCAAGTACATTTCGACGCCATGTTGTTTACGATAGCACTATGCATTCGAACAACTCAGAATTATCTTCTATTATAAGGATAACTCTAAAAAACTACGAAAGAAAATATAAAAATCTTATAAACGTTTAAAGAAGATTGAAATTGTGAATGCCTATCAAAGAATTTTTTCACCTAAGGAAAATTTTAAAAACACGGAAAGGAAAAATCCCCAAAATAGGAAATGGCATATTACGGCCAACAGCAGCCTCCTGCAGGATATTATGGGCAACCCGGAGGACCACCTACTCAACAAGACCCCAACCAACAATTTTTGTGGGGTGTTTTTCAAAGGTTAATTTCCCACATTGTCTAAAATCTCTTAAAATTGTATCTTGCCAAATGATTCATGCAAGTCATGAGTTGCACATTGCGAAATGTAGTAAAAAATCATTATGAGCACTTGCTAAGTCTTGAAACATTAGTTGTAATTTGAATATTTTATATGATCACTTATTGCCCTCCTGTGACCTCCACATGGTCGTAGGGTAACAGATTGATCAATTCCAAAAACTAATCCGGCCAACACAACAGTCGATCTGCCCCAAAGTCATTCTGTCCAAAGGCGATCCACCCCCAGTCAATTCGTTGATCAATCCCCAAGTCGATCCACCCCACTGTTTTATGAATGACGGGGATGCGGATTCAAGGCCAGTTTTATTGGAAATAATTATAATAATCCATCATAGACTTGTAACTACTTTTTACCAAAATATAACTGATGTTATTTCTTATCCTATAATTTTTATTTGAAATTTTAACAATTAATCTAGTTCAGTTATACTTAAGGTTTCTTTAGATAATTTCGGAAAAAAAGTTTCAGTAATTCCGAATTTTGGAAAAATCATTATTTGAACACAAATAAAATTTTTACGCTGGTCTAAATTATATAAGTAAATTATTTTGTTGATTCTACAAGTAACAGTGACTGGTTTGTTTGGCCTTTTACTTCAGCTAGATTGTCCTCTTTAAATGTGTTCACTATATTTTGAATTGGATTGTTATTTTTGTCATTCTTCACAAAGTGGTCTGCAAAATAGAACTTGTTTTCTCAGAGAAAAAATGAAATGAAAAATTTTGGATGGATTTTTTTTATCGATAGTCGCATATTTTGAAGGAAGGCAATGTTGTTTATACATGTAACTCGGAAAAACATTTTATCCACAATAATAAATATTGAGTAAATGCACCACATGTACTTTATGTTATTGTCACATGCAGTATTACACAAATTCTGATTTGAAGACTAAGTCTATGAAGAAGGTTTATTGGAAACAGTGAACAAAACATGTGTACATGGTACATGGTAACATCAACCTGAATGTTTCTAATGCCCGAGTTAACAGTAGCTTCTGCCATTTCTACAATTCGTATGAATTCATAGTTTTTGACATCACAATTAAAAAATTTATTGTTCTACAACATCATTAGGTCAAGTGGAGCTGAAACTTGATGTCATCTGGATCTGACATTCTACTATCAATATGACTGTTGACCACTTTTAAATTTAAATTCAATTAATTATCCTGATATCTAGCTAACACTATGACTCTGTTAATGTTTATTTTACCTGGTCAGTTGTGTAAAATATATGTCAGTCAAGTGGTATTTAATTACCCCTATGAAATTAATCCCATGTAGATGAACAGGAAGATTTTTCTATTGCAGAAATAAACAATATGATTTTGATATATTGTATGAATTATTGCAATAGTTAAAAACCATGGGAAGTAATTCATTATAAAATTTGGAAATGGGTCGATTACCTCCACCGAAAACATGTACTTGCAACCATACAATATTTGATGTAGACCGACAATATTTCTTTTGTCCAAAGTATCTTTACATACTTTAAATTATTTGTTTAAGAAAGTTGCTATATTTAGAAATCCATATAAGAATTAAAAGGCAGATACCAAATTCCAGGTCTTTGAATACACATCTACACTTCGGTATGGTTGAAAAACAGCTGATATGATGTTAATCAGTCAATCATTGTGTACAGTATTAAGGGCATTACCCATATACCCATTCATTTGTATAGACATGCATATATTTTATTTATTTTAGAGTGGACAAGGACAAAAGTGGTCAGATAAGTGCTAATGAATTAAGTTCAGCTTTGTCCAATGGTAAGATTTCTTTTTCCAAATGAAGAATGCACTGATCTGCCTTACAGTAAACTATTGGTCTTGTCATAATGAGCAGTTCTTCATATAAGTGGTTTGATGTCATTAACTATGGGTGTAGTAAATGAGCTATCACGAACAAAAATAAAGACAGAGATATTTTTTAGCACTTTAAAACGGTTTCTAAAGATATATAAAGATAAATCAAACTGCTTTACATATAGAAGGCTGTGAATTTATGATTGCATGATTGAATATAGCGTATCTGTTGTTGACAGATTATATACAGTTTGCTTGCCTCTGTTGTCTGTATTAAATGTATTTATGAAATAAGTTTTATGGCTTTTGCAGCATTTTTCATACCCCTTTGAAGCTTTCTCTCACCTTCCTCAAAGTGTTCTTTGGAAACCTTATTTAAGTAATAATTAAAAAATCAAACTAAAAATAACTGAATGATTTCTGGAGAAATGAAAAAAAAAAATATATTTGTCTCATAAAATAATTCTGTACATCATTTCTGTCATTTCTGTCAATGGATTATTTTATTGAAAACTAGGAAAATAGTTATTAGAACCCATATTTTGATAGTAGGGATTATAAGTACCTGTCTATCAAGTTAACAGTGATCTATGATTTTTTTTTTTTTAATTCTCGAGTTACACAATCAGATATAAAGGTAAATTACATGTACATTTTGCAGATTTTTTTTTTTTTTTTGGCATTCTGTAGTTAAAAAAATTATATTTTCTTCTTTAATCAGTACATAAAACCGAACTAAATATAAAAAAATCATGAAGAATTAAGTCATATATGAAAAAAGGAGGAATGGTTTGAGAGCTTAGTAAAATTTCAAATAGAAAAAAGTATCGGATATGAATAGCAAATTTGTGTAAAATCTGTCAACACCTACCAGTATATATATGTTGTGTCCCTTATTCATCCTTAGGTTGAAATGAATTAGTATAGGATTTTTTATTGATGAATAATTTAATCCATTTTACTACTAGGATAGATAAAGACAGAAGTGGCTCAATTTCAGGAGTTGAGCTTCAACAAGCTCTTTCAAATGGTAAGATCTGTGTGTTAGGACAAGGGTTGAATTTATCAGTTTTTAAAGTAATGATTGATTGTTATAATTTGGAAAGATATTTTACAAGTATTGAGATTTTTTTTAAGTAAATTTAATGATCACCAGTATAGAAAAAATGCCATACATGTAGTACAATTTTTTTTTTACATTTGACTGATCTCATTTACTGTCAGCCCGGGCTATCAGCATGTTGTTTTCAAGAAGTGCAGTATGTTACCTTCTATTCTTATTCTTGTTTTTAAGGTATGAAATACTTCACGTGTCCAAATGGTCTGTTGGTACAGATTTCTGTGAAATTTGACATGTAAACCAAATAATAGGGATTTTATATATTTTACATTTGTATTTTATAAATTCTGTGAAACATAGTACAATCTGCATCTTTATATAGATATAAAACAATCTATTTATGGGTATTTAACTTTAAAATTTTTGGCCGGGTTGCACAGAGTGCAAATCCGTGTTATAGTATGGTGAATGTCGGGCGGGCGGCGGGCGGGCGGGGAAAATGGGTACCTATTTTGTGAAATCAACTCCTCCTACAGTTTTTCACCCACATCCTTGAAACTTTATAGAATGTTTCTATATATATTGAAGATGTGCACCTCACTTTATGGAATTATTTCAGGAATTATTTCCCATTTTTCCAAACTTTGGAACTTAGTCGTTTTTTATTGACATCTTCAATAGAGGGTACATATTTTGTGAAATCAACTCCTCCTACAGTTTTTCACCCACACCCATGAAACTTCATAGAATGTTTCTATATATATTGAAGATGTGCACCTCACTTTATGGAGTTATTTCAGGAATTATTTCCTATTTTTCCAAACTTTGGAACTTAGTCGTTTTTTATTGACATCTTCAATAGAGGGTACCTATTTTGTGAAATCAACTCCTCCTACAGTTTTTCACCCACATCCTTGAAACTTCATAGAATGTTTCTATATATATTGAAGATGTGCACCTCACTTTATGGAATTATTTCGATTTTATTTCTCATTTTTCCAAACTTTGGAACTTAGTCGTTTTTTATTGACATCTTCAATAGAGGGTACCTATTTTGTGAAATCAACTCCTCCTACATTTTTTCACCCACATCCTTGAAACTTTATAGAGTGTTTCTATATATATTAAAGATGTGCACCTCACTTTATGGAATTATTTCAGGAATTATTTCCTATTTTTCCAAACTTTGGAACTTAGTCGTTTTTTATTGACATCTTTAATAGAGGGTACCTATTTTGTGAAATCAACTCCTCCTACAGTTTTTCACCCACATCCTTGAAACTTCATAGAATGTTTCTATATATATTGAAGATGTGCACCTCACTTTATGGAATTATTTCAGGAATTATTTCCCATTTTTCCAAACAAGTGTTTATCAACATGTAATCAAATCAAATATTGCTTACTTCACCTATTTCTAATTAAATTGATGGCTGCCTATGTGCTCGTACACCAACATACAATATGTCTGATTTTGTCTATATAAATATTCATGACTGCCAATGTGCAATATGATCTTGTAATCACCTTTGTCACCACTACAGTAAACACCCAGCAACCCGGCCATTTGTGTCTTTGACCCATTTTCTAATTATTGTATATTTATAATGCTTGAAACAAACTTTTTACTGTTTAAAAAGTTACTCTTTTAAAAATTCAAAAAAAAGGAAAAACAAGTTTCACTTAAAATCAACATTTCTGAGAAAACTTATTCTGTGAAAATAATATGTTATTGTACTTTGCCAAAAGCTCTGTTTGATTGTTACTAAATATATAAAGGATGAATGGATTTGTCTCAATGCTATGCTTAAATTTTCTTCTAATGCTTGTTTCAAATCACCTGGCCAAAGGCCAGTGTGAGCAGTTTTCATCACTTCATCCGTCTTCCATTAACTTTTCACATTTTGATCTTCATCTTGAGAACCACTGAATAGAATTTCATCACTTCGTCCGTCTTCCATTAACTTTTCACATTTTGATCTTCATCTTGAGAACCACTGAATAGAATTTCACCAAACTTGGCAGAGATATTCCTCGTAAGGTCTTTTACAACATTTGTGTTGTTAATTTGAATTGGTGACAATAAGTCAAGAAAACATGGCCACCAGAGCCTATTCTAATTTCTGATTGGCTGAACTTTGAAAAATTTCTTCTCAAGAAGGATATCTGATTGAACCCAAACTGTACAAATATGTTTCAAAAAAAGGTCCTTAAAAAGTGTTGTTACATTGATGCCGATCGGAAATCCAAGATGGCTGCCACAGCTGAACTTAGTTTAACATAGGACCCTATGGGAAAATTCATTCAGAAATATTCTTGTCCTGAAATCACTTGGCTAATTGAAACCAATTAGACTTGGTAGCAATGGTCCTTACTGTCTGGACACATCAGTCTGTGGATTGAATTTTCTCAAAGTTTATTGTCTAGTCACTTTGGTAAAAGATGAAATGAGCTAAGTCGTAACTGAAACAATTGAACTTACTAGTACCTGATTTTGTTCAATCAGGTCTTCCAGGGAAGCCAAAAAATTCCGCCTATTGAATTTTCAATGTAAAAGGGAAATAACTCTTCCTATATTATTTTATAAAATTAAAAATATTAAAATAACAGTTTTAAAACTTTTAGGATAGGTCTGAGTTGATAAGTTCAAAATTTATTTTTTTCAAATTTTCAAGTGTATTAATTTTACTACTTGAAATTTCATTCAAAATCATTTGTAAGGTACATACAAATATAACCTTTATATAAAACTTTACAATTTTTATGTTTTCTCAGACTTTTCAATAAGGTTAATTAACCAACAAAGATTGTCTAATAATTCTAACGTTTAGATTTTCAAAATGCAAAAAATCCATTTCACAAACTGAGGTGTCTAGACAATAGATGGTTCTCTTCCTGGATTGTCAACCAATATGGCTGCCACAACCAAATTAAGTTTAACTGAGGAAAATTTCTTTAAATTTCTCTAAAACCACTTCTCCAATTGACTAAATTGTGGTGTGGGTTCTGCTGAAGGTGGGCAAGGTATCCAGATGAGCAATACAGGCTCCTGGGAGCCTCTAGTTAGTATTCACATAGTAAACATTTACATTTTGTATCTACCAGGGTACTCAAAATATACGGTAAAGTTTCAAAACAAAGTTTGTGACTTTCACTTTTATGTTCATTTTATGAATGATATGACAATAATATGTGACTTTAATGTGAGAGTATAGGCTTTTGAATCTGATCAGTACCTAAAAAAGGTGTGTTTGAATGTGTGTTATTAGTCCCCTAATGGCAATGCTGAGGGGACTATATGTTTGCACTCTGTCAGTACGTCTGTCAGTCACACTACAGTTTTGCAGACTTTTTTCAGAAACCGTTTAACCAACTGATCTTATTTTTAGTATGTGAGCTTACAATGATGATCTACAGATCAAGGATGAGTTTCAGGCTGATGGGGTAATTATTATGAACTCCTTGCAAACGTAGTTTTAGGATATTTAGGAAACACTCTTTCCATACATCTGCGTCCAATGGGGACATTGTATTGCTCAGCAATACTCTCCGAATGCTTGTTTTACCACAAAATGCCTTAAGTCATATTTAATCATAATTACTTTCAATACTGATCATATCTTCTTTTTGTCTTCAGGAACTTGGACTCCATTCAATCCAGAAACTGTGCGACTTATGATTGGTGAGTTGGTGTTGGATTTCGTCTATCATAAAAAAGGAATTTTTTCATGTCAGACTGATAATACTAATTTCAAAAATGTTATTTCGTCCCAGTGTAAACATGATAAAGGATATGCTACATTTGAGTCTTTCACCCTTGATACCTTAAAGCAAATAAAAGAAATTAATATATTAATATACATATATAATAAATGAAAACTTATGGAAATGAAAGGATTTTGGATATGTATCTATGAAATAACATAAAATCAGAGCAGATTAACAGATCAAAAACAGCTTCAGCTAGGTCATTTTTAGAATTAAGATTTTCTAATATATTGAAAGATTTGTATATAGATATTTTTGTTTTATATACACAATATCACTGTTACATGAGTTTGTAAAAGGAGCCCAACAAATATCACCAGTTCATATTTAGAGAGATAATGCAAATCCTAACCTTTCTTTTCTCAACTTGAACAAAAAAATTTGAATTGATAGCACAAACCTGTCAAAAAATTGTTTTTATTGTTACTAATATTTGAAATACATAAATTCTCCTTCCCTTTGTATATATATAGTACAATCCAGTGATGTGTATTTGTTATTAAAAAATCTCAAAAGAAGAATTATCTCCCTTTTACATTTCAAATTCCATTGCAAAATATTTTTGTATGTCTGGAAGAAATGATTAATAAAAAAAGTGAAATTCATTTGTTGATAATTTGCATCTAATAGCTTAGTGATATGAAAAGTTGATTTGATTAAGGTAATTTTATTATGAAAAACATAACTCACATCTATTTATCTATCTTCTTCACAACAATTGTTCATGCTGAAATTTTTACTACATGCATATCCTGTCAGTAATTTGAAAATTTGGGGAATGTGTCTACAATTGAACACACACACTAAGGACATAATATCCCACTGAAGTAAAGCTTGATAATGTAAATATTTAACAATATCAGTTGTTATAAATGACAGAGATAAGCAGGTGTGTAATTCTATGGTTTAAAGATAGCAAGATGAACCACGAATTTGAATGTTCCAAAATATCCATATTTGATAGTTGTTGTTACTAGAAAAAATGTGAAACAGATTTTCTCTGCCCTTTGAAGAACATTTTTCTGAAAGAATTCGTTGATGTTTATTTCATTTGTAGGTATGTTTGATCAGGACCGATCTGGAACAATAAATTTCCAGGAATTCACACAGTTATGGAAGTTTGTTACCGATTGGCAGAATTGTTTCCGTTCATATGATAGAGATAATTCAGGATCTATTGATAAAAATGAATTGAAAACAGCTTTGACATCATTTGGTAAGGAACACCATTGGTATTGGTAGAATTAGAATCTGAATCTGAATAATGTT
Organism: Mytilisepta virgata; assembly: GCA_028015205.1. NCBI lineage: Eukaryota > Metazoa > Mollusca > Bivalvia > Mytilida > Mytilidae > Mytilisepta > Mytilisepta virgata. The sequence goes on along the minus strand of CM051521.1, from coordinate 48,838,529 downwards.
TGTAGTCAGCTAGAATGACTTGGTTGAGTTTCATTGAAAACATATCTCTGATGAAACAGAATTCATATATAGTCAGTAATAAACATTATATTGTACAAATTTTTATGCACTTAGTGCATTCTTGTTCTACTTGAGTCTCTTCAGCAATTGTCAATGTCAAAAGTGTAAAAACTAGAAACAAGAAGACAAAATATTGGAAAACAAGAAATAAAGAAGCTGAGTGACAGCAGACAGGAAATTATTCAGAGCTAGACATGAGATAATGCTCAGCATATGTAGACAGATTTAATATAAAATAAATGGAAAATCTATTACTTGTATTTAATTAATACTCATTATTATGATGTTTTTAAAGAAGCAAAACTACATTTAGCAAAAATATGAATTTTTTCAGTTTAGAATTTGGATGAAAAGAACCACATTCAATCATAAGATAAGACTCTTTACTTTTGGAATAAGATATGCAGGATATGTGATGTTCAAAAGATTTGAATACTGGTGTTCATTAAGGCCAACTAAAATTAATTAGTAGATTTTCATCCAACTTTTTGAAAAAAATGGGGCGGGTGGGAGGATTTTATTTTTTATTTTTTATTTCATATGAAACTATTTTGTAAGGTGTTATTAATATGTAAACGTTATAAAATTGCTTATACCGCTTACTACTCTAAAACCATTTTGAATTGTTACAGGAAGTTAACAAAAAACGAAATTATTGACACGGATACCGGTAACGGAGATGAACAAAATCCAGAAATCGTAAATTTTAGAAAATAAAAAAAATCGGGGCGGCACGATTTTCGAGGGGCGGGCGGGGATGAAAATCTATCAATTAATTTTAATTGGCCTAATCTTTTTTCATCATTTACAGAAATGGTGGTATGTTAATGTTAAAATACCTTATATTTGTTAAATTAATAAGAATTGGTTCCAAAGTGCTGCTTTGTTTTTCTCTACAGGATATAGATTGTCAGATAGATTTTTTGATATATTATTGGTAAAGTTTGATAGACAGGGAAGAGGAACTATAGCATTTGATGATTTTGTACAGTGCTGTGTGGTCATGCAGGTAGATATTTTGAAATTTATTGCAAGGCCATCTTAAATAAATTCTCTGGTTCTCATGTGATAGATTTTTTAAAAATTGCAAGTTAGGTAAGAAATCTTTTTAGTTTATTTCTTGTCAGAAGAGGCAAGAGATTTTGACAACATACAAATTCTCTTTGAAACAACTCACTCCTTCACTCCTTAGATGTTTGGCAGATACAAAAGGCTTGTATCTTCTACATCAAAAACATTTACATGTAATGATCATTTTAAAGCACAAACTGTGTATAAAATATGTTTAAACATGATCCTTTTGTTAGCTCACCTGACCCAAAGGGTCAAGTGAGCTTTTCTCATCACTTGGCGTCCGTCGTCCGTCGTCGTCGTCTGTTAACTTTTACAAAAATCTTCTCCTCTGAAACTACTGGGCCAAATTGAACCAAACTTGGCCACAAGCATCATTAGGGTATCTAGTTTAAAAAATTTGTCCGATGACCCCGCCTGTCAACCAACATGGCCGACATGGCTAAAAATAGAACATAGGGGTAAACTGCAGTTTTTGTCTTATATCTCAAAAACTAAAGCAATTAGAGCAAAACTGACATGGGGTAAAAATGTTCATCAGGTCAAGATCTACCTGTCATGAAATTTTCAGACGAATCGGTCAACCCTTTATTGGGTTATTGCCCCTGAATTTTTAATTTTAAGGAAATTTTGCAGTTTTAGGTTATTATCTTGAATATTATTATAGATAAAGACAAATTGTAAACAGCAAAAATGTTCAACAAAGTAAGATCTACAAATAAGTCAACATGACCAAAATCGTTGATTGACCCCTTATAGGAGTTTTTGCCCTTTAAAGACGGCATTCAGCGTAAACTTTGCTTTTAAGATCTTTTCCTCTCAAACCACTGAGCCAATTGAGACCAGACTTTGGTGGAATGGTCCTTGGCTGGCCCCCTTCCAAACTTATGTCTGGCATCCCCGACTTCCATGGCTGCTGTTACTAAAAATAGAAAAAAAAGGGGGGGGTGAATTTCAAAAACCTTCTTATATGAAACTACAAGGCCAGTTGGAACCAAAGTTGGCAGTAATGGTTTTTAGGAAGTTCTCTTTCAGAAATATGTCCAATGACCCGGACTGTTAACCAAGATGGCCGCCACAGCCGAACTTAGTTTAACATAGGGCCCTATGGGAAAATTCATTGAAAAATATTCTTGCCTTAAACCACTTGACCAATTGGAACCAGACTTGTCAGCAATGGTCCTTAGATGGTCCTCTTAGAGAGGTGTGTCTGATGACCCGGACTGTGAACCAAGATGGCCGCCACAGCTGAACTTAGTTTAACATAGGCCCTATAGGAAAATTCATTGAAAAATTGTGTTGTCTGAAACCACTTGACATATTGGAGCAGGACTTGGCGGCATTGGTCCTTAGGAGGTCCTTTTTCAGAAATGTGTCAAATTTCGTGGACTGTAAACCAAGATGGCCGCCACAGCAGAACTTAGTTTAACATAGGACCCTATGGGAAATTCACTCAAAAATCTTCTCGTCTGAAACCACTAAGTCAATTAGAATTAGACTTGGTAGCAATGGGTCCTTAGATGGTCCTCTTTCAGAATTTTTGTGCGACGACCCAGACTGTCAACCAAGATGGCCGCCACAGCAGAACTTAGTTTAACATAGGGCCCTATGGATAAATTAATTGAAAAATCTTCTTGTCTGAAACCACTTGACATATTGGAGCCAGACTTGGCAGCATTGGTCCTTAGGAGATCCTCTTTCAGAAATATGTCCGATCACGTGGATTGTCAACCAAGATGGCTGCCACACCGAACTTTGTTAAATATTGGACCCTATAGAAAAATTCAGTTAAAAATCTTCTTGTCTGAAACCGCTTAGCCAGTTGGAACAAGACTTAGCAGAAATGGTCCTTAAATGGTTCTCTTTTAGAAATGTATCCGTTGACCTGGACTAAACCAAGATGGCTGCCACAGCTGAAATTAGTTTAACACAGAATCCTATAGAAAAACCAGCCAAATTGACTGCAACACTTAAATTTTTAGGTCTGCTCAAGGTGAAAAGTTAAATCCAGGTGAGCGATACAGGCTCTTGAGAGCCTCTAGTTACATTGGTTTTGACTTTATCAGTGTTACAAAAGTTGTCAAAGACTCAATTTCCCATGGGGTTCTAAATACCATATGACATCGGGTTGTATTAAAAGGATTAACTGTAATATCCAACTCGTACCACGGGTAGGTTTTTGTGACCAGTATCAAAATCAGAGTGACATGCAAGACAAAACATTCCATTCTCTATTCTACCGGTATGTATAATAAAATTTGAGGGTATAAGACTTTTGTGAAAAAGGACTGAAAATTCCACACCATGAAAAATCTGGAAAAAATTATTCAAATGACATCACACTCCTTCATGCACATCTTTAATATGTCCATACACATTCTGCAAGGTTTCAAAGATCTAAGTTAAAAACTGCAGGAGGAGTTGATTACACAAAATTGGTACCCTTCATACACATTTTTTGCAAAATATGACTAAGTTCCACAACATAGGAAATATGGAAAACTTCCTTCAAATGATATCATAATCCTTCATTTTTAGCTCACCTGGCCTAAAAGGCCATGTTTAGCCATTGCCATCACTTGGCGAACGTCGTTGTCGTAAACTTTCCTTTTAAGATCTTCTCCTATGAAACCACTGGGCCAATTGGAATGAAACCTGGCAGCAATTGTCCTTAGGTGGTCCTGTTTCATAATTGTATCCGATGACCTGGCCCGTCATCCAAGATGGCCGCTAGTTCCGAACATAGTTTAACATAGGACCCTATGGGGAATTTTATTAAAGATCTTCTTGTCTGAAACAACTTGGCCAATTGAAACAAACTTCACAGCAATGGTCCTTAGGTGGTCCTCTTCCAGAAGTTTATCCGATGACCCGTACTGTCATCCAAGATGGCTGCCAGAGCCGAACTAAGTTTAACATAGGACCCTATGGAAAATTTACTTAAAGATCTTCTTGTCTGAAACTACTTAGCCAATTGGTGCAAAACTAAGCACCAATGGTCCTTACGTGGTCTTCTTTCAGAAATTTATCCGATGACCCTACCCGTCGTTCAAGATGGCCGCTAGAGCCGAACTTAGTTTAACATAGGACCCTATGGAAAATTTACTTAAAAATCTTCTTGTCTCTGAAACTACTTGGCCAATTGCAACAAAACTAAGCACCAATGATCCTGAGGTGGTCCTCTTTCAGAAATATATTCAATGACCCCACCAGTCCTCCAAGATGGCTGCCAGAGCCAAACATAGTTTAACATAGAACCTTATGGGGAATTTAATTAAAGATCTTCTTGGCTGAAACCATTTGGCCAATTGGAACAACACTTGACAGCAATAGTCCTTAAGTGGCTCTCTTTCCAAAGTGTTTCTGATGATTCCACCCACCATTCAAAGTGGCCGCCAGAGCCAAACATTGTTAAACATAGTATCCTATGTGAAATTTACTTAATGATCTTCTTGTTTAAAACCACAATGCCATTTGGAACAAAAGTTAGCAGCATTGCTCCTTAGTTGGTCCTTTTTGCAGAATTATATCCCATGACCCAACCCGTCATCCAAGATGGCTACCAAAGCCATAATAACATAATTTAACATAAGACCTACAATCTAATTAAAAACCGATCTCTCATCGCTCCCGTTTTCTGATATCTCGTGTGGGAGATCTAACGAAACCCACTTTGAGGTCACATTTGAGTGACCTTGTAGGTGTGTCCTGTTCGACCAATGAAATTGCGGCTTACGCGATCTTGTAAGTTGATTATGAAGAAATCGTCAGTCCCCAGAATTCATAAACTTTTTTGATTGGCTTACTGATAGGAAGTCAACTCATTTGCATGTCATTATAAATTCATAAGTTCCAGTTCACTCACATGTGACCTCAAAGCGGATTTCGTTAGATCTCCCACGCGACATAGCAGAAAACGGGAGCGATGAGAGATCGGTTTTTAATTAGATTGTAAGACCTAATGGTTAAAATCAGTTAAATTCTTCTTGTTGGAAACCAGTGAGCCAGTTGGCTTGACAGCAATGTTCCAGACTGCCAGTCAGGATGAACATTGTCCAGGTGAGCGATACATGCTCCTGGGAGCCTCTAGTTTCGTGCTAAAATTGGTAATTGGGCCAGTCCTGCATGTATAACTGCACAATATACATGTAATTATTTTACATGTGCATGGTATTCAGATGCTTTAGCCTTTGTTACATTTTACTGGCATTTCTATACAAAAGCAAGATTCTGAAGATTTGTAATACATTTCAGACGCTGACAAATGCCTTCCGAGCCTATGACACGGATCAAGATGGCTGGATACAGATCGGATATGAACAGTTCCTAACCTTGGTGTTTAACATGAAGTCATAGTAACTTTAACAAAAATATAATACTGTCATGTTTTGAAAATGTATATTTTTCATATAGGCATTCTTTATAGGCAGTTCTGCTGTATGTAGTACAAATGTAATTGTGTCATTTTTTTAAAAATTAATTATAGATATGAACAAAAGTTCATTGAAGATTTCACTGGTGTAAATCTGAGCCTTTTTTATGACATTTAAATTGGTAAAGAGGGTTACTTTTGATAATAATAAAATAAAGTTTATTTATTTGTTTCTCAGGGTTTTATGTGTGAAGTAAATAAAATAAAAAATAATATATCGACTTCAACAAATGACTCTGAGCCACAGGCATTTTGAGATAGGAAAAGTTCTGGAAATTGCCTAAATAAGTAATTTACACAAAAACTATTGTGAATTATTGAGCTATTGACAACATGACCTGGTTTTATAAAACTGATTTTCCTCATTGCCAGCCTGCTTTTTCCTCCAAATTAAGATTGTTTGTATTTGTGTTTAATATAATAATATTAGATAAAGAATTTTTCAAATATGGGATGTTTCAAGAATAATTTATTTGTAAGTTTTCATAAAATCTTCTATTTTATTTTATTATTGTAGTAAGGACTTTCTACTCAGACTTATTGATTCCACATAAAAATTTTATATAATTCTTTCTCTGATTGTTTAGTTAAGAATCTTGCAGACTGAAGTGTTTAAATGTAAAAAAAAATGAAATCTGTCATAACATATTGTTGATTGAGTAATTTCTTGATTTCTTGAAAAAATAAGAGAGGCCACAACAAACAACAAGTTACAGGGTTTTAGCTAGGATTTTGAGACCATTAGTCACTTTTGCGGACAAGCAAAATGGGGACAAATTCTTCATGTTCTATCGATGTAACTTACTCCAGTTCTTTTTTGTACATATGACGGAGAAAAAATATAACATTGAATATTAATACATATTTTTATTATTTATTTTTCAGCACTGGTACATATAACATGATAATCATAATAAAAATGTTTTATTATCAATAAAGTTTTTAACAAAACACTGTAATTCATGGTAGGCCTATTGTACTATTGTAAAAGTTTAATTAGAATCATGTACTGCCTCAAAATACTGACGAATATAATTTCCAAAAAAGAAAAAGAAAAAATGAACATACACATGTATGCAGTGGTGCTCCAAACTTGGAAGAAAATTTCTGTTACAGATATGAGCAAAAATCTTTTTGACAACTTATTTAATATTGCCATTTAATTTTTTTTAATATTTATTTATCTATAATCTTTACTATTATTTTTTCTCAAACATACTCTTAAAATCCTCCCATTCACCTTGTTTTAACACCTTAATAATCAATATTGACAAAATTTCCAATTGTAATGTAAGTCAAAGTCCGCTAAATTAATTTTTAAATGAGGTCTACACACATTGTTACCGGTCGGTAAAAAACACTGTGGCCAATGAAATATCACGAGAATTCCGATTGCCGCCATTTTCTATCTTAATTTTTTGTCGTTTCTTTCCCCATTCCCTTTGACCTCCAAGAAAAAAATGGCGGCTCGAGATCTCTTATGAAAATTATTGTCTTTGGACGCAGCTGATCAGATTTAAATGTGTCCCTGGGACACATGAGATTGAAGGATGACACGTCCAGTCCAATTTTAGCGCGTCTAGGACGCGTGTACGCGCCTTAACGATTTTTTTTTTGGCGATTTTGAAATTTCAAGTGACGAATTGCATACGGAAAACATTCGCCACTTTCAAGAATCATTCGTCAATGGCGAAAGTGACGAGCGCTAGCTAAATCTCTGAGTTATATATTTTTGTTTTTGTAAACTGGTATACACACATGCTCCTGAATATTGGCCAAAAGAACGTTTTTGTCATTTGTTAAAAATTATAATTAGATAGGCTTGCTAGTGTCATCTAGAAAATGTTCCTATATATTGAACTGTTTTGGACATTTTGCTTTGCTTTTGGTGTATGTTCTTTCATTGTCTAGACTAATGTCTTGTTTTCAGCAATAACTTTAATTAGATACTGCTGGTAATTGTTTTTCTTGAAGCACATACTCTTTTGTATTCAGTTTTTTTATATGACATTATTATGAAAATTGTATATTCACTTTCATTTAGTGTTATTTATGTAAGGCCATACAAAAAAGATAGTTAGGTTCTCAGGCCACTTTTTGAAAAAAATGGATGAAGTAGGAAGGGTTTTTTTTCTTTTTTTTTTTTTTTTTTTGGAAATTTACATTTTTGTTTTGATGACGAATTGACTGATTGCATAAATATAACGAAAGTCATAAAAGAAACACAAAGGTTTTACATAAAATTATATGTACAAAAAAGTTTGGGAAACACATTTTTTCAAAAGAAGAAGATACAATTTTTCTCAAAATTCATTTTTGATTTGTTATTCAACAATTAAATTTAAATTTTACGTTTTCCTTGTCAGAAAAAATTTGAATTGAAAAGTAAATTGATTAGCAAAGGGGAGCAACTCTGCAGAATTTTTCTGTAACAGCAAATTTAACTTAATTAGTTCAATTAATGACAACAAAAACATGTTCTAAAAGAAAGGGCATATTTATGGGACTCTAAGGGCATCAAGAGTAGCCAATCCTTCCATTTGTTTTGGGCAAGCTAGAGCACTATAACTATTTCTACAAGCATACGTCTGAAATAATAAGTATCGACTGTTTCTGGAGCGGACTTTGAAAAAAGTCCAGATTTTACAAAGAATAAAAACTGCCGATGCGGGAGGTTTTTTCGGATGCGCCGGTGCCTGAGAAGCTAGCACCTTTTTTTTGGCCTAAATATTTAAATGACAAAAATGTATATCCAGATAATCATTGTACTAATGTTTTTGTCAAATAAGGTATGTACACCTCCATCTGTGAATAAGTACCTATATATATTTACATGTTCTTGTCCAACTCACTGTATGAAAATATGGAGAAAAAAAACTCCTTCTGGGTACTTTGTAAAAAGAAAATTCTTATGTGTATCAAAAACATTCGGAGCAGAAGTATTTATTACAGTCACATTTAACTGTTGTGTTATTATTATAGATGGCTCAGTTTATTAATGAATCTGTGTGAAGTTTACAACACATCTGTTTTGCCTTAAATTATAAATAGATTTTCATGTATATCTAATCAAAAAGAAATAGATCTTTTAAACTGCTTTGTGAATTGTTGTCTTTAAATGAAGAATTCTCACAGTGGTGGAGTTGTCTGAGGAATTTTGTAGTAAATTTTCAAGTAGAATTATATCATTGCTTCTCATGTATATAGAAATAGTTAACTATTGTCAGTTCAGAAACGGGCCTCGGTGGCCGAGTGGTCTAGGTAGTTTGTCATGACTACCAATGATCACTAGCCTGTCAACACTGGGATTGTGAGTTTGAATCTCACCTATGATGGGGTGTGTTCGACTCCAATCTAAATTGACAAGGATTACTAATTTTCCTACCGAAGGTCGGTTGTTCCCTCCGGGTACTCCGGCTTCCTCCACCAATAAAAAGTGGCCACCGCGAAATAGCCAAATGTTCTAAAACCAGCGTAAAACCCCAACCAAACAAACATCAGTTCAGAAACCATCAAAAGTAATTCGAGATATCAGAAGGAAATACAATGCAAAGTGTTATTTTGAGACCAATAAATTGCTTTGACATATTTGGAGATAAAAGAGTTTGAGATAACAGGAGTTAACAATATGAAAATGAAGACTACATATGGTACGGCATGTATCAATGACACAACCGTCCTATAAGATTTTACATTCGAAGACAGATAACATCTGCACTTCAACGAATGCAATGAGCAATAGTCCACACTTCAACAAATGTAATGAGCAAAAGTCCACAAGATGGGCACTAATGACCAGGGACACTTTCTATAATTAATTAACAGCTCAAGTCAGTCCTATACAGGCATGGGGTAATGCAAATGTGTAATTGTAATGCATGGTAATGCATTACATTTTCCCAAGTAATTGCATGTAATGTGTAATGCAGGATTTTTAACATTACATGTAATTGTAATATAATGCATTACTTTAGCAAAAATCTGTGTAATTTCATGCATTACATTGCATTACATGGTATTACTTTTTTAGCTCACCTGGCCTATCACTTTTCGTCCGTCATCCGTCCGTCCGTCGTAAACTTTTATTAAAAAATCTTCTCCTCTGAAACCGCTGGGCCGATTGGTTTGAAACTTAATAGGAATGATCTATGACATGTCCTCCACAAACGATCCTCATTTTATATTGATCCGATGAAAAACATGGCCACTGTTGCTAAAAATAGAACATAGGGGTAAATTGCTGTTTTTTGCTAATAACTCAAAAACCGTTACAGATATAGAAAATCTGACGTGGGGTAAAATTGATCAGCATGACAAGATTTACCGATCTACCTACCATGAAATTTTGAAGGAAATTCCAAAACCCATTTAGGAGTTATTGCCCTTTTTTCATCAAATTTTCAAAATTTTAACATTCAAAAATCTTCTCCTCTGAAACCGCTGGGCCGATTGGTTTGAAACTTAATAGGAATGATCTATGACATGTCCTCTACAAACGATCCTCAATTTATTTTGATCTGACGTAAAACATGGCTGTCGTAGCTAAAAATAGAATATAGGGGTGAATGTGTTGTTTTTAGCTTATAACTTAAAAACCGTTACAGATATCGAAAATCTGACATGGGGTAAAATTGATCAGCATGACGAGATCTACCTACCCTGAAATTTTGAAGGAAATTCCACAACCCGTTTAGGAGTTATTGCCCTTTTTTTGTCAAATTTTCAAAATTTTAACATTTTTTGTCATTTATCTCCAAAACTATTTGAGATAGAAGTGAAATGTAAATTTGAAAAATGTATGCCATGTTGAGATCTACCTACCATGAAATTTTAAAGGAAATCCCAAAACCCATTTAGGAGTTGTTGTCCTTTTTTTGTCAAATTTTCAAAATTTTTTCATTCAAAAATCTTCTCCTCTGAAACCGCTGGGCCGATTGGTTTGAAACTTAATAGGAATGATCTTTGACATGTCCTCTACAAACGATCCTCAATTTATTTTGATCTGACATAAAACATGGCTGTGGTAGCTAAAAATAGAATATAGGGGTGCATGTGTTGTTTTTGGCTTATAACTTAAAAACCGTTACAGATATCAAAAATCTGACAGGGTAAAATTGATCAGCATGACAAGATCTACCTAACCTGAAATTTTGAAGGAAATCCCAAAACCCATTTAGGAGTTATTGCCCTTTTTTTCGTCAAATTTTCAAAATTTAACATTTTTCGTCATTTATCTCCAAAACTATTTGAGATAGAAGTGAAATGTAAATTTGAAAAATGTTTGCCATGTTGAGATCTACATACCCTGAAATTTTAGGAGTTATTGGTTTGTTTAATTTGAGGTCGGGTTCTGTTACATTTATTTAAGGTTCAATTCTGGTCAATTTTATCAACTTCCTGCCAGGACTACCACCATCATGGAACATATTTTAACATTAAACCTTATGAAAAATAAATCTTCAACAAATTTTCCCTGGACAATTGAACCAATTGCAACAAACTTGGTCAAATAGTTGATTGTCCAATGAAAACCAGACTCCAGGTGAGCGATACAGCCTCTGGTGAGCCTCTTGTTTGTTTACTATATAGCTTTAACAGATTGTTGGAGATTTAACTAAAATAGAATTGAAGATTTCTTGATTAACTCAGAACATAATCATTTAAATATTGATTTTCAATAATTAAGATATTGTATTAATATGTAAGAAATATTTCACAAATATATAAATAAAAAATAAAAAATAAAATTTGTATAAATACTAGAATGTCCAAATTACAATTTTAAAAGAATAACACAACACTGTATATCAGACAGACTGACTTATCTTTTTTAATGTCTTTCATTCTATTTCCTGCATTTTCCTGCATACACAAACATAATATATGAAAAGCTATACTGTAAAAGTTTTCCATTGTTTTCAAAAGATGAATGAATATTTCGTCTTGATTAAATAACAGATAATTGAACATTGTCATAAAACACTAATTTGTTTGTTTTACAATGCAATCAATCTGCTCTCCATTTGTCATAAATTAAGCTCTATGTTTATTACATAATTAGGAAAGATTAGTAAATATTTTGATTGAAATTAAAAAAAAAACAAATGTATTTTTATAAACGAAAAGTTAACATTAAGTTAAAATATGTATTAAACTACATCTCTGTAATTTCTTTTCTGTTCAGTATAGCCGGTAAAGTATTCAGGCCTGATAGAATGCGAATGGAGGATGACACATTTGAAACCCTAATGATGCTGAAATGCAATAGTCATATTGAATAGACTTTTTACATATATACTTATATCCAATGCAATAAAATTTTACAAATGTAATGTGTAATTCAATGCATTACTTTGCAAAAGTAATTGTAATGTAATGCATTACTTTGATAAATTCATGTAATGGTAATTGTAATATAATGCATGGTTTTGTCAAAGTAATTGTAATATAATGCATTACATTGCAATGTAATTCGCCCCATGCCTGGTCCTATATCTTAAAATAATGTTTTAACTAAAAAGTTTTGTCTTGCCAGCAAGTCCTTTAACAAGGATTACCTCACAGTTGCTATCAGTACCAATCGATTCCAGCTTGTGTTGAGGTGTGTTCTACTCCGATCTCAAGTGACAAAGATTGCCAGATTTTCTGTTGTAACATTATTGTTTTCATTGGGTTCTCAGTTTCCTCCACCAATGAAAATTTACCCCACGATAATATTAGGTATACGGTGTGTTATTGTCCTAATACGGAGATTTGTCTGTTCAATGAAATTCATATCGGGCGTGGCACTATACTAGATTGTTTTTCAAATTGATTTTTAGTTATTTGGAATTTCACCGCTCCCATTTTCTGACTTTGTCAATTTTAAGAAAAACTGTTTTGCCCTGCATTTTAAAAAATACTGAAAATTCACCCCAAATTCTTTCTTTTTTCAAGAAATTAAAAATAAAAAGTGTTCGCCCGCATCTTAAATGTGGTAAAAAATAGTTTTTTTTCTATTTTTTGCAATGCTTTAGTTAAAAAAAATTGTGCCACACATAAATTTGATCTTCGCCTGAAAAAGCTAGTCCTCAAGAAAAATGAAAGAAGAATGGGATGCCCCCGCTTATATGCAAGATGCAATGTACTAATTCAAACGTATTGACGTTTTGTTTTCTTTGAAACTTAAGAGTAAAAGTCATAGAGTGTGCAAAAACAGCAAATTTGGCAATTCTCAATTTATAAAGGGGCACAACACAAGATCTATGAAAGTGACGCCACTCAATTTCGAACTTGATAAATGTTTGGTGGTAATAAGCATTGTGTATAAGTTTCATAACATATTGTTAAGGCAAAGTAAAGTAAGAGTGCAAATTCAGCAATTTTCCATTTATAAAGGGGTATAACTCCAGAATGGCGAACGTGACCCCACCCAAATTCAAACTCGATCTGTTTTTGATGGTAATAAGCATTATGTATAAGTTTCATAACATTTGATTGAGGCAAACTAAAGTTAGAGAACGGGGACATAAAAAGTAAAATAATTGAAATTTCGCTCGCTCACACCCATTTTTGCCATAAAAAATCCAACGAACCAGAAATTTGTATGTGTGTGTGTGTGTGTTATGGAGGGATTATATAGCACCAATTGCGATGCATTGTATATTCACATTTCAACCTGAATTTAAATAATTCAAATATGCATATGCAGTGCTCACCAAAGATGCAATAGAAATATGAAACAATAATTCAAAACATTCATCACAGTCAAAATCCAAAATGACCACATGAAGTCTGAAGACTAAAAATCATCAAAATAAAGAGTTATGCTTTTCCTAATCTCCAAAATTTTTACAACATTATTATTATTATGCATTGTTAATAATTATTATTTTTGCTATAATTAAATAAATAAATACATTTAAAGATGAAAACCTACAAAATTGTGATTTAATCGAGTGCAACCTAGTTGATAAATTATGTTGCAAAATAATATTTATAAGATCACTCTCCGTGTCTGTTGTATGAGAAGAAATGGTAGGAGTAGAAATAAATGCGAAAGAGACAAAGACGAATGATTTTCATTGTTTGTTTTTTTTTTAGCTCACCTAGTCCAAAGTTTAACATAGGACCCTATGGGTTTACTTAAACATCTTGTCTGAAACCACTAGGCCAATTGGAACAAAACTTGACAGCAATGGTCCTTAGGTGGTCCTCTTTCAGAAGTATATCCGATGACCAAACCTGCCATCAAAGATGGCCGCAAAAGCCGAACATAGTTTAACATAGGACCTTATGGGAAATTATTTAAAGATCTTGTCTGAAACCACTTTGCTAATTGGAACAAAACTTGTCAGAAATGGTCCTCTTTCAGACTTGTATTCGATGACCCCGCCCATCATCCAAGAGGGCCACCAGAACCGAACATAGTTTAAATAGGACCCTATGAGAAATTTACTAAGATCTCTTCTTGTCTGAAACCACTTGGCCAATTGGAACAATGGTACTTAAGTGGTCCTCTTTCAGAAATGTTTCCAATAATCCCGCCTGGCATCCAAGATGACCACCAGACCTGAACATAGTTTAACATAGGACCTAATGGGAAAAATCACTGAAAGATCTTGTTTGAAACCAGTGAGCCAATTGGAACTTGACAGCAATGTTCCAGACTGCCAGTCAAGATCGTAAGATGGACATAGTCCAGATGGGCGATACAGGCTCCTGGGAGCCTCTAGTTTCGTTTTAATTATGGTCAACCTAACGAAAAAGGTTTGAATTATTCATACGGAAGACGCATAAATATCCGTTGCATTCCATTCATTTCTTTCATTTTTCATAACAGTTCTGTAAAGACCCACTTTTGCTTACCTCTCATGGTATCCATTGAAACACGCAATTACATTGTAAGAACAGCATATACATTTAAAAAAAACAAATATCTTTCATTGAGATATTAATGTTTCATATTTAGTTCCAAGGAAAACAAAGAACACAGAAATGGCAATCTTGATTGAAAGTAATTCTTTCTAACTTAATTATTCGTTTGAGAATTACAGAGAAATGCAATAACAAAAATTTGAGCCTCTTCTAGGTTTGAAACATACCCGATTTTTATTTTATTTTTATTTTTTTCATTTTTTTTTTTTTTTTTTTTTTTTGGCAGGATGTGGAATTATTTCATTAAAACAAGGGTTAGGACGATAATAGTATCTTTTAACAGAAATTACTTGTCTATCTGCGTATGTTATTGGTATTTTCCTGTAAGATTTCGTAGTGCAAGCTTTGGCTACATTGTTGTAGGGAAAATCATCTTCTGCAACATTAACGCAGTGTACATTTATGCACTTATGTATATCTAAGCAAAAAGGAATAGATCTGTTTAACTGTGTTTATGTTATGCCGGTGTTCTGTAGCCCTCCTCGGAAATAAGTATCGATCAGCTTTTTCCCTTGACTGGTCGTATAAGCCAGTTTTCCCCTTCGTGATATCAAACTAAAACGATTAAGCTGAAATGTCTTCAATACATCCATTAAGGTTATACACTTTTTTGTCAAGACAACTAATGATCTTGGCACTGTCCCTTAACAGCGGCGTATTCTGACACTACTTTCTTTTCAGTCGAAAGCAGACCTTTTAGCATTGTATCTGGTATCATATTCTTAAAAGATATGTAATTATAATAAATTAATAGTTTTAAGTTTGTTTTAAATTCCAAAATACAAATAATTCTTAAATGTCCGCCCAAATGAAAAAAAAAACAAAAAAACAAAAACTCCGCCCAAACAGGGATTATATAATACTTCATATACGGTTCCTGGCCCAAATGAAAGATTTTCCCCCCAAATGAAATAGCAATCCGCCCAACTACCATCTCATGACATGATGCAGTGAGAATGTATATTAATCTTTTTATTATTTTGGTTAATAATCAGGCCACACAAAATTGATTTTTAGTTCTTTGGTTTTTTATGGTAAATATAGGTGCGAGCGAGCAAAACTTTATTTTTTTCTAACGAACTATAAATAAATATATATATATATATTTTTTAGGCGAATATCAAACTTAAGTGTGACGCAACTTTCTTTTAATTTCGTGAAAAATGAAGAATTATAGAGGAGAATTTTGAGCTCTAATATTTAAATGAAGCGGCCAAAAAATTACAGCGGCGAAATCCAACGACGTAAAAATCAATTTGGTCTGGCCTAATTTGTAGGGGATTTAACGGCGAATATTTAAGCCAAAATAAGGCATTATCAGCTCCCACTGTGCGAAAAATATTCCCGTCGTCAGTTATCATTACGGATCTATACACTCCTGCATATCTCTCGCATGCAAGAATTTTTTGGTTAGTTTTAATTTTCTGATAACGACAATACCCTCTAAATTTGACGCACTTTGAAATAAAAAATGTTGTGTTCAAATAAAGTAAAGTTGGCACGGTCCACTAAAAGCAGTTTGAATATTTCTTTAATATTTTACGGAACTATAAGGATACATGCAGTTGCAATACAAATCATCCATCGACAATATGAAAATCAAAAATTGTCATTCAACAAATAATAAATAAAATCTGCAACTCCTTACAAAAAGCAAAAATAAACAAACCAACAAATAAATAAATAAATAAACCAACAAATAAATAAATAAATAAATAAATAAATAAATGAAAATTAAAAAAAAAAAATAAAAACATTAACATTAAAAAAAATTTCACCAGATGATAGAAAAAGGTTTGTTGTTCGACCTATAATTATTATCTGCAATACATAAACGTTATCGAACGCCGGACGTCATGACGGTGCCCGAAAAAAAAATCATCAAAATGTGTAAATTGATGTTATTTTCAGCAGCAGATACCAGGAAATCAAGCATGGGGACCCCAAATATTTTAATATCATCAGAAAGCTCGTGGATGAAGCAAATAATATGAGTTTTTTTGCGAAACTGTAGGATTAACATCAATGATTTTCATAGACTTTTCGAGCAAAATTGTCGGAAAATTGACGTTTTCCATATTTATCCTATGTTAAAAGTTAATTTCAGAACGCATTTTCAAAGGGTTATAGCAACAACAAAAAATAAGCATGGGTACCCCCATTTTTATTTCATATTCCAATGCATTTCGATTAGTTTTACATGCTGGCAAAAAATGAGAAAACTGTAGGATATTTTCAATTACTTCGCCTTGACCTTAAAAAAACGTAACAAGTTTGATAAAATGATAGTAGATATGGGGTACATAAACCCTCCTATGGATGTCTTTATCATTGTGAGAATAGGCAAGGTTTCTAGAGCCATCACTGTAAAATACATCACAACAAGCTTCAATTACTTGTCATGAAGTTTTTGAAAAGATTTACTATATTTGGACTTGTTTATATTCCCACTGTACGTGCACGGGATTAAAACACCCAAAATTTGTAATATATTAGCGTAGATATATTAAAACTTTAAACAGTCCCAACAGAGTAGACATTTATCACGTAAAGGTTGAAATTGCCATTTAAGCCATGAGCACAGTGTCAATGGGGCTTTTAAATTTATATTTAGTTGCATTTGGGGCCTGTATAGAGAGGCTCCGGTCACTAGCTGGACCTTTGTACACAGTAAACTTCAGTAAGTGTTTTGCTCTATTTGAGCTTTCTTTTTATTTATTGTAACAACAAAAGGTATACATTTATATAAAGCTTTCAAGAGTACTTTCTTTCTATGTAAAAAGATGACATCAGTCAATGAATTATAAGTGGCTTATTATTTCCTGAAGAAAAAAAACATCTTTCGCTCCAGCAAACTTTTCACCATACGCTGTTTTCTTTTAATTATTTCTTGCAAAAGTAATAAAGTAGCAAAATTTTGTGTCAGTTCGTAACACGTAACACCCATACACGTCAGTTTGTGTATTGTTTCAGTCGAATGTTACCTTGTACGTTTATGGTACTGTATGTATATTACATGTTCCCTGTTTAAATTTATATGCATTGTCTACTTCAATATACATTTTTCGAGGAACCAGATCAGCCATCCGATAATCTAACAACTTGCAGAGATTAAAATACTCTATGTAAAAATATTTTACGGAAATAATTGCCTTTGTGTGAGTGGGTATTTTTCGAGGAACCAGACCAGCCATCCGATAATCTAACAACTTGCAGAGATTAAAATACTCTATGTAAAAATATTTTACGGAAATAATTGCCTTTGTGAATTGTGTGAGTGGGTATTAATCAGCTTTTCAAAGCCTTGTCATTGAAAACAGTTTTTACTGACCAACAAATTTCTTCAGCCACACATTCAACCCCCCCCCCCCCCCCCCCCAACCTGTTAACATAAGTAACCCAAACTTATATACATCCGTAAAGTAATACAGCTGTTGTTTTTTTTTTTTTTATTATTTTTTTCACATCTCACATGGGCATGGTAAATATTATACATTTACTTTAGTCATTGTAGATAGATCTGGATTCGACTGATGGTGCAAAATTTTGTCTATCCTGTTACCACATTTGTGAGAATTTTTTTACTATCAACAGAAAAATGTGAAAAAAATATTGTTTGTTTCTCAAAGATACGTTAGTGGTGCTTCAGAAAACAATAACAGAATATTTAATTTCTTTGCATTAACAAGATAAAAATATCACTTAATATTGCGTCCTGAAAATAGATTTTCAAATGCTGCAACAATTACTACAATCAACGCAAAACCAACTGATGCACTTCCTTATATTCGGCTTTTATATTGGAGTTTTGAATCAATCCAACACTTAGTTCTTTGATTACTGTCTATCCTGTTACTTTATTCAAGGTAACAGGATAGACAATAACAGGATGGACAGAATTATATGTCTTATATGAATTATATATATAAATTCGGTTAATGTGGAAAAAAAAAGTCTTGTTTCGTTTCGCTTAATACAAATACCCACACAGATATTGGTAAAAAGCGAAACAAAACAACGACCTTTCATTTGAGATAAGCTTACTTTGTGGTTTAAACTAGTTAAACAATAGGAATAATGATGATGTTTGCATAAATGGAATCATTTTTAACATGTTCAAAGTAGACAGTTCTTATTTCATAATTCATGTACATATTTTAAATTGTTTTTCATATCATATGAGTATTTGTTAATATACCCGAAAGAACAATTTGCCCAACATACACATTTAAAGTAAATTTGCTTAAAGTGAGAAAAAAAATATTGTTTCGTCACATCTCGCTAAATACCAACATGACCAATATCCACACGGATATTTGTAAAAAGCGAAACAAAACTAAACAACAATCTTTCATTTCAGATTATCTTACTGTATGGTTTAAATAAGTAAAACACTAGAAATAATGATGGTTGTGTAAATGCGTTCTTATTTAATTATATACTTTTATTGACATCATATTTTGGTTTTTATGCCCTGCCACGAATGTGGCTGGGGCATATAGATTTACCCTTGTCCGTCCGTACGTCCTGATTCGGTTAAGTTTGGAGTTTAGCTCCATTTATCAGAAACCTATAGTAATATATCAATGATATTTCACCACTACAGTCCTCTTGTATAGTACAACACAGTTCAGCAACACTTGGGTCACTATGACCTACATTTCATGCTTCAGTGACTTTGGTTAAGTTTTGCGTTTAGGTTTATTTCTCAGAAACCTATAGTATTATATATCAATGATATTTCACCACTACAGTCCTCTTGTATAGTACAATGCAGTTCAGCAACACCTATATTGTTTTTAGGGCAGGGCATCCGTGTCTTATAGACACATTTTCTTGTTCAGTCAGGGGATCTACATATTTAAGTCAGAATATTTCTTACTCTTAACAGTCAGAAAAAAAATCCGGGAAGAGTTATCTCTCTTTAGTTAATGGTATATTATTCTGACTTGTACAAGTAAGTTTGTTCATGTTAAGATTTTTCTTCTTGATCCAATTCAAGACATTTTTTGACTAAGAGTAACTTCCCTTCTCGTTGTTCTTAACTTACTTGTTACAGTCAGAAAATGATGTACGCATAAACTTGCTAAATAAAAAAAAAAACTAAAGGAGCCGTGTAATAATAAAATACATCTTTTCTTCTTTGGAAAGTCCCGATTTTTTTTAATTTCTTATTGTTCATTTTCGAAAACTGTCTTTAGCCTTTTCCGAAAATTGTAATTATATACAATTTCAGGAATAACATTGTAAAATACAGGTCAAGAAGTGTGATTTTTTATTTAAAGATCCCGTGTTATGTATACATTCGCTAATCCATTTGGGAGTTCATTGAAACAATTCGGTCACCTTTTAACTAATTAAACAAAGGAAATCTTACCATAAATGATGATAACAGATTTACCATAAAAATGAATGTTTTGTTATATTATGCTGTGAATATTAATATAATTTTAAAGGATTGTGTGATAAAAATAGCATTCTCTAACAAAAAATCCTTCTCAAAACCCTACTTTCATACCCAAACGTTAACTGACAAGAAACAGTAAGTATATGAATTGGTCACGGAGGAGATACATTTTGCGAAAAAGGTAAGATGAAAAATTTATACAGAAGGACCACAGTAATCTTCACAAAAGGGATGCTCCGAACAGTATTTAAATACGATAGCTTCATATTGACAGCTGAGCACTATTATGCTTGGCTCAATAAAGCATAGTAATATATAATATCTAGACCGTTTAATCTACAGAACAATAGGTTATATAAATTATGTTAAAATTCTACTCCATTAAAAGATGAAAAATATTTCATGACTTCTTTTTTACCACTGTAGTGATGACAAAAACTGTGAAAGATAGGGGTAATTAGCTGACATAAAAAAGCACTCAACTCAAGTTCATTTACAAGAAATAAAATCCATATATAAAACTGATTAACAATATCTGGACAGAGTCGACAAATTTCCCCGTTTTGTATATAGAGTGATCTCTGACGGTAGTCAATTGAGAAACAGGGTCATCTGACGTCAGAGGAATCTCTGACTAGTATATTTTATGAAGGATAACTTTACATGAGAATATGAGAAAGTAACAAACTGACATCGCTGCACAATTGAGAGACTACCCTCAGTTTTTTGGTGGGGTCCATGTTGTCCATATGTTTTTAGGTTTTAAGTGTAGTGTTTGTATTGTTTTTGTCTTGTCCTCGGTGTTCTTCGGAGTTTGTCAGTTGTTTTCGATTTTACCCTCCTTCGAATATCCCTTTGGTATTTCTTGACTTTACTTTCAATCTGATTTAAACGAAAATAAATGAAACTGAATTGAAAAAATCAGTGCGCACAATTTAAAGGAGACCGAACAAACTGACTTAATCCATTAAGAATCTACAAGTGTATGACTTTCAGCTGGGTACTTTCGAATCTGATTTAAATAGATAAGAAATGAAACTGACTTGAGATGAGTAACTGGGACCCAACAAACTGACTTTATGAAATAAGAATCTTCATTTGTTTGACTGCGAGACGGATATATATTCGAATCTGACTAATACAAATCAGAAATGCAACTGACTTGATCAAATAAGAATCTACATGAGTATGAATGTGAGCTGAATAGTTCCGAATCTAACTTCAACAAATAAAAAATGAAACTGACCTGAGAAAATCAGTGGCCTCAATTTAACTGAAACAGTAACAAACTTACTTCATTAAATCAGAATGTCTTTCTGTCTGATTTCAACAAAAAAAAGAGGTAAAACAATACAATACTGACATCAGAAACCGGGAAAGATATTATTTTTTTTCAAACTGAGTAGACAAAGTTTTTTGAGAAACTAACATCAAACTATATGAAGATTATTTGCAATCTGAGTTTAAAAAAAGAAGCGAAATTGATAGTGTGTGCACCGGTGCCAAATTGACGAAATAAAATCAAAATCATGAAAATACATGTAATTTTAAACTTAATACATTATGTAGATAGTCCGAGATTCCTCTGAAGTCAAACCTCGCTTTTTTTAATGACTAGGGCTCTCATACGTCATATTCCAGTCCATTAAGCTAGGAGATTTCGGAATGAATTTGCAGATATTAATTGAGGGTTTCAAATTAATTTTCTGCTGCAAAAAGTTTTGCTTTAGTCACCTTTGAATAATAGTTTTAAAAATGTTGCTTGTCATTTCTGGTCAGGCAAGATAAAAATAGACATCATAAAGATTTGTTAACTGTTAGTTTTTTATTAGAGGGCATTTCATCAAAATATAAACTGTTTCGAAGATATAGAATTAAACTAAATAAGAATTTCTTGGTTCATGAAATATGTCATGTAAGAGTCGATTTCGAACAGAATATGCAAATTTCCACGTGTTTTTATAGAGTGAGCTCTGATAACCCAGCCAAATGTATTAACGGCCATTTTTGCACTTTTTATAACTTAACTTTTCAACTTAATTACATGTATACATTATATAAAACTATGAAAATATGAGAAAGATCACTCAGTGGCGGATTTACGGAGCACAG
Source organism: Mytilisepta virgata (assembly GCA_028015205.1). Lineage (NCBI taxonomy): Eukaryota > Metazoa > Mollusca > Bivalvia > Mytilida > Mytilidae > Mytilisepta > Mytilisepta virgata. The sequence continues at coordinate 48,816,531 of CM051521.1, read as the reverse complement.
GGGGCACGTGTCCCCCTCTAAGTTAAGGTCACCAAAAAATGTTATATGAAAAATTAAAAAAAACACAAATCGACCTCCTTGATTATGTTTATAATTATCAAATCTTACGAAAGTGATCATTACAAATGATCTCTTGTAGTACATGTAATTGATAATAAATGACAAATAGTTGTGAAAACTAACACGCGTATAACTTTTTACAACGGGGTAAAATTAATTTTCCATCAACGTTCATTGAAGATTTTCATTTAATTACTTCACAGACGATGCCTTAAACTTTAAAATCTGGTTTCATTTTTATTTAAATATTTGTGAATCAGTATATGTGAAATTTATATAGGTACAATGCATAAATTAATCATGCAAGCATAGCTAGGTTGTTTTTTTATTTTTAGGTTAGTGTTAGTGCAAAAGGGCATTTAAAACATTTTAAACAAAATGTTAACTTTCATTCTTTTTTCATTTAATATTTCTTTATTTTTGTTTAATATGTTCCGAATTATGAGGCGCACAGGCGGGCGCACGGATCATTACTAAATTCATCCGTCGCGTTGCAGCAAGGGGCAATAATTATTCGAATGTTGGGTGGATGCCACCCCCTCCCCAAATTCTAGATTCGCCCTTGTCACATCAAAATGTGAGACTACATAATAAGAAATGAAACTTACATTAAAAAGTGACTATTATAAGTTTAACTACGAAGTTACCAAGTGAGACCTTTGAATATGACATGTATGAGCTGGATATGAATCTATGACAATATTTTACGATCTAAAATTCGCGCCTCTGATAAGGCAACTCCAAGTTAATATTTTCTGTTGATCAGATTAAGGCATTCAAACACCTGTGGGTGAAAAAAAAATCTAAAACTGCATCCGTATTATAATCGTTCGCATATCGGAATTACAAACTGTAACATACGTACATGTACGTAGTATGCATAAATAAAGTCCATTTCCGTTCTTACGCTTTTATTTCATTTAAAAATGATCATGATGATAACGATAATATTCTTTGATACCAATTTCGATGCACAAGAACGACTTTTTACGCATACAATGTCATTTTCCTTTTCTATATATATATCAAAGCCAAAGTTTGATTCACTATGTTTGGCTTTCTTCAACTAAAGAGTAATCAGAATTTCTTACTATGTAAGGATCGGCTTAAATTCCCCGGTAAGGAAAGTGTTGGTGGGAGGAAGAAGGAGGGGGGGGGGGTAACTTGCAGCAGTTTTGATTGTAGAGAATACCACAATACAGATTCCTATTTCCATGATCTTTGTTGTCAAGAAGTTCATATCTTGTCTATTCGTAAACTTTTCCTCATTCGTGGACGATCGAGGCATATTTTATTTTTTTTTATAATTTTATATTTTCTTTATTGAATTGTTGTTGATGTTGTTATTGCCTTTTGTGAAGGTTTATTTTTTCGCGGCAATCGGCCAAGATACATCGTACATCAAGAAGAGGGCGTCGTAGAAATACCTCGAAGCACCTTAATCTCGCTGGTTGGAGGAAAAAAATCTAAAGACATGATGGTGAGAGAAATGAAGAAAAGGTCATAAAATGAAAATCAAAATGCAAAAAAAACATGAATTTAAAATCTCATTATTATTAGATTCATACATAAATATTTTTTATCGGCACGTGTCAGAGTGATCAGTAAGTCCCGTGTTAATTACCTTATCACATGTTTATTGTGTTTAATCATCCAGAACAAATTCTGAAGTGATAATCTGGCATAAACGGGCGGGATAGCTAGTTAGGATGATATCAAGATTTTATGTATTTTATCTAAAAACATGTAGTACTGGTAATCTTGATTGAAAAAAACAAGACGGATAAACAATTATATATTTTTTTAAATATGAATTAAAATGTAGTAAATGTAAATTTTATTTGTAAACCCGTTATTATGTAATTTTCGTTTATCTCCATTTTATTACATTTCCTTTATTCATTTGCTTTTTTGTTGTTTTTGTTTTTTGTTTTCATTTTTATTTTATCTTATTTTTTATGGGAAGGGGGGGGGGGGGGGGTGGTAAATTTGACCGAGATAAATTGGTTTAAATTTCCACATTTTTTTTTGTGAAATAACAGTTTTACTTTTCCGCAGAAAAGAATATGTTGTGTCTGCAAAAAATACATACTACTTTTCTGCAATTTACCCGGTCAACAAAAGTAAGAAAAAAATTAGTAAAGTAATATGGGTGCGCTACTTCCCAATTTTATTCCTGTCACCCAAGTAGCTTTGCTCTAATGAGTATTTTACAAAAAAAATTACACGAAAACATTATCAAAATCCGATTTGCCAAAGTTTCACCGTTTCACAAACTTAACAAACAGACTATATTTTAAAGTTGTTCGGCGACATTCGGATTTACATTTCAAGCTGCATAAGAAGCTTTGTTGAATGTTCTTCAAGCACCTTTTGAATAATTTAAAGAATCTGGACTTTGTGGATTGTTTTATTGTGGAGTATCCGAAAATGCTTTATTTCCACTATCCAATATATGATTCATGTTAAACTTTTAACTGTATGTTTGAGGAAAAACGGACATGGAGTGCCGTTAAAAATCACAAGTATATATTCAAACAAAGCACAAATGGTCTCCACGCCACGCCCTGACTGATGGCCCCAGAGTAACTCATGAGTAGTTATGTCCAGCGGTACAATATCATGTCAGAATATCAACAAATAAATTAACAGAAAGGTAGCTGAGATTCCCAACTTGGGACACGAGCATAAAATGGTTAAACAGTTAAATCTAAGAACCCCCCCCCCCCCTTGTAAATATGGTCAAGGAAACCAAAAGAAAAGTATCATAACACACTATAAAAGTCGATCCGACATGCTTCAAACTCCAATGGTGACACCAAATTATGAAAATATTTATTAAACCATTTTTATTGTAGGATATCGATAGTGAAAAATTTTTCAAACCTGAATGTAAAGCTTTATTATAATTTTAATGTAATGCACCAAGAATATTTCACGTATGTCTATGATGTGTACAATGTATAATACGTGCAACGATAAAGTTTTATAAATAAATTTTCTCTAGGTGTAAAGTTATTTACCTTGTTATCCGCACTGACAAGCGGATTCAATGTTACCATATATTTTATTTTCGAACAAATCCAGAAAAAAAACAATAATTTAGATAATTGTACTCCTTTTTTAATATAAAATACGCCATTTTCAGCACATTCGGCAATTTCGCGGCAGCCAGTTTTTATTGACAGAGTACACCGGAGTACCTAATAGTCATAACGAACTACCTAGACCACTCGGCCACCGAGGCCCCTATATAAAAGGTAAAAAATGGTAAAATGGTAAAAAATAAGAAAATGAAAGAAAGTAACTGGTCTGCAAAGTAAATAGTTTAGGTTACTATATCTGCAACGTTTGACGAACGCCGTCATGACGTTACCTAAAAATTGCCCACAATTGGTGCCTTTATGTAATTTTCAACAGTCGAACATGGGAACACACAGATATTTTTTTTTAAATCATCAGAGCTTTCGTTTATGTAGCAATATAATATTACTTTTTCACGAAACTGGAGGATTTACACAATGCTTTTTATGGACTTTTACTTCGAAAAATCAGAAAACTGTAGGATACTTTCAATTAGTTCGATTTGACCTTAAGATAGATTCTTCGAAAAATTAATGTAGAATCTTCAATCTTAGAACTCGTTTTCACTCAGAAACATCTCACACATTAAAGACTTCAATGTAAGAAAAATTCCGTCTGACCACTTTAATTCAATGGACCATAACGGCATTATAATTACCAACGTAATAGATCTACTGGGATTTAACAGTCCATTCTCGATTGATCTGTTCAGTAATAAATGGATTGTGTCCGTTGTTTGATAAAAAGGACAGCTATCTCTAAAACCGTTTAAATTGCAAATTGTACCAAATTATACCACAGATGAAATCATTTCACAATCCCAAACTGTCCCGGGTGCACTTATAAGTCCTGACTTTGACATTTGCTTATTAACATGTGTTTTTTTTTAAAATTCGATTTTAAGAAAATTTGGAACTGAGAAAACCTATTCTAAAATATTTTTACAAAAAAATCCCATTATTTACTACATGGAAACAGAGGAAAGATTTTAAACCCATCAACACCCAATGATATAGAAATTTGGATTTATTTTGTATTTCAGTCATTAGAACTGAGGAAGGGAGTATGTAAAGCTATTTTCATATCATGTATTTGTTCGTTGAATTTGTCATGAGATGAATTTGTATTGATATAACCCGCTTAGTTTTATGTGTTTGCAAAAAGTTTTAGCTGAACTGAATTGAGTTTAAATCAAAATAAATTACACCATACTTATTGTAATAAAAAAAATCTTTATAATATTCTAAAAATAGTGGCAGATCAAGGAAGTGTACTATTTTAAAATCTTTTATTTTTTAGTATAAAAACAAACAATAAAACATTTTTTGAAAATCAAGAACATTATGAAATATGAAAATAGGTGTTAATTTGAAGAAGAAAAATAACTTAAAAATATAAACATGATGTACAGTACGCCACTTTTTATCCTGAAAGGCAAATAGGCATGTCAATTCATTTATGTTTGGTGGCAAACATTTAATACATTTACTGTACGCAAGTTAATTGGAAGTCACGTCTCACATGGGTCGTAAATTACGGTAAGGCACCGAGTTTTTAGTTGAACCTTCAAGATGTGTGTACAGAGTAGATCTAGAAGAGCGTTGTTAACTTACAATATACAATGGATGTTCTAATAAAAATTCAATCTTTATAATATTTTGCTAGATTATTTCAACTAAAGATTAATCCAATACTTCATGCTGCATAAAATTAATAAAAAACTCTCTTCTCGGAAAAAAAACTACTTTGCTAGAAGTGTGAAAAAAAAAATAAATTGATTTTATTCAGAAAAAAATATATTATCAAGCACAAAAAATCCCAGCCCCTCCCCCGCCCCACCCCCCCAAAAAATAAAATTTACAAACCTACTGACAAATCTTTAAAACAAAATATCAATACGTATTCTCTTATCACATTTGTTACGTATTTTATATTGTTGAAAAAAATATTTAAAGCCAAATTTTCCCTTATTTTGAATAATCTTATGCAACTATCAATTGTACACCTTCTCATCGATCTTTCAAAGGGTGACTTCCCCCGCCAAATCAACTGGGGCATCTTGAAGGTAACAAACGTTTTAAATAATTTTAAAATTGGTAGTAATATCGACTAATGTCACCAAAGATTGCAGTATAAAGACAATAACCGTGCGCTGACGACATAATATTCGATATACAAATTGAATGAACACAATCGTGTAAAATTTGTATTTCTGTCAAATTTGAATATGTTGACGTCCTCAGATGGTGAACGATCCATGTATCTATGGGATTTGTGTGATCTCTAAAAATCTGTTCCCTTCTAATGGATCATACGGTAACAATAAAGGTAGACACTGATGAGTAACAATTATCATTCATTAAATGCATTAATTTCATGCGTGTCGTAGTAAATATTTGGTAAATCTATATATAGACTGAGGAGATAAACTTACGATAGCCTATTGTTACAAATTTATCTTATTTTATAAGTTTTAAACTTTACCACATATTAAATGTGCCTATACGCATAAACCAAAAGTATGAATAAGCCAAGATACAAAGTTTTAGTATAAATCAAATATTCACAGAGAATATAAAAGCGGGTAATTGGATATTTTGTTCAAAATGCATGCCCCTTTTGTATGAATGGAGTTTTATTATTTAATTGGTTTTGAAACGACTGAAGTCACCCATTTTTTAATTAAGAGTTACCCGCTATTTATTTTAGAGTTAAGTCAAATCTTAACGGCAAGGGTTTCAATAAAGTAAGATTTTGCTAAGCAAATTCTTAACTTGACTCGTATTATGCATACCAATCAAGTAATTTGGCGGAGTTTACTTAACTAAGTGTTCTCTTAGCAAAACCACACCCTTTAATTATATTTTCTCATACTCATACTACCAAGTAATAATAGGGAGTAGACACCCCCCTTTCCATCCGGGGACAATTACGCACTCGATAAATTATGCGAGACGTTAACTTACTGCATCCGTGAATAAAATCTTTAAATAAAAGCAAATTTTAACATGCAATAAGGAAGTTATCTAGATGTTTATTTTTTAAAGTAGTAGTCATTGTTTACCAGATGAAATATTTTGTACATCCATGAGAAGGAGCAAAACTAGGCCTTCATCCTAACATGCCTACGGAACTACTTTTTACGCTGATCCCTGCATTAAGCTCCAGTGCTTATCTGCAAAGAAACTCTGAGGAAATATTACTTCATTTACCATAAAACAGTATTTAAAGCATACATTTACATGTATACAAAACTTTCAAATGCAACAAAATAAAAGTAAAATACCATATATATGTATAAAACTCATAAATGAGATCTGTGAGTTTCCTGTACATAAAAGTACACATATATCTGATTAATAGCTTGTTTTTTTGTTTAGTTGGGATTTTATGCCATTTTCAGCACATTCAGCTATTTCGCGGCGGCCAGTATTTATTGGTGGAGGAAGCCTGAGTACACGGAGAGAACCATCGACCTCTGGTAGAAAAATTGGCAATCCATGTCAATTGAGATCGGAGTCGAACACACCCCGCCACATGTGAGATTCGAAGTTGACAGGCTAATATGACGAACTGGACTACTCGGCCACCGAAGCTACCGAGGTCTGCGAGCTCCCCCCCCTCCCCCCACTTGATTAATTGAGAATCTTAAATAAAATAACTCGATCGAAAAATTTAAAAAAGCAGAATGGAGTACAAAATGTTATATGAATTGAACTTTTAAATTATTGAATGTATGATAGTTTACGCTTTAATATGTAGAACAAGATGCCTACAATTGCTTTTACCATTTCCCTAACAGGATCGATTTCCTCCCCCTCAAAATGTGACCTTCTTGCGGATTGTAGTTTTTAAAAATGACAAAAAGAAAAATAATAAGATGAAAACCAGTTTATCTGGAAATTTTCAAAGTGAAAACAAAAATGTATTGTGTCATTACTAAATTAAACAAAATGATGATATGACATATAATGAAAAATATTTGAGCATTTAAAAAAATAATAATAAAATCGTACAAACAATATTAAAATAAGGATATTGTGAAATGGATAGAAAACATTTTTTTTTTATCTTTTTCTAAGAATTTAGAATTTTTATAATATTCGAAAATATTCTAGATTTAAGCTTATGTAACTAAAAATAAAATACAACAAAGGAGCTTTTTAAATTTTTTTTGTCCAAAGAAATACAACCTTCAAAGATATTTTTGCCCAATTTTCGGAAAAAAAATAGGTTTCAGTAACTGTTTTGGAATTTTTTGGTTGGTAAAATCAAATAAATTTCCAGGCTTTGTCGAGGTCGACGAACAACTTACGGTCTTCAGTAGAAAAAATGTATAAGGAAGACGGAGTTATCTTCCTTCTTTCCGATTTTCCTGTCAAGCTACTTGCACACGTCAGAATGCAATTAAATGTACACGACAGTTACCATCTTCAGATGCCGTGAACCCTCTCTTATAGGTCGTGAACCTAAACCAAAATTTTCTGATTAACGCAAAAATGTGTAAAGATTGCGTAAAAATTATGAGAGAGGTTGAAAAAAACCGATTTAAGACAGTGCAAAGAATTAAAGTCAGACTAAAAAATGTTGATTTTTCGTCAAAAACATAGAATAAAATCTATAAACCACTCACTCATGGTGTAAGTCCAAGAGTTTGTAATAGCGCAAGTGACCTCCGAAGTCTTGACTATTAATATTTCTTATTGGAGGCAATAGTAACGTGACAATTTTGAAATATCTTTACATCGGCGAAAATCGACGAAATTTTTTCTGACGTATATACGTAGGTGAGTTCTGATTTTTTTGCATCAGAACAATTCTGACTCAAACAAGTCGATCCCCTGACTGTTGTTTTGTCATGTCTTTTTTGCTATTTATACTTACAAAATTCTAAAAATTAGTGTTACTTTTTGTTTCTTTTATTGCTTATTTATTTGGATTATAATATTGTCTTTCCAAACGCTGAAATCCATAAAATTTTCCAGGAAAGCAGATTTTTTGTTTTTAATGTGAACTTCATTTTGTGGGGGTACATAGGAATCTAAACAAGTCTGTCTATCCATCTGGCATCTGTCTGTTTCTCTGACCAACTTTGCCAGATCCTCAAGAAAGTGCTGTAATAAGAATGTTCCAGTCCATTGAGGTTTTCCTAAGTTATTGACCCTTAGGAAATGGACATTTTTGACATTGTATGGTCATTTTCATGTCCAGATAGAATCAAACTTTGCTGAAATGGTGCTATGAGATCAACATTCAAAAGAATGGACACAGCATGACGAACATAGTTTAACATTGGACCCTATGGGTAAATTCATTTAAAAATCTTCTTTTCTGATTAAACTACAGAGCCTGTTGGAACCAAACTTGGCTGAAATGTTTCTTAAATTTTCTTCTGTCAGAAGTGCTTCCGATGACCCAGATGGCCACAACAGCTGGACTTAGTTAAACATAGAACTGGACCCTAAAAATTCATTAAAAAATCTTCTTGTTTGAAACCACTAAGCCAAATGGCAAGACTTGGCAGCAATGGTCCTTAGATGGTCCTCTTTCAGATTGTGTCGGATGACCTGGACTCTCAACAAAGATGGCCGCCACAGCAGAACATTGTTTAATATTGGACCCTCAGTGGGAAAATTCATTAAAAAATCTTCTTGTCTAAAACTACTGAGCCAATTGGAACCAAAGTTAGCAGCAATGGTCCTTAGAATGTCCTCTTTCAGAAATATATCAGATGATCCGGACTGTCAACCAAGATGGCCGCCACAGTCAAATATAGTTTAACATTGGACCCTATGGGTAAATTCATTAAAAAATCTTCTTGTCAACCAAACTTGGCTGAAATGGTCCTCTATCAAAATTGCGGCCGATAACCCAGAATGTCAAGGAAGATGGCCGCCACAGACCTGACACTATGGGAAAAATTTGTTGAAAAATCTTGTCTGAAACCACTTAGCCAATTGGAACCTAACTAACCTGCAGAAATGGTCCTTATATGGTTTTCTTTCAGAACTGTGTCCAATGTCAACAAAGATTGCCACCGCACCTGAACTTAGTTTAACATAGGAAACTATCGGAAAATTCATTAAATAATCTTCTTGTCTGAAACTACTGAGCCAAGTTGTAACCATACTAATGGCAGCAATGGTCCTCTTTCAGAATTGTGTTTGATAACCTTGAATGTCAACTAAGATGGCCACCACACCCTTACTTTGTTTAACATTGTAACTATGGCTATGGGAAAACGAGCCAAGATGACTGCTACACAAATTAAATTTTCAGTCCTGCTGAAGGTTGACAAGTTAAATCCAGATGAGCAATGAAGGCTCTTTAGAGCCTCTAGTTTATCAAGAAATCAGTTTCGGAAGTATGCCAGATATACAATAGGTATTTTGAATCAAAAGTAACACGGAAAGCATTTCATACTATAGAATCGTGCCAAAAAATGCTGCAAAGCCCTGCCTTAGTGATGTATCCAAATATATCCTATAGCCATAGGTGGTGGCGATAACCATAAAAGGCTTGTATCTATATTCAACAGCTGTTCAAGTAAAATAATAGAATGTAGTATACATTTGAGAACAATAAGAAAGTAAAAAAAAAATAAATTTGAAATAAAAAATAATCCATTGATTTTCTGTACATTAATACAAATGTTAAAAGTGCTGTTCATTGAAGAAATCTAAGGGCTTTCTAGACCTTGTTTTCCCATTTCTGCATATAACTCAATTGTTTAATATTTTTCCATGAAGTCAAAGTCCAACACTGCTACTACGAATAATAATATTTTGGTTTTGATGTCATGAAAGCCTATTGCTTTATGGAGACGTTTGTGTAATCGTCTGACAATACAGAAAATCACGTGCAAACATAAGCCTTTTAAATGTATGTATATAAGCTAACAAAAAAAGTTCCATAAACATGATAAAACAAGTTCAGCAAAATAAAAAGATATATCTATGATTTAAATATGAGGATCTCAGTATCACCTGTTGATCTCTTGAACCATTTATGTAATATGAATAACTAAGGTATATGTCAGTGTAAAATTTTCTTTATATTTAATGGAATAACTGGTTGACCATTTCTATGCCACACAATCAATTGAAATTGTCTTCTGCAACATCTCAAATTGCAATTGGGAGCCCAGATTGGTTGGAAATCGATTCGTTAAGAACACATTTATAAAGATGTCAGTCTGAATAATTTGCTTTTATTTCTTAGGCTGAAGTCCATTTGGTTCCTTAATATGAGTGACAAAGAATAAGTTTTTAAAACCATGCTTCAGAGTTTGAGGTTAAGATTTCTAAGAGGATGTGGCCATGCCATAAGAAAGACAATCCAAAATCATCGGGCTACCGGTTCTATTTCAGAAAGTCAAACATGGTCTTCCAGTTTTATATACATTACTGGTACTAAATCATGGAAGGGAAGAAGGTCTTCAATCTCTGATGTCAGTCCAAATCAATATTACAGCACCAATGAAAGTTTTCAAGATCAGTTTAGTAATAGAAAGCCTACAGTGGAATCAGAAATAATTGCCTTAATGGATATGTGGAAGATGGAAGAAGCTGTGGCCTTATTCCAGACTTCTGTCATGACAGGCATTTTGCCAAATACTGGTGTTGTTCTTAATCTTTTACAACAATTAGGTAACCTTGGTGACTATGAATGTCTATTATCATTGCGGGAATTGCTTATGGATAATAAACTCTGTTCAAATGAAAAATTCTTTGGTTGTCTTCAGAAAGCGTATTTCAAGAGTGAGAGAGTAGATGAAGCTGTGCTACTGTTAAGAATGTTATACCATGATGTAAGAAATTATGCCGATGTTGACATTTTCTTCACTCTAGTGGGTGTTATGTTATTGGAACATTTTCCAAAACAGTTTTCATTGGTTGAGAGTTTTGCAAAGGATTGTAGAGATAAAAAGCCAAGGGATCTTTTACCAACAGCTGGCTTATGGAAATGTCTGATTTTGACTAAAAATTTCAAAGATGCAGATATATTAGTAAATGAAAATACAGAAGTAAGGAAGTACATTCCCCTTATGATAAATGACATTGTTAGCGAGAAAAATAAAGTAGATATAGACAGAATAGGTGTATTGAGCCAGCTGAAAGAGATTACTGATTTAAGCCACAAATTACAGAAAATAATTTATTTTGCCTTGATAAATGTTTTAGGTATGTAGCAATTTAGCACCAGTTATAGATACATTGTATATCAAAGGAATCTGTGTAAAAAATCTGTGCATTGAAGATGCTAAAATTTAGTTAATGTGCTTCTGTAATTATTACATGCAATCTTACAAAAAAATTCAAAAATACAAAAAAAGATAATTCCTACAGTCCTATGCGAGTTGATTTAACATAATTTTTACCACCAAAATACTGCTAACATATTTTGTATCAGGCAACTCCCAAAAAGTTCATAAGAATATATTTTCACTCAAAAATTACCATATATTTTTTATGTGTTAATTAGATAAATAAAGCTGATGGGTGTCATGCTGACAATTAAGGTATCATCTGCTTAAAACATATAAATATTTTTAGTGTAAGGTTTATATTTTATATATATTGCTTGATAAATTATGATAACCTTGTATTACTCTTGTGTTTTTTTCCCTTTTTAGTTACAGAAATGAAATGGGATGACCTGCATACTACATTGTGTGAAATAAGTGACAAATCCATTCCTTTAATTTCTGCTCGTCTAGAAGAAGTCATTGTCAAAGTGGAAAATATTCTATTTAATGAAGAATTAGATAACTTTAAATTAATGCAGATTGTGGAACAGCTAAAAATTCTCAGAGCGTGTCATAAAGAAAAGTAGTGTTTATAAATAATAAAAGAAAAAAGTATGTTAAGGTACATTAATTCATCTTCCCAAGCCAAGGATCTACAATCTGTTTATGGCCAGCTAAACACAAACCCTTGACAGACTTCATATTCAGTGGACCGGAAATGAAGTAATCTGACTGCCTGCTTCTTTCTGAGAAACAAAGCAATGAAAAATGGTTGCAATCTTTAAATATTTGTTATTTAGAAGTTTAAAATTCAGACCACTGTAAACTACTACCAAAACAAGAGGCTCCCAAGAGTCGGAATCGCTCACCTGTTATTTTTTTTTGTAGATCTTGCATCAATGATTATTTTTGCTATTTAATGTATACCGTCTCATATTTCACCTTAATATTGCCTTCAACAGCTAAAATATAGAATCCTGAACCCAGCTATATATGGTTGCTATGGACTTTTTCAATGGCATTGTCTCTTGACCTATTTTGACTTCAACAGGTAAATTGTAGGATCTTGAACAATATATTTGGTTGCTATGGATATTATCAATGACCTTGACCCTTGAGCCTTCATTGCCTTGTACATTATAGGGTCCTGAATATAAATATATATGGTGGCTGTGGACTTTTTCAATGACCTTGACCTTTCATTTTGAATTGAACAGGTAAATTATAGGGTCCTTAACCAAAATATATATGCTGGCTAGGGACTTTTTCATCAGTTGGCAAGGAATTTTTCAATGACTTTGACACTTGACCTTTCTTTTTGATTTCAACAGGTAATTTATACCCCCGTCAGTTTTGCTCTAAATGCTTAAGTTTTTGAGATATAAGCCAAAAACTGCAGTTGACCCCCTATGTTCTATTTTTAGCCACAAACTTTATTCTAGACACCCCAAGGATCATTTAGACTTACTATGGCTGTAATTGGTTCAGTGGTTTCAGAGAAGATCTTTGAAAAAGTTTACGACGGATGCCAGACGCCAAGGGATGGCAAAAGCTCACAGGTCCCTTTTTATGCCCTGCCACGCACATAGATTTACCCTTGTCCTTCCGTCCGTACGTCCGTAGATCCAGATTTGGTTAAGTTTTGCGTTTAGTTCCATTTCTCAGAAACCTATATAATATATCAATGATATTTCACCACTACAATCCTCTTGTATAGTACAATACAGTTCAGCAACACTTGGGTCACTATGACCTACATTTCATGCTTCATTGACTTGGGTAAAGTTTTGCATTTAGGTTCATTTCTCAGAATCCTATAGTAATATATCAGTGATATTTCACCACTACAGCCCTCTTGTATAGTACTATGGTATTCAGCAATATTTGGGTCACATTGACCTACATTTCATGGTCGAATGACTTTGCTTAAGGTTTATGTTTAGGTCCATATTTAAGTCAGTATTACAAAACCTATATTGTTTTTAAGGTGGGGCATCCGTGTCTTATAGACACATTTTCTAGTTTTTCCTAAAATGCTTAGTGTAAGGAAACAGCTGAAATGTGAAAAGGGTGATTGTTTATCTGTTGAAAGTGGTTGAGAATATTCAGCGGTTGTGATTGAAAAAATAATAGGCATTACATGGAAATGCATTTTAAAACATGACATTATTTAGAACTACTAAATATGAACACATGTGCCTGAGGACAGGACCCTATCTTGGGCCCTCATAGTTATAGTGGATTGGGAAAGTTGTACAAACTTGTGCTACTCCCTCTCCACTGGGTGGGTATGAGAGCGGCCCCTCTAGCTGCATTTTAGCCTACTCTTTAATATGCTAAGAGTGTTGCTTTCACTTAACACGGGACAGCCCTTTTTTCTTCCTCGTCCTTGCAAATGGTGTCACAAATTTGATCCCTGTAACCAAACCAGGGATCTTTGGTTTTGTAGTCCGATGCGCTAACTACTACACCACGGCACATTGGTCATGTACTGCAACCTCTGGAAACAATTTTAAAAAGGACAGCAACAGCTTTTCCATAACAGAATTTATGTAAAAGGTTTGATTCAATATTGGGTTGTTGCCCAAAAAGCTAAATTTCCAAAGCTTTCTTACAATCCTGTATGAAAAAAACCAGCAATGTATGAAACAATTTGTGTTCTTGTTTTCTACCAGAATAAACTTTTTCCTCATCTTATTGTTGTCAATTTTTTTTCCATATGGAATACAATTATTATTTCTAACCATTAACCTGCTATTACTCACCTAGTGGTGTGGGTTATTGCTAACCAATGAAGACAACACTAATTTTTTACTTTTATAAACTTGACCATCATTAGTCTACTGGAAATTGTCTTTGATGCATACCCAATATCCTTAAATTTTTCTTGTTTGTGGACTTGTAACAAATCAACCCAATCTTGAGCCTCTAGTTTTTGAAATGCATTTTCAACTTTACTACTGTTTCATAGAACAGAACTGAATCTACACTTGTCTAATGGTTTCCCTTTTCGCATAGTAAACAGTTATACTATGCCTGAAAGGCATTTTAAGAATAAAAACATGTTGTGTTTTTTTTTTATTGGTAAAAAGTTTTAGAAATTTCATTTCTATAATCCAGTGACGGGATCCAGTTATTACATACCAATGATCCAAAATACAATTGTTCACCAGGGATGTTTGCATGAGAAACAACAATTCTACAAATTATGTACAATAACAAATCTATGCCACAATGTTAATGATGATATAAAAATTTTATAATAAATTACAAAGAATATTTTCATTCCATAATTTTCATTTTAAAAAATGTACGAGGTCATTTATTTTTAATTAATTGGTTTACGGATTTTTTTTTTAATAATAGGGTTGGTCGGTCAGGAAAAAAAAGAAAAATCATGTACTTTTGAACAATCTTGGTTATATTGCCAAATATAGAAAGGTTGCAAATGATCAGTTAATTCCCTCTTTTGAAATCCAAATGTCAGAACATCTATCTTGAAAGGTGTTGTTGAGTAGACCGTTCCCTTTTTAAGGGATCCGACTCGTCAACTATGACAACATAAAATCAGTGGATTCGATATCTTACGGAATCAAGATATTCATAAAAAACGAATGAAGTCACATGGATTCTATTAGGAAATTCGTTTCATAAAACTTGTTTCGAAAATTGACATCAACTAACGGCTATAAATAGATTTTTTTTGGATCATGTTTGCAAGTACAAATGTATTTTATTGGTGGATAATCAATTTAAAGACGAATTGGAATATGATCTTTTATGAAATTTTGATGCAAAAAAGATTTTAATTTATTTTTATTTTTGGAATGGCTGATTTCAGAGGGTCGGCAGTAATAAAAAACCAAAATTTTCAATTTTATTTTTTTTCTTCAAATCAGCAAAATCGGGTCGGCAGATCCATAAACCAACTAATTAAAAATAAATGGCCCGAGGAACATTTGCTTGTGCAAAAAACCAACTTGGGGCTGTAGAACAGTTTTGGATTAATGAAGAGTTAGATAATCATGTTTCAATGGTCAATTCAATAACAGTCTTCTTTTATTCCACTTTTTAAGTGTATAATTGACAATTACATATTTTTTAGAAAAAAAATCATGTTTTTTATTTGGTTACCATTAGCCAATGCCAAAAGAATTTATCAGTAAACTAGCCTTTCTACTTAAAAAAATGAAACTTTATTAATAAGTACATGAAAACATTTTTCTTATTGTTTCCAGTTTAAATATTCATAATTATTCTAAAAAAACTTAAATAATTGTTACTAAAATGGAGAAAAATGGTTACAAAATATTGCGAAGTTCTTTGTATCTGTGATCAAAGTTTGAAGTTGCTAAAAGGACTCACAAGACTGAAATTTCCTTAGGCTCCTCTGTACTGTTACCTTATTAAAGTCAGTTGTTGTTCTGGAGTTATGTCGCCTTGTCCTTGAAAAAATCAAATCTGCACGAAAAATCACCAAATTAGGAATTTTCGGGTAAATTAAAAAACGTGTCGACTTCGATGTGCTCAATATATCTTGTTAAGATTTGAAACATACTTTGTTAAGATAAGTATCTTTTAATGGACAACTGCTAATCAATGCTAAACACATAGCTTCAACTCCTATTTTGTGTTTTAGTTTAATGAAGTTTACCCTTGACTTAACGAAAAACGTCAAGTAAAAAGCCTAAGTAAACTGATCATGATCAGCAAGTTTCCAATCATAAAAAGACATATATGTACAACCAAACCTAACTCACCAGAAATAAGTGAACTTTACCAGACATGGCTTGGATATTTTTAAGGTACCCTTTATAAGCGATATAGAGATGCTAGTTAAAATCAAGTTTCACTAGGTCTTTCATTTTAAAGAATGGATTTGCTCATCTTAATAAAACCGACTTTTTCAAATAAATTCACTTACATCATACAAAATACAACTCTTAATTCATATTTCGTCTTGAACAAAACTGCAATAGGTTCTACAGCAGACAGGAATCAAAAGAGATTGTTTGTTTAGTTGGGGTTTAATGCCGTTTTCAGCACATATGGCTACTTCGCGGCAGCCAGTTTTTATTGGTGGAGGAAGCCGGAGTACCCGGAGAGAACCAGCGACCTTCGGTAGGAAAATTGAATCAAAAGAGATATAGGGTGAATATCAATGAGACAACTACAGTTGGACGCTTGCTATATGCAAAGTATTTTTAGATAACAGAAATATTGAGTTATCCATGTTATCGACAGTAAATAAATCACTCAGTATTACATTATCTTTTGATATGATGGATGGATGATTATTGTTTAACGTCCAGTGGCAACCAGGTGCATATCAGGACGAGAACATATTGATATGATAATGAATATGATCCCTGCTTTGTACTAGACCGACACGCTCAATCGGATTTTTAATGTTCTAGCTCACGAGGTAATTGTCCGCAGGAAGACATATCACCTCACTTGGACACATTATACTGACTCCGAGCCGATCAGTCTTTGCTCTTACTCTTAGATGCCGCGTGCTTGGCGGAGAAGCAGCAAATACCGATTTTAATGTCTTTGGTTTGACCCGGCTGGGGATCGAACCCGCAACCTTCCGCACTCGAGGCGAGCACGCTACCACAAGACCACCGAGGCGGTTTCTTTTGATATGAAGAATTATAAGATAATTAGGTTCAAATGTATATTTTAAAAAGTAAAAAACATGCAGGGCCCAACCAAATCCAATTTATATGACAAACAATGAAACTGTTTGGTTTATTATTGGTAAGACTCCTATCTTTTTTTTATGTTTTGAGAAATATACAGATAAATAACTGAATTATCACTAGTGTCAATTACTAAAATTTTTATATGCCAAAACCAAAAGATATTCCTTCTAAAAATTACCAAGCATTTGGTTTTTCATACATTGCTGAATAAAATTCCTATCACAACAAAATTTTAGACATAGTCAAAACAGTTTTACAGGAAAACAATTATTTTACACTCAAAACCATTGTGAATCTATAAAATGTTGATTCGACATTAATAACACAGATAATCAGCACTATTATAATTATGCATAATGTTAAATCACAAGTAAATATAGAAAAAATCATCACCTTTCTCAAATTGCATTAAATTTATTATATATATATGCAAGTTTTGAACAATTTTTAATGAAAAACGAAAATTCATTGAAAATGTAATATATACCTCTTATTTCAGACTGCAGTCAACAGATGTGAAACAATGAATCGAATTATGTATTTCTTTTTCATGACTCAGACAAATTAATTATCATTTTATTCTTTGGTTACCAACTATAATCTGTCTCTTATCAATTATGAATTAAAAGAGCATTTCTTGTAAAACATCTACACACAACAATGAATAAACTAAATATTTACTCCATATGCTTTAATATCATGGAAAATTGTCCCCATATTAGGCCACACTTAAAAACATTTCAGTTTGCACTAACCCGACCCTGATTTTCATCAGTGGGTAGGTAGGTAGGCTTTTTTTTTTTTTTTTTTTTTTTGATATTAAAACCCTCATATAAAATTTGGAAGCAGGCAAATGTTACCCCGATCTTAAAGGAAGATAGTACCTCGTGTTTTAAAAATTATCGACCTATTTCATTTATTAGTGTATTGGGTAAGGTCATGGAATGGTGTGTTTATAAGCATCTCTATTTACGTCAACATGATTTAAGGGGACGACCAGTTGATATTGGGGGGGGGGGGGGGGGGCATGAGGATTTGTTTTGTATGGGTTATTTATTTTTGTGGAAAATAAAGACATTATTTATTTTCTGCACTATTTAAGCATGATTTTTCATTTTCAGTAAAACAAGGGACTGATTATTTATTTTCACTTTTATATTTATATTTATAATATTTGAAAATACACAATTTTTAAATTCATGTTTTTATTCTTAAATAAATAACATAGTCAAGGTTGTATCTGTTCGGAATTTTTGCTGTTCCAACTTGCAGTCTCAGTCCCTGTCCAGCACTGTGGTATTCTTTAAGACCATCATAAAGATACCATTTGTTGTGTTTGATGCTAGCACAAAAATGGCCACCATTGCCATAAATCTGTGCACCAAGTTCATAACTGCAAAATCAAGAAACTGAATTATAGGTGCAAATAGAAATATGCAATGTTTATAATGCATGCTTATACATTCATGTTGTATTGTGTATTGCTCTGTTTAAAGTAAAGGAGAAAGGAAAATGGAATGCAGATATATATTTCTGAAGTTTAAGTTAAATGTACCAGTATGTTGTATATATATATGTATATTAAATGAAAAGAGGGTTTTACTTTGGGGTGTTTTATGAGAAATATTTTTCTCCTGATGCAAGCACTTTTAGATAACACAATATTCTCACATTAAAACTGTTTATACTTACATCTTATAAATTCGGTGAGATGAAATACATTATGTACCATTTAATCCAAATTAATCATCATCTTCTGGAAGTGAATCTTCTGAATTCAAAACTGCATATATTGCATACGTACAAAAAACAATATAGGTTAAAATGGGAAAAGATATTAATGTGAGGTAAATGTTCATGAGACAATATAACTCAAGTGAAATGAAACCCATTTTCAGACATTTCAAAAAAATAAGTATTTATATATGGTGTAGTTTATATATTATTAAAAGATTTGGAAAGTTTTTCCCGAAAAAATATATGAAAAAGACGAATTTTGGTAGAATCTGGTGCCATCTCATGCTTTAAAACATGCATTTATAAAATGGTCTAAAAGACCTGCCGAGTTATTTATTTTCAATACATTGTAGATCAGGTTATTTATTTTTAAACTACCACAGAACAAACCATTCATTTTTGTTATTATCAAGGCTGAGTTATTTATTTTCAAAATCCTCCTGCCAACCCCCCCCCCCCAGAATATCAAATGGTCATCCCCTAATCACTAATCATCAATCTGGGTTTACTCCAGGAGATTCTGCTGTAAGTCGGCTTTTAAATATAAATTAATAGTACCATTTTCTATGTGAAGTGAGCTAACAAATGTCATGGTCTTGTGCCAACTTCAGAGTAAATAATACCCATATACATATATATATATTCTGAAGGGCCATTTTGTTAGCATTGTTTCAAAATAAATAAAAAATATCCATGGAAACCTAGTTGGCATAGCAACATTTCAAAATTTTTCATAAAAAAGCTTTAAAGTGTTAAATTTCACTCCACTTCGGCTTAAAATTTAGGTCTGATGCAGAGTTTCAATCCAATTGAGACTTAATTTTTCAGATTTTGCATAAAATTCCATTACATATGTGGGGAAAAAAAGGTTTACTTTTCCGGCGCTTTTTTCGCAATTTAACTTACCAGTGCATGTGCCGATTATCACTGTGAAAGTTTTACACACCACATGTCAATTCACAAGTCCCAGTTTATGACTTCCTATTACTTGTCAGAAGCAAAATCAGTTAATGTTTTCGCATTTTTTAAACTAAAATCTATCCTCTTTCAGTCAATATTACAATTTTGAGTTTCATTCGGGCCGTATCGTATGCTACAACGGCAGTTCCGATAAATCTCGAAAACCTCGAAATGCCGCAAAAGTAACACCTGGAAAAAAGTCGGACGAGAGACGAAAAAAATCCGGGAAAAAAATCTTCGATTTTTAACCTCAAAAAAAACTTTTGAGTCGGCCCCTTTTTTTCGGGTCGGGCGCGTTAGTGCAAACATGAATATTTTTAATTGTGGCCTTACAGTTTGTTTGCTGTGGGTATTTTTTTTGTTTTTTTTTTTTTTTGGGGGGGGGGGGGGTCAAATTGAAAAAAAATATTTATAGATATTTCTTTTAACTACAACTACAGTAGACTTGCTGCCTTATACAGTAACTGTATATCAAAATAATACTATTAAGAAATCTATTGGTTCACCTTCACCAAGGGTTATCTCCCTTTCATTTCAAATATTCACTCCGTATCAATGTTAAATATCTATAGTCTATGTTTATATACTATATACTTTCAGAATTCATTGCCAACTCTTTTCTTCAAATTTAACCAATAACATGATCCAATTGCAATATCATAAATATACCATTAACCTGGTAGTGGTTCAAAAATCTTGTCACAGTAATTTTAAAACATTAAAGAAAAAAGCTTTAATAGTACAATATTTTTCAATCTAAGGTTTTACCATTATTTGGTATGTGTTTTTTTTTGTTTTCCACCCCCCTTAATTTTAACACTTTACAACTAAAATATACTTTGACAACTACACAATACCAATATTACTGAAGTTCATGATACGAAAGTTTACACTTTCTGATTCCTATTATTTTTAATGTAGAAAGATATGAATTATTGATACAACTTTTGAATTACATGTATTTAGAGAGTCTTTTAATCTTCATAATAATATAAATCTCAAATAGAAATAGAATAGTAAAAAAAATACACACAAATTACAACATATAGTTTAAGAAAGTATTGCTTGGTATTAAATGTGAGCAATTTGTTTTATACAGAAACCAAATGTTTTAAATGCTGCTCAAGATATCCAATTATTATTTTTAATAAATATAAGATATTCAGAGTTTTAATTTTCCATTTAACCAAGTCTTTCAACAGAAAAAAACCTTTATCTGTTTTATCATTCTCCAAGATAAAATGTGTAAAAATACAGGTTTAATAACAATCATAACAGATGAAAAAAGTAAACATTTCTGTAAAAATAAAGTTTTATTCTGTCTTTGGTTCTTCCTTTATGGCTTGTTCCTCAAGTCTGAAACATTTATTCTCTAGAGTAGCACTATCTCTGTCCTCAGCTTCACACTTGGGTGTAACGGGAAATGTCAACGGCACCCCCCTTACAGTGGTTACCTGAAAACAAATCACCAAAAGTCTTTGTTTAATTTTTATGACATGTTACAATTTGAATTTGAAGATTGTATTTTGGTAATACGTGTGATGGGGGATCTTAATACCTAAAAATAGTCTCAGAGGACTTGCGTTCACAAGATTTCAATACTGCAATTCCTCCAAACAATGATGGGGGCCTCGGTGGCTGAGTGGTCTAGGTAGTTCGTCATAACTACTAATGATCACTAGCCTGTCAACGCTGAGGTTGTGAGTTCGAATCTCACCTGTGGCGGGGTGTGTTCGACTCCGATCTTAATTGACAAGGATTGCCAATTTTCCTACCAAAGGTCAGTGGTTCTCTCCGGGTACTCCGGCTTCCTCCACCAATAAAAACTGGCCGCCGCGAAATGGCCAAATGTGCTGAAAACGGCGTAAAACCCCAACCAAACCAAACAATGGTCAAAGTCCCATAAATCCCGTAAAAATTGTTAAATCAAAATGGTGATATAATATAATCAACTACATATGATGGCAAACAATCCTTCAATTTTGAAAGTTTTCTGTCAAACAGTTTCAGAGCAGTTGCGTTCACAAAATCTTTGGGATGGACGGAATGATTGAAGGACGGATACTACTACTATATCTCCCGAAATGCAAAAAACAGGATCTTCCTTCATCACTGCTTCTCGCTGCCCATTAATCATACATTGCCTAACTAATCATCAGTTTTTTCCCATTTGAAAATTGTTCAAATCTTTTCAGGCAAATAAAATTCTATGCATCAATGTGGATTCTAATCTATCTTTTTTTGAATTTTGAAGTGAAATACATACTTTCCTAGCAGTCTAACCACAAATTTTCCAAACTTAATTTCTGCACCTTAATATTCTATGAAATCCTAAATTTAAGTCTTTTTGTTACCCTATTCTGCATAAAAGATATGCCAATATACATGTACATGTATTGCCTAGACTTGAATCAAACCTTAAATAGTCAAAAAAGGTTAATATTGAAAACTTTTAAGAGCATAAATTTTACCAAAATCTTCTGTGTTCACGAAAATGCAAATGAGTTTGAACACCATGCACTACATGTATGTCAGGAATGAATTTTAGTCATGACTTTTTTTCCCTGCTGATCCCTGAAGAGGATCCTGATGGAGTAATGAAATTAAACAAGAGCTTAAATTTCTCACCTGTAATATTTTGTGTAGATCTTGCATCAATGATCATGATGATTATTTTGCTATTTAATGTATACTGTTGCATTTTTTGTCTTAATATTGACTTGTACAGCTAAAATATATAATCCTGAACTCAAATACATATTCCATTGTGTGCTACGATTTTGTCAATGACCTTGACCCTTGAGCCTCCGTATTGACTTGTACAGCTATATTATAGGGTCCTGAATCTAAATATATATGGTTGCTAGGGACTTTTTCATCTGTTGCTATGGACTTTTTTCAATGACCTTGACTCTTGACCTTTCTTTTTGACTTGTACATGTAAATTATAGGATCCTTAATCCAAATATATATGGTTGCTAGGGACTTTTTCATCGGTTGCTATGAACATTTTCAATGACCTAGACACTTGACCCTCCATTTTATTTGAACAGCAACATCCAGGTAAAGTTTCAAAGTATTTGGCCCAGTAGAGGAGATTTTTGAAAGTCTATAAAGATGACGAAAAAAATGTGAAAAATTGTCTTTAAAATGCAAAAACTCCTATACACGTAAAGGGTCAATTAATTATTTTGGTCATGTTGACTTATTTGTAGATCTCATTTGTTGAACATTTTTGCGGTTTACAGTTTGTCTTTATCTATAATATAAATATTCCTTAAAATTAACAATTCAAGGGCAATAATCCAACAAAGGGTTGACAGATCCGTCTGAAAATTTCATGGCAGGTACATGTAGATCTTGACCTGATGAACATTTTACTCTATGTCATTTTTGCTCTAAATGCATTAATGTTTTAGATATTACATTTTTTGTAAGCCAAAAACTGCATTTCATCCCTACATATATGTTCTATTTTTATCAACAGCAGCCATGTTTGTTGATGGATTAAATCCCAAGATATATTTTTTAAACTAGATACCGTAAGGAACATCTATGTAAAGTTCGAAAGTAGTTTCAAAGGATAAGATTTTTGAAAGTTTACAAAGATGATGAAAAAAATGTGAAAAATTGTCTTTAAATTGCAAAAATTCCTACAAGTGGTCAATTAACAATTTTGGTCATTTGTAGATCTTACTTATTTGTTGAATATTTTTGCTGTTTACAGTTTGTCTTTATCTATAATAATATGCAAGATACATGTAATAACCTAAAACAGCAAAATTTCCTTACAATTAACAATTCAGGGGCAATAACCCAACAAATTCATCTGAAAATTTGAAGGCAGGTAGATCTTGACCTGAGGAACTGTCAGTTTTGCTCTAAATGCTTTAGTTTTTGAGATACATGTACAAGCCAAAAACTGTATTTCACTCCTATTTTCTATTTCTAGCAAGACAGCCATGTTTGTTGATGGATCAAATCCCCGGATAAATTTTTTAAACTAGATACTCTAAGGAACATCCAGGTAAAGTTTGAAAGTATTTGGACAATTTTTTAAACATATGTAGTTTACGACAACGGACATCAAGTGATGGCATAAGCTCACATTGCCCTTTGCACGAGGTGAGCTAAAAATGAACGAGTACTTCCATAGACAAGGCCAAATTAGCAATTTGACCATTTTCGGTTCGAAAATTGGACCCCTTAAACAAATTTTGAAATTCAAAACCTGATTGTACATCTACACATAGTAAGAAACAATACTATAAAGAAACAGATTTGCTGAAAATTGATATGAACAAGGAGTTCTAGAGACAATGGACGGACATATGGTACGATGGATGGACAGACTGATTACAAATATCCCCGAACTTCATTCAAAGTGCCAGGATAATAATACATTTTTGCATGGAGTATAAACATCATGGACAATCACTCGAAATAAAAAAAATCTGTAAAAAAATCTTCATGATTTATATTATACAAATCAATAATTGTAAACTGAAAAGAGAAAACTCATAAAATAGTGAAAATAAAAAATTAATGCTTAGCTTTGACATTTTAAGATTAATTGTTGAAATGTTCATGAAAGAAGCATTATAAGTGGTATCGTAGAATGTTGTTTGGAAAAAATATACACCTTTTTACTATTCGTTGGATCTAATTAAATACCATTTTATAGATTTTGTTAGATTTAAAGCTCAGTTTGTGAAGAAAATGTACCATATTCAATGATATTAAAAGAATTTTTTTATGATTGTGGTTTAAATGAAAGATATTCATATTATAAGTAATAGAATATTATTAGATATAATAGAAATTAGATCAAGGCAGTTGGGAACGACAAATATCCCGCACTCCCTACATAATGTATACAAATGAAAATGAAAGAGTTGAGGTCGCACGCTGAAATTCCCAATTTTCGAACTTTGACCCCTGTGTGCCCCAAGTTGTGAAAACTAAAATTCTAAAACCTTATTGTGCATCAACATACAGTGTGTGATAATACTGTTTATACATTTAATGCATAAAATGAAAAATGATAATTATATTTTGTAATATAAATTTCTCAGAAGATCAGCATTACAACAAATCTTGTTTTAATTAAAATCTAATTTTGATTTTTTTGGCCACTGATATGAATAGAGAAATATGTTCACAATTTACCTGTTGAATCTCTTTATCAACACTGTTAATGTTAACAATTCCACATCCACCTTTCATGCTACCATAACTGTTAATGTCAACAATTCCACATCCACCACTCTGGCTCTCATCTTTTATTATGTTTACGATTCCACAGCTACCGTCCAGACTGGCATCTCTGTTTGTATTATTAATTCCATAATGACCACTCTCCATGACATCTTTACAAGTATTGATATCACTGACAATTCCTCCATTACCATCCTGACTCCTGACATTTTTAACAGCGCTTATAATATTAACAATTTCTCCTCCACCATCATGGCTGCCGTAAACTTTCTTTTCAGCATTATTACATACATCATTCAGCATATCTTCAACAATGTTATCGTCCAGATCTTCAATTTTGTCAGGTTTAACATCTTTTTTGTTTTCTGTTTTAAGAGAAAAGTATGATTGCATGCCTTTATGATTAATGTATATTTTTTCCTGTCCTTCATTGTCTGCTGAAACATGCTTAACTTGACTGGTGTCAGATTTGATTGGTTCTTTTGATTTTCGATTTTTCTCCTTCTTAATTTTGTTCACGCCTGGAGGTGCTGCTAAACGAATTGAACTCTCATTCAACATTAAACTATGATCAAAGACCGGAGGGGAATCCTGTTTGGGTGAATCATTTTTATTTTCTTGACCTTTGAACTTGCACTGCTTTCTCATGTGACAGTTGACATTAGCATACTGACTAAAACCTTTCCCACAAAATTTACATTTAAAAGGTTTTTCACCAGTGTGGGTGACTTTGTGTTGTGTAAGATGGCTATGACAGCGGAAAGCTCGACCACATTGAAGACATTTGTAAGGTTTAGCTCCAGAATGAATACGGAAATGAATTTGAAAGTCAGTTTTACGTGGGAATATTTTACCACATTCATTACAAGGAAATTCCTTCAATGGGATGGGTTTCACATCTTTGCCATGTTTTTTCTTATACAAATGTTCCTGAAAACGAGTTTTCGATTTAAATTTCTGTCCACATACGTCACAAATCCAAAAATGATTTTCATGAATAGCTCGCTGATGAGTTCTTAAATTCCCAAACGTCTTAAAAGACATGCTACAGATATGGCATAAATACGGTCGTTCATTTGTATGGACACGTAAATGGTTATCCAATTCAGACTTATACCAGAACAACTTTCCACAATATCCACATGGAACATTTCTCTGATAGCTTTTGTTATGTTTAGTTTTCATATGGTAATTTAATGTACCTTCCGTTTTTAGAGTCTGATGACAAATTTTGCATTTCAATGGAGGATGAATGTTGTGAACATATTGATGAGCTTTCAACTTCTGGACATTTGCAAAAATTTTTCCACAAATTTTACAGCCATATTTGAGTGAACCATCATCAAATGCAAAAATATTATGAGTCTTGTTGAGGTGTTTTTTCAACTCATCTACTGAGGATAAATTTTCTTCACAATGAAGGCAATATGTTTTATGAGTAAACCTAAGGTGCTGAGTCAGACCAGATTGATTTTTGAAATCTTTCCAACAGAGTTTACATTGTAAAACTTCTCTTGAATCAAGAGACTTTTCATCCAGATTGTTATTTTGTGTTTTCCTTTTTATCTCTATAGTGTCTGATTTTATCTTTGTATCACCTTTACTTGATTTAATAGTACTACTATTGGTTTTCTTTTCAATGTTAGAAACTGATTTCTTTTCTTTCTTCTTGTCTTTCAAATATACTTGTATAGATTTCAAATTCTTATTACGCTTCTTCAAGTTTTTCTTCTCCTTGATTGTTTTTGTGTGTAACTCAACTGGTTTCAGTCTCAACCTTTGACTTTTCCGAGTACCAGTATCTGTTACTTTGGTTTCCTTCTTTCTGGATGTTTCTCCGTCTGTTTTCTTTCCCATTTTCTTAATTTATCTTAAGACAGCTGTCTGAAATTTAAAAAAAAGAACAGTTTCATTCATAATAACTGTTACAGAAATAATTTTATAGGGGAGTCTGAAGGCACTCTTTACTCTACCATGTTTATTATTCATAATTTTTTTTATTATCTCCAATAATCATGATAGCTATTAGGGCTATCTTTCGTAAATAATCACTCCCATCAAATTTAAAAGACACCCCATACCATTAATTCTGGAACAGCCCTTTTTCATTCTTTATAAACTACAGCCCACATGGATTTTTTTTTAATCATAAGATAAGTTGAGGGTCTGGATAGGGGTCTTTCATTTCTGTATTGTTGAATTTTTTAGGTCAATTATCTCTATTCTTTATATTTTTTTGCCCATTATTTTCTATTCTTTATTTTTTTTTGCCAATTTTTCTCTATACTTTATTTTTTGGTCCATTTTTCTGCAATACTGGCCCATTATTCTCTTTTCTGTAAACCCCATCCAGACCCTCATAGTCTATTTGCCAATTCAAGAATTGACCCTGTAATTACATTGTAAGAGATCCGATTTTAAGTTAGTTCCCCTAGGATGGACATAAATTTTCTTTGACAATCATGAATGAAGAGCTAGCTGAAAGACCAAATTTATATGTGCATTATGTGTGTAATCTTTAAGTTTTTCAAATCTTTTAGTTCAATTTAAATTTGTTAAGCTAAAAACTGTTCATATATATATAAACTCATAATAAATTCCACTGAGGAAAGCCGGCGACCGGCTGAAACGTCCGGAATTACGATTTATAGTTTTTATTTATATATACATATATATATATCAGTAATTTTTAATTAAAATTTGATTAAAACGCCTATATGTCAAGCTTTGTGAGTGACACATCCAACTTTGTCTGGTATAGGACCAGTCTACAATTGGCAAAGGGAAAGAATCTGTGTTCTGTATAATAACAGAATCAAATAGGTAATTGACAAATAGACTATTGATTTTGCCATACCCTGAAAAACAAGAAAAGCTATAGTATTCAATGTTATTACAAAACTATGTTAAATTTGAGTAAGCTTCCCACAGAGAGCAGTTGAGTAAGCAAAATCCACCATGTCAAGCTGAATTGTAGTGTAAATAAATTGGTGTTTCCTAAATTGCTCAATGTTTCTCGGGTCATTAAAAACTAGTACCAAAACACTTCTAGACTATTTGTCTGATCAGTTTCTAACATAGAAAAGAAAGCTAATAGTGATACTGATACATGTACTACAAAATCAAGTAATGGTGATAGGAAGATAAAATCAGACATGACAGAGGGAAAACTCAAAACACAAAATGACAATCTGGATGAAAAGTATCTTGATTCAAGGGAATCTTTGCAATGTAAACTCTGTTTGAAAGTCAATCTGGTTTGACTCAGCACTTTAGATTTAGTAATAAAACTGTTTGCCCTCATTGTGAAGAAAATATTTCCTCAGTAGATGAATTGAAAAAACACCTGAACAGTACCCATAATATTATTATATCTAAAGATGGTTCACTCAATTATGGTTTTGATATTTGTGGCAGTTGTCTCTGAAAAAAACCTATATACCTTATTTAAACACATGTTAGATTAAGGTATATAGGTTTTGTTTATTTTTCAGAGATATTTGCCTGTGTACCAAAACTAATAAACTGTTGACATAGAGAAATGTCTCGCCTGTATGTAATTTTGATAAAAATATGCAAATACTGAAATTAAAATAGCGATACTTTCATGACTTTAACATGTAAATTATGCAAACTATTCAAAGTCAATGAACCATAACTGAAAGTAAATTAAATTAAGGGACAAATAATCTCTCTAAGATATGCCAATATTAATACAACTGCATACCAAACAAAAGTTTCAAAGTCAGTACACCACGACTGAGGGGGCAGAGCTAAATAATCTCCACGGAAATGAGATGTGCCAATACTTATACAACTGCATTCCAAATATCATTGACTTATCAAGTTATCATAAGTGGTTCCCCATAAACTGACCTTATCTATTAACTTTAACATTTAACAATGCAAAAGTTTCAAAGTCAATATATGACAATAGACCATGACTGTCAGAGGGAGCTGGTCCAAATAAACTCCATGGAAATGAGATGTGCCAATGTTTATACAACTGCACAGACTACGCGAATGATTTTTTATTTTACAGGACATTCGGTCTGGTAAACAACCTAGCTTTACCAGACCGAATGTAATTTTACCAGACCAAAATTTCTAATGGGCAAAATTTCTTTCTTAACTTAAATTCTTATATTAGTATACTACCGGAAATACGATAAACCAAAAAAACAATACCGGACATTTGGTCCGGAATTCAACAAAATTTTACTGGACCGATCCATTTTTTACCGGAAATGTCCGACGGTCCGACGAATTTCGCGTAGTCTGACTGCATGCGAAATATCATGGACTTATCTTAAGTGGTTCCTCTTAAACTGACCCAATCACAAACTTTAACATGAAAACTAAGCAAAATTTTCAAAGTCAAAAAACTATGACTGAGGGGACAGGGTCAAACAATCTCCAAGGAAATTAGATATGCTAATGCTTTTACAACTGCATACCAAATATCATTGACTTATCAAAAGTGGTACCCCTTAAACAGACCTAAGCACAAACTTTAACAAATAGTTAACGCCGCCGGAAACAGCATACCTACACACACAAGTCTAGCTTTTTGACTCTGTCAAGGCGAGACAACAAAAACGAAAATAGAGTTGAGTGTAAGATGATGTTTTAATAATTGTTACATGTATACATTGTACATGTATGTGTTTGTATTGTTTAATCTTTGTTCTTCATGATCATAATGAATAAAAAAACAAACCAACCTTTGTTTAACAATGAATAGCTTGTTTGAAAATTTGCAATAAGGCTGTAATGTACAAATGTTATTTATAATTAATGGATTATTTAAAGACGATATAGGGTAATTATATTTAAATGTCAACATCAAACAGACTCAATAAGGCCAACAACAAAAAGCATGTGAGTTTACTGTACCAGACTGACCAGTGGGAAATCTAGTGTCAAAATATTACTTCCCCTGTAAACACTGAAAAATTGATCTTTTCAATGTTTGCCCTGTTTTAGCAAGGATTCTATTACAGGGTTCTCACTAAGAATTTTTCATGATGAGTCCTGGTACTCATCCTTTTTCAGAATGGTGAGTCCCAGCTGATTTTGATGAGTCCCAGGACTCATGGCCACTTTTTAACGTACATTTCTGTATGATTTTGACCATGGTAGGCCTATTGTACTGTTGTTAAAGTTTAATTAAAAACATGTGCTGCCTTAAAATACTGACGAATATAATTTTAAAAAAAAATCCGCTAAATTAATTTTTAAATGAGGTCTAGATATTGTTACCAGTCGGTAAAAAAAGCTATGGCCAATGAAAAATCAAGAAAATTCCGATTGCTGCCATTTTCTAGCTTACTTTTTGTCGTTTCTCTCCCCTTCCCCTTTGATCTCCAAGAAAAAGAAAAATGGCGGATCGAGATTTTTTATGAAAATAGCTGTCTTCGGACGCAACTGATTAGATCTACATGCGTCCCAGGGACGCATGAGTTTGAAGGATGACGCGTCCAGGACGCATATACGCGCCTTAGCGAGAACCCTGTATTAATTATAAAAAGAAAACTTTCTGGTAAATTAAATAAGTAGCATTAAAAATAAATTGAAATAAAAACAATTTCCATATAATGTTATCATTTACAAACGACGAGTACATCAGGCTATAGGAGCTTTGTATAAAATTAGTTTAAAATGTTGCTATGCGAATAAATTCCTCTAGTACCAACTTACATTTATTTTTCTACTGGGTGTATACATCTCTGGAACATGACAATTATCCATATACATGTACATGTATGTATGCAGCTAGATCAGAGTTCAGGAAAATAATAACAAAAGAATGGATTGATACATGTAGCAAAGATTAACACTTTAGAAATTAACTTACTACAAGCAAATTCAAACATACCTTTTCCCCATGTAAACATTGAATGTGAATACACCGAGAAGACTGAAAGTACATGTACAAAAATCAAGACTACCTTATCTTAAAGTTGAAAAAAAAGTAAAAATCTTTTAACAGATAAACTACATGTACTTTGTAAAAATATTCATCTTTAATTTTTTAACCTGTACAGACACAACTTTTAAATCATTGTATTCACGAAATGACAGTATTTCTATATTAAAAGTTCACATGACAAGAGCACACTGGAGCAATGGTCCTTAGGTGGTTCTCTTTTAGAATTATATCCAATGACTTGACCCGTCATCCAGGATAGCCGTCTGAGCCGAACATAGTTTAACATAGGACCCTATGAGAAATTTACTTAAAGATCTTCTGTCTGAAACCACTTGGCCAATTGGAACAAAACTTGGCAGCAATGGTCCTTAGTTGGTCCTCTTTCAGAATTTTATCCGATGACCCTGTCCACTGTCCAAGATGGCTGCCAGAGCAGAACTTAGTTTAACATTGGACCTAATGGGAAAGTTCACTGAGTGATCTTCTTGTTTGAAACAAGTGAGCCAATTCGAACTTGACAGCAATGTCCTGGGCTGCAAGTCAAGATGGACATAGTCTAGGTCAGCGATACAGGCTCCTGGGAGCCTCTAGTTTTTTAACTTAACCGAAATCCAATTTTCAGACAATACCCTATAGACAGGACATAAATTAAACATTTACTTTTATCTTTTTGTTGAATGTATGCAATCATTCTTTTAGGCATCCAATTTTGATTTCCTTGGTCGCCATGTTCGATGTTTTTTTATTGAATTATAAATGACATCTTTTATAAACTTACCTGCTTTGATAATTTTTCATATCATATCATATCATATGTGACAGGGATAATGACAACCACATTCACCTCTTAAACTGTAAAATAGACTAAGAAGTGTCGTACAAATTCAACTGATCAACTGATCAACGAAATTTTCGCCTTTTTAAAACAAATACAGGAAACATGTACTGTATACTAATATAAAGCCCGTACAGGTAGAGACGATGTAAATTATCCGTGCTGAATAAGCAACTCCATGAAAAGTACGGACGAGTTATCAACAGAGACATATATATATAATACATTTTGTATTATATGTCTCTGTTATTGATAAACAATTTGGTATAAATTTCTTGGTTGTGAATGTGAATAAATATACCACTTTAAAAATGAACAAAGGTATGAATGACGAAACAAGATTCTTCCAAAACCAGAGACATATATACGTCTCTGTCCAAAACTGACAAGAAATAAGTCTCGTTCAGAAAAAAAATATCAGAAATTAACTTTTGTTAAAGCCAGAGACATATATATACAGTATACATGGTAAATACGTCTCTTTTGAAACTCATAAGTAAATTACATGTACATACTAGTAGACCTTATCACCTCTTTAAATTATCTTTTCACCGATTAAAAAAAGGAACAGCATTAAATGCGACGGGGTTGAAAAAAATATATAGTCAGGATTTTATTGAATGGCACATATTACGACGGCTTCCTTTAAATAAAAGCTGGACGCGACGATATAGAATGGGGTTTACAGAATAGAGAATAATGGGCAAAAAGTCACAATTAATGCAGAATAAATGGCAAAAAATAAAGAATAGAGAATAATGGGCCGCTGAAATATAAAGAATATAAAAAAATGGGCAATATAAATAAAGATAAGAAAAAATTGGTCTAAAATATTTAAGAATGAAGAAATTAAGCCCCCCCAAATCCAGACCCTCATATAGCCATGAGTGCTGAAAGTGGCGTTAAACACCAACATTCGATCAATTATATTACGACGGATATCATTAATGTATGAAGCAAGATCTGCTCTCGGCGTCCACTACTATGTAATGATAGGTAGGAGTGAGCCGCTGGAAAAGGTCACCATTTCAAGCTTCGTGGAATATGATAAGGTCGAGAAAGTAATTTAAGATGAAATATACAACTGCGACTAAAACCTCAATGGTAAATTTAATGCATCAGATATATGTCAAATATAATCATCTCTCCCTGAAATAGTGTAATCATGATAGTTTTAGGTATATCTTCTGTCAAAAAATATATGATAGGGTAAATGTTTTTGTTATTGAAAATATTTGAAAAAGGGGGATGGGTATTACTGCTTACTTTACCACTGAATCTTCTCCCGTCCTTTAGAAAAACCTCTAATAAAGTATTTTATGACTTGAAATCGTTTTTTTTAAAAAAAAAAACCTCCGCAATCCTGAATATTTTACAAGTATAAATACAGTTTATATTTTAAGAGCTTTACCAAAATTACTAATTAGATTAAGCTACAATAATGTACGTATCGTCTTTTTGTTCCTTATGTTTGTTTTTTTTATGCAAATCTTGCTCTAATAGTATGTGATGCAAAGCATCATTTTCTGGAAATTATTTCACATTTTTGTTCTATTTTCCAATATTTAGTGCTTAATCTGGCTTTTGATACCCGAGTTTCGTATAGTCCATAATCATGATCTGTTCAGCTCTGAGTGGCACCAGACAATTTGTAAAACGATATTGCAGTATCTTTGATCATATCGTCGTCTAGTTGGTTCAAGTAAGGACATCGTACACTGTCTAGTATTTTGCAATTGAGTAATAGATGTTCTATATCTTCTTCCTCATCACACAGTTTTCACAGTGGAGACTCATATTTTGTAAAACTTACAAGTTTTCGCATTAATTGGATTTAACGTACGAGTGTTTATATATATATTTCAAATCAAGTTTATTTTTGTTGTTTTATTTTTTATTTACATGCTTATATGACAATAAAGATTTATTATAACTATATATTCTACACAAACAAACATAGGCTAAACAACAAAGCTCCTGCAAGCTGTCGAACAGAACAAATCCTGATATACCATGACTATAAAGTGCAAGGGCGTACGAGCTGAGGGTAAGTGCTCCCCCCACCCTTGGCCAAAAAATTATTAAAAATATAAAATGAAAATGAAGGAGGACACTGACTAACTTCTAGACTTATGTTTACTGGTGTGTGTTGTTTTTTTTCTTTTTTTTTGTTGTAACTTTCAGAAGTTTGCACCCACCCGAGATTCCTACGCCACTGAAGTGCTTCAAGACAAGTCAATATAGTTAATATTAAACAAGTAATGAGTTTCTTTTAAAATATGTACATCCCTGCCTCATTATTGCTACAATCATGGTATGTCATATATATTAATGTTTTTCAGTCTCTCTTCGGAGAATTTGGACCTGTCTATGGTTGATGACTGTATGCGTAGCCTTCCGCAGCACCAGGGATCATACACGGTTTTGATCGGATTTGTGTTGCTCAGTCTTTAGTTTTTATGTACTTTTTTGTAGACTGTTGCTTGTCTTTTCGCAAAGGCGGTATTAGTGGGATGGCCATATCCAGCTATTTCGGTCATCACGTGACTTCTGGTAGTACATAGGTGTCAAATAATGGCTGTCGATTTATCAATACAGATCAATGGGACTTGTTAATTAAATGCTCATAACCAGGAACTGTATATGAAGTATTGTTAGTATTATATGATCCCTGTCATAACTTATTTGTTATCGTGTGTTTGACAGCATGCAACCCCTCATTGAATAGCTTATCACTTAATTGGTCGTTTTCGATATGTACTTTAAATCAGTCCAGGGCATAAAATTTCTGCTTCCAATTTCATTTGAATTTTTCGTGTTTAACGCCTAATAAATACATATAACATACCTGAATTTTGCATAAGGACTCATTTCAAAAAAATAATTTCGATGATTTCCTCTTGATATTTAATACCATCCAACTCCACAAAGTAAAGTTAATATAGGATAGAATATCATCACGAAGACCAATTCATTTCAGGTCCCATTTTTCTTGCTTCCAGTTATGGTTGAAAATAAAATAACAATCCAAAGATACTAATATTAGATATAGTAAATTTATACTATGCTGTATACGACGCATTTCAAGGAGTTACCTCTCATCAGCAGCATTAAAACCGAAACATTTGGAAGACCAAAAAACCAAACTTATATTAAACAAGAAGTACTCAACCAAAAATACCTAAATAGGAAGCCAAATTTCAGCTAAGGAGATCTACCATGTGCAATACAAGGAATGAACCCTTAGTATTTCTATTATTTTTGAATTTTGCTAAATCCTGGTAATTCTATAACAAATCAATGAATAATCATGTCAGACAAGTCTGACGACTGGGTTGGCGAATACCCTCGGGGACCTAGGGTCCACCAGCAGAGGCATCATCCCAGGAGTTTCAAAATAACAATCCAAAGATACTAATATTAGATATAGTAAATTTATACTATGCTGTATACGAGGCATTTCAAGGAGTTACCTCTCATCGAAATGTGTTATTTTTTACGATTGTTGTGAAATTATTCAAGATGGCGCCCATCCTAATCAGCTTCTACCTTGTCATAACAAAGTAAATATCGTTCATACGAGTAAATATAAATAATTATATAATATGTCAAATGTTTACAATATATAAATACCAATTAATTTAAAATATAACAAAAATGTAGCATTAAAAATGAAATCACGCTGTTTTTGGTCAGCAAACGGTTTACCTGTATACATACCATGTACCTGTGTACCTTTTTAAGGGTTGGAACAATAAACATCCGGACAGTCAAGGTACAATATACATGTCAAATCATTAATAAGTTATAATTACCTCAAAGAAACACACAGCATTGTTAATTGCGGAGAACAAATTTCTTTACATACTTCAGATAAAACTCAAATAAATTTTACCCCAAAAATTTTTTTTTTGTTGCTTAAAAAAAAATTGAAAAACCTTGCACCCTAACCCTTTATCAGGTGTAATTATGTACTTTTGCCAGTTTGTATAAATTGGTGATAAATTTCATATTATTAATTATTGTCACAATTTCATATTTTGGAATTATAATCCATGTTACTACATATTTCAAATGAAAAGTTTTTTAAAGTGAAGACGAGGAATACGTGCTATAATCAATACAGACCTTTCGAAGTGTGATAAATGCCTGGCATGGACGGGACCAGTACACAATAATTGGGTAACCACTTGATAATTTTAAACAGAGTTACCTAACTTAATTATGACCGAAATAGTTGCATATTGGGGTGGAGGGTTTGAGCAGGAGGCCCGGGCCACCCCTTTTGAAGCTGCATATATGATCAATGCATAGACTATTTATATGTTGCCTAGTTTGGGGCCCCCTTTTTCAAAATCCTGGATTCGCATCTGTTTCGTCAGTCGTTTCTTGTCGGTCTCTCTCGTCTATAATGAGTTTTGATTATCTCTTTTCTACCCTCCAGATGTTTGTGGTTAATTTTTATATCGTCGGGTTGCTGTTTTACGTATACCCCACATATTCTTTACAATAATTGACTAGTTTATCTACATTCTATGAATTAAAAAGATCCAAAAAGAAACAGAAAAACCATTCAGTGTTGCGTGTAAACTCAAGGGCAAAATTAACATAATTAGAAATTCTATTCTGGATTGGATAATAACAAATATAAATAAAACTAGGTATGATTGTGATCGCCAGCGAGTCACAAGATGTCTCCCAAACAAACCCCCATTGCCACTATCTAGAGCTTATCAGAAACCCCCTAAATTCAAATTATTGCAATGTCCTATATAATGACCTTTGAAACGGCGGCCATTTTGAAAATTTTAAAAGTCGTTTGCAAAACTTCAGGTCACCCTTAACATATTCCCAAAGTTTCATATTGATTGGACATTGCATCTTTGAGAAACGTCGCGGACAACATTGAACGGAAAGAAAAAGGAAAGAAGAAGAAGAATAATAATAAGAAACCGGACAAAAACAATATGTCTCCCAAAACTTTGTTTGGGAGACATAAATATATGCCCACAAGACACCATGCCCCGCTCGCAATACCCTATGTCCATGTTCAGTGAACCTTGAAGTCGGGTCAACATCGTAATTTGCTATAAAATTTAACAGTTTCACATCGCAAAGAACATGTGTACGAAGTTTGAAGTTAATATGAACAAATCTTTATGGTAAACTACCTTAACCAAAAATTTAACCTAATAATGTACTAATTCCCACTATCACATTTCAATGTTCAATGATCCGTGTAATTGGGGTCAAAACCATACTCTGGCATATAATTTCACATCATAATGACCATGTGTACTAAGTTTCAAGCTTATGTGACCATACCTTATGGTAACTTGACTACCGTTACCAAAAACTTTAACCTCATACGGGATTGACGTCATCCGGACGTTATTCGGAGACAGATCTAAGGTCATTCTGAGACAATATTCAGCTAATGATAGACGTTCATGGATCATTGATAATGTTAAGTTTCTATTATACCTGTATAATGACCTTGATCTTAAGGTTCAATTATAATCAATTGTGCAGGTGAGACAATTCAACGTGTGCACTGCTGTCCAAATCACAAAGGCACATAGTCCTTCTTTGAATACCTTTTGAACTTTTGGCAATTGACTGCTACACGATCCATGCATGGCTGTAACTGGAAATCTGTTTCATATAAAAATAAGATGTGGTATAATTGCCAATGAGCAACTATCCACCAGTAGATGTTAGCAACTAGAGGTGACCGTACGCCCTATAACAATGAGTAAACCCATACTGCATAGTAAGCTACAATAGTTTGTTTTCTCTGTATATGGTCTTGTGATCCCTAGACAATTGTTTTATATCTGTTGTGACTGAGAACGAAGGGTATATAGGAATATGTGCAATTCATGTTCTATTCAGATGTTTTGAATGCCTTCAAGTAGATTCAAACTCTTTGGTA
Organism: Mytilisepta virgata; assembly: GCA_028015205.1. NCBI lineage: Eukaryota > Metazoa > Mollusca > Bivalvia > Mytilida > Mytilidae > Mytilisepta > Mytilisepta virgata. The sequence goes on along the minus strand of CM051521.1, from coordinate 48,778,815 downwards.
TCTTTGTTGCCCTCCACTGGCCTGATCACCAGAGATTGTGTTGCAAATAAGCTTCCAATGTCTGTTTGCTATGAGGTGCGGATTAGGTCAAAATTATTGTATATTTTAGGACCTCCACAATTCGATTTCAGGACATCCTTAAATGTTTATGGGGGTCCACAATTATCCCAGCACCTCCACATATAATCGATTTCAGGATATCCTGAATTCGAATTGTGGTGGTACTGAAATATTTCAGGAGCTCCTTAAATACAACAATTTTGACTTAATTCACGCCTCACAGTTTGTATGGTTTGTATGCCTTGACGAATATTGTCCCAAGCCAGGACCGCGTCAGTTGTTGTTGTAGATCTTTGGTTTTCGTTATTTAAAGAATTAAGTTTTATTTAAGAAAAAATTCAGTCATGCCATGCTCTATGCTCATTTTAACATAGGTAGGCGTTATATTTGTCCATAGATTTATACCGAGCGAGGTGCAAAATGTTGACAAATATAATGCCTACCATGTTAAAATGAGCATAGAGCATTGCACGGTAGAATTATTTTGATTTTAAAAGGGAAAACCTAGAACATTTGTAAGACCCATAAGGCAGCCATTTCGGGATTTCTTTGAAATATTGTATCTGGGGCTAAATTTTAAAAATACTGTTTTTCATTTTCCCGTATTTTACTGATAAATGGAATCAGTTTTTACATGTTTTAGCAGTAAACATTTAAGATATAGTTTTTCAGACATCACTGACTTTGCAAAACCTTCATGGAAAATTTCGAAACCTTCAACGACACAGAAGCGTCTTCATGATCAAATCCTGAGGAAATGTGTTTTAATATATTTTTTTAATGTTTCGTATTTTACTGAACTTAAGTTTTTTTGCAGTTAACATTTAGCATGTTTAGATACAGTCCGGGTAATATTTGTCTTTTAGTGATCAATAACTTTGTCAAACCTTCTTATGATTTTATGAAACTTTGTCACAGAAGCTTTTTTATAATTTAGACATAATATTTGAAGCAACATTTAGAGAAAAAAATCATTATCCATAATTTTAGTGTTTTGTATTTTAGTTTACATTGACATGCAGTCTGGGGTTTAACTTAGTAGACATCAGGCATTACATGTAATTGTAATGTAATGCATTACATTGGCAAAAATACATGTAATTTATGCATTACGCATTACATGGCATTGCAGCATTAGTTCTGTCTGCTAAGTGCCATATATTGTTACAAATTTCAGGGATAATAAGTACCCACTGTTTTATTCTTTCCTAAACATGCTAAAAGTAAATACGAAAATTTAAAACAAATCAATGTCTATTTAAATGATTAATAAAAAGGGTAACTTTGAACTGTTGTCAGTAATGATTTTCTTCATCTAACCTTAATACTAAAACATTTATACTTATAATTAAAACAGATCTATTTTATAAACATACGAAAATTAACCTTTTACTTTCCCTCTTAACATTGATCACCCGTGAGAAAATAAAATAGCTTTAATGCCCCAATGATAAACATAAATTTCTATTAACTTAAGTAATCGTTTCTTAGTAGATTTTGTTATTTGGGATAAGGATGTCGAATACATTAGACCATTTTGACATTCCAACAAATATTAAAGATAGAAAAAAAAAATCAACGCAAAATGCAAACACAGCTTTTCTGTGATATTAGGCAGCCTAAAGATAACTTCCAACTTTGCAACACATCTATAAAAAAAAGAATTTCAATACAATTGTTTTTATTTTCATCAGATATTGTTTTTTATTTGCAATCATTTTCATAGACCATTATAGTCATTGAAAAACCTATACATAGATATTTAAAGATCAAAGATTTAAGTTGAATGATCAATCATTGACACCTGTCAAAAAGCACTAATTAGTTTGTGTAACAATCGATTCTTTCTTTTGACAAGTGAATTTATGGTTTAAAAGTAATGAAATAACATTAAGATGATACATTTGAAACTTCAATGATGCTTAAATGTAACAGCCACCTTGTCACATGCTTGTGTAGACTTTTAAAACCATATTTAATGGTTATCAAGATTTTAGTATAAAATGTTGTATATATCATGTATATGTTTCTTTTGATAATAAAATTTATAAAATATTATGTGTAATAAAATGCATTAATTTGGTAAAGTAATTGTATTGTAATGCATTAATTTCAAAAATACATGTAATTTTAATATAATGCTGGTTTTGTCAAAGTAATTGTAATGTAATGCATTACATTGCAATGTAATTTGCCCCATGCCTGGAAGACATCAATAACTTTGATAAACCTTCATGGATTGCTACGAATCTGGATAGAAGCTTCATCATGTACAAGAATTGCATCTGAAGATATTTTCTGTATTTTACTGATAAATGGACTTAGTTTTTGGCAGTCAACATACGTTGTACACTTTAATACACCAATCTCGAGTTGTTTTATATGAATTACATGAATTAGTTACACCGGTTGACCCAAGGTCAATAATTGGCGTAAACGACGTCATCGAACAATCGGTTCTTACTGTGACGTAATAACATAAGCATTATGACATATAGGACATTTACGGGAAAGTGCACTAATTCGAAAGTCATCTATACTGACAGCAACAATCGCAGGCAAGAGAACCCTTTACGAATTTTTTGGCTATTACCTGGAAACCCATAATAGATAGAGTGAAACTGAAAACTCGGATGATCAACAAGACAAGATATACAAAAGAAATAAGTGACGGTAATCGCCAATTGACTTAACTTTGTTCTGGCCCGTTCTTAAATGAATTTACCATATTTTAAATTGTACTAGGAGTGGATCTGACCACAATCATATTTAGTGTGTGAAAGATTGCTTCCACTGTTGCAATGTGTTGCTGAGAGGTTTTAATGTTGTATATTGTTTTGCTATATTAGCTATTCGGGCTCCTGGGAGCTTCTTTTTTTCCTTTTCGTTCTATTGTTTAGATTTCAACATATAATCTATACTTCTAAAGCAGTTTTTAAATCCTCGATACTGACCCGGTCTGGTACTGAATATGCTTGATGTTAAGCTAACAACAATCAATCAACAAGTGTGGAAAGTCGGATTCGTTCTCCGGTCTTGAGAAGCAAAACACTCCCGAATACTAGCATTTCCCACTTCACCACCCCCCCCCCCCCCCCGGGTTCACAACAAAGCACTCAATGTTTAATGGAACGAATAAAATCTGGTCCGGACTCGGAACTCAATATATCCGGTAAGTATAACCCACCCTCGTGTGAACTGTTTCCTTTAAAATGATAAATCGGCTTGACCGTCTTATAAAAAGCAGGATTCCCGTCCTGAATATGGTTTAACAAATTTCCCACTGGACGTTACTCGCCCATTCATCTTTGTTTGACACGGCTTAAATAATTATAATGTGCATAAAGGATAATAAAGCGGTAGAAGACAGACAGAGGACACCATACTCCGTTCACATCATCACATTTCGATGCCGTTCTGTGATCCAAAACCCTAATGTGGCATATATTTTATTAAACAGTTTACATCATAATAGTCTGTCGCCGTGATATAGCCTTTTGCGCTGGTGCGGCGTAAAGCAATCACCAATCAACCAATCAATCATCATATTCTGAACTGTTCACATCACAATAGAGATGTGTACTAATCTTCAAGTTGACATCACCTCAACTTTCATGGTAAACTATCATGAACCGAAAATTATCCGTTCTTATTATTGTTGACTTTGTATATTTTTATATTTCATGATTTTATTATTATGCCGGGCATTCGTTATCGTTCAAGTTACATTTTTTTTACTTTAATTATTTAAGATTTGTCACACATTGCACAAAACTGAATATAGACATAGTGACAACTGCCGAAAGCGACTCTTGACAAACTTTAATAAAGGAAGAATGTTTTAATCGGATATTATATATTCCATATCTTGCATCACATTTAAAATAACAATCCAAAGATACTAATATTAGATATAGTAAATTTATACTATGCTGTATACGACGCATTTCAAGGCATTAAAACCGAAACATTTGGAAGACCAAAAACCAAACTTATATTAAACAAGAAGTATTCAACCAAAAATACCGAAATAGGAAGCCCAATTTCAGCTAAGGAGATCTACCATGTGCAATACAGGGAATGAACCCTTAGTATTTCTATTATTTTTGAATTTTGCTAAATACTGGTAAAATATTGCATATGCGTGTGTGATAAAAACAAATAGTTCGTTATATCTATGTTGCGTCCTGAAATGTTCATGTTGGCTTAAATATAAAGTTGGTTTAATTAACCATGAACATTTTTTAAATATATGTATATGGTCAATAAATGTTCGTACACATGTAGTAGCGCGATTGTAAATAGGATGTAAATAGTATACACAGCAAAAATTGCAAAGCATGTTTTACGTACGTACGTATGAAAAAACATGCGTAAAAAGTATTGTTTCCCTACGTTTTGACCACTATGTGTAAAACGGACGTAGAGAACAAGCGTAAAACTTATGTTATAAACGTTTCTATATTACACCTCACGCAATTTTTTATACCTTTTTTTTATTTTTAACATAAACTTATATATATCATGTGTATGTTAAGTCGTCTTTAAATTTAGCGACCGAAAACAGCCTGTCCTTCATTTCCATTTTGCAAACCAGTATGTTCCAAGGTACAAAGAAAGTATCATGGGTTATTTGTGTTTTATTTCTCTAAGGCATTACAAATATATTGCTTAAGTCATCTCATTATGACAAACAAGAACATGCATGGTTTAGGGATGGAAAATCTCAACCATTTTCAAGATAAATTAACACATATCATAAGGAGGGGGAAACGATAACCCGCATGCACTAACAAAGTAGCTCAACCAACAATCACCAATCTAACTTATCTTGAGAAGGAGTAACAGTTATGGTTTCGGGATGGGGATCTAAAATATTTTCAAGATATTTGAAAATTTATGAAATGCAGGGGTGGGGATTACCCCTTAATCAATCTCATTATGGCATACAAGAATAAATATGGTTTGTCTGCGTAAGTTTTATTGCAATCTATGAAATCTATGAAGGAACAATCATGTGTTCTTAAAATTATATTTTAAGTATCAATGACCTAAAGATCCCCAAATCAATAGGGTTCTTCCTTTACCCTAGTGAAAATATCTGATATTATTGAATAAAGATAAAGAGTTTGGATCTGGTGTTTAAAACAGGTTAAATTTGGGCAATATCTAAATTTTTCGAATTAAGAACATATCTAATTTGTTATATATTTGGATAATAAAAACCTTGTTGCAATAATTGGAAGAAAATTTAACCGAGTCCAGATAAAGACTGTAGTTTAACATACATGTATGTGTGCTATATTTTACACTGGTTTTTGCTCTATATGTTATTTGTCATGACGAATATCTGTACATGCCTGTATAAATCGATGGGATACCTTGCATGTCCGCTTTTTACAGACAAATATGCACCCCTGATAGCGACATAGAACCATAAGTTCCCCAACACTGATAACTTTAACATGAGGCAATCCTGGTTTAATATATTTTTGGCTGGCCCGGATACCAGTTGGAATACGGCAAATACTATTTAACATGCAGACTTTAGCTCCCATCAGGCTGTCTTCACCAGTGATGCCAACTCCTCCTTGACGCCTTGCCGTGAGAATGTCTTATTTACATTACGACCCAGAGCCAGTAGTACATGGAAATTTAGACGGTGGACAAAAATTGTGTTGTCTTACAAAGTCAGTTCTCTTGAGAAACCAAATTCAGCAGTCGGTAAATGCTGCGTAGGTGTACCAGAGCGTAAATGAACCAGCCTGGAATTTGCTGAGGAGCGTTTTGTAGTATTTGTTTTCACATGTATATAATATTTCCTAGTTTTCCTCTTTAGTGTATTGCTTTGGTATTCTTTTACCGTATACTCGTGTTTCCCTTAAAACAGTAAGCAATTCTGTTTTTTCAGTTAAATGTCATCTGTATTTATGGCCCGCCCTCGAATGTGGATGCAACATATAGAGTTACCCTTGTCCGTCGTACGTACGTCTGTCCGACCGTTTGTCCGTACGTCCGTACGTCTGAACCACGTTTTGAGTTTAGGTTCATTTCTTTGGAACTAAGCATAGTGTATCAATGAAACTTCATCAGAAGATGTGCCTTGGGTAGTCCGAGATTGCTCTGACGTCTTACGGCCCTTTTTGTGATATGCTGGGGCCGTTTGACGTCAGAGCGTACTCCGTATAGAAAACATGGAAATTGCCTACCCAGACTTGGGGCGGCAGTTTTTAGACTCGAAATTGTAATATATCCAATTTTATGCGAGCCAAGCTCGCCCTATAGTCTATAGGATTTCAGATTTGGATATCGTTGTTCTAGATTCATCCTTCTATTTTTTTCTGCAAGATGCATATCAAGAAATATATTTAAATATATTCAAAATGGCGGCATATTGAATTCTCGTGAATAAATGTAGACTTCTTAAGGGAAAACCCGTCTTACTTGACCGGAACAATTTGCGGGGGTCGATAATTTGAATATACACCTGTTTAACAATTCTGTCCAAAATTTGAAGTTGTACGTTAAAAATTGAAGGTTCCAACGATAAAACAAATTTCGAAGCGAGTACCCTGTATTACTGTACTACAGAAAATGGCACAAATGCCCTTTTGATGGTTTTCAAGAGATTGTTTACGTTTTCAAGTGGAGGGGGTTTTAATTGCGGGGGCGGATTCAGACATCACATATTTAAACTTTTAAGGACGAAAATGCCTCAGTACAAACATGTAGATTCCCATGGAAGAATTAAATTAATATTTCCAACTGAATGCACATACATGAAAGAGGTTCCAAGAGGGTTGAAAAAATAAACAAACTTTTGATTCTGCTAGAAATGGTGTAATTTGTGTCAACACCGGATTCCAATGTTTGACAAAGACACATTAAAGCTCCATAAAGGGTAAATATTTAATTTTCAAAACATTATGAATTATACCTTATGATCCTCTCAGTTTTCATTCATTCTAGGTCTGTAAAAAAGTCGATATACTCCTGTAAAACGACTGGAGAGTTTTAAAAGGAGGTACGGGCGAATATAATCGGAGTATCTGATTAAGAAAATCATATTTTTGTTTTGTTTTGCATTGCTTGAAGAGTACTTGACCGGAAAATATATGGACACGTGGACATGTGGAACAATTCATTTTTTGGTGAATAACTTACCGTAGGCATATTCTTTCTTGAAGTCAAAAGTATTTCAACTTCAAAATATCCATCTTAAAACTTTCTTCAAGGACTTTGGTTTTTATCGTATGGTATTTTTCCATTTAATTTAGTAAAATCTAGTTTGACCTTTCGTGTTTTCATTTCGTCAAGTTTGCTCCGGGATCGATTCGATTTTAAAAAATCCCGCCGTCAAAACTTATGAAAACAACGTGACCGTCATGAATATTTATGAGCAAAACCGTTGCTCATTTCTGGCTATGGGCGGCTTTCAAAATCGAACTACTTCCTATGAGAAAACGCGTGATTTCGAACATTCTTTTTTTTTAATTAAATTTTAAGTCAATAAAATATTTAGAAATAAACATTAAGTGTCATGAAATTAAAAATAAATACGAAAGAATCAACCTGGAATCAAATTTGATATATCAAAAATTTGACAAGAAAAAAGATGCAGACGCAAGTGTCACATTTTCCCGCCATTACGAAGGTTTCACTAAACACCGACAAAGCAAACGTAAAAACCTTACGCTTCGCTCGCTTTCCAGGTCACACCTGTTTCATATTATGTAGATGTAGATAATTCATACATCAATCGATTCCTTATTCATTTTACTTTAAGAATGTGTACATTTTATTCACCAACAATCTCCCTGTACCACAAACGAAAGCTTTATTCCCTTCAACCCCGGGGCACCATTACCACTTTGAACAATTTGTCACATGAATGCGTTATTTCATTTTTTTGTATAGTAAATTTATGCATATGACCCCGGTAACCCGCATATATTTTCTAACCGGAAGTCCTTTATATGTAGTCACATTTTCAGTGGTATGTAAATGAGGTTGACGCGTGCTAACCTACATGCATTAATTAGCTCCTGTGATTCCAAGTTTTGTAACGAAATAACGCGTGCATGATCGAAATATCTTGTTCAATATGAAAGTGAAATGATGAAAATGGTGGGTTGAAGGGAATAAAGCTTCGTTTATGGTGCAGGGAGATTTTTGGTGAATAAAATTATCATGTATATTTTTAGAGAAAAATGAATAGGGAATCGATTGATGTAGGAATTATCTACTTATTATTGGATATATTACGATTTCGAGTCTAAAAACTGCCGCCTCAAGTCTGGGTAGGCAATTTCCATGTTTCCTACACGTAGTGCGCTCTGACGTCTATCGCCCCAGCATATCACAAAAAGACCGTTAGACGTCTGAAAAATTTCGGACTTTGACTTGGGTAGTAATGCGCAGTCATACAATTGGGTCATTATGACCTACATTTTACGCTTGAGCGACTCTGGTTAAGTTTTGCATTTAGGTTCATTTCTTTAGAACTAAGCATAGTGTATCAACGAAACTTCATCAGTGGATGTGCCTTGGATAGTATTGAGCATTCATACATGATGACCTACATTTTAGGCGGGCCATCCGTGTCTTACAGACACAATTTCTAGTTTTATTCATTGTCTCCAGTCAGTTATTGTTATTTCTTAGTGGCATGCTGTCTTATTTGAGGTTTGTAGGGTGTTTTGTGGAATTTTTGATCCTGTCATTTCGGGGACCATCAAATTTTGTCTTGCAGTGTGAACTATTGTTCAGTGTAAGAAATTAAACGTAGACTCGTATGTATCAGTTTTCTACGTCATTTAGTCTGCTAGGATTCTCATTGATACAATCATGTTTTCATAATAAAGATTCTATGATACAAATTTTGATGTACAAGATATGCAAATTTATCGATTTATCATTCATCAGTTGTGCTCTTAGCCGAATAAGCTGAAATTACCCGAAATATTGATTACTGAAAATCTAAAATGGCCAAAGGAGGGGAGCCAAACAATCACTTAGAGATCCATATATTGAGCCAATTGGAACCAAACGCGACAGCATTGGATTTCAGGCGTTTTTCTTCTGTATTTATATCCTATAACCCCCAAAAGCCGAACTTAAGTTAACACAGGATAGTATGAGGAATTCACTTCAAAGATACACCATTTGCGAGGATGGTCTCGGTAAAAGATGCTAGTCCATCGGATGGGGACGAAAAATGGCTGTCCCGTGTTAAGGGAGAGCAACACCCTTAGCCCGTTAAAGACTCCTCTGTAGCCGTCGAAAAAGAGTAGGCTAAAATGCCGATACTGGGGCCGCTCTCGCACCCGCCAAGCGGAGTGGGATTAGAATGAGTTTGTATAACTTGTTTCCCAATCTACTATAAATAAATAAGTTTAAACTAACTTAAAAGATATTCTTGTATGAAAATAATATGGCAACTGGAATCAAACTTGACAGAAATAGTCTCCTTCAGAAATGCACCTGATCACCATTACACCAACAAAGATGGCACACATATTTATCAAAATGGCTGCGATAGTCAAACATTTTGTTATGTTTCAGGTTTTTGAAAATAAAGCGATACAGGTTCTTTTTCGCTTCCAGTTGAAATGAAAATACTGTTGCTAAAATCCTACCTTAGTCATTACAAAGAATACTAACCATTAAATTCAGATTTTCCCATTCATTTAAATTTTGTTGTGACTAGCGTGGATTTATGAATCAACAGCTTGTGCTAAATGTTATTCAAATCAAACATGATTCAGAAATGTAAATTTTTCACAGAAAAGCACACTCGTGTTATATTTTCAACAAGAGTGGTCTTTTCAAATTAAAATAGTACAAAATAGAAAGGTACCAATCACTGGCATTCGGTATTTGTTTTTATAATTTTACTACTATCCTCAGTTATAAATGGTCCTACTGATGGGACTCTGTTAGATTTTACGTTAGCTTGCTTTGAAACACACAAAACTAACTGTTTTTACTCGATTTATCTTAATTTTTTGTTCATATATTATAACTTTTAAAACAAGTAAATACAATTAAGGATTGTAATTTTATTTTTGAACAGGTTATGATCTTTAATTTAGTTTAATAAATTTCATAAAAACAATCAAATTATCAAGACACGCGTAAAAGACATCAAAAGGTGTGTATCAAATCATTTATTCACTTCAGTTGCTAATATTTCTGTCTGAGGCCGAAATTTATGCTTTACAGTTATTGTTTTAAAAATGTTAAAATTTCATAGACCTGTCCTTGTGTGGTTGTGGCTTTAACTTTTTTCGTCATTTAAACATTTTTTTAAATTTGGTCTTCGATGTTTTGGATTACTGATTTGGTTTTCAACATTTTAGATGAGTCTTAAATGGATGAAATGTGCACATCTTGTGAATCAAAATTGATATCGTAGGATTTATTACAAACACTAAAATGATGTAAGGCTGAACAATAATAGTATTAGCATATTCATTATACATGTTATATGTAATATATACATTCAAAGTTCATGCCACTTCCAAAAATATAATTTAAAATATTTCTGTAGAAACAGAAAAAATACTACACATTCATAATTTATCTATATTTAACTGAATATACATTTTTTTTTCAAATTATTAAACAATCATATAATCCGTTTCCGAAGCACACAGTAATTCCTTAAACAACACAAATAATTAAGTTATGGATAGAAGGGAACAAAATTCCCGATTTATTCATTAATAATTTTGGAAAATTTTAAAGAGAGGTGTAAATGATTTACCTCCCTTCAAATAATTTACGGATAACTGCAATATTTTCAGAAATGCAGCTCTCTTCAAATAAATAAAAGCGCGGTTTAAATCATTTACATCTCTCTTTAAATGATTTGAACCTCTCTTTAAATGATTTAGACCTCTCTTTAATTGTTTAATGAGAGGTACGATTCAATAGTTGCGAGCAATAATTATTTGAAGGGCGAAGTAATTTATTTGTTGCGAGGTACAAAACATTTAGACCTCTCTTTAAATAAATTGAAGAGGGGTGTAATTATTTAGAGAGAGGTGCAATTATTTGAGTTTCTGTAGATTTGGCGTCATGGAACGCCAAATCTACAGAAACTCAAATGATTGCATCGCTCTTTAAATATTGATTGCTCGGTTTAAATGATTTGTTGTGCGGTTTAAATGATTTGTTGCGAGGTTCAATTGATTTGTTGCGTGGTTCAAATGATTTAATGCGCGGTTTAAATCATTTCAAGAGAGGTTTAAATCCTCCGACTTGAACCTCTCTTTAAAATATTTAGACCGCGCGACAATTTAATTGTACCGCGCAACAAATCAATTGAACCTCGCAATAAATCATTTATACCGCACAACAAATCATTTAAACCGAGCAACAAATATTTCAAAGAACACAGATGTGAGATTATTTGAATAGAGGTGCAATTATTTGAGGTTCTGTAAATTTGGCGTTCCATACTTTTTTAACATGAAAAGATATTCGATCAAATGTTCTAACAAAGTCGGTATTGAAAACGTCCATGGATTCTTTTTTTTTTAATTTCTTTTTGAATAGTCAGGATTTTAACAATATACCCATACAATACAAATGAGATTCTTGATTCTACAAATAAATTTTTTCCCGTCGTCCATGCACTCGAGAAGGAAGAGGTCGTAATATCTTCCATGCGTATGAGAATTTCTACATCCTAGGCGCATTTTACTTTCCTCAACTCGGGAGAAGGTGTAATGTCTCATACTTGTGGGATATATCTCATATCCTGGATTAGGACCTATGTAAGTACCTATCAATCCTAGCAACAGAGTTTCTGAAATTTTGTTTACATGTAATTATCTGCCGTCACCGTCATTTTTATGCGCGTAATATTTGTTTGCATTTAAATTTCACAGAGAAACATGCAACTTGCAATACTGAAAGAACACGAGCAATCATACCACAAGTCAATATCATCTTCGAGCCGGAAGTTAAGACAAAGTTCAGATAGTGAATTTGGCTGTCCTAATTTCCAGTTAAAATATGTCAGATGTTCGCCGTTATCAAGACGCCAACTCCCGTCAGTCTGTTTTTCACCCGCCAGACAAACTCTGGTAAAAGGTCTTCCTGCTGAAATATAATTACCGGTAACCTTGGTGATTCTTTACAAATTTTACGAAGATAAACTGATGCAATTTAATTTCCTTATTTATTAACTTCAGTGTTGAAGTTTCTTTCGAATGACAAACACCTTACCTATAGATAAATCTAAGACACCTGCAATATGTAAGTTATTTTCTGTTAAAGAATTAAAATTAATAATAATAATATTCGGATTTTAGTGTTTAACCTGCTGATTGCATATTAGTGTTTTGTACTCTTTTATGTTGTTTTTATGTAGGTATGTAGATTAATACACTAACAAGGTATTTAAAAAAAAAAAAACCAAATACATTGTATGATTTTGTAGAAAATTTTATTGTGAAAACTGTCATCTGCCCCCTGAATTCAAATACCAGAAATACACAACGCGTGACCGAACTATGCATTAAATCACGAGTGTTTATTTACAGCTGTAATTCGGTCACAAGTTGTTTATTTCTGGTATTTCAATTCAGCGATTAGTTATAATTTGTATTACACTGTACAGAATCTAGAAATAAATTGAAATATAGGCTATATCTTTTGATATTTCCCCGCGGTTATCATGACGTCACTTCCTGGAGCGAAAGACTGGTTGTTCTTTTCACATGTGATTTACAAGATTTTCTTTCACTCGGATACTACAGTAAATCACCGGTCACAATGTAATAAAAATTATTATTGTATAATATGAATAACAACGGTTCACTTATAGAATCTTGAAGTACATGTTTTAATGTTTTCGCATTCGACAGATTAATTCATCTACTAGTATTTGATTTCAATATGATTTCAATAATTTGAGGGTTTTTGTTTGTTTTAAACAAATATAATATACTAAATGAAAATTTATTTTAAAATCTAGAATACGACGGAACTGACGTCGTCATTAACTATAATTGTAATCATTCATCCCAAGGTAAGCCATTCGATGTCACATAAATGTTCGATGAGAAAATTATTTTCATTCAAATATTAATACAATTAATTGATAAATTATATCTATTAAATATTAGATATTTTCCATATGATTAATGTCAGCATTCCTAAAACATATTTAATACAGTCACTGGGTTATTTATCTTATTACTTACAAAGAACGTGACTGAAGTAATCCTGCTTTTCTTGCGAATCAACAGGAGCCAACTTTGCACCAGCGGATTTGCATACCATTTTAATTTCCGGATAGTCCATTTTAGAAATATTTCCGATAATGTAGCAAATATCCAATTGTCTGTAGTCGACGAAACTAGGCGGACATTTCCCTGAAACTATAGATAACCTTTTTGAAACATAACACGTACATGTAGCCTACATGTTTTTATATAAAACATATGTAATTTATAGTCAGATAATTTCTTAGAACAGCCGCTTTGATGGAAGGGGTTTTTGTGTTATACATAACAATTCCTATAATTATTGTATTTATCTGTTTATATTTATTAATGTTTTTAGCTTCTTTCAGTGCCATTGGCTATATTTTTATTGGTATAGGAAAGATGAGTATCCAACGTCGTACCGCCAGACCGTCGGAAGCAAAATTAACATCAGATTCCACAGAATTATGTCCAACTAAAGACCATTCGACCTTCGAGATTGTTTTGTCATATTTCATTTAAAATTATATTTGGTAATGCAATCATTTTCTGAATTTATGCAAGCAAATTCCTAATTAAGACATTTCAAACAATGGCCATGTATTTTATAAATTACCGAAAGCATTTCTTCAATGGTTGAAGCACAATGTAAGATAAGTATTCACCCTTTCTGAAAGCGTTATATCCAAGTTTGCACTAGCAAGACCCACATATTTTAATTTTGAAATTTAAAAAAAAAATTGTTAAATCTCTTCTGATGATTATGATAGTTAAAGAAGATACATTTACGTGTTTTTGGATGATTTTTTAGGAAAAAACCTGAAAATGACGATTTGTGAGGGAAAAAAACGGAAAATAACCAATTGTTGTCGACAGTTGTGAATCATCAAAATGAGGTCTTTCATAAAAGACCCTATTACTCAGTTTATTGTTTATTTCAAAACTCAAAATATTCTTTAACACACGACCGGCTTTAAAACCAAATTGATGTTATCTGTAACTGAGTGGATATATTTTCATTCGTGTGACAGTAAAATATTTTTGGTTCTGAGAACAATATTTTAAACGTTTGATATATTTTATTGAATAAGGCTCTTTTAACGACTTACGGGTAAAGAACTCAAATACTGCCGTTTACTATTGAAACTGGTAAATATTAAAAAAAAAACTTAAATTAACGAATACAAGTGAAACAAGTACATCCGAAAGTGACCTTATACAATTATCACCCTTGTTGGTGTGTGACCCGACGGTTTGTCTCCCAGAGGAAAGTAAGGTCACCCAAGGGCTTGCCCGAGGGTGACCTTACTTTCCGAGGGGAGACAAACCTTCGGGTCACACACCAACAAGGGTGATAACTGTTATATTATATCGAATATTCAACTTTTGACAGTTTAAATGTTCCGTTTAGTATTCTTGGAGTCCTTATCAGACAGCAGGCGTTCCATTTCTGCCTCATCCACCGCAAGCAACCTGTTGTCGGACGCCATGTTTTTTGTTTACTGAATCAAGGGAAGTAACTATAAATGGAAACACGTGAGGCTCAAGAGGGGATTTCTATGGGGTTTTCTCGCGAGCGGTTGACCTTACTATGCGACCCAACGATTTTCGGTTGACCCAACGAATGGGCAAATATCACGTGACACTGTTTTAACAAATCAGATCAAAGATTTCTATATGAGTATATAATATTACTCCTTTCGACATTATTGTATCTTCTTTCCGCGAGGTCCAAAACCAAAAACTTAATGTTCTTGCTCATTGCCTAGGTCCTTGTACTGATCTCCATCATGATAAGTTAACAGAAATGAAAGAAAATATGGGGTAAATGTTGAAGAGATTACAACCCAGACACAATTTCTTTTTAAAATAAATTTCGTGAAGACTTTAACTCAGAACTGTAAATTGAAACCAGTTGTTGGATCTGTGTTTTATCTACTAGTATTTGATATTTACCTAATTGAAGGGCAAATGGGGAGATAAACCATTCATATTTGGAACACCGAATGTTTTGGTTTACGTGATGAACCCAGTATCAAGATTATTGTTAAGACATTGTTTCCGTTAAATAAACCACGGTTTCATTTGAAACTCACGAAAGGCCCAGACCCCGAGTAAGTTTACAAATATAAACATTGTTGTCATTTGTCACAAACTATCAGAATATTATTGAGTAAGTAGCTCGTACCATAATTTTGAAAATAAAACTTTATGTTACATTTAAACGATCCTTGTCCTTTATTGCCCCAATGAAAATGTTTCGTCTAACATGACAAAAAATGTTTTTCTTTGTTTTCTTTTTTCCCCATTATTTTCCGAACTAGCAAAACAGTTTTTTACTCACTTTTACATTTTTTTTGGTAATTGGCATATTAAAGTTATGCCTTCTTGCTGCTTTATTTTAATATTGAGTAATTGTTTAATCACAAATACAAAGTTAAAGTCAGTACCTGCAGCGGTAAAGGAAACATTTCATTTAATCCATTGAATTTAATCTGACGAAATGAAAGTTGTGCATTTTTGATTGACTTAAAGGTCATATATAGTTTTATAGTTGATAATTGTTCAGTTATAAGGTGACCAGAGGTAACCTCACATAATACCAATATGCCGAGTAATTATACCGCAGATGATATTAATAATTATAGATTATTACATGGCATTTTCCATATCGGCCCAGGTATCATCCCGAGACTCTCATATCGGACTGAGGGCTTTAGCCCGAGGTCCGATATGGGTCAAGGAATGATACCAGGGCCGATCTGGAAAATGCCATGTAATGATCTATTTATCACATATTTAAAAAAAAAAATAAAAAGAATTTTAGATTTTTAAAAAATGGATAAAAAAAACAAACAAACAAAAATACGGATTTTCGAGGGCAAATATGGATTTTCAAGGATAAATAACCGACTCCGACTTCCGGCTATTATTGGACATGCAAAAACGTACATATTATTACAAAACATGTGATAACACTTCTTTCACAAATCATAGTAACAACGAATTATTGCGAATTCGCTTGGAAAAGCAATAAAAACATTTCACCCTTTGCTTTACAAGAAACAAATATCCCTATGTAAGGGAAACATAAGCTATCCTACCCTTTTATGATACCCATGCTTGCACAGGTAGTTACCTAGTATGTCTTAAAAGTCATAATGACCGAAAAAGTTTGGAAACAAAACCAAGACACATTTGTTTGTGGTGACGTCATTTTTTTATGCAAAAATGACGGAATTGTGCAACAAAAATTTGAGGCATTGCAGCAGTGGAATAGACAATAATTAATTACTTATATTTAAAAGGTAATGTTATACTTTTTACTTTTATTTCAAATAAACATTCGATAAACCATTTGAAATGGTAAAGATATGTTACCCCTTTTGTAGAATTTCCTAAACAACTGATTCTACCATTAGATAATGGAATGGGTTTGATTTAACATTACGAAAAACAAATTCTATATCAAAATGCGAAAACCGCCCTGAATACATACCAGGGAATTGAATATTATTCTAACCTAACTTACATGTTTGATTTCATTCCTAAATTATGATCTTCATGTATTTGGGGTCAATATTATCAGACTCGTCATGTTCGTCAAGACATTTTATTTTTCCTCAGTTTATTTAATAAGTTAGACTGGTTGCACGACGATAGCATTTTTACTTTAACACGTCAGCTTGTGGTAGGAGATTAGAAAGAAGCTAAATTTAAAGGTATGTTTGAATACATCAAAAAGTCAGAGAGATTTCTTATTGTACGGATCCACATACATTTTCATAAGGCATCTTTTGCAAATAAGATATGTTTAAATTCTTAAACAAAATCTAAACTCTTACAGAACTAATCAAAATGAAGAGGATTAAGTGAGGATTGCTGCAAATAAAAAACACTGTATTAATAAAAACCCCGATAAAACCATTATCGTGTGAAATAACATTCTGTTCAAAAAGTTTTTACAACAAAGTTGTTTATTTATATATTAATGTTGTGTTTAACATTGACTATGTGAAAATAGTAGCCAGGGTGAGAGACAATAGTGCACGACCCGAAGGGGAGTGCACTATTGGCTCAAACCCTGGCTACTATTTTCCATAGTCAATGTTAAACACAACATTAATATCATTATTATACTGACTGTTTACTATTTTGAATAGTGACAATAGTGTATTTCAATGTAAAAAAATGCCTTTTTTGTGGCTTCCAAAATGTCAATTTCCATACCTCTTTCAACAATGAAATCTGACAAAACTTTAACAGCAAAATTTGTTTGTTGACCAGTTTTCTTGGACTTAAAGTTATCTTTTCTTAATGTTAATGTTGTAGGGTCGTCTTGACCAAACCGCGACATCTTGCTTGTTTTGTTTTTTTGCAGACGACAGTATAGTCATTAAGCGACTTTAATTAGTGGTTTATAACGTCGTTATTTCAAGCGCACATATGATCAGGTAATAAGTCAGCCCACTTGTCTGTCAATGCAACAAAGCTCCGCCTTTTCGCGTGAAATCAAACAATGATTGACGTTAAAATCAAAAGTCTATTGCAACAGCAAGACATACTATTTTCGCATAGTGCAGTTAACGCTATATATTTCTTTTAAAAACTATGCAAAAATAGAGTAATTTAACTATAGAAGGACATTCTTACAGGAAGTATAATTTAATAATGCACAATGTTGTTTGTAAGCTAACTGGAAAATCGTCGAAAAAATAGTTTTCGTATTTCCATCCACATCGTTGTAATTTTTTGACTCCATATGATCGACCTGGTCAAAGTACTTTAAGAATAGGCAATTAAAATAATTGTTCATACTTGCGGTATTGTTATTTGATTTTGCTTTCATGATTTGTCTTTTTGTACCTTCAAATTAATAGTTAATTTAATGTTGAAGACGAAAACAATAGCAAACTTCAAACGACCCTCCATGTTGTTGACTAATATGTGAACATCTCACAAATGATTTTTACGATCTGGATTTGGAGCATCTCACAAATTATTTTTAACGCATGTTATGTTCATATTTTTTTGTTTGTTTGTTTGTTTAGTTGCGGTTTTACGCCGTTTTCAGCACATTTAGCTATTTCGCGGCGGCCAGTTTTTATTGGTGGAGGAAGCCGGAGTACCCGGAGAGAACCACCGACCTTCGGTAGGAAAATTGGCAATCCTTATCAATTAAGATCGGAGTCGAACACACTCCGCCACAGGCTAGTGATCATTAGTAGTCATGACGAACTACCTAGACCACTCGGCCACCGAGGCCCCTCATATGTTTTTAGTTTTTAATTGTAGTGTATGTGTTGTTTTGGTCTTGTCATCGTTGTTCTCCAGATGTTGTCAGTTGTTACGATTTTTCTCTCCTTCGAATATCCCTTTGGTATTTCTTTACTTAATTACTTATGTTTGTACATGTAGTCTCATCGTCTTTTTAGAACATAATATAACTATTACATTTAAATGTCTTATAAACAATGATAAGATGATTTGTTTTGTAAAAACATTATTCATTTCATTTTAAATTTTTTAAATTTATTTATCTGAGAAAATACGAAATTCTGTTCCAAATTGTTTCGGATTTCTTTTCAAAGGTAAACTTCCAGGTAGGAAAAATTCAAAAAAATTTACTTAAAAATCGACCTTGTTTCAGTCAAATTTATTAAGATAGATAGTTTAAATGGTTTAGAAATACGAAATAAACACTCGATGAGGACTGAAAGTAATAAACTTAGAAGAGTTAAAAGTTAAAATTACTGACTGTCACCACCTGAGAACAATGATCGTACCTTTGACAATTTTGAAATTGTCGAAAAAATAGAGTTATCAAAATATTAAATTTTCCTTGAATTTTCAAAAGTGTTGAATAATTAGGCCGTCCAATATTTAGGGTTATTACGGTAATTGATAAAACTTGTAAACGAGTTTCTATAAATAAATCGGAAGTATCACCAATGTTTTATAGCTATATCTAAAATTAAAAGGGCATTTCAATGGACAAATAATATTCACAACTTCTTAGCTTTCCTCTGATTGGTTATTCTATATGTTTAATTTCGAATTTAGAATATAAGATATCGAAGTCATATTTCGGATCTCGAAATGTCTTTCTTTCGATACTGAATCTCGAATTTTGAATCTCATATGATGTCGAATTTTGGATTTCGAATGTAAATTTAGAGCTTTTGATATGCAAAAGCTTTTATATTCACTGGATATAATTATTTAATTAATTTTATTTTATTTTATTTAACTTCAAGCATTGTCCAGTTTAAAATGGGTGCACATCGGCTGTCCCAATTTTTTTTTTAATTTCAGTTATAGCACATAAAGATAGTTTGCATGATAATTTTCAAAACATTAAATCTTTCTTACCGTCTATCGTGATGTAATATTTCCATCCGGGACCAGAAGTAGAATTTACCGAAAGCAGAGGATTGAGCTGCTTTGAATGTATGACACATTCTCTGGAGGCAGTGTTGTAAAAGAAACAAACACATCGAACGTCGAAAAGGCACTTTCCCATACACCTAATAACGTTGGATGTTGTAGTTATTTGGACGGCACCAGCGTATACTATAAGTCCATCATAATTCTGTATTTCTACAGACTTTAAGTATCTTCTAATGCTCATTTCATTAAAATGCGCGAATGACAATATAAGAATGTAAAATATCACTGTATTCATTTTAATGTTGATATAAAATACGGATTTTTTAATTCAAATTAAATTTATTTTCTATTTTTTTATTTAGATTTCTTTTATGAAATTAACCTCATCTGAACACTGAGAACTTATGTATTCCAAGAAAACCAACAGTCGATAATTTATTGTAATAATGTATTAATTAGGTTATGGAAACCTCTTTACCTTATTTGGAAATAATCCGCCTTATATCAAATGATATTACTTGCATAGGAAAAAGGATTTGCGCTCTACAATGTATTCCTCAAATCATTAAGTGCTCAATTTTATTCTAAGATATGTGGGGAAGAAAAAGTGCAGTTTATGAATATAGCAATTTTATATTATAATTTTAAGTTTTAATATGTTTAAATATCGGCAAAAGAATACCGAAGCGACAAAACAATGGGAAAAGTCCGTAAATTCGAAATCTGAGGAAAAGACACAATCATGAAAATGGAACACATCAAACAGCACAATGACGTGTATAACTAAAGGAATAAAAAAAACATATAATTAAAGACAAGAACAAAGACAGTACAGAAACTAAAGCACTAGCAATGTAACCCCCCATTAAAAACTAGAAGTTAATCAGGTAATCCGGAAGGGTAGGCATGTTCTGTTCCGTTAACGGCACCCGTCATATTGCCAGTGAGTAAAGGCCATGAAGTGTCATGTCCAGCGAGGTGTCAATTCCAGAAGGGCGTGAAATCTAACTGAAGATATCTAGTCCCATACATAAACTTAGGAACTTCTTATCGGTCAATCAATTCGCGATGAAGACCGTATAGTTTTGGAGTGATGAAATTAATAGGGACTGAGCATAACCCTGTCTTATAGTTTATGTGACAGAAATCTCGCCCTGTCGCGAAAGTCGTCGTATAAATCACATGCACGGAGGTAACGAATCAACTATGAAATGTATACCCCATATGTTGGAGACCGTGGTGTGTTACTGCTAATAAAGGGAAAGTTCAAAATCGGAAAATGAAAGTCATCAAGTTTATCATAATTTTTTTATTTCAAAAAAAAAAATTAATTAATTTGAAATTCTGATTTTTGCAAATATGTAGTTTTGAAATTACTGATCATGTCTTGTTAACTGTTTGATTTTCAATTGTTTTGGTCATTAATACCAATCCAATGAACGCGCTGGAAGCAAGAAAGTTGACATTTGACACGTACAAAATTCGATCTCATACCTGAATTTACGGTCAAAACAGGACAAAGTAGTAGTATTCATAATTAAAGACAAATAATATTTTAGTCAATAAACTACCACCGGAATACTCAAACAGCTGTGACGTGTTTGTAAGATTGAAATGAACGACATTCATCATTGTACTTGATGGAATAAACTGAAAATTGTGGAAGAGGTCTTTGGATCTTTCGTAAATCATCATTTCGACTCGCGGTTATAAGATCATGGTAACTTACGAATGTTGATTTTGAACCAAAATATAGGTTGCTTAACAATTTTCTTGAGAAAATTTCATGATAATTCCCTTTAGCTTTGACATAATATTTTGGATCAGTCCGCTATTGTCGTTAATGTTCATTTCTCTGGAGTTCCCTTTGTAAAGTTGTTTTTCCACTTGTCGTCCAGTTGTTTTCTTTGTGTTTGCCTTACGTAAAATGTTATTGTCGCTGATGGTGATATTTATCATTTTTTTCCAGTATTGTTTCAGTATTGTTCCAGTATTGTGATGTTATTTCATATGGCATTAACCTCACATCAAGTACTTTTGTGTTTAACTTAATTGATTGCAAGAAAGTTTTAATATTCATTTATTGAACTTAATTATAATCCATGGATAGCAATTGTACTTCATCAAAGAAATCTTTGACAGTATATGATATCTCCCGGTTTTCAATTATTAACAGGCAACATTTAATCATCGAAATATTCAAATTTAATTAGAATGTAAGGATCTTTAACAGATTAATCATCGTTCTGAACAACAACCTACCCTTTAATACATGTCATAGCATTACATCCATATTAATATCGGAAAAACCAATGTAATTTTACGTGAAAAAAACAATTTTTAAAGACTTTTTTCTAACAAAAAATCTCTATAACAATTTTTTTTTTTTTTGGTATTTTTTTTATTTTTCAAAATTAACAGTATTTGAACATCAAACATTGTGAAAACTATGGACACATATAACAGTCAATATAGCATTCATGTAATATATAAACATTATGAAAACCTTTTAAAAGTTCAAATTCATGATTTAAGTTTTTAAACAATGGCCGTTTGGGGATAACCTCTCCTTCGGAAGAAAGTGGACATCTATGAAACTGAGATAATTTATGGAGTCTAACCATAGACACATATTTTAAGAGCCGAGGCGTGGAAAGACTCGAGTAGTATGTATGCGGTTCTAAATTAGTATTTGAGGTGGAGGTGCTGAGGTGGAGGTGCCGGAAGTGACGTCAACCGGAAATGACGTCACCGGAAGTGACATGACCGGAACCGGAAGTCATGTGACCGGAACCGGAAGTAATTTTTGCGCGCATGCGCAACCGGAAGTGGGTAGTTTTCCCGCCCTTTGTTGCCGGAAGTGACGCAAGTCACGTGCTAGGACCCGGATGTGTGTTCTGCGCATGTTCAGGAACCGGAAGTGGTTTGCGCAACCGGAAGTAGGGTGTTTTTTCCGCCATTTGTTGACGGAAGTGACGAAAGTCACGTGGTAGGACCCGGATGTGTGGTCTGCGCATGTTCGGGCGGAACCGGAAGTGGTTGGTGCAACCGGAAGTGATGGGTTTTCTCCATTGACGGAAGTGACGCAAGTCACGGACCCGGATGTGCCATGCTTGACCAGATTGAATTATCTCCCCTTTCCCGTACTTCTCGGTCGTCTCTGGCTCTTTCATCGGTCTGATACTCTCACTGTTATGTCCGAGAGTATACGAAGTACACTATTAGATTATCTCCCCGTATCCCGCTCTTTTCATCTGCGGGTGATGTTTTCTGTGAGGACTAGGATTGGATTATGTCCCCTTACCTCCAAGTGATGCTTGTCACCAATGGAGGGGTATCCTTAGCAACCGCCTTAGCAACGGCGGTCCATTTCATTGCATTCACTTCTCTTCTCTTGCTCCATCCCGTTCTTTGCTGCTCATGGCTACTCTTCTCTTGGTCATCGCTGCTCTTCTCTTGCTCTTTGCTGCTCAACGCTGCTCTGCACTGTACTCAGACCTGAAAGCACCCTAAAGACAATCGTTTACCCTAACACTAGTACCACTTCAAATTCATAAGGGATTGAGCCAGATTGAATTATCTCCCTTTTCCCGCTCTTCTCGGTCGTCTGGATCTTTGATTGAATTATCTCCCCTTATCCCGCTCTTTTCATCTGTTAGTGATGTTTTCTGTGAGGACTAGGATTGGATTATGTCCCCTTACCTCAAGTTGATGCTTGTCACCGCTCAATGGAGGGGTGTCCTTAGCAACGGCGGTCTATTTCATTGCTCTATGCTTCGCTTCTCTTCGCTTGCTCTTCGCTGCTCCATGCTGCTCATCGCTAATATTGACTATATTCACCTGCTGATTTAAGATTCTTGGGGTTACTTGTCGGTGTTTTCGCTGCTGCTTCCGCTCCTGCTGCTTGTTGGTGTTCGTCTATGCTGCTCTTATCTTGTTCATCGCTGTTTTTCTCGTGCTCTTTGCTACTCATCGCTGTTTTTCTCTTGTTCTTTGTTGCTCATCACTGTTTTTCTCTTGCTCTTTACTGCTCATCACTGTTTTTCTCTTGTTCTTTACGGCTCATCACTGTTTTTCTCTTGCTCGTTACTACTTATCGCTGTTTTTCTCTTGGTTTTTGCAGCTCGTGGCTGTTTTTCTCTTGGTTTTTGTAGCTCGTGGCTGTTTTTCTCGTGCTCTTTTCTGCTCGTCGCTGTTTTTCTCTTGTTCTTTGTTGCTCATCACTGTTTTTCTCTTGCTATTTACTGCTCATCACTGTTTTTCTCTTGTTCTTTACTGGTCGTCACTGTTTTTCTCGTGCTGTTTACTGCTCATCGCTGGTTTTTCTCTCGCTTTTTGTTGATCATCACTGTTTTTCTCGTACTCTTTGCTGCTCATCGCTGTTTTTCTCTTGTTCTTTGCTGCTCATCGCTGTTTTTCTCTTGTTCTTTACTGCTCATCACTGTTTTTCTCTTGTTCTTTACTGCTCATCACTGTTTTTCTCTCGTTCTTTACTGCTCATCGCTGTTTTTCTCTTGCTCTTTACTGCTTATGGCTGTTTTTCTCTCGCTCTTTGTTGATCATCGCTGTTTTTCTCTTGGTTTTTGTAGCTCGTCGCTGTTTTTCTCGTGCTCTTTGCTGCTCGTCGCTGTTTTTCTCTTGTTCTTTGCTGCTCATCGCTGTTTTTCTCTTGTTCTTTGTGCTCATCACTGTTTTTCTCTTGTTCTCTACTGCTCGTCGCTGTTTTTCTCTCGTTCTTTACTGCTCATCGCTGTTTTTCTCTTGCTCTTTACTGCTTATGGCTGTTTTTCTCTCGCTCTTTGTTGATCATCGCTGTTTTTCTCTTGGTTTTTGTAGCTCGTCGCTGTTTTTCTCTTGTTCTTTGCTGCTCATCACTGTTTTTCTCTTGCTCTTTACTGCTCATCACTGTTTTTCTCTTGTTCTTTACGTCTCATCGCTGTTTTTCTCTCGCTCGTTACTGCTCATCGCTGTTTTTCTCTCGTTCTTTACTGCTTATCGCTGTTTTTCTCTCGTTCTTTACTGCTTATGGCTGTTTTTCTCTTGCTCTTTACTGCTTATGGCTGTTTTTCTCTTGTTCTTTACGGCTCATCACTGTTTTTCTCTTGCTCTTTACTGCTCATCACTGTTTTTCTCTTGTTCTTTACTGCTCGTCGCTGTTTTTCTCTTGTTCTTTACTGCTCGTCGCTGTTTTTCTCGTGCTCTTTTCTGCTCGTCGCTGTTTTTCTCTTGTTCTTTGTTGCTCATCACTGTTTTTCTCTTGCTATTTACTGCTCATCACTGTTTTTCTCTTGTTCTTTACTGGTCGTCACTGTTTTTCTCTCGTTCTTTACTGCTCATCGCTGTTTTTCTCTTGCTCTTTACTGCTTATGGCTGTTTTTCTCTCGCTCTTTGTTGATCATCACTGTTTTTCTCGTACTCTTTGCTGCTCATCGCTGTTTTTCTCTTGTTCTTTGCTGCTCATCGCTGTTTTTCTCTTGTTCTTTGCTGCTCGTCGCTGTTTTTCTCTTGTTCTTTACTGCTCATCACTGTTTTTCTCTCGTTCTTTACTGCTCGTCGCTGTTTTTCTCTTGTTCTTTACTGCTCGTCGCTGTTTTTCTCTCGTTCTTTACTGCTTATGGCTGTTTTTCTCTCGCTCTTTGTTGATCATCACTGTTTTTCTCGTACTCTTTGCTGCTCATCGCTGTTTTTCTCTTGTTCTTTGTTGCTCATCACTGTTTTTCTCTTGCTCTTTACTGCTCATCACTGTTTTTCTCTTGTTCTTTACGTCTCATCGCTGTTTTTCTCTTGTTCGTTACTGCTTATCGCTGTTTTTCTCTTGGTTTTTGTAGCTCATCGCTGTTTTTCTCGTGCTCTTTGCTGCTCGTCGCTGGTTTTTCTCTTGTTCTTTGTTGCTCATCACTGTTTTTCTCTTGCTCTTTACTGCTCGTCGCTGTTTTTTCTCTTGTTCTTTGTTGCTCATCACTGTTTTTCTCTTGCTCTTTACTGCTCATCGCTGTTTTTCTCTTGGTTTTTGTAGCTCATCGCTGTTTTTCTCTTGCTCTATGCTTCTCATCGCTGTTTTTCTCTTGTTCTTTGTTGCTCATCACTGTTTTTCTCTTGCTCTTTACTGCTCATCAATGTTTTTCTCTTGTTCTTTACTGGTCATCGCTGTTTTTCTCTCGTTCTTTACTGCTCATCGCTGTTTTTCTCTTGCTCTTTACTGCTTATGGCTGTTTTTCTCTCGCTCTTTGTTGCTCATCACTGTTTTTCTCTTGTCCTTTGTTGTTCATCGCTACTCCTTACCTTACTCGCGTGCTTATTTCGTTTTTTGGGGCTACTTGTCTCTGTTTTCGCTGCCACTACTGCTCCTGCTGCTTTTTGCTGTTCGTTATCGCTGCTCTTCTCTTGCTCATCGCTGTTTTTTCTCTTGCTCATCGCTGATCCTTTCTTGTTCTTTGCTGCTCATCCCTACTCAGGGCCTTACTCGCGTGCTCATTTCGCTCCTGCTGCTTGTTGCTGTTCGTCATCGCTGTTCGTCATCGCTGCTCTTCTCTTGCTCATCACTGCTCTTCTCTTGCTCTTTGCTGTTCATCGCTACTCATGATCTTACTCGCGTGCTCATTTCAGTTTTTGGTGCTATTTGTCACTTTTAATCGCTGGTGCTGCTACTGCTGAAGGAATGTAGTTTACTGTTGATGATCGAAAGGCCACTCGGTACTCATGTTGTCGGTTTGATTGGTAGATCAAGACTGATCGATGTGATTGTATACTGGGATATTTATCGACGACAAACACAAATGAAACAGTTTCATATTTTATTTTACAAAATCTACATCAGTCAATGTTTTGAGTTCTGGTTCTTTCTCTTCAAACAAAGGTATGATCTTCTTCAGTTCTTTCCATTCGAAGGTGTCCAAGTCGATTCCTCTCTTTGTTGGACGATAGGTCCAGTCTCCCCGGGGTATAAAGTGCTTTCTTATCCAAATAGTGGGGTATGGGGATTTGACGGTGACGAATACATTGTCCCCAATGTGATATCTCCAGTCGACTAGTTCTTTATCCTGTCCTCTACCGATCAAATCATCCAGAACATCAGTAGTCTCGCATAAAGCTTTCCATTGTATCAAAGATAAGCTCACTCCGGTCTTGGTGGGCACCGTTTCACTTTCCAAAAATCTGAGATCTACTCTTTTACTGCCATTCCATTCTGTCAGCTCTGCATACGTTCCTCCACCAAGTAGTACTTTCAAAGGAATATCGGAAGCTGTCATGGCGTCTTGGACGATATCGCTCGCGGTCTGGTCTTTGGTTTTCTTTTCTTTACGAGACATGTCGGCTGACTGATTCTTCTTCTTGCTGGTCTATTTATATATATATTTGTAAAGATGGACTGGATTGGTTCTTATATTATGAAACGTGAAACATGATTGGCTATCTTTCCGACATCGTGATTGGTTAACTTCTCCCATTCCGATTGGTCGAAAATCTGGTATTTTCATTGGTCAATTCCAACCGTTTCGATAGATCAACACGATGGTACACTGTCCAATCCGGAAACTGCTCACAATAGGTACGAGTAAACGCCGACAATACGACCAGTCTTCCTTGGTTCACCACACCGTCTTCGAACATGGCAGAGACGATTCTCTCGTATACTTGGAAGGGGTCCATCGTACGAATGACTTCTCTGACTATCTTCACTTCCTTTTATACATTTATGACATGAGACTACTCTGCATTGACAAACTTGTAACTGTCTACATATATACATGTATATATAGTGTTGCCAGAAGATCCCGATACCGGGGTTTTGTATCTGAGGCACTGGCAGTCCACCCGGACAGAGGAAAATACCGACAATCGTGTTCAGGATGAACGAGATTACATCCGCCACCTTTCCTGATATGGTTCGCCACACGTTCAATCTACAAAATACGACCTTCAAGATCAACGTGTCGTTTGGATTTATACTGAGAAACGGAGAGACCGGAGAACTAAGATACTTCCATTCCAGGACGGGGACGAATGTTCTCTGTCTCGATGATGTTAGATGGACATCAAAGATGGCTGCACCCATTCTCTTGCTTTTTGCTGCTCATCGCTGTTTTTCTCTTGCTCTGCTAATGATGACCTTACCTCATTTCAGTCTTGATGCCAGGACACCAGTCCGAGGTAATGCTTTCGTATTTCGTCTCTGTATGAGTCAAACATGTCTCTATATGCTGCCAAGCGTGCCTTGTCTTCTTCCATTCCGGCTTCCACTACTTCGTTTACTGTCTGTGAGTATTCCGATTGATGTACTTGAAATGTTATGTTCAAAACGACTTCCCATAGGGACTGTTCGCAAAGCTCTTCGGAGTCTTCGTTGGATCCATGGTCACTTCTTTGTTCCGATTCATCGTTATCGGCTTCTGTGGTGGTGTCTGAAGCTGAATCACTATAGTCTGTTGAATCCTCTTCAATACCATGTGCATTCTTTTTGTGTCGCACTAGGTTAAAGTTTTGCTTGGATTGGTATCCACAGGTATACATTTAAGACGTCTTTATTTCCTGGTAGTCGATAGCAGAATGAGTTCCGGTCGTCCTGCAAGTGCTTATATTAGATACAGGTTCCTCAGCGGCTTGTTGATTCATACACAAGCGTTTGGCAAAGTATTCGTTTCGACATTGTTGCAGTTCAGATTTCACTTTTCTGATGAGGTCTCTTTTAAGTCTTTTCCACTCGTTGTCAATCCTTCTACATCCCTTGCAGATATTCATGTTTTTGTAGAAGTCCGCAAAGCTCTTGTTCGTTTGACACTTTTTACATTTCTTGTTTGGATCCACTTTGTTGGGTCCTCCACTTGTGTTATCCAGCCGTTTGGTTCTCTTCACTTTGGTTAGAAGTAATTTCCTTTTCCTTTGTGGTTTTGCTTTGGTGTTAGAAAGATCCACAGGTATTAAATATCTAGCAGGAACCACTAAATCAACGAGAGGCGTTTTCGATGCCATTGATACGTGTGTGTTGTTTGACGGTCTTCAAACAACTGACGAAATTAAACAAAACCTCTGATTATATTTTCGTTAAAAGCTTTTCATTGGTGTCATAGAGACGAAGATTACCCCACACAGTTCGCTGTTCGTTGTTGCTATTGCTGCTGAGGAGGTGAAGGTGGGATTCTCACTGTTTCGTTATAAGTCACCTCTTAGTCTCGTTGATGTTACGATGAACATCAAAGATGGCTGCCTCCATGTAACGCGGACCTGAAAGAGAGCACCCTTATGAAATAGAAGTTTTAGAGTCTTTCCGGACGGGAACGAATGTTCCCAGTCTCGTTGATGTTACGATGGACATCAAAGATGGCTGCGCCCAAGTAACGCGGACCTAAAAGGGAGCACCCTAATGAAACGAAAATTTCAGAGTATTTCCGGACGGAAACGAACGTTTACGGATTTCAGTCCTAACCATAACCCTAACTCCAGACCTAACCCTAACCCTAACTCGAGTCATAACCCCAACTCTAATCCTAACCCTAACCCTAACCCTAACCGTAGTCCTGTCTCTAACCCTTATCGTAGGTCTGTCTCGTACTCCTACTCTAACAACTCATACCTCACGTCGTTGGATCACCTAAGCAAGCGTGACTGTTTGCCTCATGTTTGTCACGCTTGCACCAGTGAACCACCGGCGTGGGGTATGAGTTGTTAGAGTAGGAGTACGAGACAGACCTACGATAAGGGTTAGAGACAGGACTACGGTTAGGGTTAGGGTTAGGGTTAGGATTAGAGTTGGGGTTATGACTCGAGTTAGGGTTAGGGTTAGGTCTGGAGTTAGGGTTATGGTTAGGACTGAAATCCGTAAACGTTCGTTTCCGTCCGGAAATACTCTGAAATTTTCGTTTCATTAGGGTGCTCCCTTTTAGGTCCGCGTTACTTGGGCGCAGCCATCTTTGATGTCCATCGTAACATCAACGAGACTGGGAACATTCGTTCCCGTCCGGAAAGACTCTAAAACTTCTATTTCATAAGGGTGCTCTCTTTCAGGTCCGCGTTACATGGAGGCAGCCATCTTTGATGTTCATCGTAACATCAACGAGACTAAGAGGTGACTTATAACGAAACAGTGAGAATCCCACCTTCACCTCCTCAGCAGCAATAGCAACAACGAACAGCGAACTGTGTGGGGTAATCTTCGTCTCTATGACACCAATGAAAAGCTTTTAACGAAAATATAATCAGAGGTTTTGTTTAATTTCGTCAGTTGTTTGAAGACCGTCAAACAACACACACGTATCAATGGCATCGAAAACGCCTCTCGTTGATTTAGTGGTTCCTGCTAGATATTTAATACCTGTGGATCTTTCTAACACCAAAGCAAAACCACAAAGGAAAAGGAAATTACTTCTAACCAAAGTGAAGAGAACCAAACGGCTGGATAACACAAGTGGAGGACCCAACAAAGTGGATCCAAACAAGAAATGTAAAAAGTGTCAAACGAACAAGAGCTTTGCGGACTTCTACAAAAACATGAATATCTGCAAGGGATGTAGAAGGATTGACAACGAGTGGAAAAGACTTAAAAGAGACCTCATCAGAAAAGTGAAATCTGAACTGCAACAATGTCGAAACGAATACTTTGCCAAACGCTTGTGTATGAATCAACAAGCCGCTGAGGAACCTGTATCTAATATAAGCACTTGCAGGACGACCGGAACTCATTCTGCTATCGACTACCAGGAAATAAAGACGTCTTAAATGTATACCTGTGGATACCAATCCAAGCAAAACTTTAACCTAGTGCGACACAAAAAGAATGCACATGGTATTGAAGAGGATTCAACAGACTATAGTGATTCAGCTTCAGACACCACCACAGAAGCCGATAACGATGAATCGGAACAAAGAAGTGACCATGGATCCAACGAAGACTCCGAAGAGCTTTGCGAACAGTCCCTATGGGAAGTCGTTTTGAACATAACATTTCAAGTACATCAATCGGAATACTCACAGACAGTAAACGAAGTAGTGGAAGCCGGAATGGAAGAAGACAAGGCACGCTTGGCAGCATATAGAGACATGTTTGACTCATACAGAGACGAAATACGAAAGCATTACCTCGGACTGGTGTCCTGGCATCAAGACAAAAATAAAGACCCCGTACATAGAGAGATCAAGAAAAACGGCTAAACGCTGGAGAGAATAGGAAGACTACGAATCAAAAGAATCATGTGATTAGGCCGTAGAAAAACGAAAATATCTGCTTAACCGTGTATTGAACGACTACGACCCACCTCCAGCTGGAGACAGCAATGACTCTATGTGACGGAGGAATTGGAACATATTACAAAGAAAAACAGAAAAAAATATAACAAAAAAAGGGAAGGAGGGTAATGCAGCCTATATATGTTTATCACAAGCCTGGACAAATGCAGAGTGCCCTTAAAAAATTGAGCAGGATAAATGCAGCCTATCTTATGATAGCCAGTCACAAGCCTGGATAAATGCAGAGTGGACTTTTAAATAACCCGGATCTAAGGGTGCTCTCGCACAGATCCAATCTTTGAATAACGACAATCGACCACCACTAGCAACAGCGGCGAAAACAGCGACAAGTTGCCCCAAAACTGAAATGAGGTAAGGTCATCATTAGCAGAGCAAGAGAAAAACAGCGATGAGCAGCAAAAAGCAAGAGAATGGGTGCAGCCATCTTTGATGTCCATCTAACATCATCGAGACAGAGAACATTCGTCCCCGTCCTGGAATGGAAGTATCTTAGTTCTCCGGTCTCTCCGTTTCTCAGTATAAATCCAAACGACACGTTGATCTTGAAGGTCGTATTTTGTAGATTGAACGTGTGGCGAACCATATCAGGAAAGGTGGCGGATGTAATCTCGTTCATCCTGAACACGATTGTCGGTATTTTCCTCTGTCCGGGTGGACTGCCAGTGCCTCAGATACAAAACCCCGGTATCGGGATCTTCTGGCAACACTATATATACATGTATATATGTAGACAGTTACAAGTTTGTCAATGCAGAGTAGTCTCATGTCATAAATGTATAAAAGGAAGTGAAGATAGTCAGAGAAGTCATTCGTACGATGGACCCCTTCCAAGTATACGAGAGAATCGTCTCTGCCATGTTCGAAGACGGTGTGGTGAACCAAGGAAGACTGGTCGTATTGTCGGCGTTTACTCGTACCTATTGTGAGCAGTTTCCGGATTGGACAGTGTACCATCGTGTTGATCTATCGAAACGGTTGGAATTGACCAATGAAAATACCAGATTTTCGACCAATCGGAATGGGAGAAGTTAACCAATCACGATGTCGGAAAGATAGCCAATCATGTTTCACGTTTCATAATATAAGAACCAATCCAGTCCATCTTTACAAATATATATATAAATAGACCAGCAAGAAGAAGAATCAGTCAGCCGACATGTCTCGTAAAGAAAAGAAAACCAAAGACCAGACCGCGAGCGATATCGTCCAAGACGCCATGACAGCTTCCGATATTCCTTTGAAAGTACTACTTGGTGGAGGAACGTATGCAGAGCTGACAGAATGGAATGGCAGTAAAAGAGTAGATCTCAGATTTTTGGAAAGTGAAACGGTGCCCACCAAGACCGGAGTGAGCTTATCTTTGATACAATGGAAAGCTTTATGCGAGACTACTGATGTTCTGGATGATTTGATCGGTAGAGTACAGGATAAAGAACTAGTCGACTGGAGATATCACATTGGGGACAATGTATTCGTCACCGTCAAATCCCCATACCCCACTATTTGGATAAGAAAGCACTTTATACCCCGGGGAGACTGGACCTATCGTCCAACAAAGAGAGGAATCGGCTTGGACACCTTCGAATGGAAAGAACTGAAGAAGATCATACCTTTGTTTGAAGAGAAAGAACCAGAACTCAAAACATTGACTGATGTAGATTTTGTAAAATAAAATATGAAACTGTTTCATTTGTGTTTGTCGTCGATAAATATCCCAGTATACAATCACATCGATCAGTCTTGATCTACCAATCAAACCGACAACATGAGTACCGAGTGGCCTTTCGATCATCAACAGTAAACTACATTCCTTCAGCAGTAGCAGCACCAGCGATTAAAAGTGACAAATAGCACCAAAAACTGAAATGAGCACGCGAGTAAGATCATGAGTAGCGATGAACAGCAAAGAGCAAGAGAAGAGCAGTGATGAGCAAGAGAAGAGCAGCGATGACGAACAGCGATGACGAACAGCAACAAGCAGCAGGAGCGAAATGAGCACGCGAGTAAGGCCCTGAGTAGGGATGAGCAGCAAAGAACAAGAAAGGATCAGCGATGAGCAAGAGAAAAAACAGCGATGAGCAAGAGAAGAGCAGCGATAACGAACAGCAAAAAGCAGCAGGAGCAGTAGTGGCAGCGAAAACAGAGACAAGTAGCCCCAAAAAACGAAATAAGCACGCGAGTAAGGTAAGGAGTAGCGATGAACAACAAAGGACAAGAGAAAAACAGTGATGAGCAACAAAGAGCGAGAGAAAAACAGCCATAAGCAGTAAAGAGCAAGAGAAAAACAGCGATGAGCAGTAAAGAACGAGAGAAAAACAGCGATGACCAGTAAAGAACAAGAGAAAAACATTGATGAGCAGTAAAGAGCAAGAGAAAAACAGTGATGAGCAACAAAGAACAAGAGAAAAACAGCGATGAGAAGCATAGAGCAAGAGAAAAACAGCGATGAGCTACAAAAACCAAGAGAAAAACAGCGATGAGCAGTAAAGAGCAAGAGAAAAACAGTGATGAGCAACAAAGAACAAGAGAAAAAACAGCGACGAGCAGTAAAGAGCAAGAGAAAAACAGTGATGAGCAACAAAGAACAAGAGAAAAACCAGCGACGAGCAGCAAAGAGCACGAGAAAAACAGCGATGAGCTACAAAAACCAAGAGAAAAACAGCGATAAGCAGTAACGAACAAGAGAAAAACAGCGATGAGACGTAAAGAACAAGAGAAAAACAGTGATGAGCAGTAAAGAGCAAGAGAAAAACAGTGATGAGCAACAAAGAACAAGAGAAAAACAGCGATGAGCAGCAAAGAGTACGAGAAAAACAGTGATGATCAACAAAGAGCGAGAGAAAAACAGCCATAAGCAGTAAAGAACGAGAGAAAAACAGCGACGAGCAGTAAAGAACAAGAGAAAAACAGCGACGAGCAGTAAAGAACGAGAGAAAAACAGTGATGAGCAGTAAAGAACAAGAGAAAAACAGCGACGAGCAGCAAAGAACAAGAGAAAAACAGCGATGAGCAGCAAAGAACAAGAGAAAAACAGCGATGAGCAGCAAAGAGTACGAGAAAAACAGTGATGATCAACAAAGAGCGAGAGAAAAACAGCCATAAGCAGTAAAGAGCAAGAGAAAAACAGCGATGAGCAGTAAAGAACGAGAGAAAAACAGTGACGACCAGTAAAGAACAAGAGAAAAACAGTGATGAGCAGTAAATAGCAAGAGAAAAACAGTGATGAGCAACAAAGAACAAGAGAAAAACAGCGACGAGCAGAAAAGAGCACGAGAAAAACAGCGACGAGCAGTAAAGAACAAGAGAAAAACAGCGACGAGCAGTAAAGAACAAGAGAAAAACAGTGATGAGCAGTAAAGAGCAAGAGAAAAACAGTGATGAGCCGTAAAGAACAAGAGAAAAACAGCCATAAGCAGTAAAGAGCAAGAGAAAAACAGTGATGAGCAGTAAAGAACAAGAGAAAAACAGTGATGAGCAGTAAAGAACAAGAGAAAAACAGCGATGAGCAGCAAAGAACAAGAGAAAAACAGCGATGAGCAGCAAAGAGTACGAGAAAAACAGTGATGATCAACAAAAAGCGAGAGAAAAACCAGCGATGAGCAGTAAACAGCACGAGAAAAACAGTGACGACCAGTAAAGAACAAGAGAAAAACAGTGATGAGCAGTAAATAGCAAGAGAAAAACAGTGATGAGCAACAAAGAACAAGAGAAAAACAGCGACGAGCAGAAAAGAGCACGAGAAAAACAGCCACGAGCTACAAAAACCAAGAGAAAAACAGCCACGAGCTGCAAAAACCAAGAGAAAAACAGCGATAAGTAGTAACGAGCAAGAGAAAAACAGTGATGAGCCGTAAAGAACAAGAGAAAAACAGTGATGAGCAGTAAAGAGCAAGAGAAAAACAGTGATGAGCAACAAAGAACAAGAGAAAAACAGCGATGAGTAGCAAAGAGCACGAGAAAAACAGCGATGAACAAGATAAGAGCAGCATAGACGAACACCAACAAGCAGCAGGAGCGGAAGCAGCAGCGAAAACACCGACAAGTAACCCCAAGAATCTTAAATCAGCAGGTGAATATAGTCAATATTAGCGATGAGCAGCATGGAGCAGCGAAGAGCAAGCGAAGAGAAGCGAAGCATAGAGCAATGAAATAGACCGCCGTTGCTAAGGACACCCCTCCATTGAGCGGTGACAAGCATCAACTTGAGGTAAGGGGACATAATCCAATCCTAGTCCTCACAGAAAACATCACTCACAGATGAAAAGAGCGGGATAAGGGGAGATAATTCAATCAAAGATCCAGACGACCGAGAAGAGCGGGAAAAGGGAGATAATTCAATCTGGCTCAATCCCTTATGAATTTGAAGTGGTACTAGTGTTAGGGTAAACGATTGTCTTTAGGGTGCTTTCAGGTCTGAGTACAGTGCAGAGCAGCGTTGAGCAGCAAAGAGCAAGAGAAGAGCAGCGATGACCAAGAGAAGAGTAGCCATGAGCAGCAAAGAACGGGATGGAGCAAGAGAAGAGAAGTGAATGCAATGAAATGGACCGCCGTTGCTAAGGCGGTTGCTAAGGATACCCCTCCATTGGTGACAAGCATCACTTGGAGGTAAGGGGACATAATCCAATCCTAGTCCTCACAGAAAACATCACCCGCAGATGAAAAGAGCGGGATACGGGGAGATAATCTAATAGTGTACTTCGTATACTCTCGGACATAACAGTGAGAGTATCAGACCGATGAAAGAGCCAGAGACGACCGAGAAGTACGGGAAAGGGGAGATAATTCAATCTGGTCAAGCATGGCACATCCGGGTCCGTGACTTGCGTCACTTCCGTCAATGGAGAAAACCCATCACTTCCGGTTGCACCAACCACTTCCGGTTCCGCCCGAACATGCGCAGACCACACATCCGGGTCCTACCACGTGACTTTCGTCACTTCCGTCAACAAATGGCGGAAAAAACACCCTACTTCCGGTTGCGCAGACCACTTCCGGTTCCTGAACATGCGCAGAACACACATCCGGGTCCTAGCACGTGACTTGCGTCACTTCCGGCAACAAAGGGCGGGAAAACTACCCACTTCCGGTTGCGCATGCGCGCAAAAATTACTTCCGGTTCCGGTCACATGACTTCCGGTTCCGGTCATGTCACTTCCGGTGACGTCATTTCCGGTTGACGTCACTTCCGGCACCTCCACCTCAGCACCTCCACCTCAAATACTAATTTAGAACCGCATACATACTACTGACTCGATTATATGTAATTCAAACAATTTTATCATTTTCGATCTACAACTAAAACTTGAAACTTGAAACTTCAACTATCAGGGGTATGTGAATATAAACAATAAAACAACATATATACATATATACAACAATTGAAGGATGAATGGTATGATTGTAATTACAACTAGAAATCTGTACGGTCGGAATCGACAGTGATCCTCGCACCCCCTGTAAGTAGCTGGGCCACTTACCTATAGTCAAAAATATAAAACCTTATTCCCATCCAAAAATAGTATGCAGTCATTCTATAAAGAAATTAAATCAATTAAGATAATGAAAAATGAAAAAACCAGTTCACAAGCTATTAGGAAACTGACAATGTTTTACATTTTACCTGGTGAGCCCCCAGTTTAAAAATCGATATCCTTATTGTGTAACTAAATATAGTGTAGGACAATACTATATATAAGCAAAATGAATAAATTGCAAAATGAAAGAGAAGTTAAGGTCACATGTTTAAATTGAAAATTTTAAATTTTGACCCCTGTGGACCCCAATTTTATAAAATAAAAATTCTAAAACCTTATTACACACCTGCATATGGTGTTTGACAATATAATACTGTATAGAAATAAAATGCATCAATTGAAAAATAAAAGGCGAGTTGATGTCACAAGCTTGAATTGATAGTTTTTCAAAATTCGACCCCTGTGGGCCCCTATTTTAGAAAATCAAAATTCTAAAACCTTATTGCGCATCTGCATGTGGTGCATGACAATACTGTATAGAGTATAGAAATAATATGCATAAATTGTAAAATGAAGAGGAGTTTTGGTCACAAGCTTAAATTGTAAGTTTTTCAAAATTCGACCCCTGTGGTCTCCAATTTTAAAAAAATCAAACATTTTAAAACCTTATTGCGCATCTGCATATGGTGCATGACAATACTGTATAGAAATAAAATGCATAAATTGAAAAACAAAAGACCAGTTTATGTCACAAGAAAGTGTGACTGACGGACGGAGACAATCGCTTTATCCCCGAACTTTCTTCGAAAGTGCGGGGATAATAATTACATATATGACTACGTTAGCTCTTTCCCTGTAAAGTTAAACTCCCTGCACTCCCCACATTTTGTATCCCTGTGTACCTTTTTCACAATTATACTTTTGAATACGGGCTCAACTTTTGGAAAATTAAAATTCTAAAACCTTATTGAACATCTGCATACAGTATATGACAATACTGTATAGATATAAAATGTATAAAATGAAAAATGAAAGAAAACTTTCAGTCACCCTCTTATAATTCCAAATTTTTTAAATTCGACCTCTAAAGGCCCCAATTTTTAAAAATCAAAATTATAAAACCTTATTGCACATCTATATACAGTGTGTGACAATACGGTAAGGAAATTAAATACATAAAATGAAAAATGAAAGAGATTAGGTCACAAGCTTAAATTCCCATTTTTCAAAATTCAACACCCGTGGGCTCCGTGTTCTGAAAATCAAAATTCTAAAACCTTATTGAACATCTACATAAAGTATGTGACAATACTGAAGAGAAATCAAATGCATAAAATGAAAAATGAACGCGTAGTTTAGGTCACAAGCTTAAATTGCCAATTTAAGAAATTCGACCCCTGTTGGCCCCAATTTTTCAAAGGCAAAATTCTAAAACCTTACTACGCATCTGAATACAGTATGTGAAAATCTTTTATATAAATTAAATACATAAAATTAAAAATGAAAGAGGAGTTAATGTCACCAGCTTAAATTCGAAATGTTCAAAATTCGACCTCTGTGAGCCCCAATAGTCGAATGGCACATTGATATTAAACATGTGTATTATGAGTAAATATATGGTATATTAGTATCCTTATGGTACAAATAAATTGTAAAAATTAGAAAACAGATATTTATGCTAATAAGGTGGGGGGAGGCTATGAGGGGCCCAAGGCAGGGTCCTGTCCTCAAACTCTTGTGCAAAAACGACCCTGTTCTATAGGTAATCTATGCTTTAAACATCGAAAATTACAAGAAGCTTTTCTTAGATCATATGGTAGTCAAACATGACTAATTTTAAACATTCTGAAATTAAGACACTTAGGAGAATCATAAACAGTTGTAACCCAAGTTTGCTTAAATTGATCAAAATAGCGCTGTTTGACTAGATTTGATAAATTAACATTTTGTTGGCACGCTTTATGATAACCAATACTCTGATAAACCACAACCATTCAATGTTTTCTCAATACTAACAATCCATTTAGAATGGAAAAAAAATTTACAGCGCATATTGTACAATAACTGGTATAAAGTTACAGCATTTTTATCCTGCTTATTACACATAATTCTTTTCTAAAATGAAATCCCTCTGATTTTACTAAAATATCAATTGGAAATCTGCGTAGTTCACCATATAAAATACAATTAGGTGTACTTTTCTTCAAACCAAGAATAGATTTATAAAATTGTAAACAAAACGATTCAATTATACTATTGTTACCAAATCCTCATATCTCACAACCATACATTAAAATGGGTAAAACCATTGTGTCAAAAAGTTCTATCTGTATATCAATAGGCAAATCATGTTTTCTACTCTTTTTCAAAATACTAAACATAGCTTTCCTAGCCTGACTCACTAATCTTTCTTTATTTTTACAAAAAGAACCATTTGATGAAAAGCTTATTCGAAGATAAGTAAAATCATCTGTAATATCAACACTGTTACCATTATAAGAAAATACAAGATTATAATTCAACTGACATGTGCGTTTTCTAAAAATTACAAACATTGACTTCTAATTTCCAATATTTACAGGGAGTAATTTGATTAAAAGGGCTGAAGTCACGTGTATGACGCGTTATGTGCGTCATAAATATTTATTTATGCCTAAGCATAAATCGATTTATGCCTAGGCATAAATCCATTTAAGGCTATGGATAAATGATTTATGCCTAGGCATAAATTAATATTTATGACGCACATACCGTGTCATACTCGTGATACAAATGCCATGAATAAAGTACCCAGCATTTTGCCTTATGTGGGGCAGGCGAAATATTTTTCTGTCTTGCTGTTGTTAAACAAATAAAAAGGTTTTAATTCGATGATGACTAAAAATTCGAAATTTGTAAAATCGAGATATATGAGTTATGCGTAAATTAGAACGAAATTTCGAAAAGACTGGTAATATTTTGAGGTCAATCTGCTCTCTTT
Source organism: Mytilisepta virgata (assembly GCA_028015205.1). Classification (NCBI taxonomy): domain Eukaryota; kingdom Metazoa; phylum Mollusca; class Bivalvia; order Mytilida; family Mytilidae; genus Mytilisepta; species Mytilisepta virgata. The sequence goes on along the minus strand of CM051521.1, from coordinate 48,739,450 downwards.
TACAATCAACAAACATATGACACAAGAGATAAAACTGAAATTGCAGGGTTCTATTTTTGTAAGTATTATGTAATGACATTGTTTTAACACTCGTGCAGTTTACATTTATATGTTCATTAACTGAAACGAAACGCAGGTTTCATTTTGCATTCCGTTTTTTTTTCTCATATATTAAGGATGATCGCTGGTGTAATAGGAAATAAATAGGATTTGAAATAGGTGTTTTAGTTTGGGAGAACATATATTGTAAACAAATAAGTAAGAAAAAAATATAGGTTCATGTGCTCATTTTAGAGCTACAAGGCCTTGAAAATTTGTAGGAAATGGGTTTCCTCTGGATTTTTCATTGTCTTTGCATTGACAACTTCAGTCTCTCAAAAATATATGAAAAAATAAAAAGGATTCCATAAAATTTTGTCAAATACCATTTTAAGGTATATATGATTGAATTATAAAAGAAAAAGTGGGGGTTCATGGGCAAAAAATTTCATGTTTAAGAAATGGATAAAACTCGAGGATTCCGAAAATCTGACAAAAAGACCAAAACATGACCAGCGAGCATCCTTAATAGCCTTCCATAAATTGCACGTTTTTATATGAGTTTTGGTTTATAAGTGTAAATCTACAACGAGAAAAATTTTGAATGTTTGTTATTTGCTGTCAGAACATATAAACCTTCGTCGTACACTAATAATACACATGATAAAGTTTTGCAGATATATCTTTGCATCCGTTATATACAATTTTGTTATACCATGAGTGCGTCATTGTAACAACTACACACGCAAACACTTCTTAAATTTCGCAAACAAATATGCAACTCTGTGAATAAGAGCATGATGAATCGAACCACAAGTCTCCAAGAGATGTAGATTTAATGACAATACAAGGTTGAGAAACTGATTCTGGCTGACCAGGATACCAATTGAAATATGTAAGACTGGTTCCATCATCTAAACGCCAGCTTCCGTCCGCTTGCTCTTCGCCCGCAATACAAATTCTGGTATGACGCCTCCCAGCTGAAACGAAAACTACCACATGAATGTCACATTTTATGTAAATATCGTACAGCTTTCGATACATCAGCAGAAATCAAAGTTTTTACTGACTTGTCTTTTCATGACAGATAGCATATTTATATAAATTATCAAGTAGAATCATTACTAGAAGTACATTGTAGAGTGGATTTTGGTATTTATATAATTTATAATGTAGATTAAATTCAAGTTAGAGGCATGGGTGGAGCATACTGACATTATGGCGAGTATACATATTCTTCAATAAAAATAATACATTTTTGCATGGAGTATAAACATTGTGGACAATCATTTTCGGTATCGGTAATTTTTTAAATACAGAACTATCCACAAATATTGACCAGTAAGCTTTTGGCAAAGATTTCCATTTCGAATCAGTTTCAGTGGCAAGGGAATTTTACAGTTATACTGTCTATATAGATATTCTAGCATGTAAATTAGATATGTCTTTCCGTACGTATGCTTCCCCTTAAAATATTTCATTTCATCTCATTGCATTAAAAACCTCAATTCTATATTGCCATAACTATATATAATGTTTTAAACTTTTAAATCAAACCTGTCTTTATTGTTTGGAATATTGATTCACTTTTGATGTCATTAATACACTATTCTAATAAAATAATAATTTTTTATTTATTATGGGTTGCACGCGCCTGACGTCATAGTCAAAATTACAACGCCATTCTTTTGAATCTCATAAGAGCAACTGTCAGAACGGGCAAATAATACAGTTGTTTGGACTTTCTTTTTTGCTCCAAAGTACAATAAAATCAAATAAAAAGTAAGTTTTATTGTTATCAAGTTTATTGGGTTTAATTTTCTACCGTTTTCGATTTCTTTTTCAGAAGTTCCAAAATAAAAATGGCCGTCACATGAAAGGCCTTGAAGTACCACTTCGTTTACCTAATTTTCCGTGTTTGTCATATTAGAATCGAAATAATTCATGGGAGCCATATACAAACAAACAAATACTTTATTGCTTAACCAGAAGCGCCCACAAGGGGCAGAATAATTAACATTAATTTCATAGAGTGATTACAAATGATTCAATGTGATTAAGATACAATTATAAATCAAAAGGTGTACAACAAGCAGAGCTAATGACTGAGAGATGACAATGTATGAACAGTGTTATTTATAAAACAATTTATATTTTATGTAAGTATATAAAAGTGTACAGAATGTAGGTAAAATAATGGACGGAGTAAAAAGATTAATTCATATTATGTAGACCACCAATATTGCAGAGATGGGGGTCAGTGTGTATTTTGGGTTTAAGTAGATAATAATGTTTCTGTGTGATAATAATTTTCTTAGCAATTCTCCAATTATTTGAAGTATAAAACTATCTTCAGATGACATAAGCCATATAAATTGTGACTTTATGTCTAAATTTTTAAAATTCTTATATTGTTTATTTACTTCATGTAAAAAATAATCACGTACATTTGCAAGTTTATGGCATCGAAGAAGAAAATGTATTTTTTCATCCTCAACCTCAACACCACTTAGCCTGCAAATGCGCTGAGACACCTCAAGATTTTTATATCGACCTCTCTCAATCTCTAAGTCATGAGCACTTATCTAAAATTTGCTAATAATATTTCTAGTATTGAAATCTAGAAGAAGATATTTTTCTAAACATATATGGTTTTTAAATGACCTGAATGTCCTGAGCTTATTTCCATATGATTTATTATCTCTGAGGTCATTATGGAGCTCAGTGTGCCAAATAGAATTATATTTTAATTGAAGTTTTTTGTGTAAATAGCTTTTTAATTTTGTTTTAAGCGTCATAATATACTGTTCATCAATTTCAAAGTATTTAAATAAAGATATCTCTATACCAGCTCTTTTTTCTGGTTCTCATACAGAGACTTTGAGAGGGAGAATACCTGTTTCAATAATAAATCTTCAGTTTTATATAAACGAAAGTAATATTTGATCATATTAAATATAATTTCCAGAAATAAAGGATATCTGCCCAATTCTCCCATCGCTGCAATATTAGTTGCTCTGTTGGATACCTCACGAATAAATTTACAAAAACTCATGTGTGCTTTTTCAACTACCAAATCTCCACATAGTTTTTTTTAAAATAGGTGTCACCCTGGGTGTTAAGTTTATTACAGTTAAAGCCTCCCCATATTTCACTGCCATACAGAAGAACTGGTTTAACTGTATGATCAAACACATATAGTAGAGTTTTAATATTAGGTTGTTGGCCGGAGAAGCATTTTTTAAATTTAAATAGGGCCTTCAAACCTTTATTATATAATTCCAGAACTATTAAAAATCAAGGTTTTGGTCTTTTTAATGTTGACTTCTAGTCTCCAACGGTTACAATAATCTTGAAGTTTATTAAGTGATTCCTGTAATCCATTTGCAGTTTCAGACAACAATATAAGGTCATCAGCATACATTAGACAGTTAAGTCTCTTGGTTCCAAGTGTAACTCGGCAACAATTAGTATCAAAGGCATCAGCAATATCATTAACAAATATTTTATATAAAAGAGGGCCCAAGTTGTCCCCCTGTCTAACTCCTGTGAAAGAGGAGAAGCTATCAGTTATATGACAAGAGTCCACCTTAAAAGACAATTGGGTTTTACTATACATATTCTTAATAATTGTATAAAATAAATCACTAAGACCAAGTTTTCTAAGTTTATAAAACATGCCTTCATGCCATACCTTATCAAAGGCCTTTTTAAAATCAATAAAACAGGTATACAAGTGTTTTGAACCTGGTTGAGTGTATTTGTTAACAAGGCTTTTTAGTACAAACATATGATCTGATGTACGTTTGCCTTTGCAAAATCCAATTTGCTCTGGGCAAATGAGATTCTTTTTAATACACAATTTTTCTAATCTGTTATTAAGTATTTTTGTAAACACTTTACTTAAGCAGCTATTAACTGTTAGTCCACGGTAATTACTGGGGTCTTCTTTTGAGCCATCAGCCCAAAGTTTTGGATAGTTTCCTGTGGATAAAATCAAATTAAAGGCCTTATTAAGAGATTTAGTTAAAAAACTTTGACTTGATTTAATCATTTCATTATTAATACTGTTAGGGCCACATGCTTTTCTATTTTTTAGGTTGTATAACTATTTCTTTATCTGTAATTACAAAATCTAGTTCAGTGAAAATTTTTTCATCTTTCATATCATGTAATCATTCTAATATATCAGGTGAGGGGGTTACATGTTTCTTATTCAGGTTTTTTTTTTAAATATTCAGCCCATTCTGTACCTGTAAGATTGGAGGAAATTCTTTTAGAATCAGAATTATTCAAGGATTCCAATAATGGTTTATTCTGGCTATTCCAACATGTTAAATTCTAGACTTTAATTAGTAAGAATTTCATGTAGGGATAGCCAGAATGTTTGTATAAACAATGGATTATAACTGTTTGTACTGTAAAAACAAGATGTGATATTTTCATAGGTAAATGTGTGTTGGCATGCATGGTGTTTGGGAATAATTCATTTTTCTTACACTGGTTTCTGAGTCTCTCTTATTCATTATAACAAATACAAGAGTAAATTATAGATATCTTTATTTTAATACAAATAAAATAACATTCATATCTATGGAGCACAATGAACATTTACAGCACATATTAATATATTAATTATATATTGAAGTCTTTAAAATGTCAAAGCACATATGAGAGAGCACTATTTCAAATTTCAAATTTTAAGTTAGTCTAAGTGCAGAAGATGGGATGCAGCATCAGCAAACTGAAGAGGTGTAATCTCCTGGTTCTGTAGGCGGGTCTTGAGTGTGGTTAGTCTTTAGTCGATTTCTCTGTACTTGCGTTTTCTTGGTACACGTTTTCCCCCGGCTTGGTACTGTAATAAAGTACAGACATGGACAGCTTCCTCGCGTTGTAGTAATGAAATCATGCTGAAGATGTTTGGGTGCGGGGCCTTTACAATTTTCTTTAACTTCCCATGCCAGCCTTCAAGATGATTTGTAGTTCTAGGCCCATCTGATGCGTAGTGGTTCCAAAGGTCGCGGTTAGTCTCTACCCAGTAGCTGGTGACGTAGTCTGTGAACGGGAGAGTTGGTACATTGGTGTCTGAGTTGTCGATGTCTTGCAGTGCTTCAAATCAAACGTCTTTCACTGAGTCAGGGGTAACAGAGGTAGGACAGCAGCACGTCGTACAAGTGAGTGGATGTCGCCGTTGTCTTTATAAGGAATCTGAAAACCGTGTTTCTGTGCGTTTCTCCAGATGCACTGAGTGTAGTGGAAAAAGCAGCCCTTGATGTTAATACCTAAAATAGATAAAAAGATAAATATACACATGCATTTATTACATACAACATTAATATATATATAAATAGTAGGTTGGAGACTCATCTAAGACAATATTTTTTATCATACATTTATATAAAAAAGAAAATGATGATACCTGGGAATACTTGAGTTGCTGCATTTCTGATGGCTACTTCATAGTCTAGGAACATGGTAGTGGGTTGAAGTCTGATGTCGTAGCGCTGGCATACTTCCTGTAGAATAGTCAGTAGTCTGGTGTAGATCTGTACGCTCTTTCCTGTAGGAGACTGTAAACTAGAGGGAAGATGGTACCGTCAACAATAGCATGGAATGTGTAAAGCTAATATAATAGGGTCGGACAAGAATAAAATGTGCCGTCTGCGTATAGTGTATTTGATGCTGCCAAGTGAGTAAGATTCTGTTGAGTGCTGAAGAGTAGAATGCGTCCAACGGTATTGTCGTCTGCAAGGAGAAACGGCTCTCCATTGGTGGTCTATGTCCATGCTCCGTCTAAGTGTAGGTCTGCTGTAGAAGTGGGTAGTGCGGTTAGTCTTTTGCGTCTCTCGTTGTAAAGCTGGTCTTTGCAGGATTGGAAGGTTGGTACGTTCTGTACAAGAAGCTGTGCATCGTCATTCCATTCTCTGTTACGTAGCTTGACTAATTCTTCCTGGTATATACTAGGGATTGGTGTGAGTTCTACTCTGGCTCTTGCTTTCATTGACTGTAAAACTTCTTCAACTCTGAGTTTGGTCGGATTCTGTTCATGTGTGTGGTTTCCAGCTAGTTTGGTAGGTATGTTGTTCAGTGTGTTTATCGTCGCGTAATTTTATTACATCATTTATCATATGATTATTTATCTTAATCAATTAAAAATGTAGGTAAATATTTGGAATCCAACAAATCTCAGGTAAATTTACCTGTAAAATTAATTAGTGACTAATTACTAAAACAACATAACCCACTACCACAACACCTATTGTTCTTTGCATGTAGGAATAGCCAGAATACTATTTTTTAAAATGTTGGAATAGCCAGAAGATTTAGGATTTTCCTCTCTCAAATTATCTAGCTGATCAATCAGATTTGCTCGAAACTGTCTCTGTTTCATTTTGCGAGCTTTTCTGTAAAGTTTCAGAGTACTAAAAAAGGATGATCTAATTTGAGGATCTTTATTAAACTTCTTAAAAAGTTTTTCCTTCTGATACAAGTTTCTGTTCATATTTATAAGGGAAAAATCAAACCATTTTGGCAACTTAAAAAGTTTTTCCTTCTGATACAAGTTTATGTTCATATTTATAAGGGAAAAATCAAACCATTTTGGCAACTTCTTTTTATTATGTTTACTTTTAACTTTATGAACCTTTATCTTAACAGATATATTGGCTGCATCATGAATAATGTTGTTAAGGTCCTTTAACATGTTATCTGTATCAGTAAGTATTTTGAATCATTAAAAGAGTTAATTTTTTCCTGAATCAGTAATGATGCTAATGCATCCTGAAAATTTTCAGCTGAATTTTCATCCCAAACATACTGGGCAGGGATAATGTTAACATCTGTGTAAAGTATATCAAATTTACAATTCACCATTAACATCATGGAGATTTGGCAGTGATCAGAAAGATCTGCCCTAAAGTCATGCACATTGAAAAACAGTATGTTATTCAGAATACTTTCGGATGATAAAAAATAATCTACAAAACTACTACCCAAAGGTGAGTGGCATGTAAGTTGGCCTATAAAATCACCATTTAAAATACGAAGACCCATCTGTATACACATATCATTCAGAATTTTTCATCTGTGGGATGCAATATTTATCCTGACTGTGACGTACTGTTATATTTGTATCAGGGTTATAATTCTCAAACAGTGAGATATGGCTATCTAAATTTTCATTTTGAATAAATTTTAACTTTGAGGAGCCAGTTCTAGCATATATATCACCACCAATTAATTGTTTCCCAATTTTGGAATACTTTGCAATATAATTTTCAATGTAATCAAAAATATCATATGTTAATGATTGTGAATATGAGGAGTTAGCTGGAGGATTGTACATAAAACAAAGATAAATGTCTTCAGTCAAACCAAAGAATTGCTTACACAGCTTGAGCCATATATAGTCAGTTGTTTTATGTTCCAAAAAATTTATACCAGCTCTTAATGTTGAACTCACATGCTTTGTACAACGAGTAGATAGAGGGCGAATTAAATGTACTGCTTTAAAGTCTTGCATTTCTAATGAACAATGTGCATCATCATGTGAACAATGTGTTTCTAGAAGACAAAATATATCTTTCATATTTAAGTCATTGATAAATTGTGGGTCACTGTACTTGTTGTATCCCTTATGCTTAAAACCATTGATATTTCAACATCCAATATGTAGGGTATTTTTACTAACCATTTTGGAACAATACATGTAAGAAAAAAGAGGGTATTAAAAGACAAAAACAGACATACCTAGTGTTTTACAAATATGTTTAGCCACTATAGTTGTGTCTTTAAAAGTAATAGTAAATATGTCACATGTATAAATTGCAATAAGTGGTGGAGGGGAAGTAACTCCAATTTGAACAATATATATAAAACATGTACGTACTAGATTTTAATGTGGGTAGCATTATTTGCTTAAATTTTACCCCTCGCTTCCCCTAAAATTTTGCTCAAATAATGTTACCCGTATTTATATCTACGACAAATATATGGCTCCCATGAATCATTTCTGAATTAGTTAAACAGTCTGAAGTCTGCTACCTGTTGATGTATACGTATAACCTTTCCCTAGATCTTTCTTTTTCAAGACTTTTATTTATGAAGTTATGGTATGAACTTAATTTACGGGGTATCACAAACGATACTCTACTCTAGAGGGAAGTGGTCTTTTGACATCCAGTTAATGCTCTGGTAATTTCAGATCATTCTGTGTACGTTACTTTGTCACTTTCATGCAAATATTTAATTAGCCACTGACCTAGAATGTTGGGTGGCGAGAGTAATCATCAAAATGATTAACTCCGCTACATTCTTTGTGCCTGTTCCAAGCCAGGACCATGTGTCTTCAGTGGCTGTTTAATTTTTGTGAAATACTTTTTATTTTCGGATTTTGTGGCTACTTTCGTTGAATTTTTGACGGCAATATTTTTGGGGCCATTTAATGCTTGTCTTGTAATAGGAATTGCTACTCTTTGTTGAAAACCAAACAGCGACTTCAAGATGCCATGTCGTGTTTGTTCTTGTGAAATTTTTGTCTTACTGACGATGATCTCATATACTTAAATTTCCATAACACTTACAAAGAACATAGATGAGATAATCATGCTTTTCTTGTGAGTCAACAGCAGCTAACTTCCCACCTGAGTTGATACACCTCTGTTTTATAGTAGGAAAATCAATGGGTGATATATCATCGACCATGTAACAAAACTGTAAATGTCTGTAGTTTACAAAATAGGACGGACAGCTTCCTGTAATAAAATAGTAGAATTATATTTCTCTAATTCATGGTCAATTTAACCCTTTCTTCACTCGTTCTTAATCAAAATCAAATAATCCTCGAGTAACGATGTAAGAATCTGTTTCTCTAATGATTATTAATTTTGATTTATTCCATTTTAATTTGCATATGATAAAAATACAAGAATTTCATTGGTCGGAAGGGCAAAATCATAAAAGTTTATACATCGATAAACCCGTATTTGGCAAGTATATTCATGCGATTTCTTGATTATTTAAAGTTTCAAATGAGAAATTAAATGTGAAGAAGGCTGTAAAAGAATAAATTTTAAGGATAATACTGACAATAATAGTTAAAATTTAATGAGAAATGGTTTAAAAATTGATGAAAATTGTGTTTTCAAAAATTCCACGAAAATTTGCAGCACGGACGGTCAAGATTGCAACGTCATATTTGTAAACAATTCTTCAAACGGAAAAAATCGGACATTGCGTGAATTCTGTACGCTTCAGATTATGTTAAAATCTATCAAAACCTAAGCTCCCTTGTTTTTTCGATTTGTAAATGACTGTTGACTTTTTTATTCAATTGCTCAGCTGCCAGATTCAAGATGGATGACGCCTGAAAAGAGCAAAGTTATTATTTTTGTTTACTTCGGTTAGGAACAACCTTTCGATTTTTGAAATAGAATTATAAGGATTAAATACGATTTTGTATGAGATTATCAATGTGTAAACTCGGCCTTTTCACTCACAAACTCAACATAAAGTCCTTCGGATTTATTTAGTTTGTGAGTGAGTCGGTCGAGTTTACACATCGATAAACTCAAACAAAATCGTATTTAAGCCTATAATAACTAATCTAGAAATTCTAATACCTACAGATCTACAACAAGTTACCGAACAACACACTAATTCAGGAACATTTTACAACACCTTTACGCAGAAAACCCGATAATCTGTTTATCGTACCAATTCTGTACATTTCAGTCACCCCTGCAAGACATTTTTACACTTTGTTGTCCTCCTGAAGGTTAGCTTGATAACGTCTGCTGTCACATTAATTGTGACGTCGCTAATAAGTCCTGCGCTCATATTGTGACGTCGCTGATAACTTCTCATACGTCACAAAGCCTTAATACGGAGATTAGAGAGCGACTGAACAGGCTGATATAGATGAATAGAAGTACTATCAACATTTTACTCAATCACAAGCGATAATTTTGTTGGCACGTTTTATGGACTGCCAGAAATATAACGTTTCGGTCAATTTGGCAGCTTATAAATTTATTATAAACTATCCAAGATAGGCTTAGATAACATACTAGCGGATGCGTCTTGACTAGTATTCAATATAATTCCACAGAATTATGTCAGTTTGACATACACATGACGACAGGGTTTGTTAACAAGCCAAACGACAAAAAACAACAATAATATCAACATAAAAATAATTAAAAGGTTCAATGTTTCGACTTACTATTATCACATGCACAAAATGTGATGTTTACAGTTCAAAATCTCGTCAATGACGCCACTGGTGGTATTTATAGACCATTTTATATCTCATGAGGTTTTGAACTTTATAATGATCTCTTTTTGTGTGCGTGATCGAAAAGTATCTGACCATGTAAAAGGCGGCAAATTCCATTAAAGCGGAGGAAATATTTGAAAGATACCTCACCGTAAAGTGCACTATATCATGTATATATAGAATAATAGGGAGTTTCGTTTTTGAAACGGACTATATCATGATATGGTCACTATCAAAAACGCAACTACATATTATTATGATTATCGGTAATTCATTTTTTTTCTGAAAAATATCACTTTTTCAACTAATTGTAATGTGCACTCTTTTTTCAAAGCGGAAGAAACTTGTAATGTGATTGGTGCGTGACATCATTTTAAAACACATTCTTGACAATGAATGGGAAAGGAAAATATTGACGTTTTGCGTGAATTGACGACATCTCATCGATAATTTCCGTAATTCATTTTCATTGGACGATCAGATAAGTAGATCCTTCCGCATTACGTCACATAATGTATTGCTTAATATTTTCAGTGATACAGCTAACACTTGTTACTTGAAAGAAAAAAAAAGACTGTTCAACAAACTTACATGTTGTCTTCTTTTTGGACAGAACAAATAACGCGAGAACTTACTCATTGGCTTTTTTAGTAATTCATTTGATTCTTGGTGCTCACAATATACAATAAACCTTACCTCGAAAGACCGACGGTAAATGTGATTATCAAGAAAATTGTCATCGTTAACTTATAAACTAACAATGCAAAGCATCCAGTTCGTATGGGTTTAATGAATGATATGTTATTTACTATATTTTCATATTGTTTGTTTTTAAAATTCACTTTTAGGCAAGAGGCTATAGTAGGCCTTGAAATTCCCCAGAATCAAGCGTTTTGCTCAATTAACCTCGAGTTTTCTTGGCGGCCTCAGACTCCCACCCGATTTACTGCCTTCTCCAGCACAGAGGGCAAATAAAGAGAAGGACAGAATTAACATACATATTGCAAATATACTTAAAGAGGACAAATATACCTAATAAGCAATCAAAGTTCAACAAAGTCAATCCGGTGGAAGTCACAAATCGGTGGAGGCACATGAAATGTTACGACAGTGGGAACAGGTCCAACATCATCTTATATATTGGAACTGTAAAGGTCAATCAATTCGTGACGACAACCTTTAAAATTCTTAAGTGATGACATAAACTTATCCCTGATAAAACCCTGGTTAAGAAGCTTTTGTGACAGCAGTAATCCTCTTTGTCGAAAGTCAGGGTAACTCACGCATGCCCTTGAAAATCGGTTAAGTTGAGAAATGTAGACGCCATATGCAGGCGATGCTGGTTGATATATTGCTACTCAAGAAGGGAAAGTTAACAATAGGAAATTCGAAGTCATCACGTTTGTCATAAAGTGTTGTCTTCAAATGTCCCTCATTGTCTATTTCAAGAAGTGAAGTCATCTATATAATGAAAAGTGAAATTATATGATTGGGCTAGTTTCTTTTTGTTTTCACGAAGTAGCCCTTGAATGAAGTCCGCTTCATACGAATACAGACACAGATTGGCGAGGAGAGGAGCACAGTTGGTTCCCATTGGAATGCCGATTGTTTGTTGAAAATTAGACCACCAAATTCAACGAATATGTTGTCTATGGGAAAATGTAACATGTCTGTAATTTCATCTTCAGAATACTTTTTGTCAGAATCAGAGTGGTTCTTCACGAAATAAGCCTTTTCTAGAGATTTATACCTGCGGTTGCCATTTATCTTGAAAGAACATTGATGAACAGAACTAGTTGTTTTAAGCGATCTTTAATTGAGAATATGGTATGGTAGTGTAGAGTGTAGAGAAGTCGAATGTTTTATGCTGTTGCATGTAGCCAAAGATTTTTATTTTAGATATTGTAGTAATTTTTTTTGGAGTTTTTAAGAATCTACATCTGATTGGCGCCACTGGTAGAATATGATGTTTCGCAGTAATTCTGAAAGCCCTCTTTAATACATGTCAATATGAATGTTAAAATGTTTGAAAGACGCGTTTTAGTGCAATTAGTTGACCCAGCAATGTACCTTTCTTTAAACGGATTCTTAGTATGTAGTTTAGGAATCCAATAAAGAGCAGGAAGGTCCATTTCTTCACCCTTTGTAGAAACGCTAAAGGAATGAAGAACGGTTTTGTGGTTATCAAGGACTTCCTGCTTAGTGAGTGTGGTCGCTGTATAAGTTGGGTTACCCGCAGTGTTATATATTCCCAACTCGTTTCTAAGACACTCAAAATAAAAGTTCTTTCTTGCAGACAAAAACGATGTTATTTGGGGATTTGTCATGGAGGCGAGTAAATTTTTCAACAACCTTAGGGTCTTTAAAGGTGGATGTAGCTTTAGTGCTCATAACCCTCGGGGTTTTTTAATTCGTAGTTGTATCATTGATCTTATAGCCTTTGCCCACTCTGAAAGTGTGTCAGCAGGTTCCTGTTCCTTTGAAGTCCATTTTCTAGCATAGTCCTCAACAGAATCCATCAGCAATTTGAAATTATATTTCCAATCAATTGGCTGAGGTTCTCGGTATTTGGGACCTTTAGCTAGCATATTTTTTAGCTTTTGATTATCAACTAGATTAAGATCTTCAGTGATAACATGCAGGACTATAATTGAATGGAGATGTCGAACAAGAGCAGTCAGGGGGTTTAGACTTGAGTTCATCGGAATTAAGGTCCCGCAATGCCCGTTTTTTAATTGAAAATCCCCTAGTGAATACGATAAATTGAAACAAGTAGACGAAATGGGAAATGCATCTGATTCCCTATTAAATACACTCTTATTTCGATTGAGTAGACGAAATGGGAAATGTCTCTATTTCCCTAGTAAACACACCAAATTTAAAAAAGTAGACGAAATGGGAGCCTCTGGTTCCCTAGTAAGTAAAGTCAAGAAATACCAAAGGGATATTCGAGGGAGAGAAAAATCGTAACAACTGACAAACTCCGGAGAACAACGAAGACAAGACCAAAACAATACATGCACTACAATTAAAAACTAAAAACATAGGAACAACATGGACCCCACCAAAAACAACGGGGTAGACTCAGGTGCTCCGAAAGAGTAAGCAGTCGCTGCTTCCTGCAGGACACCCGCCATGCTGTCCATGTCAAATCCGGTATGAGGAAGGGATAATACCAATGGAACAGGTCCATTTTCATTTGGGAAACGGTTTTTTCATACCTGTCAACCAAGTCATGATGACGCCCATAAAATGTTAATAAGGATGACTTCAGCTTAGGAGCAACGTACCCCTGTCTGAGCAACTTTTCTGTCAGGAGCCGGACTCTGTCCAGGAAGTCAATGTATATGTCACAAGCTCTGGAATAACGTATGAGTTGTGAAATATATACTCCATACGCCGGCGCTTCTGGAATATTGCTGCTCAAAAATGGGAAGTTGACGATTGGAAAGTCAAAGTCATCCCGTTTGTCGTAAAGTTTTGTATTCAACCTTCCTCTGGTGTCAATTTCGAGGTGAAGGTCAAGATAAGATGCAGACTTGGCAGTGTCTGTGATGTCCTTAATTTCAAGCTCATTTGGGATAGATGAGATGTAAGAAATTCCCAACACGTGAATTGTTGAGTGAAAAGACATCATCTATGTAGCGGAAGCTTGAATTAAAGGTACGGGCTAATTTCTTCTGTTTTTCCTTAGGAAGCACGCCAAGGACGTCTGCCTCATATTAATAAAGGAACAAGTCGGCCAGTAGTGACGCACAATTAGTACCCATAGGAATGCCAATTGTCTGTTGGAAAACACGTCCACCAAATTTAACAAATATGTTGTCGATTAAAAATTCAATCATCAGGACAATTTCGTCCTCTGTATATTTTTTGTTAGATTTAGAGTGGTTTTTAACAAAGTATGAATTAACTCTACCAATGTCTATCTGTTGTTGCCATTTTTATTTTGAAAGCATCTATGGATTAGATCTTTCAAACACACTCTTATTTTAACTGAGTAGACAAACTGGGAATTACCTCTTGTTCCCTAGTAAACACACTAAACTTTAACAAGTAGACAAAATGGGAATTTTTTCATATTCCACAGCAGACGGAATGGGAATAGACCATATGGGAATAAACCAAATGAGAGTAGACCAAGTGTAATGCTACCATATAATTCATGTAATTATAATTATGTAAAGAAATTAATTCGATAAAATAAAGAACTATAACGATTGTAATGCAATTCTGAGTTTCCCCACATCGGGAAAAAAATCGAAAACATTTTGTAACCTCTCACAGGCAACGATGAATATTTACATTTGAATTAAATTATAGGAAGAACATACCCTTAAGGTGATAATTGCAGGTAAATAACCACCCTGATGAAATCATGATTAAAAGAAAATCGGACGAACATCAACCATCGTCAACTGAATACACAATTTGGATTTCATGTTGATTATTCTGTTTATTTTACTATTAATGTATAATTAATATGCAAACAAAAGGGACTGTTTTGTGCCAATGAAACGTGGTGCTTTAACATGATTTATGATTATCAATGATATACCTATCACTTATCTCAATGAAGCCATAAACTAATTTAGCTGATGATTATTGTTTATAATAAACAAAGCAACAGGTGATAAATTCTTTGGTTTGGCAGGTAATACAACAAGAGAAAGGTTATATCTTGTTAAAATACGCATATAACTCGTAGTTTTTATTTTCATTTTTTTTTAAACTATGATACATATTGGCATCAGTCTTGGAGAACAAACCGAAACCTCGAGATCTGCATTTTTTCCAAAATTACTTCCACAGAGTATGCAGAGTTGACACATTTTTGCAATACTATTGAAAAAAAATGCAACAAAATGCAACAAAATCGACTTCCGTCTAGATAAACTCGTAACGAAAACTATCCCTTTTTCAATTTATTACTTTCTTATCATTATTTAGGAAAAGGAACACAAAATAAATATCGAATTTTAGGTAGTTGTGAGATTTAAAAAAAAAAATAATAAATAAACGATGAAGAAAATTTAAACTTCCCATTAAATTCTCCTCAAAACACAAATCTTCGAAATGGTCCTCTTAAACTACTTGGTTCTTCGTGTGCACATACTCAGCAACCGGAATCCTTAAACTGAGAAGCCATTTCTCATATAACTCTGATTTCTTTTCTGGGTTTCGAATGCTAAAAATACCTTTTCCTTTACCGAATCGCTTCAAGCCATTTTGAGAACGTATGCCCATGACATGCCACTTTTGATTTAGGACTTTGTGGTTTTAGCACTCCACCCACATCGATTGTGGCCCAATTTATACAAAAATGGCTGGCCTCCACAGATAGCTCATATGAAATTATTTTTTTATCCCTTATGAAAACCTTATTGAATTGATCAATAAAACAAACTAAAACCTTCTTATTTAGGGATAATGTTTACAATAGGTTTTGGAATTTTTCCATAGAACTTGGGCCTTAAGCCTTGCTGACATATTCAAATAATGGTATAATATAAAAACTGGTAATCCGCTCACCTGGTACTCCTTATATAATTTAACATAATCTTACCATCATTTGTACGAAAATACAGCCATCCATTAGAGGCAATGCTTGGTCCCGGAACGAGATGGTGAAATACCTTTGAATGTATCACACATTCCCCAGTATCCGAATTGAAAAAAAATGACTGACATTTGTGATTTAAATGGCATATGATCGTGCAGTTCATTTTATCGAAATCTACTGATAAGATTTCAATGGCTCCTACATATTCCACATATCCAGTATAAGTTGGGTCTAATATAGCTTTGGTGATAGTAACAGCAGTTGAATTAAATATTTCCCTCGTTAAAACCAAGAAGAGCTGTACAAAGACCTTCATAATCATTTTCACAAGAAGAAACTGAAATTTCAGTTGATTTCTTATGGAAAACAAATTAGAAAGTTTTACGCTTGACTGATTATATATTTGAATGTTTCCTATGCTGCGTTTACACCAAACGCATGTCTTTTCATAACATTCTCTGTAATTTATATATGGAAACACGATTAACGTTTTAAGAAAATCGAAAATAATATTGTCTTTTTTAGAAGAGTCTTGTCTTATCAACTTACCCATGTAGTTAGTCTTTATTGCAATGCAATAAACCTTGAAATCTGAACATGAATCTCTAAGATTGAATTAAAACAATCTACCTTTGTTCGCTCATGTTTTATACTGCTAAAAGTTCGTCTTACAAACATATAATTTTTTTAATATTTCATTTGTAACTTTCGAAAGATTCATGAATTAGATTTTATATAATGTAAATTATTATTCTTCATGCTTGAAACTGTAATGATATTGATTACTGTAATATTTTGCATATGAACTACGGTGATATCGAAATCGGCAAATAACTGCCGTAATATGCCCACGTGCCTTATTACGTAACAATGGTAAAAATAGTAGACAATATTGCGTTTGATATCGCCGAAGGACTAACGTAACAACGCGGACAATTTAAAAAGGTTGTTGAAATTAATGAGAAACCAGAGTGAATTATCTTTTCCTAACCAATGTTGGTAAGGGAGATAATAAATTTTTCTCCCTTTTAGCCTCAGGACAAAATGGAGAGAATTTAATTATCTCCCTTACCTACATTGGTTAGGAAAAGATAACTCACTCTGGTTCCTCATTGGTTGTATATATTTCGCCAGTGATCTTAAATAAATGGCATTCAATATAATAATCACAATATTAGGGTCTTTTGACTGTTATATGCGAAATATTTGCCAGGTCACAGTGACATAGATTACCTTCCGCCTCGCGTCGGTTAATATGCCACTCAGACCTGGCAAACATTTCGCATATACCCGTCACAAGACCCTATAATATTAAGCAAATATATGTAGATTTTCGGAAAATATATTTTTGATTTGTGTAGGTTGCAATGTTTTAATATCGGGAAAGAAATAGCTGCAAAATGTTAATCAGCGTGCCGAAGGAATTTACACCTGTTTATATATATGATTACAAGCTATTCAGTATAAGTTAATGATGGACTATTCGAAATGTCAAAATAATAATTTAATTAATATTTTAATATATATATATTACATATGGTTAATAATTCTTACATTTTCATTGGATTATTTGGTCATGTGATTTTAAGGATATTTAGTGTATTTCTTTACTTTAAAAATCAAAACGGTGCCTTTTTGGTATATTGACGCTATGTTTCTATTTTTACCTATATTGACGCTATGTTACTAAATTTAGATCCGGATATTCGTCCGTTCCGGGCATATTTTATACATGTCGTTGTAAACAAATATGGCGGAAGGAGATCGGCAGCAGACGACAAAAAGAAAATTTGTAAATTTAAGTGACGATGACATCAAAAATATTGTAGAAAATGCTGATTCTGCAAACACCAAAAAGCAAAAGGCTACAAAGCAAGCAGTCAAATTATTTAAAGAGTACTTAACAGAAAATGAACTAAATCCTGACTTTGAAACTTACGATGTTGAGACCCTTGACAAAACTCTTACTAAATTCTATGCAGAAGCACGAGATAAAAACGGAGAGATGTACAAAAAAACTACACTTATGTCTTATCGACAAGGTATTCAAAGGCATCTAGATAGTGTAAAGGAAAATAAAATTGATATTGTCAAGGGAAAAGATTTTACAACGTCCGCAAAAGTGTTTGGTGGAGTGGTGAAGCAGTTAAAAAGGGAAGGGAAAGCTTCCGTAGACCATACCCAGTTTATTTGTGACACAGATTTACAAATCTTGTTCTCATACTTGGATTCATGGAGAAGTTCTGATTCAGCACAAGTGTTGCAGCACAAGGTATTTTCATTTTAATTTTTATTTCAGACAGGCCAGGCTTTTTCTCATGAAAAATGCACATACATTGTACATGTATCATAATTTGTATGCTTTAAGACAAGTATCACAGTGCAAGTATACGTACTTGATTGTCTAGATTTCATATAAAGCATCTTGTAGTTGTTCATTGTGCTAGCCATATGGATATTTTATACCCCTCCTTACACATGCTTAACTATTCTAGTGCACGATACAATGTTTAAGTGTTTTTTTAAGAAAAAAAAATGTTTTTTAAATAACCATGTAAATACTAGTATAAAATGATATGTTGCTTTGTTTTTGTATTTTAATACTATCAGAAAAAAAACACTTTGTTTTTGCAGGTTTTTGTAGATTTAATGCTGCATTTTGGTAGGAGGGGTCGTGAAAACCTCAGAGATCTCAAGAGAGATGATTTTGCTGTCACTAGAGATGGGTCAGGGGCACTGTATGCTTACAAAGTCAAGGACGTAATCACAAAAAATCACCAAGCAGATGACGCAAAAAGTGAGGGTCGGATGTATGAAATAAAAGGTATGTATTTATAACAAAATATATTATGCATTTGTAAATGGTTTTATAATGTAATTTCCAGAAGTTACACTGTTTGACATATGAGCCGGTATCTACATGTATCTGTAATATGTAATATACATGCAGCACAATTCTTTTCTTTTTTTAACAAATATACTTTTACCATAATCATCAAATTATTTTCTTTCAACTTTTGCCCAATAAAACCTGGTTTAACCCACAATTTCTGGCCTACATGTATCATTGCGTTCTTCAATTTCTTTGTGTCTTTGTTTTGTTTACTTACTTACATTCTTAAAATAGACACTTTCATAGATTCAGGATTCTTGAGTTAAAAATATGAAAAAAAAATTAAACATTGTATTGATTTTGCTGTCACTTTATTTCAGAAAGTCCTCGTTGTCCAGTTCGCAGTTTAGTGGCTTATATAAAGAAACTAAATCCCAAATGCAAGTCTTTTTTTCAACAAGCTAGGAAAGAACCAAAGGATGGGATTTATTTCAACAATATTGCACTTGGTCATAACTTCCTAGGTTCCATGATGAAAAAAATATCTGAGGCTGCTAAATTGTCAAAGGCATACACTAACCACTCCTTAAGAGCTACAACAGTCCACGTTTTAGATGCAGCTCACTTTCCGAGTCGGCATATAATGTCCGTCACAGGCCACAAATCTGAAAACTCATTGAGAACATACAGTGGACAAACAAGTGAAGAAACTAAAAGAAAAATGTCTGACACTTTAAACCACAAAACTAATGCCACTACTAGTAAAGTCTTGAAAACTACATCAACCTATGCTGCAGCCACCAGTACTTCTGTTTCTTGCCTAAATGACAACATTGAATTAGTTACACTGACAAGTTCACAGGAACAAGTTTTACTACAAGATATTGGTGATGGGATGGGGCTCAACTTCTAAATGATGGTCTCGATGATATTTTTAGCACCTTTGAACTACTTCCAGCTGAAGGGTCAACAACCAACGCACCTGTCAAAATGATGAGGGAACTAAATTCAACTACATGTATGAGGAACCCAATGATGCCGATGCCCAACTTGTATAACTGCTCTAATATAACATTCAATTTCAATTTTAACATGCCAAAAGAAGAAAAGTGACTCATTATCAAAGTTTCATACTTTCAGTCTGACTTTTAAAATTTACGTTTTCAGTGTGATAAATTTCTATTTTCAGTGTTAATATTTCATTTCTGACTTTAAAAAATATGAAATTGAATTATGTTCTTTTTTTGTCTCACATATGATATACATATACAAAAAGAATTGAAAATACAACAAAATCATGAAAAAAACCTCAACTCTCACACCAAGCCTAAAAAACAGAAACAATAAAAAAGCAATTGATCAAATTCTAATTAAAAAAACTACATATGTAATATAACAATGATGGACTTTTGACTCTGTTAATACATTATATATGGACCTGTTAGGAATATATTGACCTCGGACTTCGTCCTCGGTCAATATATGCCTAACAGGTCCATATATAATGTATTGACCTCGTCAAAAGTCTATAATTGATAAATATTTACCATTCTATAGTCATATGGATGTTTTGTAATGTTTCTAAGGACATACGCATTTGCTACATGTGAATACACGTATACATTCAGTTTTCACCGGGATTTCACGTTTCTGTTTGTTGGTAATTTGAATGAAAGGCATTTGGAAGCAAAGAAATAGTATACGAATAAAAAAGTAGTCATTTAAATCTACGCTAAAGGTGTTAAAACAAACAAACAAAAATTATATTATATTCTATTGATGTGTCACACATTAGCATATGTCATTCTTATTATTTCGGTTTGAAAAAATAATAAAAAAATAATGATAGAGAGTTTGATTTTAATCCAGTAGTTTTTTGTCAGATCAGAAGAAATTCCCATTTTTACATGATATTGTAAGTTCACTCATTTTAAGGTAGAAAGAATTAATTTACATATATTTAAATATTTCTTCTGGTTTGTCTATTGATTTTTGTAAACTGATTTACATATTGATATTTCATAGTAGAAAATTACAAAAATCATGCACTGATTCAGACAATGTATATATATGAATTTATACGGAGAACTCAACTTACAGATTAATTGGGGATGAATTTAAGAATTACCTACATCTCATCTATCCCAGTAAACTTGTACATAGATAATAATGGGCGGTTGAAATCAAAACTTTACGACAAAAGTAATGATTTTAATTTTCCGATTGTGATCTTCCCCTTTCTTAGCAATAGCATACAAAGGTCAATATTTACAGAATATTTAAAGAAACACATTTCTTAACAATCAACATCTGTATTTTAAGTTATAAATTATGCACCTGAAAAAATGACCCTGTCCTAGACAACTATACAGGAACTTATACCCTGTACTGGCCATAAGTACCGTATAATAATTGGGAGTCCCACGGGGGGGGGGGGGGTGTGACGTGTCGAAATGTCGAATGGACACAGCAAGAATTGATTGTATATCTGGTGCTCAACCATTCTGCACAGTTCTATGGTGTTCCCTGCATTCCTCTTGGAGAAAATGATCACACTAGTTCAGCATTAACAAAAAGAAGTAAAATAGTCATCAACATTAAAATGACTATTAAAAACACATTAATAACAAGTAATACTGTGTTAAGATACAAACACTTAAGTCGCCCAGACTCCGTGCTTGACTCTACAATCCTGCTTATCTGACTTAATGCAGCTCTAGAAATTGTGTCTATCTTTCATTTGAAGTTTTATGAAGATTGGATGGATTCAATTTATCAGATTTGTAATCCCGTTTCAATGGCAACAGAAGCCATCGTGAATAATTTAAAATCAAAGTGCAACTCCTGGCGTTGCCCCTAGCTTTCAAATCAAGTTTCATGAGGGTTGAATACATTTCATTTTCGGATTTTTTTTGTCCTGTTTCTATGGTAACGGTGGTCAGCTTAAAAGTCCCAAACCGTAGAAAATCTCTATTAATGGCACCTAACCTTCCTATGAAGTTTCATGAAAATATATAATTTTTTTCTTTACTTGTTTCAAAGCAGCCATATTGAAAATTTCAATACCAAAGAGGATATCCAGATTTGGTGCCTAGACTTCACCTGAAGTTTCACAAATATACGATTACTTTCATTTTATGTTTCGTTTCCATTACAAAAGTAGCCAATTCCAAAATCCAACGAACAAAGTATATATCTAGTCATGACTCCTCACCTTCATATAAAGTTTCAGAAAGTCTGGAGCAATTTTAATTTTTGGGATATTTTTTTTAGTTAGTATATTCTGTTCGCGTGTTAACAAGACTTGATTGCATATCTGGTTCTCAACCATTCTGCAGAGTTCTATGACGTTTCCTGCATTCCTCTCGGAGAAAATGATTTTTTTCTCACAAGTTCAGCAATAAGAAAAAGAAGTATAATAGTAATAAACAAAACCATCGTCGGAAACACACGACCGGTCGCGCTTAAGCTTTGCTTCCACTTTCCGACCGTGGGTCAATTCGTTCATTTTTTCGTTTTCATGAATATTCATGAATAAAATTGATGATTGAAATTGCTGCTAACAATAATGGAATTCTCCACTTTGGAGAATTTAACAATAGTGACGTTCTCCACTTTGGAGATTAAAAAGTTCTATGAAAGTAAAACAGTGCCCAAATGCGTAATGCAATTGATGATTTTTTGTTGTGTAGTGATTTTTTTCACGTGGTCATTAATGCATTCTCTTTGAAAGTATGAAAACCAGTTTACTTTATTTGAAAGCGATATCGAAAATACACTCGAATTGCGTATCGGCGATGACATATATCTTGACCCAAAGTTCGTCTTTTAACTGTCACTTGATTGGCTGTATTCGTAAGGAAACTGATCAAAATGGTTCAGGAATATATTAATGAGAACGGAAAAAAATGACTGAATTGACCCACGGTCGGTAAGTGGAAGGAAAGCGTAAGCGCGACCGGTTGTGGGTTTCCGACGATGAAACAAAACCAATAAGACTTGCACCCTTCGATTTGGGCGACTTAAAGACAAAATGCTCAATATTCAAAATGACTGAATTGACCCACGGTCGGTAAGTGGAAGGAAAGCGTAAGCGCGACCGGTTGTGGGTTTCCGACGATGAAACAAAACCAATAAGACTTGCACCCTTCGATTTGGGCGACTTAAAGACAAAATGCTCAATATTTCAACAAACTAGCCTTGATCACAAAAAAAAAAAAAAAAAAAAAAAAAAAAAATACAAAAGAGTTGTTAACAGTTCAAAATATAATCAAAAACTAAATCCGTGTTAGAACTAAAAAAAAAAACAAGAATAAGTTTGATTTGACGTTACACAGTAATTTGCATTATTAAACATTTTTCTCAAATAACTTGAACAATTCATTTCAAAAATATTTTCGATAATTTCACTACGGCACTAGGTCGAAACGATGGAAGACAGATTAAGACAAAGAGGATCATACTCAGTGTCAAGACACTTTTAACTGATTTTATGTTACCTGTCACTGGCTTTTAAGAATTGGTTGAAAATTTTCTCTCATCTGGGGTTATATAAAATTGTTGGTATCCATTTACGCACCATTGCATTAAAATTGCGAATAAAACACACAAATAAAGCAGACTAATGATGCAATAACACCGTTATTAGTACAGATTTGACCGTGGACTCTATGGAAATTATTTATGATGTCGGTCAACTGAGTTCTTAATTCAATGATACCAATTTTGATGCACAAGATGTGCACATTGCGTCGATTTACCACTCACCAGTTGTGCTCTTGGCCTAAAATGTTGAAAACCAAAACAATAATGCAGAACGTTGGAGAGAAAAATAAAAATAAATGCCAGATCAAAAGGGTTAAATCAAAACTATCCAAGGACAGAGCTATGCACATTCGAGGAAATGCTCCTGAGTTTTCAAAAAGTTTTTTGTAATAGTAAATTTAATGTGTCAATATCGGGCAAGTATCTAAATAGTGTTAAAAAGTAGATTTAATGCTTCTTACCATCGCGCGTAATATAGTATTTCCAGCCAGATCCAGAACTGGTTGGTGAAGACAAAAATGGATGGAACTGCTTTGAATGCATTACACATTCTCCTGTCTCAAAGTTATAGAAAAACGAAACACATCGAAGATTTAAAGTACATTCAGTGGAACATTCAACCATATTTAAAGCTGAAAAAGTTTCTACAGCACTTGAATATTCCACCAATCCATCATATCCAGACATTTTCACAGAATTCAAGTATCTAGTTATAACACTTGTTACGAAAATATGCGCAAAAGACAAACTTAGCATAAGAATAACTATTCTTTTCATTTTTGCGCTTCAAAATATTTTAAGATCGAAACTAATTTATTGAATATCAAATGAACCAGTTGCAAAAAGTACTACGAGGGTGTTAAATTTGTCCATTTGTGAATCGATTTTAAAATTAATTATCAGTGTCTATTGCCTACACAGTGTATTTATCAAAGAAGCTGCAAAATGTCGGTTAAATTTAATTGGCGGGATTATAGAGTTTTCCATAATTCATCTGCTGAAGGTAACACTTTCTCGTAGTAAAGTTCTTCGCGGTTGAGTAAACAAACATTGTCTTAATCGTAAATATTACAATGCTCGTGCACTAAACAACAAGTCTTTTATGATAATTCTCACTGCCCTCTATTAATTTTGATACGTCACTCGTCTTCGATTTTTCTGGTATTTTTTCGCGACCATATGTGGAAGTGATTTAATCATTAAAAAGAACAAATATCTAGTAAGTATACATCCTGTGAATTTTTAAATTTACTTTTTCTATTTTTAATTCTATTGTCAGATAATGCAACCAATTAGATTGGTATTTGACAAAGTGGTATCCTTTGGAAAGATGTTTAGTATTTGACAAAGTAAATTTTAATCTGGACCACAAATGCAAACTATTAATCAAATTGTTTCGGAATCGCCCTAATTCCAATAATTTTGTTTGTTTTGTAATTTACAGGCAAACATGGTATTCCTGATCAATGCTAATAAGTTTTAACCCTTTTGATGAAAATTTAAATAAACGAGGAAAACATTCTATGACACTACTTTGGTGCGCTGTTTATACAAATAATAACAAATTATGTCTAACCAAGTGAAGACCAGGCCGAAATTGTAGAAAATTTAAACAATAAAACAAAATACTGTTATCCTCCGTAAAGTGCACAGAATCGGTCCCATTCAGTCGACGTCCAAACTCTATTTTTTTCCTACATACATGTATTTAAACGTGTTTAAAATATTTCCGCATAGATTTATCATGATGTGGCATAATTACTCATGATCCAAAAAAACATTGACCTTGACAAGGTCAAAATATCCATGTCAGCAATTTAGGTTATATCTAGTTGAAAGGATCGGGCCATTTGATTGGTTGAGCAAGTTAGGATTTGGGTAATATGGAGTCACCAAAGCATTACTCCGCAGTGACCTATGCTAATTAGGTATTTAAATGATTCTCGAAAATTAAGTTGTTGTTTTGTTTTAAGTTTTAAACCTTTGTATAACCTACTTTGGTCACTTGTTTAAACATTAATTTCTTGGCGGTTAAATATGAATCTTAAACTGCCTCAGATAAGCTTAATTTATATTGTATAACATGTTTCAAAATAGAAAACAATCCTATTTTTGATTTCTTTTATTTTGTATTCTTTCTTTCTTAATTTAAATCTCATTTATGTAAATTTAAGTCAACAATTGGAAATTTAAAGCAGTTAATTTATGAAATTGGCGACGGAAACAAAATGGTAAGAAAGGCGTACAAGACTTTAATTACATTGCAAGTTCAGTAGGCCAGTTAATCAAAGACTGTTATAGGAATTTAAAGGGCAATATTAAGACTTAGTCAAATCAAAATAGTGAAAATTAATTTTAAAATCTATTCACAAATTGACAAATTTAACAACCTCGCCGTACTTTTTGGAATTGATTTATTTGGTATTCAATAGTTATTATTATGCTAAATTTGTCTTTTGCATATATTTCTGTAACAAGTGTTATCACTAGATACTTGAATTCTGTGAAAAAGTAAGTTAATCAAAATTAAGAGAGAGATATAAAACAATAAAAACGTTGCAAACATAACTCAAAACCATAAATTTTTTTTCGTGAATATTTCAATGATGTATGTAAATATATATATATATACAAACATACTATTAGTCTTTTTGATCTCTTTGGTGCATTTTTCTCAGAAATGTTAAAATGAGAATTTTTTCATAATGTACTGAAACCTGAATAAAACTAAAAACGTAACATGAAAATAGGGTGATAAGTAAACTTCACTTTTTGGTCGGTCTCACCGGTGTGTTCCCTCAATGCTCTTATAAAGACATGTTAAAGTATAAATTTACTATATCTAATATTAATATCTTTGGATTGTTATTTTATTTTACAGAACTTTTATTTTATATTATTTTATCAAAACGTGGATTCAAACATTATTTTTGTTATTACAGAACCAAAAGGCGTATTATTTAAACAGTCGTATGATTAAATCTTTTATGCTTCACACACATATATGCAACTCTCTGAATAAGAGCATGATGCATCGAACCACAAATCTCCACGAGATGTAGACTTGATGACGATACAGGTTTGATAACTAGATTCTGGTTGGCCAGGGTACCAATTGAAATATGATAGTCTAGTTCCATCATCTGTGCTCCAACTTCCATCATATTGCTCCTCGCCCGCAATACAAATTCTTTTATAAGGTCTTTCAGCTGTAGTGAAAATAACAATATCATAGATTAAATTACCTTTGTAACATAAATGTCGAATTTTCTTTGATCTTTTTCGACAATAATTTGTTTATTTCTTGTGAATGTACAAAAGCAAGGTATAATATGCAGATCTTAATACTATACCATAATTCCAGGTTTAGTCTCCGAAATCTATTGTATTATATATACAGAATGGCTGGAGCTTCAGCTATTGTATAATATGAACAAAATGCATGTTATACCACAGCAGAAGCTCCACCTCTCAAAAGTCAACAAACAACATTGACCCAATGAAAACTTGAAGCATTTTGAATCGGCATTGTGTAAAATGTAGAGTGGAGTATGGAGAAAATCACGTATTACTGATTTATCAAAACGTAACAATGTATGTACAGTGTATATCAAACTCTTCGCCTTAATATTTGTCAAATAGGTGAGTATGGAATGGTAGACAGGTAGATTACAACAAAATTTCGGTGTTTTATTTTATTAATGTGTCAAAGGAACATCAAAACTATAGTCTGTTTCATTTATCTTGGAAAAATTTTAAAAAGAAGAAAAGCAATTTCCTTCAGAAGTACTAGTGATTATTTTTTAAAAAAAAATCATATACCTTACTTTACTGGCATTATACCATTAAAATGTTTGCACATTTAAAAAAAAATCAAGTAAATACAATCAAATAAAATTTAAAGAAAAATGAATAAAAGTACTGAAATAAATACATTATACCTGGAACGTACAGTCTAAATACATATCAAAATAGAAAATATGATAAATCAGATGTGACTGTAATATGACAAACCAGTTATAAAATTACACAAACGGTATTCCACTTTCCTCTAAAAGGTTAATATGTTGGGGTGAAAGCTGATTTTTTTACTTCACTATGTATCACAACATTCCTCATTTCAAAATGAGGGCATATTCGCCTGGCATAGTCTTTGTTGAGATGAAAATATGTATTTTGAAGTTGTAGAGACTTTTTAATCTGTTTTGTATTTGGATTTTTTGGACTAGTATATGTGCAATTGTCAAAACTTTTTAAAAACAGATTATGTAGTGGAACCCTTTGTCTTTTTTCAAAATGTTGGCCACATCCGTAACATTTTTTAATAAGCAGGTGAAAAAAAGGTGAGATGATATGGTTGAGCTGATAACTGCTTTACAATATGCGAACTATGAATTCCATATTGTGCAGCTGATATCAAATCTGTCAACACTACCGGTACTGGGTTAGGTATCATTTACAGGTAGTAAAAAATCATTCATCAGTATTTTGATTAAAAAGTAATAATTTTTAATTTCATTTTGAAAGTTTTGTAAATATCAAAATACTTGCCCTATAAATAGCAAGTTATGTTAATTAGTATGTCCAAATATTCAATCTTGGTGGGAATTCTAACCCGGCTGCATGTTTCAAGTGCATTATCATAATCATTACATCGGGCCAGCAACAGAATATTGTTGATAAATGGTTTTCTTGTAAGTTTAACACTGCAAATAACTGTCACCTCATTGGCTAGTTGAAAGTTCAAAGGTAAAAAGGAAACAATGTCAATCAGTTTCATTTCTGTCACAAGTCATTTATACCATGGTTTACTCGTCAACACATTTAAAAGCTATGGTATAAATAGTACTTATTTATGCGTTTATCAATAAGAGTTATATATATACAGAAGAATTGGACCTATAATTTTCCGGCTTTTTTTTATCTGTTAATAGATCGATTAATAATGATTTAATATGCAGGTAAACTTACTGTTGATACTTATAAAAACGCTTTAATGTGTATGAAATATATGAAAATGTATCAAGGGTAAGCATTTCCTGCTTAGTTTATAACGGCACCCATAACATTGCTAGTGAGTTAAAGCCAGTGAAGTGTCAAGTTCGGTGAGTTGTCAACTCGACAAAGACGTGAAATCTAACAGCATGAAGATATCTAGTATAATGTGCGAGATAGAAAGTTCTTATCGGCCAATCAATTCGTGATAACGACCGCAAAACTTTTGGATTAATGAAATTAACAGAAACTGAACATAACCCTGTTGAATTATCCTTTGTTTGACTGATCTAAACCTGTCTCTACCAATCCAGATTCACTGCGAGATAACAAATCTTGATTAAATCTTGTTATCTTCATTTTGCTTGAAAATATGGTGATTCATGAAATCAAGACATAGTAAGAATAAATAAGTGTGATTTTATAATTGGGCTTACTAATTATAATTAGTACATAACCCATGAGACCAGGGTCCCGTTTCACAATAATTAGTCGTAATATGTCATGTATGTGATCTAATGTACTGGTTTTTCTTTGTTCTACGGCTGTGTTCAGCTGTGGAACCCCAAATGCACAAACAAATCAACATACAAACACTTACAAAGAACACTGGTTAGATAATCATGCTTTTCCTGTGAGTCCACAGCAGCTAACTTTCCACCTGAGTTGATGCACCTCTGTTTTATAGTTGGGAAATCAATGGGTGATATATGGTCGACCATATAGCAAAACTGTAACGGCTCGTAGTATACGAAATCGATAGGACAACTTGACGCTGCAGTTACTGGAACTAGATCATGTAGATAGCAGTTATAAATATGCAATTAGTAAAGCATAAATGTTATAAAAACACGATGTAATAAAAGCTTTTATAAATGATAGTCTTGGCGGTAATATGATTTTTGCAATAAATTTATAAACAGTTTATTCTAACAAGAAATTGTTATGTAAGTTTGGTATTAATATGAACTATGTATCAATAAAAAAACTAATATACATATGATATACGTATAAAGATGAAAAAGGAAGCTATGCCGTATTGAAATAAAGATGTCGTTTATTACCTTCCGTACTTTCTTCACATCCTGGAACTTTTGCATCTGAAATAACATATATAAAACAATAAGATTTAAATCTCAGACAATTCAGTGTTCCGTTTAGGGAGCAACCATTTGATATTTATAATTGGGGGGGGGGGGGGCATGGAAGTAATCTTAAGTCCTACCTTTTCTATTCAGCCAAATTTCGAGACTGCCTTTTTTTGTACTACCTGGTGTTGTCCTGCATTTTTTTCCTGGGTTCATGCCTGTTTTTCACTACATTTTTCATCCTGCCTTTTTTCTGAGGATTTTTGGACCTGCCTTTTTTTCACCAAATTTTGCATCCTGGTTTTTTTCAAATTCCTTCCATGCCCCCCCCCCCCCTAAAAAGCAATTGGTTGCTTCCTTATCCTCTAGCTATTACAGGGGTCGTCGACTGACTTGATTAATGTTGAAATTTGAGGAATTCAACGTTGCATGAGCTCTCACATAATAAGTTTTGTTTAGAAAAATTAAGAAATTTCAGGTGATGAATATGTGAAACTTGAAAATAAAACTATGGATTACAGTCGCCTTTGGACAGCCCTTGCATCGGCACAATTGTGGACTGTCCTTCGACATCTGGAACGACCCACACCAGTAACACAATGACCGTATGATCCAACTATCATAACTGTTTCTATACTTCTATCAGACTT
Organism: Mytilisepta virgata; assembly: GCA_028015205.1. Taxonomy (NCBI): domain Eukaryota; kingdom Metazoa; phylum Mollusca; class Bivalvia; order Mytilida; family Mytilidae; genus Mytilisepta; species Mytilisepta virgata. The sequence continues at coordinate 48,709,461 of CM051521.1, read as the reverse complement.
TATGACGTTATACAGATATAAGGGTTTTTTTCAAATCCAGGAAATTTTTTTTTTATTACCCGATCTAGATTTTATCATAAATACAAACACAATTTTATCCAGCTGTTTTACTATTTGCACTAATGTAATCCTATCTGGTTGTTGAAATAAAAAGGAAGTGACCAGATTAATGTTCGCAATATACCACAGATGTAGAACAGCCGGGAGTTACTACAGATATTCTACATGCATTTGAGTCACATGTTAAAAATGACAGGGTTACTTTGGCATAGCCCAGTGCCTCTGAAATGTAACGGAGGGCATAAGAAACACCACAATTTAAAGTAAAGTACCCTAATTAGCCCTTTGCCTACATGTTACAAATAAGTATAGAACAAACCTAGAATTTTGTTTATATCCTCTTCTACTTTGCTCTCTATGTATTCTTCCAAATTTGTTTTATCGAAGTCTGCGTTTCCGGATATTGGTACTTCATCCAAGTCCAAGTCCACAGAACGCGAAGCAACACCAGATACCACCAGAAGGCAACTTGCAATGATCAGAATCATATTAACTAAAACAATAAATGGAATCTCTATTGAATACGGAAGTTTATTAGGGAGATATAAAAAAATAACATTTAGGAACGACAAATATTTTTCAAGCTCAAACGTTTGACTATATACCGTACCCTTTTAGAAAAAAACACGTGTTTAAAAAAATCAACATTTTGATCGATAGAAAGTCAAAATTTTGAGTTTATAAATATTGGAGTCGATATTCTAAGATTTTGAAATCGAAATTTCAAGTTTTTAAAAGTTTGAATTTTAATTTTTTAAATGTCGAAATTTCGTAATTTTAAATGTCAAACTTTTGAGTTTGTAAAATATTTGTCGTAGATATTTTTATGATATAAATAATGTATTGTTTTATGGTATGAATAATGCAAAATAAATTTGCCATATAGCAGTCATCGATAAATTGGAAGTAGTAACTCTTTTTTAGAAGTATGGGCCTCTTAATGGGGTTTTGTTCAAAGTAGAAATTTTCTAAGCATGTGCAATGAAGTTGAAAAATGTCAAAAAGGCCTGTTTACTTTCTTTGTGTGATAACGGTATTCCACAATGGTTATTTTGTACTAACCCTTATCCTAATCCTAAGCCTAACCCTAATCATAACACTAACCCTAAACCCTAACTTAACCCTAACAATAACCCTGTAATCCCAACCTAATCATAATCCTAACTCTGATCCTATAATCCTAATCTAACCCTAGCCTAACCCTAACACTAACACCAATCCAAACCCTTATACTAACCCTATAATCCTAACATAACCTTTAACCTAACGCTAACCATAACCATAACCCTAAAATTTTAACTTAACCCTTACCGTAAAATTTAACCTAACCTTTACTCTAACTTTAACCATAACCCTGTCATCCTAACCTAACTGTAACTATAACCATAAATCTAACCCTATACTTCTTACCTAAACCTAACCCTACATTTAACCCTAACCCTAATCCTAATTCTAACATTTTTCTACCCTAACCGTAACAGTAACCCTAACCCTTACCATTACCCTAAACTGTAAACTAATCCTAATCTAACACTTACCCTAACACTAACCGTTACAATTACCATAACCTAATACTAACCCTAACCATAACGCTAACCCTTACCATAAACAGTAACTAAACCCTGACCCTAATCCTAACCGTAATTCGAACTTAACCCTAACCCTAATTCGAACTTAACCCTAACCCTAACCTAACCCTCCAAAGCCTAACCTTACCCTTACCCTAACTATTACCCTTAACCGTAAACTAATCCTAACCTTAATCTAACCCTAACCCTAACCGTAACACTTATCTAACCGACCAAGCCCTAACCCTAACACTTAATCTAACGCTAACCCTAACACAAACTCTACCCTAACCCTAACCTTGACCTTGATCCTAACCAAAACTTTAACCCTAACTCTAACCTCAGTCTAACACTTACCTTAACCCTAATCCTAACCCTAACCCTATCCTTAATCTAACGCTTATCATAACCCTAAGTTAATCATAAAACTAATCCTACCCCTAACTTACATCTTACCCTAACCCCTACACTAATCTTAACCCTAATTCTAACCCTAACCATTACCCTAACCCTAACCCTAACCTTAACTCTAACCCTAACTGAAGCCTAATCTAACCGAATAAACCCTAACACTGGACACACACTAACCATAACCATATTCCTAACATATATCAAACCGTGAAAATATTAATTATGTGATTTTTTTATATGAGCCTTGAAAATGACTTTAATGAATTTGTAAAAAATTTGTGGAAATTAAAGAGTAGAACTCTCCTCCGAGCATAAATCTTTCCTTTATAAATGATTTTTTAGCAATGATATAATGCCGTTTATATTTTATAGTGAAATATAAGACTCTTACCTTCAAATGTCCCGCTTGGTAACATTAAATATGATAAAAATACGAATTTAAAAAGTGAATTTATATAATGGGGATAATCTAATTTTGAAATTGTGACATTTAGAAATGTACTTGAATTTTGTTATTAAATAATTAAGTATTTATTATTCTGAAAATGAAGAGAGCCTTCGCAATAAAATAATTCATCCTAACGTGATAAAATATAGCTTACGATTACAGCAAAACTTTAAACCCCCTGTCTTTTCCTGTTAACGTCTGTTATAATATTAGTATAGGTTCAACGATATTGAAGTTAAGTTTACGTACTTTAATAGTCGTTCAGATTTATTCAGAAACGTCCGATGAAAAATTTCATCTTTTAAGTGTACTGTTTGCTGAGGAGGAAACATATGGTAAGAAGAATGTTGTGGCTTCCCTTTTAGTCAAATATTGACCTGACCTTTGTTGTTTGTCGTATCATATTGGATTATCAAAAAAAGAGGTATGATTGTTTAATCCTTGACACATAATTCACATTTATCCTGTAATCAAGCCATTTCGGTCTAATAAAAGGGGTAGAATAAACTTTAGTCGTATTAGGTCAATGACCTAATAAAGTCTACTGGTACTTGTTCATATGAATAGTGCGAGGAGCGTAGCGAATGTACCAGATGATGTCGTGGCGTTTTCCCGAGTTTTCACTGTCGTTGAATTTCAACTCCAGATGAAATTTTAAGGCATTTTACGCAGCTAAAGGGGATTGCAGGGTAAAGACAATACAAAGTCATTGTCGAAAAATATATAATTTATTTGGGCTGGCTGCGAAACATGGGGAAAAGGCTCACTAAAGCTCGCCTTTTGTCATGTTTCTAAAGCTCGCCCAAATAAATTTCATATTTTCCGACAATGACTATGTATTGGTACGTGACAGAAATTTCTCCCATTCTTGGGGTATTTCCACACTTCTCAGGCCAGTGGTTAGAATTATTTAATTCCCACGGGGATTAAAATGTCTCGCGCTAAAGCTCGCGTGTTGAAAATCAAAAATTAAACTATCTCGGGTGGAGAAATTCCATAACTCACTCGCACCTGAAAGAGAATCTATATGTAAACTAAGGAACGACAATTAAATCTTGTTTTTCTTCCTATGAAGAAAACACGTGCACCCAAATGCAGTTTAAAGACAGTCCTTTGACTTAGCATCATTTGTTTGAATACATCACAGGGTCAGAAAGGTTATGCCACTGGATCAGATATGAACTCCGTCACTGTTCCGGTGAGTTTCAAATGACTGATTGGTCACCCTGCTATCGGATTCATTCGACAGATTATTCATTTACAAATGAATAGTTATTTATGTTTCAAAGGGTCTCTGTAGCTAAAGGGTTGTCAAATTGATTGTGTCACAATAGTGACAAAAAATAATTATTATTTGTCAGCAGGTCATCGATTTGGGCATAAAGATTAGGTTTACTCTTTGTTGGTCAAAAACGGACAATAGTTAGGAAAACCCAACGTAAACTTTTTAAAATCATCATTTCATGCACGATCTTGTATTGTTATTTCCGTTAGTTGTATTTAAAGCCAATATAGATTTTAATTAAGTAAATAGCTTAATAGCAAATTATAAATAATTTCCAATAATTTACTTAATTTCAAATTATTCTTTTCGAAACATAAATGAAATATATTTAAAGGCTATTATATCCTGACATTTAAGCCGTAATAACACTTGTACATGTATTATGCGTCATTCTGTAGCTATGTAGAAAATGCTTGGTTTCTTTGTTATAACGAATGATGATCTTTATCTGTAAAAATAGCTGGAACTGATATTTTTCTAAACATCCAGTAATGATACTACATATTTGAACCACACATATGTTTTATATGTACACGAGAAATCCAAAGCTTAAATTCAACGGAACTTTCTATGAAAAAGTTAGGAATGATGAGCATATAATACATGTAATATATTAAAGATTTTTAACATTAAACTCATTTGAGATAAAGAGACAATCAAGTTTTCATTTGTGCATGTTTTTACATGGCATAACATGGCCGACTATTATTCTCAGATAGAATAAGAATGGCCAAGAAAATGTATACAATTTCTCCTCCATATACCAAATCAATTTTATAGTGATGAATATAAATTATTTAAATGTATTTTTCAAACTATTTAAGTCGGTAATTTTTTTTGACTGAATCCAAATTCGGCAAAAGAATACTGAATCAACAAAATGAATGAGAAGCCAGTATAAACTTATCAGAAGACAGTTGAATTCATAGAGAAAACAATTGTACTTGATAGATATAACCAAATGTTACATAAATATGATGGTCAGGTAGATTTCTTTAAGGTGAACTTTTCATGGATACTGGATGTTGTTGGCAGTCTGGGTTGTTCGATACAATTCTGAAAGAGGACCACCCAAGGATCATTACTAACTTGTTTTGGTTCAAACTTGCTAATCGGTTTCAGATAGGAAGATCTTTATGCAAAATTTTCCTCTTAAGTAATTTGTGGCTATTTTTGGTTTGCAGGTGGCAATCAGGGTCACCGGATACAATTGTGAAGGAGAACAACCAAATGACTATCGATGCCAAGTTTTTTTCCAATGTTCTAAGCGAACAACCATTTAACTTCTAAAGGGGGGGGGGGGGGGGGTATGGTATTTTGTGAGAAAAAAAATATTCTGATTCCAAAGGGAAGGAAAAAAGATATTCTGGTTTAGATATATTTTTTCAAGAAAAAAAAATTATAATTGAATCCCAAAGTTGATTTTAAAAATCACAAGCATTACAAGAAAAGCTTAAAACCATTATTTAATACAAACCTGACTTGATTTATTTTGAACATAATAAAAGATTTTCTTTTGTTTTTCAGTCATACTTGACCTTTCAGTGATTGACCATCAAGATGAAGAGCAACAATCATGACAATCAAAGCATTGTTCCTTTTTAGCTCACATGGCCCAAAGGGCCATGTGAGCTTTTGTCATTACTTGGCGTCCGTCGTCCGTCCATTATTTTGATCTTCTCCTCTGATACCCCTAAGCCATTTGAACTGAAACTTTGGAAGGAAGCATCTATGGAAGGACCTTTATAAGGTTTGTATATTTCGTTCCTGTCGGACATCTAATATGGCCGCCATGATGAATTCTTATTTCTGAGTGGTCAAAATTTCAGAAATCCTCTCCTCTGAAACGACAAAGCCAACTGAACAGTAACATGGTATGAAACATCTGTGGAGGGACCTTCATAAAGTTTGCATACTTCGTTCCGGTCGGACAACTAATAATTTTATGGCCCCCCATGATGAATTCTTATTTCTGATTGGTCAAAATTTCCCCCAAAAAAAACATCTGTGGAAGAACCTTATGAAGTCTGCATATTTCGTCCAGGTCGGACAGCTAATATGGCGGCATGATAAATTCTTAGTTTTGATTGGTCAAGCTCATCTCCTCTGAAACCATATAGCCAAATTAACAGATACTTGGTATGAAGCATTTATGGAAGATCCATTACAATTTTCACTTGATATGAAACAAGAGGTTCACAAGAGCCTGAATCGCTCACCTGTTATCTTTTGTGTACCAGTAGATCTTGCATCAATTATTATTTTTGCTATTTAATTTCTCCTTAATATTGACCTGTACAGCTAAAATATAGAATCCTAAACCCAAATAGATATGGTTGCTAGAGACTTTTTCATTGGTTGCTATGGACTTTTTCAATGGCATTGACTCTTGTTCTTCAATTTTGACTTGAACAGGTAAATTGTAGGGTCCTTAACCTAAATATATATGGTTGCTAGGGACTTTTTCATCGTTTGCTATGGACTTTTTCAATGGCATTGACTCTTGACCTTCAATTTTGACTTGAACAGGTAAATTGTAGGGTCCTGAACCCAAATATATATGGTTGCTAGGGACTTTTTCATCGGTTCCTATGGACTTTTTCAATTACCTTGACCCTTGAACTTTCTTTTTGACTTGTACAGGTAAATGATAAGGTCCTCAGTCTAAATATATATGGTTGCTAGGGACTTTTCATCTGTTGCTAGGGAATTTTTCAATGACCTTGACCCTTTATGCTCTGTTTTACTTATCATTTAATTTATTTCAAGTAATACCCTAAACATCTGTGACAATGTCAGACGATTATTTTCTGTTTACATGTAAATATAGATTCTCCTTCGGGTATGAGTGGGTTATGGAATTTCTCCACCTGAGATAGTTAAATTATCGATCTTCAACACGCGAGCCTTTAGCGAGCGTGTTAAAATCTAAAATTTAACTATTGAGGGTGGAGAAATTCCATAACTCACGAGTAAATTGAAGGAGAATTGGGCCAGGTGAGCTAAAAACCATAGCCCCCCCCCCCCCACTCCCCCCATGAAGTTAAATGGTTGTTCCCTAAGTGGTTTTAGACAAAGAAGATCTTAAAATGAATTTTCCTAATGGCAGTCCGGATACAATTCTGTAAATTTTGTTAACAATTGGTTCAATGGTTTCAGAGAAGATCTTGAATTTTTACAAAGGGCCCTATTTTAAACGAATTTCGACTTTGATTGCAGCTGCGGTCATTACAATTCTTAAAAGAACCACCTTAGACTGTCAGGTGTTTTATTTCATTTGGCACATGGGTTCTAGATAAGACCTTCAAGTGGATTGTCCCATAGGGTCCTATGTTAAATCAAGATTTGCAGTCTTGAATGTCAGCCCAAGTCAATGAATACAATTCTGGAAGGGAGCAACCGAAATTACCTTTGCTGCCAAATTTTTTTCCAATTTGATCAGGTGTTTCAGAGAAGACTATTAAAGAAGAGCAATAAAATACTATTCTTGTTTTTGAAAATTGTTTCAGTACTCCATGGATGAGTTTCTCTTTAACATCAACCCTGTATGATGTTTTGTTTTTTTTTTTTTTTTTGTTGTTGTTTTTTTTTAAATATGATTTTGTGTCATTACTTTGAAACACAGAAAAGACAGTTGTTTTTCCAAATTTATTATTATTACATCAATAACACCAGGTACATAAAATGATTAGGTATAACTATATAGGCAAAATCAACAAACAATAGATGTAAACATACTACAAATATATGTACATCATTAACTTCATAACTAATTCAAACAGGTATAACTTGTGTAAATAATTCTCCTATACCTACCAGGGTAATTATACAATTTACATAGAAATGAAAGACATGCATTATATGTTTTAAACCTTCTCAAGAGTTAGTTTATCTTTAGGACATTTTTTTATGAACAAAGGGTATTGGTATTTATTCTGGTCTAAGTAGTAGAGAAATAAAGGGTGTAAAATATTTTTTAATATTCTGCTAGTAGCATAATATCTCCTGGTACCCTTGTTTTCACCTTTTATGAAAGTTTGTATTGTGTTCTGCCAACATGTTATCGGTGGATTACATGCCAAAGAAAACACCTTCTTAAAGAAGCCTGGAAATGAGCCATTGTAATGAATTTTCCCAATAAAAGGTACATTGTAACAATTTATCTTTGCATGTACATTGTTGTAAAATGTAAAATTTATTTGTACTTGCTGTAAAATGGGTTAGAAATGCTTGGTAAACTTCGCATTTCTATCTGTTTCTAAGACTCGTTCAAATAAACTTTATATTTTCTGACAATGTGCACATTAGGTATACGTATTGCTTTCAAATTGGTGACATTTAGTTTACATTGTGGTTATTGTAAAAATACAAGTACATGTATACAGAGTATGTGTCTATGAGACAACATCCATCTATTTAAAAAAAAACATGGCAATCTTTGAATCTATTTTATGAATATCCATTAAGATAAATATTAGTAATAAATATCCTTTTTAAAAGATAAAGTTATTATAAAGTTTTTATTCATATTTCCTATAACTGAAAAGATCGGGTAATAAAATATTTTTTAGGACCTAATCTCCACCTTACTCAGTTTAGATTTTAAATCGAAGCTTCTTTTAAAAAACAAACACTAAGTATAAAATGAATAAGAGTAAACTTGCTGTTGTCCCTCAGTATCAAGAAAATATATAGCAAATCACAACATTTTAACCTCATCCCAGTGCAACTGCACAAATATTGCAGCTGCTCCTTACTTACCAATTACAAAGTGAAATTGCATATCAAATCTTGAACAAAACAGGTTACAGGTAAGTCATAAAATTAATATTATTTTTCTGTTAAAAAACTGCAACAGAATCAATTGTGACATACATTTGCTGCAGAATTTAACATGACTAAGCCATATTTGTGTATAATTTTATCCTAAACATGAAAAAGTGACGTTGATTTGAATACAATTATAACTCAAATTTTAACTTTATCCATTATTTGTCTTAACAGAACAACTGCCACCAAATAACTGAGGGGATGGGCTCCATCGAAATGAACTCATGCTGATATCTTTAATATCAAATAACACAGACTGATAACTTCTGTTTCCTATAATATAATAACAATCTTTAATATGAAAATTGTCAATGAAATGTTTGTTAGGGGTTTGGGCTTCATTTTCTGTATGGTACTGAAATGTACTGCTTCTACAAATATGTGCCAAAATATAACTTATGTATGTCATGGATTTATAAGAAATTTTAAGAATTGTTGATGTGGCTACCCCTCCCCATACAAAAACAAAAAATCAAAACACAAATTACTCATTATTGTTGCAGGCAAGACCAAACTTAAGTATCCTAGAAATAGATAATCCATTTTACTTTGACTTAAATAAACTGCCCTTTTTTTCGCCTTAAAATTCAGGAATCTGTTATTGTCCTAATGCAATAAAAATATATTATATTTTGACTTAATCAACTATAAATAATACATTTTATAATAAAGCACATAAAGGGACATATCCACTAAAATACAATGTATATCAAAATGCTTTATACTGGCTGAGTCTATAGTTTCAATATCAAGTCGGTGATAAAACAAAAACCATCACCATATTTCGTTTTGTTTAACAAAATACTGTTGATAATCAGCAGTTTTACAATGCAGCTATTCTGATTCCCTGAGAAAATGTTCTACCATGAAATTAAACTCTCTGTGGTATCTGATATGTAGATTGTGTTTTCCTTCTGGCATTATGTATAATCTGCAAATAGAAAATATGATCTATTATTTGCACTTGATGTTAAAAAAATATTCCATGGTTGTGGTGCCATCTCAAGCCCCCACCCCTACCTCTACATATAACACAACCAATATGCAAGTATTTTCTGAAGGGATGTTGTATCACTGATTATGTCCATTCATTTCATTTTTTTAGATTGATGCAATAAAAAGGTATAAAAGATACTTTTCAACGGTTTTTCATGATTTTATTTCTTGATCTTATTCTTAATTAGAAAACTGATCATGACCCAACAAAGGTTTTAAAATTGTTCTTATGTTTTGTATCAGGAAGTAATGACCTATTGTCATACTCTTTTTGGAAATTTTTTTTTGCCTTGTTCAGTTTTATGGGATGTGTCTCATTGACATTTTCAATATGAAAAAAATAATGTTAAATCTGTTTTTCTTATTATATCGTGAAATCAGTAATCAACATAAAATATCTTTGAAAATGGAATACAAAAAACTGGAAATTACTACAAACAAAACAAATATGCCATACTATATTTTCAGAGGTCTTTTGTTTGGGTGTAAAACAAGTAAGTTTTGCAAAACAGCTTATATAAGTAAATAGAAGTTGTATGGGTGAAGAAAACTGAAATTTCCTTTACTGCTGTTTGGAGACGTGCACGTACATCACAAACTTAATAACAAGATTTTTTCCATTAGAAAATCTGGTTAAAAACAGAAACAGTGTCAAGTGTGAGCTGAAAAAAAAGGTTAATGTTGAAAATCTAAAAACAAAAACCCTACTTGGATATTGCAGATTTTTCAATATTTGAAATCAAACAAGATGTACTGTGCACCATTGCCTATTAGTGAAACCCCTGATGCGATAATGTCGAAAAATAAGTAAAGTAATCAAACAGGAAGTTGATGCCACCTTGGTCTGAAAACTATCCCACTATATGGAGTATCTATAGAAGGCTTTTGACACAATATCAAGTGACTGTGATGATAAGTTGCAGACAAAAGTGTGAAGAAAATTTTATGGACAGATGGATTGATGGATGCAAAGATAGACGGACAGTCAGAACCACAAGGGTAAAACTGTATACTCCCCTCTCCTTTTGGAGGGAAGGGGGGGGGGGTACAATTAATACTTTTACTACAGTTGCAATTTCTAATGGCCAACAATAACCCATACCTAGAACCTTTGATATTATGATGAAGGTAGTCAGGATGTTCTAATGGTACTAAGGCATCTTTAAGTCCATGTATTATTAAAGTTTTACATTTGATGTTCTTCAGATCATCTTTACAGACATTGCCTGAAAATATTAATGTAGTTAAGTTTAGTTTCAGGTACTTGAATAAAGTTTGAAAAATGCATTGAAAAATAAAACAGAAATGTGCTAGTTTACATTTAATTTACAAACCTTTTATTCCTTGGTTTCCTAAAATGATTAATTCTATACCTACCTATTTCTTCTCAAACATCAAATGACCTTTGATAGGTTTTAGTATAAAGCTGTTCATCAAAGTAGAGGAAACTTTTGTTGTTTTTTTAACCCTCCATGGAACCTATAAAACTCACCTTTTGTTAGTAAGAAGAAAATCATGACCCTTTCACATTGACATCAATTTTGTTCTATTTTGTTTGAAATTCATAACAGTTTGACATTTCATTCTTATGCTGTCACAGAAGTGTGTTTATTTTGTCATACTTAGGGAAAGCTCATATCATCCTTGGCAGAGTACCATTATTAATCAAGATGACAGGATACTGTTTCGTGGGTGGAATATAGATGTATATATACCTTCACCATCTGTGTTAAATCAATTCTAAGAATTTGGTTTTCAGCACCACAGAGTTTTTTTGTTTTTTTTGTTTTGTTTTTTCAGGGTTTTTTTGTTTGTTCTTTTTTATTGTCCAACGTTCACATTTGGAGCATTAGGATTAAATTTTTGTTTGGTATTTTTTGTATAAACACATATAAAACTGATGTTTGCAATTTATAAATGTATATTGACTAACCATTTCTCTTTTTATAGTAATTATCATATGCATCTACCCATTCTTCCCAAGTCTTCTTAAAATATTCTTCTCCATATACTGTCAAGAATGGTGACCTCATCTTCTCACTCCACGTCCATATATCTCTTATAGCTAAAAAATAGATATTACTCTACTTCATGTAAGATAGTTTTTATATAGAAATACTTTGTACTGTACCATTTTGTATATTTAAATAATGTTTTAACACTTGCAATATCATGGTCTTCAGCCAGTAATAACAGATTCATCAAAGCATTGAATTCAAGCACCATGAAAAAATAAACTTTTTCGACAGATGACAAGAAGAAAATGGAAATAGTTAGAAATATTAATTAATTAAGTATAAAAATAATAACAGTTTTGTTGGAAGATATTAATATAGAATATCTCTGATTAAATATTTTCTTCCATTGGTAGGCCAGAAAATATCAGATGTGAAAAATATTTAAGCTTTGGCTACACAATTATTTTTTTTTTTTTGGGGGGGGGTGTCCTTGGTGGCCGAGTGGTCTACGTGGTCTAGGTAGTTCATCATTACTACTAATCATCACTAGCCTGTCAACACTGAGGTTGTGAGTTCGAATCTCACCTGTGGCGGGGTGTGTTCGACTTCGATCTAAATCGACAAGGATTGCCAATTTTCCTACCGAGGGTCAGTGGTTCTCTCCAGGTACTCCGGCTTCCCCCACCAATAAAAACTGGCCACCACGAAATAGCCAAATGTGCTGAAAATGGCATAAAATTCCAACTAACAAACAAAACAGTTTTTTGGAGGATCTATGAAGAAATAACTTCAATCACATGTGAAAGGTTATTTTAAAGTGTGCACATGCACAGAAGTTGTTTTAAATAGTCCAAAAATTAATTTTCATTTGACTATTGAAGTATTTGACAAAGATTCTGAACAGAAATATTTAATGAATGTACATGAGAACAAAAAAAGATAGCATTTTATAGCTAATAAATTTTACTGTTTCTAATCGAGGAATTTCCAAAATTTGCTATCACTTGATAAATCTATCACACATATAGTACTCTTTTTTGTAACCCTTTAAATATATGTTCCATTTTTAAAAAAACAAAATATGAGTATTTCTTTAAACAAACCATTAAATGCCTTCATGTCTTTTTCTGTGATATATGCATTAGCTCCCCATATAACAAGTTTATTGACAATATCTGGATGTCGTGCAGCAAAGATCATTCCAGTAATACCGCCATCACTCCATCCAAGAATTGACAATTTTGATATATTTAGTTTCTACGAAAAAAAAAAAATTTAAATCAATCACATCCAATATATAGACTAATTTCTTTTTTCATTCTATGACAGAAACTAGAATACTGACAGAAAGGGCACCGCTGGCTTGTGTGATTGAACTCATCGGAATCAAAAACACTTCAAAATCTAGTTGTGATTTCATACATTCATTCTATCTATCAAAAAGCATGAAGCTAAATTCTCAAAATTTGTATTTTTCCATATAAAAACAAAGTTTTCCCCCAAATAGTAATTTCTGATTTTCGTAAAAATCAAAAGGGACCTTCCTCTGATCATGTTCAACACTGTGTATAAAATAATTAATTTATGAAAATCTGTGAAGGCAATCTGAAGTTATCATACGACATAAGGTTAATTCTCAAAATATCAATTTTTTCATATAAAAAATATGTTTTTCCAAAAATTTTGTCCGATTTTCCTCAAAACCGAAAGGGACTTTCCCTTGGTCAAGTCCAATATTGGGTATAAAAATCATAAAAATCCATGAGGGCAATCTTAAGTCATTGTACGACAAAGAAAATGCTGACGGACAGACTTATTAGTATAGGGCGCCGCCATGACAGAGCCCTAACAAGTCTGAGAGCTAAACTGAGGTCAATCTGTCATTACATATAAAGTAATGAAAAAATATCTCCTGTGACAAAATCTGTGAGAGACTGCATTGTGTAGAAATACGTCTATTAAAATTGCATATCAGTAATATCTGCAGATAAGATATATATCCAGTCATTTTTAAATTTGGAAAATAATTTTGTTTTATAACATAAATTTTTATTTTAATGTATTGAATTTTTTATTAGAAATACTCAGTATATACAACTTGAATGAAAGTTTATTATTCAAAACTAAAATCTGAAATAAATGCAAGCCTTTAAGACTTGACGTTTTTTAGTTGATCACAAATAAATGAATTACTGTATTTCTGGACTTTAAGTCTATGTGGACTTCAGGTCTAATTGATACTTTCTCCATAGACTTATAATGGTAAAGGGTATAAAAAAGTCTTGACCTATAGGCAGGAAAATACGGTAAATATTCTGCTCTTATAAAAGTTAAATGATACCTTTTACTTCTATAATGTCTTAAAATTCTTTGGCATACAATAAATACTATACCTATCTCTTTACAGAAAACAACTATACCTTTATCAGTTCATAAGCATCATCAGCATCTCTCTGTAGGAATTCTAATGGCCATGTTCTCTTTGGTGGTATACTTTTACCATAACCTCTGGGGTCAAAGGAAATCAATGTAAATTCAGATTTATTAAAATCTGTCAGCTGCTTCTCAAAATCTGTTCTGCTGGAGCCTGTATTTATAAAGAGATTCTTGTTTTATTCTTATATTAGATTTTTGTCCCACCTTGGTAAAACATTTTGGTGTGATTGATACGAATTTATCTTTCATAGTTTTCGTCTGACCTACTACTTAAGTGATCGACTGTAATGTCATCACAGGTTTTGTTATCGTTTGATCTCAAAAGATGTTTTAAAATTTTATTACCGTTTACAAAGTTGCAATAATATCAATATAAAATATATGTATCAAACTTGTCCAGAAGTTTTTCATCTAGAAAATATATTCCAGCTGTAAATTTTGAAAAAAAAAACTCTTTTAACTAGGTTCTTGACTTTGATTTTTTTCACAGAAATTTTTATTAACCCTATGGTTGGAGTTTTATATATGAAAATAAAGTAAATACAGGGATGAAAATTGTATGTCGCAGTTGCCAAGTCATGCAAGTTGCCAATAGTGACTAACATTTCACCTGGGCAAGAAAAAAAAATCAATTTTGGTAGTCCAGGTGGCAATTACATTTTAAAACTTGAGTCACTTTAAGTTTCCTAGAACTTTAATTTCTAGGAAAAAAGTTTTGTCAAAATGATATTTAAATGGAAAGTTTTCCGATTGTTGTTTATTGAATGAATAAGCTTTTGCATTCAATATCGGCATGCAGCTGACTGGTCCTACTTTAATACCAGTTCAAATGAATACATAAATATTGATGTTTGCAACCAGTCGTGGGTAGGTATATTTTGTGGAATGAATCTGAATCAAGATATTTCAGATAATCTAAATGTGGACCAGGAACTGAGTGTCAGAAATATCATGGTCTGGAAAAAATATATATTAAAAAACAGATATCTATTACAATGTAGTTAATTGTGTTTCTTTCTTTGTTGATAGCGAAAAGAAGAAATTTTTTTTCTTGACTGGAAACAAATTAATAAACAGGAATCCATTCACACATTTGCCGATTTTAGTGTCAAGTCACATTAATGTTTTATTTCCATTAAATTTATTCTTCCCCCACCCTCCAGATTTATAATGTCTGAAACCCAGTTGTCTACTGAGACCCTATTTCTAATTTCACCCCTAAAATACTACGTAACTCAAAAAACAATGTGGATTTTATTTCATAAAATGTTCAAAAGATTCTGTATTCTTAAAATAAAACATCTAAATTAAATTGTAGGAAATTTATTTCTTTTTTTCCCTTTTAACTACTTCATATTCTATATTTGACCAAGGATTTGGAGAACCCATAAAAATCTTTTTATTTTTTTCACGCCAAGAAAACGTTGACTGATAGTGAAACTTTAAATTTCTTGCCTAGAACACAATTACAAGTAACAGCCAAAAATCTTAATTTCATAAAAATCGAATCCCAGACTGAAAGAAGCCTACACTATTATTAACTCCAAACTACATTCAGTTTAACAAGATAATACTAAGGATATAACATCTTTCATACCTAAACAACCTTATAAAACATCTTACATTGATGAGTCATAAATTGATGAACTGATCAAAATTGGAACCATGGAATATTTACCTAAGGCTCCAGGAAGAAGTAATAGTATGTGAGGTCCATCTCCAGTTGTCTCAAAATGAATCCGACATCTGTTTACTTCTATCTTCTGAGATAAAATACCACTAAAAGTAATAATATAGTAGATAAACATAACAAAATTTGAATACTGTGCAAAAAACTTTTCAACTAACAGTAACAAAGTAAATCTGGCTGAATTTTGATGTTTATGGTTTAAAAGTCGATTCGAAAATTTACCCAAAAAAAATCAACAGATGTTAGCATTAATATCATATGAAAACTAGAAAATTTGTCTATAAGACACAGATGCCCTGCCCTAAAAACAACATAGGTTTTGTAATATTGACCTAAATAGGAAAGAAATATCCAGTTATGAAAGTGAAAAATGAAGTTTATAATGGAGCAAATATATGGTAAAGAACTGTGTTGTACTTTAAAAGACCAAAATTGTTTTGTTCAAGTATCATTGACAACAGGATTTCTAAGATATAGAGTTATGACAGATATGAATTTGATTTCTTTTATAATATGTTCTAATGAGCAGATTTAAAAAAACCCAACTTTTTCAAATGTAAGAAATATGAGGAAATTGACCTAAACATAAACCTTAAGCAAAGTCGTTTGACCATGAAATGTAAGTCAATGTGATCCTAATGTTGCTAAATAGCGTATTATTATACAAGAGGACTGTAGTGGTGAAAAGTAACCCAGCCAATAAAATGGCATTAGTTTTTGGCTGTAAGCTATACTTTCAAATTAGAACCATTTGTATATACCAAAAGCAGTTATGCAACAAGTTAAAATCTTCATAACAAGATGCTGTCTTATTAAGAACAAATTGGATATATTCATTCATCACTGTTTGGAACCCCTTGCCTGCTCACTCACTAAACTGACCACTGTACATGTACTTCCCCAAAGTAATACCCATATTTTTTTTCATTGGGAAATGTTTTCAAAAATCAATTATTTTTAATGAAATAAGACAAAAATGCATTTTAGAATTTTTTTATTGTTTTCTAATCCAAACTACATTGTATTTCCTTGAAGACATTAAACACACAACTCAGAAGCTTCAAAGGTGATCTTGCCTATGTCAAATAATGGACCTCATACTGGACTGCCATATTAATTTTGGGGAATTCTTGGAAATTTTGAAAAAAAAAAGAATATCCACATTACACCTAGATATATATATATATATATACACTGCTACTTAAGCTAAATTTTTTATTCTTTTTTTCTAGTGGCCATAGAAAGATGTTGCCTTTCTGTGCCCTGTGTTCCCTATTTTATCATATATCGTCGAGTGTGAATTAAAAATTGTTTTTATGAAAAGGTGAAGTATTTGTACATCTTCTATATTTGGTTTTCAAACATCCCAGCTCCTTAAGAAGTTCAAACTGACAAAAGTAATATTGAGCCTTTCTAGCTATAAGAACAAATGATCTGTCAAACTGACATCAGAACTTCCTTCATTGGTGTTTTGAGCTAGTTGCAGCAGCTACACACAAGACAGCCTTCTGACAAACAAAACTATCTGGATATTTCCAAGAAAAAAAAACAGGTTAAAAATGTACCTTTTTCTCTGTTCATCTAACATCATGTTTCTGGCATGTTGTACCAAAGCAAAATACCTGGAGTAAAAAAAATGTGATCTCATTAAAATCAACTAATAATGTTTATCTTCAGTAATGCAGACAACTGCAGTTAAACGTCATCTTTGTTGGGTTCCATTTCATTACAATGTAAACTATAGGAAATATCTTGCACTAAAAAAAAAACAGGAAATACTAGAGGCTACCAGGAGCCTTTATCGCTCGCCTTGATTCAATTTGCCAATCAACGGCCATAAAAATAGTACTGGTAACAACCTTTAACTGACTGTCTTAATTGGTATTGTAATAGGATAAACATCATAGCTGCCAATTCTGTTTTTAAATGGCCAAGCCGTTTCAGACAAGAAGTTTCGCAATCTTCAGCGTAAATAAATATTATAAATGTTGGAAACAAAAGGCAGAGTAATTCTACTTTGTACTTTCATTTTAATGAAATATTTCAGATAAATTCATGAAAAATGACTTGGAGATGGCTGTACTATGGTTTCCGTTCGATAGTCTGTAGGTTCATCAATCCGAAGGTCCAATAGTTCGAAGGTTCAATAGTCCGAGGGTCCATTGGTCCGAAGGTTCCATAGTCCGAAACTTGACATTGGCATTTATTACATCAAGGGAAGTTCAATAGTCAATATGTCCAATGATCAAAAGGTTCGATGGTCCGATGCTTGATATAACGCAAAAAGAAACTATCGGGAGGTTCACTAGTCCGAAGGTTTGTTGTTCCGAAAAATGATGCAGAATACTTGGTTTAGTTGAGTTGAATTTTTCGACTCTAGAAATAATGACCTTTATTTCATAAAATGATGAAAAATATAAATGATTTGACTACGGAGGTTATGGTGTGTTGCAGTGAAAAGGGGTTTTGCAACACACTATAAAATCCATTGCCCAGATGTACTCAAAATACAGTTATGAAGGTGCTGCCAAACAGAATTTCAGTCATCAGAAATCCTGTCTTCCTAATTTTTCTTTTAAGAATATGAAAGCAAGTGTTCTTTTCACAATCTTATAAAAAAATTCAATCTGCCAGTTTTTTTTATTGAACGTGAAATTTGGATTTTCCCTATATAATTATATAAAATTTGGTTTGATTTGGCCTGGGGTCGAACCCGCAACCTTCCGCACTCGAGACGAGCATGCTACCATGCAAGCGCCGATGCAGTTTGAACCAAAAGAAGTTACCAGCTTTATTTAAAAGCACACTTAACTTCTAATAGAAATGGTGCTTCCTATGATGTCACACTTTTCTATATAAAAATGGAATTCATTTCACAAAGAATTGTTACAAATTTCTCGTAGCTAAATTTAGACACAATGGTGTTTCGGCATTAATTTTTTTACACAATTTTAGACGGGCCTAAATTATCAAAAATAGCACGAGAAAAATTCCATTTGGTAAAAAAAAAGTTGAAATGTCTGAAAAGGCATCAGGCAAAAATGATTGTGTAAGTGATCATTTGTTATCGTGGTGTCTGGAACACGTCTTAATTTATCACGAATTTTCAAAAGATATTTTTACATACTAAAAACAGAATTGTTTATTTAATACTATGATATAGTCCTCATAAATATAATAACAGGATTGGAGGCATGGAGCAACAGGGTAACTAATTCCCATGAGATCATAAAACCGGCCATACCATGCATTTAGTAACCCGGGTGGATAAATTTATGACTTACGCGGATCAACAGAAAACACTTCTGGACAAACAATAAAAATTTAAGAATCATTTTACCCTCTCCCCCTTTTCCATCCTCAAAACAGGTATTCATTTACTACATGCCAAGCAATGTCAAATGACCCGTTTTAGTATAAGTAGTAGTCCTGGGTTGGAAGAATTAGACCATGCTGCATCAATTAAAAATCAATTATCCAATGAACCGACCAATGGACCTTCGGCCTAATGAACCTTCGGACCATTAGACCTTCAGACGATCAGATCTTCTGACCATTGGACCTTCAGACTATAGCTATGATACCCTGTACTGTAATGTATAATGCATGCAGATGAACTTAATTTTCTTATAGAATGTCCTGCACACTCTATGGATACACAAATTTTATTTGATTTGATATTTAAAGAATGTAAAAATGTTCACTCCTTAAATAATCGTTAATAAATTTATCTGGTAATTAAACTGTGAGTCTATTAATAATATTCTGAAACAGCTTGGCTATTCAAATGATCAAAACACCATCCTTTGAGTAAAATTTATTATACAATACTTTGCCATTGATATCGATATTTACAATGTCTAACTGTTAGTATATTGTTCTCCTGTTTTCTCTATTTTGATTGTAATGTCATTGTTACATATGTATATGCACTTTGGCTTGAGGGTAAAGTCGAGGAACCCAAATCGCTCAGTTCGGAGATGGTTTTTCAACTGCAGCAGAAAAACTTGCTTTACAAAATCATCAATAATTATTATTGGAAAAATAGACAAGTCGGTTGTTCTCCATGCATAAATTTTATACATGTAATCTTTGTAACTATTTATAGCAGACACCTAGATCGACGTGTCGTTACCATATCTGGAATGAGGTGGAGGGAACCCAAATCGCCCAGTCAGTAATCTGCATCCTAATAAACTGAACTGCATTGTATAATACAGCGTATATTGTTGTAACAATTTTCCACTTTTGGATGATCTTTAGCCACTTTAACTCTCATTTCTTCAAATTAGCAGATAGACTCGTATATAACAGTTGCCTCCCTTGCAAACGAAAATGAAAGTAAACTAAGCCACGTGAAACTTTCAGCTGTCACCGTGATACTTTTATAATCGAAAAGATTCAGTAGGAATTTTTTTTTCTTTTACTCTTTTAATATGTGATAAATGTTTGACGCATATTTTGTTCAATTTGATGAATCTAAGTTTTTGAAGCATGGAAAAAGTTTTATTGGGTTTTTCTTTCTTTTTATTTTTATTTGGTGTTGATTTTTTTTTTTTATTTTTTTTTATTCAGAATTTCCTTGTTACTTTATGAAAAACAGACAAAAACTTCTAAACTCAACCTGAGAATTATTGTTTTATTTATTATTTAATTTACTAAAATTTTTATTTCGAAAATAATAAACTTTATTGCAAAATAACATCCACAAGAGTCAAGCAATATTATCACAAGTAAATACAATACAATACAATATATATATATATATATATATATATATATATATATATATATATATATATATATATATATATATATATATATATATATATATATATATATATATATTATCACAAGTAAATACAATACAATACAATATATATATATATATATATATGGCATGAACTTGTCTGACAGGGGTCCAATGAATGCCCTAGCTCAGTTCTAATAACTGTTTAATGAAGGCTCCAATATGACAATAAAGTTCAGGAGCTGGACTGAGAATGAAAAGTAATTTGTAAAATTCAGGTCTTGAAATTATGGAACTTGGTTTTTAAAAAAATTAAAAATTTCGGGCACAAAGTTGAATTTGTTCCCAATAAAAAAAGAAGTGATGCTCATCATGTTCAACTTTACATTTTTTGCATAACTTTGTTCTCTGGGAATGTTCATATATCACTGTATATATTTACAGTCGGTTTTAAGTTTTCCATAAAGACAAAGATTAGGTGAGAAATCGAATTGTTTGAAAATTTAACCACAGTCAGTTTCTTGTATTGTTCTGTAATGTTACATGTTATAGTTTATTTTCAATTGACTAAAGGATTTGTCTGGTTGATGTTCAATGTCTATTTTCATATCACTTCTAATCTTTTCAATAAAGGAGTACCAAGAGTAAATTAATTTTCCTAACCTGAAAAAGGGAACTTTTTGGGCTCAAATCATCTATGGGAATCTTAGTTTTACATTTCATATATAGATTTTATCTGTGCGAGTGAAAGCTTGCTGTAAGAACAAAATAATTTTGAAGCCTTTACTGTTTTTTAAATAAATAAATATAAGCATAGAAGCAAAATATAGAAAAAAGAATAAAAGAAAATTGAAGAGAAAAAACAGTGGGAAAAGTCCACAAATTCGAAGTCCAGGGAAAATACAAAGCCAGGTTTATGAAACACAGCAAGGATACATGTATAACTAAAAAAACATATAATAAACTAAACAAAAAAC
Organism: Mytilisepta virgata; assembly: GCA_028015205.1. NCBI lineage: Eukaryota > Metazoa > Mollusca > Bivalvia > Mytilida > Mytilidae > Mytilisepta > Mytilisepta virgata. The sequence goes on along the minus strand of CM051521.1, from coordinate 48,688,052 downwards.
ATAAAAAAATTAGCTTTATGGGTCTACAATTGAATTTAATTTTTGTTGTCTATTACATCAGCTGTGCGAGTGTTCAAAGGTGCTTAGGGCATGGATGCCACCTTTCTTATTTTACTTTATTGTTATTTTTGTTTTAGCTATTTCATCTATTCTTTTTTTCATTTAATTTGAAATTTCTGGATTAATGAGCTATATGATCAACAAAACATGAAAGGGGACAAAATGGTCAAGTTTTAAAAGTACATGAAAGTAAGGTGAGTAAAATGTATCTGAGTCGAGCAGTTGTACAATTTTGTAAATTTTGGTCTTTCTTGCCGTGTGTCTTACAGAGTCTAGGTACGACACATATTGACATAAAGTTTTACTATCTTAGCAAGAATACGTTAAATGGGGGAATGAAATAAAACAATAGCTAAGAACATAATAATAATAATATAATAAACAAATTATAAATTGGAATGAGGAAACAGATGCGAGATATATATATGCACAATAACAATTAAAGAAAATGTTTCTGTCTACCTTAAGACTAGCTATATAACTGTTATTGTTTTTTTCAAACTATCCAATATATATATTAGTGTCCAATAAACAAGATAACGTGAACCAACATAACCTAAAGTAAAAATTTTTTCCATGTTTAATGACCCCAACACGTTCTCACATTGAGTCCTAAATCGACGAAATATGCACATCTTATTCATCACATTCACAATTGGTATCAAAGAATTTATTTTTAATATATCCCCAATCGTTATTTGCAGACAAAATGCATTTTATATACATTTACAAATACCATACAGTTAATATCCCTGGCGATATTTTGTGTTGTAAGGGGAACAATATTCGTAATGTAAGTCATTAGATTTTATCGCACCTGCATGTGCAAGTTATCGAACTTAAAAGTTGTCATAAAAAAAATGGCATAAGTAAGCAGGTTCAAACTTGACATCAAAATTCTTGATATTTCTGTCATTAGAGAGGAGGTAAAGTTATAAATTTGAAAACATAGATCTAGGAATGTCTCCACACCAAGATAACACATTATTTAGCAATAGAGTGGATTTTAAAGAGTTGAAATCGGAATGTCGCACATACTTTGATAGTGACAGACCCGTTTCATCGTAACTTCTTACCCATATTTTGCAATCATCTGATTAATTTGTCATTTCCATTAATTTTATACCTAATAATAATAAATTCTTTATTTAAAGAGGGTAACTCAATTAGAAGTAGTCTAATTTTCATTGAGGCCCTCAAACAAAATACATGTATACAGTTAACATTCATACATTAAAATACAATATATATATTACTAGTATATACACAATTCAATCATTCAAACATACAAATGGCAATAAATGGCAACAATTGGTAAAGTTTTAATTAAATTTTCTTATTCTTACAACAAAAGAAAGAAAACAAATTATTCGACTTGCATAGAATTTTCAAGAAAATGATTATAACAATGTTTCTTAAATAATTCCACATTACGAAATTTTTTTATTTTGAGTGGTAAATTATTCCATACCTTTGTTGCAGAATAATGAAAAGATTTTTTATAAAAATTTGTATTTGGTCTTGGAACAAATAGATCATTATTAGAGACAGATCGTAAGTTATGGTGTTGCACATCATTAATATTTAGCATTGCTAAGTAATCAGGTGTTAGTCCATTTACAATTTTATACATTAGAATTGATTGTTGGTATTTTATTCTATTTGTAAAAGATAGCCATTTTAAAGATGAAAACATAAAATTAGATGGAACTGAAATATCGCATTCAAGTATAATTCTTGCTACTCTTTTTTGAAGTTTTATGATTCTATCTGAATCTTTTTGTAATAAATTTCCCCAAACTGAACTACAATAGTCTATATATGGTAGAATATATGCATTATAAAATAGTTGTCTTGTGTGTATAGGCAAATATACTTTAATTTTAAACAAAAGTGATATTTTAGATGAGATAATCTTACATATACGATCAACATGATCTTCCCAACTTAAATTTTCATCAATGTCAATTCCAAGTAATTTGAAAGAATGGACATTTTCAATACATGTTTCATCGACGGTAATACTTAATTCTGATAGTTGTGCAAGTTTTTGTTTTGAACCCAATTTCATACACTTTGTTTTTTGTGCATTAATTTTCATACTGTTATTGTTACACCAAGATTGTATAGCATTTAAATCATTTTGCAATATGCTGTTTATTTTTTCAATGTTTTTATTATGAAAATGCAATGTTGAATCATCAGCATATAAATCCATGTCGGATTGTTTAACATGAAGTGGTAAATCATTTATATAAATTAAAAATAACAAAGGACCTAAAATAGAACCTTGAGGCACTCCATATTTTACAAACGATTTATCAGATTTAATGTTAGCGTATTGAACTTCTTGTTGTCTCTCAGACAAATATGATTTTATCCAATGTATCGTATGTTCTCCGATATGATAAAATTTTAACTTTTCTAAAAGTATGGAATGGTTAATAAGGTCAAAAGCCTTATTGAAATCTAAAAACACAGTACCAACTATTTCTCCATTATCTAAATATTTTAACCATTCGTCAATTAGTTTAGTCAGCGCTGTTTGACATGAATGACCTTGCCTGAAACCTGACTGAGCTATATGTAGCATTTTTTTATTATTTAAGAATGCATATAACTGTGTACATACATGTCTCTCAAAAATTTTAGATATGGTATTTAAAATAGAAATTGGACGGTAATTGGAGGGAATATCTGTTGGTCCTCCTTTATGTATAGCAGTTACTCTTGCAAGTTTTAATTTTTTCGGAAAACGATTTGACGTTATACTTTTGTTTATTAGAAAAGTTAGTGATGGCGATATTATCTCTGCACTTAGCTTTAAAAATTTGGGACCAATTCCATCTAAACCTGCGGATTTATTAATATTAAGGTGTTTTAGTTGTGAATACACCTCTCCAACAGAAATGAGTTTTAATTTAAAATTTTCAGTTTCCTTTAATTTTTTACCAGTAAAAATTTGTAGCTTTGAAAAATCCATATCTGAAGTATTATTTCCAATAAGTTTTTCAGCTACGGAAGAAAAATGATTATTTAGTGTATTAACAATATCTTGGGGGTTATAAACAGTTTGATTTTCATACTGCATTTTAGGTGGAAAAATATTATCCATTTTTGGATTTAACTCTTTAATGTGATTCCAAAGTTCTTTACTATTTTTGGAACTAGATATAGCGCAAAAGTTGAGTCTGTTTGCGAATATTACGAAAAAGGCAAATTTATTTTCTTACTAGAGGAAGCAAATTTTCCAGCAGTATTTTAGGTGCGGCCTGGGCGATCTGGGTACATAGAGCGATTTGGATTCCCCGACGTTACCTCTTATAAATGGAAATAAAAGATATTCTGTACAGTTGGAATGGCTTCTCTACCTTGGGTCTGTATTTGACCGAATATGTGTTCTAATAGGTATAATTAACGATGGTTTAGATTTTGACTGTAGTAATTTTGCATTTATTCTATTCCTGCAGCACTTGATAAATGCTGCTCCTGTTCTCTGCATAATTTCGGGTATCAGGTCAGAAATAATGTACTTCCGGTGTTAATATTTAGGACGTAAAAGGGGGAACGAAGGACGAACGAAGAAATGCACGGTCCTGTTGAAAAGAACACACAATTCACTTAAATTTATACATTACAAATACTTCAATTAAACAAACGTTGAAAAGGGTAGGGGAGTTTTGGGGAAAAGGAATAGCCATGGGCATGGTTGATCACACTGACAGGTCGTGATATGACATTCATTAGCTGGAAATTAATTGTTTATGGTTACCAGTAAGGTATGTATAAAACAAGAAAGTTCGAGCCCCTGCGGTTGATCATTATGCAATGACCAGTGGCAATAATTTATGCATATCCAGGACCAGAATATGCTGATGAGAATGCATATATAAAATGTTGAGCCCTCAGCCTCAGGCTGAGCCCGACTCAGATTTTTAACTTAAGCTAAAAATGTAGTTCATATCTTAGCTAGCCAGTTGGGACAAGGTGACAGGGGTACTTCCAAAACAAGAATGCATATATAAAATGTTGAGCCCTCAGCCTCAGGCTGAGCCCGACTCAGATTTTTAACTTAAGCTAAAAATGTAGCTCATATCTTAGCAAGCCGGTTGGGACAAGGTGACAGGGGTACTTCTAAAACAAGAAAGAAAACACAGCGAAATGAAAAGAAACACAGTGAAACAAAATGAAACACAACAAAATTTATACCCATTTTTGGGCTATTATCATGAGTTCCTAAATTGATTTTTTATCATACTTTCCCTAAAGATGAAGTGGACCAATCTTAATAAATTTAACTTTAAAAACAATAGGTAGGTGTTAATATTAGAAAGTTTTATAAAATTTTGTTGTTTTTTTCATTTCAAAATGACCATCCCGTCACCATGCAGTCAATTTAGTAAATTTGGGGTATTTCTCATTTTTTTTAGAACAAAGAGCATATAATTTCATCTTCTTTATAAATGATTGAAAAATACATATTAAAGAATTATAAAAAGAAAAATTGATATGGGATGTACATATTTTTGGTTAAATCATTTCTTTGTACCCCTCACCCATTTTCTCAACATTTTAGCTGATGACACTGACCAGATTGGTTATAAAATTTGAAAATTGTATCACTCAAAAACAACTTATTGTAAGTACATATACATAATTTTTTCACAGAGTTTAGTTAGATTTCAACGAGACAGAAACATCAGAAGAATACATCCTTAACAGAATATAGTCTGACTTTTGCAGTGGATAAACTTAATAAATAAAATTTGGGGACAAATGTCGTTTTAAGAGTGGGAAAAAGAAGCTTAGAATATTTGTTCCAAAGGCACTCAACATTTTGTCTTAATTATACCATTATTTGATTGTAGGTTATATCCAGTCCTGTCTTTTTTCACAACATTTTCAACCTACTTTCTTTTCAGATTCCTTCCTAGGCTTGTCCGCCGGCCCGCTCCTATTAAAAATCTAATGTTCGTACCCTAGCTGTCGTGAACAAAACATAATGTATTATTAGCATGTTCAGTGTCAACAAATTCGCTTTGATTGACGTAGCTTAATGTAAGCAGTGGAAGCAGTTGCTTAAAAAAAAAAAGGTAAAATAATAAACAAAGGCAAAAAAAGAATATTTCTATTTGCCATTTCTATTAATGTTACATATTGTTTCAGTTCATTTTGACAAATTCGATTTATCGAGACAAAAATCAGAAACAAGAACAGACCTATTTTTTTTTTAGGCTGAGAAATGGCAAAATGAGTAGCTGGTTGATCACATATAGTTGAGAACAGATTTTGTAATTTAATAGAATTTGGTACGATCGTCATTTTAAGAGTCAAACCTATACGAGGTTAGATGTTTCATACCAAATTTCAGTCCTTGAGGAAAATTTCATTATTTTGTTACCACATATAAATGTTTCAAAATCCATCAGTCAAAGTGTTCTACATATCTCAGTGTGTAGTCTGATTTTATTTCATGACTGACATTTTATTAATGATTTTTGGCTTTTGGTCATTTTAATCAAACTAAAGCTTTCTTAGCAGCCCTGATTAAATATGTGAATTATTATTATTATACCCAAAGATGCACTTATACAAACAAAATCTATGAGTGACTTTGGACATAAATTAGAAAAGAAGATTGAAAGACCTGAAATTGAGTCTGCTCATATTTTAGTTGAGTGAATTAAATTTTGTATGCAACTGTCTAGCGAGGAAAAACTTACTGGTGTTTTGTTTGTTGTACTGTGTAGCGCATTGCGAATTAAAAAATTAGCCAGGTTCTTGTTAAGATAGGAATATTCAACTTTCATTGCTTTCAATTCTGTCTCCTGAAAATGTCTGCTTCAAGTTTTTGGTAATGGATACTGATCAACCAATCTTGACATTACAATTTTCACAAATGCACACATCTCCCGATTTCTTAACAACAGGTATGATATTATCAACTTTTGTCTTAACTTTAGTACTGTCAACACTTAATTTGTTGATTGTATTCAAATATAATCGGATTTTCATTAACCATTCTCTTCAAAATAAAACTGCTCTGTTTTTATTACAGAATGTCGTTCTTAATCTTTGATTTTATAAAAAAAATTTATTCAAATAAAATTTCAAAACAACACATTGTTTTGACCTGTTTCATTTTTGGCTGGGTTGCACAGAGTGCAAATCCGGGTTATAGTATGGTGAATGTCGGGCGGGCGGTGGGCGGCGGCAGGCGGGCGGGGAAAATGGGTACCTATTTTGTGAAATCAACTCCTCCTACAGTTTTTCACCCACATCCTTGAAACTTCATAGAATGTTTCTATATATATATTGAAGATGTGCACCTCACTTTATGGAATTATTTCAGGAATTATTTCCCATTTTTCCAAACTTTGGAACTTAGTCGTTTTTAATGACATCTTCAAAAGAGGGTACCTATTTTGTGAAATCAACTCCTCCTACAGTTTTTCATCCACATCCTTGAAACTTCATAGAATGTTACTATATATATTGAAGATGTGCACCTCACTTTATGGAATTATTTCAGGAATTATTTCCTAATTTTCCAAACTTTGGAACTTAGTCGTTTTTAATGATATCTTCAATAGAGGGTACCTATTTTGTGAAATCAACTCCTCCTACAGTTTTTCACCCGCATCATTTAAACTTCACAGAATCTTTTCATAAATATTGAAGATGTGCACCTCACTTTATGGAATTATTTCAGGAATTATTATAAGTGTTTATCAACATGTAATCAAATCAAATATTGCTTACTTCACCTATTTCTAATCAAATTGATGACTCTGTGTCTGATTTTGTCTATATAAATATTCATGACTGCCAATGTGCAATATGATCTTGTAATCATCTTTTTTGTCACCACTACAGTAAACACCCAGTAAAGCAACCCGGCCATTTGTGTCTTTGACCCATTTTGTTTTGCTGTTTTAGAAGTACCCAGGTGACATTGTGTTATAAGAAAGCCACTCCAGGCATTGGCTGATCCAAATTTTGATAGGTTTTTTTTTTTTTGGAGCCAGGGAGCATGCAGGTTTGTATAGATGAACTCATTGCCATATTGTGGTTGGTTTAACTGTAATTCCAATTTGCATCCTGACTTGTTTTACCCAAATATAGGTTTGCTCGGATGGCCTAATATTTATTTCAATTCTCCCTGAGTGGTTTTGTCTTGAATTTAAATATCAGGTGGTGGTTAAGAGATTTATGAAAGGTTTAAACTGTTGCAATATATTCAAGATTGTAGGCTTAGCCAAATACATAGAGTATTTATGACCTTCATATTAGCTTTTAAGTCAGGAACTGGAGAAAAACATCAATTGAATGGATTTTATGCATTTTTAAAGACTGTGTTTTTTTGTTCTGGTAGATTTTCTGTGCCATAATTATGTTACATTCACAAGAATTTTTTTTCACAGATCAACAATGTTAACCACCGAAAAGTATAAATTTGCCATTGATAGAGGTGGTACCTTCACAGATATTTGGGCTAAATGTCCAGGAGGAAAAGTCAGTGTTACCAAACTTTTATCAGTTGATCCAGAGAACTACCCGGATGCTCCAAGAGAAGGAATCAGAAGAATTATTGAACAGGTTAACTTTAGAAGTGATGTTTTAGTATGTAGACAAAATTTGAGTGTGTAAAAGATACTGATGAATGAGACAAGGTCTTATCAGTAATGAATAAATCCAAAAAATGTATAGAAATTACATGCATACAGGGACTGAAAATTTTTTAAGCAGAAGTCCAAGGACTAGTAGATACCATCAATTTGGTTGCCGCATGGTACAAATTGTGGTCCTTAAGTAAAATAGATGAAAAAGTAAAACCAAAGACATTTTAACAGCAAATTGGTTTTAAATCTCAAAAACAAACTCAAATAATTCCGAAAGAGGTTACATATATTACACTAAGACCTAACTAAATACGAAAGTGATGACCAATCACAATAGGGGCCTCGGTGGCCGAGTCTAGGTAGCATGACTACTACTGATCACTAGCCTGTCAGCGCTGGAGTTGTGAGGTCGAATTTCACCTGTGTTTGACTCCGATATTAATTGACAAGGATTGCCAATTTAAGGATTTTGATGAAGTATTGAACCAGGCCATTGATTAAAGCACAGCAATGTTTTACTAGTTTAGCGGCCTACTGCTTTCAAACACTTTGGTCATCCACTGATGTTTGAAATCGATTCAGGTAATCGAACTAGCATAAATGTTGATGCCCGGCATGGTCATAGTGCTGTGCTCAGACATTGATTTTATTAACATCCTAACGATGCATGAGATTTTTATAAAATTTTGAACAATAGCTGTAAATTCAGATTGGATGAGAACTATCTTTTCTTTCTTGTTTGTAGGAATCTGGAGTTACCTTAGACCCTAGTCAGCCTCTTGATTCCTCTAAAATAGATTGGATTAGGATGGGTACAACTGTAGCTACCAATGCCTTGCTTGAGAGGAAAGGTGAAAGAATGGCCCTTGTTATCACTAAAGGATTCAAAGACCTTCTTCACATTGGTAACCAAGCCAGACCTAAGATATTTGATTTAGTAAGTAACATATGTAGGTTTTCATCGTTTTATTACTTTTTGAATTTTTGAAACATTTGGTTTTTTTAGCCATTTACAGTGCTTGTCTTGTGGTTGGGATCTGTAACTTGCTCAGTATCAAAGGGTTAATGACTCTTAAATGTAATCAACATTTTCATGGTTTAAATCGTATGGGATGTTACTCAATAATATGAAATAGAAAAAACATTGGTAGAACAGAGCTTTATGCATTTGGGTGGGTGGGGGATGAGATGTAGGAATTTATGTTATTTGGATATAACAAAGTCAGAATTTATTTTATTTTTTGGAGGTTAGTGAATTTTATACTACTCAAAGTTCACTGAAATTTTAGTAAAGCTGCAACATCTTTTCCTTTTTTCAGAAATATGTGGAACATCTAGTTAGGAATTTTTTTCATGGCCATACTGAAATTTGTGTTTTTTTCTGGTTAGGAGATATCAACTCCAGATCAGCTGTATGAAGATGTGATAGAAGTAGAAGAGAGAGTGGTGTTCCACCAAGATAGGTGTGAGATACAGAAAGAGTGTCCAACAGTTACAGGTTCTACAGGGGAAAAGGTAATACAATCCTTTATAAAGAACTGTGCATTGACTTCTCATAATCTTTTGTCCACTACAAGATAATACGAGTAATTATAGTTTAATCCATGGCCTAATCTATGTAGCACCAGGTATCATCCTAAGACCCCAGTATCTGACTGAGGGCTATAGTATGGGGTTCAGTGTGGGGTAAGGCATGATAACTGGTCTGATATGGGGCTGGCTGCATAGTAATCTATTTATCATGTAATTGTAAGTAGGTATGTCGGAACTCATTCCTGCTGGTATTTTGTGACTGAAAAGACATATCAAATGTAATTGAAAAAAAGCTATCAGTGTTGGATGTGAATTAATGGGAATTTACTTTCACTCTTTACACGAATTCTATGATATAAATAGTCAACTTGTATAATAATTTGGACAATATTTACTATTGATGTTCGAAAGCTCTGTTACCTATGTTTATGTTGACCCTTCAGCTTTGACATAATGATAGTCAACAGTACATATCTTTGCCAAAAAAATATATAGAAAGGTAATATAAGAAAATTTTGTTAAGATTGTCTTTTGTCTTTCTTTATTTCTCTGATGTGAGACATCAAGGGGAGGTAATGAATGTTAAATTTGAAAGGGCCCAGAGTTCATTTAGCTGTATAATAGCACTCTAATAATACAAGACTGTGTTTCTTATTCAAAGAATTTGTTCTGTGTGTTTTTTAGCTCACCTGGCCAATAGGGCTATGTGAGCTATTGTCATCACTTTGCATCCATCATCCGTCCATCCATCCATCATTAGACATTTCATCATCTCCTCTGAAACCACTGAGCCAAATTAAACCAAACTTTGCAGGAATGGTGTATGGAAGGGTGTCTATAAATCTTCATCATTTCATTCTGATCAGATGAAAAACATGGCCACCAGGGCATTTCTTGATTCCGATTGGTCAAATTTTCAAATTTCTGCTCATCTAAAACTACTATGCCAAATCTTTTCAAACTTTATAGAATGATGATTAAGAGACCCACTACAAACATTTTTCATTTGGATCTGATCAGGTGGCATACATGGCGGCTAAAGTGGAACATAGGTTTGCATTGAAGCCTATGTAAAATCACTATTTCAGCATCTGCTCTGAAGCTCCAAGGTCAGCAATAACTAAACTTGGCAGGAATAATGCATTGAAGGCCCTTTATAAAAATTTCTCATTTCATATGGATCAGATGAAAAACATGCCCACAATCTATGCAATTATTGATTCTGGTTGGTCAAATTTTTAACTTTCTTTTCCTCTAAAACTACTATGCAAAATATTTTTAAACTTTATAGGAATGATGATTGGGAGACCATCTACAAAGCTTTCTCATTTTGTGTTGATTATTATGGCATACTTGGTGGCTAAAGTGGCACAAAAAGTTATATTGTAGCCTGTTGGAAATCACAATTTTTTATAATCTCCTCTGAAACAATAAAACCAGTATTAACCAAACTTGCCAGGAATAATGTATGGAAGTTCCTTTATAAAAAATTGTCATTTCATTCGGATCAGATGAAAAAGATCGCCACCATAAAATATTGGTCAATTCTGAACTTATAGTTTAAATTTTCAGATTTCTTTTCAAAAACTATAGCTGCAATCCCAATTCTTTTGAAACTTTATAAGAATAATGAATGGGATACCCTTTATGAATATTCCACATTTCTTGTTGATTGTACTGTATCATAAGGCTATGGGAAATTACAGTTTCATCATCTCCTCTGAAAGTACAAGGACAATATTAACCAAACTTGTAAGGAGTGAGTGTATGAAAAGACCTTTATCAAAGTTTTTCATTTTTTTCTGTTCAGTTAAGCCTTGATATATAAATAAAATTATATATGAAGTAGGTTATCTGCTTAATTCTCCGGTGAGTGATTCAGGCTCACTTGAACCTCTAGTTTTTTTTATTAGCTAGAGATCTGGGATAATGTGGATGTTGTGAAGTTAAGAAAAGATCTAAAGATTCTGCTTGATAAAGGAGTAAAGAGTCTGGCAATTGTTTTAATGCATTCATACATGTAAGTATAAAATACATGTATTGTAATATTGTAAATCAGTTGTCTTTCATTGCAGTTTTTGGCATAGAACTATCACTTTTTGTTTATTTTATTTTTTTTGATGACTCATTCAAGGATATTCATTCACCAAAGATTTCAGATAATTTTTGTAGTTTGAAACCAAACAAAATAAGCAAAGACTGATGATATGTTGGGCTTGTTTTTGAGATATAAGCCATTGAAAAGGTTGTGGAAAACAGGTGTCTTTTGACTTTTCATAGGTTTTGTTGACCACTTTTATCTCTTATCTTAGCCATTAGAAATATTAAGAATGTCAGATAATTTGTCTTTTGACTAATTTAGATGTACATATGTACAAAACAATTGTGGAGAATGAGTTTGGGGTTAGCTGGAAAAACATTTGAAGTTATAGAATGAATAAAATCAAAAGATTCCCAAAATCTGATAAAAATATTGAGTCAGATAACTTGGAAAAAAACCTGGCAAAATAATTGACAAGTTTGTTCTGGGATCCCTAACGTCAGCTTGCTATTGATAAATGCACAATAAATTGTACCTAGAACAATTACTAACCATGACCCTCAAATTTAATGAAAGTAATTTTTTTTACTATGTGCCCCGCAAAAACATGATGTTTTTTTTCTTTCTTTCTTTTTGGAAATGTTTCCCAAAATTTCAATAAATACTTTTACTCCCCCTTTTGTCACTTATATTTATAACTAGAATTGCAATTGCGAGCAATAGCAGATGTCGCCCCTGGCAGCCATCTTGGAAATGGCGGCCATTTAAAAAAAAAGTATTGATTGCACTCCATCACGTAAAAATCTTACTTTCTGCCAAGTTTCATTCAATTCTATCCATGTAGTTTTTCGCCATTTTAACATCATTTTTCAAAATGGCCGCTAAACGTCTCCAACTGATCGCGATTTTTTCTCATCAGTTTTGTTCTTCTAATTGTACTTTACAAACCTACGAAGTTTAATGAAATTCTATCATACAGGTTTTGAGATATAAACGTTTTAAATTTTCGGAGGGTACCGATCTTTGAATGGCGGCCATCTTGAAAATGGCGGCAATTTCGAAAAAAAAGTATTGATTGCACACCTTCACATAGTGATCTTACTTTCTGCCAAGTTTCATTCAATTCTATCCATGTTAAGTTTTTCGCCATTTTAACATCATTTTTCAAAATGGCCACCAAACGTCTCCAACCAATCGCAATTTTTTTTCATCAGTTTGTTCTGCTAATTGTACTTTACAAACCTACGAAGTTTAATGAAATTCTATCATACAGGTTTTGAGATATAAACGTTTTAAATTTTCGGAGGGTACTGACCTTTGAATGGCGACCATTTCGAAAAAAAAAAGTATTGATTGCACACCTTCACATAGTGATCTTACTTTCTTCCAAATTTCATTCAATTCTATCCAGGCATCTCCAAGAACTAAGCCGGACAAAAATCATTGGAAGAAAGAAAGAATAATAACAGAGAAACGGAACAATAACAATATGTCGCCGACTTTCGTCGGGGCGACATAATTATTGATTATTGCAAACACCTAGATGCATAAAATTTCCCCTTGAAAAGATTTTCAATGTTTTTAGGGTTTTTTGGGGGTCAAATGTGACATTTTTGGATAAAGGCAATTTTTTTTCAAAAATTTTAAACTTTGAAATGAACAGAATACATATAGCTTTCTCATTAAGAAATCAGTTTCATTTATAAATGTCTTCTATTGGTAGGTTTGCAGACCATGAACATGAAGTTGGAAGAATTGCCTTAGAAATGGGATTCAGACATGTGTCTATGTCTTCAGATGTTATGCCTATGATCAGAATTGTTCCTAGAGGATACACTGGTAAATAAACTTTATTGTACTGTGATTAATGATTAATTTGAAATCTAAAGTATTAGCCATTACATCAATATTTTCATTAAATGCAATAATTAAAACTCACAGTAATAATTTTTCTTATTACATTCTACATGTATTACAAGTTTAAATGAATCAAACTAATTACTGTAGCATCATTGTTAATTTTCTTAGTTTCACAATATTTAAATGCATGTAATAATTTCTGAGTTTGCATTCATTTAAATTGTTTTAAAATAGGCTAAATTTATTTCATGAAGAAATGATAATTAATTGAAGAATAGTTTGTATATATCTAATTTGGTTCAGGAAAAAATATTTTGCAAATACTGTTACCCATGTTAAAATATCCAAAAAACTTTATAATTTTTGCAATGAGTTTCTGATTTCATGATTTAAAAATATGTTTTAGCCTGTGCTGATGCCTACCTTACACCATGTATAAAGAATTATGTAGCTGGTTTTTCCTCAGGATTTAAAAATAAAATTCAGGTAATATAAATGTTTACATAAAATATTGTTTAGAATAATTAAGTCAAGCAGTGTATTTCAATTTTTCAGTACTGAAGCAGTTAGAATTTGTAATTCAAAATTCAAACTGTGTTCACATGTTATAATTTTTGATGAGCTTTTTTATTTTATAGAATGGAATATATGAATATCAAAATTAATATGGAGCCTTTTGGTCTAGGTTATGGCTCATTTTTTTGTTGTTATCATATTGTTAATTAGTAAATAGTTCTGAAAGATATTTTTTTTCAAGTTCGCAATTTTGAAACAAAGTGAAGTAATTCATCAACAAGGACAAACAGATTATATTTTATCCTAAATTACAGGTAGAATCATTTGAATAACTCATTTAACCAAGGAATACTGAAATCGCGGACTGCGAAGTAATACGTTGGTAACATCACAGTACCCAAAGTAGATTATACAGTATAAACATTAGCAACCAATCAAATTGTCAAATTAGATTATATGAATTTTATATAAATTTCAGGATTCCAAGGTGTTATTTATGCAATCAGATGGAGGCCTAACACCTATGGATCTGTAAGTAAAAATGAATTTAGCTACTGACAGTATAGTGAACCTTTGATTCTCTTATGATTGACCGGTACTATTTAATTCTGATCGGACAGTTAGGGAAATTTGATATTACATCTTGTACAATTTGATATGAACTAGTGATATCAAAAATTTATTAACGCGTGATTGTGTAGGAAAATTAGAATATTTTGATTGGTCAAAAGTTTTGCTACACAATGGCGCCATATTTGAAAGCCATCGTTGCATATAATACCAACATTTGACATCACAGAAAAATGAACATTAAGGTTTTAATTTCTCGTTAGTTAATTTGGACTTACTTAATAATAATCTCGCCAAAGGCTCGTTTATTATTATATCCAAATTAAACAACTCGATTTGATATCAAGCAATATCTAATTCTCACTCTTTTTGAAACCTATAAATTCCAGGTTACACTTATTACATTTACAAATTGAAAAGATTTACAATTAAAAAATATCAGGAGTTGTGTTTTTCATGTGTCTATTGCCTGAGTCCTAGTTATTGCCATCACACCCATAATGCCAAAAAGACAAGCATTTGGACAAACAGTTTTTGTTTGAAAAATGTATACATCTTATACCTCAGTGGCCTAGTGGTCTAGGTAGTTCGCCATGACTACTAATGATCACTAGCCTGTCAACACTGAGGTTGTGAGTTCGAATCTCACCTGTGGCGGAGTGCGTTCGACTCCGATCTTAATTGACAAGGATTGCCAATTTTCCTATCAAAGGTTGTGGCTCTCTCCGGGTACTCTGGTTTCCTCTACCAATAAAAACTTGCCGTCCTGAAATATAGCCAAATGTGCTGAAAACGGCATAAAACTCCAAATAAACAAACAAACAAACTTCCTTTAGAGAATTATGAGTTTCCTTTTTACTTCTGAATTATCATGTTTATTAAATTTTTCACCATTTTCTGTTTGAAAAACTGTCCTCATTAACTCAAGGTTTGAGAGCATGTTTGGTGATTTTTGATTCTAGCAGCCCATGATGAATACACCATTTTTAATACATGTATATGTATACAACCATAAGAATTCCACATACAATGTATATGAACACCTTTATGATGAGATCTGGCACTATCTGTAACTCTGTACAAACTGTGTTTATTTAATTTGAGCATAAAACTAATCATTTATCATGTGTATAGCCAATAATCAACTTAAGTTATGCACACAGTTATATAGTTAAAAACTCCTTATCTTTGAAGGAGGATATTTTTCAAAGATTTTTTTTTTTTTTCTTTATTCCATTCACTGTATAAAAATGTAATGTTTGCATTCAGCTCTTCATTAAATTGATGATGATATGTCTGAAAATGCACAAGTAATATTCAATAATAGAAGGATTTTATTTTTGAATTACAGCATATAAGAAATCCACATATTTACATTTTAATTCAATGGTTTAAAAATAGCTCCTTATGTTTTGCTGAATCTTAAAGATTATGCCTTTTATATCGACAGATTTAATGGATCAAGAGCTATTTTGTCAGGTCCAGCTGGAGGTGTTGTGGGTTATGCAATGACAACTTATGATGACCAGCCTGTAATAGGATTTGATATGGGAGGTAGTTAATTACTTAATAGAAACAGTGCGTGACATAATGGATAGAGTAATAATGGGATTCTTTACTATATCTAATATTAGTATCTTTGGATTGTTATTTTGAAACTCCTTGGACAATGGCTCTGCATGGTGGATCTTAGGTCCCCGACGGTATTCGCAAACCCAGTCGTCAGACTTATCTGACATGATTATTCATTGATTTATTACAGAAGTTACCAGTAATTAGCAAAATTCAAAAATAATAGAAATACTAAGGTTCATTCCTTGTATTGCACATGGTAGATCTCCTTAGTTGAAATTTGGCTTCCTATTTCAGTATTGTTGGTCATGAGTACTTCTTGTTTAAAATAAGTTTGGTTTTTGGTTTTAATGCTGCTGATGAGAGAGAACTCCTTGAAATGCGTCATATACAGCAAAGTATAAATTTACATTTTACTATATCTAATATTAGTATCTTTGGATTGTTATTTTGTACATGTTTTCAATATTTTCACTAAGTTAGATATTGCAGGGGCTAGGATATGACTTTAGCAGAATCAGCCTTTGATTTGACGTCATTCTTTAGGGGACCTTAAAACTGCTAGTAAAGAAATTTATGAAGCTGTGCAGTTGTAATCATTTAATAGCAATTTAATCTAACTTATACAACTGTATTTTATCAATGTATCATTAGCTGAGGGTCTTTAGTGGCTTAGCTGAGTGATATAGGTAGTTCATCACATCTGCCAAAGCCCCATGCAGATAATGTTTTTGAATTGGGGGTACTATCTCCAGCTTTTTAAAAGGGGTGAGTATTTTAACCTCCAGTCAGCATGAATAAAAGGGCAAAATGAGAAATCAAAGAAGAAAATGCATTTTCAGGGTTACCAAGTTGACAAATTTGCATTAAATTTAATTTTTTTTAAATTATAGGAACATCAACAGATGTTAGTAGATATGCAGGAGAGTATGAACATGTGTTTGAAACAACTACTGCTGGAGTGACAATACAGGCTCCGCAGGTTTGTCTTAATATTCATTTTTATAAATATCAAAACTTATTCTTGAACAAGATTTTGTATTGTGAGCATGTGAGCTATTATGTAATTGCTTTGCATATGTTTATCTGTCCATTTAGTCAAACCTGTCTATAAAGGGCAGCTAAGGGACCAGAAAAAAGTGTACTTTATGATAAGGTTCCCTTTATAGAGAGGTTAATTTTAAATACTTTGTTCACCAATGGGACTTTTTCACTGTGCTCTTTATAATTTGCTATATAGAGGTGCCCTTTAGAGCAGGTTTGACTGTAGTTAAAAATATTATATTTTGAAACCACAAGGACAATTACCAGTATGAGCAAACTTTTATAGAAAATTCCTTGGATAATTTACTTCCAAAACATTTTGTAGCATACCATAACATACATGTATACCAGATTGGTTATTTTCACTAAAAATAGAAAATTTCACTGAGACCACTTTTCCATTTTGGATCAGCTGTCTGTAAGTAATACTTTTATAAATAGTTACATTAGCAAATGAAGTGAAATAATGGGGTTTGAGTGATTTTGTGGTAATGCATGTTTAAAAAGGTTTAAAGTAAATATGTCATTTGATTTATTGCTGTGCTGATGGTTTTTTTACTCATTTAGCTTGACATCAACACTGTCGCTGCTGGAGGAGGGTCCATGTTAATATTCAGGGCAGGGATGTTTGTGGTTGGTCCTGAGTCGGCAGGGGCTGATCCTGGCCCAACTTGTTACATGAAAGGTATTTAAATATGAAAATCTAAGGATATGGAGTATGTGTAAGAGGAAAATATACTGTATCACAGACTGCAAGATTGAAAAAATTGCTTTTAAGCATACACTATGTGTAAAAATATTCATTAGTGTACATTTGAAAAGAGTACTGTAGAGTAATAGGGTCTTACATAAGTTGAAAGTGAAGACTGGAAAATCTTCAAAGAGTTTTTAAAATTCACAACTTTCCCAAGTGGAGTGCAGCTTAAGCAGAAAGACGCTGAATTTTAAAAAAGATTTGAATATTTTCCAGTTGTTCACTTTTGAATGAGTAGAAGCACCTATTTTAGCACAGTCGAAGAAGTTAAATAACGTTACGCCTGATTGGTCAAAAGTTATGACAACAGAAATCTGATTAGAAGTCACAACATTGGGTGATCGATGCACATTCAACGATCTTCCATGGGTTATCTCCCACTGAAAACATCTATTTACGGAAGAATATTTAATGTACCTGATCTTATCAGTGAATCTTAGAGCTAACACTGGAAAAGGAAACGTATGGAGTGTATGTGGAACCAAAAATTGTAAGAAAATGAAGTTCTGGAATAGATCCAACCTATTACCAATTACTAGAAAAGGATACCAAAATCAACCTTTAGAATATATCAACAAATTTAGAAAGACTACAACCTCACATAGCAAAACTAGACATTTATTTATTCTTCTAATATTTTTACCAAATCCTTCTATCAGATTGTATTTTCCTTTTAGGTGGACCTTTAACTATTACTGATGCAAACCTTTGCTTAAATAGACTGCTGCCAGATTATTTTCCGAAAATTTTTGGTAAAACACAAAATCAGCCATTAGATAGAAAGGCAACCATTAGAGCATTTAAGAAATTAACAAAGGAGGTACTAACTTCTAAATTTTAAGTATGAATATTTTTGTGTTTGTCGTTTTAAAAAATTAAAGGATATGGTGTATGAATTATTATGACATCATCCTACCAAAAATAGATTAAATTTAACATGAAAGAGAATAGATGCATAAATTCTTCTCATAAAATCTCTTCAGGCACATAAAAAAAGTTCAGTATATGAACAATGCATTAATGTTTTACTGTTCATCAGTAAGACCATTAATACTGAGAAAAATATTTATCCCAACTGTAAGATCAAGAATGTCCATTGCAATGGTTTCAAAAAGTCTTTTCTAGATTTTTATTCCATTCTAAATTGAAAGCAAATGAAATTTGGCACATTTATAAGGTAGAATCAACATTTAACACAAGACGAGGAGAGAAATGTAAGAAATATTTTCCCCATACAAATTCACACTGCAAATTTATTACATGACTAGCATATCAATATTAGACAGCCTGACAATTAATTATAAAACATGATTTTTTTCAGATAATATGGATATGCTCTTTAAGTGTTTAGATAAAAATTTAGGGTGATCTTACTAGGCAAAATGGTGCTTTACATGTGTGAGAAGCTATCTTATAAATAAATGTCATGAGTGTATATTTCATTGTTTTGATAAAAGTTTTAAATAAATAATCAAAATTATTCTCTGTGTTGTTTTAGCTAGGGAGACAAGCTATCCAAGTATGTTGTCTTTATTTTATTATACATGCATGGATTGTCCCCCTTAGGTTAACCAGTTCCTCTCCAGTCAACCTGCCACTGCTCACCAGGAACCGATGACAATGGAAGAAGTAGCTATGGGATTTGTCAGAGTTGCCAATGAAACTATGTGTAGACCAATCAGGGCTTTGACACAGGTATAGATTGTACATCTATTTTTTCCTTTAAAATCAAAACAAAAATGGTAGCAATATTCAAAGGCAGAAACAAACAAGATTTTTAATTCACACAGTCTTTAATTGATGGTCATCCAAAAACACTGTTGTCACAATAAGTAAATACAGTCAAATCTATCCAAACGACACCCTGTATTAAACGACCAACTGCTGTAAACGACCATTTTCAATTCCTCCCAATGGTTTTCCTATATAATTTAACTGTATTGAACGACCACCTGCCCAGCGCGGCGAACAACCACATAAATTACCATGAAACGACATGTAAAACTTTTTTTAACGACCACTTTTGACAAATGATGAATGTGTCATTGTTTTGTTGACTTGTTGATTTTTCGGAAAAAGCTGAAGCTAACTTTCATATAACTGTTTTTGCATGTCAGATTGATTCAAGTTCAAACAGATAATTTTTTCACATTTTAGTTGTATTGTTAAATTCCAAAATGTGTGATTTCACCTGTGACCTTTAATACTGAATGTGTGTATTACAACAACATGGGGGTTAATAATTAGGATGTCAATTAAATCAATGTCAAATATTTCACCTGATGCTGAAATGAAATACACTGTAGTGAAAATGCAGCATGTTTCATCACTGTATTAAAAGACCAGCTGTATTAAGAGACTGTTTTTGTCTTCTCCTTTCAGTGGTCTCTTAAGAAAAGTTTGACTGTAATAGTTTACTGTCATAGTAGACTGTAGACTGCCTAATGGAAATTTTTTTTCATCTTTTCCATTTGGTACAAAATATTATTGCTGTTTTTGTTTTGATTCTACCGTTGGTATAGTCTTTTTTGTATTTATAGGCTAAAGGTCATGACACATCACAACATGTGTTGGCATGTTTTGGAGGTGCTGGAGGTCAACATGCATGTGCCATAGCTAGATCTTTAGGAATGACACAAGTCTTTATTCACAGGTAATTTATTCCCCTTTATCACCACAGTATCATTAATCAGTTTCGGTTTAGTATTGTTCAATACTCTATATACTGCCATTATAAAACAAAACATCAGCTCACCTAATATCTACTAAATAACAAAAATGTCTCCTCTACATGAAAAATATACATGTCTATACAGGCTGGTACTCATAACATAAACCTACAAAATGAATCCAAAGTAAAAATATTACTAATGTTAAAGTTTCTTTATAGATTTGCTGGAATATTGTCTGCCTATGGAATGGCATTAGCTGATGTTGTACATGAGGAACAGGAACCATGTGCCAAGGTTTATCAAAAAGGTAGTTTCTTTTAATGTAAACAAAACATGGATTGATTGATTGATTGATTGTTGTTTGCTAAACGTCCAGTGGCGAGAACCAGTTCAACAATTTATCAAACACAAATAGAACTGGGGAGGGATTTTGCCTGCCACTGTAATAGGGTGGAAATTTGGGAAGGTTCGGATAATTTAGCCTTCTGTAGTGGCATTAGCTTACTCTTAATCAAAATCTACAGAAGAGGTCTTTAGCATGCAGGGAGTGTGGCATTCCCCAAACACGTTACCAAATATGGTGTGCAGCCAGGTTTTCCATATTATGACCTGACAATCCCACAAAGAGAAGATCTCTCCTATCTGCTACCTGGGGATGAGCTAGACAGCTCTGTGGGTTGAAATCCTGTGATCCTTCACAAGTGCCTAGACAAAGCATGGAGCATCATGGTTTATTTTCATGGTATCTCCGCCAGCAATGCCGTTGTTTATTTTTTATGCTTATCCATTGTATCTTCAGTACATATTTCAAGGTATTACATTTATATGGCAAGAAAACATAAATCTAAATTTGTTACTCAATTTCTGAACCGATTAAATTAATGAGAAAAAGATATGAACTATCAATTCTAAACCCCCCAGTCATGAAATGTCTTTAAATTGTGAATAAGTCTGTAAAAAATTTCATTTTAGTATAATTGTTGTACTATTGTTTTAGATTCATTCCAGTATTTAGAAGAAAGGATTAGTGTTCTTGAGGAAAAATGCAAGCAGGAACTATTAAAACAAGGATTTTCAAGGTATGTAAAATTTACATTTTGTATTTTATAGTAGATCAGGTATGTTTCAAAAAAAATATTCCTTTGAAATTAATACTTAATCCAGCAGTTGAATTACAGCTTGGTTCAGAATTTACTCAATTAGTATTTGGACACAAGTAAAATTTCAGTAGCTCTTATTTGTATTGAGGTTATCATTATGTAGGTCATGATACAACCCTGTAAAAAAAATTTTCCAAATAAAAACTTGGAAAAACTACTTTTCTTTCTTATTTGACAAAAAAATAAATTCTTCTTTTTACAGTAAACAGATTTCTCATACAGTTTTCCTACACATGAGATATGATAGAACAGATTGTGCTCTCATGGTAACGTCAGAACCTTCTCCTACCTCAGAATTTTCTCATGGTGATTTTCTAGTCTCCTTCCAGAATAGGTATGATAGTGTAAACATTTAGCTGTTAAATAAAAGAGTTCAAGATCAATTTCAGATTCCCAAATGAGATCTGACAGGAAATTTTACCCTAGGTGCCTTAGATTTCCCATTCTTACAGTCTTCTTGGTTTTTGATTTTTTTTTTCACCCATTCAACTTTTTCATTTGATTTAAAATGTCCAAAAAACAAGGAAATAAAATACTTTGATACCAATTTTGATGCACATTTCGTCAATTTATGACTCATCAGTTGTGCGAAAGGCCTAATTAAATATTGAAAACCAAAACAACAATCCAAAGGTTGAAGAGCAAATTAGAAAACGCTGAAATGACCAAAAGGGGTAAAGCCAAAACCAGCGAAGGAAAGAACTATGTATGAGGGAGATACTCCTTAGTTTTCACAAATTTTATAATTGTAAAATGTGGAATTTAATCTGTTTCACCCAGGAGGTTATTTGATACAGGAATACAATGTACTTGTGAAGAGTTCATTGAAAATATGTCGTCTTTTTGTCTGGGAAAAACATGCAACACTATGTCAACCATGTCTTATATTCAAATAATTACAGGAACCCTTTACAAAGGGGGGGGGGGGGGGGTTGGGAGAAATGGCATTTTAAATAGTAGTACACTACAATATTTTTATTTATTTTATTCATAGTTATTTATATTTTCTATCCAGATACAATACAGAGTTTGGTTTTACCCTGCAAGATAGACCTATAGTTGTGGATGACATCAGAGTCAGAGGTGTTGGAAAAGCTGTTCATGAAATAGAACAGCCTATAAAAAAGGCAGAGGGTCCTCCAAAAATAGAAAATGTAAGATATTCATTAAAACATAAACTCAAATAATTGTTACTTTGAGGTGTTTGATAAAAGATTTCTAATTTCAATGGATGAATGATTTTGTGCATTCTGAGTTTTTCATATTTTGTTAGAACCACAAAATTACAAAAGATAACATATTTGGTGTGTTCAAAACAACAAATTTTTCATGAAACTCAAAAATATTTCAGGGTATCTTCAAAGAAGAGAAAATACAGTGTTATGCTTATCTTGTATGTTCTGATTTCAGACAACACAGTGTTATTTTGAAGGAGGATTCCAGAAAACACCAGTGTATATTCTGGAAGATCTGAGGGCAGGACATGTCATTCAAGGTCCTGCTATTATTATGAATAATACCAGGTAAATAGATTCATTGAAACCTGTATAAACTCAATTCCATTGCAACTGAAAATATTTAGGATAAGAATGGTGTTTGGTTTACACAGGTTGCTTTACTAATGAATATTCATTGTGAATTTTTGAATTTTGTCACAGTATAGACATATTTTCAGTTTACACAGGGTTTGCTTTAGACAGGTTTCACTGTGCCGTCCACTCATACAGATGTTCTCTTTCAGTATTTTGTATAGATATGACATGCAATAAGATCAGTTAACTGTCACTGATTCTAAGGTTTTCAGAAATCAGAATATGTTTTAATATTTTTGGTTTGATAATTTTTCACTAATTAGAAGATGTTCAAGTATTAGACGGTATGAAGTTAACTTCCTGTAATCCAAAAAATTAGTGTCATAATTTTATTCAAGAATTATGTTATTTTATTTACAGTACAATATTGGTAGAGCCGTTTTGTAAAGCTGTGATAACATTAAATGGTGATGTAACGATTACGGTAAGATATTTCTTATTTTTTCTTATAAATATATATGATAAGATTTCATCACTAAAATTGTTGTATTGTTTAAATATAGATTGTACCTAAAAGCCTTGTTCATAATATTAATATTTATTCCAACTGTATTCAAACTTTTCATTATGAAATTTTTCAATCATTTTGAAATTTGAAACTTTTACTATTGGGAGGGAATGAATTTCATGGTAAAACAGTAGTATGTAATTTTTTTAATGATTAAATGGATTATGCAAAATATAATATTCTGAATAGATTTATCAGAAAAAATAAATGAAATTCATAAAGTGGCATTCAAAGCACACTGTATTGGTTTTATATATTATAACTAATGTTGATGTTTAGTTTTTGAAAATATTTGCAAACTGAAGTCAACTGGAATTTTGACTTTAATATATGGATTTCTGAAGTGGAAGTGAAAGCTATAAGATTGTTGGAAATTTTATGATGTTTTATTTGACAGGAGAAGGTAATATGATCTGTGTAATGCTGTCAGCTGATTCCAAAACTTCTGGTCTGATACAATTTCATTTTATTGTAAAGGCCGCTTAATTGAAAAATTTTCTCTGACAAATAGGCTTTGCAAATAAGCGGATTCCACTGTATTGGTAAATAAAAATGAAAGGATATAAAGGGTAAATTATGTTTATGCAACAACAACCTTGAAAAACAATTCAAGAAGTACAATGAGGTTACTGATAGTCTTAAACACAGACTGTATGTACAGATTGCATGAAAAACTATAATATTCCCATAAAAAACATCTTGAGGAATTGTACCAGAACAATAAAATGTCTTAAAAAGTTTATTTATTTTATAGATAGGAAGTGGCAGTGTTGAGAGAGTTGGCCCAGATTTAGATGCCATTCAGCTGTCTATATTTTCTCATAGATTTATGAGTATAGCAGAACAGATGGGCAGGTATGTGTAATTTTTAGCAATGCATTTATTAAGATCTAACATTTAAGTAAACAAGTGGTCTAGATTTTTTATTATACCTCATTTAAATTATTGTATGTAAAATAAATTTTATTGGATATGACAATCATATGATTGACATGAACAAATCTTCATATTTTCCTCAAACAAATTATCATATTCCATCCCTTCAGAAGCTTCAATACAATGACAAGCACAAAGAGTACACAAGTATCATTCTCTGACAGATATTAAATGTATTTTATTTCAGGTACAATTGGTAGTGGGTATGACAGCAGATACTATTGGTTTGAATCGGTATAATAAAACATTAATAGCATGGTCATGGGGGGAATGTGAATATTTATTCACACAAAAATGTCATACTTCAGCATAGGCTGAGAAAATAAGATATTTTCTTGTGAATAAATCTTCATATTTCCCTCACAACCATGCAATAAATATTGCCACACTTACCAAAGATAACCAGCAAGTTATCATTTTTTTTCACATCATATTTAAAGGTAAAAGAAAGAAAAATAGGCAGTTTGAAAAAATTAGGAATTAATATAATGCAGAGTATTAGGTTGGGACCAATTAGTTTGACATATCAGATATTATGAGATAAAAGTGTGAGAGATTCTACTATTTATAGGTTTAATTTTGTATTGATGTTTCTTTTTTTTTTTTTTTTGCAGGGTTTTACAAAGGACCTCAATCTCAACCAATATTAAGGTTAGTCAAATAGTTATGAGGTCATTAAAAAAAATCTAGCTTTTTGTTGTGTTGCGCTCAGTCCAACTTCAATGTAGTCGTGTTAGTGTACATTTTGTTCTGAAAATAGAAATGCAAATTCAACATAATATTCTCCAAGTTAACATGATTTTAGTTAGCAAAGGTACAAAATGCTGTATTGACATTTGCAGTAAAATTTAATGGATTTTCAGACATAATTGAGCATTTTACTGTTTTTCAACTGGATTGAAATAAAAGATTTTCTTAATTTGAAAAACACCTTTGTGGGAAGAGCTTTGGACATTTTTTTTATTTATTTTGTTTTGTTTTTTGAGAATGATAAGAAAAATTTTAAATTTGAAAATTAAAAAAAAACACAAAGAAATAGATCAAGCAGGTGCAGGTAGGGTGAACAGTAGAGTATTTTGGTCCTATTTGCAGGAAAGGTTAGACTTTTCCTGTGCTATGTTTGGACCTGATGGAGGGTTGGTGGCCAATGCACCACATATACCTGTACACCTAGGGGCCATGCAGGAAACAGTGCGATACCAGGTATAAATGTACAGTGATATTCTGAAAATGTGAATAGATTTTTCATTTTGTTGCTTAGAAGCTTTTAATAACCAGCTAGTGCTTGATGCATTAATGAATTAAGACATTTGTCTTGTTGATGTTTCTTTTATCTTTTTCATGTTGAGATCAATAAATTTTGTCTCCCTGTTTAACTCTTGATTGATTTTCTCAAAATCTACTTTCAAACAAAAATTAGGAGGATAGCTATTGTCTGTAAAGTGTAAAACTCAGTTCTTGAAATGGGTTTTCAGGATATTGAGTGTCTAAATGCTTGTAGTAACAGGCAATTTTTTGTTGGTTAATTAATCTTTTAGAGTGATTGAAGAAAAAATAAAAATTTAAACCTCATTTGTAACTATTATATTTTTATATGATATGATATTGCATGCATAATTTCCAATAGAAAAATATAAACATTTTGTACATTAAAAAATTTGAAAATTTTTAAAATTAGAAATGGATAATTCAGACTTATCCTGAGATTTGTAAAATAATAATTTTAAATCATGCAGGTGTCAGAAAAATTAAAACAGTAGTTTACATGTACTATCGAGACCTCATGTCATTTACCCATGTTCAGATACTTACAAAAATGCATGTAAAATGTATTTGTCTAACATTTTATATTTGTTTTAAATAATAAAGAGTTGAAGAAAAATTGATAACAATGAATAAAAAACATTTGACAGTTGTTAAATTGTTGATTAAGAACCTTTGTAGATAAACTGAGTCTGATATATCTACTTCCGGTGAATTGTTTTTACAAATCAAGGTATATTGACAATTACAATGAATAGCACAAAAAATGGACCGTCAATTACCGGAAATAAAACTTTCCTGTGAAGACAATTAAGCCACAAGGAAATGTTTTAACAGATGGCGATTACTTCGACATAAGGAATAAACTTTACCTTGTTTTAATTATTTGGGACTCGAAATTTAGTTTTTGACAGAAAAATATATTTGACTCGTTCAAATTTGACTAAACAGGAGTCAAAATATATATATTTTCAGTGTTAAACATTTGGGACCACCTAAAAATTCGACTCTAACAAGTTTGTGATAAAGAGAGTCAACTGTATTTCGTTGGATAGTAATTTTTGCATTTTTTTTGGTTCCATTGAACCACCGATTTAAGTATATTACAGAATGCTTATTTAATATTGATAATTTCTAGAAAATTACAAAAGTTTGGAAGTCAGCACTCTAAAAACAACATATTTTAAGTAAGTAATGGAAATTGATAGTGCAAAAATAATATACAGTCAAACCAGAAAAAGTGCCCTTTATATAGAGGTTAATTTTACAAAATTTGTTCATGACTTGGTCATTTTCATAGGACTCTTTATAGACTCTTTTAGAGGTGCCCGACTTTAATCCACAGTATGAATGAGGAAACATGATTTATTGATATTTTCAATGCATTTTCTAGATGAGACAACTGGGTGACAATCTGAAATTTGGTGATGTAATATTATCCAATCATCCTCAAGCAGGAGGCAGCCATTTACCAGATCTAACTGTCATTACACCAGTAAGTGAAATATTCTTGTTCAGAAAAGAGAGGAAGCATTTATTTGTCAGGAAATTGAGATAAAGGGAACCTTCAAAATTTTTATATGTATCTTACTTCTTTGCAAAAATGCCAGGGTTTTATGTTTTGTAGTCGCCATATATTTGTTTTTTTGTACAGAAGAAGCTGGAATACTTGGAGAGAGCCACAGACCTTCCATAATAAAACTGGCAATTTGTATAAATTAAGATCATTTTAATTTTGATGATTTTCACTTTTGTAGTTCAAGGGTGTAGAACTTACTTTGTCCAAATATAAGCAATTTTCACGTGTCGCGCACTTACTCCAATACGCCTTGAATGATTTTTTTCAAACATCTACACATTCTTACAAATGCTTGTCTGAAGGTCTGTATACTTTTTGATGATTATCAATTTTATCATTCCAGAATTATGGGACTTAGATTGTCTAAATATAAGCAATTTTTCACATGTCGTGCACTAATTCGCGTATGCCTTAACTTATTTTCTTCAAACTTTAACACATTATTACAAATGGTGGTCTGAGGGTCTGTATACTTTTTGATGATTTCCACTTTTGTCATTCCAAAGTTATGGTACTTAGATGGTCCAAAAAAAGCATTTTTTACATGTCGCGCACTAACTCCAGTACGCCTTGACCGATTTTTTTCGAGCTGCTTACACAAATATGATATTTAGTTTATTGTTAGAGTGTTATAATTTAGATATGTTAAGCTGTTGACACTTAATTTAACAAAAAAAAAACAATAACTTCATAACTGTTGCTGGGGATGGGCATATCATGTTCATAAGGTGCAGCAGTTTATTATGTCCTGAAAAGTTATATGATTCATCAACATTGTTCAGTCTTTTTTTCTCTTCATCTAGGTATTCTATAGATCTGTTGACAAACCTGTATTTTTCGTGGCAAGTCGTGGCCACCATGCTGACATTGGTGGCATTACACCTGGGTCAATGCCACCTCATTCAAAATCAATACAAGAAGAAGGTGCAGTGTTCAAATCATTTAAAATTGTAAAGGATGGTGTATTTCAAGAACAGGGTAACTATGTCCCCTTTCTTGGTTTCATTTTATTTTAGATTTTATATGCATTTTGTTTTTGTTTTTACCTTTTATATGTGGCTGCCTTTTATTCATTTGTTGTTCATATTTACGTTTACTGGCCACTTCACAACTTATATTTTTTTTTTAACTATGTTACACTTTAACAGTTGTAAGATATATTCACAGTTAAACGTATTTCATTCTTAGCTTTGCAAACATTGATAATAGGTTTTAATGTCATAAATTACTTTAATAAGTCATTCTTAGCAAGGTTAACATACATTTGAAATTGCAAATTCATGATATATGCATTCAAGCATTAAAATACAATTCATTACAATTATCTCTAATTAATTGCAGAAATATTTTTGTATAGGCTTATAATATAAAAAAATTTAAGCTTTTTTAATATTGTGTAAATGAAGTTTTCATATTCCGATGAAGTTCTTCTCGATATCCTTGACTGAAATAAAGGTTGCATCTTTCTTCTGTAATAAGTGAATGAAAAATTAGTAATAAAGCTACAAATTTTTTAAATGGAAATACCGGGTAACTATTGTACCAAAAATATTTTGGACTTTGAATGAGCTGTTTTAATCAATATAGAAAATCTGAATGTGTTACTGATGATTAAAGGAAATACATGTTCACTAATCTTAAAAAATTACATAAAAAATTTTGGTTTTTTTTCTATAGCTGTGACAGAGGCATTAAATGCCCCAGGAAAGATCCATGGAAGTAGTGGAACACGTAACCTTCATGATAATCTAAGTGACCTGAAAGCACAAGTAGCAGCCAATCAAAAGGTAGTATGATTTAGAGATTATGATTTTTTACACATGTATGTCCCGTCTGCTATTATTTATGATAAAAATATGGAATTCATTAGTTTATTGGCAATCTGAGTTAATTTTTATTGATTGTATAAAAAGAGGTAAAAATAAGTTTCCTAAATTTTAATGATACAAAACAGATTTCAATATTTGACTATTTGAAGTGATGCAATTTTCACTGATTGATCTCAGGTCATCTAATGCAATCCAATGTAATTTGTCTATGTCCATCCGTCCATCCGTTCCGACCTTTGTATCCGCAACTCCTCCTAAACTACTGAATGGAATTTGTTGAAACTTTGAGAGAATCTTCATCCCATGATGGCATTGTGCACCTCCTATTTTAGAATTTGATCGGACCAATTTTTAGGGTTTCCCATAGAAATACATGGACTTTAACTTTCAATGTGATAGAGGGATACCATGATGCCATCCGCAACTCCTCCTAAACCACTGTGTGGAATTTGATGAAACTTTCAGAGGATCTTTATTATATGATGCCATAGTGCACCTTCTATTTTATATTTTGATCTCATGAATATTTGGGGTTACCACTACCAAAACATGGACTTTGACATTCATTGTGATAGGGGTACCATGATGCCATCCGCAACTCCTCCTAAACCACTGAATGGAATTTGATGCCTTCTCATTGGCAGCAAATACAAATTTTAAAGTCATTGGTTTGACCTGACCAGGGATCTAACCCACGACCTTCAGCACATGAGGCAAGCACGCTAACCACGAGACCAAAGAGGCTGTCTTTTATCTTGCAAGTAGGGGTATGATTAAGTGAGCAATTACTCACAGCTTTTTAAAAAAATCATCTCACTGCTGTTGGAGTTTTCCTATCCAAAATATTGACATTTCCTTTCATGTATCTTATGTAATGCGGGGGTATCAAGTAGTGAGCTTTGCTCACAGTATTTCTAGTTTATTTGTAGAGAAGGAGATATTTTAAGAAAAAGGCTTGTTGAGATCTGTACATTCCTCGTCATTGATAATACATTTGTAATACCCTCTTGTTAATTCACCAGAAAATAATAAGACTACAGTATTTAGATGGCTTTTTTTTCCAGGGTATAAGACTTATAAATTCCTTGATAGATGAATATGGATTAGATGTAGTACAGGCTTACATGAAACATATACAGGTATTTATATTCTCTCACAATTACTTTCTAGTTCTCTTCTTTTTTCATAAAGTAATAATTCAGCGGTACTGGCATGTTATGAATTGTCTTTGGGAATTCTTGAATATTAACTTTTTATAATCCAGGAAAAATCAGTCCAGACGGTTGTATGTTAACTGATGGCTTCTGTAAATTCAGATATTAATACAATATTTTTATGAATCTAAAATGTGGCAAGATCAGCATTGCTATAATAAAACCTTGCATTATGAATTTTTCCTGCTGTCTGGACAACTCAGTTTGTGGAATAGATTTTTCAAAATTTGAATACCTTAATCAATGTGAATTGTCTAGTCACTTGGGTGAAAGATGTAATTTGCTAAGTCGTAACTGACACAATTGAACTTACCTGATATTGTTAAATCATGTCTTCCAGAGAAACAAAAAAATTCCGCCTATGGAATTTTCAATGTAAATGTGAGGTATCTCTTCATGAGATTTTATAAAATTAAGTATTACAATCCTGTGTTGCATGAAATATGCATTAAAAATATTTAAAATAACAGTTTTACAAATTGAAGGATATGTCTGAGTTGATAAATTCAATTTTTTTTTTTTTTTTTCAAATTTCAACTGTACTAATTTTACTACTGAAAATTTCCCATTGAAAATGATTTGTGAGGTATACAAATATAACCTTTATAAACACTTTACGATTTTTGTTTTCTTGGACGACTCAATAAGGTTAATTAACCAACAAAAGATTGTCTAATAAACCTAATGTTTAGACTTTCAGAATGCGAAAATCCATTCCATGATCTGTGGTGTCCAGAAAGTAGTGAGATTTACATTCAAATTTCAAAACGATCCATGTTAATTATTGTCATTTTCTAAGACTCGATTGATAACCCTAGTGTATAAATATTTGTCTGAAACTATTTCTATAGAGCTCAATTTTGACTTTTTTGATTATCACAATTTAGGAATTATAGTATAACTAATCTTGAAATTCGAATACCTATAAATAAATATACAACTAGTGACAATGTGCACAAGTTAATTATTCATGTTGTTCCGTCTCGAATTGTAGATTTTTGCTATTCGAATTTCAAGATTAGTTATTCTGTTTATTACATTGTAACATTCCATTTATTCAGAACATTAAACAAGATAATACAATGGATTATGTTTTTATGTGACTACGCATTGACCTTTGTAACATCTTTGGCATCAGCTATTGTTATGTCACTTCCTAGAGTGAAATATGTCTTTTCTATTCACTGGGTGAAATATCAGATTTTATTTCACTCGGAAATTCATGTGTTTCACCTCACACAATGTAATAACAGTACATAATGTAGTTTACCTGTGTTGAATAGATCATAAGTGGGGTTGACCAGCTTTGTTTGACTACAAGACCACTTGTCTTGATTTGGTTTTGTTACTTTGAGTTTGTTTTAAATTTTGTCATTCAGGGCAATTAAGAATATACAAGACAAGAAAAGCCATTTAAGACAAAATATATGTTAAATCATGCAAGAATTTAATTTACTGTATTTTTCAATTCTGAAAATTAATTCATCAGTTTGTAAATAACATTTTTTATATATTTTTTCTTGTTGATGGAACATGCCATTTTGGAAGTAACACTGGTTCACTCTTGATGTTTTTGTTGAAGGATAATGCAGAGATAGCTGTCCAGGATATGTTACGGGAGATTGCCAGGAATACAAAAAGTAAAACAGGAAATACGAGACTAACAGCAGAAGATTATATGGATGATGGTGCAAAAATTGCCATTTGTGTTGATATTGATGAAAAGAAGGTAGTCTTTTTAGCTCACCTGACCCGAAGGGTCATGTGAGCTATTGCTATCACTTGGCGTCCGTCGTCCGTCCGTCGTCCGTCGTCCGTCGTCCGTCCGTCGTCCATCGTCCGTCCGTCGTCCGTCCGTCCGTCCGTCGTCCGTTAACTTTTTCAGACGTTAACTCCTCCAACACCATAAGTCCAACTGCAACCAAACTTGGTACAGTTATTAATTGGTATGGGTGCTACAAATCTATTGTTTGGATTTTTGATTCGTATAAAAACATGGCCGTCATGGCTAAAAATAGAACATAGGGGTAAATCGCAGTTTTTTGCAAATAAGTCAGAAACGGTAACAGATATCAAAATTCTGGTATAGAGTAAAAGTGATCAGCACCTCAAGATCTACCTGCCCTGAAATTTTGAAGAAGATCCAACCACTCATTTCAGAGTTATCACCCTTTTTCCTGATTTTTTCCCAATTTTTTTATGTTATTATTTCAAAAATCTTCTCCTCTGAAACTACTGAATGGATTTGGATAAAACTTAGCATGATTGTTCCTTAGGGTATCCTGCACAAAGTTTATGCTTCGATTATTGATCCGTCGAAAAACATGGCCACTGTTACTAAAAATAGAACATAGGGGTCAAACAACAGTTTTTCGCAACTATCTCAAAAATCATAAGGTTACGGCAAATTCTGCAGGTTGAAAGTGTTCAGCATGATGAGAGCTACCTGCGTGCTGATTTTCGTGAAAATCTGTCAACTGATGTTAGAGTTATTGCCCTTTTTTGACATTTTTGGGTTTTTTTTATGTTATTATTTCAAAAATCTTCTCCTCTGAAACTACTGAATGGATTTGGATAAAACTTAGCATGATTGTTCCTTAGGGTATCCTGCACAAAGTTTATGCTTCGATTTTTGATCCGTCGAAAAACATGGCCACTGTTACTAAAAATAGAACATAGGGGTCAAACAACAGTTTTTCGCAAATATCTCAAAAATCATTAGGTTACGCCAAATTCTGCAGTTTGAAAGTGTTCAGCATGATGAGAGCTACCTGCGTGCTGATTTTCGTGAAAATCTGTCAACTGATGTTAGAGTTATTGCCCTTTTTTGACATTTTTGGCTTTTTTTTATGTTATTATTTCAAAAATCTTCTTCTCTAAAACTACTATTCAAAATCAAATGAAACTTGGTAAGATTGTTCCTTAGGGTATTCTGCAAAAACTTAATGCTTGGATTTTTGATTGGTCAAAAAACATGCCTGCCCTTACTAAAAATAGAACATAGGGGTCAAAATGCTGTTTTTTGCTATTTTTTCCTGAATTATAGAAATAAAATGAAGATGAAAGCTACTTTCAAGGCAAACATGGTATCCCGAGTTGAATGGTGATGATGAAAGTTTGTTTTGGACGGCGATTTTTAAAATGGCTGCCATTTTCCCGCCATTTTTTACACTTGCTCGGATTTCAACAATATTTGGTTTTTAAAGTAAACATGGTATCCTTAGTGAATGGTGATGATGAGAATGTTGTATAACAATGATTAAACTTCATAATATGTGAGCTTTTAATTGCCATCACTTGGTGTCTGTCATAATCGTTGTTAACAAATTTTCAAACATCTTCTCCTCTGAAACTACTTGGGGGAATTTGATGAAACTTAGCATGATTGTTCCTGCAATATTTCCTTTTCAAGTACAATAAAAAGCCTTAACCCACAAATTTTACATAACTTCTTTCAAACATTTTAAAAACGAAGACAACATATAGACCAAAAGATTTATACCTGTATTTGAAGATTAATTAAAGCTTGTATTTTGTATTATGAATCATCAGATTGACCATGACTGTATCTTAATCAAGCGTAGGGAGAGCTCATGCCCATTTCTTTCCAGAGGTTCTTAAAGGTTTTTAAAGGTATTTTCAGCATTTTACGTGACCTTTAATACTCAGTTTAGTTTACAACAAACATTAATATATTAATTTAGTTTATAGTGCATTGTTTACCAGGTGAGCGATTCAGGCTCTTGAGAGCCTCTTGTTTTTTATCTCATCTTTCTGCATGGCTTATTAAACCAACAACAGACGACAAGCACTTAGAGGTTAATTTCCCATAAATTTTGTATGTAATTCATGTAATTAATTAGGATCAATGACTCTAATTGCTCCAATACACAAATCAAGTCAACTGATTAAAAAGCAAATATTGGAAATTTAAGTACTTCAATCTGCAATGTAACTTATGAGAGAATGTTACAAACTAATGAATTATTTTATTTGTAATATATTTTGTGAAAAGGACTACTCATTTTTAAAATTAGAAACCAATGGACTTCAAGAAAACTGCTTACTTCAGCAGTAAAAACTTGCAGACTATGATTGTACACACATGCCCCTTGCAATAACCAATACTAAAACTTAAATCTCCTCCAATGTTAGTGGTTTCAGTTTTTTCTACCACTAAAATGTGTGGTAGCTATTGTAAGTACGTATCTACGGATTCATTTACTTCTTGAAATTAAGCAATTTCATATCTCATTTAAGGGCACAGCAGTTGTAGATTTTAGTGGTTCTTCTTACGAAGTTTATGGTAATTGTAATTCACCAAGGGCAGTAACTCTGTCAGCACTGATATATTGTCTGAGATGTATGGTTGGACATGATGTTCCTCTTAATCAGGTAAACTTAATTGATAATCTACTGAGTTATCTCCCATTCTTGTTACTCAAAATTTACTAAATAACTGAAAGCATGTAATGAATTCTTTCTTTCTTTTTTTTGTATAAAATCAAAACTAAATTAGTAAATACCATATATAAATCAAAATCAGGCTAGGATTTAAGGGTAGAGGGGAATATTTTTTTTAGGATAAGGAGCGATTTAATGCAGTTTATAGACTTAAAAGTTCAAACATGATCATGTCACCTTTTAAGAAATAAGTTTTTCAATTATCTAGTACTCTTTTAGAATTCTTTTAGTTTCTTTCAACCCTTTAATGCATTTTCAATTCATTCTAGTCTTGTTTATTTGTATTAAAAACTTTTTGATTATTCAATTCTTTGTATATTGGCTGTATTTCATATCATTCTTTATAAAGAGGACAGAGGGAAAACCGAAAAGGCAAATGGAGAATACTGAAAGACTGGTAGGGTGATGCTCCTTCCATTTTAGGCTAGCTTAGAACACTGGTTAGTACTGATGAGTCTTCATTTGAAAATGGTCCTATTTTAAACTTTGGCTATCCACACTAAATTCAATTAGGATCACTAAAAATTCATTTTCCATAAATTTTGGAACAGAAAAATATAAATTATAATAACTTTAATTTGATGTATAGGGCTGTTTAAAACCTGTGACAACCATTATACCAAAAGGCAGTATACTGGATCCCTCAGAGAATGCTGCTGTTGTAGGTGGAAATGTGCTGACATCTCAAAGAATAGTGGATGTCATCTTCAAGGCATTTGGAGCATGTGCTGCTTCTCAGGTTAGTTCACAGTTTAACAAATAATGAAATTAGAATGAAAACATAAATGGTAACAATATTAATAGCTCTTGACAAACAAGATTTTTACTGCACAAAGTCTACCATGACACCATGCAAGTGAAAATCATCAAAAAATTCCTTCAAAGTTAGAAAACAATAAAGCATTGTAGACTCTGCTCAGTTGAAAATCTTGTTTTTCAGAGGTTTATAAATATTGCTGCTTCTTCTGTTTTGACAGTTATATTTTGTTGATTTAATATTTATTTTTCCATGCCACAATGGAGTGACATGGTAATGGTATCCGTCAGTTCATTCGTCTGTCCGCAACACCGCTTGCTTCCATATTTGGTAGGATTTATTGTTATTTAAGTGTAGATGTGCATACTATTCCACCATTTTGATTTGACAGATTTTGTAGGAGTTATGGGACTTAAACTATTTTTAACATTGGATAGATGAGGGTTGTACAGGCCTATTTTGATAAATAACAAATATTTTTCATCTATCATGTCTATTGTACAATAAATTGGGATAATGTATTGTTTTAATTGAGATGTACCTCTTGTTTGATGCTTTTACACAATATATTTACACAATATAGAATTTGAGTTATCTCCCATTCATCAGACTTTTCTGTTATTTAGAAAAAAATAACAGTATTTTTTATATATGTCAGTGTATGTTATTATTGTATAACTATCTTTCATGTAGAACATAAAAAATAAAATTAACTACCAAAGTAAAGGTGTAATATTATATGTATTGAAAACATAATATTTGTCCAGCTCATGCAATATAATTCTGTTCCTATCATTTTTATAAGTAATTTA
This sequence comes from Mytilisepta virgata, assembly GCA_028015205.1. Lineage (NCBI taxonomy): Eukaryota > Metazoa > Mollusca > Bivalvia > Mytilida > Mytilidae > Mytilisepta > Mytilisepta virgata. Next base: position 48,651,694 of record CM051521.1, on the reverse strand, counting down.
GTTGATTTTTTGATGCTGATTTGAAATTAGACTATGCAAATCCTGCTCAATATGACTTGCTTCAAAAGACAACCCTTCCCAAGTCTAATCCCGACAAAAAATATAATACATCAGGAAATTCTGTCATCATTAATTTATCAACTAAAATCCAGTTGGTTTTCTATATACATGTAGTTGCACATTAAGAAATGTCTCAGAAGTGAGAATTTTGTGGCACCATGGCATACCCAGACACACGTTCGCCTGATTAACTACCTCCTCCAGGACTAGGAGCAATTTACAGCCATGGCAATGTCATCCTAGTCCTATAACTAGCAAATTTTCAATTTTTGCCCACTACAAACCATGAGTACTAATGCCCATACTGAAAAATCCTATGTAAATCTTCAGATATTCCAGAAGCTAGAAAGTTTTATAAGATAAAATTGAATTCGTGAAAGCCATTTTGCAAGTGAAAGTAGTTCTCTTGAAATATTCTTTGTAATGCATGGTTAATGGTCAAGTTACTTGGTAATTACATCATTATCGTGACTTTAGAAAACAGAAATCTTTGATGAAATTACATGATGAAATGAATGTTCAATTGTCTAGCTGTATTTTACATACCATATAAGTGGCTATTTTCTTGGGTATTTAATTTACTTTTTTTTTTAGCTCACTTGACCCAAAGGGTCTAGTGAGCTTATCATATCATTTGGCCTCCGTAATCCGTGGTCGTCCCTCGTCCGTTAACTTTTACAAAAATTTTCTCCTCTGAAACTATTTGGTTAAATTGAACCAAAATTGTCTACAATCATTATTAGGGTATCTAGTTTAAAACATGTGTCTGATGACCCTGTCTGCCAACCAACATGGCTGACATGGCTAAAATAGAACTAAGGAGTAAACTGCAGTTTTATTGCACCTTATAAAATGTGTGTTTTATTTTCTTGTCCATCAAGAAACATGGCTGCCATGGCTAAAAATAGAACATATGTGAAAATTCACTTTTTGGCTCATATCTCAGAAACTAAATCAGTTAGAGCAAAACTGACATGAAGTATAAATGTTTATGAGGTCAAGATCTACTTGCTATGAAATTTTCAGTTGAATCGGTCAACCCATTTTTGTGTTATTGCCGGTGAATTGTTAATTTTTTAACAAATTTTGCATTTTTAGCTCGCCTGGCCTAAAAGGCCATGTGAGCTTTTGCCATCACTTGGCGTCCGTCATCGTCCATCGTTAACTTTTTAAAAAATCTTCTCCTCTGAAATGGCTGGGCAGATTGGGTCGAGGCTTCATAGGAATGATATATGACATGTCCTCCACAAACGATCCTCATTTTATATTGATCCGATGAAAAACGTGGCCACTGTTGCTAAAAATAGAAAATAGGGGTAAATTGCTGTTTTTTGCTAATAACTCAAAAACCATTACAGATATCGAAAATCTGACGGGGTAAAATTGATCAGCATGACAAGATCTACCTACCCTGAAATTTTGAAGGAAATTCCAAAACCCATTAATAGGAGTTATTGCCCTTGTTTTGTCAAATTTTCAAAATTTTAACATTTTTTGTCATTTATCTCCAAAACTATTTGAGATAGAAGTGAAATGTAAATTCGAAAAATGTTTGCCATGTTGATATCTACATACCCTGAAATTTTAAAGGAAATCCCAAAACCCATTTAGGAGTTGTTGCCCTTTTTTGTCAAATTTTCAAAATTTTTTCATTCAAAAATCTTCTCCTCTGAAACCGCTGGGCCGATTGCTTTGAAACTTAATAGGAATGATCTATGACATGTCCTCTACAAATGATCCTCAATTTATTTTGATCTGACATAAAACATGGCTGTCGTAGCTAAAAATAGAATATAGGGGTGCATGTGTTGTTTTTGGCTTATAACTTAAAAACCGTTACAGTTATCAAAAATCTGACATGGGGTAAAATTGATCAGCATGACAAGATCTACGTACCCTGATATTTTGAAGGAAATCCCAAAACCCATTTAGGAGTTATTGCCCTTTTTTCGTCAAATTTTCAAAATTTAACATTTTTCGTCATTTATCTCCAAAACTATTTGAGATAGAAGTGAAATGTAATTTGAAAAATGTTTGCCATGTTGAGATCTACATACCCTGAAATTTTGAAGGAAATCCCAAAACCCATTTAGGAGTTATTGACCTTTTTTGTCAAATTTTCAAAATTTGAACATTTTTGCACTGTCATCCGTTGCCCGACAAAAGGACCAAAAATAATACCAACATATAAACATCCACATGGAATTCATAAAAAAAATTCAGAAACCACTGAACCAAAGTGCAATAGTCTTTAGGTGATCCCTTGAAGAACACTGTCCAGCATGTCAGCACTCCAACCAGGACTACCACCATCAGGGAACATATTTTAACATTAAACCTTATGAAAAATAAATCTTCAACAAATTTTCCCTGAACAATTGAACCAATTGCAACAAACTTGGTCAAATAGTTGATTAATTGTCCAATGAAAACCAGACTCCAGGTGAGCGATACAGTCTCTGGTGAGCCTCTTGTTAGGTTATTATCTTGAATATTATTATGGGTAAAGACAAACTGTAAACAGCAAAAATGCTCAGCAATGTAAGATCTACAAATAAGTCAACATGACAAAAATCATCAACTGACCCCTTATGGGAGTTTTGCCCTTCAAAAATTATTTACATTTAAACAGTAATTATCAGTAAAAATAATGGTCTGACATATTGTCACAGATTTTTAGAGTATAACTTGAAATAAATTAAATGGTATTAAATGGTTTATTAGATAGGTTATTGTTTTTGTAACATACCTGTGTCACCTTTCAAACAAACATTCATGACATAATGTTAAATGGGGGCCTCGGTGGACAAGTGGTCTAGGTACTTCGTCATGACTACTAATGATCACTAGCCTGTCAACACTGAGGTTGTGAGTTCAAATTTCACCTGTGGCGGGGTGTGTTTGACTCCAATCTAAATTGACAAGGATTGCCAATTTTCCTACGGAAGGTGGTGGTTCTCTCCAGGTACTCCGGCTTCCTCCACCAATAAAAACTGGCTGCCGTAAAATAGCCAAATATGCTGAAAATGGCATAAAACATCAACTAAAAAAAAACATAATATTAAATGAAATTACAAAGAATAATGGGGGACAAAACCAACCTACAGGAATAATACAAGTAATAAAACAATGAGTGGGCTTGCTCATAACTTTTCTTTAACCGAGTTCAGCAGAAATAACCCAAACATTTCATTAAATAGGAATTCATTTGTATTTTGCATCTAATTAAAGGCACCAGATCATTCTAAAAAAAAAACAAAAACCCAGCATCAAGTCATCATTCTTACTTAGAATCTAACTAACCCCTTATTGCTGCAAAGTACTAGAACACACAGTACCATATAGATTGTTATTATATATCTGTACTGCATTATAATTACATAATCCTACAAAAGTGATGTTTAGTATAATATACTATGACAGAGAAAAATGTGTGAGTCAATTAACCATGTTTTGCATAAATATGCAGAATTATTGTCAGTTATAACATCAAAGAAATAGAATGTTTTATGATATCTGATAATTTGTAAAATAAAAACCATTCACTGTTCACCTGATTAAACACATGTGGTATTTGGGCATCTTTTACAGGAATTATCTTGTACTTTAATGTAGGACATGTGTGGCGTACCTTTACCAAGGTAATCTAGATATCAGGCAGGTAGACATGTGTAAACGAGTTCTGTCAATCATTTGTTTGAATCAGTATATAGGAAATGTTTTACCATCAATCAACTTAGAATTATTCATTGTGTAGATTGTATAGAAGTAAAACAAAGCTGTTGATAATGATTCCAAAATTGCACATTGTCTCAAAATGACAAAAAGAAGAAAGTAAAAAGTAAATATTCTAATATTCTAATATACCAAATATTACCACCTCCCCCCCCCCCCCCCCCCCCCAGTAAAAAACAACATTCTGTGTACTAGTCTTAGGGTATTACACCTCTACCCTGGCCCACCGTATAGTAGTTTTCTATGGGGAAGAGTAAAGGAGAGGCCCACTATTGCAAGTGTAATAGATAAAAACAAGTCTGTTATTTCATAGTAATATTTTTTCTAATGATCTAATTAAATAATTCTGTTGCAGGGTTGTATGAATAACATTACATTTGGTGATGAGAAGTTTGGACATTATGAAACTGTTGCTGGTGGAGCTGGTGCTGTAAGTTAGTTTAAGCTTAGATTGAAAAATAGATTCATACCACATACTTTCTGAAAACAATTTCATGGGGATAAAATTTCATGGATTCCAAATTTAACATATACTGATTAATGAAGGTGTTGTATTTTGTTGTGGATTAATTTTCGGTAATTATACTTGCCTTTGAAATAAACAAAATTAAATCCTCAACGAAAACTTCAGCTTTTACAGTGAAACTTCTAAATCAAATGAACTGAAATTTCATTGAAAGCATTCTTTATTTCGGAGATCTATATTAAGTTTCCGCATTTAGTTTTTTAGTGTATCTATGAAATTTTCTCATTTTTGTTAAAACAGGATAAGTATATCAAGGCAGCAAAAGCATTACTTGTGTTTCATTTGTCAAATTTTGAAAGAAAATTGAAGAAATATATCATGAAGTATAAAAATTATAGAACCAATAGATGTATATGGACCCCGGGATATGGACTCAGTTTTCAGAATTTCAAGGAAGTGAATATTCTCAGTTTTTTCATTGACTTCCCTTACAAGTAGATGTATGTTAAAGAACTCAGTAACCCTTTGTTTCATACAGTAATAGTCTCATAACTTGTACATGTAAGAATCTAGGAAATGTAACAATGCAGAGGAATTTGCCAATTTATGTGTCATTGATATACTTGTTTGTTTGAGTGCTTTAGGATATACTATTGTCATAAGAGATGGCATATTGCCTTGTAAGTTCCAAAGGTACATGTATGAGGATATTTCAAAGATTTTCTCCTCACCAACCTTTTCTGACCTTTACTTTTAACAAAGAAATCTTGCTTTTACTCATTCTAGTTTTAATGAACTTAGTGTCAGTGACTTTTATCTTTTCATTACCTTGTTAATCAGTAATTAATGATTTTTGAACTCCTACTATCAGAATCTACTGCTGGGATCCTATGGCAAAATTCAATCTATCTTTTATCAGTCAGTGGTCATCACTCAAATCTTTGATTGATCTAACAGATAGCTAACCTGCAAAGTTAATTTTTCACACTTTTAAGTTATTTTTTATGTATTTATTAATGATTAGATGAGTTTAACTTGTTGATAAGTGGATGAATAGATAACTATTAAAAGATGTATTTTTTCTCTGATAGTTTTATTTCAGCAGTGTTTATAAAAAACTGAAAGCAACTGTTAAATGTGTGTTCACAATATAATTGTTTATCTGATTTTAGTTTGATTTTATGATGTAATTTGTGAAGGACATCAAAAGCAAATCATGTGTCATCATACATGTCATAGTAAACTTTAATTATTACAGCACATTACAAAATCACAATTGGAATTGGTTGAAAATCATATTGTAAGAACATAGCTTTACATGGACAAATATCTGATCATTGAAAATTAATGTGCAGCTCATATATTAAAAGAAATGAGACGTTTATATCAAAAATATTCACGCTGTACAGAGCCATATTAGGAGAGATATATAATTAAAACCTTAATGTTTTACTTTTTCTTTTTAGCTCACCAAAGGGCACTGTGAGCTATTGCCATCACTTGGCATCCATCATAGTCCGTCATTGTAAACTTTCCTTTAAAGATCTTCTCTCTGAAACCACTGGACCAATAAAGAAGTTTCGTGTTATATCCATCACCGGAAAAGTTCGTCAATTATGCGCGCCTTTATGACGTCATTTACCAGATTGTGGGGCACGCCTGTATCCCTACACTATTAAAGTTCATCAAGCGTCTTCGTGATCGTCATTATGCAGGATGATCTAGAAATATATTTTGCTCCGTAGGTACTTTATCACAATTCCTTCATGACTGCGGACGACGACGGACTTATAAGAATTTAATTTGCCAAATATTTCATGCAACATAGCATCATTTTTTTTTCAACCGTTCGCTCAACACGGAGACGGAAGTGACGATGCCCGTAAACGCACTAAAGACGTTCACTAAAACCAGAGTTTTTGACGGAATTGCAACGAACTCGAAAGTGGCATATTGGAACAAAATTTGTCAGCAATAGTCCTTAGGTGGACATCTTTCAGAATTGTATCTGATGTCTCCGCCCGCCATCCAAGATGGCTGCCAGAGCCGAATGTAATTTAAGTTAGGACCCTATGGGAAATAATACTTTAAGATCTTCTTGCCTGAAACTACTAGACCAATTGGAATTAAACTTTGCAGCAATGGTCCTTAGGTGGTCCTCTTTCAGAATTGTATCCAATGACCCCACCCACCATACAAGATTGCCCTCAGAGCTGAACATAGTTTAACATAGGACCCTATGGGAAATTTACTAAAGATCTTCTTGTCTGAAACCACAAATTCAGTTGGAACAAAAGTTTGCAGCAATAGTCCATGGGTAGTCCTCATTCAGAATTGTATCTTATGACCCCACCTTCCATCCAAGATTGCCGTCAGAGTCGAACATAGTTTAACATATAGGACCTTATGGGAAATTCTTGTCTGAAACCACAAAGCCAATTGGAACAAAATTTGGCAGCTATAGTCCTTAGGTGGTCCTCTTTCAGAAATATATCTGATGATCCTGTGTGCCATCTAGGATGGCCACTAGAGCCAAACATAGATTAACACAGGACCCTATGGGAAATTTTACTTTAAGGACCTTAGGTCACAGGTCCTCTTTCAGAATTGTACCTGATGACCCCACCTGCCATCCAAGATGGCTGCCAGAGCCAAACATAGTTTACATAGGAACCCATGGGAAATTTACTTAAAGATATTCTTGTCTGAAACCACCAAGTCAGTCGGAACAAAACTTGGCAGCAATGGTACTTAGTTGGTCCTTGATCTTCTTGTTTCAACAAATTGGCAAAACCAGTGAGCCAATTGGAATTTAACAGTAATGTTCCAGACTGCCAGTCAAGATGGACAATTATGTCAAACAATTTATTCTGCAAATGAGGTGAGCGATACAGGCTCCTGGGAGCCTCTAGTTTGAAACCAGATATGTTTATCGTTATTTATCACTGCAATATTAAAACTGCCAGTTCAAATTGATTGTATTTAGTTATTCAGAATCCTTTATTTATTAAATAGTTCATATAATTTTTACAAACAATACCGTTAATGCAGTTAAAGCAGAATAGTTTATAAATTTGATTACATGATTATTTGCCCACAACAATGAAACTGGTCCAGAGCCATATAACAAAAGAAGTTTTCACTAGGAATTGTTATTTTAAAAAGTCCTCAGAAATAACCAGACCTGTTAAATAAATACTACATTCCATGTTTAAACATAGAACAAGGGAGATACACTTAAAGAACCAATCTCCGAAAAAGCAGGTAGTAGCGCTTGGAAATTTGGCTCAGTTAAGCTGATCGACTTGCAATTTGTATTGACATCCCCTATGAGATTTAAACAGAAAAAAATTAAATGTGAGGGTTATTGAGATTATTAAATGAATTCTTTTTTTGAGTAAAGATTTCATATGGCCTTACAGACTCAAATCTCCTGCCCCTCCCCTCTGTTAACTTTCACCATGACCGTTTTTTTCCAGTGAGATAATTTTACATAGAAAACTGATCAGACAGCAATTATGAGAATCAGATGTAATGAATTAAGTTTATAAAGATGAATGAATTACTCATTTGGATGGTATCCAAGAAAAACTTCAGTATATAATATAACAAAAACAGTTTTTTTCAGCAGATTTGTAATCATACACTCTAATGTTATAGTTAATTACTGGAGAATATCATTGGTTAATTAGAATGTGTAATAGTCACAGATAATCCACAGGAAGCTCTTATCTTGTCAACAGCTTGTCAGACATTTTATTCTTAGTCACAAACAGATTTCTTATATGGTGCATTGTTTGGTTATTTTTCACCACTTATTAAAAATACCAGTACTTAAACCTTAAAGACATGAATTTCAGGATTTTGGATTTTTTAATGCATTGTAAATTAATTAATATTGTTATAAAATTTCAAAGATAATCTAGAGAAAAAATTTTGGAGAAGGCCACAAGTACAATGACTTATCCAAAAACTGATCAACCCTAAATTTGGTCATACTATAATTTGTTTGTTAGAAATGATAGAATCGAGAATGGAAAAGGGGAATGTGTCAAAGAGACAACAGCCCAACCAAAAAGCAGAGAACAGCTCAAGACAACCAAGGATTTTTAAATGCAGTGAGAAAATCCCGCGCCGCTTCAGCTGGCCACTAAACAATAATGTACACTAGTTCAGCAAAATGGACGGACACTAAAATCTGAAACTTAAAAATTAACCAAAATTAAAAAAACACACAAGACTAACAAAGGCTAGAGGTTCCTGACTTTGGACAGTTGCAAAAATGTGGCAGGGTTAAGTATGTTTTGTGAGATCTCAACTCTCCCCCTATACCTCTAGCCAATGTGGAATAAACAAACGCAGTAGACGCAGTAAAACTCAGTTCAAAAGATGACCCCAATTTTAAGCAAATTCTTCATGACCCAGATTTAAAAAAGAATCGTTGTCATAGCAGCTGAGGAATTTTGCTTTGGAGAATTACATTGAAATACAGTTTATATACAAATTTTTATTGTTGATGTTGACTGTTCCATAACAAAATGATTGAAGTCTCATGGGGTGTTTCATCATAATTTGTTTCGTGGTTTTACCTACAAACAATGTTTAGTGTATTTGGTAGAATTGTATTTGAGAATAAATTCCCTCTGGTTTTGTTGCATTTCACGAAACTTAAGATATATGAAATTAAGAGAAAAACCTACCTCAGATATTTTATACTTTATTTTTTAAAACGTAACAAGAAACAATGACCATGCAAAAGTGATCCGAGTTTTGGGTCGAGTTACTTCACTGTATATAAGGGGAAAAAATTTGGAAAGCAGCTTCTTGAATTTTGCATAATGATGGCTTAACACAGTACATAGGTTCCAAAAATAATTTTTTTTATCAGATTGGACAAATGCTGACTAAGTACATCTACATGGGTAGTCTTGAGGTCATAAGAACAATAAAAGAGAGGTTAATTGACATAATCAAAATCCATTCTAGTCATTTATTACAATACAACTGTTATCTATACATGTCCATCTGCCAGTACCAGTATATGACTACATCTTTTGTTACCAGTTTATACTTTTTGTAGACCATGTTTTTCTCTAATGTACCTTTTTGATAAAGGAATTGTGGTCTCCAGTGTGTCTGAATTATAGATCTTGGGAAAAATATATAATAAATCGACTGAAATTTGTACTGATGTTTACTATTGTCATCTATATTTGTATAAGAACTGAAGTAATTTATTTTCAGGTGGGGACCAGATGGCAAATTCTCTTGGAGAAAATATAATTCATTTTCAGTCTATTAGAAATCAAAGCTTAGATGGATCAACATAGAAATTCATTACTCTTTGAAAAAATCAGGATCTTTCAAAATTTTTATGCAAATATTAATGAACTTAGAATTTTTAAGATTTTCTGTGTTAGTCTAATTTTTTTGATTTGCTTGCCACGGAACCTTATTATTTTGCATTCATCTTGTTATAACTGTAATCTGTGGTCTATTGTACATTCTTTTGCATTTTGTTTTTTCAACTCAAAAACCATAAGGACAGAACTTGTATTTTTTCCAGTTTTAAGGCAGTTTTCCAAAATTAATTTTCTATTTCCATAAAGTTAAACAACAGCTAAGTTAGTTCAAGATAAAAAAAAAAGTGGATGTTTATATGAATAAAAAACCCAAAATTTTGTAAATTTCTAATAATCAATATTGAAATTATTTATGGATGCGTGCTTGTTCCTCATCTTACTCATAGGGCTACATATGCTGTTGTATTTATTGAAATGTCCACACTTCTTCTTCTTCCTGATACGGGAAAGACTCCGGTGCAGGAGTGTGGAATATCCCGGAAACTTATTATAATATTTTCTTCTCCAAAAATGGTGTTCAGTTGCAACCAAACATGATTGTATCATCCCTTGGTGATTTGTTTTCATTTATCTATGCTGAATCCAAATAGCAACTATAATGGCTACGTGGCCTCATCCTATAGAAAAACATCCAATCTTTTAATCAACTTTTGCTGATTTTCAACCACTTCATAGAAAGGGTCTTACATAATATTTAGGATATATTCTAATAACCAAAATGGCCACAGTATTGCAAAAAAAGCTGTAAATTATCAATTACAAGATATAAAAGGATGGGATGCTCTGGTTATTTGAAGGTCAATTTTACAAGCTGTAATTTGTCAAAAATTACCTTAAAACATTGCATTTTTTTACTGTACCAGCCTTGTTTCTTATGACTCAAATATTTTGTAACTGACAGGCAAATTTGCAAACATAAATTATTAAGGGAAAAAAATTGAAGTATGTCTTCATTTTTTTAAAAAATCAATAAAATTGATTGAATTATGCTTCTATTTTGATGAAATTGTGCTAAATAAATGTTATCAGGTAACAATATAGTATTTTTGCATATTAAAATGACATTTAAGCTTAAGGTGGCGACAAGATAAATCAGTTTTAAGTGAGTTACTTGTTGATGAATGGTTTGATTAAACATTCTTATCAGTGACATTGAAACTCTCTAATTGCAGAAGTGCAGAAAAGGTTATAAAAAGTGCACTTACAAACAGTTTTATTGCTCGTTTGAAATTTATTTCAAGTATTTTGACATTAATATGGCTAAAATCTGTAATCAAATATTGCAATTATGTAAACAGTAGCATGACATTGAAATGTTACAGATTTTTGTGTGATTATCTCCCTTACGTAGATGCCAAAACATGTTTTGTGAGCCTACAGTCACCATGGATAAAACAAAAACATATGTAAGACATATCAGCTTTGAAAAGAACGAAAATAATTAAATTCTCAAGATTTTTTTACCATACATATGGTCATTCAAAAAATGGTGAAGGGTGAAGTTTTGAAAATTAATAAGGAATTTGAGCAATTTAAGGCATGAGATTTCAAATATTTTTGAAACATTCATGACATTTTAGGATAAAAAGGAATGATTCTCACCATCATAAGTGTGAGACATTTAAATTTAGTGGAAGGAGGGTGAGTCTATAGACTTGTAACTTATGAATATCCATTACATCTTACTGACATTTTTTTTGGATCGTTCGGTTCAATGCACTAATGCACAATAATACATATTTGAGAGGGTGATAGAGCAGACTATTACCCTGATGAAAATTCATTGTTAACAGAGAACAAGCCAAGATTGACAATGAATTTTTAAGGGATAACAAACACACATGTTTGTAGTGTGACATTTCCTTCACCTGTGGTTTTGCTATTCAATGATTGACACAGCTAAACATCTGATTTTTACTGAGCACAATTACTTGTACACAGACTTTCTGTAAAAAGTTGTTAACACATGAGTTTTAACAATTGATCTTTATTTCAAGGGTCCAACATGGAATGGCAGAGGAGGGGTACATACACATATGACAAACACCCGGATAACAGATCCAGAGATATTAGAAAGAAGGTTATTACTGTAGATAATGATCAAGAATACTCATCAATAGATATAGATATGAACTATGTTAATTAAATATCTCATATATTTAGAGTAAAATACATATATTTTTAATATGTATTATACATGACTTTAAATGACCTGTATCACATACCCTATACCACACAGCTAAACCTATATCAAATACCCTATATCACACCCCTACTTGGAACAGATTTTTATTCTATTGTTGAAATATATTATATAAAGAAAAATACTTGGTCAAACCTATATCACATACTATATCAACCCTCAACCAAATTGGGTTCTCAGGTTGATATAGCATGTGACATAGGTTTTGCCACGTATAATATTCTCCATGTATTTTTTTAAAATTGTAACTAAGTCTAACAGCATTATGACAACAATATCTTGCTTTACCACTTAGCCATTCAGTTCTCTAGTCAACCAATCAATAGATGGAGTCTTTCTGCATATTACATCATTTACAAAGACTGAATAATAAGTCAGCAAGCTGGATCACAGTGGAGGAGTGACAATATTTTCATTTTGTTAATTTTAGTTAAAAAAGTGATATTTTATTGAAGATATAGGTTCTTAAATTTATCCAGAAACATGGAGAAAGATATGGCTTGTTTTTGTAATTGTATATATATTGTATATATTTGTTAATTATATATACTAATAGTTAATCTTCATGAAAATCATGCCTTGAACTGACCCCCATAGTTGATCAACACTGTTGTTGCAATTTTATGAACAACCCATAAATATTTTATTTGTAAAGGTATATTTGCTAATGGTGAAATTAAATACCACTAATTTTAAGAATAATTGATTATTACTCTATCAAAAACCTATTTGGCTTAAGTATGCCTCTCAGAATATGTCTAGTTAGCAATTTATATGAGAGGAACATATGAGATTTTACATACAGACCATTGATAATGGATTCATTAAGGCACATTAAGTGTGAACATTATTAAGAGGAGCTTGATGAAAAAGCAATATGTGTCACAGATAGGTTTGAGAAAGGGATTTAGAATGGAACGAGTGACAAACGATTTTTTCCAAATCTCCTTAAAGATCATATTTTATATCTATATTATCACTTTATGGCAAGTAACAAGAGAACGTCATGTTTTGACCTTGTCCTGTCATAACCCATAGATTTTGTGTCGGTATACCCCAGTAAACATAGATGGAAAGTGAAAACACTTTAAATTTGTTGCATTCTTATGACTTATATTTTAGATATCCAGTTATACTCAATAGATTCCATTTGAACCCAGGAACAGGAGGCAAAGGTCAACACCATGGAGGTGATGGGGTCATAAGAGAATATCTATGGAGGAAAACCTTGACTTTATCAATTTTAACAGAGAGAAGAGTTTTTCAACCATATGGATTGTTTGGTAGGTTCATTTGGTGTTTAATTGTGTCGCTGTGTCGACACAGTATATAGGTCTCTAAGCATCAGAAAATTTAGGGATGCCTGACCCAAAGAAAGAGAAATAGGACACTTTCTGTTATCAAGAGAAGCTTGCTATAGACATAGTATATAAATTTCCTTAAACTGGTTAAGCAGTTCATAATCATGTCATGGAAAGTGCAGTTTATTTAGGGTTTAAAAAATTACCCAGTTTGTGCCAGGATGAATGTCTGCATACAAATCATAATTGAATTATTTACAATAACATGTTGTTACATAAATACATTTTATTTCAGTTTTTGTAAAAAAAAAAGTACAATTATGTTTTAATGGAAAACTCAAATATATAATGTAGATTAGCTTGCTATTTTTGGAATATTTAATTAACTATTTGTGTGGAATAATTTGTTGTTTTCTTTTAATATGACAAAGTGAATTTTCAGTGTTTTTATTTGTTTTTGTTTAATTGTCATAAGTTATTTTACTTTCCTTTGAAAATGCCAATCATTGCTGAAAGTAATTTAAATCTCTGAGGTATACTGAAATATCTTTTACCAATAGATTTCTAAATTTTTTCTGTAAACATCAAAGCATTGAGATAATAGAAAACTATATATTTTTTTTCATTTGCATTCAGTACTAATTTTGGGATGCAAAAACTAAACCATTACTGTCCTAAAAAAGAACATACAAAATATATACAATTTGTAATTCAAGGTGGCGAGCCAGGAAGTCGGGGCCAGAATTTGATGTATTATAAAGATGGTAGAATTGTCAATCTGGGGTCTAAAACATCTATACAGTGCCAGTCTGGGGTATGTATTAGATACAAGGTCACAATCTGATGTTTGAAAAAATGGTAGAATTGTCAGTCCAGATTTTAAAAAAGTATGTACAGTGTCATTGTCAGTTTGGGGTCTAAAACATGTGTACAGTGTTAGTCTATTGATAAGAGGCCAGAATCTGAGATAATAGAATTGTCAGTTTTTGGTCTAAAACATCTGTACAGTATTTGTCTATGATATATATACAGATAAGAGGACAGAATCTGATGTTTTATAAAGATGGTAGAATTGTCAGTCTGGGGTCTAAAACATTTGTACAGTGTAAGTCTATGGTATGTGTACAGATAAGAGGTCAGAATCTGAGATAATAGAATTGTCAGTTTTGGGTCTAAAACATTTGTACAGTGTTAGTCTATGGATAGTATAAAGATAAGAGGACAGAATCTGATGTTTTATAAAAATGGTAGAATTGTCAGTCTGGGGTCTAAAACATTTGTACAGTGTTAGTCTATGATATGTATACAGATAAGAGGACAGAATCTGATGTTTTATAAAGATGGTAGAATTGTCAGTCTGGGGTCTAAAACATTTGTACAGTGTAAGTCTATGGATAGTATAAAGATAAGAGGTCAGAATCTGAGATGGTAGAATTGTCAGTCTGACATTTAAAGTATCTGTACAATGTCAGTCTGGAGTATGTATTATAAATATGGAATAATTGTCAGTCTTGCTTCTAAAACATATGTACAGTGTGATCAAGTTAAGGGGTTTATAAAAATGAAGAACTGTCAGTTTGGAGTCAAAAATGTCTTAGAGTGTCAGTTGTGGGATTTTATATAGTAGTTATTTCTATCATATATTTAGCATTGATGTAAGTAGTTTTGCCAATATGATAAAGTCAAAAGTGAACTTGCCATATCAGACCTGCCATATCAGACCTGCAGATAAAAAACATCCATATCATATCAGTATTGTCACATCATAATTTTTGAGCCTTAAAAATTTTGATCACATTCATAACCTACAGTTTTATTTCTTTACTTTGCAAATGCTATATACCAATATCTGTTAAAAAAATTGGAAATTTTTGAGTGATGTAGTTTATGATTTAAAATCAGAAGGACTGATGTTCCGATTCAAGGTATTGGTTCCTTCCATATCAGTTCCAATAATGCTCAGGACAGATCATTAATTATTTTTGAGATAAAGCGGTAAAATTTGTTTGTTGGTTACTGGTAAAATTTATTGATCGCCCTGGAAATTTATGGTAAATAGTTTGTGACACTCCGTATTACCTATCAGTCCCCATATCAGCCCTCGGTCATGGCCTCCTGATGCTATGGAAAATTAGAAGTTAGACAATAATAATAAAAATCATTTTCTGGACTAGAAAAGAACATAACTATTGACATTTATGATAAGTGTGAACATGTTATGCTAAGTGATGTAATACATGTAATAAAAGAGTGTTCCTAAATTGAACTGTATCTCATTCTCCGTCTTATTACATGATCTGCCTTATGCATGTATAGGGTAATATGTGTAGCAGTGATACCTCTAAGGTAACAATGCACAGTGGATGCATTAGACATACAGATGTAGATTTGCCACAATTCTCTCTGTAAGTTTTGATCCCTTTAAAAAACTATTTGCTATGAAAATGTACAGAATACTATCAAATACTTGTTTACTATCCAGCTGTGGTACAATACTATCAAATTCTTTTTTACTATCCAGCAGCTGGATAGTAAACAAGTATTTGGTAGTATTCTGTACATTTTCATAGCAAATAATTTTTAAAGGGATCAAAACTGGATAGTAAAGAAGTATTTGATAGTATTCCATACATTTTCATAGCAAATAATTTTTAAAGGGATAAAAACTTACAGAGAGACTTGTGGGAAGTCTAATAAAGATGGTGAAATAAGAAGAACATTTTAAGAATGAAACTTGTGTTTTGAATATTAGCTTTCTTTTGCTTGAGTGCTCATAGAACGTTTATTGTAAAAATTGTCAGTTTATACCTTGTTGGAAATTTTCCAAGGGAAGTAAATACTGATTATTGTGCAACAAACATAGAAAAGGAAATAATAGATATTAATTTTAGTATCATTTCATTGCCTCATAAACAACAATAATATACAAAAAAACACATGGAAAAGAAATTAAAGATGTGTATCCTGACTGCACAAAAAAAAATAACAGAATTTTGATGGAGTGCTTTTACTTATATTGTTGATCTGTGGATTAATAACTTGCACAGTTTCTGTTTTGTCTTCCCACATGGCTTTTCCCTTAATTTCCTATAATAAAGCCAAAGGGGTGCAGCATGATTTTCTCATTATGATAATGTTGTGGAAGCGTGTATCCCTGTAGGGTTTAGTTCAAAGAGGACATGACGTATTACTGCAGCCGAAATAAAGAAACATTTTTTTTAACTTCATTAGTCATCTGTGAAATAAAGATAGAAGGGGAATACAAGATAGTTATGCACTTGTTAATTAGACAAGCCATTTAGCAAAACTGTCTTCTGTTTGATAAATGTATGTGCTGGGATACCACACATTCTGACCATGATGAGACAAAAAGGTTCCTCAGTAGGATCTTATAATTTAGAAAATAAGTCATACTATAAACAATTTATTCTTGGCAAGGATGTATATTTGTAAAACTATAAAATCTAAGATGTAACTTGATGGGTCAGCATCAGAGAACTTGATTAGATTGTTATGTCTGTCTGTAAACAATATTATTGTGTTTATAACAAGGTACATAGAAATATTAATTTCAAATGCTGTAAGAATTTTGAAATTCATTGCAATTTTTATTTGTCACCGATTATATAAAATGCATTTTTTCTAAAATATATAGCTCTTAGTTTAGTTTAGTTTTTTTTTATCATCAGAATTCAGCTGAAATGTTTGATTTAAAAAGAAGGAAAACATTTAGATAATATAATTCCTAGATTCTATTCAATATTTTACAAAAATTTAGGAAGATTGACGATAGTAAAAAGTAGTAGAGTAAGGGATTAAATCAAAACCAGGCTGTCTGTATAAATAAAACAATAGTTAAATTACTTTCACATTACCTGGTTTTAAATAAGAAGATTTAAGATTACTGAAATGTGTTCATATAAAAAAGTATTTTTAAAATCTAAATTATAAAATGGAGGAATATCTCCCTAAGACATAACCAAGTCCTTACATGGCTTTTAGGCCATCCAGATTTGAATCTGCTGTATGTCGTGTTAATGAGAGATAAAGTATTGCAATAAGCACCTACAGTGCATCTAAACTTTTATTATAGAATATATTGCCAAGTTTTCCAGTCAAACTTTCACTAGGTTTAGCGTTTCTTAATTAAAAATTTTTTCCATAACTTGAATAAAGTAAAACACCAGCAGAGAAAATTAACAACAGCCATAAAGAAAATGTTACATTTAATTTTGGAGGCAGTGCTTTCCATCATTTTCATAAAAAAGAAATTAAATCAATTACAGTTCTTATTTTAGAAGGAATGGAAATCACGTTGAAGGCTATAAGATACAGGAATGTGTGTAATATTACTGTTGTTATTATAAACTTGACAAAAGTAGAGTTACTGTCTGGACACCTCAGTTCGTAAAACGGATTTTTCAGAATTTGAATACCTTACTCTTTGTGAATTGTCTAGTCACTTGAGTCTGGGACTATTATAACTAGTAGTCCAAGCTTGAGTGAAAGATGCAATGAGCTAAGTCTTAACTGAAACAATATATCTTACCTAATTCTATTCAATCATGTCTTCCAGAGAAACAAAAAAGTTCCGCCTATGGAATTTACAATGTAAAAGGGAGATAACTCATCCAACGATATTTTATAAAATTAAGTATTACAACCCCGTGATGCATGAGATATGCACAAAGTGCATTAAAAATATTAAAAATAACAGTTTTACAAATATTATGATAGGTCTGAGTTGATAAATTATTTTGAAATATTCAAGTGCATTAATTTTTCTATTGGAAATTCTCGATTTAGAATCATTTTTTATGTATACAACCATAACCTTTATAAACAACTTAAAATTTTTTATGTATTTTTGGACGACTCAAAAAGGTTAATTAACCAGCAAAAGATTGTGTAATAATTCTTACGTTTAAACTTTAAAAATGTGAAAAATCCATTTTATGAACTGAGGTTTCCAGACAGTAGGTCTTATAGTTACATGAAAAGAGTTGTTGACATGGAAAGAGTTGTTGACGTGAAATTTGATGTCAGTTGTAGGGAAGTTTTGCTTTATATCTATAAAAAATGTCATTGACATTATTAAGACCTTTTTCCGATTTTTTATTATTTTTCTGTAATTTGGAAAAAAAATTTAGTATTTTCATTTCCAAAAGATCGCTTTTCAGTTAGAAGGAACAGCCTTATTACATCTGTAGATATTACATGTATTTAGAAAAATAGAGGGGAATAACACCACATTGATAATTTATGTAATAATATTTTTACCATACAGCTGATTATATTTTGCAAGATAATTCCATTGAATTGAAATCACCAAAATAAATGCTTAATTATATTTGAAGTCATAATTTGCACTGCGTAATAATGTAATTGGCCAAAATTTAAAACACCAGTTATTTGGCATTCTTTCTTGATACAACTAAAAGAACCGCCCATGTGGTATTTCATTATCATCAATGAGAAATAATACTACAAACATTTGTAATTCAAAGGTAGCCAAATGTACATACACGTATGCCTTTTTTTCTCAACTAAAAGTGATATTCTGCAAATTACCTAGGATTGTGAGCTAGAGTTTAATTAAAGAAGAAGGCAGTAAATGAGACAAAAATAACAAAAACACTCTCAGCCCAAACATTTGAAAGATGATACGTATGATTCAGCCTCCTAAAGAACCTTATATTGTATAATAGAATATAAATTAGTTCAACTGAGTAGATGGCTCTGCTTATGGACTCCAAGCCCCCAAGGGTATCACCAGCTCTCATTTACAGTATTTCAACACTTGTATGAAACTGATACATTGGAAAATTGTTAAATTTTATGCAATACTATAGAATATGTCCATTTCCCTTCGAATATTATTTTTCGTTCATGACATTTTAATATTTGAATCTTCTTAACATCTTCAACATTTTGGTTATTGATTCAGCTTTGAGGACAACTGATGAGTCATAATTCAATGAAATATGCATATATTCTATATCAGAATGTGTATTGCGTAATATTTATTAAATATCATAGAAAGAAACTATTGAATAAACCCTTTCTTCATAGACCTTGGGAGCTGCAATTTTACTTTTTTGGATCTCCAGATTGTACCTAGATGATAACAACTACCCTTTCATATCTTTATCAACTTTCTACAAAACATAATTGATGCTTCATATAAATCTGATAGATAACAAATTATATACTTCACCTTTAACATCCAAGATGTGCTATGAAGTATAATAAATAAACCAGCATTTACATCATAATTTACAAGCTATGTATTGATGTACAACCTAAGCCTCCTTCATATCAGTGAGATGATGAGTTCCTATCCTGTTAGCTGTATACCCAGTGTGATTGATCTGAGCATTTAAAGTTATTTTCCCCCATTTATTTTGCCTGTAATGATAGTATGAGAGGTTTGATGCCAAATACTGTTTTCTGTTTTTTGGGGGGTTTTTTGTTACCGTTTTATAGGAACAAGAAAGTAATGCATAGATCTTTCAATTTTTATGTCTTACTAGTATTACAGATACTTAGAACTTTGAACTTGGGATTTTGAAAAAAAAAAAGCATTGAAACATTTGTCCCAGTTGTTTTCATTTGTCACACTGTTTTGGATATTACTTTTGACTTTCCAAAGTTTAGGATACCAGTATAGCTGATAAAGGTTATTCCAGAATTGTGCAATGAACACTAGATATCTGAGTTTATTTTGATAGACATCACCTGTCACCTGTAACAATGAGAAGAGAGTTAGATGCCAAAATCTGCATCTTGGTATGGTTTGCAATGATCAGAAAAAGATGTACAGGGTGTTGAACTCTTTGTAAAATTTATATTGAAAAGCTTAACTTACTGTAGCCATGGATAAGAATAAAAGGTGGATCTCAGGTATTTTTTTATCATGTTATCTGAGAATAACTGAAATGTCAAAAAAGTTTTATTTAGAGAAAATTGGAATACATTTTTTTACCACTACATGGACTTGTGATAGCCAGATCTGACAAGGAACCTTTGTTATATCTTGTAGCTTTTGAAATACAATATATGCTAACCTAATAATGACAAATATTAGCCTGTTTAATCTCCCTTAACAAAGCTATTAAATGTCATTACCTCCCTTTGTTCATAAGATCCAAAGGGAGGTTATTTTGGGTATCTTTCTTGAAAAATGGGAATAAACTGGGTAAGGTGTCTTGATATTTGATTTTAATACCATTTTGGCTTAGAACTATTTTTATGAAGTAAAAGTAACTTGTTATCTTGTTGCAGAAATCTACTCGGATCCAAAAAGATGTAATGCAGTTCTTATGAAGAACCATTCTTGCGCCTGTTTTGAAATGATGTTGATCTGAATTTTTCTCTTAGGGCACTCAGCCACACTAAACTGGTTTATTCTTCTTCAGAATTTTTTCTTTTGTATCATCTAGGTCCAAAATAAGCAAACTGAGGTTAAGGAAAATATCTGTTTTTTAAGAAGCTATCGATTTATATTTTAAATCTGAAATTGTTTAGAAACTGATACAAAGAATATGGTGAAAAAGTAAGAAGTGAAATGGTTTATATCTTGCTGTGCAAGAAAAGCCAAGAACAAAACCTCAATTTAGTATGGCCTTTGAAAAATTTGTGATATAATATTTGAGAGGGTCTGTTAGGTTTCAATGTCCATGCCACAGCCTGAGGCTGGTCGTATATCTTGATATGCTCTGAACTGCCTGCAGATTTTGCCATATCAATATACCATAAGACTGTACACGATCAACTATTTTATATTTAATATAATGAAAAGTTCATTCTTGAGATCAACAACTTACTTTGATATTATATCAAGAATTTTGAGCTAAAAAACTTGGTGAGATCAAGAGCCGATTGTATTTTGTTTAACTTTTTCAATTTCTTTGTTGGGAAAGGTATCAGTTTGCAGTTTACAAAATTACCAAAGTAGAACAGAAGCAAACGTTTCAGGTATTTGACAGTATACATCAGTCTGTTACACTTTTGTTTTTACTTCAGTAACGTGAATGACAATTCATTTATTTGACGAGTTTTATCTATAGTAGATAGGTGGGTAAATATCTTATTGTTATATAATCATTATATCTTTGATTGTTTTCCAAAATTGTAGGGATAACTTTGTGTACCTAACACAGCTGCATTTTGAAGTTAAATAATGATCTCCTGTACTTTCTTTGTACAAACATTGTATTTAAGTTGTGTCTAGCTGGTCGTTTTTCATTAGGGCAGAAAAAAATCTTTCATTTGGGCGGAAATTTGAAAAATTACTTGTATTTTAAAACGAACTTAAAACTATTTATTCATTATAATTACATGTCTTTTAAGAATATTATACCAGATACAATGCTAAAAAGTCTGCTTTCTACTGAAAAGAAACTATTGAATTGAAATATGAAAATCTGTCCAAATGAAAAAACTAAAATTTTTAAAGTCCGCCCAAATGAAATGCGTCCGTCTAGCTGATGACCCCAAAATCAAATGTAAACAGTGTAGCAAAGTATGTAACCCTGACAAACAAGGTGTACCCAGAGACAAGTATCACCATACAAATTTTTTAAATCCGCCAAAATGAAATGTGTCCGTATATAGCTGATGACCCCAGAGTGTAGAAATGTTTGTAACCCTGAGAAACAAGATGTTCATATAGACAAGTATCGCCATACACATTTTACAAACTTGTTACAAGTTTATAAAATTAGTTTTTATTTGACATAATTATAAAATTACACTGTTCATAAGGGTAGCAGGTTATACTAGGTTTCTATACTCCTTCTGAGGGCAGTGAAATTCTATATGGTACATCTCCGAACAAGATTTATGCTCATCTCCTAAACATTGATTCAGGGGTAAAATATTATCTTTTATATCATAAATATAACTTATCATTCATAATCGTCTTTGATTCATTAATTTAAGTAAAAAGGTTTATCATATTTGTAATCTGTTTTAACATTCAAATACTATTCAGAGTTTTTGCAAAATAAAAAAAAATCAAAATTAACAAGAATTTTGTTTATTTATTTATTTATTTACAAGTTTGACCGTTTATAAAAATATACGACGTGAATTATTTATAGGATGACTAATTCAAGAATTTTAATATCGAAAATATTCAACTCGTGACCGGAAAACACTAATAATTCCCTCATGCGTGCGAAATTAAATTTGTTAAGATTCGGTTAAAATAGAATATTGTTTTCCTGGATTTCTAAAATAGACGAAAATAACAATAAATAAAATTCAAAACAAAACTTTAAATTTGTTAAGTCTTCAACAGTCCCGGGCCTCGAGCCGTTTCGCTATCTGATAGTTCATCATTTAGTCATGTTAGTCAGCTCAACAAAAAAGTACTTGAAAAAAAAGTATTTTTGATCCTGAATACTGCTTGAACTGCATTCATATTAAAAAATATTTTGTGATTAAAAAATAATCCTTTTTTACACTTTTCATTGCAGTTTCCTATGCATCCGATCTATAAATAGAAATATAAATGTACATACCCACAGTTTTGTCTCAATTCATTGACGCGGACGTTATTGATCAACACCGTGTTGACCCACATCTTTGAAATGCCGATTCTTTAAATCACATAATTAGAATGGTTGACCTTTTGAATGTCGTTTTTTTTCAAGTTTTAAAATTTATTATGAATGAAATGAGGGATGAGTAGTGAAAAATAAATGAAAACGGAACGACTATCATGATTCTAAAAACGGATGTTAGATATACTGTATATTTGGGTTGATATAAATACATACGATGTTATATTTTTGTCCAGTTTCCCATGTTAAATAATTAAAATGAGAAGGTATTTACCTTACAGCTTCATTTCCGGCGATGCTGAAATGTATAAATGATATAAAACAAGATAAGCGTCTTTGATCTACTCTATCTCTTTATTCGGATACTTGCGGATATCTTCTCAAAGTTAAACAGGGATATTACAAAAGAACCGCGATAGAACCAAGAAGTTGGGTTCCTATAACCAAACAACCCGGATGTTGAACCAGTTACCATGGTTTCGAACCAAAGAACCCGGATAGAACCAAGGTTCAGAACCAAAAGACCCGGATGGAACCAAGGTTTTGAACCACAGTGCCCGGATAGAACCTAATTGCATTCGGAAATCTCATGATTTTTTAAACCTTTAACGTATTTTCCAAATCATTTATTTATTTAGTATATTTATATATAATTTATTTCATTTAATTTATGATAGATATTTAAGAAAAAATCAACACAATTGTGATCAGTAAGAAATATTTAAGAAAGTTTTTGTTTATTTTTTTTCTGTTGTACTTTACCTACTGTAGTTAGTGTTTTTTTCTCTATTCAGTAATTCCGTAATATAGATTAATGATTTTCGGTTACATTTTAGTATTTATATTTTTTTTAAATGCCAGAGTGAGCAAAGGTGACAAAATTAAGAATTAAGTTAACGAGTACTTAGTTTTCTTGGGCGTAAAACTTTTTGATAAACCATTGTTTATGTCGGTGTGTTGATAATACATAGCATTCACAAGTAGAGTTTTAATTGAATAACAATTACTATAATGAGTTTGTTAGAAATACATTACAAAAGCTCTCATCGGTATTAATAAATGTGAGAAATTTGACGATTTTAATTCATCCATTTTATGTATGTTTAATAATTTTCAAAATCCGAAGTTTATAATTTTACCCGCAAGGTATAAGGCAAAACTTGATAAAACGGAGAAGGCTGATTTGCGTGGCAAACTTTATTGAGAATTAAAACTTTATAGTACTCTTTTTGCCTTGAAAATATTGCCAACCCCATTGTCTGCGCTGCATGGATATCATATTGCTCTGCGACATACGTCATTGTCGAGACATTAAAATTCGTGTTTATATATGCACTGAATGCAGATCTACGAGACCTATGTCCAGTACTTGTAAAAAAATATATGCTTTATTCAGTGGAAAAGAAATTTGTATTAACCAAGATTTTAAAAATTTGTTTACATACATTCGGCTAACATTGTGTAATTAATGATTGAAAATATACGTCTAAAGATTTTCTTGAAGGTCAAGGTCGCATACCTAGTTTACAGTGTTTCTGGGTACAGAAAAGTTGCCGGGATATTAGAGCCATTCTAGAATAACTTGGTCATACTATTGCTCCCATTCATAAGGCCTGTAGCTAATAAGACGATCTAATATCAAAATACAACGCCAAGGTTACTTTTTTGTAATTGAAGCTGTATACAGTACCTAGACGTATTCAATGCGTTCAAACCACCTAATCTGTTTTGATTTCCTTGCGAATAATTAGACTTGAAAAATTTTCACGAATTATCTGTAAATATTGTGCATGACAACTTAACAAAATGATGGTGTTTGAATTATGCCTGTACAAAAGGGTTGTTGGGTTAAATGTCCAAAGAAAAAACCTTATATCTAAGCAGATTCCAAAGGTCACAAGAAGAGGGTACATAATACGCGTCTGAGCGAAGTTAAAAATTAATACTATCAGTATGTTGGAAATACAAAAAAAAAAGATATTTCTGTTCCAACAAAATCATTAATCATAGTAATCTTTTCTTTAAACAAGTTTTTGCTGCTTGTTGTATACAAGTTATGCATAAAAATTACTGTTTTTATTAATGCTATAAATATACAATGTTGTATATTACGGGTAAATACACAGTTTATTTGTAGGAGCATTGGAAAGTTTTGGTTGCATTCCTCATCTGTTTATTTTCCCAAAATACGCAATTATCTTTAAATGAGAATGGACATGAGAATGTGACATTTCTAGCCGATTTAATGATCGATAAATACAATTACTATAATGAGTTTGTTAGAAATACATTACAAAAGCTCACATCGGTATTAATAATTCTGAGAAATTTGACGATTTTAATTCATCCATTTTATGTATGTTTAATAATTTTCAAAATCCGAAGTTTATAATTTTAATTAGGGAAAGCATGGAGTCATGAGGAAACCAGAATGCATTACGAGAAAAGTGGTAGAAGGACATGGTATTAGCATTGGGGCAATATCCGACGTTTTATACTGTCTAGTAAATGGGGGATAAAACCGGAAACTGTACGAGTATACGACATTTGTAATGATTTTACCGGTATTTTTCAGTCGGGTTTTCTAAATTATAAATATATCAGTCTGAAAGACATTACAGGAAACAAGGTGTAATGAATTCTATGATACCAATTTTGATGCAGAAGATAGGCACATTTCGTCGATTTTCGACTCATCAGCTGTTAAAAACCAAAGCAATAATTCATAACTTTGAAGAACAAATTCCAATATACCAATATGACCAAAGGCGTAAAGCCAAAACAATCAAAGGACAGAGCTACAAATGTATACACGAGAGAGATACTCCTTAGTTTTCATAATTTTAACAAATTTAACAGTAAATCTAAAGTATCAATTTCGAGCTAGTATCTAAATACTATCAACTATGCTGGTGACAATAGACTTTGGTGCTAGATTAGAAAAATGGAGGTATTATCTTTGAAAATAAATGGCAACAACTTTTGCTTATAGTCTTTCAATTTAATCCAATTTAGGTGCAGGAAAGAAGTTTTACGGTAAACATATCCTCAAAATTCAGTTGCTCAAACTTTCTTTATGGTATCTTAATGAAGGATATCGAAAAGGTTAAGCAACTTCAGTATTTAACCATGGATTTATATAATCACATCAGGATGAAAAAAGAAATAACGAAGAAAATCTAGTTTTTACAAATTTATAAAAATAATAAATACGATATCTATTTACAATTAAAATAGCACTAAGATATATTTAAGTGAAATTAAAGATATTCAAAATAATCGAGCGGATCCAGATTTAAGTCTCTTTTGACCAGCATACCAAGATTTTGATTTCGAGCGAAAATGACGTAAATCATCTTTATGGTCTTTGCTCAACATAGGAATGTAGTTCATTGGTGTACATAATGACTTGTGATTTTCGTAGAACTCTTTGTAACCTCCTCTTAAGATGTAAATCTCGGGAAAGTGCAGCGCTGGGTAATTTTCAGCATTCATCTCTCTGTCGTGATTTCTAAGATGGCGACACATTTTAGGTCCTCTTTCGGAAGAAAATTCACAATGGAAGATAATTATGTCACGCTTTCCGTCGGGTGTACTTGTAGGATTATGAAGTAGATTTAAAATGTCATCTTTATTGTGAATATTCTCTGCACCCTTAATATGACCTCCCTCAAACTCGTAAGTATATCTGCTATCTATAATGCGGTAGCTGTTTATAATATTGTCGTACTTTCCGTTTAGGACGTCTTGCATGGTGGCAGAGGTTATGTAACGAAGGTCATGGAAACGGCCTTGAACTGTAGGAAGACAACATTCTTTGCTTCCGTCCCCTGTCAGAACAAATTTTTCAACAAAAACATCGTCGTTTGTGCTTGCATCGTCGAAAAGAGAAGTGTTGTCGGTGTCTGTTATGTCCTGGTTTCTGTCAGTACTGTTTAATTGTACATCGAACGACAAACTTTTTTTCACAGATTTTCTTTGTCGGCACCTAATAACCCTTTTCTTGCTGTAAGAAACTGGTGTATCGTTAGTTTCTGATCTTTTTCGTTTGCTTGTCTCATTTGGCTTATTTATACAAAATCTGAATGTTGGTGAATCCTCGATTTCATTGAAATCCATTCCAAGACCAGAATCTTCATCAAACAGACTTTTGATAAAATCTGGAGTCTTTGGTGGAGTGTAATGTTGCTCTGTCGGTAATTCCATTTTCTAAAAAGAAAAGAGAAAGAACGAATGAATAAAAAGTTCAATACGCTAGACTTTTTGTTTTACATTAAATAAGAAACATTTCAAGCTTTTTTGACGTTGCCGTGTGAATATTTCTTTGTCTTTTATTTAATATTGTTTACTTTATGACCTTTCAGTTTCAAGTTCAGTATTAAAGTACCTTTCTAAGCCTATTATCAATCTGATTTTGTTTTTCTTACTGGAGTAAGAATGGATGTGATGTGTAAATTCGCTTTAATGATAGCTTTCTGAGTTGAATCTTAAAATTTTAAATTAGAAGCAGATAGTATAACTTAAAATATATAAATTAGAAGCAGATAGTATAACTTAAAATATATAATTCATTACTTACTTTTGACAAATATATTCCGAATTTTTGTGAAGATTCGATGTCTAGTGTCAACCCAAGAATGAGAGTACACCTAATTGCAGTCAGTTATATACTTAAGGACAATTATCATCCCGAAAATCAGAGAGAAAAAAATTATATAATTATTTATTTATTAATCATAATTATAACTAATTATATTGTATATTGCATTAAACTCAGAAGGAGATCTGCGTGATATGATTGTAATTATATTGTAAAACATTGACTATTACATAAATATCCAACTTCAGGCTGTATAATTCAATACGCTACATTTGGAAATATCTTTATCTACATTATTGCTGATATTAATTATTATGGTAATCTATTTAACAATTTTAATTGAAAGATTACGTATGAAAGAAAACGATTTTATCAATATTTCTTTCAAACTTACTAATTCCTAATAAGCTGAAATTGCTTGAAATAAAAAAAATGACAAAGAATTCTTCTCAGAAAATATTTTAATATTCTAAATTATTTTTTTGTTATATATCTGATTAATTGACAATGTTATATACGTGTTATGTTTAATTATTTTCTTTCTTTATCTGTCCGTTCAATTCTTTTATTTTTTATTTATTTTTTTTACAGTTAAGCCATTTTTACTAAACTTGGATTATTTGGATCTCAAATAATTTAAACCGAATCAAAGGTTTTCATTTTTCTGTAAATAAAGGATTCAAACATATTTAATTGTCAATATGTCTATATTGCTTTACTTACCTCAATCAGTAGTTTGGAGTTTTTTCGTTTATAAATATTTTTGTTCTCTTTCTATACTTTTCTCTATGCCGTATAATTTAAATATGATAATAATTCTCAGTACATTTTAACATTTATATACAATGTTATAATTGGGAAAAGGTGACAAAATTGAGAAAAGTACTTAACGAGTATTATGTATTGTTTTGAAAAAACTTGTAAATTCACCTATTGTTTGTGTTGAGAAAGTTTTAATAACAAAGTAATTACAGGAATTTGAATTAAATATTGCAATTAATGTAACATATTCTCAAATTATATGTTTGTAATTGAAGTGTTTATGAGTTATAGAAAAAATAAAGAGCTTTATTGTAAAGCTTAAGGGTGGTTATAATCTGCAAAATTTAACAAAATACCTTATTATTTTTTTTTCTTACTTTTACGTCATTAATGCACGATATTTATTTCCTCAAAAAGGGAGCATTAACGTTGGTTCGCGAGTCACAATTTTATTTATAATTAGTTTCATGGAAGTATTAATTTGATCATGACAATATTTTAAAGGCCTTGAAATGTTCCCATGAAATAGTCCTCCGTATCATGGCCGTATAATATTTTTGTAATTTATTATCCAGATCTTTGTTTTGATAAGTGGTATAAATAAAATTTATGGAAAATTTACAGCGTAATTATGAAGTGATGAGAAGTTTGAATATTTGTCTGGTTAGATTATGAGTATCATATTTGTTTAATTGAAGAACATGTAGAAGTTTAGTTAATATGTACAAGAGAAAAACATTTAAAGGATCAGTTTTACAAAGTAAGACCGGCTCCAAACAGTTGTGAAGGAAAATCCGTTTGCTAGAAATTTGATACCTCATATTTTGTTTTAATATAAAATGGAAATGCAAATTAGAAATTTTTATATATATAATACATGTATTTACTGAAACAACTGAAAACCCCGTATAGCGTGCTCGCCTCAAGTTGAGGACGGCATGGATTTGATCGACCAACTTTAAAAATGGTTTATGCAGATTTTCTGCTAAGGACAAGGAATTTAAAATTCAGACTTAAAAGAGTAAAGACTGGCCTGCTCATTGACAGTGTGTCCGGGTGGGGGATGACATGTCTTCCGCCGGACTAGTGCTGTTACCTTGTGAGCTATTACGTTAAAGATCCGACTTATGTGTCAGTCTAATACAAGACAGTCAGTTTAGTACAAGTCAGTCAGTATAGTACGTAAAGTCAAGAAATACCCAAGGGATATTCGAAGGAGAGTAAAATCGTATAAACTGACAAACTCCGGAGAACAACGAAGACAAGACCAAAACAATACTTGCACTACAATTAAAAACTAAAAACGTATGAACAACATGGACCACACCAAAAAAACCGGGGGTAGACTCAGGTGCTCCGGAAGAGTAAGCAGTCTCTGCTTCCTGCAGGACACCCGCCATGCTGCCCATGTCAAATCCGGTATGAGGAAGGGATAATATCAATGGAACAGGTCCACAAGACAGTCAGTCTAGTAGTACAAGACAGTCAGTATAGTACAAGACAATATATAGTATAAAATTCAACTTTCTAACGGTTTACAGTTGGAATTTAGAAAGGTACATGTACGTATAACTATGGAAGGCGAAGTTAAAAAAAAGTCCAATTTGTAAGAATTATAATCTTGTTTTTATTAATTTTCTTTTCATTATCAAATGTATACTGCTGTATTCTGTACTAAAGATCAAGGAGTTGACTGTGTCGGTTATAAAATAACGAAAAAAGATTTTAAGGGATCTCTCAATTGAGAAATTCGGCTAGTAAATGAACCGGCGTATACACCAGCGAATACACATTTATACATGTTGTTGGTTTTTTTTTCGAAGTGTGTTATGACAATATTTCATAAATTAAGACTATCATTTAGGCGGGAGGGGGGGAATGCGGATTTACCCTGTATATGTTTTGGCAACTATCATGAATCATGAATTACATATATATTTTGTAGAAAATGGTGTGTATTTTTACAAAAAGTTTTACGACTCTTTGATTATAGGGTAAATTCAGTCGAAAACTTTTGAGAACTTTTACGCGGTTTTAAGATAAAAGCACCAAAGGGATAAATATTTATTATCCGGTTTCTCTATAGTTATTTTTCTTCTTTACACTTGGCACTTTGGTTTGATGAGTCAACGGATTTTTCGTTTCTTTTATAGATTCCCGTGTATAAAATTACAAAGAGTTCAAACCAATCATCTCTCTGGAAATAAGACATTTTATTATTTTATCCAATTTTGATATTTCATGCCCATTCGTGATTATACATTTTACACTTGCTTTTATTTTGTCATTTTCTTGTCATGAGACAGTTTGCAGAGTTGCAATCGGATGTGGCAAAGTAACAAATATGCATACGGACAGCTCGATTGTGAGCGTCAAAACTGAACTATAAAAAACTACCATGTGAACTTTATGTTTAATTTTTTTTGTGAACTGAAAAAAATAACCATCAAAAAGGTAATCAAGGACGATAACTCTGGAATAGAAAAGGAAGTCGACGGAAAAAATTACCTTTATTTAAGAATAGAAAAATGAAATCATAAGAACTATTTGTTGCGTTCAGTGTGTGTTTCTTGGTTAATAGCCATAGCTTACGCCTTTCATTGTATTGACTTTGTCGTAGGACATCAGAGCTAGAACACTCCACATGTGAAACTGGTGGTAAATTTGCCGATTATATGTTAACTTTCATTTTACCTCACCAAACCAAGATAATTTCAATTTGACGAAACAAACTTTATTAAGATCGTTATTCTGAATACTTTATTTGGCAAAAAAATAATTTGGAATTAGAAGAACATTGACCATTGTTGTCCCACGACACAAGCTAATATGACAAAAGGCAATTTGACGTTTGGGATATCTCGAAATAGCTCTAGACGTGACCAAAACATTGCAATTTTTAGTATTGCAATATAATTGGTGGGTCTCAAATAGCAGCCAAATTCCTGGGACAGTCAACTTTGTCTGGGTTGGTTGAAACCTTATAACTTATATATACATGTAAATTGATCTGAATATGAACAACGGCCGAGTATTTAAGGGATGAATATTTAAAATATTTGTAATCAGAACTGCATGTATCATGGTGTGTCTTTTAATGTCAAGTGTGCAGTGCTGGATTTTATTTAAATTCAGTAAGCCAAAAGTTGCATATATTGCAGATTGGCGGGAATGCCTTAATTGATTGGTATCCGTTTTATTTATTTAATCAGATCAAACGAATAAGTTAAGTGCCTTTGGAGATTATGACGTTATTCTACGCACTTTACTCGTCCATGGTACAGATAGAAAATAATCTAAGTAAAGAAAGCGTTAAGACTTAAGTGATCAATAGGAGGTTGAAAAGAGGTTCGCCAATAGGTTTTGTAGATGAAAATCAAAATAAATTATAGGTAACAAATAGTTTTTATTATGAATATTTACAAATAATAAATAGAATTTTATAAAAATTACATTAATTCAATAGCACTATCAAATAATATCCATTAACAGTCATCAAAACAAACGCGAAGCTCCCAACTTCATTCTTTTTTGACCTGCGTACCAAGACTTGGATTTGGAGCGGAAGTGACGTAAGTCGTCCTTGTGATCTTTGCTTAACATAGGAACGTAATTCATTGGTGTACATAGTGACATATGATTCTCATAAAACTGTTTGTAGCCTCCCTTTAAGATGTAGATCTCGGGATAGTGGAGTGCTGGGTAATTTTCAGCATTGATTTCTCTATCGTGGTTTCTTAAATGGCGACACATTTTAGGTCCTCTTTCCGAAGAAAATTCGCAATGAAAAATGATGATATCACGCTTCCCGTCGTTGCTGATTTGAGGATTTTCGAGCAGTTTGAGAATTTCATCCTTATTGTGGATATTTTCAGCACCCTTAATATGACCTCCATCAAATTCATATGTGTATCTACTGTCAATGATACGATAGCTGTTTATAACATTGTTGTATTTTCCATTCAGAACGTCTGTCATGGTGGCTGGGGTTATGTAGCGAAGGTCATGGAAACGACCTTGAACTGTAGGAAGACAGCATTCTTTGCTTCCATCACCTGTTAGAACAAATCCTTCAACTATGGCATCCTCGGAAAACACGTTATTTTCACTTTTGTCCTCATTGGTACTTTGTGACTGTATTTCGAAAGATAAAGATTTTTTAATGGATTTTCTTTTACAGCATCGTATTGATTTTTTCTTGCTGTAAGATATAGGGGTATCATTGGTTTCTGATCTTTTTCTTTTGCTTGATTCTTTTGGCTTATTCATGCAAAAACTGAATGTTGACGAATCCTCAGTATCATTGAAATCCATTCCGAGCCCAGAGTCTTCATCAAACAGACTTTTGATAAAATCTGGAGTTTTGGGAGGGGTGTGTAGTTGTTCAGACAACATCTCCATTTTTCTGAAAAAGAGAAATAAAAATCCATGATAAATCCTTTCGATTCATGTCTGGAATTGATATAATTAATTTAATTGCTCCGTATAATAATACAGATTTTTTGTGATTTAGTAGCGTTTGAATGTTGGCAATTTTCGTATTTCAATTTACCCATTTTGTTGGAACATTTAAAAAGGCGCGTTCATCTAAACCACTGTAAACGATAGAAATATAGCGACATTGCGGTTTTATTTGTTTACATATATGTAATTTATATTATTAGGTCGGAAGTAAAAATTAAATATAGAATATACAAAGTCATATAAACTTACTGCTGTTAATTTCGTTGCAAATTGTAGAGAAGTTTCGATGTCAGATGTCAAAACCAAGAATTGACAACAAATCTAATTGCAGTCCTTTATATACCCAAAGACAACTATCATCACAAAAATCTTAGAAACAATTAATACAATTTTTATCATTATTTATTAATCATAATTATAACTTATTAACTTGCATATCACATTGTCCTCATAAGGAGATCTGTGTGATACAGCGGTAATTATACTGTAAAACATTGTACAACAACATTACCCTCCCCAGGGTGTATAATTCAGTACGGTACATCTTAATTCAGGATTGTTCTTAATCATTTAATATTAATTCCAGGGGTTAAATAACTGTTTATAATCGGTTTTATATCATAAATACGAATTATCAGTAATATTTGTTTTTGATTAATTATTTGAAGCACCACTAGCAATCTATATAACCAAACGATGTTATATTTTATCAGATTTTCAATTATTCGAAAATCATGACCGTATTGTCAGAATGATACTTACAAAAAAGTTTCGATCATAAGATTGTTTCTAGAAACTTTTGGTAAACCTGTAATTTTCTTAGTTGTATTAGACTTAGGAAGGATAAATGATAATGATGATTTCTCAATTACGTCTGAATATTTATATAAAAGTAAAATGTCAAAATAGGAGAAGGTGACAAAATTGAGAAAACTACTTAACGAGTTTTAAGTATTGTTTTAAATTAAAGATTGTTTATCCTCTGTTGTTAATTTCCGGAAAACTGTAATTACACGAGGAATTCGAATTTAATTGCAATTAGTGTAAAAATCTGTAAAAACGCATGGTTTTGTTTAAGTAGTTTTAGGTTCGAATGAAGAGTGACGAGAATGTTAGATTGGATACTTTCTTTATTTTAAATAGAAGGAATAAAGCATGTGTAGCTCGGTTGGTCTCAAACTGATAATGAGTAGATGTTCTTAAAGTATATAACGCCAAAGATGTATTGTATAGTGCTGAGGATGTAATGTTTTTAACCAGATTTTTTTTTAAATCGCTGGAGATGTAGTCTAAAGCTGTAGAGTTGTAAAGTTTTTAACCAGATTTTTTTTAAATCGCTGGAGATGTAGTCTAAAGCTGTAGAGTTGTAAAGTTGCGCCCCAACATCTACAGCAGCGCAGGTTAAATCTCTATGGCTGGATTGTACAACTTCACTGACAGGCTTTTTAATATGTGTGTAGTGCTAGAATTTGCATCTTAAGTCTTAATTTTTAACTATATTATGTGTACGTTCATTTGTTTACCTAAGTTAATTGTAATCACCGAAAGCCCACCATTGTCATTTTTAAATTTGTTTTTATGTCCTTGGTTTTTTCGTCCTCCCGATTTTTCTTCAGTTCACTTTGACCAGGCCATTTGAAATCTGAAAATTTCGAATTAACGCGGGTAATTTTCGATTTGCTATTTTGCTTATTTGTTATTTACGAGGTATCTTCCTTGATAAAGCGAAAACTTTCCTAATTCCTGTACTGAGATACGTATACGTTAACCAAATTAATAAAGATAAGTGGGCAAAATTAGAATTTGTACATTAATTATACAGATAATCGGTCGACATAGACTGCTTTTGCGAAAATACCAACACATTTTTCGAACTTCTCACGTATCAAAGATGACAAAGTTTTTATACGCCCGTCGTACCGCCCGTCAACACTTCGTACCATAACTCAAATTTGCTTTAATCAATTCTTAGGAAATTTTAACACAACATTAGGATTGACGGAGGAAAGCTCCCTTTCGATTTTGACGATTTTCAATTTTGTCATTCTGGTGTTATGGGACAATTTTTCACATGTCGCGCACTAACTCGAGTATGCCTTTACTTATTTTCTTCAAACTTTAACACATTATTACAAATGATGGTCTGAGGGTCTGTATACTTTTTGACGATATTAATTTTTGTCGTTCCAGAGTTATGGGACTTAGATTGTCCAAATATAAGCAATTTTCCACATGTCATGCACAAACTCGAGTACGCCTTGAATGATTTTCTTCAAACTTTAACATATTATTAGAAATGGTGGTCTGAGGGTCAGTATACTTTTTGACGATTTTCACTTTTGTCGTTCGAGAGTAATGAGACTTAGATTGTCCATATAAAAGCAATTTTTTATAAGTATAAAATTTCCTGCTTACACAAAGATGATATTTAGTTTGTTGTTACAGTGTTATAATTTAGATATGTTAAGCCGTTGAAAAAGAAAAATGACACTTAGTTTGCTAAAAAAAAAATCAATATGTTCCAACGGGCGTATCATACGCGTAAGTCGCAGCAGTTTATTGCGATAAATGTGCCCAATATTGACATTTTGAAATAAGCACTTATGTATGACTGTGCTATACTTTATAATGTAGTACTCTGTTGTGCGCAAACGTATTTCATCCTCGTAAACATCGTGGTAAAAAAATAACATACGTTGAACGTATTTTTGTATGTATCTTCACAAATGTATAATGACCATATAATATATAAGAAAGAATATGGTGGATTAGTTCTTGACATAAATTCCTTACATATTCGTGACCAAAGTCCAAGCAACGGAACAGAGTGCTTATACTGCTGTTCTTCATCCCGAAGTCACAGTGATACATTCTATACGGAGAAAATTACGGAAACCAATAGCAAGTTCAAAACGACCCCTAGCGCAAGTGTGGCTGAATGTCAATTACGTAACATCTGTGGGAGTGGAGGACAAAAAGGCGCGGTTAATCAACAGATTACACAAAGAAACGTTGAATTTTCGGTAATAATATACAATTCTTTTTCGTAAATGAAAAAAAGATCGGTAATGACAAACGGCCATTTTTCAAAATTTTCGATAATACAATGCAGCCAAAGAAATTTTACCAATGCTCTCACAATTTGTCCGACAATCTCGTTATACATATACATTGTATATGAAAGTAAAAAATCATAACACATATAAGAATCACAGGGCACGTTTGGATAATTTAGTAGAAAAGCAAGTATGAATTGGACAAATACAAAAAATACCCAGGGGGAGGGGGTGCAGAATAGGATTTTGGATAAACATTTAGCCCAAAAAGGAAAAAATTATGTATATTTATGATGGTCCACTTTCAGAATTGTATCATATGACCTCGCCCGCCATCCAAGATGGCCACCAGAAACAAACGTATTGTAACATAGGACCTTATAGCAAAATTCACTGAAAGATGTTCCTGTTTAAAACCAGCAACCAATTTGGCAAAACAAGTGAGCCAATTGGACAGCAATGTTTCAGACTGCCAGTCAGGATGGATACAGTCAAACAATTTATTATGCAAATGATTTCCAGGTGAGCAATACAGACTCCTTAGAGCCTATAGTTTGTCTAATATGAAAATAAAAGCCAAGGAGACAAAATGCCAACCAAACTTTACAATAGGCTTCAGGGGATTATTGCCTTTAAAAAGGAACAAAACTGCAGAAGGGAGATTCCGGTCGGGAATTAATATATTGGCCGGGCTTTACAATGGTTTTCGTGTTTAAAATATACAATGCGAACCATTTCTCGATACAACAAACCATTATCATGCCGAATGGAGACGAATTTTTTGTTCGTTTCCTATCCTGCATGGTGTCCTGATCTTGCTGTTGGCTTTGTAAATAAGGGTAAAATTCTTAATAAACCATATGTTTAGCATGTGCCTGATCCTTTGGTCAGAATGAAATAAAATGTAATAAAAAGCAAGTTTTCTGTTTTTCAAAGTTTCTTTATATCTTTTACCATTTTTGTTCTTTATTTACCTAATTAGCCAAATTATGGAATCGAAATAATTCATGACAGAAATGGCTGTATTAAATTTTGAAAAATAAAATTTTGCTCAAATAATGTTATTCATATTAAAATTACCAACAAAATTACGGCTGCCACGAATAATACATTTTACAGTGAAACCTACATAATAGATACAGAAACCTGTTTTTTTTTACATGCAACATCTCATTTTGTACTATATATTTTAGAAACATATGATATATAGAAAATGTTGGTTGAAACGTTACTGAGATTTGTGAAATATAGAATTATCTGGTCTATATGGGTGCAAGTTAAAAAAAATAACGGGGTGTTTAGAATTAATATTGAATTTTAATGAAATAATTTAATATTAGTATTTGACATTAAATATTTAAACACAAATAAATAAATTTAAGTATATACAAATTCAAATAGCACTATATATAAAAAGTATCTATGATGTTCATTAGAACAGACGAGCATTTCCGGATTTCAGTCTCTTTTGACCAGCATACCAAGATTTAGATTTGGTTCGGAAGTGACGTAAATCCTCTTTATGGTTTTTGCTCAGCATAGGAACGTAATTCATCGGTGTACACAATGACCTGTAATTTTCATAGAACTCTTTGTAACCTCCCTTTAAAGTATAGATCTCGGGATAGTACAGTGCTGGGTAATTTTCAGCATTGATCTCTCTGTCGTGATTTCTAAGATGGCGGCACATTTTAGGTCCTCTTTCTGAGGAAAACTCACAGTGAAAGATAATGATATCACGCTTTCCATCAACGGTGCTTTTTGGTTCCTCGAGGAATTTCAGAATGTCATCTTTATTGTGAATATTTTCGGCACCCGTTATGTGTCCTCCATCAAATTCATATGTGTATCTACTGTCAATGATACGACAGCTATTTAAAACAGGGTCGTATTTTCCCATCAGAACGTCTCTCATAGTGGCTGGAGTTATGTAGCGGAGGTCATGGAAACGGCCCTGAACTGTAGGAAGACAACATTCTTTGGTTCCGTCGCCCGTTAAAACAAATTCCCCAACTGATGTGTCCTCTGAGAACACATCATTTTCATTTACATATCGGTTTTGGTCTCTTGTACTTTGTAACTGTACCTCAAACGACAAAGATTTTTTGCATGATTTTCTTTCACTGTATGTAGTCAATCTTTTCTTACTGTAAGACAAAGGAGTATCATTGGTTTCTGATCTTTTCCGTTTGCTTGATTCATTTGGCTTACTTATACAAAAACTGAAAGACGGTGAATCCTCAAAATCATTGAAGTCCATACCAAGTCCAGAATCTTCATCAAACAGACTTTTGATAAAATCTGGAGTCTTTGATGGTGAATGTTGTTGTTCAGACAGCATCTCCATTTTTCTGAAAGAAGGAAACAAATCTTTAATGTTATTTGATATTTTTGCATTTTATCCTGAAATTGATAAAATACATACGAATCAATGACATAGAACGGCATTGTGGGATAACAGTAGCATTTATGTTGTCAATGTCAACTTGTTTCAGTCTATTTTGATTAAACCTGAAATTTATATCTATTCATGATGATTCGTGTTATTATTTAAAAAAGTTTGCCCGACAACAGTTGTACTGTTTTGTTAATTTGGAAGTACATGTTTTATTTTAGTTCGGTATGTAAACAAAACATGTAGAATACATAAAATTAAATAAAGCTTACTGCTGATAATTTCTTTGCAAATTGTAGAGAAATTTGTATGTCAAATGTCAAAACCAAGAATTGACAACAAACGTAATTGCAGTCCGTTATATACCCAAAGACAATTATCATCACATATATCGTAGAAAAAGATAAAACATTTTTTATAATTATTTATTAATCATAATTATAACTTATTAATCATAAATATAATTTATTATATTGTATATTAAATTGTCCTCATAAGGAGATCTGTGTGATACTGCGGTAATTATATTGTAAAACATTGTATAACAACATTACCCTCCTCAGGGATGTATAATTCAGTACGGCTCATCTAAGTCAGGATTATTTTAAATTCTTTAATATTAATTCCAGAGGTTAAATAGCTGTTTATAATCGGTTTTATATCATAAATACGTATTATCAGTAATATTGTTTTTGCTTAATTATTTGAATCACCACTTGCAATCTGTTTAACTAAACGATATTATCAGATTGTTAATTATTCAAAAACATATTTTGACAAAATGCTAAAATTTGCATACTTACAAAAATATTCTTGTAAACTTTAAAAAAAAATGTAACTCGTTTTTTTTTTCTTTCTTGTATTAAATGCGAGCGTATAATTATGATAATGATGGTATCTCACTTAATAATGCATATATATGTGTAAGTAAAATGTCAAAATCAGAAAAAGTGACAAAATTGAGAGAAGTACTTAACGAGTTTAAGTGTTGTTTAAAATTAAGGCTTGTTAATCATCCATTGTTTATTTCGGAAACACTGTAATTACAAAGTAATTACACGAGGAATACAAATTTAATTACAACCAATGTATAAATCTCAAAAATGCATGGCTGTGACTTAATTAGTTATAGGGTTGAGTGTGTTTAACATAAAAGAGTAACTGAAGATGTAATATCAAGGACTGGGGAATTGTCTGCTGCTGGCCTTAGATGTAAAATTCAACACCTGAGATGTAAAGATGTACTGTCTACCGCTGAAGATGTAAACAAATACAGCCCCAAAACTCTGAATTTCACACCTGCAGCAATATATACATGTGTGGAGCTAGACTTTACGTCATTGCTGGATTTTTCATCTTCAGCGGCCAACTTTTGACACCCTCAACGCTCGACTTTTATAACAACAATCATTTGCATGTTATCAGTTGAGCTTCGTACGCAGGAAGCTCTAGTAGTTAATGCATCTTAAATTAATAAAATAACAAAAGTTAAGGTTAGATGACAGCTCGATCACCCTTTGTCACTTGTTATTTTAGTAAATTTGTCGCGGAACATTTTAAAACGACACTGTATAATGTCGCCATGAAGAGTGTACCTCCTTCTCTCCCACCCATTTTCCTGTGCAATGAATTTTAAAACTTTTTTTTTTCCTTAGCGGATCAGGACGTTCGAGTTGGTGGGGCGTCATAAAACATTTTTCATGCACTTTTTAAAAGTTGTCATGTATCAAACACAAAAAATACCTATCATAAAACAGAATAAACGTTTACGCACATATTAGTATTTGTAGTAATGTTTATTTGTATTTGGTGAACAAGCCATGAATCAAACTATACAGAACTCCATCTTAGGGAGCAACCATTTGATTTTATAGGGACGGAAGGGAGGGGGGGGGGGGCACTAAGATGAAATTTGAAATAAAAAAGCGAGACCAGAATTTTAGCTAAATAAAAAGCCAGGATCACTTTACTTGTGAAAAAAATGCAAGGCCTCGGTCAATCAGGATAGTTTGGGTTTAAATGAAAATACAAATCTAGGCCGAAAAAAATCCAGAACCAAAATTTCGGGTAAAAAATATGCAGGATCAAAACATTTCATCCTAGCCCCATAAAAATCAAATGGTTGCTCCCTTATTCCATTCCCCATAGATTACTGAGACAGTGATATTCCGTGATTTTTAACTCGTATTACCCAAAGGGCCTTGTGAAATATTGGCTTTACTTTGTATTTTCCGCTTAAAACCATCTTCGCTGATCTGGACCAAACTTTGGGTGATGCTTTTTGCATTAATTAACCTCTTTCAAAATTATGCAATTGTAGCGGGAGAGGACTTTAATAATGGTGTAAAAACTTATGTCCGATCTTTATTAGCCCTACAGGTGTATATCCTATTTATATCATGATACAATAACTAGAAGGGGGTCTTCATTTTCAGGAATTTCACCTTGTGCAAAGATACACTATGATAAATGCAGGATATCTAATTCAATTTTATGGCACCATGATATAAATATAAACTAAACTAAACTTCAGGCCATTCAGACAGTATTGCCGCCGTCACTAAAAACCAGGAATCAGCAAAAATAGTATATATTGTTTTTTTTCTCTGAAACAACTTTGCCAGTTCAGACCAAACTTTTATGGAATTGTTTTGAGATCATCCCTATTAAAAACAAGACCCTCCTGATCTTTGACCAATATGTCCGTCCTTATTAATAGATATCAATAACAAAATATTGGAAATACCCTCTTATCTGAATCCACTAGTCCAACTGAGACCAAACTTTGGTGTAATAGTCCTTATAATAGTATGTCTATGGGTACTGGCTTTGAGCCAGTCATGATGATCGTGTTACTTAACTTAAAATAGCAACCTCCAAAATATTTTGAAAATGTTCTTCTCTAAATTTGCCAGCCTAATTGAGACCTGTATTGACTGGAATGGTCCTGAAGGATCCCTTTTCAAAATTATACCCTTTATCCGAAAATTGGACTAATATGACCGCCGTTAATTAAAAATAGAAATCCCCAGCATAAATATTTCTCCTTTATTTGACAAAATGTGTCCTCATTTAACAGACATTTATAAATACCAACAGATTGCGAATTATCTGGTTTCATTTTTGCACCAGACTCAATCACTGCACATCCGGCTACTATATATAGTGACCTCACGAACCAGATGATAAGACGATCGAACGGCGAATTTACATGTGCGCAAGCGAGAAATTTTGAAACCTCACATCGGCGTCACAAGCATCATGTTAAACAATAACATATGTACCTGGCATATTCTTACATGAATCCTCAAAAGAAGAAAAGGATTTATGGATGCCATATTCAGAAGCATGTATAGCGGTTGTGCTTGTAGATGAATTTGACATACAAACAAACGCCAGTGGGACTTTGAATTTAGGGGATGTTATTGCCAGTTTATCTATATGTATAAATTTTCACTTGCTCAAATACAAGTTTTTTACACTTCATTTTCACATATTATAACTTGGTTCCTTACTCTATAACCGGAGGAAATTTCTTTTTCCGGACAACCTAAACTTTATGACTGATACATTGTATGGGACGAATTAAGGTAGTTTAACTTTTGCATCGTCGGATCTCTCATAACTGTTATAAATGTAAACAACATACTCTTATAGTTATTTTACCTGTCAAAACTTGTAAAGGGGGTCCAGAATTAAGGGGAGATTACTATGGATGTCTTTTTTCAGAGATTATATTTAACGATCAGTTGAGGCTATAGACCACTTTTTTCGCATTCTAGACTTATTACCTTGAGTTCTGACAAATTGTATGTTTCTAATCCCGTTTTCTACATAATTTGGAATCAAGAATAAAAAAAACAACAGAAGCTTAATTGAAATAGTACGGGTACAAAAAATGGATTCCTGCAAATTAAAAATTCTATTTGTGTGTTTGTTTGTTTAGTTGGTGTTTTACGCCGTTTTCAGCACATTTGGCTATTTCGCGGCGGCCAGTTTTTATTGGTGGAGGAAGCCGGAGTACCCGGAGAGAACCACCGACCTTCGGTAGGAAAATGGGCAATCCTTATCAATTTAGATCGGAGTCGAACACACCCCGCCACAGGTGAGATTCGAACTCACAAACTCAGTGTTCATTAGTAGTCATGACGAACTACCTAGACCACAAAATTCTATTTGTAAAGTGGCAAAGTTGATAACAAAGTACATATCA
The DNA here is from genome assembly GCA_028015205.1 of Mytilisepta virgata. Lineage (NCBI taxonomy): Eukaryota > Metazoa > Mollusca > Bivalvia > Mytilida > Mytilidae > Mytilisepta > Mytilisepta virgata. Next base: position 48,609,507 of record CM051521.1, on the reverse strand, counting down.
CTGTAAATGACAATATGGCTTTTTATTATGGAAGTAAAAATGATCGGTTTGATGTTAATATAATATTTTTAATTCCAGTTTAATGTAATTTATATAGTCATTAAATAAATAAATCTCTCTATATATATGTACAAATTCAAATAGCACTATGTAAAATCTATATTGTTCGTTAAAATAAACGAGAATTTCCTGATTTCAAGCTCTTTTGACCAGCATGCCAAGACTTTGATTTGGCGCGGAAGTGGCGTAAATCATCTTTATGGTCCTTGCTTAACATGGGCACATAATTCATTGGTGTACAAAATGATCTGTGATTTTCATAAAACTCTTTGTAACCTCCCTTTAAAATGTACATCTCTGGGTAGTACAGTGCTGGGTAATTTTCAGCATTGATTTCCCTGTCGTGATTTCTAAGATGACGGCACATTTTAGGACCTCTTTCGGAGGAAAATTCACAGTGGAAAATAATAATATCACGTTTTCCATCAGCAGTGTTTTTCGGGTTTTTTAAAAGTTTCAGAATGTTATCTTTATTGTAAATATTTTCGGCCCCATTAATATGTCCACCGTCAAATTCATATGTGTATCTACTGTCAATGATACGATAGCTATTTATAACATTGTCATATTTCCCATTCAGCACGTCTGTCATGGTGGCTGGGGTTATGTAGCGGAGGTCATGGAAGCGACCTTGAACTGTTGGGAGACAACATTCTTTGCTTCCGTCGCCCGTTAGAACAAATTCTTCAACTGAGGCGTCCTCGGAAAACACCCTATTTTCATTAATACTTTCATTCACTTGTTGGTCCTCGTCGGTATGTTTTGGCTGAACCTCAAAAGACAAAGCTTTTCTAAAAAAAATTCTTTTACTGCATCTGATAAACTTTTTCTTACTGTAAGATACAGGAGTATCATTGATTTCTGGTCTTTTTCGTTTGCTTGACTCTTGTGGCTTACTTATACAAAAACTGAATGATGGCGAATCTTCAGTACACGTATCATTGAAATCCATACCAAGTCCAGAATCTTCATCAAACAGACTTTTGATAAAATCTGGAGTTTTTGGTGGTGTCTTTTGTTTTTCAGACAGCATTTCCATTTTCCTGAAAAATGAGTTAAAGTCCATATTAAATGATGAATTATATAAATTTTTAGTTTTAATCTTTCTGCATTTAATTCTGGAATTACTAAATATTCAAGTCATTTTGGGGATTAAAGTAGCATAACTGTTGTCAGTTTCACCCATTCTTTTTTTCGAACTTTTTCTATTACTTTTTTTTCAATAAACCTCAGTTAAATGATGGAAATTTTGGTATTACTGTTGGAATTTAGCGACAAAAAAAAAGCCAAGAAAAACACTGTTGTAAATTTTCAAATTTGTTTGTGTTAGGACGCAGATAAACATACAAAATTACATAAACTTACTGCTGTTGATTTCGTTGCAAATTGTAGAGAAGTTTCGGTGTCAGATGTCAAACCAAGAATTGACAACAAATCTAATTGCAGTCCGTTATATACCCAAAGACAATTATCATCACAAAAATCTTAGAAACAAATGAAAAAAAAGTTTATTGAAGATAATTATATTGTATATTACATTGTCATAAGGAGATCTGTGTGATACGGCGGCAATTATATTGTAAAATGTAAAACATTGTATTACACGATTACACCCCCCCCCCCCCCCACCCCCACCCCTCCGGATGTATAGTTCAGTACTGTACATTATTTATTCCAAGGGTTGAATTACTGTTTATAAACTGTTTAATGTCATAATTATTACTTTATCAATATTTTTGTCTCAATTTTTTTAAGGCATTTATAATCAAAATTTTGATTGTTTTAAACAAAAATTTAATTGTCAGGCAAAAACATGTCAGGAGGCTAATACAAAATAAATTTACTTACAAATAAACTTTTCTTTTCTGAATATGGTGCTTTTTTCTTATTTCAAGAAGTGGTTTAAAGGGCAAGCATAAATGTGTAATGATAATTGCTCAGTACTGTCTCAATATTTATACAAATATGAAATGTCAGATTAAGAAAATGTGACAAAATTGAGAAAAAGACTTAACAAGTATGTAATTTTAAGTAGTGTTTGTTTGTTTTCATAATAAAAAGTAAAAGTACGAAGGACTCTTTAAGTTTAATTATAATTAGTATGATATTGGTACTTTCTTAAATGTATTTGTGGCACTAAAGTACTTTTAAATGGATAAAATGAAATAAATTGTTTTTATAGCATGTAATTAACATTGATCATCTTATATATTCAAATACCGTTTAATTCTGTATAGGTTTATTAAATCTACGGTATATTATCAGATTGTTTTCCTCTTTTAAAATTAAAGATTTATTTATTTTTAAAAAATGAAAAAAAGAAATTTTGGTCATTTGTTTTGGAATCGAGAAAAAATCTTATCATTCCGATTTAAGACCATTTAGCCGATGGGAAACTAAAACAATATGTTAAACAATATCTGGTAGAAAATCATGTGGATATTGCACGGTCCATAGAAACACCCAAGAATACCCAATAATACCCAAAAATACCCAAGAATACCCAAAATTACGTAAAATCTAATATATATATTATTATTTTTTTTTTTTTTGGGTCATTTCAGAACCAGGAATTGTGTACCAATAATGTTACAATACATTAAATACATGTACTTTGCTAAACAGTCACCGGTTGTCGGCAAGAAGTCGTAATCGGTATTAATTATCGTCACGAATTTTCTAATTACTATTATCATATATTTTATTGATATTACGTTGATTTTGCATATGTAATAAAAGCATAATTTGATGCATGTAATTTTACTCCGGGGCAATAATATCATACGAAGTCAGAAAACATGTTATCTGCCCTCGTATGATGTGTTATTTGCGCTCTCGTGAGCATCACCGACGTCGCTTCCGCTCAGCTGTAAATAATCGTCTGATTGTTTTTTTATGGTGAATTAACCGTTCATAAATGTTCTAAGCAGTTTCAACTAGGGGCTTATAAAATCTATTTGTAGATCTCGGGGAAAAGCACGTGAATTGAAGTTGCATTCATTTGTTTGACTCCAAATGAAAGAAATAACACTGTTTAATAGCTGTAGCATTGTGAATGTGCACCTTATATTCAGGGATTATAGATTAATACATGGTCTTTTTCATATTGCCCTTGTTATCAGCCTGAGACCTTGATATCGGCCCCGAGTGCATTAGCCTGAGGGACGATATCAGTCGAGGGTTGATAACACGCTTGTGGCTTGGTTTTCACAAGATTGAAGCCATTCGTTTTGCTCATTTATACCACTATGGGTATATATATTTATTTTACAACACATATTGGTCGCCGTATGCCCATCAACAGTAAGCAAAGATAGGGTTACTATTAAAATTAAAATGTATTAAGATGACCTATAATTTTTCACATGTTTATATAATATTTGTTATTTTTGTTCTTCTTAAAGATACATCAAATGAACTTCTTTCTTATAGAAAGGACCTGCTGTCACAAATGCAATTTTACCCAGAATAAATACTTTGAAAATACAAGATATACATTGACATATATCTGGAACTAAAATATACCAAAAAAATCGGATTTTTATTTAAGATTATTTGAAAATGATGTAGATATTTAAAAGTTTTTCATAGACATAATAAAAGAAATTTTCTTTGTCTGATAGTTTATTTGTTACACTGACGCTTACCCCATGTTATTTAATTTTTATATACAATTTAAAACTTATTTGTCCTCGTAAATGTGCAGCTGTGTTTATAATTCTTGCACCAGATGGCTCGGAGCTTTCATTTTCAGAACCCGCTCCGGAATAAATAAAAGTTTTTGAAATAGAAAACATCTGTTTGTATCATTTAAAACGACTGTTAAGAATCTTTTAAAAAGTCAAGATTTTTTATATTTAATTATTTGTCATCAGGTGATGCAATTTACACACTGTAAAACAAATTACATATGTAATTATTTAAAGATTCAATTTTGACTGGATAGGACAAGTAATTTAAAATATGCCATTATGATTTATTAGAATAGTCTTTTTAACACAGAAATCCTCTATCCTACTGATAAATGGAAAAATTCTTATTTTGATGTGGAAATAAGATAATTAGATACATTAAAATGTGTTTAGTGCTTGTCGTACGTTGTGGAGTATTGCTTATATGTTTTCTTCATGTAATGGAATGTTGCTTAATTGACAAATTTTCTTCGAGTTTTGTCTTAAACTTCAGCGATTTTTACTTACCGTCGTATGTATATACATCACCTAAATCGGCACAAAAAATAAAACAGAACGAAATATCAAAGGACCACAAAATTAATAATTTTGTGACTGTTTGGTTGTTTTGGTGATCCTTCTTTGTCTTTTATTAATTTGCGTTATGAAGCTTACGTGTAGAACGTGCACGGTATTAACAAACATAACCTAAGGTTAGACACAACTGTTTATTTCTATTTTTTGAATATTTTATTCAGCTTAGCACAAGTATTGATCCCGCTTTAAAATTGCAGAGCAGTGCATATATTGCTGTTTTTCACCTTAAGGTCTGCTGTCTACAGCTTTATTCACAAAACTTCTTAGGACGTAAGTCACAATGAAATGTTGGGGAGTTAAGAACGAATTTACGTCTACGAATTCTTGTGAATTAGAATGCTGAATATGTAATAGATTTGTCAAATTTTTTATCATTATTAAAACTGATCATGATAATGTATTTACATATGCTTTCATGACCCGTTACATTTGCGACCTACATCAAAATGCCGTGTTGTTATAAATGTGCTGATAGTTTCCTTTGTCTGTATCTTGTACACTGCATATGTACATGTACGGAATGATAAAAAATATCAAGAAATGTCAGGATGACTTAATAATAATGAGGTTGATGTCGAATGATATAATCTCGCTGGTGGGTCAGATCAAAGGTTTACTAGTTAGGTATCTTGGATCAGTTTCTATGATGTGTTTTAATATTTTTTGTCATTTCCCATGATAATTCTTTTACAAATAACTTCATAATATCAGCTCACATTCATTGATGCACGTAACTGAAAACACCCATTTGTTACATTTCACCTTATTTCTAAGTAGTATACGACTGCTGAATCAGTCTGAAATAAGAATCTATATTTCATTATTTTATGAAATGAAAGGAACTATTTCTTCAAATTTCTCATTTTGAACTTTTATTCCCCTATTTCTATACAAGGTCGTATAAATTAAATTGGTCTGCTTTCTTTATCAGAATATGTATTGAATATAGCCCGATGGTTGTATATTCGTGTTATATCATAATACTTTTCAAAGTGCAGATAATAGCTTTTAATAATATACAAGGGGATCTTTTGGGAATTCAACCTTAGCTAGAGATGCTGGACATATGGTTATATTTTAACGTAGATATTGATACAATACTAGGTTGTATTTGCATGCGTCACCTCCACTTCCTAGTACTATTGTAAACTTGATTGTATTACCAATGAAACCATTCTGTGTAGTTGGGTGAAATCTTATGATCTTATTAAGACTATGATAGATCATGATCATACATCATATTTCTAAATCTTTTTGACTAGAAACAAAATAAAACTAGAGTTAAAACCGGAATTGCATAGAAACATACTTAACACTGTCAAAAATATTTTTGGTATATAGTGTTTCCGAAGTTTGCCGACAATAACCGAGGTCTTCTGTCATTACTTTGCATGGAACATCCGTGACATTTGAAATAATCACGTGATCATTTATGGTGTGCATGAATGCAACGACTGTGTTCCTTTTCGGAATTAGCCATTTATCTCCAATTTTTCTCGAACTTCTGTTGAAATCATGTTATTATAAAACTTGTTACCGCATATTTTCAGGATATATTTTTACTGAAAACTCCAGGAGGAGGTGGATATGGATCTGTGAATGAAGAGGATACAAACATCAATTATAAAGCAAAGAGACAGTCGGACACTGTTGAGGAACAGGCACTTGATAAAGCAAAGAAACGTAAGCTGGACACAAAAGAGAAACAGAAACTGGACAAATCAAAGAAACAGAAGCTAGACACTTCAAACAGACAGAAGTTGGGCAAGTCAACTAGACGGAATTTGAGGAAAACAAAGAAACAGGAGCTGGACACATCAAAGAGACAGAGGCTTGGGACAGCAACTAAACGGAATCGGGACAGGACAAAGAAACAAGGAGGAACAAAGACACACCAACCGGAAACAACAAAGAAACAAAAACCGAAAACAACAACGACAAAAAGCCAGAACAAAGCAAAGAAACAGAAGCTTGACACGTCAAGGAGAAGGAAGCTTGGCACCAGAAGATAAAATGCATTTTTCTACGCATGTTGAATGTGAACATGGAAATATATTAAATGATGAAGGAGCTGAAGAATCTGCTAAATTTAACCCATCTGGCTGATAGGATATATCAGCGTTTTAAATCATGGCGGATTTGCTGTCTATCAACAGTTTAAAAAAATCTCACCAATTTAAACGCAATAAGCGTCAGCAATCCTTTAGTCCACTCTTCTCTTGTATTCAATGCCTGGCTCCAGTATCACTATGTGCACCCGGTAACGCAGAAAAGACAATACAATATTTAATTTCTAGGTAAAAGCAATTTTTAGCAAGAATAAAGTATAGAAAGTCGGATCAAGAGGAATTACTCTTTACAGGGCATCTCATATGTTTACAGGAAGTGCAATAATTTTTGACTGCCAATTTTCCAAACACATTCACCACACCCTTTGTCTTAAACTATAATGATCCGATTGCATTCAACTTTACTCTTCTTGCATGAAAGTAGTAAAAATGATAATAAAAAATTGTACCGTCTTTTCGGCGTTATCGGTTATACATTGTCAAGATGTCAAAATATAGCTAGAAATTTTTCAATTGTGAAATACCTAAAAAGTATTCTGTTCTGTTTTTCCATGTTTGATTTATAAACATAACAATATTATATTTTATATCTTGATGCTGATATCATTCATTTACCATAGTTTATCTTTGTACAAGGTGAAATTAATGAAAGACCCACCTTCTAAATTATTTGCATGTTTCAGAGTATCATGATAAATAGGATATACCCCTGTCGGGGTAACGCTGTCGGGGGTATATCCAATACTTGCCATTGACGAGAAAATTACCTTAACAGTCCTCATAAATTTAAATTACATTCTCCTACAGAGATGCAGGTTAATTTTAAATAAAGTGACAATCATGTAATATGAAAATAGCATATCAGTTGTTTTCCTCAAAATATTGCCTCATTATAACTGGTATATAAAAAAGAAGTTTCCCTGGATTTTTTGTACTTCATATCTGAGTTTCCGTCATTTGTATTGATCATCCATGTCCGTAACCTGCAGGAAGCAGTAAATCAAGCTGAGCATGTCATGGTGCAATACCTGAAAAAAAACCAACTACTAATGCTAAAACACAACGATATCAGTTTTCCATTAAAGGAAAACCTGAAAAACTATCATGTCTTGTATTTTTAGTTGATAATTAATGATGACAATCACATTATTTTAGCTCACCTGGCCATGTGAGCTATTGCCATCGTCCGCCGTCGTCCAGCGTAAACTTTCCTTTAAAAATCTTCTCCTCTGAAACCACTGGTCAAATTGGGACCAAACTTTGGTGGAATGGTTCTTGGGTGGCCCCCTTCCAACAGTATGTCCGGCATCCCCGAATTCCAACCGACATGGCTGCTGTCACTGAAAATAGAAAAAAGGGGGATGAATTTAAAAAATCTGTGAAACTGTACATGGCCAATTGGAACCAGACTTGACAACAATGGTCCTTCGATGGTTTTCTTTCAGCATTATGTCCTATGACCCCGACTGTCAATCAAGATGGCCACCACAGCCAGACTTAGTTTAACTTTGGGGAAAACCAGCCGAATTGACTGCTACACATAAATTTTTAGTCCTGCTCAAGGTGGACAAGTTAAATCCAGATGAGCGATAGGGGCTCTTGAGAGCCACTAGTTTTCTTTAGTTATTTAATTGTAATTTTCATAGCACTTTTATTATTTTGTTTTCAGCAATATTTATTAGTGTGATATATATTTATAGACAGACAAATATATATAGATATACATTTAAATAAACAAACTGTGATCACTTGAATTTGTATCTATATCATTTTAATTTAATATGAAAGTTGTTGTTCGTTTTAATACAATTTGTGGACCTAGGTGGCTGGGAGGACCCGAGTCTACCCTCGGGGTCCATGTTGTTCATATGTTTTTAGTTTTTGTAAAGTGTAGTGTTTGTATTGTTTTGGTCGTGTCTTCGTTGTTTTCGGGAGATTGTCAGTTGTTTCGATTTCTCCCTCCTTCAAATATCCCTTTGGTATTTCTTGACTTTACTTATAATTAGCATTTGGGATCCCGATATTACATAATCTGTGTAAGGTATATCTGATGACATGTTATATAGAAATACAAGTATTGGTTGTCATTTGCATCTAATAGTTTTTGGCATCAGTTTTTAATGTTTGATAGGCCCCTGTGGTCATGCTACCAAATAACCCGGATGACTGGCCCATTAATTACAAATGATTAATTTATAAAGAGTAATATATTAATCAGATTTATAAGATGTAGTTTATTCTTATCTGATTGAGGAAATACTAGGAATATTGAATTTTAATCATTAGCCTATAATAAGGAAGTTTCCGTCAGCGAGCACCTTGTACGTAATTATTGGAATTGTTACATAGCAGATTGGGATACTTATCATCGCATCATCTAAGAAATTGCAGTAGGTACAGGTGTTTAAATGTGTACCTTTCCAACAGAGCGAATCGAGTTTACCGATCACGTATCATCAAAGTTTTTATACACCAGTTAAATCTTGGCAATAATGTCAGATTCAGATTGTAAATTATTGAGAAATAGTCTATGTAATATACATCATCTCTAACCATGGTAAACTGAATCAGAAACACAAGTTTCTGACAACTTAAACAGATTAATAAATTCCTGGATTAAAGTGATACTCATTTATTACTCTGTTTGATATCCGGGTTATAGACAAAAAAGTTTGCCAGATTGAAGCCAGCATTTAAGAACGTTTTTTGCAATACTGTAATAAAGAATAGTAGCGTATTTGATTTGACAGGTGCAAAAATAACAATAAAACTTAACTTGGAAAACAGAAATTTCCCTTTTACAAGATGAAAGGTTGTGAAAGGAGACATGAGGAAAATTTTCATTAGTCTTGTATGTTATATTACGTTGCTTTAAGGTGGTACCTAACACTACAGGGAGATAACTCTGTAAAATCAGCTAAACGTTTTAATAACGTTGTGTTGTTAAGGGAATATTAAGCTTTTCAATGATCAATATTAGTGTTTGTCAAACTGCTATACAATCAGTGTAATTTTTCTGATGAATTGGTTGGTTCAAATGTTTTGAAATTTTAAAATTTTGTCAATGGGTCAAAGTAAATACTTTGTCAAAATTTTATGAAAATTAAACGAGCCAAATTAATTTTAGTGAAAGTGTTGGGTACCACCTCAAATTTTTGCTCTTTACGTCTTTTGCACTTGTCCTTTCATGCACATGATGCACCATGGCATAATGGCTCCTTCCAGCCATTTGGAGGCTCTCATGCTCCCCACTAATGTTTGGATAAACTTTGTAAGTTTTGATTGCAAGAGAAACATTATGGCTACAAGATCAGTAATATGTGGGACTCAAAATATTCATATTATATAGAGTAGAGAATAGAAACGGGGAATGTGTCAAAGAGACAACAACCCGACCAAAGAGCAGAAAACAGCACAAGGCCACCAATGGGTCTTCAACGCAGCGAGAAAATCCCACACCCGACGGCGGACCTCAGCTGGCCTCGAAACAATAATGCATACTAGTTCAGCGAAATGGAAGCCACACTAAACTCCGAAACATACAAATGAACTAAAATTCAAAAAAACACACAAGACAAACAAAGGCTAGAGGTTTATGACTTTGGACAGGCGCAAAAATGCGGCGGGGTTAAAGATGTTTTTTGGAGATCTCAACCCTCCCCATATACCTCTAGCCAATGTGGAACAAACAAACGTGCAGCGATACACACAATACAACTCAGTTCAAAAGATTTCCGAGTCTAATCTTAAAAAATGTAACAGAAGAAACTAAGCAAAATGACAATGATCAATATAAATTAACAGTTTATTAACCTCAAATTCGTTTTAACTTGTTCATACTTATACCGTGAGGAATCGGTAATTGCTTCACCCTGTTCATCGATGTTTTCTAATACATGTATTTGTAAAGTTCTTGATTATACAATGTATCTCCTGTTATCTTTCGTGCAGTCTTCATTTCGGCAGTTTGTATGAAATATACATTGTGTACACCGACCAAATTCTTTGTGTAAATATTCATTACTTAATCCCCTTTGTAAAATACTCCTATAGTTCTTGTGGAAGACTTCACATGAAAATGTAAGGATATGGGGCGTATTTCACTGCATGGGAAAAATATCTCAAAGGAGTGAACATGTCTCGGAACAAATTAATTACATGCATGTTCGTTGTACTGAACAAGGAGCAACAGCTTCCGCCACAAGATATTCACCAAATGGCCCCGGAAATGTTGATGTCCAAATTTCAACAAGGGAAACCACAGATCCCAATAAACATGTCTGTCTTATGCTTTAAATGTTTTGTCGGTCAAACGGGTGTACATTTTTAAGCAATCTTTGCAAATGAAGGTAAATGGAAATTCATACAGCTTAAGCTTTGGCTCATTGTTGACTTAAGACGAAGAACAACAAAAATCAATGTTCAGTTGGGTTTTTGAACAGTTTATTTGGCAATCTTTCTATAAGACGCCATTGTAAGGGATTATGTTAATAATTGACCCATCGGTCATTTTTGTCTCGCCTGCGACGAAGAGTCGCGAAGGCGAGATATACATGTGGGCATTACTTTCCGGCGGCGGCGTAAACTTTTTTAAAAACTTTAATAACTTTTCACACATTATACCTACAGTTAAGATTTTTGGTCGACTGATACCTTGTGGTATAAACTTTTCAGGAGTATACTTGTCTTGTGACCCTGATCCCATTTACATAGTTCTCTGACTTCATAAACATAAATGTAAAATTTGCGTCCAAGTTTCGTACTTAAATCCATTTCTCAGCGACTGAAGTACCTAGGCCAACCATATTTGGTCTATAGATAGTTCCTGGTGGGTGCATGTCAGTCTGACACCTGCCTTTTGACCTTGACCTCAATTTCATTGTTGAGTGACCTGCATCACATTTTGGTGATTAAGTCCATTTGTAGCAACTGTAATACCTACCATATCTGGTCTATAGATAGTTCTTAATGGGCTCACGCCAGTCTGACACCTGTCTCTGGACCTTGACCTCAATTTCATGCTTGAGAGACTTTGTCACATTTTCGTTGTTAAGTCCATTTCTCAGCAACTATAATAGCTAAACTCACCATATTTGGTCTAAAGATAGTTCTTGGTGGGTACATGTCAGACTGGCACTGCCTTTCTACCTTGACTACAATTTCATGGTTTAGTGACCCGCGTCACAAAAAAAGCAACAGTCAAACTAAAAAATTAAAACTACCCAACGTTTCGAACAATATGATCTTGAACACGAGCATGTAAAAAACGAAAATAAAGAGGTGTTGACTCTTTGAAACCCACAGCAAAAGTGTTGATTCTTTGAAACCCAGAGCAAGACTTTGGCTCTTTGAAACCCAGAGCAAGACTGTTGACTCTTTGAAACCCAGATTAAGACTGTTGACTCTTTGAAACCCATAGCAAGACTCAAAGGTTTCAAAGAGTCAATACCTTTTTACTTTTATTTTTTACATGCTCGTTATCAAGACCATACTGGTCGAAACGTTAGGTAGTTTTAACCTTTTAGTTTAATTGTTGTTTTTTACGATTTTATATTTGTTTTTTTTTCGCCTTGTGTATTTTATACATTTAAGTCGTTTTATGTCCCTTTTGACAGCTCACCATTTCCATTTATTTTCAAATGTTTATGGCCGGTTGCTATATTTGAAAATATCTTACGTGCGAGAATAGCTTTGTGTGGTGCCTATTTTCAGTAGTTTTTTCTCAAAGTACAAATCCATTGTTTTAGTATTACTAGTTGTCGTTATTTTGTGTATAACGAATATTTGTTCATTTATACTTCATTATTTTTTGCATAAGATTTTCGAAGACAGTTACAGTATCTGTTTTTACATTTTTAATAATTAAATTACAATATTTTATAATGCTTGTACTTGTATGTCTGGTAAGGGAACTGTCTTGGGACATTTTGGCAAAGCAAATGCAGAGCATTTTTTTTTTGAAATTTTTATCAAGTTCTTTACTTTTTTTTTTACAAAAAAAGCAGCAATTATAAATTATAATTATTGTAGAATTAAATGGTAACCTTGTGTTCACATGTTTCCTTTGACTGTTTATTGCTGATGTAGTGTAGAAAAATGGTCTATTTCAGATCAAAATTTGATAAATATAGATTCTCCTTCAGGTACGAGTGAGTTATGGAATTTCTCCATCCGAGATAGTTAAATTTTCTATTTTCAACACGCGAGCCTTTGCGAGCGTGTTAAAATCTAAAATTTAACTATTGGGTGACTCAAAGTTTAAATGAGAGCAGATTTTCCGTTTCTTGATATTTGATTAGTTTCACATACAAATGTGATGTTTCTGGGTAATTGTACGTTTTCTGTTCAAAATTATGAAGCTGTATGCGCGATCTTTGTTTTAAATATGTAAGATTTTAACAAAACTACGACTATTTCACGGGACACAATAATGTAATCAATCACTCTGATGTTATGTTTGTTGACTCGTACTTTATTGTTTCATATCCACATTTGGTTGGGTTTTGTTTTTTCCTTTTTCTCCTTTTTGTCAGTGTTGCTAAGAGATAAAAATATTTTAAATGAGATTTGCATTTTATTCGTTTTTGATAATGATTCTGATACATGTAGGCAAAATTATTGTTTTTTTTTCTTTTTCTGTGGTTTGCAGCTTGTTTTAAATTACTTCACAAATACAAACACAACACAAGAAAAGAACGCTACATACAGATATTTATTGAAAATATGACAAATTTTAAAAATAGTAATGACAAATTTACATTATAAAATTCTAAAAAAAAAATATGTAAGGTCAGTTCCAGATATACTAGGGAATGGTAGTTCCTAAGAGAATCCGAACTGTGATCAGAAATCATATTCGTGGTTTTCTAAATCACACCTGAAAACAACACTTCTGATCTATCTTGCACTAAAGATCACATTATTTTTCAATCTAGGTGTGATAATCAATAATGATGAGACACAAATGTATGTAATAAGACAAATGAACAAATGATGTGATATGATACAATGTAAAAACGTCGGCCATATCCACGAATCTTAGTTTCTTATTCTTTTATCCACTGCTATTGTCTCTACATGCAGTTTCTTCCGTTGTCGTTTGCTTCAGGGTTTATTTTCAGTATCCAACATTACCACTTTCCTAATTTTCTCATGGAGCAATACCCCTCAGCCCATTTGCAAACTATGGCAAACATATTAATATCTGACGCTGCCTACTTTTCTCGTAATATATAATAGAAGGTGTTATTATCAGGTTTTATGTAACTTCTAAATCACGTGTAATATCGGGATGGGGACTTACCAGTTTAAAACTTTTTTGATGCTCCTCCTTTGGAGTAGTACTTTCTGGTTGTTGCGGATTGTATTTTAATTTTGAATAATCCTTTGCTACATTATAGCGTAGTTCCGGATACATTTCATATTTCGGATCTGATTGATACATCTTATAATCTGGATTAAATGTCTTTTGTGGAATGTTATATTGTGCTAATTTTGCAATGTTTTCTGTCAGTGTCATCGGTGGTTTAAGGTCACTTTGTGGTTGTTTCCAGCCGTAACCGGTCCATCCGTAGGAACCATCGATTTCCGGATGGTGTTCCCGCGGAATATCATGCCGTTCGATTATCGTAGTTAAAACTGGGCCTTGACTATAAACGGAAGGGCATGGACTTGGTTCCTCATCTAAGTACTGATCCATTACTAGATACTTTTTGTAATTTCCAGGATCTGAGTTATGATCCGGAACGTCTCCTTCAGATGGCGCTGTGGAATTAGTTCCACTGTCTCTACGCATATACTCTCTTTGCCCTCCACCTCTGTGCTGCCTTGGCAAAGAAAAATAATTGGGTTGCCCTCCGCCTTTCTTTGTAATTAATCCAGTATTTGCACTAATGTTTGACATTTCAAAATTTTCCTTTAATTTGTTTCGTTCCTGCAATTGTTTCTGTTTTTGACGTTTTCTACTCCTGTGACGACAAATCAGACAGACCCCAATGACAATTATGGTTCCTAGGACTCCACCCACTGCACCAATGATAATGGCATGCAAAGGCAAGGATTCTACTCCGAGACCTGTAATGTAAAATTATACATCAGGAACTATAAATAAAAGACATTCCCTGGTACCCTTTTCTGAATTGCGGAGGAAGTTCTTGTCTTACTGATGGTATGTATCGGCATTTTTTGCACAATTCATCAAAGCTGAAACCTTATTTTGAGGGGGACTATAAATTATGGTATAGCACCTCAACGCCTGATAAAAAGTTACTAAATTTAGCACATCGCTGTCGACCATCACCAGAAATCTTCGTAATAACACTGTTTACAGTTGCTAATAAAAATGTTGGCAAGACCTTTAGGTTGATATATTAGCCAACATAAATGGGTTTGACCTCCCATACGTAAACAAAGTACGAGTCTAAGATAATGAATTTTCATTTTAAAATCAAAGAAATCGTGCACTTAATTTTTTTTCTTCTTGGATACTAAATATGCTCTTTTTCTCTGTTTTGTTTCATTTTCCAATTATCTCTGCTTGAAAGACAAACTCCAGATGTATAAAAATGACGGCTGGTAAAGTTATCGTATAACAGCTAATCACCACCTTGCATTTTCTGGCGAAAAAAAAGTCGTTCTCTTTATATTAAAGGAAAAACTGTGCTTCCAAAAGGCATTAAATTCGATGAATTTTCAGATATCAGAAAGCCTTAAAATTCAGGTAAAAGCCCAAATTCAGTAAAATCATATGCCTGAAATTGGAAGTATGACTACTTAAATATTGATAAATTAATTAAGGCGTTTGTTTTTAGCCAAAAGAACTGCAAGCAATTTATTCAAAGGGTCAGAATACAAAACTTCAGGCCACGGATCATACTGAGACAAGTCAACATGCCAGGGTATGATATTGATGAAAGATCTTCGTGTGGTTTTCAATAACTTGCGTTATCGTAAAACTACAACTGTTTGATTTGGGGGAAGGGCAAGAAAATGAACTTAGGCCTTGGTACATTTTTTTCATAACCTATTGGCATGGACTTTTTCTCCTGATTTCAGGAATTTTTTTCAGAATATTTTTATATTGGCAGTCGAGTCGACTTTATAATCCAGATTTTATAAATATATATTTTTTAAATTATATATGTATTTCTAACAGTTAGCATCTGACGTATTCAGGTCTGTTTTATGAAGATTTAATAACTGACAATATGGCTTTAGCTAATAATAATTATCTATGGAGCATCATACTGTGAGAAAATAAAAATTTACGTGAATTGCATCTTCAGTTATGATTAAAGCATCCAATAATTTGCATGGACATTGTGAGAATATTAATTTGCATGTATTATCTTATAATTGAAATCTTCCGGACTAAGCCATCTGGCTTTCCGCGTGAAGTGAGTCCATGACTACAGAGGTGTCAGTTTAAATCAGAATAATTATTGTATGATATGAGAGATAGATAAAGATAGATAAATATTTAGTATAATTAATCATCGCTTATATACATCTGTTATGTACAGGGTTAGCCTCCTACGATTTTTCTACTGTTGGTAATATATTGCAGAACATCTTAAATCAGTTATCAAGTTTATATCAAATTTTCATATTATTTGGGTATATTTTTACAGATCTCTATATTTACTGCGCGAAGTATAAAAAAAGCGGTAACATACTTTTTTTAATTCTACAGTTTTCTGTAATCTACGGAGCTAAGTATAATGACATAAGAAACATTACAAAGCATGATAAGATCAGGCAAAAAGTAAATGTATATCGTAAATACTTTTGTATTTTAAGTTTTAACCGGATTTTCCAACTGAAAAAATCCTGTTACTAGTTTAGCGATGTACGGCGGGAGGGAGGAAAACTCCAAACAGTTTTGAAGGAAAACACGGTTTAAAAGCGAACGGTACTAGAACAATTTACTTCCTGTCTTGAAATCGAACAGGACTAGAACAATTTAATTCCTGTCTTGAAAGTGAACGAGACTATAGAACAATTGGATTCCTGTCCTGAAGGCGAACGAGACTAGAAAAATTTTTATTCCTGTCTTGAAAGCGATTGAGACTAGAACAGTTAAACTCCTTTATAGCAGTGGGCCCGTTTGACTTTTATTTGGAAAACGAATACAATAAACATATAGACTAAAGGGAATTTTATTAGCTACAATCAAAAATAATCTTTGATGTTAGGAATTACCAGTTGGTATAGTTAGGCTATTGCAAAACGAAACAGCATGCTGAATATTGAGTTCAGTTCTGTTATCTTAATTTCTTACATAAAGACTATAGGTATGACGCAGAACAATAAATTACAGTTGTTGGTCTCTATTGTTGACTTTATGTTTACAAGGCCAATTAAAAATAGAAAATGAAAACTTTTTGGCCTTATGATGATAATTATGATAACCGGTTGTCTGATATATATATATTATGTCATTAAATTCAACGAAATGTAACAAAAGACAACATTATTTTCTTTACAACTTTTACTTATCTTACAAGATTATCAAAAAGTAAACAGCTATCAGACTTATTCATTTCCATGATAAGACATTTTAAATCGGCGTTTAAATAAACATTGATTATCCAGTATCAAAAACTAATTCATCTGTTTCAATTTTGATTAAAACAGATATTTTAAATTAATGTTTTTTCTTAATATATCAGAATATAAATGTTTAGGTATCTAAGCTGCTTGGAATGAAAAAGTGAATAATGATGAATAACAAGCATTTTATTGACTCTGAACTCTGTAAGTATGAACAGAATGTATGCCTAAATGTACTAAACTAAGGACCGAAAGCAAATACATGTATATATCAAAAATACCAATAAAAAACTCAAAACGAAAACCGGAAAACCGTCTAACCATAGTGTCGCCTATTAAATAATATGCTGTTGGCGTGGCCAATGATGCGAGCGCAGCAATAGCCCTTTCCAGAAACTCATTTCCGGTAGCACAATTCTGACTCTAAAATTATAATTTGAAGCAAGTTATTTCCCTTACTTTACTTATCCTTTTCCAGCGAACGAAACCTTTTCTAGCCTTAGTATGTATCACAATATGGCCATATTCGTTTGAACCAATAAATTCACTTCGGATTGAATAAAAGCTGCCCCCATTAAACAAATTAAACAAAGACTTTTGTAAATGACCCATATGTAGAAAATGCATATGCTCCTATAGCGCTTGCTGCGCTCGCTATAACAATTGTGTCGCATACGAAATATGATACAAAAGTTGGTGCACCGGATGCTCAGTGATGGTCATAGCCATTATATCCTACACAATCTATACATATATATCAGACAACCGGTTATCATAATTATCATCGTAAGGCCAAAAAGTTTTCATTTTCTATTTTTAATTGGCATTGTAAACATAAAGTAGATATGCATGAGAGCGTCATTAAGTTTGTCGTAAAAATGTGTCTCAGTCTTCAGTTTTTTTTTATGCAGTAGCTTTAATTGAAGTCCCTTTACATCATTACATCATGGTGAGAAGATGAGTATAGTTTGTACCCATTGGAATGCCGACCTTGATCGAAAAATTTAAAACAAATCTGGTTTTCAATAAGCATACTGATATATCATTAATATCATTTCCGAATATTTTTTGTCACAGTTAAAGTGGTTTTATTCCAAAGTATGCTTTCAACTAAGAACATGTCATGAAGGACATTTTTAAGAACATGTATGTAGTTAACCGCTAAGTCGCTGATCATTTTTAAACCTTACCAACAGTGCCACCGTCGTTGATGTCACAATCTTCTTCATCACCTCCGTTAGGGCAGTTGTTTTTGCCGTTGCAGACAAGAGTTTTACTGATGCATCTTCCATCACAAGAAAAGTACTTGCTGTTACATGTGTCGTCTGCAACAATAAAAAGAGTATAAATAAATCAGAACATCAGTAGATATACTATCAATAAGAACTTTTTTGTCAGGATTACAATGAACTGTCATTCTATCATCAAGAAAAGTGATTTGGCAGTCTTCTGCAGAGCTAGATTGACGAGATTTCACATACCTCGAGACATGCTGACTGTAAATTTGCTATTTTTGACATTATATTCTAAATACTTTGAACAAACTTTCGATTTCATACATGAAAGATGACAATAATATCTATTGCAGCTTGAGTTAAGGGTTAAAAAGTTAAAAAAACGATAGGTTACACAATGGATCAAGTGGTACAGTATTTTGTTTTGTGACTTATGAAAAAATCGTTACGGCATCACTATGCAATGACTAAATACAAACTAAGGATCACTAAGGTACCAAATGTAATCCCTACAAAAGAATGTTCCTCGGCTTAATTTTCAAAAGTTTGGAAATCCAAAATACTTATCCGGAACATTTGGAGAAAAAATCTCGACTGACCTGCACAGCACGAATTTTTGCTGGAGGAAATTGTAATTATACTTTTATGATAAAAATTGCAACAGTTATCAGCTTTTAGAAAAAAGTAAATGTGTACATGCACAATTCTGCATGAAAAAACAATAGATACCAGGCTTGTGCTTGCAGCACAAATGGTAGTCTAAATTCTTAATTTAAGGAAAAACTTACTATTAATAAACTTAGTAAACAGTAAAGAAATAGTCGGTTTGGTACTCAGGGTGCTGCTATAGATACGAACAAACACTTTATTAGATTTCGACTGAAATGGTTCCACTGGTCCATGACCACAGTTGTCTATCTGTTTATCGGTTGGCAATGTGGAACCGTCATATATCTCTATTTTATTTAAGCTGCAGTCACCTGCATTTGTGAAATAACTGCTTATTTGAGATATGCCAATCTGAAAATAAATTAAACATAAATTTTAGATGTGCATGATCCTTTCCTATATGATAAATGTAAATATGTAGATTAAAGTAGGGATCCAACTTTTGAAATTCGAGCAAAGGGGATTTACCACTGAAATTGTAAATTTTGCCTTTTAAAGTAAAACTGTCTAAAAAGTGGATTCCATCCTCATCACCCCTGGTGTTACTAATGACCATATATTTGGGGTTTGTTTGGTTTTCAAGATCAGATTTTCCCAAATTAAGAAGTAGTTCATGGCTCATTAATACTGTACAATTTGGAATTGTCATATGCACATGAGATACTTCATTAAGGAATGGAAAAAGTAAACTAATTATTTATTTAGTCATTCATTTTTAAATCAAAATAGTCATTTGGAGGCTACCCATTACCTTTGAATGGCGTCGCGCATCAATTTCCCATGTGCAATCGATCCTTTTATTGACCGGATATCCTGAAGAGGATGTATCTGCAAACGGAACTATTTCTGTTGTGATTTCTCCTTCGGGTCCAACTTTCTGGTCATAGTGAATCCTGCATACTGAAGAGACAAAACGAAAAGTTACGAGGAGCCGTTTATCATGTGCTAACAGTTAAGTTTTTTGTTAATGGTACAAAACAAATCTCTCAACTGTAACCGTATTAAAACTATTTTGAAATAGCTAACTATACCTAACGAGCAATCCAAGGTGACAAATCAACAAAATTTAATACATCTACAAAAACAATGAAATTGTATTCCAATATATTATTCATCGATTAAGGTAATCCGTTTACACAAATTAATGAAAATACTCTTTGACGTATTAAATCTCTTCAAAATATGTTCCGAATTTCTGTAAAATATGCTTTTAAGCTTCAGAACAATGAAAATATTAAATAGGTCCTTATCTAATTGAAAACAGATGAATAATATGATAATCATTCAACGACAGAAAATAAAGTAACTGACTTCCTATATTATAATTTTTGGAGTTGTTTTGACTAATTTAAAATGTACATTTAGCTTCATACCATTAAAATATAGGCCTTAAGGAAGAAAAAAAATCATTGGCCATAGAGAAAATAACTAATCAAAAGCTTAATCTTTTAATTTCACTATATGTACAATGCTCTTTGTAATGAGGTATTCTGAGAATTAACTATTGGCTTCATGAAGTATATTGTGTTTCCAGGATATTACATTGCTGTCTCATCAGAAGATGTATATTGCTTACACTTTGTCAGACGGGCGATAAGTACATGATGCTTACCCTTTTGCTCTTCTTCCTTCTGTTTATAACCTGAAAAAGTTTGTTAATTTTAAATATTATATTTATGATTTTTTTTCCCTTTCTTTCACAAACATACAATTCTAATTAATCTTTTTTAGAACTCGATAAGAATAACAGATTTATTTATATTCAAAATGCAAAGAGTCATTATCACTATAAAATACACAACCGTCCTCATACACGGAACAATTCTCTTTCAAACGCTTACACATTCCAATTTCAACCATACAATCAAACGCTTACACATTCCAATTTCAACCATACAATCAAACGCTTACACATTCCAATTTCAACCATACAATCAAACGTTTACACATTCAAATTTCAACCATACAATCAAACGCTTACACATTCCAATTTCAACCATACAATCAAACGCTTACACATTCCAATTTCAACCATACAATCAAACGTTTACACATTCAAATTTCAACCATACAATCAAACGTTTACACATTCAAATTTCAACCATACAATCAAACGCTTACACATTCCAATTTCAACCATACAATCAAACGCTTACACATTCCAATTTCAACCATACAATCAAACGTTTACACATTCAAATTTCAACCATACAATCAAACGCTTACACATTTCAATTTCAACCATACAATCAAACGTTTACACATTCAAATTTCAACCATACTTTCAAACGCTTACACATTCCAATTTAAACCATACAATCATATCTGCCTTTATTTGAATGTCTATAGAATACTAATCCCAAGCAACTGGTCTTAATAGATTATTCACACAAGTATTGGCCGACAGCCAGTTAACACGCTTACTTTTTTATATACTAAAAACCGGGCGTCATACAAGTATGAAATCTCTCGGAAACCGTTACAACGAATATTGGGCGCCATTATAAAGCTTAGAAATATCTCTGAAACAACGACTAACGTATATAACCGGTACTACTCACCTGATATGGCCACGAAGCTGTAGGTTGCTTTAAAACCTCCTTGTCCAAGATTTTTGTCGCTGACAAACTGAAGCCACATATATCTGGTAGATGACGTAATTATTTTAGAAGGAAAGTCTTCTCCACAGAGTTTCTTTATCCGTGGAGAATAACTGAAGGGGCCATCGTGGACAGCTAGATAATCGAATTTACACTGATCGTTCTTCTCTATTTCAAATCTTTCCCGAAAATCTAGATATATTCTATACCCAGGTGGCGCTGTAATAGAAATGTATATGTATTTATTTTTATTTAAATAATGAGTTTAAAGAGATCCAATTGTTTTATCTATCAGACATATTCCGGAAAGGAATATTTATTATGTAATCCTAAAATATCTACCAAATCCTGTATGGCATAATATATCACTCTATTGACAAAGCAATGTAAAACTTTTTGAAAATGCCGTTGTATTTGAAGAAGAATCTCCTCTGATAAAAAACAGATAAGGAAGACAATTGTCCAAATGGCCTTCGTTGTTTTGATAATGTAAATTCATTACCAGAAGAACACATTCAATGACTGATGAATTCCAAATGTGATTATGTTCACGTGCCAGAATGATTGATACCCTCGAGGAATCTTGAATGAACAACAACAAAAATTTCTCAAGGGTAATAACAGTTGATTGGTTGATTCAGACAGAGGCTATAATCCCGACCCTCTTATTTTCGTTGAACATTTTTTTCTTTTTGTCATTTACTGTAACTTTACCCCCTTACGTATTAACTAGAACATCTAGATCCTTTATAAAAATTCACATGATCCGTTGATTGCTTCTAATACCTATGTCGGTCAAAATTATTAATGACCTTTAGTACAGCCCTTCGATCCCAGGTGCGGATTCAAACGGGGGCGCGCGCCGGGCTGTCCCCCTAAAAAACCACGTTTCTGACAATTCATATGGATTTCTAGCATAAAATCGTCCATAACATTTTTTCAATCATTACCAACACTTCAGCCCCCACCCCCCTTAACGTCAAATCCAGGATCCGCGTCTAGATCATTCTTCTTCAAAAGATTGGGCCATAGTTTGAGAAATACTAATTATGACTTAACTCCTCTTACTTTGAGACGATAGATGAAATTTTCACTTTAAACAAACGTTCACAAATTTCACTATAACTTTTTTCGACGGATGATATAATTACCTATAGCGTCTAATCTAACTGTAAGGACAGACAGATGTGGGCATAACCTTTATATAAAATTCAGTACAAATAAAGCTGTCATTCCGCCAATCTTTGGGCTTTTTAGTTTGTTATTTAAACATGTACACAGACAAATATTCTTACGTGTAATATCATTTCACACAACCATGCGTATTACAAACCCTGTGCACACTTTATTTGGCTCAATCAACCATGTATCTAAAGGGAACTGATTATCAAAGTTTTACCGGATAACACCTTGTAGTTATCATTAGAATTATCTTTCCAACCCAAATTCAACACGTGCGTACGCGCGTACAAATTTTAAAGTTTACATACGACATGCATAGGTTAAATAAAATAGATATTTATCTTGTTTGCAAAGAATTATAAAATTGTTATTTTAGTTTATTTCTTAACAAATGCAAAAGATGTGATGATTGTTTGCGCAATAAATCTATCATTCGAAAACAGATATGAAACATTAAAAAGATAATTCTATATTTTGATAAAATGTTTATCAATTTCCGCAATAGATAGTCATCAACAAAATCTTAACCGAATATTACAAATATTACATAAGAATAAAGACAAAATAGTATAAGAGCAACCCTGGCCGTAAACATGAAACTATCCATATATATCTTTATTCACCAAAGTCAAGTACAACTTTAGGTTAAACATATAATAACATAAGTAATTAATAATAGTATATACTGATAAAGCAGAAGGTATGTGAAAAGTTATTTTACAACATTACTGTTCTTAATTTCATCGCAAGGAAAATGAATTTACCAAGATTACATAATTCTTTGATATTATTTGAGCTCAACAACTGAACATATTTGAACATAGAGGGTTTTTTCCAAAATACATTGATTGATTGACCAATTAGTGTTTTACCACGTAGTGCCATTAATTACTCTGGCCACTTGACGGCGATATCCGATAAAACACGTGCGTTAATATTTTTAAAAAGATGAAAATATCGAATCATATATGCACATGTGTTTTTAATCAAATATTATTAAACGATTTTTTTTCAGCAAGACATCTACATGTAAATCTTTTATGATATCATACATATATATCCTTGCAAGGTTATACCGACCTGAGAGAAACATCGACCGAGGACCACGTCCGAGTTCGATATAACCTGTATCGACTTTCAACAAAGGCTACATTATTAATTGGAGTCTTTAAGGGCTAACCTGTATTAAAATATCATCAACCTTTGAAACATTTAATAAAGATCAACACATATACAAGATAAACACATGAATATTCACTATTTATCAATAGGTATGGAATTTTTCCAACTATTTTTGGAAAGTGTGCAATATGCCCAGGGGCAAAAAGACAGGGGATCATGTGATGCAATTCTAACGAATCAAATTAGCAGAAACTACTCATTTAATAATAGTGTCGAAGGAAGTTCGGAGATAATGTTGCCACCCTCCCTCTGTCTGTCCATCAGTCACACTTTCCTTCAGAGCTAGGATCAAATTTTAAATAAAAAGGCAGGACCAGGATTTGGGGCAAAATAAAAAGACAGGATCACTTTATGTGTGAAAAAAGATGCAGGCCCTGTGAAAATCTGGAAATGTTTTGGTTTGAATGAAAATAATTTTTTTTTTAATCCAGGACCAGAATTTAGACGAAAAAAATAGGCAGGATCAAACATTTGATCCTAGCCACACCCCCTCCCCCCCCATAAAAATCAAATGGTTGCTCCCTAAAACCTCTATCATTTTTCAATTTTATGCACATTATTTCTATACAGTATTATCATACACTGCATGTGCAAGCACAATTAAGTTTTATAATTTTAATTTTAAAAAATTTGGGTTCATCGTTAACATGACACATGATTGTGAAAGTGGTGCGGTATTTGATACACACGGCGAGTATGGGGATAGCTGTCGTTTACGACTGTCTGAATCTAGTTTCATTTTTTCCCTAGTGGTCCTCTTAGCTATAAGAGGTAAGATAGGATAAGTAATATGAATTTGCTTAAGAGTGTAAAAAATATCTTTAATTTGAATAACAAACTTCAACCGAAAGTTTAATAATAAAAATATGAAAAGATTTTATACAAGAGCAGAGTGAAGTAAATCAACTTAAAGCACCTAAAGACATGAAATACATGCACAAAAAAAGTTTAATGATATATTAATCAGCTATCGTGTATCTTGTCATGATAAAATGGTAAAATTTTAAGAAAAAATAAATAATCAGCCACCTGAAGACAGGCTGACCACCTACAGAGTAAAACCAGATTTTTGTTTACATCTCAAACTTCCGGCACGAGTCGGTTCAATTAATTTAAACTTTGAATTAAGATAAATGATAAGAATTAGCAACTGATTGTGTAAGGAATAATCTAGGTGATTACTAAACAAATGAACCCTTATTCTCATTTGACGTTCCATTTATTTGTCTAACCTAAACAATAGGTGTGTTGAAGGAATTCTGGTTTCTTTCATTTAGCAAGTCATGAAAGTAAATTATTCTCGTTTTCACAGTTTGTTTAATAAATTTACGTGGCAATGTTCAACGAAATCTTAGAACATTCTACAAATTCCGTGTAAAGATCCAATTTGACCAACTTAAATGTTTACCTTCAACAAAATATTAACCAGGAAAACTATGTAATCATATAATTTTTTGAGAAGATGGACCAAATCCATTCAATTTCTGATGGTCGTTATAGTATGCCAAGATGTCCTTACGGTAAACAGGCTGTTTAGAATAGGTTGTGGCCGTTTGATGTCCCGGAGCATTCCAAAATCTTTCCGGAATCACACCCTTGTCATCTTTTACGGATATTACACTTATTTTCTACTACTACAACTATATACCTCACTTCTATATAACCATTTTTCTCTTCAAAAATGTTAAAAAAAACTTTAAATATTGTCTACTTATTATCAAGAATATAAAGAATTTAATTAAATCCAGCTGCTTGATTAAATTACGAATTTGTTACGTTTTCTTTACATTTGCATGGTTAAAAAGGAGCAACCTAAAGTTGACAATAATTATTCAGATGATTACATAAGTGAAACATACAAAGTTTTCTAGGCAGAAAATAATTTAACATTGATAAATATTGTTTGCAAATTTTGAAGTTTATGGAGTCCGCCCTGACATCCAAAGTAGGTAGTTTGTAGTACTTCTTCGAACACAATTGAGGGCTAGAAGTTTTGAGAACAAATTGAGGACTGACAATTGCTGGCTAGCTTCACGCTAGCCATCCAAAGACCGTTTGACGCCAGAGAAATATCGCACTAGTACCATCGCGGACGCAGAAATCAAGGGCGGATTCAGGCCAAAAAAAGTTGTTTATCATGTCTAAAATATATCCACTTAACATAAATCATTGGTACAGAATTAAGCATGCAATATTGTACGATATTGCACTCCATGCAATATTTGCTTTAAACATTGACGTCATTGGTGTAGAATTAGACTTATTTGACATATGAAAGATCTAGCTATACTGGATTAATTATATTATACCTTGCAAAATAATAATATGGTACTCGCAAGCTCGTGCAGTATATTGATCGGCTCGAGACAATATTCCTGAATATGAACGCAATAACACTAAAACAATAATTTTTTTTTCAAAGTTGAAACACATTTTGTGATTTTTATCGGCATCTGTGAAAACAAGTTTGGAAAATAGTGTTTCCGACCTTTGCCTACACTGTGTACCGAGGACATAGGCATTATTTTGCATAAAACATCCTGGAAATTTCTGTATCGAGTTGGTTTCACACTCTCTGTGTAAATATATTGAAATGATGTAGTTAACATATTTAAAACTCTTTTTTATTGTGATACGAATGTTTGAAATACAATTATCACAGTTTCATGTTCTTTCTGTTTTAGAAGGTTGTCAAGGTTCATATTAAATTCATACATTAAATGTGTTGCGTGCCATATGCACTTCTTTGTTAATTATCATCAAGAAGGCACCAATAATTTTGTAAATCCGGATATAACCAACTGCTGAGACCAACAGAATCAAATGGGGAGACTAATTTTTGATAAGATAAATTTTGAGGGATTTGGTACCTTATTTTGAACAGAATTACAACATTCATGCATTTGAAATTGACTTTCAATATCTCTCCATATACTGTCATCGTCGAAAAATTGAGTACCATAAGGAGGTTAAGCTGTCGGAAACTTAAAGTCCACTTGCAATTGTATCGTCTAATTGAAGTCAAATTAGTTAAACATAAATTATGTTGCGTGCAGTGCGAATTTCTTCATAAGGTCAAAAAGAATAAATTTTTAGATTCTAAAAAAAGGTAGTGAGGGTGAAGGTTTATATATATGTTCTCTTGGACAGCAAGTTCCGATGAAAATATTAACCAAAACACTTTAGGTGCGATAATGAAAATCGTCTGTTTTTTTTTTTTTTTTTTTAAATACACACATTGCATTTTTCGCAATTATCATGAAACGTTCACCTTTCAAATGTATTAAAATAGAGGAATTAAGGACAATCATTCCCCGAGGGAATTGCAACATGACGACACGTGTTTTACTCAGCAAATGCACCTAATTTACAACGCAGGCATATTTTGATTTATATGTCAGAAATGTATAACTTTATAACGGTAGGAGTTTCCCAATTAATTCATCATACACGTTTTATATTTGACATATCCCTGCATGAAAACAGCTAACGAATTTATAAAATAAATAATTATTTTGTACTGAAATACTTTGCCAATTTTCTTTTACAAGTCTTCTAAATTTGTTAGAAATTTATTTTTAAGTTCACTTGTTGGTGCTTGGTCATTTATACTAGCTTGAATACTGTAGAAATCTGCACATTAAAAAGCTTTATTTTCTCTCTGGAAACCTGAAAATAGTTCATATATATATGGAAAAACAAAATAGGCAAATCCAACATACAACTTTGAAACTGACAAGACCATATTAAAGGAAGCTTTTACTGTCGCTACACTCCATCTTGCCCATATGCAGTAGGAAAACTGCATCATAAAATCCCAAAATATGACATTCATAAACAAAATTTAAAATAATTCTGTCAAGCAGTTGCGATTTTTGCCACCTCACTCCACATCATACATACTGGATTACTACAAATCCTTCGTATCTTTTTTACTATTTAGCAAACAGATTTGAAGTGGCCTTGGAATTAACTTTATAGCCAAATATTTTTTTTAAGTTATTTAGATGACGTAATGCAACAAGGCACAGCAAGACTACCCGGCCCTGGAAATAATTACTTATAATTTATTTTATTAATTAATCCCATCCACATGGCCAATGATGTAACGTTAAAACGATGTGTTGATAGAAGTATAATCGAACACGTTATACAATACAATGAAAAAGAAATCGCAGGAGACTGAGAAATGTAATCTGTTTCAAAGAAAAAGCTACAGAGTGATGAAGGTTGCAATAACCATGATAATATTTTTTTTTATTAATTTTGACGTATGAACAGACTTCAGACAAGAGAAGTGGGCCATTTCCTTTAAACTTGTACATACAGATATACCGCTGGTTTGGATAGAAATAGAAACTAAAATATTTTCTTATTTATCCAACATATGACTGGATAGGGATATTAACGTCTGGATTTGTAAATGGGTGTTATTTTAATGACTGGGTATTTCTCTTAACCTGTTGTCGACATTTGCAGTAATGCACAATTAGGGGAGAATATCTGATACCCCTCTCCCCCTCCAAAAAAAGTCTGCCCCATTATTTCAGAAAAGTACTTTTTATTATATGACATGTGTATAATTGAATGATCCTAATAAAATAAAGTGTAATTTACGAAAAAATTGTTCAAAATGGTGATTTAAATTTCCTCAAAAGGTGAGGCGACAATATCAGTTTGATTAAGTAAATATTGTATGCCAAAAATATGTGATTCTTATGTATGAATATATAATTTTGGAATATGTACAATTTTCAGCTATCTTGTGGTTCTCAAGCTGTAATAAAAATGAAAAATGAAACAAAAAATCAGTTGAACAAAGGGAGAAAAAATCAAAGAAGAAACCCACATAAATTGGTTTTGTCATTGAAACAGCAAGGATGTTTTTCACGCTTTGATCCTTTCCTAACTATTGTGTCACAATAAAAAAATACATCTACTAATTATTATAATGTTGTTCTGAAAGTCAATATGCCAAGATAAAATTCAATGTTTCTGAACTGCAAAAAAGCATTCACCTTGTGGTCAATACACCAATAAGTTAAATCTCTTAAAGACTCTTAACATCACATAGGCATTTATTCTTTTACGAAATAGATAAAACTTGATCTAGTATACGCGTGTTGTATTTGTATTGTAAATTAACCCTATACTATAGTTGTTTGATAAGGATCTAAAACATCTTGTGAAAGTGCAATCATTTTTACCGGCAGGGAATGAAACCATCTGTCCATACATCCTCAAGGGATCAACTATAGATAATCGAGTGGATTTCCAAAATTTTATTCTTATCTATCAGATTTTAATGAAATTATTTCAACAGTTAGAAGCACCAGGGGTTTGTAAATTGTTTTAAAATGAACACTTCACTATAACACCTGGCAATCACGACAGGTGACATACAAATGTTTTGTCAAAGGTTGTACCGCTCTAACGGACAAAAGAACTCAGATGTATGCTTCGTTAATCAAGGACGATAACAGCAAAACTTTGTGCACTGTTTAATAATCTCGCTTGCTTTGAAATAAATTGGAATGTCATCATTCATGTATAATTATGTTTTGCCTCGCTCTTACGAAATGTTTAAGGTCAGCCACAGTTACAAGTAAAAACGTTTTTATATACTAGCAAACGTGAAAAACGAAGTCTTGTCGTTCGGGTGAAATTGAAGTTCTTGACTAACGATATCTTTCATATAAAAACCATACGCTGCTTTTCAAGCCTGTTCCTTTTTGATCTGTTAGGACGTGAACTTTATTATTGAAAGTTTAGGAACTTACCGTTTCAAAGACGTTAAAGTTTTATTTTATATTAAGATTTCCATTGTCGCAACAAGCTTTTATCCAGTATATTTTCGGTTCGCGGAACCTTTTAAAACTGTCAGAACTTGAGGAATATATTTTGAGATTTTTATACTTTCTTTTGTACCCTACTATTGTTTTACACATAGCCGTTCAGGAATTTGACCTCAAAGAAAAAAAATAAATAAACAGGGTAAATATAACCATAGGTATATCGTAATTCATCAAAAATGTCAAAAATAATTGTAGGATCAATCATCTTTCATAATCTTTACACATCGTGTTTACAATGCGTACAAAGAAAGGTCAGAGCTTCCAGTAAATTAGGAACAAAAACAAAACAAAACTTACCAAATGGCTTTAGAAATCGCAACAAGTATTAACATGTTAACTGATGTTACGTTATGTTATGTGTTGATTCCCTCATCAACAATATCATAACAATATTATCTACTGCAAGCAGAAATCATTTATACATGCAATTGTAGTTTGAGATTCTCAGTAATTCTGCATCACAATGATCCCATATCCATGTCAATGAAAAAAGATTTTGACTACACCGTCAATCTCTGTGTAGTTCCTAATAAAACGTATCACAAAATACCGAAATAAATTTCATGCTTACTGTATGCCCATTTCGTTGACTGACAACTCATCAGCAGTGCTCGAGATCAAAATATTGGAAAAGCCGTTAAAGATATAATGACGAATTTATAAGCACAACCATCGAAAATCAAAACAATTAACTGCTTCTTAGATGATCATTTATTTGCAGTTAAATCAATATAATGTAATATTAGATGTAAAGCGTCATATGATTGGTCAATTTTTTACGTCTACCATGTCATAGACTAATTTTTCTTTTCTACTATGACGTCATTAAAGGGAATCCCGACGTTCTAGACGTCAAAACAATTAAATTATAAGCATTGACAGTTATTTTGTTTTTAGTCTATTCGAAATAGCATGAATGCACATGGTGCACACTTTCAAATAACTCGACACGCGGGTTATTTAAATCTTACTATTTTTAACCATTTAAAAGTTTTTATCTTCGCAAAGAGTTGTAAAAATATGGTCCAGTTACTTTCGATTTATTAAATTGTAACTGGTAAATTACCGTAGTATCCGAGTGAAAGAAAATCTGGTCAATCACATGCGAAAAGAACAGCCGGTATACACTCTAGGAAGTGACGTCACAATTGCCAATTAACCTGTGACCGAACTACTGCTTCAAATAACTCGTGCGCCGCGCGCACTCGTGATTTGCTGAGTATTTCGGTCACACGTTGTTTATTTCTGGTATTCAAATTCAGCGATTAGTTATACTATTAATAATGCTAATAGTACTATCTGTTCACGGTATGATTTCCATCCGATAACGATTTTGTATATTGCGACGTAATAATCAAATTGAACTTTGACGTCAAACACTAATAGTTTCTTTTGTGGTTTCTTACATAAATCCCAAATCGAACTGAAATCGGACTAAAAATAATTGGAAAATGGTACCGTGTAACCGTATCCTAACTGTGCGGCCTTGTCTATTTTCGCATTCGATTTCAGTTCGATTGTACATTTGAGAAGGGTATTACAAGTAAATCATCTGAATCTGAGCTTATTTTAATTATTACGCCAGATATTTATAAAACAAGTCGTCGAATCGGATGGAAAATTGTAAAAACACTCTAAGATGTACGATTATTCGTACGATATTTTGTGAAACTGGCCCAATTGTAAACACCCGTTGATATCATAACATGTATTTTAGGTAAAATTATTAGAACTTACCTTCTATATAACGCGCACAGTTCATATTGTTCGGGTAGGAATTTGGAAAATTTGGACTAAAAAATTCCATATTGCTCGGATCACCATAGGTAAAGTTCCAGCACTCGGGTGGGACAGAATCACTTAGCTCAGGTTGATTTGTCAGTGTCAAGGATAATAGATTTCCTAAAAAGAGTAAGGATATAAGTCTAGTAAAAGTGTTATGCTATAACAACACCATACAATACGTATTTTGGGCAGAATAAAACTGAATACAAATAAATCAATTTTTTTGTATGGAAATTTATTATTTTTCAATGACAAAATTATGAGTTAATTATTTCTTAACCAAGTTACCAAGGCGATATAATGAAATAACCTCCCTTTAGCCCTAAGAAAGGCGATAAGTGACTAGAGTTTCTCATTTAAAACGGAAAATATGTTTCGCCATTAAAACCATTGTCCAATACAAAAAAAAAACATTTTGTTATTCATGGCCTTTTTAGTACTTGCTGGCTATATAAAAAGCCTTAATTCGTTTGAAGTCAGAAGAGTCTTTGACTATGATCATTTTTATTTTTCAAATTTCATTCAGGTGTGTTGTGATAATTTACCATATCTTTCTTAATTCTAATCGTGCAAAAATAACACTTCTGTATATTGTTAATATCTAAACCATGGCAATGGTCCAGTATTAACATATTGACACATTTGTAAGAAAACTGTCAGTTTTATTTAATCTTCAAGTGTAATCTTAAATATGTGACGAAGGCTCGAAACAACACCTGAAAGTTTACATAATGAAAGATAAGTGTATCGAATTATGTAAAAAGCAGCGAGTGTTGACGCAGAATTGTGATTACAGGAAACTGTATTCCAAACTTAAACATTTCAAAACAAATACAGAATTAACGAAGTCAATTTAGCAAGAATTATCGAAACCCATACGCACCTCCGAAGGTCTGACAACCCGAAACGATGCCTTCGTAACCGATCAACTCAGAAAAAAGATCGATTTGAAAGTAAAAAAAATAAAGGTTAATACAACAAATTATTTTTAATCTGTTCTTGTTTTCATTTGTCTCCAAATTTAGAATTGCAGCTCACAATAATACATAACCAATTCCTTTGGCACAGAACCCGGATCATAACAAATAAAATTTAAAAGATACCAAAAACGGATTTGAAATCATAAACACGCCCAGTTCGGAAGGCTTTGCGAGAACCCTTTTATTTGCTTTGTGTCGTTGATTCTTTGAGACATTTGATATAATATATATCCAAATTCAATCCTTGCTACTCCAGCTAAAGATATCTTCTGTAATAATTTCCATAGATACCTGATATACAGAAAGGGAAAACGAAATCCAACCGTACAGTTTCCCCAAAAAACTTAACCTATTCGTTTTTTAATTAGAACATATTCGTTTCATTAACTCTTACCAACGCTAGCATAATGGTGTTTGTTATTAATTAGTTGTATCAAATAAATGATTAACTTTATTTTAAAGATACAGATGAATCTACTAAAATTCACAATTTATTTCAGTTTAACGAATTTTTCTCCATTCCAGGTGGGCAATCGTTTTTCATGCATGCAGAAACGTTTATTCGATTATAAAATATTGAATAAATTCAAATAAATAAATAAATAAATTGTTTTCTCATTGGTAGAGAGTAAAAATCGTGTGACAGATCGACCTAACAAAATATATAAAATTTCCTTAAAAAAATTACACCTTGATGGCTTAATAATATACATGCATGTTTAGATATGTGGATCCTCTCCCTTTCCTAGCTTTAATTTTGTCTAGTTTACATTTAATTTGATTTTGTTTACTATTAGCTGCTGTGTACTGAAAATGATACTAACAAATTACTTCACGATGTTGCAATTTTGTTAAAGGGCTTCCCTCAAATAAAATAAAACGTAATACAGAGATATTCCACACGTAGCTATAGCATCACTGAAATATTTATTTACTTATCTATTTTTTTTAAATGAAAGTTTCTTTAGTGATTAATTCTCTATTCATATATATAGTAGAAACATGAGTATTTAAGGTGGTACCCAACACTTTCACTAAAATTAATTTGGCTCGTTTAATTTTCATAAAATTTTGACAAAGTATTTACTTTGACCCATTGACAAAAATTGTAAAATTTCAAAACATTTGAACCAACCAATTCATCAGAAAAATTACACTGATTGTATAGCAGTTTGACAAACACTAATATTGATCATTGAAAAGCTTAATATTCCATTAACAACACAACGTTATTAAAACGTTTAGCTGATTTTACAGAGTTAACTCCCTGTAGTGTTAGGTACCACCTTAAGGACATCAATATTTCTATTTCAAGACCTTCTGGAATATTTTAGGACCTCAATATACAGACTTTTGCACCTCCTCAAATATCAAAACTAATTATCTATGCATGGAGTTCCTAGATTTTATTTATAAGTCTATATAATACCTGATGTCCTACAATCATTTTGACCAGTTTCGCGCCTCATACAAACTGCAACTTTTATGAGTTGCTAGATTATCTTATAAACAGCAAAATGCTTTCCTTTTATAGCGAAAACTGTTCAAATTGTGCCTCTTTGTCGAGAATCAAGTTAAAAGAGGTACTGCACTCCTTCTCCACAAACACACTGAAAGAGATAGGGAGCTGGGGGAAATATCTCACCTTGTCTCTGAGCTAGATTTTCTTCGTAACAGCATATGAAGACAATGAAAAGGCCTAAAACAAAGAAGTAATAAAATAAATGGTATAAAATATTAAGCAAATAATTTCGCTCAAAATGATGCTTTTGTCGTTTTGAGTGCATGAGTTTTCTCTTTGCCGAAGGCCTCATTGGGACTAAATTGAACAGCCGTAATAAATGGACTTTTCCTTCACATGAGACCACGTGCTTGTGGGTATTTTTGTCAAAACTTTTATTCAGCATACGACTTCTTACTATAACTATTGTCATGAATGTAAACCGAGATGAAGAACAGCTACAGAAGTTTGGATTAGCAGGGATGTAGGGTGAAACAATTTAGGAAGAATGACACACTTCGTTTTTATATTTTTTACACAGTCATCTGAAACGATATTTATATACAATAAATTGAGTTTTATATTTGCGTATACAGTTTTCTTTTTCTGTGTTTGTTCCGACAAAAGGCAAAATACGAATAGCTAATAAGTTAGCTTGTAATTACCACAGACATCTCTGTGCGATTACGTTCTGTAGAATTAGCGACTAATGAAAGATTATTTGCCTACATAAAGTTTGAAACACGTATAAAGTGCTGACCTTTTGTGAGAGATTGGGCTACTATTTGCTATGCAGAAGAATGGTTTCTTATATCTTACATCAGAAGATGTAAAGATAAACATCTATCATATGCACCTCAAAAAAGTAATAAAAAAAGACAACACATTGGACGTTAAGAAAACTATTTCTGAAGAATTCGTCGGTTTTTTTTTTTCTTCAAAGGTCCAAATAATGCAAGAAAAATAAGTTATTATTATTGAAACATCGTCTTATTTGAAAGAAGTAGGGCCATTTTCTCCTGCATTTATTTCACTTCTAGGACCATTTTCAGATCTCTGGGGGCATAGCGTAGTGTGTGGTGTCTTAAGATTTGCTAATAAGTTTCAACAATATTTTGTATATACCTGCAAGTCGCTTTCGGAGACAGTTAACTCAAATTTGCCAATATAATGTCTTAAGTTTAAGACAGCTTTTCAACTTTTTGCCATAAGTGGGTTTATGTATCTCCTTTCATATGACACTAGAATGGTTTTAGTTCTAAATGTCCTTCTTGGCAATATTCCAAAAAGTGATACACATTGACCCAGATCGCCTATATACACGACATTTGCGGATAGAAAACTTGAGTTTTTTTTAATGATTAAGCATAAGTTATTGTCTGTTCAGGTAAAAATGCATTGCATACAATCATTACGATAAAATGTAAATAAATATTAAAGATTAAAAAAATATGGTTATGAGTGAAACAGATACAGGGAAAAGTGGCCCTAGTCCTTTTTAAAACAGTCCTTTGTTTAACGGGCTGATGCAAGTAACAAACACTTGATAGATTGGTTATTTAGTTTACTTTATCAACTGTATGGTTTGTGGTATATTGATTATTGGACACTCAAAAAAAGAATTATTCTGTCGTTATCACGCTCCCACTTCTAACCCGATTATTTGGGGTAACAGATTTCATCATAACCTTGATAGCCTTTGATTCGACCACCCCATAAATCCTCAATAAATGACTTTTTGGGATCATGTTTTCAAGATATCAAAATTATACAATCATATCTTTCGTTTTGAATTGCAAATTACCTTCTGATGAATGAAAAGATGAAAACCATATGTCCCGAACATAATCTTACTTTTCTACCTTGCTGATTTGTACAGGCCACATGGTACTACTGCTACGATACATACAAATGGATATTTGAAAAAAATCATTGCAATATGGAAAATTTGAAAGAAACATGATCTTAACCTTTATAAATGGGACTTCTTGATCCGTTCACCTTTGTCACGAATGTTTATAAGCCTTTTTATCACTCATGACGACGCCTATACGTGAGACATTAGATTTCGTGACTTCTAAAGTAATCATTTGAATTTGCTACATACCAGAATAAAAATCAATTGATATTCTATGGGAAGGATAGGAAGAATGTTTTCTCGATTATTAATTTTATGATAACCCGATCACTTATTTTGAATTATGAATATTTATTTACAGCATTTTGATACATTTATAGAAATCCGTATTTATAACACTGTGTGGGGTGAAATATCGGGATTTCCGAGTAAAATCAAATCCGATAATTCTTTCAGTGAAATCGAAATTCATATTTCACTCTAGTAAGAGACGTAACAATAGCCATCGCCAACGACGTTGCTTTACAATGGTCGACGCATAGTCATATAAAAACATAATCCCTTGTATTTTCTCGTTAAAATTTCTGAATACATGGAATATTTCAATGTAATAAACAAAATAACTAATCTCGAAATTCGAATACCAAAGATCTACAACTCGTGACCGAAAAACAATAATAATTCACTCGTGCGCTACGCGCACTCGTGAATTAATGTGTTGTTCGGTAACTCGTAGTAGATTGTTAGGTATTCGCATTTCAAGATTAGTTATACAATAAATATTTGTTAATTGCTATAATATTTTGATGTAACAACTGTATGCTTTCTGAAATCAACAAACATCGAGACCTGTTCTTTCTATTAATTTTGTAAAAAGTCATTATTTATACATTGTTTTACAAGCGTTAGATGTTTAAAGATAAAATCTCTTTTTTTCCTGATATTTGTACCTGTAATTTACATTGAAATACAATCAAATGGTAGGGAGTGGAATATAGGTCTCATTTATCTCTTGGTGTGTGACTACACAATTCCTTATAATTGGCCAAAACTTGTGCATCAAATCGAATACATCGTTCTTAATTTTTTTTTCTCGGTTATCAGTATCATTTTATTTAAAATATATGTCGACGGCAGGCGAATGAAAAGCTAAAGTAAAATATTTTTTCATTATCCTTTTGCTATTACTAGTATATATCATTATACTCAGTATGTTTTTTTCTAGATAAAAATCAAGACATTAATTTTACTAAAATTTTTTACCGGTGATTAGTTTCCAAAACTGATCACCGGGTAAATAGTGACCGATGATTAGTCTGGAAATTATTGACCCGTAAAGTGTTTATTTCGGGATATAGCCATTTTATTTGTTCCCTCGACACATTGACTATTTCCCTCCGCTACGCGTCAGTGTCTCGGGACAAATAAAATGGCTATATCTCTCAACACTGTTAAATAACTGTATACTAATCGACTGGGTATGAGAAGAATAGTCAGGTTTTTTTTTGTCCCCGCGATACCAACTATTGCCCCGAGGAGTAGCCGAAAGGCAATGACTGGTATCTAGGGAACAATACACTTAGTATTCCCCGAATGTGCAGTCAGTCAGTGTTTTATAATACCGAAAGACAATTTACCGGCCAATAGTTTCCAGTACTATTGACCGGTCAATTGAAGTGGAAACTATTGACCAGTACATATTAATGTAAACTATTAACGTGTAATTTAAATAGTTTTACGTTTAGAAATAGACAAAACAGTAAAATTATTGTCTTGATTAAACATGCCAAGTTATAATAAAAACAGATAATTGATCTGTCTGTGTGATATTTATCTGTGTTTATTACCTAATAGTATATTAATTACCCTTCTATTGGAGATATTTTTGTTTGAACCATATTTCAATTTTAATTTGTCTATCGGGCAATAGAACGACGTTCTATTGCCTGGTGTAGCGTTCTATTGCCCGCGACCTTTCGAACCGCTTTATGATTGGTCAATTACATGCATGTCTATCGGGCAATAGAACGAAGTTCTATCGGGAAATAGGACGTTCTATTGCCCGCGACCTTTCGAACCGCTTTATGATTGTTAAATTATGTCTATCGTGCAATAGAACGAAGTTCTATCGGGAAATAAGACGTTCTATTGCCCGGTGTAGTGTTCTATTGCGTTGTCATAGGGATAAGTTTTTGTTGAAGAAAAGCTACAGTTGACACAGTTTATCGTGCAATACACTGTTTTCGTTTTCTTTAAAAATAATAAATAATTATTTGCCAGATATCTTCTTAACGTCTTTAAGTCGAAACAACATTATACTTTAAAATGCCTCAGTTTTAACCTACCTACAAAGCATAACTTTTGGAGAAAGATTTTCTACCTTAGACGTTTCGAGGAAGGGACAACAAAAAAATAAACTCATACTTATGAGTTGTGAATCGACTTATTTCTTATCTTGTGCATCAAAATTTTTATCATAGAATTTTTAGTACAATATCTATTTAATTAATCTACAAGGGGTCATAGATCCTATATCAGAGCTTCTGATGATGATTTAATTTTCTCCCGAAGAGCCGTATGTCATGCTGCAAGTCTTGTTTCGTTGGTATGATTAATCTCAGAGCTGTGCTTCATCCACGTCAAATTTCATTTGCCTATAGAATTTTTACGATGTATATGCACGTGTTTCCAGATAGCATATGCCCCTGCGTTACAACATTGAAAGTTTTAGTCTGATTTTATGCGTACGTTTTTCAAAGTTTATCTTTCATTTTTACGGTAAAGAGCTAAACATGAAAGGCGTTCTCATAAATGTTTTTACTTTATCAATTTCTTTAATTTTAATTGTTCATCAATATACATATGATTAGATTACAATGGCCATAAAATTCATCAATGCAGATAATTTTTGCACCCATCGATGTTACAAATATGTAGTTTCTTAGTTAAATTTCTCTTTCTTTTCGTTTTCACTAAATTTAAAGATCTACTAAGAATGAAATTAGTAAACAAAATAACAATAATAAAGGGTTTATTCGGTATTTTGCCTATCTAATGATAAAAATAACATACTATGAAAAGAAAGTATAAATTGATATCGGACATTGTGGGAAAGTTTGTTGAGTCAGAAAATGCACTTCTTGTGCATAAACTATTCAAAATCTACATTTTTTTGTTTTTTTCAGTTCATTGCATCATAATTCGATTGTATTTATCTATACATGACTTATTTTGCCGTCTAGATATTTTTTTATGCAACTCATGAACTTGTAAATTCGATTCTTTGATTTCGGACAGATTCAGACTGAAATCGTTTTTGATAATCAGACTTCTAAACCATCAACCATCTAATTTAAGCGTAGGATATGCGTAGCAATCTGTCACCACGTGATTCCGTAATAATTGTTCTATCAAGGGTCAAAGTGCATCTGGTTCATGTTTCCGGTTTACTAATATTTCTGTCATCGTACAAGTAAAATGATCATGAGTTTTATAATTCTGAAATACAATTTCATCATTTTTATCGCAGTAACTGATAGTTTTATGTCCGATTTCTTCACCACTGACCAATAATCGTCAATTAGGAGAGATAATTACTGTGTCAACTCCTAATTATTCCTCCTTATCAGTTGATATATGTTGCCTATTATTGTTATAAAACAAGTTTATCATTTGATTTATTTTATTTTTCAAAGTGGATAATTGTCTTATTTTGATAGAAGATAGACCTACAATTATACCCTAGTTCTGATGGTTTGGCCTGATAAACAGATAGTCGGATTATCATGAAGGCATTTGGTGTTATTCAAGATGTACTCGGCGATATGAAAAAGAAAGTTTTGTTGGGATATTTTATACAATGGGGACATAAATGTAAAATGCGATGATCCGAACTAGATGTTTATTACTGCGTAAAGTGAAATCCCTGCAAGATCACCCGTTCCCTATTCTAAATTATTAAAAGTAATTATTTGGGCCTTATGAAGTATCATGGTATATATATATATATATATCAGATATACCCCTATGGGTCTAACGGGCTAAGGGCTATATCAAGATCGCCGTTCGGAAAAATCCTTCTCCTGACTTGATTTGTTGATTTGATCACACGTTTATATCGTCATTAAAATGATATGCTAAAATTATAATATTTTATTACAGAATAAAATAGAATCTTATTATTGATAAATATAATTGTACTAATTATATTATCATGTTATAAATCAGATAGAATAATATCCCCCTATCAGTCAATCTATGAGTCATCTATTATGTAGATGTAATGATCCGTCCCTTTGTAGGGACCTCCATTGGTAAAAAAAAGTCCTATATTGTTTCTGTGATGCTTGCACTATGATCAAAACCTTTAGGAGTTTTTAATTTAAAGTAAAGAAATCGTTATCACGGTTGTAAAATTGTTCATTTGAAACGCCGGATATATTTATGTTTCTTAACTCAACCCGGATTCTTTTGATTCTTATTCGCAAATAAAGAAATATACTGATACAACATCAACAGTAACAGAAAAAATATCACCGTGCATGACGACAAGAAACTTCGTGTGGGTTCATCATCCTTACATGTAGAATGACATCATGCAGACGAATCCGCCAAGTCTGCTCATGTGTCAAAACCTATAATTCTTCTTGTCAAAATATTAATATATATAAACACAAGATAAGTGAACGCATCATTCTCAATGATTACAAATAAACATCTTCGTTTCATAAAAAGATAATTTGATAGTCTTGTCAGGTTGTTGATTACTCCATGATTTTTGGGTTGAGATTAAGTTATTTTGCTTATTACACATTTCAGATTAAGTTTCCTATCAAAGATGTTCCATTTATATTTGTTCAATTTTATTATTTGTCATATTGTAAATTTATAGGATCAATTCATTCATCGTTTTTTTAAATCTTCGATCTTTGGCTTGCTAAATATTTCAACATATACTCTAAAACGGGGTGTATTTACCTGTTGGATATTGAAACATGTTGTATCATATTTATTTGTACTAAATGGGTTGAGGAGGTTGTTTCTATTTCGAAATTTTCCCGGTATTGAAACAAACTTTCCCGCAAAATTCCTAACTGAAATAAAAACGTTGCACATACAGTCAAACAATGTCTAGTAGCTGTAACTAATTATGTGATTATGTAAGCAAAACTAACGTAATCAACCAGAAATGATGCCAGATAATCTTTTGATAATTAGATATATATACCGAACATTTGTGTAACAGTCATTGTGCTCTCAAAGGCAAATCATCCAAAGATACATGACAATACTGTGTCTCTTACTGAAAATTACAATTATGTGTAAGACTAGCAAGGGTTATTTTCATTTCCCCCCTAAAGTTGACAAAAAAAATTAAGTCAACTAGTTTGCAGCTATGTGCGGCGTCACAAGAGCTCTAAATACACTCCCTTTCGTAATTTAAATATTGTCACATATATGATCATATATTTATATGTTTATTTTATATAAACAAAATAATGGAATTATTGGATTAAATTTTAAAATATTGCGAGTTGACTGGTAAACGTCGCAACCATTAATACTTGTTACTTCCCAGTTAGCTGCTTTAATAACGCGCTTAGTCAATCCGTAATATCTCTTTATTGAATTAAAAATACCATTTCCTCTAATTAGCCTTGCTTTAGGTGCAAACCAATTGCATCTGCTGGTAAATACACTCTGTGAGGAATATTTAACGAAACGCTAATTGTCTCAAGAATTTGCACGTAGTTTGCGGTGAAATAAAACGGAAGATGAAAAGTAGCTGATGACAGTTACTATCCATATAAAACAAAATACTTTCTATTAATTCTACTTCCTGGTAGACTCTGTAGAAAAATTCAACCAATTCTGAATTATATCAGTAAACTGTACATTTAAAATGTGTTTCCCTTTGCTGCGACCCTATAGTAAGTTTTTACTGAAATGTTTGAACCCCCCCCCCCCCTATTTCCCCCTTTTCCGGCATACACATTCATTATCGGCCAAGTAATGTTAGACAGGCGTTACCTGATGAGCTCCCGAAGTATTTTAAGAAGGGTATATCAGGAAATCTTCCGTTTCTATTCCGTTTTCCTTGTTCCGTTTTTTTTTTTTTTTTGTTTCGTCCCATCCCGTTCCGTCTTTTAGTAATAGCATTTTTTGGCAAGACCGGAAGTTAGGCTCAACTTCCGATTGAAGAAAAAAATCTTGTCAGTACAGTAACACAAATTGACCCTTCTACCATAATATGAAACAGGTGTGACCTGGAAAGCGAGCGAAACGTAATGTTTTTACGGTTTTTTTGTCGGTGTTTAGTGAAACCTTCGTAATGGCGGGAAAATGTGATACTTGCGTCTGCATCTTTATTTGATTCCAGGTGGATTCTTTCGTATTTATTTTTAATTTCATGACACTTAATGTTTATTTCCAAATGTTTTGTTGACTTAAAACTCTAAAAAAAAAAAAAAAGAATGTTCGGAATCGCGCGTTTTCTCACAGGAAGTAGTTAGATTTTGAAAGCCGCCATCTTGCAGAAAAAAAATAAAAGGATGAATATGTTATCCCCTGGATGAAACTAGAATAACGATATCCAAATTTGAAATCCTATACACTACAGAGGGAGATTCGCTCGCATAATAGCCCCCTTCGGGAGCTTATCAATGTTTGACGTAAGTGTCTGTTTTGAAAATC
Source organism: Mytilisepta virgata (assembly GCA_028015205.1). Taxonomy (NCBI): domain Eukaryota; kingdom Metazoa; phylum Mollusca; class Bivalvia; order Mytilida; family Mytilidae; genus Mytilisepta; species Mytilisepta virgata. The sequence goes on along the minus strand of CM051521.1, from coordinate 48,567,019 downwards.
AGCAGGCATAAGAATTTCAATCGACGCAAGCCCGTTAAAGTGTTGACCCCTTCTCGCCAGTGGTGATACATGTTTATAGCGAGAGATAGAGCGAGAGAATAAATGGCAAGCCTCAATATTCAATATATTGAGATGAAGATAATTTCTTTAATAAATTGAAATCTGACGTCGTTCACGACCGTTATAATTCAATCTGCTGTACTACAGGTTGTTTCATAGAAGGGTTGATATCTTCTCGCCATGAATGTTACTATTAGTTATAAAGTCAGTTACAGGGGGATATGGTGATATATGGAGTGCCTGAAAAAATTTCGTATCGGGCGAGGCGTATTTCCGTATCCCCACTGTAACGGACTGTATAACAAATTTATCCCGGCGATCAAATTTTCAAATCAAAATTTTTCATATTATGGCCTTTAGTATGTTTTTCTTCTTTTAATTTTTGTGCAATGGAAAAAGGCAAAACTAATATTATAAAGTTTAAAACAATTTGTTAACAGAAAACAGTGAAAGCGAGTCACGTGATTTCAATGAAGGGGGATACAGATCGCGGAGACGGGATACAAAAAAAATGCGGGGCATGTAGCGAATCACGTTATTTCAAGGAAGGGGGATACAATAATTGATAAGAACACTGTGTAGCCAATGGAAAGCAGCCTTTTTTTAACAGAGTCGGGATAAATACAGGTTTGTAGCGAGAAATAGCGCGAGAGAAGAAATGGCAAGACTCAATATTCAATGTATTGAGATGAAGGGAATTTCTTGAATAAAATAAAATCTGACAGGTTGTGAAAATAAAACCTTTGTTCAATTTAAAAAGAATTATATTGATAGACGTTCGTATTCGCCAGTAGAGTATAAACCAACAAATTAATGTATCAGAATAAGATGGCCTCTAATGTGAAATGGCAATTAAAATGTACTGGCTGTCTTGTTAAATTCCTATATTTCAGAAAGAACCGTGGTAGGTCTTGACATTTTGTCAGAAAGAAACCGGATTTGCTTATCTGCATGCAGTTTGGATGTTCATTGAGAAAATCGATTGTTTGAGATCCAGTATTTACCGAGTACTGTGTTCGTGGTATTTGCAAAATGGTCATTGTACAACAGGTAACTCAGGAAAGACGGCACAGTTTTTCATTTATTCACCAATGCTGCCTTCACCAAGAATAAAAAATACATTCGGACCATTAGGAATGAGTTTCCAAGTGGACAACTAATATTATATTCTGAAATATCCAAAGAGTATAATTTCCCAAATGATGAAAGCCAGACTGAATATTCGAGGAAGCGGCTGATCAACAAAGGTACCTTGTGTATAAAAGTTTTTAGGTATCCAATCGCACATTGTTGATCTGTGTTGAAAGTACCGTTGTATCGCATTGCCGGCGTTACCGTTTGCACAAAATGGCGTAATGTAGGACTGCTTGTGACATGTCAGTGAAATAAATCATTCGGAACTGAATTTAAAATGTCAAAAAATCGAATTGTAATTTTATATTCAATATTCAAAGTTTTAGTACTGTAAAACTTACTTATCTATATTTAATTGTGATTGGAAGTTTGATTAAAAACAACTTTTATGTTCTAAAACACGTTTTTTTCTCTGAAAACCATCCTGAATTGTTAACATCGATCAAATAAGCACAAAAAAAATGGATTGCGCATTTGATTGTGTCAACTACTACATGTGTTGGAGAAAAGATTTATTTAAAAAAACCATTTATATAAAATGCTAACACTAAAAAGTATTGGCTTGGAGGAGTACAAAATTCACATAACCTTGCAAAAAAAGAAAAGATATCAAAGATATCAAACTGGTCATGAAAGATAAATTTTAAGGTGGTATTGTTTTCAATATTTCTCAAAATTATTTTCCTTAATACTCATAAGTTAGAATATAATCGCATTACTGCTTTTCAACCAGCAACTAATTCAAACTTTTCATACACTGTACTTTCAATGAGTGAAAAATATCTGACCGTTATAATTCTACTTACCAATAAGAAAAGTTGCCATGTTAATCCTAAATCCAGAAGAAAACTGTATATTCCAAAATATTGATACCAATCCAAAATCTTAATTAAAAGTTGGTATTATTTTAATTGCCTACACTGTATTCCATCTTTAAATGCTCACAAGTTATACAACAGATTTAAGAAAATTCTTTGATCTCCCAAATTAATAAAATAAACAATAAATCACAAGAAATTTGACCACTAAAATACGTCAATGTCCATATAATTGTATTTATTCAAGAAAAATAAAATAAAGTTCTCGTGTAATGCACGTGCATGAAACAAAATCTGCAGCCAAACGATTCGTCGCAGCTTTGGAGATTAGCATAAGAATGAAGATTTGCGCATCTTTCAGTTGTAATTAGTACACGCCCCCTTTGATAACAATCCGTAAATTACAAGGATATATATAATTCTTAATAAGAAGCACTGGTGTCCTATAAAACGCAGAACGATTTTAGCAGAAAGAAAAAGAAATTGTATTTACACGTGGAATTTCAAATAAATAGAAAAAAAGAGGAAGTTACAAAAGCAAATAAATTTTAAGATTTCTTCATTTTGAAATTTCTCTGCACCTGGCACTTAATCATTCTAAATTGTTTTTCCATATTACAAAAACACATTTTATTGTAATTAGTTATGTTTATCATTTTGATGAATTTCATATTTTTTAAAAGTTATTAAGTTCGAACGTGATTCACATTAAGGGAAGATATAGATATATGAAAAATTACTAAAAAATTATGTACATAAAAAATACATGTAATAACCGCATATTTTTGTTGATATTTATCTCACCTGGATCAAAGATCTAATTGAGCTATTGACTTCACTGCTCGTCGTGTGTCACTTTACGTTCTTATTAGCTGAATCCATTTTGCAAATATGCAGCAAATTTAGCAGGTTCTTAGAATAGGTCATCCTTCTTTATAATTACACATCCCCATCCAAGATTATCATAGTTATATGATACAAGATAGCTGGTAGTTTGACATAAGATCCACTTGAAGATTTTCTTGTCAGAAAAAAAATGAGAGACACTTTAATCCAGCTTTGACAGCAACGATTCTTACGAAGCTCTCTTTAGTACATATTATCAGGTTTTCTGCAAACGTATATCGTAAAATATCAGCCGCGAGACACAATGTGAAGCTTTTTCGGCGAGTGAGCGTAGCGAACGAGCTAAAAATCTTCATATTGTGTCGAGCGGCTTATATTTTACAATATTTGTTTGAAGAAAACTTGATGATAAATTTATCGTATTGTTAACTAGCAATCTTAATGGAATTTCTTACTTTCAATGGCCATCGGCCTATAACCGGATGTTTTCCTGATATATTCGGGTCAACGTTGGGTCAAACATTATGACGTCGCTGATATATTCGGGTCAGCTCATATTAGGGTCGGGTCAACTCTTTACGACGTCACAGTGCCGAAATACGGGAAATTGTGAAGGCATCAGCAGGTCGATATAGGCATGGGGAAATACGATAAAGAACCTAACATAACCCTCTTAATTTTGATGTGGTCACAACGACAAAACTTTGTTTGACAAAGAATCCTTTGGAAAACGAACGTAAAGACCTTAGATCTTAGAAGTAATGACCTCCTTTAAAAATCGATTACCCCACCCGGAAAACAACACTACAGCTATTACCAAACATGTTTAACATACTAGTAGGCCAGACTGGACAGGTAACTTTAAAATAATTTGGTTGAACAAAGGATATAACTGGGAAATATGGACCTGATCCTGGTGTTGTCCTTTAGAATGTAGTACTATAAACATTGTGTGAAAGTCTTCTTATCTGTTTGTTAATAGGAGCCAAATTTGGTACCACTGATCCAAGGGCGGTCACTTTTCAAACATGTATCGCAAAGTGCTTGTTTAATGACCTTTGACTCATCTACTCCCGTGTCTGGCTTCAACTTGTAACATTCCTGATGAGAAGGGGTCAACCCTTTAACCTTGTGTTGATTGAAATTCTTATACCTGCTGCTTTTAGACACAGGCACTGATGTTAAACATTTTTCTAAAAATCATGATGCTTTGGCGATAATGAATGTATATGTCAAAATAAGATGTATTATTTTATAAGTTGATATCACATCCCCGCCCCCTCACACTGGGGTATAATAAGAAACAGAAAATGTGTAAAACTATTTGGCTCAAAAACATAATGATTACATCAAAATATTGTTTACTGTTGCAAAATAAAACGGGTTGTCATGATTTTTGAGAGGTTATGACGCCAGATTTGACATTGGTAAATTTAGTTCATTTTAATGATAAACATCCAAAGTGACATTTTCCTATTAAAATTTGAATCAGATAATCATTCTCATATTCCACCTACTACACTACACCTAATTTTTTGCTGGAGAGACAGGAGAGACCATATTTTTTTTATTTTATGTATTAAAACTAATGTTACACACTAACATAGAATTTCCCAAAAATAAAACTGGTGCTAATTCATCAATTGATTATTTACTTTCATTAATTGGTAGCACATGGCCAGAATATTTGTAAAACATGTAAACATCAATGGACGGAATTAAGCAATAAATCATCGAATCAGGCTAGTCAAAACCAATTGTAGAAATTAGCAGATATACAATCTTACAATGCTCATCTTAATTAGTAATATGCATGTTTATCGTTCGAAGAGTAACATTTTGACCCGTTGCAAAGTGCACTGTCTCTCTCTCTTTTGAAACTTATTTCACTTTTTCCAATTCCCGCTTTACTTTGCGCAACTCGTTACCAAAGTACTTATACTACGGCAGGTAGTATTAGCCTTATACTCAAAGATGCAACTATCTTTAAATTTTTAAAAAGTTGATATCAATCACAGAATAAATGTCATGGAAATTTATCAAAACACTGATACTATATATGTTTTCAGTGTAAAATATTAATATTTTGTTAAACAGCATCCTCTTCATTTGCTTAGGGAGCAACCATTTGATTTTTTTATGAAGGGGGCTAGGATGAATTTTTTTATCCTGCCTATTTTTTTCGTCGAAATTTTGGTCCTAGATTTTTATTTTCATATAAACCAAAACATTTCCTGATTGACACGGTCGTGCTTTTTTTCACACATAAGTGATCCTGTCTTTTTTTTTTTGCCAATTAAAATCCTGGTCTTGTCTTTTTCATTTCAAATTTCATCCTAGTCCCCCTGTAAAATTCAAATGGTTGCTCCCTTAGTTAGATTAAACTTCAAAAAATGCATACATGTATTCCCACGGGAAACAATATCTTATTTATTTTGAGCAGCTATGTTATGGCAGGCCTTGTCATAGTTGTTGATAAGTCAGTCATCGATAATTCTACATTGCTGATAAAATTATCGGCTCATTATTTAGTAACAGTAGCCGACTAGTTTCTTGGTCATGTTGGTTATGTTCGAATAAAGACAGCTGATTACAGAAATACGTTTTGCAAGACACAAAATGTGTTAAGGCGCAACTTTCCTGTGCATCTTTCCACTTCTTATGCAATAATGGTATAATTCAAGGGAGTTACGGGATTTTTTTTTAAAACTACATACAATTTTTCACTGTAATACTGATTACATTTAGATAACTGTTTGATGGATAGTTTAAATAAACTACTCGAGTAATGAATTATTAAGAAGAATACTGAGCTTATTCATATCAATTACAAATCTATAACGCAAGAAATATATCTATCTAATCAACAACATATATAGAAAATCGTTCCAAAAAACTTATACAAGATTTGCTCCGATTTAGCACAAATGTTGCTTTTGGGAAATACACACTTGCGTGTAACTTATTAGCAACAACAACAAACTTTTATTGCCATATATGTCAACTGACTTGTGACAAAACATAAATAATGGATACTTTTAAAACACAAAAAAGAAATTCCAATTGATGCCAACAATAAATGTAAGAAAGGTAAAAATCAGAATAATTAAGTATTTTGGCCTTAGGTAATACAAAGGAGCAATATTTCTTTTACATAATGCATTTGAAAGTACGAGAAATAATAAAGTGTATATGTACAAGTATATAATATATTTGAATAAGAAAATGTACACTTATCAAGAAAATCAATCATTTTACTCTAGTCATTTTTTGGTCATGTTTCTAAGTTTTAACATAGGAATACGACATGCTTTGAAATAGGTTTCACATAGGCCTATGACTTGCTTTCAAATGAATTTCCCTTCCGGTACCTTTTAATATTATGGAGCAACCATTTAATTGTTATGGGGGGGGGAGGGGCTAGGATCAAATTTGAAATAAAAAGCAGGACCAGGATTTTGGCAAAATAAAAAGACAGGATCTCTTTAGGTGTGAAAAAATGCAGGTCCTGTGTCATTCAGGGAATTTTTTTTTTTTTTTTTTTTTTTTTGGTTTAAATGAAAATAAAAATTTAGGCAGCAATTGTGGCCCATAAAAAATCCAGGATTAAAATTTCGACGAAAAAAAAAAAAAACAGGATCAAACATTTCATCCTAGCCCCCCTCCCCGTAAAAATCAATTGGTTGGTCCCTTGTAATATTGTATCACGTATGTTTATGTTATGCCACAATTGTTCTCTTTTACATGTACTGTCTCTGTTTTATGAATTCATGTTCCGTTTGGAGCTTCCTTGAATGAAATATTCTCTTGATTCTTGAATAGACACACGAACAGAAAATGATTTAACAGCAGAAAATTAGCACACACATATTATATACATGTAGATCTACTTTTGGCTGCCGAAAGTTTACATGTTTACCATTTAGTTAACGATGGCACTTTCGAATACCTGAACAGGTGTGAACACTTTTGATGTCAAGATAATACTAAAATGATGACTTTCCTCTCAAATAAAACTGTTCTCCGCACTTTAAAATCATCTTTACGTCAAAACCAATAGATTATGATGAAGATTTTAACACCTCTCTCGTGGACTTGTTTACATTTTAAGTATGTTTTAATGATTTTCTTATGATCTGAGAGATTTCCCAGAGGCTACTTCGTATCAGACTCCAGCCATCTTGTTAAATGCGAAACTATCTTTATATTAATAGAAATTGAAACTTTCTCAAATTTTCAGTCTGTTTCAACAGTTAAAAACCAGCATTCCATATATAAGCGTAAACAGTAAAAGAAAAACTTAAAACTTATTATGTTAAACTGATTTCAGATAGAATTTCATCATTTGATGAATCAAGTAGTTGATTTTATATAAGAACTTATATAAAAAAGAAAATTCTCAAAACTATCTTCTTTCATTGAACTCTGAACATCGAGTGTTAATAACAAAAATGAGAATTAGTGATCACAATCTCTTGGTCGAAAAAGGGATACATTTAAAAATACCTAGAGATCAGAGATTGTGTAAATTATGTAATGTATTAGAAGATGAAAAACATTTTCTTTTAGATTTTAGACAAAATCACGCACTAAGGACACAATATTTGGAATATATTAAAAAGGAAAATGATAATTTTGATAGTATGTCTTCAGAAGAAAAAGTAGTATTCATTTTAAGTCCTTCTACGCCATCCCAAGTAAATAAATTAGGATCCTTTATAAAACAGTCAAAAGCACTGAGGACAGGGGACTCTTAAATATTTGCTTGTTTTTTTATATGTTACAAATTAATGTTTGTATATGTTGAGTATGGGTACGTATTGATCTGTACATGTTGAATGTATAGATATATGTAAATGTCACAAACATTGTTTAAAGTTTAAATGACAATAAATTTGATTTGATTTAAGTAAAAGAAAAGAAAAAATTACTGTTTGTCTAAAATTTTCACCTTACAGAGATATGTTATATTAATATGTCCTGAACGAAACAATTTCGGTCGGAACGGTCTACAGTCGACATTCGAAAATGTATCTCAACTAAAAATTTTACAATAAATAAGTGATGACCTAAGAATGTAAAAGACTGCAAGCTCACGATCAGATTTTTCTTGTAAAGAACGGATTAACATTCTGGGGGGCAACTGCATGCATTTTTGGACATTTGAAAAACAAGAAACAAATTTGAAGAATTCGTGTACTCACTGAACAATTCTAAATCCATGTCGTGTCCATTTGCAAGAATACTTTGTGATGGAATGAAAAGCAGTTGTATTTCTAGCGCCCTCAGGGGGTACTCTGCTATGGCCCTTTTGGAAGAATGGACATGTTAAAAATCAATTATCTTTCAAGAATTATTGGAACCCGGTTCTAATTAAAAACAGATAAACTAATTAGCCAGATAAACGGCGTTATAGCGGCTCGTTTGTGGAGTCTGGTCGAGACAAGTGAAGGTTGTTTTGTTCCGCCTTCCTTCACAGGAGTTTAATTGAATTCGCCGAAGCATGACAATTTTGTGACCAGATGCGCGTGCACCAGTTCAACCTTAAAACCATAAACCACAAAAAGAAAAAAAAATCATCCAAAATTAAAACTAAAGTTTCATGTATTTATCTCTCTTTCATCGTATGCAAAACGGACACATTTTGCTTTTTGTATTTACATTGATTCATAACCAGAACCACAAGAGATTATTAACACGTCAAGAGTTCCGCGGAGATAAATGGACCAGGATATCATAGGTAACAGAAAAGTGAAGATCAAAGGAATACATATATTTACATGTATGTGGTTCAAAGGAAGTATGTCTACCTTCCCAATCAGTAAGAATTAGTAGGTTATGATATACAGGAGAAGTATGGTTTCTTTAATGTTAAACAGGTACACTGCTGGTGTACTGAAGTGTTGTGACTTCCATTATTTACCTTGATCTAAATTCGAAGTCAGAATCCATAAAGTCTGAAAAACACCTATTCTGACAAATTTGAAATTAAAACAAAAATAAATTTCAAAACTACATTTTCTTTCAACCTAAAAAAAATCTCCTAAAAAATTCTAACTAGAGGCTCTCAAGAGCCTGTATCGCTCACCTGGATTTAACTTTTCACCTTGAGCAGACCTAAAAATTTAAGTGTTGCAGTCAATTTGGCTGGTTTTTCTATAGGATTCTGTGTTAAACTAATTTCAGCTGTGGCAGCCATCTTGGTTTAGTCCAGGTCAACGGAAACATTTCTAAAAGAGAACCATCTAAGGACCATTTCTGCTAAGTCTTGTTCCAACTGGCTAAGCGGTTTCAGACAAGAAGATTTTTAACTGAATTTTTCTATAGGGTCCAATATTTAACAAAGTTCGGTGTGGCAGCCATCTTGGTTGACAATCCACGTGATCGGACATATTTCTGAAAGAGGATCTCCTAAGGACCAATGCTGCCAAGTCTGGCTCCAATATGTCAAGTGGTTTCAGACAAGAAGATTTTTCAATTAATTTTTCCATAGGGCCCTATGTTAAACTAAGTTCTGCTGTGGCGGCCATCTTGGTTGACAGTCTGGGTCGTCGCACAAAAATTCTGAAAGAGGACCATCTAAGGACCCATTGCTACCAAGTCTAATTCTAATTGACTTAGTGGTTTCAGACGAGAAGATTTTTGAGTGAATTTCCCATAGGGTCCTATGTTAAACTAAGTTCTGCTGTGGCGGCCATCTTGGTTTACAGTCCACGAAATTTGACACATTTCTGAAAAAGGACCTCCTAAGGACCAATGCCGCCAAGTCCTGCTCCAATATGTCAAGTGGTTTCAGACAACACAATTTTTCAATGAATTTTCCTATAGGGCCTATGTTAAACTAAGTTCAGCTGTGGCGGCCATCTTGGTTCACAGTCCGGGTCATCAGACACACCTCTCTAAGAGGACCATCTAAGGACCATTGCTGACAAGTCTGGTTCCAATTGGTCAAGTGGTTTAAGGCAAGAATATTTTTCAATGAATTTTCCCATAGGGCCCTATGTTAAACTAAGTTCGGCTGTGGCGGCCATCTTGGTTAACAGTCCGGGTCATTGGACATATTTCTGAAAGAGAACTTCCTAAAAACCATTACTGCCAACTTTGGTTCCAACTGGCCTTGTAGTTTCATATAAGAAGGTTTTTGAAATTCACCCCCCCTCCTTTTTTTTCTATTTTTAGTAACAGCAGCCATGGAAGTCGGGGATGCCAGACATAAGTTTGGAAGGGGGCCAGCCAAGAACCATTCCACCAAAGTCTGGTCTCAATTGGCTCAGTGGTTTGAGAGGAAAAGATCTTAAAAGCAAAGTTTACGCTGAATGCCGTCTTTAAAGGGCAAAAACTCCTATAAGGGGTCAATCAACGATTTTGGTCATGTTGACTTATTTGTAGATCTTACTTTGTTGAACATTTTTGCTGTTTACAATTTGTCTTTATCTATAATAATATTCAAGATAATAACCTAAAACTGCAAAATTTCCTTAAAATTAAAAATTCAGGGGCAATAACCCAATAAAGGGTTGACCGATTCGTCTGAAAATTTCATGACAGGTAGATCTTGACCTGATGAACATTTTTACCCCATGTCAGTTTTGCTCTAATTGCTTTAGTTTTTGAGATATAAGACAAAAACTGCAGTTTACCCCTATGTTCTATTTTTAGCCATGTCGGCCATGTTGGTTGACAGGCGGGGTCATCGGACACATTTTTTAAACTAGATACCCTAATGATGCTTGTGGCCAAGTTTGGTTCAATTTGGCCCAGTAGTTTCAGAGGAGAAGATTTTTGTAAAAGTTAACAGACGACGACGACGGACGACGGACGACGGACGCCAAGTGATGAGAAAAGCTCACCTGACCCTTTGGGTCAGGTGAGCTAAAAAGGAAAGTATTTCTTCCATGTTATTTAAAGATTTTTAATGGGCAAAATATTTGAACTGAAGGTTGTCACGCGTCTTGTAAATCTTTTGTTTTAATTCTTTTTTAACCGAATTTGCAAAAGCCCACGAGAACATTTGAAAGTTCGACTTTCTTAGTATATACCTTTTATACATACACACTGACGCTTTCCATAGTATTTCGACAATGAACGACTTGATTCAACAGTTTAAAATGTATTCATATCAATATTTAAAGGATACGTTATTTGTTTTCTTTTATTTTACTGGCTTGAATGCCATTTAACCATAGAACCTCCTGGAAATATATAGGTATTTATTCCCGCCCCCAGTCCCTGACAAAATTGGACACGTCGATTTAATTTGACTTCTTCCATTATTTTTTTTCATTTTACGTGCAGTCGGTGACGCTTTCAAATATTGACAATTTTGAAACTGCAGGATAATCTATAGATGGCAATTTAAAAATTTTGAAATTGTGCTAATGAAATGACATAGATTAGCAATAAAAAAAAATCGACGAAGTACTCGAAAACCGGTCGGTATCAGTTATTGAAAACGGTTCTATAACATTTTGTTTTACATCTCGCTGAAAACAAGTAATTTTGAATTAATGATTGCTCATTCTTATTAAAAAAAAACCTCGATTTTTGGAATTGTTTGGGATTTTCAACTTGGTACAAACTACCTCTTTTTGGTTGTGCCTATTTCTAACTTTTTTCACGAGTCAACATTATTGCTTGGTGAAGTTTAACCAGTGTTTTTTTTACGTAGAAGTGACAATGAATTCTGATGCTCTTGTCTAGTGCTGAAGGTCATCATTTGAAACAAATTTCAAAATACTTCATTCACCTACTTTGTTCAATGGAATGTATCACTAAAAATTTTGCAGTGCTGAAATGCATACTACACCCCCCACCCAATTTATATACTTGTTGTTGGAGCTCAATCAAGGCTTTAAATCGTTACTAATATAAAGTGGTTGAAATTGTACTTAACAGTGTAAAACAAATCTTAATGTAAAAATGATGTCAGTTTCACGAGTCCCTATTGTTTGCAAGAACATTTTAAATCCATTTCATAGTCGATATCTACTTGTCACTTCCTGTTCTTGTGAAGAACCCTAATAACACATGCATATATAAACAGACTTTAAAATAAGTCAAAATATAATTACCAGGATGTTTCGTAGAATTTTTGTTTCTCGTTGTCTGAAGGCCACTTCAGATTTCTACTCATGAGACAAGTATTGTCTACAATTTATATCAATTTTTTGGTTAGATGTCAATCTCAGTTAGTTTGCAGGGTCATCTGATATAATTCTAAAGCCAAAATAAAGAACATTGTAGACAAGTTTATTATATATTGGTCCAGTTGCATCATTGGATGCCAAAATGGAAATGTTTAGGCCTAAAGTCAGATTGGCAACTGAAACCAATGTTCACATTATCCATTGGTCCAATGAGCAATTAAGGGTAAATAAATACAGAATGTGCCCATGGCACGTAGATGCCCCCACCTCCAGCTATCAATATTATATACTTACTGATACCAATAGGGTCTGCATTATAAAGGGGTATAACTCATAAATAGTGAAATATATAAAGGTACAACTCAACTTATGTTTAGTGTTCCAAAACAGTATTTCAAATACTGGTAGAAAAATATTCAAGTTATTGAATGGAAACCTCAATTTTTTGGACCGCCATGGTGGTCTCGTGGTAGTGTGCTCGCCGTGAGTGCAAAATGTTGCGGGTTGGATCCCCTGCCTGCTCAAACCAAAGACATTAAAATTGGTATTTGCTGCTTCTCCGCCAAGCACGCAGCATCTAGGAGTAAGAGCAAAGACTGGTCGGTCTGGAGTAGTATAATGTGTACAAAGCAGGGATCAATTTTTGGGATGTTCCATATTGAAAAGGGGAACAATTTAGAAAAAACAAAACTGAAATATGATAGATTTGAACTTGTGTTTAGTGATCTCTAACAATATTTTAAAATTTTAAATGCTTTGGGTATTTTCCACATTAAAAAGGGACATAACTGTGAAACATGTCAAATTTAACCTTGATCTTTGTTTGGTGGTCCCTAGCAATACTTCCAACTTTCAAATGATTTGGTGAATCAATACTCAAGTTATATAACTGAAACCTATATTCCACCAAGTTTTCAAATCAAATAAGGGCACGACTCGGAAATGACAAAAGTGAAACGTGTCAAATTCTACATTTAAATGTCTTTATTAGTCCCTAACAATATCCCAACTTTCAAACCATTTCATCAGGCAAACTACAGTTCTTGAACAGAAACCAATTTCAGGACATACGGAAATAAGGACGAGGGTTAACCTTAATGCCAAACACTTTCAACAGGGGCATAAAAACGTAGCTAAAAAATACAGTGTCATATATACTTCATAATTTTACCTAAAAAAATGATGTAAATTTATTTCTAATTATAAATTACTAGTATTATATACATGCTTATATAAAAATCAAGTCTTTCATAAAACATATATATATATGTATAAATCTCACAATACATATATTCAAGTTTTTACAGAATTACTTTCTCTCACACATACAACCTACAGTACACAAGACCTTATTATGACAAAGAGGAGTAACAAAAGATATATTCCTTGGAATCGACTTTTCTTTCATATAGGGATATGGTATTATTTTGTACACCATACCCCTTCCTTTTCATAACATTACTTCAATGTCAGTAAAGCCAAACTGTTTGAAGTTCACACTCCCTCATCCAAGATTTTTCCGACATCAAACAACCTGTTTGATATTAATTTCATACTTATTAGGTGACACTTGATACAAATATTAACTTTTTTAAAGAGAAAAATGGTGTAGAATTGACATATATAACTTGGTAGAAAATAAATGTTTTTAGTTGTAAAACACCGATTAGAGTGGATTCTGGATAGATTCATATCCTAGTTTTATACTAGTATATGGTTTGGCTTCTAATGTTCCACAACCCCAGGAACAGGATGTTTCACATCAAGTAATCTTAGGCAAAGGATCTTCTTTTTAAGCTGTCAATCCTAGGATAAAAGAAATGCACTATATAACAGTGCTCTTAACCTTTGACCTAAAGTCCTCAATATTAATAGGTTACTTCTGCTTCCCATTTTTATTCAATCAGCACAAATTTGTACTTAAAAAAAAAATATTCAGAAACAAAATCTATATTTTTTGTAACATTTACCTTGAGCTTTAACCTATTGACCTCAAAATCAAATTCTTCCTGTTTCATATTTCTTGTATCTGTATAAATTTCTATTCAAATGAGCAAAGAAACTCAGTTATCCAGAAACAAAACAACAAATTAAGAGGAACAGATATTCTATGGTCCCAAGTTTCAGTGAAAAGGGAAGGACAATAAAATTCTTAGAACATACAGATTCAAACCATGCAAAGGGCAATAACTCTATCAATTCATTACACACACTTTAAAATAATTCCAAAAATAAATAGGATCTTCATACAGAAAAATACACATACAATCACAGAATTCTTATGTTTGACATTTTAATAACAGGAATTATAACCTATCTGAGTTACTATGATATAAATTGACTTTACCAACTTGTTTTTGTTTGATAAAATTCATAGTTTCTCACAGCCCCTCAAACCCACTTACACTTTATTCCAGGTTTTCGTAATGTAACAGAAAAAAAAATGAAACCATTTCAATTTTAGAAAATTCTTTGAACCATTAAAAATGAAAATAACAAATTTTCCACCTGCCATTTTAAAAACCTTTGTACAGTTTCTAAAAATTATTTTGTCATAGCCTAATTATAACTCGACTTCCTCTTTAACAGAAATTCAACTCCTATGCTATACATAGTACCCCGACTTTTCCTTCTTACGTAATCATGAGTCTGAGCCAACTAAGTTTGTTTTATTCAAATTCTATAGTTTCAGGTCAATTCTATCTTTAGAATTTTATATTTCATTAAATAATCTAAGCACCACAAATATCACAGCATCTTCTCTTTCTGGACGGGAGTTTCTACGATGGTCTGTACAAGCTGGTTCTGATATATAAATACTTTGATTCTATCAAAGATGAACAGGAATATAAGTAAGACTGAGACATACTGTACCCAGCCCCACTTGATCATGTACCAAAATCCTGTGTTATATCTTATTTCAAGTTAAGGAAGAAGTACTATGTATATACGTTTTTATTCAACAATGTGTTATAAAAGTGTATTATAGATACTACAGAATAATTATTCTTTTGATTATTTTCACAGTAGAATGTATTTACAAGAATTTAATGCATGTTTTTGTATTTTGTACAATGTGGGGTTATTGATCATATGCACATGTCTGTAGTACCCATAGTAAAGAGAACTATAGATTCTATACTGTACTGTACTTTATTATTTAGCAAAACTCAAAAATAATAGAAATACTAAGGGTTCATTCCTTGTATTGCACATGGTAGATCTCGTTAGCTGAAATTTGGCTTCCTATTTCGGTATTTTTGGTTATGAGTACTTCTTGTTTAAAATAAGTTTGGTTTTTGGTCTTCCAAATGTTTCGGTTTTAATGCTGCTGATGAGAGGTAACTCCTTGAAATGCGTCGAATACAGCATAGTATAAATTTACTATATCTAATATTAGTATCTCTTGATTGTTATTTTGAAACTCCTGGGACGATGCCTCTGCATGGTGGACCCTAGGTCCCCGAGGGTATTCGCCAACCCAGTTGTCAGACTTGTCTGACATGATTATTCATTGATTTTTTACAGAAATTACCAGTATTTAGCAAAATTCAAAAATAATAGAAATACTAAGGGTTCATTCCTTGTATTGCACATGGTAGATCTCCTTAGCTGAAATTTGGCTTCCTATTTTGGTATTTTTGGTTGTGAGTACTTCTTGTTTAAAATAAGTTTGGTTTTTGGTCTTCCAAATGTTTCGGTTTTAATGCTGCTGATGAGAGGTAACTCCTTGAAATGCATCGTATACAGCATAGTATAAATTTACTATATCTAATATTAGTATATTTGGATTGTTATTTTATTATTAAAAAAATTTCTACCGTAATAACCCTAATTATTGGACGGCCTAATTATTCGACACTTTTGAACATTCAAGGAAAATTTAATTTTTTGGTAACTATTTTTTCAACGATTTCAAAATTGTCAAAGTTACCATTGTTGTTCTCAGGTGGTGACAATCAGTAATTTTAACTTCTTAGGTAAATTAATTACTTTCAGTCCTTATCGAGTGTTTATTTTGTCTTCCTAAGTTATATAAAGCATCTATCTTAATAAATTTGATTGAAACAAGATCGATTTTTAAGTAAATTTCATTGAATTTTTCCTACTTGGAAATTTACTTTTGAAAAGAAATCCAAAACAAGTCCATAACAGAATTGCATATTCGCGTTTCTCAGAGAAATATACAATCCATCAAAATTCAGTATGGACAAAGATCTGAACCTGCGCAAACAAAAGTCATTCGAAAAAGATATAAACATTGTACGTCACAATTTAAAAACCAATCACTGACCCGCGCAAACTCTCTCCATGACGTCAAATACGACGGACCAATCGCTTAGGAAGAGTAATATATAATGCCCCAACTGATGTGCGCAAATGAAGGAAATTCCCATTCAAAGTATAAATAAATGAAATCAAGTTTTACTATTTCTTTTAATCAAGTAAGAAGTTCAGCATACAAATTCAATCAATCAAATGATCAATACTTACAAATCACGATATAAAAATAAAAACTAATTATTATCGTGCCAAAAAATGCTGCAAAGCACTGCCTTGGTGGTATATTCAATATGTGGGTGGTTGTCATCAGTTCGTTTTTGCACTAGATTTTCTGTTTTTTGTGGAGAGCAATAACAATTACCATAAAAGGCTTGTTGTGTACCCGCGCTTTTTACTATCCACGCTTTTGTCAAGATGTGGTTACTCACTTGCAAAATGTTTTACTACGTACGAGAAGAAAATAGTAAACAGCACGTGTTATAAGTTACGACAAACAAAACATGTTAATCTAACCACAAGTTTTAAACATACGACGTAATGCGTGCTCAATTTAAACGTGTTTTGTGCACATTATATTTAGACATTTTTGAAATTTAAATACATGTATATGATGAAAAAATGATAGATAGACTTATGTTTGTGCATTTAAAGTTAGAAGTTGAAAGAAAGGTTCAGGAAAAAATATTTGTGGAATACATTATAAAAAAAACACGTATATTGTAATTGTCTTGTTTGGCTGAATCTAAAATTTTATTCACATAGTTTGTGGAAAGATTAGGAATAATACCTGAAATAAGTTTTGGAAATGGTAAGAAATTTTTAAATAATCAAAATATCAAATCTTTCTCTTGAATACCCTCGGTGCTCCTATCAATTCACTGATGACATAAATTTTTTTATTTTTACACCCTACTACGATGCCAATTCTTTCTTTATGTTATAATTATATCTTGATAAAGCATTTAATATTGATCATTTATTTTGTTTACTATCCTACATGTTTCATTTTTTTATTTTTCTAAATCCATTCATTGAACTGGGAGGTGTGCGTGTTAAACATGATTTGATTGGATGTTCGTACAAGTTCAGCGTGACTTGGTCAATTGCTGTCTCTTGTGTGTGAGTGGTTGTTTCATCGTGACATATGCAATTTCCAAGATAGTGTTTGCGCAGGTCAGTTTACTCGCCCATGCATTGTCCGTACTGAATTTTGACAGCTTGTATTTGCAAATTTTCAAATGAAATTAACAATGTTTTTACAAAACAAATCCTCTTATCATTGTTAATTAGACATTTAAATGTTATAGTTATAATATGTTCTAAAAAGACGACGAGACTACAAACATTGAAATGTTGTAAAAATCATTTGTGAGATGTTAACGTTTTGCATATTAGTCAACAACATGGTGGGTCGTTTGAAGTTTGCTACTGTTTTTGTCTTCAACATTAAAACAACTATTATTTTGAAGGTACAAAAAGATAAATTCATGAAAGCAAAATGAAATAACAATACCGCAAGTATGACCCATTATTTTGATTGTCTATTCTTAAAGTACATTGACCAGGTCGATCATATGGATTCAAAAAATGACAACAATGTGGACGAAAATATGAAAACTCTATTTTTTCGACGATTTTCAAATTTTCCCCAAAAATATGTGTATTTTAGTGTCGAATAAATAGAGTAAGTACGGTAAGTGAATTTTTTTCACTTTTGATCTTTATTTTCCATTATACTCATGCAAATATAAATTATGTGCTTTATCTGAGTAATGGCAATTATTGCGATGTTTTTATTATTGTGAAAATTGCAATCGGTTGAGGATCGCAATATCAAAAACTAATGCATATATTTACATGTCCAATTTATTCTATATTTGTCTCCCTTTGTCCACATTTACACAGGTAAGTTTCTGGTTATTGATTGCCGACATCCGGAGACAGGTTAGATTGTAGTTGTATACTTATTGTTTGGACAGCTATTATATATATCATTGTAAACTTGTCATAATTAATAAAATAAGATTATTCTTGTGAATTGTTTTGTTTTTTTGTGACCGGGAATTGTCAGGTACTGCAGGGGTAATGATCGTTTGAAAATGAGTATGTGCATAATTTTTTTTTACATGGGTGGTGATCGCAATAATTAAACCTCACAATTTTGCCTGGGTTAAAAGATTTGCAATAATAAGTAGCAGTACATGCAAAAATTTCCAAATTTAAAGTAACAAAACTGTAAAACTTCAAATAATCATATCTGCATAAAATCATATGTTTCTGCCTTCAGTGCTAAATTGTCGTGTTTTTATTTTTTATGTCAATTATTTAATGTTGGATTTTTGTTGGAGTTTACATTGCAAGTGCTTTAGTTTTCTCATTGTCTTGAGATTTTCCCTTTAATTTGCTTTTGTTTCAATTTTTATGATTATGCTAACAATGAAGTTTTATTTCCTTCTCATCATTGGCCTGCCTTGAAATAAACCATACCCAAAAAAAATCCCTTGAAATGATAATTTTAGAGTTGATCCATGAAAAATGAATACGACATATAATTTAAAAGTAACATTTTAACAATTCCAGTAAAAGGATACAGATATCTTTCTTCTGCGTAAGTAATGTTAGTACTAATTACAAATGGTTCTCCAACACCTCGCCCACTAATCCATGTGGTATAAGGAGCTTGCAGGTAGGTTGTAACTGAAATGTGAATCATTTAAAGTTCATTTCACAAGTTTCTGACAGAATAATACCCCATTTGCATTTCAAATCTTCAGAAATAGAATGTCTATATTAGCACAATATAATTGGCAAACAGCCAGCACATTACCACAGGCCATTTCCTGCCACAGTTTCAAAGTTCTTTTGTTACCGGTAATCATTACTGCGAATTATTTTCCCTAGAAGGGGATTGTCTTATAATAGGTACACATCTGATACCTATACAACAAATGGTAACTCGTTGAATTTAATATTAAATACCCTTGAAAAATTGGAAAAGTATACACGAGTGATGTAGCTAAAAAATCTCACAGTAGGTACATCATAATGACCAAAAGGCAGTATTTAAAGTAAGTAATTGGGTAATGAAACCATGAAAATGTCTTAATTATTGCATTTGTTAAATACAACTGTTCCTCTTTTTATTTCAATGGGAAAAGAAAAGTTATTTTTTTAAACGTTTCCATAAACCATAAACAGCTTAGAGAGAATATAATAGATACATTTCACATACCATTTCTTGCTGTATATTCTTTAAATATAGTTGAAAATTCATAGTCATCAGCATACATACTTGTAGAGTTAATTACTGGGGTCTGAAAATATCACAGTTGTATGTAATTTTATACCTGTACATGTTCATAGATGAAATTTCAGTAGTTATCAAAATCTAGAAATTAAGAAATCCATGTGTTTTCTGTTTTCTTAGGGAATGTATAGATGCAGAATTTACCAAAATCTGGAAATCTGGCATAATCTGGAAAGCTTTCACCCATGCATGTAAGAACAAGGTCAAGGATGATAATTCTGACAAAAAAAGCTTAACTACTACATTTGTACTTTAGTATTGTTCTGCAACATGACATTCATCAATGCAGGCATTTTAGCTGTTATGATATTTATACATATATGTATGCAAGGTATCTGTGTTGTAAAAAAAATCCACAAAATTAATATATTGTGTATTAATTATTTCTTTTCAATATAAAAATCCCAGTTTCCGGGTGGTTGATTGTCTGTGTAATTTTCTTATATCTTTTATTTTCTCTTTATTTCGCATGGTGATGTGGTTTATGTAAAATTGATATACCTTATACATTTTTTACCTTTCATCTGGACACTTTTAACGTCTTTATCATGGCTGTATTTTAGTAAAATGATATTTGTTGTAATTAAACAGATATATCATAAGCTACTGGGATATATAAACTGGTCTAAATACACCTCACCTAGCCACTAGAGATACATGTACTACTATTTTTTGTAAATATCCCTCCTGATTATGATATATCTGTCTAAAATAACTCTTGTAGTGGCATCAATTTATAATTCACGGAATCATAAATATTGTCGTTAAGTACTGTTGCTGAGACAGGAATTGTTAAAATATTCATAGCAGTGCATCTAAATTGGTATCATATGATATTTACTAGTACATGTAAGTAATACTCTGCCCATATTAATTCAGTTTTTGACTTTACCTAATTGATGTACCTCAGACTTGAATCTGCTTAACATTTTTTTTAATGTTATTTTGGTTTTGCACTATTCTTGGGTAAGAGCACTTCTGACAAGAATAAGTATTCAAAGTTCATCCAAACTCGTATTTTACAAGTTTGCTGTAAAGGACATGGGTTAAGAATGTCAGATTATTATTACAAATATTTTGTATATATCATATGTCAATTTTTCTTCAATGCATGTCAACATAACTGTTATTACTGTTTTTTCAGAAGCTTACATTATATCTGTTGTCAGTGCCTCTGTGTGCTAATGGTTCTCTCAGACTAATTTTGAGGTCTCCATTCACCTGGTACATGGCTCCTGCTTTTGATGAGTCATGGTTCATATAAGCCATGCTCTCCATTGTGAAAGTAGAATATCTCTGGAAAAAAAACAATATATCACCTTGAAATAGTACCTTGACACAGCTTTGAACTGAAAATATAAATTCTTCTTTCTGACTTAATTAATTCAGTTCAATAAACTTAGTACACAAGAAGGCTAATTATATAATGTTTTATTTTTGCATTAGTATGGTAATCATACAGTGGAAAAGAATACATTTTTAACCTGCCTTGAATAAAAATAGAAAATCGAATTCAACTCAAAATTTTATCTTTTGTTTCAATTCTGGATCTTGCTTCAGATAATACTGTGAAGAAGGCATACAAATAAAAAAATTCATCTGTCATATCTGTTATTCCTTTCATATCTTTTCAATTTTTTTTCTATTTTGATAATTGTGACAAATAAATTTTAAATGTACTACATTTTATTGAATACCAATTTTTGTAAAGTGTAATTTTTAGCTAGCACTTGTTTCCTTAAATTTCAAGGCACAGCAAACAAAAACAAGACCAACTAGATGTCTGGACCAGTGTTGCATGCGAATAAAAGAATTTTTAGCATCCACTGTTCTCAGTTTCCACAAGACTTAAAGTTATCTTCCATTGTAATATTTATCTTAGAATGTAGTAGGTTATTCTATACACGTATTATAATTGACCTAATTAGCAAAAAATCAGTAGAGGTGCAATTCTACAATAAAATCAGAATACATGTAACTGTGCAAAATTTCAGAAATGTCAGATGAAAGGTGTTGGAGTTTCAGATTACACAAAACCAGTACCCTTCAAACATAATGTGCCTAACAATGACTAAACTCAACAAATGATAAATTTTGACATTTTTTTCCTCAAATCACTCCCAAAACGGGAGGTGCATGTATGCAATGTAGTTAGAGTAACTGTGCAAAATTTCAGAAATGCAGGGTGAAAGATGTTGAATTTCAGATTACACAAACTAGGTACCCTTCGAACCAAATGTGCATAAAAATGACTATGTTCAACAACTGATAAATTTGACAATTTTTTCTCAAATCACTCCAAAGAGGAGGTGCACATCTTCAATGTGTTCAGAATAAGTGTTGGAGTTTCAGATTACACAAAGTAGGTAACCTATTCTGTGACGGACGGAGTGATCTGACTCTTAGACCTGCTTCCGCCTTCAGCAGTGCATGTAATTTCATGTATAGATAACCATAAATTTGAAAATCTGGGCCAGTTATTCAAAAATGAACCATGATTTTCATTTTGAAATTTTTTCTTCTTTGCTTAGGCCACACCAAATTGATTTTTAGTTCTTTGGATTTTTGGATGACAAAAATAGGTGACAGAGCGAATTTTTTATTTTAATTTTTTTTCTTCAGGGCTAGTTTTTTTTCAGGCGAATATCAAATTTATGTGCGGAACACATTTTACTAACTAAAATATTGCAAAAAATGGGTAAAAATAACAATTTCGACAAAAGAGGGCAACAATTTTAATTTTAAATTTTTTCAATGAAGAATATGGGGCGATTTTTTTAGGATTTTCTTCAAAATGAAGCGACAAAAATATTTTTTCTTAAAATTTACATAGTCCAAAATTTGGAGTGGCAAATTCCAATGAACTAAAGATCAATTTGGTGTGGCTTTACATATGAAGCAATGAACATTTGCAGAATGGTTAATCTTATGACTTAAATTTAGTGTATCCAAGCAAAAATATGTATAGAAACATTGTTTAACAAAGGAAATATCAGAATTTTAAAAATTGGTAGCTTCTGAACTATCAAACCCATGAGATTTGACATAAAAGAATAAGAGATAATGAGAGTTTATTTTATAAACACTTACATATAATTTGTATTCAAATAAAAGTATAAGTTTTACACCAACAACCCTTTCAGAGTCCTGTAATGGCATCTCTAAACGGAAGTCAAGTCCATCAGCCTTTCCGTCTCTATTCCAATCATCTTCTCTTGACTGAAATATATACATTCTTCATAGTTTAGTGTTGATTATCATATTACATGTAACTACAATGTACCTAGACCACTCGGTCACTGATGCCACCCCAACAATTTGGACTACATGTACTTGTATTTGTTTTACAGACTGTAGACTGCCTATAGTATGTGCCTACATTGTATCGCTGTACAAAATCGTAAAATTCTTCTGATTAATCAGAGTACCTAATAAGATATACACACATGTAGGAACAAAGAATACATACAAGCTCCTGAGAAAGGGACATTGATTATAAGTTTCCTGATATAAACATCAGTGTTCTTGGAGCTATTTAGTGCTACTAAATAAGTAAGCTGCTGATCCATACTCAAGACCACATGAAGACCATGTTCAATCATTTTAGGTGCTGTCTCACTGATACATACCTCATAATTACATTTTCATAAGTTATGTATTCAATTAATTTATCCTGTGCTTGCCTTTTTGGTCGGCTATTTTCCATACCAAAGACCCCCATTTTTTATCAATGGACAATCTTTTCCCATATATAATCCTCTTAGATGTTGTTTCACTGACACATACCAAACATCTTTACTTTTTTGTAAGTTTAAGTGTCATTCCTACAGCTATACAAAATGAGTTCACTTAGTATAAACATGTACTAACAATGTATGCAAGTATAAAATGCTTGTTATCATTTGTCTGAATCTTAACACTGATAAAATGTAATATTGTATTGAGTATGTATACACTTTTTCAAATGTACCATTCCAGATATTGTGAGTTTTGTGGTTGTGATCCTCTAGGAGGAAATGAAGCTGATTGTTGTTACGTATGTAACTGCTGACTTTCCTGTCGTCTTATATAATCCTATACGTTTACTTAGAAAAATCAGCATTATTTACTTGCTGGTAGAGAAAACATTAGGAAATTTTAATTATGAAACAATATATCACTTAAAAAAGTTTTCTAAAAAAGTCTTAGGAAAAATTAGGCGACAACATATTGCTAGGAAACTAACATTATTTTTCAAAAAAAGAACATAGAATAGGACATTTAGGCTGCCCTTTTCAAACCAATGAGCCCCTTTTACTCGTATTGGTGCCCTGTCCTTTTGATATCCAAACCAGAACACTGCTTAAGTTATTTCTAGAGATTACAAAAAATCTTACCTGGATCAAAGGAACCCTGAGATTCTGTTGCTGTAGTTGGTTGTAACGTTGAAATGTACTGTAAGTTAAAAAGCTACCTTCATTTGCAAGTTCAACAACCAGTAGAAGTTGTTTCTTAAATTTGACATCTGGCATCTCTTCATAGTAACTCTCTTTTAACCAAAAACCTGATAAAAGATAAACAATTTCTAGTAATGCATTCTACTATACATATATGTAAATAAAATTACACTAATGTTTATCTTTAAGGTGGCAGTACTCTAAGTAATAATCAGTGTGCTAGTACATGTTTATTCAATTAAGAAAGTTTGGATTTTACTGCCAAAGAAAAGTTATTTCAGGCTTGTAAAATCCTTGAAAACTGCAATAACCAGTTCAAAAATTCAGGCAATCTATCACAGTAAGAGCTTCTACATGTAGTTTGAGTACAAAAATACATTCATATGTAACTGGGCAATGTTTTAATTTCTGTTTGATGGATGTACAGAGAAATATACCTGTAACTCAATTTCTCTTTTGACAAAAAAATGAAGAAAAAATCTGATAAAATATACCTGCAACTCTACTGTATGAGCAGCCAAAATACATTGACTGTACATTTAAAAATGATACATTTATCTAGTCACTGACTGTATATCAATTTTACTCTGATGTCGCTATATACAAGACCTTGGAATTTTCTTTATGACGCTGTTAAATGCAACGGTTTTGCAGTGATTTGACGTTGCCGGCTACAATGCAGAAATTCACTGCATTTCAGCTATTTTTGACAGATTTTCTGTTGCACAATAAACAGAATATGTGTACATTGTCTCTTAATATAAAGTTTATTACTGAAGCAAAGCGTAAGCGCGGTGCCTGTTTCTGAGCCTTGTCCAAATAAATTTTATATTCGGAGACAAAGTACTCATATTCTACATGTATATTTATGCTTTCAAGACTCCTAAAAAGTTATATTTCCTAGTAATTTTTTTTTTGGAGAGGGTGATAATTGTTTTCCTAATGTGCTTTTTTTCTGGGGGAAGTTGTTACAAAAAATTCGAAGTATTTTAGGTAGGGATATAATAAAGGGGTGAAAAAAACGTGTTACATTTGGTGAGGGGGTAAACATTCCTAAAAGTAACATTTTGAGATTGAAGTTTACAAGAATAAATATTTACACTGATGATAATTTGAATGTAAGCAAAAAATATATCAGTTTTAGTGTGAAGATTTTTTCATTATTTTTTGATGGGGGTGGGCTTTTTGTTGGATCTAGACAAAAATGCCTTCTATAGGAAATTTTTTATTAAACGTACATCACCACCCACATGACCTTTGATCCTTAACCATTAATTTCATGAAATTTATATCATTTTTACATCAAACCCAAACTTTAATCTAAATTTAATTGTATCTTCAACAATCTCCCGTGTAGAAAACTGAAAAACTGGAAGTAAACCGAAGTACCGGTGGGAGTGATAATAAAAGAGAACTACCAAATTCTACTCACTATTAAAGAAACTGCAATGGATGTATCCAAATTGCAAAAATCAAAATTCTAATATAAAGACAAATAGGTTCTTAAATGAGTTCAGTCTTTCCCGGGTGGAGCACAGTGGAATGAGGGGAAAGACGCTGAATTTTTAAAAACATTTTCAAGTTCTTCATTTTTGAACAAAACATGTATAAGTACCTATTTCTTCCATAAATACATGATTTTTAGGTTTCCTGTAGTGTACCTAGGTAAATTCATTGAGTACAGTCGAAGTAGTTAATGTTACATCTGATTGGTCAAAAGGTATGACAAAAGAATTCTGATTGGACGTAACAACAGTGGCATGTGCAACAATCTTCCATGGGTAATATCCGACTGAAAATAGCCATTTACAGTGGAAAATAAGGTTTGATATTCCTATAAGAAAATTCAGATCCTGATCTTTGGATCAAGTGAATTTGATGCTCCTTATACTTCTTCCTATTAAGTTTCAATTTAACCCCCCCCCCCTCTTTCTCCTTCTACTGACGAAACTCTATAATCCATGAAACAGACATATCAACAGGTCTGGTCAAACTCGCAAACATGAGTATACATGTACGGTGAACTGAACTCACTTTTGCGAGTATGACGCCGTCAACTTACTCCCAAATGTGAGCATCTTCTTTCACCTGTAATGCAAACGCGTAATCTGTCATATCTGTAAATTTGCGTATATATTTTCTTTAAACATTTTTGCAGAGCAAATTTAAAATCTACCGTGCCATTATGGAGTAATTCAAGGTCAAAGTTGACTGGAAGTTGGGCGATCTTTCAGAAGTTTATAGCATAGATAAATACATTTCATCTATTTTTAGGACTTAATCTAACATAAATGG
This sequence comes from Mytilisepta virgata, assembly GCA_028015205.1. Lineage (NCBI taxonomy): Eukaryota > Metazoa > Mollusca > Bivalvia > Mytilida > Mytilidae > Mytilisepta > Mytilisepta virgata. Next base: position 48,540,693 of record CM051521.1, on the reverse strand, counting down.
ATGAATTATTATTTAACGTCCAGTGACAACCAGGTGCATATCAGGATGAGAACATGTTAATATGGTAATGAATATGATCCCTGCTTTGTACTAGATTGTGACACGCTGAGCTGGATTTTTAACGTGCTAGCTCACGGGGTAACTGTCTGCAGGAAGACATATCACCCCCCTCGCGGAGAAGCACCAAATACCAATAATCTTAATGTCTTTGGTTTGACCCAACCGAGGATCGAACCCACAACCTTCCACACTGGGGGCAAGCACAAGACCACCGAGGCAGTTTAACTCACATAAAAGGACATTAGCTGTGTTAAATGAGGTACAGAAAGAATATATATATATTTTTCAATTTATTTTTTTATGACCTTTTTAACGTTTATTTTTAGATAATACATAAACATAAATCACTTCTGCATACGAAACTAAAGATGTCTAAATGTTTCAGTAGGTCTTTAATTGGTTTTTATTTATATATTTTTATTTCAAAAACTATTTTTGATATATAATTATTTTCAAATATTTTGTATTTCTTTTGCAATTTCTGTATATTTACTAAATATACAAAACTCTGGTGAGATACTATTCCAGCCATGGCATTGGAGATTTCACCAAAAATATTGAATGCTGGCTGGGACTATATAACTAAGTTAGTTATAATTGTTCCAGATGCTGGGAAGGAAAACTAGCTTTTGAGAGTCTACTCAATGCGAGTTCGACTAGACCTGATGAAGCCCTCTTGTCAAGACTTTCACAACACAACTCCTTCACTTTGCTTGCTGCCATGTTATGTTTTAAAGAAATTGTCAATTGTAAAACCCCCGATATTGAAATGCAATCATCAAATTCTATTGACATTTATGCTTTCGAGACGCGACGGCCATACTTCCACGTCGTCCATAGGACGTATCGGCCATGCTGCCACATCGTCCATAGGACATATCGGCCATACCTTGAAAAGACGTATCGGCCCTATTTTAAATATTTATTCCATTGTTGTAATAACATAAAATATAATAATACAACAAGTATCATTTCATAGTTGTAACATAAATATGATTTTGTAGTATTTATTATGTACAAGTTTGCCGGTTGAAAGAGATATAAATATGATTTTGTTGTAGTTTGCCGGTTTGAAAGAGATATAAGAAATAAAGATAATATTTTTGCTTTGTATTTTATTTTTTCCGGTTTGAAAGAGTCAGATCAAGACTATATATTTATTTTTACTTCTGTACATCTGCTGTAGTTTTATATTTCTGTTTTGCAGAACATCATTCGAAGAAAGAGACTCAGTACTGTGAATTTAACAATTACATAAAAGGGACACCAAACGAACTGCTAATACCAAGATGGAATGTGCACCACTGAATTGAACATCTTTTTACTAAATATATAAGAAATAAAGATAATATTTTTGTTTTGTATTCTATTTATTTGCTGGCCACAATGCACACAAGGGTATGACGTGATGAACAGCAATTTTCACAATGATTGCAAGTGACATTTCACGTTACTTTTATGCTGCAAGGTCGGTACTTCAAAAAGACTGCTCAAACAGCTTGTATTGTTACATGAATTTCACTACTCAATGTATGTTTGTATCCACTTGAACTCAGCTTGGGTGCTGTTGTTTTTATAGTGATCTCGTTTTGTATTTCCTTTACAATTTCTTGACAAAAGCAATTAACAATCTTCTTAAATTTGAAAATTAATCATAAGCATAATTAATACTTATGTTCATCAAAGAAATGATAATAAGCAATTAACAATCTTCTTAAATTTGAAAATTAATCATTATCTGATTCCTTAGTTTTATATTTCAAAACTAAACTTATTGTTTTAACTATGACAGAAAACCATGGACGACGCGTCTTCACAAAGTATGGCCAATGTTGTCCTATGGCCGATACGTCTTTTCAAAGTATGGCCGATGTTGTCCTATGGCCGATACGTCTTTTCAAGGTATGGCCGATACGACTATGGACGACGTGGAAGTATGGCCGAAGCGTCCTGTACCGACATTTATCACACCTTTGATCTATTTTTATTCACATTTTTGATTCAGGTACAAATGTACCAACATAAACAGTTAAATGTCATACTTATTTCTTTTTTGTTTTGCAATATTATAACTTTATCTAAATTTGAAGCAATATATCAAGACTCGCCGCCAGTAATTCAAAACCCAATAATACAAATTAACATGGTTATTTACTATATGCCCGCGTCGTTTTATTATGAAAAATAGAGAAATAACATGCTTCAACTTGTGAAGTGAGGCAAGATGTATTCCAACTTACTTGTACTATTCCTATCATTTGTAACACTTACCATAGCTTCTGTAAACGACAAACAATGGAGGTATAACTGTAACAAACAAAACAACAACTAAAATAATAGAAGCCTTTGAACAAATATGAGTTTTGTATCGTCGTAACTCTGGTTGTGAAAATACTTCGTATACCGCCATTTTTAAACAAATCAGGAACGGACTGAATGAATATAGTTTGCGTGCGTTTGGATATCCACCTTTCGATAACCTATCGGACACACTTCATTTAGTAAAGTAGTAGACTCAGTTTTTACGTTTTGTATATTTCTATGTTTTGTGAATAAAATGTTATTAAATGCTTTGTATCAAATTATAGTGTAATTTATTTCATTATACCTGTGAATTATTTTAGTTTGCGTGCGTTTGGATATCCACCTTTCGATAACCTATCGGACACACTTCACTTAGTAGTGTAGTAGACTCAGTTTTTACATGTTTTGTATATTCTTTTGTGAATAAAATGTTATTAAATGCTTTGTATTAAATTATAGTGTAATTTATTTCATTACACTTGTGAATTATTTATTTATTGTAATTTATCATAATTAGTAGTAATTAATTATTTTATTGTAGTCATTAACACCTGGGACTATTATACTATTATACTTTTATTAGTATAATAGTCCCAGTTAACACAGGGGCCCGACTTCTGGAAATTTATTTCTTTTTTATTTTATTTTTTTTTGTTATCTTATCTAGTTTGCGTTTATTATCAATGAGCTATACACTATCCACGTCCTTATACTAAAAAATGATCGTGGCAGAGGTAGGAAATCCAAAATGGCGGCTTATATCCCTTTAGGATTTTTTAGTATAAGGACGTGGATAGTGTATAGCACATTGATAATAAACGCAGAATATTCATTGTTACAGTGAATATTTATTAAAAGTACTCATGAAATAAGATAACAAAAAATAAAATAAAAAAGAAATAAATTTCCAGAAGTCGGGCCCCTGTGTTCATTAAGACATAATGACTTGACTTGGACTTTACTGACTTAACAGTTTTGGTTTGGATTTGTTGTCTCACTATATCTGGATTTTGTTCTTTCTGGTTCATGTACTTTTGATCTTACTGTTTGGGTACTAATTCAATCTAATTTACCCGTGCAGTAACCCATAAAGCTACCCAGTTCTTAATTCTGATTGGCTGTACATACTTTCTACACTTTTCTTTTGTTCCTAGGAAATTGGTAGAGGGAAAATTGATAAGGAAAAATGGCTGTTTCCCTAAAGTTTTGATACTTGAATTCTTACTGTAACTACAAGCTCATGCCAAGAAAATACTCTTATAAGGTTTGTTTCTACTAATTCTAGTCCTAAACTTGTCCAAACTAATTACTTTTAGCCAGAATTAATGGTTGAATGTGTGATTCTGAGAGAAAAGAATGTGACATGATAAAATGATAATTTTGAAAATTATAAAATATGTTTAATATAATAAATATTATTAATTTACTTAAAATTTATAATTAACAGTTAATTCCTTCAGAATAATGTAAATCTGATAATTATAGCCTAGAATGGAGTATGAGATAATCAGAGTGTGATTCTGTTAAATAACTGAATAAATGAATATAATATTTTAAACATTAAACTTTGATAATTAAGCGCATTGTTCAAAATTAGTATTTGTGTATATATGTGTATTTTAGTCTATCTGACTATAATAAGCAAATTTTGTTATGCAGGTCAATTTTAATAGTCATCCGTCGGAACAGACGATGTAGACTTTTTGTTTACCAGCGCCTAATGTATTATTGAAAGACAGAGGTCTCAGTTACACCTCATGTGAGGTAAGATTCATGTTAAATGTGTGTGTGTGTGTGTGTGTGTGTGTGTGTGTGTGTGTGTGTGTGTGTGTGTGTGTGTGTGTGTGTGTGTGTGTGTGTGTTTTTAATTGTAATTGTTTGTGTGTATATTTTGTTCGTGCAAAATATTTTGCACTGTTTTCTGTAATGTCTCTTTTTATGTGCAATATTAAATTTGGTTGTTATTACACTTTAAAATGGTCAGAAAATATAAAGAAAATAACACTTTTCATGTAATGCATATTTTTATTAGAAAACATACTTGAATCTAGGGTAAGAGTTATTATAAATTTTAAATATGTAGTTTTCACATATTTTCACTTATTTTGTATTTATTTTGAAGTATTTGACAAGGTAGTAATTATTTTGTTAAAAATAGGAAATGTGTATATAAAAGTAGTAGAGTTATCTTTCTTAGTACGGAACATTGTTATTTATATTTTAGGGTCATCCATCTATCAACATACGTCTGATCAATTCAAATATTGAACTCACTGACTTGGTTTTTAGTGGAAAACCCCTGAGAAACTTGGTTACAGTAGTCATAGGTAAAATGTTACTTCAACTACATATATCCGGTAACCATCATTTAAATTTTTATCTTAAAGGTATATATTTTTCAAGATTACAAAATTTCAATTTTTTTAATTCCTAATTATTAGCTACACTTTACAATAGTATTTTTGTTCATAGAACTGCGTTTTCCCTATCCTTCTGACTATGGTAAATTAGAAAATATTCAGTGCCTTTAGTACGAAAAAAGTAATTTTTAGCTCACCTGGCCAAAGGCGTCGTCCGTCCGTCGTACGTAGGTTAACTTTTCACATTTTAATCTTCTACTCTGAAACAGCTGGGCCAAATGGACATAAATTTGACAGGAAGCATCTATGTAAGGTCCTTTATAAAGTTTGCTCATTTCGTCCCGATCGGACAACAAATGTTGCCACCATGGGCAATTAATGTTTCTGATTGGATGAGTTTTCAAAAATCTTCTCCCCTGAAACTGCTTGGCCAAAAGGAACAAAACTTGACGGGAAGCATACATGGTAGGTTCTTTACAAAGTTTCCTCATTTTGTCCCGATCAGACTACAAATATTGCCGCCATGGGCAGTTCTTGTTTCTGAATGGCTGATATAAAAAAATCTTCTTCTCTGAAATCGCGTGGCCAAATGGAACAAAACTTGACAGGAAGCATCCATGGGAGGTTCTTTACAAAATTTCCCCATTTCGTCCCTATCGGGCAACAGACATGGCCGTCGTGGGTATTCTTGTTTCTCATTGGTTTATTAAAAAAATACTGCTTGGCCAAATGGAACGAAAATTGACAGGAAGCATCTATGGGAGGCTCTTTACAAATTTTCCTCATTTCGTCCCGATTGGGCAACAAACATGGCCGTCATGGGCAATTCTTGTTTCTCATTGGTTGATAAAAAAGATAAAATTTTCTGGAACTGCTTGGCCAAATGGAACGACAGTTGACCATAAACATCTATGGGAGGTTCTTTACAAATTTTCCTCGTGTTGTCCCGATCGAGCTACAAATATGGCCGCAGTGGCAGTTCTAATTGGCTGATATAAAAAAAACCTTCTCTGAAATCGCTTGGCCAAATGGATGGAAACTGACAGGAAGCATATACGGATGGGAGGTCCTTTATAAAATGGACTACAAATATAGCCGCCATGGACAGTTCTATTTTCTGATTGGCTGATATAAAACAATTTTCTCCTCTGATGTCGCTTGACTAAATGGAACTAAACTCGACAGGGTGCATCTGTAGGAGGTTCTTTTCACCGATCGAGCGACAAACATTGGTTGATTAAAAAACAATTTTTATCTCTGGAACTGCTTAGCCAAAACTGTCAGCCAGACTTGATACAATATAGGAAGGATCTATGGAAAGTCTTTTATGAAATTATTTTTTTTCATCATGATTGGACGACGAACATGGCTGCCATGGACAATTCTTGTTTCTGATAGGCCATATGGAACAAAACTTGACAGGAAGCATCTGTTGGAGGTTTTTTACAAAGTTTCCTCATTTTGTCCAGATCGGGCGACAAACATGGCCCCCATTGGCAATTCTTGTTAGAGATTGGTTGATTTAAAAAAAAAAACATTCTCTGAAACTGCTGGGCCAAATGGAGCCAAACTTGACAGAAAATGTCTATGGGTTATAAAACATCTACAGAACCGCAGAATTGCTTGAAACCAAACATGGCCTGAATGTTCCTAATAATGTGCTGACCAAGTGTTGTTACTTTGGTGCCAATCCCTCGTTCAAGATGGCCACCAGGAGAGGACTTAGGCTAACATAAGACCCTATAGGAAATACATGGAAAAATCTTCTGGAGAACCGCTGAATTTTAGAATATGTTGACCTGCAAGTAGAAAGACCTTGATGCAGAAGAATTTGGTTCACACATGCTTACCACACATCATACTGATAAGGAGAAGTGACTTCTCTCTTTGAGGTACACCAATAAAAACAGCTTTCATGGCAGGTGAGTGATACAGGCTCAGCCTCTAGTTACTTATATTTCCTATATCTTTTTTTAATGGTATAATAAACACTACCAGGTTTGACCAAGTTTTAAAAATATATAGAGGTTATTTCAAGCGGTTGCCTGTTCAATGACATCCATACTGTTGCAAAGCGTACAAAAAAGTTTGCAAATGAGATACAACTAAACAGAGCAGTACAGGAAATATGAGGTTGGGTAATTGACATTCCAAAATGACCATTGTTTTTAAAAACTGAATAAAAGGAGATGAAATATCAAATTACAGTCCAGTGTTATTATTTTTATTCAATGAAAAGTGTTAAAAATATCAATCGGAAATGCTCATTAATGACAGATACTAAAATGTTACTTCTTCTTTCCTCTATATCTCTCCCCCAACAGTGGTTGGAGTACACCAACTTTCCACTAATGGTGAAGTGTACGTAATTAAGCGCCTCTTACGCTTATCGGGAATCAGAACGTGCGCCGTTAGTAACTAGCGAGAAAAATGGACGACGCAAGATCGATTAGGTAGATTCAAAGGTAAAAGATACCTACTATCAAAGCAGTCCTAAATGAATTTAATGGAAAAAGATCTCCCAACCAGGTAGTTGCGTCCAAGGTAAGACTTGATTCGAAAGATAATGAGAAAAAGCTACAAGACTGGAAAGAGGGACAAAGAATTGTCGAGTTGTTTCATCTCGCAGAACAATTGAAGGCCGGTAAAAACTTTTCATTCTCATTGTTTCTTCACATGTGTTGTGGTGAGAAAGGATATGGAGGTGGGAGTTTCTTTACATCCACTGCACAAAATGTCCCTACATGAACCTTGTATCTACGGGAAAGCAACATCGAAGGAAAGAAAATAGTGGCGGGATGATGATATTTGATATCAACACAAAATTAAGTTTAGGTGCGAAAAAGTACAATTAAGACTTATATATATCACCATATACGCATACAATCATATAAAACAGAGCAAAAAAAAACGCTCAATCATTAAAGTTTGTTTCAAGTACATGAAGAATTATGAAGAAAAAATTACAGATTCTGTGCCACTTTTGCTTGGCAATTCTGATGGTCCACTTCGAGAAGTGTGTAACATTGGGGTTGGGGGACTTGGAAGAGGGGCAAAACATAAGGAGAGTGGGATGACACACTATCGGAAAGTGGGGGGGGGGGATTTGAAAGAGGGAAAAATGTGTATTCTTAAGAAATTGTGAAAAGGTAACAACAAATCTTTGAACCAGCTATTGCTATTAAAGGACTTCAAAGTTAGCTGTCTTTCTGCTATTCTCCATTGATTGGAAGTTTTTTTGTGATCTAGTAATGGTCCCAAATAAAGCCAAAATTTTTATATGTATTTCAGCTTCAATAAGTATCATGCTAGTAAGTATATATATATATAGCTGGGTCTGCTGTATTGGAAGATAAAGATAGTGGCTGCTTTAGTAGTTTCTTATGATACAGATCAAGTGTAGTAAGTGATTTACTTTGCGGAATCAAGATTTCAAGCCCATCAGTTAGATTTAGCAATACATATGTTTTCACGAGTGTCAGTATTGTTACTGGGTCTAATCCATTGGTTCCATGTAGCCCTGATCCCATTAAACTATATAAGGTGCGTCTTGCTTTTTTGATATTCTCATCTACTGTTGACTGGACTGAATTTTTTTCTGATTTATGTATTCCAATGTGCGTTGCTGTTTTTACCACTGGCATTGGTTTATCATCCATAATCCAAAATCCTTCTCCAATCTCTGTTGTTTTTGAAGTTGTTTTTACAGGCAATATTACACTTTTGGTTGGTTGTAATAAGTACCCTTCTCTGCGACTGAAGTCAAGAGCAATATTAACCATTGACTGTATCTCAAGTGTATTTGATGCTATAATGGCAACACCATCCGCGCAAGTAGGTGCCCACAGTTTATTTTTCCAATATTTCCGCCAAGTCCTGTTTCACACAGAAGATCCAGTAGAGTGTTAATATGAACTTTATATAAATCAGCGCTTATCGCCCCACCTTGACGTACTCCTTGATCTACTAGGAAGGGTTCAGAGATTTGCCCATTGTACTTAATACATGTTGCAGCATTTTGATATAAATTTTGAATCATTAGTAGAGATTGATCAGATATCCCAATTTGGAAAACCCTTCTAATTAAATTAGAATGGACAACAACGTCAAAAGTAGATTTCCCATCTAACATCGCAATGTAAGTTGGTCTTTTTAAGTCTTTATTTTCTCTCTCATATTCTTCTATGATCAATTCACACATTAGAGGGGTGGTATCCTCAGTAAATCCACTTTTTAATGGGTTTTGGGTTTCAATATTTTTTTCCATTTTTTCTTTGTTTTATGATTTTTTCTATTATTTTCGAAAAAGTAGGTGTAACTGTAATTCCACGGCAATTTTTAAGATCTTTAACATCGCCTTTATTTTTAAATACTGGAAATAAGGTGCCAATTGTGAGTAGATCTCGGACAAAACAGTGTTTGAAAGATATATTTATAAGTTCACACGTACGACTTCTTAGTTTCTCACCACCATATATAATGTTTTCTACTGTTATTCCACAGCTTTATTTCTATTTAAACTGTCTATTGCTTTTTCGATTTCTTCAATGGTTACTTGTTCATGAGTATATCTGTTTTGACAAATATCCGATATAACTTTAACTTCCCTTTCTACATTTTCTAAGGTTTTTTAATCAAACTTAAGATTTACTGTCTTTTTAGCAAGTTCTCCAAAGTGTATTTGCCAACCTTTCATAATTTGTTTATCACTGTGATATAGATGATTACCGACATTGAGCTCATCTATGTATTTTGACATTTTTCTTCTTTGATTTCTTATCATTCTAAAAAGAGTTTTGGTGTCTGTGAATTTAGACTCAGTTTTTGTTTTTCATTTATTCTTCTTGTGGCTATTTCTAATCGACATTGTTTTCTTAAATCATAAGTTCTTTCTTATGTTTTGTATCAAAAAGATGTTGTTTGTCAATAACACTCCCTTAATTTTTCAGTTATAAAATGTTGTTTTCTTTTTATTAATAGCTTTACGAATTTCCTCGGTCATCACTTGTAATTTAGGTTTTCGTTTCCTTTTATTTGATTTAGTAGCAACAGTATTAGATGCATTGATTATGATTTCATTTAAACTATTGAAGGCGCTTTCAAGATCCTCTCTCTTCTGTATGTTATGTTTAGACAAGACAATTTCATTAGAGATGTAATTGACATATTTTTCTATGTCAATTTTGTCCCAATTTATCCTCTTATTTACAGTAGTTACTGGTGTTGGAGAGTTTTTTCTGATTATATAACATTGACAATATCAAATGATGATGATCTGATACATTTAAAACTGCGTTTAATTTCTGTATATTAGTTATGTACTCAGCATATTTATCTTGATAAAGAAAATAATCAATGGCAGTGGCATCTTTCCCATTGGAATGTATAAAAGTAAGTCCAGTTTCTTTTGTGCTTAATTCATGGTTTTGCATAAAATCTGTAATGCATTTCTTTCTCTGAGACGGAGCATCAATAATGATGTCTTCATTAAAGTCAATTCCGATTATTATCTGATGTGTATTAGAATAGGTATACACTATCTCATGTAATTGGTCTATACATTCTAGCAGTTCTTGTACATTGTTAGCTGGTCCTTTGCATGGTAGGTATATTGAATTAATATAATGTTTGGATCGCCTGCTAATTCAATACATCGTATTCTATTGCATTCAGCTTTTAATGGTGAAATTAGGGGGTCAAGTTCTTTTTCCACAATATCGCTACACCGCCATACCCTCTCGACAGATGAATAGGGGATAGTGTATTTTCAGAGTCAACTGATTTCCCTGTGCCTATGTATTTTGAGTGAATTTCATTCAACATATTAAGTTGACATTCAAACAGCCAGTGTTTTTGTAGCAAGTAGATATCTATTTCTTCCTTCATTTCATAGAAGAATGGGCCACATGTTCGCACATTTTTACAGTTAAAATTTAAGATTGTCAGTTTCTTCTGATCACAGTCATTAAAATGTAATAAAACTTTGTTTGTACAGTTAGTATTTACATAATCGGGTGTCTATTTGTATGTTGTTGAATTCAGGCTGGCCTGGTATAAAAAAAATGATTAACCAACCCAGACTTGTCTGACATGATTATTCATTGATTTGTTATAAAAATTACCAGTATTTAGCAAAATTAAAAAATAATAGAATTACTAAGGGTTCATTCCTTGTATTGCACATGATAGATCTCCTTAGCTGAAATTTGGCTTCGTATTTCGGTATTTTTGGTTATGAGTACTTCTTGTTTTAAAATAATTTTAATTTTTGGTCTTCCAAATGTTTCGGTTTTAATGCTGCTGATGAGAGGTAACTCCTTGAAATGCATCGTATACAGCATAGTATAAATTTACTATATCTAATATTAGTATCTTTGGATTGTTATTTTGTATGAGTTATAGGCTGGTAGTACAAAGGTTGCCCTTCTATTGTCTGTTTATACTGGTTATCTTATCTTGATTGATTTATATTTCTCGACTCGCGCCTGATTGCTTCGTATGTTCCAGGCAATTGTCTGAGTTGATATGTTGTATTTTTACGTTCAATTCTGTGGTTCTGTTCATTATTGTCATAGTTACCAGCAATTGGAGTAACTTCAATTAAGTTGTTTTTACAAATGTTACGGGACTCTAGGTTTGTTTGCTGTGGGTATTGTCTCAGTACTTCTCTTTGAGCGAGATTTTGATATTGCCAATCTTCATTTTTTGGTTGAGACCAGTATTGATTCGACCTATGTGGTTCTCTGAACCTTTCTTCATGCTGCTCATACTGACTATACATAGTTGGTTCATTATAGGTTTGATAAGAACTATTATAGTAATATCTTGGTTGGTATGAAGGATGTATATATCTGTTGTCATCTGACAAATATCTTGTTGTACTATGTACATTATAGGTGTCATTAGTTGTAATTTTACTATCGTTTTGAAGTTTATTTAATTCATCATCAACTTTGGTTAGAACAAACTTTGTAACTTCCAAGCATGCGCACAACAAACCTAATAAATGTAAAATATATAACAATTGTGTGTATTAAAACAATATATATTTAGTTTAACGCAAGTTTGCTTGATTAATCTATAAGAATCGGTATTATTCTCTTAAAGGTCAAATTCATATGTGTGAAAAATTCGAAAAAGGGGATGAAATTGCTTTGCGCGCATATGGAACTATATCGGTCATAATTAATTTAGGTAACTCTGTTTAGACTTATTAACTGGTTACCCAATTATCGTGTACTGGTCCCGTTCATGCCAGACATTTATCGTACCTCGATAACTTTGTATTGATTATAGCACGTACTCCTCGTCTTCACTTTAAAAAAAATTTTTTCATTTGAAATATGTAGTAACATTTCACATGGATTATAATTCCAATATATGAAATTGTGAAAATAATTAATAACATGAAATTTATTACAATTCATGTCCATACTTATACAAGGGTTATAGTGCAAGTTTTTCTTTAATTTTTCAAGGCACAAGAAAAGCGATTTTTTTTTTTTTTTGGTAAAATTGATTTAAGTTTTTTTTCAAGTGAATTTACAGGTAAGAAATTTGATCTCCGCAATTAACATGCTGTGTGTTTCAGGAAATTATAACAAATTAACGATTTGACATTTATATTGTACCTTGACTGTCCGGATGTTTATTGTTCCAACCCTTAATTAAGGTACACGGGTACATTGTAAGTATACAGGTAAACCGTTTGCTGACCAAATACAGCGTGATTTCATTTTTAACGCTACATTTTTCGATAATTAATGCAGCATTTTATTAAAGAGGTGTGTGTGTAAGGGGCGATCACAAAGAATGCAGAGATGAAATATAATTTCAAATGTCAGATAAGTAACATTTTAATTTATTTTAAATTAATAATTTATCTTTTTTGGTATTTATATATTGTAAACATTTGACATATTATATAATAAATTCTATTTACTCGTATGAGCGATATTTACTTTTTTATGACAAGGTATAAGCTGATTGAGATGAGCGCCATCTAGAATAATTTCATAACAATCGTAAATAATAACACATTTCAACCTTATTTTGAAGCTAGAAAAATGGGATCCAAAATTAATTGGTCATCATAATTATGTTCTATCATATATTAACTTTATTTTGTAGGGTTGGATGGTATTATATATCAAGAAGAAAACATCGAAATTATTTTTCGAAAATGAGTTCTTATGCAAAATTCACATATGTGATATGTATTTATTAAGCGTTAAACACGAAAAATTTAAATGCGATTTTATGCCCTGGACTGATTTAAAGTACACATTGAAAACGACCATGTGATAAGCTATACAATGAGGAGTTGGATGGTGTCAAACACATCATAACAAATAAGTTATGGGCATATAATTAACAAATCCCATTGATTTGTATTGATACATCGACAGCCATTATTTGACACCTACGTACTACCAGCGGTCACGTGATGACCGAGATAGCTGGCTATGGGTAATTACACTATTTATACCTATAATATATGTTTATTCTTAATACCAAATCCGATGCAGTTCAACAATATAAGGACAGAGCTATGCTAATGCAAAAGTGGGGGTCAAGTATAGTATAAGAAAAACTATTTGCCTATTAAAAATGGGTAATTAGGGTATGCTCTTGAAGTGACATGGTCGATAGGTTGAAAAATTGACAGGGTTGACGGATCTTAAACCCGTGACTTGGCATGATGACAATATGAATCATTTAACTGCATAACAATCTCACAGATAGACCATACTACTTTACGATAATTTATAAAACGAAATTCTGAACAAATCTTAATATTTGGGGTTAAATTGCGTGAATATTGGTGAATGTTGTCCAGGTTAGAATGATATATTGCACAAGCCCATGAGTACACCTGAATATTCTGCGAGAGTAATTTAAACAAGCACTCTGAGAGTATTGCTGAGCAATACTATGTCTCCTACCGGCTTGAGACACCAAATGCTCCTTGACTATGTGAATCGGACGCAGACGTATGGACAGATTGATTCCTAAAAATTCTAAAACTATGTTGGCAAGGAGTACACAATAATTACCTGATCAGCCTGAAATTCAAACTTGATCTGTATATAGCTCATCATTATAAGCCTAAAATAATGCAGATAAGATCAATTGGTAAACGGTTTGCAAACAAAGTATGGAAAACTAATATTTTGACAATAATTTCTATCGATCAGCTTGAAAGTCAGACTTGATCTGTTGCTCATCATTATAAGCAAGATCAGTTAATTAAACGGTTTCTGAAATAAGTCCAGCGTTACCGGTAGGGAACCAAAATCCGTTTGTTGTATTGTTGTTGTTAAATGGTAAATGGCAGTTCCCTTTTCAAAACAATACTTTACCGGATACAATATCGTGGAATATTGCATGCACGCTTAGTTTTGGTTATGTTCATACAAAGTTTATATCAATAATTTTTTAAACTGCTTTCAATACACAACAACTACATGGAATAAATGACATCAATGTTTACAAGATCTCTCTTTCGCAACCTTGATAAGCTTGTATGGTATCTCTGGTTCGACATAGACCCATTCGTTGTTTTTCTTCGGTGGGGCTGAACTGTACATTCTATCATAGTATACGTCTGCCCAGTACGCAAACTGCTGAAAATGAGGATTTGGAGAGCGTTTGTAGGAAGATGGGAATAACTCTATCACTGCAGATCCGGATCGCAATAGTAACGCATACCCAAGACCAGCACCGTGAATTCCAATGAGTATGTTAGTTTCGTATATCAATTTTATTTGTTCTTCTATTGGTAACATGTCAATCTGAATGGCCTTTATATTGACATCTGGAAGGTAATTTTTCAAATAATCAAGAACTTGTTTTTCATTTGTTATTTTACGTTGAATTCTTCCCCCTTGATTTCTTGGATGTGCAACGTAGTCTTTCCGTAATATGAACGTCACATTTTGAATATCGGAACAACTGTGGTAGAAAGAAGTAATATTTTGAACACCCCGATATAATGCATATTTAAATTCTTCTACAAATGGAATGTTTTGAACATTTTGGGACATTGGACCTTTGGATATTACCCATGCCAGCTTGTTCAAAAATATTTTATTTGACACATGACCTATCCGGTAAACGTTGCCAAACATTATTTTCCATAAATTGTCTAATTTTCCAACCGGATGGGCATCCATTATGATGACGTTAGTTGTTTTGGGGCCTTCTTCAAGTAGACGAATGGTCAGATATGTATTAAAGAGTTCATTTAATGTCCAATACAAATTTGCATAATCCCCCCTCTTTATTAGTACAGTAAAGTTTGTTTTTGTAGAATTCCTGTGTGTTGTCCTTTGACTAACAGAAATACCCGAAAACCAGTTCGTGTAATGTGAACCTTTTGGAAAGGTTACTTTTGGTAGATCATTACAAGGTATAGTAAAAAATCCTTTATGAACCTGCACTTCTTCATCTTTTTCAGAGTTTCCTATAACAGATTTAATTTCTTCTCCGCCTTTGGCAGCACTTTGTTTCCTTGAGGGGTCAATGATTGCATTTTTCATCAAAATAATTGACTCTCTAAAATTTTTTAAATTTCCTGAGCAATACGTGTCCTTCCACTCTGTCCAGTTTTCCCTCGCAAAGCTTACAATAAGGTCATCATTTTGTTTTCGGAAAAGCCCTTTTTCTGCTGTATTTATTGTTCTAACCTTTACCTTATGTATAACATTTTTAATATTTTTCAAAATTTTGGTATTGTTAAATTCTATTTTGTGTTGTACAAGTTGTCCGTTATAAAGATGGAATTCAGAGGTTATCATGTACTGCATCCAGTAAATTATATACGCCCATAGGAAAAATAGAAAAATGGTTGCCTTGTTACAACTCCGTCTTCTTAAAGCCATTTCTTACCGAAAATAATCTGAACTGCAATCTTGTTACCTGAAATTGTAAAAAATGTAAAAGAAAAAAAAAAGAACGATTCTAATATGACTTGCTGTTTTCGCTATAGAAACACAACGGTGTTCTATATAGAACACTTATTATTGACACATGCGCCCAATGTTTAACTTGATTGTTGACGTGAAGTGTGTATCACATAAGGCACCAAAATGTGGTATTTTGTTGATACAAAAAGTTTTGCGTGTATCACATAAGGCACCAAACTGTGGTATTTTGTTGATAAAATAAAGTTTCGAAAGTTAAATTCTTCAATTTCACTATATCTTACATTTTGTGCTCGAAATACAACAATTAAAACCGTCAAGCGAAATGGCGACGTCACACCCAAGGTATAACGTCAGATCGACAGTTAATAACGGAAAACCATACTGATATGGAACGCTGGGATTTGTTTTAAAATCTCACAAAAATGTAAGTCTGATATTTTATTTTTGTTTAAAACATTTTACGTTTAATATTCGGTAAAAGTCCTTACCTTGTTTAAATCAGCTAGAAGTTGCCTGATAAGGTTCGCTTCGATTATAGGAATTATGAATATTGCCCCATTAGAATCGAAATAATTCATTGGTGCCATGCTCTATATGTTTATTCAAACATGAAGAGGCATCGCTCGCAGTGAAAAATACAAACAAATATAATGCATATCCATAGGCAAAGAGTATGGCATCAATGAATTGATTCTTAAATAAAATCTGGTGGAATCTCCGCAAAATTTTATTTCAAGATTATTGCTATTGAATTTCTTAATAAATATTTAGATAGTATAGTCAAGACATATAGTTTGTCAGCAGCTCGGACATCCAGTATCAAACATTAAAACAATCAAGTACAGACATGTGGTCTAAAAATAGAGTGGGGAGTCACATGATCTAAAAATGGAGTAACACCGGTTGAGTCAACAGTTTATACTTGATTCAAAAGCCCATATGACCAAATAGTTCAAGACAAATCGCGAAAAAAGATATGATAGTATGTAGAAGATATGTTTATATGAAAAGTTTTACAGTTTCAGCATTCAAATTTTTCCATTCAGTTTATTTTTCTTTTTTGATCATTTTTTAGTACGAATTTTATCCCAGTACAAGGACAATTCTATTGGCAGAACCACTTAAGACAGCAAAAGAAAGTGTAGAGAAATGCTGCTTCACTCTAGTTTAGGCAAGTTTGAAGACATGATATAGTTGTTAAGAAATTAATAAATAAAGAACATAAGTAAAAATTGCTTCAAAAGAAGCAAAGGATAGAGCTTTTCCCGCGCAAATATTATCATTTTTTTATTTGGTTATGCCAATATGTGTGAAATTATTTACTTGTCGTGTTTAGAGTCTATGATTGCATTTGTGTACTTCCACAAATAGTTATTTCAGAGATCTGTAAAACAATATTTTCCTATCAATATGACCAGCACATGACATGGCGATCTAATTAAAAACCGATCTCTCATCGCTCCCGTTTTCTGATATGTCGCGTGGGAGATCTAACGAAACCCGCTTTGAGGTCACATGTGAGTGAACTGGAACTTATGAATTTATAATGATATGCTAATGAGTTGACTTCCTATCAATAAGCCAATCAAAAAAGTTTTCCTTTAAATCTAATCGTTAAAGAAGATCCGAATGAATTCTGGAGACTGACGATTTCTTGGTTAATAAAATGAGTTACATCCCTTTACCACACGATCAACTTCCAAGATCGCCGAAGCCGCAATTTCATTGGTCGAACAGGACACACCTACGAGGTCACTCACATGTGACCTCAAAGCGGGTTTCGTTAGATCTCCCACGCGACATATCAGAAAACGGGAGCGATGAGAGATCGGTTTTTAATTAGATTGATGACATGGAGTTATAATTTCATTTTTCAGCTGTATTTGTAACATTGGTATTCTTATGCATACTCATCAGATGTGTTCAGTGTTATGTTTTGTCTATGACCTTTGACCATGAAGAGCAAATGAATCTAAATGAAATATTTAAATGAAAATCCTTACACAGAATGTGTTATTTTGGAAAGTATACATTCAAAAAAGTTTATATTTAATGTGTGCGTTGAGAATTTTGTAATCATCTGGGGTTCTTTGAAGGAAAATATTTAGTGGAATCAAGTGTTGCTACACAGAAATAGTAGTACAGTTTGTATAATGGTTGGCCATTTGTGAGATCGTGGTCATAAAGATTACATATTAGAATAATGTTCATATAAAAGCCAGCCTGCCATGAAAATGAGATCAGGAAGACGTTACATCTGCCAGACTGAATCCAAGGTATATACACAACAAATGATTTTAACTTAATGAGAAAAAGATTGACGCAAGTCACTGGACCATGAAAATGAGGTCAAAGTCAAGTAACACCTGCCAGAATTAAATGTTCACCTTCCAATGTATCGATCAGAAAATATAATTGACATATCCCTTATAGTTACTGAGAAACTGACCTAATCACGAAAACGTTACACAAATTTATTAAGGTCAGTCAAAGGTGAAATTAAGGTCAATGTCAAGTGATACCCGTAAGACACGTACACCTTCTTATGTGTCTACACACCAAATATTGTTTATCTATCCATTATAGTTACTGCGAAACAATGTTTTTAAAGTCACATGAACATGAAAACGAGGTCAATGTGAAGTGATACCTGGTAGACTGACATGTGTATCTTCCAAGGTATGTGCACATATAACTCATCACAAAAAATTTATCAAAGCCAATCAACTGTAAAATTGTGGTTGTGCAAATGTCTGCATGAGTCAATTGAGGGGGAATTAATGAAAAATACTAAGATGAGCAATAGTAATAATAGAAGCAATAAGGGGTCTCTTTAAAACTGTCTTTCCATTGATAAATATGTACAATAATACAAAATTAACTTTATATTTATATTTTTTTGTAGTATACTGTTTGAGTGTCTTGCCATAATGCATGTATGTCACCTTGACCTACATATTACGTATCTTGTTAAGTTCTATTTTAAGGTCTATAAATTCAATCTGTTAAATCCTGTATACTAGCGTTCTGTTCCTTTGATGCTTCATTTTTATAAAGCAATCAAACAATTCGTTACTAAATTAAAGTGGTCTATTAGAGAGCTACCATTTGATTTTGAAGGGGAGCTAGGATGAAATGTTTGATCCTATCGCCGCCTTAATGTTGTTTTCATTTAAACCAAAATTTCCTGATTGAAACAGGTATTGTATTTTTTCACACCTGAAGTGATACTAGCATTTTATTTTGACCGAATTCTGGTCCTATTTTTTTATTTCAAATTTCATCCTAGCCCTACCCCTCCTTCCCATAAAAATCAAATGGTTGCTTCCAGTTTTTACATGGAAATATAAATTAAAATATTTTAGCTTCATGCAAGACATTCAGGAATGTGAATTACATACAAAGATTTGTTGAATTAATTGTGTGACAGATTTCAAATTTGCCTTGCTTAGAATTGTTACTACTGCATAAATCAAGTTTAGTTCAACTTTCCGGAAAATGTAATCCTTACAGACCCCAAAGTTTTGTTCATTCCTGGCAAACGGATCAATCAAAATTATGATGATTGAAGTTACAATAAAAAGCTAAGAAATGATTGGATAAATAAAGTCATCCCGTTGGCCAACTTCAGAGTTCGGATATCATGAGAGCTATATTTTGATCATATTGTAATATGTAGCTAACCAACTGCTTTTAATGTAACTTTCTTAAATGCATATATACCCATAAGGTTAAGCAAACAAAGGAAACAAACAAACAAACAAAAAAATACAAATACAATGTATACATTAATACAAGATAGTTGTCCTTTTTAATTCATCACTATATCTTTAACCGGTTTTCCAATATTTTGATCTCGAGCACTACTGATGAGTTGTTAGTCAACGAAATGGCCATACATTGCATCAAATTTATTTCGGTATTTTGTGATTTATTTTTAATACAAGCATTTACAAATGCAATGTATGGTACATTATATATATTTATATATATGATGATATGAGCCTTGACCAACATGAATCTCATCTTTCCAATGCTAATGACTGTTGTAAAAAGGTACCAATATGAAACAAAAGCTCTTTCTCGGGGTCGAGTAGAACTATTTTTTCCAAGGGAGACAAAGATAAAAATTGATTATTATGCTTATCTTTTATACTATTAAAAAGGTAATTCTAAAATGTTTCTATTTATCGCAGTCAAGAAGGAAGTGTGGCTCGTCTTCCAGTACATGACAGATGACAGATATTACACAATCGTTGTGGTCTAGGGATATTTTTATATCTACCCGTTTCTATATGTAACCAATGATCACTCAAACGTAGTTTACTTAGAGCTTGCTTAATTTTAAAGTTTTTTTTCACATTTTAAGTAATTTGCCATTTTATAGTCTTTTTTAATCTTACCATAAAGATGTAATTTGGAGCTATCAGTTAGCCCTTTAATTTTTTCAAAATTTCTTTTAATATAAATATCATTAATGTTTGTTTTTTATGAATCACTTCGTATTATATTAGTCTGGGATGTTACCTGGAAGTCTTTTCGGGAAGAATTCCAGGCATTCATAAATTTATATTTGGAATCTGAAGAAAACATGAAATCATGTTGAATATTTAATGATTTTCCTGAATTACTTACCACTTATGATTTCTTTGGACTTTCTGCAACAAGATTAGTGTTATTGACGATTGCACTTCTCTTTATATTGTAAATTTTATCAATGTTTTTTAGGTAAATATGAATATAAGAAAATGATATACATGTATTAATAATAAAATCTATGTGATTACTTCAATATCAATAGGTTTGAAGAAAATATCCAATAATAATACAATTTTTTTATTGTATGGCTAATACGTGTTGAAAAGGGAAAAATATGTTCATACAGGATATGAAATGTGTGCATGAATAATGTACATACATGCTCATGTTATATAAATAAAGTTTAATTGCTGGGTTAAAGTCGAATAAAAATGCTTTAATATTTCTACTTGTTGATTTTAATTCATGCATGTCAAAAAAACAAGATCCAAAATCATTATAGAAAATATTAGATAAAATGAATAAATGTAAGAAGTATAATGAAACCATTTTAAGAACTTAAATGATAACGATGACGTTAATAGGGAGCGAGAGCAGGAGATCGAGGGTGATGATATTCCTGTAGAGACTGATTTAATTTTAAACAACCCAATAACTGAAGATGAAATTAAAAAGGTTGTTTCTAATCTAAGAAATGGCAAAGGTTTTAGTTCTGACGAAATTTTGAATGAATATATCAAAAGTACTATAGAATATCTAATGCCGATATACTTAAACCACTGCTGTGACGTCAGCCTATTCATTTACCGTGGATTCTTTTTCTAGAATCAACGCTTCTTTAATCCGTCACTGAAATGAAGTCACCAAATTATATTCAATTGTTCCTTTTGTGTACTTAATGTCATTAAGTTTGAATTGGCTAATTTACTGATTTCTGTTCACAGCTGGTATTAGTTTAAAAACTTACCTTTGATTTTTGCAAATTTTTATTTGCCGTGACTGGGGTTCGAACTCCCTCCTTCAAGTAAATTATGTGTCATAGTTCAAGAACACATCCACGAAACCTCTCGGCTACCAATCGGATGATATCTACATGTCGTTTTTACATATATCAATATGATACGGTACAATATATACATAAGGTTTTCGCCTTTATATATTTAAAAACGACGTTTGTATAGAATAAGATGGTAGCCGCAAGGTTAGGATTATTTGAGAGTAACACTTGTAGACATAGTTCGAATCTCTGTTTCAGTGTTCCCTTTTTTTCTAAATATTTGTGCTATCATTGATATAACTTAGTAATAAGAAAAGATCTTTATTTTTTTTATTTGATTATTATCGAAAATTTCATATAATTCAACAAAAAATTAGAACATTGTTATTTTGACGTTTATGGCAATTTCATCTGTTTCACTGCATATTTTGACATATTTTTATAATATGAAAAGTGTAAATCGAGTGGATTTAAACTATTATTTCTTTCACTTACATTATGTTTTACTGGAAAATTATTTGGACTATGCTTTATTTTGTCAATAATGGACAATTTCTGAATCATATGCCTTATACTGTAAGTCCATACGGTTTTGTATTAATTTTCATTTACCATTAAAATCATCAACGTGACTCACCACCACAGTATATATATATCTAATTGAATAGTACTATAGAGAATTAAGTTAATTGAAACTCACACATAATAGGGTCTAATTAAGAAAGGAAAGGTAATTGGGAAAAGTCGTCACAACAATAGTTTAAGTAAGAGATACAATGGATAAGCGTTGGTTCATGAAAAACAAACCATTCGCCCTCCGGGCTCATGGTTTCTTTTTCAAGAACCAACGCTTATCCATTGTATCTCTACTACATAAAACTTTTGAATTTGATTTTAGATACTGGTATTGTGCCAAGAGAATTGGCTGATTGGTATAATGATAACAATATATATAAAAATAAAGGATCGAAGTCTGATCCTCACATGTATAGAGGCATAACCTTGAATTCCTGTTTCAGTAAAAC
Source organism: Mytilisepta virgata (assembly GCA_028015205.1). Lineage (NCBI taxonomy): Eukaryota > Metazoa > Mollusca > Bivalvia > Mytilida > Mytilidae > Mytilisepta > Mytilisepta virgata. The sequence goes on along the minus strand of CM051521.1, from coordinate 48,518,480 downwards.
TTTTTCTGCTTTACTGAATCATAGGTTGAATGACTATGCAGAGCATGTTGATCTTATCACAAAAAGCACAAAGTGGGTTTCGAAGGGGGCATTCAACAGTTTATAACATTTTTGTATTGTATTCTCTTATAACTACATGTATATATATTTTTCACTTGGCAAGAAACTATATTGCACATTTGTTGATTTTAAAAGTACGGGTTTGAGGCAGAAATTGCAAAAATCAATCATAAAAGGGAAAATTTTTGCAGTGATTTATAATATGTACCAGAACATAAAAACATGTATAAAAAGGGAAATGAAGTTTCAGAATCCTTTATTTCTAATATTGGTGTTAAGCAAGGTGAAAATTGATCTCCCTTTTTGTTGTCCTTATTTCTCAATGATTTGGAAGACTTTTTCTCTGAAAAAAGATTGGATTGCCTTAATGATCTTTCGAATTTATGTCAAGAATCTATACAAACATGACAAATATATGTAAAATTGTTCAGTATCTTGTACGCTGATGATACGGCATTACTATAAGAAACCATAAAGGGTATGCAAGAAACTTTGTCGTGTTTTGAAAGGTATTGTGAAAGGTGGAAATTAAAAGTGAATGTAAGTAAAAGTAAAGTTGTAGTACTTAGCAAGAGAAAAGTAAGACAAACTAATTTTTACAAAATTTATGGCGAAAACATCGAAATACTTGACTCTTATTCCTATCTAGGAATACTGTTCAGTTATAATGGCAATTTTTATAGAGCTAGAAAAAAAACTATGTGAACAGGCACAAAAGTTTCTTTATGCTTTATATAGAAAAATTAAGAATATCAGTATTCTATCTGACTAGAAGTTGAAATTATTCGATTCGTTAGTAAGTCCTGTACTCTTATAAGTGTTATGTTTAATAGAATAAAGATGAGTTTGAAAAAGTTCATCTTCAATTTCGTAAGAATATGTTAAAAGTGCGCAACACTACGCCAAATGATATGGTTTATTGGGAATTGGGGGAATTTCCTTTAGAAAATATAATTAAACGTTGAATGGTAATGTTCTGGAATAGTCTCTTACTAGAAAATAATAAATCATCCTCCAGTATGTATAGACTGATGTTAAAACTACACTCTACAAATCCTATAAAGTTCAAGTGGATATCTCATGTAAAATCAATATTTGTTAACTCTGGATTAAGCTTCATTTGGGACGAGAAGATACCAATAGGGAAACAAGTACTTAAAACATTTATTTCCACAAAGCTGAATGATCAATTTATACAAATGTGGTTTTCTCAAATGAATAATTCGTCCGGGGGTGGCCCGCCGGGGGGGGGGGGGGGGGGGGGGGGGTATTCAAAATTTAAAACTAGTTTTGGATTAGAAAATTATCTGAATTTGCATCCAAGGAATCAAGTAAGTCTAAACGTGAAAATTGAGATGCGCTAATTTAAAAATTCCTGTAGAAACTGGAAGATTGACTGAGATTCCCTTTAATGAGCGAATTTGTCATCTCTGTGAAAATGGCATCGAATACCACTATTTATTCATTAGTCAAAAACGTGTGATTATAGATCTCAGACAGAAGTATATCCCAAAATACTATACGAGGAATCCCGCTGAATATAAGTTGGTCAATCTATTGAAAATATGCCATACGGAATTGTATAAAAACATTGCGAATTTTATCAGAGCTCTGCAAAAACATCTGTGATGGAACTTATTACTTTTCTCTTCCATGTATGTTGTAGTTTTTACTTATTATATGGTAGCTTGTCTGTGTGTGTGTGTGTCGTTAAAGAGATTGTAAATGTATATTTTTATATATTTGTAAATATGTCCTCTTGTACACCTGTGTCCTAGGTTGTATAATAATATATGGATAGGCTGAAGGATTTTAATTTTTATTTTCTCTACCAAGCTTTGATGTTCTCAGGTGACGCACAACAGGTACTGATGACAAATTTGCTCGAAGATAAGAGCGTTCCGTTTATCATCCTTTAGCAGACAGTAGTATATATAAATTTTACAAGCCAAGTATTTGACCATACCATAAAACCTATTTTATTATTTTGGGATATTTTTAATGTAAAAAATACTATAATTAAGCGATCTGATGATCTTAATTTAGATGATTGTTATAAAAATTTAAAATGTGAAACACTGCATCTCAAATTTTGTAAATTCATATTGGACATACATAAGAAAAGTGCTGACCATGCTTCTCTTTCAGAACTTGGAAGACACACTCTACGTTATGATATTATAAAACGTATGATTAAATATTATTATAGATGGGAAAACATGTCAACATAGTTTCCTCCTCTACATGATGCTTTTCGATGCTGTAAAGAACTTCATCCCTCTTCAATGTTTTTTGTTACTCTGGTACTTATTGCCCCTTAGAGGGCCCTTTAATTGGTTAATAAACATGATCTTATCTTATACAGACGGAAAATATCGAGGTTGTCCGAGTCAATATGCAAATTCGGAAGATTACTTTAGGCTACATAAAGAGCTACCCTAGTATAGAAGTAAGGGTCCCAGATGGAAACCAAACGCCCATTAACCCATAAGAACAAACCAAATGCAAATTGCGCTGCTCTGATGAAGCGCCATAAAAAAAATTACATTACAATCAATGTTGTGTTTTCTTTAATAATTAATAGATTTATTTGCATGAGAGTACCTATAGTGAGGTCTAATCCAAAGAAAGCTTCAAATGAACTATACTAATTAATATATTTTAGTCCAGCAGATTAGTGAAAAAATCGTTCACATTGGGGTACAAGCACCAAAATTGACATGGCGACTCCTTTGGGGCTACTTATTCGGAAAATCCCGTTAGCCACGTGAAATTCAAAATGGCGGCCATTTTTTAAGATGGCCGCCATTCTAGGTAATCAAAACTGGTTTTATTCTTTAACTTGTCATGCATGACGAAACTAAACGGTTTTTGATCAGAAATTATACATATTTATTACATATATATTTACAAAGATAAAAAAATATAGGTTTTTCCTCGTTTGTGGGATTTTCCCTTTGTCAGTAACTCTGCGTCTAGCGCCTATGCCTCGCTTTGATCGTATTTCAGCTTTTAAACTAGAGGACCCGTATACATCAAACACAATATCTATTCTCGTGTAAGTACAACTGTATGTATGTACTTTTGGGACTAACTCTAGTGCTGCATATTCTTCAAACGTCTTTGATATCCTTGGAGACAATGATTAAAGCCGATCAGTCCAAAATGATGACGCTAGCTTCTGGCTCAGTATCAGGAGGAGTAAAGTGAGTCTCCAGAATTGTCGCAAGCTGCGATTTCTGACAGCTATGGAGATTACCATTATCACTCAGTGCAGCTGGAAAAGACTGATTCTCATGCTGAAAAAATTCCATCACGTCACATTCTCTAGACTGGCAGGATATGAAAAGTGTTGAGAACAGACAACAGTCATCCTTTCTTCCTTTGAATCACCCGCTGTCGGTTCTGGCTTTTGCCGAAAGAAATCTGTCTTGTTCTTCTTAATTAATTGGCTGATAAAATGAACACTCATCTGTATCCAACCCTTTCAGGAACTCATTGAAGCGAGTTTTACCCTTATCATAATGAGAAGCAACTATTTCAGCAGCACTAGGATGGGCAATACATTTTCAATCCAGTGTAAAAAGATCTCCTGTCTCTTCCAGGAATGCCCATATCTTTCATTACAGTGTACAGCTTCTGTATTTTAATCGGAGAAAGCCTTTTGTGTGTTTTCTGTCTGTTCATATTTTCACTTGCATCCTTGGCTTCAGATGCTGATTAATACTGAGCAACCAAGTGACTCACTTCAGATCCGGCTACCATCCATCGCCGTAGTGCAGATGGGTCTTCTGTCATACCAATGGCACTGCCATCACCTCTGATAACAACATTCGCTTGCTCAATAGCCAACTCTGAAAATTCACGATTAGATTTTCAACCACAAATTTTCCGTTATAGAATTCTGCAGCCAGCTGAGGATGTATATGCTAAAGTAACATCATGTCTCTGATATGAATGGGGAGCCATCGTGCATAGTTCACATTGTTGTTGGCAAAAAATAATGGTATCAACTCGCACAACGATTGACGGTATAAAGTAAAGTCTGCTTCTCGAAATGATCGGACGAGGGACAAGATTCTTAATTCCATTGTCAACACTAGATTCCAGAATTGAAATTGTGCACTTTCAGTTTTGCGTCTTTTACAACAGTCTTCGATACTTAGCACAGCTTGTGTTTGTCCACTGGCCTCTGAAAGTAAAGCCTGTAGGCTTCCTTAAGTAGTTTGTAAGAAGTGCTTACTGTAACCTGGTGCATTTGCCGCTTGAAGCCTAGTGACGCTTGAGGCAGATAGAAAGGATTCTTCTCTGCCCGAGGAAGCAATCTCTGCCTCAAGTTAATGGCTCCTGTCAATTCACTATTTTGAAGGAGGGTTCCAATGGACTTAAATGCCGCCATTTCAATATGCAGACCCCCAAACATAATGAAAAACTTGTCTTCACCATACTTTTCGGGCCAATGCCACTGTATCTGTTTTGCTACTGCGTAGATTACCTTGTCAGCAGCAATAAGAGGAGTCTGAACCATATGCAACCATATCTTTGGTCTTATCCATGACATGCCGTACTGTGGCCACTGAATGGGCTTGGTCACGAAGAAGAGGTAAAAGCGGTGTAATACTCACTTATTGGACCTCTTTTCTTAAAGGCATGGTGGGATGACCAAGTAATGTTTTCTTCTCTGTCAGATGCCTCTATTCGGCTGATCTTCTGAAGCCATTCATGCTCGACTGTCAAATCAATTTTGAAATTATTTGTATCAAAGTCTATTAATGGTATATTGACTTTGATGGAGATTCTTTTTCGTAAAGAAAGCAGATGTTGGATTTTCCTTTTTGCATAAAAAACACACATGACTTTCAATGCTGGTTCTTCTAACCTTGCTTTGTCCATCGTCTGGAGAGATCTTACCACTAGCTGCCCTCTTCCTTGCCCCTTCTAGCTTGGTGTTATTGAACAATAACCTACAGTTCTGGTGATACTTGGCATTGCTCCGTCTAAATGTGTCTTCAATGCCATCACCCTTCATCTAGTCTGATGGGATCTAAAATAATTGGAAGTTGCTTATGGCTTGAAAGAGGGGAAGGTTTGTTGCGACCATGTAGTAGCCGTCATTTTCCTTGGTACATGAATAGTGCGTTGGAGATTTTAGATCTTCACCTTTCTTATCTGTCTGACAAAGGCAACATTTGTTCCAATCAGTTTCATATTTGGATTTCAATTGGGTCACACTTGACATCCTAATAATGTATATATGCACAATTTTAATAGATTGCTATAAATCTTTTCAACGTTTTAATGCCGAGGTATTATCTTTTTACCACCTTAAACTATAAAGCACATTCAAATATGGGATACAACTAGGTTCGGGGATAAACTAACTGCTCTACATCTAGCCCGATCGTTCATCCAGTGTCATTTAAGTCCCGTGCGATCTGTAAACCATCCGGATAACTAATGTACCATTATCCCTGGGGTTTGTTAGATAGCATTTGGGACACTAAACTATACTAAAGTGAATATTTAGCTGAAACTGAACCCCATGCCGAGTTTCACAGCAGTGGTGTCACCAGTGTGCCCTGGTTGTGCTCTGACATTCACTGTCTTTCTCCCAAAAATGATAGTGGGAGCTTCAAAAAAGTTTACATTTTATATATTTGGCTTCTCTGTAAAAGAAAATGTACAATTGAACCCAAAACCATTACGATGGAACTACTAAGTCCACTTTTATATCCAAAATAATGTTTTTCAGTCGGAATTGGACGCCATCTTAAAAATGTCCGCCATTTTGAAAAAAAAACCAGATGGCTAACGGGTTTTTTAAATATGTATCCTTAGGGGAGTGCCCATGCAAATTTTGATACTTGTATCACAAAGTGAACGATTTTTCTGAATATTGACTTAATCTGCCGGGCTATTTATTTGCATGAGAGTTTAATCCAAAGAATGCTTCGACCGAAAATTGTGGTCAATTCTTTCATTTCACTTTAGTCTCATCACGAACTAAACGAATTTATGGTGCAAAAAACATACCCTAAAACAATAAAGAACAAAATAAAAAAGGCTCAAAGTTTCCGACAAGTATGGCGTTTATCACGATACATGTTAACAGTTAAAAAAATAATAATTGTAGACATTTTTGTATGTTTTTAGTTGCTCGTGATTTTGACAACACACAAATATCTGCATTGCTAATTTACATACGAAGAATGAAATAATTTAATATTAAAATCAATAACACAGATATAATTTTAACATAAAAAATCGAATGAGAAATTAACAGTCTTAAATATACTGAAAATAATAACAAATGGAGTCTTAATAGTTACCTTTAAAATTCCAGATAATAGATTTTATAAAAAGAATTATTATTGCTGCACCTGGTGATGTCATCTTTCATATATTGATGAACACCATATGGCTATAGTATCTTAAATATGGGACGTCAAACGTTTAATATTAAAATATATATATATTGATTAAAAAAGCATTATGTTCAAAACTTACAAATATATATGATACATTTTTCTATATATATTTTCGAATAACCCTTTGGCATTTCTTGACTTTACTTATCTAAACCATATTTAAAATTTTATCCCGAAAAAAGTGTCGATATTGTAATTAATCTTAACAATGTCTTGTCAAAAATCAAAAGATTCCCAAGTTTTTAAAAATTTTAATTCCTGCTTCTTAATACCTTAAATTAGGATAAAGGTAGATGTAAAACCCACCTAATTAGATAATGGGGCATTTCTTCAATCAGCAGCTTTACAACAATCAATAATTGTACAGCTTGGTTTATTTCCTCATTAAACTTACACAATTTTCTGTAGTTTGCAATATAACTTTTTATTACACATTAAAGTCGTTTATAGAACTTTATGTTAATTTGTTTTAAGGATGATCGCTGGTCTAATAGGAAATAAATAGGATTTGAAATAGGTATTTTAGTTTGAGAGAACATATGAATAGTAAGCAAATAAGCAAGAAAAAACTATAGGTTCATGTGCTCATTTTAGAGCTATAAAGCCTTGAAAATTTGCAAGAAAGGGTTTTCTCTGGATTTTTCATTGTCTTTGCATTGGCAACTTCAGTCTCTCAAAAATGTATGAAAAAATAAAAAGGATTTCATAAAATTTTGTCAAATACAATTTTAAGGTATATATGATTGAGTTATAAAAGAAAAAAGTGGGGGTTCATGGGCAAAAAATTTAATGTTTAAGAAATGGATAAAACCCGAGGATTCCGAAAATCTGACAAAAAGACCAAAACATGACCAGCGAGCATCCTTAAAGGAGAATTTTAAAGCCTCGTTTTGGTATATCAAAGTAAATGCACATGTATTGATCAATTTTATATTTCTATGATCTTGTGTTTCTGTGAAATTATGGAATAATGTATATCTTTTTGGTTTGCAAATAAAAGATAACTTTGAAGTTAAATATATATATATTTCAAAGAAGAATGTACTATAGCTATTTCACTTTCTTTACCATTTTACATGTACAATTTAACTCAGTTATTGATTTATCGATTTTTATGGTAAAGTTGTTTGTCCCAGATTAACTTTTGTAACTTTTCATGTCTTGAAACAATAATTGATTGTGTATAAACATGTAAAACATATGTTTGTTTTAATTAATCGTTGTTTGATTGTTCAGATTTTAAACTTTTAACACTTATTATCTTTATATATATTTTCTCTTTAACCCAATCATCCTTATCAGTTTGGCCTAGAGAAAGGAAAGGCTGTTGAAACTAAGAGAAATAGTGACACATATTGTAAAGAGTAATTCTCAAACATTTTAATGGTGTATTTCTTGTAAAGTTTATTCCTGAAAGAAAACCTGAATATATGTGTATGTCTTGTAGTTTTTGTATCGTATGTATATTTGTTCTTACAGGGTTGTTTTCTGTCATAAGTGAAAGAAATACTGCACTTTGACCTTTCTATGACACAGTCAGTAATTCTGTTTACCAGCCTGACCAGCAACATTACAATGTATTTGGTTCCAAATTTTTTGGCAGCTCCACATTACTTGTCTGTGAATTACGCTTGCTTTTTACAATTTCCATTTATAGTCCTCTCCTTTTTTCATGTTCCAAAAACGTGTTGGTGTTTTTTTCACAATAATATATTTTTCAGTCAAACCTCCTTTAAACGGAACCTCTATATGGCAAATCAATGTTTATAGTGCAGACACTATAAAATTACCCTGACATGAACAAAGCTTTTAAAAACACGATGAAAATCGATTTAAATGGCAACCCTTCATAGATGACTCTTTTCTGGTCCTTCGGTTTCTTTTATACACAGGCTGTACAACCAAATACAACAAAAGGTTTGTATTATATTAATCTTAATATCAATGTTGGACCTGGTACTATATGCTCGCAACGATTTCGTAAATTTTGGCATTTTACAGTCATTGTTCTGAACGTACTCAAAAATAGAAGAAGGTGAATCTAGAAATGCGCTTTCAAACGATCAATCTTGTTAGACTTTATTGTCGCATCGGTACAGTATTTTATAAGTTTGGATAAATCACGTTTCAAAATACTGATACAAGAAACCGAGAAAATCAATTGATTCGTTATATTTATTCCGAAATCCTACATTAAAATGAGCCAGGTCTCAACATTGAACGAACAACATGAGCAAACTTTGTGGACAATGAGGTTATAAGGATAAAGTATTCAAATATTGCTAAAGAATACCGAGACAAAAAGAAAAAGCGAAAATCAAAAAGTCGAAACTACCACAATACATAGTTACATAGAGGTAGTTAAGCACGTGACCAAAGGAAATATAGAAAGGTCATGTAAAAAATTAGAATAGAATCATAATTTGGATTAATAGAAATGGTCGGGATTTCACACATGAAAGTGGCCGAAAGGGTAAGCGTGAACTAAATCGTGTAAGATAACTGTCATCTAGCTAGCAATTACGAACATCCAGCGAAGTACAATGTATAAAGTTAGATGAAGTAAGACGATAAACGTAATCTCGATAACTAATCCCGGATGTAGAGCTAGGGCGATGTGGTAGTGGCTAAATGATAACTATTTTGGTGTATTTGTGCAGATTAATCTTCCCAAAAAAACTATGTTCTGGACAGGAATTGACAAAAAAAAAACATACCCAATGAAAGGCAATTAATAAAAAAAACACCATACCCTGTCTTAGAGTATTGCGGAACGCTCTTAAAACGGCCCCTCTGAAAATCGGATTCCTCCGCAAACCGAACTCTGTATTTTGGTCGGGATTTACACCTATATTTCCAAGTGAAGAAATCCTCTCAAAACGTGCCCCTCTGAATTCCGAATACCGGAGATAATTTCTGGTCCTAAACATGTGTTTTCTTGTCAAATACACCTCTAAAAACAGACCAACTCTAGTGCTCTTCATTGAGTGGCGAATTTTATACAAATCTCATGATGTATATAGGGAAACTGCATTTAAATAAAAGATTTTAACTCCATTTTCTACCAAAAATAACGAAGAAAATAAAAGACCAAGATTCAGTTATAGTTTAAAAAAAACAAGAGGCTCCCAAGAGCCTGAATCGCTCACCTGTTATTTTTCGTGTAGATCTTGCATCGATGATTATCTTTGCTATTTAATGTATACCGTCGCAGTTTTCGCCATATATTGACTTGTACAGCTAAAATATAGAACCCTGAACCCAAATATATATGGTTGCTAGGGACTTTTTCATCGATTTCTATGGACGTTTTCAATGACCTTGACCCCTGACCCTCCATTTTACTTGCACAGCTACCATTTAATGTCATTCAAGTTATACTGAACATTTTTGATGTTTACCGACGCCCATTAACCCATAAGAACAAACCAAATGCAAATTGCGCTGCGCTGATGCAGCGCCATAAAAAAACATTACATTTCAATCAATGTTGTGTTTTCTTTAATAATATATCTATTTGCATGAGAGTACCTATAGTGAGATCTAATCCAAAGAAAGCTTCAAATGAACTTTAATAATTAATATATTTATTTGCATGAGAGTACTTATAGTGAAGTCTAATCCAAAGAAAGCTTCATATGAACATTAATAATTAATATATTTATTTGCATGAGAGCACCTATAGTGAGGTCTAATCCAAAGAAAGCTTCATATGAACTTCACTAATTAATATATTTATTTGCACGAGAGTACCTATAGTGAGGTCTAATCCAAAGAAAGCTTCATATGAACTTTAATAATTAATATATTTATTTGCATGAGAGCAGGGCGGGTCCAGGTGAGGGCGTAATGGGCGTACGCCCCCCTTTAAAAAAAACAGGAGCTTCTGAGCTTCCTCATGGACCCTCTACCAGGGCAACTGTAGTTACACCTCCCGTTCATAAAATCCTGGCCTAGGACTATTGAAATGTTAAGTAACGCCTTATACCCTAGAATTTGGAATTTCTCGTTTTTGGTCTACTGCTGTTAAAATCCATCCAATCATTTTAATATTCCATAGACAATTAATGGAGAGAATTCGGAATAAAAAATATCAAACCCTGACACTTTAACTATAAAATATACATGCTCCAAGTCAGGAACCGTTACATTAGTGCATTTCACAATTATTTTATGTTTTTTAGCAAAAAAAGGTCCAAAGAAAGGTTTATTATACGCCCCCCTTTCAACCGCCCCTGGAGAGTTTAATCCTAAGAATGCTTCGACCGAAAATTGTGGTCAATTCTTTCAGTTTACTTCAGTCTCATCACGAACTAAACAATCATGATGCCAAGTATTTATGGTACAAAAAGCATACATGGTGCAATGTCATCGGAAGACATTTAATAACTAGAGGTTCATAAGGGCCTGTATCGCTCATCTGAATTTAACTTGTGCTTAAACATAAACAAAAATCTAGGTGTAACAGTCAATTTGGCTGGTTTTCTCATAGGATCCTATGTTAAACTAAGTTCGGCTATGACAGTTATCTTGGTTGACAGTCCATGTCATCGGACACAGTTCTGAAAGAGGACTATTTAAGAACTATTGCTGCCGAGTCTGGTTCCAATTGCCCCGATGGTTTCATTTAAAGAAGATCTTTAAATGATTTTTTTCCATAGTGTCCTATGTTAAACTACGTTCAGCTGTAGCAGCCATCTTGGTTGACAGTCCACGTTATCAGAAACAATTCCGAAAGAGGACCGTCTTAGGACCATTAATGCAAATCTGGTTCCAATTGGTTCAGTGGTTTCATACAAAAAGATTTCAAAATGAATTTCCCCATAGGGTCCTATTGTAAATTTATAATGGCTATGGCGGCTATCTTGGTTGACAGTCCGGGTCATCAGACACACTTCTGAAAGAGGATCATGCAAGGATCATTGCTGCCAAGTCTTGTTACAATTGGCTTAGTGGTTTTAGACAAGAAGATTTTTAAATGAATTTTTCCATTGGTCCAATGTCAAACAAAGTTGGGCTGTGGCGGCCATCTTGGTTGACAGTCTGGGTCATCCGAAAACATTCTATGTCCTATTTGCAGTGTAGTTTCATAGAATTTTTTTAAAAAATTATCCCCCCTTTTTTTAATTTTAGTCACTGCAGCCATATCCGTTGGAAGTAGGGGATGCCGGACATACTTTTGGAAGGAGGCCACCCAAGGATCATTCCACCAAAGTTTGGTCCCAATTGGCCAAGTGGTTTCAGAGAAGATCTTTAAAGGAAATTTTACGCCGGACGCTGTCTTTAAAGGGCGAAAACTCCTATAAGGGGTCGTCGGACATAATTTTAAACTAGGAACCCTAAAATGACTGTAGCCAAGTTTGGTTCAATTTAGCCAAGTAGTTTCAGAGCAGAAGATTTTGGTAAAAGTTAACGGACATCGACGGACGCCGTACGACAAGTGATGAGAAAAGCTCACTTTACCCTAAAACAATAAAAAACAAAATAAAAAAGGCTCAACGTTTCGGATAAGTATGGCGTTGATCACGATACATGTTAACAGTTAAAAAAATAATAATTGTAGACATTTTTGTATGTTTTTAGTTGCTCGTGATTTTGACAATACACAAATATCGTCATTGCCCATTTAAATACGAAGAATGAAATAATTTAAAATTAAAATCAATAACACAGATATAACTTTAATATAAAAAATCTAATGAGAAATTAACAGTATTAAATATAATGAAAATAATAACAAATGGAAGTCTTAAATACATTTAAATATTTACCTTTAAAATTTCAGAAGATAGATTTTATAAAAAGTCTTAACATTTCATTTAGTTATTAGCCGCTGGTGATCCCGTCTTTCATATATTGATAAACACCATATGGCTATAGTATCTTAAATATGGCACGTCAAACGTTTCAATATAAAAAAATATATATTGATTGAAAAAAAACAATATTTTTCTATTTACATTCAAAACTTACATATATATATGTTATATTTTTCTATATATATTTTCGAATAACTGTTTGGCATTTCTGTTTGTCATTTTTTGGTTTTTGTTTACATTTTATGTACGGACTCAGTCTTGCTCTGGGTTTCAAAGAGTCAGACATTTTTTTGTTTTTGTTTACATTTTATGTACGGACTCAGTCTTGCTCTGGGTTTCAAAGAATCAACACCTATTTATTTTTATTTTTTATTTTCACACTCGTGATCAAGACCATATTGGTCGAAACGTTGAGTATTTTTTACTTTTTACTTTTTAGTTTGTTGTTGTTTTTTTTACGATTTTATATTTGGTTTTATTCGACTGGTGTATTTTATACATTTTAGTCGTCTTACGCCCCTTTTGACTGCTCACCATTTCCATTTATTTTTCTTGTTATCTATTATCGCATGAGCTGTTTCGCAACATACTTATTTTTTTTTAATTAGATAATGGGGCATTTCTTCAATCAACAGCTTTACAACAATCAATAATTGTACAGCTTGGTTTATTTTCTTATTAAACTTACACAATTTTCTGTATTTTGCAATATAACTTTTTATTCCACATTAAAGTCGTTTATAGAACTTTATGTTAATTTGTTTTAAAGGAGAAATTTAAAGCCTATTTTGGTATATCAAAGTAAATGCACATGTATTGATCAATCTTATGTTTCTGTGATTGTTATTTCAGAAGCTTTTATTACTGTGAAATTATGGAATAATGTATATCTTATTGGTTTGCAAATAAAAGATAACTTTGAAGTTTTGTTGTCTTAATATATATATTTCAAAGAAGAATTTACTATAGCTATTTAGTATGTTTCACTTTCTTTCCCATTTTACATGTACATTTTAACTCAGATATTGATTTATCGATTTTTATGGAAAGTCGTTTGTCCCAGATTAATTACATTTTGTAACTTTTCATGTCTTGAAACAATAATTGATTGTGTATAAACATGTAAAACATATGTTTGTTTTAATTAATCGTTGTTTGATTGTTTAGAGTAGAAACTCTTCATGCTTATTATTTTTGATAGTGGGTCTTGTCTTTGATAGAGTCATGTCATGTTAAAATTTGACATTTTTGACAGCGGAATGTCGAGTTTTCATTGTATCAGAAACTTGATTTAACATTGGAAAAGTTGATTCTCTAATTCTGTGCGCATTTTGACCCGTTGGAATAGTTTTGATATCACCTCACGTTGGTTAAATGCTCGTGAAATTTCCCGCCAAAAAACGTTCGGAAGACCTCTCTGAGTTTTACATTGTCATTAGAGAAAGCTATTCTAAAACTCTTGACGCGTTAAAATGTGAAATTTATCCACTCTCGATAATTAAATTTCATTTTTTAAACTTCTCGGATAAGTCTCGCAGTTTAAAAATGAAAATTTAATTATCTTCAGTGGATAAATTTCATAATCAACTGGTCATCGTTGTAGAATCTATATTAACCTAATCATCCTTTATCAGTTTGGCCTAGATAAAGTAAAAGCTGTTGAAACTAAGAGAAATAGTGTCATTTATTGTAGAGAGTAATGCTCAACTATTTTAATGGTGTATTTCTTGTAAAGTTTATTCCTGAAAGAAAACCTGAATATATGTGTATGTCTTGTAGTTTTTGTATCGTATGTATATTTGTTCTTACAGGGTTGTTTTCTGTTATCAGTGAAAGAAACACTGATTTTTTACCTTTCTATGATACAGTCAGTAATTCTGTTTACCAACCCGACCAGAAACATTACAATGTATTTTGTTCCATATTTTTTGGCGGCTTTTAACAAGTATCCTTGTAAACTGTATGTTCTCCATATTGCTTGTCTGTGATTTCAGCTTTCTTTTTATAATTTCCATTTATAGCCCTCTCCTTTTTTCATGTTCCAAAAACGTGTTGGTATTTTTTCACAATGATACATTTTTCAGTCAAACCTGCTTTAAACGGAACCTCTATATAGCAAATCACTGTTTATAGAGCGGACACTATAAAAGTAACCTGACATGAACAAAGCTTTTAAAAACACGATGAAAATCGATTTAAATGGCAACTCTTCATAGATGACTCTTTTCTGGTCCCTTCGGTTTCTCTATACACTGGCTGTACAACTAAATACAACAAAAGGTGTGTATTATATTTATCTTAATACCAATGTTGGACCTCGTACTATATGCTCGCAACGATTTCGTAAATTTTGGCATTTTACAGTCATTGTTCTAAACGTACCTCAAAAACCGAAGAAGGTGAATCTAGAAATGCGCTTTCAAACGATCGATCTTGTCAGACTTTATTGTCCCGTCGGTACAGTATTTTATAAGTTTGGATAAATCACGTTTCAAAATATTGATATAAGAAGCCGATGAAAATCAATTGATTCGTTATATTTATTCCGAAACTAGGCGCTCTAATCCTACATTAAAATGAGCCAGGTCTCAACATTGTTCGAACAACATGGGCAAACTTTGTGAACAATGAGGTTATAAGGATAAAGTATTCAAATATTGCTAAAGAATACCGAGACAAAAAGATAAAGAGAAAATCAAAAAGTCGACACTACCACAATACATAGTTAAATAGAGGTAGTTAAGCACGTGACCAAAGGAAATATAGAAAGGTCATGTAAAAATTAGAATAGAAGAGTGCACACAACAGTTTTTCTTAGAACTTTTCATGACGTCATGAATTGAAGGAACATACTCAAAAGATTGATAGCTGGACAATTGGCTGTATCATATACCCATAGACAGCCATATATCAAATAAAACATATTTCTTCAAGCTTTTACTGTATATAAGTATTTTTAAGGAATTCCTTTCCAAATTCTTACCATTACAGAAAGATAACTGACAAAAAATAGGCCTCCCCCCTTCAAATATTTCAAAAACAGACCAACTTCAGTGCATCCTAGCAAAGATTCCTGCGTAATTTAGAGAACTGAGTATATATGTTTTCCAAAGTACACATTCAGCTGGTTTCAGCACATGTAGTTTCAGGGTACATTCGCCGCCTTTTAAAATTGCTACATGAAATGGTATAAAAATGTTGTGTTTTCACCTACACTATTTTTGGATGTTTTCAGAGTAGTCTCCCATTAATAAAACTTTTCTGAAAATAATTACTTTTTTACATTTCATGCATTTTTTTTAAACTTAAAATAAAGCCAAGACTCTAATTTAAATAATGAAACCAAAAAACAATCAGAAATCAATATCTAGAACTTATAAATAGAAGGAATTCCATACCTATGACATCATATATTTAGGGTATACGAAACTGTTGTTTGCATTCAGAATCATAATTTGGATTCATAGAAAAGGTTGGGATTTCACATATGTAAGTGGCCGAAAGGGTAAGCGTGAACTAAATCGTGTAAGATAACCGCCAACTAGCTAGCCATTACGAACATCCAGCGAAGTACAATGTATAAAGTTAGATGAAGTAAGACGATAAACGTAATCTCGATAACTAATCCCGGATGGAGAGCTAGGGCGGTGTGGTAGTGGCTAAATGATAACTATTTTGGTGTATTTGTGCCGATTAATGTTCCCCAAAAAAACTATGTTCTGGACAGGAATTGACAAAAAAAAACATACCCAATGAAAGGCAATAAAAAACACCATACCCTGTCTTATAGAGTATTTATACAACGGAACGCTCTTAAACCGGCCCCTCTGAGAATCGGATTCCTCCGCAAACCGAACTCTGTATTTTGGTCCGGAATTTACACCTATATTTCCAAGTGAAGAAATCCTCTCAAAACGTGCCCATCTGAATTCCGAATACCGGAGATAATTTCTGGTCCTAAACATGTGTTTTCTTGTCAAATACACCTCTAAAAACCGGCCAACTCTTGTGCTCTTCACTGAGTGGCGAATTTTATACAAATCTCATGATGTATATAGGGAAAAATTCATTCCAATAAAAGACTTTAACTCCATTTTCTACCAAAAAATAACGAAGAAACTAAAAGACCAAGATTTAGTTATAGTTGAAGAAAACAAGAAGCTCCCAAGAGCCTGAATCGCTCACCTGTTATTTTTTGTATAGATCTTGCATCAATGATTATCTTTGCTATTTAATGTATACCGTCGCAGTTTTCGCCATATATTGACTTGTACAGCTAAATTATAGAACCCTGAACCCAAATATATATAGTTGCTAGGGACTTTTAAATCTGTTGCTATGGACTTTTTCAATGACCTTGACCCTTGACCCTCCATTTTACTTGTACAACTACCATTTAATGTATTTTAAGTTATACTGAACATTTTTGATGTTTACAGTTTGTCTTTATAATAATATTCAAGTGAATGACCTAAAACTGCAAAATTTCCTTAAAATTAACAATTGAGGGGCAATAACCTGAAAACGGCTCGATTCATCTGAAGATTTAATGGTAGGTAGATCTTGACCTCATATACATTTTTACTTATCGTCAATTTTGCTCTAACTGCTTTAGTTTTTGAGATATGAGCCAAAAATTGCATTTTTATTTCTATTTTTAGCCATGGCAGCCATGTTTCTCGATCGACAAGAAAATAAAACATAACCTTTATATTTACGAAAAAAAATGTGAGAAATTGTCTTTTTAAAACATACAATGGCAATCTTAATAGAGCGACAAAAATTCTTCAAATTTCAAATTTAGTTAAAAATGGAAACATATTTGATGATAATATAAGGTAGTCGGCAACACTTCAGTCTTTACACGTTTTTTCACCAATGTTCTTATCCGAACCTAATCGACAGTTGACAATATATAGGTTATTATTTTTTACAAAAGTCCAATAGTATGACCATAATCGTTGGGTTTACATGTACATTTAGATACTCTCTGTAATGATATGTCCCGTTCTCTCAGATTTTCAAAATCATAAAGGTATTCTACAATATCAGCATCACTATCTAAAAGTTTCTCATCAGGAATTAAATAATCAGGCAAAGTTCCAGTTTTTAAATTAAAATCTCCAATTATCCTACATAACATTTTTTTATTTTTTTGTTAATTTACCCATCTCATTTTCTAAGTCCTCAAAAGCTTCCAATGAAGAGTACTTAGAATTTTCAGGTGGAATATATTTACAACCAGCCAAAAAAATTGGATTTAAATGAGAAAATTGAATTAGAAAATTCCAGCCAAAGCACAAATTCACTCTCCGTTTCCTAAAATTTTAGACAATTAGCTAAAGATTTTTTGTAAATTACAGGTAATCCATCTGAAGCTTTTTTAAATATTTTTCTATTTTTTGTTACAAAATCATAATCATCTGGCAATTTTAACTGATCCAAGTCCGTTAATTTTGTTTCCACAAAAACACATACATCATGATTACATACAATATTAATAAGGTCAGGTGAAAAAGTCGTTTCTTAAGCAAACATACATTTAAGGATGTTCGCTACTCAGTTTCAAAATAACAAGCTTTTCGTAACACTGGTAAATATTGATAGTGGATTAATAAAGGAAATAAAAAAGCGAAAAAAATATAGGTCGTTTGCTTGTTTTCGAGAAATAAGCCATTAAAAATTTGGCGGGAAAAATATGCTCTCTTGATTTTACATAGCTTTATCATTGACAACTTTTATTTCTCAAAAACCATTAAATAATAACAAGGATTTTATAAGATTTTTACAAATGGCTTATTATTCTGCATGAAAAAGATTTATGAAAAGAAAAATGGGTGTTAGCGGGAAAAAATAATTTATGGCATTCAAATGGATAAAACCATATGATTCTGAATACCTGACAAAAATTCCAAAACATGACCAGCGAACATCCTTAAATAGCAAAAATCAATATTACAAACAGCAAAATCTGTTTTTTCTGTGCTGTCACATGATTGACATGTTTGTGTTATCACTTGCAAATTGATTTTTATAATCTGCTCATATCGTTCTTATTTACAGACGTCAGAAACGATAAAACTAGGATAAAATCAAACACTTTTTTAGCGTAACAGAATCCTCTGTTAAAAAATGTAGGTTTTAATACCGCTCAGGTTTCACTAAGTGCTTAATATTTTATAAGCTTATTTATTCATAAACATTTTTGATACCAATTTTGAAGCACTTTGTGGATACATTTTCAAAACTTTTTGTCTCAGTGTCGAAAATTTTGATACTAGTATCCGAAACAATAGGGCATTTTTAATTGCAAAAATATTCATAACGAGATACAATAAAAAAAAAACCAATCTTAAGACAGAACTTTGCATCAGGCAGATAGTCCTTAGTTAAAAAAATAGCTTATTTTATAACAATAAAATTTTGAGTAACAATTTTGTAGCTAGCGGACATAGTTTCAAACGATTTATCTGCTCTTTTTCTTTCTAGCAGATTGTATCTGGTTATTTGCATGCAAAGTTTTTGCAGTTTTAATTTTACATGGAAGGTCTTATTTCCTCTGCTTGTGTTTTTTACAAATTGCTGAAAATGCAGATTAAGTGTTTATTTTTCGTGCATCTTCCAATGTTTGAGTCCTAGCTTAAAACAACATAGGAGTTTGACCATATTATTCTAAATATACCAAATACACATGGATTTGCCGGATTATGTAGAGTGCATCACGTGGTTAAGTATATTTCTTTATAAACCGAAAAACGCTAAACAATCGATAAATACATTTGTAGATTAACTATAACCAGTTGAGTGAAACCGGTCGCTATTAGTCATCTATTTTTTCACTTTTGGTCTTACAATTTAATTACCAATATCAGAATTGTCGTTGGTTTCTGCTGTCAAGATATGTTTCTCTTTTGATTTTCAACAACTAACAGAGTGCTTCACCGGTGTCTCATATGAAGCAAGAACTGCTTGACATTCCAGTGTTTGGTCAATTCTGTTTTTTTATAAGAGTTCATAGTTGCCTTTTATTTCACTATTTTTTAACTTTCTAAATTCATAATTATTTGATTTCTATTCCTGGGAATGTCTGTCCTTTTGAATTACGTATGTAGAATGTGTTTATGTATATTGAAGTACTTTTTGTACTTAACAAAACTGACTGCAAGTGAGAAAAAAACTTGTCTCCACCAAACATCTGAAGAGTTCAAAATACCTGAGGTGGATCTTGTTAATTTTGGTTTGAATTCAAACTTTTCCTCTTTTAACTTTCGAAAGTGTTTACAGTAAAAATAAGACGTGTAATATTTTTCCGTTTAATGCTCCTGTATCTGAGAGGTCACTTTAATGGTCTTATTAATTCAGTAGGTCATTTGTTTTTTCTTTCATATACAGTGGCAAATTCAAAGAAGACACACAAATCATCAGTATAAAACAAATTTATCGCGAACCACGATCCATAAACTGGAAATATAATTTCAAACTACTGATGGATGCTGTGGAGGACTATGCCAGAAAATGGAGCACACGTGAACAAGAGACACTAGATTCGCGTTCAGAGTGGGTTAAAGCTGTGAGATCGTTGATTCAAGTCAGAATTGATAAACGTAGAAGGTCTATGAGTAAAAAAGGAACATCAGTCTTCAGCAACCCTGATGCTACCAAGACATTGTCGGCCATTCATGACAAATATATTGTTGTTCCTGCAGACAATGCCCCTAATAACATCGTTTTTATATGCAAAAGCTTCTATATTCAATGCTTGATTAATGAACTAGGGATTGCTAGTTCACTTGGCAATCCTACCTATAAAGCTACTACACTTTCAAAGGAAGAAATAATCATAGATCGGTCTTATCGTCATTTGGTATTTCCATCAAAGATGATGATTGTGATCTTAATACCTTGTACTGGATACCAAAGTTACATGAGTATCCCATTCAAACAACGCTTTATAGCTGGATCTGCCAAGTGTTCCACCAAACCATTGTCTCAACTTCTAATTAATTTAAGAGCTGTCAAAACAGCCCACCAAAGTTATTTCGAGACAAGCTATTCAAGAAGTGGTATCAATCAAATGTGGATATTAAAGAACTCCAAAGACGTAAAGGATATTTTTCAATCACGGTCCATGTCAGTCTGCAACAGCATAAAAACATTTGATTTCTCTACCCTTTATACCACCATTCCTCATTCACAACCGAAGGAGATGTTGAAAGATCTAATCCATCGATGCTTTCAAAATAAAAATAGCAACAGCAGATATACATACCTTGTCATTGGTAGAGATAAATCATACTTGGTTAAAAACCACTCTAAACTAACAAAAAATATGCAGAGGATGAAATTGTCCCGATGATTGAATTTTTGATCAACAACATATTTGTTCAATTTGGTGGACGCGTTTTCCGACAATTGGCATTCCTATTGGTACGAATTGTGCGCCACTCCTGGCCGACTTGTTTCTTTACTCATATGAGGCAGACTTCCTTGACGGGCCTCTTAAAAAAACAGGGACAATTTCATAGATGATGTGTTATCGCTCAACAATTCACGTTTTGGGAATTTCTTACATCTCATCTATCCCAAAGAGCTCGAAATTAAGGATACCACAGACACTCCCAAGACTGCATCTTATCTTGACCTTCACCTCGAAAATGACACCAGAGGAAGGTTGAAGACAAAACTTGACGACAAACTGGATGACTTGACTTTCAAATCGTCAACTTCCCATTTTTGAGCGGAAATACTCCAGAAGAGCCGGCGTATGGAGTATATATTTCAAAACTCATACGTTATTCCAGAGCTTGTGACATATACATGGACTTCCTGGACAGAGCCTGGCTCCTGACAGAAAAGTTACTCAGACAGGGGTATGTTGCTCCTAAGTTGGAGTCACCCTTATTAAAGTTTTATGGATGTCATCATGACTTGGGTGACAGGTATGAAAAAACGGTTTCCCAAATAAAAATGGACCTGTTCCATTGATCATACCGGATTTGACATGGGCAGCATGGCGGGTGTCCTGTATGAAGCAGAGACTGCTTACTCTTACGGAGTCTGAGTCTGAGTCTACCCCGGTTTTTTGGTGGGGTCCATGTTGTTTATATGTTTTTAGTTTTTAATTGTAATGCATGTATCGTCTTGGTCTTGTCTTCGTTGTTCTCCGGAGTTTGTCAGTTGTTTCGATTTTTCCTCCTTCGAATATCCCTGTGTATTTCTTGACTTTACTTATTATGAACTAAAACATTTTTAAAAAAATAAAAGAAGAAAATAAAACAAAAAACAGCACAAAGGCTAACGAAAAACTAGCAATCGTGTAATCGAGTAAGATGAAAGACTATATATGAAGAAAGTGAACTAAGTCACTCGATTTGACACCTCGTCTGACCTTACTCTTCGACCAAATTCCCAATTCCAATGTGACGAGTGCTATACTGAGCACGATTTTTGTTCACAGACGCCTGATCATCCGATGTTCTCTCGGTTTTATTGGAGTAAAATTTTGTTTTGGTTTTGTATTGTTTTACTCAAATTCTTTTGCTTAGTATATTTTACTCTTTTTTTACTCTATATGTTCTTTTTCTGTGTTTCTATTGATTTTTCGCCCCAGATATTTTGGTATATTTACCTTCCATTTTATTGGTAATGTATTTTTTCGCTGATATTCAAAATATAAGTGAAGGTACATCTAACAAATAGGCTGCTTTGGGTCAGACGATTAACATAACATGATACCTTCCATTAAACATATATAGGTACTACGTTTTTCCCCTCCGAAATGAAGTTTTATTTGAACTGCTGATTCATGTGATTGATAGATAAAAATAATTTATTGGTCCCAAAATAACGCTTTATAATGTATTTTCTTGCACTTGATATCTCATATATGCCAAATTTTAGTCGACGGTACTTTCACTTTTGAGATAGATAGAATCAACAGCATAAATAATTAAACCATAAAAAGTTAATCTGATGATCACAGATACCACAGCCCGTAAACCTTCAGTTTTAGCATGAGGGCCATGACTGCAATATGAAAGCAAAAATCCAGAAAATCGATTTCTATCTGTATTCAATGGTCCATAACAGCATATAAATGTTTCAAAGCATTTGAATAAGTGGAAGTGTGATGGGTGGATGGTTGGATGCAAAGACGGACAAGAGGTTACCATGGCATTCACTGTAGTATATTATATTCAGGTATTATTTTTGTAATCATGTTAAACCCTTAATGAAACAGAAGTCCAAAATCACGTCTTAATGAAACCTTGTGGATTATGTTTTAAATAAATGGTAATATGCATGACAAGGCTATATATACAATACTTTACGCAAAAATTTGTTCTGTATAAGATTTAAACACATACTGTTTTCATATAAAAATCTATATGCTAGTGATTCATTAATATTTGTATAACATATAACAATTGTATAAAAATATATATATTATCATTCTGTAAAATATTGAACTTTCAGGAACATAGTAAGTATTAAAATAAAATTGCACAATCATACAGATAACAAAAATTACCTATTACACTGTTCATTTTTTTGCAAGAAATCGCATAAAATGAATGTTGTTCAATTTGGAAAGTGGAACTTCTTATAAGATTTCCAGTTCTTCACTTTTGAAAGAGTATAAGTACCTATTTGTTCCATAAATATTCGATTTTTAGGTTTCCTGTACCCAAGCAGATTCATTGAGCACAGTCGACAAAGTTAAAGAAAGTTAGCCTGATTGGTCAAAAGGTATAAATCTGATTTTACGTCATAACAGTGGGAGATCGATGCACGTGCAACGATCGTCCTTGGGTCATGTACCACTGAAAACAGCCATTTACGGAAGAACATGTTATACTAATGTAGTAAATTAAGATTATTCATACACAAATTGGATAAAGCATGAAAATGGTATGGAGATATGAAAGCTCAAATGTAAAAACGGGGTGAGGTTCTATAACTCCATTTAACACAACTATACAATACCGCCGAACTTGATAATAATAGGATTAAATTAAATATTGACGATATTAATCATTGGCAAAATAAAAATACATTACAATCCCACAGCTTGACTGTGATACTGTTAGAAAACAAAAAGTATAGACCTATTTCACGCTTAATGCAGACAATGAATAATGTCCATAGCAGAATATGTTCACGTTTTAAATGAAACGTTGTTATACAATAAAAGTTTATAGCAATATTATTGTTTAAATTGGTGGACGTATATAACAACAGCATGGCAAGAATTACATTAGTGCTTACAAGATCTCTCTTTTGCATGTTTGATAAGCTTGTATGGTATTTCTGGTTCGACGTAAACCCATTCGTTGTTTTTCTTTGGTGGACCTGAACTATACCATCTATCATAATGTACGTCGGCCCAGTACGCAAACTGTTGAAAATGAGGATTTGGAGAGCGTTTGTAGGAAGATGGAAATAACTCTATCATAGTAGATCCTGGTCGCAATATTAAGGTATGCCCAAGACCAGCGCCATGAATTCCAATGAGTATGTTAGTTTCGTATATCAATTTTATTTGTTCTTCTATGGGTAACATGTCAATCTGAATGGCGTTTATATTGACATCTGGAATATTATTTTTCAAATAATCAAGAACTTGTTTTTCATTAGCTATTTTACGTTGAATTGTTCCTCTTGGATTTCGTGGATGTGCAACATAATCTTTCCGTAATATGAACGTCACATTTTGAATATCGGAACAGCTGTGGTATAAAGAGGTAAAATTTTGAACACCTTGATATAATGCATATTTAAATTCTTCTACAAATGGAATATTCTGAACATTTTGTGACATTGGACCTTTAGATATTACCCATGCCAGCTTGTTCAAAAATATTTTATTTGATACATGACCTATCCGGTAAACGTTGCCAAACATTATTTTCCATAAATTGTCTAATTTTCCAACCGGATGTGCATCCATTAGGATAACGTCAGTGGTATTTGGATATTCTCCAAGCAGACGAATAGTCAGATATGTATTATAGAGTTCATTTAATGTCCAAAACAAATTTGCATAATCTCCTCTCTTTATTAGTACAGTAAAGGGTTTTTTTGTAGAATTCCTCTGTGTTGCCCTTTTACTTACAGCAATTCCCGAAAACCAGTTCGTGTAATGTGAACCCTTTGGAAAGGTTACTTTTGGTAGATCATTACAAGGTATAGTAAAAAATCCTTTATAAACCTGCACTTCTTCATCTTTTTCAGAGTTTCCAATAACAGATCGAATTTCTTCTCCGCCTTTGGCAGCACTTTTCTTCTTTGAAGGGTCAATGATCGCATTTTTCATTAAAATAATTGATTTTTTAAAATCATATAAATTTCCCCAGCAATATGTATTATTCCATTCTGTCCAGTTTTTCCCTTGCAAACTTACAATAACATCATCATTTGGTTTTTTGAAAAGCCTTTTTTCTGCCGTTTTTATTGTTCTAGTTCTTGACTCGGGTACTATATTTTTGACATTTTTTACGTTGTATCTCACCGAAGAACGAAGTCCTAAATGGGAAATTTCAAAAATAGTTTTTATATTGTTAAATTGTATCTTGTCTTGCAAAAGTTGTCGGTCATGAAGATAGAATTTAGGCATTCTTAGAAAGAAAATTATAAAACCACATAGGAAAATTGAAAACACTGTACAAGTCTTCTTACGATTGCATCTTCTCATAGCCATTTTTATCGGATACAGTTTGAACTACCATCCCGCAACCTGAAATCATAAAGAATGAAAATAAAATTGTGATTTTCTTTCAAAATGTACAAGAAAATAATATATAGAAAAAAAATGTTATAATGATGTTGTAAATCATGGTTGATTACGTTACGCTCTTCTCTGCATCACTCAGTCGACACTTCGTTTTCATTCACTTATTCTCATGAATATATAATGTTCTAGGTCTGTCGACAAACTCTCGTCTTTATATTATTGATTACAATTAGTGTGGCTTTTTTGCATTGTTATTACTTACATAAATTTCTGTATGCTCAAAATAAGACACTCAAAAACTGAAAACAGCAATCTGATTGGCCAATATAACCTGATGAATATTTATAACAAAAGAGAATAAAAAAACGAAGTAGTCACAGTGGCGTTAATTAGAAACGAACATAGCGTAATCATATCTGGTTTCCGGTGTATTTTATCAAACAGGTTTTCAACCCTGAAAAAATGTAAAAAATTCAGCGGATAAACAGGAGATTTCAATGTTATTGATACTAGGATCTACAGAAATAATGAAGTAGTATAGCCAAGAAATAGATAGTCAGAAACTCGGAAGTCCAATATCAAACATTAAAGGCATAAAATTCAAACAGGTGACCTAAAAATGAAGTAACACTGAATGCGTCGGCAGCTTGTGTATCTGATGTTTTGCTTGACAGCAGGGCAAAAGCTGTGGAAATTCTAAACCAATATACCAAAAACTGGTCTTGACTAGATTTTTTAATTTCTATGTGACAAAATACATGTAGGTTTAAAAGTCAAAACGTGAAAATAAGATATTAATCTCAGTATGATAGTCACACAAGGTATTACAGCAGGGTTTGGCACCATATTTACATATCGTAACATAGTTGAATTAGAAATAAAAAGTATCGTCATTTAACAATTATCTAAAGACATAAAACTGAATAAAAACTTAAGAAACAAAGAATCTCTTAAATCATCATATACGAGCATTCTATGAGTAAACAAACTGTTGTGAGCTAGTAGATGCTCTTATGATCTTATGACCGACTTGTAGGGAACGCATGCATCTGTTCTGTGTACTGTCTAAAATTTCAAATGGTTTTGGCACATTTCTGTACTAAAAAAACAGCCCATTATGAATTTTTTTTTCGATCATACAGGTAACTCTGTCTTTTGGACATTTTGTATTTTATTTGTACCTTATCTCTAAAACTTGATACATGGGATGGGGGGTGTGTGTAAATGTTGTTGTGGGGTCACAAAATCCAGGTTTAGTCCTCTAGTGGATCAATATTTATCCATACAGAGGTGAGTACATACCCGTCTCTAACCACTTATTTCCATAAACTTGATTTTATCCATATAGAAGTGAGGGACATACAAGTCTCTAACCAGTTATTTCCATAAAATTAATTTTATCCATACAGAGGTGAGAGACATACAAGTCTCTAATCATTTATTTTCGTAAACTTAATTTCATCCATAGAGGTGATGGACATACCAGTCTCGAACCACTTATTTTCAAAAGCTTAATTTCTATAATATGAACTTTTTCCTGGAAAGTAATATATCTTAATGTAATCTTAATGTATCTTAATTTCAAGTTAATTTGGTAGGTGACACACTAGTCACTTGCCTATAAATATTACTAAATTCTAATGTGAATTAATTAACAGTAAACGAATATGTCTAAATGAGAACTAAGTATGCCTTAAAACTAAGGGTCTTCCAACATCGAGTGCATCCTAGATGAGCAATGCTATACAAGATAGACTTGCAAGTAAGCAGTGTTAACTTCAAGTTCCTGTATGAGATTTATTTTGTTTGGGATTTGTAGAAAAAAGTTCAATGCTTATATTTGCTACCTGAATTGATTTGTGGACAGGGGTTCCATTTTCCATATACTCCTTCTCTATCCATTCCCCTTCCATGTCCACTCTTGGAAATGTTAAAATTGCATGAATTCAGTTTTCATGAATTTATCATTGAGCATGAGTTGTTAACATGGCACAGATCCTCCATAGCAGTCAGAATATCATTATTGAACATATTTCCACAACAACGAAAGAGCCATTTAGTTTAACCCTTATCTGCCTCCTTTCTAAACTATGGAATTACTGAGGACTGACTTTGAAGATTTAAAATATATATATAAACTGGGAAATTATATAACTATAGTTGTCTCATTTTATCCCAGTACAATATTCTTCATGCAGGGAAATTGGTAAATATTGCATATGTGTGACAGTGAAAAATCTATAAAATATATAAAATTTAATAACATTCGAATTAATTAAGAGCATTGTGAATATCTGAAATTTTAGTTAAATTGAGTTAAGTTAATCTATTATAAGCTATGTTTTTGTTTGTATAAAATTCGTTTATTGTCCTGTTTAAGTTCGCCGGCTTATCCTTGGATAAGAATAGATAATCCTAGATTTAATATAATTTTATATAATCCAGCTAAAGTTCCGTTTGTCTAAACTTGTTTACATTAGCTTTTGATTATAAAAACTATACATATTTGTTTTACTGGGAGTTGGAAACCAACAGACAAAGTATACGGATATTACCGTAGGACAACATATTAATATTTTAGCGGATACCGTAGTGACATTTCGAAAGTGGAATATTACCAGTGGGACAATTTGTATTGTTTGTTTGTAATTGTTATTTGTTGAGGTTTTACGCCGTTTTCAACACGCTTGGCTATTTCGCTGTGGTCAGTTTTTATTGGTGGAGGAAGCCGGAGTACCCGGAGAGAACCACCGACCTTCGGTAGGAAAATTGGCAATCCTTGTCAATTTAGATCGCAGTCGAACACACCCCGCCACAGGTGAGATTCAAACTCACAACCTCAGTGTTGACAGGCTAGTGATCATTAGTTAGTCATGACGAACTACCTAGACCACTCGGCCACCGAGGCCCCAGACAATTTGTATTTCAGCTGTTTATATATATTTAACAGAAATATATTTTTGTACAACTGTGATTTATATTGGTTTAACTTTATCATAAAATCCATCAACACATCTACAATTTGAGTTTGACTAATTCCTCGTGTAGTATCACTGCTACATATTCATGGTACATACTCACTTCGTCCTCTTACAGGTCTCACCTGCCTTATATTATTTCGGGAAAGCAGTATAAATGCACTAATAACTACATACAACTTAATTAATGAAATATAGTTAAAGTTCTATATTTAAAATACAGTATATGGTTTTTCACAGTCTTTTGTATGTTTAGCAATGTACCCAAATAGTACAAAATATCAATATTTAAGTAATAAGACTTCAAAGATAATCGAGCCTAAATGGGACTTAATTCCAAACAAGTTTAAAAAAAAATCTGACGACAGTGGGTGATAATTTACCTTATATAAGAGAGAATAAATAGAGTTTTTCTTGAATCCATCAACAACAAAAACAATAAATTGACAAAGGATCAGTGAAATGTCGATTGGAGAAATTGCATGTTAACCAAACACAAAAAATGAAGAAAAAAAACACCAATAAAAACATATATAACACTATGAAATTTGTTACTTTACTTTAAACTTATTTTACTGTCAACACAAAAAAAACAGTTAGATCAATCACAAGTTAATAAACTAAAGTTGTTTAGAATCGACACTTATCAGAGTTTAATTTCCACTAAAAAAAACTTACTAGTATGCCATGTATACTTCACCATAAGACTTCCAAAAAATTTTGTAGTTTCATTAAATGCCCCCCCCCCCCCAAATTATTAAGAAATTAATAAATAACAACAGCTTGGTACGTATGATGGAATTGTATTAGCTATTTTCATTTTACCTTACCTGAAATGACAATAAAGAACAATATTTTTTGGAAGTGATATTCAAATGGTCACAGAAGCCAAACATTTAAGGTTTTCTTGGCAGAAAGTTAAATTTTATTTGAAATTAGAAAATAATTTGTTAATCTCGTTCGAAAACTTTCCAAGTTTAATGTATGGATTTCGCATTTCCCAGTTTAATGTATGGAGTTCGCATTTCCCAGTTTAATGTATGGAGTTCGCATTTCTCAGTTCAATGTACGGAGTTCGCATTTCCCAGTTTAATGTATGGAGTTCGCATTGATGTCACATTCTAAAGCAGGTCGTTTGACTTCAGGGGATTCTCTAACTATTAAGGATGCTCGCTGGTCATGTTTTTGTCAGATTTTCGGTCGGAATCCTCGGGTTTTATCCATTTCTTAAACATGAAATTTTTTGCCCATGAACCCCAACTTTTTCTTTTATAATTCAATCATATATACCTTAAAATGGTATTTGACAAAATTTTATGAAATCCTTTTTATTTTTTCATACATTTTTGAGAGACTGGAGTTGTCAATGCAAAGACAATGAAAAATCCAGAGAAAACCCATTTCCTGCAAATTTTCAAGGCCTTATAGCCTTAAAATGAGCACACGAACCTATATTTTTTTCTTGCTTATTTGTTTACTATTCATATGTTCTCTCAAACTAAAACACCTATTTCAAATCCTATTTATTTCCTATTAGACCAACGATCATCCTTAATGCAACATTTATTTGCTTTATTTCTACAGTTAAAACATAAACTTTCGTGTAACTCTTTCATTTCACATGGGAAAGTTTCTTAAACTTGCACTGTCACATCTAAATCACTAAGATTTCGTCTAGATAAAAACTCCGTTCCATGGATCGAAATTTGAAGGTTTTAATTACCTTGAAAGAAAAAATACGACAATCAACTGCTTGTGAAGTAAGATTCTATATTACTCCAACTTTATCTTTTATCTTCTATCTGAGATGAACATTTACTATAAATTATTTCTATGAATTATATGAAATATCTTATAAAGAATATATCTGATAAAAGTATAAAACCTTGAATAAGTATAGATTATCAGGTTTTTTTTCATATTAATATCGTAAAAATCACCCGCGAGTCACAATATGAAGCATTTTTTGGCCAGTGAGCGTAGCGAACGAGCCAAAAGGTTTCATATTGTGACGAGCTGCTGATAATTTACAATATATATCTAGAATATGTTTATTATATTCTTAGGGACAAGGAAACATTTATCAGGGGATAGGGAACTGTTCAAATCAGTTTTAATGTTTTAAATCGTCCCACTGTCTAGAATTAAAATAAAAGTACACGTCCCATTATAAATTTCAAGAAAAAATACATGTCCCATCAAATTTTTCATATTTTACAAATTTATAACAATTAAATGATAAAAAATACATTAAACCAAAGGTAAAAAAAAAATATTTCTATAACATTAATGTTTCACAGACAGTAAGGTATAAGTTTTGCTTTAAAGAAAATATTTTATCAGCAAATTTGATAAAATTTGAAAAAAAACCTTGAAAATGTAATTGTATTTAGGATATACAAGATATCATACAGTTTAGATAAAAGAACTGAGAATTATTATCCTTCAGGTGTTGACAAAACCAAGCAATTTAAGGAATTTCATACATGTAATCTGTCAAGAATTAAAACTGCTCTTAATTCTAAAAGTTCTATGGTCTTTGATATATAAATGAAGAAAAATCTTGCTTATATTAATTCAATTCAATTCAATTCAATTCAATTATTTATTGATCATAGAATCCAACATAGGATTATCAATCAAATAGAATATAAAACAACAAACACCAACTATATTATGTACTTATACCATACACGGTGCCATGTTGATTGAATCATTGCAAATGTAGAAAAAAAACTTGGCAAAAATACAGGAATTTCAGAAGAGTTAATGTTTCATAGCCAGTAAGGTACAATGTGTGCTTTAAAGTAAAATTTTTGGTAATAAAAAATGTTGGTGTCCCATGTGTTGTAAGAATGAGAAAAATAGATGTCCCATGAAATAGAGTAACCAAAAAAGTGTTTGCCCCATGGCTTTTTGCACCGGTCCTAATCCCCTGATAAATTTCTGCCTAAAAGCTAAATCTTTTCGACGTTTTTTTTTGAAGTCCTGATAAATTTACTGTCAAGTCTTGATAACGTCGGATCTAATATCATGACATCGGCGATAACTGCGGGTTATGTGGCGTCATGACAGGTGTTGCAGAAGTCTACAAGGTGAGATAGAGGTAAGGAAATACGACAAATAGAGCACAAAATATTTATCCGGTGTATTTTATCAAGTGCAAAATGAAAACAAACTCCTAAAATCACATGAGATAGTAAAATTAAAGGTCCAACAGAAGTCCGAGTCTTCACTGGGATAAAACTAAAGATTCACGGACTTTTAAACCAGAATACGCTAATCAGAAGCATAAACAAACCGGTACTAAAAAATGAATGAAGTTTAAAGGTGAATCTTCCAATGAAAAGGTTTTTTTTACAGTTACAATGAATACCATCAAAATGGAACGGCGTCCACAAAAGACCAGTTTTAAAAATTGAAATGAACGGTGCCCAGTACACAAAGTGTGTGTGTGTGTGTGTGTTGTGTTAACGGTTCTCCACATTTGATTTTTTGGAAAGATTTCATTTTGGAGAAACATGAATACATATTATAACAAAACTTAATTAAGATCACCTGTAATCAGAATTACACAGTAAGACCAGTGTTTTCAAGTCATATATTACAAATAAAGAAATCTTTGTGGCATTCAAATTTTTTTCATTTTCAAAATAATTAAAAAATCATATATAAGAATTATACTCAGTTTAAATTAGGAATAAAATAATAATAATTTTAATAAAAAGCACTGCGTACATATGTAGTTTAGTTCACGATTGGTTTTGGATTTGGGAATGTTCAAATGATAAGAAAAATTACAAAAGGTATATAATTATGATTATATGATGAACATTGTTATCATCCGTGCAATTTCAAAGAAAGTTCGGGGATATTGACCCGGGGGAGGGGGGGGGGTAACTCCCTATATAAACTTATATGGGGATATGCGGAAAATTTGGGTGGGTTTTTCATGATTTTTGGTATTAATTCGGGGTATGTTTTGAATAACTAATATTTATTCGGGTTGTAAATTGAGTGCTATTCAATTCCTCAGATATTTGTATACGTCAGTATTAGTTCGGGTGTGGTTTTTTGATATGGCTGTTTTGCGGGTAGGTATTTTCATCAAAATTATTTTTTCCGGTATATTATTGACATGTAGTTTAGTATTTGCTCGGGTACCTTTTCTTAGGCCATTTCGGCATACCCCCGTCCAAAATCCAGAGAGTTATCCCTCTCGGGGGGTTGTATGCGTCCGTCCGTCACATTTTATTTACAGGTAATTTCAGCCTCAAGTTTTCAAATTCGTCAGTAACAGACAGTAGTTTTAAACAACTTGGCACTTTCAACTCCCTTTACAATACTTGCTTTCTCTACTCAAGCTAATTGGCTCTATAGGCAAATTTCATACAAATTTATTCTAAATATATATTTTTTTAACCGAATTTGAAGCAAGATGTCATTTTTCTCTGATGGTCAACTTTTACAAGTAATATTAAATCGTTATAGCAGACAGTGGCGTTGTTTCAGTTGAGGCAGTGAGGCTGTTGCCTCGTCTAAAAATTTTTGAAAATGTTACACCTGTCTAATACAAACTTAAACTATAGTGTGATTTTTTTTTATTTAGTGCTTATATACTTTGGAACTCCTATAGGACAAAAGAATTGATATATCTGGGCTTTGAATCTAGAAGAAATGAGCCGAAGCTACTCTGATGTGCTTGATTTCTCTCATCTAAGAACAAGAGGAAGAGACGTTTTCATAATAAATATTCCACAGATAACCTTTTCTCGTGTGGCAGTTTCTAGATTGGATATCAATGTGTAATATCAATTGGCCATGGTCAAACAAACTAGAACTGTCCTAAAAGGGACTAATACCCTCCGCGGCAACATGTTTGTTTTGAAGCCTACATAAAGTTCACATTTCCATAATGTGATCTAACACTCCATAAGGTTTCATGAAAATCATGCAAGTAATGTAGGAGGAACGGTTAAACATTGTCTAAGTTCAAACAACCATATCTTTTACATTTCTTGTCCAAACAGAAATTCCTGACAACATGCACATCTTCATAGGGTGATCTAACGCCCCATAAAGTTTCATGAGAATCAAGCAAGTAATATAAGAGGAGTTACGGACAACGTTGCGTTTACAAGTTTTAAACATGTAAGCTTTTAACATGTAAAACCCTCAAGTCAGATTATTTCTCTTTGCAGGCATCTGGCGATAATTATCTTTCTTCATGCACATCTACATATGATGCCCAACCTTCGAATGAAGTTTCATCAAAATCCATTGAACAGTTTAGGAGGAGTTTCGCTTACCAGGTTTAAACATGTAAAACCCTTAAGTTACATTATCTACCTTTGTAAGCATCCGGCGATAATTAGCTTGCTTCATGCACATCTACATATGGCTGAAGACCTGCAGTGAGCTTTGAACTCCATAGAAGTCCATAAAAAAATATTATTGCACCATGATATATGGACCTACTGTCATAAAACCAACCATGATAACTGAATAGCTAGTGTTGTTTTAAAGCTGTCTTTACCTGAGGCATTTGTCATAGAAAGTTTGAAAGGATTGAATAAATTAAACCAACATTTTTTTTATTCTACATGGAGACAAAGAAAGAGGTACATTTTGCTTTGCGGAAGGAGAATTTTTTACCATTGGGTGATTTGTAAAATTGCTGAAAAAGTAATCTGACATCAAACCCCGAAATTTTAACTGGATATGTGTCAGTATATGGCGAAAGTTTTGAGCCATATCCCATGTCTAAACGAAACTTACAGACTTAATGGCAGCCTATCATTTCATGACTGCCGTAACAGGAAAACAATTGCGCGTCTTGTCCCATATGATGCACAACCTTCATATAAAGTTTCATAAAAATCCATTCAACGGTTTAGGAGGAGGTACATAGATGGACGGACGGACGGACAGACAGACGAACGGATGAACAAGGTCATTCATTTATTTACCTTTGTAGTGAGGTTGTTGGTTTTTTCACATTCAAAAAATGAGCCTTTTTTCCTAAATACATGTATTTCTATAATTTCAGTGTTCGAATTAATGTTTCCAGGAAAATTGAATCAAAGTAACCATATGCCAAATTTAATATTTGTTAATATGTCTAATGAATGTTTTCAGATTTCTACTAATCTGACGATAATTTCATATTATATAATTTGAAATCAGGCAAAATCTTCAAAATTATAACTTAATCCATGGCCTTTTGGAAGGTGAAGGAAATACTTACAGTTAGAAAGAGGCAAGCTACGACACTATATACAAATAAAATTTTTATTGGAAAATTATGAAATAGAAAATACGAAATCGATGATTTATTGTTTTGTAAATACTCAACTTGGGGAAATGTAAATAATATTTAATGGAAATAATTGATTGAAGAAAAATAAAACTTTGCTTTGAGATCTGTCATTGAGAGACAAAAAAGAGCATCATGACCTTACTTTTAAAAAAGTTTATTTTATTTTTTATTCCATCAATTACAAGTACTGATTTATTTTTATTAAAACACAAGGATAGGTTTTTATTTTTATCGACAGTACAATATTTTTGTTTGTTTTGCTAAATTTGGACAAAGTCCTACATATTCTTTGGTCGTAGTTTTCATGTTAGAGGACACATTAACATACAAAACAAATGTAATCTGATCAGTCAAGTAGCAAAAAATAAACACTCTAAAAATCACATCAAATAAAAAAAAAAACAGAATTCAAAAATAAAAGAGAAGTTCCAAGTCACTAAAACTTAATATTATACTTTTACATTTTTACTACTCTATTTAACTCTGTTATCTAACACGGTCCATATGTTATATTGGCCGGCTGTACATTATATGGACCGCCTCGTTTTGGCGAGATCGATTAAATTCGATTAAATCCCCAAAAAGTATAATATAACAAAAAGTTCATAACACTTCGGGTCAAATGTCAATATATGGACCGGTTGGTCGCCCACCAAAAATTATTAGGACCTCAGCTTCGCTTCGCTGAGGTCCAAATAATTTTTGGAGACCGACCAAACGGTCCATATACTGCCATATGACCCTCAGTGTGATGAACTATTTGTTAAATGTGTCTAATGATCAGCTCTGATTTTTTCGTTGTCAAGGGGATATACTTATGTAAAATTTGTTTCCATTTATTGACGCTAAAGGCAATCAATATAAGTAAATGATTTTATTGTTATGTAATAAAGAAACTAGCGTCTATTGGTAGTGTAGACTAGCGCAATCGACCGTAAATATAATTGAACAAATTAATATGATATTAACCTTGAATATAAAAAATTTGACCGTTCTCCTTAAAAAATAAAACCAAAAGAGTGGTCAAATGTAAAAGTAAAAAAATGAATTTCTTACACCAGAAATAATCACCTAGTTTTTGCTTAAATTTCTTATTTGATTTACTTTTTTTTTAATTGAGACTGAGAAAAAATCAAATTTCCAGAAATTCGTGTCCTTTCGTCTATGTTTAAAATAGTACACATATATGACCACATTTCTACAAAACTCACAATTTTACAATCTTTTACTTACTATATAGATATTTTCACCTGCTCTGGATATAATTCCAATTTCGAACCGATTATTCTAATATTTCTAAAAATCCAATAGCTATTAAATATTCATATAATTATCACGTCGTCAATACACTGTCAACAGACGACCAGATCAACTGCCTTCAAAAGAAAGACCTATTGTAAAATTGACATTGTTATAATTGTAATCGTAACTGTACAACCTTTTAAAAATAATTATAGCTTGAGTAAACTAATTTAATGTAAAGAAATAGATATAACTGACTTTATACCTAGAATGACCTGTCACTGTATTAATAATAATCTTCTTTTATTTTAAAACGGCCCACAAAACCCTTTAAATAGTTAAATCATATTTTATACTTAACAGAATGTAAAGCTGTAATAATCTCGAACAGTCTTAATTTACATACATTAATAGAATATGAATTTTATTTTCTTTAAGGGAAGAAGGGATACAATGGAGGGGAAGGGAGGGATCAAAGAAATGATAGAATGATAGTTGCTCCTGGATTTTTTTTCACATTAACCAACTTTCATTTTTACTTATATTATTTTACTTTTTTTTATTGTACCATGCGTTTGAATTTTTTTTTAAATATTTGTATTCGATATTTGGTATTCAAATCTCTTTATCATGATTTCTTTTATCCTGCTAACATTTTTTGAATTACTGTACATCAAGGGAGAGATTTGACAATAGGATTCTTCTCTTCGAGTCTCATCATTTCAGCGATAAACAAAATATAGAACTTTTCTTGGTATTCCAGTCATATATTATGGGTAGCAAACGATTTGCTAGACAGTAAACAAATACCCATCATTATTCATCAACATTCAAGTGCATGTTATCTATCAAATTTTTGCATCATTTCTTTAATTTTTTTTTAAAAATAATAATAATCTTTATTGCATATTATACCCAACTGAGTTAAGCAATACAATACAAAAAACAAACAACATATATTACACATAGTTTAATGTATTAATTCATAATAAATAATCTTTATTAAAACTATGAAAATTATTTTTTGTAGGATACGGATTTATATAAGCCCAAAATTTTGTTTCCGAATCCTATATTGATTATTCAATTGTATTTTATCCCGACTCTGTTGAAAATACTGTCTTTACATTGGCTACAAAGTGTCCTTATTAATTAGTGTATCCCCCCTCCTTGAAATGACGTGATTCGCTACATGCCCCGAATTTTTTTTTGTATCCCGTCTCCGCGATCTGTCTCCCCTTTTCTTGAAATCATGTGATTCGCTTTCACTATTTTCACTTAACAAATTTTTTTAAATTTTGTAATATTAGTTTTGCTTTTTTTACCATCCCACAAAACTTAAAAGAAAAAACATACTAAAGGGCATAATATAAAAAAAATCCTGATTTGAACATTTCATCGCCGGGATAAATTCGTTACACAGTCAGTTACAATGGGGATACGGGAATATACGGAGTGCCTGAAAAAATTTCGTATCGGGCGAGGCTGTCACTCCATATTTTCACGTATCCCCACTGTAACTGACTGTATAACTAATAGTATATTACTTGCATTTAATTATTGTATGTATTATTGAATTAAAACATAAAATATATTTAACTTAAGATGCACGGGTAAAACTTGATGAAAAATGGGAAAATCATAAAAATGGGGTACTTTCAAATGACCGTAGCAAAAAAATAAGTGCACCACCATATGATTTTTTTTTCATAAATTTCTTTCTTATAGTCATATAAACCCAAAATTCAGGTTATGAAAAAAAGTTTAATTCTAGAAATGTTTGGCTCCTGCCTATTTTTTTCGTCGAAATTTTGGTCCTGGTTTTTTTCGGCCTAAATTTTTATTTTCATTTAAACCAAAAAAATTACTGTTTGACACAGGTCCTGAATTTTTTTTTCACTCCTTAAGTGATCCTGCCTTTTTATATCAAAAATAATCATAGCCCCCCTCCACCCAATAAACATCAAAATGGTTGCTCCCTTAACACGGACGCTTATGTTTTAAGACTACCGGTTTTATGCTAGGGTCGTGTTACTAAATCTTGATTTTTCTCTGTCTTGATTGTTGCCATATATATATACAGTGCTATCGTTTATTGTAACAAGATAACACGTGCAAAGCAGAATATCGTTACTTTTAATTATTCAAGGAGCACCAGATGAAATGTTCCAGGTCAGTACAATGATTGCAACACGTTTTTGTGGTTGATTGATTGTTTTTGTATTGTTTTTGGTCTTGTCTTTGTTGTTCTCTTGTTCTTTGTTTTCCCTCCTTCGAATATTCCTTTGGCATTTCTTTACTTAACTTTTAAAACAACAATGCATAGAATATTTTGTCTACGAACATTTAGAGTGAGTAACACAGAACATGATTTCTATCCTTTTGGGTGAGGTTTGCGTTACTCAATCTTTAGTTTTAGTTGACATTGCATCTTTATTGTTTTCTACATGTTTTATGTTTGGTGTTTAGGACCGACAGTGCAATGTCTGTACTGCAACGGTGTGATTCTAGCAGGCTATAATTTAGAGTTGAGGAAATGGTAAGTTTTGTTAGAATGATTGTTGTTTTATTACTTCCGTAATTATATTTGTATGTACATGTACATGCATCTGTGGTGGGATGTTCGTCATAGTTTTTTGTGTAAAATTTGAGTTGTCAATCAACGAAATGGCCATACAGTGCATCAAATTTATTTCGGTATTTTGTGATACGTTTTATTAAGTTGTCTTAAAAGCGATGCCAATGGTAATGCTAGTGGAGAGGAATAACCCCAACAATACAATACCATAGATCATGATGTCACTGATTTTGCGTTGGTCAAGTAATTTCAAAGCCCGAAGGGGGGGGGGGGGGGGGGGGGGGGCGGGTTTCAAAGATGATTTCAGATATAGAGAAACTAAACAAACATTAATTTTTTATTTTTTATTAGAAATTACATGCTACTTGAAATGGTATATATACCTAATTTCAGGGGCACCTATTTATGTTTCTATGGCAATCTGTGTTATAAGATTTCCAACGTGTTTGGTTGTAAACTATAATAGAATAGGGAATGGAAACGGGGAATGTATCTAAGAGACAACAACCCGACCAAAGAGCAGAAAACAGCTCAAGGTTAATAATGGGTGTTCAACGCAGCTAGAAAATCCCGCACCCGGACACGGGTGGCAGGGTTCAGCTTCAGCTGGCCCCTAAACAATAATGCATACTAGTTCAGCAAAATGGACGCACACTAAACTCGGAAATATACAAATGGACCAAAATTCAAAAAAACACACAAGGTTAAGAAAGCCTACAGGTTCTTCACTTGGGACAGGCGCAAAATGCAAGAATAATATATCCTACTTAAACTTCTGTTTTCAAATATATTAAAAATACACCAATTATAATTTAAAGCCCCATTTCAGACGCCTGTGTGCATTTCTATACTATCTGATTCAAACACTGGTTTTCGCCCGGCGTTAGTACCTTCCTTGACCCGCCCACGAAGGTGATCACTCAGTGTTGCCTGTGGAATATTGTATAACCGAGCTGCTTTCCTTTGTGAAACCCTGCCCCTCCTTACTGCATTGACTGCCTGAACGAAACCTTCATCTGTAGTTTTTATAAACTCTTAATTTGGTTTTATACGCCAAATGTTTGATATTCCCATCTTCATAATTTTTGAACTAATAAAATCATTTTCTTGTTTAAGGTATGCCATTTTCCTACCATCATAAGTAATAGCAATCGCATTCGGGTCTTTCGGGTTCTGTGGTTCCCTTTCCATCCGGTATCCAAGTCCCACCTCTAATTGTTTAAACCTCAATGGTGCATCCCGGTGCTACATAAATTTGGAATGATTAAATATTTCATCCTACAACAAAACATAGTATAAAATAATATATTATTCGGTATTTTAATTCATATTCAAGACAGATTTGCTATTGACACTTCGGTTTTCATGTTCTTTTGTTTATCTTTTTAGTTTCATATTCTAAAATAAACAAAAACAGAAAATAATGGGACAATACGACTGTACTTGTCTTTAGAAAAGGTATAACACAGAATACTTGGTGATCGAAGTTGCACTTTCGTTACAATTATTAAGGAGGGTAAATTCGATCATTCAGTAACACATTTTATTAAGAAAATGTCGCTCATTATGAATTAAACAGAATGTAAAATGTTATCTACTGACATAATTTTTCTAGAAATACAAAAATAACGTCATAAATACAGATATAACTTACTCCAGTCTTCTTTATAATTGGATACCAAGTTGTAAAAAGGTTTTCGAAATTGCCGCGAAATTGCAGGCGTGGCATCATCAGACATCGCAAACCAATCAAACGACTCGAAATGGATAACGGTCATGTGACTTGAAACAAAAAAAGGAAGAGGCAATTATCCTAATGCGGCATTTTGTCTTGAAAGATCTCTACGTTCAAGGATATTTACTCAATTGGTATTAAAATATAATGATCAAAATTGCACCCGCTATCGAAATATCCAGAATTTCCCCTATTTCAATTGGCCGCAAATGAAATGAATGAAAATATCTCAAAATTTGTTGCACGAAATAACATTCTTTCCTGTTTTCTACAAATAATCTGCTCCGACTACAAATATATATATCCGAAGAAGGCTACAGTCAGTGCCCGCTATGTACACTTTTTAATATAGGTATATACCTTTATTTTGGATAGTTTGATATCACAGTAGGTTTATTAAATGAACATTATTTTCTGAAATCTAATAGCTTCTTTTGGAAGACTTTTTTGATAAGGTAACGGATCAAAGAATACCATCAATATTCAGTTATTTATGTATTAAGAGCAAGTCGTTGATTAATTTACATTCTAATGAAAATGGCTATTATATCAGTTATAACTATTTGCATTTAGGTCCCCATACCTAAGTCAATTTTACCCTTAAAACTGACAGACTGGCACCTTTTTTATACATGAATCATGACATGAAATATTAAATTCTTGAAATATGTAATTCTACCTGTTTAAAAAGAAAAATAAATTAGCTTCTCTATTTAGTTCCCTCGATTCTATTATTCTAATGCTTTGATGATTTCTGCTTTCCCAGACAGATTAGTCACAAACATACGGAAGCAGGTATATTATTGTGTTTTCGTGTTATCCCTCACTGTCTTCACTGACCTCAGTTCGTAAAATGGATTTTTCAGAATTTGAATACCTTACTCAGTGTGAATTGTCTATGTCACCTGAGTGAGAGATGCAATGAGCTAAGTCGTAACTGAAACAACTGAACTTACATAATTTTGTTCAGTTATGATCATGTCTTCCACAGAAGGAAATAAATTTTCAATGTTTAAGGGAGATAACTCTTCCTATGAGATTTTATAAAATTAAGTATTACAACCCCGTGGTGCATGAGATATGCACAAAGTGCATTAAAAATATTCAAAATAACAGTTTTACAAATTTTAGGATAGGTCTGAGTTGATAAATTCAAATTATTATTATTTTTTTAATTTTCAAGTGCATTATATTTCTTTTGGAAATTTCCCATTCAGAATCATTTGTTAGACATACAAACATAACCTTTATAAATAACTTCACAATTTTTGTGTTTTCTTGGTCGACTCAATTAGGTTAATTAACCAACAAAAGAGTGTCCTATAATTCCAACGTTTAGACTTTCAAAATGCGAAAATCCATTTTATGAACTGAGGTGTCCAGACAGTAGGGCAAAAACGTGAAATCGAGAAATAAATCTCACTTTGCGATATCGCTTTCGCGTTAGTGGGATTTCATTTTCTCGATTTCGCGTTTTCGCCTTTAAAAATACAAAGGCGGCAACTCGAATCCGGCATCCAGAAGAACAGGACAGAGGTTTATCCAGAAATAATTTAATATTGGATGTATAACGCGTCACTTGATTGATCAATTTTTTTTTCGTCTATCACATCATAGACTACATTTTTACAAGTTCCGGATCCACGACATAATTTTGAAAGGGGAAATTCTATGGAATATTCTATCATTTTAGTGTCGAGGGAATAGTCCGGAGCGTGTCATAAATTTGAAAAGTAACACCCAAAGATCATTTCTAAAAAATTTAATCCCAACTGACCTGCCAATGGTTTCACAGGAGGTTTTAAAGGAATGAAGAAGGACGTCCGTTCATGGCAATATCTCACATGGTCCTGAAAAGTTCAATATAAACCTGCCTAATTAACTGGAGAATATTTAAGAAAACGTGTTATAGAAATATGTTCATAAGCTATATGCCTCTTGAAGTTGTTATGTACATTCAAAGATCAATCTTCTCATGAAGCATGCCCATTTACTGTCCTTTTTACAAAATTTGGTATAAATAGTCATCTTGTGGATTCAATTGTTAGAATTTCAGCGTCAAACCGATTCTTTAAATTACTGTTATAAAAAGGGTAAATTTTGTTAAAACTTATCTCCCCCGTACTAAGCTCTGTTCTTTTGATGTCTTTGACTTCACCATTTTGGCATACTTGTCGAAGAAACGATGTCGTCCCTAAAATAAAAGTAGGCAAACCAAAAGTTATCTTTTGTTACTAACAAAAACTGTATCTACTTACATAATTTTAAAAGAGCTAAATCTGTGTCTAATTCTTCTGGAGAAAGTTCACATGATATTTTCTGTTCAACTGTCACGCTGTCGACTCAGATACTTCCAGAAAAAGCATAGAATGTATAATGAAAATATTGATGAACGGATTCGATTACATAAGGATCTCATTATATTGTACAATAAAATAAATATGAGAAATATTCACACAAAGAAGTGATGTATGCAAAATTTATTTTGTAATTATTTTTGTGTGACATCTGTGTGATTTACAAAAAGGAGAGAATAAATAAATGACACATGATAAAGCCACATGTAGGTTAAATGCCCGCCAAAAAAGTTCGGAAGACTTCTCGGAGTTTTACATTTTTATCAGAGAAAAGATTCTAAAACTCTTGACGCGTTAATCTAATTAAATTTTCATTTTTTAATTATCTCGAGTTGATAACTTTCATTATCAACCGGTTATCGTTGTAGAATCTATATATAACGGACGAGATCAAAAGTTCAATGTAGGATAAAAAACTTAATTCAAATAGTTTTTTTTTTTTTTTTTTTTTTTGGGGGGGGGGGGGGGGGGGTAAAAATCGCTGCAAGTTTTGTTATCCGACATCGATTTTCGGATTCAAAAATACGGATTCAAGTGATGTCCAAGACAATGTACAGAACAAACATACATTGTCGAGGAAAAACAGGACCCATGAAACAAAAAGTATACTCTCAAAGCATATGCCCATATTGGTCAATCATTTTTTCCCAAATTAAGTTAAGAGGGGTGGGTGGGGGGGGGGGGGGGGTCAGTGAAAAAACTGTGAATTAAGTTTTTTATCCTACATTGAACTTTTGATCTCGTACCTAACACGTTTCTGAATCCTTGAAACTGGTGGTTATCACACTTTGAATCAGTCCGGCGTCAGTTATCAGCAATCAGGGCCCGTTTGCATAATATTTTCTTAAGGATACACTTAATTTTTCCCTAAGTATTCTTAGTATAAGAAAAATCATGTACCATAAGCTCCACCCACAATACTTAAAATCTCCAGTTTTTTCCCAGCTTTCCGTTGATGTTGTTGATTTAAACATAAAGTTTCAATATCTTGCTTCAAAATTTTTTACTCACTGGGGTAAATAATACACATTCTATGTAAATTTCTATAAATTTTCTTAGGGTAACATCTTGTAAAAATCAATTAAAAATAGTGGATACCAATAGAAATGATTGATCTTGTTATCTTTGAAAAGCGGAATATCCGAAGTATTCTATGATATAAATTTTAAAATTTAAATGTTATTTTTTCTTACTTCCAATTTGTTATAACAAATTGAACATTTTAGCAAGTGGGCATTATTTTTCTCGCATTTTTGTATGGTTGAGAGACATCAACAGAGCTCAGTTGCCCTTCCATGAATAAAAAAAAAATTGTTGGGTTATTATTATTAATTTTTGAATTGTAATATCAAAAAAATTATGTGAAAAAGTGCAATTGGACAGTTGAGAATTTACAGGTGACAATAAAGATGTTTCGATAAGATTTCAAGATAAGAGGGTGATAATAAAATGATAGTATGATAAAAAAAAAAATCTATGTATTTATTTAGGCATTTTTTGTTTTTGTTTTATTCGTCAATTTTAAGTTATGAGGACCACCAAAGGACCATTTCAGCCAAATTTGGTTGAAAATTGCGTCAATGGTTTCAGACAAGAATATTTTAAAATTAATTTCCATAGGGTCCTATGTTAAAGTAAGTTAAGCTGTGGTGGCCTTCTTGGTTGAAATTAGGGGTCATCTGATATAATTCTGAAAGGGGAGCCCCTATAGACCATTTCTGCCAAGTATGGTTCCAATTTAGCTTAGTGTTTTAGACAAAAAGATTTTTAATAACTCCTAGGCCTGTAGGAAGTCAATTGAAAATTTCAGACCAATAAATAGAATGTCAGATTTTGCATGCTGATAATTGAGGTAACGGTTTTTCCCTTAGTGGTTATAGTTTTTTTTTAATTTAAGTAAAAACATGCTCAGATCGATTTGTTCTATTTTTAGCCTTAGTGGTCATCTTACAATTGGCATAGTAGTTTCAGAGGAAAAGATCTTTAAAGAAAATTTACGACGACGGACGCCAAGTGATGGCAATGGCTCACATGGACTTTGGTCCAGGTAGGCCAAAACAAAATGCTCATTCTATATAAACGTATTGCTCTTTTTGAGAAAACTATTAACAGCATACTGCGGTTATATTAGTTTAAACA
Source organism: Mytilisepta virgata (assembly GCA_028015205.1). NCBI lineage: Eukaryota > Metazoa > Mollusca > Bivalvia > Mytilida > Mytilidae > Mytilisepta > Mytilisepta virgata. Next base: position 48,474,092 of record CM051521.1, on the reverse strand, counting down.
AATATGATAAAATGAATGTAAAGGCATTCTTCTCTATTTCTATGTACAAATGTATTGAGTAATTACCTATTTATTTCAAATAGTATATGTGGAGTGGGGGTGGGCTATACTGAAAAATTCTGTTTTATTCGTGTTTTAAACAAACCCACTTTCACGTTTTGCCGATTTTGCGCTCAAAATATAAAAACCATTAAATTATACTATTGGTAATGAAATATTATACTAATTCAATTCAACAGAAATCAAAATTTATTTCGCACCTGATACTCCTGCTAAAAATCAATTTAAGACATGTTCCCGGTGAATTTTTAAATGAACTTTTTGTTACATGTATAATACGTATACCTCCTTTCTTCCTTTTCATTTCATTGTCAGGAATTTCTTCCCTGCCGTTTGACAAAAAAAGTATGACCGAATTTGTTTGAAAATAGAAATTCTAACTGGAACAAATTTTCCAACCCCCTTCAGAATTAAATGGTCGACCACTGATTTAGTGACGGTTGTGTTTTGGTTTTTTTTTTTTTTTTTGTGGTTAAGGAAAGCGTGTGACACTTAACATAGTAAAAATAATTGCATTTCAACTCTTTTTTTATACCGACAGAACCGCATTAGCTTTGTCCAGATCAGTGAAAACAATCCAGTGAAATTTTTGTACTTTTTAAGACAAAAAAATGTAATGTAAAAGATAGTGCTGATTGCCTATTCAACCGACCCTGCATATAAAATAATGTTTTCTTTAATTGTGGTTTATGATGCTACACGTAGAAAAGAATTTAACAAAGGTACAGGTGTATATAAAATCATAATCCAAAATATTTGTCCAAAAATATCCCAAGCAAACGTAGATTTCTAGTTTTTACATAAGCTCTTGTACTAACCCCTCCGTATACAAGATTTTCAGCCATAAATTACTTTATTTTGGTTAAATATGGGCAAAAGAATACCGAAACGACAAAACGGTGGGAAAAGTCCACAAATTCGAAGTACAAGGAAACCGACAAAGTCAGGAGAATGGAACACAACAAACAAACGCCACAAGGATATATGTATAACTAAAACAATAAAAAAAACGTATAATAAACTAAACAAGACAGCACAGAAACTAAATCACAAGCAATGTGAACTCCCATAAAAAACCGGGAGTGACATCAGTAAAATACATATTAATCTGAAGTTAAATGATTTATTCTGCACTTGAAGAGTTATCATGCATCCGTAATGGATGTGGGACACTACTCTGAATATTTCCCTGTGCGTAGGATCGGACTATTTGGGAGGGGGCATTTTTCTCAGATATGGTATTTTGACTAGTTAAAAAAAAGTATTTTTAGGTGGGTATAAAATTATGAAGTTATGGGCTTAATAATTTTTAGAGTTTTAGAAGCAGATATCTACAAATAATACCATTATTGTTAGCACCGTACCCATCGTCATTCGTTTGGCCATTTAGGCATTTTTTTAAATTTGCTCTTCAGTGTTTTGAACTAAATGGTTTTTTTTTCAACATGTTAAGCTTTGGGCACTACTGATGAGTCGTAAATCGACGAAATGTGCACATCTTGTGCATCAAAATTGGTATCATAGAATTTATTATTATACCTCAGTAAGGTATTACTATGTACTCGAGTTGAAAGAACTATTGTCCTGGGTAATAGTTTTTGAACTATTTACCAGGGCAATAGTTCTTTTCGCAGAAAAATTTTATCGGACAACGTCACGATAGTAGGCGTGTTCTGGATCTGATGTCATGATAGTTGGCGTGTTAATAACTTGTTAATGTTTTCGATTTTTTCTATTACTGTAAGTAAACACATGTTTTTCAACATTTCAAAGAAATTTTAATGAAATTTTCGGTATAATAAAACAGTTATTGAACAGCTGTTTCGGAATAATGTCTCGGGACTAATAAAATTGCTATATCCCTCAACACTGTTCAATAATTGTATATTGTTTTCAAATCATCAAAACAAAATATGAGGTATTTTTTTTTCATTGCACAAAACTTTTCCTAGGTATTTATTAGGGACGATATCAAAAGTTCAATGTAGGATAAAAAACTTAATTCAAATAGTTTGGGGGGCGACATCGATTTTCGGATTGAAAAATACGGATTCAAGTGATGTCCAAGTCAATATACAGAACAAACATACATTGTTGAGGAAAAACAGGACCCATGATACAAAAAGTATATTCTCAAAGCATATACCCATATTGGTCAATTTTTCCCAAATTAAGTTAGGGGGGGTGTCAGTGAAAAAACTATGTGAATTAAGTTTTTTATCCTACATTGAACTTTTGATCTCGTCCCTTAGTGGTAACTGTTTTCCTAGGTATTTTTTTCTTGAAGCGGTGGTGTATACATCTTTCGTTATAGTGATTTTTTCACGGATAATTCAGTAGATTACATCAGAGTTGTAAATACGATCTCCAGAAGTAACATCTGTGATAGTAACTTTATCTAAAATATAATCTTCATAGAAAATCTTTAGAGAAACTATATGTAGCCCTTATCAAACCTATATTAGAATATGGTAGTACAAATGTATTATGTGGGATAACTGTACCAAACAAAACTCTGATTTAATCGAATCTGTACAATATAAGGCAGCTAGAATGTTTAGTATTCGCCAGGGACCTATACGACACTATCATCAGAGATTACTTTAAAGAGATTATCTTTTAAAAGCCTTTCTATATGATAATTCACTCATCCCTGTCAATAAAATTGATAAATGTACAGGACATACGTTTGTACCGCTGTGTACAACAATTGATTATGTACTAGTACAGGAGCCGTTCCTTGACTGTATTACCTGGAGTAAAGTTTTTGGTACAGCAGATACGGATGTAGCATCAGATCATTTTCCATTATACTGTGTTTTTAAAGTACCGGTCGAGAGATATTACAATACTTACGTCCAACACCCTCCTATATTGGCATGGGATAAAGCATCAGTTGAAAATTTGATAAATTATCAGCTTATTGTTGATGAGGGTGTTAAATTATTACTAGAAGAATTTGATAATATTAAAACGGAGACTGATATTGAACGGCTGAATACTGCTATATAACTGACTTATTGTTAAATTCATCATATGAAACGATTCCACTTATGCAGTTCAGCTCAAAACCAATTTGAATCATATTGCGATTACAAAGATGCAAAACGAATTTTTAGGAACACTCAAAACGCAGCATTCATTCAGTATCAAGATGAGACATTACGAGAAATAGACAACGCCGCAGAATGCGATATACGATTCTTCTGGAAACTACGGAATGGACACAAATAAAACAGAAACATACATCATGCAAAGAAATCCGAATTGACGATATAACAATCCGTAACCCGACAGATATAGCTGATGCTTTTGCGAATTTTTACAGGGAGATCTCAAACTCTAGTGATGATCGGTTTTCTGAGCCTTATGGGGTTATTCCTGATCAAACTGAAAACCACATACTCAACGGTGAATTTACTTTTGATGAGATACAAACTGCAGTAAAATCATTAAAGCTCAACAAGTCGCCAGGTGTTGATCGGATACAAAATGAACATATACGATACGCCGGAAGACAGTTAAACAGTATAAAATATGTTGGATATATGCCGATTATCTGGAAGAAAGGTCTTATTGTACCTTTTCACAAAGGAGGAAAGAAACCATTACACAAATGTGAATCGTATAGACCAATAGCTCTCCTATGTGGATTTTACAAAATGTTTGAAAAAATTATTCTGAGAGGAATTCATAATTGGATTGATATGTACTCTGTCACTTTTCCAAATAAACAGCAGCAAGGATTTACTAACTCTAAACTGTGTTTCAACATCTTTCACATTTTCTGAAGCTATATGGTCTGTTCTGGAACTCCATTGTACTGTATTCATTGTGTTTCTGGACATAATGGGTGCATTTGACACTGTATGGCATGCCGGCCTAATACGAAAACTTAAAGTACTTGGAATTATGGGTCAAGTGTTACGACTAATTGATTTGTGTTATACTGATATGCAGAGTGCCGTATTAGTAAACGGTATCACATCCTCCTGGTTTACGGTTAAACGCGGTGTTAGACAGGGCGGTATCTTGTCTACCTTTTTATATAAACTTTACATTGATGATTTATTAAACAGACTAGAGTCATCGAATTGTGGATTAAAATTAAAGGATATAAATTGCGGTAACCCAGCATTTGCTGCCGATCTAGTGTTGCTAGCGCTTGATCCTGTGTTCTTACAGAGACTGATTGATATATGTTACAAATATTCTCTGGAATGGAAATTCCAATGCAGTAGTGAGAAAACGGATGTTGTTATATTCCGACGGAGGCGTGCGATTACAGAGTATCCATTTGTTTGGAAACTTGGACAAGAACAAATTAAAATAATTAAATCAAAAACTCATCTCGGAATTAATTTTACGTCGGACTTAAGATATGGTGAAGCGGTATTTCATGCTTGTGATAAAGGTAGAAAGACATTCCATGGACTATTCGGTATGTATAGTGTTAGAAGAAACTTAAATCCTTTAACGTATGTGAAATTATACCAGAAGATCGTGTTACCGTCTGCCCTATACGGTTGTGAACTATGGAGCAATTTGACAAATGTTCCACGTAAGATGCAGCATTATTCACTGAAGCGTATCCAAGATATGTGGACATCCACAAGATTTGATATGGTTGAAAGTTTAATTGGACTATTTGACATTAACTTTGAAATCGACCGGAAGAAATTAATTTTTTTTTTCAGAAATTGGCATCGCTTGACACAACATGTACAGCAAAACGGATTTATCTCAATAGACTATATACGTTTTCCAGCAGTTTTAATTCATTTAAATATATTGTCATGTTTTGCATGATTATATTATATTATATACTCATATAGAAATCTTTAATCTGATTTGTTAAAACAGTGTCACGTGCTTTTTGCCCATTCGTTGGGTCGCATAGTAAGGTCAACCGCTCGCGAGAAAACCCCATGGAAATCCCCTCGTGAGCCTCACGTGTTTCCATTTATAGTTATTCCCCTTGATTCAGTAAACAAAAAAAATGGCGTCCGACAACAGGTTGCTTGCGGTGGATGAGGCAGAAATGGAACGCCTGCTGTCTGATAAGGACTCCAAGAATACTAAACGGAAAATTTCGAGTGCTGTTAAGTTGAATATTCGATATAATATAACAGTTATCACCCTTGTTGGTGTGTGACCCGACAGTTTGTCTCCCCTCGGAAAGTAAGGTCACCCTCGGGTGACCTTACTTTCCTCTGGGAGACAAACCGTCGGGTCACACACCAACAAGGGTGATAATTGTATATTTTTTGTAGTACAATGCTGCCATAGAAGTGAACTTATTGTTATATTCCACCACTACCGAGTGATTGACTCCAATTCCTCTTTCTAAGTCATATTATACATTATTATACTTCCTGTAAGAATGTCCTTCTATAGTTAAATTACTCTATTTTTGCATAGTTAGCGTTAACTGCACTATGCGAAAATAGTATATCTTGCTGTTGCAATAGACTATTGATTTTAACGTCAATCATTGTTTGATTTCACGCGAAAAGGCGGAGCTTTGTTGCATTGACAGACAAGTGGGCTGGACTTATTAGCCTGATCATATGTGCGCTTGAAATAACGTAATGACTATACTGTCGTCTGCAAAAAAAAAACAAAACAAGCAAGATGTCGCGGTTTGGTCAAGACGACCCTACAACATTTAGAAAAGAGAACTTTAAGTCCAAGAAAACTGGTCAACAAACAAATTTTGCTGTTAAAGTTTTGTCAGATTTCTTTGTTGAAAGAGGTATGGAAATTGACATTTTGGAAGCCACAAAAAAGGCATTTTTTTACATTGAAATACACTATTGTCACTATTCAAAATAGTAAACAGTCAGTATAATAATGATATTAACGTTGTGTTTAACATTGACTATGGAAAATAGTAGGCAGGGTTTGAGACAATAGTGCACTCCCCTTCGGGTCGTGCACTATTGTCTCTCACCCTGGCTACTATTTTCACATAGTCAATGTTAAACACAACATTATTATATAAATGTATGAAATCCTTTTTTTCTATATATACATGTACTTATTATTCTGCTCCATACTCTGTTTTCTTTTTCCTTCTTTTCAGTTATTTTATCATTCATGTTAACCGATCCTTGATCTATTGTTTAAAAATATTTTTTATTACTTTCAGAAAAAAAATATGATTTACTCTACTCTCGTTTGATTATCAATAAAATGTTTGAAATGAAATCTAAAATAAGGTGACTAAAAAGACGCGAGAGAAAACCAATGAAAGAAGAAACATAATTGGTATATTTACATTAAACAAAATACGACAAAAATAGTAGTAGATCAATACTAATATTTTTAGCAGATAGATTTTCCTAATTTTTTCCAGGCAGGATGTTGGATGGAAATACTTTGAAATTTCAATTTAAAAAAATATAGGTCACCATTCTTGATTTTTAGATAATTGAGTCTTAATTTTGTTAAATTTTATATAGAAAATCCAAATTTCTTGTACAATAAAAAAAAACTGGCAGATAGAATTTTTTTTATAAAATTGTGGAGAGAACACTAATCTGACATGCCTTTATATTCTTAAAAGAAAAATTGGGGTCACCGTTCATTTTTTTCTTGCTATTTCTAAAAAACTAAAATGTCCTTTACATTTCTTTAGAAAAAATGTCCTCCAATTTTCTCCGCTGAAAAGGGTTTTTGTAATTTTGCAATTCATGCATTTTTGTAAATAAACTTCAGATATAAATTTTACATTATATCAAATACTAGTTGCTCGTTGAAAATATATATATATTTACATACAAATCTGCAAGATGCCCAAAAAGATGTTCAGTATATGATCTACCTTAAAAGGAGTTGTTTACCGAAGAAATTAACTCGGCGAGTTTATAGAAAATAATGAGAGAAAATATGGCCTCGTGATAAAAGAGTATATCTTATCAAAGATTGATAATTCACAACAAAGTGTAGACAAGGTTATCGTCTTTGAAAAGAATGAAACATTTTTAAAATGGATTAATTCCCTTAAATCGGACTAATTTTTGGCAATGATTTTTTAAACAGGCATTTGGCTTTCGTGCCCAGCACTGTTCTTTGAAGGTTTTATTCATTGATTATGCCATTTCAGGTTTTGAGTTTATTGAACGAACAAAGATCGCATACCTTAGAGTAACTGTTCAAATGTTTCTCTTTAATTACGTGCAAATTCTTGAAATATACTTTTATCTATAGGTTTTATATTAAATAAATCTCTCAGCTATTTTGGTGATGAAAGTATTAACTGGATAGAAATAACACTTCCATGTACTACCTGGAATATATCATAGTATTAATATTTTACTGAGTGTGCCGGCAAATTAAAGAAAAGAAATGTCATACACGGTACAGTCAGCATTTTAATGTTTGTGTGTCTAGAGCAAAATAACTGTTAATTTATTTTTTTGCATTGATTAATTATGTTATATACTGCTGATAAAACGTTTTATGAACATAACATTATACATACCCAGTGGTGGCCATAGTACAGTTGCAAAGTCAACACATTCGAATATCAAAAAGTGATGATCTTGAAGAAAACTGTCGTGTGGGAAATTCCAAAATTACCGCTTGGCGATGAAATGCAAAATTAAGGTGTGGGAAACCTTTGAAAATAAATTAGATCAACATATGCACAGGTAAGAACCGGATTTCGAACTAGGTGCACAATTATATTGATCTTGTTTCCCCTTCAGTGATTAATTTGTAATGAATATTGAAGGATAAAGTGCATTTTACAGAAAAAAGTCTTTCACACTTTTCAGGACGTCTAAAACTATTGATAAATCTATCAATTCAAAGAGGCTTGATTTTAAAATTTTAAAATTCAGTTATATTATATACTCATATAGAAATCTTTAATCTGATTTGTTAAAACAGTGTCACGTGATATTTGCCCATTCGTTGGGTCAACCGAAAATCGTTGGGTCGCATGGTAAGGTCGCATAGTAAGGTCGCATAGTAAGTTGAATATTCGATATAATATAACAGTTATCATCCATGTTGGTGTGTGACCCGACGGTTTGTCTCCCCTCGGAAAGTAAGGTCACCCTCGGGCTTGCCCTTACTTTCCGAGGGGAGACAAACCGTCGGGTCACACACCAACAAGGGTGATAATTGTATAGGGTCGTATATTGAAAGATCACAAAGAATTTGTAAACTATGTACTCTCATTAAAATAGAGGATGAGAAACATTTTAAATCATAATGTCCTTTCTACTCTAAAATAAGGTTAATTATTAAGCAAAATATCTAGTATCTGCAAATATTCACAATTAATGAATGAAAATATTGCTTTTATTTGGCTGTTTACTCAAGAAAATTTGAATGTATTGAAAGTATTGGGAGATTCATTTATATAGGTTTTGAAATAAGGAGGGCGTCTTAATTTTGTTTAAACTGATATTATTTATTTTGCAGTCAAGAGATAAATGTAAGTGTAAGTTCATGCCTTCTTTGAGCAGGTGATACGTGTTTGTAATTATGGAACTATAGCCCAGTCAAGAACATGCAATGGTTTTCAAGGTGGCCACAGATTGACGTATTAATGGAAATTTAATTTATTAAATTAGAGTTTATAATTATAATGCTAAGTCTAATCTGTGAAGTCTCAATATGAGATTATTTGTCAATTTTCATATTAAGTAGAAATCTGTAAATGTATTTTCATTGGTAGTTCAAGTAAAATTGGCAGCATTTGTGGTAAGGTGAACAATGGAGGCTTGAAATTTGTGAGGACAGTTTTTATCAACCCACCCTCCAGCTCTATCTACACCTTGATTGGGCTACTCAATTTTAATATGCTGTTGGCGTGGCCAATGATGAGAGCACAGCAATAGCCCTTTCCAGAAACTCATTTCCGGTATCACGATTCTGACTGTAAAATTATACTTTGAAGCAAGTTATTTCCCTTACTTCCGTTTCCGGCGAACGAAACTTTTTCTAGCCTTAGTATATAGCACAGTATGGCTGCCCCCATTAAACAAAGACTTTTCTAAATGACCCATATGTAGAAAATTCATGTGCTCCTACAGCGCTCGCTGTCCTCGCTAATATGGAGTAGGCTTTAGCCTAAAATCGGGCGAAGCCCATATTCCTTTTATTTCAATGTACGTAGCAATATTTTTTAGTCCGTCGTCATGTAAACACGGCCATATTGGAAGCCGTTGTTATGGTGTCATATTTGTAGGTCATTGAAGAAATTTTCGAATAAAGTTCCCAATGCGCACAAAAACTCGAAAAAAAGTCGATGGAAAATTACATCGTATAGAAATGATGTTTTGACTATCCCAAAAACATAATTTCTTTTTAAGTTTGTGCAAGTGCGAAAATATTTTAACCGGAAGTCGCGCTGTATTTTTGAGGGTTTCTGGGATAGATTTACAAATGCTACTTCCGGTTTGAAACTACAGTCTACTTGATATCTGGATTTGAGACCAATACTCTACACTTAGTCGGGCTTCCCATCATTTATACATTACTGTTTTTTAATTGATATACATTAATGTAGGTACGGTATGGTATGGTATTGTAACTTATACAGATTTAGGTGTTATTATGTATTTAATACCCCTGAGTTATGGTATAATGCTGGATGTGTTCTTCCCCAGCTTATGAGTCACAGTAAGTTTTTGGTACAGCTGGATGTGTTCGACTCCAGCTTGGACTAGATTAGGGTTTCTTTCAGCTGGATGAGATCAACCCCAGCTTTCGTAATAAGTATGTACATATGGCAGGGTTCCACCGCCGTTCTATTTATTCAAGATGGTTTATAGATGTACGTGTGTGTTCTACCGCCATATACGTACTGTTAGATGGCTGGGGTCTACCGTCATACACATACCGTTAGATGGGTGGGTTCTACCGCCATACACGTACAATTAGATGGCTGGGTTCTACCGCCATACACGTACAGTTAGATGGCCGGGTTCTACCGCCATCTCGTAAACATACATGTAGATGGACGGGTTCTACCGCCAAACTATCAGATGGTTGGGTTTCTACCACCAGTCTTTCCCCAAGTTCTACCACAAGTACATGTAGTTCATCTGATCCAGATAAGATTTTTATTTTTGTGACTGATTGTCTAAGTCCTTGATTTCATGTACGTGATAGGAAGATATTAGTTTTGTAATTTTTGATAGGCAGTTAAAAAGGGCATGTATTGAACCATAAATATGTTGATTCTTATGAAATTAACCGCTTTGCAACAATAGAAACAATGTAACAGGATACGGAGCAAGATTGTCTAAGCGGTGCTAAAGAAAAAAATCACCATATTTTTGAATATATCTAATATAGTGGAAACAAGTAAGGTCGGATAAAATTCTAAACTTTGAACTTTATTTGTGAACACCTAATACAAAACTTGAATTTAACTGTTCCATCGTTTTTATTTATTTTTATTATCACCAGTACTTTTGAAGAAAGTTCGGGGAATTCCTATCACTCCTCTTTTTGTCCGTCTGTCCCTCCATCACAATTTCTTGTGGCGTAATCTCCTCGTTCATTTTTAACTTCATGCACTTTATTTCTATATGGTATTTTCACACACTATATGTAGATGCGCAATAAGGTTTCAGAATTTTGATTTTCAAAACTTGGCGTCAAAAAGGATCAAATTTCAAAAATTGCGAATGTAAGGTTGTGACCAAAACTTATATTTCATATTTTATGTATTCATTTCTACAGTATATTTAAATGCGCCATTAGGTTTCAGAATTTTGATTGTCCAAATTTTGGGCCCACAGGGGTTGAATTGTGAACCATTTTTCACCTAAAGCATTTTATTTCTGTGCAGTATTGTCATGCACTGTATGTAAATTTTGTAGATGCGGAGTAATATTTTGGGATTTTTATTTTCAAAAAGTGGGACCCGTATTCAAACATATGATTGTCAAAGAGGTGCACAGGGATAGCATGTGGGGAGTGCGGGGATAGCTGTCGTTTTCGACTGTCTTAATCTAGTTGTTATTGTTTTAGAATAAATGTTTCAGTTGTACTTTGTCTATGTCTTATCTTTAAAATCACGTAGTTAAGAATATTTCTCCTATTCTTGTTGTGTTTAATCGGTTGGATAAAAATACATATTTTTAACCATTTCCCGGTGATTTAATATCTGCATGGGAATTCCCGCCGTTTTTTTACGTTTATTAGAAAGATAAACTAGAGAAGTTCCGAAATGGCGTTCATGTAAACAAAATGCATAACCACCGGCATTTTCTTGAGGTTTTTGTTGAAAATCTTAGGAGAAACAGATTCTCCCTCAATTTACTCTTGAGTTATAGAATTTCTCCTCCCTTGTAACTTAAATTTTAGATTTTAACACGCTCGCTAAAGCTCGTGTGTTGAAAATCAAACATTCAACTATCTCGGGTGGAGAAATTCCATAACTCACTCGTACCTGAAGGAGAATCTATACTGAAATATCAAAGTAGTTTAATAATATGATCAGAAACGTGCATGAATCATTTATGTTTTATGTGAAATATGTACTGTCAGAAACAGTTTGCATGTTCTAAGAAATAACGATTATGATATGAAATGCAAGACTACTGAGAGATAAATTTTCACAAGAATTAACAAGGGTAGAGATTGGTAAACATGTAGGGTCGTTGTATGATGTTCAAAATACTATAAAAGCCCACATATTCTTCATTTCAGTCTTTAAATAGTTTTTGAAAATCCAACAATAATGTGAAATATTACAAGAAATGAATTTATTTCAAATGAGAAAAATAAATAAAATACCACAAAACAACAATTACATAGCACTATGAAAATTTTAACAGTCAGATAACATTGTTAAAACAAATTAACTGACCCTGACTTGAGTCTTTTTTGACCCGCATACCAAGATTTGGATTTTGAACGGAAGTGACGTAAATCATTTTTGTGATCTTTACTCATCATAGGAACATAATTCATTGGTGTACATAATGACTTGTAATTTTCATAGAACTCTTTGTAACCTCCTTTCAAAATGTAGATCTCGGGATAGTATAGTGCTGGGTAATTTTCAGCATTGATCTCTCTGTCGTAATTTCTTAAATGGCGACACATTTTAGGTCCCCTTTCTAAAGAAAACTCACAGTGGAAAATAATTATGTCACGTTTTCCATCATCACAATTGCTACTGTTTTTCGGACTGTCAAAAAATCTTAAAATGTCATCCTTGTTATGAAAGTTTTCGGCACCCTTAATGTGCCCTCCGTCAAATTCGTAAGTGTATCTGTTGTCAATGATACGGTAACTGTTAATAACATGGTCGTATTTTCCGTTCAGAACGTCGGTCATAGTGGCTGGGGTTATGTAACAAAGGTCATGGAAACGACCTTGAACAGTTGGGAGGCAGCATTCTTTGCTTCCGTCTCCAGTTAATACGCTTCCTGTAACTAATGTGTCGTCTGTTTTTATATCGTTGGAAATATCAACACGATCAATACAGCTTTCCGAATCAGCTTTGTCGAATTTCGTGATTTGCGTTTGTACATCGAATGACAAAGATTTTTTCAGAGATTTTCTTTGCCTACATTTAATGACCCTTTTCTTGCTGTAAGAAACAGGGGAGTCATTTGTTTCTGATCTTTTTCTTTTGTGTGAATTTGTCATATTAAATAGACTAAAGGTTGGTGAATCCATTCCAAGTCCCGAGTCTTCATCAAACACACTTTTAATAAAATCTGGAGTCTTTGGTGGTGTGCACTGTTCTGTCGATAGTTCCATTTTTGGAGTAAGTACTTGTAAGATAAAACTGGTTCAAATATATATAGAAGTTATGTTGGCATATGTCATACCAAAAATGTCAACAGCCTTAATTGCAATCCGTTATATACCCTCGGACTCTTATCATCGTAAAAATGAAGAATATGTACAATAACTTGTTAAACTTAATTATAGCTAATTATAATGTACATTTCATTGTCTTTATGAGGAGATCTATGTGATAAGACGGTAATTATATTGTAAAATATTATAATTATACCAAAGGTCCCCCTGGCCAATATATTTCAATAAAGCAGAAATTAAATTCTTGAAATGCAATAAAATCTTGAAATCAGAAAAAAATAAGTTAAATTTCATTTGTTATTGAAATTTGTCAAAAAACCAATTGTTTTATCTTGACATATTCTTTATGAAATAACGGAATTTCTTAACACAATAATATTAAATGATTTCCGTATATATGATTTCATTTCATAATTTATTTATCCTCATTTATTAGTATTCATTTCTTTATGAAACAATTGATATTTCATAAAGTCTTAGTCTAAATATGGAAGTAATGATATTTTGAGTATTTGATATTACAATCTCTTGTCTAATTTAAGGTACGTCAAGAGAATGTTATATATGCGATTTACACAATAGTAATAAATTAGCGTCGGATTATTTTCTCTTGTCATTTTATATTCAGAAAATTTATGAAAACCGAAAACATCTAGACCTATTCATATAATTTTTCTATTCTTTCTCCCAAAATAGTTTATGGGCATTCTGTAGATAACACGTCAACATCACTTGTATCTTCGTTTTAAAAATTTCGCGATTTTGTATGGATTTTTAGTTTAATGTTAAACTTTCTGAACGTGCTTATAATAATTGTTAATATTTTTTTAATGCACTAAAAGTATGGTATTTTTACAAATTTTAACCGTACTTATACGTAAAAAGATATTAACAGGACAGAATTAAGAGTGAGTTATCTTTCTTTCATCGGGATAATGAAGTATTTATAGTGTTATCTTTTATTGCAATTATTCGTTTTTCTTTGGCACCTTAATGTGCTATAACGTTTTCATATATCAATTTTACCCATTTTTTTTGTACGAAAATGTGGTTGCACAGGACATTGTGGATGACGAATCAAATACACATGCTTTGTTGACCTTATTTTAATACACCTACGTCTTCGCAGTTATGCTGCAAGAACCCTATATTAATTATTTGAATTAAAAAAAAATCGCATCAACTCAACTAAAAAAAAATTTCGTTTACAAAGAATGCTTATTGTTTTCTGATAATATCAACAACTTTTATTCTGTGCAAAAATCTTGAAATACTAGAATTTTCAGATCTCAAAAAGCACAATGTACAGCCCAAAAATACAGAACTGAAATATTAGGCTACTTTTGAAGCCTTATTGTCATCACTTGAATAAAAGGTTAAGTTTTCATCATCCTCCCACTTCAGGGTTTGTAGGCTTCAGGGTTTTGTTTCCACGTTCGTTCCTACAAACGTTTGTAGGAATGAACGTGGATACAAAACCCTGACTTGGGATGATAGTTTCCCTCAAAAATGTACCTTCTCAATAAATGGCGTAATTTTTGTAATTTCTTTAGCTTGACCCCTTTGTCAAAGATGTTCATAATTTACCGTTATTTCTAATTTTCAGGTTGCCAAAAACAATGTGATTTTACTTTGAAAATTACATGAATTAACTGACTATCAATATCCAATTTTACATTAAACAAACTGTCTGTTATTTTGTTACAATATAATTTCAAAACTGTGCATACATAGGACCAATCGTTATATTAGCTTATTAGATTCTGCTGACTTATATCTCAGTTATCTATATCAACTGTCTTGTCACAGAAGAAATTGAAATTGACCTTCTCTTATAGTTTAATCTGGTTATAACGTAACTTTTTATCGCATGCAGGTAAAAAATATTTTACATATGGACTCTGTATCAATCATAGGTTTGAGTAAAGTTTTTGTTTGGGAGGAATACACATAAACAAGTAACAAGACTCAGTTAATTAACTATTTCTCATTAAAACAATAATTGCTCATTACGCACTGTTCTTACATTCTGAACTCTTTAATTTCTGACATCATGAAATCAAATATAATAAACAAAAATACTTTTATTATATATCCATTTTCTCTTTTTACATAAGGGAAGAGAGAAAAAAAGTGACTTTAAGAAGATATACGCAGGAATGTAAGTAAAGCAGAACAAAAATGAGAGGTTTTAATTTTAAAGATTTTAAAGGGCGTGTGAATATATTATTATTTCTATGTTTCTATGTTTATGCCTCGTAAATCCACAACTTCAAATAAATGAATACATAAATAAATAACAACTGAATTCCACAAAGAAAGTTAGATAAAAACGTATGATACGAAAGTAATAAATAATTGACTATAGGTATTGTTTTACACTGTACGATAACGATTAAAATTTAAATCTTAAAGCCAAAAATTCTGATAAGCAATATTTATGATCATCAAGATCTTATTATGAACATATTAAGGAGATTTACTTAGCTGTAATCATAGCTGTACACTATTGAAACAAAATGCCTGGAGAGAAGCAATTTTGTAATGCAATATTTTACAATATAATTACCGTCTTATCACATAGATCTCCTCATGAAGACAATAAAATGTACAATATAATTAGCTATTATCTTGTTAAGTATATAATTATACAAATGCTCTATTTGACGATGATAACTGTCCAACAGTATATAACGGAGTGCAATTTAGGTTCCTGTCAGTTTTGGTGTGACACATGTCATAGTAATTTCTATATATATTGAAACATAGTTTACCTTACAAGCACTTATTTTATTTAGAAAATGGAACTACCAAGTTTGATAGAACAACCTTGCACACCACCAAAGACTCCAGATTTTATCAAAGGTCTGTTTGATGAAGATTCAGGACTTGGAATGGATTCACCAACCTTTAGTATATTTTCTATGAACAATTCACACAAAAGAAAAAGATCAGAAACAAACGACTCCCCTGTTTCCTACAGTAAGAAAAGGGTCATTAAAAGAAAATCTATGAAAAAATCTTTGTCGTTCGATGTACACACACAATGCACAAAAGATGGCAAAGAACACAGCAATAGTATCATAACCGACGACACATTCAAAACAGACGAAATATTAGTTGAAGGAAGCGTTTTAACAGGCGACGGAAGCAAAGAATGTTGCCTCCCAACTGTTCAAGGTCGTTTCCATGATCTTAAATACATAACCCCTGCCACCATGACAGACTTGCTGAATGGAAAATATGATCACGCAATAGATAGCTACCGCATAATTGATAGTAGATATGATTACGAATATGATGGAGGTCATATTAAGGGTGCTGAAAACTTTCATAACAAGGATGACATTCTAGGATTTTTTGACAATCCGAAAAACATCAGCAATTGCAAGGAAAAACGTGACATAGTTATTTTCCACTGTGAGTTTTCGTTAGAAAGGGGACCTAAGATGTGTCGCCATTTAAGAAACCATGACAGAGAGACCAATGCTGAAAATTACCCAGCACTGTTCTATCCCGAAATCTACATCCTAAAAGGAGGCTACAAAGAGTTCTATGAAAATCACAAGTCCTTTTGTACACCGATGAATTACGTTCCTATGTTGAGTAAGGACCACAAGGAAGATTTACGTCACTTCCGTTCCAAATCCAAATCTTGGTACGCAGGTCAAAAGAGACTAAAATCAGGGTGTGCACGATTGTTTTGAAAATTGTAAATCTGATAAGTATATGTCATAGTGCTATTTGAATTGTATATATTACTTTGTAATATTTTGATTAAATTTATTTATTCGATTTACAAACTTGTTTCTTATCGTATTTCATATATTCTTCTTTTATCAGTGTCAAATTGCTGGATCTTATTCTGAAGCCATTATGATAGTAAAAAATTCTACAACAGATCGATAATATCGAAAGCCTCATCTATTGAAAAGTGGCATAGCCAATGAATCAAATCAACATACTGTCAAAAACGAATTATCGTTACATACAAGTATATAAATGGTCAGAGATTCCTCTGACGTCCAATGACCCTTTTCAAACTGGCTCGTCCCAAGGCCCCACCTCTTTTCACATCGGATTTATCTTAGATTACACATATGTGTTCATTATCATTCGGAATTTTTTTGATTTGTGATAATACGTGTAAAACTCTAGAACCATTGACGGTATTGCAGTGAGGCTTCACTTGTATTAGTTCAACACACTATAAAAACACAAAATCCTTACACTCTGGTGTATAAAGGATACTATAAAAGCCAATATATTATTACCAACGAGTTTACCGCTAATGGGGCGGTACATAATTTAGATAGCATCGTCAAAATGTGCTCGTTTTAACTGTAAAAATAGCTAAGGCTTTCATAGCTGCTGATCGGATGTTGTCTCTTTATTAAACGAAAAAGTCAGAAATAACACTCCCATAAAAAGTTCCATGTTATCTCGTCAAAGAGTTCAATAGAAATCGACAGTATTCGTGAGAGACCAGTATATAATAAATATCTTCAAGTCATTGGGGGAAAGAGCAATTTTTACAGACTTACACAAGTAGTCCTTAATGTGAAAAGATCTTAAGTAGCTTCCAAGTTTCTGTGGGTTAATGGCGGGATCTTTGCATATATTCACGATATTAGAAACTAGGATGGGAAAACCCGTTCATAATAAGTGTTTTTCTTGAAGCCTGGTATTTAGGTAAAAGATGTTGATAGCTGTTATAAAACGTGTTAAAAGCATTAAGCAGCTTGTGAAATCTATCACCCTGTAATATGTGTTTTTTTATTAATCGTATCGTTTCGCATATTTAAGAAACTGGGTGGTTATCAACAGTAAGTACATCATCAAGATATATGCAGTTGTTGTGCATAAGAGACTGTTCATAGCAATCTAAAGTCGGCAAAAAGAGGAACACAGTCTGTATCCATAGGAATCCCAATGAAATGTCGATACAGAGTATTGCCAAAACTAATACAATCTAAACCAGAAGATTTGGAAGACCAGTTAATCAGACCATCAAACTTTTCTTTCATAAGATCGTAAGTAAGTGTTGTAGACAATAGAGAAAAATCCTGACTGTCCACGGCAGTTACTTTGTAATTTATCCAAAACTTTGATAAAATTTTATACACCCCAAAAACGATTATGCCTGTATTTTCAAAAAAATTTGCTGCAGCTCTTTTATGCAAGTAAGAAAACGCCTTAGTGGTGTTACATTTGCTAGAGCAGGGCCACCAATTGATCTAAGTTACAGCCTAATTCTGTGAAAGAAAAACGTTTAGAGGAATTTCCGGTTGTATTTGGAGTAAAGAATTTGCGTAAATTTTTGCTGGTAGGTCGGACATTTATGGTCCCGTATGAGGTTTTTAAAGAGAATATGAAAATTCTAAGAATGTCATCATTAGTGTTAAGGTGTAAGCTATTTATTTGGTCTGCAGTTGAAGTAACATAAAGATAAATATTGAAAAAATGCTATGAATAATGCCTGCTTTTTGTTTTAGAAAGAGGGATATATCTAGCAGAGCAACGCGTGCACTTGAGAAATAATCGTACAGTTGTTTTTATTTTTTAATTTCATGGGTCTTTTTACCTACCGAGGACAGAAATGATATATTGTGTCGATGTTAATTGTTGAAACCTGTTTGCAGTGGTCCATTGCAGTGGTGAAATATCATTGATGTAGCACAAAGCGTTGCTCAGAAATGAACCTAAAAGAAAAGCTTAACCGAATCGGGACGGAGGAACAAGGCTAAAACTATATGCCCCTTCCATTTTCATGGTCAAGTCTAGGAGAAAAAAATACATTTAATATAGGAAAGAAAACTTTTATACCATGATTGTATAATACTCCACTGAATTATTGATTCCTCCAAATCATATCTAGTTCCTCCAAGTCACAACAGGTCTCTCTCAGTCACAGCATTGCTCTACATTTTTGTATTTGTTGGAAATTTAAAGACTTTGGTTAATTAAAGGTGATTTGAATGTTCGGTCAGCAAATAGAAGCCTTTTAAATAAATAAAAAATGATCCAGAAACTACCATTTCGCTCTGCAAAACACGATTTGAAATTCTGTCTGCTACATGAAACACCTCGACTTCTGTCTGCCAAAAGATTGTAGCGTCAATATTATATTACAGATGTAAAAACGCTGCTAATATATGACAGGGGAATCATTAAAGGGTATGATGACCTTCTTAGAATTTTCATAATAACTTTAAAAAACTCATTCGGGACCATAAATGCCTACATTTTTATGTCTTTTTAAAATATAAAATAACAATCCAAAGATACTAATATTGGATATAGTAAATTTATACTATGCTGTATACGAAGCATTTCAAGGAGTTACCTCTCACCAGCAGCATTAAAACCGAAACATTAGAAACGCGTACTTTGCCACAAACAAGACAACAAATAAAAACAAATCAAGATCAAATATTTTATCTCCATGTAACAGTTACCCATGAGGACAATGAAATGAATAACAGTTATGATTAAAAGTGACATAGAAAGTACCAGTGAGATGCTTAAGCAAATAAAATCGTTCATAGAATAGTGAATGGAAACGGGGAATGTGTCAAAGAGACAACAACCCGACCAAAGAGCAAAAAATAGCTCAAAGCTACCAATATATGTAAGTTTGTAGATTATTTTCTACATCAAAACCCACTAGATAATGAAAGTTAAGTAACAGACATGCAATTTTGTTGTTATATTTTTTTCGTATATGATGAAAAATTATCACGGTAGATCCCAGCAGGTAAACATTACTGACCCCCAAAAAGCTGCAAAGGACAGTATTTATGAGCAGGATATGATTTCCTTACGGAGCATCTCATATATTACTGTCGGTTGTTTTTTTTTCAGCATTAGCGGACTTCCAAAAGTCGGCCTTACTCTTTCGGCATTCTTTGCATTTTACTATGCAAGCGTTATATTGTAGGTGAACTATTTTCTAATTTTTAATCAAAATGCGTACGAGTCTATTGTACCAATATCGGTTCAAAATCATTTAGGCATGAGTCAACTTTTCTTAAGTTTTGTTCTATCTCAGTCAAGCATAATTTAGTCCTTAGACGATTTTAGGTTTTCAATCTTTAATCTTTTTGGCTTTTGATTCTTCCCAATAACAGTTTGGGTTGTCGTTTCGGCTTTCAATGTTTTAGGGCTTGGTCTCTCTTCACAGACATAATTGACAATATAAGAATACCGGTGATGTGGGAAGTCATTGAACATTTAGGGTCTAATTTGATATTAGACCGTGATAAGGCCTGGCTGAGACTTTAAGATGAAGAACAACAATAAAAGCGCTGTTCCTTAGCTTGAACTTCTGTCCCATTCATTTTCAGGATTTGCATATAGAATTTATCAACCATATCCTCTCTGTTTTATACATACGCTTTGTATCAATCTTGGTGGATTCGTTAGATGTTAGACCACCTTCCTCATCCTTTGACCAATCGCTATATATTGAATTTCATTATTTTTTGTCCGATGTTTTTCAACATTGAATATTCCAACTTGAAGAATTTCCAACCTTCAAATATTTATTTTGAGAGGAAATTTCTAAATGATGTAGAAAATTTTGTTTGGTATCATATACATGGTGTAACTGCTTGTCGAAGTTCTATTTTTGTCATATGTTTACAAATGTAGCGTTGATACATATTGTAACGGGTCACGGGTCTATTACATTTGTTTGGCAGTCACGCCCTCCCCCTTCTTTATTCATTTCGAAATTACTTTGGGTCACTTAATCTAAGAATAAAATCGTATCTTTTTAATTGCCAAAGACGTTATAACAAAGGCAAAGTTTTAATCCTTATATTGTAAACCTGTATTTTCTCATTCACTACACTTGACAAATAACGTTAGTTCCGTCGGAAATGGAGTCCCCTTCATTTGGTTTTTTTATCGAAAGTGTCATAATTTATGAAGTTTTCACTTACCTCTGCATATTTGTCAATTATTGTTGAATGTAGTTTTAATGTAAATATATTATGATATTTAGTGGTTTTGGTAACCTGGTCAAGTTGTGGGAGACTCAACATGTCGTTTCAAATCAGCCATATTTACTCGAGTCTCATGCCGTAAACTGGTCTATGCGACTCGTCGTAAAATAGCGTTCATACGTCAAATTGGAGTCTTTTGAGTCCCTTTTCACGTCAAAATCGAGTCTTTCGAGTTTCTTAAACATATAAAAGGCCGTTTTTGTATGAGCAATGTTAGTCGTGATCGGACATCCGTGGCGAAAGGTTGCTTAGCCAAAAGCCTAAATAAAAGAGCCTCCTCTAGAGTTTTCTTTAGCTACGACTAGATTATTTTAGCTTTCTACATAGATTAATTATTTAAAGGTTAGAAATATCCACAAGATTTATTTTGTATCAATTCTTGTTTACGCTTAAAAGATACTCGAAAGAAAGTACGTAACATTCCGTTGATTGAAAATATATAGAAAATAATTTGAAGGTGTAATATTTTCACATTTGTTTAGTTGCCGCCATAGACAGAGATTCAAACATTGGAGTCTCTATTCAGAATAATTACTATAATTAACTGAAATTCGTTACTTGATTAAAGAAAGTCACTTTGAATTAAATCTTGACTTCTTAATTCGTACGTATTAACGGAATATCCTGAGGGAATATCATTATTATTTATATAATTACGGAATATCACAAATATGGACGCGGAGCAGCATACACATATATCTAATAAAATTCAGAATTTAATACTATAATTCCAAAGTTAAATTTGTACATTCTTATAACATAAGTTACTTAGCACTTGACCAGAGTTACCCCACTAGCTTGCATATACAGTTTATTTTGGTGTATTTTATTAGGTGTGTTTTGCTTAATTAAATATTGAAATGATGCACATGTATAGCCTGTATGCAGCGCTGTTATAATGAAGTTATAAAATTTATCCTGTATATTAAATAGTTAAATTTTACTGGATCGATTATTTCAGCCAACTTAAAATAGTTTGATTCTTATAATTCAGAGCTGATTTCCTGCCATATCTGGTTGAGGTTCACATAGTTTGTTTATATATATATAGTTGACGGAGAATACTAGTTTAGGTTTCACTTCAGAGTAACGAAAACGCTGTCAAAGGGGCGAAAACGTTACAATATGATACAGTCGGAAGTGAACTGGCCTGATTATCCCAACGTCATTCCACTGGGAAACCCATATAGTGCCACTAAAGAATCACGTGATGTCAATGTTCAACTGGCGTCAAATAAACATTATACATGTATGATAAAAAGAGTATGATATGGGTTTTTTCATATCATACCCGATATCAACCTCCAAAGCAAGCTCTCAGGGTGATATTGGTATCTTGTGGTTGATATAGGATACGACATAAAAAAAAATATATAATATTCTATATCTATCACTAGGCCAATGTCACTAATGTTCGAATCTTGTACATTCGTTAGGAAACCGACTAGTTTGAACGGTACAAACCATTTCTCAGTCTTGGGAATAAACTAGCTTAGACACCTCTGCAACAGTTTCTGATATTTACTCAATATTTTAGTTTAGGTCATGTACATTAAATAAAATGTTATAATATTATAATCACATCTTTTGGATATTTCAAATAACATGAATATTCAGCACTGTAGAAACGTACAACCCATCACCTCAACCCCGAGGCAATTTAGACCGTTTCTTTACTAGAACTATTGCAGACTTAAGCAGCTTTACACGACAGAGCGTTCAAGAAGAGGGACAGCAATAAAAAATGGGTCCACTTGATTCCATCATGATCAATTTTGAATGTACAGTGACTCTGCATACGGTGTCAATGTATATTCTGTTTAATCAGTGTTTGTTTACACTGAGATTAGAGAATTATTAATAAGATAATTAATTCCAATACATTGAACAAAACAGACGAAAGCCCCATGTGCATAGAAGAGCAATAACCTTTCTACTGACAAGATGTTAATGGCATTGAGTCGTTGTCCTTATAATTAAGAAATAATTTATGGCGGCAACGTGATTTCTTGGAAACCATGCCCTGCAAAACAATGTCCAAATAAAGGGACAATGGGTTACATACAAACAAGCTTAAACTGATATACACATCTACAGAGTGAAATACAAAACAAAACCATCATTATTTTTTTATGTACAAATTGAAAGTATATGTTGCTATCATCGGCTAGTGCCATTGACTGTTTTAGAATCAAGTGAATTTCACTTATTCATTATATTTAGGATTTTAAATTATCTTAGTTTCTTAGAATTGTCTCAGTTTATCGAAATTTATTCATCGGAGATAATTTTCTCTGCATTTTGTCTATTTTTACAGTTAAGAAGAAAATCCTCGGCTGTGTTTTACAGATTCTGTTTTCTCTAGGTACTTTCTTGTATCTGCCACTATCTATGGCTTTACCGAACCAACAATACCAGACAGGAAATCAAGAGGACAATACCCGAATAAGACAAACCAAAAAGGAACACAAACAGGCAAAGAGAGAGACATATACAAACAAAGAACACTGAAAACTAAAGCGTAGACAATACAAACTCCAACAAAAAATCTGGAGTGATATCAGGTGCTCCAGAAAGGTAAGCATATCCTGTTTTGCATGCGACAACCGTTATTACCGTCGTATAAGCTATCTAAAATCTGAATTGCTACTTAAATATTAATAATTTGTTTTAATATGTTCAAATACTCGAAGTTTACTGTTATTTCAAGATTTTGAAATCTATCAGAAAATATTTTTTCATGATGTCTATAGATCTCCATTCTATAATAAGATTTTCCATTATTATCATTGGGTGTAAATTTTGATTCCTGTTTTTGTATTTCTTTTCTTATATTACTTTTAGGAATATTGTTTTGGTTTTCAACATTTGAGGCATTGAGCATAACTGATGAATCGTAAATCCACGAAATGTGCACATTTTATGCATCAAAATTGGTATGAAAGAATATATATGATTGATATAATAACGTTTGTTTAATCCAACAGACGTGATTAGTTACTGTAACGAGTCAGATCACCTGTTTGTAAAATATTAGATTATCAGGGCTAAACATTCAAATGAATGTACACAATTGCCAATTTGTTTTATGTTTTAATCTGTTTAGATTATACATTGTATGTACATATATAGTAATTGCCCCTTATGAATTGTTTATAATTTGAATAAAAGATCGTTTTAAAATAAAATAAAATATATAGGTTTCAGTCGTTTTGGAGTGAAAGAAGACATGTATGGTAAGTGTCGTATCCTTACCCCTCTATAAATAATCTGATCGTGATAAAAAAAATTAAATAAAATTAGATCAAGATTAAGTGGGTTGTAAGGGTTAAGCAAGTCCTTGACTCTATTGTCACTTTCCCTGAAGAATTTATTAGGAAAACTTTAAAATAAATATCTATTTCTGAATATTTTCAATCGTGTTCAATAAACCACAATAAAAGATACTGACAACGTTTTGCAATTAATGTGTATCGGGTTCCTAAAACAGATGTTTCCAGCTTATCTCTTTATTAGCTTACGGAAAAACCAAACATGAAAAGCGTGATTAGCACTTCCAGTATTATTGTTAATGAATTGAAAAGTCTTGCATCGTTCAATCAAGAAATTAATAGTAACTAACAAAGTAAGCATATATCAATATATATAACCTTATCATTAATGCACCGGTGCATTTAATCAGGATTTTCACGGCTTCATTAGAGAAAATCATATGTTGATCTAAGGGAACAGAAAAGATGGAATAATGTGTATTGTTTCTGTGGAAAATGCTGGTATCGTACTAATGCGGACACGTGTACGTACGGAATATGGAATATATATATATCTTTTATGAACAAAATTGATTTTGTAAGTATCGCCATTTTGTTTTATTACATTTAATCCCAACTTCTAATTAACAGTTAGTGTTTTAAAAAACGCCTTTAAAAATTCACGAAGAATCAAAATGAATATTTTAAAAGTTCAAATTTCCATTGTATTCAATTTTAACTGAATGGCTTTGCTTACAAAATATGCTATTTGTGCTTTTGCATGCTCTAGGGCGTTAGGAACTCGAATTCCTGAATTTATTTCGGTATTTTGTGATACATCTTATTTCAAATATGATAACGCTGTTCATTTCTTATATTCGAAAAAATAAAATAATGTTAAACTTGTATCCGCTCACACTGTGAAGTCGTGGTGAAAAAGCAACAGCTGTTTTTTTATATTTCTATTAGATTTATCCCTCATATATATTTTTCGAATCCTATTTTCAATGTAAGATTTAAGATACAATTAAGACAAGCAATAATTTCGCTGTTCCTTTGCTTTGACTTATCTTTCATGCTTTCAGTTATTTTTGGTCAAGAATTAAACCACTGTATCCCTTCAGTGAAACCCATATTGTATGCCAAAGTAAAAGTAGAGCATGTGGTTATCTCTATAATTATACACCTTATATAAGAATGTTGTAATCTGATTGGCCCATTAGAGGGGTATTTTCACAAATATTATGCATTACAAACGATTTCAGAGGCAGCGGGGCATTTGCCAAAATGTGTTTGCCACTTTTTACTTTCTGCCATGGTATTTGCGAGAAAGACTTTTATCCGACTGGACACTTGAATGTCTGCATCATCACTGCGTTTTTGTATAAGCGTTCGTAGAGAGGACATCTTATATTGATATTCGGTGTAATTAAACGTATTTATCATGTTCTGGATCGGTATTTGCGAAAAATACCAGTCTCGAGACGAAATTTCCCTCGACCGTTGGACTCGGGAAGTTTCACGTCTCTCGACTGGTATTTTTCGTAAATACCCCTCCCGAACGTGATATATCTGTTCAAAAATGTCCTACTCCGATCAATACACCACAACGCAATGCTCTACCAAGATTGCGCTTTAGTTCAATTGATAGAGCTGTTGACAGACGAGACAGGGGTAAAAGGTCTACTATTTTTTGTTTCTGTGCTTTCAGTTTTCAGATAGATGATATTCGAAGTTATATTCTAAAGTATCTCTTCTGGAAACATAAACCCAAAATATTTATCTCAGCTAAGTAATTTGTCTTCGTATCGATTTCCACAAAAATGTTAAGATGTGAATAAAAAATAGTAATATCGTATTTTATGACAAAAAATATTTAGATAGAACAAAGCACTATTTATATCAGATGAGTGATCTCACGTTATAGGTGCAACGATTCCCATATCATTTATGCTTTAATGAAATCCCTTTCATCATTTAATGACATTGAATTCTAATGCCCGCTGGTTCTCGATTTACTTTGTAGAATCGGATTAACTAAATGCTGTTGTTAAATTCCAATGTAAGCAAATTTAGTCGAAGAAATGTATTAATCGGACATACAGTATTTTTTTTCACAGTATTTAAAAAAAATTATTTTATTGGGGGGGGGGGGGGGGGGGGGGGGGGGGGGGGTCAAGGAAGTGATATTGGATTTTGGGATTTTTGTTTTCAACAACTACTTTTATTGAAGATATTTTAGAAATTGTTTTGAAGTTATTAT
Organism: Mytilisepta virgata; assembly: GCA_028015205.1. Taxonomy (NCBI): domain Eukaryota; kingdom Metazoa; phylum Mollusca; class Bivalvia; order Mytilida; family Mytilidae; genus Mytilisepta; species Mytilisepta virgata. The sequence goes on along the minus strand of CM051521.1, from coordinate 48,447,705 downwards.
CATTAAAAGAGTAATATTTTTTGTCTGGCCCGCTTGTGCGTGCACGAAAATTTCTTTTTGTAATATTTTGCTGTTTATTTCTATGTATTCATCCATTTTAACAGATGTTTGTTTGAGCCTGTCTTTTTCGTCAACTTTTGGAGATTGATTTTTTTCCTTTCTCCCTCCTACCCAAACACTATAAAATCAAATCCTTGTGTCAATAGCAAACAACATTTTTAGCCCACCTGAGTTTAAAATAGGACACTATGGGAAATTTACTATCAGGAATTTACTGAAAGATCTTGAAACCACTTTGCCGATTGGAAAAAAACTGGAAAGCAATGGTCCTTAAGTGGTCCTCTTTCAGAATTAATTCCGATGTCCTGCCCGCCATCCAAGATGGCTGTCAGAACCAAAAATAGTTTAACAGTACCTTATGGAAAATTTACTTAAAGATCTTCTTGTACGAAACCACTACGCCATTTGGAAGAAAACTCGACAACAATGGTCTTTAGTTTGTATTCTTTCAGAATTATATCCGATAACACCGCCCGTCATCCAAGATGGCCACCACAGCCAGTACACTATGGGAAATTTACTGAAAGATCTTCTTGTCTGAAACCACTGGCCCAATTGGAACAAAGCTTGGCAGCAATTGTTGATAGATGGTCCTTTGTCAGGATTATATCCGATGACTCTGTCCGCCATTGAAGATGGCTGTCAGAGCGCAACATAGTTTGACATATGGGAAAATCACTGAAAGATCTTGTTTAAAACCAAACTGCCAGTCGCAATTTGACAGCAATGTTCAATGCTATCAGTAAAGATGGACATAGTCCGGGTGAGCGGGAACCTCTAGTTTAGAAATAGAATCACAATGAAATCAGTAATAAGGTTTTTAAGTTGACCCCTTGGATTGAGAACCGCCATTTATTTTTCTTAGTCAAATGGTAAGAACAGTCTGACTTTTTATATGTTGCATTTTTGTTATTATTATATTTAATGTACATTTCTCTACTTTTAATACATTTTCAATGGTTTACAAGAATGTGGTATTTTACTCGATCACCCGCTAGAAAGGAAACAGCAGGTGATAATTTTTATATATTGTCGTAAAATATTTACTGCTATAAATTATCAAAATTATTATTATCAAATTGATGTTTATTAAAGTAACCTTCATCAGTAGTTTGTACATTAAAAATTCAGTTTTTGAAGTTAGTAATAATACAATGGTATGAGTATGATATGTTTTGTCGCCACTTATTTTCAGTAATGCTTTTTTTCATAAATGTCTGCATAAAAAGTTCAAGACATTCAGTATAATAAAATAAAAATAAAAAATTCTAAGAGGGCTACGGGGTATAGTGTAACCCCTCGCCTCGGTTGACAATGATTTTTCGGGGTTACAATATACTCCGTCATCCTCTTAGAAATGTGTTATTTATCCCACCTTTAGTTCATTTTTCAAATGCGCCCAAAGAAGACTTCAGAACTTCCAATACAGCTTTTAGTTTACTTCGAAGTTAGAATACAGCTAACTTGTCTTCCGATTTTTCATTATATAAAATAAATAATAAATAAATAAGATTTATTTAGAGTCGGCAGAGTGTACAAACAGAGACAACATAAGCTCTACTGAGCTTTTAACCGACATACAGGACATTTATAACAATACAACACACAATACAGATACAATAAATTACAAAGTACAAAATGAACCACTAAAAGCATGGTGGTAATAAGCAGACTATAAGCATGATAAGCTAGGTGTTAAAGCTAAAAGCATATAAGAGTAAACTAGGCATGATTAAAGCTGGTTAAATGCATTGCATAAAATAATAAAAAAAAGGTATGATCTAATGGTAAAAATTTTAGCATAATATATTATATATAATTATTTGTAATACGCCGTTTCAATTGGTGTGCCAAAAACTTAAAAGTCACGCTGGAACGTCAGAATCAAGTAACTTACCGATACTTTATGATCAGGTATTTTGCTTTGATCTTCCTATCAGAAGAATCACGTACAATATTGACTTCTGGCGATTAATATGGGATCATTTTTACAATATCATCCATAATTAACATAATCTCAGGGGTTTATAGATAAGGCTTTAATATGATGTGTTAAAACAAAATAATATAAGCTGACAAATAGAAGAGGTGTGAGAAGGTATACATTAACGTTCAGATTTGTGGAATCGGGAGAAAATGGACTAACAACTTACAAATTTGACAGGTAAATATTTTTGATGGAAATACTATATATATATATTTAATTTTTTAATCTCTATTTCATGGCCTACAAAAGATGCACACTTTTTAAATGTATCGGCACAAAATTATTTTAGTAATGTTTGTTTTTTTTTTAAAAGTAAAAACCTCTAGCAGAGTCACAAATAATCAAGGAATGATTACAAAGATACTGTATATGGATATTCTAGATATTGTAAAATGTTCTCGGATTTTTAGCTGAACAACTTTTAAAACTCCTGTCTTGTAGTCCCAAATCTTCGACTTATACTATCATCCTTATTATAAATAATGAACAAAATGAAAAATGATAAGACAGAAAATAATCTCTTCTGAAACTACAATGTATTCTTTGGTTCTCTTGATATATCTGTTGGTCCCTACCTCCCCGGCCAACACTGAAACAAACCATTGGTAAATGAAACAAAACAATACTATCTCTTTTTCATTTTAATAATGAGAAAGTGAGATTTGAACTAAAGTTCGACAGAATGGTCACTTTGCAAAATCACTGGTAGTTACCTCCTTCATGATCTCCGACCAATTGGTGAAATAGTCGGTGGCTGTATTTAAAACGATATTGATGAAGCAGTCGATGGCTGTATTCAAAATGATATTGTCGACCTTTAACCATCTGATTATTGTTTAAAAATAAAATTGCTACATATACCTGAGCAACAGAGAAAATGTTTTTCATGAAAAAGGGAATTTTGATAGCAAAGTCGAAACATATTTCTGTAGAATGCCGCTATAAAAATATCTAACTCATCCCGTGGGCGGCTTTGTCAACAAATATTGCAAAACTGCATAAAAAAACCGAGAAAGGTATGTGTTAAATGTATTTGGTATCATGTAATTAATTTTTTAATAATTACATTAGCAATGATAAAATACACGCAATTTATACTAACATAAATTACAAGCATATTTTTACACTTTAGGCATGCAAATCATATAAATACATCATATAGTTTAGGATAAAAAAGTTTTACAGCTGTAGTTTTCTTTCTGATTATTGTCTTTTCAAAATTCTTATTCTTAATTCGATTATTGGTGCGAGTTCATATCTTACAGATACTAATAGATATTGGCTGGAAATTCCGGTTACACTTTACAACAGATTCAACATTAGCAGGAAATCGTAAGTATAATTTTCTTTGTTTTCGGACAAAAAATTTTGTTAAACATATTTCAAAATTTGCAAATTTTTGGAACGACCATTGAATGCATTGATAACAAACTTAAATTTGATATCTATAAGGACACGAGTAAGGCTTGTTACTTTGGTACCGTTCTGCAAATATATACCTGCCGCTGTAGATCGGAAGTCCAAGATGGCCGCCGGTGTGCGGGACTATGTTAACACTGCAGCCTGTGGGAAAAGCATTTAAAATTCTTCTTCTAAATAAAAATTAAAAAGAAGGATTCCAAACTTGTTGGATCTGAATAATTTGTATCACTTTGCACCTTTCGCTAAAAAGGGGTGCCGAAGGCCCAAAAATGGGTTTTTTGATTGGTTAAATTTCCAACATCGTTTTTCTGAAACTACTTGTCTCATTGGATAAAAAAACTTGTAATGATTGATTACACGGTACTATCCAAGTATTGTTACTTTGATATTCATATGATATGATTTTGGTACTAATTGGAATCTTAGTTAAGATGTTTCTCTTATATAAATTGTACCCATTGACACCAAATAATAACTTAATTGCTTATTCTGCAATTCTTTTCTAGATCTGCTGTTCTAAGTGCGTTCTTGTGTAATTTAGGGAAAAGAGAGCTCATAAGTCATGCACACGTACAGCCCCACTTTTGGACTGAGATTCGAAGCTTCAGAGACCCGAAACTAATCCCGGCGTAAAAATGTGCATTTTCTCCCTTGATACTGTCGTCTTTAGCCGGAACCACTCGAACAATATGGGCTTCAACCAGTTTGAAAGAAAGCTACGGTAGTTTTAAAAATTCTTGAGACAAAATCCTAAAATTCAGTGAATAAATTTTAAAGCAAAGAAACATCACTTTTATTGTTGTTCTTCATCTTACTGTAACTGGGGTTTAGGCTTCAAACACGGAGGAAAATCTCATATTGGAAGTCAATTCAAATGATAATGTGGAAGAGGAATTCGTTTTTAATAATCAATTCATTTGACAGGAAATTCGTTTCGTTTTATAGGTACAAAATTTCAATACGTGGTGCGCACAATTGATTCTTCAGATTGTAACTGTCTCTGTTAAACTGTATACAAAGTTTGCATAATCTATCTTCTCTTTTAAGAAACTTTTGCATACTTTTCGATCTGGCAAACGTGAACGTAAGATTCCATACTGATCTTAAGACAGATCTATGTTTTCTTTAGATTTCTTGTAAACATTGGCAATTATATTTCAAGAGCTATAATTACTAACTAGACTTCTATTCTTGTTGCATCTTAATTAACATCGTCTGTAGCCTAAGTTTGCACTTATTGCGTAGAAATTCATCAACATTTCTTGAATTTGAATAAGATTAACATTTTTGTTTCATATCAGAAAAAAACTTTTTGTGTGTGTGTATATATTTAATATTAGTTTGTCAAATATTCAGTACGGTGTGCTGTCACAGTCATTTTTGGTCACGAGCACTACTTGTCAGACATATATTAGTATGTAATTTGTCGACTAAATGACCAAATCTAGTGCATCAAATTTAAGGATGAAAATTGAAGGATATAGGGTATGCATCAATAAGGCAACACCTACTAGATTGAAAATGGAAAAGAATATCTGCAATGAGCTTACTAACAACGAAATCAAAGTTCTTACTAGGTGATGATAAAACCATTTGACAGAATTTTTATGAGAATTGCTTCCTACAAGACCTTATCTTACACGGTTCCCTATTGCAACCAATTTCCCCTTCTTAATTAAAGATCAAAGCTGTACCATCGTTAAGATCTGCCTTGATATTGGTACCAGTAAGGCGGGGGCACTTAATGACGACAAAGTAAACAAGGTAGGATTTCGTTTCTATCGATTTTATCGATGTTCGCCATTTAGTCTATTCGATCTTTTTCAGATGATCATGTTTAAAATTTCCATAATTTATAAATAAACAATGAGAAAATTCTAACGATTTAATATACCGTACACTACACAAAGAGCAATCCTAGTATAGAAGTAAGGTTCCCTGTATAATAATTACTAGACATTGAACCCGCGCGAGCGCGGGAAAATAAGCCTTTTTTTTGGTGGCCATTGACTTTAAAAAGTTATTACGGCCATGTCATTCATGGAACAGGAACTCAGTATGGATGTTGTGGGAGGCTTCCTATAAACTTTCCTGTCAAGTAGGTGGTATCAACTGATAGTTTCCCTATGACGAAAACACAACCACATAAATTGTCAATATTTTTATAGTTACAATTAATTCTGAACTGGAACTTGATGAAAAGCTTTCATTAAATACACATTTCATAATGCATTACCTTTTTCCTTCAGAATAAATATGAAAATGAAATTGTAGATGTAAACATTTCCTTAGAGACGGATGAATTTTTCAAAAGATGTCGTGAGTTAGGTAGAGCATATTTTTGGAAAATAATTGTTCCAATTGTTTCATTGTCGTCATGGACAGGGCAAGCGAGGATTAATTTCACAAATATATCCAATAATCAGACGATAAAAGCATTTTTAGTGTGTGGCTGCGTGTGCTGTCCACGTTTATAACGATGTCCGAGATAAATTTCGTCATTAATGCTAAAGATGACCATTTGTTAATAATGTAAAAATAGATAATGGTTGGTATTATCACTTTGTGCAAGGTAAACATCCGAGAAATCCAAAAAACAACTAAGTTAGGAATTTCTCTGAACTTTACCTTACTTCTTCATAATCTTCAAAGTTCATAACCTTTACAGTTAGGAGAAATTGCGTTATTGTAGAAAAACAATCCTGAATACATGAAGCGGAAACATCCCACTCGAAGGAGAATTTTTTAATTTGTTTTATTCTCCTTCCGTAATTTCAAACAAAAATATTATTACATTTAAAATATGTGCATACTTGTTTATTTAAATCAACGTGTTAAAAGTATGAATTCGAGAACCTTCTTAGGGATATGTTGGGAGAATTCATATCGGATAAGTGGATACAAATTCCATTTGCACATAAACAAAACTGCAGTTCAAATTTATAAATGCAGATTGTCAAATCCGATAATAACCTGTATAATCTGAACCATACATCGTTTATTTTGAACCACGCGTTTTGCCGCCTATTCGGCTAATTCGTAAATTTAGTATTATAGATAATGGAAACCAGAGTCCCATTAACCATTGCATAAGGAGAAAACCAAATACAAAAAGCACTGCGCTGATATATTTTTGGCGCATTCGTTATATCATTAAATACGGGAAAGTTTTACGAAGATAGGTTTTATAAATCAAGATATATTAGATATCGGTCGAAATGTGAGAAAATAACACAAACTTGTTCTTATATTCAGAGTGCAGTCCAAGTTTCCAAAGTTGGCGTCATCAACCTTTGCCTAAATGGCACTTTTTATTTTCTTATTCACTTTTTAATTCCTCAACTATCAAATAAAATGAGAAATAATGAACATTATGTCAACTTTGTTATTCAAAGTTAAAAACTGTCAATTTCTTTACTATAAACTTTATATGTTACCAGTGTTACTTGTAAAATGAATCCGAGCAAGCAAGAGAGATACCTTTAACCTCCTCTAATGCCCGAAAAGTTATTTGACCGTTTTTTAAACCCCCCCTCCCCCACCCCCGCCCTAAAAATCATCTGGTACCTTCAAAATAATACATCGATAGCCTTTTACCGTTTCACATTATATTTGATAGAATGCATTTATACCACAATTCATGACAATTTCATAGACTTTAACATTTCTTATTCCCAATACTACTACTTTTTGAAAGAATATAGACATGTTATTATCCCTGTATGGCGGATTTCATACTACAGTATAGGTGACAAGGCGTAATTTTGTAAAAAAAAAGTTAACGATTTTAAAACAACCGTTTTGTTTCACATTGCGCAGGTTAATATTACGATTTTTTTACAAATTTACTTTTAGAAGGTGTAGAATTAAATTGGATAAGACATCTCACTAATGTCTACATTAAAAACATGTATGTTTCTTTCTAGCATACATCATATGATTGATTGTCTCCATTATATTGGTTTTAATTTGTACGCATTTTTGTCGCATTTGCCAATTCGTTCACATTTTGTTCTGATGGAAAACATCTACTCATGATACATGCTAGAAAGAAACAAATCTTCCATGGAAAATTATTTCTGAGTGGTAACATATTTAATCATCCATTTTATCCCATTTGAAACACACATGCAACTCTTATTTGTCGAATTTAAAAATCATTTTTGAAACCATTTTGATGGATAGGCTTGAGTCTTATTGTTAAAATAAAGGTTGTTTGACACGAATGAAGTCAGAACGTTCACATTCGTGTATGTTTGATAGCTGCAATACGGTGTTTATTTTTGGGATTTGTGGTTTACCTTTTTACACCATTGATTCCTTGGCAATTCATTGGATCTCTTTTGTTGATGAGGAGCATTTCCTGTAGTTTCTTTTCGGAAATATTTTCGACCTAGATGAAAATTCTTTCACTCTAGGAAGTGACGAAACAATAGCTGTCGTATGACCATCTATGCGTAGTCACATAAAAAACATTATCGGTCACTCGTTGTATATTTTTATGTATTCGGATTTCAGGATTAGTTATAAATATTGCTGATTTCAATGCATTATATTTGCACATTCTAACAGGCAATGTCTCATCAGTAGTACTATTTTTTAATTTGAGGGGTGCTAAAGAATTGACAAAGGTACAATATACATATATATTGTTTTACTTATTTTTACCATCTATCTTGCCACCTATGAATATTTTACGAAGTACGTTTACTGACCGACGCCACGTCAAATAAATTTTCTTTTTGTTTACATTTTATGTACGGACTCAGTCTTGCTCTGGGTTTCAAATAGTCAACACCTTTTTATTTTCATTTTTTAGATGCTCGTGATGAAAACCATATTGGTCGAAACGTTGCGTATTTTTAACTTTTTAGTTGGATTGTTGTTTTTTCTACGATTTTATATTTGGTTTTGTTCGACTTGTGTAATTTACAAATTTAAGTTATTTATGCCACTTTTGACAGCTCACCATTTCCATATATACACAGTCGATGTTTATTCCAAACCTACTGAAAAAATCCTATATCTGCCACCAAGCAGTTTTCATCCTAAACACTGCTACGACAGTATCCTATATAGCCAGGCTCTCCGAGTTGAATGCATCTGTTCCTCTCCAATAACAACAGCACAACGTCTTGGTGAACTACGTGGTCATCTTAAAAATAGAGGGTATACACACCAACGCATACAAGACGACTTCAAAAAAGCTAACCGCTTCAGTAAAGACAATCTCTTAGAATTTAAAGAAAAAGACACCACCAACACAATCCCGTTCGTTACAACATACCACCCTAGCCTTCACAATGTTTCTAGTACCATCAGGACACACTGGAAAGAATTCGAATAACACCCCGACCTTAACAGACTTTTTTCCAGAACCCCCAGTTATGGCGTTCCGACGACCGAAAAACCTGAAAAACATTCTTGTACGAACTGATATTACTAGCAAGATGTCTTCATCAACTGCCCAATGTCAGGCTTGTTTAGACAAAAGGTGTAAGACTTGCTCCCAGATGATATGTACACAGAACTTTAAAAGTCACACAGCAGCCAAAGATTACAAAATATTTTGCACTGTGAACTGCAAATCAAGCAACGTGATCTACATGCTGAAGTGTGGGATTTGTAATGTGCAGTACATTGGAGAAAGTAATTAAGCTTTCAACAAAAGAATGAACAGCCATAGAAGTGATACAACAAAGAAAGACTTTCTACCCACCAGCCAACACTTTCGGTCGACTGGACACAATCCTGGGGACTTTGCTAAAATGAAAGTTTCTATTATAGAACAAAATTTGATTTGGAGTGATGAAGAAAGGCAGACAAGAGAAAGCTTCTGGATAAAAGAACTAGGCACCTTATATCCAAGGGAATAAATAAAAAGAATTATTTGTCAATTGATACAGATATTGAATCATCTTTTTTAAATCTTTTTTTATTGTTATTTCCAAGTGCTTTATTTATTTTTTTTTCGTGTACCTTTTCATTTGTTATGATGTTATAATTCTGTAGAATAATTCTATACCTTTTGTTAAAGGATTATTTATTTTAACTTTTGTTTATATATATATATATATATATATATATATATATATATATATATATATATATATATATAGAGAGAGAGAGAGAGAGAGAGAGAGAGAGAGAGAGAGAGAGAGAGAGAGATTCTATGAAAATCTACCTTAAAATGTACAAAAATAACTCAGTTGCAAGTCTTCTGGTTTCGGACATGCACAGATGTACGTATGCAAGGTCTTAACATTATTCTTTCCTTAGCCTTCATATATAGATTTTACTTATCGCGTTTTCATTTCAGGGTGATCAGTCAAAGATGTCAAGAGAAGACAACTAAACCGGTCACAATATCTCTGCGATTACAGTATCAGCTATAGATTTCAATATTTTGAATTAATTAAAGAGTTATTAGCTGAATCAAAACTTTTATTACAATTTAATTGGAGCGAACATCATCCTTCGTAATGCCAACCGATGAAGGGAATTACACGACTTTTGTAATTCTTTTACTTCTAGTTTGAAAGAAGACATGATTTTCGGTGTAAAATGGATTTAGCAAATTTTAAAACGTCTGATAGAAATGACGTTTTTTTCAAAAAGGAAAACCTGCCGAAAAATAAAGTTTTACCAAAATGTACACTCGGCAAGTGTGGTAACCAGAAATCAGTCGGCGAAAAATATGTAAATACAAATAGCACTACAGCTAAGGCAGGAAATAAGTGGAAGTGTGAACATGGTTTGGAGTCCGGGGAGGAAACAAGTACAGCTAGATGTCCACGACTTACGCTTAAGGATCATTCTGTGTTTTTTTTAAAGGTAAGCTTCAGTTTTTTTCTTCCAATCAAGGTAGAGGTGTATCGATGCGCATCAGAGAAAAACGATACGTATTGTAGAACTAGAGGCTCAGTGGACTGAGCCTGTATCGCTCACCTGACAAAATGCTTCTACAAACTTCCATTAATTCTTTGGTTGAATTTGCTTCAAAAGTTTCAGAGCAGATGATCAAAATATATTTTTCTCATAGGGTCCAAAGTTAAAAGTATTTACCCTCTGGTGGCCATGTTTTTCTCAGATTTGAACATAATGAGCCAACTTTGTAAAGGACCTTCCATACATCATTCCAGTACAGTTTTATTCAATTTGCTATTATAGTTTTAGAGGATATGATCAAATATGTTTTTTTCATAGGCATGTATGTTAAACTATGTTCCTGCTGTCAGCCATGATGTTTGTCGCATTCGAACGAAATGAACAATCCCTCTAAAGGACCTTCCATACATCATTCCAGAACAGTTTGGTTAAATTTGCGCAAGTAGTTTCAAAGGAGATGAACTTTATGAACATGTTTTCCCAGAGGGTATAATGTTAAACTATGTCCTGCGCTGGCAGAAATGTTTTACAGCGGATCGGAAAAATTTCAACAATCTCAGTATAGGACCTTCCATACATCATTCCTGTAAAGTTTGGTTAAATTTGCTCAAGTGGTTTCAGAGGAGATGAACTTTAACATGTTTTCCCATAGGGTCCAATGTTAAACTATGTCCTGCTCTGGCAGCCATGTTTTTTGGCGGATCGGAAAAATTTCGGCAATTTTAGTAAAGGATCTTCCATACATCATTCGTGTAAAGTTTGGTTAAATTTGTTCAAGTAGTTTAGGGGAGATGAACTTAAACATGTTTTCCCATAGGGTCCAATGTTAAACTATGTCCTGCTCTGGCAGCCATGTTTTTTTGGTGGATCGGAAAAATTTCGAAAATCTTAGTAAAGGACCTTCCATACATCATTCCTGTAAAGTTTGGTTAAATTTGCTTCATTGGTTTTAGAGGAGATGATCAATATGTGAAAGTTTACGGACGACGGACGACAGACGCCAAGTGATGGCAAAAGCTCACATGGCCTTTGGCCAGGTGAGCTAAAAAGCGGTCACTAAAATTTTGTGAAGGCTACATACGTAATTTAAAGTTTATTTACGTAGACACGCATGAAGTTTACAAAATATTTTGGGAGAGTAGAATGTGCTAACAATTTTAAAATCATGCAGATAGCTACATAATTTATTCATTTCACATGCAAAATAAATTTTGAAATTATGATCGCACACGATTTAATATAAACCTCATAGGACTGTATCGTTCGTGTCGTAAGCGACCCCGAAGTATCGTGTATCGAATCTGACGTAAAATACGGTAAATCATTACGCAAGGTTGCCTTAAAGCCTACCGAGATGTTGAAACATCATGTTTCTTTCGGTTAACATCATTATAGTGTTTGCTAGTATCAAATTTTAAAACTTATAAGGGAACGAAAATTGGGGTTTTGTAGAGACGGACAAGAATTAATATTTTTAAAAATCTTTTCCCCCCATTAAAAAGCAAGTTCTTGTGTTCTAAATATAATATTTAAAATTTTAATTGTACATATAATTATTGGACATTGATTCCATAGAAATATTTTTCTATCCACTATGTATATCTATATTATGCACTCTTTAGAGAAATCATTAAAATGTCGATTCTTGCAGATATGAAATAGTCCAAAACCTAATATAATTTTAATAACTGGTGTTTCAGTATTATTTCAGTATTATTCACAATCTGAAACGGATAAAATTATAAAGTTATTTTTTAATATTGTTCACCACTGACTTAATGTGTCAATATACAAGATGTAAATAAATGGACTTTAGTTTGCATACAATCATATTATGATCATGATGATTAACACGGCATCATTTTTGTAATTTTGGAACTTCAAGCTTAAGATTAAATATCTGTCGACTTAATAAATTAGTAAATTTACAAGTCCAATTTAAACTCCATGGCCAGTGAAATATTTCGGGCGTAAAAGCTGCTTAATTTCCTTCATTTCAATGTGCCGCGTTTCGTTATAAGCTACATGTAGTATTATTCGTATCTTTTCGGTCTGTGACTTTTCAAGTTCTCTTTCCGGTTTTCCATTTTCTAAAGTTTACGAATAACAATATTCAGATAATTTCTAGCTAACCTGGAAGATTATAGATACGAAAATCAATATTTAAGTCTTGTTTAATGAAGCAAACGACAGTAAACTAAAGAATTATATCCGGACATATTTTTATCATATTAAAATTATCTTATGACGAGACAATTATTTTCATAGATATACTTATTAACCCATGAAAGCGATATGATGCATGACAAGAGAGAAGAAAAACTAGATTATTAACTAACGCAAACGAAATTCGTCCCTATATACGGGACCAAGCATATAAATGGTATGTCAAAATAATATAAAATCGCTCGAGAACGCATAATCAGAATATATGTGACAAACCCATAGTTCCGAAAGTAATATATATTGTCCCCGGCTTAGAATAAATGTCCGGGACTTTGATTGGCAACGCAAATTTGGTTAAAACCATACCCTCCGTTCGTTGTTAAGAGTCCTTGGTCACCACATAATGTCATATTTGTGTTCTCTGCGCTTAAGTAAACACATATATATCTATTTGAACATTATATCGTTCAATATCAAGGAGAAAATTTACTTTGTAGTCAACGCCAAAGCTTTTATAACGTAAAAACGCAACCATTTCGCGGATAAAAATTAAAATTGCCCCATACGAGCACTGGATTTCGTTATAAAAACTAAATAAAAACACAAAACTCTGAGGTTGGGACCTTCCTCGACATGGAAAGGAAGACATTTTCTGCATAAATTTAATATCTGTTATATGGCTAATGAAAAAAAAAGTCGCACATTTCTTTGCCTTTCTACAGATGATCATATATTTTTACGTAAGAAAAGGCCAAGCCGGGGATAAGTCCGTAATCTACGTTCCTAGCCGTTGGCATTGAGTCGCCTCGGGCTGGACAGAATTACTTCATTGTGGTACAATCTCTATGACCACGGCTAGAAACGTAGACAATGCATAAGTAAATAACGGATATTTATGAAAGAGGGACTGGGTAATGGGTATTTGCGGATGGTCTTGAAAACTTGTTAAAGAGACTAAAATCTATCATTAGGAATCAAAATACATGGGATTAATTGGAAACAAATTTTGGAACGCTTGTGTAGAAAAAATCAGAGAGCCAAATGATTTATTCATGGTATGATGTATGAAGTTTAATAACGAAAACATTAGTATTAAAGTATATTTAAAAAAAACAATCCACGCATGCAATACTGGAATTAATTTAAAGATGCAAGTGAACCGAGCTTCTGTATCGTTTGAATGTCGGTGTTCCAAGTAAAGGTTCTGCAAACATTTGAATCTACGTTTATTACCAGTTAGTGTAGCCGAAGGGGTATATTTTGTATTGTTTTAAGGTTACTGATTTTACCGCTCGAGATAACATGACGAACTTTAAAAAATGTGAATATGTTGGAATATAACTTTTGTTTCCGACATGCACCTCATCCTGAAATACAGTCAATGTAGTGGCATATAAAAATGAATTATTGTGTTGAAATTACATACTAAAACACAACCATATGAATTATTGTGCGATGGATATTCAAAGGGGTAGAGAGGCGTTGTTAAAGGAAGGTATTAAAATTTGCCAAACTAAATTATACATTATATTACACGCAAGTTTCTCGACTTGCTACTCTTGCCGCCGAACAAATTATAGGTTCGCTTAACCCTATTCCATGTTAAGGTTCTGAATCAACGTTATTGTATATAAGAAATTAACAAACAACGATATATAGCATTAGAATGTTTAACAGGAATTTCCATCATTCGTGCGGTGCATGGTTAAAAAAAAGGGGGGGGGGGTACGAATAAAATTTAAGTAATCTTTTATAATTACTTCCATTGATAAAACGAATGTGAAATAGTATCAAAATTACAAGTAGCAACCGTTGCCACCCTGCAAAAATTTGAACGAAAAAAAATACGCTGTAGTAAAATATTAATTTCACAAAGCAACAAATAGCTTCGAATAGGATTTAAATTTTTTATTGTCAGTCTCTTTACAACCAAAGGGAAACGGCACATAAAATAGACCATCATGATTATATAGTTTTAGTTTCCATTTGAAAGTATGTAAAGTTTTAGTTTTTCTTTCATATCAAATATTTTGTGATCATTGAATTGGATAGACCGCAAAAAATATGAAGATAACGATACAAGATGGAGAATTTCGACGCATTTATTCATTATTTAAAAAAATGTGATTATTTGGAATTGAATATAGTGTATAATGGACGTTTGATGGGATCAAAATGGACTTACCCAATAAAAGATCAAAATGTTATTCATGGTCGTGCAAATTCAACAAGACTGCACCAGAAATTAGTGCACAAAATTCTGCAGAGTCAGCAAATGAGACAAAAGCACAGGAACGGTTAGATGAAATACAGATTGGCGTTGATGGATTCGAATTTAATGATGAATTATTTAGGAATGAAAGTCGACCGTTTACGTCGAAGACTTATCTTATATACTACTCACAGGTTATTTACATTTTTTTTAGATATTTAGGTAGAGCAGGAACTGTATATGTATTATATGATCCCTGGGTAGAGAAAAAGTACAGTAACTGTAATGTCATTTTTTAAGTTTTTAGTGATTACTCACTGACTTGTTAAATTGATTCAAATCAAAATAATAATCTCTGATGCGATTCATGAATAATTCTAGTACAACTAGCCAGTGCATGTGCGCGGAATATTATTACTATCCCGACACAGATCTCGGTGTTAAAAAATGAATTTCCGGTGAGAAATGTCAGGCCTATCAAACAGATCATGGACATCTCCCTTCCCTTTTGACTGCCCTGGTCCAGCATATTGCTAATCAGCTGCTAATACGGCTTAAATAGTCCTCAGGTGACAAAGCTATCTGAAGAAAATAACAGGTATACACCTAGGTCTCAGTCAACTGTACATGTATGTCATAGTACAGTTGTGTACAGTTGAACGGATTGGTTTGATTTTTGTGATATATATACATAAACTCATTATGTAATATGGTGTTGGCGTGGTGGCCAATGATGCGAGCACAGCAGTAACCCTTTCCAGACACTCATTTCCAGTATCACGATTCTGATTCTAAAATTATAATTTGAAGCAAGTTATTTCCCTTACTTTACATACTTCCATTTCTGGCAAACAAAACTTTTTCTAGCCTTAGTATGTACCAAAATATGGCTGCCCACATTAAACAAAGACTTTTCTACATGACCCATATGTAGAAAATGCATATACTCCTATAGCGCTCGCTACAGATGTCATATTTAAGACTTCATATCATACAAACACTTTCAGTGTATTATAAGGGTCATTTTAAAAAAAAGTCCATTTTTAACATTGCAAAATTGAGAAAAAACAATTTGCTTGAATCATCATATTTATTAAACTTGCAAAATATATGATACTTCTTGAACAAAATACTCAAATATGCAATCTTAATGACATAACAAAAATATATTAGTGACACATTTTCGACTGATGGTGCAAAATTTTGTCTATCCTGTTACCACATTTGTGAGAATATTTTTACTATCAACAGGATAAATGTGAAAAACATGTTGTTTGTTTCTCAAAGATACTTTAGTGGTGCTTCAGAAAACAATAACAGAATATTTAATTTCTTTGCATTAACAGGATAAAAATATCACTTAATATTGCGTCCTGAAAAAGTTATCTAAAAATAGATTTTCAATTGCTGCAAAAATTGCTACAATCAATGCAAAACCAACTGAAGCACTTCCTTATATTCGACTTATATTGGACTTTTGAATAATTCCAACACTTCATTGTTTGATTACATATAATTTTAGTAAAACGTTATTTTCTATGGTAACAGTATCGGAAATCGAAGGTTTACATATACATATTTGTCTTTCCTGTTACCAAGTTGGGGTGACAGGACAGACAAAATGTTTATTGATTCTATTGCAAAACAACAACTCCCCTTGCATAATTGTTTGTTTTTTCTTAAAGATATGTGGAATATAAAATGTTTCATTTCATTTTCAAGTATTTCATCAGGTCTAAAGATACGTAGTTGTTTATTCTTATACTTAATCTGTCTATCTTGTTACTTTATTCAAGGTAACAGGATAGACAGTAACAGGAGTAACAGGATGGACAAAATTATATGTTTATTGAGTATATTTCGAAATAACAGCTCCCCTTACATCGGTGTATGGATTTTTCAGTTAGCGACCCTTTTGAGAACGTATGGGTGTAGTAATGTATAAATTTGTTGGTAACATGATAGACATTTTAAAAGGGTACGCTATCAGTTTGACCTACTTTTCTGGTTATAGCTTCGCTTCCGTTTCTTCTAACGTTCTATTGTTTTGGTTGTAATTTGGAAAACTTGTGTACTTTAGATTTCATCATAGAAGATATTCGTATTTGCATGCAAAAATTATTGCTCTGCAAATTTTGCACTGGTAACAGGACAGACATGCATTTCATGGACGCCAGCATAATTTACTTTTTTATATGCATACATATATAAATATCCTCAAGACTTAATTTTCTTGTTAAAATTCAATTATATGCTATTCAAAAATATAATTTTGCCGATTTGAAAACATACAAAAAATCATTGAAAAATAATGTGCAAACATGGTTCTCTCAGTCCGGACACTCGCAAATTGCTCAATATTGAGCTTCAAAATCTATTTTGGATTGCGAGGAGAAAATCGTTCTCATTGTAGTTGTGCTGATTTGAAAAAATTGCGAGCTTTTGGTTAAGCACAAAAAAATAATGACATTGTGTCTGAATATTTTTTTAACATAGGTGGACAATAAAATGGACTTTTTTTGAAAATGACTCATAAAATACCCATTTGACCTGAGAAACAGGGAAAAATCATGACAATGAACAGTTGGACACAAAAATTTACTAATGCTGCCTATATGGTTTGGTTTGGTTATTGTTAATTAGGGTTTTACAACACTTCCAGTGCAATTTTGCCTTTTTGTATGCCTGGGAAGCATAGCTTTTGGTATTATACACATACTGCCTTCGGTTGAGGTTGGTATGCCAGATTACCACACAAGGTAGAATATCCAAACAGAAGATAACTGCTATGTACTTGTACATGTCAATCTCATATGGAGATTATAATCTGACATACTGAATGCCAATTATGGTATACATACAACCATATGAGTAAAACTCATTTCCAGGTAGTATCCTGGTGGTATTACTGTCGCTAAGGATGGAATACCAACTATCGTCAAGAGGGGTGGAACCTAGTTTCAAGTGGATTGAAATACCCCACCTCTGTCAACCAATGAGAAGATTTTCGCATAGAGTATAATATTTAATTATAACAAGAATGTGGGAAAAAGGGAAAACTATGACAGAACAGAATTATTTCTATACATGTATATTCAGTATTATACTTGTGGAAATTGTTGAGTGTCATTGAAAGAAATCTGCAGACCTATATAATATATATACATTACTTGTTATCAGATTTTCTATAATAAAAAATTTGGAAACAAGTATCAAGGAGAAATTTGCTAAATTTAGGACCAGCTGTGTACATCAAGTCATTGGAGTATTTTTTTTACAAAATTAATTTTATAAAAAAAAATTGGTTAAATATTAGAGTAATCTCCCTTGTATCAGTATGAAAAAGTTAAGTATATATTTCAAGTATTCCTTTAAACAGTTATTTTTTTAATATTTGATTTTTTTATTTTTTTTTAAATTTTTTCATGAAATTTTCTTGTAAATCTGTTTAAGAATAGGTACATTATAATACTGAATATATATTTATTAGAAATAGGGTTAATGATTTATCTTTAACATTATAATTAATAAAAAGATTACCATTGAAATAATATATCTTTTAAGACTGAAGGAAGCTTATTGACACAGATTTTTTCATTTAGGTGTTCCTCTTCACATAAAGTACTAACATCTACAAAGAAATATGTACAATGTACTTTGTAATCTTTTGTTCATTTTGATAAATCTCCTTCCTGTTTATAAAGATAATTTGTTAAATTGGTACTTGTTCATTGATATCTGATGGAGTTAAAGGTATGTTTGGTAGAAGTTTGTTTTTTTCATTTTTGGTTAATAATATGATCAGGGGTTTATCCAGGGTTATTGGGAAGGATTGTTTTTGGCCTGTTTTGGGAAAAATTTTGGTCAATTGGGAACAAAAATTAGAGGTGTAAGTTAACATTTTTGGGAATTCTGCATGATTTTAAAATAATTTCCGTTGGGAATGGGTCCTTTTACCGGACCTAGCTGAATGGTAGAAAAATCAATGATGATTCAGTGAATTAAAAAAAAAAGATTTTGCTAGAAATCCCTCATGCTTTAAAAAGACGAACATAATAAAATTTTGTACATGAAAATAAACAACTTTGGATACTGAATTATGTTTTATTATGGATACACAAATAAAAACCATCTGAATTTAGAATTAGTTGGAAAAACCAGAATAACCATGCCAAGAAAATTTCCTGGTTTACAATAGTGCTTTCAATTTAATGTGATGTGAAAATATACCTCACTTTATCGTTGATACTTGATTAAGGAAGCATCTAAGTATACATCTCATTATTTTAATTTGAAACTGAAGAATAACACTTGATCCATCAGGAAGATTTAAAAAAAAAATGGTTTAAACTTTAAAATTAAATAAAGAAAATGGTTTACATTTCAAAAGTAAGTTTTTCCAATTTTTAGACGTATTATGGTATACAAGTGTCCAGCGTCTGTCTGTCCGTCGTAAACATGTCGTACCGTAACTTGAAAACAACTTATCCAAATTTCATGAAACTTAACATAGTTGTTTCTTCTGATGGTCAAACGGTCTGTATACATTTTGGTGAAAATAAGATTATAACTTTTTGAGTTACGGGACTTTGTAACTAAAACAGGGGTGTTTTTTTCACATGTCGCATGGTACCTCAAAAACGATTTATGATTATTGCTTAAAACTTTACACACTTCTTAGTTATAATAATCTAAAGATCTGTATACTTTTTGGTGATGATTCAAAATTTTATTTTAGAGTTTTTTGTAAAAAAAAGGGGGTGGGGGTTCACATGTCGTGCTGTATCTCAGAAACTATTTATGATTATTGCATAAAACTTCACCCACTTGTTAGTTATATTAATCTGAAGATCTGTATACTTTTTGGCAATGATTCAAAATTTTATGTTAGAGTTATTGAGTTTTTTGTTAAAAAAAGGGGGGGGGTTCACATGTCGCGCCCTATCTCAAAAACGATTTATGATTATTGCTTAAAACTTTACACACTTTTTAGTTATATTAATCTAAAGATCTGTATATGTTTTGGTGATGATTCAAAATTTTATTTTAGAGTTATTGAGTTTTTTGTAAAAAAAGGTGGGGGTTTTCACATGTAGCGCCGTATCTCCGAAACTATTTATGATTATTGCATAAAACTTCACACACTTGTAGGTTATATTAATCTGAAGATCTGTATACTTTTTTGTGATGATAATTTAATTTTTGAGTTATTGAATTTTTATTGAGCTTTTTGGTAAAAAAGGTAATCTTTTTTGGTCACATTTCGCGCCGTATCTCTATTGCTTAAAAGTTTACACGCTTATGTTTTTCCTGGGTTTCCATTTATCTTTTTTTTTTCACAAGACGACGGGCATATCATGCGCTCGTGGCGCAGCTGTTTATTTACCCAGATTTTCCAACAGTTAAAGTCTTGTTATTAATTTGGCAATATGTAGTGGATGGATGTGTGAGCAGGCAAGGGCTCCAAACAGTGATGAAGGAAAATTAGGTTTGCTGTCAACTGTACAGCTTTTTGTTGAAAAATTGTCTGTCTGAAATTTTGAGCCAATTTTTTATTTGCCTTTATCATTTGGCTCCACAACTTGGTTTAAGTCATATCTGAATCTCTGGGGCTACAAAAGAATCATAAAATTTTGTGTGAAGATGTATCAGAGGAAGAAGGTAAGCTTGCATCCAATAAGAATAAGGTCATTGTGAAAAAGATTTCATGCTTTACAGACCACAATTGTTGGTACTCTGGCTTTCTCCACCAATAAAAACTGGCCGCCGCGAAATAGCTGAAAATGGTGTAAAACCCCAACTAAGAAAACAAACAAAAACTAATTTATGGACTCAATTACTGGATGAGACAATCTCTTTTATTTTATATTACCTATATTTTTTTTAGCATGAATACATTAAGCAATTTAGTTATATAGGGATGATTTTAATACATGTACCCAGTTTTATGGAAGACTTAAAACATTTTACTCAGTGAACGGGATATAATTTTATCAGATAAGATTTTAAAAGCATGTTGATGAAAATTGTACATAATTCAAGATGTTTGAATTAATCTTTTAAGTTATCACTTGATGTTTTTCAAATGAAAGTGTAAAAATCATCAGTATTATGCCAAACTTAACATCAACTTTAAGTAGCCAAAATAAGTCAGAAAAAAGTTACATTTTCTAAATCTCTTTTATAATTAATGTTTTGAAGAGAAAGAAAAACTTAAATAGATATATGTCATAGTATTTTACACAGATGTAATATAGTAAATCATTTAAACGAGTAAATAATGTAAATATCTCATGAAAAATAATTTGTTATTATTTTTGTTAGTCTTATGGGATGATATTCTTACATTACCCTTATTTATGGCAGTTAATAGGTCAACCCATCAACAAATTGATGAAAATGAAGTTTAACATAACAGTGTTTAGAGAAAGCAGAAAAAAAGACAAAATGTGTTTCTTCCAAAAATTAATCTCTAGAACAATGCTTTATTTCAATGAATGGATAGTGGATTTTTCAACCTTTTAACCCATCTCTAAATCTTTCAGTACCCTTCTGTAGAATCTAATATGATATAGCTTATATTTTTTTTATGAAAGTGAGCATGTGTATGTTATAAGAAGAGGCAGTAAATTATGTAAGATGTCATTCTATGTAATTAGGTAATTTCAGTGTTTCAAGTGACATCTGAAAAGACAAATTGTTACTATGATATAAATAGTTAATGAATACTTAAGCAATCAGTGTCTGATATATCCTCGTCTATCCAGTTTTCGACCTACTAAGTGTCGATTATGATGTCATAATTTGAAATAAAATAGCACGTTTCGGTCGAATTCTTAAGTGAATCGAAATTAAGATGTTTGACAATATCTGTAATTACCCCAATGTAAATTGCAAAGTTCTTCATAAAACAATTTCAGAAAATGTCAAGCTTTTTGAAATTTTGTTTAAATAATCAATGTAGACTTTTACTTTTGTTTAGATTGTTAATATTAATATGACATATTAGAATGAGAAACATAAGAGAGTTATCTCCCTCTACCATGTTACCCAGGGGAGATAATATAATAATCGCTCTTTATTCCATAGCACAAAAGGGACATCTGCCCTTGGTAACTTGAATAATTGAGTTATATAAATATTTGCAATATCTTATATTATGGAAGAATCTGGAAAACTTTTGTGTAAAACTTAAAGGAACTTTGGTAAAATGGAAGGCTTTCCTCAGCATTTTCCACCAGTTTTGAGCCCAATACAAATATTTTATAAATTCTATTATAGAATACCTATATTGTTTTCATCCTGCAATGTCTACATTAGATTAATAATTTCTTGTAATTTAAAAAAAAAATCAAGATTTCTAAAACCCTTAACAAGACCTCAAATATATCTGCAAATGCACATATATATCTGTTCTGCCATGAAATAGTTTTGGAAACATGTCCAATTGAGGAGAAAATAATGATTTCAATAGATAACCAGGAAGAATTTTGGTATAAATAATTTGAACAAAACAAAAAAGTTTGTACAACTACCGGTAATATTTAAAGAATCTAACTCATTTGCTGTAAATTGTTAGTGAGCAGGCCTTAATACTGTATTTGTAAAGTATACGTTGTAACACTGATACTTGTAGAATTGGTTGTATAGTTATATCTCTCTATCATGTTAAAATATATAGGAGAAGGGCAGACGATTCTTTTTTCATATTCATTGTGAAATAAAAATTGGTTCCTCTCCTCCCAAATATGATAAATCAAAACTAAGAGATAATTACAGAAAGGTTTGTAGATTTTGTATTATTTATTGTTTTAAACAAATTTTCCATTAGAAGAAATCTTGTTATTATTTTATTGAAGTACAAACAGTGGCCTTCAGTTACTTAAGGGGACCCACTACATATGGGGTATGCAATACTAACCCTAACCAAACCCTTGCCAGAAAGAGTGGGTCCCCTAAAGTATAAGAAGACTCAAATAGTAATGAAGGACAATCTGATTTGTTGTTACCCAGACTGATTCTTGTTATAGATCTATATATACATTTGGAATTTATTTTCAACTAAGAAAACTTTCTTTAAATTTCTCAGTTTTTTTATCTGACCAGTTCCCTATTTTCAAATTTGAAATATCAAAATGACTGGAAAAAAAATAAATATTTTGCAACGTTTTGATTTTTATACAAAAAAAAACTGTGGTATAGGATGCCTTTTGAAAATTTAAAAAAACTTAAATCTCCATTTCGCTATAAAAATAAGATTAGACTCTGATGTAATATCTTATGTAAAATAAATCTTTGTAAACCTCAAAAAGTAATCAGAGGCTGGTACTGATTATAGAAGATCTAAAAAAATTAAAAAAAGAAAGAAAAATGGGGTTGATGTTTGTTATGCAGGTATTTGCAAATAGCTAGATATTATGTAATTTAAACAAATTCATTTAGTGGCCTCCAGCAGTAAACATATTAGGAATGAAATGTAATTAATTACCCACTAATCTGTACCATAATCTGGATTAATGTGGTTTTCTGGTAATGTATAACTGGCGTATAAAATTTAAATTTAGATTTAAATGCAACAAAAAGACCAATTAGGCTCTTGATTGAGGCATTTTCCATGTTTATCATATGTAACTTCTGACCTAAAAAATGCCACATTAATTGAGTTGCCAGATTATGACCTCAGTTAATGGCAGACTTTTTGACTCTGGACTAATCCTTGTACCTTACTATGTGGTTTGATATTATCAAACAATCTTACAACATATTTCCCTTGTATTTTGGAACATATAGTAAAGCATTTACAGCCAAACCTGCTTTATTTCAGACAACAGCAAGCATTTTAGTATGGTAGGTTTAAATACTGTCCATCTGGTCATAACTTGGTTGAAGGTGAAACATATGGTTTCAAGTTAACATTTGATATTTGTGTCTTTGTTTTTGTTTGGTTGATTTCAGATGTTTAAATATTTTTTTGGGCTTTCCAAAGTTTTAACTACAAGCAAACCAGATAAATTTTAATGTAGAAATTTGCATTGCTTGTAAGAAATTTATGATCCCCATAGTTATCAAAACTTGCAAGAAATATCCTCAGCCTTATCTCACCTTCAGCAAGAGTCAATGATTATTTGACCATAAATTCTGCAACTTCTGCCAAAGGCCAATTTGTGCTATTGCCATCATTTGGCATCCATTGTCTGTCTGTCAAATTTTCACATTTTGATCATTTTAAGAACCACTGAACAGACATTTACCAAACTTTACAAAGATGTTTGTTGTAAAGCCCTTTTCAAGTGATGTTTACTTTAGTGACGATTGGTCAAGAAACATGTCTGCAGGAGTCTATTCAAAATTTTGATTTCCTGAGCTTTAAAAAATTCTTCTCTAGAACGATTTGTCCAATTGAACCCAAAATTTTAAATTTGTTTCTATAAAGGTCCTTAACAAGTGTTCTTACAAGATTGCCATCAGCAACCAAATCAGTTAACATTAGACCCTATGGGAAAATTTACTAAGAAGTCCTGTTGTGAAAAAAATTCTACAGATTGATACAAAGATTGGCAGATTTGATACATATGATAACACGAAAGGGACTTTTTGATTTGTTAAATTTTGAAGATCTTTTTTTCTTAAACTAGTTGAGGCATAGATTTGAAATTCATTGCTTATGCTAGCAAACAAAGCTGCCAGGTTCCAAAATGGGCTTTTCAGATTGTTAAATTTTATAGATTTTTACTGAATAGACTTGTCCCATGGGATTGAAATTTTTCATGAATGATCATTGTAAGCTACTATCCAAGAATAAACTGTATGACTGTGCAATTGGACTTACTTAACATTAACCATACATGTAGGTGCGAGTCTTTTATAATTGTGTTCATAGACATCAAATTTTAGATTAGCAAATAAAATCCAGGTGAGATATACAGGCTCCTGGGAGCCTGCAGTTTGTTCATTTCGTGGAAAAGTAGGCTTGTCCAAATGAGGAATTTATTGCAGATGGACATATCTTATTATTGTTATTAGTATGCATATGAACCACAACCTGGTATTCGAACCTTTGGTTTCTTTGGTTTCCAGATTTTTAATCACTTGAATTTGAATGTTTTATATATAACATTTTATAAGAGAATCAGATGGACAAAAGATTTTCTTTAAACCCTCTTTGCTCAACACCTTTTTCGTGACACGATACCATGAGATACCGAAATGAAAATAAGCAAATTGTGTAATTTTGTGTTTGTAATAGCATTATCCAAGACCCATTTTGTCTTTTTCATAAGTTTTTATGCATGCATGATGCATTTGTAGATGCTGAATTCATACTTTTAATTTTTGACAGGAAACCAAAAGAAACCACAATAAAAGATGTCAAGATATTTCTTCTCAAAAGAACCTAAATTTTTTGGCATTCTATCATGTTTTGTATACTCTAATAGATGGTCAAAATGTACTTATTGATGAGACATTTTTTTTATTATCAGATGAAGGATCAATAAAGCCAAACATTCTATTTTTATTTATAAGGGTGACAGGAAACAAAAAGAAACGGAGCTTTTAAAATATCTTTTTTTTTGTAAAAAGGGCATTTATTTATGGCAAATGCAAGATAAATTACAAACTACATGATGCAGTTAATTGAGAGAGTTGTCAGATTTTTCCCTGCTCAATTTCTGGACTGCAAATATTGATATTTAAAAAGATATCGTAACTGAAGAAACAATGTCTGTTGTTTCTTAATTAAAAATATAAAAAAACATTGGTATATACAAGCCCTTTTCTCCATTTTTTGGCTCTTTGAGTAATATCTCTCTCACATATTTAAAACAACAAGATTAACATATGGTTCATCTTAACGATACTTGAAAAAAAGTTGTGACAGGAAACCAAAAGAAACTAAACAAGTATGATCTATAATTTACCTATTATGTGTGATTACTTGCAAGTTGTTGGACCATAGATCATTTTCTCAACTATTGAGCAACAAGAAAAAAAACTTTGTTTTCTTTGAACTGTTGTAATTTATAGCAAATTAAGGGACAAAAATATGGTGTAATAAAAGAAACCATGAATGTTGCTTCTTCAAACTCTATTTCTCAAATTTCAAAATTTAATTATATTTCACCAAATTCAGATGGTCATTTTGGGTTCTTGTATTGTGCTTTTACACCTCCTGTTAGCAATGCATTTCTCCAATATTTAGAAAAAAAATCTGGTTAGCATTATTTGGAAACCAAGTGTGATATAACAAACAAAGCATTTGAAACTGCTGTAAAAAATGTTAGGGGCCAAAATTTTAATTTGAATCGCTTGTATGTTGTAGTATACAGACAAAAATAACTATCACTTAAATTGTTTAAGCTTAAACAGTCTATTTCGTTTCTTAACATGACAAAAAACCTCTTAAGAAAATGATCTTTTTCTTGGTTTAGGAAACAAAAATGAAGTTATTACCTACAAGGCAACTTCAAATTCACAAAGTGCCATAACAAGGCTGTTTAACTGTTGATGGGACTCCCGTGTGGTGGGAGTTTTTTATTATTCAAATTATTTATATACTACTTGAAATAACTTTTTCTTTTTGTGTGACATGTAACGCATAACTGTTGAGTTGGACTCTAATGAAAAAAAATGAAAAAGAAAAAATGCTCAAATATGAATATGTTTGTCTCATTGTTTAAAACATCGTGCAATAGTTCAATAATCCTAATCACTGTTTTGGAACTTTTTCATCAGAGTCAATTTTTAAACTTTAAAATACCGTGACAAATAGGAAACCAAATGTAACGCGTATTTTAGGGATCTATGAAAGAAATACATTTTCCAACATTTTTTTTTTTCCATTCTACATTATAAATGTTTCTTAAAACTTTAAAAGAGACCTCAAAGTTTTGTAAGAAATAGATGTGATGAAATAATATGGCGTTATGCACTTAGGAAACCAAAAGTAACGGTAAGAAACCAAGGATAAAAACACAAATATGGGCAATAAAATATTTTTTTTTGAAAAAAGATTTAGAAAATATTAAACGCAGCTATACACACAACCAATTAATTTGCAACTTAATTATAGTACATATCAAAGAAATATGCAATTTTAATACTTTTTTATCGTTACAGGAAACGATTCGAATACCAAATTATTGTCATATGTCCCGTAAGATAAAGAAAAATTGTATGATCGGCAATGTTTTGTCCCCAAAAATTCCAAGTTTTTAAAATTAAACTTGTTGGCAATGTGTCTATATACCTATATAAAGTAGTTTATGAAGTATCTGTGCTGCTTATAATTTGTTTTTATTATTGAAAAATTAATCATTTTCACCTTTCAAAAGTTAAAATTATGTATCATGGGGTGCAATATAAATGACAATATGTCCTTTTACCATTTTGTCAAAAAAATTAATCCATGACCAAAATATAAGTTTAACATGAAAGAAAAAACACTACCAGTACATGCAAATTTTTGTCAGTTCCTATCATCATATTTTGTAAGAGGTATAATAACTCCCACCGAAAAAAATACATCTTAAGGAATAGATGTGTAATTTTGGTTAAGGGCACATCATGACATGTCACAAAAACATATATATCAATCCACCTTTTCATCTTGACAAGTTTTATGTACATGTGTATCCCCTGTAGCCAGGTGATTTTTTATCATCAGCAATCATACACTATACCTGCCAAATAACTAATTAGACTATTTTTTTATAACATTTTAATTATAAATACATAATTATGTGCTTTGGTTTTCCCGGTGTAGAGTTTCTGATGTGAAAATATCCCATGTGGATTGTTGCCATAAATAGACCATAGACAAATGATTGCTTAAAACTAATTGATAGTAAGTTGGTCGTCAATATATGGCCCAATATGGTCGGATATAGACAATATTATCGAGAGTTACAGGATTGTTCTTCAAATGCAGTAAGTATTTGAATTTTTTATTGAAATTATTTATGAAGTTTTAATACTTCACTTATATGTTAAAAGCTCATTTGAATTTTTATAGAGAAAGTAAAAACTTAAAACAATATTAGAGAAATTTTGTTGACATAATTAGACTTAGTGGGTATGGTCAAAAGTGCAGTTAAGTTACACAGGAAATTAATGTCTGTCTGTTAAACTTTGGTCACCATCATTTCAGGGTGTTTTCTATTTTAACTTTAAATATATATACTAGTTACCTTAAAGTTTTGATGTTATCAATGGTAGAATTTTTTATATTATTTTTTTGGTTGTTGTTAGGTTAAAAAAAAATTGAACATAGTTTTTTGTTTATGTTTTATTTTGTTTTTAATACTTTTTTATCCAAATATTATATCATTTCTGCAAGTCTTTTTGTTTGTTCAAGTATAGATCATTCATTTAAAAGAATATTGCATGTTACGAGTTATCTAAAGTCAACTGAGTGAAATGATTTTACCTTTTCAATAGATTTTGTAGTAGTTTTGACACTACAGCTCACATTTGATATGACTTTTATTTTATTCATCAGAGTAAATATGAAATATTCAGCAATTATGATAGTAAAATTGTCATGATCAGCAATGCATCTCTGGCATCATGACATCTAATATGAATATCAAAGATTTCTGAATTTTTCTTTGCTTTTTATATGATATATATACATATAGAGAGAGAGTTCCACGAGGGGGTTCCAAACAGTCATATTTGTCAGACATGTCAGGACTTTGATACAAATTAAAGGTGTGACTATAAAACTCACAAAAAGGACATAATAATTTTTTTTATCAGCTATTAGTTATGGAATTATTATCAAACTGTTTCTTGATATTATAACTCTTAAAATTAAAACTATTCACTACTCTACAAACACATGTGGGTCCAATAAATTTATTGCTTAAACGTATGTTTTCTAATGAAAATTTTACATTTTTATTTATTTAAAGTTATGCTATGATGCTTCCCTAAAAAATGTTATGTTGACTCCAAAAAATTTGGGAGCACTATTTCCCTGCTTTCAAGTGGAACTGATCAGGACAGTTAAAAGTACTCGGTACTGCCTTTTAATAAAGGGCCTATGTAATTTACCATTGTTTCATCATATAAGTACATACATGTATGTTTTTTATATCCCCCCTTAGCGAAGTGTTGGATATATAGTGATGGGGGATTCTGTTCGTCAAGCCATCTGTCCATCTGTCCATCTGCACCTATTTACTGCTAATACTCGTACACCAGTGAATGGATTTCTTTGAAACTTTCATGCAATTTTCAGTGTAGATTGCCATTGTGCACCACCTGTTTTATTTTTCATCAGAAAGATTTTTGGGCTTTTCCACAGACAAACACGGATTTTGCCATTTCTTCATGATATGGTAATGTAAGGGGGTAGGGATGCCCTGTCCTCAGCTCCTAAACCAGTGTATGGATTTCTGTGAAACTTTGAGGGAATCTTTAGTGTACATTGCAGTTGTGCACAAGGTATTTTATTTTTTTTATCAAAATCATTTTTGGGGTTTTACATAGACAAACAGAGACTTTTACATTTCTTTGTATTATTGTAGCCATAGCAGGGGATATAGATTTGTGCTCACAGTACTTCTAGTTTGTAACAATTTTCATGCAATAAACGTACATGTACATGTATTATAATGAAAATTCTAATATGACCTGCTTTCAGTCTACATCCATGGTAAAATATGAATATTTTGATTCCAACATTGCAGACATCAGACGGCTTATTTGGCAACGCCATAGTAAAGTTTACACAAGATTTAACAATGTCATAGTATAACTTATCATAGAAACTGTCCTAGTAGAATAGAAATAATTCACAGTGGCTTGAAAATATCACGATTTTACCAAGGGTAGGCCATTGGCCTTTATGCCAATATTTTACCAGTCACTGATGCTTGTCACAAAATTGTTGGCATTAAGGGCCTACCCGGTGGAAAAATCAGGATATTTTGAAGCCACCATGAATTATAGTTTTATACATATCTGTTAACTCCTTTTCCTTTTTGAGGTAAATTAATAAGAGCATACTATGCACTGTGTGTGAGTTCTATCATGTCTATGGTGTCCTGTTTTCGTGATCTTGGGTAACTGCTTATATTTGCTCTTTGTCTCATGGACATTTACCCCACATGCCATTTGTACTAATACATTTTTTTTTCCAGAAAAAGTTTGAGGTTTTACAGATAGAGCCAATATACAGACATTACATTTTACAAATACAGAGACCACTTGTGATTGGATATATCTGTCTAGCCATAGCTTTATTGTTAGGAACTGTTATCTTCCATATAGCAAATGTACAGGTAAGACACTTGGTTTTCTTTACCTTAGAATTAAAGACAAGGTTAATATGAAAATGAAAGGATATGGAGGTATATCATAATGTTTCCTTACACTGAGAAACTTACCTATATGCAGAACTGGAAAGTAAAACAAAATGTAAGTGAATACACCTTCATTGCAGCTCTTCAACTAAACAATTGATGTAATGTATTCAAAGAGCCAAAATGTCACATATTACAGTAATATCAAGACTCTTAAATCAACTTAAGGGATACTTCATGTCATTTGTCTGTGAAAACCATATCCCAAATCTGTTTAATAAAGTCTTGGCTATGTAAGCATTATAGACTTTTATGATTTACATAAAGCAATAACAGTGCACAGTTTATGTAAATGCTCCTGAATATTTAAAGAAGGAATTATAGTGAAACAAAGGTTTTTGTAGTTTTCGTTAAATATGATGATTAAAATTTCACTTTATTGTATACAAAATGGAAAGGTTGATAGCATTTCTTTATCAATTGTTCCAGCATACATATTTTTGCTGTTTTAATTCAAAAGAAATGATACGTTTATGCATACAATCTTATGTATACAGTAGATCTGGCATATTCCCTGTAGGATTTGTGATATTCAAAGAGTGTTTTTGAATCAGACTTTTATTGCCTGTAGATGTAGTAATTTCTCATTTAAACTCCATCTCATTCTGTGAAAAGGTAAAATTTGTGCTTTGTAAATAATATATAGCACTTATTGATTAAATCATTTAATATGATGAATTGAAGCATATTTATTTATTTTTGGAAAAAAAAAGAAATATACAAATATTATTTATAATGTACTTTAAAGGCAGGATTGGAATATTTCTTCTTTAAAAAAAGTATTTCATTTATAGTTGTGGGAAGTTTTCTAAACCTTACTATTGTACATAATGATAAAAGGTTATATTTGTGTATCATTACGGAGGATGGGTTCTTTACATAAGGGAAGGGTAAAAATGCTTTCATTTTTTTTAGGAATAAATTGAATGGTGCCTACATAGTTCGCTATAAAAAATATATACAACTTTTTCTTGACAATAAGGACAAAAAATGGATGCGAGGTTAACATATATGAGAAACTAACCATTACAATTCCTAAATAACATTTTTATAGCAGTTGTTCATCTTAAAGTAACTGTAAGATCTCCAACTGTAAACAAAAAGTATATATCTTACAACAAAGGGGTACTGCGTGACTTGCCATCTAATGGCTTTATTGAAATCTTTAAACCTCTCAGTAGAGATATGTAGTAAAGGCATTAAAATTTGTACCATTCCTTGATCTGTATTGGACCTTGAAGTAAAGCATATTATCTAATAAGGATCTATTTGCAAAAAGTCATTTGATGATTTATAATCACAATTGTATTTTAATTTTTATTTGAAAAAAAACTGAAAATTTGTTCAATATTTGATATCAATTGGGTTAATTTCTGGTGGTTTTTTTTTCCACATCCGCCTTAAATCTTGTTACAATTGTTTATTTATGTGTGAACAATAGCTGATTTCAGTATTTCATTGATGAAATAAAATTTCCCATAAAGTACCTGGAAGTCATAAATAATCCATTTCATATATCAAAGAGTATTATATTCTGTACTAATTATACTAAGTCTAAAATAAATAGAATTATATTCTAAATCAATAGCTACTAATATTACTTTTAAATTAAGGTTATAAATAAGAAAATGCATTTACTGGTATAAAAAACAAGGTTCTATACATAGACATCAAAAGATTTTATTGCACAAATTAACAAGTAAGCAGACTTGGACTTTTGACAGAACAGAAAATATTTTGAAAATACTTGTTAAAATATGCAAAAATCTATTTAAATTGATGTGTAATTTGTTACAGTTATTAGTTTAATGTTCAATTTCAAAAACATACTAATTGAATTTAACATGGTCTACAGATAAGCTACTTATAACACGTCAAAATAGCAGCTGGAGCATGCAATAAAAATAGACTACGCATAATAAAACAAAAAGGAGCCAATACATTTGGCAGTACAAATTATCTCATGTTTAAAAAAAAAAAATTATGAACAAGAAGTTGATATGTCAATTTTAATTAAAAATGAGTGACAATGGAACAAATGACTACTTATATGTGTAAAATAGAAAAACAAAAGATTTGGCAGTATGAAAATGTAGGTGAAGATAACTGTTGTTCACAAAATAAAGGCAAAAATGAACTAAAACTGGAATAGTTCAACTTCTTTGAAAGAAAAGTTAAAAAAAAAACCATAAGCCATATTGTGAAAAAAAAAATAAAGGTTACATACACTTGCAGAATCAAAAACAACAGACAAAATATTTATTATGAATAGCCTACTATGACCTAGCACACACAATTGTTTTCTTGAAGAGACGGTTGACCAAAAACAAAACAGAAGACAATAACATAACATGCATGAAAATATTTATATATGCTTTATGGAATTATACCTTTATTATATATAGGTAATTATATAAATATATAGTTCCTTTTAACATAAAACTTATATAACCACCTGCCTGTCAACACCCCGGTTGTGAGTGTAAATCCTGGTCATGGCAAGGTGTGCTTGACTCCAGTCTGAATTTACAAAGCTGTATCATCCTGTATGGGGTTTCCATTATTCTGGATTGCCCAGCTTCCTCTACCAGTAAGCAATAGGTAAAGCCCTTGGCCCATTAAGAGAGAATCAGGATGATACCAGGGCTGATATGGAGAATGCTATTTAATAAATTAAATTTTTCAGTTGCCACTACAGAAAGTGGTGGTAGGTAATAAAAAGTTAAAGGAGTATTGTTGAATAAAATCAGTTCCATGCTCAAAAGCTTTAAATTACATATTTCTTTTCAGAGTTTTAGCAATGAAGATTTTAGGATTTCTCAGTCAGTACTTGTTATAGGACAAGCAGCTTTAGTGGCCATATTACTATGTGTCATAAAGAACTCCATTTACTTCAAGTATTCAACATGGATATCAGTTTTAATATGGATGCTTTTATTGATGATATCAAATTTATATTTCCATGTTCCAAAAAGATCTCAGACTACGGATGATCTTGCAGTAACGTTTTTCATTATTTTTATGTGTCATGTGACATTACCAATGTCTAAAGTGCTATCGGTGTGTTTTGGTGGAATAGCTGTTGTCACTCAGATGGTAACCTCTGGTATTTTGTCACCAAAGGATGATTTAGTAAATGAGGTAGGTTTTGAATTATACTTATTTAATTTGAAATTTAACATTTGAAAAACACTTCAAATGTATAAAAATTAAAGGGTTAGTAGACTATACTATTATATATTAGTGTAATCTTTTATGGGAGATAACCAAATAAATTAAAAAAAAGATAAAAAGAAAAAATGTAGGAAAAACATTTTAGAATATGATCATTGAATTACTCATGTTATTGCTTGATGGCTTAGTGCTTTAAATAGTTTGTTTTTGATCGTAATAACCCATCTATAAAGAAATTGTCAGTTGAAACTTTTAAGTTGTGTTTAACTACAATCATATGTGATAAGGATTGCCATTTATCTTACCAAATATTGTAATTTTTTCTTGGTATTCAAGCTTCATAGCTATTGATAAAATTAAAATTTTAAAGTATAATAGAAATTTTCACATGGAACTAAATTTACTCCTCAGGAGTCATACTTTTGAGTATTGAGTTAAAATGACTAGTCTTATGTCAGTTGGACAAAGCACAAGGAAAAAAACTATTTTTTAGTACATTTCTCTATAACTTTAGACAAATTCCATTCATTTGCATTTTCATAAGTACCTTTCTGTTTAAGTCTAATATTAAATGACATTTAAGAAAGGATATAAAGAGAGTAAATGCTCATCATGAAATTTACATACAGATTTTTACCACTAAATTACAAGATTCCGTCTGCCAAGAGAGCTAAAAATAATCAGTTAATTTGTTAATACGACTCAGAAAAATGTATGAGCTTAAGGAATCATATAGGTAATGAGATTTAAGGAATCTCATAAGAATGTCTGGTAATTAATGTTATATCTTAAGAATTTGTTTTCTAAAATTTCTAAACACTGGTAATGTTCTCATTGACATTGGTCTCGTTGTATTGTCCTTGCCTCAGGAATTGGATGTCATGAGTTTGATCCCACCCATACAGGTCAAACCAGACTTTCAAAATAAAATGTCTCCACTTTGTGGGCTATCCTGTAAAAAACCAGATCTGCATGTCAATTATATGAAATTCATGTTACAGATTTCAAAAAGTAGTGCACGATATAAAGATAAATTGTGGCCCAATATTTTGGAGGAGAGGGTAGATTTTCTTTAGCTTTCTTACAGCACCTCTGTTTTTTTTTGTATTAAATTTTTTTTTATTATTTGTTAATCATATTTTAGCATATAATTATTAAGGAACCCGACAGTTACTGAACACATGATTATTCTAAATGTGCCGGAATGTTCTGTCAGAAATAAATAATTACAGCAGAAGAAAAAAAATAAAAAGTTCAAATTGTACTTTATTGAATTTAGAGCTACTACTGTAACACTATCATTTGGTGAAAGATCTAATTTCCACACCCTGCATACAGTTCTGCAAACCACAGATAAATCTGGCTCCACTGTAAGAAATATCTATGTTTACCATTACAACATGATATTAAATCCGCTGATCCATTATGTATCAGCGGATTTCATATCAGTTTGTAATGGATACATTACAGAACTGTATGCAGGGTGTGATTTCTATCTACGTATTTGAATCTGGGAAATTTAATTGTCTTCTTCTTGAAAAATAATTAATTTATTTTTAGAGATGTTAGAACATTCTTCAAAACACCATTATAGTAATATCCTTAACAGGGAAATTCTTATGAATTCTTCATGATCTTGCACTCCTTATAAAATAAACAAGGGCACTAAACAACACATTGATGATTGAGTCTAATTCTACATGAAAGGCTGAATGAAGTAATGAAATTTTCTTTGAGTATCAAGAAAATTCTACTTCAGGTTAATTCATTTTCTTTGAAATAGATTCTTTAGTCAAGGGTCAAAGACAGTTTGTCCGTAATTGAACCGAACATAATTTCTTATCGTTGATTAAAAGTTTGTGACAAGTGATATGCAAAACTTGAAATGTTAGGTTTCATTTTGTCAACAAAATTACATTTGCATTGTTCCTCTATACTTGTTTTTCATGAGCCAAAAGTCATTAGCCATAAATAGGTAAAATTGATCTAATTGATGTTTATAGATTTTTTACCATAAGTACTTGATCTTCAGGAATTCTACAAACGCTAGTTCTAAGACACATCTAAGACGGAACTTAATTAGTAAGGAAAAAGATGGGTATTGATTATTAGTTTGCATGTTAAAGGTCAAAACTTGTTATGAAATTGTAGATTGTCATTAAATGGTATATAATTTAAGGAACAACAGAAATATTTACTGCTGAAATTAATAAAAAGAAATATTGTAATTTTGTTTTAAGCTGAAGTAGGATTCTTTGCAACAGTAAAGAGCTGTAATCTAGTCATTTGATTTTTCTATATTCTTTCACAGTGATGTGGCTTTAAACATCAATCAGTCAATCATAATTTGACACAATTTTTCAATGAAACATTAAAAACTGAAAGAAGAAAAATCTAAATTGCTGTAAAATTTACAGCTCATTTATTTGGAAGTGGGTTTTTCCAAGGAAAAAAAAAGCCTTGTTAAAGATGAGGCAAGCAGCATTTGGATGGGCTTTGCCAAACAGTTATGAAGGAGATGGAATTGGGTCAATAAGACTACCTCTTGATAAATAATATTTTGTTGGATTGCAATTTTGGTAGTTTATTACTATATTATGTCAATTCGCATTTTAGAAAATGCTTTTATGATTTTTTTAAGTATGAAAGAAGAGGCAGGGATGATAAAATCGTGACACAAAATCATTACATGTATGTACAGGACAAAAGTTTGACCACAGGAACTGTCCTCCCTTGTAAAGTCTCATTTAGACTGCATTTTATTAATATTTTGTTATAAAATGACTATGTAAATATTAAATGCTTGTAACTAGCTTAAAGTACTTTAATATCCATTTGCAGCAGATGTTGACGTTATGCTTTTTGTACCTTTTTTTTTTTAGATATTGTTGAGTAGCTTATCTTTTTTTATCAATTTTTTTGCTTCTTCCTTTTTAAAAAGTTTTTAACTGTGCTAAAATCATTTAAATATTGGCAAAATTTCAAAATGCAGCAGATAAGATACTTCATCAGTATGCTTGATTTACCGGTAAATGAAGTCATTGATTTCATTTACCAATTCTGTTAAATTCTTAAATATTTTCAAATGGATTGTTTTGGGGCCAACATGGTCTAGGTAGATTATTTAACTGTTAATGATTTAGTAATGAGGTTGTTAATTTGAATCCAACTAAAAATTGGGGAATGTTCAGCTCTGATCTTGCCAGTCTTTGTGCCATTAGGTCAGTGATTTTATCATGGAACTCTGGCTTCTTCTACCAATGAAAACTGTCTACAAAAATATAGCAAATTGCACAGAAAGTGATGTAAAACCCAAATAAATCAATTGAACCATATGGATTGTTAGTCCCTATATATTTATAGAAATTTTTTAATAGCTATGATTGCGGAAGGTCACAGGTTCAATCCCTGGCCGGGTAAAACAAAAGACATTAAAATTGGTGTTTGCTGCAACTCCACCAAGCACACAGCATCTAGGAGTAAAAGCAAAGGATTGGTTGGATCGGAGTCAGTATAATGACTGTCCGGTTGGGGTGATATGCAGACTGTTACCTTGTGAGCGTAGCATGTTAAAAATCTGGCTCAGCGTATCAGTCTAGTACGTAGCAGGGTTCATATTCATATCATAGCAACATGTTCTCGTCTTGATTTTTGTATTAAATAATTGCCACTTGATGGGAAACAATAATTCATCCATCCATCATCATTTTAATAGCTGTTATAGGCAGAGTATAATTTGAGTGTTTACTTTTTTAAAACTTTATTTCCTGTTGTGTCTATTTTTATTCTGTGTTTAGATATTACTAATATGGCCAAAAAATGAATTTTTCCTTTAAGTGTATGAATTTAGAAAATCTTTTGTTTTTCAGTTGGTATCAAACTTTGTGATATTACTGATTGCTAATATAATGGGTATTGGTCACAAATATCTTACTGATCTGCATCACAGACACACTTTCTTAGAAGCAAGGAGTATGATCCAGGTTAAGAAGAAGCTTGAATGGGAAAATAATCAAAGGGTAATTGTAACTCTTTAATAAAAGTGAAAAAATCTTTTCTGAAGTTTTTGAAGAGCAGTGTAGACCATGTATGTCAGTCATTTATGATAAGTAAAATAGGAGAAAAATATCACATGATCCCAAAAAAATAAATAAAATAAAAAATGTTAAATAATAAAAAAACAATGATGACTACATAAAAGGAATTTTAGACATAATCTAAGGAGGAAATCTTGGAAGGGATTTGGTTCTGGTTGAATCTATGTGGACTTGTCATTGATAATGATAGTTCCACCAGATCTGAATCCCAAATGGGATAAATCCAATGAATACTTACACAAACATGTCATAGTTCTGATGTAATACATGTATATATTAAATTGAAAATATATAGATATGATTGAATTGAATATAAAAAATAATAAAAAAAAATCATAGCAAAAACAATGACCAAAAACATCTGCAGCATAACTTTTTAAAAATTTTACCAAAATGTCAAAACAACTATAACTGAAACATTTTGATATTATATTCAATAATCGTTTCTTTAACATATGAAATAAGTCTCGATAACAGAATTTATTTTGTTACTAACAAATAATCTGTTATAGATTGGGCTTCTTTTTATGTCAGCATTTTCCTGGAATAATGAAATGTCAGTAAGTGTTATGTATATAGATACTTTAGTAGTGAGGAAATTTACCTTAGAGGATTTTCTCAAAGAAAAGAAGACATAATAAGTGCTAAATATAGCCGTCAGCCTGAACAATTAAAATGCCATTAAGTTATGTTCTTAGAAATTTTATAAACAGTCTTATATATCAATAAAAGTTGAAACATTTCAAGTTTGTTAGATAAAGCATTGAATACATGAAAAAGTTTTCTTGTAAAAATTATATTTTCCAGGATGAATTATTAAACTGTTGTATACCAGGTGATATGGTTGAGGAAATGAAAGGAGACATAACTGAGAAAATGTTGAACCAGTCCAATAAAAATCCTGAATTATATGTAGAAAAACATTACCAAGAAGTTAGGTAAATATTAAGTTTATCTGATATGATTAACAGGATTAACACTTTCCATCTGAAGTGACATTTGTGACAGAGGGAAAAACATATTACCCCAGCTAAATTTTACTTTTCATTATGTATGAATAGAAGGCTCATTGGTTTTGAACTCATAAAATTTTGATTGGTTTAGTTATGTGTCAGTTGTAACAGTTTCTTTCTTGGAAGACCTTTTCTACACATTTTGTATGGCCCAGCCACAGAAAGAGTTCGAATTTGGGTAGTCAGTCATTTACAGTTGTAGAATTATTCCCCTTTATAACTTGGAAAATTGTATGTTTTTTTTCGTTTCTGCACTCAAACTTAAGTTTACCTCATCCAAATTTTATGAAACTCATACACAATGCTAAGAACCACAACACACAGACAGTAGACAAATAAAGCTAACAAAAAGATTAGAAGTAAAAGAACTAAAGAATTATCCAAGAAATGAGAAATTTACTGGAGACAACAAAACTTATCAGAAAACTTATTACATAAGAAGTAAACAAAAAAGTTAAAATATAAAAATAACACACAGTGCAAAAATACCTAAGACTAGAACAATAGAACTCTTTAAAAACTAGCAGTGACATCAAATGCTCTCAAAAGAGTATTTTCAAGTATTATAAGCCAGTTTGAGCCATGGCATTCGTGTCCTCAGACACATTCTTCTTTTATTATATTTTGCTAAATTGATATCACAAATTTTCAGCAAATAGATGTTGCCAAAATTTGACAGCTATAGTGAAAATTCTGTTAGATCCTTGAAGGATCAGGTTTTTCACAAATTTTGGCAGTGGTTTATAGTTTTTTTAAATCAATTTTATTGTCATTTTCTAAATCTCAGAAAGTATCTAATTTTTAATGAAGAAGAGATTTAAAAATGAAGGATTTGTACTAAGTTCTAAGTTCTAAAACATAAAATTAACAATGACATGATGAAGAAACCCTGATCCCCATGTTTCCTTAATTGTATATAATCTTTTGGAATTGGAAGCAAATTTGTTTGCATACTCAGGGATGAATTATTTAATAATTATTTTCCTTAGTAAAGATAATACAAAATCATTAAAAATTTAAAGCAACTCTACACATTGTCCCAGGATTGTTTTGTTTAATTTAATATTTATTTGATAGAAATTCAGATTAGTATAAAAATACTTTTGATTAATTAAATGTCAGTAAGCTATATTGATTGTTTGCTTTAAACACAGAGAAATAAATTTAGATTCTGGTACTATCCTGTAAGTTTAGATCCAGAAATCGGATAACTTTAATTGTAGGTTTTGGATCCTGCGGAGAGGAGCTCAGTTTACAGTGATAAATTAAACATAAACTGCACTGAATTTAAAAATGTTTATGTATATAATATGTTTAGAATTTAGAATTTTTGGCATTTTATTAAAATTTTTGCCAGAAATATATTCTCAGCAACCAATTATGTTGTGCAATATATTTACAACAAAATCTTACTAATGATTTTTGTAAATTTTTAGACAAATTTTAATTTATTGTCAGCACTTCAGAATTTAGTGATCGTATTTATTAGAACATAATCTATAAAGGTTCATTAACTAGGTCTTCCAAATAAAGTTGTTGCCATTAAACTATGTTAATACATGGTTATTAGTTACTGATTTACAGGGGATAGGAAGGTGACTCCAAACTGTATAATTAAGGAAAACTGTGTCTGGTGTCAATTTGACCACTTAATTTTGTTTTCAATTCGTACATTGTGACAAATAAAATTAGGTTAGATTGCAGGAAAACTTTCCTGAGGGGAATGTTATCACTTGTCGAACATTCAAACAACTAAAAAAACAATGAAAACTAGTCGAAGCAGCCCCGCTGCATATCCCCACGCTACTCTTGTGTTTTCAAATCCATACAATCCAAACTAGTGCTGTTGTTATAGTGATTCCAAATAAATATTGTTGCTAAAATATAATCATTATTATTCTGTAACATTTTAATGACCTCTATATGTTATTTGTCTTCCTATTCTCAGTCATTTTGTATTGTGTGTCATTGATGTTTACCCTATTTTAGGGCCAATATCCTAACATTTTCATACTAATCTGAAAAGGGTGGCTTTTTAATCATTCTCTCCAGTCCATGTGAGCTTATTTCATCATTTTGCATCCGTTGTCCCTTGTCGTCCATAAACTTATCACATTTAGATCTAGTCCTCTGAAACTACTTGGCATATTGAAACCAAACTAGGTATCAATGGTGTATGGAAGGACCTCTACAAACAATCCACCTTTAATTAGGGTGAATGAACAACATGTCCATCTTTGATTTTTATTGGCCAATTTTCAAAAATCTTGTCCTGTGAAACTACATTATGAACTTTTGAAATTTTGCAGGATTGATGACAGATAAACCCTTTACAAACGATCCACTTTTTGTTGTGATTCATCCACTTAACCGACGGTTGCGGTTGTTCAAAGTTTCCATTGAATCCATATGGGAAAGGGTTTGTTTTGTCATTTGCTGACAAACTAATGGGCAGATTGTAACCAAAGTTGGCAGGAATGGCCTAATAAAAGTCAAGTGAGGATACAGGCTCAGCTTTGCCTCTAGTTAATAGATATTTTAAGTAACAGAAATTACCATGTTTAGTATCTATGTTGGCTAAGTGTACAGATGCTGCACTCAGCCTTGATAAGTATTGATTACCACATATAAATAGTTCCTGCTCATTTCTGATGAAGTTCGATCGTGCAAACGAATGGGTTAACCTTGCATTATCATGCTAATCAATCAGATAGAAGCTCTGTATCATTATATTTGTTTATGAATGACCTTGGTCACAGTTAATCAGTGATCTGAGATTCCTAATTATTGTATCCTATATTAATCACAGAAAACTTATCTAAAAGAAGAAATTAAAGTGCCACTTGGGGAGAATGGTGAAATATTATAACTGACGAGGAAGAAAGGTTGATTTACTGTGAAAACTACTGTAGAATATTAATTCTTAGTGCATTATGGGAATTTATTGCCACTATCTTAATGAATCCTTCAGAAAAGCGAATAATAAAGAAAATGAGCCAAAATAGATAATAGTTATGATTTTGATGGAATAGATTTGGCATATACTAAAACCTGTAATATAGCCAGTAAATTAAATATAATCATACAAATAAATAATGGTTTTTTTTATATGTTTAATGAAAGTAAAGATTTAGTATTTCATCAATAAGGATGTAGCATAACAGTTAAAATTTTTTTATATTTTTAACTCAGAACTAACTACAAATCAAACTAATGGGTATTGTTCTTTATATCTTTTTTTAGAAGGATGATAAAGTAGTTTGCATGCATGCTTTCTTGATCGAGTCCAATTAAAACTTTCCTAGGTCCCATTAAATAAGTAAAACTCTTCTGAGTCTCTTGAAGTTGAAATTCTAATGATTTACAGGACAAATCCTGTATTATTTCAATATAAAATGCTGCAATGTAAAAAACCTGTGTCCTGTTAGAATGTCAGAAATTTTATGATAGTAATACTGTAATATGTAGAAATTCACAGAAAATCATTTTTCCATACCCTTTATGATACATTTAGACTATATGTGTTTAGCATATAATTAGCTTTCTTTGTGAAGAATATGGACCTAAATTTCATAAACCTTGGCAATAGAATTAAGATTCATTTTTAGAAAATTGCTCATCTGGGATATCCTGTTTGTCTATTGATAAATAATATTAACACAATATTTGGTCATATTCAGTAGTAGTACAATACAGTTTAACCAATGTTATGAATGAATAGCTATGTAAAGGTATTTTTGTTGGGTTGTTGTCGCTTTGACACATTCCCTGTTTCCATTCTCTATTCTATGTACAGTTGATGCAAAGAAATATTTGATACAACCTTGAAAGATTTTTACAAATTTATAAAAAGATTTTGCTAATTATTTCTACAATGTCTGATTAGAATTTCATAGTATGCTAAAACTGTTTTTTTGTCATATTTTTGAGACATCTTTTATTGTATAACTTTTTCTTCAACTTTCACACAAAAATCTGACTTAAATCTGAAAATGTGTTCATATTCAATAATATATCTATCGGTTTTGCATCATATATTTGAAGTTCGAACATTTCTAAAAAAAATAATTCAAGGAAACCATTTAGATAGAGCATGAATTACAGAATATGTAGGCTTTTTACTTGACTTTTTAAGTCAAGGGTAAACTTCATTAAATTGAAATACAAAATAGGAGTTAAAGTTCTATGTTTAGCATTGATTAGCAGTTGACCATTGAAAAATACTTATCTCAACAAAGTATGTTTCAAATGTTAACAAGATATATTGAGCCCATCCAAGTCGACATGTTTTTTAATTTACCTGCAAATTGCTAATTTTGTAATTTTTCATGCGTATTTGAGTTTTTTATGGACAAGGCAACTTAACTCCAGAACAACATCTGACTTTCATAAGGTGACAGTAGAGGAGCCTAAGGAAATGTCAGTCTAGTGAGTCTTGTATCACCAGTCCTTTTAACTTTAATCACAGATACAAAGAACTTGGCAATATTTTGTAACCATTTTTCACCATTTTAGTAACGATGATTTAAGTTTTTTTGGGAATAATTATGAATATTTACACTGGAAACAAGAAGAAAAATGTGTTCATGTACTTATTAATAAAGTTTCATTTTTTTAAGTAGAAAGGCTAGAATATGTTCAATACTAGTATTTTTAAAAACTTATAGTCAGCAGGTTTTGGTTGTTGTAACATATTGTAAGGTTCTAAGTTGTAGTATTTCATCTTAACATTTGCACCAATGTTTCATATTCTATGAACTTAAACATAGATATTTTTTTATGGAAAAGGATTCCTTTAAAATTATTTATTTATATTTGATTGGGAAACAAGTTACACCAACTTATGCCTATCATTCTCCACTGGGCAGGTGAAAGAGCTGCCTTTGTGGTGGCATTTTAGCCTTCTCCTTTTCAAAATCTACAAGGAACCCTTTTTTCTCTGTTAAAACAGGACAGTCATTTTAAACCCCATCTGATGCACTTGCCTCTTTTAGTGAGACCATAAGAGGCTTGATACTCATTAATATTTATCAGACAGTGTTAGTTTGATAATTGGGTCATTTGATGGGTAGTTGACTTAATCTGATTACGGTTTGCGATTTTCTTAATCAATTGTGTGATTGATTAATTAGATATAGATGTCAAGATTATGTCTGATCAATAGATATATGATCTAGGAATACTAATTAGTAAGTCTTATGGTCCACTTTAGTTTCTTCACTTGTAGTTTATTGTGGTAATGAAACAGAAGATGTTTGGTTGTAGATAGTTTTGTAACATCTGTTTTTTTTATATTTTTTATTTACTCAGTTTTCAAATGAACAGAAAGTTGTGAATTTTTAAAGAGTTAATTTGCAAATGAAAATTCATTGAGACTAATGTTTTCCATGTCCAATCCATATTTCTGTCTGTCTCTATGTATCCCAATGTATCCCTGTTTGCCCACCATGTAAACCACACTCTACGTAAACTGTCTAATGACATTCAATAAAACTTATCCCAAAGATTGCAGAAATTGGTCTGACAGGGGAGGTAATTGGACCACAGCAATTGTGCTATTTATATTTTATCCATATTAACTTCTAAACCATGTTTGGTGAAGATGTGCATAAACAAAAATAATTCCTTTTTTTACATAAATTAAAGGGTATATAATATGATTTAATATTTGCTAACACCAATAATTTAAGGAAAAGGTAAATTGGAGAAATGAGGTGTATCATTTTGTGAGTTTGTAGGCAGTACCTCTGGTTAAAGTTTAACCTGTTTTATATGTTTTAGTATTCTGTATGCAGACATTGTGAATTTTACACCATTATCAGCAAAGTGTGAGAGTCCAAATGAATTGATAGATCTACTGAACAGACTTTTTGGAAGATTTGACCAGTTAGCTGAGGTAAAAAATAACATGAATTATTAATATTGTTGTATCTTTACCATGATGAGCTTGGTGTTCTCACATATCATTTTGAAAATCCCAACTCTTAGCCAATTTTATTGAACGCTTTTAAAAAAATTCATATATATGAAAAGTTGACCAGCTTTTATCCCGAACCATGCTTTCAGTAAAAAGTTTTGGTTCCAGGACCAGGAAAACAAAACAGCTGCAATTGAATAATTCCAATCTCTGTGAAGAAATGTGAGATGAATTTAAAAAAGTAAAAAAAAATTTTTAAGTTCCAATTCATATATTTTTGAAACCATTTTCATAAAGGGAATTAACTCCCTTGAAAACAGAGTTTTATAGTTGGATT
Source organism: Mytilisepta virgata (assembly GCA_028015205.1). Taxonomy (NCBI): domain Eukaryota; kingdom Metazoa; phylum Mollusca; class Bivalvia; order Mytilida; family Mytilidae; genus Mytilisepta; species Mytilisepta virgata. The sequence goes on along the minus strand of CM051521.1, from coordinate 48,403,064 downwards.
CAGGAAACAAGAATAGGGTTTCTGAAAGAATAGTACAATACTACATGTATATCTAAATCTCACATTATATTTAAACCCATGTGAAATATTTATTCACATCAGATGTCATGTACTTTAATTTTTTAAAAAGGAAATCCAAATGATAATCTTACAAGTATATGTAAAAAAATTAATGAACTGTCGAAAGAAAAAATATGAAAGTACAAAATAAATTAAAACCTTCTTGTTGTTTATGATACCATACATGTGATATCACAAATAAAAAAAAGTTTATACTAAACCTTTCTTTTGGAATTCATAAATTTTTAAAACTTATGAATCCTTCACTTAAAATTCTTCAGATTCTTACAAAATTCTATGTTGATATTCAAACTCTCACCTTTATTGAGTAAATTCTTCTCCTTGATAATTTAGGGTTGATCACATGTTTGACAAAAATTTCAGAAACATCAGTGCTTAAGAATAAAGATTTTGGGTGATTGTTATGTTTGTGTATGTGGAGTACCAAAACCTAACCCAAACCATGCTTTAAACTGTGTTAGTTTAGGAATTGACATGATAGATGCTATACGGTAAGTGTAGTATAACTTATTTGTTTATTTTAATTTTTTCATTGATGGTTGGTGTTATTTATCTTCCTCTACCAATAAAGCCCATGTGACATATTGCTCTGAGATTGGTCAAAACCAAACCAATTTGTGGTTGTTAAGGCTGTGCTTTATTCTTCCAATTTTTGTCTACTCATAAAATTTATTTTTACTACTTTAATGTAAATTATTTTGTCCTTATTTGTTAAATTAGGATTGGGTTACCTTCTACTTAAGTCTTTTGTACTGTTATTTTTATTTTGGTCATTTCTTTTATTATAAATATTTGATTGAAAATGGAAAAGGATTGATTATATCTGCAGGGTATCATATGGTCTTCAACAACAGTTCATTCCACAAGACACACACTAAACTGCATGAAAATAAGGCTTCAGATGTAATGAAAGGTCCATGATAAACATGAAATTCATATTCAATAAACATATACATGCAAACAAGTAGTATAAAGTAGTTCTGATTATCTAATCTGTTAGGCTTTTGTTATGGAAAGTGTGCACTCTTGGGTCTATCATGTGATTGTTTTATTGTGTTTTTATTCTAATTATTTTAAATATATTTGCAAATGTTTTGGTGGCATGAATTGGTACTATGTGAGAATTGGTTGAGCACCAGTACCAGTTAGCATTGAAGGATAACATCACTATTTTTGTATGCATTAAATAGTCTTGTGTGCCTTTTTTTAGCTCACCTGACCCAAAGGGTCAAGTGAGCTTTTCTCATCACTTGGCGTCCGTCGTCCGTCGTCGTCCGGCGTCGTCGTTAACATTTCACATTTTGAACTTCTTCTAGAGAACCACTGAATGGAATAAAACCAAACATGGCATGAATGTTCCTTATGAGGTGCTGACCAAGTGTTGTTACTTTGTAGCCGATCCATCATCCAAGATGGCCGCCAGCGGGGAACTTAGTTTAACATAGGACCCTATGGGAAATGCATACAAATGACTTCTTTTAGAGAACCACTTAATTGAATGAAACCAAACATGGCATGAATGTTCCTTATGAGGTGCTGACCAAGTGTTGTTACTTTGTAGCCGATCCATCATCCAAGATGGCCGCCAGCGGGGAACTTAGTTTAACATAGGACCCTATGGGAAATGCATACAAATGACTTCTTTTAGAGAACCACTGAATGGAATGAAACTAAATCTGGCATGAATGTTCCTTATGAGGTGCTGACCAAGTGTTGTTACTTTGTAGCCGATCCATCATCCAAGATGGCCGCCAGCGGGGAACTTAGTTTAACATAGGACCCTATGGGAAATGCATACAAATGACTTCTTTTAGAGAACCACTGAATGGAATGAAACTAAATCTGGCAGGAATGTTCCTTATGAGGTGCTGACCAAGTGTTGTTACTTTGTAGCCGATACATCGTCCAAGATGGCTGCCAGCGGGGAACTTAGTTTAACATAGGACCCTATGGGAAATGCATACAAATGACTTCTTTTAGAGAACCGTTGAATGGAATGAAACCAAACATGGCATGAATATTCCTTATGAGGTGCTGACCAAGTGTTGTTACTTTGTAGCCGATCCATAATCCAAGATGGCCACCAGCAGGGGACTTAGTTTAACATAGAACCCTATGGGAAATGCATACAAATGACTTCTTTTAGTGACCCACTTAATGGAATGAAACCAAACATGGCATGAATATTCCTTATGAGGTGCTGACCAAGTGTTGTTACTTTGTAGCTAATCCATCATCCAAGATGGCCGCCAGCGGGGAACTTAGTTTAACATAGGACCCTATGGGAAATGCATACAAATGACTTCTTTTAGAGAACCACTGAATGGAATGAAACTAAATCTGGCATGAATGTTCCTTATGAGGTGCTGACCAAGCGTTGTTACTTTGTAGCCGATCCATCATCCAAGGTGGCTGCCAGCGGGGTACTAAGTTTAACATTGGACCCTATGGGAAATGCATACAAATGACTTCTTTTAGAGAACCACTGAATGGAATGTAACAAAACATAGCATGAATGTTCCTTATGAGGTGCTGACCAAGTGTTGTTACTTTGTTGCCGATCCATCATCCAAGATGTTTAGAAGTCTATCAGAAAATTGTAAAAAAAATTCTGAATGGTCACAACTTGACCACATATTCAAAAATAATAATAAGATGTCTTCAGTAGCTATTGTAAGACTACACTAAGATGACCTGTTTTTAATTTTAAATACTGTGTCAAATTAAACCAATCTTGGTCTCAATCATTATATAATTTTACATAATTTCCAAAATCACATTAGATACAGGTGAGCGACACAGGCTCTTGAGAGCCTCTAGTTCTGGTTCTTTTCTCTATCATACTGGTCAGATATTTGTTGACTGTGTATTGCTAATTTCGATTTTATCAGGTACGTTATACGTGTCTTCTTTGAGGTCCGCATTTGCTATGTATCAACAAATCGATAGGAATATGTGACTACACAACGCAGTTGATATGAAAAAAAAAATAATTCAAGTAAAAAGACTTTGAAAATCCTCTAGACATTTTTATCATTTTTGATATGCCTGTCGTAGACGGTGTGATTATGGTATACCAATGTCCATCCGCCCGTCAACACTTTGTACCATAATTCAAATTTACTTCTATCAATTATCATGAAATTTTAACACAACATTAGGATTGAAGGAAGAAAAGTCCCTTTAGATTTTGACAATTTTCAATTTTGACATACTGGAGTTATTGGACTTATATTGTCCAAATATAAGCAATTTTTCACATGCCGCGCACTAGCCCGAGTATGCCTGGACTGATTTCGTCAAACTTTAACACATTATTACAAATGATAGTCTGAGGGTCTGTATACTTTTTGCCGATTTTAATTCTTGTCGTTCCAGAGTTATGGACTTAGATTGTCTAAATATAAGCAATTTTTCACATATCATGCATGAACTCGTGTATGCCATGACTGATTTTGTTCAAACTTTAACAAATTATTACAAATGATGGTCTGAGGGTCTGTATACTTTTTGACGATTTTCACTTATGTCGTTCCAGAGTTATGGGACTTAGATTGTCCAAATATAAGCAATTTTTTATAAGTATAAAATCTTCTGCTTACACAAAGATGATATTTAGTTTGTTGTTACAGTGTTATAATTTAGATATGTTAAGCCATTGAAAAAGTAACATAGCACTTAATTTGCTAAAAAAAAATCAAAAAATATTTTCCTTCTCCTTAGAACTTCATAGCTGTTGCTTGGAATAAGTGTATCATGCACATAAGGCACAGCAGTTTATTTTCATATCTAATCGGATATAAAACCCTGCAAGAAGACCTCACCAAGACTTGTGCCTGCTCAATGATAATTCACTAATCTACAAGTGTAGAAAAGGGCAGCATTGTGAAAACCTCTAATTTGTGCCGAATTAAAGTACAGATGCATTTATTATCTTCACAAATTTATGACTGTGAACTGTTAGTTCGTCCAATATATACCTTGTATGGAATTTTTTTAATTTCAAAGCAGAAAGGTGTGAAAAACGACTGATTGATTGTCACTGATGAATGACTTCATTTGAACTTTGGAAATTGTTGACACAGTTATTGTAATTAAGCGTAATAAAGGCACTGATACCTTTGTAAAGTAAAGGCATTGACATGGTAATTGCTGTAAAAACAGTCAGTAAAGATCAGTCAACCATCGTCGGGAAATAACCACAATGAGGTCACTGTTCTCCCGACTTCAAGATTTTGGTATCACTTTTTTTTAAATTGAAAATATAGTTGACTTTTTGACACTTTTTATAACCGGACAAATGAAAATTTCCTCAGTCATGTCTGGACAATATACTTTCCAGATACGTGTTTTATTCTCATTATTTTGGAGTATAAATTTGATTATTATTGATGTGGTAAGAATAGGTTTTTTTATTTTCTTACAAATCAAACATATTAATATCACATTACGCTTGTCTGCTTGAAGTGTCTGGCTTATGCATTAAGAAGATTGAAATTATTGTATACATGTTTTTTAGAAAGTACATTGGTAAACAAGTAGTGTAATCATAAATGAATCTAACAGACATACTTTCTAAGTCTTGATCTGTTTAATGACAATTATTAGAAGATGTGATATGCTTCAAAGTATAAATTATCTACAGACAAATATATGTTACATAATATTTATAGTGTTTTTGATGTATTCTCTATAGAAACATTTTTACTGAAATATCAAACAAAAAGCAGATTTAAACAAATAAAATATTATTTGATTCAATAGAAATGCCAGGGCAAATCAGAGATTATCGATCATTTAAAGTAAACCAAAAGGCTTTGGTGTCATTATTTGATATTATTTGTACTAAGAATTGATTAATGGTTTTATTAATTGAATCAGAAGTTTTCTGTTTGGGTGAAACAAGCCTGTCTAATTTAGGGTCAAAATAGTTTTGCAAAGTACATTATGTTGATTTTCATTTTTTCCCATCCCATTGCCATTGGATTAAGTATAAAATCTTTCTCAAAGTATTTAGTGAGCTCTTGAGGGGTATTATGGTGTTCACTCGAGTCTTCGAGAAGATGTTTACAGGTACTAAAGGTCGTCGATATTGTAAAGGGCAGAGAAAATGTTTATTAAAGTTATCCAAATGAAATGGAGTCAAAATTCTTAAAGGTTTTAGTAATACCAAAGGGATATATAGTGATCTGTCCATCACACTTTTCCGATGATATCTTTTGATGGCCTCAGTTTATTTTGATGTGTTTTTTTAGTATACAAGTCTCAGAGGCCTATCGATTGTGGTGTCAGTACATGACATATTTTAGTGCAAAAACTTGATTTATTAAGAAATCATACATTTTGAAAATTTAATGGTTTCCAGACAATATCTTTACTTTGTTTTATCTGATTTCCGCCAAATTTTGAGGGAAAACTTGAATTTTTTTCATTCAATCTATCTTATCAGTTTTCTGGAGTGGATACTTATGTCTAGATATGTAAATCTTGTTCCGGACAGAAAATCCACACATGGAGGGCTTCTATGTCCACTTGTAACTTACATGGGCTATGACTAAGAGAATTTGGACAACTCAAATTCAAAATAATTTTCACTGTGACCCACAGAAATACATGGTTATGATAAAATTTTGTACTATTGCTATAGAAACCAGATTTTAGATCGTAGCCATTTTATTGAAATTGTTTTGGTCACTTTTACTGATGATAATAGATTAAAAGATTTTAAATGTATAAAGATTTATTTATGCACAAATATGTATATCTGCAGAGAGGTTCGGGACGAATCCAAGACAGATGTTGATATGAGGATAGGTGTGCACAGTGGTAAAGTCCTCAGTGGCGTTATTGGTCTTAACAAATGGCAATACGATGTGTGGTCAGACGATGTCACTCTAGCTAATAACATGGAGGCTAGTGGAATTCCTGGGTAAGTTCAGTTCTTTTACATGTCTAAACAAATGGCAGTACGATGTGTTGTCAGATGGCTTATAACATGGAGGCCAATGGAATTCCTGGGTAAGTGGCAGTACAACTTGTCTTCGAAGGATGTCAGCTGAGGTTGAAATAAATGACAATATGATGTGCAGCCTGTGTAAGTTACAGTTCTTTTATAGGTCCAAACAAATGTTAATAAGACTTGTGGCTGGACAATATCATTCTGGCTAATAATATGGAGATCAGTGGAATTCAGGGTAAGTATCAGCTGAGGTCTTAACAAATGGCAATATGATGTGGGGTCAGACAGTGTCACTCTGGCCAGTAACATGGAACTCCTCAGTAAGTATCAGTTCTGTATTAAAGAATTTTTCTCATTGTTGATGACCTCTCTTTGACTTTAAGATGATGAACTGCAATCAAAGTGTAGTTGTTTTGATTGAAATTTTGTTAGATAAATGTTGTCAGAAATTAATCCATCATATCCCGTTTTCCATTATAAGTGTGCTGAATGTTTAATCTCATTTCTTGAATAAGAGAAAATATCCTATTCATAGGCCAATTTATTTTCTTTTGATCAAGAAACTGATTTCTTAATGAAAAAGTGGTGTCTGTAAAAAATGCTGTCATTATTACAAAAATGTAAATTTTAATTATAGGAAAGTGCATATAACAAAGAATGTCTTAGAACAGCTAGGAAACAATCATCAGTTTACAGTAGAGAATGGTGATGGTCAGAAGAGGAACGACTATCTGAAGGAGAAAGATATAGAAACTTTCATATTGTCTGTCAAACAGGAGGTATTGTTTTATTTAGATATCTGAATTTTTGTAAGAAAAGTTACATTTGGACAAACCCAAATCTTATGCAAGAAGCATATTACATAATTAAAGATGCAAGTACTTATGCAAGATACATTATTCTTGACACAAGTTCCTTGAGATAATAATATTATGCAATGCAATATCATTGTGACACTAGTACTTTAGAGCCCTTGTTTTGAAAATAAATATAATATTTATTTTATAGTGTTTGTAGCTGTTTTGACAATATCTTAAGTTTGGACTGTTAATAACACTGACAGTATTTACTCTTCATACAAAATGTTTATACTATTATACAACTACAGACAGTGTAGAATTTTCCCATTAAATCATAAAAAAGAAATGTTTTGAATCAACATCATTGAAATAAAAGAGCTAAAAACCTCATCAATACAAAAACATAGACATGAAAAAGATATCATGACAAATGTAATTGAGATAATAATGCTGAAACAGAATCTGAAGAGGACAAAACGTTTTCATTCAGCCTCCAACATGTTGCATGTACCAACAATGCCTAACAAGCTTAAGCTCTAGATAACATAAAGACATCATGAAGAAATTTAACCAAGAACACAAAATGGTAAACTTAGAATCATTACTCCAGAAAACATTAGCATTTAAGAGAAACATATATATCCACTGTCAAAGGTTATGACTTGGGAGAGACACATAAACATTAGGCAGGGTAAACTAGTTAAGGGAGTAGTACTCTCACTGGTTGGTAGTTTTGGTTGAAGCAAAAATAATAACACATCAGAAAAAGGTAAACTATAATATTTAAGTTTTAAAATGAATCAGTACAAAGAAATAATAAAGTAACTTTTGTTACCAATTGTTATGAGAGACAAATCAGAGACTCTTGTGTAAATTGAAATAGACTTAAAGAACAAAAGGCAAATAAAAGTGTTTATTACAGTAAGTTTGCAAATAAAAAAGTAAAATAATAATGCTTTTGTAGTTTTTGTCAAATGAAACAGGTATGCCACATGTATGTATTAAAAAGTTTTACCGGTATTTTTTTTTGTTAGGAAAAACCAAAGAACAGACCAAAGTTTAGTTTCAGAAGTTATGTAAAGATGGCCATGTTTATCTCTAAGTTACAATGGAAAGTAGAGAAACCATTTGCCAAATGGAAAGCTGTGTCAAAGGCAATCAGAATGGTATTTATAAACAAAATTAACCAAAATATTAAAAATATGCACTAGAACTCAAGTTGCTTGATCTTGAATTACTCGAACATTTTGGGTATTTAGAAGTACTGTTTATTGTCATCTTTTAACTTCCTATTCTTTAGAACTTAAATAACTTTTAAACTATCATATGGCTGAAGCTGGTTTGTTAATCCTATGTGTTTTTCTGTAACTCAAATTATACTGTCATTTTCCTTTAGTAGAAAGAAGTAATTTCTTTCGTATAGAGCATTAAAATTATACATCCTTTTTTTGGCAAAATATTTTTTTTGTGTAAAGGTAAAAGGAGAATAAAAAATGATATAATTTAGAGAAAGAGAAGTTACATCTTTGGAGATTCTTTTTCAAACATCTAAATCATTGTCAGTTACCATTGAGAATATTTGAGATCTTGTTTGAAGTAAAGGGAAGTTGTACAAGTTTAAATTAATATTGTGGTTTTTATTTTACAGACTCCTGGACAGTTAGCACAGAGTGGTTCATCGAAGATCACAAGGTAAATTGTTTGGGTATGCTTCATCTAACACTCAACCATTATTTAATTTACTTCTACGTTAGTAGAATAATCAAGTAAAAAAGAAATTTCAGAGATAGCTCCATATGAAAACAAACAACGTCTAATGTCCTCTTAGTAAAATTTCTATAACCATCTAGTATGTTAATTTTGTTTTAAGGCTAGTAAAATGTTAGTAAGGATTAAAATTCAAGCCTCTGTTGCTTACCAAACATTTTCACAACTGTTATCAATCAAAGGTGTAATATAACATATGAAAAAATGTAAAATCTGGCAAATAGTTAGAAAAATTTTTAGTCATAAGAAACAACATCCATTCAGCTGTCCTTTCAATATATGTTGTTAAATATGTCTGAACCAAATGGAAACCTTTCAATACTGAACTCTTTTATCACATCATACAGTGAATATTATTTAGTAAATAAACAGAAAAACTGATTAATCTTAAATAATATCTTTATCCCAAAGGGGTTCAGCTATAACTTGTTTCATTTTGAATAAAACCTGAGATTCTTATGTTCAATATTTAACCAAAGCACTCACCTGCAAAATTTTACCAAAAATTAGAAATAAACAGGATTGTACAGAGACAGTTGTATTTACTAAATGCAACAGGAAGTATTCCATTAGACAGAAAATAATCGCTGATGTACCATAAATTGTAGATTTATTTTACATTTCAGTGAGATAGATATTATTCAAATGGGTAAAAAGTTTCATGCTGAAGTAAATATGGAATTAGAAAGTAAATCAAGTCATCTTGGTAAGAAAGGGTATGTACACTTCTGTGTGATAAGTAAACGTTAGCTTTGACCAAATAATTTGAATTTTCAGGTACCTTTAAATTATTAAGGTTTATTTCAAATATTGTGTGTATAAAGTATTTATCATTAGTAAGTTATGCCCTTGAATAATGTAGAAAATAGACAAAGATTTGATTTTGATGTGAAAGTGTACTAGTAAACTTGACAAAAGCTTTTTAAACAATAATATACTGTAGTTTTATGATACTTTAACCACAGGTTTACAATGTTTGCATTTGTCATTTTCAGTAAAGGCTCTTTTGGCTAAATTTAAGTTATTGCATAATAAAATGGGAGAATATATATTGTGGACTCATTCTGTTTTTAATATTTCAGGAGCTGGGAAAGAAATAAAGACTACAATCCTTGGTTAATGAGATTTAGTAAAGAATTAGAGTCAGACTATAACAAAGAACCAGATTTATGGTTTAAAGTCAGTCTTATGCTTCTTTTCTGTGTGTTTATTGGTATTCAGATAGTCCATGGTCTTGTTACTGTGAGGTAAAATACTTTGTATGATTTTATGTCTTGTAGTAGCATTTTTACATCAAATAGGCTCAGCGTTTAAATACCAACAAATAACAATCGTCAAAAGAAAGTCTTCGACTTCAGGATGTTTTCAAAGCACTCTATTTCTTGGTTACCAGGCTTACCAGTTTTTTTTCATTGATTGTCTTTTTATGTAAACCGACATTAGCGGAGTTCAGATATATAGATTGATGAGATCAATGGAGAAAAGGTTAAAAGGTAGTTGAAATCATCAAAGAACACACCATACCTACGAAAATAATTGTAAAATATATCATTAATATAAAATACATAGTCAGTGTGATGGTAGTTAATATAATTATTTAACAAACTATTCTAAAAAACATTCATGTGAAATATAACAGGAATATAAAAAACAAAATTGGTATGGTAGAAGCTCATACACACAGAAGTTCAGTCCGTATATCTGCCCATGATGTATTATTTCATCCAAGGGTACCTTGTTAAATTCCATACCCAGAGCATAACTGCAATGTTTTAAAATTGGAAAATTGCACATTCTATTTGTGAATAGTTTTTTAAGTATTCTCCATTTGATTATCACACTGAAACCTCATTTAGGATTGAAAAAAAAGGGAAATAAATAGGTATTTTGTTCAAAATCTGAAGTAAAGAGTACAAAACTTATTTTATCATTTAAGAACTATGTTGATTTATTTTGATTATTTTCATTAAACTGAGTCAATCAACATCTTATTTCATTCAAGCAGTAAAGAAATTAAACCCAAAATAGTGGCGTTTGATCGTATCCTTTGGGTTTCAAAAAACATGATTCGGGTCAGTCGTAGGGTGTGATGTAGGTGAAAGCTGAATTGTCTGTAAACTGTTTTGATATCTCAAAACTGTAAGGACCATAATAAATACAATGATCTAATAGGAATTTCTGGTATAACAGGAGATTCTTCAAACCAAAAATTAAGATAGTTTGAGATAGCCAGAGTCAAATGTATTAGTTTTTGTCTTATTCATTCATACTTCCATTTAAAGTTTTCCTTATACAGGATTTTGATTTTAAAAAAGATTTGATATTATACATTCAATTTAATTGTTGACATGTTACAGGGGGATAGAGTACTATACAATGTTTGGAATTGGAATCACTGTATTCACAATACTAATTGTGATAAGTCTAGGAGAAAATATTGTGAGTATTGCTTCTGTCTATTTGTTGTTTATTATTTGTGTGTTTTCTTTGTCACTTGCATTTTATTTTTTTTCAATTTTTTTATGTGATTTCTTTTTACCAATTTTAAATTTGCCTCAATGAAGTTGAGAAATAATCATTGGAATCTCCCAAAAATGTGTATCTGCATCTGCAGCCAGATCTCTGATATCAATTGACCTAAAAACAGGCTGATTTGGTATGCATCTGCATCTGGTGGAGTTTGGCTTCCTCCCCAAAAATGGAGGTCACATGAACCTTATTTCAGAGCTTATGGGCTTTAAGTCTTAGGCTAAATTTGGAGGCTACACAACCCCATGTCATGCTATAAATTCCTTCTTTACAATATAAATTTTCACAGTTATCTCCCATTGCAAAAATAAATTAGCCTGTAAAATTTATCCTAAACTTGGAAAAGGAAAATAATGAATAGATATTTAAAGTGCAGTGTTGAAATTGTTTTTCAGAAGAATATTTGAAATACATTTTTCTATAACTAAATTTTCACAAATTATCACTAATAAAAAATATTTATTCACTATCCAAAACCTCGAAATATTTGCATGATACAATGTAATAATACTTTAATATCACCAATAGTTTAAATTAAAACACCCATAAAACCTCTTTCTTTTATTTTTCCAGAATGCAGATGGAAATTGTTTTTATGCTTGGTATTCTAGAATTTCACAATTATTCTTGTTGAGTTCACCAGTTCACATAATAACAATTTGTCTGTGTGCAGTTTTGACTGGAATTTGTTCACTTTTACCTTTGGTAAGTGCTAGATCACATGCATGGTAATTTTTTTTTTTATTTTTGGCATGTGTTTTGTTTTCCAAAATTGTTTTCAACTGTAAGTAACTGTACTGATAGAAATTACACATGAAGATTTCAAGTCCTTTTTCATATGCGGTTTTAAAAAAGAAATAGATGGGATTGTGAATGACAAAGGTATATGGTAAAACACATTTTATTTGTGGTGCTCAAATTTTTGTGGATTTCATGACCTAATAATTCCACAAATATAAGAACCCAACAAAATATGAAATCTTCCACGACCTTGCTTCTGAAAAAAAAAACATTCAGAAGATTTAGATATTTGAAAATGGGTATTTCTAAATCTGATCTATGCATTTATTACAGTTTTGACAAAATTAATGAATCAGAAAATTGTCTATATTGTGTAATAGCTTATGAAACACAGGCAACCAAACAGCTTGCCATATTTAGTTTTTAGCTCTTCTGACTAAAGCCATGTGAGACCCTCCACAAATATTCGTTATTTTGTATCGATAGGGTGGCATACAATGTGGCTATTTTGCATTGAAGCCTACAGGAAATCAATTTCTCTGAAACTACAAAGCCAATATTAATTAAACTTAACATGAATAGTGTATGGAAGGTTTTGATTGGCTAAACCTTGATATACAAACAATATTAAATATGCAGTTTCTTATCTGATTCATTATCAAGGTCAGCAAGTCAGGCTCACTTAAGCTTCTAGTTTATTAAAATCCACAAATTAAGGCAACAAAGAATATATGTCTTTTTAATGTGAAATCCCCAAATATTTGCATCAGCAAAATAACTGAATTCACAATACTTATTGAATTATTCTTAGCTGCTTGTAACTGTATATTTGTTACTTTAAATGGAATAACAGATATTTTGTAACATTTACCGATATTTAAAATTAGAAAATGAAGTTAATTTTTGTTGTTGTGAGAAAATCTATTATTTCTTTCAGAATGTAACAAGTATTAATCTTTTTTTTTAAATAATAAACTTAGTAATACTTCCATTTTACAGGTCAGTTGCAATAAAACAGATCAGATGCCTTCAGATTGTAATAAACCTATAGTAAGTAAAAAGGTTCCTGAAAGTTATTGAAAATTTATATTATCTTTGAAAGTTTTTTTATGTGTTTCTGTACTGGCTGGAAATTGAAACCTAGAATTTTAGTGTTATAAAATATTAAGGAAATCTTTGTAATCTAAGGATAGAATACCTTGCTTGTGCATAGCTCTGTCCTTATTTGGTTTTTGTTTTGCCCTTTTTAACAAATTGATATCTCAATTGAATCTGCTCTATGATGATTGGTTTATTTGCTTCAGATTTCTACATGTTTTCCCTTGCACACTGCTGACGAGATATAAATTGCTCAAATATGCATATGCAGTGCAGTAATTTTGGATTCAGATAATGTTTATTTTGTCCTTTAGAAAACTGAAATGATAAGAAATAGAATAAATTCCATTTTATGTACAATATTTACAAACAAAAATGAAGTTTAATTTATCAATATTGTAAATTTGTAATGGAGATTGTGTAGAATTTATTGTAATTGTTGAGAAATTTTGTAAATTCTTGAGAGGCGATAGAAGAAGTTTCATTTGCTCACACTCACATGATTCATTCATGTCCTTGAAATTAATCAAGATTGAAAGCAGAAAATTCAGTGCCTGGATATCTTCAATTCTACAAAATTTGCTTCATTGTCCTCGAAAACTGGAAATGTTTTGACTGTCCTGAACAAGGTCTGTATTTATAGTAATTAAAGAAAGGCCTTGAAAACTGAAAATTTGGAAATTTGAAGTCCTAGATAAGTACTTGAATTTTAGATTAAAAAATATGTACAAACCATATACTTAGAAAAGAGAATGGAAACAGGGAATGTGTCAAAGAGACAACAACCCGACCAAAGAGGAGAAAACAGCTCAAGGCTACCAATGGGTCTTCAATGCAGCGAGAAAATCCTGCACCTGGAGGCAGGCTTCAGTCAGCCCCTAAACAATAATGTATACTAGTTCAGCGAAATGGGTGGCACACTAAACTCCGAAACACACAGATGAACCAAAATTCAAAAAACACACTTGAATGCTTTTCATATGATTTTTTTCAGTATTTTGTACTGTGTACCTTCCTGAGTTTGTCAGCCAATGTGTTATTTTTACAAATAAAGTATCTAGTGAAGATTATACTAATGACTGTAGCATTAATAGTGTTTGATATTTTCTTCCACATGGATGCAATGTTTAGAACAGATGGCCCTGTGTAAGTATTAATAAAAAAAGACAATACTAGATCTTGAAAAAGTCCAATACCAAAAATTGCAGAGTATTGTGAAATTTAACACTTTTGACACAAGAGAATACTCCATTTTTATCCCCAAACTGCTTAATATTTATGGAAAAATGAAATCTGACCACTAAAATTCCTCAAATTTTTCAACATTCTTTTGTTAATTTTCCAAATCTCACCCTTGACAATTGTGTGTAAATCACATGTATAAATTTAAGAGATTCAAATGCATGAGAATTCACTTAATTTATGAAGTTCTAAGTTTTGTTCCTGGAATTTGTGATTTAATTGAATGAATATCATACAAAAATTAATTGTTAGAATTATTTGAAATTATCTGAAGTGAAAAGTCATTAGGCATTTGACCAAAATTACAGGGCGATGTTGCCCTTTACAAGCGGTAAGGTTAATCAAACCTAATAAGGCAACCTAGGTTAGGCGGAATTTTTTCTTTCAAGTCACACTTTATGAGGTTACCGGGATATTCATGCAAAATACATTTTATGAGTTACGATGCAAAAATGTACAGTTGTCAAACAACGAAAGTCATCCCACGTTAATATTGAACTCATTGAGTCTGGCTTGTAAGATAACATTGATATTTTCTTTTCACAGGTCATTGTCAATACTGGGTTCTGTATACACAGGTGTTATGTTCTTGGCACTTGTATTTTTCTGTAGACAGGTAATTATGGCATAATTATTTTCTTTAGACAGGTAATTTAAATTTGTATTCTAACAGCTTAAAATTCAAGTAATAAATTCCTTATTTGAAAGGTTTGTTTATAAATTTTATTTAGATATGTATTAATAAAACTGATGACAATTCCAACATAAGGTTGTTTTACATTAAGTTTATAGGATTGATAGCCAATTTAGTTGGATGTTATATACAAAGTTTGTATTCAAACTGAAAACAAAGTTGCTATTTCTTTTCTATTTAAGGTAGAGTTTATGAATCGACTAGATTTCCTGCTGAAAGATCAGTGTAGAACTGAAGCCAAGTTATCTGAGAATTCTGCCTCACTCAATATGAAGTTATTAGAGAATATCCTACCATCACATGTAGCAGAATACTTCCTTACTGACCAGTCTAAAGACCAAGTATGTACTTTGTATCAGGACATTCAAATTTTTTGTTTCCCTAAGCCTTTTCATCCCCACATTTCGAATGAAGTTCAGGGATATTTGTAATCGGTCTGTCTGTCCGTCTGTCTGTCCATTAGATAATCTTGTCTCCAGAACTCCTCGTTCATTTTTAACTTCATGCATTTAATTTCTATATGGTATTGTCACAAACTGTATGTAGATCCGCAATAAGGTTTTAGAATTTTGATTTTAAAAAATAGTGGCCAGCAGGGGGCGAATTTCGAAAACTGGAAATTTAAACTAAATTGCTTATTAATTTTTCATTTTATGCTTTTAATTTCTATACAATATTTTCACATACTGTATGTAGATGCACAATAAGGTTTTAGAATTTTGATTTTGACAACTTGAGGCTGTATTTTGGAAATCATGAATTTAAGGTTGTGCCTTAAACTCCTCTTTCATTTTTCATTTAGATTTAACAAATTTATTTGTATATATATAATATTATTCTTTTTAATTTTGAAAATCTATTAAGGGATCAAATTTTGGGACCGAAAATGGTGAACTTGCTAATTTTGCTTTGTGTCTGGAAATACTCATTCATTTTTTGTTTCAGTGGTTTTATTTGTGTATAATATTGTTCTTCACTATGTGTAGATGTGCAATAAGGTTTTCAATTTTGAAATTTGATTCAGGGTTCCAATTTTCAGACTGAAATTGTTGGTAATTGTTTCTTGACTTGTGCAGTGCAGGGATTGACATCGTTTCTGATGGCACCAATTTCTAGTTAATTTGAAATTTGATGCTGTAAGGTGGTTTTTTTCTAGACTTTTTCTGGTGTCTTTTACAAGCTTACCTTTGTAGCATATGCACATTTCACATTAAATTATGTCATTCTGAAGGCAAAAGTCATTTTTAGCAGCCTGGCCTAAAAGACCGTGTGAGCTTTTGCCATCACTTGGCGTCCGTCGTCGTCGCAAACTTTCCTTTAAAGATCTTCTCCTCTGAAACAACTGGGCAAATTGGAAGAAAAGTTGGCAGCAATTGTCCTTAGGTGGTCCTCTTTCAGAATTTGTATCTGATGACCCGACCTGTCATCCAAGATGGCCACCAGAGCCAAACATAGTTTAACTTAGGACTCTATGACTTCTTGTCTGAAACCACTTGGCCAATTGGAACAAAACTAGGCAGCAATGGTCCTTAGGTGGTCCTCTTTCAGACTTATATCTGATGATCCCGGGGTCATCCAAGATGGCCGCCAGAGCCGAACTTGGTTTAACATAGGACCATAATAGAAATTTATTTAAAGATCTTCTTGGTCTGAAATCACTTGGCCAATTGGAACAAAACTTAGCAGCAATGGTCCTTAGGTGGTCTTCATTCAGAATTATATCCGATGACCCAGCCCGTCATCCAAAATGGCCACCATAGCCTAACCTAGTTTAACATAGGACCCTATGGGAAATTTACTTAAGGATCTTCTTGTCTGAAACCTGGTCCTGAAACTTGGCCAATTGGAATAAACTTAGCAATGGTCCTAAGGTGGTCCTCTTTCGGAATTCTATCCGATAATTCCACCTGTCATCCAAGATTGCCACCAGAGCCGAACATAGTTTAACATAGGACCCTTATGGGAAATTTATTGAAAGATCTTTTTGTCTCTTTGGCCATTTGGAACAAAATTTAGCAGCAATGGTTCTTAGGTGGTCCTCTTTCAGAATTATATCCGATAACCCCACAAGTCATCCAAGATGGCCACCAAATTCAAACATAGTTTAACATAGGATCTAATGGGAAAAATCAATGATAGATCTTCTTGTTTGAAACCAGTGAGCCAGTTGGCTTGACAGCAATGTTCCAGGCTGCCAGTCAAAATAGACATAGTCCATGTGAGCGATACAGGGTCCAGGGTGCCTCTAGTTTGTCTCTATGCACCTGTGATGGATCTCTGGAGCTCAGCCCATAGAGCTGCCAAGTGTGTCCCCAGGTGGCAGATAGGGGAAACCCTCTCGCTGGGGGGTTGTAAGGTCATAATACGGAAGGCCTGACCATGGACCATGGTTATGTGTTTGAAGAATGCCACACTCCATGCACGCTAAAGACCCATTCTGTAGTTTTCGAAAAAGAATAGGTCCATGACCACTACAGAAGGCTAAATTATCAGACCCTACCTAACCATCCTCATTTTACATTGGGTGTCAAAATTGGTTCCCCTTTGTGTCCCATCACACCAGTATTTGAATTGTTTGATAAATTGAACCAGAATTAGCATGAATATTTGCCATTGAATGTTAAGTAACAATCAATCAATCATTTTTTGTCTTGAAAAAGACTTGCATGTGAAGAATAATTTTATCAACCAATGTTCTTGTTGCAAACATGACAAAACTGTATCAAGAGATTTCTGGTAGATTTAAAAAAAAAATTGTTACGAAAAATGACTTCATCTTTTTGAACTGTTAACAACTTTTTTGTGCTATCATCAGGGCTTGTTAGCTGAAAAACTTTTGTTTATTTAGTTAAAAAAATGTATTTTTATTTTATATTAAAAAATTTTTATGCATAATCTTAAAAAAGATGTTTTTGTTTCAGGAATTATACAGTGAAAGTCATGAAAATGTTTGTATAATGTTTGCTTCCATACCAAATTTTAAAGAATTTTACCAAGAAAGTGCTGCCAGACAGTGTATAGAACTACTGAATAATATTATTGCTAAGTTTGATCAGGTAAAAATTTCTAAGGAGTTTGCCGATTTACCAGTTTTATATTTCAATCTTCTCTGAACTTATTGGTCTAAATAAACCAATATTTGATTTGAGGTATCTATTGGAAAGGTTTATACAGATATGTTTTGGTCTTTGAGAATAAAAAATGAGACAGAACCACAACAAGTCAAAGTACAGTATAAAATAAGCAATTGTAAACAACAACAACAGAAAAGAATTCCCCTAAAAGGTTAAGAAAAAGGACAATCACTTGAAAACTGGTATAAAAAACAAAAAGCTACCAAAGTCTTAAGTAAAGACAGTATTTCATTACAGAAGAAATTAACAATAAGCAATAGCAAAGTTTGATGGGAACATTTCAATTAAACCACTACTCAAAAGGGAAAAAAATTCTGATGTTACATCAAGAAGTTCAAAGTAATAACTGAAAGAGAGTTTTAATAAGTCATAAGCACCCAGAAAAAACTATAATATAATTGTTATAGTATATACCTTTGTTATTAAATATAAACTTTATTAATAATTATAGATGTTGTTGTTACCAGAATTCTCCAAAGTGGAAAAGATCAAAGTAATTGGTAGTACTTATATGGCAGTGACTGGGTTAAAACCAGGTCAGGACTCAAATCCAGAATCAAATCATAAGGAAAATGTTGCAACCATGACAAAGTTTGCATTGAGAATGATGTCAGAACTGGAAACTACTACAAAACACTCATATCAGTTCAAACTACGAGTAGGTTGGTATATTATTCTGTTATGTTTACCATTTTTTATTTGTTTATACTATTCAATTTATATGATTCTCTTTAAAATTTCAAGATTTTGCATAATGTTTTAAGTATTTTATCTTGCTGTCAGGGGTCCTCGGTGGCCGAGGGGTCTTGGTAGTTCGTCATGACTACTAATAATCACTAGCCTGTCAACACTTAGGTTTTGAGTTCAAATCTCAACTGTGGCGGGGTGTGTTTGACTCTTAATTGACAAGGATTCCCAATATTCCTACCGAAGGTCGTGGTTCTCTCTGGGTACTCCGGCTTCCCCCACCGATAAAAACTGGCCGCCACAAAATAGCTGAATGTGCTGAAAACAGCGTAAAACCCCAACTAAACAAAATCTTACTGTCATGTATTAATGAAGCATTCTCATACTATTGGTTTTTGTGCTATCAGAAATGCATTTGTACGTCACAAATCTAAGTTTAAAAGACTGCATATAACTTTTTCATATTACATATTTCACTATAACTTTATAACATATGAAAGGTGCCAATTAAATGGATGAAAATGTTCAGGGCATGAATGTTAAGTTATTTAATTTTCTTTGATTGTTATAGGAATAAATACTGGTCCTGTTACAGCAGGAGTTATTGGTGCTAAAAGACCTCTATATGATATCTGGGGAGATGCTGTCAATGTTGCTAGTAGACTGGATGCCACAGGAGAGGAAGATAAGATACAGGTTAATAACAATATATCTTGAATCTATGTTATGTGAACCGGTGCATATTGTGATTGAGTCTGCTAATAGTGAGTGCAGCGAGTGCTATAGGAGCATATGCATTTTTTACATATGGGTCATTTAGAAAAGTCTTTGTTTAATGGGGGCAGCCATATTGTGCTACATACTTAGGCTAGAAAAAAGTTTCGTTAGACGGAAACGAAAGCAAGTAAAGTAAGGGAAATAACTTGCTACAAATTATAATTTTAGAGTCAGAATCGTGATACCGGAAAAGGGAAAGGGCTATTGCTGTGCTCACATTGTAGGCATATCAAAATCTGGTTGGTGTTAAGCTTAAACATTAAAATGAGGCTTTAAAATTATGAATTATGACAAAAATAGATCTTTGAGAGGTATCTCTTCAGCCTCTCTGCAAATGGTTTGTAGTTAGATATGTACATTATTTACACAGTGACCAGTTAGGCATTTTATGAACTCTTATAATGCATTGATACAGGTTACCCTCACAACTGGTAATGAATAGGTGAATTTCCACTTCCAATTTATGACGTATTTACCCCATTTGACCAGCTGGAATCAATCACATTATTGAATACTATGACCTGTACATATCAGTTTTGTGACTTCAAACTTTACATTTACTTATTGGAGGCTGTTGTATTGTTTAAGGTTAATCTTATAGTAAGTATCGTAAATCAAGTCATCAACATTTACTATATATACTGTATACAGGTTGTGAAGTTTTATATACGAAAGGGACACTGAAGAGTGTTAGACATTACAGGAATTTGTTAAATCAGTGCATGTTGAAAATTAGGTTCTTAAATCCAAGAAAATGGTAAGAAATTGAATTGGACAACACAGACAAAAATTTAAAACAAGTTATATCATATTGCAGGTTACAGAAAAAAATGCTGAGATTTTAATAGAGGAAGGATTTAACTGTCAGTTAAAAGGAAAGACTTTGCTGAAAGGAAAAGGAGAGGTTGTTACTTATATGGTTGCACCATCTTGATAATAATTTAGTGAATTAAAGCAGATGAGCTGTAATAGAAGAATGACATTCAAATTCTAGTCAGGAAAACAATGGATCCCGGATACCCTGTATATGCAGATTAACATTTATCTGTGATAGTTGTTAGATACCAGTATTTATGTTATTGTTGATATTTGTAATTGGAAAGTTGTATGAAGGGAGATAATTTAGAATTTGAGAGAGAAATTGGTTTGAAAGAGAAATTTGTTTGTTGGACTGATGAATGACTTGCCCATTATTGTGATTACTGAACCATGACATTTAATACTTCTGCCTTTGACAAGTATTTGAAATTACCTACAGCTTTACATATTTTGTCATGAAATTTACATTGAAATATCATCCACTCATACCCATATTTATCACTGAACCATGAATCGGTTTCACTGTCCTATTTTCAAATTGTCTTTATTTGAAAAAGTTTCATGTTTGTTACTCATTATTCTCATCAAAATATCACAGATGAATGTGACAACTTAATCCCAACCATTGAATGTGACTAGAATACATAGAAATTGTGATGATAATTCAATTTTACATATCATGTTGATATGCAAATTATTTTTATGCTTCATACATTAGCTTTATATGATGGCTCTTGGGCTGATGTCATGACCTAGGGCTGATAAGGCATCCGATATGAAAAATGGCATGTAATAATCTATGTAACCAGATAATTTCAAAACCATCAAATTGGGGACCTCTTTAAAAAAAATTTTACCGAGCCACAAAAATTACTAGTAATACAAATGAAAATAAATGAATCCACTTTATAAATATGTTTAGATGGTTTCTTTGGAGCATGCTGACACTGTACAGGATATTGTATAGATAAATCAGTATTACACTGCTACTATTCTGTTTACATGTACATAAAAAACATCTTCGACCTTACAACACACTGGACTTTTTAGAGCAATTCTAGAGTTTTGTAAAAACAAATACAGTTAAACCTCATTTGCTTGAACTTGAATAACACCAATAATAATGCCTGGTTCATATAACATACAAATGAAAAGATGGATGTATAAGAATGATAAATTTTCATGGATTGTTAATCTAACAAATGGAAAGTTCTTAAACAAATGAAAATTATAATCTAGTTCTTGTGTCACAAATGCATCTGTAACTAAAGTCAAGAAATACCAGATGGATATTCGAGGAATGGGAAAATAACATATGTATATTTGTTGTCTCAATTGTTCGATAAACTGTAGCCTAGTTATATTCAGTATAAATAAATATTTTCCATAATGTCATTTTCAGTACTTTTAGAATAAAAATTCTAATATACAATATTTTGTTGTTTTTTTTTTATATCAGCACTGTAAATTCCTGTCCTGTGTTTAGCAGATCAAGAAAGTTAATTAATTTAATCCCAGTAATTCTAAAACAAACATTTTAACTGACAAAACAAAATAATTTTGGACTAATTCCAATAAGTGAGCTGTCAAAATGTGGGCAAACTAGATTTTCATTTATCTGTGTTTGGAGTTGCCTGCCTGAGAGCCCACAGTACATTGGAGTTGCCTGCTGTACATTAGAGTTGCCTGCCTGAGAGCCTGCTGTACATTGGAGTTGACTGCCTGAGAGCCCACTGTACATTGGAGTTGCCTGCCTTAGAACCCACTGTACAAACTAATGACCGGATATTCTAGTGATTGAAAATGTTCATATTTGAGGCGACTCAGTTAGATGGTTTATGGCCATGCCTTTTTACCAGCTAAAATAAACTAAATTTCCTTATTGTTTTGATTGCAATTTTCTTTCCTTTAAAACTATTGACATAATTTGAAAGTGTATTATAGAATTTATTTTACTACTCCTGAAGTTTAAGGGGCAGAGTTGTATATTTTGTCAAAGAACTCGACATTTAATAAAGATTACATTTATATGCTTTGGATAGAGATGTTCATTAATAATTAGAAGGTGCTAGTCCCATATATTTCATGCATACTATGTTTTTCTTGATAGTTTACATAGTGTGGATTTATTTTATTATTTGAAAAAAAATGGATACAAATATTTTTGTGATTTTTGTTTGTCTACTGAATCTGGAAATGTAAGTCCTTGAAATGCATATTTTATACATGTATATATTAGGACTAGAAATATTTGATACCATAACATAACTGAACCACAAATTTTGATACTGACAAAAAATTATGAATCCAGATTACATTAAAGATATACATTTCATCAGGATTAAACTTCCTGCAACTTGCCACTTTTTAGCTCACCTTGTCTAAAAGGCCAAGAGAGCTATTGCCATCACTTGGTATCCAGATCATTGTCTGTTGTCCGGCTTAAACTTTCCCTGAAACCACTGGGCCAATTGGGACCAAAATTGGTGGAATGATCCTTGGGTGGCCCCCTTCCAACGGTGTGTCTGGCATCACCGACTTCAAACGAACATGGCTGCTGTGACTAAAAATAGAAAAAAGGGGGGATGAGATTCAGAAACTACATGGCCAATCGGAACTAGACTTCGCAGCAATGGTCCTCAGGGGGTCCTCTTTCAGAATTGTGTCTGATGACCCAGACTGTTATCCAAGATGGCCGCCACAGCCAAACTTAGTTTATCATAGGACCATATGGGAAAATTCATTTAAAAATCTTCTTGTCTGAAACTACTGAGCCAATTGGAACTAAAGTTGGCAGCAATGGTCCTTAGATGGTCTTCTTTCAGAAGTATGTCTGATGACCCAGACTGTCAACCAAGATGGCCACCACAGCCAAACTTAGTTTAACATAGGATCCTATGTGAAAATTCATCTGTTTTCAGCATGTATATCTGGTTTATGAAAACAGAAATTTTCTTTTGATCTTCAGGTAATCAGTTACATGTACTAATTACAATAGTTATGTGATTGTTCTAATTTAAATAAATATCTTCACATAACATTGTCAATAGAAATTCATCACATCATTCTTTAAATCAATCCAACATTTTTCTCTGTATTATTATTTTCAGTTTTTTTATTACTTGTTTTCAACTTATTAAGTTAATATGAAGAAATGTACTGCAAAACAAGGTATTATCTCCAGCTGAGATTTATATCATCACTCTTATCTTGTTTAATGCCATAATTTTTCCCTAAGGTAATACTACAAATAACAAACATATTGATATCATCATCACCAGCTAATTGATCAATAAGATGTCTTGTTTTTGCTGAACATATTCAAAATAATACACTGCATTTGTAAATCCTTTTTTTCTCTATATTGAACTAACTTTCACACCCAATAAACAGAGAAAACAATTTATTATAAAATATGTTTCAGTTTATACAATGTGTAAGTGTTTAAAACTGAGAATACACTTATTTTTCATTGTACAATCTATTATAGCTAAAAGAAGTTTTACACGCGAATTTGGATTATCTCCCCTCGCTGTCTGGCCTTTGGAAAAGGGTCAATTTGAAGAAAAAAAAAATTGGTAAAATTTAAAATGTTTATGTTTCCCAGTTTTATGTATGGAGTGCACCCTAATGTCACACTGCCCAAGCTAATTCTCGAACATGCCCTTTCCCATCCGAGGAACCTTAAACTGGTCTTTGGTCAAAACTGTCTGGACAAATTTTTCTAGGATTATCAACAGAAAATTTTTGACCAGGAAATATTTTACAAAAGAAAATATTTTCTATTTACAACATACAACAATAAGATCAAAATGGAAATGTACAACAAACATTATGAAGCTGTACTTTCCAGGTTGTTTTCAGTCTAATGAAGACCAATCTGTAGATATCACGAACTCACTATTTGCTGAAACAGCAAGGGCCACTGTAGAAGACCCTACTTATTGAGGTGTCATGTTCATAACTTTTAATGTCCACAAAATAGACCAAATACCACAAATCTTCAAATAAATCCACAGCTATTAAGTTGAAATTCTTTTTATTTGCTAAGAGTTTTTTTTAGAAAATTATATCATTTTAAATGGTAAATGACCAATTTCTGATTGACTTTCTGAAATATTTATATAATCATTTTTCCATTACAATAAGGCTAAATGTTACAACAGATGTTTACTATGGTATATAAATTTTGTGTCCAAGGTTCTGTCTGTTGAGTGGCATTGATTGATTGGTATATCATTGCTGACCTTTCCTGTTATCAATTTTGTTGTTTATGTATACAACTTTTGTTAAATGTTTAACATCAAAAATGCGAAGGTCCATTTAGTGGTTCAGTTTTAGTGTACAATGCCCCTCTTCATTTACGGCCAAACAGACTTCTGAAAGTCACAATTTACATAAGGATTCATAGCAAGAATATGCTATCTACTCACCACTTGAGAAAAAGGCCCTAATGCTAATAATAACAAAAAATTCAGAACAACAGTACGATGCTTGAATTTATTTGTCGTAATTTTAAAAATAGCACATTCAAATGTATAATTATAAAAATTCATGCAATGTTTAACATTTGTCAAAATGATTGTATTTATGAATTAAGATTAGTTCTTTTCAGTTTTTAATATACATTCTTAAATTACAAATTATGAATGCAAAAAAAACTAGATGTACTGTGAGCAAAGCTCACAAAGGATACCCCCCGCTTTGCCTTGTCCAGGGTAAAGTTTCATAAGATATTTGCATCAATTATTCTCCCTTGTGTGATATCAGAAAGCAAAGATTTTTCTTCATGCACATCTTTGGATGATGTACTTCCTTTCTGTAAAGTTTCGTTGAAATCCATTGAGCAGTCTAGGAGGAGTTGCGCTTACGAGGTTCATATATAATGTATAAGCCAAAAAAAAATAGAAGTCCAATTATCTCCCTTGTGTGATATCGGAAAGCAAAGATTTTTCTTCATGCACATCTTTGGATGATGTACTTCCTTTCTGTAAAGTTTCGTTGAAATCCATTGAGCGGTCTAGGAGAAGTTGCGCTTACAAGATATATGGACAGACGGACAGACGGACGGACAAGGTGATTCCTATATACCCCCCCCCAAACTTTGTTTGCGGGGGGTATAAAAACTTTAAAACAATAGGTGTTAAACTTGTTTGAACTATATAAAAATACAGTTACATATAGATTCTATCATCATGCTTTATTGATTAAAATATTTAAGTCGAGATTCAAACTTCCATATCCAAGATTTGAAATTCAACTATCAGGAACAAATAAATTTCATAATCATTAGAATAAACATTGTTAAAAGAATACCAAAAGGTATAAAATGACATAATTGGTTGCTCAAATGACTGCACACAGACTTAGATATAGAATTAGATAAAGTATATATCTTCTATATTTTAAATGTCATAAATAACGTATCAAAAATATACTTTTCATTAAAATTTTTACCCAATAAATTATCATACCATGTAAGATATAACATGCTCTTAAAATCATAACAATAATGTCTTTCACCGAAAATTAATACATCTTAATTACCCTCAGCTTTCATTATCCTACTTTGAGCTGCTCTGAAAGCAATGATCCTTAAATAAAATTGACTTTTTTCATATGAGAACTGAAGTAACACAACTTTTTTTCCAACTCATTGAGAAACATTGAAATTTCTTGCGGAACCACATTATAAAAGGCCAAAAGATTCTGGAAATGAACATGAATATATTCTTTCATATACAAGTAATAATTATCTCCCTTCCAGGATGACAAAACTTTATAAAGAGAGATAACCTGAGACTTTTAATAAGAAATACCTCTTTCATAAAGTGGAAGATGACCCACATACTAAAGAATTTCTTGCAAACATTTTTATATCCTAAATAATTTCATGCAAATTATATGTGAATGCCCTAAAAGTAGGTATCTGTGGAATTCGAAAAAAACATTTCAAAACTATTTTTGACAGATGGCTCTAAACTGTGGATCATCCCAAACTTCTTCCTGGTCTTGAGGTTTCAACATATTTATGTTGTAACACAAACATAATGTATCTCAGTCATCCTTTGGTTTTAGAAATTCTTTGACTCTTTTCTTTAAGTCATTTGAGGTGGCCTCCTCTTCTTCTGTGATGGCTGATCTTTGACGTTTCTTTGCATACTTCTTCGCGATTGTGCCAAATAGTGTCTGATACCTGTAACATACAAAATTATTTAGTAACAATTTTTTGCTATTATTTCTTCGTGATTGTGCCAAATAGTGTCCGATACCTGTAACAGATATATTTAGCAACAATTTCTGGCTATTGTACCATATAGTGTCGGATACCTGAAGCAGATAAAATTATTTAGTGACAATCTCTGGCTGTTATGGAACCTTTCATGTGTTTTTTTTCCTTCCCTAATAGTATATGTCTACCCACTAAAGAATCTTGTCTTACTACACTAACTGATGTTTTTGCAAAGACCATTATAGAAAAATTACAAATTTTGTGTTTTGATCTAAATTTCCTAAAAATTTACTGCTGAAAAAAATATGAGGTACACAATCGCCTTAGCTACTGAAGATTCCCTGGATGTCTCATGGAAATTCATTTATAGATTTAGAAGGAGTAGCAGATGAAAATGACACAAAACGACAGTAAGTGATCCATTTGTGACTACTATGCTATACAAGTGACATTTAATAATCAGGTAATAATTCTTTACTACCCGTAAACAAATAACCAAATGTCTTTGTTTGTATGAGAGAATGAAACAAATTATCACCAAGTATGGTTAAACACTGTAAATTTGAAAATCTATGTTGACACTAAAAAGACTAACAATGAAAATCCAATCCAAAAATCATGATAATTTCTGTGATCAAATGCATGTATGAAAAAAATTTAAAATGACAGTATAAGCATATTTTCATATCTATAAAAATTGGAAGTGATTAAATTACCTTCCTGCCATTTCTTCATCATCAACTCTAAGTTCTTTTTCCACAGCTTCAGCTCTGGCCAATTCTCTTTCTGTTGCTGATGCTTTCATCATTTTCTGAAAATGAAATTGTTGGTTTCAAAATGCGTTATTCTTGCTATTTTTTGTGGTCAGTTTTTAATCACGGAGGAAAAAGGGTAGTCAGGGAAAATAAAAGGACAATTGGCAATCTATAGTTATTGTTTTGGGTTTTCACCATTTTTGGCCTTGAACACAACTGAAGAAAAATTAACAAAATGTGCACATCTTGAGCATCAAGCATTGAATTCTAATGATAATTACTTTTCACATTCTCTTGACTCTTTATTTTTAAGGAGTTAAGTTAAATTTTAAATTTTATAAAACTGGATTAATATAATATAGTGTTATTAACTGGCTGTTTCTGTATTGGCACTGGTATAGATTCAAGGTTTGCTGTATTGGCCTCGATACCCGTAGGGTTGAGTGCCAATACAGCTGACCGAGAATCTATACCAGTGCCAATACAGAAACAGCCAGTTCATAACACTTTTATTAAATAATCCAACTTTTTCAATACAGACTTGTTCTGAATGCTGTATTACATACATCAAAAGTGAATATAGGGCCAATATTTCCAATACGGACTGGCAATGATGTGAATATAGGGCCAATATTTCCAATACGGACTGGCAATGAAACGACCGGAAGTGAAAAGGCTGTATTAGCCCTAGGGCTCATACAGCCTTTTTCAGTATTGGACCGGGCCGAAAAGCAATATAGATCACGTGATTTATATGACCAGGACGACGTCACCAGTATGACACATGCCGTTTTGGTAGTATTAGGGCTGTTTTAATCGTATTATTTAATAATATAATATATATTACCTCAATTTCAGGGTTGCAACCACCAAATGAAAATCTGCCAAACTGTAAATTTTCTATTCTCATAATACTTGGTTCAATAATAAATTTACTTCTGAAATAAAATACAAACATATTGTTAGTTACTCCATGAAACAATTTATTCCTATATTACTTACAAAAACAGTGTAATTCAAAGTAGAAGATGAATTTAAAACTAGAAGCTGCCTGAGTGACAGTAAATCAGATATTTCTTCATCCTTGTTTGGAGCAACCTGCCCAGCTGCCTGTCAACTTGCCATAGATCCCCGAATAACCACATTTTTCCAGCTGGAAAATTTGGTTAACAAAATCATCTATTAGATGGACTTCTATAGCAACAATGCTGATTGATGTCACCCATATACCCCTTATTACCCGTTAAAATATAAACAGTTCATGTTGTAATTTTGGATTACAGAAAAGGACAAGTTCTGGATATACTTAGTCAAAGTAAATTGAGAAAAATAAGTTCCTCCTGGCAGGCCAAGCCTACATGTTATATTTAAATGACTTATTAGATATCAGGAGCAAATATAGTACAATGATTTGTTTTGTGACCAATAAATTACTTGGGGATATCAGTTTTGAGATAAGTGTCAAATGTGCCTTTAATAACAAGAAGCTTCATCTCCCTTATTTCCTGAAATTTTTCTCTTTTACAAGTTAATTACAACTTTATATATATTATCCCAATGTCTAATGCATAATTTCTAGAGTTACAACTTACCATGAAGCTTAAAGGGAGATAACTGACTACAGCTATCAGAGCTGTAGTTGTACATAGGAATGAACAGACAGTATCCTTAGAAGTTTAATAAAATGACCAGCATATAATTCAAATCAATACTAAATTACCTGTAAAGGAATTTAGGGGACCACCTGGTGTTTACTGATTGATAATTATGTTGTATATTAATAAGGGCTACATTAACTGCAGCATAATACTACCGTAACATTTTGACAGGTAAACAATTACAGTAAATGTTGAAACATTATTACGGTTGACCCAATAAAGTGGTGGATATCATAATATAGTAATATACATTACACAGAAATATTGGACCTACCACAAAAACCAAGTGAAAAATCGAACAGCGTTCCGAAGTCCCCCGCCGCTAGAGCATCAGAAACCCTTGGACAAGTGAAACATAACAAAATTTTCTCAAAGAGAGAGAATAGAAGGACAAACAATTTGTGGTTATTGCTAAAGTTTTTTACAAGTTAATGAGTGGTATGAAGACATTTATACAATATGGGTATAATGTTGAAATCTTATTTTACCATGTGTATTGAGAATTTATACAAATGTACATTTACTCCTTTTCAATAAACAGAAATGCTTTGATCAAAAGTATTCCGCCTAACAAACTCTTAAAGACAGTATTTTTCAATTTTATAAGTTTCGATAGGAGTTTATGTATAAAACCTCCCTTTAGGTCCAAGTGTATAAATATTATTCCAATGCAAGGAGAATATAAATTTTCTAGAACACTTAGATGAACATTTTATCAATTTTCAAGGTTATTAAGGGGCATAACTCCTACAAAAATATTTCAACATGACTCATCTTCGAACTCCCTTGAGGTATCATTGATTTAAAGCTACTGTATAAATATTATCCAAATCGGTCAAGAAATAAATTTGCTAGAGCGCTTACATGAAAATTTTGTCAATTTTCTAAGTTATTAAGGGGCATAACTCCTACAAAAATATTTCGACATGACTCATCTTCGAACTCCCTTGAGGTATCATTGAGTTAAAGCTACTGTATAAATATTATCCAAATCGGTCAAGAAATAAATTTGCTAGAGCGCTTACATGAAAATTTTGTCAATTTTCTAAGTTATTAAGGGGCATAACTCCTACAAAAATATTTCGACATGACTCATCTTCGAACTCCCTTAAAGTATCATTGAGTTAAAGCTACTATATAAATATTATCCAAATCGGTCAAGAAATAAATTTGCTAGAGCGCTTACAAGGTGGACGGACGGACGGACGGATGTCAATTTTCTAAGTTATTAAGGGGCATAACTCCTACAAAAATATTTCGACATGACTCATCTTCGAACTCCCTTAAAGTATCATTGAGTTAAAGCTACTGTATAAATATTATCCAAATCGGTCAAGAAATAAATTTGCTAGAGCGCTTACAAGGTGGACGGACGGACGGACGGATGTCAATTTTCTAAGTTATTAAGGGGCATAACTCCTACAAAAATATTTCGACATGACTCATCTTCGAACTCCCTTAAAGTATCATTGAGTTAAAGCTACTGTATAAATATTATCCAAATCGGTCAAGAAATAAATTTGCTAGAGCGCTTACATGAAAATTTTGTCAATTTTCTAAGTTATTAAGGGGCATAACTCCTACAAAAATATTTCGACATGACTCATCTTCGAACTCCCTTGAGGTATCATTGAGTTAAAGCTACTGTATAAATATTATCCAAATCGGTCAAGAAATAAATTTGCTAGAGCGCTTACATGAAAATTTTGTCAATTTTCTAAGTTATTAAGGGGCATAACTCCTACAAAAATATTTCGACATGACTCATCTTCGAACTCCCTTAAAGTATCATTGAGTTAAAGCTACTATATAAATATTATCCAAATCGGTCAAGAAATAAATTTGCTAGAGCGCTTACAAGGTGGACGGACGGACGGACGGATGTCAATTTTCTAAGTTATTAAGGGGCATAACTCCTACAAAAATATTTCGACATGACTCATCTTCGAACTCCCTTAAAGTATCATTGAGTTAAAGCTACTGTATAAATATTATCCAAATCGGTCAAGAAATAAATTTGCTAGAGCGCTTACAAGGTGGACGGACGGACGGAAGCACGGACGGACGCCCGGCATTACCATATCCCCCGCATCGCGTTGCGGCGGGGGACAAAAACAAAGAGTTTAGAAATCCAGCCATGTTGCTTTATTGGTACCTTTAACCCTTTAATATTGGACCAACCACAAAAACCGGATGAAAAACAAAAAGTTTAGAAATCCAGCCACGTTGCTTTATTGACCCCTTTAACCCCTTCAATATTGAACCTACCACAAAAACCAGGTGAAAAACAAAAAGAGTTTAGAAATCCAGCCATGTTGCTTCATTGGCCCTTTAAACCCCTTATTTTCGAAAACCGTAAAAGATAGGAAAGAATTATTGAGATACTACAGAAAGCACTGATCAAGATCAATTAAAAGAAAAAATCTCTATTGAAATTGGATAGCAGGGTGTCTGCTATTCATTTAGTCTAGGGGGACATTGTCATAACTCATCAACTAATTTTAGTATTCCTATGTAATACATGTACATTACGGACCACTATGACTGGTAGCCATACAAAGTTATGTCCCTTGAAATACACAAGAATCTTGCAACGGGTCAATTCCAAGGTAAACAAGATTTTATGAGCCTTGGACATTTTTACATTTTAGGACAACAAAATTCAGATATAACAATGATATATCACATCTACATCTAATATTATAGTTCAAAACAGATTAGCAATATTTAAATCATCATGACCTACAATCCATGCTTGAATGACTCCATTAAATTATAGCATTGCTTTAACCTTAAAATTTTATTCAAAATATAAATAAAAATAATTCTTACTCCTTTTGTTTTGTAGGAGGAAGGTCAAGGACCCAATGTTCATCATCAATAACCCTTTGTTGTTCCTCTTCATGTTTTTCCTTTTCTATCCTTAAAGCACTTCTTTGCATAAACTGAAAAGAAAATTACCATGATGTAATTACATAGACAGTGGTAAAATACTGTGTATTCCAAATTTAAAAAAATACAATTGGGCAACGTTAGCAGTTTTCGTCTGCTTATCGATTTTCTGTAAAAATGATGTCATTGATTACACTGAATTGATTTTATTGTTTAATTCCCTAATTAACATATAATTATAAACGTACTGGCCCATAAGGCATTTCAATCTGTCGTTTTAATATTTGGAAAACCCTTTTTGATTGTTCGATTGATGCATGTAGTATCGGCAGTTTTTGTCCACATTTGTCAATGTACGCACTAAAAGTTTCAAAAGCCACTACAGTATGCACACTACCACAGAATAGTAATTTTATGTAAATCTACAATGTAAGTATTTTTTTAGGAAGGTGGCTTATTTCCTGGAGTCAATATTTTAATTCTAGTATTAACACAAATTACTTATATATAGGATATAAATATATATTATCAAATTATTATAAATCAGATACTTGTGAAAAAGCACAATATGAACCTTTTGGGGAGAGTGAGCAGTACGAAGGGGTAAAATGGACAGTATGATATTTTACAATATATTTGTGCAGAAAAATGTATATTCATAGCAGAGGCACAAACCTCAGTCACACATCCTTTTCTTTAACAATGAAACCTTTTTAAGATACAGTTGTTGAAATTCTTTTTCAGATATATGAAATTCATAGCAGATGCACAAACCTCGTCACATCCTTTTCTTCAAAAATTAAACCTTTTTTAGATACAGTTGTTGAAATTCTCTTTTTAGAAAAAGGCTTCAATTCCCCCTAGGAACTATCATATACAGACCGTATAATATGCTGTGTTAGTGGTAGGCAAAAATTCCCATTAGCCAAAGCGGCTAATTAGTGAGATCTCTTATGAGCCATATTTAACTTTCAGTAGCCACAAAATATAACCTTTTTACATTGGAATTTTCCTGATATTAACTATCATAATCACTTGATTTAAAACTTATAAACTAATGTACTTTTGTTAGACATTGTTGTTAGTAATCAGAGTCCATTTGGCTAATTCATTTCTTTGATATTAAATTTCCAAGTATGTATATGTCCAACAGTAACCAGTTTCTACTACTCCAGTGTAGATGCATGTTTGATACATAAACATTCTCAAAGTTTTGTATTTTGTTCTTAATTTACTTGAAATATGTTTCAAATCTTTTATCCTAACTTCTAGATTTGACAATGTCTTAATTAATTTAAACAAACAAGGAAGGATGAAATATATGTAATTTAACAAACTTTATAACAATTTTGCGAAACAGAAAATATTAATTAACGATTTTATGAAATTTATCTAAAACAAGGGAGATAACATGACATTGTTTATGAAAATAATAAGTTAAGTTTGACGGTGATCGCTATTGAAGGACACAAGTTAGTCATAAAATGATAATTTCAGTATGAAATAAGAAGAAATTAACAACAATTTCAGTATTTTTCATGTTAATATTAAAAAGAAAAAATGTCCATTTACTGTTTAAAGTTGGATGGCTTTTGTATAATTTTATTTTTACACTGAAGTTAAATTGCCTGCACGTGAGGTTGTCAGATTGGTCCAAAATGTGTGACACCAAATGCATGGGATATCACATGCAAGGCTCACCAAACTGGGCGAAAAAGTCGCCTTTTAAAAGATTAAATCGCCCTAAGGATACCAAAAAGCGAAGTTGAAGTCGCCCTATTATTTCTGACTTTTCTCAGTTCTGGTTTTAGAATTTTGTCAAATTGTCATAGGGTAAAAGAAAATATTGTGATGAAATGATCAGAAACATTGTTTTTGTAACAACATCGGTAATTCTACAAAGCTGGAAGTGAAAATAACTCATCAATCTGTCATTAAGTTGCAAAATCGGAAACATTTTCTACTATCGATGGCATTTACCGCAAAAGGGAGATAATTCGTCTTTTAAATTTGATTTGCCTCCCTTTGTCTAATTACTTCACAGTTAGGTGTTAACTGACAATATGCAATATTTTAACAATAAAGAATTGATTTGAATGAAATAATTGTAAACTGAACAAATAAAGAACAGATAAAGGAATGAAAGGATTCACCATTTGGGCATAAAAATTTCTTGAAGAGGGTAATTGGATGGGGTGAAAAGAATACAGAATAATACCCCTATCATAAACAAATAATAATTTTTAAACAAGACAAATAAAAAATGGAAAGACATGGAGATAGAAAAAATAATTCTTCAGAAATTTTTAGCCAAACATCTCAGAAATTTTAAGCTACATGTACTTTTCAATTGACAAACAAATCCATGCCATGTTCATCTTGCACCTTCCTAAAACTCATTTTCTAACAATTTTTTTTAATAATTGTATCATAAGAACTTAAAACACACAATTTCTGGTAGGCAAAAATTGAAAATAAGACAAAATTTTTAATTAAAACAGAATCTGGAACCCAGCTCCAAGACAATTCATATTTCATCTCATTTTATTTTATAGCTAGCACACCAAAGGCAAAATTCAAATTATGATAATTTATTGCCTCTATCATATAATTCAAACCATAGTATGACATGGAATAAAGTAAAAACTTAAATAGGGGTTTAAAGGCATATATATATATACATGTGTGAAGGCTTGAAAACATTGCAGCGATTCCTGACTTCTCTCTTAAGTCTCCCTATCAGGTCCTCACTTCTCCATGTTTGGTTGCAAGGGAGAAGTCACTTCTAAAATTTTGAA
Organism: Mytilisepta virgata; assembly: GCA_028015205.1. Classification (NCBI taxonomy): domain Eukaryota; kingdom Metazoa; phylum Mollusca; class Bivalvia; order Mytilida; family Mytilidae; genus Mytilisepta; species Mytilisepta virgata. Next base: position 48,368,401 of record CM051521.1, on the reverse strand, counting down.
GTGTGGTGAGCCCTGCACATGTGTGACGTTTGGCCATTGTAGCCTCATAAATTTGGGTGAATCTAGCTGTTACCCTCGTTGATTAAAAAGTGTGACCAGTACCAAGGCAAAAAGAAAGGTGAAACATTTAATGACGGAGATGGATAAATTTCATCTGGAATCAGCAGTTACAGAACGAAAAATTCCTGAAATTTGCACTTCCAATACTGGAAACAATATTCCATATTGCAGACAATTTTTTTTTGCCACTACGGTGATGACTACAAGATTTTCATTTGCCACTGACGATTTTTTAGAGCTAACACAGCATATAACATGTATAGTACATTTATTGATACATGTAAATGTCGTTATTTTTGTCAGCTTGATAAGACTTGGTAGCAGGTAGAAGTTTGAGAAGAAGGGACAATGTATTTACCCATAGCCTGAAAATTATAAAACAAGAAATTCACTCAAACTGTTTTGTATGTTTGTTTAGTTGGGGTTTAAGGCCGTTTTCAACATATTTTTGACCATTTCAGGGCGGCCAGTTTTTATTGGTGGAGGAAGCCGGAGTACCGGGAAAGAACCACAACCTTTGGTAGGAAAATTGGCAATCATTGTCAACTAAGATCGGAGTCGAACACACCCTGCCACAGGCGAGATTCGAACTCACAACCCCAGCGTTGACAGGCTAGTGATCAGTAGTAGCCATGATGAACTACCTAGACCACTCGGCCACCGAGGCCCCCACTCCAATTGTAAATTTGGTAAATTGTATTATAATTCTAAAGTGTGGGAGGTTGATAATTGCTAATGTAACAGCAGAGCATAATTTGTCTCCCAAAATTGCCTACCGCACCAACCAGGGATCGAACCCGGAACCTCTGGTTCAGTAGTCCCCCGCTCTACCAACTGAGCTAAAGGAGTACTCCACTAGCGCAGCTAAATTTATGGAGGGTGGTTTTAAACCTGTTACGGTTCTATAACTTCTATATTAATCAAGGGAAGCCTGTTACACTATATTTAACTTTTAGCTAGTACTATTTTTAATACATATACTTAAATTATTTAAAAAAATATGTATACAGAGGAAAAGCCCAAATGTATTGTTAGAAATAAAGGCTAATTTGGCAAGGGAGGTAATTGTTAACTGTGATTGTGAAACAGTACCTTCATTTGTAAAACATTTTTTGATAAGTTGCCTTTCTGTTCAGTACCCCCTGCCATGACTTTAGCGGCCGGTAACGTGGGAAGGACAGTTAATTCATATATTTAATCTATCCTTCATGATGTCCAAGTACACGTGCCATGCATATGCATTCGTATGGTACTCGTGACACCTCGGAGTTTTATGTTGTGACATTATCGAAAATCCGCGGGAAGTGCAGAGCAGGAGTGAAAGTGAATGAACTCAAACATGAGAATAAGTTTGTGAAGTATCAGGTGATAAGATATTGTTAAATGTTAAAAATATTTTTTTATAGTATTATTGACGTGATGGTCTTTATAGTTTATTTTATATCTTGCAATTGGCCAATATTCCTCCTACACGTCTACACAGGCATTTGTTTTATACAAAAAAACAGCACCATAGGCCATACACTAATACACAACACGTGTTGTGTATTAGTTTATGGGGCTGTTTTTTGTATAAAATAAATGCCTGTGTACAGTAATATTAGAACCTGTCCAAAGATGGGCTTCTAAATTAGTGGGGGTTTGAATCATTTGACTTCTGACGATAAGACTCGGTTCATTGGGGTAACCAACTTTAGAATATTGTAGTGATAGGAATGACATGATTCAGGTTTTCAAAAGCCCTGTGTGGTAATCAGTCGAGTCTGATTAATCAACCTATCCGGTAAATCCGCCCCCTTCACTTCTGCAAACGTCACTTCCATATATAATGTAAACATTGTCTGCTACTTTGCACCAGAGGTTTTAATCGCAAACAAAAAGCCAATTTGAAGTGAACAACTATTTGGTAAATACCAAAAAGTCATTAAAAACATTGTATATTTACGTATGTCTTACCTTTGTGTGGACTTCCATTACAAATTTATTGCTTTTCATAAATTTGAAATGTATTCCTTATTTAATTATTGACAAATCATGAAAAACCAACTTTGTTGTCATTGCTTGACGTATCATAAATATATTGAAATATTGCAATACTTATCATTTTTCAAAAAAGTGTATCGTTACACCCCTAGAATAATGTTCAATCATTGTCTGGGGTCAGCGTCCATGGAAATCTGAATTTAACATTAATACATGTACTTTAGCTAGTAAAACTGTAATTTGAGTATAAAATCATTACACAGATGAATGAAACTGCGTAAATATTGTATAATAAAACCAAATATAAATAAAAATAAATTACAATGTAACCAACCCAGTGGTTCCCAAGTATTTTTTTCTTTTACCAGACATTTGGTCAGGTAAATCATTACCATTCACCAGACCAAATCAGTTTTTATCAGACCATGTGAGCTTTTGTCATCACTTGGCGTCTGTTGTCTGCCCTCCGCCGTCCATCCGTCAACATTTCATAAAAAAGATCTCCTCTGAAACCACTGAACGGATTCAAACCAAACTTGGACTGATTTATCTTTAGAGTGTCTTGATTAAAGTTTTTGATTTTTGTACCCGTTGTTGATTCAAAATGGCTGCTAATGTGCTAAAAAAAGAACATAGGGCTGTCTGTCAACAGTTCACAAAAAGTTATCTCTTCTTCTCTGAAACCACTGAGCCAATTGAAGCCAAACTTGGTTTTATGCATATATAGGGTGTCTATATTAAAGTTTGTGATTTTTGTGTCATTGCTATTTTCATTTTTAACATATTCCGATTAGGCCAAAAAAAAAAATATGTGAGTTTACTGTCACATGCTGAAAAAAAATAGGGTCGGCAGGTTGATTTTTTGTTGTTGTAATTTTTGTAAGGGCTCATTCAAACAGGTAAAAGTAAACTGACTAACACTGAAAAATGTCATTACTTCTCCAACTGATAATGTAGGAGTAACCTCAAAATTATTTGGAGAGATTACTTACGTGAATCATTGTTTTTCAAATGAAAATCGTCACTATCGTGATATTCATATACATGTATCAATGCAAGTTCTTGAACGGAGCTATGACACTTTTGTTTTATTTTAAATGGGGACACTGTTTAAAAGTTAGCGACGAAATGCTGGCAGTGCTGGCACTGGAAGTCGCCATTGTTGTTTAATACGATAAATACCGGTACTGGTGACGGAAAAGTCCGGAATTTTGGGAATTTCAGAAAATTGCCGATAAAAAAATTAGGGTCGCAACGATAAAATTAGGGCAGGTCGGGTGACCGTAAAAACACTTTTTGTCCCCCGCCGCAACGCGATGCGGGGGATATGGTAATGCCGGGCGTCCGTCTGTCCGTCCGTCCGTCCGTCCGTCCACCTTGTAAGCGCTCTAGCAAATTTATTTCTTGACCGATTTGGATAATATTTATACAGTAGCTTTAACTCAATGATACCTCAAGGGAGTTCGAAGATGAGTCATGTCGAAATATTTTTGTAGGAGTTATGCCCCTTAGTAACTTAGAAAATTGACAAAATTTTCATGTAAGCGCTCTAGCAAATTCATTTCTTGACTGATTTGGATATTTATACAGTAGCTTTAACTCAATGATACCTCAAGGGAGTTCAAAGATGAGTCATGTCGAAATATTTTTGTAGGAGTTGTGCCCCTTAATAACTTAGAAAATTGACAAAATTTTCATGTAAGCGCTCTAGCAAATTTATTTCTTGACCGATTTGGATAATATTTATACAGTAGCTTTAACTCAATGATACCTCAAGGGAGTTCGAAGATGAGTCATGTCGAAATATTTTTGTAGGAGTTATGCCCCTTAATAACTTAGAAAATTGACAAAATTTTCATGTAAGTGCTCTAGCAAATTTATTTCTTGACTGATTTGGATAATATTTATACAGTAGCTTTAACTCAATGATACCTCAAGGGAGTTCGAAGATAAGTCATGTCGAAATATTTTTGTAGGAGTTATGCCCCTTAATAACTTTGAAAATTGACAAAATGTTCATCTAAGTGATCTAGAAAATTTATATTCTCCTTGCATTGGAATAATACTTATACACTTTGACCTAAAGGGAGGTTTTATACATAAATTCCTATCGAAACTTATAAAATTGGAGAATACTGTCTTTAAGAGTTTGTTAGGCGGAATACTTTTGATCAAAGCATTTCTGTTTATTGAAAAGGAGTAAATGTACATTTGTATAAATCCTCAATACACATGGTAAAATAAGATTTCAACACTATACCCATATTGTATAAATGTCTTCATACCACTCATTAACTTGTAAAAAACTTTAGCAATAACCACAAATTGTTTGTCCTTCTATTCTCTCTCTTTGAGAAAATTTTGTTATGTTTCACTTGTCCAAGGGTTTCTAATGCTCTAGCGGCGGGGGACTTCGGAACGCTGTTCGATTTTTTGTTTTTGCCATGCGCAAACACTTCTTCAGTCGGAATTACTCTGGACTTTTCCATTCTTGGAGAACTGGTTCCCTGTATTTAACATAGATATCTGCGTTGATGGATTTTGTTGCAGTAACAGTTATGACGAACGTACCGTGATTGAAAATGTTATTCGACAAAGCAATGCGCCTGTACATTACTCCTTTATTATCTTCATATAGAAGAGAGATAAAATGAAATTATAATATAAAAAATCGTTACTGGACGTATGGGACAAGAAATACGCATCGGACATCCGGTCAGACGAATCTGTAACTAATACCGGCCCGACCTTGTTTTTGCCGGACATGTCCGACGGTCCGACGAACCTTCCAAATCACTGCCAACCATATTATTTTCTTCTGAGCCATCACATAAAAACAGGATTTGTTTTTTAGACCTTAATAGTAAGTTGTTATCTACTTGAGCTAGCAATTAATAATGAATCTTTATTTTTTATCTCCTTTGCAGATTTTCAGTTATACATATAGACAGCAGAAAAGATGATTTCCATCAAAGTAAAGCAGGTAAAACCTTCTTTTTTTTTATCACGTTTGACCCTATGTTAGCTATTGCATTTTAAGGACCACTTTCATTATTACTGGTAAAAAATGGCTTAAAGTTGACGAAAATGATTTTTGAAGATAATTATTCAAATACAAAAGTGAAACAAATACTTTTTCTTAGTTGAAAATTAATTTCAAATTTGAATAATATTGATCAGGGTTTTTTGAAATATTTTCCAGTTTTAGATGAGAAGGGCACTTGGACCTCATTTGGCCCCAGCATAGCTTTTACAAAACCCTAAACCAAAAACAAAAAAAATGTACTTTTGAATTCAACAATTTTTCATCAAGATAGAGAAGTGTAAAGGAAGGAGTAAAAATTCTTATTACATTAATGTCAAATGATAAATTTATCTAGCTTTGAAGTATCCTAGGGAGCATTAGGAATTATATGATTAAATGTATGCTGGATATGATGTTAATATACATAATAAAGTAATCCATGTTATACTGGTAATACTGGGAAATAATACAAAAAGTTAATAAAGATAGCTGTTACCATTCTCCATCTTGAAAGTTATCATGGTTTATTCTGTTACTGCATCTTTAAATCATTAAAATTTCTAGGAATAACACATTTTACTCCATATATATGTGTTTAAACATGAATTTTTGACAATTTCAGATAAAGGATCCTGGCCACTTTTTCTGTAGAGAAATTGATAGTGAATCAGCATCTGAAGAACATCAACAGTTTCTACAGTTACAAGAAGAAATCAATGAAACTTTCAATGAGGAACAGATAGTAAATGTGCCTTATATTCCATGTTCAGTTAGTATTATTATTACAGGTTGTAAAAGTACTGGTATTTTTATCTTGAATTAAAAGATGGGTTGATATGATATGAATATGACCCCTGCTTTGTTTTAGACTGACACGCCGAGTATGTCTTGTGCTGTGTGGAAGCCATAGAAAGTTTCACTTTGCTTGCTATGTATGCTTATTATGTTTTAACAGTGATGATGTTATTATTCTCTTAGAAAAATCTTTCATATTAATCTTGGGTGATTAGTAAAGTTAAGAATTTATACAATGAAAATGACTTGTTCAGTCTTATTCTGTACATTGAAAATCTACATTAGAACTTTTCAGTGCACTTTTAAATTTCCAAGGTTTTCACGTAATTTATGTTTTTTTCTACATGTACATATATGTAAAGTAATCTGCTTGTTCTGTAATATATAGGGAGAAATCTGCATTGGACTACAGCCTAGTGATAAAAAGTGGTATCGTGTAAGATGTGAAGGAATATTTGCAAGAAAACATGGTCAGGAAGCATGGTATGCCTGGTGAAATATAGGAAAAGTTATATGAAAAACTGAGTAGTAATATTTACATGGAAAATTCAGCTGTGAAAATAATTGTTTATTTTTTGAAGCCAGTAGATCATTGAGAATGTAATAGAAGTTTCCAAAAAACAAAACAAAAACAGTCTCATTATATAATAAATAATGGCATTTTAAGTTGCCTCTATGCTGAATCTGTCAAAGTTTTTATGTGAAATATTGTCTTAGGGACATCTTGAAATGGCAGTGGTGTGCGAGATATTTGTATGTATAGAATGCCTAACTGCAGCTTTAAAATGAACTAGAAATTGTGTCTGTAATACACGGATGAGAATCGCTCAAGCATAAAATGTAGGTCATAATGACCTAATTATTGTATGACTGCTCATTACTACCTAAGGCACATCCACTGATGAAGTTTCATTGATACACTATGCTTTGTTCCAAAGAAATGAACCGAAACGCAAAACTTTACCACATAGTTCGGACATACAGACGGATTGATGGACAAGAGTAACTCTATGTGCCCCATCCACATTCGTGGGCAGGGCATAAAAATGTCAATTCATGTGTTGTTTATTTTCTGAAACTTTTGTAAAGCCTAAGTGCATGTTTGGGTTTGCATCAAAAATTTATTTACTATTTACTTTTTTACCCTTTAGGAAACAATACTGGCAGATCAAGTATGTTCAGTATTACTCTGTAAGAACCTTAAAACTGTAAAGAAATCTGAAAATGACACTTAAGGTAAAAAGTAAAGTGAGATTTTGCACTTAAATGTAGTAATTTGATTTGATCTACATGTATTACAGCTGTTACTTAGTTGACCTTGGTGGAGATACGGTGTCAATTAACATCAGATGGTAAGTATACATCTGTGTAATTGTCTACAATAAATCAAAATTTTTCGAATTGATTAATTCAATCCAAGGAATAAATATTACATGTATTTTTACGTCTATCTTTTACCTTCCATTTGTGTTGTCTATGCATAAAATTCAATGAAGATTTGACAAATTTATTAATTCCATTTGGCTTTGAGTTCTTTCCCATTAGAGCATGTATTACAATTTGGCAATAATGGAAATTTCAAATTATTTGCCAATTCTAACATCCATTGAGGTAATGAACAGAATGAGAAAAAATGATATTTTGACTCAATTGGTGGCTTGAAATGAATTCAGGATGCTCGCTGGTCATGTTTTGGTCTTTTTGTCAGATTTTCGGAATCCTCGGGTTTTATCCATTTCTTAAACATTAAATTTTTTGCCCATGAACCCCCACTTTTTCTTTTATAATTCGATCATATATACCTTAAAATGGTATTTAACAAAATTTTATGAAATCCTTTTTATTTTTTCATACATTTTTGAGAGAAGAAGTTGCCAATGCAAAGACAATGAAAAATCCAGAGAAAACCTATTTCCTGCAAATTTTCAAGGCTTTATAGCTCTAAAATGAGCGCATGAACCTATTTTTTTCTTGCTTATTTGTTTACTATTCATATGTTCTCTCAAACAAAAACACCTATTTCAAATCCTATTTATTTCCTATTAGACCAGCGACCATCCTTAAGAATATAGATTCCATCAATGTCTATCTCATATGACTGCTCCACAGTTCATTCTACAATCAACAAAGCTTGTATGATTCATGTAGAGAAGGATACAAGAAATCTACTGAGAGTGAACTGAGTAATACTATTTATAGCTCTGGGTTTAATCAATCTGTGAATGAATCGTTCAGTCACTTAGCCAGAAACATTAGTTGGTAATTGACGATGTTTAAACTCAAAGAAATTATTTAAGAAAAAATATAACATTTATATAAATATTATATCCATGTTTTGTTTGTAGGTTAAGAAAGTCTCCCAGAAGATTCCTTAAACTTCCATTCCATGTTAAAGAATGTTGTCTGTTTGGTGTTAAAGCATTGACGATGGCTATTCAAGAAGATTTAACAGTAACACCTGTGTAAATATATAAGTATTCATGGGTTTCACAATTGTGTATAAATAGTATGGATGTTTTGTTTTATGCATTTCATACACATTTGTGAGTAAAAAAAAATTTTGGATCAAAATAAGTTCTTTACTTATCTATGGATGTTTTAGAAATTATGTCTCCCCCACTGATGTGGGAAGACATATTATTTTTGTACTTTCTGTCGATCTGTCTGTCCGTCTCTGTCACAATATTTTGTCATCGCTCTATCTCATGCATCATACTTCGGATTTGGATAAAACTTGTCAGGAATACTTGTTAGGATATGTTGATGTGCATATATTCTTGATTTTTTGATAAATCAATTTTTGTTTGTGTACCAGGGTAAAATATGGATTTAGCCATTATTCCATAAGACTAGGTGGAAGAAATTTTGTCATCACTTTATCTTATGCATCATACTTTGGATTTAGATGAAACTTGGCAGGAATACTTGTTAGGGTATGCAGATGTGCATATGTTCTTGACTTTATGATAAATCAATTTTTTTGGGTTGACCAGGGTAAATAATGGACTGAGCCATTTTGCATTAGGACTAGATGGAAGACATTTTGGCATCACTCTAACTCATGCATCCTACTTCAGATTTGGATGAAACTTGGCATGAGTACTTTTTAGGGTATGCAGATATGCATGTATTCTGCTCTTAATATTGACTTAAACACTTTGCCATAGGACAGGATGGAAGAAATTAATATTCATGCTTAGACAGCAATATTGACACCTCTTTCTTTCTGACTCATTATGAAATCCAATTAATTGCATATTTGATATCAGGTTTATAATACAATTATTTTATGTTCCCTCCTGATAACATGGGGAGGGGGGGTTTGGGGGGAGACATACATTTTTGTGTGCAAAAACAAACTTTAATTCTATTTTTTAAATATTTAATTTTTCAAAGAATATAATTTTAGGGCTTGTTTGAAGTGGGATGTATCTGCAATTACATTTATGGAAAAGAAAGTTAAAAGTAAGTAATTATAACTTGAATTACCTTGTTGTATAAGAAATGAAAGTGTGAGAATCTCAGTGAAATTCTTCAACAAATTAGAGAAAATGTTTTTCATTAATGCAAGTTGTAATTTAATATGTTTAGGAGACAGTGATATTCCTTGTTGTGCTTTAGGATTAATTTCTGAATATAAGAATTAATGTTTCCATGTGAAAAAAAAAGAATATTTCTTTGAATTCTTACATGAATTATATTTCTCAGACTCTTAGAGGAAGTAATATTAATCTGGAAAAATGATATTAGTGAATAAAGTTTCCAAATATTCCATAATACAAATTTTGATGCACAAGATGTCCTCTGGCCAAAAATGTTAAAAGCTAAAAACAATAACCCAAAATGTTGAAGAGCAAAATCTGAATGTCAAAATGACCAAAAGGATCAAGTCAAAACTGTCTGGGGATAGAACTATGCCATGAGAGCAAAGATACTTCTTACTTTTTACAGAACTTAACATTTTTATAGCAGAGGTACAGCTTGGTGGTAATGATATACATTCCATGATATCTATCTTGATGCACAAGATTTTCACATTTCTCACCAGTTGTGCTCAATCCTAAAATATTGAAAGCCAAAACAATAATGGGGGGCCGAGTGGTCTTGGTAGTCCGTCATGACTACTAATGATCACTAGCCTGTCAACACTGCAGTTGTGAGTTCGAATCTCACCTTTGGTGGGGTGTTTGGCCTTAATTGACAAGGATTGCCTATTTTCCTACCGAGGGTCGATGGTTCTTTCCGGGTCATCCGGCTTCCTCCACCAATAAAACGGCGTTAAACCCCAACTAAACAAACACAAACAAAACAATAATGGGAATTGCTGAAGAGCAGATTTAAATTGAAAATGACCAAGAGGGTAATGTTAAAATGAAACCATAGGACATAACAATGCCAAGAGAGAAATACTCCTTAGGTCTCACAGAATATCATATTCATTACAGTTGGCAATCTTAAACAAACAGTAAGTTAAACAGAATGTGAATAGACATTTTCTTGTATTTGGTATTGCCAGATGAAACATCCACATTACCACATCTCATTAGCCATACGGATTCAGCTGACAGGGCCCCTGTGATCAAGTAGTTTGCTAATGATCATAAGCCTGTTTAACAGCATTGAGTTTTTAAGTTCAAACCTGAGTTGTCTCAAGGTGTTATCAACTTTGTTGACAAAGATTGCCAGTTTTCCTGTCTGGATACCACATCTTCTCCCTATAATAAAAACAGGCTGTCACAATACAGTCTTTTGTGCTGAGAGTGGCATAAAACCCCAATAAAATAAACAAAAACAAAAGTTCAGCAAACTCTTGCAAGTTCGATCTATTTGAGATTTTATTTTTCTAGGATCAAAATCAACAAGTGCAGAAGTGTTATATGTAGATAAAACTAATAGAGTTCATCTGAAGCTGTTTCTGGATGAAGGCAATGGGAAATATAACCTCAATGAATTATTGGTAGAGAAAAATTATGCAGTTGTAGATGAGACAGACGGTCTTATAAAAAATAGTAAGGTTCATTTGGATGTGCAGGTGTTCTTGTGTTATAAGACTTAAATTGCTTAATAAAACATGTTAAACAATTTTGAACTCAGATGGATTGAAAACGTGTATTTAACTACTGTCAAAAAATGAAAACACAGGTTTTAAGACAATGTGTGTCTGCATCAATCAAACATATAAATTATTTTTTTTAATACACTAGACATCTTGAACTACGATACACTGTATATCAGGAACACATTAGAAGGAATATATTTTGAACTCTTTTTGCCTTCACATAATTTGAAAATAAAAACTGTGTTCATCAGGTTGTTTTTGTCCCTCAAAATGCAACAAAAGAACAAACTTAGAATTTACTGAATTAAATAATATGGTTCAGTATCTGTTTATTTGTTATACCAATCAGAATTGTATTTGAGCACACGATTCATGATATTTGCATGTACTGCATTCATACATATACATGTATATTGAAGTCTTTTAAATTCTTATTCTCAAAATTAGGTTAAAAAATATTCATAATTGTAAAATGTATCAATAAGTAACTACATTGTAATTTTGCACAGATTATATTATATATATATAGTTACAGTGAACACTAATTCTGGAAGAGTATAGCTTTGATACCAGCAAAGTTTTTATGCCCCGACTCGAATGTGGCTGGGGCATATAGATTTACCCTTCTCCGTCTTATGTACGTATGTACCTCTGTACGTCCCAATTCGGTTAAGTTTTGCGTTTAGCTCCATTTCTCAGAAACCTATAGTAATATATCAATGATATTTCACCACTACAGTCCTCTTGTATAGTACAACACAGTTCAGCAACACTTGGGTCACCTCACCTACATTTCATGCTTCAGAGACTTTGGTTTAATTTTACATTGGAGTCAATTAATCAGAATCTCATGGTAATATATCGATGTTTTTTCACCACTACAGTCCTCTTGTATAGTACTATGCTATTCAGCAGTATTTGGGTCACATTGACCTACATTTCATGGTCAAATAACTTTGCTTAAGGTTTTATGTTTAGGTCCATTTCCTCAGAAACCTATGGTAATACATTGTGTATATATCAATGATGTTTCACCTCCATATAAACTTTCACTTTCATAACTGGATATTTCTTTCCTATTTAGGTCAATGTTAGGAAACCTATATTGTTTTTAGGGCGGGGCATCCGTGCCTTATTGGCACATTTTCTAGTTTTGGTTTGAAACCATCCCTACTTGTGTATGAAGCATTCTAGTGATGATTGAAAAATGTTTTGAAAGGATTTTGGCCCTTGGTCTAGACTAGACTGTGTACGAATATATTTTAATTTTTATTTTTTGCAGATGAAGGCAAAAGAACTATAAACAGAAATACTAAACATTTACAGACCTTACTTGCTGAGAGTTTTAGTTTTAGTGACAGTGAAATATTAGGTGAAGGTAAACATATGTTAGACTCTGATGCTGAAAATGATAGAAAGTTTAATTTCTTTGAAGATAAGGAATATTTATCTGATACAGCATATCGGAATAAGCATGTTTCTCCTTCAAAAAGGGAAAGAAGATCAGCAGAAAATTATCATAGATCTCAAAATACCTCAGGTCATAAGGACTATTTTATAGATAGAACAAATTCATCAACTCATGTGGCAATCTCTGGACATATAACATCATCAGCAGATCATTTATTGACTACCTCAGATTCAGATTCTTCTCAAATAATTCCAAGCAGTTTTTCTATGCATAATCCATTAAGTGATACTGAGTCTAGAGGAAGAGGTTTACTAGGAAATCTTGGTAGAGGAAGATCACCTCCAGCTTCAACCATAGCAGGAAGAGAAAGAGAATCGGTTAGTCCAATAGCACAACATGAAAGACTGAAATCACCAGATTGTAGGAGAAATTTACATTTTTCTGGCAGAGGAGCATCATCATATGCATCTGTATCACCAACTGGTATGGGAAATTCAGCTCCTTATGGGAGAGGAGTAGTGGTATCACCAAATTTATCCATATCACCAGTTGGTGGAGGAAGTTCGACAGTATCTCAGAGAGGAGTATCACCAAATTCATCAGCAGAACATTTTGGTAGAGGAATTAAATCATCCTCATTCTCATCTTCAAATGTCTCAATGTCAGGAAGAGGGAATTTACCTCCAACTTCTTCATTATGTCAGTCTCTGAGTAGAGGAAGAGGACAGTTAGATCTGCTTCGATTGGCTATGAATAGTCGATTGCCAACATCTTCGCCAAGTTCGGCTTCAGACATTGACTCTGATCACAAATGTTCATCTAATTTACAAGTGAACTCGCATCTGTTTGAAAAGTTGAGAGTTACTCCTGCAATGCCTGCAACAGCAACAGAAAATGCAGGAGCAAGACCAAAAGCATACAAACCTGTTCCTGGACAGTTTGACGATTCTGAATCAGATGCCATTTCAGCTTACACAAAACAAAATAGTGGCATATCTGTTGGTAGTTTATTGAAAAATGATAAAAGTTTAACTATGGCTAGAGGTCGCTTGCCTAAAGCTGCTTTAAGTAAAGTTGGAGCATCATCAGGAAGTGATATGGATAGTTCTAAGAACAAGTTATCACTGATTAATCAACATGATATTGTTTCTTCAAAAGTTCAGGATTTTATAAGGTATAAAATTGTGAGGTAACAATTTACATATAGGTTCAAGATTTATTCATGTTATTCAATGTCTTATATGTTTATGTGTTTGTAATATTTCATTTTCATTTTGTAAATTGTAAAATTTGTTTTCCATGTAATATTTTTTACTTGTGATTAATAATTTAGGGCCTCAGTAAGCAAGTTGCAAGGTTACTGTCTGTAAACCTCAGTCAGCAGAATAACACATGATTATGAATTTCATTCCTGGTCGTCATATGCTTTATTATGGAGCCCATCCCTGCATGAATCTTTCAAAATACGAGTACTTTAATCAATGTGAATTATCTAATCACAGATGCAAATAGCCAAGTCGTAACTGAAATAATTTAACATGATTTTGTTCAATAATGTCTTTGAGAGAAACAAAAACATTTTGCCTCTGGAATTTATAATGTAAAAGAGAGATAACTCTTCCTACGAGATTTTATTAAATTAAGTATTACACCCCTGTGTTGCATGAAACATGCACAAAGTGTATTAAAGATATGTAAATTTTTTGTAAAATATAGTATTACAAATTTTAAGATAGGTCTGAGGTATTAAATTCAAATTTTAATTTTTTTCTAATTTTTAAGTGCATTAATTTTTTCATTGGAAATTGATCCCTTTCAGGTGTACAAATATAAAATTTATAAACAATTGAATTGTAAAATTTTTGTGCTTTCTTGGACAACTTAACAAGGATAATTAACCAACAAAAAATTGTCTTGTACAGAGCTCAAATAAGCTGCGTATTTGCGTAATTACGCAATAAAAATTATTGTCAAGCATTTGATGACCCATTGTATTTAACCAATTACGCAAATAAACAGGAGGTCCGTACGTTTGAACCCATTTATTGTCCCCCGCCGCAACGCGATGCGGGGGATATGGTAATGCCGGGCGTCCGTGCTTCCGTCCGTCCGTCCGTCCACCTTGTAAGCGCTCTAGCAAATTTATTTCTTGACCGATTTGGATAATATTTATACAGTAGCTTTAACTCAATGATACCTCAAGGGAGTTCGAAGATGAGTCATGTCGAAATAGTTTTGTAGGAGTTATGCCCCTTAATAACTTAGAAAATTGACAAAATTTTCATGTAAGCGCTCTAGCAAATTTATTTCTTGACCGATTTGGATAATATTTATACCGTAGCTTTAACTCAATGATACCTCAAGGGAGTTCGAAGATGAGTCATGTCGAAATATTTTTGTAGGAGTTATGCCCCTTAATAACTTAGAAAATTGACAAAATTTTCATGTAAGCGCTCTAGCAAATTTATTTCTTGACCGATTTGGATAATATTTATACAGTAGCTTTAACTCAATGATACCTCAAGGGAGTTTGAAGATGAGTCATGTCGAAATATTTTTGTAGGAGTTATGCCCCTTAATAACTTTGAAAATTGACAAAATGTTCATCTACAAATGTAAGTGTTCTAGAAAATTTATGTTCTCCTTGCATTGGAATAATATTTATACACTTGGACCTAAAGGGAGGTTTTAAACATAAACTCCTATCAAAACTTATAAAATTGAAAAATACTGTCTTTAAGAGTTTGTTAGGCGGAATACTTTTGATCAAAGCATTTCTGTTTAGTGAAAAGGAGTAAATGTACATTTGTATAAATTCTCAATACACATGGTAAAATAAGATTTCAACATTATACCCATATTGTATAAATGTCTTCATACCACTCATTAACTTGTGAAAAACTTTAGCAATAACCACAAATTGTTTGTCCTTCTATTCTCTCTCTTTGAGAAAATTTTGTTATGTTTCACTTGTCCAAGGGTTTCTGATGCTCTAGTGGCGGGGGACTTCGGAACGCTGTTCGATTTATTTTACTTTAATTGGCGTTAATAAATGCATTTTTAAAAATCATCAGAAGTAAACAATTAAGACTTTCGGAATCTCTTGGGACCGACCTTGTCTACCAAGGTTCAAACCATTTGCTCCATTATACGGAGAAATTTTAATTTTAAATTTGATTGGATCTGGTTCCCCACTAACCAATTTTTCGTCTTGTCATAAATGTGACATGATAAGTATCAGTTTAAAAGTTTCGTACGAAATGGCTTGGCTCATCCTCTACAAACGTTTGTAGGAACGAACGTGGGTACAAAACCCTGACTTGGGGGGATGATACTGGGGCTGTGACCTATTTTTTCCACTTAAACTGGTGGGTGAGAGAGGGTCTGCAAATAAAAAAATGGTCTAATCATGAATTCATGTCCGAATAAATAATAAATTCCCAATTCCCTTAAAGAATCCTGGATCATAGACCACCAACATATTAAATCATGAATTCCCGAGCTTACAACCATCCAATCCTGACATCCTAAAAAGGTCCTGTCACCCCTCATTATTATCAGTTTCTAAAAAGCCCCACATGAACTTTGTTGTAGAATAAGGTGAGCTCTGTAATCGATATATTACTTCCACGTATTTTAACTGACGCTGATTTCTCCCTCTATTTCTTTCTAATTTTAAAAGGCATGTAAGGGGAAAGTAGAAGAATATAAATTGAAATGAAATAATGATCAGACATCAGCATGTAAAAAATCAAATGCCAGTACTTTCCAGGGGTTTCTATCCTCTGGTCCTCAGATCCCTCATTTATATACATGCCCCACACAATTCCTGGATCTGCCCCTGTGAATTTCCCTTACTAGTAATAGATTTTCACTCAACTTGAATGCAAGATTTTTCCTCTTCTAATCAAATTTTTTGTCCGGAACATAACTTTTTTGTTTCTTGAGCTAGCCTCATGATATTTGGAAGGTATATGCATCAGGTCATGGCGGAGTGCAGAGTACCACATTTGGGTCCCTGGGGGTCAGTCCCCACCCCCTAGCCTGTAAAATGTAGGCTAAAATAACAAAATACTTAATATTTTGAAAACCATTGTGATCCCCACCCTATAACCATATATATTATTACTCCTTATGATAAGACAAATCATTTGGTACCATAGGGGGGTCTGAGGGGGGTCATTCCCCACCCCCTCAAACGATAAAATACTAAATATTCTGAAAACCATTGAGATCCCAACCCAATAGTGTTCTTCTTCCTCTTCTAATCAAATTTTTTGTCCGGAACATAACTTTTTTGTTTCTTGAGCTAGCCTCATGATATTTGGAAGGTATATGCATCAGGTCAAGGCGGAGTGCAGAGTACCACATTTGGGTCCCTGGGGGTCAGTCCCCACCCCCTAGCCTACATTATCTTGGAAAGGGTTGAAATCCCCACCCTTAAACCATATATTTTATTATTCATGATAACAAGACAAGTTGAATGCAGTATACATCTGAGCCCCAGGGGTCATCCCCTACCCCTCAAGACCAGAAACCTTAATCTATCTTAAAAATGGTTGAAATCCCCACCCCTAAACCATATATTGTACTACTCATGGTTACAAGACGAGTTGAATGCAATATGCATCTTAGCCCTGGGGGTCATCCCCACCCCCTCAAAATCAGAAACCTTATTTTATCTTAAAAATGGTTGGAATCCCCACCCCTAAACCATATATTGTACTACTCATGGTTACAAGACCAGTTGTATGCAATATACATCTTAGCCTTGGGGGTCATCCCCACCCCCACAAAATCAGAAACCTTATTTTATCTTAAAAATGGTTGGAATCCCCACCCCTAAACCATATATTGTACTACTCATGGTTACAAGACGAGTTGAATGCAATATACATTTAAGCCCCAGGGGTCATCCCCACCCCACCAGAAACCTTTATCTTAAAAATGGTTGAGATCCCCTCCACAAAAGTATATATTTCCTTATTCACAATGAAAAGACAAGTTGAATGCAATATGTCTTGGCCCCAGGGGGTCATCCCACCCCCTCAAGACCAGAAACCTTAATTTATCTTAAAAATGGTTCAGATCCCTTCCCCAAAACTATATATTACCTTATTCATTCCTTGTTGAAGCACATATCTGTAGGTAACTACATGTATTATGTACCATAGCTCTTAATTTGCCACCTTGATGATCCCTAAAAAATGTTAAAAAAACTATGGGTATGGAAGGGGAGACATCAGTCTTAGCGTGCTAAAACAGTCCAGCATGCTGGACTCCTGTGACAACAGTACCTCTAGTTTTTTATTTAGTCTACAAAGAAAGTTACGAACTTTAGCATACACTCTAAAATTAAGTTTCTGCCAGCAGATAGTCCAAATAATTATGCCTCCAAGTAGGTTATTTATAATTTTTATGCATCTCTGATGGTCTAAAAAAAAGTCCAAATGATAAATGGTCTCAGGATTATCTGGACTAGCTAGCAGGATGTGTATTCTCTTGGTTGGTTGGTTGGTTGGTTGGTTGGTAGTTCGTGACTGCAGCATCTCCAGCATGTATATATACTAACCATGCAGCTCTGTCAGCTTTATGTATCCCCTTATGTTGGCTATCCTCTAATTCGCCTGTTTACTGAGGAATATATTGGTGACATTTTTCATGTCATTATCAAATATATGTATTTTCGATGATTTTGTTGTGTATGAGAAACATTTATCACATCAACTTACCAAATTGAAAGCCGTATAAATCACCTAATAGATATCTGCTTGAAGGGGTGAAAAGGCCCATTAAAAAATGATCAGAGGAGTGAGCCTGAAATCACAAAGCAAATGGGAAAAGCTTTCACTCATCATGCTCATTTTATTCAAAAAGTAAATAACCCAATTGATGAAATCTTATCTGGAACTCTGCTTGTAATTCTAAAATTTTGACTTTCAAAATGCCTAAAATCCATTCCACGAACTGAGGTTTACAGACACTAGATTATGTTTTTATGGGACATGACTTTGATTCCTTTACTGTATTTTTATTTGTATTTAAAGGCAATTTTTGGAAATTATGGGGCAAATTTATCAACATGAAGGTTTAAAATAGAACTACAAAGTAAACAAAATTTATGTTAGGAATTTATGTTATAAATATTTTTATACCATATTGGTCATGGTAAAACACTATTTCTATTCATTGAATTCTGATGGTTTAGTGTAGTGGTTAGATATAAATATCATTTGATCATTTTAAGCAACTTGTTCTGATACAACAAGAGTTTAATTCAGGGCACTGTGACCTTGAAAAACCTTGAAAACCTCAAAATTGGCAAAAGTACCAAATTTCACTTCAGCAGCTTACATCTATGTTTAAAGTCGCAGTTATGCAAATATCTGGAAATTGCAAGAGTTGAACTTAGGTACCAGAGATTCTTGAAAAGGATGCTTTAATTTTAAGCAAAAATTGTGGCTAAAATAATATGGGCCAAATGAAAAAATAAGTGTGTTTAGGATTTCATGGTTATAAAAATTGGGGTAGGTACGTAGGTATTTTTAGCTCACCTGACCCAACGGGTCAAGTGAGCTTCTCATCACTTGGCGTCCGTCGTCCGTTAACTTTTACAAAAATCTTCTCCTCTGAAACTACTGTGCCAAATGGCACCAAACATGGCCTCAAGCATCATTAGGGTATCTAGTTTAAAAAATATGTCCAAGACCCCGCCTGTCAACCAACTTGGCCAACATGGCTAAAAATAGAACATAGGGGTAAACTGCAGTTTTTGTCTTGTATCTCGAAAACTAAAGCTGTGGCGGGGTGTGTTCGACTCCCACCTTAACTGACAAAGATTGCCAATTTTCCTGCCGAAGGTCGATGGTTCTCTCTGGGTTCTCCGGCTTCCTCAACCAATAAAAACTGGCCGCCGCAAAATAGCCAAATGTGCTGAAAACGGAGTTAAACTCCAACTAAACAAACAAACGAAAACTAAAGCATTTAGAGCAAAACTGACATGGGTAAAAATTTTCATCAGGTCAAGATCTACCTGCCCTACAATTTTCAGACGAATCGGTCAACCCATTGTTGGGTTATTGCCCCTGAATTGTTAATTTTAAGGAAATTTTGCAGTTCTAGGTTATTATCTTGAATATTATTATAGATAAAGACAAACTGTAAACAGCAAAAATGTTCAACAAAGTAAGATCTACAAATAAGTCAATATGACCAAAATCATTGATTGACCCCTTATAGGAATTTTTGCCCTTTAAAGACAGCATCCAGCGTAAACTTTCATTTAAAGAACTTTCCTCTGAAACCACTGGGCCAATTGGGACCAAACTTTGGAGGAATGGTGCTTGGGTAGCCCCATTCCAAAATTATGTCCCATGGCTGCTGTTACTAAAAATAGAAAAAAAGGGAGGGGGGATGAACTTCAAAAATCTTCTATGAAACTACAGAGCCAATTGGAACCAAACTTGGCAGTAATGGTCCTTAGGAGGTTCTCTTTCAGAAATATGTTCGATGACCGGCACTGTTAACCAAGATGGCAGACACAGATGAACTTCGTTTAACATTGGACCCTATGGGAAAATTCATTGAAAAATCTTCTTGTCTGAAACAACTAAGCCAATTAGAACTAGACTTTGTAGCAATGGTCCTTAGATGGTCCTCTTTCAGAATTTTGTCTGATGACCCGGACTGTCAAACAAGATGGCCACCACAACCGAACTTCGTTTGATAAAGGGCCTTATGGGAAAATTCATTGAAAAATCTTGTTGTCTGAAACCACTTTACCAATTGGAACCAGACTTGGCAGCAATGGTCCTTAGGAGGTCCGCTTTCAGATTTTTGTTGGATTTCGTGGACTTTGAATGAAGATGGCCACCACAGCCGAACTTAGGTTAACATAGGACCCTATGGGAAATTCACTCAAAAATCTTTTCGTCTGAAACTACTGGGCCAATTGGAACTAAAATTGGCAGCGTTGGTCCTTAGATGGTCCTCTTTTAGAATTGTGTTCAATCACCCAGATTATCAACCAAGATGGCCACCACAGCCAAACTTAGTTTGATATAGGACCCTATGGGAAAATTCATTTAAAAATCTTCTTGTCTGAAACCACTTAGCCAGTTGGAACAAGACTTAGCAGTAATGGTCTTTAGATGGTTCTCTTTTAGAAATGTGTCCATTGACCTGGACTGTCAACCAAGATGGCTGCCACAGCCGAACTTAGTTTAACATAGAACCCTATTAAAAAAAAACAGCCAAATTGACTGCAACACTTAAATTTTTAGTCCTGCTCAAAGTAAAATCCAGGTGAGCGATACAGGCTCTTGAGAGCCTCTAGTTTTTTATATCACTAATTTTTTTCACGTTGTCCCTATGGGAGGAATTTTTGGTTTTTAACAGTGCTTGCACAAAAATGTCAATAAACACTCTAGGAAAGGCACAGAAAATA
Organism: Mytilisepta virgata; assembly: GCA_028015205.1. Classification (NCBI taxonomy): domain Eukaryota; kingdom Metazoa; phylum Mollusca; class Bivalvia; order Mytilida; family Mytilidae; genus Mytilisepta; species Mytilisepta virgata. The sequence goes on along the minus strand of CM051521.1, from coordinate 48,347,622 downwards.
AGGGTCAGTAGGGAAACCCTAAACATATATTTTTACTTGTCCTTAATAAATCTACTGCTGTGCTGCTGTATGAAATACAATTCTTTCAGAAATGAGGAAGTAAAAAGAGATACAAGAATTGAATCAGATATTTATAGATCATCAAGTCAAATCCCGGAAAATGCTTCAAAAAGGTACATGTAATGTTTTACAATGCTTTCATTCCACACTGATAAAAATAATCTTTTTTTTTATGTAATTGCAATAATTTTCAGATACTAAAAGTATTGCATATTTTACATGTATGCATCTTTTTATATGTCCACAATGTTTTTTTTCTTTCCATATAAATAAAAGATTAGAGCATGCTTTTATAATTAATATTAATTTATAAACGCTAATTTTAATTTACACAAGTAGAGTAGAGCAAAAATAATTGCATTAAGTGAGGTTTTACTGTTAATTAACACTAAATCAGTGTTGTAAAATATTTACATTTATTTACTTGGAAATATTCATTTTTTTGACAATTATGATAAACACTATCTTGTCTGTTTGTCCATCAATTTTTTTTTCTGCATGGTACAACATGGAATTGAAGTACCACTTGACCAAATGCTTTGAAAATGCAGGTCAAGTTCAGTTTTGGGGATTTTGACATTTTACTGTTGCAGAATTAGCCCTTAATTTAAAGAAAACTGCTGAAATTAAAGATTTTCAGGCAGAGAATTTGTTTAATATAACAGATTAAATTTTTATGTATTCTTTCTTTGTTTATTTTCAGATGTATAGAACATTTTAGCTCTTCTACAGAATCAGATTCCAGTCCTTCCAAGGTGAAATCTCCAAGGTAAATTTATACAGTAACCTAGATTGATAAAATGTAAATATCTTGAAAACTTGGAACATCAAATTTAGAAGAAATCATTTTGTTTTATATTGAAGAATTAAGAAAAAAGCTTGTGAAAAAGGTAGTCTCTTTCCTTGTGTGGGCTTTGGTTGGTTGTTGTTCCACAAAATATACTAATGGTCACTTAATGGTTAGTGCTTATTTTGAGATTGTAAGTTTCAATCCAACTCATTAAGAATTGTCTTCAACTCCGATCAGAAATGAAAGATTAATAGTCTTCATACTGAAGGATATGTTTATATTCCAGTGTTTTCTCCAGCCCTTTAAAACAGGGGTCAAAGTTGACCCCCATTGCAAAAGTTTTTTGGATCATTTTATGAAATAGGGGTTCAATACACTCTAGGGTTGAATTAACAATTACAGTCAACTCGTTATCTCGAAGTCCATATGACCGCGTAAAAAAATTGAGATAGACAAAATTCGACTTGAAGGGAGCTGTCAAATTTTCATAGTTATGAAGGGAAATAATTTACTTATTCCAGGAAATCTAAAATCTATGTTAAAACGATTGATTTATCCATGTTCGGATACTTATATAATTAATGTGTAACATTTTATATTTATAAAAATAAAGTTGAAATAGAACAAAAAGATTTGACAGTCCACACTGTTTATGCATCAAGAGTGAGACTACAAATAAATCATTACATTGATTAACTTGTTGATTAAATATCTTTGTAGATAAATTGACACTAATTAATCTACTCAAATTCAAATTTAAAAATTTAATTTTTTTACAAACCAATGTGAATTCCCTATAAATCTAATCAAAAGCACAAAAAATCAATTGACGCAGACTGTCAATTAGCGGAAGTAAAACTTATCTGTGAAGACGTTTAATCCACAAGGTGATGTTTTGACAAATGATAAATATTTGACATAACGAATAAAATTTTTGTTGTTTTTATAATTTTGGATTCAAAATTTAATTCAAGATAGAAGAAAATTCAACTCATGCAAATTAAACAGGAGTCAAAATACATATATTTGCACTGTAAAACATTTGGGACCACATAAAAAATTAGACTCAAAGCGAGTTTAAGATAACGAGAGTCGACTATTATTTAATATACATATCCCGGTTGTTTACTGATATCTCTAACTATATCAGCATATCTCTCGTGGAGTAAAATTTACCAGTTGAAGAAAAACCTAAGATCTTGCCGCATTTCCGGTTGTGTCAAAAATGATGCAATTACCAATTTTTGTTGCGTTTTTTGCATTACACTTGCGTCAAAGACTCAAGAAATGTACTCTGGAGCAAACACTGATATTCATGTACTTCAGGTTTCTACTGCAATAAAAACTGACACCCAAAATACAGCAAGTTGTGTGTTGAAAGTGGCATGAAATCCTGATAAACTTTGGTATATGTAAAAAATGCAAAATAGCATTATAGTGCCTTAGTTCCATTTACAATATTGTTTTACAAGATAGTTTTATTGGACATTACATTTTCAGAGCCAAAGATGTGACAGAAGGAGAAAGGAGGAGAGCTGATATGATAAGTAAATTACAAGGAAACCAGTAAGTTTCTGATCCTTGTAACAATGAATCTGTATTATGCTACACAGATTAAATTGAAGACTTGTTTTACTTTTATTGAATCAGATTTTTACCAAATACTTTTATTAAAAACAGAAACTATGTGCTGCATACAGCAGGATATTTGTTTTGTTTGTAAACAAAACGGTGTCAGTTGCTCCAATAAAGAATTGGGAACAACAAACAATTAACAACTTCAGTTGAAGGTCTTACTGCAAAACCCTGATTTTTTTTAAATCTGAAAAAAAAATCCAAGGATAAAAATAAAATTGCTCTAGGTATGAAAGTTTGAAAATTTAAGAAAGTCTACAGACATAACCTGAAATTCAAAGTTTAGAAATTTTCTTCCTGGTTAAAAAGAAAGTAAAAGTAGATTTTCTAACAATAGTTTTTCGCAAAACTGAAAGTGAAAGTTAAACTTTGTTTAATTTTTATTAGGTTACTAAGTATATTAAAGCCAGGTAATCAGAATGTTAGAGGATTAGGTGGTATCTTTGTTAAGGTTTGTATTGATAGTTATGTTTGAAAATTGTATGTACTTATGTTAGCATACCTTCCATGCCTCTAGTAGTTAAAGAGATTTTGTTCTTCATTTAAGATTAGTTATAACCATGGAATTTGATGAAACTCATCTCACTGCTGTTGGAGTTTTCCTATCCAAAATATTGACATTTCCTTTCATGTATCTTATGTAAGGCGGAGGTATGAAGTAGTGAGCTTTGCTCACAGTATTTGTAGTTTTTTATAGGTTTTGTATGGTTCTTTGTTTCTCAGAAGCCATTGAAAATAGTTAAAACATTTAAAATAATTTCATATTTGGCTCTTTAGAAAGTACAGTCGAACTGTTTGGCTTGAACTGGGATCGCTCGAACACAGCAGTTGGGTCGAACTCATGTCAAAGTCCCATCATTTTTCATTATTTATCTATGTAAATAAAACCCTGGTTTCCCAAACTTCGTACGCTCAAAGTTTCAAACTAATATTTTGGTCCCTTCAATAATACAACTGTTAAAATTACAAAGCGAGACAGGAACTTAACCTGTTAAACCAATAAAGCGCCTGTCAAATAGTTCATTGATCATCCAAGCGAATGATTTAAAGTGCAGGTGTGAAAACTGAAGCCAATCAATAGATAATCGTTACTTTTATTTTCATTATTGTGTAAATTGATGATTAGCTTTAACGCTATTTGATGCGTCTCAGTTGTATAAACAAGATGTTAAAAATTCATACTCTGGAACATGAAAAAATAAATTAAATGAACAGTTATCACATTTTACTTTGATGCATTGGCTTGGGATAAAAACTCGGACAAGTAAAAGTTGTAAAAAAATAAAAGCTGTGAAATAATAATGAAAATCAGCTTTTGCTCTAGAAGTCCTTCCGATTCATTTTCGATCAGTTTCTGATTATGACAGACACGTTTTCAGTCTTGTCGTTACCTAAAATTGATATTCAACACACCTCACATACACAGGTCAATTTGTTTAGTCATCAAATCAAACACAAGTAAAAAAAATAATGTTTATTAACAGCAAAAGTTAATATTCATAGATACATACACAAGTGAAAAATGCATGTACTATACACATATTCCAAGGTCATTACATTAACCCATTGTAAATACCGCACTTCAGGTACAGATACGAAAACATTTCCGGAAATGTCCGAACTTTGATGGCTCAAACTACCGATGGCTCGAACTGATTTTCTTGGTACCTTCGAGTTCGACCCATCGAGGTTTAACTGTATGTAAGAAAATTATGAAAATGTATTTATGATTCATTTGGAAAACACCGAATGCTATGAAATTGATAAAGCAAGAGATGTTGGATAAGTAGATGAAGTGGGTTTAATCAGAATTCACAAATTTGAAGTGGTACTGATTTTGGAAATGTTTCCATTTTTGGAATGGATAAATATTACCATTATACATTTAGTTGTATATGTGGGTAACATTTTCAGAAATGTGCCTGTGTAAATTTTGTAATTCCATTGTCAAATGTATCACACTATTATTCATGAATTGATGATAATTAAAATTATTTGGAGCAACGATGCAAGAATGATTAGATATTTTATTGATAATATCTTTCTTAGTCTGCTACAGAGAGAGGTACTACAGACCGAATGGATAATTTTGACAATGTGCTGGTACACAGCATAGATACTATCAAACCTATCTTCAAAATAGAAGAGGCTCCTATTGGCAAGCTGATGAAAGAGGTAAGTTTGTGCTAGAATTGTGTTTTATATCATTATGTAAAGAGAACAGACTTTGAATGACAACATTCTCATAGTCTTGTAGTCTTGGAAACATGTAACTTCCCACTTGTAAGTTTATGATCTATTTCTTTCCATTACTGTATAATCATATATTTTGACAGGTATAAAATTTTGCCAATTTGAATTTAAAATTATGCCAGATTATTGTTTTTAATATTTAAGAAATAATTCATTCTTGCTATCACTCGGTATAAAATATTCAAATATAAAGGCCCGATATATAAATGACCACAATTCTATAACCCCCGTGGATTATTTCTATTCTAATAATAACGGTAACCATCAAGTCATTCAAAAATCAAGATGGCATGGCCTACTTAAATGTGTATTGCAATGTATAACATTGTCATAATTGTTGTTGTACACAAATATTGTGGTTTTATCACATAATTTCTTTGTAAAAGGGAACCTATGTGGAAAAAGATAACCTTTCTTATTAAAGCTGACATAATTCGTGTTTACATAAAAGCCTCTGTATGCATGTGCTAAAAGTGTATATACCTGGAAATAAATTGTTTAAAGATATATAGGACCTCATTTTAGAATAAAGATTATATCATAAGTCATTGCACAAATGACAAATTTTTATACAAAGCTGAAATAAGAGGAAATTAGCAAAAATAAGATGCTCTATGCTATTTATATTCACAGAGAGAAAATAAATACTACCAAATAAGAAAGTTTCTTATCCTTGATGGCAGCAAGTAAATGATTAAGCTGCTCTTCTGAATTTACTTCATACAATCTTTAAATTCTTTAAAATGTGCACTTGTGAGAATTTGCCTGAACATTTTCCAAACAATATTATTTTTTGACTTCTTTAGGCTTTTAGGCAGATGGATTTTACAGCACCAAAACTTATTCAGGCATATGCATGGAAATCAGTCTTGCGTGGAATGAATTTTATTGGATTAGCTCCTCCCGATTCTGGCAGGACATTTGCCTATTTAGTTCCAATTATATCACAGATATTTCATACTGGGTCATATCAAAGTTTGCCAAAAGGACCAGGAGTAAGTAAATAATTATGTTTACCAATGTCAGAAGTTCTATTGAAACTCGTAGCTAGTTACCGTAGCAGATCTAATCTGGTTATTCATGGCAGTGGACTATATTTGGTCATAAAATTGAAGAAGTGGTATAGTGGATTAATTCTTCACACAAAATGGCATACATGTATAAATGGGAAAAGTTAAAACTTATTTCTATTGTACATTTTATAAATAATCCTCATCATTCCTTAAATTCTGTAGACCATTATTATTACTTATTTATTCAGTCAAATGGAAAATCATGTTCGCTGTCTTTTTAGCCCTGAAGACCACATTTGCCATCAATAGTATTTGACATCAGTTTTCAGTTCATTTAAATTTTCACAGTTTAAAATATTTGTCTGATTCTTGTGTAACCTGCTTCAATAGGAACCTCTATTAAGTAAATTATTGTCTATGAGGGCTACTTGAAAATGTCCCTGTCCCTAAGAAAACTTTGGATTAAGGGGTACCCTTTTTTGTTTCCTTCATTTACCTATATACACAGCTTCGACATGGAATGCACATGAAGATGATGATCTTTGGACCTCCTTCTACCTTAATAACCTCGTATACATATGTATATATGTATTGCTGACGAAAATCACAGTTTATTTATATACAAGATAAATAACTATCGTTTAGATAATTCCAAAATAATAACTCTCTCCTTTAGACTTGACTCTATTTTTTACATACACTTATATTGTTTAATTTTTCCAGCCTTATGCAGTTATTCTTGTGCCTTCTTGGAAAAAGGTTCAGAATTTGTACTATACAGGGTTATCACTGTTACAAGGAGATAAAAAGATACGGATTATAGATTTGTATGGATCACAGGAAGATTTGAAGATGGTGAGGACTTTTTCTAATTGGCAATTAATTATTAAGTGTGCGGGTTTAGAAAGAAGGAAAAAGAATCAGCACAATGTTTAGTTGGTCAGAATTCATCAGCTAGCATTCATAGATATTTGAAGAGAAGTGCACAAACATATATGACATAAATAATCTAAATATTAATGAATAAATTGTTTCAAATTCGAAGCTTTTATTCACTATGTTGTCATCTTTTGTTCGAATGTTAAAAATTCATTAGAATTTATTTTTCATATTTTTAAGCATTTAAAGAAGCAGATATTTCTTTTCTTTTAGTGTTATCAAGCTTTTTCAGTATTAGTTGGCAATTACAGACCAAGTGTATCTTATACTTTTATTTATAATGAGAATACGATATTAGATATGTAAATACATGTAACTGCTTTTCATCAGTTAAGGGTACAATCAGTCTTCCTCTATGACCTATTTTGTTCTGAAGTTGATAACTAGTATAATAAATGGCTCTAAACTTGCTCTACTGGTGATCTGTGAAAATTTAGAATACGAAACAGATATTAAAAATAACGAACATTTTTCAGTATAAGATGGTATATCTTTTCAAATATTGTCTGTATTATATTTTTCAGATTCCACTGATCAATGGTTGTGAAATTTTAGTAGCTACACCACCAAGTTTAAAACGTGTTTTGGAACACCAATATGTACATCTAAATAGACTCTGTCATCTGGTAAGTTATTACCACATGTACTATTTGATTCACCTCTCTTGGCCTCATTAGTCAAGGTAGATCATAGTAACTTCACACATATATGATCACTAGGCTTTGATGATTGAGATGGCAGGTTTAATAATGGAAAATTTTTCTAATTTTCTGAAGTATTTTTCTGGACCACTTTAGGAGCAATAATGGGTGTATTGGAACTTTAAAATTTAAGACGGATATCGGTGAATATTTTTTATGCAATATTATTTATACTGTACACTTATTTCCCTTGAAGTAGTAAGAGGGAGAACAAATCTTCATATTTCACTTGTTCAAGAAAAATATTTTATTCCTTGATAAACACTTGATTAAATGTCGATATTTTCTGTTCTAAGCATTCTGTTATACATAAAACTTAACTTTTGAGAAAATACATGTAGTTAATTGTAATTATAAGTATTGTAATCTAATTTGGTCCCTTTTCATTCTAAATATGCAAAAATTAAAATAATGCAAATGAACACCATGATACATTGTACATATTCAGTGTATGACATGAATTTGGAATCTTTTTCTCATTGTGTTTGCTTCCTTGCTGGAGCTATTAACAGCCCATTTTTTGATACCCCCCTTTGTAAGTGGGGGCTATACTGCATTCACCTTGTTCGTCCGTTCATCCACAAACATTTTTGTCACCTTTTTAGCTCACCTGGCCAAAGGCCATGTGAGCTTTTGCCATCACTTTTTGTCCGTCGTCCGTCGTCCGTCCGTCCGTCCGTCCGTCCGTCCGTCCGTCGTAAACTTTTCATTCAAAAATCTTCTCCTCTGAAACCACTGGGCCAATTGGTTTGAAACTTAATAGGAATGATCTATGACATGTCCTCCACAAACGATCCTCATTTTATATTGATCCGATGAAAAACATGGCCACTGTTGCTAAAAATAGAACATAGGGGTAAATTGCTGTTTTTTGCTAATAACTCAAAAACCGTTACAGATATCGAAAATATGACATGGGGTAAAATTGATCAGCATGACGAGATCTACCTACCCTGAAATTTTGAAGGAAATTCCAAAACCCATTTAGGAGTTATTGCCCTTTTTTCGTCAAATTTTTAAAATTTTAACATTCAAAAATCTTCTCCTCTGAAACTGCTGGGCCGATTGGTTTGAAACTTAATAGGAATGATCTATGACATGTCCTCTACAAACGATCCTCAATTAATTTTGATCTGACGTAAAACATGGCTGTCGTAGCTAAAAATAGAATATAGGGGTGGATGTGTTGTTTTTGGCTTATAACTTAAAAACCGTTACAGATATCGAAAATCTGACATGGGGTAAAATTGATCAGCATGACGAGATCTACCTACCCTGAAATTTTGAAGGAAATTCCACAACCCATTTAGGAGTTATTGCCCTTTTTTTGTCAAATTTTCAAAATTTTAACATTTTTTCGTCATTTATCTCCAAAACTATTTGAGATAAAAGTGAAATGTAAATTTGAAAAATGTTTCCCATGTTGAGATCTACCTACCTTGAAATTTTAAAGAAAATCCCAAAATCCATTTAGGAGTTGTTGTCCTTTTTTTGTCAAATTTTCAAAATTTTTTCATTCAAAAATCTTACTCTGAAACAGCTGGGCCGATTGGTTTGAAACTTAATAGGAATGATCTATGACATGTCCTCTACAAACTATCCTCAATTTATTTTGATCTGACGTAAAACATGGCTGTCGTAGCTAAAAATAGAATATAGGGGTGGATGTGGTGTTTTTGGCTTATAACTTAAAAACCGTTACAGATATCGAAAATCTGACATGGGGTAAAATTGATCAGCATGACGAGATCTACCTAACCTGAAATTTTGAAGGAAATTTCACAACCCGTATAGGAGTTATTGCCCTTTTTTCGTCAAATTTTCAAAATTTTAACATTTTTCGTCATTTATCTCCAAAACTATTTGAGATAGAAGTGAAATGTAAATTTGAAAAATGTTTGCCATGTTGAGATCTACATACCCTGAAATTTTAAAGGAAATCCCAAAACCCATTTAGGAGTTATTGCCCTTTTTTTGTCAAATTTTCAAAATTTTAACATTTTTGCATTTATCTCCAAAACTATTTGAGATAGAAGTGAAATGTAAATTGAAAAATGTTTGCCATGTTGAGATCTACATACCCTGAAATTTTGAAGGGATTCCCAAATTCTATTTAGGAGTTATTGGTTTGTGTAATTTGAGGTCGGGTTCTGTTACATTTATTTAAGGTTCACCCTTATTCCTGGTCAATTTTATCAACTTCCTGCCAGGACTACCACCATCAGGGAACATATTTTAACATTAAACCTTATGAAAAATAAATCTTCAACAAATTTTCCCTGGACAATTGAACCAATTGCAACAAACTTGGTCAAATAGTTGATTAATTGTCCAATGAAAACCAGACTCCAGGTGAGCGATACAGGCTCTGGTGAGCCTCTTGTTCTGAGCTTCTACTGGGCAGAATGACTTCATAATTGGTATGTAGCTTTGATATGCTGAGTTGTACGTTGTATCTTATTTTCAGTTCTGCTGGACCCCAACTTCGTGTTTGACAGGACTTTGACAAGTGGAGGTATCCTTAGCACGACATCGCGTGCAACTTCTTATTGTCCTTAAAAGTGTCATGTTTTAAATATCATTATTGCAAGATACAAATTCAACATACCTTGAAAAAAAAAAAATGGAAATGATTATACAGTTAAGTGAAAAAAAATATTAAAAAATTAGATATTTATTGGTTTCATATTGAAATTGATATTTCAGCTATAATTATATGATATGGGATATACTACAGTAAGATGAAATATATTATCAGATTGGCATATGTTATATCAAAGAGTCAAAATATTCAAGGAAAAGCAGCAGCCTACATCTTGTCATGTTTAAACCACTGTTTGAGATATTAAGACTTTTTGCTGAATCCTTAGTCAGTGGTTAAAAAAATATTATTACTGTTTGAAATATGGTTGCTTTTACTTCACTTGGAAACTGAAGCAAAATTGTAATGTGATCATTTTTCAAATTTTATGAATTTCAGGTGGTTGATGATGCAGAAATAACACTAACCAACTATACTGAGGAAGTAGGTATTTTGTAGGAATAATATTTATATGCTAATATTTTTAGAACACATCAATATATAAAAAGATTTAATAAAAAGGAAATTGGTTTCCCTATTTTGGAATGACGCAATCTTTCTATTTAGTTATTTTCTTGTTATCTTACCACAAAAAGTATTTTTTCTAATGTGCTTGAAGTGAATGGTAAAAAGCATAGCAGTGACAAACTGTTTTCAGTATTACCATGAGGACACAATAATATTAACTGTTGGCTTCAGTGATCCTGTACTGCTCGACTGGATTTCATGTGCACACCAAAAGTAGAACAAAATGTTTAGTTTAGGGGAGTCTGTAACATGCTAAGGGTGTTGCTCTCTCTTAACATGGGACACCCATTTTTCGTCCCCATCTAGACTAGCATCTTTCATTGCAACGGTCTTTGCAAATGGTGCCAATAGGAGGTCAAATTTATCCAGAACAGGAATCAAACAATCCATAGGGTCCTAAGTTAAACAAACTTTGACTATGGCAGTCATGGTTGCCTGCCCTGGCATTAATACAGTTTGAAAGAAGGCCATTTAAGGACTGTTGCTGCAAATTTTGGTATCAGTTGGCTCAGACGTTTTAGATTGACTGTTGTTGCTGAATGTCCAATGGAAATACATGTATTTTGTGCTTCTTCAGGATGGGAACCAGTTCAACAATTTATCAAACACAATTCAAATAGAAGTAGAATGGGAGACAAAGGGGAACCAATTTGACTGCCACTGCAAAAGGGTGGGTGGTTGGATGGTCAAATAATTTAGCCTTCTGAAGCAGGCATTAGCTTACTCTTTTTGAAAACTACAGAAAGGGTCTTTAGTGTGCAGGAAGCGTGGCATTCGCCAAACACATTACCCATTATGGTCCACGGCCAGTTTAACTGTAAATCAGAGAATGAATCTTCATTTCTTTAAAAAAAAAAACAACATTGCTTTGGAATGTCATGTAATGACCTCTCCCTGTCTCCCTCCACTTCTCCATGTTAGCTTCAGAGAGAAAAGTAATTTTTCCCTGTCATCCTGAAGTAGGCTGAGCACTGGTCCCAAATACATTAAAACTAACATTTTTGACACATTTCCATCCTTGTTTTGAAAATACAGCCATTTTGATTGTTTACCTTCTGTTCCATTCACATATAATAGGGTAGCGAGTTATCATCCGTTCTTGGGAACTGTGCATTTATTAATGTGACGATTATTTCTTTATTGGATCCATTATTCGAGAAAAACCTTACAATTATCTGTTATATCTGTGAATCTAAATTTTTTAAGTCATGTCAAATAAAATTACGATCCAATAACAAGTATTTTAGTAAAAATTATAACTTAAACATATTGAACTCTTATTGAAAATTCTCTTCGTACCCTGGAATGTACATAGATTTTGAATTAAAAAAAATACTCAATATTTCAGGAAAAAAGATGTACATTCATTCTAATTGATCTCACATAGAACAGAAAAAAAATCTGTAATAAAATTCCATTTGAAATTATACGTATTAACTACAGTTGCAATCTTTCCAGTGGTGATTTCCAGGACTTTGATTCTTAAAATTTGAGGCTAAGTTCTTTTGGATTTTGAATTAACTATAAAGAAAAGCTAGGGTCATCAGAAAGATATTTAACAATTTAAAACCCATCAATCCTTAAAGCACAAATGATGTATTATTTTTGTCTTAACTTATTCTGCTGTAAAATGTCAAAACTAATAAATGGTAAAGAGTTCTTCAAATTGTCAATTAGTAACAAAGCAACAGAAATTTTTCCTATGATATTTTAAGTGTTAATAATATTTATATCACTACCAATGTTATTTCAATTTTCCTGTAATGTCTGCCTCATGAAGTGATGTTCTTCTAAATATGTTGATTTCACAATGATAAAATAATAGTGTATAACACGAAAAAGGAAGGAGTCCCCTCATGGTATAAAAGAATAACCCTCTACATTGATTAATTTTATTTTGCAGTTTAACGATGTTGCTTGCAATTTTTTTATGTTTGATAACAATGTTATTGTAGCTAAAGCTAAGATAATGTTGAAGCTCACGTCATATTTTCATGTCCACAGATCCAGTTTATAGTGTCAAACTATAGTACAGAGCTAAGGAAGCAAGAAGAACGAACTGCTCCCCAGCAGCTAATGTTATTTGGTACACAGTGGGATCCAGTTGTCAGATCTTTTGCTAAGTCTTACATGTTAGAAACTGTCATTGCAATAACGTCCAGATACGAGGCTTCATTATATGGGAAAGTGAGACAGGTATTTACTTCTTTAGTTAAGATTTCCATTTTAATTAAATGAAGATGTTAGTAGTTGTGTAATCTCTATAAGTTTTGTTCCACAATTGTTTAAAATACATGGTAGAAACATATATTTATACCCCTCCCTGCAAACAAGGTTTTTGGGGGGGGGGTATATAGGAACTGTCCGTCCGTCTGTATGTTCGTCTGTCTGTCAGTCCATCCGTTTGTCTGTCTGTCTGTCTGTGTCTGTCTGTCCATGTACCTTGTAAGGGCAACTCCTCCTGAATCTCAATGGATTCTGATGAAACTTTAATTGAAGGTTGGGCATCATATTTAGATGTGCATGAAGCAAGATAATTATCGCTGGATGCTTTCAAAGCGAGATAATCAAACTTAAGGGTTTTACATGTTTAAAGCTTGTAAGTGCAACTCCAAGTATTGCAAGCGGGGGTATCCCTCAGTAAGGTCAGCCACTGTTCTAGTTTAAATTAGAATTTCTAGAAAAAAATCCGCTTAGAATGGGTTTGTAAGAATGTTTGAATTGATCAGTCTTTTTAGCTCACCTGGCCTAAAAGGCCATGTGAGCTTTTGCCATCACTTTGCGTCCGTCGTCCGTCTGTCTGTCGTCCATCCACATATCACATTTTCATCTTCTTCTCTGAAACCACCAGTCCAAATTGAACCAAACTTGGCAGGAATGTCAATTGGATGGTTCTGTATTGTGTTTTTTGTGCCAATCGGATATTCAACATGGCTACCAGATGCAGATAATTCATTCTGATTGGACTTATCTTCAAAGCTCTTCTTATCAGAAACTACAGAGCCAATTGAATGATCCTTGGATGAATCCTGAGCCTGTGGGGATTTTTGTAGACAGGTCTTCTTGTCAGAAACTACCAAGCCAATTGAAATGTTTTTGATGTGTGAATGATCATTTGATAGACCACTACAAAACTTGTTTTGTGCCACTTGGATATTAAACATGGCTACTAGGGGAAGATAATTCATTCTGATTGGACTCATCTTTAAAGCTTTTCTTATCAGAAACTACTCAACCAATTGAATTGATTTGTTGCATGAATGATCCTTGTATGAACCTCTACAAAAAAGATGTTTTATGTGCCGATCGGAAATTCAATATGGCCACCACAGCCAGACTTGGTTTAACATTGAACCCTATGGGAAATTTGTACAAAGGTCTTCTTGTCAGATACTACCAAGCCAATTGAAATGTTTTTATGTATGAACAAGCATTGGATGAACCTCTACAAAAGGTATGCTTTTTGTGCCGATCGGAAATTCAAGATGGTTGCCACAACCGGACTTAGTTGAACATTTTATCCTATGGGAAAATTTGTACAAAGGACTTCTTTTCAGAAACTACCAAGCCAATTGAAATATTTTTATGTATGAAGAAGCATTGGATGAACCTCTTCAATAGTTAGGTTTTTTATGCCGATCTGAAATTCAAGCTTGTCGCCACAGCCGGATTAGTTTTACATTGGACCCTATGGGAAAATTTTTAGAAAGGTCTTCTTGTCAGAAAATACTAAGCCAATTGAAATATTTTTATGTATGAACAAGCATTGGATGAACCTATACAATAGTTCTGTTTTTTATGCCAATCTGAAATTCAAGATGGTTGCCACAGCCAAATTAGTTTTACCATTGGAACCTATGGGGAAATTTTTAGAAAGGTCTTCTTGTCAGAAAATACTAAGCCAATTGAAATATTTTTATGTATGAACAAGCATCGGATGAACCTATACCATAGTTCTGTTTTTTATGCCAATCTGAAATTCAAGATGGTTGCCACAGCTAGATTAGTTTTACATTGGACCCTATGGGGAAATTTTTAGAAAGGTCTTCTTGTCAGAAAATACTAAGCCAATTGAAATATTTTTATGTATGAACAAGCATTGGATGAACCTATACAATAGTTCTGTTTTTTATGCCAATCTGAAATTCAAGATGGTTGCCACAGCCAGATTAGTTTTACATTTGACCCTATAGGGAAATTTTTAGAAAGGTCTTCTTGTCAGAAAATACTAAGCAAATTGAAATGCCTTTGTTGAATGAAGATCCTTAGATACATGTAAATGTGCTACAAAAATTATGTTTTCGTGCCAGCGGAATCAAAGCTAGCTGCCACAACTGGACTTAGTTTAACATTGGACACTGAAAGAATTCTTTACATATCTTATCTAGAAGTGCTGGGCACTGTAGAACAATTCCTTACAGATCTTATCTAGACGCGCTTTGTTAGTTGTGGTCAACAAAAACCCAGGTGAGCGATTCAGGCTCCATGGAGCCTCTGGTTTGCATTTTCAGTCCAATGGGCTGTTTGTTAGTTGTGGTCAACTAAAATCCAGGAGAGCGATTCAGGCTCCATGGAGCCTCTGGTTTGCATTTTCAGTCTAATGGGCTGTTGTCTCAATGACACTTACCCCCATAACCGTAATTTTTCTTATAAAAAAAAATGCAGAAAATTGCTAGAAAAATAAAACTTTGCATTATATATGAAACATATATGCATGTACGTTCTTATTTTATCAGGTAGCTTTCTTTTGCCCTTTTAGTATTATTAAAGACTCTGTTTTTGGTATTAACTAAATCCATCCAATTTATTCATGTGTGGATAAAATGTGTTTTTTCATAAACCCCACATTATGTTTCTTGAATAGTCCTCTGTTCTTAACTGTAGATTCTTGGTTTGTAAATTGTATTTAATAGATTTCACTATTTAATTCCAGATTCCTATGGTGCACCACAGTCAACAAAAACCTATCACTTTGTTGAATATTTTGGAAGATATACTGTCAGACAAACTTGTAAAACTGATCATTTTTGCCTCATCAGTTAGTTTGGCATGTCTTGTTGAGAAGGTAAGTATGGTATTTTAATTAGATAAAAGGACATGTGAGCTTTTGCCATCACTTGGCATTCGTCGTCCGTCGTAAACTTTTTCAAAGATCTTCTCCTCTGAAACCACTGAACCAATTACAGACATACTTAGTCTGAATGATCCTTAGGGTATCTAGAATAAATTGTGTTTTATTTTTTTGTCCGTCCAGAAACATGGCCGCCATTGGCTAAAAATACAACATAGGGGGTAAACTGCAGTTTTTGGCTTATATCTAAAAAAATAAAGCATTTAGAGCAAAACTGATGGGATAAAAATCTTCATCAGGACAAGATCTACCTGCGATGAAATTTTCAGACAAGTCGGTCAACCCTTTGTTGGGTTATTGTCCCTGAGTTGTTAATTTTAAGGAAATTTTGCAGTTTTAGGTTGTTATCTTCAATATTATTATAGATAAAGACAAACTGTTTGCAACAAAAATGTTCAGCAAAGTAAGATCTACAAATTAGTCAACATGATCAAAAACGTCAATTGACCCCCAAACTTAGGCTGAAAGATCCTTAGGGTATCTAGTATAAATTTTATGTTTTATTTTCTTGTCCATCGGGAAACATGGCTGCCTGGCTGAAAATAGAACATAGGTGAAAATACACTTTTTGGCTCATTTCTCGAAAACTAAAGCAGTTAGGGCAAAACTGACAAGTAGTAAAAATGTTTATGAGGTCATGATCTACCTGTCATGAAATTTTCAGATGAATCGGTCACCCATTTTTGGGTTATTGGCCCTGAATTGTTAATTTTAAGGCAATTTTGCAGTTTTAGGCTATTAGCTTGAATATTATTATAGATAAAGACAAACTGTATACAGCAAAAATGTTCAGCAAAGTAAGATCTACAAATAAGTCAACATGACCAAAATCGTCAATTGACCCCTTATAGGAGTTTTTGCCCTTGAAAGATTATTTACATATAAACAGAAAATAATAGTCCGACATTGTCACAGATGTTTAGGGCAATACTTGAAATAAATTATGTAATGGAGCGTCAAGGGTCAAGGTCATTGAAAAAGTCCCTAGCAACCATATATATTTGGGTTAAGGACCTTATAATTTACCTGTTCAAGTCAAAATGGAAGGTCAAGAGTCAATGCCATTGAAAAAGTCCACGGCAACCGATGAAAAAGTCACTAGCAACCATAGATATTTGGGTTCAGGACCCTACAATTTACCTGTTCAAGTCAAAATGGAAGGTGAAGAGTCAATGCCATTGAAAAAGTCCATAGCAACCGATGTAAAAGTCTCTAGCACTCATATCTGTTTGGGTTCAGGATTATATATTTTAGCTGTATAGGTCAATATTAAGGATGAAATTGTGATGGTATACATTAAAAAGCAAAAATAATCATTTATGCAAGATCTACTGGTACACAAAAGATAACAGGTGAGTGTTTCAGGCTCTTGGGAGCCTCTTGTCTTATATACTAATATAAATATCAATAATATGATTTTTTTTAAAAGCCAAAGGCTATCACATGACATTTGTCAACTGCAGATGATAATTGCCATAAGAGTTTCTTTAACTACTTTCATAAAGTCATCTCTGGAGATTGAGATGTCACAAACCTTTGGATATGATAATTATATGTAATCTGGTGATCACATATTTGTTGTATTGACAGAAAATAATTTTAGTTGGAAGACTTTCTATTTCATTTAATATTGTCAGTACCTGCATGAAGTACTTGGAGTAATTTTTAGCTCACCAGGCCCAAAGGGCCATGTGAGCTATTGTCATCACTTGGCGTCCGGCATCTGTTGTCGTCCGTCATCGTAAACTTTCCTTTAAAGATCTTCTCCTCTGAAACTTCTTGGCCAATTGGACCAAAACTTGGCAGCAATGGTCCTTAGGTTGTCTTCTTTCAGAATTGTATCCGATGATCCTGCCCCTCATCCTAGATGGCCACCAGAGCCGAACTTAGTTTAAGATAGGACCCAATGGGAAATTTACTAAAAGATCTTCTTGTCTGAAATCAGTGGACTAATCGGAACAAAACTTCGCAGCAATGGTCCTTAGGTGGTCATCTTTCGGAATTATATCCGATGACCCGGCACGTCATCCAAGATGGCTGCAGAATCTTGTTTAACATAGGACCAATGGGAAATTTTTTTTTTCTTGTTTGAATCAACTTGGCCAATTGGAACAAAACTGGGCAGTAATGGTCCTAAGGTAGTCCTCTTTCAGAAATATATCCATGACCCCACCCGTCATCCAAGATAGCCGCCGGAGCCGAACATAGTTTAACATAGGACCCTATGAGAAATTTACTTAAAGATCTTCTTGTCTGAAACAACTTGGCCAATTGAATAAAAAAATTAGCAATAATGGTTCTTAGGTGGTTCTCTTTCAGAATTATATCTGATGACTGCAAGATCACATGAAGATGGCAGCCAGAGCTGAACATAGTTTAACATAGGACCCTATGGGAAATTTATTTAAAGATCTTCTTGTCTGAAAGCATTTGGCCAATTGGAACAAAAGTTGGCAGCAATGGTCCTTAGTTGGTCCTCTTTTAGAATTATATCCGATGACCCTGTCTACCATTCAAGATGGCTGCCAGAGCGGAATTAGTTTAACATATGACCTTATGGGAAAGTTGACGGAATGATCTTGTTTGAAACCAGTGAGACAATTGGAACGTGACAGCAATGTTCCAGGCTGCAAGTCAAGATGGACATAGTCCAGTTGAGCGATACAGGTTCCTGGGAGCTCTAGTTTGTATTTTCCTACATTAGAAGAGGCAAGGGGTACATACTGTCTCAAATGGACTTTAAGTAATTTAATACTGGAGGAAGTTTTGAAATGGTCTTAAAAACTAGTGCAAGATTAAATTATTTTCGTTGAAATTTTAAGATATATTGTAAAAAAATAGAAATAATTTAACATAAAAATAATTTTTTGTATCTGTTTTTTTTTCTTTTTTTTATGTGTCTTTTTTCAGCTCTTAAAGTCAAGGTCTCAGTATTGTTTATTGGCACATCATGACATGGACAAGTTTGACATAAATGAAGTTGGCTCTAACTGGCACTGTATGGATGGGGATGAACCTACTATATTGAGTATTTATTATTTATAACAATAATATAGTCTAGTAGATTTGGTTTTTAATGGACAGGCTTGTAACAAAATCAGAATAGTAATTGCCCTCCATTGCTGTTTTAAGAGTATTCTTTGAGAATGTGGTTCAGAAGGAAAATTATATAAAATATTTTATTGGAATAAAAAAAATTGACTACAAATATAATTACTACTTAAATATAATATAAAATGATATATATTGTATAAGAAAAGAAAATATTGTTTCATATTGATACTAATGGAGAAAATTAGAGAATGCAGATTTCAACAGTGGAAATAATTGTAAAGTTTTACAACAAACAATGTGTACAACAAAAACAGATTGACAGTTCTCAGGGCTTTTATTGTAAACAAACCCTGCTTTATTTACATGTTTATATTAGAATGCATTTTGTGTGAAGCGTCTTTTATTTGACGACTACATTTTGCCATGGAATCAGTAGTTGTCATGTCATTTACAAGCATTTGTAACTGACTAAAGACATGAAAGATTTTTGTCTTGCCTGAGAGGAAAGTCGGGAAAGGTGAGATATAGGTATTACTTTCTGGCAATGGAGCGGTGAAAACTTTTTTTGAACCTTAATAACTTTAAACAGATGATATCTACACTGAAGATCTTAGGTCAACAGATAGATTATGATATAAACTTTGCAGCTGTATACTTTTCTTGTGATCTTGACCTCCTTTTCATGGGTCATAAACATTTGTAAAATCAGCGTCAGAGTTTCGTGATTAAGTCCATTTCTCAACAACTTTAATACTTAAGCCCACCTTATTTGATCTGTAGATAGTTCTATAGGGGGAGACACCTGTCTTCAAACTTTGACTTCAGTTTCATGCTTGAGTGATTTGTGTCATATTTTCCTGATTACGTCCATTTCTCAGCAACTGTAATACCTAGACCAACCATATTTGGTCAATACTTGATTTCCGACTTAGTCCGGAATTACCGCATCCAGGGCAGAAATTATTATTCCGATAAGCCATGAGAATGGGGCTTTTGAGGTTACAAGAGTGAAGGGAAATTTGGAGGATAATGCAAGTCAGGGGGGTTGTAGCTTTCTGTATTCATGGCATGATATACTCCTCTGGGACAGAAATTGTCGCAACTCTGGTACAGTTTTTGTCACAAAATTTCCCTTGGCTGCTATATTGTTATTGATTATGCCTAGCAAAACAACACATGATACGTCATTCTTTACCTCTGTTGCAAAGAGTGATTGAACTCGAAAAAGTCATATAGATAGTTCTTGGTAGGCAAATGCCAGTCTGACACCTGTCTCTGACCTTGACCTCAATTTCATGCTCGAGTTACCTGTGTTACAATTTAGTGATTTCTCAGCAACTATAATACCTAGATCCACCATATTTGATCTGTTAATAGATCTTGGGGTGCATTCCAATGTAGTGAAAATTGCTTATTAAACATTTGAATCTTCATTCGAGATTATTTTCGAATTTCTTTGGCTGAGAACTGAAAATTCTAACAATGGAGCTTTGATGTTTTGTACTGTATTCGAGAGACAAAGCTTCATCCTTTTCTATTTAAACCCTCTTCTGAGACAGTCCCTTCTATAGTAAAAGTAATTTGCTCTGCTGTTCATGCCTTTCACCTTACGATATATAAACAATACACATTACCGAAAACTTATCACCATTTCACTGGAATGTTCATTGCATCAGCTGATTACAACTGTTAATTGAAACTGATTTGACAATATCTTGTGACTGCCTTCTTAAAAATTGACAAAAACCATAGAGAATCAACCATAAAGATTATTCATTAATCCAATAAAAAGCATACTTCACACAAACATTACACAGTTTCACACAAAATGTTCGGGTCTTTGCGTTTTTTCATGCACAATAAAAAAAATCTCCACGACCACTGTAAAATCAAAGATATTTTCAGCTATTGGGTTAGTATTTAAGTAATAAGGTAATCCATGTGAAATTAAACACAGTAATTTTAAGTTCTGATTATTGTTTGACTCATTGTCTGTTTGCCTTGCCACTCCACTGCCATGGACTGTGGTGATGAAATTTTGAACTTCATTACGTTTTTGAAATTTGTTCGTTGTTTAGAATGTAATCATTTGTTTCAATTAGTTATAGAGGAGGTCACTCGCATCATAAAGTACTTTGGCGTGTCTGTTTACAAACAAACATTTGAACGAGCATTGCACATGCCCACAATTATGTAACTATAAAAATATTCCAAAATCCCGAGCCTGTTGGGCGTGTGTTAGCAAAACAAGCTCGTTAATCACCGTCTCTGTTGAATAAACGTAAAATTCTGTTTTGTTGAATTATATATCTTAGAATGTTCATTATTATAGTAGATCTTGGATAGAATTAACATAATATAGATCTTGTATAGAATTTACAAAACATAGATCTTGGATATAATTTACAAAACATAGATCTTGGATAGAATTTACAAAACAGATCTTGGATAGATTTTACGAAACATAGAACTTGCATAGAATTTATATAATTAAATAGATCTTGGACAGAATTTACACAACAATATGGATCAACAGAATGAACATAATATAGATCTCGATTAGAATTTACATATAACTGTATAGTTCATGTAACTATAAAAATATTCCAAAATCCTGAGTGTGTTGGGCATGTGTTAGCAAAACGTACTTTGGCATGTCTGTTTACAAACAAACATTTGAACGAGCATTGTAGAAAAAACAACTATAGCTCTTGAATAAAAGAGAGGAAAAAAGGATCACACACAAGATAAATTCCACAGTTAAGTTTGATTGGAACCTTTAAATGCTTTCATGCAAAAACAAAATTTTCGGAATCCTATGAACACGTCATGAACTTTTTGACAACTGTATTTCATTATGTCAGATAAATTTAGTAAGATTTCAAACGACCACTTTCCTCAGTGCTTTATGCACTTTGATTTTACCACATTTTGGAAGACTTGGTGTCTTCTTTTGAATGTCTGCAATTGTTTGTAATTTTATTTCGAGATTGTATAACAGAAACAAATATTATGTTTAACTATTTATTCGAAATATTACATTTCCACAAAATTTGACATCTTAAAAAAAACACATTTTTACTAAACCACAAAATTTTATTTCCCTAAGAATAAATGAATCTACAGTATTAAATTTATATTGATTGTTTTACAGTTACTACAGATCTCAGTATTCCACATCTGTACATAAATAATGCCACAGTCATTGTACATTATGATCTACCAGATTCAAAGACCAAGTTTGGAAACCGAATGTCATGTATGTCCAGTCATTATTGGAATTTTCTGTACAGAGAAACGGTAGGTTTTGTAACATAAGGTAACTGTTTACAGTTTGATTGTCATTTATACAGGTATGAAATATCAGTACAAGACTTTAAGCAATTATATTTTAATTTTTTTTTAAATTTATTAAGAACTGCTTAAATCTCTAAAATAATTTCCTACAGTATGCAAAAATGTTTTTTTTTAAAAAGGACGAATTCTTAGTACATCATTCTAGATGCCAATCTAATTAAAAACCGATCTCTCATCGCTCCCGTTTTCTGATATGTCGCGTGGGAGATCTAACGAAACCCGCTTTGAGGTCACATGTGAGTGAACTGGAACTTATGAATTTATAATGATATGCAAATGAGTTGACTTCCTATCAGTAAGCCAATCAAAAAAGTTTATGAATTCTGGGGACTGACGATTTCTTCGTAATCAACTTACAAGATCGCGTAAGCCGCAATTTCATTGGTCCAACAGGACACACCTACGAGGTCACTCACATGTGACCTCAAAGCGGGCTTCGTTAGATTTCCCACGGGACATATCAGAAAACGGGAGCGATGAGATATCGGTTTTTAATTAGATTGCCTAGATGCAGATCACCAAAGACAAATCTTTGGAACAGCACTTATTATATTACTCTTAATTTTACAGTAACAGTTAAGCTGTCAACTCTAGAGAAAAATCTATTGACTCACTGTAAATTCAAGACTAAAAATAGAAGTGCTTTAGGAATTAGAATTTGCCAAATTTGCTGATAACTAAAGGCAAATTAAGGTTTTAATATTCTGATGTTACATATATGTATGTGTAATTTCAGAAGCAAGCTGTTGTACCAACATCTTATATAATGATCACCGAAGAGAGTACAGACAAAATCGACACCATTGCTTCTCTGCTGACTAGGTCAAAGGTCAAATTACCAGATCGATTAAGGCAAATGTTAGCAGGACGAATGGAGGTAATTGAAATACAGAATGACCTGTTTTTAGCTCACCTGGCTATGCCAGGGTGAGCTTTTGCCATCACTTTGCGTCCGGCGTCCGTCGTCCGTCGTCCGTCCGTCGTCCGTCCGTCGTCCGTAAACTTTTCATTCAAAGATCTTCTCCTCTGAAACCACTGGGTCAATCCAAACCAAACTTGGTCACAATAGTCCTTGGGTGGCCCCCTTTCAAAATTGTGTCGCTCATGTTCATACCTCATCCAAGATGGCCGCCAGCGGGGATCATAATTTAACATTGGACCCTATGGGATAAAACATTCAAAGATCTTCTCCTCTGAAAGTACTAGGCCAATTGGAACCAAACTTAATCACATGAGTCCTTGGGTGGTACCCTTCAAAAGTGGTGTTGCTCACATCCGTATCCTATCCAAGATGGCCGCCAGCGGGGCCACAAGCGTTTCAAATTCTTTTGTCTTTACATTGCAACTCTTATACAAAGAAAGATAACTCTAACTCAAAATTTGGCATTAGTGAAATAAAAATTTCTAATGTCTGATGGAATATTTAATATATATCTGATTTTGATGGGTTTTAATTTCAGCAGTATATATAACCTAGATTATAGGGGGAACCCCTGCCCGATTTTTTTTTTTGAAAGGTGGTCTGAAATTGTAATGGATAGCAGAAGTTTTGGTTCTCATAGAAACTAATTTCAGGTCTTACTTGGCTACAACGGTCTACTTTAAAAATTGTGTCTCTTGGGTCCATAGCCAATCCAAGATGGCCACCAGAGGGGACCAAATTTTAACATTGGACCCTATGGTAAAACATTCAAAAATCTTATCATCAGATATAACTGGGCAATTGGAACTAAACTTGGTCATAATAAACCTTGGGTGGCCCTGTTTAAAAAATTGTGTTGCTTAGGGTTGTACTTAATCAAAAATGGGTGCCAGCGGGGACCATAGTTTAATATTTGACCTATGGGAAAAGTTTTAAATTCTTCTGCTGAGACTGGAAATACTTGGCCAATTGAAACCAAACTGGTCACCTTCAAAAATTGTGTGGCTTTGATCCGTACCTGATCCAAGCTGGATGCTAGCTGAGACCATAGTTTAACTTATTGGACCAGTGTAACATGTCCAATATGCTTTTTGTTGTCTAAAATGACTATGCTTATTTTTTTAAAATATGTAATTACAGGTTTTAAAAATTTTTATGTTTTGTGCCTCTAAATAATATTAATGAGCATTTTAAATTTAAAAACTAAATATTTAAAATTGCTAGCATAACGGATCTATTAAATGTAAAATAAAAAAAAATGTAATTCTGTAAAGTTATATAATATTAAATGGTAAAAAGAGATAAATAAAATTAAATGTAGGTTTTTCATGGATTTTTATTTCATGGATATTTCTATATAACTATTTATTATTGAGAATAAATGCATAAAAGTATATATGATGTTAGGGTGTTTTCTTGTTGCTCTTGACACTTCTTGTCTCTTTTTAGTGTTTCCCAATCCTAAACTCTTCACTTCCTGTTTCAACTTTTGGTGAGAAAACGTGCTTGCTTGAGTGGAAAATTTCTATTGTTTTGATTTTGGTTGAGGGTTGTTGTACATACCAACATATCTTTTGCCTTTTACATGCATAATTCTATGTATACATGAGTTGAGATGGCGGGATAGTGTTTTTTATGATCTTTTCCATGCAAATAAAAAATGGGAACATTACCACTTTCCATTTTCCCAGATATGTTTTGCCTTTTTTACATTTTTTATTTGTGGGGTTCTTGTATTGTATTTGGTGAAGTTTCATTATTTGTGGAGTTCATGAAATTTATGATTCCAATTTTCACATTTGACAATTATTCCCATTTCCCTACATTTTTATTCCCTTTTTCCCAAGTATCAAAGTGTACTAGTATTTAAGTATATACTCTATATACACAGTGCATTTTTTGATGTATCCATTTACATAGTACTAGTAACAATTAAACTGCAGTTTTACATATTCTTTTGATTACACTGTAATGGTCAATAAGCTGACCATAATATGATGATATGATGATATTACTTTGACTTTGTTATGGATAGAAAGTTTGTGTGTATTCTGCTTCTGTGCATTTTAATAATCATTTGTCAAGTTTTTGTGAAGCACATGCATTATATTTAGCAAAAAGTCAAAGATCAAAAGAAACTGCCAGAACTTTTCCTCTAAAATTCTTGATTCTCGCACTATATTTATGAGAGTTGGCATCCTGGCTGAATTTAGGCCTGAAATAAAAATACTTGTGTTTCCGCTTACCGTACTGACCCTATTTTTTGTGCCTATCGGCACCTTATATATTAATCATCTTTGGTCAGTAGATGCGTCTTGGAGAGTGATGCTACTTTGGATGATAATTGGGTCACTCTGACCTACATTTCATGCTTCAATGACTCAGGTTAAAGTTTGCGTGAAGGTTCATATCTGAGAATCTTCATATGGCACATCAATCATCTTTGGTCAGTACATGCGTCTTGGAGAGTGATGCTGCTTCGGATTATAATTGGGTCACTCTGACCTACATTTCGTGCTTCAATGACTCTGGTTAAAGTGTGCCTTAAGGTTCATATCGGAGAAACTACATGTGGCACATCAATTATCTTTGTTCAGTAGATGTGTCTTGGAGAGTCATGCTGCTTCGGATGATAATTGGGTCACTTTGGCCTACATTTTATGCTTCAATGACTCAGTTTAAAAATTGCGTTAAGGTTCATTTCCGAGAATCTACATAACCATCTTTGGTTAGTTGATGTATTTTGGAGAGTGATGTTGCTTCAGATGATAATTGAGTTACTCTGACCTACATTTTATGCTTCAATGACTTGGGTTAAAGTTTGCATTAATGTTCATGTATGAGATACCTTATGTGTTACATCAATCATCTGTGGTCTGTGGATGCATCTTCGAGACTCTTGCAGCTTCTGAGATACTGCATATGTTTCAAAGTTTTTTACAGGCAATTAATCTGCATCTGAGGTTATTTTGACCATGGTTTTTATCCAACTGACCGGCAATTAGCTATCGTTTGCAACTGCTCCCACCTATACCTTTTACTATATAAAAACCAAATTAACTATCCAAAGATAGTCAAGTTGTTTACATGTCTGACTGCAGAAGAATAGGTTACCCGTACCAGTTGCATAGAGAACAGATTCCAATCCCTTATACAAGAAAAAATAAATAAATTCACATTTGAATTCACACATTCCACAGTACATGATTTGAAGAATTTCAATGGAATCAAATGTAAAAAAATACTTAAAAACATACGAAAACCAACATTTCATTGAAAATGAAATCAAAACACAAATTTCAAATGAGAATTCATATACATCTGCATCAACGGAAGTCTTGTTATTTCACACTAGTTTATTGAACCATGAATCTCAACTTATGACTCACCAGTAGGTAAAAATTTTAATGCAATTAAATGGATAAAAACCAGAGGATCCCGATAATCAGAAACAATATTCAGTTATTGTCCCTGATCAAATCTCAAAACTTGAGACTGGAAACACCTTAATGAGTACATGCCAATATTTGACGAAAAGATATGGAGTAAATGCACACGACATCATAAAAAATGTGAAGTCCAACTATAGTAAACTTTAGATGTACTGAATTGCAATTTCAACAAGTCATGCCACGTCAGCAGTACTAGGACCTTCATTTGCAAACTTCAGCAACTTGTGTAGTTTTACATTCAAATCCTTGGTATTGGATTTGACCTCCTTTTTTTCTATTTTGGGGAAATGAGTATTTCTTTCTAACTATTTTTGGATTATGGTTCTCTATGCTATTTGATTGTAATGCTGGTTACTCCTTGAAACACTTACATAATTTACTATTTGACCCTATGGCAATAATATTCAAAAAATTTCCCTTAAACTACAAGTGATCACAAGTCAAATTTATAACAAACTTATATACAATTAGTAACCGTGGTCCTAAGATGACTCTAAGTTTACCAGGATGCAATTACCTCATTTAAGATGGTCATCAGTGAGGAAAGTAGTTTACATTGAATCCTATGGGATATATGCCATTCGAATAACGTTATGCTATCAGATGTGGGCCATGTCCCAGGTGAGCGATACAGGCTCTTGAGAGCCTCTTGTTGTTGTCTAAAATGACTATGCTTATTTTTTTAAAATATGTAATTACAGGTTTTAAAAATTTTTATGTTTTGTGCCTCTAAATAATATTAATGAGCATTTTAAATTTAAAAACTAAATATTTAAGATTGCTAGCATAACGGATCTATTAAATGTAAAATAAAAAAAAATGTAATTCTGTAAAGTTATATAATATTAAATGGTAAAAAGAGATAAATAAAATTAAATGTAGGTTTTTCATGGATTTTTATTTCATGGATATTTCTATATAACTATTTATTATTGAGAATAAATGCATAAAAGTATATATGATGTTAGGGTGTTTTCTTGTTTGCTATTCTTTCCTGAATTATAGAAATAAAATGAAGATGAAAGCTACTTTCAAGGCAAACATGGTATCCCGAGTTGAATGGTGATGATGAAAGTTTGTTTTGGACGGCCATTTTTAAAATGGCTGCCATTTTCCCGCCATTTTTTACACTTGCTCAGCATGATTGTTCCTGCAATATTTCCTTTTCAAGTACAATAAAAAGCCTTAACCCACAATTTTTACATAACTTCTTTCAAACATTTTAAAAACGAAGACAACATATATACCAAAAGATTTATACTTGTATTTGAAGATTAATTAAAGCTTGTATTTTGTATTATGAATCATCAGATTGACCATGACTGTATCTTAATCAAGCGTAGGGAGAACTCATGCCCATTTCTTTCCAGAGGTTCTTAAAGGTTTTTAAAGGTATTTTCAGCATTTTACGTGACCTTTAATACTCAGTTTAGTTTACAACAAACATTAATATATTAATTTAGTTTATAGTGCATTGTTTACCAGGTGAGCGATTCAGGCTCTTGAGAGCCTCTTGTTTTATGGCCCATCCTTGAATATGGAAGGGGAGTATAAATTTACCCCCTGTCTATCTGTACGTACATTTGTCTGGTTTAAGTTTTTGCATTAAGGTCCATTTCTCAGAAACACATTGGGACATATCAATGATAGTTTTTGACCCGTCTGTCTGTCAGTCCTGTTCTTGTGAGCGCAGCTTCTCTGAAACCACACAACAGAATTTCATGAAATTTTATATTTAATAAGAACATACTATGTAGATGTGCATATTGACAGGAGATTTTGATTCAAATTTTAATCTTGGAGATATGCCCCTTTAAACTTATATTGTTAAGTGAGATTTTGTTTGGCCATTGACAATATGGAGGTGTGGGGACTGTGCTCACAAAGGTTCTTTCATATCACTTTGATCTGCTTATATCATGGAATGATTTTGTATAAATTTTGGCATTTTGGTCTATTTATAAAAAACCTGTGGTGATATATCAGTGATATTTCACATCTACATTCATCTTGTATAATTCAACATAGATCAACAGCATTTAATGCTTGAGTACTAAATTTTAGTTTTTAGTTCCATATCTCTGAATATGAATATAATACTGTAGATTAATTTTTAGCTCACCTGACCCAAAGGAACATGTGTGGTATTGTCATCACTTTGCGTCCGTTGTCGTTGTATGTAAACTTTTCACATTGTAATCTTCTTCTATGAAACCACTTGGCCAATTGGAACAAAACTTGGCAGGAATGTTCATTGGGTGGTACTTTACAAAGTTTTAGTTTTTGGTGCTGATTGGAAATTCAACGTGGCTGCCAGGGCCAATAATGCATTTTGATTGGCTGAAATTTCAAAAATCCTCTTCTGAGAAACCGCTTGGCAGATTGAATTGTGATATTGTGGGAATGTTCCTTAGATGGTCCTCTACTAATTTTGAGTTTTTGATGCAGATCCAAAATCCAAGATGGCTGCCACTGTGGAACATAGTTTAACAGAAAATCCTATGGGAAATACATACAGCTTCTTCTCAGAAACTGTTTCATCAGTTAAACCAAATCATGCACAGATGATACTATGAATATATAATGATGGTCCTCTACTAATTTTGAGTGTTTGGTGGTGATCTGAAGTCCAAGATGGCCACCACTGTGTTAAATAGTTTAACATAAAACCCTATGGGTTTGTATGTAACCCATAGAATACATACAAATAGCTTCTCCTCAAAAACCGTCTCGCACAAACATACCAAATCATGCACAAATAATCCTAGGGTGATCTTCTACTAATTTTGAGTTTTTGGTGCTGATCTGAAATCCAAGATGGCCACCACCGTGGAACATAGTTTAACAGAACCCTATGGGAAATACGTACAAACATCTTCTCAGAAACAGTCTCACACATAGAAACCAGATCATGCAGCAATGTTCCAGACTGCCAGTCAAGATGGACATAGTCCAGGGGAGCAATACAGGCTCCTGGGAGCCTCTAGTCATTCATGTGATGCCAATTAATAAGTAGTATATAATAATTCACTTTCATGTATACATGTATTTGTGATAAGTCTCAAAACAATTTTGATTTATAAATAAATACATGGCAATTCTGCATTCAGGAGCGACAGGCCATCATAGTCTTACAGACACATTCTCTGCTTTTAGTTAACTTTACCTCTTTACAACATGGTGAAACATAATCAACTACATATTACTGAAAGTAATGACTATTTTATGTCATAGATTTACAAATGTATTTATATCAGTGTTGAAAATATGTTTCCTTCATGAAATTCCCATAGAAAATTTTTCAAAAATTTTATCAAGTTATAAAGACAAGATTTTTTGTGTGAATTTTTTATGCTCTCATTAATTTACTGTAAATTCAACACTATTTGTTATTCATTCAATACTTTTTAATTATACAGGCAATCAATTTACACCCAGAGAGGAAGTTATGTGTTGACGTTAAAGCATTTGGAAAATGCAGGTGAATATTTTACACATGCATATATACCTTAAATCGGTGTATATTTTGGTTTACTTGGGACCTGTCGTAAAAAGTGCTGAAATTATCCGTACACCAAAGTATCCTGATTTACGGTAATATATATATATATATATATGTGTGTACATTGTCAGAAAATGTACAAGCCTTAGAAACGGGTAGAAATTGCTAAGTTTTCAGACGATTATATATTTTTTTTTTTCCTGCAAGGGTAAAATATCTTGTGTCAGGAAAAGCCATGAAAATGGGACATATCTAGTCTATTTAATGATAACAATTTTTGGCTCGAATCTAGGAAGAACGTGATGTCATAAACACTGTGAACCATAACGCAATATAACGGTAAACACAATGATTCCAGGATGGGGTATTATGTTGCTAGCACAATATTAAAAACAACATAAAAAATGTTTTATTTTGCTGGTAAGTAGATTAGTTGCAGGATAAATATATACATGAATGTTAGACTGAAATTTGTAATTTGTGTCATTTTCTGTGAAAAACATCAGTATAAACCTTGCAAATGAGTTTGAAAAATGTATAGTTAGTAATTGATACAGGTTAAACAGAAACCAAATGCAGTTAGAAATTGTAAGTATATTTTTATTGTACTGTCAAGAATTAGTGGGTATATGCATTTGAATGGAAATCTCTCTATTCAGTATTATATGATTGTTTTTAGAAATGAAGACAGATGTAAAAGTAGACATTTAGTTGTACCTAAGGTAGATGGTGGAAGTAAATTTATCTCAGGATATGTCAAAGTAAGTCCTTACAAAGATAAATAAAGATCTGTGAAAAGGTTCTTTGTGGTAATCCATTAGTATTTAAAAAAAAATTAGTTTACATTTAGGGCTGTTCCAGAAATGATCAAACGGGGGAGTCGGGCGGCAAACGATTTTTTTTTGTGTGGGTGGTCGTATTTTTTTAATATTTATTTTGTTCGTGGTTGGGCTGTGAAAAAAATATTTTTTATGGGTCATTGGTCATTTTTGATTTCTTTTTATTTTGTGTAATGTGGGCTTTTTAATTATAAGATTATTTTTGCTGCTGTTGCCGTGTAGATTCTGAAAACGTTGGTCGGTTTTCCGAGATTCGAAATCGAAAGGAACTTGGTGTAGTTATCACCCTTTGTAGTGGCGAGTATTTGAAAGCGAGTATTTCCGGTGCAGAAAGAAACTGCATGGTAGAGAAGTGGCTACCGGTTGATGTAGCCGCGTGGGCCTCTGACTCCGGCCTGGAGTCCCACAGAGATCTATTTATTGGTCAGTTGTCACTTTATGATGTAAACTAAAAGATGAAGAAAGCAAATTTATTTTCCAAACTCAACAAGGCAGATGATAAGCAATGACTTCCGGTGATTTCAAAACGAAATTAATTGTTTGAAAATATTGAATATTACCGGTCTATTCAGATTCTGCAACATAAAGAAAAACTGTTGCATACACTTATACCCTGGCCTGGCTTGGTCATCCTGACCCCTAGTTTTATTTTCAATGACACATATACATATCTGTCTCTTAAAAGCAGACAGTTTAATTTTATGTTGAAAATTTTAGATCCCATGGGCACAATTTAAGTATCGTACAAGCATACTTAATTGTTGACCATTTCTCCAGAATATTTAGGGCCAATAGGGGACTATACTCGAGGTCAAATCTGGGTGTTCTGACTGAAGCATATGAAATTCTTAAAATGTCAGATTCCCTAAAGAAAAGACTATCATGAACTTCAAAATAAATGACCCCCCATATGTTTGCATTGTTTACTCATTGTACAGACCCTTATTAGCATTTCTAAGCCCATTTCCTATGTGAACAATGATCAGAATTCTATTATGTAAAAATATGACATAGCATAGAGAATCAAAGCAAAACAACAATGGCCAAATCACCATGGAAAAAAGTCTATCACTTCTATTGAAAGCATCATATGCCAACATACATGTATTGGGAAGAAATAAATCTATTCTGTTACTGAAAGGGTACTTTACCCCATCTTCGACAACCATTTGTGACGATTTTTGTCTCACCTGCGACAAAAGTAGTGAAGGTGGGACATATCGATCCTGAATTCCTTCGTTGTTGTTGGCGTCAACATTTAGGTTCAGTCTACAGTTAAAGATATTTAAACATCAATAACTTTGTAAAACCTCCATTGAATTTTACAACACTTGGACGAGATTCTTTATGACTGAGAGATAACATCTGGATCAAAATTTTTGAATTTTTTTCCATATTTAATGGATAAATGGACTTAGTTTTTTTGCAGTTAATATTCAAGTACAGTCTGTGGTTAAAGTTTTTCAAACATCAATAACTTTGTCAAACCTCATTGGAATTTTATGAAACTTAAGAGTGGAGCTTTTTCATGTCTAAAAGATAACAGCTGCATCATTGAAATATTTTTTCTTTCTTCCATATCTATATATAAACAGACTTATAAATCAATACATAAAATATATGGGATTTAACATTCCTTAGATAATGCATACCAGAAAATATATGCTTGCAATAAGATGGAAAGATCAAAGTCAAAGCAATTAAAAAGCCATGTGGTCACTGTTATATTAGATTTACTAGCCAAAGGTTTCCATGGTTATGTACATGTTTGATAGGCATATTCATCTTCACCCTCAGTATGATCAATACATGCCTTTCAAAGGGGGGCAAATATCCATGGCACTAGCTAAAAGTATCTTTCTCGGATGCTCAATATAAATAGAGGAAAAGCTTCAAATTGGACCTTGTTTATTTCATACTGAAAAAGCATGTTTAAGTGAATGAACAAGAAGTCAGTAAAGGTAAATA
This sequence comes from Mytilisepta virgata, assembly GCA_028015205.1. Lineage (NCBI taxonomy): Eukaryota > Metazoa > Mollusca > Bivalvia > Mytilida > Mytilidae > Mytilisepta > Mytilisepta virgata. The sequence continues at coordinate 48,314,897 of CM051521.1, read as the reverse complement.
TCAATATTCAACTAAACAAAATGCTACTAGTACATTATTTAGATACAGAAAAACTAGCATTGTATATTGCACTTTTGGCGGTGGTGTGAAATTGTCTTATGATATACTATAAAAAGGAGTCGAGGAAATCAGTGTGAAATTTATTTGCATATCAGTCAAGTTCAATTCAAGTAGATTTGAATATTCTTCCGAAGCACAGTTCTATTTTTATATGCTGTGATATGAATACAGTCTATTATTATGAGTAAAGTCTTCATCATTTCTTCTTTGGTTTACTATTTCGGAAAATGATGATCTTCAAGATTTTAAGATTCAAATCATATACCAAATCCTACAAAATTCTATAAAAAATGGTTGATTTTTTCAACAACATCAAATACAATTCATAATTCACATATAAAACAGATCATTGGATTTAATTCAATGAGGCAACAGATTCCAACTGTCAATGAGCATGCAGGTGTTAACCTTATACAATAAAATTAAGGAATGCTTTCATTGCCCTATGTGGGATCCCCAGAATTTCCTTTTTTTTTCAGAATCACCAATTCTAAATTTTTTTATGGGTGGTTGTATTTTTTATTATTATTTAGCTGGGGGTGGGGTTGGTTTTTTTTTTTTTTTTTAATTTTATGGGTCATTGGAAAACAAGTTTCAAAAATTTGATGGGTCATGGGTTAATATTCTTTTTTTTTTAATTGGTGGTTGGTAAATTTAAAAGGTGCCTCCCTACCCCCCCATGTATTTATTTCTGGAACAGCCCTTATCTGTTTCCAGTGCAGTTTGAATAGTTTTGACCTTTGGCCTCAGAGACATTTGACTTTTGTAACAGCTTGGGCATTCTTAATTATCTGTTCTGTAATTGAACAAAAATGACATTTTGTTTTATGTTAGAATATGTAAAAGGGCGAAAATTAAGATTCATATATACATTTAGTTAAAATTATAACTATTAAAACAGAGTTTTGATAAATAACTATTTCTGTCAACTTAAATACTTTGCATTTAGGCGATTATAATTTTTATCACCAACTATCAGGTGAGATGTATAGATTAGAATAGAATAGAATATTTTTATTCCAAATTTTGAGCCCATAATGGGCATATAATCAAAATAAAGTGCTTTTATTGATTCAGATAATAACAAAGTTATGACATTGTACAGTCATGTAGAGTCAACTCAAGTCCTAATTACATTTTTAACACAAATATGCACGAATGGATGGTTAATCCATGTGGGACTGAAGTAAACAAATGAACGAGATTTGAATAGAAAAATGTGGCGGATATCTTTTTTGCTCACCTGGCCCAAAGGGCCATGTGAGCTATTGCCATCACTTGTCATCCGTCGTCGTCGTCAACTTTCCTTTAAAGATCTTCTCCTCTGAAACCACTGGGCAAATTGGAACAAAACATGGCAGCAATGGTTCTTAGGTGGTCCTCTTTCAGAATTGTATCTGATTACCCCGCCCACCATCCAAAATGGCCACCAGAGCCGGTCCTTAGTCCTCTTTAAGAATTATAACCTATGACCCCACCTGTCATCCAAGACGGCCGCTAAAGCCCAACATTGTTTAACATAGGACCTAGGTGGAAAATTACTGAAAGATCTTGTTTGAAACCAGTGAGCCAGTTGGAACTTGACAGGCTGCCAGTCAAGATGGACATAGTCCAGGTGAGTGATACAGGCTCCTGTGAGCCTCTTGTTTAAAGAAAGTAATTGTTTTGCAGTACCACTGGAATATGAAATTAATTTTTGTAAGTTGTTCGCCGATTCATTGTCACAAGTACTGTGGATTCATTTATTTTCGTGGATAGAGAAAAAAAGGCATTTCGTGGGATACGTAAATTCGTGGATTGCTGGCTTAGAAAAAAAAATTTAAAAGTTGTTGAAATACTGAAATTCGTGGCTTGGCACATCACATATCATGAAAATACTGCGACAAAACGGGCCGATCAGACTTTTATATTATACAGTAAAGTACTGATTTTAAGCGCTTATAAAACAAAAGTCTAACAAACAGATTCTTTACATTTGTCATGAATTTAACAAGATTAACGTAATTATTTACTTGTTAGGCTAATAAGGTGTGAAAGATGTATTGACAAAATAGCAATCACTTGTCACCAAATACCTCGGGGCATATACATACATATCTTTAATCCGATTACGATCATTAATGTCTGCTTTGTTATCTTTTGACAAGTTGTTTTTACTGTAATTTATGAGAAAGTCTGTATTGTTTAGGCCTACTTAAGATTAAAATTTTTCTTGAATGTTTGAATAAAAAAACCGGAAGTGAATTCCGCGACAATTTACACAGTCAAGATATTTTTAAAGAAATTTGTTTGAGCGTTTATATGTTACCAAAGACAAAATTACACTAAACACTATATCCTCTATGGATATAGCTGACTCATCATATGTCAGTATCCAAGTACATGTTGTAAAAAACGCAATTGTTCATAGGTACATCAAAACTCCTTGGTTTCAAACTTCAGTGCATTTAAGCTGAAAATAAATATTATTTTTTGTTGGATATTTGAATTCGTGGTTTACTGGGACCCACGAAAACCACGAAAATTGGTATACAACGAATATTAATGAATCCACAGTATATGTATTAATAACATCGCCTGAATCTCCATTGGTTTTGAAATATGCCATTAAGAAAATATGATTGCAGATAAGAATAACAAACATTGATGATGCTAGTCATTTCCATGGAATCATCCAGGAATATAAATCTCTAGATGGAACTGTAACAGATTTCCGCTGTAATTATGCTGAACTACTCTTCCAAATGTCATCCTATTTTGGAAATATTGATAACAGAATCAGACATAGTGAGTAATTTTTTACTTTAGAGACATTTGGGGAAATTTTGAACTGATCCTTTCATTTTCACATGAAATTAACATTAATTACACATGCAGGTAATTAGAGATATTTTTAAAGAAGTTCAGTATTTTGAAATTTCAATTTTATGAGACCATTTGTATTTTTAATGCCATTTCAGTAAAAAAATAGTAGCATTCCAACTTTAATTACCTACTTAAAAACTTTATAAACATAACATAACCACTTTAACATTATTTAAAATTTATTGTGCCCCACCATGAATGTAGCTGGGACATACAGATTTACCCTTGTCTGTCCGTATGTACGTCCCGATTCGGTTAAGTTTTGCATTTTGCTATATTTCTCAGAAACCTATAGTAATATATCAATGATATTTCAACACTACAGCCCTCTTGTATAGTACAACGCAGTTCAGCAACCTATATTGTATTTAGGGCAGGGCATCCATGTCTTATAGACACATTTCTAGTTTTTTTCTGTTATTTTTTGTTTCAGCAAATATGTGTCCTGGAGATCTGTGTGCTTATGAATACAATGACATGTTCCACAGGTAAATAGTAAATTAACAAATTATTTTATCACATTTTTCAAGACATACAAATTTTTTTATTAAAGTTTTAGTTTTGGTTTTTTTAGTCTAAAGAAACACTGAATTGTTGTAGGTAGGTAGGGGACACATTTTAGCAGACCATGTACCACCCTAATTTATATTTGTATAATATAATAATCTGGAAGTATTCTTGAAAATCAATAAGTAACATGTAATTTAAAAAATGACCTACATTGTTGATGTGAATTATTTGTATTTTAGAGTAAAGATTCTTGATATAGTAAATCTCAACTCAAAAGATAGCTTGATAGAAGCTGATGTAAGTTTGTTATACATGTAGCTATTTTGAAATAATTTAATTTGAATTGTAACAGAAAATTTGAGTTACATTATATTGTATAATCAACTTAGGGTACTGCTGATCACCAGCACATTAATTCACAGTCCGCCTTCAAATAATCCTGGGTTAAATAAGTTATTCAAATGATTCAACCTGCAAATTTGGATCCAAATTTCAAAAATTACATAATAAAATTTTTTTAAAATTTTTAAACAGTTTAAACTTGTATAACCTAATTTGGTGAGTTTACGCTGAGACTGCTTCAAAGTAGGTTATATCGTATAAACAGTTCCAAAATTGAAAACGATCCTTAAATGAAAATGTTTTTGTGAATGTTCTCTCAGATATTGGGTTTCTTTGTTATATCATCTTGTTTTCATTTTTTACTGGCTGTCCAAAGTGCTGGTACAAGTAGTTGATCTAATTTCATACTGCTATTTTGGGGGGATTTCTAAAAAATATCCTAAAAATACCAATACAGACTCTTACTATTTCCAGTACTTAGTTTGCCTTGAAATTTTCCACAAGAGCAGATTTTTTTTATTTAATTTTTGCATCAAACATGTCACCAGACAGGATCTTGTGGGACAACTGAAATTTTTGTTTAGTAAATTTTGAACTGGGTTAGTTTTTGTCGAGCCTGCGACTTTAGTCGCAGAAAGCTCGACATAGGGATGGTGATCCGGTGGCGGCGGCGGTGGCGTTAACTCACTTCTTAAAAGCTTTATATTTTAGAAGGTGGAAGACCTGGATGCTTTATACTTTGTATATAGATGCCTTATGTTACGAACTTTCCGTCTGTCATATGTACATTGTCCTTGACCTCATTTTCATGGTTCAGTGACTACTTGAAAAAAAAGTTAAGATTTTTTGTAATGTTAATTTCTCTCTTATTATTAGTAATAGGATAACTATATTTGGTATGTGCGTACCTAACAAGGTCCTCATTCCCATCAGACAGTTTTCAATTGACCTCGACCCCATTTCAAGGATCAGTGAACAAGGTTAAGTTTTGGTGGTCAAGTCCATATCTCAGATACTATAAGCAATAGGTCTAGTATATTTGGTGTATGGAAGGATTGTAAGGTGTACATGTCCAACTGGCAGGTGTCATCTGACCTTGACCTCATTTTCATGGTTCAGTGGTTGTAGTTAAGTTTTTGTGTTTTGGCCTGTTTTTCGAATACTTTATGCAATAGGTCTACTATATTTGGTTTATGGAAGGATTGTAAGGTGTACATGTCCAACTGGCAGGTGTCATCTGACCTTGACCTCATTTTCATGGTTCAGTGGTTATAGTTAAGTTTTTGTGTTTTGGCCTGTTTTTCGAATACTTTATGCAATAGGTCTACTATATTTGGTTTATGGAAGGATTGTAAGATGTACATGTCCAACTGGCAGGTGTCATCTGACCTTGACCTCATTTTCATGGTTCAGTGGTTATAGTTAAGTTTTTGTGTTTTGGCCTGTTTTTCGAATACTATATGCAATAGGTCTACTATATTTGGTGTATGGAAGGATTGTAAGGTGTACCTGTCCAACTGGCCGGTGTCATCTGACCTTGACCTCATTTTCATGGTTCAGTGGTGTGTTTTGGCCTGTTTTTCGAATACTGTATGCAATAGGTGTACTATATTTGGTGCATGGAAGGATTGTAAGGTGTACATGTCCAACTGGCTGGTGTCATCTGACCTTGACCTCATTTTCATGGTTCAGTGGTTATAGTTAAGTTTTTGTGTTTTGGCCTGTTTTTCGAATACTGTATGCAATATGTCTGATAGCATTTACTTTCATTAGAAATACACGACAGGCGAGACATTTTTGTGTGTCAACTCTTGTTATGATATGCTTGTTATTTTAGATGTATAAAATTTTGTTATAACATTACTTTTTCAACAAAAAAATCAGTTTCTGAATATTTTGGTCAAACAGTAAGGTGTAAAATTCTACATCCATTGCTCAATATCAACGATAGAATAGTCTTTTGACCTTGTCAGCAGTTGATGGTCTACAGTTATCTGAAATAATCTGCAGAGTAGATACAAGAATAAAAATTTAAGAGAAAATACTGGTAACTGACATTCATATTTGTCTGTGATTGTCTTGAGAGATTGGTACAGTAAAATAGACGATGAAAGAAATGAATATATTTTAAAATTTTTAATATTTTTTCTGAAAAAGAATATAGAAAAGGCATAAGTGTTAAAATACTGAAATGATGTTCACTTTACCATAATGTAAAGCTTCTTATGTTTAAGAATCCCAAGTATACAGAAAGAACTACCACTGAGTTACAATTACATGTAATGGTAAATGTTTTACATGGGTGTTTTCCTTGTTTACTAAAAGTCAGTTTGTGCACGTAATGGCCTACTGATATTTGTCAGATCTGTTTAAGGATATAATTACGTAGTTGTGCTGGCATTGTCAACTTGTACAATTAATCAAGGTTCAAATGCATATATATATTATTAATACTGTTACAAGTTTTTTTGTCATTTCATTCAAATCAGTATTCAAATTGAATTTTAAGGGAAGAAATCATACATGTAGTTCAACATATAAAGTTTCTGCTGGGAAAATGGTTGATGTGTGTTCATAAAATGAATAAAACATTTGATGTTCTGGCCAAGTAGATAGTTTATGATTATGTAGAAAAATAAATTCCGAGCACAAAAAAATTTTCATGACATGTGATGAGTCTTTTTAGTAGTTTTCTGGATCGGAACCATAATAATCTGACTAAAATTGTTCTCAAATGTGGTAATATTGGATTATATATAAATTATGTTCAAGGTGAGCATGCTATAACACCCAGAATGTCTTAGCTTATTTTGAGTTCAGATTTTTGCATGTATGTAGACATTCGAAGAAGAAATAAAATGCTAATGATTAATGCCTTTGGTGCCCGAGGACGTCTGCAAGAAAGGTCAAACTGCCTTAACTTAAGACCTAAACTTCAGTTCTCTTTATTACTTTACTGTTATGAGCTGAATTATCTGTAACTCAGTTTTAGTCTGTGCTGATGAAACTCGAGTGAAATTGTAAGTAATGAATGAATTAATGTTAGAAATGATAAGGTTTTAACTTAAATATATGTAAATTTCACGTAATAAACAGTCCTGCATGTCTTCTTTTTTTACCTGCACAACTGTGTTAAGACAAGTTCATGATTAAAAATATGTATTAACCCTGTTCGTTAATTTTAATTTTGTTGACAGTGGATCGTTTAGGGTTTTGTATTGAATAACATATTTTTTAAATAATTATTTTAACTTAGTGGACATAAAATTATGAGTCTTGAGATTAAATTCAGATTTTGTGCAACCTGATGCTTAATTTGACTTTTTTAATTTCAGGTAAAGTTTGTTGATGATGGAAAAGAAGAGAGAGTGCAAGCTAAAAAGTTATATGATTTACCACAGAAACTAAAATTTGTACCTTTTCAGGTATAAAAAGAGTGCAAAAAGTATTGTATATGGAATATCATATTTTCAGCTCTGAGTTTTTGTATTTCGTCAGCCAGATTTATAAATATATCACCCTCCAAGTAAGAATTAGCATCATACATTCATGTAGTAAGGGGAATGATATTTTACAATACCTAAGCATTTAAAATATTGTCAGCAAATGGTAATATGGAAAATATTTTCAGGGTCTGCTTGGGAACATACAGAAATACAAAAATTTGTGGAAAAAATTACTGATTTTTTTCTTTTTATATTTGACATAATTTTATAAAGGTCCCTTGGCAAAAGCATGAATAACTGTTGCTCAAAACAGTATTTTTCAGAGCTGTAAAGGGAAACAATTTGAGGAAGCCTTTTCCTACAGTCTGTTTATAGGTAAGATACTCTCGTCTGTTAAATTTCTCATTTATAACATGCTGTCTGAAAAAGAGATAAAAAATTTAAAAAATAATAATAATAAAAGAATTAAATTATTTTTCTTTATTGTTTGTTTCAGACTGTAGATATATTTATATGTAGAGTTAAACCAGTTGACAGAGATGATGACTGGACTCCAAGGGTAAGTTATAGCTAATGCGGGAATGGATTTGACTTCAATAATTTATCTGTTATGTCCTCGCTTACATATTTTGGAGGAGAAAATATTTTCAGCAGTTGAGAAACAGAAATATGTAAGTTATGGTTGACATAAAACTAGGTGTTGAATAGAAAAAATTTACACCATGTGATAACTGGATAAAACCAGGTGTTGTATAGAAGAAATTTACACAATGAGATAACACGCACAAAATAAAACTCAAGATGTAGTTTAAACCAAATACATACTGTATGCTATTGTTCAAAGCCAGTGAATAGTCAAAGGCCATTGAAATTGGCCCAATTTAGATAAATGAGTTTTTGCAAAATAGCTATGGGCACAGTCATCTATAATAAAAATAATTTGTATTAGATTTTCCAAAATTCAAAATATATATTTTAGCAAAATATTTTGTAAATTTTCATTGTGTGCTGGGTTTGAAAAATATAAAATGGTTTAATTTTAGTTTTGCTGTTAGTTTAACAGATCATTTCTTGTAAATTTATAAGGACACTAGTAGAAACCCGTGGTTTATGATGATATATGATTAATGCACCATTCATAGCTGAAGTACTAAGCAGTGAACGTAATATGCTTTTGGACGGAAGGCACAAAGCCATCAATTGAAGAAGTAAAAGTGCTCCCAGTTACTTAAGTTCACCTGGATGCTGTCCATCAACCATAAATGCAACAGTATGAGGTCACATTGAACTTATTTGCCGGAGTACTGACAAATCACCATATATGTTGTGTTAGTCAAGTTAATAACAAATACTGATAAAATGCCAGAAATTCCTTTGAAATTTTTCATGTTTCTATCTGCAATAAGTATGTAATTTCCAGTAGGATAAATAAAAAAAATTGGTCAAAGTCAGAAAAAGCTGAATTTTTTTAAACAGAAAGTTGATGAGCGACAGACCTGAAATTGCATATATAGTATGGGTCACTCACCTGAGGCTGCATACCAAATATCAGGAGCCTCTGACTGATAGTTGCTGAGAAATCTGTTATGGAAGTTCATGTCTGTTTTTCCCTGCCCGCCCAACATTCACCATTTTATAACCCAAACAAAAATAGGTTTGAAGCAAAATCATACATGTGATTTTACTAAATATGCCAATTCCATTGGGAACTTGGCCACATCTATCTGATCACTATTCTCATCTGCCACTAAATTTTGTCGAGATAAATGGGGTTAGTCTGTGTATGTTTTTCAACCTGTAGGCTAACCCCTACTACAGGCTGATATACTATACCTGAATACATGTATATCATTGTCAAATCTGCAATATACGTAACGTCGTTTAGGTCAATATCGCGAGTCAAGAGAAAATTTCATGGTTTTACTTTTTCGTTTAAAAATGGTGAATTTTAAAATTGATTTTAGGCTATGGTGCCCTAACTCAAGTTACGAAGTGTACGCACATTATTGCAGACGATAGTTTTTTTTTAATAAATAAGACGTGATGTACATCTTCTGTTGTCTTGGGTAGTAATCTGTGAAGTGTTTTTAGACGGGGAAGCAGATTTGCCTTTTTTATTTTCATGCATGTCAAGTTGGGCATGTGGTCACTTTCTGTTTTTAAAATTTCCAGTTGCCGACAAAATGTTTGTTTTTACAAACATAAAGTCGCGATGTGCATCTTCTCTTTTTGGATATTTAATCCCTGGAGCCTTGGGTGAAGTGTTCTTTATAAGTCGGGGAAGCAAGCATATTTGCCTTTTTAGCTCACCTGACCCAAAGGGTCAAGTGAGCTTTTCTCATCACTTGGCGTCCGTCGTCGTCCGTCGTCCGTCGTCTGTTAACTTTTACAAAAATCTTCTCCTCTGAAACTGCTGGGCCAAATTGGACCAAACTTGGCCACAAGCATCATTAGGGTATCTAGTTTAAAAAATGTGTCCGATGACCCCGCCTGCCAACCAACATGGCCGACATGGCTAAAAATAGAACATAGGGGTAAACTGCAGTTTTTGTCTTGTATCTCAAAAACTAAAGCAACTAGAGCAAAACTGAAATGGGGTAAAAATGTTCATCAGGTCAAGATTTACCTGTCATGAAATTTTCAGACGAATCGGTCAACCCTTTGTTGGGTTATTGCCCCTGAATTGTTAATTTTAAGGAAATTTTGCAGTTTTAGGTTATTATCTTGAATATTATTAGCTCACCTGACCCAAAGGGTCAAGTGAGCTATTCTCATCACTTGGCGTCCGTCGTCCGTCGTCGTCGTCTGTTAACTTTTACAAAAATCTTCTCCTCTGAAACTACTAGGCCAAATTGAATCAAACTTGGCCACAAGCAACATTAGGGTATCTAGTTTAAAAAATGTGTCCGATGACCCCGCCTGCCAACCAACATGGCCGACATGGCTAAAAATAGAACATAGGGGTAAACTGCAGTTTTTGTCTTATATCTCAAAAACTAAAGCAATTAGAGCAAAACTGAAATGGGGTAAAAATGTTCATCAGGTCAAGATTTACCTGTCATGAAATTTTCAGACGAATCGGTCAACCCTTTGTTGGGTTATTGCCCCTGAATTGTTAATTTTAAGGAAATTTTGCAGTTTTAGGTTATTATCTTGAATATTATTAGCTCACCTGACCCAAAGGGTCAAGTGAGCTATTCTCATCACTTGGCGTCCGTCGTCCGTCGTCGTCGTCTGTTAACTTTTACAAAAATCTTCTCCTCTGAAACTACTAGGCCAAATTGAATCAAACTTGGCCACAAGCAACATTAGGGTATCTAGTTTAAAAAATGTGTCCGATGACCCCGCCTGCCAACCAACATGGCCGACATGGCTAAAAATAGAACATAGGGGTAAACTGCAGTTTTTGTCTTATATCTCAAAAACTAAAGCAATTAGAGGAAAACTGACTATGGTAAAAATGTTCATCAGGTCAAGATTTACCTGTCATGAAATTTTCAGACGAATCAGTCAACCCTTTGTTGGGTTATTGCCCCTGAATTGTTAATTTTAAGGAAATTTTGCAGTTTTAGGTTATTATCTTGAATATTATTATAGATAAAGACAAATTGTAAACATCAGAAATGTTCAACAAAGTAAGATCTACAAATAAGTCAGCATGACCAAAATCATTGATTGACCCCTTATAGGAGTTTTTGCCCTTTAAAGACAGCATCCAGCGTAAACTTTCCTTTAAAGATCTTTTCCTCTCAAACCACTGGGCCAATTTAGACCAAACTTTGGTGGAATGGTCCTTGGGTAGCCCCCTTCCAAAATTATGTCTGGCATTCCCGACTTCCAACCGACATGGCTGCTGTTACTAAAAATAGAAAAAAAGGGGGGGTGAATTTCAAAAATCTTCTTATATGAAACTACAAGGCCAGTTGGAACCAAAGTTGGCAGTAATGGTTCTTAGGAGGTTCTCTTTCAGAAATTTGTCCAATGACCCAGACTGTTAACCAAGATGGCCGCCACAGCCGAACTTAGTTTAACATAGGGCCCTATGAGAAAATTGATTGAAAATCTTCTTGTCTTAAACCACTTGACCAATTGGAACCAGACTTGGCAGCAGTGGTCCTTAGATGGTCCTTTTTCAGAATTTTGTGCGATGACCCAGACTGTCAACCAAGATGGCCACCACATCCGAACTTAGTTTAACATAGGGCCCTATGGAAAAATTCATTGAAAAATCTTCTTGTCTGAAACCACTTGACATATTGGAGCCAGAGTTGGCAGCATTGGTCCTTAGGAGGTCCTATTTCAGAAATGTGTCCGATTTCATGGACTGTGAACCAAGATAGCCGCCACAGCAGAAGTTAGTTTAAGATAGGACCCTATGGGAAATTCACTCAAAAATCTTCTTGTCTGAAACAACTTGACATATTGGAGCAGGACTTGGTGGCATTGGTCCTTAGGATGTCCTTTTTCAGAAATATGTTTGGTCCTTAGATGGTCCTCTTTCATAATTTTGTGCGATGACCCGGACTGTCAACCAAGATGGCTGCCACAACCGAACTTAGTTTAACATAGGGCCCTATAGGAAAATTCATTGAAAAATCTTCTTGTCTGAAACAACTTGACATATTGGAGCAGGACTTGGTGGCATTGGTCCTTAGGATGTCCTTTTTCAGAAATATGTTTGATTTCGTGGACTGTGAACCAAGATGGCTACCACAGCAGAACTTAGTTTAACATAGGACCCTATGGGAAATTCACTCAAAAATCTTCTCGTCTGAAACCACTAAGCCAGTTAGAATTAGACTTGGCAGCATTGGTCCTTAGATGGTCCTCTTTCAGAATTTTGTGCAATGACCCAGACTGTCAACCAAGATGGCCACTACACCCAAACTTAGTTTAACATAGGGCCCTATGGAAAAATTCATTGAAAAATCTTCTTGTCTGAAACCACTTGACATATTGGAGCCAGACTTGGCAGCATTGGCCCTTAGGAGGTCCTCTTTCAGAAATATGTCCGATCACCCGGATTGTCAACCAAGATGTCTGCCACACCGAACTTTGTTAAATATTGGACCCTATATTCATTTAAAAATCTTCTTGTCTGAAACCGCTAAGCCAGTTGGAACAAGACTTAGCAGAAATGGTCCTTAGATGGTTCTCTTTTAGAAATGTATCTGTTGACCTGGACTAAACCAAGATGACTGCCACAGCTGAAATTAGTTTAACATAGAATCCTATAGAAAAACAAGCCAAATTGACTGCAACACTTAAATTTTTAGGTCTGCTCAAGGTGAAAAGTTAAATCCAGGTGAGCGATACAGGCTCTTGAGAGCCTCTAGTTATAGATAAAGACAAATTGTAAACAGCAAAAATGTTCAAAAAAGTAAGATCTACAAATAAGTCAACATGACCAAAATCGTTGATTGACCCCTTATAGGAGTTTTTGCCCTTTAAATACGGCATCCAGCGTAAACTATCCTTTAAAGATCTTTTCCTCTCAAACCACTGGGCCAAATGAGACCAAACTTTGGTGGAATGGTCCTTGGGTGGCCCCCTTCCAAAATTATTTCTGGCATGCCGGACTTCCAACCGAGATGGCTGCTGTTACTAAAAATAGAAAAAAAGGGGGGTTGATTTTCAAAAATCTTCTTATATGAAACTACAAGTCCTGTTGCAACCAAAGTTGGCAGTAATAGTTCTTAGGAGGTTCTCTTTCAGAAATATGTCCAATGACCCGGACTGTTAACCAAGATGGCCACCACAGCCGAACTTAGTTTGACATAGGGCCCTATGGGAAAATTCATTGAAAAATCTTCTCGTCTTAAACCACTTGACCAATTGGAACCAGACTTGGCAGCAATGGTCCTTAGATGGTCCTCTTACAGAGGTGTGTCCAATGACCCGGACTGTCAACCAAGATGGCCGCCACAACCGAATTTAGTTTAACATAGGGCCCTATAGGAAAATTCATTGAAAATCTTTTTGTCTGAAACCACTTGACATATTGGAGCCAGACTTGGTGGCATTGGTCCTTAGGAGGTCTTTTTTCAGAAATGTGTCTGATTTCGTGGACTATGAACCAAGATGGCCGCCACAGCAGAACTTAGTTTAACATAGGACCCTATGGGAAAATCACTCAAAAATCTTCTCGTTTGAAACAACTAAGCCAATTAGAATTAGACTTGGTAGCAATGGTCCTTAGATGGTCCTCTTTCAGAAATTTGTGCGATGACCCGGACTGTCAACCAAGATGGCCGCACAACCGAACTTAGTTTAACATAGGGCCCTATGGAAAATTCATTGAAAAATCTTCTTGTCTGAAACCACTTGACATATTGGAGCAGGACTTCGTGGCATTGGTCCTAAGGAGGTCACTTTTTTAGAAATGTGTCTGATTTCGTGGACTGTGAACCAAGATTGCCGCCACAGCAGAACTTAGTTTAACATAGGGCCCTATGGAAAATTTCATTGAAAAATCTTTTTGTCTGAAACCACTTGACATATTGGAGCCAGACTTGGCAGCATTGGTCCTTTGGAGGTCCTCTTTCAGAAATATGTCCAAGATTGCTGCCACACCGACCTTTGTTTAATATCTTTTAGTCTGAAACTGCTTAGCCAGTTGGAACAAGACTTAGCAGAAATGGTCCTTAGATGGTTCTCTTTTAGAAACTGGACTGTCAACCAAGATGACTGCCACAGCTGAAATTAGTTTAACATAGAATCCTATAGAAAAATCAGCCAAATTGACTGCAACACTTAAATTTTTAGGTCTGCTCAAGATGAAAAGTTAAATCCAGGTGAGCGATACAGGCTCTTGAGAGCCTCTAGTTTTATTTTCATTCATTTTGGGCATGTGGTCGCTTTTTAAATTCCCAGTGCAGATGATTGAATAGAAAGACGATTGTTCATTTTCTTTTGTGCATTTTTCTTTACACTTACGCAACAAAATCCTAAACCGTTTTCTGTCGAGCTGTCTTTAGACAAACTTTTCCTCGGTCGATATTCTTGTGATGTATACTTCCGGAACGGTATCGGTTTTCGTGATCCGCATTAATTAATTAGGGGTAATTAGCAAAACGCGGAAACAATTGCGTATGTACTGATAAAAGTTTTAAACTGCACAATGGTCTCATACTTCTGATATATAAAGATCGCACGTCGCATTTGTTGTTGAAACGGCAACCCGGCTAACAAAAATTTGTCTCATTCTTTTAGTAGTATTAATATTCCTGATTATTAGTATTAAGTATGATTGTTTTTGTTACAGGCCAACACTTTCATGCACAAACTGATACAACATAAAGAACTTGATGGAAGAATTGTATTAAGGTACATGTATAATTTACACAATTTTTACCAAACATAAAAATGATTTAAGGTAATAATACCGATAAATTTCAGTGTTTTTTTTTTTAAATATTTTTAAACATTTTAAAAGAAGTCCATATAAATGATATAAAGCTTGGATAACTGGACTGTAAATTGAAATACACCATATGATATTGCAAATACAGTTTCTTCTGGTGATAAATGCATAAACAATGTGGATTAAGTTTAAACACAGCTCATGCCAAGATATGTATTAATTGTTTCAAAATTGATGTTTTATTTATTACCAATGTTTCTGCAGGAGGTTTGTGAATTCTCATTCTTTCCCACTTCAAAAGAAATTTACAGTATTACTGAAAATATACATGTACTTAAAGTTCAAGAATGATTTTATTCTCTCATTTAGTCAAATTTTGATATATGTAACCTGGATTTGCCCATTAAAGTTTTTCTATTATGCACTGGTATTTACCCATTTCCTCAGTGGTCTCGTGGTAGCGTACTTGCCTCGAGTGCCAAAGGCAGCGGATTCGATCCCCGCCCGGGTCAAACCAAAGACATTCAAATTGGTATTTGCTGCTTCTCTGCCAACCACACTTCATCTGGGAGTAAGAGCAAAGGACTGGTCAGCTCAGAGTCATTATAATGTGTCTGAGTGGGGTGATATGTCTTCCTGCTGACTGTTACCTTGTGAGCTATCACACAAAAAATCGGACTCATAGTATCGTTCTCATACAAGGCAGGACTCATATTCATATCATATCAACATGTTCTCATCCTGATATGCACTTAGTTGGTTGCCACTGGACATTAAAAATTAATTCATCCTTCAATCATCCAATTTAAAATTTATAACCTCCCCAATTTCTGACTGCAACTGCTTACAGTAAACTCGAATCCTGTTGTTTATTGTAGCAGTAAACAACTTTACCTGATCAGATGTATGAGATGAATTGTTCATGGAATATGCTTTACACATGTATACTGGTCAAAATGTGCATATGTATAAATATGTGCCAATGTATATTAAACAGAACCACGATGTTACTTAAAAGTCAGGGAAAGTAATGAATTTTTAATTGCCAAATGGTCAATTTCAAATGTCATTGGTGAAAATTAAGTTATTCTTTTCAGATTTGACTAAATACTGCATTTTAACATAAGCTTAGTGTCCAACATCCAGAAACAGTGGATTGATCAACGCATTATTGTAGTTTTATTCCAAATCTTCATTTCAGCATGGACAATACGCTTTGGCTGGATCCCTTGGTAGAATTGATAGAGCTGAGATCCGTACAAACTATAGGGAGAAAAATGAATGTTAGGTCAGAACTTCTGAAAAATGGGTTTGCTGTGGATAATCCAAAAGTAAGATTAATTTAAATATTTATACCCCACGCAACGGGTTGCGGAGGGTATAATGTTTTTGACCCGTCCGTCCGTCCGTCAGTCAGTCCGTCAGTCCTGTTTCTTGTCATCGCAACTCCTCTCAAACCACACAACAGAATTTCACGAAACCTTTTTAGATAATAAGGACATACTATGTAGTTGTGCATATCGACAGGAAATGGCGATTCAATTTTTTTTCTAGGAGTTACGCCCCTTTGAACTTATTTACTTTAATGTAATACTTCAACAGTTTGTCATTGCAACTCCTCTCAAACCACACAACAGAATTTCATGAAACCTTTTCAGATAATAAGGACATACTACGTAGATGTGCATATCGACAGGAAATTGCGATTCAATTTTTTTTCTAGGAGTTACGCCCCTTTGAACTTATTTACTTTAATGTACTACTGCAACAGTTTGTCATCGCAACTCCTCTCAAACCACACAATAGAATTTCATGAAACCTTTTCAGATAATAAAGACATACTACGTAGATGTGCATATCGACAGGAAATTGCGATTCAATTTTTTTTAGGAGTTACACCCCTTTGAACTTATTTACTTTAATGTACTATTGCAACAGTTTGTCATCGCAACTCCTCTCAAACCACACAACAGAATTTCATGAAACCTTTTCAGATAATGACATACTGCGTAGAGGTGCATATCGACAGGAAATTGCGATTCAATTTTTTTTTCTAGGGGTTATGCCCCTTTGAACTTATTTACCTCACTATACTATTACTGTTGACTCCTCTCTCTTGGAATTTACTTATTAATAAAAGCATTGGCTACAAAAGATTTCTGTCAAGTTGTGCATTCACCTACTCATATTTCTGGCTCCTGTATTGACCATATGTATATACTAAAAGACAAAGTATACGATGCTAGAGTAATCCCTGTTCCATATTCCCAACATGCTGCATTTCAAATTGGGATAAATATGTGAAGGTAAGCATTTGATTGTGTTCATTTTACTTGTGAAGTTAGATTTTGTTTCTCCAGTGACAATATGAATATGTGGGGTATGTGAGCGTGCTCACAAAGGTTCTTTAATTTTGCATTAAATTAAGCTACAGTAATTTATTAAAACTTTTTATCTCGCCTGACCCAAAGGATCATGTGAACAATTGCCATCACTTTGCGTCTGTCCGTCTGTCTGTCTGTCCGTCAGTTCACATTTTGAACTTCTTCTAGAGAACCGCTGAATGGATTGAAACCAAACATGGCATGAGTGTTCCATATGAGGTGCTGACCAAGTGTTGTTATTTTGGTGCCGGTCAATTATCCAACATGGCCCCCAGCGGGGGACTTAGTTTAACATAGGACCCTATGGGAAATACATACAAAAATCTTCTTCTAGAGAACCGCTGAATGGATTGAAACCAAACTTGGCATGAATGTTCCTTATGAGGTGCTGACCATGTGTTGTTACATTGGTGCTGATCTGTCATATCCAAGATGGCCACCAGTGGGGGACTTAGTTTAACATAGGACCCTAATGGGAATTTCATACAAATGGCTTCTTTTTGAAAATTACTGAATAGATTGAAACCAAACATGGCAAGGATGTTAATCTCAAGGTCATTTAGAAATAACAAATGGAAATATCAGGTGAAGTGATACATGCTCCTGGAAGTCTCTGGTTTAAAAATTCAAAAGACTTCAGGTTTTTTTTTCGCAAAATTCAATGAAAAGCGATATCAGCTGTCTTTTTTTTCTTTCTTTTTTTTAATGCCTTCACTGTTGCACAATAAGTTCATAAGTTGCAGGGGCTTGGTTGCCGAGTGGTCTAGGTAGTTTGTCATGACTACTAATGATTACTAGCCTGTCAACGCTGGGATTGTGAGTTTGAATCTCACCTGTGGTGGGGTGTGTTCAACTCTGATCTTAATTGACATGTTCACTCTGATCTTAATTGACAAGGATTGCCAATTTTCCTACCGAAGGTTGGCGGTTCTCTCCAGGTACTCTGGCTTCCTCCACCAATAAAAAATGGCCGCCGTGAAATGCCCAAATGTGTTCAAAATGGCATTAAACCCCAACTAAACAAACAAACAAATCATAAGTTGCATCCTTGATAACAGCAGTCAATTTAATTAAATTTTAGAACATTGTATTTTTGTTGTTATAGGTCTGCAAAAAAATGTTGACCAGTAGTTTTGTTTCTCAAATGGAAACATCTTCTCTTAGGGGGAAGGATGGAGCTTGCTTTTTCATAAATTTGTGTGTTTTTTATTTTTGATAAAAAATTTAACCATGATATTCCAGAATATTTTCTGCTTTAGAGATATTTTGGTTTTAAATGTTTTAATAAAGTTTTTAGAAGTATGGAACCTGTACATGTTAGACACAATATATACTGTAGAAATATGAAACTTGTTCATGTAGACCCAATATTTTCTGTAGCATTTAGAAGATTTGTATAAAGTTTGTAAAGACAAAATAACAGTTCCAGATATCAACAAAGACTTACACAAGTAAGTATACTTTAGGTTGCCTTTTGTTGAAGTGCTATTATATATATAGTCTCTACTCAATCATAGCATTACTTGTTTATTTTGGGTATTGATGTTTGAAATAATCACAGACTGACTTTTTGAAATTTCCTAGTCCTTATTCATGTTCTGCTGTGTTAGCTTATTAGATGACGTAATATAAATATTTTTCATATTTTTTAAACTCAATTTAAACAATTCCTTTGTATTAATTAATAAATTCAACTCTTACAATTTTAAAACCAATGAATATTTTTGTATTGTGATGTTTTATGAATGTACACATTGCTAAGAGGTCAAAGGTCATTAAAATTGGACTAGTTTATATATATTTTTCGAGTTGTTACAAAACAGTTATGGTCGCAGTCATGTACAAATGTATAACAAAAATAAATTGTGTAATGGAAGATTATCAAAATATAAATTTTAGCGAAATATTTTGTAAATTGACAGTTGTGCTGGGTTTGAAAAGTATAAAATGGTTTATTTTTAATATTTTTAAGTTCATTATGCCATAACAAAACTCTATATTATCAATATTCATGTGATGTAATGTTACTCTCCAAATATAAATAAAATTCTTTGATAACAATTTTAATGCACAAGGTGTGCACATTTCGTTGATTTACGACTCATCAGTTGTTCTCAAGGTCTAAAATGTTGAAACCCAAAACCACAATTCAAAAAGTTAATGAGCAAATTTAGAAATCTCAAAATGACCAAAAGGGGTAAAGCCAAACCATCTAAGATAAGAACTATGCACGAAGGAGATACTGTATAT
This sequence comes from Mytilisepta virgata, assembly GCA_028015205.1. Lineage (NCBI taxonomy): Eukaryota > Metazoa > Mollusca > Bivalvia > Mytilida > Mytilidae > Mytilisepta > Mytilisepta virgata. The sequence continues at coordinate 48,295,677 of CM051521.1, read as the reverse complement.
GGTGACATATTTTCTGAAAAGAAATTCATTTTATGTTTTAGATCAGAGAAAGGATTAACAGTAGATATACTTCCAGAAAGTCGGCAGTTTCATGATGTATATGTATCAGCCGTACACTTGCCAAACCTTTTCTTTGTACAAAGGAAAGAAACATGCAAACAGTAAGTTTACCTTAACTTTTCAGTAATTATTTTTAAAGATTATATTTTTTTTCCTATGGATATTTAATTTTTTATGTTCCTTGAAAAAAGTGCTAGCATAAAATCTTCTCCTCTGAAACTACATTATGAAATGTTTTGAAACTTGGCAGGATTGATGACAACAATGCCCTCTACAAACGATCCACTTTTTGCTTGAAATTCATCCGCTCAACTGGGGATGCGGCTGTTCAAAGTTTCCATTGAATCCAACTGGGAAAAGACATTTTTGTAATTAGCTCAGAAACTAATGGGCAGATTGTAACCAAACTTGGCAGGATTGATGTATGGAAAGACCTCTATTAAAGTTCCACCTTTGGTTCCGGATGAATGAACAACATTGCCGCCAGAAGCCATCTTTGATTTTTATTGGCCAATTTTATAAAATCATCTCTGATGAAACTAAATCATGAAATGTTTTGAAACTGCTGGATTGAGGACAACAGTACACTCTACAAACGATCCACTTTTGGTTGAGATTCATCTGATTAACCAATAATTGCGGCTGTTCAAACTTTCCATTGAAAATATATGGAAAAGGACTTTTTTGTCATTTGCCCAGGTAGTAATTGGCAGACTGTAACCATAGTTGGCATAAAGGACAGATGCAAATGATCTCCCTTTTTAGGTCAAAGGTCAAACATCAAGGTTACTTTGACATTTTGTGTTTTTTATCAGCCTTGTGGATACAAAAGCTATGTTTTCAAATGGCCTAATAAAAGCCATGTGAGCATCTTGTTTATGTGTTCATGTCTCTTGTAAGTCAGCAAATTTTACTTCCATTAATATAGGTTAGAGAAAATGATGGATAGTTTAAATGTCACAATGGAACATGGAGAAGATGATATACCATACACAGGAGATCTGGAAGATGCTGTTTGTGCTGCTAGGTTTCCTGATGACAATAGGTAATCAGCCTTTTTGTAAAGTATTTTAAAAGATACTGGTCTTTTGACATGGTTGTTTTTGCATTAAAACATTAAAAATGGACAGAATTAAACTAGATCCTCTTACTTAATTATTTAGATAATTTGGGGAAAAAAATGAAAAATGCATTGTACAGCAACAAGCAAGATGACTACATTTTCAAACAAAGAAATTAGTTGCTTAAATTAACATTAGGGGATGACTTTAATGATTTTCCATTAAGGCTCACTGTTGAAGACCTTTAATCTTATTAGAAACCAATGTTAAAAAGAACTATCACTGTGACAAATAAACTAAATATTTCCTATTTATAGGTGGTACAGAGTTAAGGTGCTGTCTACTTTAAATGATGATGATGTTGAAGTTTTCTATGGAGATTATGGTGACAAGAGAACCATAAACAGATGTGAATTATTCCATCTACCCCAGATGTACATGGATCTACCATTCCAAGCTATAGAGTGTGAATTAGCATATGTACAACCAAGAGGTACATGTATTCATTTATGAAAATCATAATATTATACTTTAGTGCTACACATGTTTGGAAATTTTGAATTTACAGAGACATCTTTTTATAGTAATCATAACTTACCTACTGTTTTATAGGTGATGAATGGGATGAAGAGAGTGGTGATCTGTTCTGGGATTTGACACATATGGTTTGTGATGATAAGAAATGTGTCGTAGCAAAGGTATTTCTCATTAGTTTATTTCAATTATAGCTCTATTCCCATTCTTGAAATAGTTTTGTATACTAAAAGAATTTGACCTGTATGTTATTATCAAATCATGCAAATTACTTTAAATTGAAAATTAATACAATGTTTTTATTTATGCAAATATTGCAGCAGCATGAACAACACAATTAAATTTTACATTTTTAGCTGACATGGCCTAATTGGCCAATTGGAACAAAAGTTGGCAGCAATGGTCCTTAGGTGGTCCTCTTTCAGAATTATATCCGATGATCCCACCCAACGTCCAAGATGGCCGCCAGAGCCAAACATAGTATAACATAGGATCCTGTGGGGAATTTACTTAAAAATCTTGTCTGAAACTGCTTGGCCAATTGGAACAAAACTTGACAGCAATGGTCCTTAAGTGGCTCTCTTTCAGAAGTGTATCTGATGATCCCACCAACCGTCCAAAATGGCTGCCAGAGCTGAACATAGTTAAACATAGTACCCTATGGGAAATTTACTTAAACATCTTCTTGTGTAAAACCACTAGGACATTTGGAACAGAACTTGGCAGCAATGGTCCTTAAGTAGTCCTCTTCCGAAATTATATCGGATGACCCAACCAATCATCCAAGATGGCCACCAAAGCCGAACATAGTTTAACATAGGGTCTAATTGGGAAAAAAAACTGAAAGATCTTCTTGTTTGAAACCAATGAGCCAGTTGGCTTGACAGCAATGTTCCAGGCTGCCAGTTAAGATGGACATAGTCTACATGAGTGATACAGGCTCCTGGACCCTCTAGTTATGTTTCCAAGTAATTTTTATATTCCATTACACAAAATGTACAAAAAATTTAAATATAAAAATTTTGTCATGTTAAGGCTTTCTTAAGCAACTGCAAAGGAAACAAATTTGTTGACTTAAATTGGAAAAAGACAGTATAATAGGCAAATTGTTAACTTCAAAATATTTGAAAGAAGGTTTTCACAAAATCAGAATGTACTTTATAGATTGTTTGGAAACATCCTGCAGATTATGCTGGTATACATAGGTATACACTAGAAATGTATGACACAGATACTTCCTATGATGTGAACTTAGCTCAAGAACTGGTATTTTCAAGTCTAGCATCACCAACACCTGATTCTACACTGCAGGTACAACACATTGCTGTCAAATTCTTCAGTATTCTTGTTTAAGAAAGAAATTTGATTGCATTGTTTTTTTTGAATATTTTGCTTGAATTTTTGTACCAGATGTGCAGTGTGTGATTGTTTTTAATTGCAAATAAGATGTGGGAATACAAGTACATTTGTACTAAGGCCTCTGTCCTACTAACTGTATCTATTTTTTTCAAAATTTCATAAAATTTGGCTTTGTTGAAATATTGATTTGCCACAATTTTAGGATGTTATCTTTTTTTTAACATTTTATGTAATTTGCTGTCATTTTGTGTAAAATAGAGATTCTATAATACAGAAACAAAATGAGACTTTTTCAGAAAATACCTCCTACCGTAAAGTTAAAGTTAGATATCAAAGCAAGTGAACCCAAAAAGCTACCAATGTTATTGTTATAAACATAGAATGTTTCAAATGATATAATCATGTTTTTACTTATATTTTTTTGAATGAGGAAAAAGAAATGGGATATTTTTGATATTTCTCTGCTGTAATACTAATAATGGCAATCATTTTAATCCTAAAACAAATTCTAATATGACCTGCTGTTTTTGCTTTGAAAATAAAGATACATTAAAATTTACGATTTATTATGGGTACCATATGCCTCCGTCATAGTCAAAATTACAATGCCATTCTTTTGAATCTCACCAAGCAAACTGTTAGAACATAGAAATTATACAACTGTTTGGACTTTTTATTCTTCAAAATGCAATAAAATCTAATGAAAAGTAAGTTTTGCTGTTTAGAAAAGTTATTTTATTTACTTTTGTACCATTTGTGATTTCATTTTTACAAGTTGCAAAATCAAAATGGCTTTCACTTAAAAAGACTAATAGTACCTAATTTCTGTTTTTTACCACATTGGAATTGAAATTATTCTTGACTGCCAGTTTGTATTAGATTTTAACATGGGGTAACATTATTATACCCCTCACCCCTCAACCCATACGGTTGAGATAAAATTTTGCTTGAATAATGTTAGCCAAAAAAAATCTCCAACAAATGCAGGGATGCCTTGAATCATTTCTTTAAATTAGCTCTCCTTCGTTGTGAAACTTCCTAGATGATTAAAACTGGCCATGTAAACTTAACAAAAAAATTTTTTTGCTCCATTCGTATTTAGAAAAATAAAGCTTATGTTTAATACAAACATGGTGCTTTCAAACACGTTAAGGTGGTATATTTTAAAGAATTTGATTTAGAAGATAAATAAATAGTTTTTTTCTGAAATAGAGGTCTGTAATACAACTGCACAATTTTTAGTTCATCTCAACAAAGTTTATATGTTTTAATATTTTTTATATTTCAGAAATATTTTTATTTATAAATGTGTATGTTTCAAAACTTATTTATTCAGCATTGTTTGCATGGTCTAAGAAAAGACAAGTGCATCTGTCAAAAGATTACAATAAAATACACATGTATATACATGTACATAGATAATAGAAAATTATTTACATGCAAAGCTGCAATTACAGATGAGACTAGAGTTTGGAAAACTCTTTTAAACAACAAATAGTATGTAAAAGTTGAATAAAATAAATATTGATTGAAGTTGCAGCCATTCTTAGTCCATGAAAATTTGGTAAGTTCTAAGGAATTAATAAATCATCTTACTTTCTATAAGAAAAAAATTCATTTCTAACTATAATCATCATTTAATTTTGCAGTATGTAGCTTATGCTTTTTCATTCAAAATTAATTTTTTTAAAAAGGTAATGAACTATGATAAACATTATATTTCAGACTCAAGTAAAAATTAAAAAAATCATTTGAAATAGGCATTTCTGCAAATTTTGGTTTGTGATGTTATTAAGTTAAATTTACTACTGTAAATTTCAAGAATTAGTTTGCAATTAAATAGCGTGTGAATAAAGTTAATGGAAAGATTTAATCTTAAATAGCTGTTTTATCCATTGTCTAATTTTGGTTTTAAACAGTTGTTTTTGGAAAAATTAAATGTTTTTCATAGTTTTTTTCTCTGTCATAAGATGGTTTTTACTGTACACTTTTGGTCATTTTTGCATTGATCTGCTGATCAAGATTTTTAATTTGGTTTTCTGTCAGGCTTGCTGTAGGACAATGGGAAGGGGCTCCAAACAGTGATGAAGGAAATTTTATTTTTCTATCACTCAGACAGTTGTTTAGACCTGAACATTTTCGGCCTTCAGAACAATTCATGAGTCATAAATCAATGAAATATCCATATCTTGTTCAAGATATGTATCCTTGCGTATAGAATTTCTACCAATTTGCATATTAAAATTTTGATCAAAAGTTTTTTCTTGGTATTGAAATTTTTTACAATTTTTAATGCAAGAAGTTTTTTTACACTCATGACTGAAAGCTGTCATTTCTGGAAACCAGTTTTTGATCTTAATAAATAATTAAATTGATTGAGCTGTTAAAGTTCATTCATGTACAATTTAATGCATTATGAACTTCTCATGAGGGTACCATTGACCAATATCTCTCCAGACAACACGACTAAGACAATAGCTTCTGAACGAGAAATACATAATAACATTGGGGGACAACTTAGTGTAATGATAGCAGGAAAAGGCAATGTTTTGATAAAGTGCACATTTTGGGGGATATTCTCCTGCTCACTGTGACATTACTGCAGAGTTTTTCATCAGTAAAAATTTAGTATGTTTATGTGTTGTGTACTTTATACATCTAGTATTTTTAAAGAGATAAATTCTCCTCATATTATCATCCATGATATACTGCTTCATGTATTCACATGCTTTTTCAACATAAATTTGACAATGCTTTTTCCATTTACCACCTTAATATGTATTTAAGTTTCAATACAGAAAATAATTTGATGTAAAAATTTTAAATCATATCCATTATCCAATAAGACCTATGTCATGTAGAATTGTTTGATTTCTCAATTAAAATCCAATTACACGTGTATTTGTTCAGTTCTTTAAACCTTAACCTGGTTTTGCTTCATAAACTTTTATCAGTTACAAATAGAAAGACCATAATTCATCTCTCAGCTTAAAAAATTAGATTAGTAAACTTAAGATTTTTTCAAGTGATTTTGAATGCATTAAAATCCATGAAAATTAATTTCTGTTACCTGCTTACTAAATAATACAGTGTTTTGAATTTGTTTTCCTTTAATTGTGTTATGAGTGATTTTTTTTTATTATTATTATTTCTTAGGAACTTTGTCCTGTACCTCAAATGATCAGGAAGGTGTATAAGTCACCAGTACAGAAAATACCAGATTTATGTACTGTAATATACTGGGAAAGGGTAAGATATAGTACTGTTATAATTTTTATTGGGAAAGAAACATTGATTTATTTAAATTCATCCAGAATGGTTTTTTTTAATTATCTCCCCTTGAATTATTAAACCATTTCTTTAATTTAAAAAATGGTATGTGATCTTTATTAAAACCTTACAGCCAAAATATGACTACATGATAGCAATTTTATATTCCATCAGTTGACAAATACCTTTCTTTGTTCTTTACTTAAATTAAACTGAAATAGAAGGAAAATGACTTTAGAGTACTAAAAGAAGGATCAGACCTAGGTTTTTTCAAAACATCATAAATTATAGATTTTCTTCAGCTAAAAATCTTACTGTCATATTATTAGAATTATTTGAGGAAAGTCTTGCTTTGAGTGGTTTTGAGAAACTGAGTCGGATAAAAAAATTATATGCTTTCTTATAATATTTGAGATATATTAAACAATTCTTCAAACAACTATAGACCGGGCCTGGGCGCCATAAAGAACTATTTTTGCTGAGTAAAGAAAATTTTACTCAAATTCCCATTCTCAGCCAATCACATTCGAGTATTCCGATATTTAAGAAAATTCTCAGACTTAAGAATATTCTCAACTTTTATGGTGCCCAGGCCAGCAGTACATGTGACAGCAGAGATTTTCAAAATCACTCAAAATATTGCACATGTTTTATAACTGCCCAATGATTTATATTTATCCCTCCACTGTAAGCTGAGTGGCATTAAGTGTAATCATGTCTTTTCATTCTGTCTTCTTTGTTTGTCATGTTTTGCTTTCAGCACTATAACTTGAGATTACCTTGACCATATGGTTTGAAACTTTTGCACAATGCTTATTACCAAAATATGCAGATTAATTTCAAATTTGGATAGTGTTACTTTTACTATTCCAGAGTAATGTCCCTTTGTAAATAAAAAAATTCTGTGAATTTTGTACTTTCTGCACTTTGACTTAGTTTGCATTGGTCAAATTTTATGAAACTTTAAGACAATGCTTATTACGATAATAAGCAGATCAAATTCAAATTTGGGTAATGTACCTTTTAACATTCTGTAGTTATGTCCCTTTATGGCTAGAAAACTTGCGAATTTTGTCCTTTCTGAGTTTGCCTTGTTGATATGGATAATAGCCAAAATTGAGGTTTCTGTTCAAAAGTTAAGCATTGTTTCACCATATTATTTGAAATTTAGAAGTGTTGTGATCCAAAAACAAGTTGAACACATATTTCACTTTTGTAATTTTCAAGTTTAACCCTTTTATAATCTAGACCTAATTTGGTATCAGTGGTTAATATTGATAGCTTGGAGCAGGGGTATTTGTGTCCCAGGGACACATTCTGTTTTTATATATAGTTAGTCACTAGGACTATGAAGTTCTTTAATTCATGTAATGTGTTTGATATTAAATATAGAATACAGAAAAGGCCAAAGCAGCTCCCAAGGAGATCTATACTATTGTAAAGCAGAATGTCACAAGGTAATAGAAGTAAAAAATTAGAACTAATGTTGAAACGAGAAACTCGTTTTATAGTTTTATAAAGGTAATCCATTTATTTTGAAAACAGACTCCTATATTTGTAATATTTTTTAATAAATGATGGTATCTTTTATACAAAGATGTACTTAAAGAAACTTGTGTATCCCAAAAATGTTTTACATAAGCAGAGTGAACATAGCTTAATTTACTGCAGATAAAATAAATATCAAGCTAACATGGCCTTAGAATGAAAATTCACACCAAAGTCTCATAGTGACTTATGAAATTTCTGTTAGCAGCATTGTTGATGTAAGTGATTGGTTGGTTCCATGTATGTTGCAACAACAACAGTTGAAACTCTTAAAACTTTGCATAAACAATACACACATGTTTAAAAATAGTTGTTGAATTTATTTAACATGCATGTATCTTTTCCCTGAATAACTATTGTAAGATTGCTTTATAATGCTCATTACAGTGCACCATTAGAATTGATAGGTTACAAGGCTTTGGCAGCTATAATAAAGCTTATTGGGAGAATATCATATCCTCCATCTCACCAGTGGATGTTAGAAAGTTTATTTTCTGCAGCAAAGGCCAGTGAGAGGTAATATTTTAATGTATCTGGACCATGAATGACAACGTGATTCTTTCAAATTTCCCATATGTTCCATACTACATAATATCAATGATCTTGGTAATTAACGGTAAACTTTGGAAACATGGTATACATAACTTATTTTCACGGATCTTTCAGACAAACAACAAAGTGTGTTTGAACTTGAGAAAGATATACATAATTTGTGATTTAAATTTTTGCTTAAAATTATTTTTGTGACGATCTATTATGGTCCATATGCCTTTAATAGCTTTACTTATTTTGATAATGATATTCGTTATTTTAAGAATCAATGCAGCTATAAAGTCATTTAATTTTCAAATGTTTTGGACATATTTCTTCCTTTTGAATATTATATATATATATGTAAATATATAAATACATTTAAATATGTAACAAAACCTTCTGAAAAGTAAAGCAAGATAATTTGTTTAATAAATGAAAGAGATTTATTGTAGAATTATTTTATTTTTAAAATCAGTTAATTTTGATAAAAAGGAGAATTTTACTAATTGACAGGTTGAGAACAGAAATAATTGAACAGGGTTGTGGTATTGGAATAGTGAAATGTCTAGAGCAGGTATTTATCCATAATTAAGTATTTGGGACTGATTATTATATAAGTAAATTGATTGGTTTACAACAACATAAATTTCAAATTTGTAGCAGTTTCACGACCTTGGATAAAATATATAATTAAACTGTATGTATATACATTGTCTCTACAAGTAATGAAAAAAAATTCATTTGAAATAAAATTTATTCTTTAGACCCTGAAACCAAATACATGTATTATCAAGTTACTTGAAAAACACTATACATTTATTGACCGAGTCTGATGACAACAGCTGCATTGTTTGACCCGAGGACTGAACTGTTGCCTGAAGCCGTATTTTATAGTTTTACTGGTATATCCCAACCAGTTATAGACTATTTTTAGCTCACCTGGCCCGAAGGGCGATGTGAGCTATTGTCGTCACTTGGCATCCGTCGTCGTCCCATGTCCGGTGTCTTCGTAAACTTTCCTTTAAAGATCTTCTCCTCTGAAACCATTGTGCCAATTGGAACAAAACTTGGCAGCAATGGTCCTTAGGTGGTCCTCTTTCAAAATTATATCTGATGACCCCGCCCGTCATCCATGATGGGCGCCAGAGCCGAACTTAGTTTAACATAGGACCCTATGGGAGATTTACTTGAAGAACTTCTTGTCTGAAAGCACTTGGCCAATTGGAACAAAACTAGGCAGCAGTGGTCCTTAGGTGGTCCTCTTTCAGAATTATATTTGATGACCCCGTCCATCATCCAAGATGGCCGCCAGAGCCAAACATAGTTTTACATAGGATCCTATGGGATATTGCTGTCTGAAACCATTTGGCCAATTGGTACAAAAGTTGGCATCAATCGTTCTTAAGTGGTTCTCTTTCAGATTATATACGATGACTCGACCCATCATCGAGGATAGACGCCAGAGTCAAACATAGTTTAACATAGGAACCTATGGGAAATTTACTTAAACATCTTCTTGTCTGAAACCACTTGGCCAATTGGAACAAAACTTGGCAGGAAATGGTCCTTAGTTGGACCTCTTTCAGAATTATATCCGATCACCCTTGTTTGAAACCAGTGAGCCAATTGGAACTTCACAGCAATACCAGTCAAGATGGACATACGTACATAGTCCATCTGAGCGATACAGACTCCTGGGAGCCTCTAGTTTATGTTTATGCACTGAATTTCACCCTTGCAATAAGTTAAGTCTGAATTTTTAACATTTTTATTCGTAAACAGACGATAGTGATCTGCACATGGAACTGCTATTTATAGTAACTAATCAAAATAAGGCAAGCGGTAAACAGATTGGACCTGATCCAATAGTTGAAAACTGTTGATGGAAACAGTTGAGGAATTTGAAGAATCCTAGCATTGTTTGAAAAAGTCAAAATGTTGATTACAATTTCTATTAAATTTATACAGGAAAAAAAATGTTATAACAATATATAATAACAAGTATAACTCAAACACCTTTAGTGTCTCAAAATAGTATTTAAATTCTTTCTGTCAGTTAAAGTTCTTTTTTTGGAACTGTGATTACTTGAACTATCTCACATCTTGAACTGTTTTTATCTGACCATTGAGTATTTGTATGACCAATTTCCGACTGAAGTCGGACATTTCTATAGCAGATGGTAACCTCAGTGTTTCATATTATATTTACAGAACTCCCGACAGAACATTCAGCTTCAAGCAGTGATTGCAATAGACAAGTTTATGGAAATAAGTCAAAGGTAAATTCTTGATTGGTGTTAAAATCCAAGTATATCTGTAAGGTGGCTAATAATTGAACTCTTTCATGTACGTAAATTGATGAAATTGAGTGAATTTGTTCATATGTGTGAGTCTGCACATCATATGTTCTCCCTTGCATGTGCTCATAGCAACAATTCTTTTGATAAAAGCCGGGGCTTATAGCGTTAGTATAAAAGGGACTTGTGGGAAATACCACTTTTTATGATGAAAAGAAAATGTATGGTTTTGGAACCTACCAGATCAAAACTTATGATCTAATTAATGTCATTCCTTACCATCCTTGTAAATAGGGAAAATGACATCAGTGATCTCATGAGGTATAGCAAAGATGGTTGACATTGATTCATTTATGATAACAAAACTGCAGCGGTATAGTCATAATAATTGTATTAAAGCCCAAATATGTCATCATATATTGTGAAATTGTTTTCTGTGAACAGAAACATCAGATATAGCTGTGTCATTGTAGTACTCTGTTATTCATTCATGAAGTCACTGTATCAAAATAGTCGTTTTCATACGTCTTTCAAGACAGTGAACTTTTAAATTTAAGTGTTTGAGTGTTCCTGTTAAAATTTCTTTTACCGAATTCAGTTAATTGAGTAAAAGACATTTTAGCATATATTTTTGTCTTTCAGTTTCCTGTCTGTGTTTGGTGACAGTAGAACAATAGAAATATTATGCCAGCTACTAGATGTTTCCGAGATTAATTCTGTAAGTAATTTGACAATGTCTTCAATTTCGAATTGGAAACATAGCTTAGTCTTCCGATTTTGTCATAACTGTTTTATCTGAGCTATATTATTATTCTCTCTCTTGTGATGTATTTTTTAACTAGTTTAATCCTATTGGGTGTTGTCTCAATGAAGCTTACCCTTAAATTTCCAAATAGCCCAATACTTGAGTGGTCTGGCCTAGGTTTCATGAAATATCTCATATTTGAGGATTTCCTCAATTTATCCTCAACTCAAATACTGACCAATCAGATTACTGGAAATTTAGAAACAGTTTGAGAAGAAGGTAGAGAAGAATCAAAAACAGAATCGGTACCAGTATTTGTAATCAGCATCAAACAAGATTTTTACTGTTCACAGTCTTATTTGATGTTATGTAATTGTCTTGAAGCAACAGTGTCATCCACAAACTTAGCAGAAATCTTGTTTGTAGCAGTAAGGAATTAGAACTGTTTGGATCAGTACTTTTTCTTACTTTATTTATCCCATACCCAGGAAAATTAATATGGTAATGAATGTTTTTTATGGAAGACACCCAACAAAAGATTTTTCTCTGCCAAAGTATAAATTTTCAAATCTGTGTTGTTAATGGAACATTTTTGTAGCTTTCTTTTAAAAATATTTTTCAGACTTTGGTAGAAATATATAAAGCATTGTCAGCTCTTTGCTCAGCATCAAGCAAGTATGTATGCCAGAAGGTGTTGTAATATTGATATATACATTGCGGGTTTTAAGTTTAGTTCAACAAGATATTTTCCCACTTGTTACTTCTCGGTAGCTTTACTTTGAAAAAGAAACCTGTCATCTGAAGTCTAAGTGTCCATTAACACTTACAGTGAGCTACTGCTCTCACACTTGAATGTTATCTGTTTTCTACTGACAGTTTGTGGTCATCCCATGCATTAAAATTAACAGTCTTCCAGAAAATATAAAAATTTGCACAAAACATTCTTTCTTAAAAAAATTGCTGGATTATAATTATATATTGAAAGCAGAATTTTGGAAGAGATATTTAAATGCTCAGATATTGAAGGGACATATAAATACATTTTGATTTATAAGGTACATGTTGTATTTCCATTATTAAGAGTTGAAGAATTGACTTTTAACTGAAAGGGTTTAAAGTGTATTTTTGTCGAGCCTGCGACTTAAGTCGCAGAAAGCTCAACATAGGGATAGTGATCCGGCGGCGGCGGCATTAACTAACTTCTTAAAAGCTTTATATTTTAGAAGGTGGAAGACCTTGATGCTTTATACTTTGTATTTAGATGCCTTATGTTACGAAGTTTCCGTCTGTCATATGTACATTGTCCTTGACCTCATTTTCATGGTTCAGTGACTACTTGAAAAAAAAAGATTTTTTTGTAATTTTAATTTCTCTCTTATTATGAGTAATAGGATAACTATATTTGGTATGTGCGTACCTTACAAGGTCCTTATCCCCATCAGACAGTTTTCAATTGACTTTGACCCACATCAAGGATCAGTGAACAAGGTTAAGTTTTGGTGGTCAACTCCATATCTCAGATACTATAAGCAATAGGTCTAGTATATTTGGTGTATGGAAGGATTGTAAGGTGTACATGTCCAACTGCAGGTGTCATCTAACCTTGACATCATTTTCATGGTTCAGTGGTTATAGTTAAGTTTTTGTGTTTTGGCCTGTTTTTCAAATACTGTATGCAATAGGTCTACTATATTTGGTGTATGGAAGGATTGTAAGGTGTACATGTCCAACTGGCAGGTGTCATCTGACCTTGACCTCATTTTCAAGGTTCAGTGGTTATAGTTAAGTTTTTGTGTTTTGGCCTGTTTTTTTAATACTGTATGCAATATGTCTGATGGCATTTACTTTCATTAGAAATACACGACAGGCGAGACATTTTTGTGTGTCTACTCTTGTTTTAAGACAAGGTGCTCAAGCAATTTGTTATAGCAACTTGAATTGTATATGTCATATGGACATCTTATTGGAGACGTTTATTGCATTAAATCTTACATGGTTTTCTTTAAGAAATCTATCTTATGATAAGTCTGAGAGGACTTGGTGGCTGACTAATCTTAGTAGTTCACCCTTAATAATGACAGTCAACACTGAATTGTTAGTACAATTCAACTCTGAGGAGATGTGTTTGACTTAAATTTCAATGATTGCCAGTTTTCTGGCCAAAGAGTTTTTGTTCTGTATTAGTACTCATGCTTCCTCCTTCAATGAAAACTGGCAAAAATTATATTAACAATCCCTCTGAAAGTGCTATAAAACCTCTATAAATCAAATATAATCTAGCTGAAAGTCACTGAAGTGCAGTTAGATTGTTACCTACAAATTTATAATTAAAATTCTTTCTAATGTCATGAATTTGTTACAAACTAGAATATGTGACATGGCCATCAGTTTTGATGTATGTACTACAATACAGAAACATCTTGAGAAGGTTGGTGATCAAACAGTGGAAGAAGCTGCATTGGTGTATTTGATAAAGCTGATGGAAAGGTTTGTGACTTTTAGCTAAAGCAGAATAATTGTTTTATTTTGAAAACATCTGTAGAAGTTACCTCTCTTTTAAAGAAGGATACTTATATGATGTTGGAAGATATTAATGGTCATTGATTATCCCTGAAATTGGGGTTCTTTGCTGTTTATATGTTAATTGACATCCCTTTTTTAACAGGGACAATTTAGAGAATTTTATGAAAACTTTTGGTGCAAAATGATAGTTGTAAAATTTAATACTTAAGAAAATGAACCGGTCTGGAGTTCTTTATTTATGTCTGTTTTATACAGAAGTGCAGAACAGCTGAGAAAAGACAAACTGATGAGAGCTGTAGTTGGTGTATTGGACAGGACTGTCTCGGATCAGGTTGGTGATCAGTTTTACACTTATATGTCTCTTGGTTAATATGTTTCAGCATGTCATCAATAACAATAGATTATATGGGTATTGGAGCTGTTAAAACTTTTTGTTACTAATAACTTGTACCCAAATTGTACAATATATTAATTAATAAGATATGGATAAACACTGTAGTTATTGAAAGGTTGTTAATAGTATTTTGTTATCACTGCTCACGTTTGTTATCTCACCTGACCCAAAGGGTCACGTGAGCCAAGCCATCACTTTTTGTCCTCTGTCCGTCTGTCCGTCCGTCAACATTTCACACTTTGAATTTCTAGAGAACTGCTAAATAGATTGAAACCAAACATGGCATGAATGTTCGTTATGAGGTGCTGACCAAGTGTTGTTACTTTGTTGCGGATCCGTCATCCAAAATGGCTGCCAGTGGGTTACTTAGTGCAACATAGGGCCCTATGGGAAATACATACAAAAATCTTCTTTTAGAGAACCTCTGAATGGATTGAAACCAAACAAGGCATGAATGTTCCTTATGAAGTGCTGACCAAGTCTTGTTACTTTGTTGCTGATCCGTCATCCAAGTTGGCTGCCAGTGGGTTACTTAGTGTAACATAGGACCCTATGGGAAGTACATACAAAAATCTTCTTGAGAACTGCTGAATTGATTGAAACCAAACATGGCATGAATGTTCCTTATGAGATGCTGACCAAGTGTTGTTACTTTTTTTCCGATCCTTCATCCAAGATGGCCGCTAGCAGGGAACTTAGTTTAACATAGGATCCTATGGGAAATACATACAAAAGTCTTCTTCTTGAGAACCGCTGAATTGATTGAAACCAAACATGGCATGAATGTTCCCTATGAGGTGCTGACTAAGTGTTGTAACTTTGTTGTTGATCTGTCATCCATGATGGCTGACAGTGAAAGACTTTAACATAGGACGAACCCTATGGGAAATACGTACAAAAATCTTCTTCTAGAGAACCTCTGAATGGATTGAAACCAGACATGACATGAATGTTCCTTATGACATGCTGACCAACCATGTTGTTACTTTGTTGCTGATCAGTCATCCAAGATAACCGCCAGCAGGGAACTTAGTTCAACATAGGACCCTATGGTAAATACATACGAAAATGTTCTTCTTGAGAACTGCTGAATGGATTGAAACCAAACATTGCATGAATGTTCCTTATGAGGTGCTGACCAAGTGTTGTTACTTTGTTTCCGATCCTTCATCCAAGATGGCCGCTAGCGGGGAATTTAGTTTAACATAGGATCCTATGGGAAATACATACAAAAGTCTTCTTCTTGAGAACCGCTGAATGGATTGAAACAAAACATGGCATGAATGTTCCCTATGAGATGCTGACTAAGTGTTGTTACTTTGTTGCCGATCTGTCATCCATGATGGCTGTCAGTGAAAGACTTTAACCTAAGACGTACCCTATGGGAAATACATACAAAATTCTCCTGGAGAACCACTGAATGGATTGAAACCAAACATAGCAGGAATCTTCCTTATGATGTTCTGACCAAGTGTTGTTACTTTACTTCCAATCTGTCATCCATGTTGGCTGTCAGTAGAAGACTTAGTTTAACATAGGACCCTATGGGAATTAAATACAATGGCTTCTTCTTGCAAATTATTGAATGGATTGAAACCAAACATGGCATTGATGTTTATCTCAAGGTCCTTTTAATAGCAATGAACAAATGGAAATATCAGGTGAGCAATACAGACACCTAGGAGCCTCTGGTTTCATTACTGTTTTGAAATGGACAAAAAACTCATTGACTAGTACAGAATAATCCAATAAATCGAATTTATTAATCCATTGTTTTCCTCAGGTGATACCCCAATGCATTAATTTTAGGCCCCCATGCTTGAAATTTTTAAATTCCTTATAATACTATATAAATTTATTTTACCCCCATCCTTCAGAATTCATGACCACCATCATTTCAGTCACACCTGTCAAACAGTATGTAGGAAATCGAGAACAGAAATGTCATATCATGTTAATTATGTTTTGATAACAATCTTGTTAACTCTTACATGTTTTATTGTTTTTACAATTAAACGATATATCGGATTTTGTGATAAAAATAAGTTTTACATCAATAAATCAAAGTTTTCTTACAGTATGTGACTTGCCGAAAAAGAATCAATATTGGTCAACATGAAAGGATTATCAGTTTGTTCATTTTAAACAAATTGTAATTAAGAAACAATAAGAATTTATGAGACAATCATCATTAATCAAAATTATTTGATTACGCTAACAAGTACAAAGGATAAGTGAACATGTGGAAAGGAATATAGAAGTCATTTAATGTTTATCTCCCTTGTCCAAAACCCGAGAATTTTCAGCTCCTAGTCGAACTTCGGCTATCTCGAACCCAATCCCATGGTCCCTTGCACTTTGAGATGACGAGATTCATCTTTAATTTCCAGACCTTTTCAGTGATATGAAAAGGAGCAGATGGGGGGTTAACATCAAGGAGAGAACATAAAATTGTACACCTTACAGATTTTATAGTGGTAAAAAGGATATCACTTCCCATATTATATCAAGAATATCTTCAAAGTATATTTAATAAAGAAACAACACTGTAGGACAATTGATGTACAGTGGAACCCCCGAAAACCGGCCCCTCTGAATACCGGATTCCTCTGAAAACCGAACTTTTACTTTCGGTCCAGAATTTTTGCCTATATATTCAAGTAAAAAAATCCTCTGAAAACCGGACCCTCTGAATTCCGAACACCGGCCGCACTTTCCGGTACGAAACATATATATTCTTGTCAAATTAACCTGCAGAAACCGGCCGAAACAATGTATTACCTGGAAAATCAGTGAACCGTAATACATGTCATCCTTAATCGATCGATGATTGACAGCATTAAATTAAATAACCATTTTAAATAAAGGTGTGAAAGTCGTAAATCAAACAATAATCAGGCATCAATAAAAACATCGGATTGAAATTAAAAACAATTAATTGTAATAAAATAATATGCGCGTGGTACAAGTACATATGTAAGCACATGGCACATTTTATAATACACTTCCGGTTTCACTCTCCGGATCAGATACGTCTTTTCCGGAACCTCCTAAAACCGGACCCTCTGAAAACCGGCCGATTTCTCCGGTCCCACAGCTGTTCGGTTTACAGAGGTTCCACTGTATATTGATATCCTTTAGATGACATTTGGTACATGTATTTCATGTTCAGATTCAATACCTATCATAATATCTATTCCAGTGTGACCTCCACCCCCCTGAGGTTCATTAACAAAAATGGTTTTCTGACTATAGGTAATATTATGATGCATTGCAGGAATGTGGTAATTTTTTATATGGTTGAAATGGAAATGACCTAATTCTTATAGTTCATTGATTATAAGTAATTCTAGAGAGATCATTACATTGATGATAAGTAATTCTAGAGATATGGTTAGTTTTTCTTTTACTGTTTATCAAAGGTCACCTATAATAGGTCTGTAGAATTTTGTCAAAGTCTTGGTTGTTATATGACCTTGACATCTGTATAGTGTCAAATCTCTAGAGCAGATAAGACATATCTGTATTTTTTTATGTTAAGATTGTGAAAATTTCTCCGGGGTATACAGCTTGCTGTTAAAAAAAAAGATTTTGAGATCATTGTTTGAAAATTATGAATATCTATTTGGCTTTAAAAAAAATTATGTAACTTCTTTGTAGTTTGAGTTTAATTTGAAATAATATCTCTTTTACAGTGGAAATCACATCCAGAGAATGAATTACCACAAGCACTGTCATTTTCAAAGCACTTTATAAATTTCCAATAGCACTATAGTCAGTTCAACACAAGTTTTTTTAACCTCCACTAGACACATCTTTCAGAAGAAAATAATTCTGTTTCCGGGCCTGCATATTTGTCCATCTTCAAATTAAAATGTGAAATTCTGTCTGATTGGTTGAAAGAATTTTCTAACACTGAGGTGTCCATTGATTGGTTGAAAGAGTCTTCTTCTTCAGATTCTGATTGAGCTACATGTATATCCTCAATCTTTTTGTCTGTTACTTCCTTGGCTTTGATCAACATTTTAGCTATTCCTTCTAATACTGATTGTCTTCTAAGATGATGAAGTTTGAAAGATGTATTACCTTCAATCATACATTTGAAAAGTCTTTTGTCTGTTTGTTTTATTTGCATTTCTGAAATGAAAGAAATAAAAACCATATAATTTCTATTAACACTGCATTAAGTTACAAAAGTGTGAAATATTACTGTGCATTCTTCATGCACTTTCCTTATGTTAAAAATCAAAAATAAAAACACAAATATCTAATCTGTCTGGCTGTCTTGAACAAAGTTGTCTGTTTTAATGAAATTGTTGAAGTTTTTTCTAATTTCCTTTGTGTTTTTAAAAAATGTGTCTTTCATAATAAATTGGTTAACTTGACTTACACCCAGATCTTATCAACCTTTGCAAAATAAACTAATAAAAAGTGAAAAAAAGTAAAAAGTTTGTTAAAAAATATTTACCTATGAATTTTAATTGCTTTACAATTTTGTCTTGTGTTCTCAGTAATGTTTTAAGTTGATTGTTGTTATATTCTGCCATTTTTGTATAAGACCTGCTTTTCTCAAAAGTAATCAAATTGTTTTTGATTCAAACTCAGCCATAAGAGTTATATTTATACTCAGAAAATTTCACACTTGCAGGTAAGTAATTTTACATTGGTTTGTTTTGACAGCTTGTCAATCCAACTGCCACACCCCCTCTTGTTAATTTCACACTGTGTTCCCTTTGTATTTGCCAAATAATCCATTATCCCTGAGGGTTACACAAGTGAGGTGTTAAAGGGGATTTAATTCTGTGTAGATAATTAACTATGTAATATAATTATATAGAGATCAAAAGACCAATACAAGTTGATCTTTTTCTTCTCTCTCAGGAAATGAAATTGATAAGATCAAAAATATACTGTGAATATTTCTGTTTGAAGTTTATTATTCTAACTGTAAATATTTGATGTTATCTGTACTAGTATTTTCCTGTAATTATGTTGTAGCTTATTTTGTGAGAAATTTTTCAGTTTATTATTGATTTCCAATTGAAGAAATAATTAGTTGCAGTATTCTGACAATTCCTTTTTTCCAGTTTAATAGCTAATATAGGCATTTAACGGTTTGAATAGTTACTACATTTTTAATGTGAAAATATAAATCAGGCCAGAAATTTATTATATAAAAGTTTATATTTAAAACATTTTTGCACAGTTACTGGATTTTTTTATATAGTTCATTTCAAAAAGACTTATTTTTTTCATTCTCATGTCCATACTTATTTTCATCTGAAAATTGTGGTGTAATTTTTAAAAATTTCCCAAGTTCAATATATCAATTCCAAATTTTATGAAATTTTTATGGAAATTTCATCATTGACAACTTATTAAATAGAAACACAATAAAATATTACGACCTTTTTGATTAAATTTATTAAAGCTTTATTTTTTACTATGCTCCATTTTATTCCATTCTTTTTATTTATGGTCTGAAAAACTAAACATATGAACAATAAATGTCTTGGACCTCTTTAACTCACAAAAAGTAGGCATATCATATTATATTTAATTATATAATTTCATGGTATAATTATATATTTTTTATTTGTAACAAATACGATATTTTAAATTTTAATATTAAGAAATAAAAGGTGGCAAATATTTCATTTGTACAACATTCTTTTGGAATAGCAAGAAAGATATTATACTTATAATTTACTGATAAACAAATAAATTATTTGTTTAAAATAATTGATATATTACTTTTAAATTATCTTTTATTTATGTCATTAATTATTGTCAATAACATCTATACAAGATCAAAGAAATTATGATGCAATCCACACCTTTGTACACAGGAAGTTCAGCTGATAGAGATCAAAATTAATATGATTTACTCATAACAATTATGATTATTGATAAATTTGTAACATATTAATTTATAAGTCATATATTAATGTTTTTTTATATGGATATGCAAGACAAATACAATCCTTAGACTTTTATTATAATCTCATTAAATTATTCAATAAAATTGTTATATCTAGAATCATAATTCTCTTTGATAAACTTGTGAATATCTGCCAGGATTTAAATCCTTGATATCAGTTAATGGTACAAATATATTTTCCCATTTTTGTCATTTGTTTCCTATATTAAAAAAGTTACACTTGCTAGGTTCTTGTGATGGATCACATGATTTAACCATCAGAAACAGTTTCTTAGTGCACCCTAGATGTCCTATAAGGGATAATTTATCATTGGGGTTATAATATAACAAAGACTATATATAACTGATCATTAGGTAAAAAGTCGCTTGTTGTCTTCTGGCTTTTATCCATGACTTTTTCTGTGACTTCCTTTCTTACATTTATATATTAGGCAAACTTATTCATTATAATATATACTCTAAATTTTACGGTGATAAAATCAAGAATTTTCAAAAACTCAGGAGTTATAAATTCCCTCATGCACAGCTCTGACCTTGGAAGGCTTTGGTTTTGATCCTGTCAAAGGACTACATAATGATTCATGTATTAAATATTTGAGGAAACATGCATACATGTATCCAATGTCTGCCACTTTCAATTTGAAGAACAGCAATAAACACAATTTCTATGCTGCAATTTCTGTCTTCAAGGTGCATGTTTCAATTTTGTGTAGAGGTCATGTCTATCATATTCTTTCATTTACAACAATGTTAGCTTCATTAGGCTCATTCAAACAGGTAAAAGTAAACTGTCTAACACTGAAAAATGTCACTACTTCTCCCACTGACAATGTAGGAGTAACCTCAAACTTATTTGGAGACATTACTTTACATGAATCATTGTTTTTCAAATGAAAATCGTCATTATTGTGATATTCATTGAATATATCAATGAAAGTTCTTGAATTGTTAAACGGAGCTATGGTTACACTCCACTAATTATCTTAGTTTCAGAGAAATGCACCCCCAGAATTTTATTAATTATTAGAGTTGGTAAAGTTTGACTACATGATAGATAAATAATAAATGTCTTAACCTCAAAATTGTAATATTGACTGAAAGAGGATACATTTTAGTTTAAAAAAATACGAAAACATTAACTGATTTTGCTTCGGACAAGTAATGGGAGGTCATAAACTGGGACTTGTGAATTGACATGTGGTGTGTAAAACTTTGACAGTGATAATCGGCATGTGCACTGGTAAGTTAAATTGCGAAAAAAAAGAGCCGGAAAAGTAAACCTTTTTTTTTCCCACATATGTAATGGAATTTTATGCAGAATCTGAAAAATTAAGTCTCAATTGGATTGAAACACTGCATCAGACCTCAATTTTAAGCCGAAGTGGAGTCAAATTTAACATTTTTAAAGCTTTTTTAATGAAAATTTTTGAAATGTTGCTATGCCAACTAGGTTTCCATGGATATTTATTTATTTTATCATGATTGAAACAATGCTAACATAATGGCCTTTCAGAATATATATATATATGTATATGGGTATTATTTACTCTGAAAATGGCACAAGACCATGATATTTGTTAGCTCACTTCACATAGAAAATGGTTCTATTAATTTGTGGAGTGCAACCTATGACATTTTTGTCTGCTTTTAAATGGGGACACTGTTAACAAAGTTGGCGACAAAATGCTGGCAATGCTGGCACTGGAGGCTGCCATTGTTGTTTAATACGATAAATACTGGTACCGGTGACGGAAAAGGCGGGAATTTCCGGAATTTCAGAAAATTGCCAATAAAAAATTTTAGGGTCGCGACGATAAAATAAGGGTCGGTCGGGTGACCGTAAACACACTTATTTTTTTTTTTGGCCTGAATGCCAAACCAAATGATTGAGAGAAAAAATTCAAGATAGAATAGATGATATTTATAAATTTAAAGCAGAGTCAAGAAATGTACTAACTTAAAAAACCATTTTCTGAAACTCATATATACAGGACACTGTCCCTGTTTCAGATGATTAGACTGAGTCAAAAGTGAGTACTAATACAGCCACATGTGCCAATATTACTATATTTTTTAAATTTTGTTTATTATTAAAATGCATTTCGACATATAATTGATATTTTATTTTTGAAATAATAAAAAGCTTACTGCATCTAATGGAAAGTAGTTTTGATCCATGATGGCTTTTTTTTCAGTGTATTTCATATTGTGTAAAGATTTGTGACAACTATTGCCATGACAAAGGGAAGAATAAGACAACTTTATTGGAGCATGGGTTAGCAATAACTTTGTCAAAGTAAGTGAATACCAATATGTTCTAATTTACTGATGGATTGCAACACAATTTATTTTGTTATTTCATAGCTTCTGTTTCCTTAACATTCTGTATTAAGGCTTTATGAGGAGACGTTATCAGCGACAGCAGGACTTATCAGCAACCTCACAATATGAGAGCAAGACTTATTATCGATGTAACAATGTGAGAGCAGAAATTATCAAGCTTACCTCCAGAAGAACGACAAAGCGTAAAAAATGTCTTATATGGGCGACTAAAATGTACAGAATTTGTACGATAAACAGATTATCAGGTTTTCTGCGTAAAGATATTGTAAAATATCAGCCACTCGACACAATATGAATCTTTTAGGATAGTTCGCTGTGCTCACTCGCCAAAAAGCTTCATATTGTGGCTAGCGGCTGATATTTTACGATATCTATGTGCAGAAAACCCAATAATGTATACATATACCAATACCTCATTGGTTTCATCCTAGCTGTGTGTCCTACATATATTGGTTTCATCCTAGCTGTGTGTCCTACATATATTGGAAACTCCATTTTCCGAAGTAATTCAGAAATCTTTTTCAGAATATTGATGACAAGTAACATCTTCAAAAAAGATATCTGACACATTTTCATTTTTTCTTCTGCTCATTTGTTGTCTTTAATACCCTGTGAAATTCCTGCATGGATTAATCAGTGCATTCATGTTTGCATCTCACATGATAGGTGGTGTTAAAAATTGTAGTCCACATAAAGAAAGTATTTTAGTTGTAGGAAATATTTATTTATAAAAGAAAATCTGTTTTTAGCTCACCTGCCCAAAGGGTCATGTGAGCTATTGTCATCACTTGGCATCCATTGTATGTCTATAATTTTTTACATTTTGATCCTGTCCTCTGAAACTGCAAAGCCAAATGAAATGTAGCTTAGTATGAAACATATGTTGATGGAGCTGAACATAACCTAATGTAAAAGTTAACCACAGACATTTTCCAAACATAAAAAATAACCTTATTTTCACCCAATCACATAACAGATAGTTGACAACCCCTATGATGTTACCATGACTATACTGACTGTGTCTGAAAAATGATTTTAAATGTAATTGTGAAGATTAAAACCGAACATATATTTATATCATGCTGTCAATTTTTTTTCAGAATACTGAGTTCTAATCAGATATCTAAGGATACCAGAAAGAGTTGTCAATCTTTGCATGATTCTCTAGTCATCAAAGTACCTCATAGCACTTCTATTACCAATAGACCAACAGGCCACCATCAGGAGCAATCATTAAACGGGTAAGGAAGAGTTGTGATCAATATAATTTATACTTACATGTAATATTTGACTTGTGAATTGCCAATAACAGGAATTTGAAGCGCTGTTTACCTTTTTAAAAATATGATTCACAGTGCATTACAAAAGATACATAAACAACATTGTAGCATTTCCATGATTCAGTGATTTTGGTGCGATGAAAATACCATTTGCAATTAAAATTCTTTCTGCTGTCAACATGATTATATTATAGGTCTCCAAAAATACCCTGTGACTATTGAATTACACTTACTAAATTATAATCCTGATTTCATTACAAGCTTGTACATTATAAACAAACTCTAACAAATAATGATCACTAGTCTAACAACGCTGAGGTTGGCAGTTTGAATCTTACTATATCGACCTAAAATAAAATCTCTTGATCTCTTGATCTCTTGATCTCAGACAGATGATTTTTCAGAAATGGCAAGGTAGATAGGGAATTTATTTTTTTAGTTTATTTTTTTTTCAAAAGAGGCAAGGATTTTCAGTTTGTGTTTATTTTGGTGACATACAAATATAGTGTGAATCCATTCAATTCTATGATGTTTTAATTAAAGAAGTGGGTTATCTGCTTTCAACACCTCAAATTTCCTCCATTTCTCTTGCAAACACTCTTCTGCAGAGCTCTATGATATCTAGAATGAACAGGCAGTATCGTCAATGGAATGATTTGTTTAGAGCAAATATTCAAGTAAAACTCACTTTTATTTTTGTTTTGACTTGATCAATGTCACAGAACACTTAAAAATTGAGTCTGGGTTGTCCGATGCTTGAAATATACTTTTGGTGCCAAATTTCAAATTTTATTTTTATGGAAAAATACTGGAACGGCCACAAGTTTTTTCAGGAAATTAAATAAACTCGTTCTGTTGACAACTTTTTAAGTTGGGGCAGTGGTGTCTGATTACCAGATATTTAAGTTTAGATTTCCTAATGGTGAGGTGTATTGAATTCCATTCTTGTCTATCAGATATTGCCTGTTTTCTTGCCTGTCGTGGGTATTTCCATATACTCCAGATTCTTTCATCAATAAAACCCAGCTGAGTGCAAAGTGGTTTTAAAACCCTAACAAAACAAATAATTTCTACTTTTTTTAGCCTGATTTAGCCAAAATTTGCTTGCCTTATACAGTCAAACTTTGCAGCTTGATACTTTTCTAAACTTTTGTATATAATGTAGATTGTATAAATTGCTGCTTTAAAAGAGTAGAGGTTGGACACAAATTAACAAAACCATGATTTTAAGGAAGTTATTTCCTTTTTAGGATAGGCATACAATTAATATCAACTTTTTGTCCCAGTTGACATATCTGTGTAACTATTTAATATTTGGATTGTCTGTGTTTTTGCATTCTTATTATCGTTTTCAGATCGGTACCAGAAATTCATTGGGTGCAGAACACATTTCGTGTGGTGGTTAGTGTGAAGATCAAAGCAGTGCACACATGTGATGTCATTTACACATCAAAGTCAATTGAATTCAGGTGAACTTCACAAATAATTAATTTTTTTAACATTTGTTAACATTCGAAGCTGCATCTAAATATCGAAAAAAACTTATATTTAGCTTTTATATTTCTTTCATAAGGTTGATTTAAATTCATTGAAATAGAGTACATTTACTGTAGATGTCATATAAAAATTTCACTTTAAATCGTCATTTCTCAAAATCTAATCCCTAGGATTTTCTATAAAAATTATATGTTATTGCTTTCAACTTTTTCGTTTCTGTTGTGGAAGTCATTCAACTATAGGTCCTGTCTGTAAAAACACTAAAAATCTACACTTTCGTTGTGACGACATTATGCTTATTTTGGCTTTTTGACGGTTATTTTAACTTTTCATACAGTTATCAATCTAATATACTAAAAAAACGAATCTGGTGACCCCCAATAGATTTTATATCAATAAAAAGAGAATTTCAATGGCAATAATATATCTTTTTTTTTAAATTCTAGGGACTGGATTTTGAGAAATCATAATTTAAAGTCTAAACATTTGACTTTTTGGAGTGATAACTGCATGCATCCTATGTATTTACCCATCTGTTTGCCAAAACCTGAAACACCATATTTAGGGAAAATTTAAAGGGACAGACAGATGCAGTTCAACATACTCTAGTTGCATGCCAAATTTTATAAAAATCTTAAATATAGCCCAATTATGTACCTCCTACCTTAAATATTTTGATTCATTGAAAAAATGAAGGTTCACTGTGAAGTCATCATTTTGCTATTTTTTAATGACAGGATTTGGTGATATTTAAAAAATATTTAATTCCAATCTTTACATTACAGAACCAAAGTAGTTGATGGTAAACTGTATAAGTTTTTCTATGAACTCTATGATGATATAATTCCTTCCAAGTGTAAATATGAAATTAAAGGAAGTGAGGTCAAAATTTCCCTCCGTAAAGTAGAGAAAGGAAAATGGCCACGATTACTCAGGCAAAAACAAAAGGTATGCAATAAAAAGTTTACTTTCATTATATGAAAGATACTTAAATGATCATTTTTCCATAGTTAGATCTCCATTTTTACTTAAATTTAAAATTGTCAGTTTGCATTAATAATTTTCAAAACAGTAAGAAACTTAGCCTCTGAATGAGTACTTCATTATGGTGTGTCACCAAGTAATGTCAGATGTTTATCTTCAAGGTCACAAACTGTTTTGACTTTATGAATCCCAAAGATTTGATTTTTGTTATCATTTGGTGAAATAATTTAGTTTTATTTATTTTAGCCATCAAACATCAGTGTTGATTATGAGAGATTCCTGGATAGTTCATCAGATTCAGAGGTGTGTGATGACGACAGACCATTTGTCTTAAAGAAAAGTAAGTTCACACTACTGTCTAAATGCTAAAAATTATTAGACAGTTTTTTGTAGGTTAATTAACCTTGATTATTTGTCCAATAAAATGTAGAAATTTTAACATTGTTTAAAAGGGTTATATTTTTTAACAGCAAATATTATTTTGAATGGGGAATTTACAATGGAGAAATAAATGCATTCAAAAAATTCTGTAGTTGAGTATTTTTGTTTCTCTGGAAGACATGATTGAACAAAATCAGGTAAGTTCTATTGTATTAGTTACGAATTAGATAAGTGGATTTGTCTGCCAAGTACTAAGAATATTCAAAAGGTTTTAGGTACTAAAATTGTAAAAAAAAAAAATCTGTTCCACAGAGGTTGACAGAGAGTTAATCTTCACAGGTTTGGCTTTGATCTCAGCTTGTTAGACATAATTTTTCAATATGAGTTTATTCATTGCATCAAAGATATCAGAAGATTTTCTTTTTTTTTATTCGTGAAAACAAACTTGCTTCTTGAGGACTATGGGGATGTTAATTTTCATGTAAGATTGTTAAGTAGAAAGTGAAACAAAGCAACAGTAAGTCTTTTTTTTTTTTAACTTTAACAAGTTTAATGTACCTGTTAAGGGTCACATGGTGTAGTGATTGGTACATGACTATAAATTCATTGACCTTAAAATTAGGTTGAGAATTTGAAGAACCAAGAGAAGTATTAACCCAAAAAAAAATGACCAGAACAAATGGTTCCAGAAAGCCACCAAGATTTGACTGTATATAAAGCTTCGCTGTACAATGAATATGCAGTATATGTACATTGTATCCTTAAAAACGGGTAGAAATGTGAGGCCCAGCATTTCCCACCTGTTTTGCAGGGAGTACAAATAAAACTTTGAATACCAATTGTTGTGGTTTTCATTAGTGCATTGAACTAAATATTGGGAAAAATACATATTTCATATTCATTACTGGATAATTTCAAAAATACAAAATTCTGAATCCTCAAAACAGCAAATTTTTACTAAACCACACCAATGTTTGAAAATAAATTAATCCACAGGATTAATTATGGACTACATTTTAGCATAGAAATCAACTTAATCATAGTTGTAATAAATGAACTGGTGATGTATGTATCTTTTTTTTTTCAGACAAGAAAAAACAGTTACCTAGCAACATGAAAAGGCCAAAGAAAACAGGTGAAGAAAATCTGAACGAGGACAGCAGTGAAGACTCGTCTTCTGTGTCTGATGAGGAACTTAAATATAAGACTTCAGCTGACTATGATCCTTATGATATCTTCAATTGAAATACTGAACCGTAAAGAGAGGATATTGCCAAGATTAACTTTGTTTTGTCTACCTCAAAACTGCATGTTTCATTCAGTTCAGTCCAGGTTAATTAGCAAACAAAATACATGTGGCTTTTTTAATTAAGATGAATAATGCAGGTTTTTTTATGAAGGTTTTAATAACAGCCATGTTAAATGAGGTGATAAACTTTAGAAGTATGCAGTAAATGTATCTTCATGTACATGTATTTTATGTTTTTATGCAGAACAGAACAAATATTTTAAGAAAAAGCAAAGAAATGGGGAAAACAAATTAATGAGACACTTGTGAACATTTGTTATGAAGTAGATATATATGAGTAGATGTATTTCATAATGAAGAACTAAAGAATATGAATATTGATATCTCAGAAATTCAGTATTTCTGCAATTTTTTTTTACTGAGAGGTCTTTCATGGTTTTCCAGTGCATATGAACAATGTTATACATGTATTTTAAGAAAATACCATTGGAATCAATTAGTTTCCTTTGTATTAATTTTTGTGATTGAGGACACATTTGGAGTCTGAATTTTGGGAATTTTTCAATTTTCTACTATTACATAGATGCCAACCATTACGATTTTTCTGTAATTGTTACAAATTTCAGGTAAAAATTACGGTGGTACGGTTTATAGTCTATCATTACTGATTTCTATTCATTACCAGTCCAAAACTGTTCCTGGTTTAGATTTTAATCTTTCATTAGGTTAGACTCCACAAATTAATAGTACCATTTTCTATGTGAAGTGAGCTAACAAATGTGATGGTCTTGTGCCTTATTCAGAGTAAATAATACCCATATACATACATATATATTCTGAAAGGCCATTATGTTAGCATTGTTTCAATCATGATAAAATAAATAAAACATATCCATGAAAACCTAGTTGGCATAGCAACATTTCAAAATTTTTCACAAAAAAAGCTTTAAAAATGTTAAATTTCACTCCATTATTGAGGTCTGATGCAGCATTTCAATCCAGTTGAGACTTAATTTTTCAGATTCTGCATAAAATTCCATTACACATGTGGGGAAAAAAAGGTTTACTTTTCCGGCTCTTTTTTCCGCAATTTTACTTACCAGCGCAGGTGCCGATTATCACTGTCAAAGTTTTACACGCCACATGTCAATTCACAAGTCCCAGTTTATTACCTCCCATTACTTGTCAGAAGCAAAATCAGTTAATGTTTTCGTATTTTTTTAAACTAAAATCTATCCTCTTTTAGTCAATATTACAATTTTGAGATTAAGACATTTATTATTTATCTATCATGTAGTCAAACTTTACCAACTCTAATAATTAATAAAATTCTGGGGGTGCATTTCTCTGAAACTGAGATAATTAATGGAGTCTAACCTTACAGGTTATTATCGTGTAAAGATAAAGCGCAATAGAGAGTCTGAATTTTAAATACTTTCGGGATGTCTCAGTATTATTTGCTTTATAAAACGTTCTGTTTGGTTTTTGTAAGATTCCGAATATATTGATGAACACAATGATATTCTATGAATAATTATGATTACTGAAAAAAGTTGCAAATATTACTGACAACTCAGATTGTTTTTACTGATAGGACCAAAAAGGGGTTGGCATCTATGCTATTAAAACATTATATAAGACATTAATTTCATTGTATACTTGAATTTGTAACTCAGCAGAACTTGTCTTGAAAATTGGTTCCATTCAAATCTAATGAAATATAATGAATATACAGTATAGAAAATGTTAAATATGTTTTTGCAGAAATGAAAAATCCATGTCATATTTAAATGAATTTTGATTTACCCCTAATTTAAATATTCAGTGTATGGCTGAGGTGTAAGCAGAGTCCTTTTCAGAAATAAATGTACTAATCAGCTATACTAAGAAAATGCTCTGAGGTTCTAGTCATTTATGTTTTACATATGGGTTTTATTGTAACAAAACTAATATTTGATATTTGATTGTATTCTTAACTGTTCATCTATTTTACTGAGTAGAACTATTTGACTATATACAGATTTAATTTTCAAAACACATATAGAAAGCCGTCTGCACTCATTTTTATGTTGTTTTCCTTATGGCTAAGTTTCTGATGGGAAATTTTAACTGTGTTCGTTTGCCAAATTGATCAATAGTTTCTAAAAAATCAGGAAATCTTTTATTAACTGATTGAAAGTTTATGTAATTCTTTTTTTATCTTTTCACTTTTTAACAAAATTTCTACGAGGTAAAAAATTTGTTGGTAAGTTTTTCTCATTTTTTTTTTCCAAAGCAATCTGGAAACAGGATTAGGAAGAAACAACAGAAACATGTATTTTTATGATCTTGAAATGGGTACTTAAAATTTAACACAGAATACTGTTCCATCAATTGTTTTGTTTTAACAATGGAAATTATAAAAAAAAAAAAGCATTATGACTTAGGGAACAACCATTTAATTGCAATGGCAAAGAATAAAGATTTAAAAAAAAAGGCTGACTTCTTCAAAGTGTGGTGAGAATAAGAAATGTGAAATTTTTTGAAAAAAAGTAGGATTGAATACTACTGGAATCAAAAGTAGTATATTCATGTATCAAATGATTGTTCCCATAGTAATTTAAATAATTTTCAGCCTTTTAAATTTAAACTGAACTTGCATTCAATTTTATGTTATAAGTTTATAACATACATGTATAGCAAAGTTATTGTCTTAACAAAATCATAAAATGTTTAGTTACATAATCTACACTGTAATAGTGACAATCCTGAAATGTAACTTCTCCAGGATTTCCATAACAGTTTATTTATTTTTTGTTTGCTTAACCTTCACTGGCAGATATTTCATTGTGAAACATAACTGAGGGTATTAATGAGATTTATATATAGTGAATAATAACCTTAAAAATTCATGAATAGCAGCCTAAAAAAATACTGTTGTCAGTTGTAGATTATACATACTTTTTTAACTCTAGAATTAAAGCTGAGAAAGGGGTGTGTATTATATAGTGCTACAGGCCCACAAGACTTTTTCTGGCGACTTTTCGTTGTCAGTTCAAGAGAACAACTTCTTACATATGATAGATCGCCACCATTGTCAACATTATATATCCATATTTGATGAAAATATATTGAAACCAACAACTGAGATTAAAATTCATACCTCCAATAACTCTTTGAAAAGAGCGTTAAGACAATGAAAAGGTATTCCTGTTAGATTTTTATTTTTGACTGCCATTTTTGTTTGTATCGTTGTCTGGTTCCCGGTGTCATATTTTGTTTATATTCAAAAAATATTCCGGTATCAGATCAAGGTAGAGATGTTGCGTAATCGATATTTATAAATGATTTACACAATTCAGTAATAAAATAAAATAAACGTTTATGATACTTGACGGCACTAGTTTAAATATTGTTTCACTAAATTTTCTTTGTGACCATATAGAGAAAATAAAAAGTAAAGAAAAAAGAATCTATGAACAATTTGATTAATCAAGACATCAAATAATTTGTTATTATCATAGGTCAGATGAAAGATTATTTGTTAACGTTTTGTGTCACAACTCCTACATTATCACAGACATTGACTTCCTGGACAGAGCCTGGTTCCTCAAATAAAATATGCTCACACAGGGGTATGTTGCTCCTTAGACCGAGATTGCTGCAGGAAGCAGAGACTGCTTACTCTTCCAGAGTACCTGAGTCTACCCCCGGTTTTTTGGTGGGGTCCATTTTGTTCATATGTTTTTAGTTTTTAATTATAGTGCATGTATTGTTTTGGTCTTGTCTTCGTTGTTCTCCGGAGTTTGTCAGTTGTTTCGATTTTCCCTTCATTTGAAAATCCCTTTGGTATTTCCTGACTTTTCTTATTACATGCATGAACATGTTGATGTGATTTGAATGTAATCAGTGGTTTGTACTAGACTGACAAACTGAGTCAGATTTGCAATGTGGTAGGTTACAAGGTAACAGTCTGCAGAAAGATAAATTATGACCATGCCAAGCAGTATTTGCTTTCACTCCTAAATGCTGCTTGCTTGGCAGAGAAACAGGAAATATCAATTTTAAATCCTTAACCTAGAGATGGACATAAATAATTGTAGTTTGTTAAGGTTTAATCTGCTTGCAGGGCCATTTTAATTTTGGGTCTCCATCTCACCAATTGGTCACACCGTGGAAACGAGAAACTAAGTCATGATAAAGTGTGTGACTCGGACCTGAGCTGACGAAGATTAACAGGTTTTTACTGTGACAGTTATTTAGGAGCCTGTCATCTTGTGTGGAACACCTGGTGTGGTGAAGTCATAATGTTTTTACTCCGCCCAAATACTGCTCAATATTTACAACTTTTTCAACCATCAAAAGGTAATTTGAATTCAGTAAATTTAATTCCATAAATGTTTAATTTATTTATGGTAATGGATTCAGAAAAAGTTTAAATCAATTTATTGTAATTCATTTCTACCAGGTTTCCCCCCGGATTATTATTTACTCTTTTTTTTCTTGAAGAATTATTTTATGTGCTAATTATCTTACTCTCACTCACCATGGAACAATGATTTTTTGTCCCCATCAGATGGACTGTCTTGATTTTATTTTACTATCCTTCGCAGAGATATTGGCTGCAATATCACCAGCTCGGCGTTAAAAATGTTCAATGAATCAATATTTTGCCATCCTTACCAATGTCATCTTGAAATCCCAAATTCCTTCAGTTCCCTTGGCTTTAACATCGAAGGCAATAGACAATATAAAAATAATAATCACAATTTATCAAAAATTCAAGAATTAAAAAGGTTTAAAAAATCTGAAATTTTCTAAAAGCATTTTATGTTTGCAATATGCAATTTCTTAAAGGTAGAAGTATCAAGAGTTACCATTTACATTAATGCATAACTCTTTCTGTGAAGAAATTTAATATCAGCTTTGTAGCAAGCTGCACCTTCAGCAGACCTTTGTTTTATCCCTGTTAAAGTGAAATTCGGTTTTGGAAGTCTAAATTTGTTCATTACAGGGCTGCAAAAGTATCATTTCCACTCTTTTTCCCGGTTGTCAAAATTAGGTCTGCTTCAGCTGCTGGCCCAAAAGTGTAGTGGAGTAAAATCTTTCTAACTGTAAAAAATTATACATAACCAGTAATCCTTTTCTAGTAAAATATGTTTTGGATTTGAAAAAAAATGGTATATCATCAGTATAAGTGGTTTGATTTTTTCATTTTACGCATTGTCTTGTTTGAATCCAGTAAGTTCAGTTTGGTATAGCAACTAGCCCACCGATACAGTGCATGAAAAAGTTTTTGGCATCAACTTTTGTAGAATTGGGTCATGTGCAGCACAATAAAAAGAAATGCAATTTTTTATATCTTTGTAAATATAATAGGAGTAGTTTAGTTATTAGAACCATTAAATTCGTAATAATATTATTTCACTTTGATGTAAAAATAATGTAAATTTAAGGATGTTTGCTGGTCATGCTTTTGAATTTTTGTCAGATGTTCAGAATCATCTGGTTTTATCCATTTGAATGACATAATTATTTTTCCCGCTAACACCCAATTTTTCTTTTCATAAATCTTTTGCATGGAGAATAATAAGCCATTTGTAAAAATCTTATAAAATCTTTGTTATTATTTAATGGTTTTTGAGAAATAAAACTTGTCAATAATAAAGCTATGTAAAATCAAGAGAGCATATTTTTCCCGCCAAATTTTCAATGACTTATATCTCGAAAACTAGCACACAGACCTATAAATATTTTTTGATCTTTTAGTTTCTTTATAAATCCACTATCAATATTTACCAGTATTATGAAAAGCATGTTATTTTGAAACTGAGCAGCGAACATCCTTCAAACTTCAGTGCCAAGAATTCAGGTTGTTATGCTTTATCAGTATTTTTATTATTCAGTCATAACTTGGTAATTGGATATTCATTATTATAAAAAAATGTAGTTGTAAACTGATGTGCAATGTTTCTCATTTTGCCAGTTGATTGTTTTGTGAATCTTTCCTAATTTTTTTTCTCTTAGTGATGTTTATTTTTTGTCTTTGATGTGTATTTGTTCTGTGTCTATGTTGTTGCATACATTATATTCTTATATTTTCAAATTGAGCAAAGGAAATGCCTTGAAGAATCTTGGTTAAAATTATGTTATTGTTAATTATTTGATTTGTTAATTTTATTATCTAAATTTTTCCTCATGAATGCAAACCAAAAAAAGATAATTTTCTGTTTAATTAACCTAATTTTCCAACATAAAAATAGAGTTATTAGTTTGGCAGACAGGCGGGCAGCTCCAAACACTAATGAACAGAATCTAGTTTGGTGTCACTCAGACAGCCTTTTGTTGAATTGTTCTGTCCTTAGATGGTTTTGGCGTTTTTTTGAATTTCCTGTTCAACTTTTTGGATTGTTGTTTTGGTTTTCAACATTTTAGGCCTTAAGTACAACTGATGAGTCTGAAATGGACAAAATGGGTACATTTTGTGCATCAAAATTGGTATAAAAAAAGAGGACAAATACACCTAAGGAGCAATACAAAAAATGTAATCCATTGGACAGACAAACCTGGGAAGACAAATAAACAACCACAAGCACAACAAATAAACACAGAAAACTAAAAAACAATGAACAACACGAACTCCTATCAAAACCAGGAGTGAACCCATGTGCTCCGGAAGGGTAAGTTGTTCCTGCTCCATATACGGCACCCGTCGTGAGGTTCAACAAAATCAATCCAGGGGAAGTCACAAATTGGTGGAGGCACATGAAAGGTTACGACAGTGGGAAAAGGTCCAACATCATCTTAGATATTGGAACACTGTAATGGTCAATCAATTCGTGATGACGACCATAAAATTTCCTAAGTGATGACATCAACTTATCCCTGATAAAACCCTGGTTAAGAAGCTTTTGTGACAGCAGTAATCCTCTTTGTCGAAAGTCAGGGTAACTCACGCATGCCCTTGAAAATCGGATAAGCTGAGAAACGTAGACGCCGTATAGATGCTGGTGTATTGCTAAAGAATTTTATTTAAACAAGAGAACACAATTTTTAATTCCTGAATGAAATTTAATTTATTGTTAACTGAAATAATCTACAGTCAATAAAGTTTGGGAGTTTGAAATCAGCCCATAGCAAGATGTGTTTGACTCCAAATCTAAATTAACAATTAGTGCTGTTATGTTAATCTATTAAAAATATGTTATGTACCGCCAATAATAACTGGCAGTCATATTTAGCATGAAAGTGTTGTAAAATGCCAATAGACCAAAACAACCCCACATGTAATAAAATTGTTACTTCAGAACATGCAACACGAAAATTCCATAAAGCAATTGTTAATGATAGCAAAGGAAGTTTAGACTAGGGTACATTTATTGTTGAGCAGCGTATATCAAGTTTGTTATGTTTTTGATATAATTTTTTTGTTATTTTGTAAAAGGAGAAACCTTTCAATACAATGTAAATAATAATGTTTAAGTGTTTAGAATTGCTATTCCAAGAATTATACAGGCCTTATTATTGAGGTCTTTTGTGTTTTAGCTCAACTGTTCACTTGGCATCCTTTGTCCATCATCAGTTGTCCATACTTTTGTAAAATATCGAAAAAGAATACCGAAGTGACAAAACAGTGGAAAAGTCAGAAAAATCAAAAGTCAAATTCAAGACAAGCTCATGAGAATGGAACATAACAAGCAAATGTCACGAGGATACATGTATAATTAAATGAAAAAAATTAATACAATAAACTAAACAGGATTGGAACAAGACAGCACAGAACCTAAAGCACTAGCAATGTGAACTCCCTATCAAAACCAAGAGTGACATCATGTGCTCTGGAATGGTAAGCTTGTTCTGTCCCCTTAGCGTGCCAGTGAGTAAAATCCAGTGTAGTATCAATTCCAGAAGAGCGTTAAATCTAACTGAAGATATCTAGTCTCATACATGAGATAGAAACTTCGTATCGGCCAATCAATTTTTAGCTCACCTGACCTGAAAGGTCAAGTGAGCTTTTCTCATCACTTGGCGTCCGTCATCCGTCGTCGTCGTTACAAAAATCTTCTCTGATGAAACTACCTGGCCAAATTGAACCAAACTTGGCCACAAGCATCATTAGGGTATGTAGTTTAAAAATTATGTTCAAAGACCCCGCCTGCCAACCAACATGGCTGACATGGCTAAAAATAGAACATAGGGATAAACTGCAGTTTTTGTCTTATATCTCAAAAACTAAAGCAATTAGAGCAAAACTGACTGGGTAAAAATGTTCATCAGGTCAAGATCTACCTGTCATGAAATTTACAGATGAATCGGTCAACCCTTTGTTGGGTTATTGCCCCTGAATTGTTAATTTTAAGTAAATTTTTGCAGTTTTAGTTATTATCTTGAATATTATTATAGTTAAAGACAAATTGCAAACAGTAAAAATGTTCAACAAAGTAAGATCTACAAATAAGTCAACATGACCAAAATCATTGATTGGCCCCTCATAGGAGTTTTTGCCCATTAAAGACGGCATCCAGCGTAAACTTTTAAAGATCTTTTCCTCTCAAACCAGTGGGCCAATTGAGACCAAACTTTGCTGGATTTGTACTTGGATGGCCCCCTTCCAAAATTATGTCCGGCATCCCCGACTTTCAACCGACATGGCTGATGTTACTAAAATAGAAAAAAGGAAGGGATGAATTTAAAAAATCTATGTAACTACATGGCGAATTGGAACCAGACTTGGCTGCAATGGTCTTTAGGTTGTCCTCTTTAAGAATTTTGTACAATACCAAGATGACCGCCACAGCCCAACTTAGTTTAATATAGGACCATATGGAAAATTCATTTAAAAATCTTGTCTGAAACTTCTGATCATGAGCCAATTGGAACCAGATTTAGTAGCAATGGTCCTCTTTCAGAATTGTGTCCGATGACCCGGACGATCATCCAAGATGGCCGCCACAGCCTAACTTAGTTTAGCATAGGACCCTATGGGAAAATTCATTTAAAAAATCTTCTTGTCTGAAAGCACTCAGCCAATCGGAACCAGACTTGGCAACCATGGTTATTAGATTTTCAGAATTATATGTCCAATTATACAGACGTTTGTTTCTTAAGTGCTTTTATGGATGTTGATTGGCAAATTGAATCCAGGTGAGCGATACAGGCTCCTGGGAGCCTCTTGTTTACATTGGGCATTGTTATAAAGATATTATATTGAATCAAAATTGTCGTCATAGAATGTTTATTGTACAATTAAAGTGCCTTTGTATTTTAAAAAGGGTGAATAGAATCAGTTGCATAGTTTTTCAAGCTTTTCATTTATACTGAATTAAAATTTTAATAAAATAAAGATGTTACAATACATCTAAAGTTTTTTTTTCTATGTGGCTTTGGTTTGTATATGTTAGTATAGTTAGAGAGGGTGGGGGGGGAGTAACAACAATTTCCACCATTTCAGAATTTTCTCTGTATGAAGTACCTTATATTGATGCAAATCTTGTCTGTAGTGAGTCAGTGTGTTTCAGTTATAAAGATTGTGGATAATGGTGAACCACACAGCAAAGAGTACTATATATTTTGAACATACATGTACGTTTATTATCCCCTCTCCAACGAAGGCATATAGTAAAGCTACAGTCCTACAGTTTGTAACACCCTTGTGAACACTCTAGACATCCTTCAAGGGATTTTGACCAAACTTGGCACATACTTAGTTTTTATGAATATCTAGAATCCTATTGATTTTCAAGGTTACAGCGTAACATGTAAATTATTTACACCCTTGTGAGCACACTAGAAGCAACATCCTTTAATGGATTTTGACCAAACTTGGTAGATATGTAAATCCAACTACGTATATACCACTTAGATTTTTAAATTGAAAGGTTCGAGGTCACAGGGTCACATCCTTTTTTACGGCGAGGGGATGCCACTTTGACGTCTATATTATCTATTTTTTCCTAAATCAGCCCTTTTGATTGAAAAAATGTGTATTGCTTTGCAAAAAGGGCTTAAAATTCACTCCCATTATAATGTTTCTGTGTATATAGATATAGAACTAGAATGTTATCATTGCAGTCCCAGAAAAATACCATATTTATAAATTTTGGGGTTTTTGTGGCATTAAGTAAACTGGAAAATTTATTCATTTTAAATAGTAAATTGCATAAATAGGACTTTAGATCACACCTGTAATATACAATTTTTGAAATTCAGTCCACGTGGGTTTCAATTTGTTAACATAAAAATTGTAAAAATCATTGCTCGTCTAACAGTGTATGATTTTGTTTGTTAAGTTTAGTTTTTTACGCCGTTTTCAACACATTTGGGTATTTCGCAGGGGCCAATTTTATTGGTGGAGGAAGCCGGATTATCCGGAGAGAACTACCGACCTTCGGTAGGAAAATTGGCAATCCTTGTCAATTTAGATCGGAGTCGAACACGACCCGCCGCAGGTGAGATTCGAACTCACAACCTCAGTGTTGACAGGGTAGTGATCTTTAGTAGTCATTACGAACTACCTAGACCACTCGGCCACCAGAGCCCCAACAGTGTATGACTGATCCAATGAAATAAAAAGAGGAATTAGGTCACAAGCTTAAATTCACAATTTTCGAAATTCGACCCCTGCGGGCCCTGTTTTCGCAAATATTCCGAGATTGTGCTTTTCCCACAAAATTATTCTTTATATTCCTTTAGTTTTCCTGCTTAGTAACTATAAGAAGTCTATATCACACTTTTTGCTTAATTAAACCCTTGTTGATCTTAAGATAAATAGATCAAGTTCAGGGAAACTCTTGCTAAGGGTGTAACCTTGAATATTTGGACAAACTTCTTGTAGATTGAGGTAGTTGAAAGGTTGCTTTTGAGATCTAGGTCAAAGATCACTGTCCACCTTTAATTGAAACGAACTTTTACAAATGGAATAAAAGTATGGATAGGAATGTGAAATCTAGATCTGTCATACTTGACAGGCTGTTCCTAATACTAAAATTGCTGAATGAAATCGATAAAAATCAACACCATATTTTTGTAAGGAATATATTGATATAAAATATTAGTATTTACATTGTTACATGTAGGTTAACTTGCAGAAAATAAATTTGATAATTATAGATTAATACATGGCCTTTTTCATATTGCCCTTGTTATCAGGCCGAGACCTTGATATCGGCCCCGAGGAACGATATCGGTTCATGGCTGATAACAAGAGCAATTTGAAAAAGGCCATGCATTAATCTATCACATATTTCGCCTCAGTCCAATATGGCTTGCCTCGGACCAATAACTTAGCCAATATGGAAAACCTTACGCAAAATACTATAATATTGGAACGAACCCAGTATTTTCCCTGCTTCCATCCCGGATAGTAAGATCGATAACACGCTGAATATTTAATGTATGGCGACAAAATGTCGAAGATTTCGCATCTCATTACATGTAGGTCCATTACATACAGAGGTAATTGGTTAATTGGTGTTTTGAGGAAAAGACATACATGTATTAAACACAAAGAAAAAAAGTAACGGCAGTGGATTTCTGGGATTTTAAAACAATGAACCTAAGAATCGAGGTTTTAACTTGCCGTAGAATTGAGGTTTTTTATCTTGATGGTGTCACTTAACGAAGCGTTGGTAG
The DNA here is from genome assembly GCA_028015205.1 of Mytilisepta virgata. Lineage (NCBI taxonomy): Eukaryota > Metazoa > Mollusca > Bivalvia > Mytilida > Mytilidae > Mytilisepta > Mytilisepta virgata. The sequence continues at coordinate 48,256,067 of CM051521.1, read as the reverse complement.
GAAAAAAAATATGAGATACCTAGAAGACTTTGTTTACAAGTTGGTACAATATGAATATATGAACAGATGAAGAAGTAATTGTTCCCGCGTTGAAAAAAATATACATGAAAATATCTTTGCTAACAACTAAAATTGCAGTTTAGTTGATGCCTATAAAATTATTAAGTCTCGAAATTCGGTTTGAAATTTACAGAGAATTATTAGGAAGTGCAGACAATCATAATATCTTAGTACTAGTAAATGTGTGGGGCAATCCATTGTAACTGAAGTCATCTATGGTCGTTTTGGGAAAGAATGCCAAGTATAACTTTACAAAAAGTTTCTATACGTGCGCAATGCTTTGTCAATTCTCTCTCAGCTTTATTTTCTTGTACCATGCGTATATGGGTGTTCACATATGAAAAGATATCTATATATGGCAAAAAGAAGGCTGGAAGCTTTTTCTCTTGCGCACTCTTCATAAGAGTTTCGTATATCTTCTTTGTGATTTGGAGATGAGATGAATTTCGGTCGATATCTTTTTTCATGTTTTCCATAACATAGAATAAGCAATTCTTAAGCATGTAGCTTGAAATTTCGTCTTTTGCTAAAACTATATCTCCTCCTTCGAACTCATTTTCTAGATCAGAGAAACTATCCTGACTTGAGATGATTGATGCTGAACATTTATCATCTTGGATGTTTTCTTGCATTGATTGACAAGTTTCATCTTTGTTTTGTGCTCCTTTAGCATGATGTCTACTTTCATCAACGGATTTATTTTGTGATATGTCATTTATTTTGTTCTTTTTATCAACTTCCGGTCTATGGCATTCTGCTTCTTCTATTTCCTCAAAATCGCCATCTTCCTTCTTAGTCATCGCACAAATCCACTTTTGTAACGGTTTGACGTTATTTTCCTTCGGTGTGTACATTTTCCTAATCACTTGATTTTCATCTAGAGATAGTATCCATCCGGGTACTTTCTGGATTCCGGTTGAAGAATCGGTAATACTATTTTCAGTCTTCGGTAGAGAGTCTGACGTAGGTTCGACTGCAACTTCTGTTTCGAAGGTTTCAATAATTTTAACGGAGGGCATATCAGTAGGAAGTCTGCCTACGGTCATCCTGTTAGATTTTACCCTGCTATGTTCTTCTTTTAGTAATTCGTCCTCGTCATGTTTCTCTTCTGAGGAATTAGTGGAATCCATCGTATACTCATCTTCGGTACTGCTTTCGGTGTCGCTAAATTGTACCACAGGACAAAAAAGTCCACTTTTGAGTATTTTAGATAGCGTATAGCTTTCTCTAAATATTTCAGGGACCGATTTTAAAAGCTGTATTTCTGACGGAGCACTAGAAATGCGGACAGAATCAAAATGTTTGGTTGAATGTTCTGGGGGATGAAATAGTAAAAAGAACCCTGCATCAGTATTCCTTGCTAATGATCTCATCTCTGTTTCATCAATATCTTTAGGAGTAAAGCATGGCTTATGAATTGCTGGGACTATATCAATACTCACAGAAACCGCCTTAGCAACGGCTCCAAACCATTCTATATTAACATTGAGTATTGGTTTGTCTTCTGGAAAGCACAACAAACCGTCAAAATAAAGATGTTCAGAGGACCAAATTTCCTTTGTGTTTAAGGCATCAATTACAAGATCTTGAAAATGCTGTCTTATCAGATCTGTGCGCAACTTATTATTTTGATCAACAAACATGACCAGGTCGTGGTATTTGCTGTAATTTTTCAGTTCAAGTTGTGCAAATCCGGTTTTGAAATTGTCGTCCGTTTGAATTACTTGACATTGATCTTCAAAATACGATAGGCAAAGGACAAAGTCCTTTTCAACTGGATCTCCAATTTGAGTTCCCTCTGCCGAACTACCAGTTGGGAAAACCGAGCACCGAAATCGGACATCTAATTCCGAAATTTTATTTGCAATTCTGTTTAGAAGTTCGTTGACATCGTCTTGTATTTTCCCGGATTCACTCAGTCTATCTGTAAATCCTATTCTTGGAGATAACATCATGTTCCCGATGAGATCATTTGCATCAATGTCATCTGCACCAGTTAGTTTCAAAGCATTACGCATATCGTCGGTCTCACGATGATGAATAATAAAGCGCACATACGATGAACATCTTTCATGAAAATTCTGTTCGTCTGACTGGGGCATGTTAAATACTTGTTCCCGTTCAGTTTTTAGCATAGGATAGGTCTCGAAATTGCCGTGATGAACTGCCAAGTCATAAGGTGTATAACCGTGCCTGTCAATTATATCCTTTCTAGCACCGTATTTTAAAAGTATTTCCAACATATTCATGTCCGAATGCCAAGCTGCATAATGTAGTAAAGTAGATTCGTACCTATCAGTACTGTTTATATCTATACCCCTCTCAAGAAAACGTATTGCTAAAGGGATATTCATACCAAGATCAGGTTTCAATGTCATGCCAAAAGAAGGAAGCCCCAAGGGAGTATAAATAACTCTGTTTGCAAGAGGACAGCGGCCAAATTTATCTTTGACGTTCAATTGTGCTCCAGATTCGCATAAGCTTTCAAATGACTTTTCAGTCCGCGCTCGAAAAATCGCTGTTTGACCAAAAATATCTGTTTTATTGACATCTGCTCCAGATCCAATTAGTAAATCCACAACGTCATCACGTTCTCGTAGTACTGCTTGCATAAGAGGTGTAATTCCTATATTCGTTGATGTATTAATTGAAGCCCCAGCGTCAATGAGGCATTTGATTGTTTCAAGTGAGAAATACTTGCTATCAATGTATGTCTGAAATGCAGAACTCCCCCTACTATCTGGTTCGTTCAGAATTCGTTTCAATATTTCAGGCGAAATGTCAACAAATTTTCCGCGTATGTAGTTCTGAATGAGCTCGTCCCTTCCTTCAATAATACTTTTAAAATTTTCTTGTGTCTCCAAGCTTTCATCAATGTTTGACACCATTGTATGAAAGAGTGTTAACCCTTGAGTATCCTTTAAAATATGATTTATATCTTTGACATTTTGTAAGAAGAAAACAAAAATATGTGGTATGTCTTCATCATAAGACTGAAACACTTTATGGAGGACCGTTTCATTCATATAATCTTGCTTGTTTACATCTATTCCAAGTTCAACAAGCATCAACGAAAGTCTTTTCAGGTCACTTCTTTCGCCGAAGCAGCGTGATTCAATTAAATGATGAAGAGCATTCTTTCCTGCATGGTCCACTAAATTAATATCTATCTCTTTAGACTGTAAAAGAATATCGAGTTTCTCTGTATAGGAATGTTTTGCCGCCATATGTAAAGGGGTTAGTCCATTTCGATCTGTACTATTTATATCCCATATATTTGCCTGAACAAGATGATGTAACACCTCTGAACTGACGTTTTCATTGCACGTAGAGTAAATTATTGGATTAAATTTAAATTCCTTAACATTTAAAGGCTTTCTTTCTAGAAGCAAATGTAAAATTTTAATCTCATTTCTGTCAACTGCTATCTTTAACAAAGATTCATACAATTCTTCAAAAATGTCGCTTGGTGCATTGGTTAAATACCTTTGTACGTTCTCATATCTACCCTCATTTAATAGATCCAGTATACAGGCCGTATCCATGATGTCCTGAAAAAAGTCAAGAAAATTAGTTCGATTATTGGGTTGTTACGCCAGTGTCCGAGCAAGTGGCAATATCATGGTGGTCAGTTTTTATTAAGTGAGGAAGCCGGAGACAACCACCGACCACAAATCAGAATTAATGGCAGCAAATATTAAAATACAATACTTTTATTTCAATTCTAATGCAAGTGTAAAGAATTTAATGGGATTTTTGAAATCATAAAATGACGTTTTGTACGTGCCGTCATCTCCTAGTGTAGCAATTGCAAAATTGGTGGTCTGAAATTCTAAACGTCATCAATCAAAGTTGTATTTAAGTATTTGTTATAGGTTTACCGTTAATGTACTATTTGAAACAGTGCACTCCACTATAATGCCATTTTCAGTTCGGAGGGTCACCACACTGTAGGCATGTCTCTTTCTAACACTCTGAGGTTAGAAAAAAAAAACAGAATGACCATTTTTGTCAGAATCATAAATGCATCATTTAATAGACAAAAAGTAACTGAAAATGACAGTCAGCATATAGTAATATTAATATCGTTGTGTGTAGCATTGACCATGCACAATAATAACCTCGACTGAAGAAATTGTGCACCATTTTATCACCTTGGCTACTATCATGCATATTCAATGCTACATACAACATTATTATAGAAATATCAGCAGCGCTCAGTAGTTGCAAAGGCCACTAAAGAAAACTAAATTGGTATAGGAATTGTTTTGATTAATAAACAGCTATGCTCAAGGCCCTCAAGATCACAAATCTTGGAAATCAGAAAATAATCAAAACAATGTGGGAACACCAGCGTAATAATCTAAACGAGAGTAAACATCACAGTTAGATCTCATTTGTATGAGGGAGATGAAACCTTACTTTTTATTAATTTAAGATCTGAAATTGCAGATTTGAATTAAGGATGATCGCTGGTCTAATATGAAATAAATAAGATTTGAAATAGGCGTTTTAGTTTGAGAGAACATATGAATAGTAAACAAATAAGCAAGAAAAACATATATGGGTGCATGTGCTCATTTTAGAGCTATAAAGCCTGGAAAATTTGCAGGCATATTCGACAAATCATTGACTTCCGTTATCGTGAAATAATATTTATGACCATGTGTAGCATAAAGAACAATTGCATATTTCTTGAATCATTGACTTCCGTTATCTTGAAATAATAGTCATTACAGCTCGTTCGTGCATGATTTGGTAGTTTAAATTTGTAAACATGTATGTATTATGATTATTGCTCATATTTCTTATTCAGATGAAATATTTATGAAGTGAGGTATATAAATGTTTTCAATATTATACAGCTTACTTTATATTTTCCAAAACGCCGGTTTAACTTTCGTTTCGCACTACGACATGATAAGGAAGTATAAATATTACTGGAAAACCATTCAAGCATTAACTTTGTATATATTCTCAATGGTTCCATTACACGCCCATATTTGAACCTGCTTGTTTCATTAGGTTATATAGTTATTTTTATCTAGTTCATAAAAAAGAAGATATTTTTGTGTTGCAATGTTTCTTGCAACAATACCAAGAGTGGATTAATAGACGAACTAAAAGAGCGTAAATAAATTATAGGTCGAGATATAATTGAAAATTGGCGGGAAAAATATTCATTTTACATAGCTTTATAATTGACAAGTTTTATTTCTCAAAAAATTTGTGAAAAGAAAAATGGGTGTTAGCGAGAAAAATAATTTATGGCATTGAAATGGATAAAACCAGATGATTCTGAACAACTGACAAAAATTCAAAAACATCCTTAATTTCTCCTTGGGTGTCCGGAATCCGTATCTGGAAAACAAATCATTTTCTCTGACTCAAATGACCAATTCAGACGCTGAACATTGATCTACTACGTGTTTGTTGTTAAAAAAATTTGATTGGAAAAAAGTACCGAAGCAACGACCAAAATGATGAATCAAGTTGAAAATGCGAGAAGAAAAAAATCACAAAATCGTGTGATAACCATCTAAACAAAGAAATAGCGCTTTTCTAGCTTTTCGTCATCTTAAGATCATAGTGAGGCCCGGGGTTTGCATCTTTGTCCATGTATACCACTTTTAAAAACATTTTTAAAAATCATGTTTATATATATACTTGTATTAAATTGTAATATGTCAGAACTGTGCGGTCTCATTGCAATTATACGACTCTGCACAATAAATGAATCAATTCAGCAGACGTGGCTGGAATTTTTGGAAATAGTCAGTTCAATCACAACTTCTCGGTCAATCCCGTCAATGCTCGGATTGGCGATGAATGCTGCGATTGCGTCTAATGTTTAAGAATTCTTTTTGTAAGATGCAAGAATAATCATGCTGGGTACGTACAATTATTCAGTTTTGGATGGTGTCATCATTCGATCAGCTTTTATCTTGTTAAAGGTTGCCACCAATCTTTTATTTAGGCATGTAGTACAATGTTTTTTGTAGTATTAATATCTTCTTTTTTTAACCCACCTTGCCCAAAGGCCCATGTGAGTTTATGCCATCACTGACCTGTGAGAAAAAAATTTGCTAACATGACAGGAAATACAGTATTGATGTATAAAAGCATTAAAGAAGACAACCCATTCGGCTCAGAAGCTGGCCTTCAAGTGTAAAGGCGAACGGCAACAACAAAAAGAAGATACGCAACACTGAATTTGTAAGTGAAAGTAAGAATGATGAGAAGGTGAACAGATCCGATTCTGTTTAAATTCTACGGGAGTTGACATTTATGAGTTGCTGTATTGGAGAATTTTAACAAAGAATGATTCTAGGACGAAAGTGCTTCCCTAGAGATATTATTAGTAATAACTACTGTAGCAATTAGATCTTTATCAACACAAAATGATCACTTAAATACACAAGCGGCATCATTTTACTTCAACTGGATATTATTCATTTGTCTTTCAAAAGACAGCGTGAATATATAGGTTATCAAATAACACATTTTGTGATCAAAAAGTAAAAGTAATGAAGTAATTGAACATATATTGAGGTATTTGATCGAGCCATCCTCTTTAGAAAAAGCACGTGAAAGATTACGGAGACTGCCAAACAAGCGACAAAAACTGAATACTCAAACACTTTTATCATGCATTGTGAACTAAAATCAGATTAATGTTAACTCACTAATTTGGTGTTACATTTAAGGTCTCTGACACAAAGAATAGAAATTAGAATCTGTATTGCTTACCAAAGAGAAATCCTGGTATAAAGCTTGGTCCGACTCACTGTAATGTTGATGTCTCCACAAAGGCACCAACGTTGAAAAAAATCTAAAACTTTCCAGACTATATCGAATAAAAATAAAATATGAAAAATAAAGAGGAGACTAGGAAACATGGTTGAATTCGCAATTTTCGAAATTCGACTCCTATGAGCCTTAATTAAAAAAAAAATTAAAACATTATTGCGCGCGTTAAACGAAAGTGTGGTTGATGGACGGAGGAAAGTACAATATCCCCGATGTAAGAAAGTTTGATGGTCAATACAGAAACAAAATTTCGACAAAATTGACTTAATTCCTGAAAATGCAGGCCTCCGCTTAAAACGGGGCATATACGGGATGTGCAGGATTAAACTAGTAAACAATATATCAATTCTGCCTTTCAATTATCGAACTTGGTTAAAAAAGAATCATGCAGATAAAAAGAAAAATTAGTCCAAATAAATCACAACTAGTAGCTAATTCATAATAGGGGAAATGAATTTAAATAAAAATCTAACAAATTAAAAGGTGCAATTTATAGAACACTCGTTAACGTCGTTACTGACGAACTGTTCAAAGCAAGAGAAAAAAAGAAGAGCTGCATTCAATTAACATACTAGTAATTTTTATCAGTATTGCGAAATGACTATCTTTTATTCTTACAACCACTATCAAACTAAATGATGACAATTTCAATTCAATATAATCTAAAACGTCAGTACTTTAAACATTCCAACCATTAAATAAATAGATATATTTACAAAAAAAAGGAAATAATCTGTAGAGCGAATCCTCTTTTCAGGCTACGAATTGTACCGAGGAGAACGGCAGCTTGTTTACTGTGTTGACTAGTCAGGTGCACAAAACCGTTCATCATGCCACTACTGGCGCCCACCATGACAATCAAGAAAATACCAACTTTCGGCATTTTAGTAAATGATATTCACAATCCCTCTACTAGATGTCCAAAAATCAGAATGCAACACACTGCAACGTACAGAGATAATTTAAAACCATAACGTCTGGTATAAACTCCAGAGCTCTGTTCTAGTGTCGCCGCGTTTTCTTTGTTCCTTGTTGACAAAACACCATAATATAAAATACAGAACAACGTTGACTGCAAAGGAAAGAAAAATCAACAAAAAATAAACGAAGAAATGCTTTGTTACAAAACTTTGTTTCTCTGAAGTAAACAAAAGAGAATCGATCAGGTGTTATGTTTGGATGAAATTCTACTGACTTGCTGAGTTAATAAGCCATAATAGTAATAACCCATTCTAATATTTTAAGTATTTAAAAAAAAATCAAAGCAATACATGAAGTGTACATTTGTATTAAAAACTTGTGTGCAGCATAGAAAATGACAGATTAATTAACCATTTTCCCTTGAAATGCGTAATATAAATACAAAAAATATTTAATTAATATTTTAAAGTATTTATTCATGCACGAATGAAACCTTTTTTTTATGTTTTATTTTATCATATATTTTTTTCTCGATAAATTTGCAAAAAAATCATAAAAAGTTCTTTTCTAATTTTACAATGTATTCATTTTTAGGCAAAAAAATTTTCTTTGTCATAACTTTAACTTATCATGTTGAAAATTGTAGCATTTCTAAAGAAAACAGGATCTTGTATATTAGTGTTGATACCAGCTATACTTAATATGTTAAGTTAGGCCCAAATTGGTCAAAGTATACAGCTGTAACCAAATTCGTAAAAGGAATTCCGGATAATGGAACATGTAACCGATAATTTTCCTTTATAAATGTGTCGGTTTTTTGTAAATAAGAACAAACGAATAAATGCCCATTACAACGCCAAACAATATTTCAGGAAATGTAAACTATAATATAGCTATGGCATAAATTGCACAAGAAAAACCGTTCACGCTTTATTCATTTATTCTTTTCTTGTGAAAAAAAATCCTGATTTTGATCTAATAAGCACTATTACGACAGATAGGCATGTTATTACACTGCAAAAAGTCACACCAATGATTGAAAAACCAATTATTGGCCATAATTGTACAACAGTATTGGAGCTAGTTATTTTGATCGTTTCATTGCTGTTTGTAATGTTTAGAATTCCATTTAAAAATAGGATTTATTTACGATTTCAGCACTATCCATTTATAGTTTAATCAAAATAATTGAATATTTTTTTCTATCAGTATTTCAAATAAAAAATATGAAGGCGACACTATTACTTAATTCTATCTATCTTAAGAGTCAAGTTGGTGTTAAACAAAATGCTGATATCTTTACTGTTTAACTATATAATGAACTGAATCGACTTGGTTGGTCAGTTAAAATCATGTCGCACTGTTCTATTGTTAAGCAGGTAAATATGTATTGTGATTAAAGATGATCACAGATATATAAGAGTATATTTTAATGTCACATATTTTGCTATAATAATTAAGTCACATAACTTTTATTTAGTAGGTTCAAAAGTTAAGAAATCTCTGATAAAATAGGACGCGTAAATCATTACTTTTTAAATACAAGATAAGGCTCAAACGGGTAAAAAATGTTGCAATCAAAATAACCCAAAATTGTGTATGTGATTGTTTATCATAATTTCCTGGTGAAATCTGTGGTTCAACTTTTATAAATTATCTTGTTGTTTGAATGTTCGGCAGGCGAGGTTATTTATTGGACTGTAAAAAAAATCAGTATATAAACGTTATCACAGGAGGACGCGGTAACCGATTGCCAAGTAATTAAAGCTATGTTCTACAAACAATAGCCTTTCTTCCAAGGTGAACATCAGTGCCAATTTTGGTTCAAATAAGCTCAGTTGTTTCAGACAAGAAGATTTTTGCCATAGGTTCCGGCACGTTTGACTACTAAGGTTGGCACTTATGACATCATGGTCGCAGTTCGAACCACCAGATACAATTTTGAATGACAGAAGATAATCATTTGCCATCTTGTAATTTATTCAGGTAATGATTACATTATTTACTATATGTAAAACTTTTTCAATTCATTTAGCCCGGATTTGTATTTTCTAGAGTACAATTAAAGGATGAATTATTGTTCATTTATTATTTTTTATACTTTCAATTTTTAAAATCGTATTACTTTTTTATTGAAAATTTAATTTTCATATACTATATATTTGTTGTGAAAATATATGAAATACAGTTTCATACAAGTATACAGGTTACACCATAACAATCTTAATTTTAATTGAACACCAAGCCAATTTTGATTTTAGACACTTGTTGGATAAACGTGAATTGGATTTTTCAAACGTAGGAGAACCATGGACAGACCGACCTGGAAGTTAGGAATAGGAGCTGATTTGAGCTGAGATGCAATAAGGTATTCTTAGTAAACATAGTTTCTTGGGGTTTTTTGTCTGACGAAAGGTCGCTATTTATTCATGTTCTTGCAATTCAATCAGTATGTTTTTCTTGCATATTTTCTTTACAAAGTATTATTTGAACATTGTTTATCATCGAAACGATATAAATGCTTTGGCTTTTGTTTATAACATTACGTGGAACTTTTCTGTTAATTGACCTGGTCTTAGACGCATATATATTGAATATATTACCATGCAAATAACCAAATCTGTATACGAATCGTATTGACTGGGACTACTTAAACGAATTTAAAAAAAAGATAACGAAAATTAAAAAAAAAAGACAGAAAAGTGCCCGAATCTCCAGGTCGTCATTCTAACACTCAGAATGTACAGTTATTACTTATTCACATATTTCCTTTCATTTCAGCTTCTTTCAAATGTAACGTTTAAGTTAAACATGTTTTATTCAAAGAAATAAATCTGAAAAAGATGAGATTATCTGCTAATGCCTATATATATGTATCGTCACCATGCAAGGCAACCTCCAAAAAGCATCAAAGGACATTCAATCGCATTGCAACCAAATTATACATTCAAATAGAGTTGTCATTCTATTTATTTAAATCAAAATCAAACTAGAATGAAAGAAAATTAGTTTTCAATTTTGTTAATGAAATTCACACATACTAGTATTTGAAACAAAAACGCAAAATGAAATGAGATTGATCAATTTTGTTACCTTAGAACATGTAAAATTGAATATTACCACACAATTTCAAGTTCATAATACTTTGCAAGTCCAAAGCAAAATTGTAACAAGCCAATAAATGAATCTGCGTTTTCTTTAATAATTTCCTTTTTTTTAAATAGACGACAGGAAATGTCATCAATGGCATACTAATCATTTAATGCTACCCAATTATAGAGACTTTTATTAAATTATCTCTTCCTAGCATTTAAACCAAAACGAGTAAATTAGGTGAAATATTTGTTTTTGTACCAGCAGATAATGAAGCTCATAAATTAAAAAAAGTACTACATTGATGTATTCAGAGAGGATTTGATAATTGAAGCATCTTCCTTGAAACGGATTTCTAGAAAAACACATAACTGAACAACACATGAAAGCCACTGAACTGTTCCAATCTCCTACCAAACACCACAATGTCCCTGCCATGTAATAGTTACCTAAATTACATAAAAATCAATATAAATTTAGTTTTATTTATGCAATTGTACCACCACCAAATTATCTGTCCCTTTAACAAGTCTCTTACTTGTATAAAATAACTTGTCATTAATTATTTCAGCAAAATTTATGAAAAGTCTGACATAAATTGTTTCTGCAGTTTAACAAATTCACCAAAGTTTTGGATAAATTGCAACAGTAAATCATTACGTAATTGCTGATGCCAGATATAACTTTTTCTACATTGTATACACCCCTTCTCCACGATCGCTCAAACGAAACTGACTTTTAGAATCTTCTGGTTTAAATTATATTTGTTTCAATAGTTTTTTAATTTTTTTCAGTCACAAAGAGTACGTAGATTAGAGTTGTTGGACAGGTGATGACGTGATCAAGGCCCTACACTCCATGCTGGACAATATTTGTGTTCGTTTTGGCCATATTGTGTATCGACAGGTTTTGGAATTTCTATGGTACAAATTTGACCTCTCTAATTGCGAAATCTGACTGCAGGAATCTTGATTAATGGTCAGGTGAGCTATTGTCATCACTTGGCGTCCGTCATGCGTCGTCCGTCATCCGTCGTGTCTCGTCTGTCGTCCGTCGTCTGTCGTCCTTCGTCTGTCGTCCACAATTCACATTTTAATCTTCTGGGCCAAACTTTGATGGAATAGTCCTTTGGTGGTCCCCTTCCAAAATTGTGTCCGGTGTTGTCTCCAACCTTCGACCAAGATGGCGGCCAAGGTAAAGATAGAAAAAAGGGGGGTCAAATTTTTTAAAATCTTCTTCTCTGAAGCTACTATGCCAATCGCAGCCAAATGTTGCTGAAACGATCCTTGGGTAGTCCCCTTCCAAAGTTGTGTCCGGTGGTCCCGACATCTGACCAAGATGGCCGCCACAGCGGAACTTAGTTTAACATAGGACCCTATGGGAAATTCAAATAAAAATCTTCTTGTCTGAAACTAGTGGCCCAATTAGAACCAAATTGTGGTGGAATGGTCATGAGGTGGTTCTCCGTCAGAAATATGTGTGGTGGCTCCGACCTCCGACCAAGATGCGAGTCACAGCCTAACTTAGTTTAGTATAGGACCCTATGGGAAATTCATTTAAAAATCTTCTTGTCGGAAACTACTGAGCTAATTGCAACCAAACTTAGCAGCAATGGTCCTTAAATGGTCCTCTTTCAGAAATATGTCCGATGAACCGACGATCAACCAAGATGGCCGCAACAGCCTAACTTAGTTTAGCATAGGACCCTATGGAAATTCATTTAAAAATTTTCTTGTCCGAAACTATTGAGCCATTTGCAACCAAACTTAGCAGCAATGGTCCTTAGATAGATTCTTTCAGAATTGTGTCCGATAAACCGGAGGATCAACCAAGATGGTCGCCACAGCTGAACATAGTTTAACATTGGAAAATTCATTAAAAATTCTTCTGGTGTTAAACTACTGAGCCAGTTGGAACCGAAATTGAAAGCTATGGTCCGTAGATGGTCTGCAGTCAGAAATATGTCCAATGATCTAGAATGTCAACCAATATGGCCGCCATAGACGAACTTAGTTTTACATGGAACCCTATGGGAAAATTCATTTAAAAAATTTTCTTGTCTGAAAGGACTTAGCCAATTGGAACGAAACTTGACAGAAATGGTTCGTAGTCGGTCCTCTTTCAGAATTGTGTCCGTTGACCCGAAAATATGTCCAATGATCTAGAATGTCAACAAAGATGACCGCCACAGCTGAACTAAGTTTAACATAGGACCCTATGGAAAAAATCATTAAATAATTTTCTTGTCTGAAACAACTGAGCCAATTACAACAAGAGTTGGCAGCAATGATCCTTTGATCAATTTCAGAATTGTGTCGGATGACCTGGCCTGTCAACCGAGATGGCCGCCACAGCCGAAGATAGTTTAACATTGGACCATATGGAAAATTCATTAAAAAATGAAAATATTTGAAATTACTGAGAGGTTTGAACCAAACTTAGCAGCAACGGTCCCAGAATTGTGTCCATTAACCCAAACTATCAGCCAAGGTGACTACCACAGCCGAACTATTAACCTCGTAGGAACAGGTTGCTATATGTAATAGGCAATGTCCTATCAGGTGAGCGATACAGGCTCTGGTTATATATTTCCATAAATATCGAAAATTAAAAGATATGAGAAAAAAAGATTACTTTAACTTTTCAATTACTATCTTCCCCTGGTAGAATCAGTCAAACACCTAATTACCAACGGAATCTTGGCAGTTACTTTAAAAGATCTTAAGGGCAACAAATATGAAATTTTGTGTAATTCCAAAGACTGCAAGACTTTAAAATTATATTTGCGTCTCGCGAACACTGCCGTTTTCTATTCAATTCTATAACGACATTATAGGCGTGTTATTTCTGTCTTTCGTTTAATAGAACGACAGTATCCAACCAGTTGCTATGAGAGCTTCCGTTAGTTTTACAGTTGAAACTTACGCATTCTCACCCTATCTCAATTAATGTCCTACAACCCGTTTTGCAGTTGTGCTGTTTTCTTCTCATTGGATTACAAGGGCTATGAATCCATTTGATAATTTCCTTGTAGTATATGTTATATACATGTATGTTACTTTAAACAGACTTATCAACAAGGGTTATAGTTACGATACTGTTGTCAAGTCATTAAAGATGGCATTTTTTGGAATTAATATTGATCACTCATAGGGTCTTTGCATCGGAAATAAACACATTTATTCTAAAACCAGTTATTGGCATGATACGGTTTATGTTCTTCTCGTATACTTCATGATGGCATGATACTAAACACCTAACGGGAGGGATTGTGGCTGATTTTAGACATAATCTTTCAATCAGTTTAATTGATGTCTGGAGCTGGCATGTCAGTAACTGCTAGTAGTCTTTTGTTAATATATATTGATCATTGTCATTTTGCTTAGTTTCTTCTGTTACCTTTTTTAACATCGGACTCGGACATCTTTTGAACTAAGTTTTACTGTGTGTATAGCTGTGTTTTTGTTTATTCCACATTGGCCAGAGGTATAAGGGGAGGGTTGAAATCTCACAAAACATGTTTAACCCCACCGCATTTTCGCGCCTGTCCTATGTCAGGAACCTCTAGCCTTTGTTAGTCGTGTGTGTTTTTTTTTAAATTTTGATTCATTTTTATGTTTCGGAGTTTAGTGTGCCGTCCATTTTGCTGAACTAGTATACATTATTGTTTAGGGGCCAACTGAAGCCCGCCTCCGGGTGCGGGATTTTCTCGCTGCGTTGAAGACCCATTGATAGCCTTGAGCTGTTTTCTGCTCTTTGGTCGGGTTGTTGTCTCTTTGACAGATTCCCCGTTTCCATTCTCTATTCTACTATTTTCCTTGTCTTTGGATTTTGAGCTTACTGCTTCAGCATTTCTTTGCTAATGTCTTTGCTAATGTATGAACTGTTTTTTATATGTTTTGAGTATTCTTTGACATAATCTAGACCGTCTAAATATGTTTTAGTTTATTTTGATATATTCTAACATAATACTGACTGGTAAACTTTCAATGATACAGGTTTCACGAATTAAATAAACCGTTTCACAAATGAAAATGGACCTGTTCCATTAATGTTATCCCTTCCTCATATCGTATTTGACATGTGCAACATGGCGGGTGTCCTGCAGGAAGCAGAGACTGCTTTTACTCTTTCGGAGTAAGTGAGTCTACCCCCGTTTTTTTTGGTGGGGTCCATGTTGTTTATATGTTTTTAGTTTTTAATTGTAGTGCATGTATTGTTTTGGTCTTGTCTTCGTTCTTTTTCGGAGTTTGTCAATTGTATCGATTTTCCCCTCCTTCGAATATCCCTTTGGTATTCCTAGACTTTACCAATGTACAGGTGACAAGGAATGAAGGGAAACTGAAAATACAGGGTTTCTATGTTTCATATGCATGATGTTGCAAGTAAAACTAGTAAATACTGGTACATGGATAAGACAAAAATCAGAAAAAAAGGAAAATAAGTTCTATAAGTACAAAATGCAATGCTATCGGTATAAGGGCCAACGACTTAAATTAAAATCTAAAAAAATAAAAATTACCATTCTTGGATATTCGATGTTTATTCACAACTTGTTAAAATAATTTGCACAAAGAAAGAGCTACAATATAATCTTTATCGTTAGAAGAAGATGGCTAGCTTTGCCTGGTGAGAAATTTCTTTAAATACCTCTACATAGCTAATTGATAAAGACAACAATTATATCATATATAATATAATTCAATAT
This sequence comes from Mytilisepta virgata, assembly GCA_028015205.1. NCBI lineage: Eukaryota > Metazoa > Mollusca > Bivalvia > Mytilida > Mytilidae > Mytilisepta > Mytilisepta virgata. Next base: position 48,240,475 of record CM051521.1, on the reverse strand, counting down.
AAATAATCTGACTTATCTACTGAAAGAATATATTTAATTTAACATAAATAATGTGACTTGTGTACCGAAAGAATAAAACTAATACAAGGTTTTACACAGGTATAAAGTTCTAGTTTTTGGTAGAGAAAAGGCTTATTTCGTTAAGAGCCACTCTGGTTCTGACAAAAAGTATTCTGAAGATGAAATTACAATCATGTTAGATTTTCTTATAGACAACCTATTTGTTGAATTTGGCGGTCGAATTGTTCAACAAACAATCGGCATTCCAATGGGAACCAACTGTGCCCCTCTCCTTGCCGATCTGTATTCATTCAAGGGCTTCTACGTGAAAACAAAAAGAAACTAGCCGAATCCTTTAATTTCACTTTTCGTTATATATATGACGAATTGTCGTTAAATAACGATAAATTCCAAGACTTTCTACATATCATCTACCCCTGTGAACTTAAAATTGAAGATACTACAGATACATCAAAGTCCGCTTCATAATTGGATTTGTTTCTCGAAATCGACAATGAGGGACATCTGAAGACAAAAATTTATGACAAACGTGATGACTTCAAATTTCCTATTGTTAACTTTCCCTTCTTGAGTTGCAATATACCAGCATCGCCTGCATATTGGGTCTACGTTTCTCAGCTTATCTGATATTCAAGGACTTTCGACAAAGAGGATTACTGCTGTCACAAAAGTTTCTTAATCAGGGTTTTATCAGGGATAAGTTGATGTCATCACTTAGAAAGTAATACGGTCGTCATCACGAATTGATTGACCGTTACAGTGTTCCAATATCTAAGATGATATTGGCCTGTTACCACAGTCGTATCATTTCATGTACTTCCACCGATTTGTGACTACCACCGGATTGATTTTGTTGGACTTCACGACGGGTGCCGTAAACGGAGCAGGAACTACTTACCCTTCCGGAGCATCTGAGTTTTCAGTGTTTATTTGTTGTGCTTATGGTTGTTCATTTGTCTTCCCGAGTTTTGTCTGTCTAATGGACTAAGGTTTTTGGATTGTATCTTAGGTATATTTGTCCTTTTACAACAACAGATACATAAAAAATTAAAACTGAGGAAAAGTACATATTTAAATATTTTACAACATACATACACACAATTAGAGATACTTATACATAATCACCATTTACTAACAGTCAGCTTGATATGGATCACTAATGCAAACTGGATAATCGTGATATTAAATTTTTACACCGCCCCTTCTCTTCTATTATTTCATTTAGAAAAAGTGTTTAATATTTATCAAAAGTATTAGAATATTGATATATATTAATAAAACGTTTTAAGATGGTGACCCCTTTTAATCACAAGATGCACAGATGCTTACGTCTGAAATATTATCACACATCAAGTTGATACTGAAATATTACAGTGTATCCTACTGTATAAATAAATGTTCTGTCATACTAGTTTTGATGCACAGTATATGCACATTTCATCAATTTGTGTTGCATCAGCAGTGCTCAACGTTATAGATGTGGAAATCGAAACTAAACCATTGTAGGGGTGATTCAAATGTCAAAATAACCAAAAAGTGTGAAACCGAAAACCATGAAGGACAACATTATGTATGGGGGAGATAATCCTTTGTTTTTAAACTTTCTTTCTTCTAAAAGAAAATACATATTGCCATCACCGATATATAAGCAATTATAATTGGGACTTGGGTTAACTAGCAGATAAATGCATCCATTGGTACACCTTTTGCAATAATCTTATCAGAATTTCTCAAGACCAAAATGATTAAAATCGGAAACATTAATTCAACACTAAATTTATAGCGTCTTCTGATTGGTTAAAGTTTAGACTGAATTTTTCCTTTCAATTGTGACGTCATGAATTGGAATCACCCCTTTTAGACCTGAAAACAACTTTACGGATAAACTGTATTTTTTTCGGTCAATTCGATATAACCTCGATGCGCTATGCTATACGGGTTATTTATGGTGCACAACCTGAAGTTTTTTTTTCATCGACCGAAAAAAATTAATCCATAAATAAACTAAATCGTTTTGAAACAGATTCAAAGGCAATATATAACCGAAAACTTTTAAATGTTGTTATATCGAATATACACATGAACATTCAAATTACCATACGGGTGTCCCACATAAGCTTGATAACGTCTGTAAAATACCAGTACAAGTGATAACTAAACCAATTGTTTTCTTTTGTCGTAATAAATTCTTTGATAACAATTTTAATGCAATAATCCAAAAAACTCTAATTTTTGATTTTTACAATGCTAAAATGATTCTTTCTGTGTTTAATTCATTTCAAAGTTTTTAAAGTACAAAATGACGTCATCATGTGCAAATGTAACTATGTTGAATTCATGCAATGTTTGAACCCTGTTGACTTTCTGGATATGTCTGATCTTTGTTTGAAATGTTTAATATTATAGCAGAGCCACGGCTTTTTCATCAAGAAATCAGTTTATGAAGTATATACTAGATCCATACATCGATATTCTGTGATTACCTTATCCATGTTAGCCTCTCCGTATTGTCAGGTACACAATTGCATTGATGATACCACCACTGGCGCACACCATAATGACCAAAAACTTACCAACTTCCGGCATTTCAGTAAATGATACCCACAATCCATCTACCAGATACCCACAAAATTGAATACAATAAGTTGCTACATACAGAGAGAGCTTAAAAGCAAGTCGTCTGGTATTAACTGCAGATCTTTGTCCTAGTGTTGCCTCATTTTCTTTCCCTTTCTTGTCGACCAAGCACCATAATGTAAGGTACAGGAATATGATGACAACAAACGAAAGCATAATTAACAAAAAATTAGTAAAGAAAGATCCTGTTAAAAAACCTTGTTCTTCTTTGAATCCGCAACTGTAATAAACAAAATAGTAATATGATTACTTTTGCGTTCCGATAAATTTAACATATATTAGCAATATCATATTCATTGATATCTATTTAATTATACTTTATACTGGAGTGAGCGGAATTCATTGCTAGATATCGATCATGCCATATCAGATACAAAGTGATATCAACAATTGCACACAACAATAACACAACAATAACAAAAAAAGAACAAAAACAAAACAAAACAAAACAAAACAAAACAAAACAAAACAAAATGAAAACAAAGTTAACAAACAAATAAAAATGTAACAATCACTGTTATAAAATCTCGTTATTTAAAATCTATTAGAGATAAAATTATATAAGTTTTCATCATATACAATTTATCCACTTCAGTTTCAAAACCAATAAAAAGTTTTCTTAAGAAACAAATATTATAATGTATTTAAATGATAGATATTTTGTAATAATAACTTTATATCTTGAATAATTTTATTCTCTGTGTTTCTAAACTTTGAAAGAATATATGGCCCGTGCTCTTTTCAGGTTAACCTTAATGTGGCATACTTACTAAATTGGGGTTGGCTCATATTGGTCAAAGTAAGCAGCTGTGACCAAAACAATCAAAGGAATCCAGAATAATGGAATATGTAAACCCATATCATACTTTCCTAAAGAAATATGCCGGTTTTTGTATACCAGAAGAAACGCGTAAATAGCCATCATCACACCGAAGAATATCTGAGCGAACGCAAACTCTAACATAGATATAGCGTGTATTGTACAAGGCAAACCGCTAACGGATTGTTCATCTATTCTTTTGGTGAAAAACGCGTGAACACCGTATGCCGTCTGTGTTGTATATAACATCAAATCACCAACTGCATTGTATAAAGTAAATCTATCAATAATTTTCCAAGTTAAAAAATTTCCGGACCTTGACTTTAAAAGCATTATCACTACAACTAGGCATGTTGTTACACTGCAAAAAGTCACTTCGATAACACCAAAACCTAGCCATGATTCTATTAATTCAATAATTTCTGTTGTTTCATTGTCGTCTGATATGTTTAGAAATCCCTTTATGTTAGTATTATTTAAATTTCTAGTTTTTTCCATTTCTGATATAAACAAATTATACGTTTTTTAGTTTTTAGCTGTCAGCAATTTCAATTTGAAAAACATAAGAAGCAACAGTATAAGATAGTTCATTAGAATCTTAAGATTTTAATTATTGTCAGATAAATAAACGCCACCTCCAATATTTAACCCGCAAATGATTTAGCAATTTTGTAAACCACAATGATTTGATTGGTCAAAGAAAAGTGTACCCTACGTTTTTACTGTCAATCATATAAATAGAAATAAAACATGTTTTCAAGACATATTGTAGTCTGGAAAAATTCTAAGCTGATAATTGTCTTGACTTCTAGTATTTTGGCGCTTAAATATACAATATATATTTAATGTCTAAAATATAGATTTATTTTGGCGACCTTTAGAAACACAAGAAAAGACCAGCTATAGCGAGCCTTTTCCCCAATAAATTTGATATCTTTCTAGTTATTGGGAGATTTACTATCTCATGAGACGATTCTTAGTTAAATAATGAAGTTTGAAATGATAATGTTTATTATTTATATAAAGTTCCATATTCATGTTTGAATCAACTATTTTTTCAAATCTTGAATTGAAAATATTGTAAATGAAAGATTGTACAACTGATTACTTTTTCCATATAACAAATTTCTTATGAAGAACGTGACTCTTCTAAACATCTTTATTTTTCTAAGTATACTAGTATTCAATTAAGATAATGCTCATCGCTGTTTAGAATTGTACTTATGCACTGAACGACTACGTCAAACCAACACCTGAGGCCAGCGGTGACTGTATGTAATAAATGGATTGTTCTCTCATAAGTTTGCCTTGATTGATAGCAAACATCCTAAACGATGCTTATAAAAAAAAATACAATAAAAAAATGAGACCAAGAGATATTTAGCGATACAAAGACATACAGCAAGGACATCATGACAGAAACAGAGAGAATGAGAACATCCTGTCCCGCCTTATCCAATCCTTACATATTCTAGCATTTCCGATCTCATCAAGGACTGAGATGAGCACTCGAGTATTGTCCTTGGCAATATGAGTATAGTCTGAAGCACCGATAACAATAGACCTGCCGAGAAAGAAACGTTAATGCTCCTCCTCAGCAACAACAGCAGCGACCCCTCTTTAAATATAAGTTTAGCAGGAAAGTACAGTCCTGAGAAAGGAGCCTTGTAAGTAGAGAATAAAGAGATTCAACGAAATTGTGAGCACAGCCGAGTTCTTTTTTTAAAATACCTTTCCCATCATTAAATTGATTTACCAAAATTAATTGTTGACTCTTAATTTGTTGTAATATATACAATTGAAACATTTTCGCATAGGGCATGTGACTTAAACATTGTAAACCTTTATAGATGTTGTTATTTCTTAATGTATATTTAACTGTACCATGCATGATAAAATTATAAATATTTTACTTCTTATAAAGGTAAATTCGTACATTTTAATATTTTTATTATCATTTCCTTCACAAAATATCCTTTATTGTGTGTAGATGTGTTTTTGATTATCGTCCGGTGTTTTTGCAAGATATGAACGCAAACTACATTGTTGTTGATTTGAAATTGGTTTCCATTTGACGCTGATTGAATTAATCAAAATTTAACGAGAGGAAATGATGTGTCGATGTCTTATTAAAAATGTTTTATGTAAGGCATTGACTTACAAATTTCGTGACATGTTAGAAAATAAATATCTCTGATACCGATTTCTATGCAACGTATACATTTTATGTCTCATAGTTTACAAACTGGAAATCTGAAAACAAGAAAACAAAACATTGTAACGGATTAAAAAAAAGTAGAAGAGTCAAACATCTTAATGAGACGTATTACGTCATAGACAGAATAAAGTAACAGAATATCACTACAAACCAGCAATATTCTAAAAAGGACAGTTTTGTACTGAATTGTACTTAATTTGCCTCAATCAGTCTGACGTTTACTGAAATGTACTTCAATTGTCTGAACCAGTCTGTCTCAATTTGTCTGAATTAGTCTGAACAATTTTTGTTTGTCTGAAATTTACTTTACCTGTGCTGATTGAGTCTCGACTTTGTTTGAACTGTCTCGACTTATGCTAAACCAGTCTGAACCTCATCTGAACCTGTCTCAACCTCCACTAAAGGGTTTCAACCTATCTGAACCTAATCTGAATTTGTCTTATCTTTATTTAATTGCTACATGTCCTGGCTGAAGTTTTAAATAGTCTAATCAGGCTTAAGGATGATCGCTGGTCTAGTAGGAAATAAATAGGGTTTGAAATAGGTGTTTTAGTTTTAGAGAACATATGAATAGTAAACAAATAAGCAAGAAAAAATATAGGTTCATGTGCTCCTCTTTAGAGCTATAAAGCCTTGAAAATTTGCAGGAAATAGGTTTTCTATGGATTTTTCATTGTCTTTGCATTGGCAACTTCAGTCTCTCAAAAATGTATGAAAAAATAAAAATGATTTCATAAAATTTTGTCAAATACCATTTTAAGGTATATATGATTAAATTATAAAAGAAAAAGTGTGGGTTCATGGGCAAAAAGTTTAATGTTTAAGAAATTGATAAAACCCGAGGATTCCGAAAATCTGACAAAAAGACCAAACCATAATCAGCGAGCATCCTTAATACGTCTATGATCTTAAAAATAACTCTCATCCAATCTAGCAAAACGTATATAAAATTATTTTTAATTTTTGTATAGAAATTATGACCTATTGGAATTAATATCTTTGTTAATTACACTTTGTTCCATAAATGGCAATTTGAAAATAACTTATAAATTTTAAGTTCTATGTAGAGAAAAGGATTATTTCGTGAAGAACCACTCTGATTCTGACAAAAAGTATTCTGAAGATGAAATTACAAACACGTTAGATTTTCTCATAGACAACATATTTGTTGAATTTGTCGGTCTTATGTTTCAACAAACAATCGGCATTCCAATGGGAACCACCTGTGCTCCTCTCCTCGCCGATCTGTTTTTCTACTCATATGAAGCGGACTTCATTCAAGGGTTATTACGTGAAAAAAAAGAAACTAGCCCAATCCTTTAATTTCATTTTTCGTTATATAGATGACGTGTTGTCGTTAAATAGCCATAAATTCCAAGACTTTATACATCTACTCTACCCCAGTGAGCTTGAAATTAAGTAAACTACAGATAAACTCCTGGTTTTTATAGGAGTTCGTGTTGTTCATTGTTTTTTAATTTTCTGTGTTTATTTGTTGTGCTTGTGGTTGTTCATTTGTCCTCCCAGGCTTGTCTGTCCAATGGATTACGCTTTTTTATTTCTCCTTAGATATATTTGTCCTCTAACAAAACAGTTAATTTTTAATCTTCATACAATAAACATGGCAAAACTTATCTTATTGCAACTATATTGTCATTGTCAAGACGAATTTCATAATTAGTTTTAAAGATCATAACAATTATGAAATTTTGTCCTAAATACCCCCCCCCCCTTTTTATAATATGTACGAAAACTTTTTGACCTATATCATGATTAAATTTTTTACTTGTATTCTGATTTTAATTAAACTCTTTCCTAAGAAAGGTTTACAAATATTCTTTGAGGATAAGGAAATATTCGAAGAGTCATGTTATAAACTAAATCAAACTGTTGCTTATAAGGGGAGTTATTTTTAACTTTGAAGGTTAATCTACCTTCTCACACCTGAGTGTAGACCACTACTTTACAATGTAAGTACAGTGTACATATGCCACCTGTAGGTTTCACACCTTTTAACACTAATAGGATGTTTAATCTACAGTATCTGACCACAATTACCAAGGAAAGTGGTCAAACTTATTACACAGTGTATTAATTATTTTGATAAATCTACAGTTTTTCAAGACAAATAATATTATTTGAATTAAACAGTTGTTCAAATTGTATTTGGATTGAAATTACAAAAATAAGGCAACAATCGTTTCCTATCTTCCTTCAATAATCTACATGACATTATATAGTGGTATTCATCTTCGATATCGTTCGATTCACAAAGGTGGCACAGTGTGTCGCTTCTTGGCACATTGTGCCACCTTCCTGTTTCAATCGGTAAGCGTTGACTTCCGCATCTAAACTTACACAAGATTGTTAAACGACAATTTTATAAGATAATTTTCAAAAGCAACATTTGTTTTAAAAATTCTATAACATTAACCTTTAATTGATGCATGAATATCTGCTAGACAGTTTTGCATAAACTGGTCTTTTAGTTTTTGTTCAATATTTTAACAACCCACTTGTCTACTGTCTGACTGTACCAAATATTGGACCTTCCACATTCATCAAAAATACGTTTGATAATGGATATCCAATTTATTTCAAAACCATAATTATTGAAATATATAAATAGTAATTTATAAAAAAAATAAATGAAATTTTACTCTCTTTACCATTTAGTAGTCAATTCCAAAAATTAATCATACGAAGTTTTGCATCAATAATAACAGGATGTCTTCCAAATTCAGCATAAATAATACAATTAGGTGTTGTTTGCTTCAAATGTAAAACAATTTTACAAAATTTTAAATGAATGCGTTCTAACATATCAAGGTTTTCGAAGCCCCAGACCTTAGATCCATACAATAATATAGGTACAATAATTTTGTCAAACATGTTCATTTGACAATGAATACTTAAATTATTTTGTCTACATATCTTTAATATACCATACATTACCTTTGTTGCCTGTTCACATAAATATTTTCTAGTCCCTAACCCTAACCCTACATGTATCAGTACAATTTTATTTTTTAAACAATTTTGTTAGGTTTATCATGACAATTTGTCAAAATGTTAAATATCATTAATACATTTCTAACTTTATAGAATGGTGTTAAAAAAGTACAAAACAAAAATAATTCAATAGACGTAGAAAAAGACAAAAAAATAATTATAAAATAGAAAATATCTATATGCAGCCAAATATTTGTAAATAGAATAATAAAATGAAATTTTAGGCCAACCGAGCTGTTAATCCATTTTCGGATGTTTTCCGTAAATAATCTCGAACAGCAAATTTTAATTTCCTTCATAAATTATCTATAATCACTTATTTTTCCTGTAAAAATACTATATTGCGTGTATATATATGTTTTTGTTCATTTTATTATCAATAATAAAGGATAAATAACTTTGGATGATCCTGCCTATTATGTCATCAGCTATAATTGAACTACTTGGGCGACTCCAGCAAAATAAGTGTGCTAAAACAAATTAAAAAAAAATGTTTTAAAGGCAGTAGATAAATAGTATAATAATAATGAAAATGACATAAATCAGAATAATATACATATAATTACCATTTTTGATATTTAGCCAGTTCAAAGATGTAAAATTTAGAAAAATTAAAAAAAATCATTCCATTTTATACATATATAATCACAGTCTCCATTTCACTGTCATACATGTGTGTTAAAGTCATTGTTCTTTCCATGTTTCTTTATCAAAGGCAAGATCAGTAACCAATAGCTGGTATGCCCTCTAATTTTTTGTGGCAAATATATATGTGTATCTTTAATGGTTTTTATGAATGTTTTTGATAATTCATTTGAAATTTGATTGAGGTTATTTACAAGAGCCAAGAATTATTAATTAAACCTTCTTAGACAATTTAAAACTTCAGTCAAGACAAGTTGGGACTGGATAAACTCATTGTGATAAAGTCAAGACAAATTCAGATTAGGTTCAGACAGGTTGAGAACCTTTGGTCGGAGGTTAAGACAGGTTTAGACTAGGTTCAGATTGTTTTAACATTAGTCGAGACATTTAAGACTAAGTCGAGACTCAATCAGAATAGGTTAAGTAAATTTCAGACAAATAGAAATTGTTCAGACTAATTCAGACTTATTGAGACTGGTCGAGACTGCAGTGCAGACAACTTAAGTACAATTCAGTAAAGTCAGACTGGTTGAGACAAGTTCAGTACAATTCAGTACAAAAACTGGCCTTTTCATAATTATGCTGGTTTGTAGTGTATGTTTTGATGAAACGACAGTGCACTATTAGCTCCTATAAAAAGTATACATGTACATGTAATTGGAGTCGTACCATTTACATTTATCTGTTCCTAAACCTAACATTTTTTTTTAAATTATGTGTTTGAGGTAATTTACAAGTTCATTATTTATTCTTTCCAAAATATCTTTAAGTTATCTAATGGGATACTCCGAATCAAGATCAGTTTAACTTTTACCGAAACTTTACATTTAATTTTGATAGAATTGAAACATTTGACAACAAAAAATTTCAGCATACGCATTCAAATATTACGTCGAAGTCGGAACTACATGTAGTACTAGCCCGAAATTAATACTTAAAATTAACTGGCGCAAAATTGTTCAATTTGTGAAAACTAAGGAGTGTCTCCCTCGTGCATAGCTCTGTCCTTAGATGGTTTTAGCTTTACCCCTTTTGGTCATTTTGAATTTCCTCTTTGTTTCGGTTTTCAACATTTTAGGCTTTAAGCACAACTAATGAGTCGTAAATAGACGAAATGTGCACGTCTTTTGCATACAAATTGGTATCAAAGAATTATATTACAACCGATCGGATGATACAATCGAGAACTTGTAGTTCAACAACAACTGTATCAGCGCGGCAGTAAATGTAGTAATCCAACTAGATATACTTAAAAAAAACTTTATTAATAAGTACATGAAAACATTTTTCTTATTGTTTCCAGTGTAAATATTCATAATTATCCTAACTAAACTCATCGTTACTAAAATGATGAAAAATGGTTACAAAATATTGCCAAGTTCTTTCAATGCTGAGAGAACAAATGACTGAAAAGACCAGTGCCAGTCGTTTTTTAACTGCAAAGGACATGTTTTGACTGTAAATTACTGCAAAAATAGTTGCAACTGATTGCAAACATAGACTCATTGACTCATCATTTTAGTCGTTGCTTCGGTACTTTTTTCCAATTAATTTTTTTTAATAACAAACACGTAGTAGATCAATGGACTTCAGCGTCTGAATTGGTCCTTTTAGTCAGAGAAAATGATTTGTTTTCCAGAAACGGATTCCTTAAGTTTCCAACTGGTCAGGTAAGGTTTCAAACATTTATTTCTGAATTTAATGACAGCAGTCATATTGGTCCAATGTCAGAATCCCATGACGTTGTTCTGAAAGAGACAAACAAAGAATCTTACTAAAGGAATTTGGTCTAACTGACCAAGAGTTTTTTTTTAATATCCTCAGATATTTGAAGTTTCAAGAAACATTGCAACACAAAAAATATCTTTCTTTTTTATGAACTAGATAAAAATAACTAGATAACCTAATGAAACAAGCAGGTTCAAATATGGGTGTGTAATGGAACCATGGAGAATATATACAAAGTTAATGCTTGAATGGTTTTCTAGTAATATTTATACTTCCTTATCATGTCGTAGTGCGAAACGAAAGTTAAACCGGCGTTTTGGAGTATATTCGTATATAACAGGAAAAAGTTGAAAACATTTATTATATACCTTACTTCATAAATATTTCACCTGAATAAGAAATATGAGCAATAATCAAAATATATACATGTTTACAAATTTAAACTACCAAATCATGCACGAACGAGTTGTAATGACTATTATTTCATGATAACGAAATTCATTGTTTCAATAAATATACATTTGTTCCTTATGCTACATATGGTCATAAATATTATTGAAATATTGGTCATCCTCGTCTACATACTTCCTTAAGACACACGTATGTGTTATTTATAGTATATATTTTAAACTTTAAAACATAATAATTGAATGCAATGATACAATTATAACACTAGAAATATCCAAAAACAAAATGTAACCCGTATTTTAAACAAATTAATCGTGTAATCAGAAAACACTGGCGCGTTATTTAACGAAATGAAACTGTCAGAAATTTATTTGCACGGCCACCTATCATTTGATCTTAACAAGTACCCGAAACACTTTGGTTTGTCGAATATGAGAAGATGGATTGGGGCTGATTTCACATTTACAAATATAATAATAGATTCTCGCTATAGTGAGTATAATATTACAAATGTATCGCCTCCGGAATACATGGTTATAAATGTAAAATACGCATTTAATTCAAATCTGCAATTTCAGATCTTAAATTGATAAAAAATAAAGTTTCATCTCCCTCATACAAATGAGATCTAACTGTGATGTTTAGTCTCGTTTAGATTATTACCCTGGTGTGCTCACATTGTTTTGATTATTTTCTGATTTCCAAGATTTGTGATCTTGAGGGCCTTGAGCATAGCTGTTTATTAATTAAAACAATTCCTATAATAATTTAGTTTTCTTTAATGGCTATCAAAAATACACATGATGTAAATTGTTGGGGAAACCTTTTTTAACATCAGTAGTTTATATTATTAGGTTTTCTTCACACCTATATCATATTTTTCACCTATACGAAACACATTATGAGCTTTTGCAACTACTCAACCCTGCTGATATTTCTATAATAATGTTGTATGTAGCATTGAATATGCATGATAGTAGCCAAGGTGATAAAATGGTGCACTATTTCTTCAGTCGGGGCTACTATTGTGCATGGTCAATGCTACACACAACGATATTATTATTACTATATGCTGACTATCATTTTAAGTTACTTTTTGTCTATTAAATGATTTTAAGTATTAAATGATGCATTTATGATTCTGACAAAAATGGTAATTCTGTTTTTTTCTAACTTCAAAGTGTTAGAAAGAGACATGCCTACAGTGTGGTGACCATTCGAAGTGAAAATGGCATTATAGTGGAGTGCACTGTTTCAAATAGTACATTAACGCTAGACCTATAACAAATACTGTAATACAAAAGTTGATTTTGACTTGATGACGTTTAGAATTTCAGACCACCAATTTTGCAATTGCTACACTTGGAGATGACGGCACGTGCAAAACATCATTTTATGATTTCAAAAATTTCATTAAATTCCTTTCACTTGCATTAGAATTGAAATCAAAGTATTGTATTTTAATATTTGATGACATCAATTCTGATTTGTGTTCTCTTCGGCTTCCTCACTTAATAAAAACTGACCGCCATGATATTGTCGCTTGCTCGGACACTGGCGTAACAACCCAATAAACAAACTTATTTTCTTTACTTTTTCAGGACATCATGGATACGGCCGGTATAATGTATCTATTAAATGGGGGTAGATATGAGAACGTACAAAGGTTTTTAACCAACGCACTAACTGACATTTTTGAAGAATTGACACGAATTCTGAACGAACCATATAGTAGGGTGGGGGTCTGCATTTCAGACATACACTGGTAGCAAGTATTAACTCACGCTGGGGGTTCAATTAATACATCAACGAATATAGGAATTACACCTCTTATGCAAGCAGTACTACGAGAACGTGATGACGTTGTGGATTTATTACTTGGATCTGGAGCAGATGTCAATAAAACAGACATTTTTGGATTTTTCGAGCGCGGACTGAAAAGTTATTTGGAAACTTATGCTAATCTGGAGCACAATTGAACGTCAAAGATAAATGGCCGCTGTCCTCTTGTAAACAGAGTTATCTATACTTCTTTCTTTTGGCATGACATTGAAACCTGATATTGGTATGAATATCCCTTTAGCAATACGTTTTCTTGAGAGGGGTATAGATATAAACATTACTGATAGGTACGGATCTACTTTACTACATTATGCAGCTTGGCATTCGGACATAAATATGTTGGAAATACTTTTAAAATAACAATCCAAAGATACTGATATTAGATATAGTAAATTTATACTATTCTGTATACGACGCATTTCAAGAGTTACCTCTCATCAGCAGCATTAAAACCGAAACATTTGGAAGACCAAAAACCAAACTTATTTTAAAGTGGAACTAAAACGCTTAAAGCAAGTTATTTTCATTTTATAGTACTAAATAAACGTATAAAAACGCAAAAAAAAAAAACGATGAAATTTGGTCAAGTAATAACGGAGAAAATAGCGAGTGAAGTTGGATTATTTTTACCTGTGGGAAATCCAATCAGCGCTATTTCCGGAAACAGGGTTTCCTCGCTGAGTGACCCCGATTGACCGGAAATGACGTACAGTGCGGGCTACTCTTGAACTTGTTTACATTGACCAGAAGGAATATATTATGGATGAAGACAGCAATGCTAGTGATTTATAATAGTATAGCCAATAAATTTCAATAAATGCCCCCATATACATATATATAAAAAGAATGAAAGTGAAAGATATTTTGAAAGGTGTGTATAACATAAATACAAATGGAAGACCATCTTATAGGAATAAAAAACAAACACTATTTTTTTAAACAAGCAAATATAAGACACAATATTAATTGATAGTTTTAAAACAGATGTTTTACAAATAGTGATATAAGTTACTGAATAGTAATATAGATTTTGATGTAGAATTGTAATGTGTTTTTTTTATTGAATTGACAGATTCATAAAATTTCAGAATTTTCTTATAAAAATATAATAAATTTCTTAGTTTAATCAGAGACATATATGTAGAGAGGGATAAGTAATTTCTTACAATTCTTGTTGTAATAATAAAAATATGTAGAGAATCATTGGAGAAACTGCACTGTACACCTAAAACTTTAATAAAAGATTTTGATGGATTTTAATAAAAAAAAGATTATTCAACTTATAAAATAATTCCCACATTTGTAGAGTTATAATTTGGTTAATATTGGTTATGGGACTTTATGCTCTTTGTGTAATTTGAATTATAATACCAGTCAAAACTGGTTTTCATAACACCTTTCTAATGACTTTGTTACCGGTATAATGATTTACTCCACAAGTGGTAGGTGCATGGCCAAGTTGTTATTTACCTGATTGGAGGGATTAAAACTTTTGTTTGATCTTTATTACTAGATAACAGGATGTTAATTAATAGGTGCTAAAACTTTAACTGTTTTAATTACCAGGATTAAAGGTGATAAATATCCATCCACATGTTTACTAATTTTTTTTATATCATGAACTAGTTTTAATTTTCACAGGTGTTTAATACTATTTAGGGGGAAATTAAAATTTCTTGCACGATTGGAAGTGTCATATATATATTTTTTTTATAAATAATGAATAAATAAATACATATTATTTTAATAAATAATTAGACATTCAAACTTTGCTTTAGCTTTAGATTGCTAATGAAATAGAATGTCTTTAAAAAAAGCTACATTTTTACCCAAATTATTTTCTGCATTATCAGGATTATGATCATGAACATGTTATATAAATAGAGAGGTAGTTATATCATGGAAGTACATGTATTGTTCTATATTGTATTATTTTACCATAGTCAGCAGACTCTTAATATTTGAAATTATTATGGTTACAAATGTATAACTTTTATGCTCATAGAAAGAGAAAAAAATTCAGAGGGACATGGGACCAGAATAACTTTTTATGGAGCTACACATTTCGCTATAATAGCCTCTTATTGTACTACAACTTATGTTAGCTTGTTGGCTACATCTTTTCAAAGTCATGCCTGTCAAGGCTATGCATTTGATATAAGCGGCCTTACATGTACCTTCTACTTACTCCATTAATAATATTTTTAAATAGCCCTATGTTCAGGATGTTGGTAACTGTGGTGGTTTGAAAAGAAGGGGTGTAAATCAAACACAATAACTCTAAAAATACCCTTAAATATACCCTATGTATGATGTAAAGGTACAATATAGTTATACATAAAAAAATTTGATTCACAGGAGAGGCTGCATAGGCTTAATGTAGGCTTATTCTCACAATGACATTATGATAATGCATTCATTTTCAAACATGTGCATATATACACATAAATTTTATGTATATATAAAGACATATGCATGGTATATAAAAACAAATAAGATCAGACATGTTAGAATTATGTTTTCAAAAGTATTTTGGTGCAGACCGTCACTATACCATGTATACTGGTCATGCTGGTTGGGATAAATGCTTGGCACTGAACCTGGAATTGACTCTTGCCGTTATGAGCAGATAAACCAAATAACTCCTTGAATCTCAACCTGTCAACCTCATAGCATTCTTCTGAGAAGTGTTCTGAACATATGGCTGAGTGTTTAGTTGGCACAGTAAAATCCACACGGGTTGGTTTTACAAAACGAACCCACAAGTTACGTTGTCGGTCATCTTTTGGAAAAGCGTGTTGAGTATGTCCCGTTTTTGCAGAGTTGCTGCATCCCGCAACTGCACAATTCCTTCCCATTGTTGAATTTTAGATTTAAATTAAGTACAATGTTTCATCAAACAAGTGTCGGTGAATATATAAGAAGCACTGTCAATCGATAGTTGTCACCAATAACGTATAAACAATCAACTGAATCTGCTTTCACTTTCCAAATGACCTGTACCTATTTATGTACAAGATCTGAACCGCACAGTACGTCACTTCTGGCAACTAGTAATATTCGAGTTTTTTAACAAATCGTTCAGGTGTGCAAATGACGATCGGCCAGTATTTTGCTAATATCTCGAAAACTAAGTTACCGAATTTCATCGGGTTTTTTGCGTTTTTAAACTAGAAGTACTCATAACCAAATATACCGAAATAGGAAGCAAAATTTCAGCTAAGGAGAATTGACGAAAGTAGACATCACGCTAAAGGAGCACAAAAAAGAGATGAAACTTGTCATTAAATGCAAGAAAACGTCCAAGATGAAGAATGTTCAGCATCAATCATCTCAAGTCAGGATAGGTTCTCTGATCTAGAAAATGAGTTCGAAGGAGGAGATATAGTTTTAGCAAAAGACGAAATTTCAAGCTACAGGCTTAAGAATTGCTTATTCTATGTTATGGAAAACATGAAAAAAGATATCGACTGAAATATATCTTATTTCCAAATCACAAAGAAGATATACGAAACTCTTATGAACAGTGCGCAAGAGAAAAAGCTTCCAGCCTTCTTTTTGTCATATATAGATATCTTTTCATATGTGAACACCCATATAGGCATGGTACAAGAAAATAAAGCTGAGAGAGAATTGAAAAAGCATTGCGCATGTACAGAAACTTTTTGTAAAGTTATACTTGGCATTCTTTCCCAAAACGACAATAGATGACTTCAGTTACAATGGATTGCCCCACACATTTACTAGTACTAATATATTATGATTGTGTGCACTTCCTAATAATTTTCTCTAAATTTCGAACCGAATTTCGAAACTTAATAATTTTATAGGCATCAACTAAAAAGGACAAATATACCTAAAGGAGCAATCAAAGAAACATAATCCATTGGACAGACAAACCCGGGAAGACAAATGAACAACCACAAGCACAACAAATAAACACAGAAAACTAAAAAACAATGAACAACACGAACTTCTATAAAAACCAGGAGTGAACTCAGGTGCTCCGGAAGGGTAAGCAGTTCCTGCTCCGTATACGGCACCAGTCGTGACGTTCAACAAAGTCAATCCAGGGGAAGTCACAAATCGGTAGAGGCACATGAAAAGTTACGACAGTGGGAACAGCTCCAACATCATCTTAGATATTGGAACTCTGCAATGGTCAATCAATTCGTGATGACGACCGTAAAATTTCCTAAGTATGACATCAACTAATCCCTGATAAAATCCTGGTTAAGAAGCTTTTGTGACAGCAGTAATCCTCTTTGTCGAAAGTCAGGTAACTCACGCATGCCCTTAACAATCGTATAAGCTGAGAAACGTAGACGCCATATGCTGGTATATTGCTACTCAAGAAGGGAAAATTAACAATAGGAAAGTTGAAGTCGTCACGTTTGTCATAAAGTTTTGTCTTCAAATGTCCCTCATAGTCTATTTCAAGAAACAAATCCAAATATGAAGCAGACTTTGGTGTATCTGTAGTATCCTTAATTTCAAGCTCACTGGGGTAGATAAGATGTAGAAATTCTTGGAATTTGTCGTTATTTAACGACAACGCATCATCTATATAATGAAAAGTGAAATTAAAGGATTGGGCTAGTTTCTTTTTGTTTTCACGTAGTAACCCTTGAATGAAGTCCGCTTCATATGAGTACAGAAACAGATCGGCGAGGACAGGAGCACAGTTGGTTCCCATGGGAATGCCGATTGTTTGTTGAAAAATTAGACCGCCAAATTCAACGAATATCTTGTCTATGAGAAAATCTAACATGTCTGTAATTTCATCTTCAGAATACTTTTTGTCAGAATCAGAGTGGTTCTTCACGAAATAAGCCTTTTCTCTACCTAGAACAAGAAATTTATACCTCCATGTCCCATTTTTCTTGAAAAAACATTGATGAACTAGTTGCTTTAAGCGATCTTTTAATTGAGAATGTGGTATGGTAGTGTAGAGTGTAGAGAAGTCGAATGTTTTTATGCTGTTGCATGTAGCCAAAGATTTTGATTTTAGATATTGAAGTATATTTTTGGAGTTTTAAGAATCCACATCTGATTGACGCCACTGGTGGAATATGATGTTTCACAGTAATTCTGAAGGCCCTCTTTAATACATGTTAAAATCTTTGAAAGAGGTTTTGTAGAGCAATTAGCTGACCTAGCAATGTACCTTTGTTTAAACGGATTTTTATGTAGTTTAGGAATCCAATAATGAGCAGGAAGGTCCATTTCTTCACCCTTTGTAGTAATGCCAAAGGAATGAAGAACGGTCTTGTGGTTATCAAGGACTTCCTGCTTAGTCAGTGTGGTCGGTGTATAAGTTGAGATGCGGGACATTTTGTCGCCATACATTAAATATTCAGCGTGTTATCGATCTTACTATCCGGGATGGAAGCAGGGCAAATACTGGGTTCGTCCTTATATTATAGTATTATTGTGTAAGATTTTCCATATTGGCTAAGTTATTGGTCCGAGGAAAGCCATACTGGACTGAGGCGAACTATGTGATAGATTAATGCAAGGCCTTTTTCAAATTGCTCTTGTTATGAGCCCTGAATCGGGGCCGATATCAAGGTCTCGGGCTGATAACAAGGGCAATATGAAAAGGGCCATGTATTAATCTATAATTATCAAACTTATTAACCATTCTTTTTTTCCACTTGCAAAAGGTTCGTTTCAATCTGCAAGAAGTTTGTCCAAATATTCAAGGTAAGCTCACGATTACACCCTTAGAAAGAGTTGCCCTGATCTTTGATCTATTTATCATCAAAAAGGGTTTAATTAAGCAAAAAGTGTGATAAAAAGTGTGATATAGTCGACTTATAGTCACTAAGCAGGAAAACTAAAGGAATATAAAGAATAATTTTGTGGGAAAAGCACAATCTCAGAATATTTCCGAAAACAGGGCCCGCAGGGATCGAATTTCGAAAATTGTGAATTTAAGCTCGTGACCTTATTCCTCTTTTTATTTCATTGCATCAGTCATACACTGTTGGGGCCTCGGTGGCCGGGTGGTCTAGGTAGTTCGTCATAACTACCCTGCCAACACTGAGATTGTGAGTTCGAATCTCACCTGTGGCGGACTCCGAGCTAAATTGACAAGGATTGCCAATTTTCCTACCGAATGTCGGTGGTTCTCTCCGGGTACTCCGGCTTCCTCCACCAATAAAATTGGCCGCCGCGAAATAGGGGCCAAATGTGTTGAAAACGGCGTAAAAACCCAACTTAACAAACAAAATCATACACTGTTAGTCGAGCAATACTTTTTACAATTTTTTATGTTAACAAATTGGAGCACACGTGGATTGAATTTCAAAAATTGTATATTATGGGTGTGGTCGAAAGTTCTATTTATGCAATTTACTATTTAAATTGAATAACTTTTCCAGTTTACTTAATGCCACAACAACCCCAAAATATATAAATATGGTATTTTTCTGGGAGTGCAATGATAAATGCAAGGTTGCATTCTAGTTCTATACAAGTTTCATACAAGTATACAGGTTAAACCATAACAATCGTATTAAAAGAATTTTAATTCAAACACCAATCCCATTTTGATTGTTTGACACTTGTTGGATAAACGTGAATTGGATTTTTCAAACGTAGGAGAACCGTGAACAGACCGGCCTGGAAGTTCGATAATAGGAGCTGATTTGAGGTGAGATGCAAGAAGGTGTTCTTAGTAACTATACTTTCTTGGTTTTTTTTTATTTTTTATTTTTTTTTTTGGTCTGATGAAAGGACGCTATTTATTCATATATTCATGTTGTTCTTGCAATTTAATCAATATGTTTTTCTTTGCACATTTTCTTTAAAAAGTATTATTTGAACATTGTTTATCATCGAAACAATATAAATGCTTTGACTTTTGTTTATAACATTATTTTGAACTTTTTTGTTAATTAACCTGGTCTTAGACGTATATATGAATATATTACCATTCAAATAACCAAATCTGTATGCAATTTACTATTTAAATTGAATAACTTTTTTTACTGGGACTATTTAGACGAATTAAAAAAAAGAAATTTTTAAAAAATAGAGTAGTGCCCAACTGTCCATGTCAACATTCTAATACCAAGAATGTACAATTATTACTTATTCACAAATTTCCTTTCATTTCAGCTTCTTTCAAATGCAACGTTTGTTACGGCCAGAAATCACCGTTAAATTGTAGCCAACAAAAGACACAAATAAATAATAAAATTTAACAAGATTTATTGTACACAAGTTTACAAGAAATATTATATAAATTGAAATGTCAACTTAACTGTTAAAATATATATGTCCGATCTGTTTGTCTTTTCTTTATGCGGAATACTTCTCTTCACTGTTGCGGGAATCCAAACAGAATATTATGTCCAATAAGTCACAATCTAGTATGATGTGTGTAACGTTACTAAAAGTGTCAATCCAACATCTGAGAACATAGGAATGTTAATGTCTGATCTGATCTGAAAGTCTAACTTTCGTGTCCATATATATAGCCGCCACGGAAATCCATAGAACACTGTAGAAAGGATCTTCTTAGAATACTGTAGAACGGAAACGTCTAGGATACGGTAGAAGTTTGAATTACACATCGTATATTATGATCATTCCAGAATTATTACGTAAGTCAAATAGAAAGTTCTAATCATTCCGTCAGTATCTATGATTGTTCCAGTGATTTCTAAACTGCACAGTTATAACATTATTCGGTAAGCAACTATAGGTATTATGTAAGCATATTATACATGTTATAAGGCCACACAAAACAAATTAGGTCAAGATAAAAAAATATAATAATTACAATATCATAACACCTCCCACCTTAAAAGAAGTTAGAGGGTAACGAGAACTTCGCATGAACAATATATACAAAAATATATAGTATGTATACAGTGTTTTAATAAGATCTAGACAAAGCATATATCTAATTTCTTGTCTCGTAAAATCAAGTTTTAGTGGATTAAACCGGTAAGGATGTTGCTAAATTGGAGCAGCATCGCCTACATCAACATCATGACAAACAGCATTGGTTTTGTTTGGGACATCTGGAAAAAAGATTTTTAAAAGAAAATACCAAAGTTTTCAATTTTTCTCTGCGATCGAAAGTCAAATGTGCAAGTTTTGAGTCTAAATTTGACAAAATTTCTGAATTTTTTAATCTAATAGTTTGTTCCGTAGTCTTGGAATCAAAAGATGGTTCAATTATGTTTGTCATGATCGTTCTCCAATTTAACCATGGCTAAAGTGGCAACTGGTTTACTCTCACCTTCATTAGTACGCTCAAAATATGGTTTTAACATATAAATGTGACACACTCTATTTTGTTTACGCCGACCTGGAGTTTTTACAATATAATTCAAATCATTGATTTTACTCTCTATTGTATAAGGACCACAGTATTTAGCCTGTAAAGGATCCCCAGGGACTGGCAAAAATACAAGTACCTAATCACTAGCTCAAAAACTCTGTCCCTGGCATCATTATCATACCATATTTTCATCTTATTCTGTATAGTTTTTAAGTTTTTCTGAGCAATTTGACAAGCAGTATACATTTTTTCTTTAAATCTAGATACAAAGTCTAGAAGATTCAAGTCAATGTGTTCAGTAAGCCATTTCTCCTTAACAAATTTCAAAGGTCCCTTTATAGTATGACCAAACACCAACTCAAAGGGGCTAAAACCAAGGGATTCTTGAACAGCCTCTCGGGCCGCAAACAGTAGAAAGTGAATACCATCATCCCAGTCCCTGTCAAATTCAAGACAAAAAGTTCTAATCATGTTCTTCAATGTTTGATGAAAACGTTCTAAGGCACCTTGAGATTCTGGATGATAAGCACTTGATCTATACTGTGCAATGACCTGCTGAAATAAACCTGACATGAAATTTGAACCCTGGTCGGACTGTATAGACTTAGGAAGTCCTACTAATTTGAAAACGTGATAAGAGCTTTGACAATAGTTGGTGTCTTGATATTCCTTAAGGGAATAACCTCGGGAAAGCGAGAGGATGTACACATGATCGTCAATAAATACGCATTTCCAGTCTTGGTCTTTGGCAAAGGTCCAACGCAATCAATAAGTACTCGGCTGAAAGGTTCTTCAAAGGCTGGAATTGGCAGACGTGCTGCTGGTGGTATTTTCTGGTTAGGCTTGCCAACGAGGTGGTCTTATTATGGCCTTTTCTAAACTACTGGGATCTTCAATGTCGGCAAGGAAAGTGTCAGAAAGATCCATATAATCGTACTGGTCTTCTTGTAAATCCTAATTTTGTTGTTTTCTTGCCATCGCCCTAGTAACAACACAAGCTGGATACAGTTCGGCATCATCTTCAGGTGATTTAACATTTACCACCGTTTCGCTGGTAACAATTGGTTCAGCAACCACTTTGTTCCTAGCTATATCATTTCCTAGCAATAATGAAACACCCTCAACAGGGAGAGTAGGACGAACACCCACAACAACTGATCCAGTAATTAAATCTGACTTCAAATAAATACGATGGAGGGGAACATCTATACAACCTAACTCCACACCTTGTAACAAAACGGAGGGACGCACGGACGTCTCCTCGGACAAAGGCAACCACCTTCTAACAACAAAGTCTGAGAAGCTCCAGTGTCCCGTAAAATCTTAATAGGCTGAGGAGTGGTATTAGTTTAAACTTATTTATTTATAGTGGATTTTGGGAAACAAGTTATGCCAACTTATACTAATCCCTCTCCACTTGGCGGGTGCGAGAGCGGCCCCTGTAGCGGCGTTTTAGCCTACTCTTTTTCGATATCTACAGAGGAGTCTTTAGCGTGCTAAGGGTGTTGCTCTCCCTTAACACGGGACAGCCATTTTTCGTCCCCATCCGACGGACTAGCATCGTTTATCGAGACCATCCTCGCAAAAGGAGTGGTATTATCAACAATGGAAACAGACCCATCAGACATAAAGGGTTTATAATCCTCCATGTAATCACAAAAACTGGACTTTAAAGCCTGACTCGCAGGACTTTCCAACTTATTCGTAACAAGGGGTGTCGTACAAGCACTGGACTTAGGCTTATTATCTCTTTCATTCTTCTTCTGGAGTCTAAAACAATCAGCCATCAGGTGACCATTTTTCTTACAATAAGCACATGTTAGTGAATTCTTCTCAAAAGTATCAAATTTTGGACCAGACATATTATAACAAGATGGACTCTTATTCTGTGCAACAGGCTTACTATCAATACGCTCAGTACTTTGTTTTTTGTAATTTCCGCTTGAAGTATTACAATTTTGACCTTTGAAACTTCTTTTATGTGAAAGGGTATAATTATCGGAAACAACAGCTGCATCTTGTAATGTCTCAACAGTTTTGTCATCTAAACGTGTTTTTAAGTCTAAATTAACACTGCTTGAACTCTTCTTATAACATTAATTGTCTTAATTTATCAAAATTGTTATCTATTTTCTTTGACGTAAGCCATTTATCAAATAGATCTTTTTTTCCCCTAGCAAATGCAACATAGGTTTGTGATTCAAACTTTTTATACAACCTAAAGTTCTGTCTATATGCTTCTGGAACCAGTTCATAAGCTTTCAAAATTTCCAGTTTAAAAGTGTCATAATCAGAACTTTGTCTAAAGAAAGTGCGGAGTAAATTTCAGCGGCCGTGCCCACAAAAACACTTTGCAGCATTGTAGTCCAATAAGGCTTTGGCCATTTCAAATTTTGAACAATTTTTTCAAACTGTGGAAAAAAATTATCAACCGTTTATTCACAAAATTTGGGAACCAAACGTATATTTTTTGCTGCATCAAAATGTTCTGATTTTGACTCATATTTAGTTTTTCTTTCTACCTTAACCATATCTATTTTTATTTTCTCCATCTCTAACCTTTCCCTCATTTCAAGTTTTGCCTGAATTGTTTTAATTTAAATTCATCTTCTTTTTCTAATTGTTTTAATTTACCTTCGTTTTCCAGTTGTTTTTCCAATTGTTTTAATTTAAATTTAAGTTTTCTTTAATAATTTCCTTTCTTTTTTGTTTTTTTTAAATGGACGACAGGAAAGATCATCAATGGCATACTTATCATTTAATGCCACCCAATTATAGAGACTTTTTAAAAATTATCTCTACCTAGCATTAAAACCAAAACGAGTAAATTAGGTGAAATATTTGTTTTTGTACCAGCAGATAAGGAAGCTCATAAATAAAAAAAGTACCACATTGATGTATTCAGGGAGGATTTGATAATTCAAGCATCTTCCTTGAAACTAGATTTCTAGAAAAAACACATAAATGAACAACACATGAAAGCCACTGAACTGTTCCAATCTCCTATCAAACACCACAATGTTCCTGCCATGTAATAGTTACCTAAATTACATAAAAACCAATATAAATTTTGTTTTATTTCTGCAATTGTACCACCACCAAATTATCTGTCCCTTTCACGAGTCTGTTACTTGTATGAAATAACTAATTATTTATTTTAGCCAAATTTATGAAAAGTCTGACATAAATTGTTTCTGGAGTTTAAAACATTAACCAAAGTTTTGGATAAATTACTGACAGTAAATCATTACGTAATTATTGTTGCCAGATATGGATTTTTCTACATTTTATACACCCCTTCCCCACGATCGCATCAAAAGAAACTGGTCTTTAGAATCCTCTGGTTTAAATTATATTTGTTTCAATAGTTTTTAAGTTTTTTTCAGTCATAAAGAGTATGTAAATTAGAGTTGTTGGACAAGCGATGACATGATCAAGGCCCTACTCTCCATGCTGGACAATATTTGTGTTAGTTTTGGCCATATTGTGTATCGACAGGTTTTGGAATTTCTATGGTACAAATTTGACCTCTCTAATTGCCAAATCTAACTGCAGGAATCTTGATGGCAGGTCAGGTGAGCTATTGTCATCAGTTGGCGTCCGTCGTCCGCAATTCTCATTTAAGATAACAATATCCAAAGATATTAATATTAGATATGGTAAATGTATACTATGCTGTATACGACGCATTTCAAGGAGTTACCTCTCATCAGCAGCATTAAAACCGAAACATTTGGAAGACCAAAAACCAAACTTATTTTAAACAAGAAGTACTCATAACCAAAAATACCGAAATAGGAAGCCAAATTTTAGCTAAGGAGATCTACCATGTGCAATACAAGGAATGAACCCTTAGTATTTCTATTATTTTTTAATTTTGATAAATACTGGTAATTTCTGTTACAAATCAATGAATAATCATGTCAGACAAGTCTGACGACTGGGTTGGCCAATACCTTTGGGGACCTAGGGTCCACCATGCAGAGGCATCGTCCCAGGAGTTTCAAAATAACAATTCAAAGATACTAATATTAGATATAGTTAATTTATACTAGGCTGTATACGACGCATTTAAATCTTCTCAGAAACCACTGGGCCAATTGGGACTAAACTTTGGTGGAATGGTCCTTGGGTGGTCCCCTTCCAAAATTGTGTCCGGGGTAAAAAAAGAAAAAACGGGGGTCAATATTTTGAAAATCTCCTCTGAAGCTACTATACCAATATCAGCCAAATTTTGAAATGATCCGTCAGTAGTCCCCTTCAAAAGTTGTGTCCGGTGGTCCCGACATCCGACCAGGATGGCCGCCACAGCGGAACTTAATTTAACATGGGATCCTATGGGAAATTCAAATAAAAATCTTCTTTCTGAAACTACTTGCCCAATTAGAACCAAATTGTGGTGAAATGGTCATAAGGTGGTCCTGTTTCAAAAATATGTGTGATGGCTCCGACCTCCGACCAAGATGGCCGCCATAGCCTAACTTAATTTAACATAGGACCCTATGGGAAATTCATTTAAAAATCTTGTCTGAAACTGCTAAGTCAATTGCAACCAAACGTAGCACCAATGGTCCTTAGATGGTCCTTTTTCAAAAATATGTCCCATGAACCGGATGATCAACCAAGATGGCCTCCACAGCCGATCATAGTTTAACATGGGACCTTATGGGACATCCATTTAAAATCGTCTTGTCAGAAACTACTGAGCCAATTGCAACCAAACTTAGCAGGAATGATCATTCAGAATTGTGTCCAATGAACCGGAGGATCAACCAAGATGGCCGCAACAGCTGAACATAGTTCAAAATTGGACCCTATAGGAAAATTCATTAAAAAATGTTCTTGTCTTAAACTAACGAGCCAGTTGTAACCGGAATTGACGTAGATGGTCCTCAGTCAGAAATATGTCCAATGATCTAGAATGTCAACCAGTATGGCCGCCACAGACGAACTTTGTTTTACATGGGACATTATGGGAAAATTCATTTAAAAAATCTTTTTGTCTGAAACCATTTGGCCAATTGGAACCAAACTTGACAGAAATGGTTCATAGGTGGGCCTCTGTCAGAATTGTGTCCGTTGACCCTGAAATATGTCCAATGATCTAGAATGTCAACAAAGATGACCGCCACAGCTGAACTAAGTTTAACATAGGACGCTATGGAAAAATTCATTAAATAATCTTCTTGTCTGAAACAACTGAGCCAATTACAACAAGACTTGGCAGCAATGGTCCTTCGATTGTTCCCTTCGAGAAGTGTGTCGGGTGACCTGGACTGTCATCCGAGATGGCCGCCACAGCCGAACATTGTTTAACATTGAACCCTATAGAAAATTCATTACAAAATCTTCTTGTTTGAAATTACTGAGAGGTTTGAACCAAACGTAGGAGCAATGGTCCTTAAATGGTCCTCATTCAGAATTGTGTCCGTTAACCCAAACTATCAACCAAGGTGACCACCACAACCGAACTTTTAACCTCGTAGGAACTGGTCGCTATATGTAATAGGCAATGCACTATCGGGTGAGCGATACAGGCTGAGGTTATATATTTCCATAAATATCGAAAATCGAAAGATATGAGAAAAAAAGACTACCTTAACTTTTCAATTACTATCTTCCCCTTTCTCGACAATGGCTGTGACTACATCGTATTGTGTGTACACATCACAGCTTGCACGTTTCGCACGAATTTGCTCAAGGTTGGAAGATTTTAACGAGCAAAACCATACGATTACAAAAAACGTAGATTACAGAGTTATAGACTTCACAGGTTGCTGAATGCTTTAAAAGTTTTGTATCAGCTGACAATATCATTTAGTTAAATAATCAACTTTCAAAAAAGCAATTATCATTACAGGGGTTTTCCCACCCTAGTTTCTATTGTAATTTCGTGAATAAATTCAAATGTCTCGCCCATAACTACTGAAACTTGGGAGTTACTTAAGATCTACAAATATGAAAGAGGTTGGGCCAATAAGGCGAGAAAATGTTTCACTCGCAGGGCCATTTTCTGAAAGTAGTTATTTTATGTGAAATTTGTTTTTTCTCATAGTAAAAATAGTTTCTCTTTGCGTCTCAATTTTCTGCATTGATAAACACAAAACTTACAGTAAGCCCATAAAAATCGTTGAGAACGAATTTTTGTCATTTCGGGGTGTTTTCCGCACTTTGAAGTGGGAATTCTCTGACAAGCACCTCCAGAACCAAATACATAAAACGTTTTCCCGAAAAACTGCACTAATGGTCAAATTTTGTGTTTTTCCTGTTTTTGTTCTAAATGTGCTTTTTAACGAAAATGGAACTTAAGGCATAATTTGAACACTTTAAAGCCCATAAGCGCAGTGACAATATATGTGAAGTATGGAGGCAGACATTCTACAAATCTGATAAGTCTGTATAGTATTTTTTGACTCAACCTTTTCCAACCTGTTAAAACTTATGTTAAATATTAAAATGGATACATGTACCTGATTGTGATTATTATGTCCTGACCATTATTGCACCGTCACTTTAATTAAAACCTTAAAACTGTAGGTTTCGAAAACAGGATCCAAGTTTCAAAAGATTCCAAACACATAATTATTTTAGTTTCTCTGGCGTACAAGTTTGTAGATATTTCGTATTGTCCTTGTCTATTTAATACTTCATTTTTTTAAAAAATATAATTCCAGTAACAGTTAGTGTAACATTGGCACTGATGCACTGCACTGTATCTCAAAAGCAATACTTCAGTTATAATTTTATTAGTTTTTTCATCATCAAGTGTTAATAAACAAATATATATACATATATTAGCTTGGCCTTGATTGGATAACAAGGTGTGACGCAAATATCCATTTAAATGTAGTATTAATAGATTTAAAATTAAACCTACACAGGTAAACTGATCGAATGAAACAATATCAGGAGAAAAGGGCCCTTGTTCTTTTGTGTAATTCTGTAAAAATTGCTCTTTTCAATTTACTTGAAGACTAAATTTATACTAGGGTCTCACGAATACTGCCGAATTTCTATTGAACTAAATTACGAGCATTAAACCCTTTAAGGGAATTTATTTCTGACTCTTTCCTTTAATAGAGCATCAGTATTCGACGGACAGCTTTGACTATCCTTAGCGTTCACGTTTTGGGAATTTCTTACATATCATCTATCCCAATCAGCTCGAAATTAAGGATACAACAGACACTGCCAAATTTGCATCTTATATTGACCTTCACTTCGAAATTGACACCAGACGGAAGTTGAATACAAGACTTTACGACGAACGGGATGACTTTGACTTTCCAATCGTCAACTTCCCATTTTTGAGCGGCAACATTTCAGAAGCGCCGGCGTATGGAGTATATAATTCACAACTCATACGTTATTCCAGAGCTTGTGACATATACATTGACTTCCGGGACAGAGCCCTGACAGAAAAGTTGGTCCTAAGTTGGTGTCATCCTTATTAAAGGTTTATGGACGTCATAGTGACTTGGTTGACAGGTATGAAAAGACCGTTTCGGCAATGAAAATGGACATTTTCCATTAATTTTATCCCTTCCTCCTATCGGATTTGACATGAGCAGCATGGCGGGTGTCCTGCAGGAAGCAGAGACTGCTTTTACTCTCCCGGAGCACCTGAGTCTACCCCGGTTTTTTTGGTGGGGTCCATGTTGTTCATATGTTTTTAGTTTTTAATTGTAGTGCATTATTGTTTCGGTCTTGTCTTCGTTCTTCTTCAAAGTTTGTCAGTTGTATCGATTTCCCCCTCCTTCGGAATATCCCTTTGGTATTTCTTGACTTTACCAGTGTACAGGTGACAGGGAATGAAGAATGTAGGGAAACTGAAAATACAGGGTTTCTATGTTTAGAATAAATAAGAGAATAAGGAAAATAAGTTCTATAAGTACAAAATGCAATGATTTCGGTATAAGGGCCAACGACTTTAATTAAAATCTAAAACATTAAAAAGTACCATTCTTGGAAATTCGATGTTTATTCACAACTTGTTAAAACAATTTACACAAAGAAGGAGCTACAATATAATCTTTATCGTTAAAAGAAGATGGCTAGCTTTGCCTGGTGATAATTTTTTTTACCTGTACATAGCTAATTGATAAAAACAACAATTATATCATATATGATTTATTTCAATATTAATAATCTGACTTATCTACTGAAAGAATATATTTAATTTAACATAAATAATCTGACTTGTCTACCGAAAGAATAAAACTAATATAAGGTTTTACAAAAAAAAAAAATGGCACACACAGGTATAAATTTCTAGTTATAGGTAGAGAAAAGGCTTATTTCGTTAAGAGCCACTCTGGTTTTGACAAAAAGTAGCAGATGAAATTACAAACATGTTAGATTTTCTTATAGACAACATATTTGTTGAATTTGGCGGTCGAATTTTTCAACAAACAATCGGCATTCCAATAGGAACCAACTGTGTCCCTCTCCTCGTCGATCTGTATTCATCCAAGGTCTTCTAAGTGAAGCCAAAAAGAAACTAGCCCAACCTTTAATTTCACTTTTCGTTATATAGATGACGCGCTACATCTCATCTACCCCGGTGAACTCGAAATTAAAGATACTACAGATACATCAAAGTCCACTTCATATTTGTTTCTCGAAATAGACAATGAGGGACAAAACTTTATGACAAACGTGATGACTTCGCTTTTTCTATTGTTAACTTTACCTTCTTGAGTAGCAATATACCAGCATCGCCTGCATATGAGGTCTAAGTTTCTCAGCTTATCCGATATTCAAGGGTATGCGTGAGTTGTCATGACTTTCGACAAAGAGGATTACTGCTGTCACAAAAGCTTCTTAATCAGGGTTTTATCAAGGATGAGTTGATGTCATTACTTAGGAAGTAATACGGTCGTCATCACGAATTGATTGACCGTTACAGTGTTCCAATATCTAAGATGATGTTGTACCTGTTACCACTATCGTAACATTTCATGTACTTCCACCGATTTTTGACTACCACCGGATTGATATTGTTGGACTTCACGACGGGTGCCGTAAACGGAGCAGGAACTGCTTACCCTTCCTTAGGTATATTTGTCCTCTTACGACAACAGATACATAAAATATTAAAACTGAGGAAAAGTACATATTTAAATATTTTACAACATACATACACACAATTAGAAATACTTATACATAATCACCATTTACTAATATTCAGCTTGATATGGATCACTAATGCAAACTTGATGATTGTGATATTAAATTTTTACACCGCCCCTTCTCTTCTATTATTTCATTTAGAAAAGTGTTTAATATTTATCAAAAGTATTAGAATATTGATTTATATTAAATAATACGTTTTAAGGTGGTGACCCCTTTTAATCACAAGATGCACAGGTGCTCACGTCTGAAATATTATCACACTTCAAGTTGATACTGAAATATTACAGTGTATCCTACTGTATAAATAAATGATCTGTCATACTAGTTTTGATGCACAGTATATGCAAATTTCATCCATTTGTGTTGCATCAACAGTGCTCAACGTTATATATGTGGAAATCGAAACTAAAACATTGTAGGGCTGACTCAAATGTCAAAATAACCAACGAGTGTGAAACCGAAAACCACGAAGGACAACATTATATATGAGGGAGATAATCCTTTGTTTTTAAACTTTCTTTCTTCTAAAAAGGAAAAGAAAATACTTCCAATATATATGTCACACTTGTCATCACCGACATATAAGCAATTATAATTGGGACTTGGGTTAACTAGCAGATAAATGCATCCATTGGTACACCTTTGCAATAATCTTATCAGAATTTCTCAAGACCAAAATGATTAAAATCGGTAACAGTAATTCAACATTAAATTTGTAGCGTCTTCTGATTGGTTAAATTTTAGACTGACCTTTTCTTTCAATTGTGACGTCATTAATTGGAGTCACTACATTTTAGACCTGAAAACAACTTTACGGATAAACTTTTTTTTTTCGGTCAATTCGATATAACCTCGATGCGCTATGCTATAAGGGTTATTCATGTTGCACAAATGATTGACGTTTTTTCATCGACCGAAAAAAATTAATCCATAAATAAACTAAATCGTTTTGAAACAGATTCAAAGGGCAATATATAACCGAAAACTTTTAAATGTTGTTATATCGAATACACACATGAACATTCAAATTACCATACGTGTGCTCCACATAAGCTTAATAACGTCTGTAAAATACCAGTACAAATGATAACTAAAGCAATCGTTTTCTTTTGTCGTAATAAATTCTTTGATAACACCTTTAATGCACAATATGTGCAAATTTCGATTTAAGATTCACTAGTTTCGGTAATGGAAATAAAATGTTGAAAACCAAAGCAATAATCCAAAAATCACAAGATGCTTAACTCTAATTCTTGATTTTTACAATGCTTAAATAACTCTTTCTGTGTTTAATTCATTCCAAAGTTTTTAAAGTACAAAATGACGTCACCATGTGCAAATGTAACGATGTTGAATGCATGCAATGTTTGAACCCTGTTGACTTTCTGGATATGTCTGATCTTTGTTTTGAAATGTTTAATATAGCAGAGCCACGGCTTTTTCATCAAGAAATCAGTTTATGTAGTATAGACTAGATCCATACATCGATATATTGTGATTACCTTATCTATGTTAGCCTCTCCGTATTGTCAGGTACACAATTCCATTTATGATACCACCACTGGCGCCCACCATGATGACCAAATACCTAGCAACTGCCGGCATTTTAGTAAATGATACCCACATTCCCTCTACCAGATACCCACAAAATTGAATACAATACGTTGCTACATACAGAGAGAGCTTAAAGGCAAGTCTTCTGGTATTAACGGCAGAGCTCTGTCCTAGTGTTGCCTCATTTTCTTTCCTTTTCTTGTGGACAAAGCACCATAATGTAAGGTAGAGGAATACGATGATAACAAACGAAAGCATAATAAACAAAAAATTAGCAAAGAAAGATCCTGTTAAAAAACCTTGTTCCTCTTTGAATCCGCAACTGTAATAAACAAAATAGTAATATGATAAGTTTTGCGTTCCGATAGATTTAACATATATTAGCAATATCATATTCATTGATATCTGTTTAATTATACTTTATACCGGAGTGACCGGAAGTCGTTCCTAAATATCGATCATACCAAATCTGTTCGAAAAATTGAAGCTTTTCTCAGATACAAAGTGGTATCAACAATTGCACACCACAATAACAAAAACAAAACAAAAACAAAACAAAACAAAACAAAATAAAAACAAAGTAAACAAACAAATAAAAATGTAAAAATCACTGTTATACAATTTCTTAAACTTTTTGGCGTTTGGATGAAACTCGTTATTTAAAATCTATCATCATATACAATTTATCCACTTCAGTTTCAAAACCAATAAAGAGTGTTTCTAAGAAGCAAATATGATAATGTATTTAAATGATAGATATATTGTAATAATAACTTTATATCTTGCATAATTTTATTCTATGTGTTTCTAAACTTTGAAAGAATATATGGCCCGTGCCCTTTTCAGGTTAACTTAAATGTGGCATACTTACTAAATTGGGTTTGGCTCAAATTGGTCAAAGTAAGCAGCAATGACCAAAACAATCAAAGGAATCCCGAATAATGGAATATGTAAACCCAGATCATATTTTCCTAAAGAAATATGCCGGTTTTTGTACACCAAAACAAACGCGTAAATAGCTATCATCACACCGAAGAATATCTGAGCGAACGCAAACTCTAATATAAATATAGCATGTATTGTACAAGGCAAACCGCTAACGGATTTCTCATCTATTCTCGTTTTGACAGACGTGTGAACACCGTATGCCACCTGTGCTGTATATAACATCAAATCACCAACTGCATTGTATAAAGTAAATCTATCAAGAATTTTCCATGTGAAAAAATTTCCGGATCTTGACTTTAAAAGCATTATCATTACAACTAGGCATGTTGTTACACTGCAAAATGTTATTCCGATAACAGCAAAACCTGGCCCTGCTTCCATTAATCTATTAAACTCAATAATTTCTGTCGTTTCATTGTCGTCTGATATGTTTAGAAATCCCTTTAAGTTAGTTATATTTAAATTTATAGTTTTATCCATTTCTGATATAAACAAATTATAAGTTTTTTTAGTTTTTAGCTGTCAGCAATTTAAATTTGAAAAACATAAGAAGCAACAGTATAAGATAGTTCATTAGAAACCTAAGACTTTAATTATTGTCAGATAAATTAACGCCACCTCCAATATTTAACCCGCAAATGATTAAGCAATGTTGTAAACTGCAATGATTTGATTGGTCAAAGAAAAGTACACCCTACGTTTTCAATTATATAAATAGAAATAAAACATGTTTTCAAGATGTAATGTAGTCTGGAAAAATTCTAAGCTGATAATTTCTTGACTTCTTGTATTGTTGGCGCTTAAATATACAATACATATTTATTATCTAAAATATAAATTTATTTGGGCGACCTTTAGAAACACAAGAAAAGACCGCTATGGCGAGCCTTTCCCCCAATAAATTTGATATCTTTCTAGTTATTGGGAGAATTTTTTACTATCTTATGAGACGATTCCTGGTTAAATAATGAAGTTTGAAATAATGATGTTTATTATTTATATAAAGTTACATATTCATGTTTGAATCATATTTTTTTTGTAATATTTTTTCAAATCTTGAATTGAAAATATTGTAAATGAAACATTGTACAACTGATTACTTTTTCAATATAACAAATTTCTTATGGAGAACGTGACTCTTCTAAACTTAAACCACTGCTGTGACGTCAGCCTATTGATTTACCGTGGTTTCTTTTTCTTTAAACAACTGCTGTGACGTCAGACTATTCATTTACCGTGGTTTCTTTTTATACAATCAACGCTTCTTTAATCCGTCACTGAAATGAAGTCATCAAATTATATTCAATTGTTTCCTTTGTGTACTTAATGTCATTTAAGCTTGAATTGGCTACTTTACTGATTTCTGTTCACAGCTGGTCTTAGTTTAAAAACTTACCTTTGATTTTTGCAATTTTTTTTATTTGCCGTGAGTGGGGATCGAACTCCCTCCTTGAAGTAAATTATTATGTGTCATAGTATATGTGTCATAGTTCAAGAACACATCGACGACACCTCTCGGCTACCAATCGGGTGATATCTAAATGTCGTTTTTACATATATCAATATGATACAGTACAATATATGCATAAGGCTTTCGCCTTTATATATTTAAAAACGACGTTTGTATAGTGTAAGTTGGTAGCGGCAAGGTTAGGATGAGTTGAGATTAACACTTGTAGACATAGTTCGAATCTTCCTTTCGGCGTTCCTTTTTTTTTCTAAATCTCTGTGTTATCACTGATATAATTAAGTAATAAGACAAGATCAATATTTTTTTTATTTGATTATTATCGACAATTTCATATAATTCAATAAAAAAATTAAAACATTGTTATTTTGATGTTTATGGCAATTTCATCTGTTTCGTCGCATATTTGACACCTCTTTAAAATATAAAAAGTGTAAACGAGTGGATTTAAACTATTTTTATTTCAGTAACAGTATGTTTTTATGGAAAATTATTTCGACTATGCTTTATTTTGTCAATAATGGACAAATATCTGAATCATATGCCTTATATTGTAAGTTCATCCTGTTTTGTATTAATTTTCATTTACCATTAAAATCATCAACCTGACTATATATATATCTAATTGAATAGTTGTATAGAGAATTGAGTTAATTTAAGCCCACACATAATAGGATCTAATTAAGAAAGGAAAGGTAATTGGGAAAAGTCGTCACAACAATAGTTGAAGTAAGAGATTAAATGTATAAGCGTTGGTTCATGAAAAACAAACCATTCGCCCTCGTCAATAACGGACAAATATCTGAATCATATGCCTTTAAAATATATTGTAAGTTCATCCGGTTTTGATTAATTTTCATTTACCATTAAAATCATCAACGTCACTATATATATATATCTAATTGAAGAGTAGTATAGAGAATTGAGTTAATTTAAGCTCACACATAATAGGGTCTAATTAAGACAGGAAAGGTAATTGGGAAAAGTCGTCACAACAATAGTTTAAGTAAGAGATACAATGGATAAGCTTTGGTTCATGAAACAAACATCCTAAACGAGGCATATAAAAAATACAATAAAATAAAAAAAAATGAGACCAAAGATAGTTAGCGATACAAAGACACACAGCAAGGACACCAGGACAGAAACAGAGAGAATGAGAACATCCTGTCCCGCCTTATCCAACCCTTATCTAATCCAGCATTTCCGATTCCATCAAGGACTGAGATGAGGACTCGAGTATTGTCCTTGGCATTATGAGTTTAGTCTGAAGCACGGATGAGAATAGACCTGCCGAGAAAGAAACGTTAATCCTCCTCCTCAGCAACAACAGCAGCGACCCCTCTTCAAATACACAGTTTAGCACGAAAGTACAGTCCTGCGCAGTGATGAGAAAGGCGCCTTGTAAGTAGAGAATAAAGAGATTCAACGAAATTGTGAGCACATCCGAATTCTTTTTTTAAAATACCTTTCCCATCATTACCTTAATTTACTAAAATTAATTGTTGACTCTTAATTTGTTGTAATATATACAAATGAAAAATTTTCGCATAGGGCATGTGACTTAAACATTGTAAACCTTTGTAGATGTTGTTATTTCTTAATGTATATTTAACTGTACCAGGCATGATAAAATTTTAAAGATTTTACTTATTATAAAGGTAAATTCGTACATTTTAATATTTTTAAATTATCTTACTTATGTCCTTCTCAGTTTACTGACGTCGTTCCAAAAGATTATCATTTCCTTCACCAAAAAAAAATCCTTTATTGTGAGTAGGTGCGTGATTGATTATCTTCCGGTGTTTTTGCAAGATATGAACGGAAACTACATTGTTGTTGATTTGAAATTGGTTTCCATTTGACACTGATTGAATTAATCAAGATTTTACGAGAGGAAATGATGTGTCGTTGTCTTATTAAAAATGTTTTATGTAAAGCATTGACTTACAAATTGCATGACATGCTAGAAAATAAATATCTCTGATACCGATTTTTATGCAACGTATACATTTTATGTCTCATAGTTTACAAACTGGGAATCTGAAAACAAGAAAACAAAACATTGTAGAACAGATTAAAAAACGAGAAGTCAGTCAAACATCTTAATGAGAGGTATTTCCTCATAAACAGAATAAAATAAAAGAATATCACTACAAACCAGCAATATTCTGAAAACGCCAGTTTTTGTATTGAATTGTACTTAACTTGTCTCAACCAGTCTGACGTTTACTGAAATGTACTTCAGTTGTCTGAATAGTCCAGTCAATCTAGCATAAATTTGACTCTAACCTTAAAGTAATTGAACCTTTGCAATAAAAGAAGATTTTTAAGTTTTAATCTTTAGCATTATACCCCAAATATACATAGAAAAAAGTCCAACAAAATCTAACTTGAGGAAGACTAAAAAATCACGATTTTAAAATTCCTATGGAGATTTGCATTTAAAATGGGAGATAACTCTGCAAAAAGGCAGAAATATCAATAAAAATTGATACAAAATTATAACTTTACCGCTTCTATTCAGCAGAATGTATTGGTTCTTGATATTTTAGCCGTCTTTAGAGTATAACAAACAACTCTAAAGGTGTTTTCATATCTTTTATCAAGCTACAACCTAGATTTCGTAATTTATTAGTTGACCATTTATTAAATTTTTCAACATGTCAAGGTAAAGAATCTCAAATTTAATAAAAATGATTTAGCATATATTCTTCTTTTTGTGGTTTAAAGTTTATTTAAACAAGGTAGATGCTGAACAAATATAATTTACAGATATAAACAATACCAAATTTTCACAATATTTTTTTCAAAACGGTCACAAAGCCACAAATTTGCAATTTCTTTAATGAAAAATGTGCAAAAAAAATAAAAATACCCATAACACTTCGGTTTTGTACATTTCATGAGCAGAAGATTATATAATATAGTCAAATACGAACTTATAACCCCATCAAAGTATCATACTTTACATGAATTTTAAGAAAATCAACCAAAAACTGACAAAAAAGAATATTTTTTGCCAGGTTATCTCCCCTTTCCAATGTTAATTTCCATAGGAAATTAAAAATGCTGATTTTGAGTTTTCCTCAAGTTAGATTTTATGAGACTTTTTTCTGTGTCTATTTGGGGCTTAATGCTATAGATTAGAACTAAAGCATTTTCTGTTGCAATTAGTTTGAGGTTAAAGCTTAGTTTGGCTGGACTAGAACCACAGTCTCGACCAGTCTCAATTTGTCTGAATTAGTCTGATCAATGTTTATTTGTATGAAATATACTATACCTGCGCTGACTGAGTCTCGACTTAGTTTGAACTGTCTCGACTTATGCTAAACCAGTCTGAACCTAGTCTGAACCTGTCTCAATCTCCACTGAAAGGTCTCAACCTGTCTGAACCTAGTCTGAATTTGTCTTATCTTTATAAACATGAGTTTATTTAATCTCAACATGTCCTGGCTGAAGTTTTAAATAGTCTAATCAGCCTTAATACGTCTATGATCTTAAAAATAACTCTCATCCAATCTAACAAAACGTATATAAATTTATTTTTTATTTTTGTCTGGAAATTATGACCTGTTGGAATTAATATCTTTGTTAATTACACTTTGTTCCATACATTGCAATTAGGAAATAACTTATAAAACAGTTAATTTTTAATCTGCATACAATATACCTGGGAAAACTTATCTTATTGCAAGTATATTGTCATTGTCTATTGTGATTTTAAACATTCAATTACCTCCCTTATCACATTAAAATTTCAACTGTTTTAAACAGTGGCTTATTTGTTTTTCAATTAAAAATATATTTCAAAGATGAATGGATCTGGGATAAAGTCAATGTAGGTCAAGGTGACTTTAATAATTACTTTTAAAGATGATAACAGTGTAAAAAAGGACAAATATACCTAAGGAGCAATCAAAGAAACGTAATCCATTGGACAGACAAACCCGGGAAGACAAATGAACAACCACAAGCACAACAAATAAACACAGAAAACTAAAAAAAACAATGAACAACACGAACTCCTATAAAAACCAGGAGTGAACCCAGGTGCTCCGGAAGGGTAAGCAGTTCCTCCTCCGTATACGGCACCCGTCGTGAAGTTGAACAAAGTCAATCCGGGGGAATTTACAAATCGGTGGAGGCACATGAAAGGTTACGACAGTGGGAACAGATCCACATCATCTTAGATATTGGAACTCTGTAATGGTCAGTCAATTCGTGATGACGACCATAAAATTTCCTAAGTGATGACATCAATTTATCCCTGATAAAACCCTGGTTAAGAAGCTTTTGTGACAGCAGTTATCCTCTTTGTCAAAGTGAGGTAACTCACGCATGCCCTTGAAAGTCGGAAACGTAGACGCCATATGGAGGCGATGCTGGTATATTGCTACTCAAGAAGGGAAAATTAACAATAGGAAAGTTGAAGTCGTCACTTTGTCATAACGTTTGTCTTCAGATGTCTCTCATAGTCTATTTCAAGAAACAAATCCCATCCTTATTCTATGATTTAATAGTTGGTTTGATGTAGACCTTTTCTCGGATTTTTTTTTTATGATAGAATATCAAATTATAATTTTCTCATCAACTATCATCTTTCATTATTTTTTTTTAATATAAAGTCCCCTGGTTGACAGGATCACATCATTATAGTCTATCATAATATGCAGTATTCAAGTAAAAATATTTTTTTAAGTTCTCAAAATCTTGCAAATATTGATTTATTTTCACTTATCCTGCAATGTTTGCCATCTGTAGTAAACTACAGAATAAAGCCCCGTCATAGATTTGAAATGTCAAACATAACAATTTAGTATATGAAATATTTAATGAAAATATAAGAAAATCACATTTTTTGAGACTTCTAAAGAGGTTATAAAACATTTCTGGAAAAATTACCTAGCTTTTCATTCAAAAATCATGCTTCTGATGAGACAATTAAATGTTAACTTAACTAAACCATACAAGAACATGAAATTGCTGTTTTTTCTATTATTAGACTCACAAATTTGAATTATGACATTTTGTCCTAAATACCCCCCCCCTCCCCCTTTATAGTATGTACGAAAATATTAAACTTTTTGTCCCGTATCATGATTAAATTGTTTACTTGTATTCTGATTTTAAACTCTTTTCTAACAAAGGTTTACAAATATTCTTTAAAGATAAAAAAAATATTGGAATAGTCATGTTATAAACTAAATCAAACTGTTTCTTCTAAGGGGAGTTACTTTTAACTTTGAAGGTTAATCTACCTTGTCACACCTGAGTAGACCACTACTTTACAATGTATGTACGATGTACATATGCCACCTGTAATTTTCACACATTTTAACACTAACAGGATGTTTATTATCAATAATAGAGGATAAATAATAAAGGATAAATAACTTTGGATGATCTTGCCTATTATGTCATCAGCTATAATTGAACTACTTGGGCGACAAAATAAGTGTGCTAAAACAAATTAAAAAAAAATGTTTTAAAGGCAGTAGATAAATGGTAAAATAATAATAAAAATGACATAAATCAGAATAATATACATATAATTACCATTTTTGATATTTAGCCAGTTCAAAGATATAAAATTTAGAAAAATAAAAAAAAAATCATTCCATTGTATACATATATAATCACAGTCTCCATTTCACTGTCATGCATTTATGTTAAAGTCGTTATTCTTTTCAGGTTTCTTGATCAAAGGGAAGGTCAGTAACCTATGGCTGGTATGCTTCTATTTTTTATTTGTGGCAAATATAGTTCAGACTAAGTTGAGACTCAATCAGAACAGGTTAAGTAAATTTCAGACTAATAGAAATTGTTCAGACTAATTCAGACTTATTGAGACTGGTCGAGACTGTGGTTCAGACAACTTAAGTACAATTCAGTAAAGTCAGACTGGTTGAGACAAGTTCAGTAAAATTCAGTACAAAAACTGGCCTTTTCAGACTTATTCTGGTTTGTAGTGTATCTTTTGATGAAACGACAGTGCACTATTAGCTCCTGATAAAAAAGTATACAAGTATACGTGATTTGATTTCGTACCATTTACATTTATCTGTTCCTTAACCTAACAATTTTTTTAAATTATTTGTTTGAGGTAATTTACAAGTTCATTATTAATTTTTTCCGAAATATCTTTAAGTTATCTAATGGGATACTCCGAATCAAGATCAGTTTAACTTTTACTGAAACTTTACATTTAATTTTGATAGAATTGAAAAATTTGACAACAGAAAATCTCAGCACATGCATTCAAATATTACGTCAAAGTCGGAACTACATGTAGTACTAGCCCGAAATTAATACTTAAAATTCACTGTTACAAAATTGTTAAATTTGTGAAAACTAAGGAATATTTCCATCGTGCATAGTTCTGTCCTTAGATGGTTTTAGCTTTACCATTTTGGTCATTTTGGTATTTTGAATTTGCTCTTTGTTTCGGTTTTCAACATTTTTGGCTTTAAGCACAACTGATTTTAATAAGAGATATTGAGCCCATCTAACATGTCTAAGTCGACACGTTTTTTTAATTTACCCGAAAATTGCTAATTTTGTGATTTTTCTTGCATATTTGATTTTTTTATGTCGTAAATAGACATCTTTTGCATAAAAATTGGTATCAAAGAATTATATTACAACCGATCGGATGATACAATCGAGAACTTGTAGTTCAACAATAACTGTATCAGCGCGGCAGTAAATGCAGTAATCCAACTAGATATAAATTAGCCTTTTTACTAAAAAAAAATAAAACTTTATTAATAAGTACATGAAAACATTTTTTCTTATTGTTTCCAGTGTAAATATTCATAATTATTCTTAAAAAAACTGAACTCATCGTTACTAAAATGATGAAAAATGGTTAAAAAATATTGCCAAGTTCTTTGTATCTGTGATCAGAATTTAAAGTTGCTAAAAAGACTGGTACAAGACTCACTAGACTTGTGTAGTGACATTTGCCTTAGGCTCCTCTACTGTTACCTTATGAACGTCAGATGTTGTTCTGGAATTAAGTCGCCTTGTCCATAAAAAATCAAAGATGCAAGAAAAATAAAAAAATTAGCAATTTTTAAAAAACGTGTCGACTTAGATTGGCTCAATATCTATTATTAAATTTTGAAACATACTTTTTTAACATAAGTATCTTTCAATGGTCAACTGCTAATCAATGCTAAACATATAGCTTCAACTCCTATTTTGTGTTTTAATTTAATGAAGTTTACCCTTGGCTAAATGAAAACGTCAAGTAAAAGGCCTTAATTATGCAATAGTTGCTTATATAGAAGGCATTATCGTGATATAGTGACTGCCCAAGGGACTGATATTTCCTGAAACATTGATAATGCCCGAGCCGCAGGCAAGGGCATTTTTAATGTTGAAGGCAATATCTGTCCCGAGGGCTATGTTTACTGGACTGCAATATTAATATTGGAATAGACTGAAAACGCTTGAAATTGGCGACTTGCAAACTTTGGTCAACTTTTTAGAAAATGTAATGATCACAAATCCTATCAAGACTCAGTCCAGCTCATGACGAGGTGTGTCTCAATACTAAAAATGATCGATATTTTTCTTTACAAAAGTCCTCTGGGTTGTCAGGCTTACTCCGCCAATAAAGTACTGGTCGTCATGATATCGCCATTGTGATGAAAGTGGGATAAAACCCAAATAAATGAATCTACAAAGTGGTTGATATTCCAAAGCTTTTTGTGATGATTTATTTCTAACTTTTTCATGCTACATGTCCTATCCATTGATGATTGTGATGAATAAATGTAAAGCTAAAGTTTAACTCTCAAATAACGATGTCGGTTTCTCAGTTTGAAATTTTACTCAAATATTTTTTTACCAGTTGTTAAAACCTTAATATTTTGCCTCATGATCTAAGCTATCTGTAATATTTAAAATAAAGAAGCTTCTGTACATAGAAAAAAATATTTCCCAAATAAATCAAATCATGTTTAGTTATGATCTTTTCTGTTGCATATCCCCGGGGCAATTGATTTTCAAATTCATATTTGTCATTTTATCTGCATTCGTATGCCCCCGACTTGTCGTCGTCGTACTTTCTTTAAAAACATTTCAGGAATCTTCACCCAAAAACCAATATGAAATCCAACTTTGTTGGAATGGTTATCGGGTTCATTTTTTTTCTCGGATTATGAACCAATATGGCCATCTTAT
The DNA here is from genome assembly GCA_028015205.1 of Mytilisepta virgata. Taxonomy (NCBI): domain Eukaryota; kingdom Metazoa; phylum Mollusca; class Bivalvia; order Mytilida; family Mytilidae; genus Mytilisepta; species Mytilisepta virgata. The sequence goes on along the minus strand of CM051521.1, from coordinate 48,197,547 downwards.
TTAAAGTAGAAAAATAAGAAAACCAAAGTAATTTTAATTTTGTCGCAACTTCTGCTTTTAAATAATACAAAGTTAGCGATGAGTGAAAATCATCGTATAAACATAGAATAGGAAGAAGGATTCATGTTCTTGAGACTGTTTTTATCACCGATTCTACAAGTAGTTTTGCGATAAATATACGATAAATTTGTTGGCATGAATTTGTGCACTTTTTAACCGTTTTAAACCTGCATTTTCATTACGTACATATTATTGCAAGTAACGGTATATCATTGTAGCCGGCGCATAATTGCTCATAAAATGCAAAGTAAAGGCAATACTACCTGTTCCATTTTAGGAGTTAAATAAAAACACAAAAATCTTTCAAAATTATCATTCTCAACATGAAAAGGACATAAATTAAATAGTTGTGAATGCCCCTCATTGCAAATGAGAAAAATACGGAAGGGAAAAAAATAAAAAATCGAAATTTTTAATACATGTACCTAAGATTTTAATGCTATAATAATCTTCATATTATACATATATCTAATTATTCAATAATTAAGATATGTATATAATAAAAAGGATTGTGACAATTCAGACAAAGAGGATGACCGCTGGTCATTAAGTGTTTCATGATTCATTTTGACTTGGAAATATGGTAGAAATCAGAGGCCAAAAATATAGCAATACTAAAAACTAAAGCCAGGACATAACGAACTTCCATCAAAACTTGGAGGTAATATTCGGTCATTATTAGAGTTCTTTTTTCAGCTCTTTATGGTATATGGTCTCTTAAACAGATGATAACCGCTGTTGCAAAAGGTAATCAACCAGATATTTATCAGATATATACTTTGATTGATTATTACCATGAATCTGTATGAAAAATTATGATCGTTATGTTTTTTTGTCAAAGATAATGTTCCTCTATTTACATTCGTATTTGCAATTTGATGTGTAACATGACGCGATGGGTGCCATATATGGGCACGATCTCTTACCTTTCCAAAGGATAAGGGTTCACTTCTGTAATTACAGGAGTCTTTAGTGTTAACTCATTGTTTTTATGCTGTGTTCTTTTATTCGAATTCATAGATTTGTCCCGTCCTTGACTGGCGTATTTGCATTGATTACCAGGTATTGTTGTCAATTCCGTGGCATTTCTTTGCACACGTTAATCTTTAATTACCGTTTTATATGTTTGCTTGGAGATGATACGGATGTTTCATATCTGTAGTACTTTGGTAATTAACATATACTTTCTTTATTAATTCTTTTTAGCGTTAATTTATTATTCGAGATTGTATGTAAGGAAATGAGATATTGGAGAAATGTCAAAGAGATAACATATACTTACTCGAGATAATTAAAAAGAAGTTGTTTAAGAGGCAATGAACTATCAGTCATAAGTACCAAGAAACGGGGTATAATGGAAGAAAAAAATATTCTTTTCAAAACAATTTGGCTTTGTTGAATTTAGAAGTACAAGCCCTTTATAGTTAACTTGTCATGAAATATTCTCACGTTGCATTTCATCAGTAATTTTATGCAGTCACAATGAATTATCTTTACGGCAAAGAAAAGCTTAGTGAAAATGCAGGCTTTTTTTAAGACCAAATATACCATTTTATTGCACAATTTAGTTGTTAACAAATATCCTTGGCGATACAACAATTTCGCTAAGGCTTTTTTCCTGTGTTGTTAATTTCTAAACAGACCAGGGGATTTGTTTAGAAATCAATTAATACATATAAAATGTTAGTTTCATTACATATTTAAATAATAACATACATTCTGATACTATTTCATGATAATTAAATGTAAATGTCAATTTGTTCTTTTTGAAATATTTTCCTAGTCAGTAATAAAGTGCGAACAATATATTTGTATAAACAACCGGTAAGGACATTTTAAAACAAGAAATATTCATACGGTTCATTGGTCAAGTTGACTTTCATCCTTTTGTTAATTTTTCAATGTTTGACCGATCAGAGAAAACTCGTGATGTTCCAGGTGAAAGGGTTCTATTTTACTGATTGAATCACAATGCGGATAAACATGGACTTTATTGTGTTAAATTCATAAATTTATTTGGATTATTAATAATATTTCTTGTGTTAAGAATATAAAAACAAGGTAAGTCTTTTTAAATAGCGTTTAACTTTTGAAATAAAAAAGTAAGGTGTTGTGTCCACGTGTTTATGGTTTTACGGGGAAAGGGTATGACTTTTTACTCTAAAAGGAGTTTGCGCATTTTCACCAACAATGGGGAGTAAGTTTTAGTTGCCAAAAAGAAAAGTTCATATTCTTGTTTGAATATAGTATACACGTCTACGGACTTTTTCCTTTGCAGGCTTAAACAACTTAAATATGTGATTCGAAAATTTGGTGAAAACAAATTTGTGTAGAATTCGCGACAAAAAAGTTTCTTTTGTACACTGCTAACCAAAGATATTAGAAAAGTGAACGAGGAAATATTGATGTTTCCAATAAATTACACAATAGAGCCACTTACATTAATTTTCTAAAAGTAGTTTTTTCAGGTACGACATAATTGAAAAGAATGCAATGTTAATATTAGATAATTATTACTGTAACAGTGAACTGTTTCATCCCATTCCCTTCACTGTTCCAGCCCTTTAATTTGTCAGGCCTTATTAAATAACAATATCTTTATTATTATATCATAATGTCGATAATAAAATAAAGCTATATACTTTAGACATGGGATCTCATTATTTAACAATGCACGGTCGAAAACCCAAATAACCGATTTAGAATCTCATTGATTGTTTTAGTAAAATAACATGAAGATATATTACTTAGGTCATGTAGGGAGGGTCAATCAATAACTTCCCTATTTAAGGGAAGAGAAAATGTTTTATAAATGTAATGAAATGTAACCAAGAAGAAAAAATCTTATTACCTAAAAGTTGAATTTGGTGACGTATGAAAACAAGAGGCTCTCAAGAGCCTGAATCGCTCACCTGGCAAACAATGCACTATAAACTAAATTAGTATATTAATGATTGTTGTAAATTAAACTGAGTATTAAATGTCATATAAACTGCTGAAAATACCTTTAAAAGCCTTTCAAGAACCTCTGGAAAGAAGTGGGCATGAGTTCTCCCTACGCCTGATTAAGATACAGTCATGGTCAATCTGATGATTCACAATACAAAATACAAGCTTTAATTCATCTTCAAATACAAGTATAAAATGTTTGAAAGAAGTTATGTAAAAATTGTGGGTTAAGGCTAGCTTTCATCTTCATTTTCTTTCTATAATTCAGGAAAAAATAGCAAAAAACAGCATTTTGACCCCTATGTTCTATTTTTAGTAATGTTTTTCGACCAATCAAAAATCCAAGCATTTACTTTTTGTAGGATACCCTAAGGAACAATCTTACCAAATTTCATTTGATTTTGAATAGTAGTTTCAGAGAAGAAGATTTTTGAAATAATAACATAAAAAAAGGCAAAAATGTCAAAAAAGGGCAATAACTCTAACATCAGTTGACAGATTTTCACGAAAATCAGCACAGGGAGCTCTCATCATGCTGAACACTTTCAACCTGCCAGAATTTGCCATTTTGAGATATTTGCGAAAAACTGTTGTTTGACTCCTATGTTCTATTTTTAGTAACAATGGCCATGGTTTTCGACGGATCAAAAATCGAAGCATAAACTTTGTGCAGGATGCCCTAAGGAACAATCATGCTAAGTTTTATCCAAATCCATTCAGTAGTTTCAGAGGAGAAGGTGTTTGAAAAATTGTTAACGACAACGACAGACGACGACGGACGCCAAGTGATGGCAAAAGCTCACATTTCCTTTTAGGAAAGGTGAGCTAAAAATCAGTACATTTGGCTTTACGGTTTCAGAGGAGAAGAACTTTTAAATTTCGACCAATCAGAACATGTAAATGCTCATGACGGCCATTTTGTTTCACGGACCGGGGAGACTTATGCAAACTTCCTAAAGGACCTTCCATAGATGCTCCATACCAAAAATCAGTTCATTTGGCTTTAAGGTTTCAGAGGAGAAGAAGTTTTTAATTTTGACTAATCAGAACATGTAAATGCTCATGGCAGCCATTTTGTTTCACGGACCTGGCTGATTTATGCAAATTTTGTAAAGGACCTTCCATAGATGTTCTATATCAAAAATCAGTTCATTTGGCTTTACGGTTTGTAAGAAGAAGTTTTACATTTCAACCAGTCAGAACATTTAAATGCTCATGGCGGCCATTTTGTTTCATGGACCATGATGAGTTATGCAAACTTTGTAAAGGACCTTCCATAGACCATCCATACCAAAAATCAGTTCATTTGGCTTTACGGTTTGTAAGGAGAAGAAGTTTTACATTTCAACCAGTCAGAACATGTAACTGCTCATGACGGCCATTTTGTTTCACGGACCAGGAAGATTTACGCAAATTTCCTAAAGGACCTTCCATAGATGCTCCATACCAAAGATCTCATCATCACCATTTACTAAGGATACCATGTTTACTTTAAAAACCAAATATTGTTGAAATCCGAGCAAGTGTAAAAAATGGCGGGAAGATGGCAGCCATTTTAAAAATGGCCGTCCAAAACAAACTTCATCATCAGCATTCAACTCGGGATACCATGTTTACCTTGAAAGTAGCTTTCATCTTCATTTTCTTTCTATAATTCAGGAAAAAATAGCAAAAAACAGCATTTTGACCCATATGTTCTATTTTAAGTAAGGGCGGACATGTTTTTCGACCAATCAAAAATCCATTATTAACTTTTTGCAGGATACCCTAAGGAACAATCTTACCATGTTTCATTTGATTTTGAATAGTTGTTTCCGAGAAGAATATTTTTGAAATAATAACATAAAAAAAAACAAAAAATGTAAAAAAAAGGGCAATAACTCTAATATCAGTTGAAAGATATTCACAAAAATCAGCACACATGTAGCTCTCATCATGCTGAACACTTTCAACCTGCCAGAATCTACCGTAACATAATGATTTTTGAGATATTTGCGAAAAACTGTTGTTTGACCCCTATGTTCTATTTTTAGTAACAGTGGCCATGTTTTTAGACGGACCAAAAATCGAAGCATAAACTTTGTGCAGGATACCCTACGGAACAATCATGCTAAGTTTTATCGAAATCTATTCAGTAGTTTCAGAGGAGAAGATGTTTGAAAAATTGTTAACGACGACGACAGACGACCACAGACGACGACGAACGCCATGTGATGAGAATAGCTCACATGGCCTTTTAGGCCAGGTGAGCTAAAAAAGGAGACTGAAATTTTACATCTGATTTTTTTGTATTACACTGAATAAAATGTGTAACTAATATTTTTATCATTCCTTTTGTAATATATTTTTTCTTACAGTTCTTTTACCTTGTGAGTATGTAGCTTGAAAAATACAACTACATTGTGTATTGAACGAGTACGAAACACAATCATAAAAGCTCAATTTCAGTTTACTCTACTAGATATTTCGAATAATTAAATTAATTTAACTAGAGATACATTTAAATAACATGGTTTTTATATTAATATGATAATGACTGTCTTGATCCGTGAAAGATATAAATATAAGTCGAAAGATACTGCAGTGATTCCAGCAAAAAAGTAGATACGGCATTCACTTAAAACCTTATTGCACATTCTTTTAAGAAATTAAGTCCCTAAATCAAATGAAAATTGAAAAAAGTTTAGACCACAAGCTTAAATTCATAATTTTAGAAGTTTGACCCCCCTAGTTTTTGAACATAAAAATCTAAAACCTAATTATGCATATGAATAAAGAATATGACAATACAGTAAAGAAAAACAATGCGTTAACTGAATAAAAAAAATAGGACAGAAATTCACATTTTTCAAAATTTTGAGTCTTCTGGGCCGTAATCAAAATCCAAAAATTGCGCAGCTATACAATATAGAGTGTACGACAAAATGTGAAGCTTGTAACCTAATTCCTCTTTCATTGTTCAATTTTTGCATATAATTTCTGCACATTATTGTTGTACACTCTATATTGTATAGCTGCTCAAATTTTTTATCCTGGATTTTTTTTCGTTGTAATTTCTGACCTGACTTCATACTTCTCGCTCTATCCAATCCTGGATATTTTTTTGGTTACCCAATCTGACTAGGTTACCATCGGCAGCTATTAAACTGTTTTGAACAATATATATTATTAGAAGATAAGTACATGTGTGTGCTCTTTCTAATACATAATATTACACATTGCAAATGAATAGATCAATACCATCCTAGTTACACATAAATTGACATCGTATGGTGTTTTACTGATTTGTGCACTGGGTTATGTCATCCGGGAAATTCAGAGCTCGCTGCATGGTGTGGGTTTTCACTGTGTTGAAGACCTTGAAGTGACCTCTGGATGACGCATTTGGTGTCGTTGTGAGTTAGTCTCATGCTCTAGCTCCCGTTATATTTGTCCCTATTAGTTTTATGTAAGAAAATTTGTTGAACTTTAAAATAACAAACATGCGTTCCATGCGAGTATTTTAGAAACAAAAGTTTGGGGAATAACAATACTCTGAGGTATCATGGACATGATATTTTAAATATTCAACTGTTCAAATATTTTTGTTGATACATTAATGTGTTTCTTGAATGCAATGAATGTGAATTTTTCCACGCAAGAAGAAAAATATTAAGAGTTTTCTGATAGATCTTTGTTTATCAGTTGAAAAATAGCTACGTCATCATGCATCAGCTGGTAATAATCAAACAGCATGTCATGTGTGAATGGCATCAAAGCAACTCAGGAAGTTTTATTCGTCGGAGTCCTTACATTTCTTCCACCTTGTTCCATGTCAACTGACTTCGAAAGTCAATGCCTACGAGACGTTGTTTTTGTTGCTCTTCGGTGTTAATTTGGAGTGACAGTACGACAGAAGGGCGATTTTGTAAACAATAAGGGAGATAAGTCAGTTTGAAACGGAAGGAAACTAATGTAAGTGACGATGCATTATCCGGAATTTCGTGAAAAAATTACCAACTTTAAATTTGGTACAAAAAATGTTGTTTCGCGGATTTTCCTCAAAATAGGCTAGTTTTAAAGATGAAAATCTCAAAATCAATTTGAAACTATGTACAGTGAGAGTCGCGAAACTTTGTCGATTCGATTTTTCCATTAAAAAAAACCAACACATTTCTTACACCGAAAATTGACAAGAAAAACATTATTTTCATTACCTTTTTCGACAAAAGATCAATATTTACAGGATTATATCTACGAGCCATTGAATTTTGAATAATTCAGACGACAATCTGTTGAACAATACACAAAATGAGACGAGATATTGCAAAAAAACCGTCCTCCTAAAAAAAATGAAAAATGGCCGCCATTTTTACTTCGTCGACAAATTCTATGATTAGATATTTTCCTACGCTGGGACTTCCGGTTACCCAACTGTGATATGAAGTCATTATGTTAATAAATTAGAGCGAAGGAGGCGTTGACGTCACAAGAAAGTAACGTCCGCACGGACGCAGACAATCGCATATTTTTCTTCGAAAGTACGGCGAAAAATACACCATACACCATACTTACTTTAATGATTAGATAAATGATATTTTAAGTCCAAAAATAATGATTTTAGAGAACCAACCATAGTGTTTACCGTCGAACTCGTTTTTGAAACATGTAATAATGTGTTTCATACATTATACTGATGCACTAGTTTCTACAAATCTCTGTGACACTGTATATATATTCATATCAGCAAATGAATATCGAAGCCACAAGTCAGTGGGTCAAGTCCGCTAGACTAGGCGAATTCGTGACACGACCAAAAAGATACAAAATACATAGTAAACCAAAACAGAATCAAAACAAAACAGCACAAAACTAAAGTACTTTCAATGTTAAAACCTGCAGTGATATCACGTGCCCCGGAAGGCTGAGCATACCAAGCTTCTTCAACGTTCATAACTGGGTCAAGTGTGGTGAAGTGTCAATTCCAATAATATGTAAAATCTAAATGAATCAATTTGCATTTGTGAGATAGAAACGTCATATTGTTCAATAAAGCTGTGACAATAAAAAAAAAGCGAGGGTATTAAAATTATCTGAAATTAACAATGTCTTAGTAGTTTTTGGACAGCAAGTACGTCAACGTACAAATCAAAAGCATCACGGTAACGAATAAACTTTGAAAAGTAAAAGCAATAAGCAAGATACGTTGGTATGTTACTACTAAGAAAGGTGAAGTTCAGAATTGGAAAGGTAAAATCATCATGTTATCACGTTTGTCATTAAGTTTCGATTTTAATCATCATTTGTTGTCTCAGCAGAAGTATAAATCTAGGTATGAAGCAGAAATAGATGTTCCGATGGTCTCTTTAATTTCCAATTCACTGCGGTAGATGATTGTGATGTAGATAATAAAGTCAGGATTATTTAGGAATAGCTCATCATCTTTATATAGAAAATTAAAGGACTAGACTTTATATTTCTTCCGTACTATCACTTGAATAAACTTAAAAAATAAGAACAAATCGGATATAAGCGGCGCACGTTATATCCCTTAGGAATTCCGAGAGTCTGCTAAAAAGGATGTTCTCAAAGTCAACAAATATGTTGTTAATATATCGCAAACCAACCTCATAATTTGATTTTGAAATTTCCAGTAAATAAGGTAAGAAAACAGGCAAAAAATTATTAATGATAAATGGATTCTTAATACAGTGAACAAATATAAAATTGAATTTAAAAAAAAAATATTCTTACGAAGACCCTGTTTCTAATTTATTAACCAAAGTCTGTTCCTAAAATTTTATGCAGAAGTTGAACTTATTGGACTCTTATTCATAAGAGTGCTTTTGAACAAGTATAGGAAAAATTTGATGAATTTATTTCAAGAGAACAAATATACCAAAGGAGCAAGCAAAAAAAAAAAAAAATGCAATCCATTAGACAGACAAATCCCGGGAAGAAAAATGTACAACCACAAGCACAACAAATTAACGCTGAAAACTAAAAAAAACAATAAACAACACGAACTCCTATAAAAACCAGGAGTGAACTCAGGTGCTCCGGAAGGGTAAGCAGTTCCTGCACCGTATACGGCATCCGTGGGGAAGTTCAACAAAGTCAATCCGGTGGTAGTCACAAATCGGTGGAGGTACATGACATGTTACGTCGGAACAGGTCCAACATCATCTTAGATATTAGAACACTCAATTCAATCAATTCGCGATGACGACCGTAAATTTCCTAAGTGATGATATCAACTTATCCCTGACAAAACCCTGGTTAAGAAGCTTTTGTGACAGGAGTAATTCTCTTTGTCGAAAGTCATGGTAACTCACGCATGCCCTTGAATATCGGATAAGCAGAGAAACGTAGACGCCATATGCAAGCATTCTGGTATATTGCTACTCAAGAAGACGAAGTTGACAATAGGAAAGTCGAAGTCATCACGTTTGGCATAAAGTTTTGTCTTCAGATGTCCCTCATTCAAATTTGTTCACAGTTCCAAAGGAACTTTAAGACAAGTTATAAACCTTAAATGCTTTAACGAATTTGTACAGTAAAATTAAGCAAGAAAATCTGAAGGTTCCTTTGGAAATGATACAGGAAAATAATGTTATGACTTCTTCTGACTTAAAGGATGACTATTTAGTGTGAGTATACACCCTCGTTACAGAAAATATCTAGCTTATTATTGAAAGAATAAATTGTGCAGATTTGAAATCCTGCCTTTTATTTAGCTTCAGCCCCAAGATTTTTCAACAAAGTACTAAGACCAATTTATGGAATAAAACATTGTTATTATATTGATGATTATTTAATAGGAAATAAGACTTTTGAGGTCTGTACCGATTAAAACGTGTGGATGGTTCAAGAATTATAACAACTTGGATTTACTGTTAATTTCCAAAAATCTATTTCTTTGGTTTGATTATAGACTCGGGTGAATTTAATGTTTTCCTTACAAACATAAAATACATAGAGAAAAACTTTTAAATCAAAATATCATAACAGTAAAGTTACTACACTTTCAAGGGAAGAAATAACCGACAGTTATATATCGGTCGTATCGTAAGTTTGGTTTTTCCATCAAAGATTATGATATTGATCTTCCAACCTTGATACTGGATACCCAAGTTACATAAGTGTTCATACAAACAACGCGTTATAGCTGGATCTGCCAAGTGTTCCATCAAACCATTGTCTCAACTTCTAACTTCTATTTTAACAGCTGTCAAAACCGGCCTCAATAGTATTTGTGAGACAAGCTATTCAAGAAGTGGAATCAATCCAATAATATTTATATTAAAGAACTCCAAAGACATAAAGGATATTTTACGATCTCGGTCCATTTCAGTCTATAACAGCATAAAAACATTTGATTTCTCTACCCTCTATACCACCATTCATCATTCACAACTGAAAGAGGAGTTGAAAGATCTAATCCATCAATGGTTTCAAAATAAAAATGACAACAGCAGATACACATACCTTGTCATTGGTAGAGATTAATCATACTTTGTAAAAAAAAACACTCTAATTCTAACAAAAAAGTTACAGAAGACGAAATTTTCCTGATGATTGAATTTTTGATCGACAACATATTTCTTCAATTTGGTGGACGCGTTTTTCCAACTGACTATCGGCATTCCTATGGGCAATAATTGTGTTCCACTCCTGGCCCACTTATTCCTCTACTCATATGAGGCAGACTTTCTTGATGGGCTTATTAAGGAAAAACAAAATAAGTTAGCCCGTACCTTTAATTTCAGCTTCCGCTATATAGATCATGTTTTATCACTCAACAATTCACGTTTTGGGAATTTCTTACATCTCATCTATCATAATGAGCTCGAAATTAAGAATATCTTGACCTTCACCTCGAAATTGACACCAAAGGAAGGCTGAATACAAAACTTTATGACAAACGGGATGACTTTGACTTCCAATCGTTAACTTCCCGTTTTCGAGCGGCAACACTCCAGAAGCGCCGGCGTATGGAGTATATATTTCACAACTCATACGTTATTCTAGAACTTGTGACATATACAAGGCTTTTCACTTGACGTTTTTCATTAAGTCAAGGGTAGACTTCATTAAATCAAAATACAAAATAGGAGTTGAAGCTATATTGATTAGCATTGATTAGCAGTTAACCATTGAAAAATACTTATCTTAACACAGTGTGTTTCAAATTTGAACAAGATATAATTAGCCCATCGAAGTCAACACGTTTTTTAATTTACCTGAAAATTGCTAATTTTGTGATTTTTCCTTCATATTTGATTTTTTTATGGACAAGGCGACTTAACTCCAGAACAAAATCTTACTTTCTTAAGGTAACAGTAGAGAAGCCCAAGGAAATGTCAGTCTAGTGAGTCTTGTATCAGTCTTTTTAGCAACTTTAATCTTTGATCACAGATACAAAAAACTTGGCAATATTTTGTAACCATTTTTCACCATTTGAGTAAAGATGATTTTAAAATAATTATGAATATTTACACTGGAAACAAGAAGATTTTTTTTTCATGTACTTATTAATAAAGTTTAATTTTTTAAGTAGACAGGCTACATTTACATTGCCTTCCTGGACAGAGCCCGGCTCCTGACAAAAAAGTTGCTGAAACAGAGGTATGTTGCTCCTAAGTTGCAGTCATCATTTTAAAAGTTTTATGGGTATCATCATGATTTGTTTGACAGGTATGAAAAAACCGCTTCCCAAATGAAAATGGACCTGTTTCATTGATGTTGTCCCCTCCTAATACCGGATTTGACGTGGGCAGCATGGCGGGTGTCCTGCAGGAAGCAGAAACTGCCTATTATTCCATAGCACCTGAATCTACCCGCGGTTTTTTGGTGGGGTCCATGTTGTTTATATGTTTTTAGTTTTTAAGTGTAGTGTTTGTATTGTTCTGGTCTTGTCTTCGTTGTTCTCCGCAGTTTGTCAGTTATTTTCGATTTTCCCGTCCTTCAAATATCCCTTTGGTATTTTTTAACTTTACTTAGATACATGTTTTTGGCTTCATTTATTGGTTTAGTGATTGATGCATTTAAGCCTTTTTTAGGACCATTGCATTATAGTGCTTTGGAAAGATCTGATCTGTAATTAAATGGTAGATTGAAAATGTTGTCTTTATATGGAAAACGAATCAGACAGAAACAAATCAATAACTACATAGAAAACATGCCTCTTAGGCAGGATGCAACACTCGCTTTGAGCGGAAGCCTACTTGTGGTCGTTGGCCAGTAAAAAAATCCATTTGCCAATCACTTATGTATTAGTAATCTTTTTATCACTAGAGTTATTTTTAAGACTTAGACACATTAGCATCTGAAATATGGGAATGGTGTTAAAATAAGAGAGATTTTTCTGACAGCATTATATATTCCTGGGGCTCAGAATTTTCAAGCTAATGCTTTTTCAAGAAACTGTTTTGATGTAAAGGAATGGTAACTAGCAAATGTATTTCAAAGAATTTGTAGTCATTTCTTTTTGCCAGATATCGATTTGTTTCCTTCCACGTTAAATTTTCATATTATCAAATTTGTTTGGTATTCCTATAACAAAGGTTACTTTGCACAATTGTTATGTATTATCAACTTTACATGAATATTTGAAAAGAATATAAAAATTAAGGAAAGTGTCAAGACTTCTGATAAAATAGCCAATAGTTCTTCGGCCAGGTGGTTGAAATCTGATTTTAACAGACCCAAATTATTCCAGATTTACAGCTCATTCTTTTCGTGGCACGTCAGCTTCAATAGCTTTTCCTGTAGGTCTTTGTTTACAGGAAATATTAAACACAGCCGATTGGAGTAATGCTAAACATTACATACATTTTATCCTAAAGGAGTAATTTTGTGTATTCAAATTTGAATTTTAAGACATAATATAATTGCATTCGGTACTATAATTGATTATTTAAATTTTTAAAAGCAATAGTACTTTTGTATGTGTAAGATATACTTATTCATGTTTGGGACATTTAGTGACAATATAATCACTATTCATATTTATTATGATAATTCCATTGGATAGTTTCTATAATAAACGTATTTGTATACTTAGTAGTTTTAAAGGCATTTAAATAGTTGGAGAAATTTTCGTTTGTGTCAACTCTTTGAACATGTTGTATATGTTATAAAATACCCTCGTACAAGCATACCCATAGGGATGTAAACAGATAAGAGTCATTTTTATAATTGAGCCAGAGGGTCAAGTTTGTATTATATACACTCCCAGTCCAAACCCTACTTCTTCGTTGAACACAAACAGGTGTGTGCCATGTTTATTGAGTACATGTCAGTCATGTTATGTATGAGTCAATATCTATGATTATTTTGATCTCTTTCAACTGAGTTATCTTGTTACTCCTCACCAAATTGGGCAAATGATATGCTATATAGTACCCTCTTAATTGAGGCTCTAGTTCACTTATAAGAATGACTTTCATCCTTCATACACAGCGACTTTCTCGGCAGAGTTATGTTCAGTCCCTGTTAATTTCATCACTCCAAACGTTTTACGGTCGTCATCACGAATTGATTCCTACGTATGAGGCTTGATATCTTCGGTTACATTTCTCTTCTTTCTGGAATTGAAATCTTATCGGACTTGACACCTCACCAGACTTGACACTTCACTGCCAATGAATCGGGAGCCGTTAACGGAGCACCTTATGTCACTCCCGGTTTTTTTGTGAGAGTTCACATTGCTAGTTCTTTAGGTTTTTCTTGTCTTGTTTTATTTTTCTTTAGTTTACTATGTATTTTACTTCATTTTGCCACTTTTTGTCGCTTTGGTATTTTTTGGCCGATATCTACATGTGTATGCTTGGATGAGAGGACATTTTTCAATGTTTCAGATTTCTTAAGTTAGTTTTTTGTTCTAATGTTTCAGATTCCTTACGTTAGTTTTTTGTTTTTATTATATTTTCTGTTAATTTTTTTTTATTATCTACTATTATTGAAACGCACTAAAGTATGTTGCCACTAACTGAGTCTCTCATATTTTTATTGTTTATAGCAAATCAAAATAATTTACCATAATATAACTTATGGAATAAGATACACGTACCGCAAAAGTACCGGTAACTTTTACTCTAGAAACTAACGTATTGGTCTAAGTTATCATCATTGGGAAATTGATAAAAGCTTTAGTGGTGTAAAAACTCTTCGGGTAAATTTAAGCTTAGTTTTCCCTTAGATTATGCGTGTATATTTCGAATCATTTCGCTATTATTCCTCTTATAAACAGAATCAAATTTGCATGCTGCTGAGAACTAGCTAGTGAATGTCTTGTGACACATTTTCTAACCTTAAACTATGTATAATCTATTGGCTGCTATCCTTATACCATATCGTTTTCAAGTTATCTTTTTTAAGGATGTTATTCATTGTGCAATTTAGTTTTGCTTGAACGTCCGTTTGAGTTTACAGACAGTTTTTTAAATGCTTGTATCAATAGTTACATGTCCGTTATATAGGTACTTTAATACTCGCGATGTCATAGTATATATTAATTTGCCAATTTAAATTTACGGTTAGGTTATTAAACTTTTCAAATTCTGCGTAATTTAACAAAGTTCGACGAATTCAAACTTCCTTGTGTTTTCCAAAAATTTGGCAAATATGGTATATATATAAAGTTTAATTTTATACCTACAACATTTTCTGTTTGGTCTACAAAGGCTGTTGTACAAACGAAAAATGGCACTGGGAATGAGATTTAATAATTATAATTTGGAATTAACATCAAAATCATGTACCATACCGGACAATCCTATTTCCCATTTGATGTATTACTTACAGTCCGTCAATAATGTTGTGGACCTAAAAGGTGTTATTCCAGGACTCGTTAGATTGACCAACTTCCACGCGTATCAAAACATTACTGATAGAGAATTGCTACTGCTTTTACGCTTATGCGAAACGCTGAGTCCTCTTATACTGATCGATAAAGTATTTTTCCAAAACCCCAGGTTGTGTGGAAATAGCTTGAACAATTTTTATAACCTACGAACTATTCAGCACACCATCGCTGCGGCTCGATCCATCGTTGTTGGAAATAGACGTGTCAGTGTAACGAAAATTATGGTGTACAAACCAAGATGGTTCCAGAAATATTACTATCAGCCTTTGATGCAGATCAAGATTTTACTGAACCTTTAAACCGTATATATTGGTTTCCTGAAGTACGTAACACATATTATGCCACTCAGTGTTATAATTATTTAGGAAAGGAAAGTACATGTATATATATTTCTAAAAATACAGGTATCTTGTATTTATATCAAGCAAAGATTGAACTTCATAACAATGGCTTGAGTCAAAACTTCAGCATATTTATCGGAGAAATTCTTAAGGATGGTCGCTGGTCTAATAGGAAATAAATAGGATTTGAAATATGTGTTTTCGTTTGAGAGAACATATGAATAGTAAACAAATAAGCAAGAAAAAGATATAGGTTCATTTGCTCATTTTAGAGCTATTACGCCTTGAAAATTTGCAGGAAATGGGTTTTTTCTGGATTTTTCATTGTCTTTGCATTGACAACTTCAGTCTCTCAAAGATGTATGAAAAAATAAAAAGGATTTCATAAAATTTTGTCAAATACCATTTTGAGGTATATATGATTAAATTATAAAAGAAAAAGTGGGGGTTCATGGGCAAAAAAATTAATGTTTAAGAAATGTATAAAACCCGAGGATTCCGAAAATTTGACAAAAAGACCAAAACATGACCAACGAGCATCCTTAAATTATATGTAGAGTGAAATGGATTCATTAAGATAAGAGTTTAGTCAACATTTCCATCGTTTTTTATGAAGAAATACGTATGTCGTTCTTTATTATTTCTATTAGAGACAAGAACATTTAAAATATTACATATTATTGATTTGTTATTGTATTACTGTGTTTTAGTACCAATTGTTTCGTCATAAATGTAATTCCTTATTTTCAACAGTTTGTCCAACAGATAAAAAGGATAACAGAATAATCGAAATTCATATATGGGTAGATTCCGATGTTCAAATATAAAATTCCCCGAGGAAATGGGTCGCTGGAAAAAATACCTTTCGAAGTGACAATTTGCCATACATGTCCTTACAATTCCATTAGTGATGAATACCACTATATATTCTCATGTGAAAACGAAGACATTGTTCGTTACAGAGCTATATACATCCCGTCTTACTATTTTAATCATCCTAGCAAAGCTTAATGGTTTATTTTCTCACTGGAATGCAAATGTTTTGAATAATTTGGCAATATTTATTGAAAAAACTATTATATTATAATATGTAATGGAATACAAAATTCTGATCTAAAAAACAATTGAATTTAAATGTGAAAACCTGACTACTATCGAGCATTGTCTTGGTCATTTTGTATATTGTATATTGATTTATTGTTAATATATACTCTGTAATTCTTGTTTAATTATTGTGTGAATTCCACCTTTCTTTGTCATTCTGTTAAAATTGTATTGTTATAATTGCCTCTTGTGAGTGATTAATAAAGTATCAATTATTTTAAAAAATCTTATACGCCGGGCTGGGGCTGGTTGTTCCTTATAGTGATAAATAAAAAGTACTATCTTTGTAAAAAGATATCTGACGCATTTTTCGATGAATATCTCGTTCATTTGCTTAATTTAAAACTCGTGAAAGTCCCTTGTGGATAGACCAGTCATTTGTGTTTAAATTTTACAGGAGAGCTGGTGTAAAAAATTATAATTGTCCACATCTAAGTATTTTAGTTGTAGGAAATAGCTCTTTATCAAAAATTACGTTTCTAATACTTGTATTGTTATAGCATTTTAATAAATTTTCAACTACCCAATATAGCATCATATTAACCAAAGACGTTTTTCGTCCATTCACAGAACAGATAATTGATGTTTTTCCAAATGCAATGTAGTCTAGTGCATGCTATTAGGCATTGTTATTTTTTCCTATTAAGCCTGATAATCTATGTGGAATATACACATGATTAACATATTTCTTTTGAATCTTACAGTTTTACAATAATTGTTCCGGCTATAACATTATCTTCATCTCCCTCATGCACAGCTCTGTTTTTGGAGGATAGTTTTGACTTTACCCTTTGGTCTTTTTGACTTTTTAAATTCGCCCTTCAACGTTTTGAATTATTGATTTGGTTTTTCAACTTTTTCTTAGCAGTAACATACCAAGGTCTAACACCTATGCTGTGTACATTTCACAGTTGATTCGTTACTGCCGCGCATGTGATTTATACGACGACTTTCTCGGCAGGACTAGACTGTTCTCACATAAACTTCTTAGACAGGGTTATGTTCAGTCTATGTTAATTTCATCACTCCAAACGTTTTACGGTCGTCATCACAAATTGATTGGCCGATACAAAGTCTCGAGTATAAGATTAGATATCTTCAGTTAGATTTCACGTCCTTCTGAAATTGACACCACACCAGACTTGACACTTCACTGGCAATGTCACGCGTGTCGTTAACGGAGCAGGACATACTTACCCTTCCGAAGTACCTGATGTCACTCCCGGTTTTTTTATGGGAGATCAAATTGCTAGTGCTTTAGTTTCTGTGCTGTCTTGTTCTAGTTTTTAATCAAAACGAATGTTATCTTCTTTTCTCCAAATTCATACGTTTAATTTTACATACGATACTTTTTCATATTGTTGGCCAATTTAAGCTGGTAACTTACGGTAAGTTTTAACGACCGCTTTATTCTGGCTCTTTAATTTTCTTTTTTTTTCTGTCTTCGTTCAACCACTCAAGTATAGTATTTAGATAGAGGGTGGAATAGTCGTGTAGAAGTTTTATCGTCCTCTGCAATCATTCAATATGTGCCTGTCGTAAGCCAGGACCCTTTAATTTCAGTAGTTGTTCAATGTCTGTTTATTGCTATGGATTTGTTATGATTTCTGGTTACCCTTGTGTCGTAAATTCTGGGATGTTGCTACGTGGTGAAGACCACCACATGACGGGTTGATCTTCGACCTGCCATCAATCCATTAAAAAATCAATCAGATAGTTATTGCAATATCTCGGATATTCATTGTGCCGTTAAAATATTTCTTGCTTTTCAAGAAAAAAAAGAAGAAAATCACCACAAGAAGAATACACATTTTAGGTCAGTTACGAGGTTGTTATCTCATTGACATTTACCCCTACATGTATATATCCTTTCATTTCTACCTTCAATATAACGATCTCACAGTTAAGTTTAAAAATTACCCATTGGGTTCGTGATGGGACATTTGAAAACACGTTTTAAAACTAACCTTTATACACATGAAAGTTACTTCTTGTACTGTTTTCTGAATTAACGATTGTCCAATCACTTCGAGAACGCCTCAAGTTAATTGCTCAACATGCTATTTTGTGGATTCAAATGAAAATTCACATATCAAAAACAATTCTTTAAATATATATTACTTGGAGCTAAAAGGTACGTAAAGTGTAATTCTCAGATTTTCCTTTATATTCTTATGTGCAAATTGCATACATCATGTATATATACCAAAAACAATTGTTCCAGAGAAAGATATTTTTCAAAAAATCACCGAGTTCTTAACTTTATATGAAATTGAGATTATTCTTTTATTGCTACACACGAATCAAAATTATCGGGGGCACAAGGAGATTCATTATTTTAAATGAAATATTAGGTTAAAATATCATATGAATCAGAATTGTAACTTTGTTTCTTTTCCGGGCTCGTCATATTTTTCTTAAAACACAAATCATCATTTTTGCATCGATACTGTTTCTGAATTCTGGTCAGACAAAGAATAGATATCAGATTGAATTCAGGTAGGAGGTACATAATTGAGCTATTTATTAGAATTTTATAAATTAACTACAACTAGAGCAGGCTGAACAGCATCTGAATATAAAAAAATAATGAATATCACTTTAATTTTTCTGAAATATGTCTTATGAAGTATTAGAAAACAGCTGTGTAATTATGTAGAATGCACGGCGATATCGCTCAAAAAGTTAAATCTTTAGACTTTTAATTATGATTTATCAAAAGTTTGTCAATAGAATATTTTTTAATAATATATTATTGCCATTTAATTTCTAGTTTTACTTATATAGATTTTATTAGGGGCCACAAAATTCATTTTTTTTAGTATATTAAATTGCTTAATATACAGATTGAAAACAAGCATCAAAAAGTCAAAATAAGTAATGTCGGACTTTATAATGCATAACTTCAGGGTTTACACACAGAACATACAGTTATATTATTTTCACAGCGAAAACGAAGCTAGTGACTGTACATTTAATTAATATCAATAAAACATAAATGTTGACGGCAATAACATTATTTTTATAAGAAATTCTAGGGGTATATTTTTTTAGAAAAGGCGGTTTCAAGTGCGATTAATCATTTTTTTATGGCGTCTCCAGTAAAGTACCTTCATGTTTAGAATTTTAAATCAATCTGATTCAAGATATATCAAGCATAACTATATAAAATTTTCGATAGATGCGGTTCAGAATATTCTAATTGCATGTAAAATTTAATAACAATCCGCAATACAGGGGATTAAGGTACCTACTACCTTAAAGTAATGAAAACTTTAATAATAAAAGTATAATTTCTATGATTTATTTATGTCCTGGATCTTCCATAGCTAATAATGAAATTGTTTTAATGCTGGAGTTTGTCTTTAACAAATAAATAGGCTCCCAAATTTTATCTCAGAGATATTTCCCAAATAAGGATATGCTGATGAAGCTAAAGTCAATCAAACAGAGGTATCTTGTTTCAAAGGTATTATTCTTGAGATTTAGCATTACTCATTTCAGACTAAACCGCATAATTGTTGTTTGAAATTTTTAAAGATCTAATGATTATGGCCTTTTGGATTTAACTAAATTTGCAAAGACTATAGTATTTATGTAACTCAAAGCAAATTCAAGAATTTAATGCACCCTACTTGCACATACTTTCATAACCGAATAGGTGGTCAAATGTACTTTCTATTTCGTAAGATACAGATAAAAGGTCAAAATACAACATTTTTTTCCATAAAATTGTTTATTACGAGGAAATAGAAGTAGAAAATTAATTTTTAACTATAACTAAAGAAAATTTAATGACGTAATATGGCGTTCAGAGAGCAACTAAAATTCTGAAAATAGTTGAAAAATATGAGAATTTAAAGAAGTTCTGGATAACCTTTACCATTATATCCACCAAAAACAATAAATCGAAAGTGACAAGATGGCATCGCAAAAGTACGTAAATGAAATCATGGAAATATAATGTCCTATATCATAAAACTTTAAGATTAATTTGGCATTTATATAATAGTATATCTTATATTGAAAGCAACAAATGCTAATAAATGTTCATAATATGTAGACAAGGAAAAACTTTATAATCATCTAAATTAATGATCACTAATAAATTGTGTTTGATTTCATATGATTAAAAAGTAAACTGTAGTTCAAATAAGATACCTTTTCTTTAAAACTATGGAGAACTTTGATCTCTTAAACATTATATTACTTTTATTCAGTGGAATAAAGTATGGTAAAACACCTGCATTGGCTAATGTACTCAGAAAACTGTAAAAACAAAAAAGAGACATCACAAGTTAACAGATCTTTTATTTCTATTGCTCATCAAGAAAGTCGTTATAGGTCAAAGTTCATAACTTACAGATATGGTCAAAAATGAACTCTTAAGTATCAAATATGTTGGACAGACAATTGATGAAGATAAACTTGTAAACAAATAACTAAGTGATCAAATTGATCAAAAAAATGGCGTCCGATGTACATGGACAGGTGTTATCGAGTGGTGTTGAAAATCCTAATGTTGAGAGTTCTACGGATCATTCAGTCATTGTAAATGGTAATGTAGAACCGACGTATGTCAATACACAGTCCTTCACTGAATATTCTCCACAAAACTCCCAGTTAGTCGAGTTACTGACCAATTCTCAGTCCCAGCCTAATGTAAACAATGGAGAGACCTCATTCGCCACATATAGTCAAGAGCCATATAACAGTCAAAGCTATATCCCTAACCAAGACTTTATTGCAAATCTAGACAGAGAGTTAGAAGACCTCCCAAAAGAAGCTTACATTGCTAGATTAATAGAACTTTCAAACAATTCGGAAGATACTATTACATGGTATAGGACTGCATTGTGTAGTCGCGCTCGGGGTGTAAATGGGTGTCCTTTAGGGAAACTCGTAACTCGAAATAGTACAAATAAAGGTTCGGCCCTGGAAAAATATGCACGGGATTGCTACCTTCTGAAATTATTCATTGATGGTGACCCTTCTTCTATTGATGAAGTTTTTCGAAAAGACAAAGCAAAACCGACCAGTGATCAGTCTGCTTCTCAGAATACCCAGCTTATTGAAATGAGGTACACCTTACAAACTTTTATGAATAGAGTATGTGATCTTGAAAAGTGTAATTCTGAAAGTCAGAAAACAATTAAAGAACTGAAAGACGAAAACGCTAAATTACGAACAGATCTCGATAACACCACTACCACTCTTGATCTACTCAAGATATCATATGACAGAAAGAATGTTCAATATGACTCTAACCTAAAATTGTTGAATCAACAATCATCTGCGATTGGAAATTTCGATTTTTCTATCTACTTAGCGAAAATGAAACAACTCGATGATGAACATGTTAGACTAGCTAAAGTTTTAGTAACCACACAGAAATCAATCACCGATCTGAGATCTAAAAATCAACAATCATATGCATCAAAAGCGTCCCCAAAAGGCACCCCACCTGAAAGTGTGAACGCAGACATAAACAACAGTGAAAATCATACACGTACAAATGACACACATTCCGACCGATCAAACCCAGACAGGGTGAACAATAGTGACCAATCAACCCAACAAAAACATGCAAGTGATAAGCGTCCTGACCGTCCACCCGTGTCCAATCAGTCTGATAACGGTCATGACAAAGACTCACATGAACCGGTAGATAATATACCTAAACAACATGAATCTGACAATGATCAACAATCTGTAACTACAAATACACAAGCTGACAATTCCGCACATAATTTTCATATTCCCATCCGTGTTCAAGGAACAACTTCTGAAGCAAAACCAGTTGATGAAAACTTTTTTACTGGCGTCCGAAGGAGAAAAGCAGATCGTTATTATCTCTCCGGAATAAACTCTAAATCCACTAGAGCTGGCCTAACGTCTTATCTGGACAGAAAGGGCATCCACGTTGTTTATCTCAGATTTTTCAATTCCAATCAGAACTCTCGTGTTATGTCCGCTAAACTCCATGTCCCTAGTGGTACCCCGGACCTCTCTGATGCTCGTGACTTCTGGCCCGATGGTATACGATGCAGACGCTGGCTGAGTAACAGAGAATGGTACAAAGAACCACAAGAAGAGGAAGGCGATTATAAATACTCATATAATGAATAGTTACAATAAAACATTTTACTCAATGATCCTACATCATAGGTTATTACTGTATTTGATCTTTTTCATACTAACTATGCATAGTCTTTCATTATTAACATGGAACGTTCGAGGTATAATGTCCTCAACTATGTGTCTTAGCTCACTTCTGAACAAAACAAAATGTGATATATGTGTCATCTCAGAACATAAACTAAAAGAGAGATCATTGAATTACTTATCGAGTATAGAGGGAACTTATCATTGTCTAAGCAAATGTGATATTTTATCTGACAATTACAATGCGTATCATGGGAAAGGTGGCGTTGCCATCATGTATAAAAAGTCCTTACAATTTTCTGTATTTAAAATTCCAAATATTGACTCAACACGCATTATTGGTATTGAACTTAGAAATAGGTCGAATTTGTCAATTTTTATTTTTGGTTGCTACTTACCATCTGATGATTCTTTAAATCACTATAGATATGAATTGAGTTTGTTAGATTCACTGTTTACTTACTATAGTACAATTGGTAATGTAATAATTGCTGGTGATTTGAATGCCAGTTGTCTATTAAAGGATGCCAATGTAACTAATAGAGCTAAATCAGCTGAGCTATTACAGTTAGTTCAAAGACACTCTTTACAATATGCTGGTAGTAATATAGATTATACAGGTCCATCATACACATATACGACCAAACAAACTATGTTAGATTATATTTTAATTGATGAAACCCTTTCTAGAAATATTAAATCTTATGAAATCCTTGCTGAGGGGACAATAAGTAGCACGTCGGATCATCTCCCAATTCTTGCCGACATTGATATAGATTATGATCCACACTGTATTATCAATCTCGGGAGTAAGTTGCCTGCTTGGCATAGAGCAACGGACGGTCAAACTTGTAATTATCAAAA
This sequence comes from Mytilisepta virgata, assembly GCA_028015205.1. Classification (NCBI taxonomy): domain Eukaryota; kingdom Metazoa; phylum Mollusca; class Bivalvia; order Mytilida; family Mytilidae; genus Mytilisepta; species Mytilisepta virgata. The sequence goes on along the minus strand of CM051521.1, from coordinate 48,174,216 downwards.
CTGTTTAATTGAAAAACTCAACTGTCTAACTGAACAATTGATCAATGAAGTGATAGACGTTGATGACGCGTACGAGCTCTTTGTTTCAATCCTACGAGATGCAGCTGATTCCAGTATTCCGAAATGTGGTTTCAATATTCACACTAAACCTTATTGGAACGCGAATGTCAAACGTGCGCATGACACTGAACGTTCGTTCCGTTCTATATGGATCGCTAATGGTCGCCCCAGAGGGATGCATCATGATTCCTACAGAGACTATAAACGTGCAAAATCTGAATTCAGGCGAGTTCAAATTACTGCAAATGAACAATATGATCAAAAATGCTATGATGATTTAAATGAAACTGCAACCTGTGATGTTCGCTTATTTTGGAAAACGCTTAAACATTTCAAACCGAACAGTTCTAAAATTTATCCTGAAATAGTATATAAAGACAATGTGTATAACACCCCAGATGGTGTAGCTAAATGTTTTTCGGATTACTTCTGTGAATTATATAGACCCTCCGAACTTGATAACTATGACACTGAAAACGAAATATTAGTGAACGAAACATACAGAGACATTTTGAATACGGCTAATTTGAATCAAACTGAACACTTACCCGGTGGCGAAATATCAGAAGATGAAGTTGACACCCTTATAAACAGTTTGAAACCACGAAAAGCATCTGGTTATGACAAAATACAACATGAACACTTGAAATTCGGAGGAAATCCAGTACGTCAATACTTGACTGTTCTATTTAATAAGATCGTGGCAAAAGGCAGAACTCCCCGATTGTGGAAATTAGGCCTCATTGTTCCAATTTACAAAGGCGGCGATAAATGTAAATCTTCGCCAGACAGTTATAGACCGGTTAGTCTCTTGTCATGTGCATATAAACTTTTTGAATCTATCATTCAATCGCGATTGACCAAGCACGTACTTAACGACAAAGAGTTTCCGTGTCCCCAACAGCAAGGTTTTCAAAAGAATATTGGTTGTACGACAGCATCCTTTAATTTGCAAGAAACTGTTTACCATAATTTAGAAATGTCTAGTAGAGTATATGTAGCTTTCCTAGATAGCAGGAAAGCTTTTGACACGGTATGGCGACAAGCCCTCATTTGTAAACTTTATAATGTTGGTGTCAAAGGTAAAATATTAAACTTAATCAACGACTGTCATGTAAATACAAAAAGTTCTGTTATAGTTAACCAGCAAGAATCAAATTTCTTTAATGTAGAATTAGGCGTCCGCCAAGGCGGAGTACTATCAGGATTTTTGTACTTAATCTTCATAAATGACTTACTTTTAGATATCGAACGATCTAATGTAAATACTGGCGTTTATCATATAACTAGCTGCTCGCCAACTCTTGCCGACGACATTTCATGCATTAGTACCTCCCCGAATGGACTACAGCGTATGTTAGACATTTGTTTCAAATATTCTAAGAAATGGCGCTTCAAATTTAACGTTCAGAAATCCGGAATAATGCAATTCCAGCCTAATCCACGGAGCTCACGTTTAGAACATACCTGGTATATCGGCGATGATCAGATGCCTCTCTGGAACTCAGCAGTTCATCTTGGCATTGTATTAGACTCTAAATTAAATCAGAAAGAGCGTCTAAATCGCGCCTGCAGAAAAGGTCGTAACACCTTCTTCGCAATGAACATTATTAATTCAAAAGATACGCATCCAAATGTGCTCATAAAACTTTACAGATCTGTCATTTTACCATCCGTCCTATATGGTTCTGAACTTTGGAGTGATTTGAAAGTTAAAGACAATACAACTCTGAACCAGTTCCAACACTTTATAGTGAAAAGAATCCTCGATCTTAAAACATCAACGAGATCTGACATGTGCGAGAGTATTTTAGGTCTACACCCATTAACATCAGAAATCGACAAGAGAAAACTATATTTTCTACATAAACTTTGCAATCTCGACGATAAATACATAACTAAACGTATCTTTATCATACGATTATTTTCATTCATGTGTGATCCGAATCGTAAACATCTTGGATTCATACCAGACATTATGAACATTTTATATAAATATGAACTCCACCCATATATACTAGACTATGTGTTAGAAAATGAATTTCCTTCCAAAAATGTGTGGAAAAACATTGTGACAAGTTCCATTAAACAGTTTGAAACAACTCAATGGAAAACTAGAATAAATTTTGATAAAGACTTTGACAGATTCAAACATATTCATACTGATGTAGATCTTGCAGACTATTGGAAGTTCTCGAAAACGAACCGAGAGATACGAAACTCTTATCTAATTACAACATTTTTGACAGACATTCCAAATAGTACTGGAGACAATTGTTTAGTATGTGGTAGAACTTTCACCGATGTGTACGTTCATGCATGTTGTAACTGCACGGGAACTTTCAACCTACAAAACTCATGGTGGGATGTTTTAATTGAAAACTTCTCCGTACATCTTTTTACTGAACTCTATTCCATGAATGAAGAATCGCTGTATAACGTTTTACTCGGGGAAACATCTGTTACGAACAATCTCATTGACGAAGATGATCTTCCGATCTTTCGAAACATGTGCCACATGCACATCATACAATGTGTCGCTCAATATAATAGACTTCGATCATTAGCAGGTTAAACGTGTATGAAATGTCACCGGTAGGAGTTGCTTTCCCACCACACTGACTTCTTTTGTATATATATACATCAATCCTCTCTTTACCTTATATTATATTGTATTTTCTACTTTTGTATTAATGTATTATGTATAACTGTTTATTGATTATCTATTCATGAATCCCTGTATAATAGAGGAATTAAAGATATGAATGAATGAATGAATGACAGTCCTGAAATAGTTGGGCCACTTATCTATATTCAAAAATATAAAACCTTATTCCCATCAAAAAATAGTATGCAGTCTTAAATCAATAAACCTAATGAAAAATGAAAAAAAAAACAGTTCAAAAGCTTAAACTTACAATTTTTACATCAGAGGACCGTCAGGGCCTCGGGTGTATTGCCATCGCCTAAATTTCCCGCTTATTTGCATATATTTAAATTAGTTTTGGAATGATAACCGACCTAAAAAAATTATAGACCCGCGGACATTATATAGTGCAAAATAAAATTTCTTATCGCTTCTTTTAAATTCATGTTTTCAATGAATACTCAGATTTTTTTTTTTTAATCCAAATTAATAATATAAAAATGTTTTGTCGTTAGAAATATTAGTATATTAATCAAACAATCTTTAATATCAATGACGTACCGAAAAATTGTTGTTGCGGATGAATTTACTACATATTATAGGAAAAGAGAGGTTCACGAAGGGTTAGAATGGCCCTAAATTGGTCAAGCGATTACAAATTTCAAATAGAAATACTTGTGATAATTCTATTAAGACTAAAATATTCTATTTTGGCACCTACTATTAAATATCTTGAAGCTATGACCCCATAATTATACATTATTTGTATTTTTGGTCAATTTTGTCTGAAATTTATATGTTTTGGCATAATTAACCATTAATTATTAATTAAAATGATTGGGTGTTATGTAGGCAATTTTATAATTCAAAATTAAAATATTCTTGATTCACTTCATGGAAATAATAGCATTGTCTTTGTTGATTTTGGTATAGGTGTTCTTGTTCAGGTTGTCTTGAGAAAAACTTTATTTTGGTAGAGGAATGCTGTATTTCGTTGCTCTAATTTGCAAAAAGAGATGATTGGTCATTTGATGTGGCTTTTCTTATTAAGAAATGCTATTAAAGTGGTCTGATTGTCAACTTGTTGCATTTTGTAGAGTGGGGAAGCATAGTAGTTCTTATATTTTATACATGCTGGATTTCGTTGCTCTAATTTGTGAAAAACTGCTATTAGACATTTGATTTCTTGTTAAGAGATATCATTAGAATGATCCTAAGTTAGCGGTTTGTTATATTGTAGAGTAGGGAAGCACAGTTCCATTAATTATCATAATTTTGTGAGGTTAAAGTGTACTGATAACGGGTCATTCACACCTCTAGTTTGTAAATAAATCATCAGTTACAAGTTGTGGAGCAAAGTTGAAGTGAATCAAAGAATAATATTTCTCCTCGCAGATATGTATTAGAAGTAAAAAAAATAATCACTGGCATCTCGTCTTTATTTTTAATGAATAAGAAATGACTAATTAGAAAAGAGAGATATCTATTGTACTCGCGGAAAGAGAAAAATAATGTTATTAATGTTTATTGTTTATTGACTTCATGTATTTAATAAACACATTTCGTCCTCCTCATTTTGGATTTTTACTTTTCTTTAAAACAGCTTGTGCATATTCTGGGAAGGATTGAATTCCTTCACTGTGTTGAGAGAGTTGTGTTGCGTTGAGCAAGGAGTGTAATTCTCGGTACCTGTTCCCCATACTTGTAGCCAGCACACACACATACAACAGTATCATCACTGGCTAAAATTAGACCAAAAAGCTCAGCGTAACAGATATATGAGTTTACTGTTCATGTGGTATCTTTCACCCAAATATTACAATTTATCTGTTTTAATATGATTGTCTTGACCTCTTTCTCATAATTCAGTGACTAGTCAAAAAAATATTTGCTATGTTGATTCTCTGTCATAAGTAATAAGCTAAAGATTTTTGCAAGTGTGCAACTATACGGTCATAATGCCAATCTAGCAGTTCTCATTTGACCACGTCAACATTTCATGGATCATTCACAAAGATAAGTTTCTTACTATAAGACAGTATCTCAGATATGATAGCAAATTATATTATGTGTACTATACTGTAAGGTGAACATCTGTCTGGCAGGTACTATATAAACACTTGTCATTTATCAATAATCCAACATAACTTGAGGTCCTCTGATGTTCAGTACTTCAGTACTTTGATTAAAATTTGACCGGAGTGAAAAATCGATATTCTAAACCATTAATGTGCAACTACATATAGTGTAGGACAATACTATATATAAACAAAATGCATAAATTGCAAAATGAAAGAGAAGTTCAGGTCACAAGCTTCAATTGATATTTCGACCCCTTGTGGGCCCAATTTTAGAAAATTAAAATGCTAAAACCTTATTGCGCATCTGCATATGGTGTTTGACAATACTGTATAGAAATAACATGCTTAAATTGAAAAACAAAAGAAAAGTTTACGTCACAAGCTTAAATTGATAGTTTTTCAAAATTCGACCCCTGTGGGCCCGGTTTTAGAAAATTTAAAGTCTAAAACCTTATTGCGCATCTGCATATGGTGCATGACAATACCGTATAGAAATAAAATGCATAAATTGAAAAATGAAAGACTAGTTTAGGTCACAAGCTTGAATTCAAAATTTTCGAAGTCCGACCCCTTTGTGGCCCTTGTTTAGAAAATCAAAATTCTAAAACCTTCTTGCGCATCTACTGCTGGTATGCAACCATCCTATATAGAAATTAAATCCCTGAACACAAAAGTGAAGGATGAGTTGATGTCACAAAAAAGTGTGACGGGCGGACGGAGACAATCGTGTATATGTAATTAAGAAATACCAATATCCCAGTTGTCTCACATATTTTCACCTAATTTTTACCTGTAATTTATAAATTTATAAATGACACCTTTCTGAAATCTTTGTCATGTATTCGTTTGTAGAGATGTTTTGTCAATAATTAATTCAGATCCAATACACTCTTTTTTCCATATAATATAAAACTCGACACTCAATCTTACGTAGCCCTTTCTGCAGAAAAAGATATGTGACAGATTTATTCTTATAACGAATAAAACGAATTCAGACACATTTTGTACTTCAATTATTGAATACAACACGTTTTTCTAAACATTCATCACGCACTCTCGTGACCAAACTTTAGAAATTCAAAATAATCAAATTATTGTGAGAAATATTATTAAATGATACAAATACTGTAGCTAAAATCCTGATAAGTTCCCTTTGCATGAGGAGTTGGAACCCTACTTAAAATTTATGAACAGAAAAAGTGTCATTCTTGACGTATTATTATGAAGTTGTAGGAAACTACTTCCTGGTTATTTTTCGAAATATTTACCGTAAGTTCTCTGAAAACGTTTAAACTTATCTAAAGGTCATGTGATGTAGGTTTTCATTGGTAGCATTTAAAACATTATGACCAATATCTTGATCATTAAATCAAGATTTAACAACAGGACTAAGGATAAAATTTTGACATGGCTGCCCTGGTTTTACGAAACAATCAAGTTGGTGTGGAAGCAACTGGAGTTGCTGTTACAGTACCAAATAATCCAAGGGCAAAACTTATGTATTATTTGAACTGCATGTGTGTCGTATTAAATTTGGAAAATAAAGGATATGATCTCGCGCGACTTACTAACTACCAACAGTATTACAATTTATCAGATGAAGACGAAACAGTACTAGTTAAACTTTGTTTACTTTTATCACCAGATAAAATGCAAGGAAAATGCATATTTTTAAACGAACAAGCATGTGGAGCCAGCAATAATGAATTTTTCAATATTAGAGCCGCAAATACTACATTCGCTGCCGTGGAAAGTGTTGTAGTTGGTGAAGTGCGTGTTGCTGTGAAAAAGATCATGTGCTACAAGCTTTTCTGGATTCAGAATAACTTTTTGGTACCTATAAGGATACTGTTACAGAAAATATCGGACAATGAAGCTCGACAAAGGCGTCAAACTGTAACAACTTACAACCGACCAGCCATAACTGACAATCGTTCGTCCCGTCCTACATATTCCTCATACTCAAGTTCATCTGACAGTTCTTGTTGTAATATCCTCTAAGATATTGAAAGAGGAAGATAACCATGGACAACTTTCCAAGAACACTTAGATAGCAGTTGTATAGGATGGTCTATATTGATGAAAATTGAATTGATATTTATATGCTATAGGTAACCATGTTTAAGATATATGTATCACTGACCTTTTATGTTACTTGTAAATATTTTAATAAAATTTAAACCAAGTTTTTGACCTGTGACTTATACAAGAACCTGTAAAAATGATACCGACTTTTGCAATTCCAGAAGATTCAGAACAGATATTTATTTCTGCTCTTTCGAATAAAACTTTAGATATACTGTTCTCTCTCCGTCGGTTTGTCGTCCGTCAAACATTTCGATATACGGGAAATGGATGCATTATTCACTACGCAAACAAAAATAAGCCAAATAATAACTGAATAATGTAATTACTTGTTTATCAGATACAAAACATGCATCACTGTAGTGTGCACTCTTTTGTTTTACAAAATCAATCAAACAAAAAACTTTTAATCTTCAAATGCGTCTCTGTGTGTGGGCAAAAAACCGGTTTACCTTTGGAATCTTGATTTAAGTAAGTAAATTCAACAGGAAGTACACTTGACTCTCGTTATCTCAGAGTGGAAGGGACCAACAAAAATAGTGTGTGATAACAGGAGTTTGAGATATCAGGAGGAAATATAGTGCAAAGTTTAATCTAGGGACCAAAACATTACTTTGAGATATCGGGAGGTTTGAGATAAAAGAGTTTGAGATAACGAGATTCAACTGTAGTTAATTCATTTCGGTGAAATATTTAAAATACGATCAGAAATTATATTTAAATATAATTATATACCAGACAGTTCAAACATATTATCAGATTATTTGTTTCCAATTGATGAACTTCTGGACAAACATTTAACATTTGTTTAAATTGTGAATGTGCTTGGGAAAGAACTTTGTAATATAAAAATAGGTTCCATTTTAAAAGAAATAACTGACTATTACTTCCTTTTTCAGAGAAAAGTATACAATTACATACACAAACAGATAGACTTGATACAAAAAAGATTTTATCATAAAACATAAGAAAATTTTACATTTTTTCTGTCACAAAGTCATATTAATTTCTATTATAAAGTATCATGTCAGTGTAACGTAATTTTAAAAGATGGAATTATTGCTCTTTGAGTATATTTGTCCTCTCTGTTTGGTTCTTAGTAAGTTAGAAACAAAAGGAGGAATGGGGTAAACTTCATAAGACAACAACCCCGAAACAGAATGTGCTAAAGAGGTCTTAAAATAGCCCTTAAGCTGAACACTGCATACATGACAAGCTTCAAATAAACCAATATGAAATGCATTGTGAAGATTTTCAATAGAAAACGCAATATGAATTTAATTTATGTTTCAAAATAATGACAAAAAGAAAGATGCAACCGCTAACAAAAGCCTTTGACTTGGGACAGACAAACAGAAATGTATCAGGGTTCTACTACATGTTTATACTTTAGCACGTATTTACACCGCCTCCATACCTGTGAAAGTAGTAGGAGAAAACAGATACATAGGGAACAGCACGAAAAAATATACATACAAAACTGCAAAGTGAGAAAAAAATTCCAAATGTTGTCATGGAAAAACTTTTCTGACAGTTTCATTGGCACCATGAAACGATAATAGTCCGATATTTATGGTGGTCTGATCTCGAGAACATACTGCCATTATATTGTACAGCCAAGACCGCACAATGAAAGCTTAAATGTAGAAGGGGTCAGATATGCCTGTAAAAAAGTTTACAATTATTCAACTAAAATGTTAAATATAACAGTTTGAAAGTACCAAAACTCAGAGATCATGTATGTATCAGAGGTAAAAAAGACAGAACTTTTTGTTCCAGCAGTCATAAAAATGAATATTACTATGTAGGTACGTTTATTGTGGTATTTTCTTCATACTCGGTTGACAAACAAAATAAATCAATATAATCAAAGTCTTACTCGGAATTTCGGGGGGTCTTGGTAATCAAACAGGAAGTTTTAATTATCTTAAGTTATTTCGTCGAAACATTATCTGCACTTCCATTTAAATATAAATTATGTACCTGTCAATTAAAAAATATTATGAACTCTGATAAATTTGCAATATTTATCTAAATTTTTTAAACTCCCTAGCATATAATTTTTCAAGTTAAAATATTTATCTATTTTGTAAAAGGAAACATTTTTCAAAAAAACAACTGAATATAACTCTCTGTTTGGAAGGACATTAAATCTTTTGTCTTGTTCTTGAGTACCGCAAATAATACATGGGTCGTTAAAATATTTATTTCCAACAAATTTATTCTATATCAATCTTGTGTGGGATTCTTCTTAGGCTCTTGTATGAAAGAATTTTTATAATTAAGGGGAAAAACTTTGTCACGCATAAGTTATCTCTTGACGGCTTAACCAAAAAAAAACCTTATCTCCCTTATTAGTTACAAAAACATTTTTTCAGAATAAAATCAATATAAGCATAACAACAACAACCAATAAAGAATCGAGGAAATTTTAACTTTACCGGAGAATGTTGAAACCTGACCTTCAAAAGAACTTCTAAATTAATATGCAAACAATTTCTAAATATGTATCTAAAAATCGTTTAATCACACTTGCTATATGATACACTGGTGACTTATCAACCGGATGGCCACAATTCAGATGCATAAAATGAAGGGAGACAAGCGTACAAGCGTAAAATGGAATAGAATGGAATTAAAAAAGTACAAAACGTCAATTTTGCAATCAAGTTGAAATCAATCTTAACCATAGTTGTTCATTTTATGAGCTCAAACCACAGACAGATGCTAAGTAACAGGGATTGAACCGGTTTTATAGTGCCCTAACTTAGTCATCAATTATTTCCCATTATTAACTATAAAGACAAGTAGAAATACGCCAACCTTGAAAACTGAATAATTCAAAAAGTTATATATCCGACAAAATACATTGCGTTTTCCGCTTTTTTTTTTTTCTTTTTTCTTTTTACAGAATCGATCAAATAACAAACTTTTAATCATCAAATGCGTCTCTGTGTGGGGAATAAAGCTGGGTTTTCCTTGGCATTTTGAAATCTTTATTTAAGTAAAAATAAATTGAACAGGAAGTAGGTAATTTATTTCGGTGAAATATTTGAAATACGATCGGAAATTATATTTAAATATATGTACCTGACAATTGAAACATATCATTGGATATTTTGTCCCCAATTTATGAACTTCTGGCAAATTTTCAACATTTGTTTAAATTTAGAATGTGCTTGGGATAGAAAAGGTGCAAGTTTGTAATAGAAAAAATAGATTCCAGTTTAAAAGAAGTAAATACCATTACTTCCTTTTTGGTTGGAAAGTATAAAATTCGGTCCACAAAAGAGACTTGATAGAAAAAGAATTTTACCATAACAAACATTTTTTCGTCACGAAATAAACGAGTAACTAATTTTTATTATAAAGTATCATGTCAGTTTAACATACTTTAAAATATTGAATTATTTCTTTGGTTTTTAGCATATTATAAATGAAAGGACAAGTGGTGTAAACTTCATAAGACGCAGTTTATTTATCACGAAAAGCTCCAAATAAACCGATATAATGCATTGTGAAGATATTCTATCGAAAGCTAAATCTGAATTAAATTTATACTCCAAAATAATTTCGAATAGAAAGATAAAGCTATTATATTAGGACAGTTAAACAGAAATGGATCATGGTTAGTTTAGCAAGTATTTACATCCCTCCGTTCCTATGAGAGTAGCAGGACAAATAAAAAAAAAACGAATGGTGTAAACAAATAAAAACAGATAAACACAGTTACAATCAATATAAAAGCTGCAAAGTAATAGAAAGAGTAGTTACCAATATTCAGAAAACGAAATGACAGAAGGAGAGAGCAACAATAAGTGTACGAAATTCAAGGCAACAATGCCACCAAGCTAAGCAAACATTATTGACCAGAGATATGGGTTGGAGATAGTAAATCATACAGTAAACTAGAGGCTCCCAAGAGCATGTATCGCTCACCTGGACTATGTCAATCTTGATTGGCAGCCTGGAACATTGCTGTCAAGTTCCAATTGGCTCACTGGTTTCAAACAAGATCTTTCAGTGAACTTTCCCATTATGTCCTATGTTAAACTAAGTTCTGCTCTGGCATCCATCTTGGGTGGTAGACAGGGTCATCGGATATATTTCTGAAAGAGGACCACCTAAGGACCATTGCTGCTAAGTTTTGTTCAAATTCGCCAAGTGGTTTCAGAGAAGAAGATCTTTAAGTAAATTCCACATAGGGTCCTATGTTAAACTATGTTCGGCTCTGGCGACCATCTTGAATGACGGGTGGGGTCATCGGATATAATTCTAAAAGAGGACCACATAAGGACCATTGTTGCCAAATTTTGTTCCAATTGGCTAAGTGGTTTCAGACAAGAAGATCTTGAATTAAATTCCCCATAGGGTCTATGTTAAACTATGTTCGGCTCTGGCGGCCATCTTGGATAGTTGACGTGGTCATTGGATAATAAAATTCTGAAAGGGGACCAACCAAGGGCCATTGCTGCTAAATCTTGTTCCAATTGACTAAGTGGTTTCATAAAAGAAGATCTTTTAAGTAAATTTCCCATAGGGTCCTATGTTAAACTATGTCCGGCTCTGGCGACATATTATTCATGTGAACTAGAATGTATATTTAGTTCGTGAATGTTCTTTTATTGTTACCCTGGTATACTACACGTAAGTGAGTTTACAAGTGAGGTTTAAGCAGTTTCATAATTCCATTTAGTTACTCGAAGTTTTGTCTACCAGCGCGAGAAGCATTTCCTCATGATGAAAAAATACATTAGTTTTGTTGTCAATGACGATCTATTATCTGTAAAATTTAATGTTTGAGTACCATAAAACAGGTTAAACCCCACCACTGTAAAGTGTCTATACCAAGTCTGACTATTCAGATTCTGTTGTGTTTATATTTTTGTATCTTGGGTTCTGTCTGTTGGGGGCATTAATTGATTGTATGTCATTGTTGACCTTTCCTTTTGTTCATTTTGTTGTTCATTAATTCACACATGACAAGAAAATGCACAAGTAAATATTCATGTATTGATATATACTATAGGAGCAATAAGAACAAACCTTGTGCGATGTGAACCGCAATTGTCTCAACACTAATGTCCGTATTATATTTCAGCAGGGTAACAATTAAAACATTCAAAGTGGTAAAATTTAAAGTAAGGACATTTTCAAAACGCCGCCTAATGCATTTCTCTCTGACATACCCTGGTATGTGATATGTATAAGTTACTGGAAATTTTCCCTATGCCCGAATATTTATATGGAACTGTTTTTTTGACAGCTTGTCAAAGTGAAAGACACGCGGGACCAAGTCAAATATTTTGTTGTAAGTGAGTGTATGTATTTCCTATGAAGTTTTTTTTAACTTGATAATAAAATGCTGCTATACAGCTGAAGGTATACTGCTCGAATGTATGTGTTGAGTTTGAATTTATAAATAATTTATGTTCGTTTGAGCTCGATGTATTAGAGTATAATTTTACATATTTGAAACATATAATTATTTCCTTGTGTTTTTACGGCAATTAAAATATAAAAGATAAAATCGACAACCGCTTAAACATCGTCGTACTGTGGTCAAATTATGATTGGGGAGCATGTACAAAGCTTGTTCGTCAAGTTGGATGCTTTTTTTATCAGTGTACATTATATATCATATCGTTTTAATACTTTATATAAGTTTTGTAATATACATGTGGGGTTATTGAAAGAATATAGACGCCATGAGAATACATGTAGTATAACTGATAACACCACTCGCGTGCACCTGGAACAAGGATCTAGTTTACAGACTTTCTTTTCGAGCCCAATAATAAAAATATATATGTATATTTATTTTTTTTTTTATTGACATGAATTAGAGATTACATAAATATTCCAAATTCCTGAGTACACATGTTGTCGACTGACACGGCATGGGATAAATAGTTTTGTTAAACCCAAAGATTTAAATGCATCTGATATCGTCCTTAATTTTACTCTGGCCCAGTTTTCCTACGATTCATCTTGATTGTTCATATCATTTTTTTTCCCCTCAGTAAACGTCTTTGTTTGATTAGACATGGTCACACGTATTTTGCGTTTTCAGAGGAGGACAAACAAACATTTCAGTACTTACATTGATCTGCGTATTGTACACAAGGAATTTAGGTATCTGAAATTATTTTTCTGACCAATACCAACAAAACAATATTTCTCACACACCAATGCAATATTAATATCAACAGTAACATTCATGTCTGACTTCTGTTATTGTGTATATTTGAAAAAAAGTAAAAAAATGCGGTATATTTATTATTTTCTTGTCCTTGTACGATAAGGATGTGGCAAACATTACAAAGTAACTGTCATATATACCTCAGATTTACCCCAATGCAGTATCAACGCCACAAATTTTCGATGAGAAAAACCAAAACATACGCAAACTTTATCAATGGCAACTAACAGATCAGTTCAAATTTGACGTATACGTTTTTTTAACTAGTGGACTGATTCACCAAATCCTTACATGTATGTGGCAAAGGAAGAGTTCTTTTATTTGTGTTCTTTACCCTAAAGTCACAGGCCTTCAACGCGGAGAAAAAATTTCTATTTTTGCAAATTTATTAAATATCCATTGATGCCAATCACGTCACATGTGTTATCTAAAAGAATGCTGATGTAGATATACCCGTCTACAAATCACAAACAAAAAGTCTAAACATACTGCTAAAAACAGTCATAATGTAAGCACCTGTTTTCCCCATCTTAATCACATACAATTGATATGTTTTTTGTCTTCAAAGTATTTCAGATACGAGAGTCATTGATGTAGGATAACACAACTTGCGGGCCTTCTGACATCCCATCCCCAAAATATGTCAGTTAAGTATTTTAGCCAACGTCGATCTTGATGTCGACTCTAACTTAAAAGTTGAAATATTTTTTATTTATAAAATATGCCTTTTTAAAAATGCATTTCAGAGAATGCCTATAAGTAGGAGACATCTGTAAACTACATGTATTATCCTATGTAAATTTTAATTTTTGTTCTGGAATTTTAAATTTACAATTAGATATAACTATTTCAAACTTAATATGAATATTGAAAACTTTATTACCTATACCCAACATACGTGTACTTATTAATGTATCATCTTTCTGCTTATTGAAAATGTTTAAATGCCAAACACAACTGAAATTGATAAAAACTCATTCGTGCATAAATACCATGGAATAGTTGGTAAGACACTTGAAAATGGAGAGGTCGAACGTGTTTTATGGGTCCTCAACCTCCAGATTTATCAGGGCCCATTGATTAGAATAAACGGCATGAATATACATTATGATATCAAATAAAGTGAACATACTTAAATTAAATAACAAGGTCAATTGTTACTGTTGCATTTTCAGATATATATTCCAAATGTATGGTTTCATGAATCATGACTGTATTAATTTTAAATGATTTTGTAAAGAGGACATTACGAATTTAAAATCCTTTAAACGTGTTTGGAAGAAATATCTATTTCAACGGAATTAATTGCAAAGTGATTCGTACCTGTGGTTTAAGTATAATTTAGACATGGATTGTTGAAATAAGCATACATGTATTTATTAAATAATATGATGAAAAATGCCTTATTATGGCAAATTTTGCAGGACCAATATTTTTACGTTGCCCTAGTTTTTATAAATACCATTTTTTTTATGAAAAGTTATCCGGTTAATAATTAAGGTAAGGTTTGCGCTCTCCCTGGATTTTTATCATTAAAATATTATAGTAAAATAATAGTATTGGTGGAACCTCTCTTATTTCGTTGCATTTTTAAGAAAATCGCCCTTCCAGTTTTTTTTTTTTTTTGTAAGAACAGCTCAAAATTTGTATTTTTGGTAGTTGTGTGACAATGCATTTTTTTTACTATTTTCAAGGAATAATTTATATAAGTAACAAAACTATTAAATTTTTTTAATGAAAATTGTAAAAATGATTATGTTCTATATATTACTTATAACATTTCCGTGCAAAAAAGAGACGTTGCAGTAGTATATATGCGGTTCTAAAGTCGTATTTGTGGAGGTGGATGTAGAAGAGGATCATGAGGAGGATCCTCCGGTGACGTCATCGGAACCGAAAGTGGTTTTTGTGCGCATGCGCAACCGGAAGTAGTGGATTTTCCCGCCATTTGTTTACGGAAGTGACGTAAGTAACGTGGTAGGACCGGATGTGTGGTCTGCGTTTACGTGACCGGAACCGGAAGTACCGGAAGTTATTTGCGCGCATGCGCAACCGGAAGTGATGGGTCACAGACCTGGAAGTGCCGTGCTTGACCAGAACTCAGATTGAATTATTTCCCTTTTCCCGCACTTCTCGGTCGTCTCTGGATCTTTCATCGGTCTCTAGGGACTGATACTCTCACTGTTATGTCGATGTCCGAGAGTATACGAAGTACACTATTGGATTATCTCCCCTTATCCCGCTCTTTTCATCTGCGGGTGATGTTTTCTGTGAGGACCAAAGGTAGGATGGGATTATTTCCCTTACCTCCAAGTGATGCTGTCACCAATAGATCAATGGAGGGGTGTCCTTAGCAACCGCCTTAGCAACGTCGGTCCATTTCATTGCTCTATGATGCACTTCGTTTCTCTTCTCTTGCTCATCGCTGCTCTTCTCTTGCTCTTCACTGCTCTTCTATTGCTCATCGCTGCTCTTCTCATGCTCTTCGCTGCTCATCGCTGCTCTTCTCATGCTCTTCGCTGCTCATCGCTGCTCTTCTCTTGCTCTGTGCTGCTCATCACTGCTCTTCTCTTGCTCATTGCTGCTCTTCTCTTGCTCCGTGCTGCTCATCACTGCTCTTCTCTTGCTCATCGCTGCTCATCTCTTTCTCCGTGCTGCTCTTCGTTGCTCATCTCTTGCTCCGCGTTGCTCATCTCTTGCTCCGCGCTGCTCATGGCTGCTCTTCACTGCTCTTCTATTGCTCTTCACTGCTCTTCTATTGCTCATCGCTGCTCATCGCTACTCAGGACCTTACTCGCGTGCTCATTTCGCTTCTGCTGCTTGTTGCTATTCGTCATCGCTGCTTTTCTTTTGCTCATCGCTGCTCATCACTGCTCTTCTCTTGCTCTTCGCTGCTCATCTCTTGCTCTGAGTTGCTCATCTCTTGCTCGGCGTTGCTCATCTTTTGCTCCGCGCTGCTCATGGCTGCTCTTCTCTTGCTCATCACTGCTCATCTCTTGCTCATCGCTGCTCTTCGCTGCTCATCTCTTGCTCCGCATTGCTCATCTCTTGCTCCGCGTTGCTCATCTCTTGCTCCGCGCTGCTCTTCTCTTGCTCTTCTCTGCTCTTCTATTGCTCTTCACTGCTCTTCTATTACTCATCGCTGCTCTTCTCTTGCTCCGTGCTGTTCACCGCTGCTCATCTCTTGCTCCGTGCTGCTCTTCGCTGCTCATCTCTTGCTCCGCGTTGTTCAGCGTTGCTCATCTCTTGCTCCGCGTTGCTCATCTCTTGCTCCGTGCTGCTCATCACTGCTCTTCTCTTGCTCATCGCTGCTCTTCTCTTGCTCCGTACTGCTCATCACTGGTCTTCTCTTGCTCATCGCTGCTCTTCTCTTGCTCATCGATGCTCATCTCTTGCTCCGTGCTGCTCTTCGCTGCTCATCTCTTGCTCCGCGTTGCTCATCTCTTGCTCCGCGTTCCTCATCTCTTGCTCCGCGCTGCTCATGGCTGCTCTTCACTGCTCTTCTATTGCTCTTCACAGCTCTTCTATTGCTCATCGCTGCTCTTCTCATGCTTTTCGCTGCTCATCGCTGCTCTTCTCTTGCTCCGTACTGCTCATCACTGCTCTTTTCTTGCTCTTTGCTGCTCATCGCTACTCAGGACCTTACTCGCTGCTCGTTTCGCTCCTGCTGCTTGTTGCTGTTCGTCATCGCTGGTCTTCTCTTGCTCTTTGCTGCTCATTGCTACCCGTGACCTTACTCGCGTGCTCATTTCGCTTCTGCTGCTTGTTGCTGTTCGTCATCGCTGCTCTTATCTTGCTTTTTGCTGCTCATCGCTACTCAGGACCTTACTCGCGTGCTCATTTCCCTCCTGCTGCTTGTTGCTGTTCGTGATCGCTGCTCTTCTCTTGCTCATGACTGTTTTTCTCTTGCTCTTTGCTGCTCATCGCTACTCAGGACCTTACTCGCGTGCTCATTTCGCTCCTGTTGCTTGTTGCTGTTCGTCATCGCTGCTCTTCTCTTGCTCATCGCTGCTCTTCTCTTGTTCATCGCTGTTTTTCTCTTGCTCTTTGCTGCTCATCGCTACTCATGACCTTACTCGCGTGTTCATTTCAGTTTTGGGGCTGCTGCTAGTGGTGGTCGATTGTCGTTAGTAAAAGATTGGATCTGTGCGAAAGCACCCTTACATCCCGGTCATTTGAAAGGCCACTCTGCATTTATCCAGGCTTGTGACTGGCTTTCGTAAGATAGGCTGCATTAATCCTCCTCAATTTTTTAAGGCCACTCTGCACTCTACCACTAAATCAACGAGAGGCGTTTTCGATTCCATTGATACGTGTGTGTTGTTTGACGGTCTTCAAACAACTGACGAAATTAAACAAAACCTCTGATTATATTTTCGTTGGTGTCATAGTGACGACGATTGCCCCACACAGTTCGCTGTTCGTTGTTGCTGCTGCTACTGCTGCTGAGGAGGTGAAGGTGGGATTCTCACTGTTTCGTTATAAATCACCTCCTGGTCTCGATATTACGACGGACATTAAAGATGGCTGCGGCCATGTAACGCGGACCTGAAAGAGAGCACCCTTATGAAACAGAAATTTTAGAGTCTTTCCGGACAGGAACGGATGTTCTTGGTCTCGTTGATGTTACGATGGACATCAAAGATGGCTGCCCCCCAAGTAACGCAGACCTGAAAGAGAGCACCCTAATGAAACGAAAATTTCAAGAGTCTTTCCGGACGGAAACGAACGTTTACGGATTTCAGTCCTAACCATAACCCTAACTCCAGTCCTAACCCTAACCCTAACTCTAACCCTAACCGTAGTCCTGCCTCTAATTCTTATCGTAGGTCTGTCTCGTACTCCTACTCTAAGCGCTCATACCCCACGTCGATGGTTCACATATACAAGTGTGACAAACATGAGGCGAACAGTCACGCAAATCATGGGGAAAACCCATCACTTCCGGTACTTCCGGTTCCGGTCACGCATGCGCAGACCACACATCCGGGTCCCACCACGTGACTTACGTCATTTCCGTAAACAAATGGCGGGAAAATCCACTACTTTCGGTTGCGCATGCGCACAAAAACCACTTCTGGTTCCGGTCACGTGATTTCCGGTTCCGGTGACGTCATTTCCGGTTGACGTCACTTCCGGAGGATCCTCATGATCCTCCTCCACACCCACCTCCACAAATACGACTTTAGAACCGCATATATACTACTCGTTGCCATGACAACAAAAAGGTTTCCCACAATTTCATGAAAAATTGAGAACTCATAGATTTAAATATTTTCATTATAATAAAACAATAAAATTCATATTTCCCCGATATCGTTTCCATGGAAACTGATGCTATATTTACCCCTGTTAAACACATAAATAAAGTATTTTTCGCGTTTTGCAAGAAAATAAATCTCCGAAAGCCGTTTTCAGGGCATATGTTTTGTCCCCCCCCCCCCGAAACGCATTGCAGGGACATAGAAATACCGGGCGTCCACCCGTTTGTCCGTTCGTCCCCATTGTGAGTGCTCTCACACCTACATTTATTTGCCGATTTCGATGAAATTCATATGGAAGACTTTTTTTGTTAGTATCTAGATCAAGTTCAAATTCGAGTAACAAAGTACAAAGTATATATAGTTTGTCGGATCTATCTAACTTGCATCATGGCGCAATGTATATTCAGCTATAAAACATGCCTCATGCATGGCATGTGTTTTTTATGAAAAATACTGCATAGTTTTCCCTTTTTATATTCTAAATAGAAATAAGAAAAACACCAAAATATGAATGGAATAGGCCCTGACCTGCATGAAGTAACCCTTCTCCAGCTAACCATATCCTAAAACATTGCTCTACAATATAAGAGTGGGCCCTAATGAAGACCAGAAAATCAATGGTCATTTTTATTGAACTAATGAAGTAAAAATACATGTAGCTATTCAAAATCTCTTGCTGAACTGTTACAAGGTAGATTTTCAATTCGTGGATAGATCAGGGTTTATGAGTTCCATAAGTTCGTTGTTTGAATCTTGCGACTCTAATAATGATTTGTCCATTGTGTCCTCTTAGTTTCTGGCCTTGTAAAAGACGACCAGTTAATGAAATATCTAATAATTCAAAGCATCGGAAATGATGAAGTCGTCCATAAACATGAAACTTTGTCGTTTGAAAAAATATTCTCCAAATCAACGATGTTGATCAATATTCAACACATACACGCTTCGGCAGTTGCGTAGTCTTTTAAATGTTTCTGGACAAAAACCTCAGACAAAAACACTTTGCTTGAATTGACATTGATATAGTTCCCGAATGCATTCCAAGCAACAGAGCAACGTTTTGAGTTTTAATCGTTAAACATTTAATTCGATTCACTGCTACGAAGTGTTGACATTTTGGCAGACGATAATTGTACGCAACGCGCTTTTTCGACGTTGGTCAAATTCCCCGGATTAAACGCTCAAATAATCAGAACTTTAGCGAACTTTTCAATTCTAGTTATCTCCCTGTGACCGCAAACTTTATCTTAACACTGTCTGTCGTCGTCCGTCAGTGAATTTAGTTCCGAGTAATGTTTACTATTTTGGATATTTTATTTTTATACCGTAATTTCAGTATATATTCTGGAATGTAGACTTGAATGTATATCGAACTCCCTTATTTATAACCCTTGGTAGTTATATTTTCGGCTATATATGATACTTATTTTTAAAGTTTTGACGAAAAAAAAAAAACATCAATTAAAAGACAAATAGTGGCTTAAAGATTCATCTTAACATAAAAATGTCCTTAATTTATGTTTGTTACACCGACAGACTACGTTATTACATGAGAAATTTAAATTGATCCATCGTTATTTCAAGAAGAAAAATGTTGGTAGAGATAAAAATTACATTGTCCAGCAGCACACAAAATCTAACAGTAAATACAACGTAATTGAGGTCATTCAATTGTTAGATTTTTTTATCGATCACGGGTCTATACAACTTAATGAAAGGGTGTGTCTTAAACTTTTAAGTTTTGTTCGACCTTAAATATTTTTGACCATCAACATTGATGTTTGTTTGTTGTTTCGCATCACAGTAGACATACACGCCATCTTGAAATAATTACTGATCGCTGATTGGTTACTTTATGATGCGGCTGGGATACAGCAACAGCCATTGGTTTAAATGAGATAAAGAATTACAGACTTTACTCGTTCAGGATAAGTCATCAAAAGCCGGAAAATTAACTATGGGTATATCTGTTCCGATCAACTGTCATTACATGTTTTTGTAATATTTATATATTCTGAAATTCATTATTGAAATCAATTATTAATACATGTATATTTGCTTTCTAAATCTGCAATACACACGGTTTGTTTTGCTTAATCGTATACACTATAATCTTATGTTTACAACAAAAAATGCATGATCTCTACTTTATAACTTCTGCCAATCTAGGCACACCTCCAGAGTCGTGTCTATTTGTTGTTTTCGCGCGGAAAATTTTACTAGTCAACAGAGAATTCCAATACTAATTCAACAACTACATGCTCACATATTACCATAAATAAAAGATGCAGCGAAGCAGTCCACAGCTTTTTAGAAAGCTAAAACTTGTTATTTGGGGTTTTACGCCGTTTTCAGCACATTTGGCTATTTCGCGGCGGCCAGTTATTATTGGTAGAGGAAGCCGGAGTACCCGGAGAGAACCACCGACCTTCGGTAGGAAAATTGGCAATCCTTGTCAATTAAGATTGGAGTCGAACACACCCCGCCACCTGTGAGATTCGAACTCACAACCTCAGTGCTGACAGGCTAGTGATCGTTAGTAGACCACTCGGCCACCGAGGCCCCTCCATCAACATTGATGATGAGACATATGTTATGCCGGAACTATAGACAGTATAGTTATTCTAGTCCAGCTTACTTATATAAAAATATTGTATAGTTAACTCGTTTATTAGGTGCCGTTTATTAAACGTCAGTTGTTTACATTTGAAAGCACCTGTTAAAAGTACAACTTTCTATGGAATGTCAACCGGAAGCGCTTAGTATGCAAATTTGTTTATGTTTACGATGACCCGTAATTACGCTTATTTTCGCTATTACCGATGTAAAATGAGATAGGGTATTTCATATTTTATGCCATATATTAAGCCCATATCAGGCATTGTCGCTGTAGTATTCATTTTACAGGGCTTTCGATGTTAGGGAATGTAACATTTTTCAAGAGTCATCGTCACTTCTATTGTTATTTTTACCTTCAAATATATTTATTGTGCGTGATGTATGGCATGCACGGTTCACTATTGTGCACCTGATGCATCGTAGAGTATTGTTATTCTTGTATGATTTCTGTAAATGTTATTATTTATGCCTTTTCGCCGATAGTCCACCGACATGTACATTCTGACCAGCTGATGGTTGTTGCTCGAAGGTCGATCTATTAAAGTTCAAAGTTCAAAGTTATTTATTAAAGAAGACTCACAAAGAGCATAAAACAAACAATATTAATGCATAAAAGTATATACAAAAGTATTGAGAAAGAGTTGCATGAATATAGATATTAAAGAAGAACATAATAATATAATATGATATCAATCATATACCAAGGGAGACAACCCAATTCCAATAAGACATAATTCCATATGACTAATACCCAATGACAGAAAATGAAGATTACTATTCATCTGATTCATTTGTCTTATTAAATATACTTAAACTCAAGAATCTAGATACATTACGGCAAATGTTACCATCCTCATTACTCAATAGCCATATAAATTTGCTATCTTTATCAATGCTACTAGAAATATTTTTGTTATAACAAATATCAATATAGGTTTTTCTTAAAGAGGAAAATTTATCACATGTCAATAAAATATGTTTTTCATCTTCTATTTCACCAGAAGAGCAATTCTTACATTTTCTGTCATCAACAGGTGTTTTTGGTACTGTATATCTACCCAATTCAATTTGTCTATGATTGCTGTTTCTATATCTACTCATGTTAAATCTATCATTTTCATTATAAATATTAGTGAGATATTTTTCTAATTTAAAAATATTTTAAAACTTTCTATATGATCTCAATTTCTCACTAGTTTGTAACTGTTGAAATCAATTAGATTCAAACTCATTTTTAACAGATTTTATTATCTTTTTTATGTTACTATTTTTAAATGATAAACTATTAGGCTGATCTAAATCAAAATTCTTTAAGTTAAACATATTAAATTTTTTAAGAATGTTTTGAATTGAGCTTAACCAGCAGTTTTGATTACCTTTAACCATCTTTAGATTTTCTTCAAGTGCATGGGATAAAAGATTATCACCTGTTTTGTTATTTTTAAGTCTAGTCCAATATTTCAACATAGATACAACAACATCAATATACAAAGGATATCGACCCAGTTCACCATATAAGGCCAATTTGCATGTCTTATTATTGACTGACAAAATATATCTGCAAAGACTCAATTTAAGTTTTTCTATTGGAAAATACTTATAAACATTTTCAAATAAATTTTCATTTGACGAAGGTTAATTTTCTCATTGGTTAATAATAATGTGACCTTTCAGCGTGAGTGACGTCACTAGTAGTGCTTCATACTACAACCGTCAAGCTCGGCAGTCGTTTTCCATATCGCTGTTTCAAAAAGTTAAGAATGTCGAAGGCTCAATTGGAATCGCAGATCGCGATGGTAATTTATTCTTCTTTTATTTAATAGAAGATTTTTACAGGGATCTTGCTGTCGATTTGGAGCGCTGTTCCCTTCTTTTTTCTATATTATTCTTTGAGTCTGTGCACACGGTGCCTTAGATCCAAATACCGACGTTTTGGTGTACGTCATACACAAAATTAGTTGAAATAATATAGGAACCGTGCCATATTGCCTTAAATACCTATTTAGATCTTTTACTAAATATTTAGAATAAAGTTTTAGGATTTTGACCTTGGTGCCGATTGCACCCGAGATGAGCACCACACCAGGAGCCCTTGCACCTGGTGCACCCGTTGTTGTTTAGCTCCCCTCTTTGAAACGTTTTGTCTAAAAGTACATCTACGAACTTTATTCAGGGCCTATAGCTATAGCTCTTGATATTTTCAACCGTTTCTCCTCTTTTTGATGTTTTTGCACCAATTAGGTGCACCGAATTCGGTTACCTGCACCCAGTGATCCGGTTCATGTTCCTTGCACCTGGAATTCAGGTGCACTGCACCAATCCTTCTTTGGTGCAAACATTTTTATAGGTTTTGTTAGTTGACTATAAGGGGAAATATATATAATGTATTTATTTATTACGATGTTCATGCCTTTATTGTATTACTGATAAATAAACAGGTTGTGAAATTTGATTAGTCTTGGTTGTAGTAGCCCTATAACAAATACTGGAATATTTTATGGAGGCAACCAATATTCCTACACTAGTTGTTCTTTAGAAAGAACAATTTCACAAGTCAAATTGTTTGGCACTGTTTTATATTACATTGATGTGCAGTCGCCCTGGTTAAGTGGCAGTGCGCTATTGGGAGTTACCCACTCGCCGGTGGCGACGTGACACATATTTTAGACCATAATCATTGATGATTAGAAATAAATTGTTAAAATGTTCACATACAGTCATGACAGTAGGATCTTCAGTTAACGCTAGGTGTAGCACTGGGTGGAAACATCGATTGTAAGCATTATATCTAGTACCAAATCGTCTATAGATAAATATTTTTAATCGTTTTTAAATAACTTGCGGAAAAACAACTCCGCCTTCTAAATACAGTACATTAAAATTGGCAGCAGAAAATATAATAACATTAATTTTTTGAAAGGCAGAAATCTTAATTATTACAAATAAACTTTTGTTGTAACATTATTGCATGACCTCTTGAGATCAGGCAGTAAAGGATACAATGTGCCAATTCATAAAATACTTTAGCGGTGAAATGAATGTGGGACTCGCTGCCCATTGGTCAATACTAAATTAAATAATAAATAATTTTAAACGACAGTTGTTCTTTATTCGAAACATATGAGATAAAACAATTTCAAACTAGCAAATGATTTAAATGGGTACACCCCCAACCCGATTTTTAGCCAAAATTTATCCCCCATTTTTAAGCCTCATTTTCGGCATGAAAAGCCATCGGAACGTACCATTTTTGTTGCCTTAAATTAATCGGATACCTTTCCACTTAATTTGGGTCTGTTAATTTTCAAGAAATTAATTTTTATTTTTATGAAATTTTCTTTCATATCTTGGTACCCCCATATGGAGATTAACCTAGAAACCGAATTGGTACTTTGCATTCTAAAAGATTCAGTTAAACTTCCGGTATAGGAATCTCTGTTTTTTGCAGATGTATTGAAGGCTGGATTTCCGGTATAGAAATCTCTGCCTGTGCAGATGTATGGAAAGCCAGGGCACATTTTATTATATTAAACGTTTATTTGATTTGATGATAACAAGTCTGGCAATTTTAATGAAATTCATTAGCGATACCTTTCAATGTGACAATAAATAACGGCAAATAAAATCTATTCATAGGTTATATTTGTTATCGTACATTTTTACAATAAAGTATGTTTACGTACTTAGTATTTGATTGATGCATTGAAATGGATGTATACGATAACATTGGAAATTTTTATCAAAAAAATTAAACAATTTAAAAGACAACAAATTTAATTAATGAATGACGAATTATAAACAAATAGGTCTATGTAAACAATGGGTGTGTTTTATAACGGGAACAGTTTAAAGAGGGGATAATTTCGCCCAAATTCGGACCAAAACTGTAAATGGTCAAAATAACAATCCAAAGATACTTATATTAGATATAGTTAATTTATACTATGCTGTATACGACGCATTTCAAGGAGTTACCTCTCATCAGCAGCATTAAAACCGAAACATTTGGAAGACCAGAAACCAAACTTATATTAAACAAGAAGTACTCAACCAAAAATATCGAAATAGGAAGTCAAATTTCAGCTAAGGAGATCTACCATGTGCAATACAAGGAATGAACCCTTAGTATTTTTATTATTTTTGAATTTTGCTAAATACTGGTAATTTCTGTAACAAATCAATGAATAATCATGTCAGACAAGTCTGACGACTGGGTTGGCGAATACCCTCGGGGACCTAGGGTCCACCAGCAGAGGCATCATCCCAGGAGTTTCAAAATAACAATCCAAAGATACTTATATTAGATATAGTTAATTTATACTATGCTGTATACGACGCATTTCAAGGAGTTACCTCTCATCAGCAGCATTAAAACCGAAACATTTGGAAGACCAGAAACCAAACTTATATTAAACAAGAAGTACTCAACCAAAAATATCGAAATAGGAAGTCAAATTTCAGCTAAGGAGATCTACCATGTGCAATACAAGGAATGAACCCTTAGTATTTTTATTATTTTTGAATTTTGCTAAATACTGGTAATTTCTGTAACAAATCAATGAATAATCATGTCAGACAAGTCTGACGACTGGGTTGGCGAATACCCTCGGGGACCTAGGGTCCACCAGCAGAGGCATCATCCCAGGAGTTTCAAAATAACAAAACTTGAAAACCATAAGTCATAAAGCCCTGCGATCTTCTCCAATGATCTTTAGTTCATGCGACTTAGAAAATGGTGACCTTGAACTATGATCATGTGCTTATTATCACTTAACTCGGAAACCGTAATAGACAAGAAAGTCAAATGACGAAAAAAATGTTTGGACGCAAATTTGTTGTTTCACCGAAACGATTCGATGACTTCTTAAGGGGTATAACTCTGATGGGAGGTTCCGCTTAAGCCGTGATTGGTGAAAACACAAAAAAACGTAGGTCCTAACGCCTTTGGGTCGTTTGATTTGAGGTCATTGACCTTTAACCATGAATTTGAAGTCAAGGTCAAAGGTCAATTTCAGAGTGACGTGCTATATATAAAAAACCATTCATCATAGAGGCCTAAGGTTTGCATATTTGGGGTCCTTGATCTTTGACGTTTAAATTGAGGTCAAGGTTAAATCAAGGTCAAATATTCAATCGAGCATATTTCAGAAACTATACATCATCAAAACTTCAACAAGGGCAATTTCGAATCCTCGACCTTTCACCTTGAATTTGAGGTCAAGGTCAATAGTCAATCTCAAGGTCATACACTAAATCAAGCATATATCAAGAACAATACGTCATACAAGCCAAAGGTTTCCTGAATTGGGGTCCTTGATCTTTGACATTCAAAATGGGGACGAGGTCAAATCAAGGTCAAATAGTCAATATTCATTTGCTATATATCAAAAGCTATATATAATAGAGGTCTAAGGTTGTTGATTTGAGGTTCTTGATCTTTGATCTTGAAATATACTTCAAGGTAAAATCAAGGTCACGCAATTAATTGAGCAAATCTCAAAACTATACGTCACAGAAGCTTCCACAAAGGATTCGGAACTCTTGAAAGTTCAGGTCTCACACGATGGGGTCATGTAGGAAAGACCGTTCAATAGTTCTTTTGAACGATTGGCCTTTAATTATGAATTACTACCAATATTGCAAATGATGAATTAAAGAGTGTTATATTATGTAACCAACAAGATACAGTTACTCTTTTTAGCTCATCTGGCCCAAAGAGGTGAGAGACACAGGCTCAGGGGTCCCGAGGCTCTAGTTGAGAAAACAAAACTATTACAAAAATCTGTTTGTCGTTCTGTAATTCCACCATTTGCCCATGGTGAGTAGATGAACCCTACTGTATTTCAAGGTCAAATGACAAAAAAGAAATAACAAAAATTTTGAAAATTTAGGTGTTTCCCTTTTCGGCCCCTTACATCACTAAAACAGTAATAGAAAGTGAAAAACGGATCAGCAGGATTTTTTCCATTTTCATCAAGAATCATTGAAAACAGAAATTGTAAAAACTGGGTAAAAATTTAAGAAGTTACATCAAAATTGCCAAAAACCCTTACTGACCCTAAGAAACATCTTAAGCTAGCATGTTACAAAAACCGACTCACCATGTCGGTCTAGAGAAAAGCAAGGTGCATATTCATATCAATACAACATGTTCTCGTCCTGACATGCATGTGATAATGTAAAATTCAGCAAACACTTCCCTTGTATTTTATGGTTCAGGACATTGAATAAAAAAAAGCAAAATCATTTGATCGAGCGAAACTTTAAAATATATTTTAGATAATTAGGTCAAACATTTATGAACAGAAAATGTTAAACATACCAGTATGAAATATATCCTGTATTCAATGGTTGATAAAATATTGTCTTCAATTTAAAAAATATTTGGTCAAGCAGCACTCTAATTTTTATCCATAAACCAAATAATCACATTTTTTAAGATAATAAGTGTGCGTACAAATCAAGCAAAACAGAACATGACTCGGTCGCGAGATTCAATGTGTCCGGCGGACGGACAAGAGAACCACTCTTTGAGTATGGTGACTTTTTATAATATGAAGCTAGAAACTCCCAAGAGCCTGTATCGCTCACATGAACTTCACCTGTACACCAAAAGTACAAAATATAGCAGTCATCTTCAGGTAAAGTAGAATATACACAGGTAAATTTCTGAAAGTGGTCATCTTAGTTGATAGTTTGGAAATACAATGTACCATGAATTCTGAAAGAGGACAAACGGAGGACTATCCAGGCTACCAAGATTGGTTCTAATTGGTTCAGTGGTTTCAAACAAGAAGATCTTTTTTTTAACTATGTAAGCTACATGTATAAATATATCAATGATTTACTTCTTCAACATTTAACACGCCCATTTATTCTATTAGATACTAGTATTGGAATTTTACGGATATCAAGTACAAAAAGGACAGGGAGGGTTCCCATCCTCCCAAGTTTGAAAATATACATGAAATGTGTTTGTTTTCACAAAAACAACAAACTGAAACTGTAGGTAAATGTACATGAAATATATAAAAGCTTTAATTAAGACGATTCAACACACCAAGAAACTGCCACAGATACTAGACCATTAGACCTAGTTTCGCTCCCTTTCTGAATGATTAAACGTCACTAGCTCAGTGCGAAATATGAAAGTGTACTCTATTTCCGTGAGGTAAATGGAGTTTTTCCCTGCTAATATACATAAAACACATGTTTTTACTCACAGTTTTAGGCCTAGAACTGCATCCGTGAAATAAATTGTACTCTCGTTTTTCGCACTTACGATTTTTATTACATAGAGAAGGGAAAATCTAGAACAGTAGTCCAGTGACTGTTGAACCTACATATATATTTCCTAAGACTAATAGTATTTTTATTCCAAGATCTTTCAAAAAATAATACCAAAAGTTTTAATGTGTTTAAAGTTTTATTCTTTGTAATAGAAGCATTACTAATACACCATAATTTATGTTTTGAATAAATTAATTCGGGAAAAACAAACGAACACATTTATTTGAAAATAAAATATAATTAATTCATACATCCAGTAAACCACGTCAGAGTAGTAGGTACATAGCATGAATTGTAAAAATTACTAAAGTTTAAAATAAGACATATTTCTCGAGACTCTTCTTACAAGTAGTTCTCATTATGCTCTGTTATTCAAATTATATAAGATCTCTGCCAGACAGAGGAGCGGATGGTAAGCAATGGCTAAAGAAGATGAAAATGTCTTGATTGAAAAAAGAACCTATTACATGTAGTTGGTGCAAAAGTAGTGAATCCGATACTCCCTTCCCCTCCTCCCAAAAATACACAAAGTCGTCACATTTATAATTAATACTTTGAAAACAACGTCATTCCATTCGATAATAAAAGCACCAAACAGAAATTGTTACAAAATGAATGACGCTATTCTGAGGAAACAATTTATTTAATAGAAGATATATTTGAGAATATAAAATCTTTTTTGTTTGGGGGTGTGGTGGGGGTTGGGGTTGTAAATAACTTATTGAAGGATTTCATACATTAGTTATATCTAATCTGATCCACCGAAATTGTTTTGGTATGTTTATACAAGCATTCAATAAAGTTACTGCTTTTTAATTGGCCATACAAATAAAATTAAAAAACGTGCAAACTGCCGCACACGGTAATAACAGTTCGCCGTAAACTGTAGTATTATAAAGTTCTACAATTTTGCAAAAATCTCGACTGATTTTGCTTAAAATGGTTTATAATAATTTCCGCTAATAACATTGATTGTAAAGTTTGATTTACACCAGACACCAGAGAAAGGCTGAATACAAAACTTTGCGAAAACGAGATGACTTTCACTTTACAATCGTCAATTTCCCATTTTTGAGCGGCAACATTGCAGAGGCGCCGGCGCATGGAGTGTATGTCACATCTCTTTCCTTTTTCTCTGGAGTTTTTCAGTTTTTTTTTATTTCCCTCTCCTTCGAATATCCCTTTGGTATTTTCTTGACTTTACTTACTTACACAGGAATTGATCGCGAAACAAACGCATAAAGCCTGTTAGACATTACGGAGATACATAAGTGGGCAACATATGAATGTTTTATTGTTACATCGTTTTTTTTACCTTTGATTTCCCCCATAGAAACATTTTTTCATCATAAACTTAATAAGGATTCTTATGAAAAATATCTTTTAATCTATACTAGAACCACTCGTTTCGTTGATCGGCTTATCCGTTGTACGTTGATCCACAGTGGTACATATGTATTTAGTAAGACAGTTTGATTATAGTGTGAAATATTATCAGATGTATGACATGCAATTAGTAAAGTTGATTATAGGATAAAATATTATAATTTTAAATATACATATAACACTAAGGTTACTAACTTTGATCATAAAAACTGCATGCAAGGTAAATATCAGTATCTACTGTTCAAAAGCCAGACGGTTACGTGTGTTGATAAAATAATAAGAGGTTTTCATTTTGCCACAAAATCATTAGTCCAGCGCGAAAAGATGTCGCTTGCAAATGGGCATGCAGGAGATACTAGGTATTTTATTACGCCAAATTTAACAAAACTTTATATAACTTTTTCTATAAACCGACTGTTTTGATTGCATATGCTTTTCTTCGTTTTTGTTACCCTTTAATTTTTTCAATCTTTAAAAAGGTCCCGCATGTAGGGTTTTCAACAGTTATTCAATCTCCTCCAAATGCTACGTAAATGCCGATATGCGATATGACACAATGTACATGAATTTTCACGATATTTTTTATAATATAAAATATTTTTGCTACATCTCTTCGATGTTTCCCTTGTTTTGTGTTCTACTACACAATAGAGGATCTCTAAATCATTGATAACACCTGTATGTATATGTAAGAGAATGGCAATCCCTTTCTTCATGATTAAGTACGAGCGTTAGCGAGTACTTATCATGAAGATAGGGATTATCATTCTCTTACATCCCAGCTCCTTTGTTCTTATAGGGGTGATCTGAGGCGGATCGCGAGAACAATTTACTCAAGATTAAAACTGAGAAAATTTATGTAGAAACATAAATCACATTTAAAAATTAACATTAAAATTTTTGAAAGACTCTACTGAGATTCCAACCTGGGACCCTTAATATGTTGTCCAGACGCATTAACCACAGACTATGGAAGCCCACACCGAGGAAGTGTTAATTTTACCTATATAAACATTATCTCATGGGTTCCAAGAGGGTATACAATATATGATATATATAATAGTAATTCTATAACGTATAGTAGTACTGACATCTTTACTTTAAGTTTATTATTATTTATCCCGAATGAGCTGGGATGTAAAATAGTTATCCCACACGGACTTTGTGTGTCTGTATAAGATCATCCCTCGGACCTCTGGTCCTCGCGATGATCTTATACAGACACACCGCGTCCTCGTGGGATAACTATTACCCAAACAAAGGTCAAACTTTGACTAGTCTCAAAATTAGTTAACATGTACTCACGAAATACCATGAAAATTAACCGGCGAATTGCTTGCCATAAACCGAATTCACTGATTTATTTTTACCTACAGTACAATAGACTATTCGAAAGGTTACTGAAAGTCCATAGGTTTTGCTCTTACAGAATTGTATCCAATGACCCGGGCAGCCTAAAAAAATGGCTGCAACGTGCGAACATAGGACCATATATGAAGATTCACTTTAAAATCATATGGTTTGAAAATGGTGACACAATTGGAACCAAATTTTGCAGCAATGTCCTCGACGGCTATCAAAGATTAAGCCCTGCCACAGTCGAACTAAGTTTAACATATTAGCCTATGGGAAAATTCAATTAAACTTCTCCGAAATCAGTGAACCAATTGGAACCCATCTTGGCAGCAAAGGTCTTCTTTCAGATATGTATCCGATGACCCTGCCCTCCATCCAGGATGGTCACCAAAGATGAACATAGTTTAACATAGGACCCTATGGGAATATTCACCTAAAACATTTCTTTCTGAGACCAGTGAGCAATTTGGAACCAACTTTGGCAAAACCAGTGAGCCAATTGGAACCCAACTTGACAGCATTTTCCAGACTGTCAATAATGATTGACATAGTCAAACAATTTATTTTGCTTTGGTCTGCAAATGATATCTAGGTAAGCGATACAGGCTCCTTGGAACCTCTAGTTTGTTAACTTTTTAAATATTTATATGGGTAAACACTAGCATGTTATATGATTTACAGTGGTGTAAATAAAGCAGCTATGTAAATGATTTTGCATTAATTGTAATGTGACAAAATACATTAACTACTAATAAAATTTATTTTATATACACATTGAAGTTTCTATACCATTTCAGAAGCAGTGTAATTACTTCTGAAGTATTTCTACGCAAAACCCAGACGAGTTTAATGTTTCTTAGTCTAATATACCCTTTAAACAAATCAATACCTACTAATTATCATTGTATGCTCATTTATTTCTCATATGGCAACAATTATGGTGAAATCGGGCAAACCAAATCCGGCAAAGTTATTATCTAATCGAAATTACTATTTAACAAAAAACCTTTAGCATAGACAAACAAAACTTTACCCTTAAATTGAAGATCAAGAAATTTCTAAACTAAAGTCACCATTTTGTAATTCACTGCAGATGGAAATAAATAATTTTGGTTTTGTATTGTAATTAAATTTGTACTGTATATTTTAGATGATTTTTAAGAAAAATAACTACATGTACATTAAGTTTATAGGTGTAAGATTCGCGAGCAAATGAATTTTCTAATATGTAATTCATCAAAATATTATATAAAAAAAAGATATTTATAGGTGAAGGTTATTCCAAAACATCTTTCCATAAAATGTAGCAATACAGTGAAAAAATACAGTCAGCTAATCAGTAACCGTTATAAACCATTTACATGTACATCTTAAGATCATTTGACGTTGGTAGTTTCAGTAACGAAATTGTATTAAAATGATACTTTCTCTCAGTAACATGATTTGTACTGCCCATTTCCATAAAGATTCATAAGAATATACCTTTAATCACAACAATGGAGTGATATTTGTTATGATCAACAAAAATGTATAACAGGAATCTCGGAATCCCAAGCAAAAAACAAAATAGGAACAGCTAGTCAGGATTGTCTGACTTGTTACAGAAACATAACAGTGGTGGGGTTAAACCGGTTTAATGAGTACCCAAACCTTCCTTTAAAAAATTACACAGTGATTTAGACTATCGACAGCCTTTTACTAGACACCAGTTACATTCCAATTCAGTTTGACAATTAACATTTGAAACTTAGATAAACTCTAGATGAATTAAAAATTGAAACCCTACTTTCTTGAGACGATACCTTATCTGATGACTTACATACGCAGACATTCAAATCAATTCAACTGTACATTAAGCAAACAAAACGTTTTGATAAAATTTCCCTCTTTTTGCTTTGGCATTTCTCCAAAAGTCCACAATTTATTGTTACTATTTGTATGAATGTTGTTTTGATTGCCTTTTATATATATATATTTATGTAATTTCTTATTTATATGCTGATGCGTGTTGAATACGTAGAAAAAAGAAAAGAAATAGATAAAATAAGAAAAGAAAACTTATCCATCCAAGTTGCTTCTTCTTATTTTTAATTAATCCATTTTATCTCGAAAACAGTTAGAGATAGGAAAAATGTGTTGACATACCAGTGAAAAGACTTATCTAGATGAATTCAAAGAAAAAATTCCCTATTGAAATCGGATAAAAATAAAAATTTAATAAAAAAGCTGTCATTCAAAATGGTTAATTTGGCTTCTGAATCCCTTTTATCTCTTCTATGAAAAAAGTTACACAAACATTCCTAGAGTAACTTTTATTGTATGTTTTATGACGAACCAAACAAAAAATTAAAACCCGAAAAGAAATAACAAAAATTTTGAAAATTAAGGTGTTTCCCTTTTCGGCCCCTTACATCACTAAAACAGTAATAGAAAGTGAAAAACGGATCAGCAGGATTTTTTCCATTTTCATCAAGAATCATTGAAAACAGAAATTGTAAAAACTGGGTAAAAATTTAAGAAGTTACATCAAAATTGTCAAAAACCCTTACTGACCCTAAGAAAAATTTTAAGCTAGCATGTTATAAAAACCGACTCACCATGTCGGTCTAGAGAAAAGCAAGGTGCATATTCATAGCTATACAACATGTTCTCGTCCTGACATGCATGTGATAATGTAAAATTCAGCAAACACTTCCCTTGTATTTTATGGTTCAGGACATTGAATAAAAAAAATCAAAATCATTTGATCGAGCGATACTTCACAATATATTTTAGATAATTAGGTCAAACATTTATGAACAGAAAATGTCAAACATACCAGTATGAAATATATCCTGTATTCAATGGTTGATAAAATATTGTCTTCAATTTAAAAAATATTTGGTCAACCAGCACTCTAATTTTTATCCATAAACCAAATAATCATTTTTTTAAAGATAATAAGTGAGCGTACAAATCAAGCAAATCAGAGCATGACTCGGTCGCGAGATTCAATGTGTCCGGTGGACGGACAAGGGAACAACTCTTTGAGTATGGTGACTTTTTATAATATGAAGCTAGAAACTCCCAAGAGCCTATATCGCTCGCATGAACTTCACCTGTACACCAAAAGTACAAAATACAGCAGTCATCTTCAGGTAAAGTAGAATATACACAAGTAAATTTCTGAAAGTGGTCATCTTAATTGATAATTTGGAAATACAATGTACCATGAATTCTGAAAGAGGACAAACGGAGGACTATCCAGGCTACCAAGATTGGTTCTAATTGGTTCAGTGGTTTCAGACAAGAATATCTTTTTTTTAATTATGTAAATTACATGTATAAATAATTCAATGATTTACTTCTTCAACATTTAACACGCCCATTTATTCTATTGGATACTTGTATTGGAATTTTACGGATATCAAGTACAAAAAGAGGAGAGAGGGTTCCCATCCTCCCAAGTTTGAAAATATACATAAAATGTGTTTGT
This sequence comes from Mytilisepta virgata, assembly GCA_028015205.1. NCBI lineage: Eukaryota > Metazoa > Mollusca > Bivalvia > Mytilida > Mytilidae > Mytilisepta > Mytilisepta virgata. The sequence continues at coordinate 48,139,751 of CM051521.1, read as the reverse complement.
TTTCATAAAGACAACATACGGAAACAGACTTTCAAATGTCTAAGTAAATGTACATGAAATATATAAAGGCTTTAATTAAGATGATTCAACATACCAAGAAACTGCCACAGATATTAGACCATTAGACCTAGTTTCGCTCCCTTTCTGAATAATTAAACGTCACTAGCTCAGTGCGAAATATGAAAGTGTACTCTATTTCCGTGAGGTAAATGTAGTTTCTCCCTGCTAATATACATAAAACACATGTTTTAACTCACAGTCATATGCCTAGAACTGCATCCGTGAAATAAATTGTACTCTCGTTTTTCGCACTTAAGATTTTTATTACATAGAGAAGGGAAAATCTAGAACAGGTAGTCGAGTAACTGTTGAACCTACACATACATTTCCTAAGACTAATAGTATTTTTATTCCAAGATCTTTCCAAAAAATAATATCAAATGTTTTAATGTGTTTAAAGGCTTATTCTTAGTGATAGAAGCATTACTAATACACCATAATTTACGTTTGGAATAAATTAATTCGGGAAAAACAAAAACACATTTATTTAAAAATAAAATATAATTAATTCATACATCCAGTAAACCATGTCAGAGTAGTAGGTACATAGCATGAATTGTAAAAATTAATAAAGTTTAAAATAAGCCATATTTCTCGAGACTCTTCTTACAGGTAGTTCACATCATGCTCTGTTATTCAAATTATATAAGATCTCTGCCAGACAGAGGAGCGGATGGTAAGCCCTGGCTAAAGGAGATGAAACTTTCTTGACTGAAAAAAGAACCTATTACATGTAGTTGGTGCAAAAGTAGTGAATCCGATACTCCCCTTCCATCCCCCCAAAAATACACAAAGTTGTCACATTGATAATTAATACTTAGAAAACAACGCCATTAAATTCGATAATAGAAGCACCAAACAGAAATTGTTACAAAATGACTGACGGTATTGTGAGGAAACAATTTATTTAATTGAAGATATATTTGAGAATATAAAATCTATTTCCTTTTTTTTTTGTTTTTGTTTTTGTTTTTTTGCTTTTGTTTTTTTTATATTTTTTTTTGGGGGGGGGGGGGGGAGGGTAGATGTAAATAACTTATGGAACGATTTCATACATTATTTATATCTAACCTGATCCACCGAAATTGTTTTGGTATGTTTATTCAAGCATTCTATAAAGTTATTGTTTTTTAATTGGCCATACAAATAAAATTAAAAAACGTGCAAACTGCCGCACACAGTAACAACAATTCGCCGTAAACTGTAGTATTATAAAGTTCTATAATTTTGAAAAAATCTCGACTGATTTTGCTTAATATGGTTTATAATAATTTCCGCTAATAACATCGATTGTAAAGTTTGATTTACACCAGACACCAGAGAAAGGCTGAATACAAAACTTTGCGAAAACGGGATGACTTTGACTTTCCAATCGTCAATTTCCCATTTTTGAGCGGCAACATTCCAGAGACGCCGGAGTTTGTCATTTTTTTTTATTATTTCCCTCTCCTTCGAATATCCCCTTGGTATTTTCTTGACTTTACTTACTTACACAGGAATTGATCGCAGAATAAACGCATAAAGCATGTTAGACATTACGGAGATATATAAGTTGGCAACATATGAATGTTTTATTTTTACATTGTTTGTTTCACCTTTGAATTCCCCCCATAGAAACATTTTTTCATTATAAAATTAATAAGGATTCTTATGAAAAATATCTTTTAATCTTTCCTAGTACCACTCGTTTCGTTGATCGGTTTATCCGTTGTACATTGATCCACAGTGGTACATATCTATTTAGTAAGACAGTTTGATTATAGGGTGAAATATTATTAGATGTATGACATGCAATTAGTAAAGTTGATTATAGAATAAAATATTATAATTTCAAATATACATATAACACTAAGGTTACTAACTTTGATCATAAAAACTGCATGCAAGGTAAATATCAGTATCTACTGTTCAAAAGCCAGACGGTTACGTGTGTTGATAAAATAATAAGAGGTTTTCATTTTGCCACAAAATCATTAGGCCAGCGCGAAAGGAAGTCACTTGCAAATGGCCATGCTGGAGATACGCCGAATTTAACAAAACTTTATATAACTTTTTCTATAAACCCACTGTTTTGATATACATATCGCATAGTTTTGATTGCATATGTTTTTCTTCGTGTTTGTTACCCTTTAATTTTTTCAATCTTTAAAAAGGGTCTCGCAAGTAGGGTTTTCTCATCAGTTTGTTATTCAATCTCCTCCAAATGCTATGTAATGCCGATATGCGATATGACACAATGTACATGCATTTCCACAATATTTTTTATAATGTAAAATATTTTTGCTACATCTCTTCGATGTTTCCATTGTTTTGTGTTCTACTACAACAGAGGATCTCTAAATCATTGATAACGCCTCTATGTATATATAAGAGAATGGTAATCCCTTTCTTCATGATTAAGTACGAGCGTTAGCATTAACATTCTCTTACATCCCAGCTCCTTTGTTCTTACAGAGGTGATCTGAGGCGGATCGCCCCTGCCAGATCACCCCAACAAGAGTTCTTTGTTACGTTTAAAGATGGCGGGAACAATTTACTCAAGATTAAAACTAAGAGAATTTATGTAGAAACATAAATCACATTTAAAAATTAACATTAAAAGTTTTGAAAGAATCTACTGAGATTCCAATCTGGGATACTTAGTATGTTGTCCAGACGTCATAACTACAGACTACGGGAGCCCGCACCGAGGAAGTGTTAATTTTACCTATATAAACATTATGTCATGGGTTCCAATGGGGTATACAATATATGATATATATAAAAGTAATTCTATAACAGACACACCGCGTCCTCGTGGGATAACTATTACCCAAACAAAGGTCAAACTTTGACTAGTCTCAAAATTGGTAAAAATGTACTCACGAAATACCATGAAAATTGACCGGCGAACTGCTTGACATCAACCGAATTCACTGATTTATTTTACCCACAGTACAATAGATTATTCGAAAGCTTACTTAAAGTCCATAGGTTTTGCTCTTACAGAATTGTATCCAATGACCCGGGCAGCCTCCAAAATCGTTTCAACGTTCGAACATAGGACCTTATATGAAGATTCACCATGGTTTGAAAATGGTGAGCCAATTGGAACCAAATTTTGCAGCAATGATCTTTAGATAGTCTCTATCAAAAGTATATTCAATGTCCTCGCCCGCTATCAAAGATGGAACCCTACCACAGTCGAAATAAGTTTAACATACTACCCTATGGGAAAATTCAATTAAACTTCTCCGAAATCAGTGAACCAATTGGAACCCAGTTTGGCAGCAAAGGTCCTCTTTCAGATATGTATCCGATGACCGTGCCCTCCATCCAGGAGGGTCACCAAAGATGAACATAGTTTAACATAGGACCCTATGCAAATATTCACCTAAAACATTTTTTGTCTGAGACCAGTGAGCAATTTGGAACCAATTTTGGCAAAACCAGTGAACCCAACTTGAAAGTATTTTCCAGACTGCTAATAATGATTGACATAGTCAAACTATTTATTTTGCTCTGGTCTGGTCTGCAAATGATACATAGGTGAGGGAAACAGGCTAGTTTGTTAACTTTTCATCAGTTTTTAAATATTTACAGGGGTAAACACTAGTTTCTTAGTCTGATATACCCTTTAAACAAATCAATACCTATTAATTGTCATTGTATGCTCATTTATTTCTCATATGGCAACATTTATGGTGAAATCGGGCAAATAAAATCCGACAAAGTTATTATCTAAAAGAAATTACTATTTAAGAAAACCTTTAGCAAAAACAAACAAAACTTTACCACTAAATTGAAGGTCAAGTAATTTCTAAATAAAAGTCACCATTTTGTAATTCACTGCCAGATGGAAATAAATAATTTTGGTGTTGAATTTGTAATTACATTTGTACTGTATATTTTATATCATTTATTAAGAAAAATAACTATTTGTACATTGATTTTATAGCTTGGCTATAGTTACGAAACTTGTGTTGTTTTTGTTCATATTTAAATTACCGTAAAATAACCAAAATTTCAATATCGTGTTGAAAATAATTATCAATTGTTCATTCATTTCAATAAAAAAGGAACATCTTTCGCGATGCTGTTACAAAGAAAAATTGGAAGACCGCGAATCAGATGGAGGAAGCCAATTAACTAGTCAATGGCGTTTCCGATCTGCAACAAACAGACTCGTCTGGTATACATGTGTACTATTCTGATCAGGTCAAAATTCATCGGTATTCTTTCAATAACCCTGTGTTACAAAATATACCATATTAAAATCATATGACGGGTACAGAATATGCAGGCTTTTTTAATGAAATATATATACCGATTTAAGTGCCTATTTTCGACATGTTAGAACAAAATGTTTACATACTCGCCAATCATAATTGAACGAACGTAATCTAAAAAGAAATATATATTGTGTGGAATTAATCTTAACGGAGATGAAATTAAAGACACAAAAGATCCTAGATAGACATGATAGAGTGCCATGATAATTAATTCTGATACAACAAATTTTTTAAAATTTTGTTAATACATGTTACAGTCATCTACGTTTCAACATCTATATAATTGACTGAAAATGGTACTTAGTAATGTGGAGCAGTATACTTGTGGATGTTTTGATATATCCATTCTAACTATATAATAGAGTTATGTAGGCTTACGGGTCGTTGATCGTATAGTGGTAGATTACTGCTTACTGGTTACTTGCGTTGTGTATGAAAAGACTGGTGTGGTTCCAATACTTTATTATGCAGATCAATTAACAGTAACAGACAGTGGTTAAGATGTGAACTGAACTGAAGTAAAAACCCAACTGAGCGGACTACAATGTCGCTCGTATTTATAATCTAGCCCCAAAAACCAGTTAGAACAAGATAAAATACTGCGTAGAATAATAAAATAATACGTAGAAAATATTAAACGAATATAGAAAATTAGTCCTTCAAACGTCAATCACAGCATCCCAAAATGGTACTATTACTAATAGGCACCTGACGTGTGAAACATACCTAGTCCAAACACAGTTCCAATACATCTCTATCGAAATATCATGTTAGTACATATCTATTTCCTAAATGTCAATTTTAACAAGTTTTACAATTTGTTCCATGTTTGGTACATAGATGTTTTCTAAAGGTCAATTTTAACAAGTTTTACAATTTAATCATTGGAACTGTACTAAACTGGTATTAGCCTGTCTAAATACAACTTATTATACAATCATATTTTAATTTTAAAATTATTACCTTCCCAAATTAATTGAAATATATTTTATATACTTTGGTCACCCAGGCCATCCCGTTACAATCGTCCCTTTCCGAAAGAAATAAATTACCCAATTCTTTCTTTATCAACATATGGGTGACCAGGATTATTAATTGTTATTATTATATACATATTCAATATACATGCAACATGCACAATTATTATATTGTCTTTTCACAGTTCATTGCACAATTGTCCATCAGAAATAAAAATGTCCAAGCAAAATGTTCATATTATTTACACATCTCGGTGACTAGGAAGGAATATCAGTCGTAATCTTGATAACCAGGATAGTATTTTTCAGTTCATGATTGTTCGTTTGTGGCTGCCCGCTGCCCCTGTCATAGGTTGTCCTCCTTATGGAAGAGCTTACCCGTCATTGGAACAGATCGGCGCTAGCCCTATGACTGCCCGCTGCCCCTGTCATAGGTTGTCCTCCTTATGGAAGAGCTTACCCGTCATTGGAACAGACTGGCGCTAGTCATAGTCTTAAATGTTTTCTTTAAACAGTTCTTTCTCCTCATGACCAGGATTTACACAGTTCTTTTTTTTCTACGGCCAGGATTTAGACTGTTCATATAATATCCATGTGACTAGCATAATGATTGACGATCAGGATATAATACGTAAATGTCCTTTTACTAATGTTCATTACTAGTGACCGAGATACTTAAAAGTTCTTGTAACATCAAGATTGTCTTTTCACTGAGTAGTTTTTAGTTCTTCTCGTAAACTGGGATAAATAGATTGTTGTGGTTTTGCTTGTGGTTTCCTTATTGGATAGTTTGTTACTCTCTTCACTGAATGACCAGAATTTGATCCTTTCGATGGTGAGACTGTCTGCACTTCAGTCTCCGTGTAATCATCACGTTCGGCAATGTCTGCCGTCACCATCGGATTATCTTCTGGAACGGGGATCGGCGATGTTATGGAAGTATCATCTTGACCATATTTCTTGTCGCCAGGATTCATGGGATCGTTACCTTGACCATACTCCTTGTAGCTGCTTGGATCGGATATCGGCCGTTGTTTTTCGTCAGGCGATTGGCGTGTCCAGGATGATTGGGTAGAGGTTACCATGTCGTTCAGGTTATTCAATATCGTCATATTCTCCATTGGTACCAGTCCATACTTTTCTTGTAAGTACCGTCGGGAAAGATTGATATTAGGCCTATACGTCGTTGTACCATTACCATCTTGTAATCGTGACCAGTACTTTGTACCATTACCATATCTTGTCGTTGTACCAGAGTGACCAGGGCTACTGCTGAAGGTGACCGAAGATTCTTCACCATCTTGTAGTCGTGGTGCACTGGGTTGTGGTCTTGACAACTGTTGACTCACCTTCTCATTTCCCTTTTTGACTGACCTTAACCTTAACCTTAACCTTATGTAATTTAGAAGCCTGCGCCTAAATTTCACAAAGATGATAGTTATTAAAATAATTGTTACTGTTCCTATTATACATATCCAATATCGAGGACTTGCAGGCATGGGTTCTTCGTTTAAATTCATGTTGTCTATTTCTTCTTTTAGTTTATTTGTAGGGATCTCTTTTATTTCTTTAAGTTTCGGGGAAATTTTAGAATCATTGAAATTTGGTATTGTTGTGTCAAATGTCTTCCAAAGGGTCATTATGCCAAATGATTTCTTCTCAAGAATTGCCTGAATACGTCCGTCACATTGAATTTACTTTCTTTGTGATAATAGGGTAATAATGTCATATATGCATTATATGAAGAACAAGTTGAGTTAAGTCTGATGATATCTAAGGGAAATTTAGTGGTCTGTAATTCAGATGTCGACTTTGGTTTACACGAGATACTAAAAGCCAAAGTTTTCTCGGCAATGACTAACCAATGTCCGTCGGTCAAGTACTGTGCCCGAGGTCCTGTAGGATAATTCGAAATCATTATTTTACAATGTTTCTTAATTCCAGTTGCCCTGTCCATAAATAGTTGCATCAGACACGTGGTAGATGTCATTATTGGGTAGACAGGACTTTTAAAGGTGCAAAAGCTTTAAACTAAACTGCTTTAAATGGACACTAAGAGCATCTTTAATTGCACAGGGGAAATAACGGAAGCTGAAAGGTGTCCCAAAGACAACAAGTGTATGTTTGAACATGATCACCAAGCTGGTTTAAAGCATTGCTTGAATCGCAGCAAGGAGATTTTTCGTTAATTTCTTATGGTCAATGGGAGGATGTTCCGTTTCCTCCTTGGAAGCCTTATTTTTCACCGGGCTTATTACCTCATCTTTATCCGTGCCTACGTTGACACTTATTTCTGCGCGCGCGCCTTTACAAACCTCGGTTGATGAGCCAACCCTTACTTGATCGGTTACTTGATCAATTACCTTAAGTTCCTCAACATCTTGTTGATAGTTTTCTTGTTTAGCTCTTAACCTCTTCTGAAGTTCCGCTAAGGGAATGTCATCTTCATCTGAAGAGTCCTCTCTTTCCTTTCGACGATGTCGAATAACTTTGTTGAGAGCTGTTTTCTCTTCCTGGTCTGAAGAATCATCTGATTCATCCGGTGGTACTACATACGTACTTTTTCTTAGGAGTCGACCTGTTTCGTCTTTTGGTATCTCCCATCCTTCTACATTTGCTGGCCTGATGTGTCGGGCATGAGTTTTACTTACCTTTCCGTTCATTTGATTACAGATGACGAAATTAAGAGGTCCTGTTCTTTCTATAATTCGATAGAAAGGAGACCACCTATTGTCGAGCTTGTTGGTTCGTCTGTGATTCTTAAGATACACAGCATCTCCTACCTGATAGTCTTCAATTTTGCATTTCCGATCTGCATATATGTTTTCTGCTTTCTTTTTGCTTCTTTCAGATGTCTATGGACTGCTACAAACGACTTATGTTGTTCTTGGAGAGCTACTTGATGTTGGTCTTCTCCCATATATCGTCGTCTTGGTTTAAGTATGTTATCCAATGGTAATACAACATCACGGTTGTATAACAGATAAAATGGTGAAAATTTGGTGGATTCGTTTACGTGAAATCGTATTGCTGCCAATGTTTGATTTAAATACAGATCCCATGTTTGTACATCTTCTTGAATTTTCTTTGCTATGACGTCATGCAGCGTCCTGTGAAAGCGCTCGACTTTTCCATTTCCTTGTGGGCTATAGTACGATGTTGTTACGTGGTGAATGTTCATGGCTTCTAGCGTTTCTCTTACCTTTTTGTTTACATTTTCTGTCCCATTGTCCGTGACTATCTCCAAGGCGCATCCAAATCTTGGAAATATTTCTTCAACTAATAAATGAGCTACATTATCTGCTGATTTGTCAGGTACAGCAAAGGCTTCAGGCCACCCTGAGTACCAGTCTACGAAGGAGATAATGTACTTATTTCCTGATAGTGTTGTTGGATACGGTCCTGAGAGATCGATTCCAATCTTTGCGAACGGGTAAGGTGGTGTTTTCATTTCCTGTACAGGTGGTTTGGCATTGGCTGCACTTCTCATCTGACATGTCACACATTTTTCAATATGAGTGTTGATTTTCTTGTACATCCCTGGGAAGAAGTACTTGCGTCTTATAGAGTCATACGTCTTATCTGCTGCCATGTGTCCAAGATCATCATAAAACTGCTTAAGAACTAGTTGTTCAAGTTCTTGTGGTATGCAAAGCCTCAGTCTCGGATCTTCCGAATCTGGGTGTGAAAGGTAATACAACAGTCCATCTTCTTTTGAGTCAAAGTAATGGGTCTGTTCAGTCTTGTTTGCTGTACCTTTCTTAAGTCGTTGTCGTATTTTTGTTATTTCTTCGTCCCTTTCCTGTTCCTTTCTAATATCAAACTTACCTTTTAAATTTATGTCCGGTTTTACCGGGTCATCTGGAGGGTCTATTTCGCAATTCGTCATACCTTGAAGCTTCGCTCTATTCGAGTTGACGTAACTTACTTGCAATGTCCTATCATCCAAGTCTGGTTCTTCTGTCTCGCTCTGTTCTTCCGTATCTTGGGAGCCATCGTCTGGAATCCTTGATAATAAGTCTGCACAATGATTTTCCTTACCTTTAATGTACTCTATCTTGCAGTTGTAACCCGCTATGCTGAGAGCCCATTGTTGAATTCGTTTGTTCTTCATAGGAGAATCCAACAGATATTTAAGTGGTTTATGGTCGCTTCTTATGACAAACTGTGCATTGTGAAGATAATGATCCAATTTCTGCAATGCATAATAGATAGCGAATCCTTCCTTCTCTATAGTTGACCATTTTGTCTGGGATTGACTTAGCTTGTGCGACAGGAAGTAGATTGGTTTTTCTTCACCTTCATCTGTTTCTTGAGTCAAACATGCACCCACACAGCTGTTGCTTGCATCTGTATATAGGACATATGGTTTGTTGGTATCAGGATAAGCTAACAAAGGAACTACTGTCAGGCTTTCTTTCAGGTAATCAAAGGCTTTTTGGCATCTAGAAGTCCACTTGAACCTTGCATACTTCTTGGTGAGATCTATGAGTGGTTCTGCTATCTTTGAGAAGTTTGGTATGAATCGTCTGTAATAGGAACACATTCCTATAAAGCCCCTTATTTCTCTTACCGTCTTGGGTTCGGGTAACTTCCTCATGACTTCAACTTTCTTCAGATCTGGTTTGATTCCATCCTTGCTAATAACGAACCCTAGGTAACCTGTCTCTTCTTGGAAGAAGGCACATTTCTTCAACTTGAGTTTGAGTCCATGTTGTCTTAGTCTGTTTAAAACGGTCTGTATGTGCTTAAGATGTTCTTCTTGATTCTTCGAGAAAATAAGTATGTCGTCAAGATATGCCATTGCAAAGTCTTCGCATCCCTGTAAGACAATGTTCATCAGTTCCTGGAATACTGCTGGTGCTCCACTTAACCCGAAAGGCATAACATTAAATTGAAGCAAACCTTTGTGACATGTGAAGGCGGTCTTTTCTTTGCTGTCATTTTCAAGAAGGACTTGCCAATATCCACTTTTTAAGTCTAAGGTCGTGAAGTAAGATGATCCTCCAAGTAAGGCTAAGATGTCATCTATTAAAGGCAGAGGAAAAGATGTTGGAGAAACTAATTTGTTCAAGGATCTAAAGTCTACGCAAATCCTATCTGTCTGATCCTTCTTCTTAACAACCACTAAAGGAAAGCTCCAAGGTGACTGTGACCTTTCTATGATCTTTGCATCTAACATTTCTTGGACTGCTTTGTCTATAATTTTTCTTTTATTCAGTGGCGTTCGGTAAGGTCTGTTCTTGATGGGCTTGTGGTCTCCTGTATCTAGCCTCATCTTTACTGTACTTGTGTGACCTAAGTCCGAGTCTTTCTTAGCGAATAAGTCCTTGTTTTTACTTACTATCTTAACTACATCCTTCTTATGTTTCTTTGGAACTTCAATATCCTTAAAGTCCTCTCCCGTCTTTTCCTTACCTTCCTCATTGTCTTGAGTGATGGATGATATTTCTTGAAATTCCAGTCCATGTCCCTTTCCGACTACACAACCTCGCTTCAGTTTGTAGTACTTGTTTGTTTGATTAACTATCATCACAGGTACCCTCGAAGTATTTTGTAACTTACCTATTGAACCTTGTAGGATAAGTCCTGGTTAGTCGAGTAAACATCCTGAGTCCAGACTTGAGATTTCTACAAGTCTTGAGTCAGGTATGCGGAAGCCCTTATTCAACTTAACATGACAAACAGTTGCTGTCTGGGGTTTAAGTCTTACCTCTTTATCTGTCCTTAAGATTGACGAAATATGAATGTCTTCCTCTAATTTAACATAAGTCTTACCTATCCTTATCATTCCTAAGTCGAAATATATTCTTACGCCGTATTCTTTTAACCAATCTCGGCCTAGAATGAAATTTCGATTTAGTCCATCAGTAACGAAAAATTTTTGTGTTAACGGAAGTCCATTCATAGTAAATGAAATAGTCGTTTGCCCTATAATTGATAATGACTCACCACTCGCGGTCTGTAAAAGCGGCATGACGCGCATAATTTTTGGTTTTTCTGGTAACTTATCAAACATTTTCTTACTAATTAAAGAGGCGTCCGCACCTGTGTCTATCAAAGTACGATAGCGCGCTTTTCCTATCTTCATTATACAAGACCCTGGGTTCCCTGCCAAAGATAAATTTAGTACTTGTGATTTCCAAAATTCTTTCATTTTACCCTGAAAACTTTTTCTCCTCCCTTCACCGGCTTCCTTGTGAAGAGAGGGTTTTAGTTTTCCTGAAATCCCCTAAAAGGTTTATCAGCCCAAGTAGCGGGTCTGAAAATTTTGACTCTGTTCTTTTCCGGAACATTACGGTTTGGGCAATTTCTTTTTAAGTGACCTATCATATGACAAATCCAACATTCAGCCCCCCTAATCCAGTCAGGCTCCTCAACGCTATTTCGAGTTTGATAATTTCCTCTTCGTTTTTGGGGTGTTTCCTGTCTTTGACCCTTCTGACCCCTTTTTGGCAAATACCCTTTATGTTTTCTTTTGGGCACCTTTTTTTGTTCAACCTCCTCCTCCTCATCACTTACTACCATGGGTTTCTCCCTAGAATCCCCAGTTGCAAAGACATTATAAGATCGGAAAGGACATTCTTTTGACCTATGACCCCGTCTGCCACACCTAAAACAAGTTTTCCCCCTTAAATGTCCTATTTCCATTGGCTCTATCTGACGGTTGTCAGGAAAATTTCCTACTGTTGGCCAAGGAACAGGTGTTAAGAAACTGTTATTGTTGTCCCCCGTCCATGACAATGGTTGGAAAGGAGTTTCCCTTACCCTGACAATTTTATTAGTTGGTTCTAGTTCAGTAAACGTATCTGTTCTATCCCTAAAACGCTTTCTTAGATTTTGCTCTTTCATAGCACATTGAACGGCCTTATCAAAAGTTTTTGGTTCCTCCCTCATAATTTTCATACGGAGGTAATCGAAATACAGTCCATCACAGAAGGCATCAACCAACTGTTGCTGGATTAACCCTACTACATTTGAATCAGTTTGTACTGATTCAGGATAAGCATCCTCAGCTATCCTCAACAGCCTTTCAGCGTACATTTGTACACTTTCCTGTGGCTTCTGCTTTGTTTTTCTAAGCATAGCCAAGGCCTGTTGTGGATCTGTGATCTCAGCAAACCGTTTTTGTAACAGTATCTTAAGATCTTGCCATTTAGGTGGCTCCCCTGCTGACTGACATTCTGTTATATATCGTTTAACAAAATCAGCTATTAACCCAGTACAGGTTACATGAACTACCTGAGGTATATCTGTGTCCCCTAACCTTGCCATTTGTGCATATCTTTCTATATTTCTAACCCATTGTTTAAACTGGGTAGGGTCCCCCTCAAATGTCTGGACTACACTAAAAAGAGGTACTGATACTGCAGTTTGCAGTGCTTTTAATTGATCCAAGGCTGTTTTAGCCCAAAAGTTTGGATTATTTTCATCCAATTTGTCCTTAAGTGACCCAAAAGGGTTGAAACTAGAGTCCGGTTGTCCCCCTCCTATAAATGGAGTAAATTTGGCGGGTTCAGTTACTTGTACTTCAATACTACTTGGGTGTGCTTTTTGACTTTCATCTTGTCCTAAATTACAGAAGTTTTCTGTTAATTCTTCAACGACATCTGCCATATTACTTAAAGACATTTGAGAAATTATTTACTTTTAATTTAATAATTAAGAATTATTAAAAACTGCAATTAAACCTAGCTTTACTTAATTAAGCGATTTACGATTAATTTAGGCAAACCATATTTTAAATTTTAACAAGGTCAGTCTACTAAGGTACTTTTTAGAGATAAATACTTAGTTGTCTTACCTTAAAACTTTTCAACTCTGGTACATGTCCAGTTAGGTCCTGGTCTTGCGGCACCAATAAAGCTGTTGTAGGCTTACGGGTCGTTGATCGTATAGTGGTAGATTACTGCTTACTGGTTACTTGCGTTGTGTATGAAAAGACTGGTGTGGTTCCAATACTTTATTATGCAGATCAATTAACAGTAACAGACAGTGGTTAAGATGTGAACTGAACTGAAGTAAAAACCCAACTGAGCGGACTACAATGTCGCTCGTATTTATAATCTAGCCCCAAAAACCAGTTAGAACAAGATAAAATACTGCGTAGAATAATAAAATAATACGTAGAAAATATTAAACGAATATAGAAAATTAGTCCTTCAAACGTCAATCACAGCATCCCAAAATGGTACTATTACTAATAGGCACCTGACGTGTGAAACATACCTAGTCCAAATACAGTTCCAATACATCTCTATCGAAATATCATGTTAGTACATATCTATTTCCTAAATGTCAATTTTAACAAGTTTTACAATTTGTTCCATGTTTGGTACATAGATGTTTTCTAAAGGTCAATTTTAACAAGTTTTACAATTTAATCATTGGAACTGTACTAAACTGGTATTAGCCTGTCTAAATACAACTTATTATTCAATCATATTTTAATTTTAAAATTATTACCTTCCCAAATTAATTGAAATATATTTTATATACTTTGGTCACCCAGGCCATCCCGTTACAGTTATTTACAGAATGCGCTTAATAATTTCTTTATAATGTTTGTATTGGACCTTAGGAGAAGCTTGTCATGTATGGTGTTTGAAGGCTACACATTGTACTGCGACCTTGTTTGCCCTTTTATCTCATGATCATTGACCTTTACCTCATTCCTCCTTTCATTTCTAATATAAGCCCTGGTCGTAAGAACTAAAGGAAATATCTATATATAATAAGTATATAAATTTAATTTTAAAAAGTGTATGTTTAGCTTTAAAAACCACGTTCGCATGCACGTTTTTACATTTATATGTATTTCTACATAGATGGGTAATTTGCACATGCGTGTGTACTAACCACTATAAATGTAGAAGAATTTTTACACATACGAAAATTATATGGTATGTTCTTGTCAGAATGTGAACGCTCAAATATTACCCAATAATCCTATACACAGGCGATGAAGCAAAGAGATGCACATCTATGACAACTTGCCTTAACATCAAACATGTACAATCCCATTCTCGCGCTGCTGTAATTTTGGCTGCAAGAAAGAATCCAAATTCCTATATATTTCATCAAATCAAATGTTGCTCCTCAAGATCACTTAAATGTTTCATTAGTACAGTCTAAATATCTTTCAAGGGAACACACTACCTTTTTACCGTATAATCCTATGGCTAATCCTGCACTTATGAAATCGTGGGAAAGGCGCCTTTGCCTTCATTGATTAGTCCGAGATTCCTCTGACGTCAAACAGCCTGGTTTATAAGACATCAGAGAGAACTTCATATTTATATAAAACTGGGAATTTTAATGCAATACTGGTGGTAACGTCGATTCTGATTGGATAACGTTGAAAAATCTCATGGCATCAAATGCACAATTGATGCCATGAAATTATTTCGCAGGTGCAGACGTTACTTCCGACATTTTCAAAAATTTCCTTTTTTAAACGATATTTTGACATCTGCATTACAATGGAGATAACAGTATTTTATTTTATTATTTGACGGCATCAATTGATGATTTGATGGTCGGAAATAACTACATTTTTCAATGTTTTACGAATTTCTTGTCTTTAGCCTGACCGTCTAATTACTAAACCAAATAAAAGCATGAAAACAATATATAAAAATATTCGTTGTTGGATACAGCTAGGCCAACGTTTGATGCAATTCTTCCCATTATGCCATTATGGTCTTATTAGGAGAAAAAAATGGCCTCCTTAATACATCTAACTTAAAGCCTTTGACGACAGTTTGTACCTTTATAAAAGAATCTTTTATGCCGATCTGAGGCTTTTACATATGTTGTGCCATTCTTTAAATTTTGACTTTGTAATCTTTGTATATGTGTTTTCGCGTTGACCCGTATGGGTGTAATTGCAAATAAATTTAAAATTATAATTATTTAATAAATTGTCATTATATGACCATAGATATTGGGAGAGCATGGTTAATGTATATAAAATTAAATCGTGTATTCATTCGTAGATGACAAACTCGATGGGATCAATAGTATCAAGAAAAGAATGTTTCAATAAAATTGAAATCAAGGACCGTATGGATTTTCTTTTTCGCTTTTTACCAGAAATGCAAACTATTTTCCGACAATTATGTTATGCACACCCGTCCCCCTTTTCGCTTTCAAAATGTCTTAAGACAAAACTAATAATATGAAAACTAATTCTTTATTCATATACTTAATGTCGAAAGGTATATTAGATATATAAGAAGTTAGGCTTTACAGCTAAATATATTTTTATTCACTCGCATGAAACGATTATTGAAATATTTTTTAAATCGTTGTAAATACATGAAATATTCTGAGCCGGCTAAATGATTTTCTTTTATCAAAATATGTAGTATCATATTAAGAGTTGCGTTATTTAATGGATGACGTTGTACATTTTGTTGTTTTTTTCTATATTACAAAGATCGAAAATAGAAACCAGAGGCTCCCAGGAGGCTGTATCGCTCACCTGATAGTGCATTGCGTATTACATATATTTACCAGTTCCCACAGGGATAAAATTTAGGCTATGGTGGCCATCTTGGTTGATAGTTTGAGTCAACGGACACAATTCTGAAAGAGGACCATCTAAGGACCATTGCTGCTAAGTTTGATTGCAATTGGCTCAATAGTTTTAGACAAGAAGATTTTTAAATGAATTTCCCATAGGCTCCTATGTTAAACTAAGTTTGGCTGTGCCAGCCATCTTGGTTGATCGCCCCTTTCATCGAACAAAATTCTGAAAGTGGACAATCTAAGGACCATTGCTGCTAAGGTTGGTTGCAATTGGCTCAGTAGTTTCAGACAAGAAAATTTTTAAATGACTTTCCCATAGGCTTCTATGTTAAACTATGTTCGGCTGTGGCGACCATCTTGGTTGATCGTCCCGTTCATCGGACAAAATTCTGAAACAGGACCATCTAAAGACCACTGCTGCTAGGTTTGGTTGTAATTGGCTCAGTGGTTTCAGACAAGAAGATTTTTAAATGAATTTCCCATAAGGTCATGAAGGTCCTATGTTAAACTAAGTTCGGCTGTGGCGGCCATTTTGGTTAGAGGTCGGGGCCATCAGACACATTTCTGAAAGAGGACCACCTTATGACCATTATACCACAGTTTTGTTCTAATTGGCAAGTAGTTTCAGACAAGAAGATTTTATCTGAATTTCAAATATGGTCCTACGTAAAACTAAGTTCCGATGTGGCGGCCATCTTGGTCAGATATCGGACCATTGGACGTAATGTTGGAAGGGGACTACCCAAGGCTCATTGCAGCAAAATTTGGCATAGTAGATTTTTAAAATTTCTACCCTCCTTTTATCTTAGCTGCCATCTTGGTCGAAGGTCAAGGACACCGGACACAAATTTGGAAGGGGACCACCCAAGGACCATTCCACCAAAGTTTGGTCTTAATTGGCTCAGTGGTTTCTGATGACAATAATTGTGGATTGGTGAGCGTTTAAAGGTCAAAGAACGGCTAAAATATATAAAAGACAAACGCCAAACAAAACTAAATGCAAACAATAACAAAACAAAAAGTTAAAATGGCCAAAACATCGGAGAGTTTACCTTTTTTAATTTTATTTTATTATTATTTTTTTCAGTTTTGATCTGTTATTATTTTTTTTCATTTAGTTTTTTTCGGCTTTATTTTCTAAGTTTAGTTATCCATTGCCCTTTTAACTGTTCACCAATTCCATATATATTCCTTATATCAAATTAATCTAAATAATAAATCATAATTCAGTTTATTGATAAGTGAGTTGTATTACAACTGATTATTATTTTTTACAGAAAAGCACAATGATCTCAGTAAAAGTTCATATTTTTAGCTCACCTGAAACAAAGGTCATGTGAGGTATTGTCATCACTTTGCGTCCGTCGTCGTCGTCGTCTGTAAACTTTTCACATTTTTTTTAATCTTCTTCTCTGAAATCACTTGGCCAATTGCAACAAAACTTGACAGGAATGTTCATTGGGTGGTATTTTACAAAGTTTGAGTATTTGGTGCTGATCGGAAATTCAACATGGCTGCCCGTGCCAATAATGCTTTCCGATTGGCTAAAATTTTAAAAATCTTCTTCTGAGAAACCGGATTGAATTGTGATATTGTGGGAATGTTCCTTAGATGGTCCTCTACTAATTTTGAGTTTTTGGTGTGGATCCGAAATCCAAGATGGCTGCCACCGTGGAATATAGTTTAACAGAAAATCCTATGGGAAATACATACAAACAGCTTCTTCTCAGAAACTGTTTCATACATTTAAACCAAATCCTGCGCAAATGATATTAGGATGGTCGTCTACTAATTTTGAGTTTTTTTTTATGGTGATCTGAAATCCAAGATAGCCGCCACCGTGTTACATAGTTTAACATAGAACCCTATGGGGAATACATACAAATAGCTCCTTCTCAAAAACCGTCTCACACAAACATACCAAATCATGCAAAAATGATCCTAGGGTGGTCCTCTACTTATACATAGTTTAACATAGAACCCTAAGGGAAATACATACAAACATTTTCTTCTCAGAAACCGTCCCACACACAGAAACCAGATCATGCAGGAATGATACTAGGATGGTCCCCTATAAGTTTTGAGTTTTTGGTGCCAATCCGAAATCCAAGATGCCGCCACCGTGGAACATAGTTTAACACAGAACCCTATGGGAAATGCATACAAACAGCTTCTTCTCAGAAATAGTCTCACACATTTAAACAAAATCATGCAGGAATGTTACTAGGATGGTTCTCTGCTAATTTTGAGTTTTTGGTGCCAATCTGAAATCCAAGATGGCCACCACTGTGGAACATAGTTTAATATAGAACCCTATTGGAAATACATACAAACAGCTTCTTCTCAGAGATCGTTTTAAACATTGAAACCAAAACATGCTCAAATGATACTAGGGTGGTCCTCTGCTGATTTAGAGTTTTTGGTGCCAATCTGAAATCCAAGATTGCCACCACCGCAGAACATAGTTTAACATGGAATGTTGGCAAACTTGCAGGATGACATCACGTTAATACTATGGCCTGGAGTAATTGTGCCTCAGCAAAAGTAATTAAAAATGTATTTTTTGTAATACATTAAGAGTTTTTTTTCCAATTGCTAATTATGTTTTTAAGACAAACTACGAGAAGAGCAAAATAATAAGCAAACATGTAAATACAAAAGGCATGAATATCTTTCACAATATACAGGTAATGTTTTACCTTCACAGCTATGATCAAGCCATATTTGGTATGATAACACGATTGGATACCTTAAAGATAATCAATGAAAAAAAAATACCAATCATATAAATATTGTTTACTCACAGAGAAATGCTGGTGTTATTAATATTCCATTTAATGGTTTTGATTTTGAAACAAACTGTTATAGTGATTCTGTTACATGTTAGTGAAATGTTTTTTGTTTTTGTTTTTTTTTCTTCAAAAATGGACCTCGAAATGAAACTAAATATTTGAAAACGTCGTTGTTGAAATATCTAAATACTAAAATGGAAAATACAAGTGATCAGAATGCAACTCTTAACAGTACTGGAAACAACTACACAACGACATCCTCGATTCTTTTGTTACAATTTCAATTACACTTTGGTCTTACAGTCATAGGTGTGATATTCACTAGTGTAGTTATATGTATAACTGTCGTAGTAGTTCTGGTGAAGTCAAAATCAGGCAATTTCTTCAAATGGAATGTTGTGGACAGATTTTCTATGTACAATGCTGTTGGCGATTTGCTGTTATACGCAGCACAATCTGCATTTGGTATAAACAGATTTCTTTCCGCAGCACTATACAAGAGGAACATTGAAGGCTTGGTTTGCTCGATTCATGCCATATCTATTTTAGAGTTTGCGATTGCACAGGAAATATTTGGCGAAGTTACCGCTGTTTATGCGTTTGTGCTTATTACCAAACAAAAGCACATCTCTTTTGGACGATATGATCATCGATTACTCGTTCCATTGTTCGGAATTCCTTTGATTATCTTGATTATAGCTGCATATTTCGATCAATTTCGGCCTAATATAGGATAGTAAGTATGCATGTGGACTATCAAATGTGTAATTCTTATTTTCTGATTAATGGTAGACTCTGCCTTATATTTTACATTTTACACTTTCTCCCTCGAGTATAGGTTTTTTAGATCAGAAAAATAAATAGGGCCATAGACATTGAAAAAATTGTCAATGGTAACTTTAGATTTATTTAGAAATGGAGTTCCTCAAAATTTAAGCGCCTTTTTAAATAAACCTGGCACAGACAATAAATTCAAAATCGACGGATTTAAAAGATACATTGAAATGTCAGAATGTTTCTGGTTTGGAGTATATTTTCTTTCATTTTGGTATCGAAAAAATCTTGACTTTAATTTTATTAGCACACTCAACCACATGTTTTTCACACTTTTCCCGTTTAAACATAAGATTTTAAAATAACCTTGAGCCTTATAAAACAACAGGCAGACTCGGCTAAAACTTGTTCATTGTCGAAGTCCTTGGTACAGTTATAAATGTGAAGACCAAAACTTATTTTTTTTTTGTATAATTTGTTTTCATTGGTTAAGCTCCCATGTGATTCCTATAGAATATTACTACCAAAACTGTAAAATGCGAGTTAACATTATTACAATAGAATAGAGAATGGAACTGGGAATGTGTCAAAGAGACAACAACCCGACGAAACAGATCAATCACAATCATTTGTTGTACTAGATTATTTTTTCACATTTTGACTTATTCTTGTATATTGATGATCGTAGATTTTCAAAATAAAGACAGTAAAGACTACATTATCTTACAAAACAGATATTGTCATTTTTGCATCATAATTACAAATAGCAAAATGAAAATTTAAAAACAGTGCTGATTAAATTACAAACTAAAATGTTCTTTTAATGTTTATTTTAGTTGTGGATTCAAGGAAGAACAAGGATTTATAACGTGGCATTTCCTGTTGTACTTTTCAATGATTTTTTTCTCCTTTATTTTCGTCATAGTCCTATATGTTGCTTTATGGCGTTTTGTAAACAAACAAAGCAAAGCAAATGCAGAATACATGAAGCAGAGCTCTGCAGTTAACTCAGGACGAGTGGCTTTTAAGCTATCATTGTATGTAGCAGTATATGCTATTCAGTTCTGCGGACATCTGGTGGAGGGACTGTGGTCATCAATTACTACAATACCAGAGATTGGCAGGTTTTTTATCATAGTGGTTTCTGCCAGTGGGGGTATAATGAATGGTATTGTGTTTTTGGCAATTCGAAGACGTTAATGGCCATTTCAAGGAAAAAACATAACATACCAGTTATATTTACAAATGAGAGTTCATGTCCCACCCCTTTAAGTGTTCCTGAATAGCTTCGAAACTGCTGGTCTCGATAATAATTATGCCCATGACAAGACCTACTAAATGCACAATTGTATTGTTCGCGGGGATAATTTACTATTTCTGGCAGATAATAAATTGTTATATATCATAAAAAAATCTCCAAACTTAATATTTTATGCTTAACTGTATTGGTCTAACTTTTTTATTTTTTGTCTGATTTTTATGGGGCTTGTTTATTATGTTCCTTGCTGGAAAATAAAAAAAAAATCACTAAGTCTTTCGATACATTTCTGTCTATATCTGTTATTGTTTTTGAGAAATACGGTGACGCACTCATTTTTGAAACTTTTTAATTTTTCATCGGATTTGATGAATTTTTAAATAATTACTCCTCACTAAAAACCCAACAAAATATACTGCAGATTTTTTTTTCTATCTCTCACCTTTTCCAAAATAAAAGGGTCAAAAGGGCTTCATTGATGCTTACCCCATATCCTTACAATTTTATATGTATATTGAATTTTGCCTCGCCCTGGCGCAAATGAATGAAAATGAAAGAGAAAAATCCTGTTGTTACTGACTCCAGTTGGTAAAAGATCGACAAGGTCACTAACCAAGAGAAGAAATTTTCTTTCGGGATGATATCTATCAAAAGATATATCGCTGACACTGATTTGTTCTGTGATTTCGCGGGTGTTATAAGGTAATTTTTTAAACTGTAAGCCCGTCCATCTCAAATTCAAATGTTAATACATGTATATTTTTGTTAACCCGATAAATGCATGTTTGCAGGGTATTGCTACTGGCCGGGGATCATGACTGTCCGGTTGTTTTTTTTTTCTTTTTTGTAGATGTTCTTGTGTTTAAAATTAAGAGTTGTCTTTCTTTATAGATAGATTAAATTGTTTTGGGTGAATATGCAACTCCGATTTTTTTTATTATTAATATGGTGTTTTATCTTTTAATTATTTTATTTTCTCTAACCTTACATCATATTGTAGATTTAATATAATATTGATACAAGGAAGACATCAATGTATAAGACATAATGTGTAATAATAGATATTATTTCATTTGCTCGGTCATAAATTAAAAAAAAGTCTTGTTGTGTTGCAATTGTATCATTTTATATAAATAGGATTCAAATTACACTGACTTTATGTTCGGAGGACTTATCACCGCAGGTAAGAAGTGTTTTTTTTATTATTTTTATTTAATGAAAGCGAATCCATTTTATTACATCATACAATAAAATCAGTTTTCGTAAAGGGTTCAGAAATATTGGGATATATCTTTGTCAATGCAGCATTTCGACAACCAAAAGTTGATCAATAGTGACATTGTATGACTGTAAAACTCGGGTCACAAAAAATGCCCATATCAAGATTGTCAAGTAACCTCTCCATTAAGGGATTAAGGGACGAGATCAAAAGTTCAATTTAGGATAAAAAACATAATTCACATAGTTTTTTCACTGACCCTCCTCCCCAACCCCCCCCACCCCCTCTTTACTTAATTTGGGAAAAATTGATTGACCAACATGGGCATATCCGAAAATCGATGTCGGATAACAAAACTTGCAGCGATTTTTAACCCCCCCCCACATCCAACCTATTTGAATTAAGTTTTTTATCCTACATTGAACTTATGATCTCATCCATAAGTATATATAAACTCAACCTCAGTTACGTGGTGCACACTTATAAAATTGGCGTTGTCGATATGTATTTTATGTTAAAAATCCCAAGTTTTTTATTTTAAATCTATACACAAAAGGAGGGACAAGGGGGTCTATGATAAACTTTTTATTGAAATTTTGAGGTCACAATTGGGTCTTTTTTTATTCAGTAAAGAGCAGTATTTAGAAGACATTACTCCCTCTAACATGTAATAGGTGTTTTTCAAAGAGTTTAAATTTTGTTTTTGTCTATAATGGACTCCTCTTATATGTAATAGACGTTTTTCCAAGAACTTAAATGTTGTTTTTGTCTAGTTTACTTTGTGTGATCTTCTATTGAAATTTGTTTTCAACAAGAAATATTTGTGAAAAAGATATCCGACGCATCTTTTTATTTTACCTTCTATGTTTTGCTCTCATATTCTTTGAGCACCATCGAAGAGGTATTAAATCGTCAATCGTTTAGTTGGATACCACATCAGATTTTGTTTGGCCTTCGGGTTACCCACCACCACATGATAGCTCCAACTTCCGTACATCAACTGAAGATTTTTAAAATATTTTCAAAGAAATTATTTTGTTATACAGTTATTTGTTCAGGCTATGTTGGGAACGTTTATTTGAAGGGCTGTAATTAAACTGGTATTAGCTTTAACATGTATAATATAACATTGTCTTCATGCTAGACAAATTAAGAAACTGTTTATTGTGGTTTCTGCCGTTTACAGAATTCCTCCCGTGAGGTTATTTCTAGTAGTCCGAGATTCCTCTGACTTCATTTGCACTGCCTTTTTGGAATTGGCTAGGGTCGTGGAGAAATGCCATTTTTATCGAATTTCAAATTAATTTTCTGCCGATAATCTTATATGATTTGAAGAATTATTTCGCAAAATATTAAGAATGTCATTTTTCATCATACAAAACAAATTAATGAGGATAAATAATTCACATTACGCAGATATTGTTAGCTCACCTGTCCTAAAAGGACATGTGAGCTTTTGCTATCACTTGGCGTCCGTCCTCCGTCCGTCATCCGTCCGTCTTCCGTCGTAAACTTTTCCAAAGATCTTATCCTCTGAAACCTATTAACCAATTACAGCAATACTTAGTTTGAATGATCCTTAGGGTATCTAGAATAAAGTTTATGTTTTATTTTCTTGTCCTTCGAGAAACATGGCCGCCATGGCTAAAAATAGAACATAGGGGGGGGGGGTAAACTGCAGTTTTTGGCTTCTATCACAAAACTGACATGGGAATAAAAATGTTTATCAGGTCAAGATCTACCTGCAATGAAATTTTCAGACGAATCGGTCAACCCTGTGTACGGTTATTGCCCATGAATTGTTACTTTTGCTGTTTTAGGTTGTTATCTTGAATATTATTATAGATAAAGACAAACTGTTAACAGCAAAAATGTTCAGCAAAGTAAGATCTACAAATAAGTCAACAGACCAAAATCGTCAATTGACCCCTTATAGGAGTTTTTGCCCTTTAAAGACAATTTTTCACATTTTTTTCGTCATCTTTGTAAATTTTAAAAATCTTCTCCTCTGAAACTACAGAATCAATTTCAGCCAAACTCAGACTTAAAGATCCTTACGATATCTAGTATAAATTTTGTGTTTTATTTTCTTGTCCGTCGAGAAACATGACTGCCCTGGTTAAAAATAGAAAGTAGGTGAAGATGCACTTTTTGGCTCATACCTCGAAAACTAAAGCAGTTAGGGCAAAACTGACAGTAGTAAAAATGTTTATGAGATCAAGATCTACCTACCATGAAATTTTCAGACGAATCAGTCAACTCATTTTTGGGTTATTGCCCCTGAATTGTTAATTTTGAGGAAATTTTGCAGTTTTAGGTTATTAGCTTGAATATTATTATAGATAAAAACAAACTGTAAACATCAAAAATGTTCAGCAAAGTAAGATCTACAAATAAAACAACATGATCAAAATCGTCTATTGATCCCTTATCGGAGTTTTTGCCCTTGAAAGATCATTTACATGTAAACAGAAAATAATGGTCTGACATATTGTCACAGATGTTTAGGCCATAACTTGAAATAAATTAAATGGTAGCTGTACCAGTAAAATGGAATGTCAAGGGTCAAAGTCACTGAAAAATTCCATAGTATCCGATGAAAAAGTTCCTAGCAAACATATTTATTTGGGTTAAGGACCTTATAATGTACCTGCACAAGTCAAATAGAAAGGTCAAGAGTCAAGGTCATTGAAAAAGCCCAGAGCAACTGATAAAAAGGTCTATATATATATTTGAGTTAAGAACGTTACACAATTTACCTTTTCAAGTCAAAATGGAAGCTCAAGAGTCATGCCATTGAAAAAGTCCATAGCAACCGACGAAAAAGTCCCTAGCAACCATAGATATTTGGGTATAATTTACCTGTATAAGTCAAAAAGAAAGGTCGGTAGTCAAGGTCACTGACAAAATCCATAGCAACTGATAAAAAAGTCTCCAGCAACCATATATATTTGAGTTTAGAACTCTACAGTTTACCTGTTCAAGATCTAGACAAAAGATAACAGGTGAGCGATTCAGCTCTTGGGAGTCTCTTGTTTATAACTTCTTAATTCATAAACTATAAACCTTTTGAAGAGCTAAATGGTTATATAGCTGAAAGTTTTCTTGGTAGAATTTAAGGGCAGACGGTGTACAATTTTAGGATGTCTGACTAATGCATTTTCAATCAATTTAGTACTGCTATTGTGTATTTAAAAAGGATGTTTTTACTGTATTATATATAATACTTTTATTTAGTATTTCATAGAGACTGAGAATAGAGTATATTGTAAATGTATTCATTTTAAGTATAATCTGAGTGACGTTTTTGTCATTGTTTTTTTCTGATATATATAGGTCTATTTTGATTATCTAGGTTAACTTCAGTATTTTAAATCTAACGTAGAAATTATAGATTGTATTCTCAGTGTTCAGTCATTTAACATATGTTATGTTACGTTTTGCTTGAATGTTGTGCATTTGTAGAGTTATAGGACTAACATATTCCTGCTGTCCAATCACTTCAAATTTATGTCGAATAAAAATTGTTTAAACTAAACTATCAATTATGTTGTTTAACAGAAAAACTGAAGTTGACTTGCTGTTTTAATGTGCATTGTTTTTTAAACAGAAAATGTCGTTATAAAATTGTATGCTACAGTAAACTGATACATGTAATACTTGTTATATATCCTCATGATAAAAGAATCAGTACCATCGTATGACGCATATATTATACGTATATACATGTAATAGAATAGAGAATGGAAACGGGAAAAGTTTCAAAGAGACAACAACCCTTCCAAAGAGGAGAAAACAGCTCAAGTTTACCAATGGGTCTTCAACGCAGCGAGAAAATCCCGCACCTTGAGGCGGGCTTCAGCTGGCCCCTAAACAATAATGCATACTAGTTTAGTGAAATGGACGGCACACTTAACTCTGAAACATACATACGAACCAAAATTCAAAAACCATACAAGAATAACAAAGGCTAGAGGTTCCTGATTTGGGACAGGCGCAAAAATGTATCATTCAATCTTTACGTGGAAAATGTGAATGGTCTACTCCATTCTCTAGCACCAACAGCAAAACAAATCTTTTTGGTTTTTTACACTGTAGATATTCAATTGACTGAGAATAAGATCAGATAAGTGCATGTTTCTTGTGTTTATGCTAGTAATGGTCCGTGTTTGGTTAATAAAAAATCTTTAATTTTTGCAGTCCTTGTTTTAACATGAATCTGTATAATGCGTACGTCGTTTCCTAAATATATCATGTATATACGAGTATTTTGATATTGATATAATTGTTATCCATGCCAAACAAAAATGTCTGTAACTTTGTTGTACAAAATTAAAAAGTTATAAAAAAAGTTTTGATGTTTTAGCCACCAATCTAAGGTTCTTTGAAAATACTGTTTGCAAAAGCTTTGATGATCATTCGTGGTTCATTATTGCTTTAAAAGTATCAGCATCGATTACCTTAAACTGTTTTAATTCGACAGAATGACACCAATTCTCGATATACCCCAAACAATGGTTTATATTAAGATACTGTACATATATTGCTGTTCTTCATCTTAAAATCAAAGGAAGGCCTTCAGTATAGAGTAAGGCCTCTAACACTAGTTTGAGCAGAATTCTTAGAAAAAATTTGAACATTGTCAAGTAATGTTTCCGCCATTGAAAGGAAAAAAGCGAATGGTATATAACAACAAAGTTTAAAAACTGTTAACAGAAAAATATGGACAAAAGAATACCGAAAATACAAAATTTAGCAAATCAAATAAAAAGACACAACCAAAGGAGTAAAAACACATCTCTTGAACAAAGACGCAATCAAAGGAGTAAAAACACATCTCTTGAACAAAGACACAATGAAAGGAGTAAAAACACAACTCTTGAACAGACACAATCAAAGAAGTAAAAACACAACTCTTGAACAAAGACACAATCAAAGGAGTAAAAACAGCAACTCTTGAAAAAAGACACAGTCAAAGAAGTAAAAACATAACTCTTCAACAAAGACACAATCAGAGCAGTAAAAACACAACTTTTGAACAAAGACACAATCAAAGGAGTAAAAACACAACTTTTAAACAAAGACACAACCAAAGCTGTAAAAACACAACTTTTAACAAAGACACAATCAAAGGACAAAAAACACAACTGTTGAACAAAGACACAACCAAAGCTGTAAAAACACAACTTTTAAACAAAGACACAATCAAAGGAGTAAAACACAACTCTTGTACAAAGACACAATCAAAGGAGTAAAACACAACTCTTCTACAAAGAAACAATCAATGGAGTAAAAACACAACTCTTGTACAAAGACACAACCAAAGGAGTAAAAGCATAACTCTTGTACACAGACACAATCAAAGGAGTAACAACAACAACTATTGAACAAAGACACAATCAAAGGACTAAAAACAGATCGTGTATAAAGACACAACCAAAGGAGAAAAACACAACTCTTGTACAAAGACAAAACGTAAGGAGTAAAAAACAACTCCTGTACAAAGACACAATCAAAGGAGTAAAAACACAACTTGTGTACAAAGACACCACCAAAGGAGTAAAAACACAACTCTTGTACAAAGACACAATCAAAGGAGTAAAAAACAGCAACTCTTGAACAAAGACACAATCAAAGGAGTAAAAACAGCAATCGTGTATAAAGACACAACCAAAGGAGAAAAAACACAACTCTTGTATAAAGACACAACCAAAGGAGAAAAAACACAACTCTTGTACAAAGACACAACCTAAGGAGTAAAAACACAACTCCTGTACAAAGACACAATCAAAGGAGTAAAAACACAACTATTGAACAAAGACACAATCAATGGAGTAAAAACACAACTTGTGTACAAAGGCACCACCAAAGGAGTAAAAACACAACTCTTGTACAAAGACACAATCAAAGGAATAAAAACGGCAACTCGTGAAAAAAGACACAATCAAAGGTGTAAAAACAGCAACTCTTGAACAAAAACACAATCAAAGGAGTAAAAACACAACTCTTGAACAAAGACACAATCAGAGGAGTAAAAACACAACTCGTGAACAAAGACACAACCAAAGAAGTAAAAACACAACTCTTGTACAAAGACACAACCAAAGGAGTAAAAACACAACTCTTGAACAAAGACACAACGTAAGGAGTAAAAACAGCAACTCTTGAACAAAGACACAATCAAATGAGTAAAAACACAACTCTTGAACAAAGACACAATCAGAGGAGTAAAACTCAACTCTTGAACAAAGACACAATCAAAGGAGTAAAAACAGCAACTCTTGAACAAAGACACAATCAAAAGAGTAAAAACACAACTCTTGAACAAAGACAAAATCAAAGGAGTAATAACACAACTCTTGTACAAAGACACAACCTAAGGAGTAAAAACACAACTCCTGTACAAAGACACAATCAAAGGAGTAAAAACACAACTATTGAACAAAGACACAATCAATGGAGTAAAAACACAACTTGTGTACAAAGGCACCACCAAAGGAGTAAAAACACAACTCTTGTACAAAGACACAATCAAAGGAATAAAAACGGCAACTCGTGAACAAAGACACAATCAAAGGCGTTAAAACAGCAACTCTTGAACAAAAACACAATCAAAGGAGTAAAAACACAACTCTTGAACAAAGACACAATCAGAGGAGTAAAAACACAACTCTTGAACAAAGACACAACCAAAGAAGTAAAAACACAACTCTTGTACAAAGACACAACCAAAGGAGTAAAAACACAACTCTTGAACAAAGACACAACGTAAGGAGTAAAAACAGCAACTCTTGAACAAAGACACAATCAAATGAGTAAAAACACAACTCTTGAACAAAGACACAATCAGAGGAGTAAAATTCAACTCTTGAACAAAGACACAATCAAAGGAGTAAAAACAGCAACTCTTGAACAAAGACACAATCAAAAGAGTAAAAACACAACTCTTGAACAAAGACACAATCAAAGGAGTAATAACACAACTCTTGTACAAAGACACAACCAAAGGAGTAAAAACACAACTTTTGAACAAAGACACAATCAAAGGAGTAAAAACACAACTCTTGTACAAAGACACAATCAAAGGAGTAAAAACACAACTCTTGTACAAAGAAACAATCAAAGGAGTAAAAACAAAACTCGTGTACAAAGACACAACCAAATGAGTAAAAACACAACACTTGTACAAAGACACAATCAAAGGAGTAAAAACAGTAACTCTTGAACAAAGACACAATCAAAGGAGTAAAACCACCACTCTTGAACAAAGATATAATCAAAGGAGTAAAAACAGCACTCGTGTACAAAGACATAACCAAAGGAGAAAAAACACAACTCTTGTACAAAGACACAACCAAAGAAGTAAAAACACAACTTTTGTACAAAGACACAACCAAAGGAGTAAAAACACAACTCTTGAACAAAGACACAATCGAAGGAGTAAAAACACAATTCTTGAACAATGACACAATCAAAGGAGTAAAAACACAACTCTTGAACAAAGACACAATCAAAGGAGTAAAAACACAACTCTTGTACAAAGAAACAATCAAAGGAGTAAAAACAGCAACTCTTGAACAAAGACACAATCAAATGAGTAAAAATACAACTCTTGAACAAAGACACAATCCAAGGAGTAAAAACAGCACTCGTGTACAAAGACACAACAAAAGGAGAAAAACACAACTCTTGTACAAAGACACAACCAAAGAAGTAAAAACACAACTCTTGTACAAAGACATAACCAAATGAGTTAAAACACAACTTTGTACAAAAACACAATCAAAAGAGTAAAAACAGCAACTCTTGAACAAAGACACAATCAAAGGAGTAAAAACACAACTCTTGAACAAAGACACCATCAGAGGAGTAAAAACACAAGTCTTGAACAAAGACACAATCAAAGGAGTTAAAACACAACTCTTGTACAAAGAGACAACCAAAGGAGTAAAAACACATTTTTCGCACAAAGACACAATCAAAGGAGTAAAAACACAACTCTTGTACAAAGACACAATCAAGAGAGTAAAAACACAACTCGTGTACAAAGACACAACCAAAGGAGTAAAAACACAACTCTTGTACAAAGACACAATCAAAGGAATAAAAACAGCAACTCTTGAACAAAGACACAACCAAAGGAGAAAACACAACTCTTGTACAATGACACAATCAAAGGAGTAAAAACACAACTCTTGCACGAAGACACAATCAAAGGAGTAAAAACACAACTCTTGAACAAAGACACAATCAAAGGAGTAAAAACACAACCAAAGGAGTAAAAACACATCTCTTGTATAAAGACACAATTAATTGAGTAAAAACATATAGCAAACCAAAGAGAATAAGAACAAGACAGCAGAAAAATAAGGCACTTGCAATGTGAACTCCAACAAAATAAAACGAGAGCGATATCACGTGATGCGAAGTTTAAAGTCCGGTGTGATATCAATTGCAGAAAGGCGTGAAATCCTACTAGAAACTACGTATAGGCCAATCAATTCGTTATGAAAACAGTAGAAATTTTGTAGTGATAAAATCAACAAGGACTAAGTACAAAACCTGTCTTAGAATTCTATGTGACAACAAACTCAAGAAAGAAATTCAACATTTCTCTGACAAAATAAACACATAGCTCATACCAAAGTTGAAATTGCGGCGTATGTTCAAAACAAGTCCAATTTCAAAAAGAAAATTTTCCGAAAAATTAACCAAAGTTGGAACTGTAGTGGTTTGAATTAAAATTATTATTTTTTATTTCAAATTGTTTTCTAATTCCATAAAGATTTGATTATTGGGAACCATTCCTGACCAACAGTTTGAAATATTCTAACACATGGTACTTTGATTTTGAAATTAAATTATTAACTTAAATAACGAGAATATATACTGAACCGCAAAAGAAACGTCGCTTTTTCAAAATGTTAGCAAAATTCAAAATAAATATTAATTAATGATTTTTATACAATCAGTATTACGATTACATCACCAGGTAAGATTAAATTACCTGTGAATTAAATTTTCGGTTGAATAATTTTCAGTTGATATCGTAGAGCGACCGTACCTAAAACCGCTCGTGGGACACACTTGGCGGTAATTTTTCTTAAATCTTAAATGTTCGTGAAATTCATGCTCCTTTATGGGTATAAAAGGCCGGAGAAAATTAAAGAGTGTTAGTATCAGTGTTGACACAGAAGCTATGCCACGTCTGACTCCACAACAGAGAGAACAGGCCATTGGTCGATTGGATGCTGGGCAATCTGCCAGAGTTATTGCCAACGACTTCAACTGTGCTGTTCGAACAATTGAACGTCTACGGACACGGTACAATGCAACAAACAGCACAAATGACCGTCCACGGAGTGGTAGACCCCAAGTCACTACCCCTAGACAGAATAGAGGCATTGTTCGTCACCATTTGATGAATCGGTTCACCCCAGCTGCCGAAACTGCCAGAAACACTGTTGGAACACATGGACGACCCATAAGTGATGATACGGTTCGTCGGCGATTAGCTGCTAGAAACATGAGATGTCGCCGTTCAGCAAGAGGACCTATTCTTACTCCTCGACACCGTCAAGCTCGTCTTCAGTGGGCCACTCAGCGACAGAATTGGCGAAATCGACAATGGCGTAACATCATCTTCTCTGACGAAAGCCGTTACTGCATTTCAACAGCCGATGGCAGAACCAGAGTGTGGAGAAGACGCGGGGAACGTTACGAAGACAGCTGCATTCTGGAAACAGACGCGTGGGGAGGACCTAGCATCATGGTATTGGGTGGAATCGGCCTTAACGTTAAACTTGGTCCAGCCATCTTTCAGAACCTTGGCCCAGGCAGAAGAAATGGCGTAACAGCTGCCCGTTACATCGACCAAGTCTTGACACCCCATGTTCAGCCCCATTTCGCACGTCATCAAAACAAGACTTTCCAACAGGACAATGCACGTGCGCATACCGCAAGAGCCACAAGAGACTTCCTACAGCAGAATAACATTAATGTTATGGATTGGCCGGCTTTGAGTCCAGATTTAAACCCTATTGAACATTTATGGGACGAAGTTCAAAGACGGTTGAATAATGAGCAGCCAAGTCCGACAACTGCAGCTGAACTTTACAAGCGTTTCAGAGAGTATGGGCACGTATTCCGATGGCGTTTATTAATCGGCTCATCAACTCCATGTACCGAAGATGTGCCGCAGTAATTGGTGCCGGTGGAGGACATACACGTTATTAACGGACGTGGGAGCACAGCATTGAAAACATGTGACGTTGCGACAATTGTGACGTTTTTGTGAACATTGTAACCAAAAGACTGTAAATCATTCATTAAATTTTGTAAAAATTAATTTAAAATATATAAATGTCACTTTGAAATAAATGTATGTGAACATGTCATTTTGTGCGACGTTTCTTTTGCGGTTCAGTATATTTAGGTAGAAAAATAATAATCTAATTAAAAAAAACAACTTACCTAAATAAGATATTTTTATTGGAACATTTTCTTTGTACCCATTATAAATCATTTCTGAAAATTCATGTATAATTAAATATTATTTATCAGAAACTGACTTCCTGGCATCATCTACATTTTGTGTTGTGGTTTCTGATTTCTACTTTTTGAGGTTGAGACGTAATTGGTTGGAATATATATATACAGTATATCGTAGAATATTTATTTGCTGCCACTGATTGGTTGGTTGGGTGGATACCGCGGCTTTTCACCGAGGGCATCGTCAGCACAATTGCCTCACCTAATTACGGTTATGGTGTTTTCTTTAATGTGTCCTAGATAACCTTTTGAGGTACCGTTTCGACTTTCAACAATTTTGGCCCTGAGCTCTGCTATCACGTTTGGGTACATGAAACTGCTATCACAAAATGTTTATTTAACATGTGTCATCTAATAAACTGCAATGAGGGTAGATCATATACTTTATGTTGATTTATGCGCCATGGTATAATAGTGAACGCATTGAACTATGCAGCCAAAGGTTCCTGGTTCGATTCCTGGACAGGATAAAAATTTCATGGATCACAACTGCGACAGCCTATCGACACCATTTCCGAGAATAATGGTTTCGATAAAAGACGCGTGTCCGTAGGATGGGGACAAAAGATGGCTGTGTCGTGTTAATGGAGAGCAAAACACTTAGGACGTTGACGAATATTCTAGAATGCCTCTAAAAGGGCCACTCTTGCACCCGTCAAGTGGGGCTAGTTGGATTATAACTTGTTTCTCAATACACTATAATTAAATTAATAAGTTTAAACTAGACTAAACTGGATAAAAATTAACATGAAATTTCAAACTAATCATTATTTTTATCATATCTATTTGTTTATTCATTATTTGTATAATTACAACCTATATTATTTATTTACACCAGAGAAAGGCTGAATACAAAACTACGACAAACGGGATGACTCTGATTTTCCAATCGTCACTTCCCATTTTTGAGCGGCAACATTCCAGAAGCGCCGGCGTATGGAGTGTATATTTCACACCTCATACGTTATTCCAGAGCTTGTGACATATACATTGACTTCTGAAAGAAAAGTTACACAGACAGAGGTATGTTGCTCCTAAGTTGCAGTCATTCTTATTTAAGTTTTATGGACATCATCATGACTTGGTTGACAGGTATGAAAAAAACCCTTTCCAAATGAAAACGTTCCATTGATGTTGTCTCTTCCTCACAACGGATTTGACATGGGCACAATGGCGGGTCCTGCAGGAAGCAGAGATTGCTTACTCTTCCGAAGGACCTGAGTCTACTCCCTGTTTTTTTTTGGTGGGGTCTTTAGTTTTTAAGCGTAATTTTTGTATTTTTGGGGTTAGTCTTCGTTTTTCTCCGGAGTTTGTCATTTGTTTTTTATTTTCCCCTTATTCGAATATCCCTTTGGTATTTCTTGAATTTACTTAGTAGTTGTTATTTATTTCTGATTTTTATTTTGTTCATGTTTTACTTTTGCTTTACAAATGTAACTGCTGTAACATTAGAAAGTCCTCTTTGTCTTCTGAAAAGTATTGAAATTATTTATGATGGGTGTATTAATTTATTTTTGGAGACACGCAATGCAGGACATTTGAGAAAGAAATGGTAAAATTTGTTTGTTGGTCTCATTGGAAATATTTGATAAACAGTTTATGACACCCCATCTTCCATATCAGTCCAGATATCATCCCTCGATCCATTTCAACCCTCGGCCAAGACCTCGGGCTGATACATGAAAGTCTCGGGATAATATCGGGACTGATATTGAACATGAGGTATAATAATCTATATATACATGTATAACCTCATTTATTCGTAGTGGACTCGGACACATTTTGAACTAATCCTTCTCCACTTGGCGGGCTCTGTAGAGGCATTTTAACCTAGTAGACTCTTCTTAACATCTACACAGGAATCTTTAACATGCTAAAGTTATTACTCTCCCTTAACACCGGACAAACGTTTTATATTCAGAAGGGTGGAAGTTTGCTGTAAACCTAAACGCTGAAACAACTTCCTCATTAAAACAGGTCTTTAAACGGTTTTAAACTTGTTATTTGGAATACAGATAGTTTCATTTGTACGTACATTTTAAATGTAGCCATACAAGGATTACATAATGGCAGCTTTAGTTTTTAGCAACAAGGAAGTTGAAGTGGTTCAACAGGAGTAGATGTTACCATCTCGGACAATCCTTGAGCAAAACTAATGTATTATTTGAACTGCATGTGTGCTGTATTAAGTTTGGAAAACAAAGGATACGATCTAGCACGATTCACAAACTATCGGCAATATTATAAATTATCAGATGAAGAAGAAATAGTTCTAGTTGGTCTTTGTGTACTTACATCACCCGGCAGACAAAATGGAAGGGAAATGCATATTTTTGAATGAAGAAGCATGTGGCAACAGAAATAATGAGTTTTACAATATAAAAGCTGCAAATACTACATTCGCTGCTGTCGAAAGTGTAGTAGTTGGTGAAGTTACTGTTGCTGTCAAAAAGATCATATGCTATAGATTTTTTAGTGGATTCAAAATAATTTTGTAGAGCCTATAAGTCTTTTAGCACAAAAAAATATCGGAAAATGAAGAAGAACAAAGACGCCCAAGCTTCTCAGACAATTGCTGTTGTAACATTCTTAAAAATTATTTCAAACTTACAATAGTTTATTGTCATGTTGACATACATCGTATAATATTTGGAGAACTTAATATGTTAAATGCAACTCTAATGAATATCTTACCATCATGTTGACATTGTACAATGTAAACATCTAATATATCTAAACATTATACATGTAATCCTTTTTATTCGTTTTGGATTTCCCCCTTCCAATTGATTATGTCTCAGTGCAAATGACTAAAAACAAAAATTCCACGTTTTTTAAGCAAGAAAAGGGCAAGTACCAGATTTTTTCTCAGTATTGAATATATTACTGTTAGTGTAAGTTGTAAAACAGCAGTGCCTTTACTTTAAATTGTAACTTAATTGTGGATATGATATTAAGAAATAATCCATC
This sequence comes from Mytilisepta virgata, assembly GCA_028015205.1. NCBI lineage: Eukaryota > Metazoa > Mollusca > Bivalvia > Mytilida > Mytilidae > Mytilisepta > Mytilisepta virgata. Next base: position 48,104,346 of record CM051521.1, on the reverse strand, counting down.
ATATCCTTTCTGAGCTATTATATAAAATGAAACTCGTGCTACAATAGGCCGTATGAAGAATGGCAACATAAACACTGTTCTTTGCTAAAATCCTTGTCACGATATAGGGATTTCGTGTTAAAAATCAATCCACTACAACCCTTCCTTTATTTAACAAAATTAAAAAATAGATAAAGGGGAGATACTGGCGAATGCACAGACGCACAACAGAAAGCGATTTGAAGGACTAGAGAGGTGTCTTACGGGGGGGGGGACAGAACGACACAAGAAATAGAGAAATCAGTCGACGGATATAGTTGTATCGCGCATCAAATTTCTGTTCGTTTTGGTTTTATTGTAAAAAAAAATTAAAACCATTCTGGGCACACATCAAGATTTGGAAGGCTGTACAGCGTCCTCTCCTACTCTCCTATTTTAATAAGCTGTTATCTTATCAACATTTTTCTGCTATACCTCCACTTACTTCCTTCAGCTAAAACTACACAGATCAACAAACTTTTTTGACGTATTGTCAATTTTATACGTATGATGAATTGTTAAAAAAAATGAATAAAGTAGCATTCTTGAGTTTTGAACAAGAGTTTTTAAAAGTATGTAATTAGAAACCACACGTTTTACTTTACAGAATCCGAGTACTTCCTTTATGTTTTCAACGTCGTTTATTTTTTTTAGCATTTAAACGTTTTATATTGTTCATGTGTCGTCTTCTTTACTACACAATGTTTATTGCACTTCCAAAAATTACTATAGTATTACGTTAGACACGAAGTTTAAATATTGTTTACAAGTGGTCAAAATTACTTATTGGTACTTTTGGCTTTTTTAATTTAAAAGTTTCATTTCATAAAATGTATTTTCAGGAATCCTAACACCAGCAGTCAGTTGCAATATAGAAGAAAAAGTGGCTTCTCATAAATTGTGACATGATAACATGATTGAAAAAAGTTGTTTAAATTAATAAAAATATAATTCATAATTTAATGCATTATACATGTTTCAAAAAACATTTTGTTGTGCATGTACCTTTAGTGTGCCAGACGCTCCTGGTCTAAACTAAAGACACTGAGTATATATTTTAGGCCACACCTTTCCCTTTTTAACATTATTTTGAATTATGCTTTTTATCATAAGAAGCGCCTGTGGGTTGAGCCTTTATTGCTCTTTCGACATCTTGCAAACCTGTCTTGGTTTCCAAAGAGAATACTTTTTGGAATTCTACACTGAGATGGAACAAGTAAGCGATCTTCCAATATAAACTTAAAGGTTTAGTAAATTAGGCAAACAATTTCCAATTTAAGATTTTCTTCATATCTGTAATTGTTTTTTTTTCTTTGTTTGGCGTCCGCGTGCGGGTAGATTTTTGCCTCATATGGTAAAAAACAAACAGACGTATTTTGTAGATGTCGGGTAAAAAATTGGAAAGTTGTCTCTTCTTAACCGTGTTTTAGTTTTCTAAATGGCCCAAGACCAGACAAAAACTATCACAAATTACTTTCCATTTGAATCTCTTTTTCTTTCTGATGTCACAGATTAACTGTTCAATTGCAGTTTTACTCTTATGAAATCTCTAGGATGAGTAAATGCTTGTTTTTTTTCCTGCCTGGCTGGTGGGTTTTCAGACTCAGCCTCACGTTAAACCAAGAAAAAAACAGACACAGCATATCAGAAATAAGAATTGCCAAAGATATTCATATTAGTTACCTAAACTAAAAGAGTGAAACAATTTTTTAAGAAACAATTCTTTTTATTAACAAAAATCCTTTAGATGTCGATTATACATGTAAATAGCAGTTCATAGAAAACCATTCCATGGATGCCTAAATAGCTTTTACAATTCAGTTATATAGAGGAGAATTTTTTTCCGAACTTGTGATTCAATCAGTTGATTAAAGCAAGGATTTAAATAGTAGACTATTTAAGTGGTTAAGGCAGCTATTCGGGTTGTAGATCAGAATTGTGTGTGCAAATAGATATTCTCCAAAAGAAGCCAAATACAAGGTTTCAGTTCGTTTGCCAAGCATGCGTTAAAGGAGTACATCAGAATCAAGTATTAGCAATTGCAAGCTGATTGGACTGGATAAACCTTTTATTTTATACAGCTTCCATTCTATATAGATTATGGATTGGCGTTTCAGGTAACTTCTATCTGTGAAAAGTAATAAATTGATGTCTGGTGATGACAAAAGCTACATTTGCATGAAACCCCTTTAAATTTAGTAATTTGATTTTTGAATTATGTTCCAGTATGGGATAGTTTCTAATGTTAATTAACACCACATACAGTCATTTATTCTAACATATGTATTCTTCATCTAAAGTAACCAACAAACAGTTGTTTGTATTGTTTGTTTAGTTGGGGTTTTGTCCCGTTTTCAGCACATTGGCTATTTCGCGGCGGACAGTTTTTATTGATGGAGGAAGCCGGAGTACCCGGAGAGAACCACCGACAGGCTAGTGATCATTAGTAGTCATGACGAACTACCTAGACCACTCGGCCACCGAGACCCCCCCTCCCTGTTGTTTGTATGTTTGAACTATAATAAAAGGATAAGAAACACATAATATTTAGTTGTCAATTATTTACTGCCAGTAAGGAATTCACAAGATCCTATTTTGAATTTTAGTTTCATTTTCACTTGCTTTATTTGGTAGCAGTCAAATGCTGAGGACACAATTTTATAAGCAGGCAATCTATAGGTCATCTGGCTACTACATATTAATTTCACATTTATCCATATTGGCACAGTTGTTTTAAGCTAGATAATTCGAGACAAAAACGTCAACACTTTTTTGAAGTATGTTAGCATTTTGGCCACTGATAGGGGTGATGATCATTTCACTTCATTTTTTTTCACTGTTTCAAATTTGTCATTTTTAAAAAGAATTTCAAAACAGAACAACATAAGTAGCATAAAACACATATATAGAATCAACAGAGAGAAAGGATAGTCTTAGTTTGTACAGAAATGGGTGGGTTTTATCCAGTTAAACAATGAAATATACAATGGTTTTGGTCTTCCATTATTGATTTAGCTAAAAGAATTAATTGTTTAAACTAATTTCCTACTACTCTTTATTGATGAATAGCTCCGGTTAATTTTAATTTGGGGTCAACTAGAACTCAATTTTCGTCTTCTCAAACAAGGTGACATAAAAAAATCTATTGTGAGAAAAAAAAATCTGTTATACATGCAGATTGCAATACTGTGTGTCTTTTTTAAAACAGTTTTTTATGAATATATTAAATATTTAATCAAAATTAAGGTAAAAAGTTTTACTTTCATCTTGGTTTGCAATAGTCAATAAATATTGTCTTTTCCACTGTTGAAATGCTTCAAACACATGTATTTTACAACAGCAGATTTTCCATTTTTTCGTCTGCAATTCGTTGATTTTTGTGTAAAGTATGAATTGATCACAAACAAAGAGGACGTTGCTGAATATGTGCAAGTTTTGTTTCCAACGGTTTGAACCATATTGACCTTTGGGATATACAAGATTGTTATTTGAACTGTACAGAATTGTAAAAATCTTCAGACTTTTTCATCAGGAAATCATTTGCCAAAGTACGTAGGATACACAGAAGTGGAAACTCGTCTACTGGACTGATATGTGTTCATATTCATAGAAATATATACAAAACAATACATGACTTTATGTTTGATTAACATTCCCTGTGACAATTTGTCTCTAAAAAGCTTTAACAAGCAAATACATTTAATCCAATAAAACATTAATTAACAAATTATATGAATTAATGCATAATAAAGATATCATATATAAATTATCAATACACAAATCTGTAAAACTTTAAATACCAATAAATAATTAGAGGTTCCCCATGGTTGTGACATGAATTTTTCATTTTGTTGGGGGTTGAGTCATGATCCTTAAGCAAATTTTTCATAGGGTCTTATTGTTAAACTATTTTTCAGCTACCTATATAGGAAGGATGCAAAGATTTAATTGGCAGGTGGGATATAATTCTGAATAACAACAATCTTAGCACCACTGCAGCAATTCGGTTCCTAGTGGCTTTGGATTCTTAAAGCAGATTTTCCACATGGTCAAATGTGAAACTAAGTTTGGTTGTGAGTGTCATGTTCATGGCAATTGAGAGGCTTTGTCATTAGCCATAATTCTGACAGAGACTGCCTTAAAACTGGTGCGTCAAATTTTGGTTCAGGGGAGCAGATCTAGATTGAAAGTTAAAGTTTACTGATACACCTATGTAGATTGCAGATGAGCTTAAAACAAGAGAATCACTGTCATAAACAGTATGGATCACCTGCTGATCTGTCCAAATTATTTCCAAAGAAGAAAATAACTAGAACTGTGAGGGGACCTCACTAACTATACCCTCCACTGCTGTTAATTTAATTGACTAGGCCATCCTTATCATGGTGAATTGCCTCACAATTTTTAAGTCCAGCTGGGTATAACTGAGGGAACAAAAGCGTATAAAATTATGGGAAAAAGTATTGAACCAGGACATACTTCGCATGCGACATATACGTACTATGATCTAACAGTATGCAAAGTTTAATTAACCTCTCATAAGGCATGTTTCGGAAACTGAGGGTACAAAAACAATTGGGGGATAGACAGAATTTCTAAGTCCAAAAGGGTATAAAATTATGGAAAAAGTATTGGACCAAGACATACTTCGCATGCGCACATCTACGTACTAGGATCTAACAGTATGCAAAGTTTCATTAACCTCTGATAAGGCATGTTTGAGAAACTGCGGGTACAAAAAAATGAGGGATAGACAGAATTTCTAAGTCCAAAAGGGTATAAAATTATGGACAAAAGTATTGGACCAGGACATATTTTGCATGCGCACATCTACATACTAGGATCTAACAGTATGCAAAGTTTCATTAACCTCTGATAAGGATGATGAGAAACTGGGTACAAAAATATTCTGGACAGACAGACAGACAGGCTGATTCCGATATACCCCCCCCAAACTTTGTTTGCTGGTTGGCTTTGACTGCCAACCACGTTTTCCGTTTGAAATTAATTTTAACAGCTATTTTTTTAATCTAAAGTTTTATTTTATTAGACCACGCTAGTTCACAAACAGAAGACTTTCCCAATATTTGAATAATGAGGAAATGAGGATTCATCATAGAAACATTTTTGAATTTTATTTAAAAACAAAATCAGAAACAACAATTAGGAATGGTGACCATGTTGACTCATTCTAACAAAATGAAGAAACTTCACAAAGACAAAATCATATGTGCTAAATATCAAGTTTAACAAATAAGAACAAAGCATTTGTTTTTGTGTTAAATGTAGGTCAATGTGCTGCAAATGTTGTTGAACTGATAGAATATAATTACTGTTTCTCAATAGGTTTCTGAGAAATGGACCTAAATGCAAAAACTTAACCAAACCGGGTAAATCTTTTGCCCCGACCACATTCAAGAACGGGTCATAAATATCTAATAATAACTACATGTAATGTCACACCTAATCCTCAATTTGTAAACACTTCAAGCTTTTTAAATTAATCTAATTACTACTAAAATAAAGATACAATACAAGAGAAGTAACAAAAGTAAGCTGCAGGCAGTGCATTTATATGTTAAACACTTAATTCTAAAAATATTGCACTACTAGCATCAATTAACAAAAATTTCAAAAAATACTACTGGTACATATCACAAAATGCAAGAAATTATGCAATAAACTTTTTAAAAATTCTTCATTTAAAATGGGTCCAAATTCAAGGACAGACAAAATAATCTACTTTCAAATTATTTATTTTCTATGAAGCACATGTATATGTAATGGGTATTGCTCATGATCATGATTGTAAACATTTGTACATTGTATGTGTATGTTTGCTCCAAATATTACCAAAATTCAACATAAAAATAATCTACTTTAACATTTTTCATAAAAAAAAAATAAACTCGATCTCTTTGATCAAACAAGAGGATTTTGGCAAAGGACATGGTATGATTTAATCTGATTTTTGGCCCTTTGAATTCCAAAATAAAAAAATAATGAAATACTTTCTCTCAGCTATCATCATATAATGTACTCTTAAAATGCTGCATTTTAAGGAACATGTTGTTTTCAACAAGAAATTTCTGGTATAGCAGCAATATGCTGTCAAGTATGGATAATTTTGAAAAAATCAATGAAAAGATTCAAATTTACCTCATTTTTGGACCTTTGAATTAAAATTTTGATATGAGCAACAGCCTTGTCCAAAAAAATAATTCACTGAAATGTGTCTTTATGTAAGACAAACATAATATTAAAAAATCTTTTTGGGCAAGGCTGTTGCTCATAGTTGTTTTGACCAAAATCAACTGTGAAAACACTTCATTTTCTTCAAATCCTTGATTTAGCAGACGTTCATGATGTCGCTTTTGCATCATGGGAAGGAATTTTTTCCAATGTTTGATAGATTTTGATAGTTCGATCATTATACGATGAAAATAATACAAATTCTAATCTTAAATCTTAATTTTGAGTTTTCATGTCAGATGGGGCCAAATAATGGCTGAAATCATACCATCTCCTTTTACATGTACTTATAAAAATTAGCATATACATCGATCATCCTTTTTATTATTAATTATAATTATAGCACCATCTACTAGGAAGCCCTTAAAACATAACTAACAGTCATTTCATCCACTACAATTGCTGTATTACATGTATTAGCATACTCTTTACAAATAGAAAATAATTCATCTTAAATAAATAATATCAATATCAATAATATCAATAAATGTAGCATACATCCTCCTTTATACTTTTCCTGATGATAGATGATAGAATGAATTAAATTTCATGTATTCCACCTTTTTGTGCTTTCAGTGTTAATAATCTGAAGAGAAGATAACTTCAATAAATACATTCTAATCCAATATTTCAATATGTTAACCAAAAAGAAAGTATTTTTCTACTCAGGTCATATCCTAAACATATTCTTAATATCTTACTCCTTTTTACCCACTGCTAGTAAATTAAGTCAAATAATTTGATAGAATGGCTTATCTTGATGCCATTTACAATGGTTTTTCTTATCTGTATTGTTTTACATGTAAGTGTTACTTGTCATGAATACATATATACCATGTATTGATATATACTATAGGAGTAATAAGAACAAACCTTGTGTACCGCAACTGTCTCAACACTAATGACCGTGTATTATATTTTCAGCAGGGTAACAATAAAAACATTCAAAGTGGTAAAATTTAAAGTAAGGACATTTTCAAAACGCCGCCTAATGCATTTCTCTCTGGCATACCCTGGTATGTGATATGTATAAATTTTCTATATACCCGAATATTGATATGGAACAGTTTTTTTAGACAGCTTGTCAAAGTGAAAGACACGCGGAACCAAGTCAAATATTTGGCTGTAAGTGAGTGTATGTATTTCCTATCGTAAGACAGTAGAATGGTTCTGAGTTTCCTTCTTGCAATATTCAAAAAGTGATACAACATACAATGTCAGGTAGAAAAAATAAAATTGTTAATGATTTAGAATTAAATTTCTGTTTGTTATAAACATAAAACACGTAAAATGAATTGTATACTTACCTTTCCAGATCACATGATGTCTTTCTTGGCTTTTTTATGAGAGATCGCATTGCTAGTGTTTTAGTTTCTTTGCTGTCTTGTTCAAGTTTTCTTTAGTTTATTACACTTTTTTATTCTTTTAATTAAACATGTAACCCTGTGGTGTTTGTTTGTTGTGTTCCATGCTCCTGACTTTGTCGCTTCAGTATTTACGATAAAAATGTGGTAAATATTTAATATTAAAACACTAATGGTTATGATTGAAACAAATACAGAAGAAAGCTAACCTACTCCGTTTTACACATCTAACTATTTCTGATAGCTTATTTGTCTTGAAAGCAAGAAGATTGGATTTCTCCAATAAAAGCTCATTTAACATTGAATAATGTGCCCATTTCTCTTGTAGATAGCTATCTCTGTAGCATATGTGCCAGAACTGTTTCGACAGAATTGGACGTATCTAGAATTTAACATATTTAATGAAGTTTTGTTAACTCGATAATAAAATGCTGCTCTACAGCTGGAAGTATACTGCTCGAATGTATGTGTTGAGTTTTAATTTATAAATAATTTATATTCGTTTGAGCTCGATGTATTAGAGTATAATTTTACATATTTGATATATATATATAATAATTTCCTTGTAATTTTACGTCATTTAAAATATAAAAGATAAAATCGACAACCGCTTAAACTTCGTCGTACTGTGGTCAAATTATGATTGGGGAGTATGTAAAAATCTTGTTCCGTCAAGTTGGATGCTTTTTTTTATCAGTGTACATTACATATCATATCGTTTTAATACTTTATGTAAGATTTGTAATATACATGTGGGGTTATTGAAAGAATATTGATGAAGTGTGACCCCATCAGAATACATGTAGTATAACTGATGACACTACTCGCGTGCACCTGGAACAAGGATCTAGTTTACAGACTTTCTTTTCGACCCCAATCTTAAAAATATATATTTATATATTTATTCTTCTTTTATTGACATGAATTCGAGATTACATAAATATTCCAAATTCCTGAGTACACATTTTGTCGACTGACACGGCATGGGATAAACAGTTTTGTTAAACCCAAAGATTTAAATGCTTTTGATATCGTTGGGGAATCTGATCCTTAATTTTACTCAGGCCCAGTTTTCCTACGATTCATCTTGATGTCCATATCTTTTTTTTCTCCTCAGTAAACGTCTTTGTTTAATTATTTCTCAATGTATGATCGTACTCAGCTTGTCACAGATTCACAATTCATTAGCTGAAACGAAACGTTATAAAATCCTTTGACAGAATGTTACTCGACTTCTGGTTATTATCATTAATACAACTTCTGTCAAAGCTACTGATCATTTTGGAATTTGAATTTATTATAGACCAATTCCTTAGCTTAGTGTAAAATGTGAAGTAGTGAAGGGATTATTGCATATAATGTGTGGGTAAGTGTTGTCACTGGATACTAGATAGGATCTAGTTTATTCCCTTGTCTCTGCAACACCCGAACCCGTCATATCATTTTATAAAAACAAAAGTATTGTGTCCTCCTTAGATACCATCACTCTAAAAATTTTACTACCGTCATCACGACTTTATTGAGATCTTTAGTTATATTTCCCCCTTACATGAATTGACACCAAATTGACAATTATCCGGATTTTCTTAATTTATAATGTGATGGGTGTTGTTCACTAAGAAGAACATGCTTACCATGGTGTTTTATTGTTGGAGTTGAAGTTCACATTGCTTTGTTTTAACTACAAGTCGTTTTTCCGGGAATACTCTCGTTTTTTTTAAAATTAAAGTAAAGAGTATTAAACTACCCTTTGTTTCCAATAGTCTGCTGTGAGTCTTTTAGGAGAGCTCATTTTTTGTGTCCATTTTATCGATTTTGGCATAATGTATGACGTCACCAAAAACAAATGTGACATTACCGAATATGTGCAAGTTCTGCTTCTGAAATTTTGATCCATGTTGAAATTAAGACATACCGTAATATTTTAAAAGTAATGAAGTCCGGAATTTTCACCAACAAATCAGTTGCCGAAGTTTATTAGACACACAGTAAATGTTATTTGAACTGTACAGAATAGTAATGAAGTCCTGAGTTTTTGCACCAAGAAATCAGCTCCCGAAATATTTGAGACACACATTAGTTTTGATGTTTTCTGATTTCCAATTGTGTTTATTATTGTTTTTATTATCATTTTTTGTTATTTTGGTTTTATCTTTGTTATGTTTGTTCTCCATGTTACAATTGTCACTAATTCACCTTGTCTTTGGATCCATTATAGCTATATTCGTGAATGAATCAGGATTGATTTTGTTGAACTTCACGACGGGTGCCGTATACGAAGCAGGAATTGCTTACGCTTTTGAAGCACATGAGTTGACTACTAGTTTTTATAGAAACTGTTGTTCATTGTATTTTTAGTTTTCAGGGTTTATTTGTAGTGCTTGTGGTTGCTCATTTGTCTCCCCAGGTTTTGTGTCAAATGTATTGCGTTTTTGGTTTACTTCTTCGGTATATTTGTCCTTTTGGGTATAAATTCGTACATTTAGCTCATCTGTCTGAACTGATCACCCAGCTAGAAATAGAAAATCTAGAGGAAAGTTTAAAATGGAAGCACTAGTTCTGCGTAATAAACTGGTTGATGTGAAACCAACTGGAGTTTCTGTTACTATCATATAACCCACGAGCAAAACTTATGTATCATTTGTACTGCACGTGTGTCGTATTAAATTGGAAAATAGGGATAAGATCTCCTACGGCTTACTAACTATTAGCAGTATTACAATTTATCAGATGATAGCACTTTGTTTAGTTTTATCACAAGATAAAATGCAAGGTAAATGCATATTTTTAAGCAAGGAAGCAAGCAGAAACAGCGGCAAATGCAACTTTTGCAGCCAGTAAAAGTGTAGTAGTTAGTGAATTGCGTGTTACTGTGAAAGAAATCATTTGCAGTAAGCTTTCCTGGATTCGTGAGAACTTTACTGAACCTTTTAAGGACTGTCACAGAACATAAGGAATGACGAAACTAGACGAAGATTAAGTAACCGTCAGTCTACACCATCTCAATACTCTACTCATCCAATGATGATTGTTTTAGATGTAATATTCTCTAGAAATGGTTTAAAGAAGGATAAATAAACAACAGAAAAAGTTAAATTAGTACAATCTCTTTTCGTAGCAAATTTGTGTATATATATATATATATATACAAATTAATCGATATTTACATGATTCACTTGGAACATTTTATTGTACAGACTCACTTCAAATTAATCTAGTTCTTTGTCGATATAACAAGTTCGCTGCAACTTTTGGATCTTACTGAACGTAATTTATGTTCATAGAGGAATTAATTTATATTTGACAACAGTAATCATGTTTATAAACGCATGTTTAAAATATGTTTGTTGTGAACACATTTGCCAGATGAATTATATGCAGTCGACTCGAACCTACCTGCTGCTGTTTAACATTTTTATATTCATATATTTATTTTGCCAAGCATAAGTTAGACTTTGTATTTTGTTTAAATGTAACGTTTTACTTATTGCTTCAGAACAGAAAAGACAAATTTCAGCTTTCTTCTGACATATATTTAGAGGCCTGAGTCGGGTATAAATTTTTAAATTTAGACATGGTCACACGTATATTGCGTTTTCAGAGGACAAACAAACATTTCAGTACTTACATTGATCTGGATATTGTAAATGAGGAATTTAGGTATCTGAAATTATTTTTCTGACCAATACCAACAAAACAATATTTCTCACACACCAATGCAATATTAATATCAACAGTAACATTCATGTCTGACTTCTGTTATTGTGTATATTTGAAAAAAGGGGAAAAAAATGCGGTATATTTTTTTTTCTTGTCCTTGTATGACAAGGATATAGCTAACATTACAACGTAACTGTCATATATACCTCAGATTTACCCCAATGCAGTATCCTTATCTATCATTCAATCCTTCAACGCCACAAATTTTCGATGAGAAAAACCAAAACATACGCCAATTTTGTCAATAGCAACTAACAAATCAGTTCAAATTTGACGCATACGTTTTTTAACTAGTGGACTGATTCACCAAATCCTTAAATGTATGTGGCAAAGGAAGAGTTCTTTTATTGGTGTTCTTTACCCTAAAGTCACAGGCTTTCAACGCGGAGAAAAAAAATGTATTTTTACAAGTTTATTAAATATCCATTGATGCCAATCACGTCACATGTGTTATTTAAAAGAATAATGATGTAGATATACCCGTCTACAAATCACAAACAAAAAGTCTAAACATACTGCTAAAACAGTCATAATGTAAGCACCTGTTTTCCCCATCTTAATCATATAAAATTGATATGTTTGTTGTCTTCAAAGTATTTCAGATACGAGATTCATTGATGTAGGATAACAAAACTTGCGGGCCTTCTGACATCCCATCCCCAAAATATGTCAGTTAAGTATTTTTGATGTCGTCTCTAACTTAAAAGTTGAAATATGTTTTATTTGTAAAATATGCTTTTTTAAAAATGCATTTTACAAATGCCTATAAGTAGGAGACATCTGTAAACTACACGTATTACCCTATTTAGATGTTAATTTTTGTTCTGGAGTTTTAAATTTACCATTAGATATAACTATTTCAAACTTAATATGAATATTGAAAACTTTATTACCTATACCAAACATACGTGTACTTGTTAAATTACCAGGGGCTTTCTCCTTATTGAAAATGTTTAAATGCCAAAACAACTGAAATTGATAAAAACCCATTCGTGCATAAATACCATGGAATAGTTGGTAAGACACCTGAAAATTGAGAGGTCGAACGTGTTTTATGGGTCCTCAACATCCAGATTTATCAGGGCCCATTGATTAGAATAAACGGCATGAATATACATTATGATATCAAATAAAGTGAACATACATAAATTAAATAACAAGGTCAATTGTTACTGTTGCATTTTCAGATATATATTCCAAATGTATGGTTTCATGAATCATGACTGTATTAATTTTAAATGATTTTGTAAAGAGGACATTACGAATTTAAAATCTTTTTAAGGTGTTTGGAAGAAAGATCTTTTTCAAGGGAATTGCAAAGTGATTCGTACCTGTGGTTTAAATATAATTTAGACATGGATTGTTGAAATAAGCATACAATCAGTTTTGTTTGGTACAAATAAAAACCCTTTATGTTGTCCGAGTGACTTCTGTTACTTTAATTTATTAATTGAGATTGACCCCTTGTTTATTATGTAACCAACACTAGATTATTTATTCGGTCATCTTAATCACGTGTGTACACACAATACGCTATTCAGGAGCATCTTAGATAGAAAATCAATATCGTAGTGACCGACCAATCAGAATTAATTATTCGCATCAGATGATTCATTCCGAAAAAATTTAAGGTCTAAGGTCAAGTAATTTTTATAGTACAATGTAGTTGAAAAGTTTGAAAAGTTATAATCATTTGGATTAAATAACTTAATTTGAAGGATAAAATTTTGGAAGTGGCATTAATTTGGATAATATTTACATGCATGCAATGTGGTTTTAATTCATTGAAAAAATAGTATTTCTGCATTTTTTGTTCATCATGGGTCTTACCGAGTTGTGTATGCGCATGCCCTCACTTTAACTTTTGAGTTTGTTTACAAACTATCCATCATGGGCACGAGCGTCGTTCTTTTAGGACATTGTTTTATTCGGAGGTGACGAGACTTCATGGATCCTCTTTACAATGGCCTTACAACATTACATGTCGCGCACCAGGTGGTTTAACCGTTGCCCGTCTAATTCACGAACGGAGTGATTTTTTTTCTTTTGACATGCCTGTGGAAATTGTTTATTTGCAAATTGGGGGAAATGATTTGTCAGATAGTAGTAAGTCAGCTGCCCAAGTAGCAAATGAAATATATTCTTTTGCATCCTTTTTAAATTTTGGAATGCACATACCTGTGGTTGTGATAGGTGAACTTTTGTGGCGTGATCCAGACTATGTGGGGACTGATTACAATCAGAAGGTTATTGGTGTTAATTGCGCTCTATTTAACATGACACCTATGGATTCAATGCCGAATATTATATTCTGGCGCCACCATGGGTTTTGGCAGGATTTTGCACATTTGAACAATGATGGGGTACATCTTAACATAACAGGAATGCTGAAATACTTCCGTAGTATTCGAAGTGCTGTACTATATGCTCATGCTTTACTCGGTAAGACCATATCTTTTCATTATTAATACATATTTTGCTACACTCAGGCTGATTCCTCATGATTTGCTGTCTACGTATATGTTTACATTTGTACTTGCACATACTCATTGCTTGACAATGTACATTTCAAAGTTGAGGATAGACAGTACTAGATTACAGTAACTATAATTTTAGCTTGCTGAGAAGGATGTAAGCCATATTTTGTTCAGCATAATATCATATGTAATGCATGATTATGCAATGTTTACACTGTCTGTCAAGAGTGTCAAATCTTAATTATTAAATTACCAGCATGTATATTTGTGAAGCCACCATGCTCACCTTGAGTTGGACCAACAGAAACTATATGTTTGGGTAGTGCCGAATACACATCCTGTTACTCAACCGAGTTGGGTTATGGTGTATTTTATTTATGTTTACTCTCCATTATAGGGTCATAAATATGTATGTTGCAGTTCTCTCTTGGTGGACAGGTTATTCATTTACAGCTCAACCGGGTTGAACTCCAAATTAAAAATTTGAGAGTGTCTCTCAATGAATAATTAGTTCCAATAAATTTGGTAAAAGAAAGTTAGTACTCACCATTGTTGGGAAAAAAGACTCTTCATGGTAGGGTGAGACATACATGTAATGCACAATGTATATTTACACAACTTGGTTGGAAAATGTTCATACTTGTGTTTCAAACTCGCCATGTTAGGGTTATGAAACTATTCTGATTGTTCACTTTGTTGGGACATATTTACAAGTCCATGTAGTTGCAGAGGGTAACTAAAGAATAACATATGGAAATGTCGTACATTATGGCAAGATAAATTTTCTCAGATAGGAAGTTTTATGTATTTGCTAAATTATAAAGGTTTGATTACATTTTTCTTATTTTTCAGCATCGTTAAATTAAGTTACCATGCATCCGCCTACAAAAAGAAGACGAACACAAGTAGACCATCCTAATGATACCACTGCAAACTCTGCTCGACCAAAACGTCGAACCAATTCGACATTCAGAAGACCACAACGTGCAGCTGTAACTGCTTCTAATAATTTACCTGAAACCACATGCAGTTCTCATATTTTACCTGACACTAACACTTAAAGTCCCGCCAGTGCTACATGTAATCCTTCAATACTGAACATAGATTATGATTTATTGGCAAGTGCAATTTTAAGACAAACGAATTCAAATGATGATACTTGTGCGAGGAATCCCGTAGAAACTAACTTACAGTCTACCAGTCAGAACAATGGTACTGAAATACAAATGCCTTCTACGCAAAATTCCATACATGGTCAACAATCCGTCAACCTGACAAATGCACATCTGTTGCACCGTTACTATCCGTCCCATTTCTGAATCAGTCTGCATCTTTGCAACAAAATCCGGGAGTATTAAATCATCAACAGCATCAACCAATTCCAGTTTCATTTACTACACAACAGCCGCATCATCAAATTCCAACTCCGTCTGCACCGCAAAAACACTGGGTTACAACTGCCTGAGACACCAGCATGTACTACAAGTTCAGGACATTACCAGTCAACTTCTAATAGGACATCTCACCAGCCGCAGATAACTGAACATGTTTCTACTAATTCTATTCATAATTTATTCGATACAATTTTAAATACTCCAGCCACAGTCAACAATTCAGGTAGAGAGCTATGCCATGGTCCTATCATTGATTTGGCAGGGGGTATTCCACTTTGTGCTCATATACCACAGAAAATTCGGGAAAAAATTTGGGCCAATGACTATAATGATCTAGCAACATTGTTGCCATCTCAAAATTTGGAAGACCCTTTTACTGTTACTTTAGCTCCCAATGTATTAACAATGACAACGAAATCGGCTAAATCCAAACAACCCCTGTCATACTATGTCTGGGTCGAGGCATTTCACATTTATATTGCTATTTATGTTGAGAGGTTTCCTGACCAAACTGGTCATATGTTAAAGTACATGTCCACAATTAGGGACATTTATGAGACAAGAGGGGCAGAAGCCTTCAGGTCATATGACCAATCTTTTAGGTTACTGCACAAATCCCATGTCTTACCATGGCAACGTCCTCTTGACGAACTTTATAACAAGGTCTAAAACCCAAAGAAGACAAATTTGCAAAATCAAAACATGAACAAACAACCCTTTCTTAATGGCAAGGACGGGGATGGAACCTGTCACAAATTCAACTCCTTCCAAGGCTGCCCGAGACAAAATTGCATTAATAAACACATCTGCAAATCCTGTAGAGGCCCTCACTCCAAAGTCAAGTTCACCCGTGCTTCCATGCCCATTAACAAGGGACCAAGTTCACGGGCCACCCAGGGCACAACTCCCAACCCCAGTAAAACGTGAAGTCTTAGCTAAGGAATTGGAAGGATATGACCTTGAGACAGATAAATTTTTAGTTACTGGTTTTCGGGTAGGTTTTATGTTGGGTACAGACGGTAAGTTTTCTACTTCAAATTGAATTCCCAAAAATCACAAATCCGCATTAGAAAATCCAAATATTGTATATGATAAATTAGCAAAAGAATCGTTGAAAAACAGAATAACATCCACCCTTTATGGTTTGCTCGCCCCTGGGGATTGTTCCAAAATCAGTTCCTGGAAAATTTCGTTTAATTTATGACCTTTCCTTTCCTAAAGGTAAATCTGTTAATTCGTTTATACCTCCAGAGAACTCCATGGTGAAATATGATGGCATTGACACTGTTATACAATTAGTCAAGAAATTTGGTCGTAATGCAAAAATGGCAAAATGCGATATAGAAGATGCTTTTCGCATCATTTGTATGCATCCTTCTCAATACCATCTTCTTGGTTTTACATGGAACAATTATTTTTATTATTATCGTTGTTTAGCTATGGGGGCAAGCCGCTCTTGCCAGATTTTCGAAAGCTTTTCTTGTGCACTTCAGTGGATAATGGAAAATAAATATAATGCGTCCGGTATGTCACATCTCATTGATGACTTCCTTTTTGTTGGTCCGGGCAATTCCACTAAGTGTGATATAGATTTGCATAATTTTCTATACCTTGCTCAAAAATTGGGGGTCCCAATTAAGGATGAAAAAAGAGTGGAACCAACCACATGCATAACTATTTTCGGGATGGAAGTGAATTCTAATCTTATGGAATGTAGGCTACCTCAGGGCAAAATTAACAAAGTGAAATGTCCTTGAAAGCTATGTATAAAAGAAAAAAGTAAAGTTAAGAGAATTGCAGTCAATTATTGGACTTTTAAATTTTGCTTGTTTGGTTGTTCCTCCTTGTAGAACATTTTTACGACGTTTAATAGATCTTACAGTAAAGGTCACAAATCCCTTTCATTACATCCAGTTAAATGGTGAATCGCGGGGTGATTTAAATGCTTGGAAAATATTTATAGATTCTTTTAATGGTCGGTCAATGTTTCTTGCAGATAAATGGGTATCATCTGATCATTTGCAGTTATATTCTGATGCCTCGGCTAGTATTGGGTTTGCTTCCGTCTTCGGTAGCTATTGGTTTGCTAAAAGATGGCGGGTAGAATTAAGTCAATATCAAATTGCAGTAAAAGAGTTATTTTCCATTGTCATTTCTCTTGAGATATGGGGTAAATCAATGAAGAACACAAAAGTTCTATTTTATGTGATAATCAAGCAATAGTTCAGGTCATAAACAAACAGTCTTGTAAATACAAAACATTGATGATATTGGTTCGTATCTTAGTGATCGCTTCATTGAAGTACAACATTGCTTTTAGAGCAAAACACATTGCTGGTAAATCAAACATCGCAGCTGAACACCTATCTCGCTTTTTCTTTTTTTTTTTTTTTAGATTTGCATGATTTATTTTTTTTCCCAATCTCCTGTTACAACTCTCTTAGAAGCCCAGGAGTGCTGTCTAAGGTTCCCTGTTTTACATGATTTACACCTACCCAGGGAAAGCAGGTGTGTTATTTAGCCCACTATTTGTATAAATACCTAGTAACTAAATGTATCAATCTTTTTTGTTGTGAAAAATATATATAATATGCATCTACAATATCCTAATGATAAAATCATAATAGTACTATTAATACACTATAATTTATAAATAATTTACAAAAGCGTTTAACTTTGTAACAAACTAAATACTTGTAATCATTCCCAATCCTAATGGGGATTTTCGATTGACGTCGATAAACATAAAACATACACAAAGCAGTGCATTAACTAGCACTTTTTATTATTTTTAACGATACAAGAGAGGTAACTCGAAGGCTTAATGTATGGTGTTTATGCTTGTCGACTTTAGTTGAAAATCCCTATTAAACAAATAAGTAATCGAATAAATCTTTCTAGTAGCTTTATTCGAGCATGCCATGTGTATTTTAATGTTTTATGGGATGTATGATGAGCTTTTCAGTAAGTAAATAATTTGTTTTGGGATGTATGATGAGCTTTTCAGTAAGTAAATAATTTGTTTTGGGATGTATGATGAGCTTTTCAGTAAGTAAATAATTGTACATTAATTGAAAAAAGTTGTAAATTACAAAACAGACAATAATGTTTGAATAGTTTGTTTATCCACATTATTGCAAGTGGTTGTCTTTAGCGATAATGTCAGATTATTTTTTAAACCTTTACGCCAAAAGGAGATAAACACGTCGTTTTGTATTGGTATTTTGTCGTAATTAACTTTATTACAAAATTTCCAAATTTCCCATTTTGAATAGAAGATTACTATATTTATTAAGTTGGTTTGATTAAATGTGCCCTTTATAACCTCTGAAATCATGTTTTCTTCAGAGATAGTCAGATCGTGTAAAATACCTGTCGTCTTGAAAATTTCTTCTATTTCTTTTATGATTATTTTTGATAAGTTACATCTAAAAAATAAATGTTCCAAGTTTTCAAAATTATTTCTATCTCGACACAAATGGCATTTCCCATCAGATAAATTCATTTTTTGCAGACGACATTCCGTGTATATAATATTATGAACACATTTCCATTGAAATTCTTTAACTTTACTGTGAATTTGGACTTGTTTTAAAAAGGACCATATTTCATGCCATTCTATTTCCCTGTTAAAAACCTGCTCCCACTTGATTTGGCACCTATCTCGCTTTAATTTTCAGAGCGCCAGATCTGTTGCTCCATGGCTGTCTCTTCATCAAACAGACATTCCCGAGATGTTGTTAACCATTTAAACAAGGAAGCTATTACATTATTACAGTCGTCATTATCAGATCCTGCAAAGAAAGCCTATTACAGATCGTGGCGGTTATTCCTTGATTTTTGTTCTACATCTGTTGGCCTTCCATTACAAGTTTTGGATATTTGCAACTTTATTGGGTACTTGTTTGATCGGTCATATAGTCCTTCCACTATCAACTCGCACATTTCAGCACTGAGTTATATTCATAAAATTCTTAGTTTACAAGATCCTACGGCGGCTTTTGTTGTGAGGAAATTATTAAAAGGTTGTCAAAATCGTCAGAAGTCAGTTGACACAAGACTGCCAATCACAAAGGAAATCTTGCATTAAATTTTGCAAGGTATGCATAGTTGTATACAGGACATTAGTCAAAGACTATTGTTGCAAGCAGTTTGCCGGCTTGCTTTTCATGGTTTTTTACGTTTAAGGAAAATATTAGTGCGAAATAAAAATGAGAGGGACAAGGTGTTACAATATCAAGATATCTATTTTTCATTTGAAAACCGAGTTCCTGTCAGTGTATCACTGATACTACGCTCATTTAAATCAATGAAGAATGCACAACCTATTACAATTTCAATAGAATATAATAGAATCAACCCCTTCTTTTGCCCTGTAGCAGCTTTACATCGATATTTGCAAACAACAAATCATAGAACTGGTCCATTATTCTAGTTTCCAAATGAGATTGCTGTGCCTCATAATTTTGTCTCCAAGAAATTGTCATATATATTGTAATTTGTTGGCATAAATCCAAGACTTTATAAAGAGCATAGTTTCCGTATTGGAGCTGCAACGTATGCTACCAATTCGGGCTATTCTGAGCAATATATTCGAAAGGTTGGCAGATGGCATTCCAATGCAGTTCAAAAATACATACGTATATCATCTTTTAAAATGTGATGTACATGTAAGGTCCTGAAATAGTGAGGATAAGATGTGCTTGCTCACTCTGTTAAATTTATCTATTGTTTATATTCTGTTCACCCGCACATGGGGTTTGGCTTTGAGGTCAGGATTTGCCTGCTCACAGCACATTGTAACACATTTTACATAACATGTATTGAAAAGGCTGTGTCTCGAGGTCAGGATATGCCTGCTCGAGTTACAATGTCAACTTCTTTAGTCCATGTTGTTGTTATCTTATTTTTCCAATATCATTTTTATTTTGAGGTCAGGATTTGCCTGCTCACATAAACATTGGTTTAAATTTTCACATTATATTTGTGTTACATGCATAACAAGGGTTATAATTTTGACTGTGGCTGGATACTGAATAATGTTTAGTTATTACAAAAAAGCACAAAGGTCAGCAATGGCTGCTTAGTTATTTTATTACTTTATTATATTATTTATTATATATATGTAGATATGAATTTCATAACTGCGGAAGGCATAAGTAAGTGAGGTCAGCATTTGCTTGCTTTGTTAACGGAGTTAAATTTCCAAAGGTCAGCATTTGCCTCCTTTGTTAACACAGTTAAATTTCCAAAGGTCAGCAGTTGCCTCCTTTGTTAACAGAGTTAAGTTTCCAAAGGTCAGCATTTGGCTGCTTTGGTTTCATGTATATTTAGTAACTCTTCTACATGCATTATTACTTCTTTCTTCGGTTTAAGCAACAATTCCGGGTGTGACATCTGCCACTTTCTGATTAGTATTGCATACATACATCACAAAGTGGCTTGTGGCCGTTTTTAAGTTCCACTCCTTTTTGTCTAGGGATGCACTGTTAAATCATTAAGGGAGTGGCGTGTGTTTCAGAACTATATGTAAAATTATGTAATGATATATCACTCCCTTTTTGTAAATTTTGTATTTTGTTTCTAAATATAAATTTGGTCATTTCTTTAATAAATGACATTTGTTGGAAACAGTTGTTTATTCAATTATTAGCTGAATCCCTCAACAAAAACCGAGCTGAATTGTTGCTTTGCCAAAATCATGATATGTGGTCTTATGATTATTAGTTCATTTATTATATGGTATCAAATGGGTTCGACGTCCCAATCCCTACATGAGGTACAACATAAATGTATTTATTAAATAATATGATGAAAAATGCCTTAGTATGGCAAATTTGGCAGGACCAATATTTTTACGTTGCCCTAGTTTTTATAAATACCTTTTTTTTTATGAAAATTCATCCGGCTAATAATTTAAGGTAAGGTTTGCGGTCACAGGGAGATAACTAGAATTGAAAAGTTCCATAAAGTTCTGATCACTTGACCGTTTAATCCGGGGAATTTGACCAACGTCGAAAATACGCGTTGCGTACAGTTATCGTCTGCCAAAATGTCAACACTTCGTAGCAGTGAATCGAATCAAATGTTTAACGATTAAAACTCAAAACGTTGCTCTGTTGCTTGGAATGCATTCGGGAACTATATCAATGTCAATTCAAGCAAAGTGTTTTTGTCCAGACACAACTGCCGAAGCGTGTATGTGTTGAATATTGATCAACATCGTTGATTTGGAGAATATTTTTTCAAACGACAAAGTCTCATGTTTATGGACGACTTCATCATTGCCGATGCTTTGAATTATTAGATATTTCAGTAATTTGTCGTCTTTTACAAGGCCAGAAATTATGAGGACACAGTGGACAAATCATTGTTAGAGTCGCAACTTGCTACAACATTCAAACAACGAACTTATGGAGCTCATAAACCCTGATCTATCCAGGAATTGAAAATCTAACTTGTAACGGTTCAGCAAGAGATTTTGAATAGCTACATGTATTTTGACTTCATTACTTCAATAAAAATTACCATTGATTTTTTGGTCTTCATCTACTTTAGGGCCCACTCTTGTATTGTTAAGCAATGATTTAGTAGGGATATGGTTAGCTGAGGGAAGGGTTACTTCATGCAGGTCAGAGCCTATTACATTCATTTTTCTTATTTCTATTTAGAGTATAAAAAGGGAAAACTATGCAGTATTTTTCATAAAAAAACACATGCTATGCATGAGGCATGTTTTATAGCTGAATATACATTGCTCCACGATGAAAGTTAGATAGATCCAAAAAACTATATATACTTAGTACTTTGTTTGAACTTGATCTAGACACTATCAAGGAAAGTCTTCCATATGAATTTCATCAAAATCGGAAAATAAATGTAGGCGTGAGAGCCCTCACAATGGGGACGAACAGACAGACGGGTGGACGCCCGGCATTTCAATGTCCTTGCATTGCGTTCCAGCGGGGGACAAAACTTATGCCCTGAAAACGGCTTTCAGAGATTGATTTTCTTGCAAAACGCGAAAAATACTTTATTTATGTGTTTAACAGGGGTTAATATAATATCAGTTTCCATGGAAACGAGATCGGGGACATATGAATTTTATTGTTTTATTACAATGGAAATATTTAAATCTATGAGTTCTCAATTTTTCATGAAATCGTGGGACTCGGAAACAGGACATTTCCACCTTTTTGTTGCCATGGCAACGTCTTTTTTTTGCAAGGAAATGTTAAAATGTTGTGTTTTCGTGATTTTTTCAAACTTTTCAAGCAAATTTTATAGTAATATATAGAACATAATCATTTTTACAATTTTCATTAAAAAATTTAATAGTTTTGATACTTATATAAATTATTCCTTGAAAATAGTAAAATAAATGCATTGTGACACAACTACCAAAAATACAAATTTTGAGCTGTTCTTACGAAAAAACTGGACGGGCGATTTTCTTCAAAATGCAAAGAAATAAGAGAGGTTCCCACTCAATGAACAAATAAATATGTCACTTTACAATAATATTTTAATGATAAAATTCCAGGGAGAGGGCAAACCTTACCTTAATACAGACTTTAAAGTCAATATGGAAACAGGGCAATGTGGAATTCCATACGGAACGGTTTAACAGACTATTTTGTCATACGGACCGGGGATATAGTAATCGCCACTTTCTGTCGTCGTCCGTCAATGAATTTAGTTCCGAGTAATGTTTACTATTTTGGATATTTTATTTTTATATTTTTTTATACATGTATCATACTGAAATGAATGATTTTTTGTAAGTTCTTTGGACATTCAAGACAAGTGATACAAATTTCAGTGCAATTAAGGTACCGTAGTTTCAGTATACATTCTGGAATGTAGACTTGAATGTATATCGAAATAACAAAAATTTCGAAAATTAAGGTATTTCCCTTTTCGGCCCCTTACATCACTAAAACAGTAATAGAAACTGAAAGCAGGATTTTTTTCCCATTTTCATCAAGGATCATTGAAAACAGAAATTATAAAAATCGGGTAAAAATTTAAGAAGTTACATCAAAATTGTCAAAAACCCTTACTGACCCTAAGAAAAATCTTAAGCTAGCATGTCGGTCTAGAGGAAAGCAAGGTGCATATTCATATCAATATAACATGTTCTCGTCCTGACATGCATGTGATAATGCAAAATTCAGCAAACACTTCCCTTGTATTTAATGGTTCAGGACATTGAATAAAATAAATTAAAATCATTTGATCGAGCGATACTTGACAATATATTTTAGATAATTAAATCAAACATTTATGAACAGAACATGTCAAGCATACCAGTATGAAATATATCCTGTATTCAATGGTTGATAAAATATTGTCTTCAATTAAAAAAATATTTGGTCAAGCAGCACTCTAATTTTTATCCATAAACCAAATAATCACATTTTTTAAGATAATAAGTGAGCGTACAAATCAAGCAAAACAGAACTTGACTCGGTCGCGAGATTCAATGTGTCCGTCCAATGGACAAGAGAACCACTCTTTGAGTTTGGTGACTTCTTATAATATGAAGCTAGAAACTCCCAAGAGCCTATATCGCTCACATGAACTTTACCTGTACACCAAAAGTACAAAATACAGCAGTCATCTTCAGGTAAAGTAGAATATACACAGGTAAATTTCTGAAAGTGGTCATCTTAGTTGATAATTTGGAAATGCAATGTACTATGAATTCTGAAAGAGGAAAAACGAAGGACTATCCAGGCTACCAAGTTTGGTTCTTATTGGTTCAGTTGTTTAAGACAAGAAGATCTCTTTTTTTTTTAAATTATGTAAGCTTCATATAGATTCTACTTCAGGCACGAGTGAGTTATGGAATTTCTCCACCCGAGATAGTTAAATTTTCGATTTTCAACACGCGAGCTGATGCGAGCGTGTTACAATCTAAAATTTAACTATTGAGGGTGGAGAAATTCCATAACTAAGGAGTAAATTGAAGGAGAATCTGTTTCTCCTGTGATTTTTGACAAAAACCTCAAGAAAATGTCGTTGCTAGGTAGTTTGTTTACATAGCCGTCATTTCGGGACTTCTCTAGTTTATCGTTCCAATAACTGTAGAAAAAAAACGGCGGTAATTCCCACGTAAAAATTTAATCACCTGGTAGTGGTTAAAAATATTATGTATTTTTATCCCACCGATTAAACACGTCAAGAACAGGAGAAATGTATAAATACGTGAATGATTTACTTCTTCAACATTTAACACGCTCATTTATTCTATTGGATACTAGTATTGGAATTTTACGGATATCAAGCACAAAAAGGGCAGAGAGGGTTCCAATCCTGCCCAAGTTTGAAAATATACATAAAATGTGTTTGTTTTAAAAAAAAAACAACAAACTGAAACAGACTTTCGAATGTCTAGATAAAGGTACATGAAATATATAAAGGCTTTAATTAAGACATTTCAACATACCAAGAAACTGCCACAGATACTAGACCATTAGACCTAGTTTCGCTCCCTTTCTGAATGATTAAACGTCACTAGCTCAGTGCGAAATATGAAAGTGTACTCTATTTCCGTGAGGTAAATGTAGTTTCTCCTCGCTAATATACATAAAACACGTGTTTTTACTCATAGTCGTAGACCTAGAACTGCATCCGGGAAATAAATTGTACTCTCGTATGCTCATGCTCTGTTATTCAAATTATAAGATCTCTGCCAGACAGAGAAGCGGATGGTAAGCCCTGGCTAAAGGAGATGAAAATTTCTTGATTGAAAAAAGAACCTATTACATGTAGTTGGTGCAAAAATACTGATTTACACCAGACACTAGAGAAAGACTGAATACAAAACTTTGCGAAAACGGGATGACTTTGACTTTCCAATCGTCAACTTCCCATTTTTGAGCGGCAACATTGCAGAAGCGCCGGCGTATGGAGTGTATATTTCACATCTCATTCCTCGTTATCCGGAGTTTGTCAGGTTTTTTTTCGATTTACCCCTCCTTCGAATATCCCTTTGGTATTTTCTTGACTTTACTTACTTACACAGGAATTGATCACCAAACAAACGCATAAAGCTTGTTAGACATTACGGAGATACATATGTGGGCAACATATGAATGTTTTATTGTTACATCGTTTGTTTGACCTTTCATTCCCCCTATAGAAACATTTTTCCATCATAAGATTAATAAGGATTCTTATGAAAAATATCTTATCACTCATCATATCCATTATACGTTGATCCACAGTAGTACATATGTATTTAGTAAGATTGTTTGATTATAGGGTGAAATATTATCAGATATATGACATGCAATTAGTAAAGTTGATTATAGGATAAAATATAATTATAATTTCAAATATACATATAGCACTAAGGTTACTAACTTTGATCATAAAAACTGCACGCAAGGTAAATATCAGAGTATCTACTGTTCAAAAGGCAGAGGTTTACGTGTGTTGATAAAATAATAAGAGGTTTTCATTTTGCCACAAAATCATTAGTCCAGCGCGAAAAGATGTCGCTTGCAAATGGGCATGCAGGAGATATTAGGTATTTTATTACGCCGAAGTTAACAAACTTTATATAACTTTTTCTATAAACCGACTGTTTTGATTGCATATGCTTTTCTTCGTTTTTGTTACCCTTTAATTTTTTCAATCTTTAAAAAGGGTCTTGCAAGAAGGGTTTTCAACAGTTTATTATTCAATCTCCTCTAAATGCTATGTAAATCCCGATATGCGATATGACACAATGTACATGAATTTTCACATTTTTGTTTATAATGTAAAATATTTTTGCTACGTCTCCTTGATGTTTCCCTTGTTTTGTGTTCTACCACAACAGAGGATCTCTAAATCATTGATAACGCCTCTATGTATATGTAAGAGAATGGTAATTTCTTTCTTCATGATTAAGTATGAGCGTTAGCGAGTACTTATCATGAGGACAGAGATTAACATTTTCTTATATCCCAGCTACTTTGTTCTTACAGGGGTGATCTGAGGTGGATCGCCCCTGCCAGATCACCCCAACAAGAGTTCTTTGTTACTTTTAAAGTTGGCGGGAACAATTTTGTTTGGTTTTTGGTCTTCCAAATGTTTCGGTTTTAATGCTGCTGATGAGAGGTAACTCCTTGAAATGCGTTGTATACAGCATAGTATAAATTTACTATATCTAATATTAGTATCTTTGGATTGTTATTTTGAAACTCCTGGGATGATGCCTCTGCTGGTGGACCCTAAGTCCCCGAGGGTATTCGCCAACCCAGTGGTCAGACTTGTCTGACATGATTATTTATTGATTTGTTACAGAAATTACCAGTATTTAGCAAAATTCAAAAATAATAGAAATACTAAGGGTTCATTCCTTGCATTGCACATGGTAGATCTCCTTAGCTGAAATTTGGCTTCCTATTTCGGTATTTTTGGTTGACTACTTCTTGTTTAATATAAGTTTGGTTTTTTGTCTTCCAAATGTTTCGGTTTTAATGTTGCTGCTGAAATGCGTCGTATACAGCATAGCATAAATTTACTATATCTAATATTAGTATCTTTGTTATTTTTTTTTACTCACGCTTAAAACTTAGAAAATTTATGTAGAAACATAAATCACATTTAAAAATTAACATTAAAATTTCTGAAAGAATCTACTGAGATTCCAACTTGGGACCCTTCGTATGTTGTCCAGACGCCTTAACCACTAGACTACGGAAGCTCAGACAGAGAAAATGTTAATTTTACCTATATAAACATTATTTCATGGGTTCCAAAGGGGTATACAATATATGATATATATAAAAGTAATTCTATAACGTATAATAGTACTGACATCTTTACTTTAAGTTTATTATTATTTATCCCGAGTGAGCTGGGATGTAAAATAGTTATCCCACTCGGACTTGGTGTGTATGTATAAGATCATCCCTCTAGCCCTCACTCGGGAAGATCTTATACAGGCACACCGCGTCCTCGTGGGATAACTATTACCCAAAGTTACAAAATTAGAATATTGTAAAGTGTTCAAGTCTCAGATGACCTGTCGATTGGTTTTAATTAATATGATATATTATTAGCTAATGTGTTTTCAAGGGCCTATACAGCTGATGGAGAACCAATACAATTGCACGAGGACATAATACAGACTTTATATAAAAATACCCATTTTATGACACCTTTATTAACTAATGATTTAAAATTACGGTACTTTTATTAACCAATGATTTAAAATAAATTATAAATTTTTCTATTTAATACAATCTCATGTGTCTAAAACGGGTCACTAATACAGGTTTTGTATAGGAAAACCGGAACTGGTCATTAATACAGGTCTAATACAGAAAACCTTGTATGAGACCTGTATTAATGACTTGTTCCGGTTTTGTATTAACTGGGCAGTTTTTACTGTATTTTAACACGTTAGTTAATAATATATCATATTGTGTCAATGGTTGACCTAGGTAGACAACGACCATTACGGTCACTATAGTACGAATTTAGTATAGCACGAGGGACACTATACAAGATCTTTTATCTACTTATCTACTTATCTACTTTTAATACTACGACGGATCTGTATTATGTCAAATCACCTCCTAGGCACCTGTGATGGATCACGGGGGATCAACACATAGAGCTGTCTAGCGCGTCCACGGGTGGCGGATAGGGTAGACCCTCTCGTCGGGGGGGGGGGTTCTTAGGTCGTAATACGGAAAGCCTGACCGCGGACATAGTGGGTAACGTGTTTGGAGAATGCAACACTCCCTGCAAGCTAAAGATCCTTCCGGAATAGTTTTCGAAAAAAAAGTAGGCTGATAGCCGCTACAGAAGGCTAAATTATCCGACTCTACCCAACAATCCTTCTTTTACACTGGCTCTCAAAATTGGTTCTCCTTTGTGTCCTGACCCACCCCTATTTGAATTGTTTGTAACTTGGACTGCTTCTCGTCCATGAAGAAGCATGAAATATTTGCCACTGGACGTTAAGCAACAATCAATCTATCAAATCACCTCAATTAATGATCACATATCAAAATTGATAACTGATGTTACATCCCAGCTCCTTTGTTCTTACAGGTGTGATCTGAGGCGGATCACCCCTGCCTGATCACCCTAACAAGAGCTCTTTGTTACGTTTAACGTTGGCGGGAACAATTTATACACTATTAAAACATACAAAATTAATGTAGAAACATAAATAAAATTTACACATTAACATTAAAATTTTGAATGAATGTACTGAGATTCGAACCTGCGACCCTTAGTATATTGTCCAGACGCCGTAACCACTAGACCACGGAAGTGTCAATTTTATTTATATAAACATTATGTTATGGGTTCCAATGGAGGTATTCAATATATAATATATATATATAAGTAAATCTATAACGACATCTTTACTTTAAGTTTATTATTATTTACCCCTACTGAGCTGGGATGTAAAATAGTTGTCCCACTCGGACTTGGTGTGTCTGTATAAGATCATCTCTAGGGCCTCCGGCCCTCGGTATGATCTTATACAGACACACCGCGTCCTCGTGGGATAACTATTACCCAAACAAAGGTCAAACTTCGACTAGTCTGAAAATTAGTAATCATGTACTCACGAAATACCATGAAAATTGACCGGCGAACTGCTTGCCATAAACCGAAATCACTGATTTTTTTACCTACAGTGCAATAGACTATTCGAAAGGTTACTTAAAGTCCATAGGTTTTGCTCTTACAGAATTGTATCCAATGACCCGGGCAGTCTACAAAACATAGGACCTTATATGAAGATTCACTTTTAAATCATATGGTTTGAAAATGGTAAGCCAATTGGAACCAAATTTTGCAGCAATGATCTTTAGATGGTCTCTATCAAAAGTATATTCAATGTCCTCGCCCGCTATCAAAGATGGAGTCCTACCACAGTCGAACTAAGTTGAACATATTACCCTATGGGAAAATTCGATTAAACTTCTCCGAAATCGGTGAACCAACTGGAACCCAGCTTGGCAGCAAAGGTCCTCTTTCAGATATGTATCCGATGACCCTGCCCTCCATCCAGGATGGTCATCAAAGATGAACATAGTTTATTTATTCACCTAAAACATTTCTTCTCTGAGACCAGTGAGCAATTTGGAACCAATTTTGGCAAAACCAGTAAGCCAATTAGAACCTAACTTGACAGCATTTTCCAGACTGCCAATAATGATTCACATAGTCAAACAATTTATTTTGCTTTGGTCTACAAATGATATCTAGGTGAGCGATACAGGCTCCTTGCAGCCTCTAGTTTGTTAACTTTTTAATATTTACAGGGATAAACACTAGCATGTTATATGATTTACAGTGGTGTAAATAAAACAGCTATGTAAATGATTTTGCATTAATTGTAATGTGACAAAATACATTAACTACTATTATTTCATATCAGAGAAAATTTAGTTGTTTTAATTGGTTAAAACATGGTCATGTGGTATTTATTAATCTGCGTTAAAATGCCAAGCAGGCATTATCATGATAATGCCCGTGGGCATTACCACACGGTAATGCCTGCTTGCAATTAAGGAGTTAAGTTCCCTTTTTAAAACGCAAACGTGATGCAGCAGTCGTTAATTAAATTCTAGACATTTTTGATGAAATTTTGGTTTCAATGAAATAAAAACAATACTTGCTCAAATAGTATTGTTGTAATATTATATAACAGGTTGCCTTAGTTGGTTTGCATATTTCGAATAATAAATTCTTGTCAGTAATGCTTAAAGTAGAAAAAAGAATAGATATCGGGAACTTACCACCAGCATACCACCAATAGTAATGAAACATAAACACACATCCAGAGGTCATCATGAGGTCTTCAACATACCTGTACATGTAAAGAACCCACACCCAGCAGATTTATATTCTTCAATGAAATAAACACAATAGTTGCTTATATAGAAGGCATTATCATGATAAATTGACTGCGCTCGGGACAGATATTGCCTGAAACATTGATAATGCCCGAGCCGCAGGCGAGGGCATTATCAATGTTGAGGGCAATATCACTGTCCCTTGGGCAGTCAATATATCATGATAATGCCCTCTATACAAGCAACTATTGTATAAATAAAATTTATTTTATATAAGCATTGGAGTTTCTATACCATTTCAGAAGCAGTGTAATTACTTCTGAAGTATTTCTACGCAAAACCCAGGCGAGTTTAATGTTTCTTAGTCTGATATACCCTTTAAACAAAACAATACCTACTAATTATCATTGTATGCTCATTTATTTCTCATATGGCAACAATTATGGTGAAATCGGGCAAATAAAATCCGACAAAGTTATTATCAAATCGAAATTACTATTTGACAAAACCTTTAGCAAAGACAAACAAAACTTTACCACTAAATTGAAGGTCAAGTAATTTCTAAACAAAGCTCACCATTTTATAATTCACTGCCAGATGGAAATAAATAATTTTGGTGTTGAATTTATAATTACATTTGTACTGTATATTTTAGATGATTTATGAAGAAAAATAACTACATGTACATTGTGTTTATAGGTGTAAGATTCGCGAGCAAATGAATTTTCTAATATATAATTCATCAAAATATTATAAAGAAAGATATTTATAGGTGAAGGTTATTCCAAACCATCTTTCCATAAAATGTAGCAATACAGTGAAAAAATACAGCCGGCTAATCAATAACCGTTATAAACCATTTACTCCTGATTTCCAAGATTCACAAGAATATACCTTTAATCGCAATAATGGAGTGATATTTTTTATGATAAACAAAAATGTATAACAGGAATCTCGGAATCCCAGGCAAAAAACAAAATAGGAATAGCTAGTCAGGATAGTCTGACTTGTTACAGAAACAGAACAGTGGTGGGGTTAAACCGGTTAAATGAGTACCCAATCCTTCCTTTAAAAAATCTTCGTAGTGATTTAGACTATCGACAACATTTTACTAGACACCAGTTACATTCCAATTCAGTTTAACATTTAAAACTTAGAATAAACTCTAGATGAATTAAAAATTGAACCCCTACTTTCTTGACACTATACCTTATTTGATGACTTAAATACGCAGATATTCTAATCAATTCAACTGTACATTAAGCAAACAAAACTTCCATTATTTGCTTTGGCATTTCTCCACAAGTCCACAATATATTTTTACTATTTGTACGAATGTTTTTTGATTGCCTTTTATATATATTCAAAATAGGTCTCCTTTAAAACGTATTCAACATGCATCAGCATTTAAATAAGAAATTACACACACATATATATATTTCTTATTTAAATGCTGATGCGTGTTGAATACGTTTTAAAGGAGACCTATTTTGAATAGTTTGTGTCCGATTCTTTTGCTTATTATGCAATAAAATATGTTTAAACTACATGTAACTCGACGAAAAAGAAAAAAAGAAAAAAAAATTGATAAAATAAGAAAAAAACTTGTCCATCCAAGTTGCTTCTTCTTATTTTTAATTAATCCATTTTATCTCGAATACAGTTAGAGGTAGGAAAAATGTGTTGACATACCAGTGAAAAGACTTATCAAGATGAATTCAAACAAAAAATCCCCATTGAAATCGGATAAAAATGAAAAATTAATAAAAAAAAGCTGTCATTCAAAATGGTTAATTAACTTTTATTGTATTTTTTTTATGACGAACCAAAAAAAAAAAATCAAAACCCGAAACGAAATAACAAAAATTTCGAAAATTAAGGTGTTTCCCTTTTCGGACCCTTACATCACTAAAACAGTAGTATAATGTGAAAAACGGATCAGCAGGATTTTTTTTTCCATTTTCATGAAGAATCATTGAAAACAGAAATTATAAAAATCGGGTAAAAATTTAAGAATTTACATCAAAATTGTCAAAAACCCTTACTGATCCTCAGAAAAATCTTAAGCTAGCATGTTACAAAAACCGACTCACCATGTCGGTCTAGAGGAAAGCAAGGTGCATATCCATATCAATACAACATGTTCTCGTCCTGACTTGCATGTGATAATGTAAAATTCAGCAAACACTTCCCTTGTATTTTATGGTTCAGGACATTGAATAAAAAAAAATCAAAATCATTTGATCGAGCGATACTTCACAACATATTTTAGATAATTAGGTAAAACATTTATGGACAGAAAATGTTAAACATACCAGTATGAAATATATCCTGTATTCAATGGTTGATAAAATAATGTCTTCAATTAAAAAAATATTTGGTCAAGCAGCACTCTAATTTTTATCCATAAACCAAATAATCACATTTTTTAAGATAATAAGAGTGCGTACAAATCAAGCAAAACAGAACATGACTCGGTCGCGAGATTCAATGTGTCCGGCGGACGGACAAGAGAACCACTCTTTGAGTATGGTGACTTCTTATAATATGAAGCTAGAAACTCCCAAGAACCTATATCGCTCACATGAACTTCACCTGTACACCAAAAGTACAAAATACAGCAGTCATCTTCAAGTAAAGTAGAATATACACAGGTAAATTTCTGAAAGTGGTTATCTTAGTTGATAATTTGGAAATACAATGTACCATGAATTCTGAAAGAGGACAAACGGAGGACTATCCAGGCTACCAAGACTGGTTCTAATTGGTTCAGTGGTTTCAGACAAGAAGATCTTTTTTTTAAATTATGTAAACTACATGTATAAATACGTCAATGATTTACTTCTTCAACATTTAACACGCCCATTTATTCTATTCGATACTTGTATTGGAATTTTACGGATATCAAGTACAAAAAGGGGAGAGAGGGTTCCAATCCTCCTAAGTTTGAAAATATACATAAAATGTGTTTGTTTTCACAAAGACAACATACTGAAACAGACTTTCAAATGTCTAAGGACATGTACATGAAATATATAAAGGCTTTAATTAAGATGATTCAACATACCAAGAAACTGCCAAAGATATTAGACCATTAGACCTAGTTTCGCTCCCTTTCTGAATGATTAAACGTCACTAGCACAGTGCGAAATATGAAAGTGTACTCTATTTCCGTGAGGTAAATGTAGTTTCTCCCTGCTAATATACATAAAACACGTGTTTTAACTCACAGTCATAAGCCTAGAACTGCATCCGGGAAATAAATTGTACTCTCGTTTTTCGCACTTAAGATTTTTATTACATTTAGAAGGGAAAATCTAGAACAGGTAGTCGAGTGACTGTTCTACATATACATTTCCTAAGACTAATAGTATTTTTATCCCAAGATCTTTCCAAAAAATAATATCAAAAGTTTTAATGTGTTTAAAGGCTTATTCTTAGTGATAGAAGCATTACTAATACACCATAATTTACGTTTGGAATAAATTAATTCGGGAAAAACAAAAACACATTTATTTAAAAATAAAATACAATTACTTCATACATCCAGTAAACCATGTCAGAGTAGTAGGTACATAGCATGAATTGTAAAAATTACTAAAGTTTCAAATAAGCCATATTTCTCGAGACTCTTCTTACAGGTAGTTCACATCATGCTCTGTTATTCAAATTATATAAGATCTCTGCCAGACAGAGGAGCGGATGGTAAGCCCTGGCTAAAGGAGATGAAACTTTCTTGACTGGAAAAAGAACCTATTACATGTAGTTGGTGCAAAAGTAGTGAATCCGATACTCACCTCCCATGCCCCCAAAGTCGTCACATTTATAATTAATACTTAGAAAACAACGCCATTAAATTCGATAATAGAAGCACCAAACATAAATTGTTACAAAATGACTGACGCTATTGTGAGGAAACAATTTATTTAATGGAAGATATATTTGAGAATATAAAATTAATTTCCTTTTTGTTTCTTTTTTTTTTGTGTGTGTGTGGGGGGTGGGGTTGAAGTAAATAACTTATGGAATGATTTCATACATTATTTATATCTTATCTGAACCACCGAAATTGTTTTGGTATGTTTATACAAGCATTCTATAAATTCATTGTTTTTCAATTGGCCATACAAATAAAATTAAAAAACATGCAAATTGCCGCACATAGTAACAACAATTCGCCGTAAACTGTAGTATTATAAAGTTCTACAATTTTGCAAAAATCTCGACTGATTTTGCTTAATATGGTTTATAATAATTTCCGCTGATAACATCGATTGTAAATATAGATTCTCCTTCAGGTACGAGTGAGTTATGGAATTTCTCCATCCGAGATAGGTAAATTTTCGATTTTCAACACGCGAGCATTTGCGAGCGTTTTAAAATCTAAAATTTAACTATTGAGGGCGGAGAAATTCCATAACTCACGAGTAAATTGAAGGAGAATCTGTTTCTCCTATGATTTTCGACAAAAACCTCAAGAAAATGTCGTTGCTATGTAGTTTGTTTACATGTACGTCATTTCGGAACTTCTCTAGTTTATCGTTCCAATAACTGTAGAAAAAACGGCGGTAATTCCCACTTAGAAATTTAATCACCGGGAAGTGGTTAAAAATATTATGTATTTTTATCCCACCGATTAAACACGTCAAGAATAGGAGAAAGTTTGATTTACACCAGACACCAGAGAAAGGCTGAATACAAAACTTTGCGAAAACTGGATGACTTTGACTTTCCAATCGTCAATTTCCCATTTTTGAGCGGCAACATTGCAGAGGCGCCGGAGTGTATATTTCACATCTCTTTCCTTGTTCTCTGGAGTTTGTCAGTTTTTTTGTTTTTTTTGTTTTTTTTTTATTATTTCCCTCTCCTTCGAATATTTCTTTGGTATTTTCTTGACTTTATCGCGAAACAAACGCATAAAGCCTGTTAGACATTACGGAGATACACAAGTTGGCAACATATGAATGTTTTATTGTTACATCGTTTGTTTGACCTTTCATTCCCCCCATAGAAACATTTTTTCATCATAAAATTAATAAGGGTTCTTATGAAAAATATCTTTTAATCTTTCCTAGAACCACTCGTTTCGTTGATCGGTTTATCCGTTGTACATTGATCGACAGTGATACATATGTTAGTAAGACAGTTTGATTATAGGGTGAAATATTATCAAATGTATGACATGCAATTAGTAAAGTTGATTATAGGATAAAATGTTATAATTTCAAATATACATATAGCACTAAGGTTACTAACTTTGATCATAAAAACTGCACGCAAGGTAAATATCAGTATCTACTTTTCAAAAGCCAGACGGTTACGTGTGTTGATAAAATAATAAGAGGTTTTCATTTTGCCACAAAATCATTAGTCCAGCGCGAAAGGTTGTCGCTTGCAAATGAGCATGCAGGAGATACTAGGTATTTTATTATGCCGAAGTTAACAAACTTTATATAACTTTTTCTATAAACCGACTGTTTTGATTGCATATGCTTTTTTTCGTTTTTGTTACCCTTTAATTTTTTCAATCTTTAAAAAGGTCTCGCATGTAGGGTTTTCAACAGTTTATTATTCAATCTCCTCCATATGCTATGTAAATGCCGATATGCGATATGACACAATGTACATGAATTTTCACATTTTTTTTATAATGTAAAATATTTTTGCTACGTCTCTTTGATGTTTCCCTTGTTTTGTGTTCTACCACAACAGAGGATCTCTAAATCATTGATAACGCCTCTATGTATATGTAAGAGAATGGTAATTTCTTTCTTCATGATTAAGTATGAGCGTTAGCGAGTACTTATCATGAGGACAGGGATTAACATTTCCTTACATCCCAGCTACTTTGTTCTTACAGGGGTGATCTGAGGTGGATCGCCCCTGCCAGATCACCCCAACAAGAGTTCTTTGTTACGTTTAAAGTTGGCGGGAACAATTTTGTTTGGTTTTTGGTCTTCCAAATGTTTCGGTTTTAATGCTGCTGATGAGAGGTAACTCCTTGAAATGCGTCGTATACAGCATATAATTTACTATATCTAATATTAGTATCTTTGGATTGTTATTTTGAAACTCCTGGGATGATGCCTCTGCTGGTGGACCCTAGGTCCCCGAGGTTATTCGCCAACCCAGTCGTCAGACTTGTCTGACATGATTACCACTATTTAGCAAAATTCAAAAATAATAGAAATACTAAGGGTTCATTCCTTGTTCATTCCTTGTATTGCACATGGTAGATCTCCTTAGCTGAAATTTTGCTTCCTATTTCGGTATTTTTGGTTGACTACTTCTTGTTTAATATAAGTTTGGTTTTTTATCTTCCAAATGTTTCGGTTTTAATGCTGCTGCTGAAATGCGTCGTATACAGCATAGTATAAATTTACTATATCTAATATTAGTATCTTTGGATTGTTGTTTTTTTTACTCACGCTTAAAACTTAGAAAATTTATGTAGAAACATAAATCACATTTAAAAATTAACATTAAAATTTCTGAAACAATCTACTGAGATTCCAACTTGGGACCCTTCGTATGTTGTCCAGACGCCTTAACCACTAGACTACGGAAGCTCACACAGAGAAAATGTTAATTTTACCTATATAAACATTATTTCATGGGTTCCAAAGGGGTATACAATATATGATATACATAAAAGTAATTCTATAACGTATAATAGTACTGACATCTTTACTTTAAGTTTATTATTATTTATCCCGAATGAGCTGGGATGTAAAATAGTTATCCCACTCGGACTTGGTGTGTCTGTATAAGATCATCCCTCTGGCCTCCGGCACTCGGGATGATCTTATACAGGCACACCGCGTCCTCGTGGGATAACTATTACCCAAACGTACAAACTTAGAATATTGTAAAGTGTTCAAGGCTCAGATGACCTGTCGATTGGTTTTAATTAATATGATATATTATTAGCTAATGTGTCTTCAAGGGCCTATACAGCTGATGGAAAACCAATACAATTGCACGAGGACATAATACAGGCTTTATATAAAAATACCCATTTTTTGACACCTTTATTAACTAATGATTTAAAATTACGGCACTTTTATTAACCAATGACTTAAAATACATTATAATTTTTTCTATTTAATACAATCTCATGTCTCTAAAACGGGTCATTAATACAGGTTTTGTATAGGAAAACCGGAACTGGTCAATAATACAGGTCTAATACAGAAAACCTTGTATTAGACCTGTATGAATGACTTGTTCCGGTTTTGTATGAATTGGGCAGTTTTGGTTGACCTAGGTAGACAATGACCATTACGGTCACTATAGTACGAATTTAGTATAGCACGAGGGACATTATACAAGATCTTTTATCTACTTATGTACTTTTAATACTACGACGGATCTGTATTATGTCAAATCACCTCCTAGGCACCTGTGATGGATCACGGGGGATCAACCCGTAGAGCTGTCTAGCGCGTCCACGGGTGACAGATAGGGTAGACCCTCTCGTTGGGGGGTTCTTAGGTCGTAATACGGAAAGCCTGACCGCGGACATAGTGGATAACGCGTTTGGAGAATGCAACACTCCCTGCAAGCTAAAGATCCTTCTGGTAGTTTTCGAAAAAAAGTAGGCTGATAGCCGCTACAGAAGGCTAAATTATCCGACCCTACCCGACAATCCTTCTTTTACACTGGCTCTCAAAATTGGTTCTCCTTTGTGTCCTGACCCACCCCTATTTGAATTGTTTGTAACTTGGACTGGTTCTCGTCCATGAAGAAGAATGAAATATTTGCCACTGGACGTTAAGCAACAATCAATCAATCTATCAAATCACCTCAATTAATGATCACATATCAAAATTGATAACTGATGTTACATCCCAGCTCCTTTGTTCTTACAGGGGTGATTTGAGGCGGATCACCCCTGCCTGATCACCCTAACAAGAGCTCTTTGTTACGTTTAACGTTGGCGGGAAGAATTTATACACTATTAAAACATACAAAATTAATGCAGAAACATAAAATAAAATTTACACATCAACATTAAAATTTTGAATGAATGTACTGAGATTCGAACCTGCGACCCTTAGTATATTGTCCAGACGCCGTAACCACTAGACTACGGAAATGTCAATTTTATCTATATAAACATTATGTTATGGGTTCCAATGGAGGTATTCAATATATAATATATATATAAGTAAATCTATAACGTATAGTAGTACTGACATCTTTACTTTAAGTTTATTATTATTTACCCCTACTGAGCTGGGATGTAAAATAGTTATCCCACTCGGACTTGGTGTGTCTGTATAAGATCATCTCTAGGGCCTCCGGTCCTCGGTATGATCTTATACAGACACACCGCGTCCTGGTGGGATAACTATTACCCAAACAAAGGTCAAACTTTGACTAGTCTGAAAATTAGTAATCATGTACTCAGCGAACTGCTTGCCATAAACCGAAATCACTGATTTTTTTACCTACAGTGTAACAGACTATTCGAAAGGTTACTTAAAGTCCATAGGTTTTGCTCTTACAGAATTGTATCCAATGACCCGGGCAGTCTCCAAAATGGCTGCAACGTGCGAA
This sequence comes from Mytilisepta virgata, assembly GCA_028015205.1. Lineage (NCBI taxonomy): Eukaryota > Metazoa > Mollusca > Bivalvia > Mytilida > Mytilidae > Mytilisepta > Mytilisepta virgata. The sequence continues at coordinate 48,065,737 of CM051521.1, read as the reverse complement.
CATAGGACCTTATATGAAGATTCACTTTTAAATCATATGGTTTGAAAATGGTGAGCCAATTGGAACCAAATTTTGCAGCAATGATCTTTAGATGGTCTCTATCAAAAGTATATTCAATGTCCTCGCCCGCTATCAAAGATGGAGCCCTACCACAGTCGAACTAAGTTGAACATATTACCTTATGGGAAAATTCAATTAAACTTCTCCGAAATCAGTGAACCAACTGGAACCCAGCTTGGCAGCAAAGGTCCTCTTTCAGATATGTATCCGATGACCCTGCCCTCCATCCAGGATGGTCATCAAAGATGAACATAGTTTATTTATTCACCTAAAACATTTCTTGTCTGAGACCAGTGAGCAATTTGGAACCAATTTTGGCAAAACCAATGAGCCAATTAGAACCCAACTTGACAGCATTTTCCAGACTGCCAATAATGATTCACATAGTCAAACAATTTATTTTGCTTTGGTCTGCAAATGATATCTAGGTGAGCGATACAGGCTCCTTGCAGCCTCTAGTTTGTTAACTTTTTAATATTTACAGGGATAAACACTAGCATGTTATATGATTTACAGTGGTGTAAATAAAACAGCTATGTAAATGATTTTGCATTAATTGTAATGTGACAAAATACATTAACTACTATTATTTCATATCAGATAAAATTTAGTTGTTTTAATTGGTTAAAACATGATCATGTGGTATTTATTAATCTGCGTTAAAATGCCAAGCAGGCATTATCATGATAATGCCCGTGGGCATTACCACACGGTAATGCCTGCTTGCAATTTAGAGTTAAGTTCCCTTTTTAAAACGCAAACGTGATGCAGCAGTCGTTAATTAAATTCTAGACATTTTTTGATGAAATTTTGGTTTCAATGAAATAAAAACAATACTTGCTCAAATAGTATTGTTGTAATATTATATAACAGGTCGCCTTTTTATGTACTTAGTTGGTATGCATATTTCGAATAATAAATTCTTGTCAGTAATGCTTAAAGTAGAAAAAAGAATAGATATCGGGAACTTACCACCAGCATACCACCAATAGTAATGAAACATAAACACACATCCTGACGTCATCATGAGGTCTTCAACATACCTGTGCATGTAAGGAACCCACACCCAGCAGATTTATATTCTTCAATGAAATAAACACAATAGTTGCTTCAGGCATGCGGTAATGCAAATGTGTAATTGTAATGCAGGGTAATGCATTACATTTTCCCAAGTAATTGCATGTACTGTGTAATGCAGGATTTTTAGCATTACATGTAATTGTAATATAATGCATTACTTTAGCAAAAATCTGTGTAATTTCATGCATTACATGGCATTACATAAACATAACATCAAATTTTGTAACTCATCTTAAGGTAAGATTTTCAATAATTAAAATATTGTATTAATATGTAAGACATATTTCACAAATATATAAATAAAAAATAAAAATAAAATATGTATAAATACTAGAATGTCTAAATTACAATTTTAAAAGAATAACACAACACTGTATATCAGACAGACATTCTATTTCTGCATTTTCCTGTATAAACAAAAATTATATATAAAAAGCTATACTGTAAAAGTTTTCCATTGTTGTCAAAAGATGAATGAATATCTCGTATTGATTAAATAACAGATAATTGAACATTGTCATAAAACACTAATTTGTTTGTTTTACAAACAATCTTTTCTCCATTTGTCATAAATTAAGCTCTATGTTTATTACATTACAATTACCATTACATGAATTTATGAAAGTAATGCATTACATTAAAATTACTTTTTCAAAAGTAATGCATTGAATTACACATTACATTTGTAAATTTTATTATCAAGTGAAAAGAAAATTCAAAGTTGATTGCTCTTCTGTCTTTGGTTTTAAGGTATCAATGTATACATCTCTGTGTTTTCTCTAAAAAGAAATTACAGAGATGTAGTTTAATACATATTTTAACTTAATGTTAACTTTTTGTTTATAAAAATACATTTGTTTTTTTTTTTTAATTTCAATCAAAATATTTACTAATCTTTCCTAATTATATAATGCATGGTTTTGTCAAAGTAATTGTAATGTAATGCATTACATTGCAATGTAATTCGCCCCATGCCTGAGTTGTTTATATAGAAGGCATTATCATGATAAATTGACTGCGCTCGGGACAGATATTGCCTGAAACATTGATAATGCCCGAGCCGCAGGCGAGGGCATTATCAATGTTGAGGGCAATATCACTGTCCCTTGGGCAGTCAATATATCATGATAATGCCCTCTATATAAGCAACTATTGTATAAATAAAATTTATTTTATATAAGCATTGGAGTTTCTATACCATTTCAAAAGCAGTGTAATTACTTCTGAAGTATTTCTACGCAAAACCCAGACGAGTTTAATGTTTCTTAGTCTGATATACCCTTTAAACAAAACAATACCTATTAATTATCATTGTATGCTCATTTATTTCTCATATGGAAAACAATTACGGTGAAATCGGGCAAACAAAACCCGACAAAGTTATTATCTAATCGAAATTACTATTTGACAAAACCTTTAGCAAAGACAAAACTTTACCACTAAATTGAAGGTCAAGTAATTTCTAAACAAAGTTCACCATTTTATAATTCACTGCCAGATGGAAATAAATAATTTTGGTGTTGAATTTATTACATTTGTACTATATTTTAGATGATTTATTAAGAAAAATAACTACATGTACATTGAGTTTATAGGTGTAAGATTCGCGAGCAAATGCATTTTCTAATATGTAATTCATCAAAATATTATAAAGAAAGATATTTATAGGTGAAGGTTATTCCAAACCATCTTTCCATAAAATATAGCAATACAGTGAAAAAATACAGTCAGCTAATCAGTAACCGTTATAAACCATTTACATGTACATTTTAACATCATTTGACATTGGTAGTTTCAGTAATGAAAATGTATTAAAGTCATACTTTCTCTCAGTAAAATGATTTGTACTCCTGATTTCCAAGATTCATAAGAATATACTTTTAATCGCAATAATGGAGTGATATATTTTATGATAAACAAAAACGGATAACAGGAATCTCGGAATCCCAGGCAAAAAACAAAAAATGAACAGCTAGTCAGGATAGTCTGACTTGTTACAGAAACAGAACAGTGGTGGGTTAAACCGGTTTAATGAGTACCCAAACCGTCCTTTAAAAAATCTTCGTAGTGATTTAGACTATCGACAGCATTTTGCTAGACACCAGTTACATTCCAATTCAGTTTAACATTTAAAACTTAGAATAAACTCTAGATGAATTAAAACTTGAACCCCTACTTTCTTGACACGATACCTTATTTGATGACTTAAATACGCAGATATTCAAATCAATTCAACTGTACATTAAGCAAACAAAACTTCCATTTTTTGCTTTGGCATTTCTCCACAAGTCCACAATATATTTTTACTATTTGTACGAATGTTTTTTGATTGCCTTTTATTTATATATATATATATATATATATATATATATATATATATATATATATATATATATATATATATATATATATATATATATATATATATAATTTATGTAATTTCTTGTTTAAATGCTGATGCGTGTTGAATACGTTTATACGGGAATTAAAGAAGACCTATTTTGAATAATTTGTGTCCGATTCTTTTGCTTATTATGCAATAAAATATGTTTAAACTGCATGTAACTAGATGAAAAAGAAAAAAGAAAAGAAATAGATAAAATAAGAAAAAAAACGTATCCATCCAAGTTGCTTCTTATTTTTAATTAATCCACTTTATCTCGAAAACCGTTAGAGATAGGGAAAATGTGTTCACATACCAGTGAAAAGACTTATCAAGATGAATTCAAAGAAAAAAATCCACATTGAAATCGGATAAAAATAAAAATTAATAAAAAAAAAGCTGTCATTCAAAATGGTTATTTTGGCTTCTGAGTCCCTTTTATCTCTTCTATGAAAAATGTTGCACAAAAATTCCTAGAGTAACTTTTATTGTATTTTTATGACTGTCAACAACAACCGAGTCATGGCTATTTATAAGACTAAGTAATTCAAGAAATACTGAAAATTTAACAAAATTTAATAAACTATATACAAAATTTAACAATGTTCACCAATATAAACTATCTAAAGTACTTCCAGTAAAGAAACGGACAACGGACGGACGGACAAACTCCAACACTGGAAATTCCACCATTAAAGTTTCAAATCAGTTTTACAGCTATAAAATCGAACAAGTCCACCATACGGTATTAGGTAAATAAACGAGTATACTCAGATGCAACAGGCTATGTCCACCATACAGTTACAGTCAAAGTAAGCTTGGACACACTCCAACATCCAACATGAGTTAACGTAAAGGTACTGTTATACAAAATACTGCCGTACTACACTGCATACTACTACAAGGCCATAATACACCGTATACTACTACAAGGCCATACTACACTGTATATATACTACTGCAAAGCCATACTGTACATTATGGGACCTATGAAATATATGACAATTTCATAACTACTATTTTGAAAACATCTGACAAACTAAATTGCATAACAGTTCAAATATGTCAAAATACATGTATGTAATACACTCCGTACATAAAATAGTACCAAATAACGTGACTGTGTCGCATATACTACTAATATACTGATTTACATACAAAATTACTACTCCGTGCGCGTTTGCACATATATACTACTACAATTTGTACAAGTATGTTGCACATTTTACTACTCATACTAAATTCTTATGAATTTACGGTTTACACAAAGCAGTTTACCAGTAAAATGTTAACTTCCGTGCGGTAAACAATTTTACAAACTGTCGTAGATATACTCCGAGCATAATACACTCATTACATCTCAAAAATACGTAACACTAATACACCATGCATAGTAAAGCATTCAAAAACAGTATTTCGTACGTATAATAAAACTAGCATTCAGTAAACAAATTGAATATTAACACGTGTACAATAAATGTATGTAAAAACGGCGAAAAAAGTATAAAACATGTAAATTTCAGCGGAATGATATCTGGCAGTTTTAGCACCGTTTAATATTAACTATATGAATAAGTAAAACTAACTTACCATAGAAGGAATGAGAATACTCACTCTATGTGCAGCACACTACACAAAGATGTGTGTCTATCAGTGACAATCGTTAAACTGAATCCAATAAAGAGATAAATTTAAAAGGTACAGGTGTTACAGTTTGATGATTGAGGCATTGTAAAGGGTATTTAAATAAAAATCGATAAATATCCGACGCATCATAAAAAAAACTCAAAACTAAATATAAAGCAGTCAAAACAAGGCTTTTGACAAAGACGAACCAAAAAAAAAATCAAAACCCGAAAAGAAATAGCAAAAATTTCGAAAAATCAAGGTGTTTCCCTTTTCGGCCCCTTACATCACTAAAACAACAATGTAAAGACGTAGGGGAATCAGATTGTCAGATGGCAAAGATTCACAGAAACTCAAAAGTAAAACAAATAAATATTTTACTAAAATAAACACAAAATGAACAAAAAAATGCAAAGTAAATGTCAAACAAAAGACAATGTATGAACAATAAGTGAAAATGAACGAAAAAAATGTCAAATGAATAAACAAAAAAAAACTCACTGAAACAAAGTAATCAAACACAATGAAAAACAATGCAATAATGAAAAATAAAACTAATGGTGAACTTAAGAATTAAAATAAATCAGTAATGTTCATGACTACACCTCACACACTGACGGTCAAGATCTGGTAATAAATTTTAATTAACTTCAAATAAATTTCACCATATTTAAGTATTTTAGACGGACACACTCCACTGTAATCGACTGGAAAATAACACCCTTTGACTTCTGATCAATAAACGGACTACAGAAACGTTGTCACAACACTACTGAAATTCCAATAATTGACCGGTATAAGCCACATCAAAGAAAGCTAATCGTTGTTATCCAATGCTTTTAGTATTTCGGCGCACCATACAAAACCACAGTGAAGAAAGCTAGTCGTTCATTTTTATCGCAAATACATTTAGTATTCCAGTATACTGTTACTGACGGGGCTAGCTCAGTGTCCCATTCTGGGCGTGTAGTGGCTAGTACTTCACCCTAGTTTCGACCATAAGGGATACACTTGATGTATATGTTGAAATGGCTATGAAAACTTAAGTTAACATCAAAATATTTATTTGACTAAATAATTGTAAATTCAATACGACTTTATATAACAATATAAAAAATACAAGTCAAATAGCACCTTCTTATAGAAGTTAAATATAAATTATGTAAAATGTCTTAATCCTCAGCAAAAGCTTCAAAAATATTTTATCTTACTTATAAAAAAAGTAAACTATATATAAATTCCAAAAGAGGATAAAGATATATAGCTTCGCGTTGTGTCTCCAAAACAAGTACAAAAAATATGAGATAGTGATCACCTATGTGTCTTGAGACGGTCCCTTTAATCAACAAGAAATGGACATACCTTGTAAGGTCGAGATCTGGGACGTGTCGCTCCTGAGTATTCCTGGTGGAATTATTATAATTCCGTAGGGAGAGAGTGACCTGGCTACAGGTCGTCTCAATCTGCAACTGATTCGGAACCCAAAACTCACCTTATTTATACTCGGAGAGACAATAGAACCGAAAACCTTGACCATGTTTACCGACAATATCAAGTAAACAACGGGGAAAACGTGAGAGTTATGAATGTATTTTTAGAACTTTAACATGTATTGGTCAAAACTGACCACTAGCTATCATGAATATAAAATGGTTATGGCACTGGCACTTCCGGTTAACAACGTGAACATCGGAGAAATTTTCATAAATATTTACTAAACTGAAGCTGCAATATAAAAATACGCGGATGCAACGTTTCAATCTCTTGATAAGGAACACGTTCATATGTTTAAAGCCTGCAAATTCGGTCTATAAACTAGTACCTAAAACCAACTCTACTACATTCCCCCCCCCCCTTAAAAGAGCAATTTTACCGTCAAAATTGATCATCAGAAACGAATGTAAATTTAACGAAAAAATAAGCTGAGGAAAGACATCAAAAATGAAATATCAGTTACATATCACATATCAAATAGCTTATTATGTACAAGAACCATTTGTCTAATAATTCAGGTATAAAAAACTAAACTTATTAAAAATAAAAAAGAAAAGAAACCCACACGAGTTACAGTTATGGAGAGTACCTATCCCGAGGTTTCACTACTCTCCCTGTGCGTGTGTGCACTGGAATCGGTTTACTATAACCACCAGGCGTAAACTGAGTTTCATCGTCTGTTTGACAAATCGACACTTGAGTCAGGTATTACTGCAGTATTTTCTGTTATAATATTTGTGTCGGATGAATTTGTTAACTGTAAAAGCCAGTTTTCAGGTAAATTTCTACCCAAGTAAGGTTTTAAGTGATCTACATGTACAATAATTGGATTCGTGTTTGCCTCTTTTTGTATCTTGTAGGTAACCTCCGAAAGTTTGTCTAGAATAAGATATGGACCTAAAGTTTGGTTTATTTTTGGAGGGTACCACCTTCAGACCCATGAATTTGGCTCATATGACCTAGCTTTCAAGCCTCTATCATAATACAGTTTTTGGCGTCTTGCCGCATGCCCTGAGTGTTCGTACACAAGTGAAAAAGCATTTCTTAAAGAATTTTTAACCCATTCGACATATTCTATGGGACAGAAATCATCTTGTCCGGCGGGAAGTCCGAACATTAAGTCTACAGGACATCTAATTTAGCGTCCCATCATTAAACTGTTGGGTGTACACTTAGTTGTTGAATGAGCAGTACTTCTATACACCATCATGATATAGGGAATATGATCATCCCAATCGTTTCGATGTGTATTAACAAAAATGGACAACATCTGTTTAAGGGTTCTATTATATCTCTCTACTAAACCTGAGCTCTGGGGTCTATAAGGGGTAGAGCGAGTTTTATGTACTCCTAACTTCTGACATATTATTTGAAACAGATTCGATTCAAATTCTCTCCCTTGATCGCTATGTATTTGTAAAGGACAACCGAATCTACAAATAAATTCAGTTACAACTTTGTCTGCCACCGTCATTGCCGTATGATCAGGGACTGCATATGCCTCTTTCCATTTAGAAAAATAATCCCCAACAACAATTATAAATTCATTTTTGTTTTGGGTTATAGTAAGGGGTCCAACTATATCTATGCCTACTCTTTCCATAGGGGCGGTACTCTGAGAAAGTTTTAAAGGGGATTTCCCTAAACCAGGTCCTGGCTTACCACGGGCACAAAGGTCACAATCTAAGCACTACTGTTTAATGTCTTGTGTCATTCCAGGCCAATAAAACCGATTTCGTATTGCAGTTAAAGTTCTATCTTTTCCAAAATGACCTGCAATTTTATTATGATGTAATTGGTGAAAAATTATCTCCCTTATTTGAGGAGGGGCAATTAATTGTAAAATTTGATTCCCTTCTTTTACAAAAACTTTATATAAAATGTCATCTCTTAATTTTAGAAATTCCCACAATCCCCATAAAACTTTAGCCTCAGGGTGTAAATTTGTTATATCCTGTTTAAATGGTTTTTCTTCTGACGACAGCTTAAGTCTTAAAATATCACTAATGGCAGAATCATTTTCCTACATAATTTTAATTTCTTGAAGACTCCAAAAATCTAACCAATTTGGTTCTAATTTTTGAACCGGAGAAGTTTGAATTACAGTGCTAACTATAGATTCTAATAACTCGTTTTCCTCAGCCTCGACTGCAGGACAGTTTCCTGAGTGAGCTTGATTACAAACTCTGCAATCAACTTTTCCCTCAGTCTGACTTCGAAAAGATGGATTAAATTTGGGATAGCACTGTAAACATTCTTCCCGTTTACATTTACGAATTGGCATTTTTGATAATGCATCTGCGTTGGTGTGTAAGCTCCCTTTTCGATATTGAATTTCAAAATTGTAGTTGTCTAGTATATTAATCCACCTGGCAACCATACCCTCGGCCTCTTTGAAATTTCGAAGCCATGTCAATGAAGCATGATCAGTTCTTATGATAAATTTTCGGCCCCACAAATAGTGCCTGAATTGCTTAACAAAAGTTACTACTGCTAGTAGTTCTTGTTTTGTTACGCAGTAATTTCTTTGACTTATTTAAAGTGCGACTGGCATAAGAAATGACTTTTTCTGAACCCTCTTGTACCTGCGATAGTACCGCGCCTATCCCTATTAAACTTGCATCCGTATCTAGGATAAACGTACCTTCATCATCAGGGAATGTTAAGAGTGGAGCTGAAGTTAACATATCTTTTAACTTAAAAAAAGCTACATACCATTCCTCTGTCCATTTAAACTGTTGGTTTTTTCTAGTTAATTTTACTAAAGGACTAGCTATTGAAGAAAAATTCTCTAAAAATTTTCTAAAATATCCTGCAAATCCTAAAAAACTTTATTTCTGATACATTTTTAGGTTGCGGCCAGTTTTTGACACTCTATTTTAGTAGGGTCACACTGAATACCCTTTTCTGAAACTAAATGTCCAAGAAACGTTAATTCTTTTCTTAAAAGAAAACATTTGGATGGTTTTAATTTTAAATTGGCTTCTTTCAAACATTCGAAAACAAGCTTGTGATATTCTAAAGCTTCCTCAAAACTTTTCCCAAAAATTATAATATCATCTAAATAGCATAAACAGTGTCGCCACTGTAATTTTCCCAAAATGGTTTCAATTAATCTTTGAAAAGTTTGAGCAGCTGAGTTAAGTCCCATGGGCATTACTCTAAACTGAAAAAGTCCTTTATGCGTACCGAAAGCCGTTTTCGGTCTATCCGATTCTTCACATAACACTTGCCAGTAACCATGGCAACAGTCTACAGTTGACATCCATTTAGCTCCCTTTAAAGAGTCTAGACAGTCATCAATTTTAGGTAAAGGATATCCATCAGGGTCGCCTAGTGCGTTAACTTTACGGAAATCTACGCAAAATCTAATTGAGCCATCCTTTTTTTTAACTAGGCAAATCGGACTAGACGATGCACTATTGCTAGGTTCTATAACTCCCTTTTTTAACATAGATTCTAATTCTTTCTCAACTACAGGTTTTAAAGCATTAGGTATGCGTCTAGGAGGAATCTTAACAGGTTTAGCTGAACAAGTATTTATTTTATGTTTTACAATGTCAGTTCGACCGAGCTGTCCATTAGGTCCCACAAAAATATCTTGAAATTTTATTAATAATTTCTCTAATTTTTGTTTATTTTCAGGAGTCAACTCATTAGAAGATTTTTGTAACAATTCCTCTAAATGTTTTGGTAAACCTTCAACAGTTTCATCGACATCTGAACTACTTGGGTCAATCTGATTTATTAACTGAACAGTGTCTATAGTCCTACTGTTAAATTTTTCTTTAACTGACTTATCATTAATGTTTAACACTGAGAGCACTACTTCTCTTTTTGAAGTATCATTTAATGCTTTTGCAAAAAGTAAACCTTTTTTTTTTTTGTTGTAATATTTTATCTGGTTCGATAATTCCGAATTTATCTCGGTAGTTTCCCTCTATGTAACCTTTTATCAAAATTTCTGACTGAGGGGGAATAACTCTATTTTCATAAAGTTTAACTCTTGCACATGTATCACTGTTGTGCTTCTTAAGTTTAATCATTTGTTGTCCTATAACTAATTTAGCTTCTGATAATTTTAAATCACATTTTTGATCTTGCAGAAAATCCATTCCAATAATACCCTTAAGTGTTCCTAACTTTGTTACCATAACATTTTGTCGAAAATTGGATTGGTCGATTTTTATGTTGACTTTTACTTGACCTTTAATGGGCATTTTACTGCCATCAGCTGCAGATAGAGTTGAATCAACTCTGGACAAGTCTGACAACCCTACTCCTAAACTATCTATTATATTTTCAGCTAACAGAGTTACAGGAGATCCAGTGTCTATTAACATTTCAAGTTTAATGTTATTTATTTCAACAGGCACATACAAACTTTGAAACGAATTTCTATCAAAATTATCAAACTCAAATCTTTCTAATGTTTTCATTACAGGCCCCATTTGTGACGAACTGGCCGATTCGTAGGCCTCCGAACCAGCCTGTTCTATTCCCCCGATACAAGAGATTTCCTTTTAACAAGTTCCTCCCTCATCTCTTTTAACTCATCGTCTTTCTTTTTGAAGAATCTAGTTTGTATGTGGCCTTTTTTCTGACAGTATTCACATGTTATTATTGATCTCCTTGTATTTTGAAAACTAGGTTTTACAGAAGTATTTTCATCCGAACTTTCTTTTTCAGATTCACAGACTGCAGTTTTAGCATTCTCATTTTTCAATTCCTGAACAATAATATTCTTTATTTTCTTATCAAGATTTGAATTTTCAGATTTATCAACTGCGTATGTATGATATGTGACTTCCTCAGAGAATTGAAGTTTTCTTATATTCTCGATAGGACCTTCAAAGGCTTCATACTCAATAGCATATGAAATTGCTTGATCAAGAGTTTTTGGTCTGTTTAATAATTGAACATACCGTTTTAAATCGCGGTTTCCTATTCCCTCTACAAATTGATCTACAACTAAAGCTTCAATTGAAACTTAATCTAAAAGTTGGATAAGCTTGTGAAGCCAATCGGCGTAAAGCGTGACCGTAGTCTGATACAGACTCTTCTTTACGTTTCCTACGATTTTTAAACTCAAATTTATGAGCTGTCTCTCTTTCAATAGGATTAAATCTCTGACTTAATATTCTTTTGATAAATTCAAAATCATTTAATTGATAAGGATTTAATTCACTAATAGTTCTTTGGGCTATTCCCCTTAAAGACATGATCAACTGTTGGGCTCGTTCATATTGATCCCAACCATTCCACTGTGCGACTTTTTCAAACTGAATTATGTAGTCTACCCAATCTGTGTTTTTACCATCGAAAGTATCTGGCTCTTTTTGTTTCCTTACAGGATTTGCTCTTTGAAAATTTGGATTGTAAAAACCTTGCGTTTGTATGTTAAATGGAAGAGACATTCCCGGATAAGTAGGATGCCATACCGGTATATTAGTTGTAGAATGAGTAGGCCACTGTTGATTTGCAGGAAAACCTATTAGTTGGTTCATGGTCTGCGGTACCACATTATTAATGTTTGGAACCCTTGGGTTACTCATGGGTTGGCCATGGGCGTTATTAAATGTAGGGCCCATCTGATTGTACCTAGTTTGTCCTACTACAATGTTATAGAACGCATGATTCATCGGATTATAACCGCGTTGTCCTACTACAGGATTATTCCAAGTTGAACCATTTACTTGTGCAGGTGCGATAGAAATTTGACTAGGTGGGTTCACAATCTGTGAAGGCATACCCTGAGTTAAATGTGAACTAGCTAAAAATGTAGGGTTAGAAAAATTGTCCCTATTTTGATCAAAACTACTAAATATTGAACTAGTCTGTCTCATTGGATCAAAATTTAAACTCTGAGAATAAATTGGAACGCTATGACCAATATTGGTTTGTAAAAATGCAGGAGTTTGTGAAACATGATCAAAATTAGCGGTTCTACTAGTTAAATGAGTATCTATTGGATATGGAGCTCTCGAGACATGTTTAAAGCTATTAATGCTACTTGTTAAACACGTATCCCTGGGGTATGGAGCTCGTATTTGGGGTAGTTTATAAAATGTATCATCAATTAGCTCCCTTTGACCATTATCAGCATAACAAGAAGTTCTGTCCTGATATGTAACATTAACTGGACCAGAAACTGGAGCTTCATTAAATGAACTAGTATTTGGAACCCGATTTTCTCCTGTTCTAGGGTGTGCGTACTCATGACTATAAACCAAAGATTCTTTACAACTTGTCGCTGGATTTTGTAAAATACCCCTTGCAGTATTGCATGTATCTATTGGGATTGAAGTGGTGAGTAAAGGAGTACTTGTAATGTGGGCAGAGGTACCAGGTGTGTTTTGTAATTCTGTAGACTGTATTTCAGGAACTACCTTGTCCCCATACGACTCGGGTGGCATAAAAGTTTGTGTACCCATTTCATGACCTTTGGTGATTTTTTTTCATGTACCTGCATAGCCTGAACCTTAGGACTGACTATTTCTTTCCTAGAAAAGCTAAGTAAAGGAAACCTTTCATCTGAAAAGCTAACTTTGTGCCTCTGTGGCTCTTTCATACTTCTGTAACCAGTATCATGAACGGATGTCTCACGTTCAATATATGTAGGTGATTTTAAAGCAGTGTCTATATAAAAAGGTGTTTCCGGCACAGTTTTCCTAGGACTAGAGGACGGGAGGGTATATAAAAAAGACCCGTAATCTTTAACCTTTGAACATGAAGAATATCTATCAAAATCCTTATTGTCAGGTTGACTGCGAGAAAAAAAAATGTCTTTACCATGAGCCATATTAACAAGACTTGTTGAACAGCAAAAAATAAACAGTTCAAGAGTAAAAATAATTTATCAAAAGTTTCAAAAGAAAAAAATCTAAACTTTCAAGCACATACAAGCAAAATGTATCCTGGTCACGGCACCATTTGTAACTGATGGGGCTAGCTCAGTGTCCCATTCTGGGCGTGTAGTGGCTAGTACTTCACCCTAGTTTCGACCATAAGGGATACACTTGATGTATATGTTGAAATGGCTATGAAAACTTAAGTTAACATCAAAATATTTATTTGACTAAATAACAATTGTAAATTCAATACGACTTTATATAACAATATAAAAAATACAAGTCAAATAGCACCTTCTTATAGAACTTAAATATAAATTATGTAAAATGTCTTAATCCTCAGCAAAAGCTTCAAAAATATTTTATCTTACTTATAAAAAAAGTAAACTATATATAAATTCCAAAAGAGGATAAAGATATATGGCTTCGCGTTGTGTCTCCAAAACAAGTACAAAAAATATGAGATAGTGATCACCTATGTGTCTTGAGACGGTCCCTATAATCAACAAGAAATGGACATACCTTGTAAGGTCCAGATCTGGGACGTGTCGCTCCTGAGTATTATGGAATTATTATAATTCCGTAGGGAGAGAGTGACCTGGCTACAGGTCGTCTCAATCTGCAACTGATTCGGAACCCAAAACTCACCTTATTTATACTCGGAGAGACAATAGAACCGAAAACATTGACCATGTTGACCGACAATATCAAGTAAACAACGGGGAAAACGTGAGAGTTATGAATGTATTTTTAGAACTTTAACATGTATTGGTCAAAACTGACCACTAGCTATCATGAATATAAAATGGTTATGGCACTGGCACTTCCGGTTAACAACGTGAACATCGAAGGAGAAATTTTCATAAATATTTACTAAACTGAAGCTGCAATATAAAAATACGCGGATGCAACGTTTCAATCCCTTGATAAGGAACACGTTCATATGTTTAAAGCCTGCAAATTCGGTCTATAAACTAGTACCTAAAACCAACTCTACTACAATACCATATACATACATTCAACCATGAAGCCACGCTGAAAAAAGCTAATGATATTTGGTATTCCGACACACCATATAAATTACTTCCGACATGTCACCATACAGGATGTGTCACCAATCGGACTACAACCATAAACTGTATTTCTATTTTGAGAAATAGAAATTATTTAAATTCAGGAACAGTAAAATGACCCCTGAAATAAATAAAAGAGCCTCGAATTTACCAAACTATTCAATTTATAAATATTTAATAAATTTACAACAACACGCCAATTTTGAAACGGGTGCACTCGACTGAATATATACTGTAATAATTACAAAACTTAAACGTCGAAAGTAAACCAAAAGTTTCCTTACCTGAGCTATACAGCGGTATATTTTATGTGAAACCCCATGTCCTGTGCTGACAATTCTGAGTTCACAAACCTTATACGTCTGATACTCTTGCCGTCCTGTTGCGTAGTGATATTAGCAAACATGCCTGATTACCTGACAAAAATACGTGCAGTCCGTCTCCGCGAAAAAACCAGTGGGTTACATTAAGGATATTTTGAATACGTACCTTATTGAAATCAGAATTCGGGAATAGAAAAATAAAATAAGTGGAAATAAATTATCTATACATATGAAGTTCGTCACATAATAGAAAGTGAAAAAACGGATCAGCAGGATTTTTTTCCATTTTCATCAAGAATCATTGAAAACAGAAATTATAAAAATCGGGTAAAAATGTAAGAAGTTACATCAAAATTGTCAAAAACCCTTACTGACCCTAAGAAAAATCTTAAGCTAGCATGTAACAATAACCGACTCAGCATGTCGGTCTAGAGGAAAGCAAGGTGCATATTCATATCAATATAACATGTTCTCGTCCTGACATGAATGTGATAATGTAAAGTTCAGCAAACACTTCCCTTGTATTTTATGGTTCAGGACATTGAATAAAAAAAAAATCAAAATCATTTGATCGAGCGAAACTTCACAATATATACTCTTCAAAAAAAGAAACGCATAGACAAATATGTATGATTGAGATTTAATTTTTCTCTGTTTATGTCTATTTTAAGCAAAGGTGTTTTATGAAGCAATAACTCAATGCTAAATGATTTCAAATCAAGTGCAAAAAATTTGTTACTACTGATTATGGCGTCATTTCACGAAATTTTCGAAAAATAACGAAATTTACAAAAATCACCCAAAATATGAAAAAGAAAACGTTATTAATGGCCTTGATTATGTTCACCATAATTCGTAAACTTAAAAAAACAACGGAAATGAACCAATTTCCATGATATTCTGGACCATTTGCCCTTCAATTGTCCGTTCGAAAAAATACGAAATCGGTGTTTCTTTCTGGAAACTTCCCAGAAAAAGAAATTCTTAACTTTATACAAATTGAAAATCTCCCCTCTCGGGCCTTAGCATTGATAACCATCATTCAAATTGTGGTTGGTAGATAGATCATGATGCATATCAATATGGTTCGGTCTAAAAAATCAATAAAAACAATTACCAACAGAGAATTTGCTTCAAAAACAAACACTTTCAAACAAACGGAAATTGCCCAATTCAATGGGGAACCAGAGTGAGTTATCTTTTCATAACCAATGTAGGTAAGGGAGATAATAAATTTGTCGCCCTTTTAACCTGAGGACAAAAGAGAGATAATTTAATTATCTCCCTTACCTACATTGGTTAGGAAAAGATAACTCACTCTGGTTCCTCATTCAATAGAAAATTAATGTTCATCATACCGGCTAACCAGTAAACTTGGTGCATAAACTTTTGATATTATACAGCCACGCTGGAATGCACCCATCCCCTCTTCGTGTGATTATTTTGGGTAATTTAAAACTTCATCTATCGAAAAATCAAACTTTGAACAATTTTTATCAAAGTTGAGGCCCCAGAGGGGACATTTTCAATTTTACCCTTATTTGTCCCTGTTCACTGACGTGAACGTCGAAACATTAAAACCAACAGTCTCATTTGAAAGAATAGATATGGAACAACTCACCCAGTTGTATAAAGTTAAATTTTCTTTTTCTGGAAAGTTTCCAGAAAGAAACACCGATTTCGTGTTTTTTCGAACGGACAATTGAAGGGCAAATGGTCCAGATTATCATGGAAATTGGTTCATTTCCGTTGTTTTTAAGTTACGAATTATGGTGAACATAATCAAGGCCATTAATAAAGTTTTCTTTTTCATATTTTAGGTGATTTTTGTCAATTTCGTTATTTTTCGAAAATTTCGTGAAATGACGCCATAATCAGTAGTAACAAATTTTTTGCACTTGATTTGAAATCATTTAGCATTGAGTTATTGTTTTGTAACACTTTTCTTCTGATTTAATATCAGTGATGGGGAATATCTACAGTTAGCCTACTGCAATCAATAGAAAGCTCTGGTAGATCAAGGTCCGGGTCGGGTCAGGGAAAGTAGGGCCGCAGAACTCTAAAATGATCAAGAGGTTCGAATTGACGAACACTCTTGAGTTCCCCCTTTTATACCAAATTTCCCCCTTTGTTTAGAATAATTAGAACACGACCTTGGACTTGTTTATGTAAATTTTCCGTTGGTCAGCAGATTTGCTTAAGTGTAAACTAATTAATCACGATATTTTCATAAAATGACCAAGAGTCAGTATGTTTAATGAAAGCAAATGACATCAAAATAGTTCAAATTACGGTCACCCATACCATAATTTGTTTACCATGCGTGATCTTTACATATCAGTTACTTGAAGTGGTCACTACATATCATGACAACCAATTTGAGTGGACATTTACAAGGTCAATTATTAAGTACAAGTATTACCTGACTTGTGAGAACTGAATTTTATATTTTTACTAATATTGAACAAAATAAATAGAAAAGCAATTTTTTTTGTTACAATAATTGCTCCCCCTTGGAAAAAGGAGATTGTTCTACCAATCTTTAAAATTATGGTACGTGAATAAGTTACATCAATGAGAAACAACTCACAATTTAAACACATCTTGTTTGTGTTTTTTTTTTTTTTTTTTTTTTTTTTTTTTTTTTTTTTTTTTTTTTTTTTTATATATATATATATATATATGTATAATAATAATATATTTTAATAGTACATATATTGAAAATGTAGCTTTAACATAAAAACACATAGAAGCATCATAACATAATATAATATTTAAATTCACAAAGACAATAAAAGGCAAATATTTACAATATATACAAGATCGATCATTGAGGAAGAAAAGAAAAACATAAAAATGAAATTAAACTTTTTAAAAGTGACATCGTTTATCAAACAATTTTTGTTATGACATTAGTCAACTTTTGAAAAGTAAAATTTCTTTTTAACAAGCTTGATTTAAAACTATATTCATGAATTTTCCCCTAAATTTAAAACATGTAATATACGTTTCCTCATTAAAAGGGGCCTCTGGGTCGTACCATTTTTTCTTGTGTCTAAACAATGTACATTTATGACAATGGCATCCAGCAAGAACCTTAACCTGATATTCATACAAGCACCTTGCTTTTCTATAAGCACGTTTGAATTTATCATAAGATATTGTGGGGTCATCTAATAAAGAAAGGAGTAACCTGCCTTGAATTGACCATTCTTTTGCAATTGTAGGGTATTGGAGCAGAGTAACCGGTAAATAAATGGCAGAAAACTTTCAACATTGTCAAAAGATAATTGACTAATAGGTATTAAGGATTTAAAATTTTCTTCAGATATATTTAGAAAAGAAGCTAAATTAAGGATTTGTATTAAAATATCTATCAAATGGTATTTGAACGTTATGAATAACACGTTGTCGTAAACATAAAAATGCTTCTGGATTGAAGTCATGAAGATTAATTTGATTTTTTCTAAATCTGCCTAAGGCTTGAAAATATTCGGCAATATCTATTAATTTTTGATCATTCCTTAATAAAACAATAGTTTTATTTTGAAAAATGCAATGGATTTCCATTTCGAGTTTCTTTGTCTTGGAAGGGATCTGAAATCATAGCAAAGAAAAATATATATATTAAATTTAAGGTAAAACTGGATATAGTCTTTTCCTGGGATTATCAGATGGTTGGTCATTAGAGCAAATGATCGTGTCAATAGGATATTTGACATTATGATGAAGTAATATTATGTAAACAGAGAACGGGTGTTTAAATATTGACCTTAACATCCACGCTTGATAAATGTTTAGCTCAATAACCTCGGGTACTTGTAAAGATTTGGACGAATTCTTATTTCTGACAAGGAAATTTGGATAGTGCACATGTAGTTTCGGGCAGAGATGATTAACCACTTTAAGATCATCAATGATATCTGGATAAGTTATATCCCAATATACAGGACACAAAGGTAATTTCATGATTGGAATAGAAATGCATTGAAATCCAGAAGTTATTTCTAAACATAATTTAGTATGCATATTGGTTCGTTTTGTGGATTTTATTACGAGAACTATTATAAATAGTAAAGAAATGAATACGAATGCAAAAATTCCGTGATCCCATTTGAGATTAGCGTTTAAAACATCGGTCCAGGAGGAAGGCAATTCTGTTGTGGGGTATTCGAATCTAAAATTTGGAAGAGTTGTAGCTTTAACTTGAACAGGTTGATAAAGTGCAATAGCAGCAGAAATTATTCTGAATTTATAAAATAACCAAATACAAAATATCATGTTGAGTGAGGAAATAACTATGGCTATTATTGAAAAAATATCTTTTTTTGTTGGCCATTCTTGAAAATCCAAGTCAATTTGACCATCTAGCATGGATTCAGCTAGTGTTGAATATACGACATTTTCTTTTTTAACTCTGGAAGCCAATTTCTTCAAACTAAGGTCATACGTGTGGTCATTTGCAAAGATATGATCCATCTTGTTTTTATAAATTGTGAAATTCGGCAAAGAAATAGATATGGGATTTTGATACGTAGTGTTACCAAAAATATTTTTGATTTTAGTGTTGTCAAAGAAATGTTACAAAACAGCAAGATTAATTGGATGTAATTTAGTGAAATCTGAATCATTATCTTTACAAGTGGATATACGAGTTGAAAAATATGTTGAATTTGCAAGTAAGGCACAGTGACATGGAAATTTAAAAATACAAAAGGAGCAACCTTCTATTGTTTTATTTCCATCTTTACATTGTAAATGTAAAGGATTCATTTTATAAATCAAAACCGTTGTGCGCGATATTTCTTTAACCTGTGGTTTAATAACAGAAGGTAAAAATTTAAAATTACAAGACATATTGATTTTTTCTTTATTATCTTGGAAAATATGAAGTGCACATTCCGTTACATTTGAGGATTTAAATGAAGAACTAATGTCGCAATGTTTTGGATTAAAACCTTTGCATTTATCGATATCCCTAGAATTAAGAGTATCATAATAATTTCCGTCTTTTGTTATTAAAAGATAATCAGGTAAATCTAAAAGTTGAGTTGCATGATTTGTAGACTGATTTACTTCAACCGGGAAAGAATGTATTTTATAAGTGTTAAAAATTTTGCCATGTGTTGTTATTGGAAATTTAACTGACAAATATAGTTTGGAATCGTTCCTTAAAACAACATATTGTGCGTAATTATAATAATAATTAGGATTGGAAGTTAATACTTTATATCCTATGTACTTCGTATCAAGAATGACCTGAATATCATGAACGGTTTGTTGTATAACATTAGGTTTTAAGAGAAGAGGTGAAAGTTTACCTTCCACTAAATTAATAACAGCAGTTTTTAAATCAGTTATATAATTTTGAAGGACTGTTGTATCTTTATGTTGGTTTGACAGTAATTCGAAGTAATCAGTGAAATGTTTTTCAATATTACGTAAATCTCTTTGAAGTAAATCTGTTATAAAAGAAATTGCACGTTTGTTTTGTTTTATACCCTGAACAGCATTTTCGACCCTTCCATTTATCTGCTGAACAAAGGATGCAAAATTACCCCCATATTGTTTTAAGGCCGTGGTTATTTTATTATCTTGTTTTGTCAAGGCATTTATATGTGTAGCTAATTTTCTAAGGTCGCCTTCAGTTGCAAGCCCAAAGACGCCTGAAAATATGGACCCTACAAATGGCAGAAGACTACGTTTAGACTTCTTAATTAAGGACATATTTAGCTGAGGTACCATTGCCTGTATTAACAATTTTGTATCTTCTATTTGTGAATTCATATATGTTCTCATATTATTCATTTGCATTATAACTTTCTTATATTCTCTACAATTATTTTTCACTTGTGATGGGCATTGTATTAAATTATGTTGAAATTGCAAATACATAGGAATTTCATAGATATGTGTCCAATAATCAGTTGCAAAATCAATATCTGGTTGCTTTTCAAATATTACTCCATAATTTATTCTTTGTTCGTCGGCAATTGAACTTTGCAAAAGCATGGAGACTAGGAAAATCTGTAGAAACACAAATCCAAATCTTGACATACCTAAAATATAAAAGAAGGGGTTAAATTTGTTGCATGCGGCCGAAAAAAATAGGAGGACAATTTTGAAAAGATATGCAAGTGGAATGTGTTTACTGATTAACCTGTGTCTATAGCTTAAGAACTAAGTCAATATCTTCGACGACGTCTTTTATGTGCACGTATTCTGGCTTTGTCAGCATGGAATGCCGTTTTCAAAGCTTCTGTTATGTTTTCCTGTGGTTCCCAACTTGGGGTTGAATTATCTTTCCATTTTACTAAATATTGTTTTTTTCCTGACACCCATCTTGTCTTTAATAACTTAGTTACTTCGTACCATTCATTTGTTCCATTTTGAACTTTATTGTCATTATTTTTCGTAACATTATGTCCATTTCGAGTTTGAACCCGTTGATTATTTTGATTTAAATTGCCATTTTGAATCCTTTGACCATTATCTCCGTTATTATTATTTCGATTAATACGCGGAGGAGGTCTAAAGTCCCGGGGATCTTTAAATTCTCGTAGCCTATTTGCATGAACAAAGGGTTTTATTGGTCTAAGAGTTTGTAAATTTAATAATTTGTATATTAAATTATGTCTGTTCTCTATAATGGAATAAGGACCTTCCCATTTAGGTTCTAATTTCTTTTTCTTGCCTTCTTGAACTTTTTGTACTTTTAACAAGACACGGTCTCCTACTTTATAATTAGGCTGTTTTGGGGATTTATCAAAGTATTCCTTACTTTTGTCCCTAACTTTTTGAACATTTTGTTTAGCTAACTCGTGAATAATTTTTATTCTATTAATCAATTAATCTATGTATTTTTCTGGGACTGTAGTTATTAATTCCTCCGGGATCAAGGAAGTATCTATAGGCAAAGGCATTTCTTTCCCAAACAACATATAATATGGAGAAAATCCGGTCGATTGAGTACATGGGCTCATACGGAACGCCATCATAATGCTGGGTAAGATATTTGGCCAATTTGTTTGCTCTTTTGAACAATACGCTCTTAATGATTGAGCTAATATAGAATTATATCTTTCACAATTAGCATTAGTTTGTGGATGATAAGAGCTCGTAAAATGCTGTGTTACATTAAACATTTTACATAAAATATTAACAATTTTTGACATATTAGATTGATGACGATCTGAAACCAAGTACCTACATGCACCATAACGAGTGAAAATTTGTGAATATAAAATGTCGGCTATTTCTTCGGCTTCTTGAGTTTTCATTGGAAATGATTCACACCATTTAGATAACGAATCTGTAACTAAAAGAATATATTTGTATCCTTTTGATTCTGGAATTCCACTAAGGACATCCATATGCCAACGAGAAAATACATCGTGAATAGGCAATGGATTCAACAGTGCGTCTTTTGCTGTTGTATCGCGTTTAACAGTTTGACATATTAAACATGAGGTGACATAATCATATACATTTTGATACATTTTCGGCCAAAAATATTTCTGTTTAATTGCCTCATATGTTCTTTGTACTCCAAGATGTGAACCACCTGCTTTTTGATCATGATAGCTTAATAGAATATCATTTCTAAGGGGTTTTGGAGCTGCTATTTGTTTAATTAATTGATATTTTGAAGTTTTAGTTTTTGATCTTGGTTGAAAGAAATGATACAAAGTACCATTTAAAATTTCATACTGATTACTTTCATAAGGAATTGCTTTTGCTCTCTTTCTATCAGTTGGCAAGTTTCCATTTTCTAAATATTCAATGATCGGTCCAAAATAAGGACATTGTTTTTGTAAGTTAGATAAATCATCTAAAGCTGAAATTGTAATCGAATCATTTTGATTTTGAATTTGTTGTAACGTTTCACCTGGAAAAAGAAATGTTTTTTCAGTATAGTGATTATTTTTCTTAGTCTTGTTTTTAAGATCTTTCTTATCATAATCCCTTCTTGATAAAGCATCACAATGTTGATTACGTTTCCCTGGCCTATGAACAACTTCAAAATTGTACTCCTGTAATTTTAAAGACCACCTAATTAATCTGGTATTTGTATGTTTTATATTACGTAACCAACATAAAGCTGAATGATCTGAATAAACTACAAATTTGTTATTTGCCAAATAAACATGGAAATAGGATATTGCTGAAACAAGGGCTAATAATTCTTGTTCTGTGACAGAATAATTTTTCTCTGCAGGTGATAATGCTCTACCGCCATATCCAATTACATGTTCTTTATCATCATCGCCAATTTGTGAAAGTACATAACCAATTGCTTGTCCTGAAGCATCACAAGCAAGTATAAATGGCTTGTTAAAATTTGGATAACCTAAAACAGGAGCCGTGGTCAAAGCTCTTTTAACGTGTCAAATGCTTTTTGACAATCTGATGTCCATTTAAATAAAGAATCTTTAGTTAAAAGTCTATTTAAAGGACTTGCTATTTTTGCATAGCCTCTCACAAATTTCCGGTAATAGTTACAAAGGCCAAGAAAACTACGTACATCATGTTAATTATTTGGAAGTGGAAATGTTTCTACGGCTTTTATTTTTGATATATCAACTTTAATTCCTTCTTTTGAAATTATATGTCCCAGGTACAAAATTTCCGGCTTAGCAAATTCACATTTATTTGGTCTTAATTTCAAATTTGCGTCCCTAAGACGTTTAAATACCAAGTCGAGATGATTAAATTGTGATTTAAAATCTTCGGACCAAATAATTACATCATCTACATAAACCAAACAATGTTTCCAAGTGAGACCTTTTAAAACATGTGTCATTAAAGATTGAAAACTTTGACAAGCATTATTTAATCCATAGGGCATTCTTTTAAATTGATATAAACCTTCATGGGTAATAAAAGCTGTCTTTTCTCTAGAACTCTTTTCTACCCCCATTTGAAAATATGCAGAGGTTAAATCTAATTTAGAATAAATGGTTGCATTTGCCTGGCCTATTGCATCAAAAACATCATCTAAACGCGGCAGAGGATAAACCTGAAATTTTGTAATTTTATTTAACCGCCTAAAATCAATGCAAAAACGCATTTCACCAGAAGGTTTCCGGACTAATAAAACAGGAGAACTGTATTCACTTTTTGAAGGTTCAATTATGTCATATTTCAACATTTCATCTACCTGTTTTTGAATTTCCCGTTTAGCAGCGGGTGTAGTTCTGTATGGCCTAGATTGAACAGGTTTGGCATCTCCGGTATCTATTTTATGTTCATAAATATCTGTTTTCCCTAATTCTTTTATACAAGTTGCAAAAATATCCCTATTGTTGTTTAAAAATTGAACCAGTTGTTCTTTTTCAGTGTCATTCAAATCTGAATTGGATAAATTAAAATCAATTTTAGTAGATTTATTGTCAGTGACCTTAACAGAACAAACATCTTGATCTTTATCTGTTTGTTTTCGATCTAGATTAAATACATTTTTCGGATCAATTTCACTAATAGCGGCTAAAATCAAACCAGCATGAAGGTGAATTGGGTCATTTGTAGGATTTAAAACCTGTATATAACAATTATTATTGTTATTATTTTTAACCAAACATTTTGCTGTTAAAAATTTATGTCTTTTATCTTCTATTGGTTCTAGTAAGAAAGTTTTAAAAGGAACAGCTTTAGATAATCTTACACGAACATTCGCGATTGAATTTGAAAGTATGGATGTTTGTTTTGAAATTCGAGCATAGCCATTTGAAACTCGTATGATATTGACTTTTACAGAATCTCTTATCAATGATAAAGTATTATTGTTCCAGTTTAAGCAAGCATGATTGTTTTTACAAAAATCAGTCCCCAAATGACGTAATGCAGGAATAATGTAAAATTTTTGTTTTAGAGAAATCCCACCTAGTTCAAAATCAATTTCAATTGTTCCTTTTACAGGGTATGTTCCTCCTAGTGCACCCACTATTTGAGAAATGTCGGGGTTTTTTAAAGATTGATTCCCGTATTTTGATTTTAAAAATATCTTTTCGCTAATTGCCGAGATAGACGACCCTGTATCCAAAAGTGATCTCAATTTAACGTTTCCTATAGAAACAGGAATCAAGCATTGATGCATTCGTGTAGTAAAAACATTCTTTTCAATTTTTGGATCGATATCTGAAACATTTTGTTTTGATTTCTTTACCTTTTTATGCCCGTTCGAGGGAAAAACTTGAGCGGGCGCAAATTGCTATTGTTTGACAATCTGCGAGACGATAGACAGACCCGTGAAAAATGACCCACTTTGTTACATAGGTGACAAATAACACCGCGGGCGGGACATTGTGAGCGACTTTGGCAAAATCCATTAAAATAATAGCATGAACGGGGTAAACGTTGATGTGTAAAATCGGGACGGAATGGTTGCCGAAAGTTTCTAACTTGCCTCTGAGAATTTCTTGGTCTGAAATTAGTATTCATTGGTCGTGGTTTATTGAAACTGGGGTTTGTGTAAGAAAATTGGGGTCTTGTTAAATAAAATGTGGGTTGCTGTGCAAAGACAGGCGTTGAATATGGTTGTTGATAATACGCCATTTGTTGATTGTCAGATGCCATTGTTATAGGGGTTTCCTGAATCGCATTTACACCCTTAATTTGCTCTTTTAGGGCCTGAATTTCCTCCAAAACAGTTTGATTGAGGGAATTGACAGAACCCCCACTTGAATTGATGGCTTTTTCTGCCAGAATTGCACAATGCCTTAATTCCTCGATATTTTTGGGCTCTTTAGTCATGACTATGGTTTTAAAATCAGCCCTTAACCCATTCATTGCAACAGCTAATAAAATATCATCGGAAATATTCCGATTTGTTGGCAATTTTAATAATCTACTTAAATAGTCAAGTACAGACTCGTTCCGCCCTTGATGTGTTTGTAAAATTGTCAAATCTAACAAATGTTGTTTGTCTTTAAATCGGTCTTTAAATGCCGTTATTAACTCATCAAAATTTGATTTTTTTGTATCTTGTATGGTATCATACCAAATTTTTGCATGTCCCTCAAGATGAAAAGGGAACGACTCTGCACTTTTTTTCTTAGATAAATCATAAAAACTACAATATTGGTTAAAATTTGATAACCAAGTTTCAGCGTTTTGGGAAGAATCCCCTTTGAACTTTTCAATTTTCAAGGATGATGTAATATTAAAAATGTTCATAGTTGTCCTACCTGAGTTTGAAATATTAGGAGAAACTATAGTTGAAGTTGTTGTAGGCACTATTGTTGTTGACACTGTAGCTGAAGATGTTGTAGGCAGTATTGTTGATGATGAAGGAACTGTCGTGGAATGCGGCGGAACTATATGTGATGATGTTACCGGAACGGGTTGAATTACTGCCGGTATCGGTGTAGCTGAAGATAGTATGGATGTTGAAGTTGGTGGCGGAGCCGGTCCTAAAGGTGTACTTGAAACCAGAGATGGCACCGTCTGTTTTACTATGGTTTTTGGCTGAAATGTATCTTTGGGTAACTGTACCTCTTTAATGGGTGAAAAAACTGTCCTCGACATGTGTCCTGTAGGCGTTGACGGTGACCTTCTATACACCGGAGGCGAATTAAATGGAGCTAGAGGGATCGTCTGTTGTTGGCTGAATAGATCCGGTACTCTTCTATTTGGCAAAAGGTTAAATTGTACCTCGTCGTCTTTTTGAATCACCTCAAGCTCTGCTAACAAATCATCCAATTTTTTGTGTTCTGCTGCCCTGCTGTAGCTTACTGGCGTTTTTCCCTGACCTTTATACATTCTGCACCATCTTTTGTAACACTTTTCTTCTGATTTAATATCAGTGACGGGGAATATCTATAGTTAGCCTACTGCAATCAATAGAAAGCTCTGGTAGATCAAGGTCCGGGTCGGGTCAGGGAAAATAGGGCCGCAGAACTCTAAAATGATCAAGAGGTTCGAATTGACGAACATTCTTGATTTCCCAATTTTATACCAAATTTCCCCCTTTGTTTAGAATAATTAGAACACGACCTTGGACTTGTTTATGTAAATTTTCCGTTGGTCAGCAGATTTGCTTAAGTGTAAACTAATTAATTACGATATTTTCATAAAATGACCAAGAGTCAGTATGTTTAATGAAAGCAAATGACATCAAAATAGTTCAAATTACGGTCACCCATACCATAATTTGTTTACTATGCGTGATCTTTACATATCAGTTATTTATATTTATACTTGAAGTGGTCACTCATATCATGACAACCAATTTGAGTGGACATTTACAAGGTCAATTATTAAGTACAAGTATTACCTGACTCTTGAGAACTGAATTTTATATTTTTACTAATATTGAACAAAATAAATAGAAAAGCAATTTTTTTGTTACAATAATTGCCTCATAAAACACCTTTGCTTAAAATAGACATAAACAGAGAAAAATTAAATCTCAATCATACATATTTTGTCTATGCGTTTCTTTTTTTGAAGAGTATATTTTAGATAATTAGGTCAAACATTTATGAACAGAAAATGTCAAACATACCAGTATGAAATATATCCTGTATTCAATGGTTGATAAAATATTGTCTTCAATTTAAAAAATATTTGGTCAAGCAGCACTCTAATTTTTATCCATAAACCAAATAATCACATTTTTTAAGATAATAAGTGAGCGTACGAATCAAGCAAAACAGAACATGACTCGGTCGCGAGATTCACCGCCACAGGTGAGATTCGAACTCACAACCCCAGCGTCGACAGGCTAGTGATCAGTAGTAGTCATGACAAACTACCTAGACCCCGCGAGATTCAATGTGTCCGGTGGGCAAACAAGAGAACCACTCTTTGAGGATGGTGACATCTTATAACATGAAGCTAGAAACTCCCAAGAGCCTATATCGCTCACATGAACTTCACCTGTACAACAAAAGTACAAAATACAGCAGTCATCTTCAGGTAAAGTAGAATATACACAGGTAAATTTCTGAAAGTGGTCATCTTAGTTGATAATTTGGAAATACAATGTACCAAGAATTCTGAAAGAGGACAAACGGGGGTCTATCCAAGCTACCAAGATTGGTTCTAATTGGTTCAGTGGTTTCAGACAAGAAGATCTTTTTTTTAAATTATGTAAGCTACATGTATAAATACGTCCATGATTAACTTCTTCAATATTTGACACGCCCATTTATTGTATTGGATACTAGTATTGGAATTTTACGGATATCAAGTACAAAAAGGGGAGAGAGGGTTCCCATCCTCCCCAAGTTTGAAAATATACATAAAATGTGTTTGTTTTCACAAAGACAACAAACTGAAACAGACTTTCAAATGTCTAAGTATATGTACATGAAATATATAAAGGCTTTAATTAAGACGATTCAACATACCAAGAAACTGTCACAGATATTAGACCTAGTTTCGCTCCCTTTCTGAATGATTAAACGTCACTAGCTCAGTGGGAAATATGAAAGTGTACTCTATTTCTCCCTGCTAATATACATTAAACAAGTGTTTTTACTCATAGTCGTAGGCCTAGAACTGCATCCTGGAAATAAATTGTACTCTCGTTTTTCGCACTTAAGATTTTTATTACATAGAGAAGGGAAAATCTAAAACAGGTAGTCGAGTGACTGTTCAACCTACATATATATTTCCTAAGACTAATAGTATTTTTATTCCAAGATCTTTCCAAAAAATAATATCAAAAGTTTTAACGTGTTTAAAGGCTTATTCTTAGTGATGGAAGTATTACTAATACACCATAATTTACGTTTGGAATAAATTAATTCGGGAAAAACAAACGAACACATTTATTTGAAAATAAAATATAATTAATTCATACATCCAGTAAACCATGTCAGAATACTAGGTACATAGCATGAATTGTAAAAATTACTAAAGTTTAAAATAAGCCATATTTCTCGAGACTCTTCTTACAAGTAGTTCACATCATGCTCTGTTATTCAAATTATATAAGATCTCTGCCAGACAGAGGAGCGGATGGTAAGCGGATGGTAAGCACTGGCTAAAGGAGATGAAAATTTCTTGATCGAAAAAAGAACCTATTACATGTAGTTGGTGCAAAAGTAGTGAATCCGATACTCCCCTCCCCAAAAATACACAAATTCGTCACATTTATAATTAATACTTTGAAAATAACGCCATTCCATTCGATAATAGAAGCACCAAACAGAAATTGTTACAAAATGACTGACGCTGTTCTGAGGAAAAAATTTATTGAATTGAAGATATATTTGAGAATATAAAATCAATTTCTTTTTTGTTTGGGGGGGGGGGGGGGGGGGGGTTGGTGTAAATAACTTATGGAATAATTTCATACATTATTTATATCTAATCTGATCCACCGAAATTGTTTTGGTATGTTTATTCAAGCATTTTATCAAGTTATTGATTTTTATTTGGCCATACAAATAAAATTAAAAAAACGTGCAAACTGCCGCACACAGCAACAACAATTCGCCGTAAACTGTAGTATTATAAAGTTCTATAATTTTGCAAAAATCTCGACTGATTTTGCTTAATATGGTTTATAATAATTTCGGCTGATAACATCGATTGTAAAGTTTGATTTACACCAGACACTAGAGAAAGACTGAATACAAAACTTTGCGAAAACGGGATGATTTTGACTTTCCAATCGTCAATTTCCCATGTTTGAGCGGAAACATTCAAGAGACGCCGGAGTGTATATTTCACATCTCTTTCCTTGTTCTCCGGAGTTTGTCAGTTTTTTTTTTATTATTATTATTATTATTTCCCTCTCCTTCGAATATCCCTTTGTTATTTTCTTGATTTTACTTACTTACACAGGAATTGATCGCGAAACAAACGCATAAAGCCTGTTAGACATTACGGAGATACATAAGTGGGCAACATAATTATGAATATTTTATTATTACATCGTTTGTTTGACCTTTGAATTCCCCTCATAGAAACATTTTTTCATCATAAAATTAATAAGGATTCTTATGAAAAATATCTTTTAATCTATCCTAGAACCACTCGTTTCGTTGATCGGCTTATCCGTTGTACATTGATCCACAGTGATACATATGTATTTAGTAAGACAGTTTGATTATAGGGTGAAATATTATCAGATGTATGACATGCAATTAGTAAAGTTGATTATAGGATAAAATATTATAATTTCAAATATACATATAGCACTAAGGTTACTAACTTTGATCATAAAAACTGCACGCAAGGTAAATATCAGTATCTACTTTTCAAAAGCCAGACGGTTACGTGTGTTGATAAAATAATAAGAGGTTTTCATTTTGCCACAAAATCATTAGTCCAGCGCGAAAGGATGTCGCTTGCAAATGAGCATGCAGGAGATAATAGGTATTTTATTACGCCGAATTTAACAAAATTTTATATAACTTTTTCTATAAACCGACTGTTTTGATTGCATATGCTTTTCTTCGATTTTGTTACCCTTTAATTTTTTCAATCTTTAAAAAGGGTTTCGCAAGTAGGGTTTTCAACAGTTTGTTATTCAATCTCCTCCAAATGCTATGTAAATGCCGATATGCGATATGACACAATGTACATGAATTTTCACAATATTTTTTATAATGTAAAATATTTTTGCTACATTTCTTCGATGTTTCCCTTGTTTTGTGTTCTACTACAACACAGGATCTCTAAATCATTGATAACGCCTCTATGTATATGTAAGAGAATGTTTGACTATGTGGTACTTAATCATGAAGGTAATCTTTTTCTTCATGATTAAGTACCAGCGTTAGCGAGTACTTATCATGAAGATAGGGATTATCATTCTCTTACATCCCAGCTCCTTTGTTCTTACAGAGGTGATCTGAGACGTATCTCTCCTGCCAAATCACCCCAACAAGAATTCTTTGTTACGTTTAAAGATGGGGGGGAACAATTTACTCAAGATTAAAACTGAGAGAATTTATGTAGAAACATAAATCACATAATCTCTACTGAGATTCCAACCTAGCACCCTTAGTATGTTGTCCAGACGTCATAACCACAGACTACGGAAGCCCGCACGAGGAAGTGTTAATTTTACCTATATAAAAATTATGTCATGGGTTCCAATGGGGTATACAATATAATATATATATAAATATCTATAACAGACACACCGCGTCCTCGTGGGATAACTATGACCCAAACAAAGGTCAAACTTTGACTAGTCTGAAAATTACTAAACATGTACTTACGAAATACCACGAAAATTTACCGGCCAACTGCTTGCCATAAACCGAATTCACTGATTTATTTCACCTACAGTACAACAGACGATTCGAAAGGTTACTTAAAGTCCATAGGTTTTTCTCTTAAAGAATTGTATCCAATGACCCGGGCAGCCTCCAAAATGGCTGCAACGTTCGAACACAGGACCTTATATGAAGATTCACTTTTAAATCATATGGTTTGAAAATGGTGAGCCAATTGGAACCAAATTTTGCAGCAATGATCTTTAGATGGTCTCTATCAAAAGTATATTCAATGTCCTCGCCCGCTATCAAAGATGGAGCCCTACCACAGTCGAACTAAGTTTAACATATTACCCTATGGGAAAATTCAATTAAACTTCTCCGAAATCAGTGGACCAATTGGAACCCAGCTTGGCAGCAAAGGTCTTCTTTCAGATATGTATCCGATTACCCTGTCCCCTATCCAGGATGACCACCAAAGATGAACGTAGTTTAACATAGGACCCTATGCGAATATTCACCTAAAACATTTCTTGTCTGAAATCAGTGAGCAATTTGGAACCAATTTTGGCAAAACCAATTGGAACCCAGCTTGACAGCATTTTCCAGACTGCCAATAATGATTCACATAGTCAAACAATTTATTTTGCTTTGGTCTGCAAATGATATCTAGGTGAGCGATACATGCTCCTTGGAGCCTCTAGTTTGTTAACTTTTTAAATATTTACAGGGGTAAACACTAGCATGTTATATGATTTAAAGTGGTGTAAATAAAACAGCTATGTAAATGATTTTGCATTAATTGCAATGTGACAAACTACATTAACTATTAATAAAATTTATTTTATATAAGCGTTGAAGTTTCTATACCATTTCAGAAGCAGTGTAATTACTTCTGAAGTATTTCTACGCAAAACCCAGACGAGTTTAATGTTTCTTAGTCTGATATACCCTTTAAACAAATCAATACCTACTAATTATCCTTGTATGCTCATTTATTTCTCATATGGCAACAATTATGGTGAAATCGGGCAAACAAAATCCGACAAAGTTATTATAGACAAACAAAACTTTATCACTAAATTGAAGGTCAAGTCATTTCTTAACAAAAGTCACCGTTTTGTAATTCACTGCCAGATGGAAATAAATAATTTTGGTTTTGAATTTGTAATTACATTTGTACTGTATATTTTAGATGATTTATTAAGAAAAATAACTACATGTACATTGAGTTTATAGCTTGGCTATAGTTACGAAACTTGTGTTGCTTTTAACCCTGTGCTACAAAACATACCATATTAAAATCATATGACGGGTACAGAATCTGCAGTTTTTTTTTATAAAATATATATATACCGATTTAAGTGCATATTTTCGACATGTTAGAACAAATGTTTACATACTCGCCAATCATAATTGAACGAACGTAATCTAAAAAGAAATGTGTATTGTGTGGAATTAATCTTAACGGAGATGAAATTATAGACACAAAAGATCCTGGAGAGAGTGCCATGATAATTAATACTGATACAACAAATTAAAAATTTTGTTAATACATGTTACAGTTATTTATGTTTCAACTTCTATATAATTGACTGAAAACGGTACTTAGTAATGTGGAGCAGTATACTTGTGGATGTTTTGATATATCCGTTCTAACTACGACATATGGTGGTAAAAGAGATCTTGCTAAAAATAGTATAAATAAGATCTGTATTTTCTAATTGCAAAAGTTTTGGGACTTCAATGCAAATCATCTATATAATAGAGTTATTTACAGAATGCGCTTAATAAGTTCTTTATAATGTTTTTATTGGACCTTAGGATCAGCTTGTCATGTACGGTGAAGGCTACACATTGTACTGCGACCTTGACCATTGTACTGCGATCTCATGATCATTGACCTTTATCTCATTCCTCCTTTCATTTCTAATATAAGCCCTGGTCGTAAGAACTAAAGGAAATACCTATAGGTAATAAGTATGTAACTTTAATTTTAAAAAGTGTATTTTTAGCATTGAAAACCCCGTTCGCATGCACGTTTTTACATTTATATGTATTTCTACATAGATGGGTAATTTGTACATGCGTGTGTACTAACCACTATAAATGTAGAAGAATTTTTACACATACACAAATTATATGGTATGTTCTTGTCAGAATGTGAACGCTCAAATATTACCCAATAATCCTATACACAGGCGATGAAGCAAAGAAATGCACATCTATGACAACATGCCTTCACATCAAACATGTACAATCCCATTCTCGTGCTGCTGTAATTTTGGCTGCAAGAAAGAATCCAAATTCCTATATATTTCATCAAATCAAATGTTGCTCCTCAAGATCACTTAATGTTTCATAAGTACAGTCTAAATATCTTTCAAGGGAACACACTTCCTTTTTATGGTATAATCCTATGGCTAATCCTGCACTTATGAAATCGGGGGAAAGGCGCTTTTGCCTTCATTGATTAGTCCGAGATTCCTCTGACGTCAAACAGCCAGGTTTATAAGACGTCAGAGAGAACTTCATATATAAAACTGGGAATTTTAATGCAATACTGATTGTAACGTCGATTCTGATTGGATAACGTTGAAAAATCTCATGGCATCAAATGCACAATTGATGCCATGAAATTATTTCGCAAGCGCAGACGTTACTTCCGACGTTTTCAAAAATTTCCGTTTTAAAGCGATATTTTGACACCTGCATTATAATGGAGATAACAGTATTTTATTTTATTATTTGACGGCATCAATTGATGATTTGATGGTCGGAAATAAATACTTTTACAATGTTTTACGAATTTCTTGTCTTTGGGATGACCGTCTAATTACTAAACCAAATAAAAGCATGAAAACAATATATAAAAATATTCCTTATTGGATACAGCTAGTCCAACGTTTGATGCAATTCTTCCCATTATGGTCTTATTAGGAGAAAAAATAGCCTCCTTAATACATCTAATTTAAAGCCTTTGAGAACAGTTTGTACCTTTATAAAAGAATCTATCATGCCGATCTGATATTTTTACATATATTGTGCCATTCTTTAAATTTTGACTTTGTAATCTTTGTAAATGTGTTTTCACGTTGACCCGTATGAGTGTAAATGCAAATAAATTTAAAATTATCATTATTTAATAAATTGTCATTATATGACCATAGATATTGGGAGAGCATGGTTAATGTATATAAAATTAAATCGTGTATTCATTCGTAGATGACAAACTCGGCGGGATCAATAGTATCAAGAAAAGAATGTTTCAATAAAATTGAAATCAAGGACCGTTTGGATTTTCTTTTTCGCTTTTTACCAGAAATGCAAACTATTTTCCGACAATTATGTAATGCACACCCGTCCCCTTTTCGCTTTCAAAATGTCTTAACACAAAACGAATAATATGAAAACAAATTCTCTATTCATATACTTAATGTCGAAAGGTATATTAAAAACTGTTTCTTCATAAATAAGAAGTTAGGCTTTACAGCTAAATATATTTTTACTCACTCGCATGAAATGATTATTGAAATATTTTTTTAATCGTTGTAAATACATGAAATATGCCGAGCCGGCTAAATGATTTTTTTATCAAATTTATGTAGAAACATAAATCACATAATCTCTACTGAGATTCCAACCTGGCACCCTTAGTATGTTGTCCAGACGTCATAACCACAGACTACGGAAGCACGCACGAGGAAGTGTTAATTTTACCTATATAAAAATTATGTCATGGGTTCCAATGGGGTATACAATATATGATATATATAAAAGTTTCATATTAAGAGTTGCGTTATTTAATGGATGACGTTGTACATTTTGTTGTTTTTTTTTTCTTTCTTACAAAGATCGAGAATAGAAACCAGAGGCTCACAGGAGCCGTGTCGCTCACCTGATAGTGTATTGCCTATTACATATATTCACCAGTTCCCACAGGGTTAAAATTTAGGCTATGTGGCCATCTTGGTTGATAGTTTGGGTCAACGGACACAATTGTGAAAGAGGACCATCTAAGGACCATTGCTGCTAAGTTTGGTTGCAATTGGCTCAATAGTTTCAGACAAGAAGATTTTTAAATGAATTTCCCCTAAGGCTCCTATGTTAAACTAAGTTTGGCTGTGCCAGCCATCTTGGTTGATCGTCCCTTTCATCGAACAAACTTCTGAAAGTGAACCATCTAAGGACCATTGCTGCTAAGGTCGGTTGCAATTGGCTCAGTAGTTTCAGACAAGAAAATTTTTTAATGAATTTCCCATAGGCTCCTATGTTAAACTATGTTCGGCTGTGGCGGCCATCTTGATTGATCGTCCCGTTCATCGGACAAAATTCTGAAAGAGGACCACCTTATGACCATTATACCACAGTTTTGTTCTAATTGACAAGTAGTTTCAAACAAGAAGATTTTATCTGAATTTCACATAGGGTCCTACGTAAAACTAAGTTCCGCTGTGGCGGCCATCTTGGTCAGATATCGGGACCATCGGACATAACGTTGGAAGGGAACTACCCAAGGATCATTTCAGCAAAATTTGGTTAAGACTGGCATAGTAGCTTCAGAGAAGAAGATTTTTAAAATTTCTACCCTCCTTTTTTCTATTTTTATCTTAGCTGCCATCTTGTTCGAAGGTCAGGGACACCGGACACAAATTTGGAAGGGGACCACCCAAGGACCATTCCACCAAAGTTTGGTCCTAATTGGCTCAGTGGTTTCTGATGACAATAATTGTGGAATTGGTGAGCGTTTAAATGTCAAAGAACGGCTAAAATATATAAAAGACAAACGCCAAACAAAACTAAATGCAAACAATAACAAATCAAAAAGTTAAAATGGCCAAAACATTGGGGAATTTTACCTTTTTTAATTTTATTTTATTATTATTTTTTTCAGTTTTGATTTTTTTTTTCATTTAGTTATTTTCTAAGTTTTAGTTATCCTTTACCCTTTTAACTGTTCACCCATTCCATATATATATTCCTTATATCAAATTAATCTAAATAATAAATCATAATTCAGTTTATTGATAAGTGAGTTGTATTATAACTGATTATTATTTTTTACAGAAAAGCACAATGATCTCAGTAAAAGTTCATATTTTTAGCTCACCTGAAACAAAGGGTCATGTGAGGTATTGTCATCACTTTGCGTCCGTCGTCGTCGTGGTCTGTAAACTTTTCACATTTTAATCTTCTTCTCTGAAACCACTTGGCCAATTGCAACAAAACTTTGCAGGAAATTCATTGGGCGGTATTTTACAAAGTTTGAGTATTTGGTGCTAATCCGATATTCAACATGGCTGCCCGTGCCAATTATGCTTTCTAATTGGCTGAAATTTCAAAAATCTTCTGAGAAACCGCTTGGCGGATTGAATTGTGATATTGTGGGAATGTTCCTTAGATGGTCCTCTATTTATTTTGAGTTTTTGGTGCGGATCCGAAATCCAAGATGGCTGCCACCCTGGAACATAGTTTAACAGAAAATCCTATGGGAAATACATACTTCCCAGAAACTGTTTCATACATTTAAACCAAATCCTGCGCAAATGATATTAGGATGGTCCTCTACTAATTTTGAGTTTTTGGTGGTGATCTGAAATCCAAGATGGAAGCCACCGTGTTACATAGTTTAACATAGAACCCTATGGGGAATACATACAAATAGCTTCTTCTCAAAAACCATCTCACACAAACATACCACATCATGCAAAAATTATTCTAATGTGGTCCTCTACTAATACATAGTTTAACATAGAACCCTAAGGGAAATACATACAAACATCTTCTTCTCAGAAACCGTCTCACACATAGACACCAGATCATGCAGGAATGATACTAGGATGGTTCCCTGTAAGTTTTGAGTTTTTGGTGCCAATCCGAAATCCAAGATGCCGCCACCGTGGAACATAGTTTAACACAGAACCCTATGGGAAATACATACAAACAGCTTCTTCTCAGAAATAGTCTCACACATTTAAACAAAATCATACACGAATGACACTAGGGTGGTCCTCTACCAATTTTGAGTTTTGGTGCCGATTCAAAATCCAAGATGGCCACCGTGGAACATTGTTTAACATAGAACCCTATGGGAAATACATACAAACAGCTTCTTCTCAGAAACCGTCTCAAATATTTACACCAAATCATGCAGGAATGTTACTAGGATGGTTCTCTACTAATTTTGAGTTTTTGATGCCAATCTGAATTCCAAGATGGCCACCACTGTGGAACATAGTTTAATATAGAACCCTATGGGAAATACACACAAACAGCTTCTTCTTAGAGACCGTTTTAAACATTGAAACCAAAACATGCTCAAATGATACTAGGGTAGTCCTTTCCTGATTTAGAGTTTTTGGTGCCAATCTGAAATCCAAGATTGCCACCACCGCAGAACTTAGTTTAACATGGAATGTTGGCAAACTTGCAGGATGACATCACGTTAATACTATGGCCTGGAGTAATTGTGCCTGAGCAAAAGTAATTAAAAGTGTATACGAGACAATTTTTTCTGTAATACATTAAGAGTTTTTTTTCCAATTGCTAATTATGTTTTTAAGACAAACTACGAGAAGAGCAAAATAATAAGCAAACATGTTAATACAAAAGGCATTAATATCTTTCACAATATACAGGTGATGTTTTACCTTCACAGCTATGACCAAGCTATATTTGGTATGCTAACATGATTGGATACCTTAAAGATAATCAATAAAAAAAAATACCAATCGTACTTGCAAAGAAATGCTGGTGTTATTAATATTCCATTTAATGGCTTTGAGTTTGAAAAAAAAATGCTATAGTGATTCTGTTACATGTTAGTGAAATTTTTTTTGTTTTTGTTTTTTTTTCAAAAATGGACCTCAAAATGAAACTAAATATTTGAAAACGTCGTTGTTGAAATATCTAAATGCTAAAATGGAAAACCCAAGTGATCAGAATGCAACGCTTAACAGTACTGGAAACTACTACACAACGACATCCTCGACTCTTTTATTAAAATGTCAATTATACTTTGCTCTACCAGTCATGGTTGTGATATTCACTAGTGTAGTTATATGTATAACTGTCATAGTAGTTCTGGTGAAGTCAAAATCAGGCAATTTCTTCAAATGGAATGTTGTGGACAGATTTTCTATGTACAATGCTGTTGGTGATTTGCTGTTATACGCAGCACAATCTGCATTTGGTATAAACAGAGCTCTTTCTTCAGCACTATACAAGAGGAACATTGAAGGCTTAGTTTGCTCGATTCATGCCATATCTATTTTAGAGTTTGCGATTGCCCAGGAAATATTTGGCGAAGTTACCGCTGTTTATGCGTTTGTGCTTATTACCAAACAAAAGCACATCTCTTTTGGACGATATGATCATCGATTACTCGTTCCATTGTTCGGAATTCCTTTGATTATCTTGATTTTAGCTGCATATTTCGATCAATTTCGGCCTAATATAGCATAGTAAGTATGGATGTGGACTATCAAATGTGTAATTTTTATTTTCTGATTAATGGTAGAGTCTGCCTTATATTTTACAAAACAAAATAAAAATAAAATAGAACTTTTAAACTTCATTTTCATTTTCTCCCTTGAGTATAGGTTTTTTTAGATCAGAAAAATAAATTGGGCCATAGACATTGAAAAAAATTGTCAATGGTAACTTTAGATTTATTTAGAAATGGAGTTCCTCAAAATTTAAGCGCATTTTTAAATAAACCTGGCACAGACAATAAATTCAAAATCGACGGATTTAAAAGATACATTGAAATGTCAGAATGTTTCTGGTTTGGAGTATATTTTCTTTCTTTTTGGTATCGACTGGAAAAAATCTTGACTTTAATTTTATTAGCAGATTCTATCACAGGTTTTTCACACTTTTCCCGTTTAAACATAAAATTTTAAAATAACCTCGGGCCTTATAAAAACAACAGGCAGACTCGGCTAAAACTTGTTCATTGTCGAAGTCCTTGGTACGGTTATAAATGTGAAGACCAAAACTTAATTTTTTTTTGTATAATTCGTTTTCATTGGTTAAGCTCCCATGTGATTCCTATAGAATATTACTACCAAAACTGTAAAATGCGAGTTAAAATTATTACAATAGAATAGAGAATGGAAACTGGGAATGTGTCAAAGAGACAACAATCCGACGAAACCAACGGGTCTTCAACGCAGCGAGAAAATCCCGTACCCGGAGGCATCACATCACAATCATTTGTTGTACTAGATTATTTTTTCACTTTTTGACTTATTCTTGAATATTGATGATCGTAGATTTTCAAAATAAAGACAGTAAAGACTACATTATCTTACAAAACAAATATTGTCATTTTTGCATCATAATTACAAATAGCAAAATGAAAATTTAAAAACAGTGCTGATTAAATTACAAACTAAAATGTTCTTTTAATGTTTATTTTAGTTGTGGATTCAAGGAAGAACAAGGATTTATAACGTGGCATTTCCTGTTGTACTTTTCAATGATTTTTTTCTCCTTTATTTTCGTCATAGTCATATATGTTGCTTTATGGTGTTTTGTAAACAAACACAGCAAAGCAAATGCAAAATACATGAAGCAGAGCTCTGCAGTTAACTCAAGACGAGTGGCTTTTAAACTATCATTGTATGTAGCAGTATATGCTATTCAGTTCTGCGGACATATGGTGGAGGGACTGTGGACATCAATTACTACAATACCAGAGATGGGCAGGATTTTTATCATACTGATTTCTGCCAGTGGGGGTATAATGAATGGTATTGTGTTTTTGGCAATTCGAAGAGGTTAATGGCCGTTTCAAGGAAAAAAACATATACATACCAGCTATATTTACAAATGTAAATACTATTCTTTTGTTTTCAAGATTTTTCATCAAGAAAACCTGTACAGTGGTTTTGCTTACTGCAGATTCCATGATACCAATTTGGATACACAAGATGTACACGTTTCGCCCATTTACCGCTCATTAATTCTGTTCAAATTCCGAAGTGACCAAAAGGAAAAAGCAAATGCTATATGCTATACAACAGTGCGATACTCCAAACGAAGTGGGAGACTTGTAGGTTTTGATTTGCGATTTTCTCTTCCTCGGACCCTATGGGGAAATATTTTTTTCATCGAAAAACTCTATGAGAGTGACCAATAACCATCTCATATCATATATTTTATTATACACCGTGACAACACCCTATTAAATGACATATACCTCGTTCCTCTAGGGGAGTCATCCCAACCGCCAGGGGCGTTTCCAGGATATTTGAAGGGGGGGGGGCGTATAATAAAACTTGAGCTAAAAAACATAAAATATTTGTGAAATGCACTAAGGTAACGGTTCCTGACTTGGTGCATGTATATGCTAGAGTATGTGTTTAATTAATGAATATGATAAATTCATATTCAATACAATATAAGCAGATTACGATAGTTTTTTTTAAGAGGGGGCGTACGCCCATTACGCCCTCACCTGGACCC
This sequence comes from Mytilisepta virgata, assembly GCA_028015205.1. Lineage (NCBI taxonomy): Eukaryota > Metazoa > Mollusca > Bivalvia > Mytilida > Mytilidae > Mytilisepta > Mytilisepta virgata. The sequence goes on along the minus strand of CM051521.1, from coordinate 48,025,198 downwards.
GCCCCTGTCTCCCAAAGTCGATAATTTTGAAAATTTTCACATGCAATTAAAATCCATAGCTTTAAATCATATATTTTATAATTCTCCGTAACGCATTAAATGATGTGTACCTCATTCTTTCAGTAGGGTGGTCCTCACCCCCATATAATATCAATTATGTCCAGTTATCTCATAAACCGTTAAAACCCCCATCCCTAAACTATATGTTTTCTTATTCCCTATGGTACGTCGCACCAAGTGACACATACCTCGCTTTCCCGGGGTGTTATCACCACTCCCATCAAATCAATAATGTTCAATTATCTCATAAATTTTCGACGGTCAAGCGCGACGTCATAATGACGAAATGGCATAATAGCGGCGATAAGAGTGTTGCGTATAAACAGTACCGTAATTCGTCTTTAAATAATACATACTTCATTACTCAATGGGCGTCATTCTCACCCCCTTAAACCAATTATCTTGAATTATATAAAATTAAAAATCTGTAAGAAACCCGACACCTAAACCGTATATTTTCTTATTCCCCATGACAAGATGCATGAACTGATATATACCTCATTTAGCCCAGGGTTCATTCCTATCCCCTCGAATCATTAGTCTTTGATTATCTCATAAAGCATTGAAATCTCTGCCCCTAAATCATATATTTCCTTTTCCCCTATGATAAGACAAAAAGATTGATGTACCCCACCAAAAAAGGGGGGGGTCATCCTCGCCCCTCAAATCAATAATTTTTATTTTTTTTCAAAATCCGTAATAATGTTTATCCCTTTAACACGTTTTAATACGCAATGTTTTAATCTCATAAATGGACCATACACCGTAACCACATATATTTCTAATTGCCTATAAGGAGACGTATTAAATGATTGTACACATTGCCCGGGGAATAGGGGTATTCCCTCGTTAAAAATCGACAAAAGACATTGAGATGTTGGCCCTTAATTATAAACATTTTTATTCTTTGTGAAAAGCTCAGATATCCTCAAGAGTTCATGTCCCACCCCTTTAAGTGTCCTTGAATAGCTTCGAAACTGCTGGTCGCGATAATCATTATGCCCATGACAAGACCTACTAAATGCACAATTGGTATTGTTCTCGGGGATAATTTACTATTCCCGGAAGATAATAAATTGTTATATATCATAAAAAATTCTCCTGATTTTTATGGGGCTTGTTTATTATGTTCCTTGCTGGAAAATAAAAAAAAAATCACTAAGTCTTTCGATCCATTTCTGTCTATATCTGTTATCGTTTTTGAGATATAAGGTGACGCACTAATTCGGAATTGATGAATTTTTAAATAATTATTCCTCACGAAAAAACCCAACAAAATGTACTGCAGAATTTTTTGCTATCTCTCACCGTTTTCAAAATAAAAGGGTCAAAGGGGCTTCATTGATGCTTACCCCATATCCTTACATTTTTATATGTATATTGAATTTTTCCTCGCCCTAACGCAAATGAATGAAAATGAAAGAGAAAAATCTTGTTGTTATTGACTCCAGTTGGTAAAAGATCGACAATGTCACTTACCAAGAGAAGAAATTTTCTTTCAGGATGATATCTATCAAAAGATATATCGCTGACACTGATTTTGTTCTGTGATTTCGCGGGTGTTATAACGTAATTTTTAAAACTGTTAACCCGTCCATCTCAAACTCAAATGTAAATACATGTATATTTTTGTTAACCAGTTAAATGCATGTTTGCAGGGTATTGCTCCTGATGTCCTGTTTTGATGTATGATTTGTGCACATTTCGTCGATTTACGACTGATCAGTTGTGCTCAAGTCCTAATTAATATGTTCAGTAAAACCGAAACGATACCCCAATTCTTCCGTAAATGGTCGTTTCCGAGTGAAGATGACCGAGGTAAGATGAGGTCGCGTGCACTCATCTTCACTCGGTATGATATCCAATCAGCGCTTCGTTTTAATTGACCTAACTTCTTCCACAGGTAATTCATGCGCAAAAGTAGTTCCATTTTCACAATGCCTTCTAATTTACGATTTGTTTTAAATCTTCCAGTAAAATATTTAAAAAAGCACAAGTGTAAAAAACAAATGTTGACGGTTCCATTGATTGGTGTCATATAAGTCTTATATATTATGACCTATATATTTCATAGCGCTCAGTGATATTACCCTAGTAACGTATGCAAATTAGTTCTGGATGAATGGCGGGTCTAACGGGGGTCTCGATGGTGTAAGTCGAGGCTGTTTACGGAAGAAACAGGTACTTACATGCGTTGTTGGAAAAACCTGGGTGATCTTCCACTCGTGATAGAAATTTTTGTGTCTTTTCGCTCGTTCCGCTGCGCTCCACTCGCGAAAAGACATAAAATTTCTATCACTCGTGGAAGATCACCCGGTCTTTCCCAAGAACTTATGTAAGAACCTATTAATCTTTAAACAACAGATTCGCTTACTTGGTGTCCACCTGATATAGTTACGAATTGACTGAAATATTTTTCAGACTATGTAGAAAAACCTCAGTTACGTGGTGCACACTTATAAAATTGGCGTTGTCGATATGTATTTTATGTTAAAAATCAAAAGGTTTTAATTATAAATCTATACACAAAAGGAAGGATAAGGGGATCTATGATAAAATTATAGAGTTAAAGAGCAGTATTTAGAAGACATTACTCCCCCTAATATGTAATAGGTGTTTTTCCAAGAGTTTAAATTTTGTTTTTGTCTATAATGGAACCCCTCTTATATGTAATAGATGTTTTTCCAAGATCTTAAATGTTGTTTTTGTCTTGTTTACTTTGTGTGATATTCTATTGAAGTTTGTTTTCGGTGTTCAACAAGAACTATTTGTGAAAAAGATATTCGACGAATCTTTTTATTTGACCTTCTATGTTTTGCTCTCATATTATTTGAGCACCATCGAAGAGGTATTAAATCGTCAATCGCTTAGTTGAATACCACATCAGATTTTGTTTGGCCTTCGGGTTACCCACCACCACATGATAGCTCCAACTTCCGTACATCAACTGTAGATTTTTTAAATATTTTTAAAGAAATTATTCTGTTCTACAGTTATTTGTTCAGGCTATGTTGGGAACGTTTATTTGAGGGGCTGTAATTAAACTGGCATTAACTTTAACATGTATAATATAACATTGTCTTCATGCTAGACAAATTAAGAAACTGTTTGTTGTGGTTTCTGCCGTTTACAGAATTCCTCCCGTGAGGTTATTTCTAGTAGTCCGAGATTCCTCTGACATCATTTGCACTGCCTTTTTGGAATTGACTAGGGTCGTGGAGAAATGCCATTTTTATCGAATTTCAAATTAATTTTCTGCCGATAATCTTATATGATTTGAAGAATTATTTCCCAAAATATTAAGAATGTCATTTCTAGTCATACAAAACAAATTAATGGGGATACAAACTAGGATAATTTTCGAACGAGAAATGCCATTTTTTATCGAATTTCAAATTCACTTTCTGCCGATAATCTTATATGATTTGAAGAATTATTTCCAAAAATATTAAGAATGTCATTTTTAGTAATACAAAACAAATTAATGAGGATAAATAATTCACATTACGCAGATATTGTTAGCTCACCTATCCTAAAAGGACATGTGAGCTTTTGCCATCACTTGGCGTCCGTCCTCCGTCCGTCGTCCATCGTCCGTCGTTAATTTTTTCAAAGATCTTCTCCTCTGACACCACTGAACCAATTACAGCCATACTTAGTCTGAAAGATCCTTAGGGTATCTTGTATAAATTTTGAGTTTTATTTTCTTGTCCGTCGAGAAACATGGCTGCCCTGGCTAAAAATAGAAAATAGGTGAAATGTACTTTTTGGCTAATATCTCGAAAACTAAAGCAGTTAGGGCAAAACTGACAATAGTAAAAATGTTTATGAGATCAAGATCTACTTGCCATGAAATTTTCAGACGAAAAAGTCCCTAGCAACCATAGATATTTGGGTTCAGGACCTTATAATTTACCTTTTCAAGTCAAAAAGAAAGGTCAAGGTCATTGAAAAAATCCATAGCAACTGATGAAAAAGTCCCCAGCAACTTGAGTTTATGACCCTAAAATTTACCTGTTCAAGTCAAAATGGAAGGTCAAGAGTCAATGCCATTGGAAAAGTCCATAGAAACCGATGAAAAAGTCCATAGCAATCATATCTATTTGTGTTCAAGATTCTATATTTAAGCTGTACAGATCAATATTAAGGAGAAAATTGCGACGGAATACATTAAACAGCAAAAATAATCATTGATGCAAGATCTACACAAAAGATAAGAGGTGAGGGATTCAGGCTATTGGGAGCATCTTGTTTATACGTTCTTAATTCATAAAACTATAAACCTTTTGAAGAGCTAAATGGTTATATAGCTGAAAGTTTTCTTGGTAGAATTTAAGGGCAGACGGGGTACAATTTTAGGATGTCCGACTAATGCATTTTCAATCAATTTAGTACTGCTCTTTTGTATTTAAAAATGATGTTTTTACTGTATTATATATAATACTTTTATTTAGTATTTCATAGAGATTGAGTATTGAGTATTGAGTATGTTATAAAGGTATTCATTTTAAGTATAATCTGAGTGACGTTTTTGGCATTGTTTTTTCTGATAAATATAGGTATATTTTGATTATCTAGGTTAACTTCAGTATTGTAAATCTAACGTAGAAATTATAGATTGTATTCTCAGTGTTCAGTCATTTTTAACATATGTTATGTAACGTTTTGCTTGAATGTTGTGCCTTTGTAGAGCTATAGGACTAACATATTCCTGCTGTCCAATCACTTCAAATTGTTTAAACTAAACTATCAATTATGTTGTTTAACCGAAAAACTGATACATGTAATATTGCTATCCTCATGATAAAATAATTAGTACCATCGCATAACGCATATATTATACGTATATACATGTAATAGAATAGATAATGGAAACGGGAAAAGTTTCAAAGAGACAACAACCCTTCCAAAGAGCAGAAAACAGCTCAAGTTTACCAATGGGTCTTCAACGCAGCGAGAAAATCCCGCACCTTAAGGCGGGCTTCAGCTGGCCCCTAAACAATAATGCATACTAGTTCAGCGAAATGGACGGCACACTAAACTCCGAAACATACAAACGAACCAAAATACAAAAACCATACAAGAATAACAAAGGTTAGAGGTTCCTGATTTGGACAGGCGCAAAAATGTATCATTCAATCTTTACGTGGAAAATGTGAATGGTCTACTCCATTCTCTAGCACCAACAGCAAAACAAATCTTTTTGGTTTTTTACACTGCAGATATTCAATTGACTGAGAATAAGATCAGATAAGTGCATGTTTCTTGTGTTTATGCTAGTAATGGTCCGTGTTTGGTTAATAAAAAATCTTTAATTTTTGCATTCCTTGTTTTAACATGAATCTGTATAATGAGTACGTCGTTTCCTAAATATATCATGTATATACGAGTATTTTGATATTGACATAATTGTTATCCATGCCAAACAAAAATGTCTGTAACTTTGTTGTACAAAATTAAAAAGTTATAAAAAAAAGTTTTGATGTTTTAGCCACCAATCTAAGGTTCTTTGAAAATACTGTTTGCAAAAGCTTTGATGATCATTCGTTGTTCATAATTGCTTTAAAAGTATCAGCATCGATTACCTTAAACTGATTTAATTCGAAAGAATGACACCAATTCTCGATATACCATAAACAATGGTTTATATTAAGAGACCTTCAGTATAGAGTAAGGCCTCTAGCACTAATTTGAGCAGAATTCTTAGAAAAATTTTGAACATTGTCCAGTTATATTTCCCTATTGAAAGAAAAAAGCGAATGGTATATAATAATAAAGTTTAAAACCTGTTAACAGAAAAATATGGGCAAAAGAATACCGAAAATACAAAATTTAGCAACTCATATAAAAAGACACACCCAAAGGAGTAAAAACACAACTCTTGAACAAAGACACAATTAATTGAGTAAAAACATATAGCAAATCAAAGAGAATAAGAACAAGACAACAGAAAAATAAAGCACTTCCAATGTGAACTCCCACAAAAAAAGCCGAGAGCGATATCACGTGATGCGAAGTTTAAAGTCCGGTGTGATATCAATTGCAGGAAGGTTATTTCTGATTTCCACTTTTTGAGTTTGAGACGTAATTGGTTGGAATATATATATATACAGTATATCGTAGAATATTTATTGCTGCCACTGATTGGTTGGTTGAGTGGATACCGCCGCTTTTCACTGAGGGCATCGTCAGCACAATTGCCTCAACTAAATACGGTTATGGTGTTTTCTTAATGTGTTCTAGATAATCTTTTGAGGTACCGTTTCGACTTTCAACAATTTTGGCTCTGAGCTCTGCTATCACGTTAAAATAAGGGTACATGAAACTGCTATCATAAAATGTTTATTTAACGTGTGTCATCTAATAAACTGCAATAAAGGTAGGTCATATACTTTATGTTGATTTATGCGCCATGGTATAACAGTGAACGCATTGAACTATGCAGCCAAAGGTTCCTGGTTCGATTCCTGGACAGGATGAAAATTTAAGGGATCACAATTGCGACGACCTATCGACACCACTTCCGAGGATGATGGTTTCGATAAAAGACGCGTGTCCGTAGGATGGGGACAAAAGATGGCTGTGTCGTGTTAATGGAGAGCAGAACACTTAGTACGTTGAAGAATATGCTAGAATGCCGCTAAAAGAGCCACTCTTGCACCCGCCAAGTGGGGCTAGTTGGATTATAACTTGTTCCTAGACGGAGCCAGGCTCCTAAAAGAAAAGTTACACAGACAGAAGTATGTTGCTCCTTAGTTGCAGTCATCCTTATTTAAGTTTTATGGACATCATCGTGACTTGGTTGACAGGTATGAAAAAAACTATTTCCCAAATGAAAATGTTCAATTGATGTTGTCCCTTCCTCATACCGGGTTTGACATGGGCAGCATGGCGGGTGTCCTGTATGAAGCAGAGATTGCTTACACTTCCGAGTCTATCCCCTGTTTTTTGGTGGGGTTTTTAGTTTTTAAGCGTAATGTTTGTATTTTTTGGGGTTAGTCTTCGTTTTTCTCCGGAGTTTGTCATTTGTTTTTGATTTTCCCCTCATTCGAATATCCCTTTGGTATTTCTTGAATTTACTTATTAGTTGTTATTTATTTTTAATTTTTATTTTGTTTATAATTTATTCATGTTTTACTTTTGCTTTACAAATTTAACTGCTGTAACATTTGAAAGTCCTCTTTGTCTTCTGAAAAGTATTGAAATTACATATTATGTGTATATTAATTTATTTTTGGAGACACGTAATGCAGGAAATTTGAGAGAGAAATGGTACGACCTCGGGCTGCTATGGAAGTCTCGGGATAATATCGGGACTGATAAGGAAAATGGGGTGTAATAATCTATGTATATATACATGTATAACCTTATTTATTCGTAGTGGACTCGGAAACAACTTGAACTAATCCCTCTCCACTTGACGGGCTCTGTAGAGACATTTAACCTAGTAGACTCTTCTTGACATCTACACAGGAATCTTTAACATGCTAAGGTTATTACTCTACCTTAACACCGGACAGACGTTTTATAATCAGAATGGCGACAGTTTGCTGTAAACCTAAACTCTGAAACAACTTCCTCATTAAAACAGGTCTGATCAAATTTAAAAGGTTATAAACTTGTTATTTGGAATACAGATAGTTTCATTTGTACGTACATTTTAAATGTAGCCATACAAGGAATACATAATGGCAGCCTTAGTTTTTAGCAATAAGGAAGTTGAAGTAGAGGCTACAGGAGTAGATGTTACCATCCCGGACAATCCTAGAGCAAAACTAATGTATTACTTGAACTGCATGTGTGCTGTATTAAGTTTGGAGAACAAAGGATACGATTTAGCAGGACTCACAAACTATCGGCAATATTATAAATTATCAGATGAAGAAGAAATAGTTCTAGTTGGTCTTTGTGTACTTATATCACCCGGCAGACATAATGGAAGGGAAATGCATATTTTTGAATGAAGAAGCATGTGACAACACAACAAATGAGTTTTACAACATAAAAGCTGCAAATACTACATTCGCTGCTGTCGAAAGTGTAGTATTTGGTGAAGTTACTGTTGCTGACAAAAAGATCATGTGCTCTAGACTTTCGTAGATTCAAAATAATTTTGTAGAGCCTATAAGAGTTTTAGCACAAAAAAAATATCGGAAAATGAAGAACAACAAAGACGCCCAAGCTTCTCGGACAATTGTTGTTGCAACATTCTTTAAAATTATTTCAAACTTACAGTAGTTTATTGTCATGTTGATATACATCGTGTAAAATTCGGAGAACTTATATGTTAAATGCAACTGTAATGAATATCTTACCGATCATTTTGACATTGTACAATGTAAACATCTAATATATCTAAACATTTTGTTACCCTTTTTATTCGTTTTGGATTTCCCCCTTTCAATTGATTATGTCTCAGTGCGAATGACTAATAACAAAAATTCCACGTTTTTTAAGCAAGAAAAAGGCAAGTACAAGATTTTTCTCAGTATTGAATATATATTACTGTTTGTGTAAGTTGTAAAACAGCAGTGCCTTTACTTTGAATTCTATTTAATTGTGGAGATGATATTAAGAAATAATCCATCATTTCCTTTCTGAGCTATTCTATAAAATGAAACTCTTGCTAAAATTGGCCGTATGAAGAATACGGTTTTATTGTGAAAAAAAATTACAACCATTATGTGCACACATCAAGATTTGGAAGGCTGTACGGCGTCCTGTTCTATTTTAATAAGTTGTCATCTCGTCAACGTATTTCTGCTATACCTCCATTTACTTTCTTCCGCTAAAACTACACAGATCAACAAACTTTTTTGACGTATTGTCAAATTTTATACGTATGATGAATTGTTCAAAAAATGAATAAAGTAGCATATTTGATTTCTGAACAAGCATTTTCAAAAGTATGTAATTATAAACCACACGTTTTACTTTACAGAATCCGAGTACTTCCTTTATCTTTTCAACGTCCTTTTTTTTAGCATTTAAACGTTTTATATTGTTTCATGTTTCGTCTTCTTTACTGCACAATGTTTATCGCACTTCCAAAAATTACTATAGTATTACGTTAGACACGTAGTTTAAATATTGTTTACAAGTGAAACAAGATTACTTATTACTTTGGTACTTTTGGCCTTTTAATTTAAAAGGTTCATTTCATAAAATGTATTTGCAGGAATCCAGATACCAGCAGTCAGTTGCAATGTAGAAGAAAAAGTGACTCCTCATAAATTGACATGATAATATGATGGAAAATAGTTGCTTAAATTAATAAAAATATAATTTACACTCAATGCCTTATACATGTTTCAAAAAACATTTTGTTGTGCATGTACCTTTAATGTGCTAGACGCTCCTGGTCTAACAGACACTGAGTATATATTTTAGGCCCCACATTTCCCTTTTCTAACATTATTTTGAATTATGTTTTTATCATAAGCGCGCATGTGGGTTGAGCCTTTATTGCTTGCAAATCTGTCTGTTGATTTCCAAAGAGAATACGAAATTCTACACTTGAGATGAAACTTCCAATATATACTTTAAGGTTTAGTCAGTTTCCAATTTAAGATTTTCGTCAATTTTGTATTAGGCCATAGTTGTTTTTTTCTTTGTTTTGCGTCCACGTGCAGGTAGATTTTTGCCTCATATGGTCAAAAACACAGACGTAATTTCAGACGGGTAAAAAAATCGAAAAGTTGTCTTCTTAACCGTGTTTTAATTTTCTAAATACACCAGACAAAAACTATCAAAAATTACTTTCCATTTGAATCTTTTTTCTTTCTGGTGACAGGTTAAAACTGTTCAATTGCAGTTTTACTCTTATGAAATCTCAATGAGGAGTAAATGCCTTGTGTTTTTTTTTCTGTACGTGCTGTTGTTTCCTGGCTGGCTAGTAGTTTTTCACAAACTCATTTGACGCAAAACAAAGAAAAAAAAACAGACACAGACGTATCAGAAATAAGAATTGCCAAAGGTATCCATATAAGTTACCCAAACTAAAAGAATGAAACAATTTTTGAAGAAACAAGTCTTTTTATTCATCAGTAAAAATCCTTTAGATGTCGATTATACGATATGTAAATAGCAGTCCATAGAGGCCATTCCATGGATGCCTAAATACTAGTAGCTTTTACGATTCAGTTATATTGAGAAGAATTTTTTTTCCGAACTTGTGATTCAATCAGTTGATTAAAGCAAGGATTTAAACCCTTGATTAAAGTGGCTAAGGCAGCTATTCAGGTTGTAGATCAGAATTGTGTGTGCAAATAGATATTCTCCAAAAGAAGCCAAATAAAAGGTTTCAGTTCGTTTGCCAAGCATGCGTCAAAGGAGTTAATCAGAACCAAGTATTAGCAAATGGCGCAGAATTGCAACCTGTTTGAACTGGATAAACCTTTTATTTTATACAGCTTCCATTCTATATAGATTATGGATTGGTGTTTCAGGTAACTTCTACCTGTGCAAAGTAATAAAGTAATGGGTGTCTGGTGATGACAATAGCTATGAAATCCCTTTAAATTTAGTAATTTGCTTTTTTAATTATGTTCCAGTATGGGATAGTTTCTAATGTTAATTAACTCCACATTTAGTCATTTATTCTTCAGCTAAAGTAACCAACAAACAGTTGTTTGTATGTTTGAAATATAATAAAATGATAAAAAAAAACACATAATATTTAATTGTCAGTTATTTACTGGCAGTAAGAAATTCACAAAATCCTATTCTGAATTTTAGTTTCATTTTCACATGCCTTATTTGGTAGCAGTCAAAAGCTGAGGACACTATTTTATAAGCAGGCAATCTATAGGTCATCTGGCTACTGCATATTAATTTCACATTTATTCATATTGGCACAGTAGAAAACTAGATAATTCTGGACAAAAACTTCAACACTATTTTACAGTAATACATAGGCCCATGTCGGCATTTTGGCCACTGATGATGTGAAATAGACAAGTGTTATGATCATATCACTTCAGTTTTTTTTCACTGTTTCAAATATGTCAATGTTTCTAAAACTTACAAAACAGAACTACATAAAGAGCATAAAACACATATATAGAATCGACAGAGAGACAGGATAGTCTTAATTTGTACAGAAATGGGTGGGGTTTAATCCAGTTAAACAATAACATACATATGTATACAATAGTTTTGGTCTTCCATTATTAATTCAGCTAAAAAGAATTTTATTGTTTAAACTAATTTCATACTTCCTTTTATTGATGAATTGCTCCAGTTAATTTTAATTTGGGGTCAACTAGAATCTCAATTTTCATCTTCTCAAAACAATGTAACATAAAAAAATCTAAGGAAAAAATCTGTTATGCAGATTGCAATACTGTGTGTCCTTTTTAAACTGCAAGTAGTTTTTCATATATATATAAAATATTTAATCAAAATTAAAGTAAAAAGTATTACTTTACTCTTGGTTTGCAATAGTCAATAAATATTGTCTTTTCCACTGTTGAAATGCTTCAAATACATGTATTTTACATGAGCAGATTTTCCATTTTTCCACCTGCAATTCGTTGATTTTTGGGTAAAGTATGATGTGATCACAAACAAAGAGGACGTTGCTGAATATGTGCAAGTTTTGTTTCCAAAGGTTTGAACCATATTGACTTTTGGGATATACAAGATTGTTATTTGAACTGTACAGAATTGTAAAAATCTTCACAGTTTTTCATCAAGAAATCATTTGCCAAAGTACGTGGGACACACTGAAGTGGAAACTCGTCTACTCAGCTGATATGTGTTCATATTCATAGAAATATATACAAAACAATACATGACTTTATTTCTGATTAACATTCCCTGTAACAATTTGTCTCTAAAAAGCTTTAACAAGCAAATAAATTTGATCCAATAAAATATTAATTAACAAATTATATGAATTAATGCATTGTAAAGATATCATATATAAATGATAAATACACAAATCTGTAAAACTTTAAATACCAATAAATAATCAGAGGTTCCCCATAGGTGTGACATGTATTTTTCATTTTGTTGGGGGTGGAGTCAAGATCCTTAAGCAACTTTTTCATAGGGTTTTATTGTTAAACTATTTTTATGCTACCTATATAGGATGGATGCACAGAATTAATTGGCAGGTGGGACCGTCTGATATAATTCTGAAAAACAACAATCTTAGAACCATTGCAGCAAAATTTGATTCCTAGTTGCTTCGGGATTCTTAAAGCAAATTTTCCCACATAGTCAAATGTGAAACCTAGTTTGGTTGTGGGTGTCATGTTCGTTGCAATTGGGAGGCTTTGTCAACAGCCATAATTCTGAAGAGACTGCCTTAAAACTGTTGCATCTAATTTTGGTTCAAATTGCACAGTAGTTTCAGGGGAGCAGATCTAGATTGAAAGTTAAAGTTTACTGATACACCTATTGTAGATTGTAGAGCTTAAAACAAGAGAATCACAGTCAGAATCTGTATGGATCACCTGCTGATCTGTCCAGATAATTTCCAAAGGAGAAAATAATTAGAATTTCTACAGTCAGAAACAAATACATATAGCTATGACTGCCAATGGCAATGCAAGCACCTTTTCCATTTGAAATTAATTCTAACAGCTATTTTTTTAATCTAAAGTTTTATTTCATTAGACCAAGCTAGTTTACAAACAGAAGATTTGAGGATTATTCATAGAAGCATTTTTTAATTTTATTTAAAAACAAAATCAGAAACAACAATTAGGAATGGTGACCATGTTGTCTCATTCTAACAAAATGAAGAAACTTCACAAAGACAAAATCATATGTGCTTAATAATATCAAGTTTTACAAATAAGAACAAAACATTTGTTTTTGCCACTATGTTAACTGTCAGGCGCAAATGGAATATAGATATTATTGAGGCCCTTCCATGCATGGATGCTTCATTCAAGTTTTAAGCAATTGGGGTAAGCTGTTAATCGCATAAAAACTGAAAAGTTAAGAAATGGCCATAAAGTGACAACAAAAGTTCAAAAGATACAAAATTAAAGGCTCATACATCATATACACAACAACTTATCAGGGGTAAAATGTAGGTCCTGGTGACTTAAATGCTGATGAGTTGTGTTGTACATTTTGTACTGTATAAGATTACTGCAGTTGTGAAACATCATTACATTGTCATACATTGTAGGTTCTTCAAAAATACACCCAAGTGCAAATATTTTACCAAAGTCACTCAAGCATAAAATATAGATCATAAATACTCAAATGTTGCTGAATTTTGTTGTACCACAGGTATATAAGATGAATGAAATTGTACAACATAATTGATATGTCTAAATAGGACCTAAACACAAAAACTAGCTGAGTCACTCAAGCTTAAAATGTAGGTCATAATGATCCAATTGTTGGAGAAATCTCTTATATTAGAGGATTATAGTGATCAAGTATCAATGATATATTATTACCTAGATTCCTAGGATATGAAATAATATGCAAAACTTTATATGAGTCATTCATGCATTAAATGTTGGTCAATGTTATACAAATGTTGTTGAACTCAGTTCAGTGTTGAATGATATTAAAATATAATTAATGTATCTCAATGGGTTTCTGAGAAATGGACCTAAATGAAAAAACTTAACCAAATCGTTTTGGCCTGAAGAACCGGGCATAAATATCTAATAATAACTACATGTCATGTCACACCTAATCCTCGCTATGTAAATACTTCAAGCTCATAAATAAATCTAATTACTACTAATATAAAGATACAATACAAGAGAAGTAACAAAAACTATACTGCAGGCAGTACATTTATATGTTAAACACTTAATTCTAAAAATATTGCACTACTATCATCAAATAACAAAAAAATCAGAAAATACTACTGGTACATATCACAAAAAGCAAGAAATTCTGCAATAAACTTTTAAAAAATTCTTCATTTAAAATGGCTCCAAATTCAAGGACAGACAAAATAATCTACTTTCTAATTATTTTTTTTATGAAGTATATGTAATGGGTATTGCTCATGATCACGATTGTGTACATTTGTACATTGTATGTGTATGTTTGCTCCAAATATTACCAAAATTCAACATAAAAATACAAAATCTACTTCAACATTTTTCATAAAAATAAATGCTCTATCTCTTTGATAAAACAAGAGGATTTTGACAAAAGACATGGTATGACTCCAAAATCAAAAAGTAATGAAATACTTACTCTCAGCTACCTGTATCATTACATACTCTTAAAATGCTGCATTTTAAGGAACATGTTTTGTTTTCAATAAGAAATTTCTGGTATTGTGGCAATATACTGTCAAAGATAGCTAATTTTGAAGAAATCAATGAAAAGATTCAAATTTACCTAATTTTTGGACCTTTGAATTAAAATTTTGATATGAGCAACAGCCTTGCCCAAAAATATATTTCACTGAAATGTGTCTTTATGTAAGACAAACATAATATTAAAAAATCTTTTTGGGCAAGGCTGTTGCTCATAGCTGTACTTTGTTTTTTACCAAAATCTACTGTGAAAACACTCCATTTTCTTCAAATCCTTGATTTAGCAAATGTTCTTAGTGTCACTGTTGCATCATGGGAAGGATTTTTTTCCAACGTTTGATAGATTTTGAAAGTTTGATCATTATACGATGAAAATGATACAAATTCTAATCTAAAATCTTAATTTTGATTTTTCATGTCAGACGGGTCCAAATAATGGCTGAAATCATATCATCTCCTTTTACATGTACTTATAAAAAATGAGCATATACATCGATCATCCTTATGCTAATTATAGCACCATCTACTAGGAAGCCCTTAAAACATAAATAACAGTCATTTCATCCACTGCAATTGCTGTGTTACATGTATTAGCATACACTTTACAAATAAAAAATAATTCATCTTAAATAAATAATATATCAATATCAATAATATCAATATCAATAATATCAATATCAATATCAATAATATCAATACCAACTATATCAATAAATGTAGCATACATCCTCCTTTATACTTTTCCTGATGATAGCACTTGATAGAACGAATTAAATTTCATGTATTCCACCTTTTTTGAGCTTTCAGTGTTAATAATCTGAAGAGAAGATATTAACTTCAATAAATACATTCTAATCCAATATTTCAATATGTTAACCAAAAAGAAAGTATTTTTCTACTCAGGTTTTATCCTAAACATATTCTTAATAATATCTTACTCCTTTTTATCACTGCTAGTTAATTAAGCCAAATTAGAATGGCTTATCTTAATGCCATCATTTACAATGGTTTTTCTTATCTGTATTGTTTTACATGTAAGTGTTACTTGTCCTGAATCCATACATAACATGTAGATACAATGTATAACGATATAAATCTCTATTTGTTTTTTTCTCTTAGTATTAATATTATGAAATTTTAATGAAACTTTGAAACTGTGTTTTAAATATTTGTACCAGATATGTTCATTATGCAATTTTAAGTTATATCAGCCTAAACAAATGTATTTCAAGCAAATGCATGTGCTATGGGTCTTAAAAAATAAAATTTGGAATCTTTTCTAATATATTGGTACAAATGTATCAATTAATTCACAACCATATTAACAAAAGATATATATATTTACCGGTATTAAAACATTAAGAAACACTGAAAATCAATGAAAAGGATTTGAAAATATGTTATAAACTTATATTAAGCTCTTTTATAAAATGTCTGCAAATTGGTAATCAAACTTTTTTAATAGTTATCTCCCTTTTTTAGGATCACTGCCATCAACAAAAGAAAAAATAACACTTAAGTGTCCTATTTATGTGCCACAGATGTTGCAAAATTAGAATCTTATTAATGAAGTAAAAATGCAAGCAAGACCTTTCAACTCGTCACAAACATACTGTAAATTTTAGGGGAGATTTGAGATTTTTTATCTTGTTGATTCTAAGTTGTTTACTCTTTCAATGTACATGTATAATCCAGTAAAATGTAATCACAATTTCATTTCATGTGGCTTAAGATTTTGTTTTAAATCTAATTATTCAAGATTTTTTTACTTTTAAATAAAGATGGAAGAAAATCATTGGACAAAAATGCATTCCATGTGTCCAATGATATTAACTCTGTTTGAAATAATATTCCACCACCTGTAGAAATAAAGAAAAAATATATTTTAAAGGCTGTTCAATATGTTCAAGTAACATAATCAAAAAGTAACATCATAGTTGATAGGACATGAAAGATTTATGCAAGTGCCACATTAATTGACAATACTGTTTCAAGATACATACATGTACTAATCCACATGCATGCATACATTATATCTGCTTAAAAGTTTCCTATAAAATTATAAAAGTTACATAAATCCAGCTATAAAACAACATATGTCTTTTCACTTGCATAGACAGAAGAAATGCCTTTGATATACATGTAATATATTACTAGTTATTTCCTGATTTGTATGGAAATTCATTTTGGACTGTCAACAGTCCTTGTCTGGTTGGAATCATCCAAGGTTCTTGCTCCATTTCACTTTTCAGAATGTAATTACCACTGTCTTTAAGATGAGGCAATTCTGTTAAAATTCCATCCACAACTTCCTTATCAAGAACACAATATACTTTTAGACATTTCAGATTTTTACATGTATGAGCAAGATCCAGCAATGCAGCACCTAGTTCATCTGAATTTCTGGTCTGAAGAACAAGTGTTTCAAGTGAGTGAGAGTAAAACCTGGCCACATTTCTGATCTCATCAATCAAAATGGTGAACGTCTCCAGTCTCAGTTGTTTCAAAGGAATTTCTGGTTTTAAAACATCTGAAACCTTTAATAATGGCACTGTGTGATCAAAATGCAGAGATACTCTCAATTCAGGATCCTTGAAAACGAGTTTCTGCCAAGCTTCTGAACTGAGATCACTTTCATACTTTAGCTCTCTGCGACATCCTATTGCAAGATATTTTATTGGTTTTCTATCATCCTCAGCCATGGTTTCTAAGATTTCATCTGAAAGACTTGTGTGATAGACACGCAGATCTCGTAGATTTTGACACCGTTTCACAAGACGTAGAATACAATCAGGTGTAACTTTGCAAACTAGAATTCTGTTAAATAAATTAAGATATTCTATTTCTGGGTGGTTTTCTGATAACTGATCAATCAATGAGTCATCAAAAGCTGCTTGGAGACCACTCAAGTCAACTTCTACTAGACTACTTCTTGGTGCAAGATCTTCATGAACTGGACCAAAAAATGTCTTCAAAGCTTCCACAAATTCAAGTCCTGCATAGAAAAGGGGGTTCTCTCCAGTAAAATAAATAGCAAATCTCTTTAGCTTACTTTGTTTGACCTTTGACAGCTGATTGATAACCTCTACAGCACATTTTCTTTTTTCAATATCTTTCTGGTTAAGACTAATAGTCACATCTCTGAAATGATGACCGTGTTGTACAACACATTCCGTAAACTTCCTAAATTCTATATTACATTTATTTAGATCAAAGATGAATTTTCTCCACAGATACTGAGAATGAAAACATTGCTGCCAAGATTTACACACTAATGATGCATGGAATCTATCACTTAAGCTCAAGAAGTGAAATATGTTTACAATAATGTGATCTGGAATTATCTTCCATATGTCGTTATCCATGATCAGACTTCAATGATAATTAACCTCAAAATGTAAGTTGACAGTAATACCAGTACTGTGAATATCCTATGCCCGCAATCTATTTATGCTGGTGTCACATTGTCAAAACTGTAAAGAAATAAACATTAAAATTATGGAAGTGGAGACGTATGGCAGCAAGCTTGACAACTTTGAAAAACCTCCCATACAATATAGTAATAAACAGGTTTCAAAAATGGTCATACTTGTCGGACAGTTTTGGTTTCTAGAAAAAATGTCATGCTGAAAAAAAAGTAAAAAGGGATATAACTATTTTTTATTTAGTGTCCTTATGTAACTAGATGTACTGTGAGCAAAGCTCACAAAGGATACCCCCCGCTTTGCCTTGCCCAGGGTAAAGTTTCATAAGATATTTGCATCAATTTAAGCATACTCATGGTTGCCTTTACTACTCCAAAACATATATCTGTTCATGTTTCGAATGGCTGATGTAACTTGGGAAGTATAGGTACAGCAAAAATTGTTTTTTTTTTTTCAAATTGAACCTGAAACATATACCAATACAGATCTAGAATTAAGAGTATTAGTTATAAGATAGAAGTCCAATTATCTCCCTTGTGTAATATCGGAAAGCAAAAATTTTCCTTCATGCACATCTTTGGATGATGTACTTCCTTTGTGTAAAGTTTCGTTGAAATCCATTGAGTGGTCTAGGAGGAGTTGCGCTTACGAGGTTCACATAATGTATAACCCAAAAAAATACAAGTCGAATTATCTCCCTTGTGTGATATCGGAAAGCAAAGATTTTTCTTCATGCACATCTTTGGATGATGTACTTTCTTTCTGTAAAGTTTCGTTGAAATCCATCGAGCGGTCTAGAAGGAGTTGCGCTTACGAGGTTCATATATAATGTATAAGCCAAAAAAAATAGAAGTCCAATTATCTCCCTTGTGTGATATCGGAAAGCAAAGATTTTTCTTCATGCACATCTTTGGATGATGTACTTCCTTTCTGTAAAGTTTCGTTGAAATCCATTGAGCGGTCTAGGAGGAGTTGCGCTTACGAGGTTCATATATAATGTATAAGCCAAAAAAAATAGAAGTCCAATTATCTCCCTTGTGTGATATCAGAAAGCAAAGATTTTTCTTCATGCACATCTTTGGATGATGCACTTCCTTTCTGTAAAGTTTCGTTGAAATCCATTGAGCGGTCTAGGAGGAGTTGCGCTTACAAGATATATGGACAGACGGACAGACGGACGGACAAGGTGATTCCTATATACCCCCCCAAACTTTGTTTGCGGTGGGTATAATAATCTAATATTGTCACCTAAACTGGTTACCGGTAATGAAATTAATCAAACATTAATCAATATACCTGTTGATTTCTTGAGTAAAAACCTTTTGATAATATTTTCAAATAATGCTTAGGAGATCACTGTATTGTATTTTAATATTTACGAGCATCAATTGTTGATTTGATGGTTGCAAACTGAGTTTACGGGTGACGCATTAGCGGAGCCAGTAAACGGATATTTGCAACCATGCATCAAATCAAAATTGATGCCGGCAAATACATGTATTAAAATACAATACTGTTATCTCCATTCTAATGTTAGTCTAAAAAATTTAAGTAAAATAAAGATTTTTTTAAAATTCAGTAGTGACGCTTTGCAGTGTCATCGTGAACAGATATCGTTACGATCAATTGTAGAATTGATGCCTTGAAATTTTCGACATCATCCAATGAAATTCAACTTTACAACCAACAATGCATTAGAATTGCCAATATACTTTTTCTAATCTAGACTTTCTTACAAGAATACTGCTCAATGCAACTTGTAACAGAAAAATTACTACTTCTTTAAAATCCTCCACAAATGCTTTATAAGGTTTTACTGCATATGATTAAAAGGAAAAACTTAGGTGGACGGATTAAAATCTATGTTTAGATTATTTTCTTATATTTTTTCTAAAAAAGCCATTTCATCCTTTCAAAACAATTCTTTTTGTGTATATACCCGACTGAAATAATTGATAACCATATAACTTAATCCTCACAAAACACTTTTGTCACTTTAGTTACTTCTTGGTACATGTACAAATGTACAAACATGTATATGACCCAAAAAAATTATATTGAATATTCATTTTTCTTGTACAATGTAGATATTATGGAAGGTTTAGATTTTTACACATTATAGTAGCTGTAATTGCGAATTTGAGTTTTGATTCTCATGTATAACAAAGTATTTTTTACAAAGGGTCAATCTAGATATCATAAATATTGGCCGTAAAAAATTTCATGAGGTTTCAGTTTTGTTAAGATTACATCATTACACAAAGATACTTTTGAGAATGCTATTATTAGTTTTATCATGAAATACATCTATTTCTAGTATATTTGGAGCAGATGATGTCACTGTGGGATTATACCCGGGCATTATACTTACACATGTACATAAATTATGATTGAAATATTAATGAATTTTAATATATAATAAGCTAGTATTTTCCTTGAACAATAAAAGTTGAGGAAATCGGACTCTAGTAATAAATTCTAAATTTATGTATATATATTAACGTTATTGTGATTAGATTATGATATTTGTTTACACATGAGTACTGGTAAAAATGCCTGACATCTCCATATAAGCAATTCACAGAGGAATAGCCAACATTGGATGTCAGGGGAGATAATAATTAATCTTAAATTAGGCATTAGCACCAAGATCAACATTTAGCCCTGTAACATGTATGTACTGCCACTACTCCAGTACTAGCTATAATGCAAAAATACTTACCATGCCAAAATACTCTACTTTAAACTGAACAAGGATATAAAGATGATATAAAACTCTAAATATGGGCTATTTACAATTATGATACATACCTGACCTTTCACTTGAGGCAAGGCCAGCTGAGAAACTGGAAATTCCCCTTTTCCGGAAAAAAAATACTTTTATAACAACAGTGTGAGTATATTGTATGATTATTATTAAAGACATCACCCTCACATGCATTGTTTTTAAAAATTAAAGATATTTACCATGTGTGGAATATTAAAGTCTGAAGTCTTTTTGAAAAACAATCGCAAAATGCAAAATGATATTGTAATTCGCATCCGTCCCTACCTACATTTTTCTATTAGACTACAGTCTCGGGTTCCTGTTGGAAAAAATGTGAAGATGATTTCTGTGTCTTCAAGAATCGCTTTTACTTCAATAAGAAATGGTAAAACATATTATATGAAAAAACAATTCACTTAAATGATAGGAATTATGTCATATGGCATAAAATTGGGAAATGTCTCAAATAACTAAGTTATAACCGTGTATAAAAGCCTATAAATGGTATGGGGTAATATGTGTAACCCGTACCCGTACCGTACCCAAATCCCCGTACCGAAAATACATTTTCTTGAAAATAACTACTAATTCCACATGTATATCTTCCTTTCTAGAACTGAATATAATTTTATATGTAATAAAGAAATTTACATATACAGTTCTTTTGTTAGATATGTTTTTGTCTCATTATATCACAAAAACGTAATTCAGATGGGTAAATTGTGTTACCCAAACAAGCTAAAATGTATGCTATTATCCCGATTAATATACAATACTTACAGTTTTGACATCTTTTAAGAGAAATATGAATGTTTATTTATTTTTTTTAAAGAAAAATATGAATATTTATTTATTTTTTTAAGAAAAATATAAATAAGAAAATTTATTTATTTGACAATAATATTAAAACTATTATACATTATTTAATGACATTATGTTTAGCCGGTAAACGTTTGGAATTTTTTATTATTAGGATTGTAAAATAAATAATCATTAGCAAAATTTATAATAAAAAGAGAAATGAAACCTGTAATATAACTTATAAGATAAATTTGTAAGTATTTGGTAGGGTTTATAGTTCGTCTTGATCAAAATCACAGTGTGCCTTTTATAGTGGGTGTGTATATTTACGATATTTTTTATGTTTATTGTTTCACTGCATTATTTGTATTTATTACTTTATTGCATTTATATTGCTGTACATTATCATAAAATATATCCTGTTATTAATTAAATTATATGCTCTTGTAATGTTGATGATGCTGTTGCTGAGAGATATAAGCACAATAAATTAAAGTATACATATGGTTATCTGAATTTTGATTTATTTTATTGGCTGTAAAAATTGCTGGATATATTTTACAGAAAATATAAATTGTGAAGTTTTTTGAGGGTTATCGTACAATTTATTGCACTGTTCATACGACAATGTCTGTATTAATTGCGGGTCATTTCCAAACTAAGTACTTTTCCAAGTACTTGCCACCAAGTTTTAAAGTTTCTTCTCATAGTGGTTATAATGTTGAACACTTAACCGAGATTTGCTCTTTAGTTTTTGACTATTCGCACATAGTTCTTGTTATTGGTACCAACGACATACCATCAAATCCAGCTTCTGTCATTGTCCAGTATTTCCAAACATTGGTTTACAACATTCGAGGGATAAACCCAAGGTGTGTACAAATTTTATATATTAACTCCAACTGTATTTTTGCTAATATAAACAATTTCATGTTCTCAGCACATAATATTAAGTGAAAAAAAATAATCTAAGTAAAAAAATAATCATTCAGTAAGCAATGTTTAAACATTGTGCATCAAAATTGGTATCAAATAATTGGGTAGATCTATACACCACTGCTGGTGGAATACAAGTACACAATGGTATCAACAGCTCATGCAGTTGCTAGTTTCTATACTGGGCCGAAATTAAATATTTTTTCTGTGCATAAGCAGGAGAACGCTCAGGAAAAAAGACGTGTTTCAGATGTAGAGGCGTAACCAAAAAAATCAGATATTGCTTTATATTTAACTTCAGGGAAAAGTGGTTAATCTAAAAATTACGCCACTCGGTCATATAGAAAAGCCAGGCCCCGTATGCATAAAACTTAACTAAGATTTTGCTAAGAATTGTCTTTAAGAATACTTAATTCATATGCACAAAGCTTACCTACAATTTTTTTAAAGAGTAAACGAGATTTTCCCCTTTTAAAATTTGCTATTTTGTAATAATTAATCATTCATATAAAATTTATCTGTTGACAAATATGATAATTATAAAAAGCATGAACCAACAGTGACAACATTAAAATCACTATCATTGCATATAGAGTACAACTATTAATGTATGAATATTGTAAATATTCTAGTTTATATCATTTTAAATGGATAACAAATAAACTAAATCAATAAATATGTACGTTATTTTATGTAAAGCAAAATAATCAATGTAGTATGCTTCTTCTCCATTTTAAAGCAATACTTTTTATTCTTACTATTCTTAATATGTAAACATCGGGATTGTACAACCTAATTTAGCTTCTTCGGGTTACACATTTTACCCCTTTTGACAACGTTTTTCGTGATATATCAGGGCAAAAACTTATAAAATTGAATATAAAGAAATATTTTATTGATTATTATGTAAACATTTACATTCATTTCAAGAAAGAAAGCTATAAAAGTGGAACTAGTAATTATATTCAAGAAAATGTATTTTCGGTACGGGGATTTTGGGTACGTGTACGGGTACGGGTTACACATATTACCCCTAACCCCTATAAATATATATAGGATTCTACACGTACCCATACAGATACAGAGTAAATGGAGAGTCAGTTTTATAGACTTAAATCACGTAACACAGTTGCTACAATGACAACTTTTGAATCAGCGTGAGTCAAAAGTTGTCACAGGAGCTACATTATTGTAGCTAGTAACACAGGGGCTTATTACAATTATTGGTGATAAAAATCACAATTGCTGTAAAAACATCTAAATTTCTGTGTGTTTAATGGTGTTAATTGTTGTGTACATGTATATTATTAATTATATATTGGCATTTCCTGTCATCCACTTGATTAATATTTATTGAATCAAATCACTGATAATCATAATAAAAAAAATTAAAAAAAAGTTTTATTTTTTATTCATATATAATTTATGTCCAAAATTATGGTTCCGGTCCAATATTGCATGGTTAATTACTGAATATAGGATGAATCGACTGTAATATAGGACCGGATTGACTTTGGGACGGATCAACTGTGGACCGAAACAACATTAAATCTTATAGATCAGGGCCGGGTCAGTCACAGATGACATACTGTGTCAATTGTAAGGAGCCCCTATGCTAAAAAGTTCATCTCAAATTTCATTGAAAAGTTCACAATTGGCAAAGTATCTCTTCTTACTGCCACATATTTTATGCTAGGAAACAAGCGAATTGATAAACTGCTTTGATATGAAAAGTTTAAACACTTTACACAATGTATGTATTTTTTTCTACTATATAAAACTGCCTCTGGTCTTGCATTGTAGCATGCTTGTCTAGAGTGCGGAAGGTAGTGGGTTCAGTCCTTGGTCAAGATAAACCAAAGACTCTAAAACTAATATTTGCTGCTTCTCTACCAAGCAAACAGCATTTAGGATTAAGAGCAGTCAGAACAATGTGTCTCAGTGGGGTGACATGTATTTGTTCTCAACATGCTTTGTCATACATGTATACATATATTTTTCTACAAATGTTGTAAACATATTTTGCCTCTATTTTTTCAATGTATATTGTAGTAATACTTAAGACATTGGTAGTAATATTTATTTTCCAGCTTCATGTTGCCATTGTAGACAGATTCATTGTTCAGCCATTGCAACACAGAAAAAACATGGTATGAAATGGAGAATAAGGTATATCATATATTGACAGTTTTTAGTGGCATTAAGATTTACAAGATACATATACGGTATTTGTAGTTCTAAATACAGGTGTTCTGTAATTATTGTAAAGACCTGCCCATCCACCTGTCCATTCATTGGTCGATCCATCTATTCACACTTAGTACCATAACTTAGTTTGCCTTCATCATTACAATGTATTGCTGAAAAGTCTACAACATCAGAACTTTAAAAAAATAAACCTCCTTCGGTTTTATTGATTTTCCTGTAAGTCATTCTGGAGATAAGGGTCTTGAATTGCAAAAGATTTGGCAGTTTTATGATCACATTCAGAAAGATAAATCAAGTTTGACATCATTTAGATTTCATGAAATATGTTCCCAACATAATGATTGGAGAATATGCCACCTTGAGTTTTTGATGGCCTTCAGATTTTTCATCAAATATTGGCTTGTAGTTACTCATACATTGATCAATGACTTAAGTTTGCATTCATCAGTTTGTCTGAAATGTTTTGGGACTTTTTTTATGCTGGAGATTGAATAAAACAGTTTTAATTTTGTGACTTTTTAAATGTACATTGTATTATGATCACTGTATAATGCCTTTAAAGAGTCTTGTGAAGTTTTGTAAGAATGTAACGACCAAATTGATAACATACCTTTAAATTTTGTCACTTTTCAAATTAATAGTTGTGGTGTTATGGAACTTTAATGAAAAAAAAAATATTTAATTTTTCAACAGATAATATAATATAGTTCTGATTTGTAGCCAAGGCATGTCAAGATCAGGAAATGAATATGGTGTGTTGACAGATATGCCTGATTACTCATTTGTAGGTAAGACTATTGTTAATGAATATCAGAAGCAGATCCAAGATTTTGATTTGGAATGCTGAAATTCACATTTTAGCATATTTGACATGCTCTAAAGAAGGGTTTGGTTGAAGTGTACTCATCTCTGAATCTGTCTTGAATTTCTTTAGTTTTGAATTTTTTGGTGATTGTCAGTTAAAGTATTACATGTATATAGTAACAGGGATGGTGTGTGGCAACCTAATAGATTTCTGATCAAAACAAATTGATAAAATGTTATACCTGGTAAATTTTATTTATGTAACATATTGATCAATGTTCCATCTAGGAGTTTGGGGGCCGCGTTGGGCGAGTGGTCCAGGTAATTTGTCATGACTACTAATTAATGATCACCAGCCTGTCAACACTGAGGTTGTGAGTTCGAATCTCACATGTGGTGAGGTGTATTCGACTCCGATCTTAATTGACAAGGATTGCCAATTTTCCTACAGAAGGTCGGTGGTTCTCTCCGGGTCCTCCACCAATAAAAGCTGGCCAGCACAAAATAGCCAAATTTGCTGAAAACGGCATAAAACCCCAACTAAACAAACAAACATCTAGGTGTTAAGGCAGAGGACATTGTTTTTGGATAGATTGAAAAGGACAAACAAGAAAATATCCATAATGGAAGTATTTAATGTCCTTTGAATAATTTTTTAGTTTATTTTACTTCTTTAATGCACTTTTATTCCATTCTGTCATGGTTAATTGTTCCATTCTGTTATGGATAATTGTTCCATTCTGTCATGGTTAATTGTTCCATTCTGTCATGGTTAATTGTTCTATGGTTAATTGTTCCATTCTGTCATGGTTAATTGTTCTATGGTTAATTGTTCCATTCTGTTATGGTTAATTGTTCCATTCTGTCATGGTTAATTATTCCATTCTGTCATGGTTAATTGTTCCATTCTGTCATGGTTAATTGTTCTATGGTTAATTGTTCCATTCTGTTATGGTTAATTGTTCCATTCTGTCATGGTTAATTGTTCCATTCTGTCATGGTTAATTGTTTCATGGTTAATTGTTCCATTCTGTCATGGTTAATTGTTTCATGGTTAATTGTTCCATTCTGTTATGGTTAATTGTTCCATTCTGTTATGGTTAATTGTTCCATTCTGTCATGGTTAATTGTTCCATTCTGTCATGGTTAATTGTTCCATTCTGTCATGGTTAATTGTTTCATGGTTAATTGTTCCATTCTGTTATGGTTAATTGTTCCATTCTGTTATGGTTAATTGTTCCATTCTTTCATGGTTAATTGTTCCATTCTGTCATGGTTAATTGTTTCATGGTTAATTGTTCCATTCTGTTATGGTTAATTTTTCCATTCTGTTATGGTTAATTGTTACATTCTGTTATGGTTAATTGTTCCATTCTGTTATGGTTAATTGTTCCATTCTGTCATGGTTAATTGTTCCATTCTGTTATGGTTAATTGTTCCATTCTGTCATGGTTAATTGTTCCATTCTGTCATGGTTAATTGTTCCATTCTGTCATGGTTAATTGTTTCATGGTTAATTGTTCCATTCTGTTATGGTTTATTGTTCCATTCTGTTATGGTTAATTGTTCCATTCTGTCATGGTTAATTGTTCCATTCTGTCATGGTTAATTGTTCCATTCTGTTATGGTTAATTGTTCCATTCTGTCATGGTTAATTGTTCCATTCTGTCATGGTTAATTGTTTCATGGTTAATTGTTCCATTCTGTTATGGTTAATTGTTCCATTCTGTTATGGTTAATTGTTCCATTCTGTTATGGTTAATTGTTCCATTCTCTCATGGTTAATTGTTCCATTCTGTCATGGTTAATTGTTTCATGGTTAATTGTTCCATTCTGTTATGGTTAATTGTTCCATTCTGTTATGGTTAATTGTTACATTCTGTTATGGTTAATTGTTCCATTCTGTTATGGTTAATTGTTCCATTCTGTCATGGTTAATTGTTCCATTCTGTTATGGTTAATTGTTCCATTCTGTCATGGTTAATTGTTCCATTCTGTCATGGTTAATTGTTTCATGGTTAATTGTTCCATTCTGTTATGGTTAATTGTTCCATTCTGTTATGGTTAATTGTTCCATTCTCTCATGGTTAATTGTTCCATTCTGTCATGGTTAATTGTTCCATTCTGTTATGGTTAATTGTTCCATTCTGTCATGGTTAATTGTTCCATTCTGTCATGGTTAATTGTTCCATTCTGTCATGGTTAATTGTTTCATGGTTAATTGTTCCATTCTGTTATGGTTAATTGTTCCATTCTGTCATGGTTAATTGTTCCATTCTATCATTGTTAATTGTTCCATTCTGTCATGGTTAATTGTTCCATTCTGTTACGATTAATTGTTCCATGGTTAATTGTTCCATTCTGTCATGGTTTATTGTTCCATTCTGTCATGGTTAATTGCAGTAAAAAGTTTACAAACATACAAATCTACATATAATATATTTATGCTTAGGGCAGAGTAGAGGACTGAAAGGGTTAATTGGAGCAATTAAAGAGAGACAGGTGTCCATCCCTGTATTAAGGTTTACTGTGAACACTGTCAATTATCAGTTCATTTAGTCTCATTTAGAAATGACAAGAGTTAAACAAGAAGTGTAGCCATACTTTTATTTGTTATCTGACCAGAGAAAAGACATAAATTTAATGCAGATGCATGAATATAAAGAGATTGTGTTCAAGATGCTAGAAGCAATGTTTATTTTTATAGTAACAGTTTATTAGGGTAAGAATGTTTCTATTATTTTACAGATGGTAGACCAACACCTTTGACAGCTAATCAGCTGAAGAGACGACAACACAGAATAGATACTGCAGTAAGTAAATCAACTTTATGATTACAATTAACTAATTAATAAAATATCGTCTTAGCCTTTAAGCCCTTATTTTTATTGGATTATTTATGAGGAATCCAGGATGGCTGGTCTGTTCATCCCTCTGATTACTGAACAGCTCCTCTTACTCAGTTTTAGAGCCCTTTTGTTTTATATATTTTTATGCCCCGCCACAAATGTTGCCGGGGCATATAGATTTACCCCTTTCCGTCCGTACGTTGCGATTAGGTTAAGTTTTACGTTTAGCTCCATTTCTCAGAAACCTATAGTAATATATCAATGATATTTCAACACTACAGTCATCTTGTATAGTACAACACAGTTCAGCAACACTTGCGTAATTATGACCTACATTTCATGCTTCAGTGACTAAGGTTAAGTTTTGCGTTTAGGTTCATTTCTCAGAAACCTATAGTAGTATATCCATGATACACATGTATTTCACCACTACAGTCCTCTTGTGTAGTACAACACAGTGTTCAGCAACACTTGAGTCGCTATGACCTACATTTCATGCTTCAGTGACTTTGGTTAAGTTTTGCATTTAGGTTCATTTCTCAGAAACCTATAGTAATATATCAATGATATTTCACCACTACAGTCCTCTTATATAGTACAATGCAGTTCAGCAACACTTGGGTCACTATGTCCTACATTTCATGCTTCAGTGACTTTGGTTTAATTTTACTGTATTAGGGTCAATTAACCAGAATCTTATGGTAATATATCAATGATTTTTCACCACTACAGTCCTCTTGTATAGTAGTACATTATTCAGCAATATTTGGGTCACATTGATCTACATTTCATGGTTGAATGACTTTGCTTTTAGGTTTTTGTTTAGGTCCATTTTTTTCCTATTTAGGTCATTACAAAACCTATATTGTTTTTAGGGCGGGGCATCCATGTCTTATAGACACATTTTCTAGATTATGTTTATTTTGTTAAGTTTGTCACAAAATTATAAGTTGATGTAAAATTTCCTGGCCTTTTTTTGGCGACGGAGGGACCTGGTAATGGTCTGTGTCCGTCTGTCTGTCCGTCACAGTTATTTGTCAGTGCAACTCCTCTGAGACCGCTGATTGGATTTTGTTCAAAGTTTGTAGGATCGTTAGTAACCTTTTGTTCTTGATCCTATTGCAACGCCATTTTCATTCGACAAATTTTACGGGAGTTATGGGACTTTTAACTTTTTTCTGCGTTCGACAGTATAAGAACACTTGGTCAGCGCAACTCCTCTGAGACTGCTGATTCGATTTCGTTCAAATTTTGTAGGATTGCTAGTGACCACATGTACTTGATCCTATCGCACCTCTATTTTGATTTGACAAATTTTATGGGAGTTATGAGACTTTAATGTTTTTGTGCATATGACACCATAGGAACACTTTGTCAGCGCAAATCCTCTGAGACCGCTGATCAGATTTCGTTAAAATTTTGTAGGACTATTAGTTACCAAATGTACTTGATCCTATTGCACTGCAATTTTAAATCGACAAATTTTATGGGAGTTATGGGACTTAAATGTTTTTGTGCATGTGAGACTACATGAAAACTTTGTGGATGCTTCGGCCTCGGTGGCCGAGTGGTCTAGGTAGTTCGTCATGACTACTAAGGATCACTGGCCTGTCAACACAGAGGTTGTGAGTACAAATTTCACCTGTGGCAGTGTGTGTTCAACTCCGATCTTAATTGACAAGGATTGCCAATTTTCCTACCGAAGGTCGATGGCCCTCCCATTTTTTATCAGGGTCATTAAGGGTTTTTTGATAATTTTGGTGTAATTTTTATAATTTTTATCTGATATAATGTTTTTTAGTTTTTTGTTACTTGATGAAAATGGAAAAACTACTTAAGATCTGTTTTTCACTATCTCTCACCGTTTTATAGATAAACAGGGCCAAAAAGGGACACACCTTAATTTTCGAAACTTTTTTATTTCTAATCTGACTTTGATGATTTTTTTTAAAATGTTTCTTCATAAGAAATATAATAAAATTTACCCCAGTTATTTTTGTATTACCTTTGTCGTTGTATAGATTAAAAGGATTGAAGGGGCCAAAATAAGCAGTTATGTAAGACACCTTAAGGTTTTATTTATCATCTGATTTTAATTTGGATTTTTTTTTTCAAGTTATCTTGGTGAGTGTTTCCAGTATATGTTAATAGATTTCTTCTATCGTTTTATAGTTTTTGAGATAATAGTGGTTAAAAGGGCAAAAAAAGCAATGTGGCTGGGTTTCAAAATTTTGGGGGTTTTTCATCTTGTTTTTATGTTAGCGCCAATATTTCTTTGTAATGTATGTTATAATATCCAAAAATTTATTGAGTCAAGCATGATAGTATGTTTACACTTACTTAAATTGTTAACATTTTGATATGTTGTCATATCATGCTGTGCTTAGCAAAGCCTTTTGATATCTATTCCCAGTGTATTTAACGTTATTTTTTTTTATTTACTGGATGTTTGCACACGTTAAAGAATTGCATAGTTTCAGGATTTTTTTTACATATTTTTGTTTTATTTATTAAACAAGCAATTTTAGGCAAATTCAAACACCATTAAGCAAATCTTAGTTGTGATTTGAATATTTGTTGTATTAAAGTTATCTATTTCTGATACAGTTATATGTAATTTTATGTACCATGACAAATTAAAAATCCTGCCATTCTGTGTTTTTATATTTCCAGAAAGATATTATGGAGAAATTAGGCCAGATAGATTTTGCCAAAGAAAGATTTCAACAAAATGAAGAATCACTACAAAAAGAAAGACAGTCCATATTGAGCCAAAAACTTAAAGCAAAAAGTTGATGTATATTATTAAAGATACTTTTGATACCATTATTTCTGTTGCTTTAAAGAGAAAATTGATAACTAGATTGTACATCTAAACTAGCCAAAGTGAAACTGGAATATAATACAAAACAACAGTTTTTATTGCTGTTCATCATCTGAAAGGCTTTCACTAATAAGGCAAAAAATCATACCTTTAAGCAAGATCAGGGCAACAGTTTTATTTTCCAACATTGATAGTTAACCTTGATAAAATTGAATGTCCTTTTTATCTTGGCACTTGAAAAGTGTCCATAGTTATTTCACAACGCATTTATTGAATTACTTATACTTTAATATCAAGATTCAAAATCTTTGTGGACTTTGAAGACAAAGTTTTGTAACCATTCAGTTTTCTTGGACTTTATTTTGTGGAAAGAACCAAAAATTGTATAAGACCTGTTGTTCCATATTTCTTACCATTTAGATATCAGTGATCTAAAAATATTCATGTTCTAAACACATTATATGCCCATGAAATAGTTGGGGAAGGGAGTATTGATTTACACCAGTCTTTCGGGTCATCCATCCACAAAGAGGGTATATGTTCTGTCTCTTCCAACAGTTTTGCAAGCTTAACTTTGAGATAACAAAAGTCGACTGAAAATATTATGTTATTACTAGAAACTTACAAAAGCTTGAAATTTTATATCCTTAAAACAACCAAATTTATGCCAAAATGAATAGACAAATTCACAGATTTTAAAGAGATGGACAATGTGACCAAAAAAAAAAAACAGATTGCTAAATGCAATGATATATTCCATGCTGCAATACATAAATCAGCAAATAAAATTTGTCCTCCCCAATAATAGAATCTGCCAAGAAGATTCAGAGAAGTTAAGGCAAAAAATTATGATACTAATGATAAATAATATCTTCTGAATACATAAACAACTTCATATCATAAGCAACAATCCTGCAATATACAATCAAAATGAGTAGACGAGAAGTTGCGTCTACAAGGTATGCATGTGATAAACAGTGATTATAAATCAATGGACACTACATGCCCACCAATAATGTAAATATTTAGTAAATAGAATTGCAGTTGTATATTGTTGACTTTGAAGTCCCTCACGATAGAGTAGATGAAATACTATCTCCAGTACTTCATGAAAATTATCCATGTACAGAGTTTCATGATCATACCATAACTCCTTAATGAAAAAATTACTTTAACCTGATTTCTAATATTGAAATTCCATAAAGAAATTCAAAGTCGATGACCCATCTCAAGGTCAGTATCCGTTTCGCTTCAAAATGCTGCTGTTCATATCACAAGCTATCCATATACAAAGTTTCATGATGATACGATAACTCCTTCATGAAAAACTACCTTAAACCTGAACCTTAACTTTGGACACACAGACCGAAGAACTATATGCCCGGAATGCCTTACAGGCAGGGCATAAAAATCAATAAATCAAAATGGCAGTATAGTATGATATCTTCATATCATAGGTAACAATCCTGCAATATATAAACCAAGTCTGCCATATAGTTTCAGAGGAGTTGTGTCCACAAGATTTGGATATGAAATAATGTGATAAAATACAACAAAGTCCCATAACTCTTGAAAAAATATCTGCATTAAATTGGGGTTTGTTGTGATCATCATCATATCGTAGGTAACAATCCTGCAAAATATTAACAAAATCTGCCAAGTAGTTTCAGACGAATTGCATCCACAAGGTTTTGTTTAATTGGGGTTTTATGCTGCTTTCAGCACATTTGGCTATTTCGCGGCGGCCAGTTTTTATTGTTGGAGGAAGCGAAAAAGTATGATACCCAGAGAGAACCACCGACCTTCGGAGTTGAACACACCCCACCACAGGTGAGATTCGAACTCACAACCTCAGCGTTGACAGGCTAGTGTTCATTAGTAGTCATGACAAACTACCTAAACCACTCGGCCATCGATGCCCCCGCATCCACAAGGTATGAATACGATAAATGTGATAAAAAACAACAGAATCCAATAACTCCTGTAAATATTGCTGAATCAATGGTGTCATAGTGTGATCATCTTCATATCATGGGTAAAGATCCTGCAAATTATAAATCAAATCTGTCCAGTAGATTCAGAGGAGTTGCATCTACATTGTATGCATATGATACTATCTAAAACTAGAGATTGTGTGTCCAGAAGTCACAGATGCCTCGTCTTCCTGCAAATCAAATTCCCATCTATTATGATGGGGAAATTCTTTTGAGAATTATTTTAAATATATGAAAATTTCATAATATATCCTGTTTACATTAACGTTTAACCCTTTAAAAATAATGAATCCACAGTACTACATTCTGTTTCTGACATGAGAGGTCTTAACAGTAAATAAATGGAGTCACTCAAGTGTGAAATGTAGGTTGTATGGACTTGTATGTTTGATAATCTGTGTTAAACTAAAGTAGATGATTTTAGTTTTTTAGAAATGCACTAAAATGCAAAAATTAAATCAAAGTCACTCTACCATAAAATGTAGGTCATAGTGACTCAAATGTAGCTAGGCTGTGTTTTACTATATAAGATGTAATTATGAAATATCAATACATTATATAGGTTCTTTAATAATACACATAAATGGAAATTTGATCAAAATTCACTCAAGCATAAAATGTAGTTTGTGGTGACTCTAATGTTTTGTGTTGTACTATATAAGATGATTTTAGTTGTGAAATATCATAAGTATACTACATAGGTATGGCACGCCGTTGTTATATTTATTCAATTTCGAGATATCTTATTTAGTTAAATAAGATATCTTATAAACTAATTGAGATATCTTATAAATTAATAGAGATATCTTATAAATTAATACAGATACAAATGTATCTTATAAACAGATAGAGATATCTTATAAACTTATAGAGATATCTTATTAACTTATAGAGATATCTTATTTAACTGGTTATAAAGATATCTAATAAAGTATGTGTTTAAAAGATATCTTTATAAAGAAGTAAGATATCTTATTAACTAATAGAGATATCTTATTAACTAATAGAGATATCTTATAAACTAATAGAGATATCTTTTTAACTTATAGAGATATCTTATTTACTTTCAAATTAAATAAGATATCTTATAAAAATTAAAGATATCTTAATACTTTATAAGATATCTCTAAGTAGTATGTATGCGGTTTTCAGGTCGGATTTGAGGTGGTGCTACCGGAAGTGACGTCAACCGGAAATGACGTCACCGGAAGTGACGTGACCGGAACCGGAAGTGATTTTTGCGCGCATGCGCAACCGGAAGTGGGTAGTTTTCCCGCCCTTTGTTGCCGGAAGTGACGCAAGTCACGTGGTAGGACCCGGATGTGTGTTCTGCGCATGCGTAGGCGGAACCGGAAGTACCCGGAAGTCAGGCGCATGCGCAACCGGAAGTGATGAATTTTCCCGCCATTTCTTTACGGAAGTGACGTAAGTCACAGACTCGGACCCGGATGTGTGGTCTGCGCATGTTCGGGCGGAACCGGAAGTGGTTGGTGCAACCGGAAGTAGTGGGTTTTCTCCATTGACGGAAGTGACGCAAGTCACGGACCCGGATGTGCCATGCTTGACCAGATTGAATTATCTCCCTTTTCCCGCATTTCTCGGTCGTCTCTAGATCTTTCATCGGTCTGATACTCTCACTGATATGTCGAAGTCCGAGAGTATACGAAGTACACTATTGGATTATCTCCCCTTATCCCGCTCTTTTCATCTGCGGGTGATGTTTTCTGTGAGGACCAAAGGTAGGATTGGATTATCTCCCCTTATCCCGCTCTTTTCATTTGGGGATATTTTCTGTGAGGACCAAAGGTAGGATTGGATTATGTCCTCTTACCTCCAAGTGATGCTGTCACCATTAGATCAATGGAGGGGTGTCCTTAGCAACCGCCTTAGCAACGGCGGTCCATTTCTGTGATGCACTTCGTTTCTCTTGTTTTGCTCCATCCCGCTCCTCGCTGCTCTTCTCTTGCTCCGTGCTGCTCATCGCTGCTCTTCTCTTGCTCATCGCTGCTCATCACTGCTCATTGCTGCTCATCTCTTGCTCATCACTGCTCTTCTCTTGCTCCGTGCTGTTTTTCTCTTGCTCTTTGTTGCTCATTGCTGCTTTTCTCTTGCTCATCGCTGCTCAGCACTGTTTTTCTCTTGGTTTTTTGTTGCTCGTCGCTGTTTTTCTCTTGGTTTTTGTAGCTCATCGCTGTTTTTCTCTTGCTCTTTGCTGCTTATCGCTGTTTTTCTCGTGCCCTTTGCAGCTCATCGCTGTTTTTCTCGTGCTCATTGCTGTTTTTCTCTTGTTCTTTGCTGCTCATCGCTGTTTTTCTCTTGCTCTTTACTGCTCAGCACTGTTTTTCTCTTGCTCTTTACTGCTCATCGCTGTTTTTCTCTTGCTCTTTACTGCTCATCGCTGTTTTTCTCTTGTTCTTTACTGCTCAGCACTGTTTTTCTCTTCTTCTTTACTGCTCAGCACTGTTTTTCTCTTGGTTTTTGCAGCTCATCACTTTTTTTCTCGTGCTCATCGCTGTTTTTCTCTTGTTCTTTGCTTCTCATCGCTGTTTTTCTCGTGCCCTTTGCAGATCATTGCTGTTTTTCTCGTGCTCATCGCTGTTTTTCTCTTGCTCTTTACTGCTTATCGCTGTTTTTCTCTTGATCTTTACTGCTCATCGCTGTTTTTCTCTTGTTCTTTGTTGCTCATCGCTGTTTTTCTCTTGATCTTTACTGCTCATCGCTGTTTTTCTCTTGTTCTTTGTTGCTCATCGCTGTTTTTCTCTTGTTCTTTGTTGCTCATCGCTGTTTTTCTGTTGCTCTTTGCTGCTTATCGCTGTTTTTCTCGTGCCCTTTGTAGCTCATCGCTGTTTTTCTCGTGCTCATCGCTGTTTTTCTCTTGTTCTTTGCTTCTCATCGCTGTTTTTCTTTTGCTCTTTGCTTCTTATCGCTGTTTTTCTCGTGCCCTTTGCAGCTCATCTCTGATTTTCTCGTGCTCATCGCTGTTTTTCTCTTGTTCTTTACTGCTCATCACTGTTTTTCTCTTGTTCTTTACTGCTCATCGCTGTTTTTCTCGTGCTCATCGCAGTTTTTCTCTTGTTCTTTACTGCTTATGGCTGTTTTTCTCTCGCTCTTTGTTGATCATCAGTTTTTCTCGTACTCTTTGCTGCTCATCGCTGTTTTTCTCTTGTTCTTTGTTGCTCATCACTGTTTTTCTCGTGCTCATCGCTGTTTTTCTCTTGTTCTTTACTGCTTATGGCTGTTTTTCTCTCGCTCTTTGTTGATCATCACTGTTTTTCTCGTACTCTTTGCTGCTCATCGCTGTTTTTCTCTTGTTCTTTGTTGCTCATCACTGTTTTTCTCGTGCTCATCGCTGTTTTTCTCTTGTTCTTTACGTCTCATCGCTGTTTTTCTCTTGCTCGTTACTGCTTATCGCTGTTTTTCTCTTGGTTTTTGTAGCTCATCTCTGATTTTCTCGTGCTCATCGCTGTTTTTCTCTTGCTCTTTACTGCTCATCGCTGTTTTTCTCTTGCTCTTTACTGCTCATCGCTGTTTTTCTCTTGCTCTTTACTGCTCATCGCTGTTTTTCTCGTGCTCATCGCAGTTTTTCTCTTGGTTTTTGTAGCTCGTCGCTATTTTTCTCGTGCTGTTTACTGCTCGTCGCTGTTTTTTCTCTTGTTCTTTGTTGCTCATCACTGTTTTTCTCTTGCTCTTTACTGCTCATCACTGTTTTTCTCTTGTTATTTACTGCTTATCGCTGTTTTTCTCTTGGTTTTTGTAGCTCATCGCTGTTTGTCTCTTGCTCTTTACTGCTTATCGCTGTTTTTCTCTCGCTCTTTGTTGCTCATCGCTGTTTTTCTCTTGGTTTTTGTTGCTCGTCACTGTTTTTCTCGTGCTGTTTACTGCTCGTCGCTGTTTTTTCTCTTGTTCTTTGTTGCTCAACACTGTTTTTCTCTTGCTCTTTACTGCTCATCACTGTTTTTCTCTTGTTCTTTACTGCTTATCGCTGTTTTTCTCTTGGTTTTTGTAGCTCATCGCTGTTTGTCTCTTGCTCTTTACTGCTCATCGCTGTTTTTCTCTTGCTCTATGCTTCTTATCGCTGTTTTTCTCTTGTTCTTTACTGCTCATCACTGTTTTTCTCTTGTTCTTTACTGGTCATCGCTGTTTTTCTCTTGCTCTTTACTGCTCATCGCTGTTTTTCTCTTGCTCTATGCTTCTCATCGCTGTTTTTCTCTTGTTCTTTGTTGCTCATCACTGTTTTTCTCTTGCTCTTTACTGCTCATCAATGTTTTTCGCTTGTTCTTTACTGGTCATCGCTGTTTTTCTCTCGTTCTTTACTGCTCATCGCTGTTTTTCTCTTGCTCTTTACTGCTTATGGCTGTTTTTCTCTCGCTCTTTGTTGCTCATCACCTTTTTCTCTTGTCCTTTGTTGTTCATCGCTACTCCTTACCTTACTCGCGTGCTTATTTCGTTTTTTGGGGCTACTTGTCTCTGTTTTCGCTGCCACTACTGCTCCTGCTGCTTTTTGCTGTTCGTTATCGCTGATCTTCTCTTGCTCATCGCTGTTTTTTCTCTTGCTCATCGCTGATCCTTTCTTGTTCTTTGCTGCTCATCCCTACTCAGGGCCTTACTCGCGTGCTCATTTCGCTCCTGCTGCTTGTTGCTGTTCGTCATCGCTGCTCTTCTCTTGCTCATCACTGCTCTTCTCTTGCTCATCGCTGCTCTTCTCTTGCTCTTTGCTGTTCATCGCTACTCATGATCTTACTCGCGTGCTCATTTCAGTTTTTTGGTGCTATTTGTCACTTTTAATCGCTGCTGCTGCTACTGCTGAAGGAATGTAGTTTACTGCTGATGATCGGAAGGCCACTCGGTACTCATGTTGTCGGTTTGATCGGTAGATCAAGACTGATCGATGTGATTGTATACTGGGATATTTATCGACGACAAACACAAATGAAACAGTTTCATATTTTATTTTACAAAATCTACATCAGTCAATGTTTTAAGTTCTGGTTCTTTCTCTTCAAACAAAGGTATGATCTTCTTCAGTTCTTTCCATTCGAAGGTGTCCAAGCCGATTCCTCTCTTTGTTGGACGATAGGTCCAGTATCCCCGGGGTATAAAGTGCTTTCTTATCCAAATAGTGGGGTATGGGGATTTGACGGTGACGAATACATTGTCCCCAATGTGATATCTCCAGTCGACTAGTTCTTTATCCTGTACTCTACCGATCAAATCATCCAGAACATCAGTAGTCTCGCATAAAGCTTTCCATTGTATCAAAGATAAGCTCACTCCGGTCTTGGTGGGCACCGTTTCACTTTCCCAAAATCTGAGATCTACTCTTTTACTGCCATTCCATTCTGTCAGCTCTGCATACGTTCCTCCACCAAGTAGTACTTTCAAAGGAATATCGGAAGCTGTCATGGCGTCTTGGACGATATCGCTCTCGGTCTGGTCTTTGGTTTTCTTTTCTTTACGAGACATATACATGATTCTTCTAGCTGGTCTATTTATATATATATATTTGTAAAGATGGACTGGATTGGTTCTTATATTATGAAACTTGAAACATGATTGGCTATCTTTCCGACATCGTGATTGGTTAAATTCTCCCGTTCCGATTGGTCGAAAATCTGGCATTTTCATTGGTCAATTCCAACCGTTTCGATAGATCAACACGATGATACATTGTCTAAATATGCGGCGCCCAATCCGGAAACTGTTCACAATAGGTACGAGTAAACACCGACAATACGACCAGTCTTCCTTGGTTCACCACACCGTCTTCGAACATGGCAGAAACGATTCTCTCGTATACTCGTAGGGGGTCCATCGTACGAATGACTTCTCTGACTATCTTCACTTCCTTTTATATATTTATGACATGAGACTACTCTGCATTGACAAACTTGTAACTGTCTACATATATACATGTATATATAGTGTTGCCAGAAGATCCCGATACCGGGGTTTTGTATCTGAGGCACTGGCAGTCCACCCGGACAGAGGAAAATACCGACAATCGTGTTCAGGATGAACGAGATTACATCCGCCACCTTTCCTGATATGGTTCGCCACACATTCAACCAACGTGTCGTTTGGATTTATACTGAGAAACGCAGAGACCGGAGAACTAAGATACTTCCATTCCAGGACGGGGACGAATGTTCTCTGTCTCGATGATGTTAGATGGACATCAAAGATGGCTGCACCCATTCTGTTGCTTTTTGCTGCTCATCGCTGTTTTTCTCTTGCTCTGCTAATGATGACCTTACCTCATTTCAGTTTTGGGGCAACTTGTCGCTGTTTTCGCCGCTGTTGCTAGTGGTGGTCGATTGTCGTTAGTCAAAGATTGGATCTGTGCGAGAGCACCCTTAGATCCGGGTTATTTAAAAGTCCACTCTGCATTTATCCAGGCTTGTGACTGGCTATCATAAGATAGGCTGCATTAATCCTGCTCAATTTTTTAAGGGCACTCTGCATTTGTCCAGGCTTGTGACTGGCTATATATATGTATAAACATATATAGGCTGCATTACCCTCCTTCCCTTTTTTTGTTATATTTTTTTCTGTTTTTCTTTGTAATATGTTACAATTCCTCCGTCACATAGAGTCATTGCTGTCTTCAGCTGGAGGTGGGTCGTAGTCGTTCAATACACGGTTAAGCAGATATTTTCGTTTTTCTACGGCCTAATCCCATGATTCTTTTGATTCGTAGTCTTCCTATTCTCTCCAGCGTTTAGCTGTTTTTCTTGTTCTCTCTATGTACGGGGTCTTTATTTATGTCTTGATGCCAGGACACCAGTCCGAGGTAATGCTTTCGTATTTCGTCTCTGTATGAGTCAAACATGTCTCTATATGCTGCCAAGCGTGCCTTGTCTTCTTCCATTCCGGCTTCCACTACTTCGTTTACTGTCTGTGAGTATTCCGATTGATGTACTTGAAATGTTATGTTCAAAACGACTTCCCATAGGGACTGTTCGCAAAGCTCTTCGGAGTCTTCGTTGGATCCATGGTCACTACTTTGTTCCGATTCATCGTTATCGGCTTCTGTGGTGGTGTCTGAAGCTGAATCACTATAGTCTGTTGAATCCTCTTCAATACCATGTGCATTCTTTTTGTGTCGCACTAGGTTAAAGTTTTGCTTGGATTGGTATCCACAGGTATACATTTAAGACGTCTTTATTTCCTGGTAGTCGATAGCAGAATGAGTTCCGGTCGTCCTTCAAGTGTTTATATTAGATACAGGTTCCTCAGCGGCTTGTTGATTCATACACAAGCGTTTGGCAAAGTATTCGTTTCGACATTGTTGCAGTTCAGATTTCACTTTTCTGATGAGGTCTCTTTTAAGTCTTTTCCACTCGTTGTCAATCCTTCTACATCCCTTGCAGATATTCATGTTTTTGTAGAAGTCCGCAAAGCTCTTGTTCGTTTGACACTTTTTACATTTCTTGTTTGGATCCACTTTGTTGGGTCCTCCACTTGTGTTATCCAGCCGTTTGGTTCTCTTCACTTTGGTTAGAAGTAATTTCCTTTTCCTTTGTGGTTTTGCTTTGGTGTTAGAAAGATCCACAGGTACTAAATATCTAGCAGGAACCACTAAATCAACGAGAGGCGTTTTCGATGCCATTGATACGTGTGTGTTGTTTGACGGTCTTCAAACAACTGACGAAATTAAACAAAACCTCTGATTATATTTTCGTTAAAAGCTTTTCATTGGTGTCATAGAGACGAAGATTACCCCACACAGTTCGCTGTTCGTTGTTGCTATTGCTGCTGAGGAGGTGAAGGTGGGATTCTCACTGTTTCGTTATAAGTCACCTCTTAGTCTCGTTGATGTTTCGATGGATACAAAAGATGGCTGCGTTCATGTAACGCGGACCTGAAAGAGAACACCCTTATGAAACAGAAATTTTAGAGTCTTTCCGGACGGGAACGAATGTTCTCGGTCTCGTTGATGCTACGACGGACATCAAAGATGGCTGCCCCCAAGTAACGCGGACCTGAAAGGGAACACCCTAATGAAACGAAAATTTCAGAGTCTTTCCGGACGGGAACGAACGTTTACGGATTTCAGTCCTAACCATAACCCTAACTCCAGACCTAACCCTAACCCTAACTCTAACCCTAACCCTAGTTCTAACCCTAACCCTAACTCTAACCCTAACCTTAGTCCTGCTTCTAACCCTTATCGTAGGTCTGTCTCGTACTCCTACTCTAACCGGTCCATACCTCACGTCGTTGGATCACCTAAGCAAACGTGACTGTTTGCCTCGTGTTTGTCACGCTTGCACCAGTGAACCACCGGCGTGGGATATGGACCGGTTAGAGTAGGAGTACGAGACAGACCTACGATAAGGGTTAGAAGCAGGACTAAGGTTAGGGTTAGAGTTAGGGTTAGGGTTAGAACTAGGGTTAGGGTTAGAGTTAGGGTTAGGGTTAGGTCTGGAGTTAGGGTTATGGTTAGGACTGAAATCCGTAAACGTTCGTTCCCGTCCGGAAAGACTCTGAAATTTTCGTTTCATTAGGGTGTTCCCTTTCAGGTCCGCGTTACTTGGGGCAGCCATCTTTGATGTCCGTCGTAGCATCAACGAGACCGAGAATATTCGTTCCCGTCCGGAAAGACTCTAAAATTTCTGTTTCATAAGGGTGTTCTCTTTCAGGTCCGCGTTACATGAACGCAGCCATCTTTTGTATCCATCGAAACATCAACGAGACTAAGAGGTGACTTATAACGAAACAGTGAGAATCCCACCTTCACCTCCTCAGCAGCAATAGCAACAACGAACAGCGAACTGTGTGGGGTAATCTTCGTCTCTATGACACCAATGAAAAGCTTTTAACGAAAATATAATCAGAGGTTTTGTTTAATTTCGTCAGTTGTTTGAAGACCGTCAAACAACACACACGTATCAATGGCATCGAAAACGCCTCTCGTTGATTTAGTGGTTCCTGCTAGATATTTAGTACCTGTGGATCTTTCTAACACCAAAGCAAAACCACAAAGGAAAAGGAAATTACTTCTAACCAAAGTGAAGAGAACCAAACGGCTGGATAACACAAGTGGAGGACCCAACAAAGTGGATCCAAACAAGAAATGTAAAAAGTGTCAAACGAACAAGAGCTTTGCGGACTTCTACAAAAACATGAATATCTGCAAGGGATGTAGAAGGATTGACAACGAGTGGAAAAGACTTAAAAGAGACCTCATCAGAAAAGTGAAATCTGAACTGCAACAATGTCGAAACGAATACTTTGCCAAACGCTTGTGTATGAATCAACAAGCCGCTGAGGAACCTGTATCTAATATAAACACTTGAAGGACGACCGGAACTCATTCTGCTATCGACTACCAGGAAATAAAGACGTCTTAAATGTATACCTGTGGATACCAATCCAAGCAAAACTTTAACCTAGTGCGACACAAAAAGAATGCACATGGTATTGAAGAGGATTCAACAGACTATAGTGATTCAGCTTCAGACACCACCACAGAAGCCGATAACGATGAATCGGAACAAAGTAGTGACCATGGATCCAACGAAGACTCCGCAGAGCTTTGCGAACAGTCCCTATGGGAAGTCGTTTTGAACATAACATTTCAAGTACATCAATCGGAATACTCACAGACAGTAAACGAAGTAGTGGAAGCCGGAATGGAAGAAGACAAGGCACGCTTGGCAGCATATAGAGACATGTTTGACTCATACAGAGACGAAATACGAAAGCATTACCTCGGACTGGTGTCCTGGCATCAAGACATAAATAAAGACCCCGTACATAGAGAGAACAAGAAAAACAGCTAAACGCTGGAGAGAATAGGAAGACTACGAATCAAAAGAATCGTGGGATTAGGCCGTAGAAAAACGAAAATATCTGCTTAACCGTGTATTGAACGACTACGACCCACCTCCAGCTGAAGACAGCAATGACTCTATGTGACGGAGGAATTGGAACATATTACAAAGAAAAACAGAAAAAAATATAACAAAAAAAGGGAAGGAGGGTAATGCAGCCTATATATGTTTATACATATATATAGCCAGTCACAAGCCTGGACAAATGCAGAGTGCCCTTAAAAAATTGAGCAGGATTAATGCAGCCTATCTTATGATAGCCAGTCACAAGCCTGGATAAATGCAGAGTGGACTTTTAAATAACCCGGATCTAAGGGTGCTCTCGCACAGATCCAATCTTTGACTAACGACAATCGACCACCACTAGCAACAGCGACGAAAACAGCGACAAGTTGCCCCAAAACTGAAATGAGGTAAGGTCATCATTAGCGATATCGTCCAAGACGCCATGACAGCTTCCGATATTCCTTTGAAAGTACTACTTGGTGGAGGAACGTATGCAGAGCTGACAGAATGGAATGGCAGTAAAAGAGTAGATCTCAGATTTTGGGAAAGTGAAACGGTGCCCACCAAGACCGGAGTGAGCTTATCTTTGATACAATGGAAAGCTTTATGCGAGACTACTGATGTTCTGGATGATTTGATCGGTAGAGTACAGGATAAAGAACTAGTCGACTGGAGATATCACATTGGGGACAATGTATTCGTCACCGTCAAATCCCCATACCCCACTATTTGGATAAGAAAGCACTTTATACCCCGGGGATACTGGACCTATCGTCCAACAAAGAGA
This sequence comes from Mytilisepta virgata, assembly GCA_028015205.1. NCBI lineage: Eukaryota > Metazoa > Mollusca > Bivalvia > Mytilida > Mytilidae > Mytilisepta > Mytilisepta virgata. The sequence continues at coordinate 47,981,652 of CM051521.1, read as the reverse complement.
GGAATCGGCTTGGACACCTTCGAATGGAAAGAACTGAAGAAGATCATACCTTTGTTTGAAGAGAAAGAACCAGAACTTAAAACATTGACTGATGTAGATTTTGTAAAATAAAATATGAAACTGTTTCATTTGTGTTTGTCGTCGATAAATATCCCAGTATACAATCACATCGATCAGTCTTGATCTACCGATCAAACCGACAACATGAGTACCGAGTGGCCTTCCGATCATCAGCAGTAAACTACATTCCTTCAGCAGTAGCAGCAGCAGCGATTAAAAGTGACAAATAGCACCAAAAAACTGAAATGAGCACGCGAGTAAGATCATGAGTAGCGATCAACAGCAAAGAGCAAGAGAAGAGCAGCGATGAGCAAGAGAAGAGCAGTGATGAGCAAGAGAAGAGCAGCGATGACGAACAGCGATGACGAACAGCAACAAGCAGCAGGAGCGAAATGAGCACGCGAGTAAGGCCCTGAGTAGGGATGAGCAGCAAAGAACAAGAAAGGATCAGCGATGAGCAAGAGAAAAAACAGCGATGAGCAAGAGAAGAGCAGCGATAACGAACAGCAAAAAGCAGCAGGAGCAGTAGTGGCAGCGAAAACAGAGACAAGTAGCCCCAAAAAACGAAATAAGCACGCGAGTAAGGTAAGGAGTAGCGATGAACAACAAAGGACAAGAGAAAAACAGTGATGAGCAACAAAGAGAGAGAGAAAAACAGCCATAAGCAGTAAAGAGCAAGAGAAAAACAGCGATGAGCAGTAAAGAACGAGAGAAAAACAGCGATGACCAGTAAAGAACAAGCGAAAAACATTGATGAGCAGTAAAGAGCAAGAGAAAAACAGTGATGAGCAACAAAGAACAAGAGAAAAACAGCGATGAGAAGCATAGAGCAAGAGAAAAACAGCGATGAGCAGTAAAGAGCAAGAGAAAAACAGCGATGACCAGTAAAGAACAAGAGAAAAACAGTGATGAGCAGTAAAGAACAAGAGAAAAACAGCGATAAGAAGCATAGAGCAAGAGAAAAACAGCGATGACCAGTAAAGAACAAGAGACAAACAGCGATGAGCTACAAAAACCAAGAGAAAAACAGCGATAAGCAGTAAAGAACAAGAGAAAAACAGTGATGAGCAGTAAAGAGCAAGAGAAAAACAGTGATGAGCAACAAAGAACAAGAGAAAAAACAGCGACGAGCAGTAAAGAGCAAGAGAAAAACAGTGACGAGCAACAAAAACCAAGAGAAAAAACAGCGATGAGCAACAAAGAGCGAGAGAAAAACAGCGATAAGCAGTAAAGAGCAAGAGACAAACAGCGATGAGCTACAAAAACCAAGAGAAAAACAGCGATAAGCAGTAAATAACAAGAGAAAAACAGTGATGAGCAGTAAAGAGCAAGAGAAAAACAGTGATGAGCAACAAAGAACAAGAGAAAAAACAGCGACGAGCAGTAAACAGCACGAGAAAAATAGCGACGAGCTACAAAAACCAAGAGAAAAACTGCGATGAGCACGAGAAAAACAGCGATGAGCAGTAAAGAGCAAGAGAAAAACAGCGATGAGCAGTAAAGAGCAAGAGAAAAACAGCGATGAGCAGTAAAGAGCAAGAGAAAAACAGCGATGAGCAGTAAAGAGCAAGAGAAAAACAGCGATGAGCACGAGAAAATCAGAGATGAGCTACAAAAACCAAGAGAAAAACAGCGATAAGCAGTAACGAGCAAGAGAAAAACAGCGATGAGACGTAAAGAACAAGAGAAAAACAGCGATGAGCACGAGAAAAACAGTGATGAGCAACAAAGAACAAGAGAAAAACAGCGATGAGCAGCAAAGAGTACGAGAAAAACAGTGATGATCAACAAAGAGCGAGAGAAAAACAGCCATAAGCAGTAAAGAACAAGAGAAAAACAGCGATGAGCACGAGAAAAACAGTGATGAGCAACAAAGAACAAGAGAAAAACAGCGATGAGCAGCAAAGAGTACGAGAAAAACAGTGATGATCAACAAAGAGCGAGAGAAAAACAGCCATAAGCAGTAAAGAACAAGAGAAAAACTGCGATGAGCACGAGAAAAACAGCGATGAGCAGTAAAGAACAAGAGAAAAACAGTGATGAGCAGTAAAGAACAAGAGAAAAACAGCGATGAGCACGAGAAAATCAGAGATGAGCTGCAAAGGGCACGAGAAAAACAGCGATGAGAAGCAAAGAGCAAAAGAAAAACAGCGATGAGAAGCTAAGAACAAAAGAAAAACAGCGATGAGCACGAGAAAAACAGCGATGAGCTACAAAGGGCACGAGAAAAACAGCGATAAGCAGCAAAGAGCAAGAGAAAAACAGCGATGAGCAACAAAGAACAAGAGAAAAACAGCGATGAGCAACAAAGAACAAGAGAAAAACAGCGATGAGCAGTAAAGATCAAGAGAAAAACAGCGATGAGCAACAAAGAACAAGAGAAAAACAGCGATGAGCAGTAAAGATCAAGAGAAAAACAGCGATAAGCAGTAAAGATCAAGAGAAAAACAGCGATGAGCAACAAAGAACAAGAGAAAAACAGCGATGAGCAGTAAAGATCAAGAGAAAAACAGCGATAAGCAGTAAAGAGCAAGAGAAAAACAGCGATGAGCACGAGAAAAACAGCGATGAGCTGCAAAGGGCACGAGAAAAACAGCGATGAGAAGCAAAGAACAAGAGAAAAACAGCGATGAGCACGAGAAAAAAAGCGATGAGCTGCAAAAACCAAGAGAAAAACAGTGCTGAGCAGTAAAGAAGAAGAGAAAAACAGTGCTGAGCAGTAAAGAACAAAAGAAAAACAGCGATGAGAAGCAAAGAACAAGAGAAAAACAGCGATGAGCACGAGAAAAACAGGGATGAGCTACAAAGGGCACGAGAAAAACAGCGATAAGCAGCAAAGAGCAAGAGAAAAACAGCGATGAGCAACAAAGAACAAGAGAAAAACAGCGATGAGCAACAAAGAACAAGAGAAAAACAGCGATGAGCAGTAAAGATCAAGAGAAAAACAGCGATGAGCAACAAAGAACAAGAGAAAAACAGCGATGAGCAGTAAAGATCAAGAGAAAAACAGCGATAAGCAGTAAAGAGCAAGAGAAAAACAGCGATGAGCACGAGAAAAACAGCGATGAGCTGCAAAGGGCACGAGAAAAACAGCGATGAGAAGCAAAGAACAAGAGAAAAACAGCGATGAGCACGAGAAAAAAAGCGATGAGCTGCAAAAACCAAGAGAAAAACAGTGCTGAGCAGTAAAGAAGAAGAGAAAAACAGTGCTGAGCAGTAAAGAACAAGAGAAAAACAGCGATGAGCAACAAAGAGCAAGAGAAAAACAGCGATGAGCAGTAAAGAGCAAGAGAAAAACAGCGATAAGCAGTAAAGAGCAAGAGAAAAACAGTGCTGAGCAGTAAAGAGCAAGAGAAAAACAGCGATGAGCAGCAAAGAACAAGAGAAAAACAGCGATGAGCACGAGAAAAACAGCGATGAGCTGCAAAGGGCACGAGAAAAACAGCGATAAGCAGCAAAGAGCAAGAGAAAAACAGCGATGAGAATGAGAAAAACAGCGATGAGCTACAAAAACCAAGAGAAAAACAGCGACGAGCAACAAAAAACCAAGAGAAAAACAGTGCTGAGCAGCGATGAGCAAGAGAAAAGCAGCAATGAGCAGCGATGAGCAACAAAGAGCAAGAGAAAAACAGCACGGAGCAAGAGAAGAGCAGTGATGAGCAAGAGATGAGCAGCAATGAGCAGTGATGAGCAGCGATGAGCAAGAGAAGAGCAGCGATGAGCAGCACGGAGCAAGAGAAGAGCAGCGAGGAGCGGGATGGAGCAAAACAAGAGAAACGAAGTGCATCATAGAAATGGACCGCCGTTGCTAAGGCGGTTGCTAAGGACACCCCTCCATTGATCTAATGGTGACAGCATCACTTGGAGGTAAGAGGACATAATCCAATCCTACCTTTGGTCCTCACAGAAAATACCCCCAAATGAAAAGAGCGGGATAAGGGGAGATAATCCAATCCTACCTTTGGTCCTCACAGAAAACATCACCCGCAGATGAAAAGAGCGGGATAAGGGGAGATAATCCAATAGTGTACTTCGTATACTCTCGGACTTCGACATATCAGTGAGAGTATCAGACCGATGAAAGATCTAGAGACGACCGAGAAATGCGGGAAAAGGGAGATAATTCAATCTGGTCAAGCATGGCACATCCGGGTCCGTGACTTGCGTCACTTCCGTCAATGGAGAAAACCCACTACTTCCGGTTGCACCAACCACTTCCGGTTCCGCCCGAACATGCGCAGACCACACATCCGGGTCCGAGTCTGTGACTTACGTCACTTCCGTAAAGAAATGGCGGGAAAATTCATCACTTCCGGTTGCGCATGCGCCTGACTTCCGGGTACTTCCGGTTCCGCCTACGCATGCGCAGAACACACATCCGGGTCCTACCACGTGACTTGCGTCACTTCCGGCAACAAAGGGCGGGAAAACTACCCACTTCCGGTTGCGCATGCGCGCAAAAATCACTTCCGGTTCCGGTCACCTGACTTCCGGTTCCGGTCACGTCACTTCCGGTGACGTCATTTCCGGTTGACGTCACTTCCGGTAGCACCACCTCAGCACCACCTCAAATCCGACCTGAAAACCGCATACATACTACTTCTCTATAAGTTTATAAGATATCTCTATTAGTTTATAAGATATCTTATTAACTAATAGAGATATCTTATAAATTAATAGAGATATCTTATAAACAAATAGAGATATCTTATAAACTTATAGAGATGTCTTATTTAACTGGTTATAAAGATAACTTATTAAATATATAAGATATCTCTATAAGTTAATAAGATATCTCTATTAATTTATAAGATATCTTATTAACTATATAAGATATCTTTTATATAGTTAATAAAAGAGATATCTTATTTACTTAATAAGATATCTTATAAACTAATAGAGATCTCTTATAAACTAATAGAGATATCTTATAAACTTATAGAGACATCTTATAAACTAATAGAGATATCTTATTAACTAATAGAGATATCTGATTAACTTATAGAGATATCTTATTTACTTTCAAATTAAATAAGATATCTTATAAAAATTAAAGATATCTTAATACTAAATAAGATATCTTGTTAAATAAATAAGATATCTTGGAATTTGAATCAATATAAAAACGGCGTGCCATACATAGGTTCTTTGAAAATATACCGTAATGCAGAAACTCTTCCAAGATACACTGCTGAGGTATCATTGATATAACACCATGGATTCCTAGAATATGATATTAAACAACAAAAAATTATAGGAGTCACTCTTGCATTAAATGTTGGTCAATGTGACCCAGATGTTGCTCATATAAGGGGATTGTAGTTGAATAATGTCATTGATATATTTCATTGGGTTTCTGAAAAATGGACCTCAAAACAAAAACTTAACCAAGGCGGAATGACGTACTGACGGACAAGGGTATATCTATATGTCCCTTCTACATTCGTGGATGGGGCAAAAAAAATACAACGTAAGTCCCATAACTCCTATCAAAATGTGGCAATGTGTGAACATCTTCAGGTCATAGGAAAAACCTTTCACAAATGTAAACCAAATCTGCCCAGTCGTTTCGGACAGACAAACGCAGACCATTACAAAGTCCCTCCTTTGCATTTCAGCAGGGGACAATTAGGGATTTTCCTATCAATACTGGTGACCTCATGTAATCTATTAATTGTTTACACCTGCTAGGAACTTGTAGACCTGTATAAAATTTGCTCAGCTTTTTATGATACACTAATAATAATTGCAAATATGCAGCATTACGTTTTTCAAAAACCATTGAGTACCATTAACAGGTCCAGGTTGCTCAAACCACAGACATTTAGTACTTTTGCACTAGGTGGTATGTAGTGGAGATCCTCTCTCAGGCACATGATTTTTTAAAGTACAATGTGTTCAGTATTTTTCATTATAACCAATGACAGCAAAATTTCATTAACTAGCTCCTAATATCAGTAAAGGTTCAAACATACCAAGACAAAATTGTAAAGTTTTTTTGTAAATTTATTTTTCTGTGAGTAAATTTAATACAGAGCTGAAAAATAACAATGATAACACAAAAGATAATACAGAAAAAATACAATTTAACAATTTTGGGTACAAGAAAATTTTCTAGATATTGAATCTTTACCAAATAACTATAAAACTTTGGTGCAATGCAGAATAATTACCGGGTAAAGCAAAAAATTTGGAAATGTTGACATTTTTAGTAATGGTAAAGGTGATTGAAAAAGACCAACCTTTACCTATCAATCATCAAACAAAGGGAGTCTAAGAATTTGCAGTATTGATGATAAAGTTACAATGTTATTTCAAATGAAAGAAAAATTACCCATTTCCAGTTTATTACCTCCCCTGATTTCTTACTACAGAAGTTAAACTACCATTAGATTTTTCCCATAGCATTCTATGTTAAATTGTCAAAATTCAAGGACTACTACGTGAAAACAAAAAGAAACTAGCCCAATCCTTTAATTTCACTTTTCGTTATATAGATGACGTGTTGTCATTAAATAACGACAAATTCCAAGACTTTCTACAACTCATCTACCACAGTAATCTTGAAGTTAAGGATACTACAGATACACCAAAGTCTGCTTCATATTTAGATTTGTTTCTTGAAATAGACAATAAGGGACAAATTTGAAGACAAAACTTTATTACAAACGTGATGATTTCAACTGACCTATTAACTTTCCCTTCATTAGTAGCGATATACCAGCATCGCCTGCATATGGAGTCTACTTTTCTCAGCTTATCCAATTCACAAAGGCATGCCCGAGTTACCCTGACTTTCGACAAAGAGGGTTACTGCTGTCACAAAAGCCTCTTAACCTGGGTTTTATCAGGGATAAGGTGATGTCATCACTTAGGAAATTTTACGGTCATCACAAATTGATTGACTGTTACAGTATTCCAATATCTAAGATGATGTTCCCACTGTCGCAACATTTCATGTGCCTCCACCGATTTGGGACTCCCACTGGATTGACTTTGTTGAACTTCACGACGGGTACCGTATACGGAGCTGTAACTGCTTACCCTTCAGGAGCATGTGGGTTCACTCCTGGTTTTTATAGGAGTTTGTGTTGTTCATTGTTTTTTAGTTTTCAGTGTTTGTTATGCTTGTAGTTGTTCATTTGTATTCCCAGGTTTGTCTGTTCAATTGATTAAGTTTTTTGATTTGCTCCTTAGGTATATTTGTCCACTTCAACCTTCTATAGAAAATTTATGTTGATTTTAAATAAAGTGAGAGGCATATCATTTAAAAACAACATCATGTCAGATCTCACCTCACCTTAACTTGCATATAAGAAAGCCATGTGCCTTAGAACTCCAACATCCTGAATTCTGAACCTCAAAACTGAGTGTCCATCATTTTTAATGGTCATCTTTGACAGTCTGTAAACCCACAATAGTTTGGAATAAATTGTCAGTGATTTACAAATTCTGCCAAGACCCTAAGCTTTCCATATAATTCAAAAAATTAATTAATTTACATAAAACTGAACAGTGCAAGGAACTATATTTTTTATATGCACTATTTATAGGTACGTTCTAAAAGGGGATTTCCCATAGTGGTATTACACCTACACAATCAGTCATATCTGATGTGTAACAATAAAACTCAAATCATTTTTACTGCTGCAATAAACAACTTAACTTGTTCAGCTGCATAAGACCAATTAACACCATGTTACTTTAAAAATAGGTTTTACACACTCAAACAGGTAAAATTGTTAATGTACACATGTATATACATGTATTACATATTTCAGAATAAAATATGAAAGAATGAAGGGAGGTAATCAGTGTTAAACTGGAAAATTGTCAATGGTATCTACAAAAGATTTATGGTATAAAACCAAAAATAAGCAAAAACAAATGCACGAAATCTGACAATAAGTTTTATTCTAATAAATAATGAAAAGGCATTGCATTTAATATATTGTAGTTTGTAAAAAGATTTATTGCCATACAATCCGATTCAATACTACTGAAAAAATAGTGTTGGTTGATCATGCTTTAGTTAAGTCGCAAGAACATAAATCCATCACTTTCTGACTATGGAAAATATAATAACAAGAAGGTAATAGCATTTGGATTTTTCCATAAATCCACCCACCATGAATCACAAAACTAATAACCTGAAACCACAAAATTCAATCAGGAAAATCTTTGTATTGCACAACTACACAACTAAACAATTCTCTCAAGTGTCATTCATTCCTATTAAAACTGTGGGAGATTTCTATGTCACAATCTTTTTTTCAGATGGACATACAGACCAGTATGAGACATACATGTAATAAACCTTTTCAGAACTTCAAACCTCCTTCAAAATGAAGATACATTTAGTTTTTAGTCTATAAAGTTTTCAAAAATTCAACCAATAATAGAATTAGATGCAGTTTGTAGCAGAATGTCCCATTGCTATTGGTTTACATCAATTTCCAATCAAAAACAACATATATCCATGACAAGTGATTTAAGTATTTATAATGAAATAACTTTCCTCTCATATAAGTTTCATATCATTTGGGTAAGCACTTTCTTAAGGATTGTTTTACATTTTGGTATAACAACGTTCCAAGATTGAAAATAATCCTTATAATTTAATGTTCTACAATTTTATGATCCAAAATTGCAGGTAGAATCATTGAATAACTTATTTAATTTGGGAATATTTAAATCGCGGACAACTGTTTAATACAATTTATATTAAATTATTAGTTAATATATTAAATGTTCATGGAATCTAGGTGTAGAGTGACAGAAATAAGCTGTCAGATCTAAAAATGAAACTTTTACATGTGATCTTTTACTTTATAGTACTAATTTTTTATTCCAAAAATTTCTTTACCCTTCCCTTTTATTTAAAATAATTATTCCTCAATGCTCTATAAACCCTAGAAAAACCTCACATCTAGGAAAACATATGAGTGTGGCAAAACATTCAATGAGAAAACATCCAAAAGAATTTGACTGTTAAAAAATTGTTACATCTAGGTGTCATGGTTTGACCTTCAACAATCATATTTTTAATTAACATCATTATAACATGATAATGAAATATGTATTCATAGGTATAGAATCTTTAATATTTCAGAAAACAATAATTGGCATTAAAAAGCCTTATTTCCCTATGCAATGTGATTGTTTTACTTATTGATATAGATTCAGATACTTGTTAATGACACTGAAAATAGGTAAAACCACCAACATTGCTCCATATTATGAAATGATTGCCTACAAAGAGAATTACTTGTCTGTTTTTCTTAAAAACAAATAACCCAAGTTTCAAGAATGCTGTTTACATGTAAATGAAATAAAAAATGGAGATACCAGATATTTTTTGCATACAAAGGTGAACTATTTTTACAGCAAAAGACAGTTTAATAAGTTTCATTAACAGTTTAAGTACTGGAAAAATTTGTACTTTTTAATACAGACAAAAAATGAATGATATTACAATATTGTCCAAATAAATACTCTCATTTAATTCTACAAATTTTCCTGTTGTCATGACAACTTCATCTGAGCAAATTTTGTGGCAGTTTGTATGGCATCCTTTAGAGCATCACAACTTGTACCAGTGGCTTGTGCAGATGCTTCTGAGCCACCTCCCTTTCCATTGATTAGGGGCACAACCTCTGATACCCATGCCTTGGCACTCAGTCCAGCTGCTATTGATGACTGTAAAGAAATCATCATATTAAAACCATTTATAAGAATAAATCCTTGGTCATACCAAACAAATTTCTCTTCTTTAATTTTTTCTGTATTCCTTTTTCTTTCTAAATATTTTCCTAGGCTAGATCGAAATATTGTGATGGACCGGTATCTTAAATGTTTCCTATCAAATTTGTATTTTTCAGAATTTTTTTTGAATTCCTGAAATCCATAAATTCACTAATGAAACTAAATTTCATATTTCACTCTATATACATGTAGTGACATAGCAATAGCCATCGTCAACAACGTTACTTTGTGCTCACATAATAAACATAATCCTTTGTATTTTATCATGAAACCTTCTAAATATGTCAATGTACTAAACAGAATAACTAATCTTGAAATTTGAACACAAAAAATCTACAACTGATGACCGAACAACATGAATAATTCATGTCCTGAACATTTAAAGTTACAACTAACAAGAAACAATATAATAAACTCTTAAAAAATTCAAAAAGAGATTTCATTTAAATTACCTTTGGAGCAGAGCTCATGCATAAAATTTTGTTAGCCTCTGTATCAACTGAGAAAAACATGGCAGCAGTTTCAGGACTCAGTGCTTTGTACTGTTTCATAGCACCATCTAAAGCCTATCAACATATAGAATGTAATTGTATGTATTATTTCTAAGAACACATACATGTACGTATATTGGTAAAGTTGTGTATTTTTTTTTTCTTAGAACAAAATTTTAGACTGCTTTTTAAAAATATTACACACACAAGCATTAGTTCTGACTTGCATAAGCTCTGATTTAAAAATTTAAATCATGGCAATTTACAATTTCTGGATCTCATCTACATGTATAGATAAAATCAGTGTTCCATAAATGTGATGCCAAAAAAAAGTGGTTGAAAATGATATAAAATTCAATAAACATTGAAACATCTTACAATCTTGGTTTTTATAGGAGTTGGTGTTTCATTGTTTTTTAGTTTTCTGTGTTTATTTGTTGTGCTTGTGATTGTTCATTTGTCTTCCCGGGTTTGTCTGTCCAATGGATTACGTTTTTTTTAATTGCTCCTTAGGTATATTTGTCCTTTTTTTTCACACAAATTAAAGATTTGTACATTTACATTTTAACAAAGTAAAATTACCCGTCTATGACAGATTAAAATTTAAGATACATGTAATAAGAAATTTTGTGTAAACATCTCTTTTTTGCAGTGTTTCTTTTATTCATGCAGGTCTTGTTGATCAAGTGATCTAAATAGTTTTGTTCTAACTACTGTCCTAAAGGTTACCAGCCTGTCAATATTGAGGTTGTGAGTTTGAATCCAGCTAATGACAAAGTGTATTCAACTCCAATCTTAACTGACAAAGATTCCTTTTCATCCTGCCAACCCTCCACATCTGACCTCCATACCCAATTGCTAAAACCCCCATTAAACAAAACAATTCAATTTGTACATACTTTAGCTATAGATCCAGCTTTAAATTCATGAACAACATATTTCTGATTTGGTTTCTCTTCAATCATCTTCTTGGCTTGTTGTACAACCTGCAGACAAGTAAAATATCATTATCATCCTTCATGTTGTATAAACAAATGAATGGATCTGATATAGATTAAAATACGGAAAGATACTTCCACAAATTTAATGTCTTTTAAATGAAGAATTTACTATTTAAAATTATGTTGACTCTGTTTGTATATATCCAGGAACGTAACATAAGATTTTGAAAGAGAGCACCCTAAACATCAAGAAACTTTGATTAATAAATGTACATGCTTAGTCTATTCAACTGTGATAATTCGGCCAATTAAAATTAATTGAAAGATCTTCATCCCCATCTGTCACTAAAAATCTCTTCCAAAATCCATTATTGTCATTTAGTTATGCTTTTTTGAAATTTTTTGTGTCCATTTTTATAAACCAAATGACAAAATATTTTGTTCGTAATCTCTTGCCATTTCGAATTGAGTATTGAGTTGTTTCTGGCATAAAATTCAACAAGAAGCTATCTGGCAACTTTTTGGGGTAAACTGTTTTACATACAAAATCCCTTATGAATACTAAAGAACTGCATTTCATTATAAAGGTGACCAAATGTATAATGTACATTTTTTATGCAAATGACTTTAGTACCTCTTCCATTATTGTTGCTTTTCTTTTCTTATCCAGGTCATCCATTTTCTTTCTGAGAGGTTTTAGTTCAGATCTAAGGCTATCCTTCTTCCAGTAAGGAATCATAGATTGAGATATCTCCTACAGAATGTTGTTTTCAATTATTATTAATTTTTTTTTTTAATTTAACACATTTTTATTAACAAAACAATTATTTATTTGCAGTTACAATGACAATTTATAAGATTACAGCAATGAATAATTTTCTGTTTTTATTTTTAATCATGTTCACCCACTGTCAAATTATTTATAATTTCATCAAACAGCTATGTATTTATAAACTGAAATAAAACTGATCATACTGCAAATAGTGTCTACATTTCACATGAATTGACTGCAAACATTGTCAAAAAATGATTTTCTTCATTTTTACAGGATTAAAATGAACCAAAAATTTGTACAAAATGAATCTTTCATTTATTACTTGAAGATCAAAAAACAATAACATTTTATATACCCCCCCAAACTTCATTTGAATGGGTATAAAAAGAAATTACCTCATCAGCTTGCACTATCAACTTTGTAAGTTCCTTAACAGATACATCATTTGTCTGTAAACCATTGTCGATCTTTTGTTTCAAATTATTTAAGTCTTTTTCCAACACATCTACTTTATGCCATGCCTATGAAAATAAAGATATTAACATGTGTAATTAGAACCTGTGTTGATATAGTATACAAGTCTCAGAATTCAAATACAGAGAACTATACTGACATAAAAACACATCAGAACTACACTGACATAAAAACACATCAGAACTATACTGACATAAAAACACATCAGTTCATAAATGTACAAGTGTAGTAATGAATGAGTAGTCCTATTTAGATGAATATATAAACCATGTTCTGCTACATGTATAAATTAAATTGTATGATTCTGGTTTGGTTTTTTGTTATTTTCATCACATTTAGCAAAATTCACTACATTGAATCAGTCAACTTATATTGCTGAAATACATAGTACCCAGAGATAGCTGCAACTTTGGAAGACTGGCAATCTTGTCAGAGTCTAATACATCTGGCCACAAGTTAGATTTGAAAGTAAACCTTCAGTGTTAAGAATCATTAGCAGTTACAATAAACCACCGATACCAGTTGGCCATCAAGGACACCATATGTTACATTCATGAATTGTATAAATTTAAGGACAAAGTACAGAAGACTATGTTTTGAGTGTTGTTAGTATTCCAATAATAATACAATGACAGGGTTTACTAATATCCAACTTTGAGTGAAAATAAGGCAATTTTTTCAACATAAATTCTTGGCAAGCAAAGTACTTTCCTAATATCAAAGTTATTTTAAGTATCCAAATACACAGAATTTGATACCAACGTTTGGATTGATACTTGTGCCAATAATACTACTGAAGGATATGTATCAAAACTTGGATAAAATCAAACCGCATCCTTTCTAATCTAACATATAAACATTGATTGCCAAAACATCAATGAATCAGGTATCTACTATACATATATGTATACCTTATGAGCTTCTTGGCCAGTTACGGCTATGATTCTCCTTATTCCTTTAGATATGGCTTCTTCTGATACTATGACTAATTTTCCTATATGGCCTGCCTTTCTTAAATGTCTAAAATAAGTAAGAAATCTATCACTGGTCAATATCTGAAACACTGTTCTCCTGCATTATCAAACAGTTGTGTTGAATAATATCTAATGTCAAGAGATTATCTTCAAAATGAGAAGGAAGGAATAAATGTGTCTTGAAAGATTATACAGACCAACTTTTTAAATACAAAAATTATTGCTGCTTTGTAAAATTTTAGGATTAAAACTACAGAACTTATTCATTATTTTCTCCATAACTGGACATGTTTCTGAAAACTATTTCACTGCACGTGTATATATAAACAGGAAGGGCTCATGCTGTAGAGCAATTCGGGCAAAGAAGTCGCTTTGCAGTGTATGCATTCGCCTAATCTCTCTTCAAAAGCTTAGTTTAAGTCACCTGAAAGTGTGTCAAGAGCAACCTTTGAGTGGCTTATAAATTTAATTGAACCCCTGATACATTTCAATGGTCAAAATAGTGAATATGAAAGCCGTTTAAAGGCACATTTTGGAAGACAGGTTTGTGGAGAGTTACCAATTTTTCCCAGTTCCTTAGCCTCATACAAATATTTTCTATATCCTTCTATAGTACACTAATTGCATATTTAAATGTGCCGAACTGAAACTTTCCTATTCTTAAACTGTCACTTCCCTGAATAGCCTATATATAAAATATAAAACAAAGAAAATTTGAACTGTAGTAGCTCAACTGGACACATAACAGCAATTCCATAATCAAATTTATTCCAGGCAAAATTTATGCTTACACTTTGCTTACTTTGAACAGCTATATTATCATACTTTACGAAGGTTTCTTTTTTGAGTTCATTAAATAACTTACGTTCCACCACAGAATTCTACACTGGTGAGTGATGCCCCTGGTCCCATAGGATCTTTCACTAAATCCTCTACTGATATCCCTATAGACAGAACTCGTACAGGGTCTGGATAAACCTAAAATAATTACATTTATTCTATAACTACAAAGTATTACATGTATTAATTACTGAAAATTTATATTAGTCAAACACCTAAATGAAGTATAAACAAGAGTGGACACACAAAAATGTCTCGCCTGTCGTGTATATCTAATGAAAGTAAATGCTATCAGACATATTGCATACAGTATTCAAACTAGATGGAACTTTATACACAAAGTTATACTTCTCCCCCCCCCCTTCCTGTTTGTCTATCCCCTAATTAAAACATTAGTGATCAATCTGAAAATATGAGGTGGGCAAGTTCTTATATATATGGCGAGTCTAGATATTGCAGTTGCTGAAAAATGGACTGTAAAAGAAAAAAATTGACAAAGTCACTGAACCATGAAATTGAGGTCAAGGGCACATGAAAGGTGTCAGACTGGCATGTACCCATACAGATCTTGCTATAAGCCATGTATGATGAGTCTATTCATTGTAGTTGCTGTAAAATAGACTTTAAAGAAAAAAATTGACAAAGTCACTGAACCATGAAATTGAGGTCAAGGGCACATGAAAGGTGTCAGACTGGCATGTACCCATACAGATCTTGCTATAAGCCATGTATGATGAGTCTATTCATTGTAGTTGCTGTAAAATAGACTTTAAAGAAAAAAATTGACAAAGTCACTGAACCATGAAATTGAGGTCAAGGACACATGACAGGTGTCAGACTGGCATGTACCCATATAGATCTAGCTATAGACCATATCTGATGAATCTAGTCATTGCACTTGCTGAAATATAAACTTTTGAGGAAAAAATTGACAAAGTCACTGAACCATGAAATTGAGGTCAAGGGCACATGAAAGGTGTCAGACTGGCATGTACCCATACAGATCTTGCTATAAGCCATGTATGATGAGTCTATTCATTGTAGTTGCAGAAAAATGGACTTTAGAAGAAAAAATTGACAAAGTCACTGAGCTGTGAAATTGAGGTCAAGGACACATGACAGGTGTCAGACTCCCATGTACCCATATAGATCTTACTATATACCAAATATGATGACTCTAAACATTACAGTTACTAAGAAAGGGACTTGAATGTAAAACTATGTCGCAGATTTTCGAAGTTCACTGAACCGTGCAATTGAGGTCAAGGACAAATGACAGGTGTCAGACTGGCATGTACCCATATAGATCTCACTGTAGACCAAATATAATAACTCTAGGTATTATAGTTTCTGAGAAAAGGATTTGAATGTAAAACTATGTCGCAATGTTTATGTGGGTATTGAACCATGAAAAAAAGGTCAAGGTCATCTAAAAATGTGCTGCTGAAAAGGTCATCACTTCATGCACCTGTGGACCAAAGATGAACATTGTAAGTATTATACTTTAAAAGTTATTAAGGTTTTACAAAAAGTTAACGCCGTCGCCGTCGCCGTCGCCTTCGCCGTCGCCGCCGGATTACTATACCTATGTCTCGCTTCCAGCGACTTTCGTCGCAGGCGAGACAAAAAGCATCTTGGGCTTCAGAATTTTCAGCAGAACTGTAAGGCACTCTTATGCTTTCAGCGTCATCCTTAAATATTCCATCGCCATGTTTCAATCTTGACAATAGAGAATTTTTTTTTCTTTAATAACCTGGCAAAGGAACAAAAATAGTTTATTTTCGTAAACTCTTACTTTCAATAATATCGGTAGTTTACCTGAACGAGATGGATCAAATCAGAGATGTCTAAAAGCAAATCATTATCTAAATCAATTTTGCGCTTTATCTCCCTATTGAAAAATATACTAAAATGATTTTTCAAAATGAAAAAGAAGTATTTAATAAACAGCAAACAATTCCAAATGGGACAGGAACAGAAATTTTGAACAGCTATAAAAGTCATTCGTTCAAATTATGGACAAATCGCAATGTTTGGAATAATTTATGGAAAAGGACTTTTTTAACTTCAAGACCATTATGATATTAAAAAAAACTGCAACAATGCCATTGGGTTCTTATGCAGCAAAGACTTCAACCCTATTTTGATTTTTGGGTAAAGTAATGGCATTACAAAACAATGTATTAAAAGAAAAACATTCACATTGGACTGATGAATAAAAAAAGAGTCAGACTATTGACTACTTATGGAAATATGTTCACTTAGTGCTTCTAGAGTGTTTTGATTGGCCATAGTAAATCTAAATTTTATCACTGGATTTTTTTTTCTTTCAAACTTCATCTCAGTTAATGATCAGAGAAAAATTAGTTAGACCACTGTCCTTTTATCCGAAGTAAATTCCAATTTTCCTCCACCCTTTTTTTTTCTGTGGTGGTCTCCATTGGAAATCTCTGTGAAAGGATGAAAAGTTAGTTGGAGATATCAACAGTGTTAAAATATATTTAAGTTGCAGTGACCTAATTTTTAAATAACTGAAATACATCAATCATTTGTCCCTAGTACAAACCTCATCAAACACAGCTCTGAGTCCCTGAATTGCCTTAGCATCAGACAGTGGAGTTTCTCTAGCAAACACATCTTCATTCTTTTCGGCAATTTTATTCACTATATCTTCCACTGATTTGATTTCTTTTACAGACATTGCACCCTAGAAAATAATTCAGAGTCAATGATTTCTATCCAGCAATCTTTTCTTTAGACAAAAACACATCATTGTGTCTAAAAGGTAATATAAAATTTAATTTATTCGGCAGCAATCGTAAAACTAATAAATCCATGTCCAGTCAGTACAGCTATTATAAGATCTACATTTATCTTTTTTGTGTATATTTAAAGAAATATCTTTTATCTTCAGCTCATGTTTTAATGATTACCTACTGCGTGTATTTATGTTCAGCTGAGCAAACAATACAATTTATGAATGCATGTCTGTGTTGTTAAGACCAAAATTATAAATTTAATTACATACTTTGGCAGTAAAATCAAATCTAAGTCTGTCAGGAGCTACTAGTGATCCTCTCTGGTCAGCCTCTTTCAAAACTTCTCTGAGTCCAAAATTTAACATATGAGTACCTGTGTGGTTCTTCATTACAGAACTTCTTCTCGTCTGGAGGACAAAGGCAATTAATGTTATGTTCAATATTTCATCCGTGTGGAAATTGCCAAGTCAATTTATTGTACATCAACAAAGAATTTAAGCTTTTTGCTGATAGTTTTTATGTTTGTGGCCATATAGTAGTTTTTTTATCTATTTCAAAGAATGAAATTGGTTTTGCTATTGACGCAAATTTTCTTTAATTTGAATGCTTTCATGTTAAAAGCTAAATGAAAAATTATCAAGAAATTCTTTATATTCCTTATTATTTTTTCAATGAATTTGAAATACAAAATTTTACAGATTTAAACACTTACATCATCAATTGTTAACTGTACAACATCACCAACTCGAAATGTTCCTTCTAAACTACCTATGTGTAACACATAACCTCCTCGAACTTGAACATTCTTTACTTTAAACTCTGTTTCCTACAAAGGAGTTAAATATACAGTCAAACATGCTTTTAACGGCCACAATTGGGACAAAACTAAAGTGGACGCATAAGACAGGTGACCGTTTAATCAAGTTTTACACCTAGCGGCAAATCCAGATTTTGCTTTCGGTCCGGAACGATCAAGATATTATCGTTGTCTAACATACAAAACATGGCGGTTCGACTGAGGTTAAACGATGTTTTTTTCCACAATCGACCATAAATGAATGACGAGATTGATAATTTAAATGATAATTAAGCTCTACCATTAATTAAAGATGATTTGAAAGTCAATCAACGATGATTTTAACATGTATAGAAAGGTAAATGACCGCTTAATTTAGGTAAATTTCAAGCTTGGATACCATTTTTTGTGACCACTGGCCGCGTAAGACAGGTGACCGCTTATTCAAGTTAAATTAACACGTTATTCAAGTTAAATTAACACGTTAAACTCTTTGGGCGGACTCCAGGACGACCGCTGAAGGCAGGTGGCTGCTTAATTAAGGTGACCGTTAGGGCAGGTTTGACTGTACATGTACTGTTACTGTCATGACACACAAATAATAAAACTTTGTTTATAGTAATAATATGAAGAAAGACTTAATTCTATTGACCATGTTATATTCAGGCCAGAACCATGGATGAATTTATCTTTTTTTTTTTATTTTTTTAAATCTGGACCAGTATCCATCCTCCTGTACCATATACTGTGGAAAAAAGTGTATAACTAATAACAAAATTTCACTGATATTTCCCCCACTCATACATTTTTATACCAACATTGGTTTCAATTTGACAATTATTGTAGTTAGAAGATTTTTTTGGAAATTTTCTGAGTTTCAATGAAAATTATAAATTTCAAAATGATTCTGTAAAATATTATGTTTTATTTTCTTTTTAATTTTAAATATGATTTACTTCATCATTTTCTTTCACAATAAATCCTTCATCATAAATCTGTCCTCCCTGTTCTGCGTAGAAACATGTCCTGTCTAACAGTATACCACATTCATTTCCTGTTGTCACTTCATCTACAAACTGTTTGTTATACCGTAGTGCTATGATCTTTCCTGTGGCTGGCTCAAAACCTGTTCAAGAGAAAATTATCCTTTATCTTCATATACAAACTAGAACTTTCTTCAAAGAACATTAAGGTTTTCAGACCATAAATGACCATGTCATCCTTCTTAATGAACTGGATGTTCCCATGTAAAGTAACGACAGAGAGATCAGTAAACTTTAGAAACACTATATACATGTACTTAACTTATATTCCAGACACCAAACATTATCGGGGCAGTAATGGCCGCGTGGTATAGGTAGTTCGTCTTGACTACCAATGCTCACTAGACTGAGGTTGTGAGTTCGAATCTCACCTGTGGCAGGGTGTGTTCAACTCTGATCTTAATTGACAAGGATTGCCAATTTTCCTACCGAAGGTCATGTTTCTCTCCGGGTACTCTGGCTCCACCAATAAAACTGGCCGCCACGAAATAGCTAAATGTGCTGAAAATGGAATGTGTGACCTCAATTAAACAAAACCAAACACTATCTGTAAAATTTGTTTCATCTTGGAAAAAAATATCTTTTCAATTCCTGCTCTAAAATTTTTGGTTTAAAAAGATTTTAATTTACAGTTATCATCTGATATGGTACAGTCACCGTAAGATCTACTTAGTAAATGTCAAGTAGTACTGCTTAACTTGATTCTGGGGACCACCTTTATCTTGTTTTTCATTAGTTCACATTGGAAATTCTTTTACTATTTGTGACATCTTTTTCTGATTCTCATTGGTTAACTATGTGTTTTTAACTCCTTATGTTGTTTCTTTGTATTATTTGTTTGATATGTAAGCGTTCTCACAAATTCAACTTGTCTTTGGATATTGGTCCCTGAATTTGTCCACTGTCTTACTGCTACAGTATTCTTTTGCCTATATTTGAAGATCTTAAAGAAACATTCATTATAAAGACCAGCAAATAAAAGTGTTGTTTCATTACATGGGGTATTTTCTCGTGTACATTAACCCTACTTCTGTCATTATATTCATATAACTTCTTTCACTGAATGAATCACCAGTCCTTTGGGACTCGCATATTGAGACTGTAATGGCTCAGCCCTAAAATCTATGAAATCAGTATCTACATACTGTAATTGCCATCCTGATCAGCAGCATAGTTATACTTGGGTGAATCATCTGTCGGTGAGATTCCTCTGTTCTGTAAATCACTAATAGCATGGACATCTAACATAATTTTATCATCAACAGTTCCACCTGTCCCTTGAGACAAAAGCTGAAATGTAAAATTAAAGTATATGCTGAGACAATTCTTTTATGTCACAAAAAACCAAGACTTTTCAATCTTCATACTAGATAAAATGCTCCGCTGGGCGCAGCTAGATACGACCGCAGATGTCGAACCCTGAATAGTTGGGGCAATTATGAACACAACATTCAAGCTTGATACAATACTGAATTTGGATTGTGAATAAATATTTGACACAGCATAGGTTTCTGACACAGAATGAATGTTGTCTAAGAACTTAAAAATTTTTAATTTACCTATTCAAACCATATCAGTATTTTTTGTTTTTATATATAAATCAGAAATAACCAATTTAAAATTGGGCACACATATCAATTTCTTGCTATTGCGCAATACTGTGCAATTGAAAATTTCTTCAAATATTTGACACATAATAGGTTTCTGACACAGAATAACTGAAACCAAAGAACTTAGAATTGGTCATATGATTTCAATTTATATTCAATTTTTTGCTTCTTGTGCAATACAATATGCTGTGGAGAATTGCCCCCCCCCCCAAAAAAAAATTAAAAAAAAATTACCCCTTTTTTAGCTTTAGTGCAATACACTATGAAGTTGCACATTGACTCCCCCTCCCCAAAAAAAAAACAACAAAAAACAATAAAATTTATTGTAACCCCCCCTTTTTTGCTAAAAAAAATTTGAAATTTCCTTTTTAATTTATGAATTATGAAATGAGAAAAAAATTGCCCCCTCCCCAATTTCTCATTCCCCCCCCCCCCCTAAATTTTGTTTTCACCCCCCCCCCCCCCCCATTTCTCTTGATACTTTGCAACCATAACAGCCCATTTAAATACACCATAACGTATTAAAATAGAAAATGACATCATAGTCATGGATGGCAAATTTTAAATATGCATAATTTAAAAGCAGTTTAGATGAGATAAACAAAAAAGCTTCATCAGCACATATTCAAAATTTGAGATAAAAAAAAAGAGTTATCCCTCTTTGTACATATTTTTATAATCATGTTGTCATATTTGCTCTAAGTCATATTTAATTGTTAGCAGTAGTATGTATGTTAGTATCATATAATTTTAAAATTTCTGATTTGTAAGTTTATTCAATATATATGTTTGGATTGAAGTCATTGTTGGGTGTTACTGAAGTTATCCTTTAATTGTAATGTAAATAATGTAAATTGGTTTAAATTATACTGATTCTTGCTATTGCACAATACTGTGTAATTGAAAATTTCTTGAAATATTTGACACATAATAGGTTTCTAAAACAGAATAACTGAAATAAAGAACTTAGAATTGGTCATATGATTTGAATTTATATTCAATTTTTGAATTCTTGTGCGATACAATATGCTGTGGAGAATTGCCCCCACCCCCCAAAAAAAATAATTTACCCCTTTTTTAGCTTTAATTTTGGACCCCGATTTGGACCAACTTGAAAACTGGGCCCATAATAAAAAAACTAAGTACATGTTTAGATTCAGCATATCAAAGAACCCCAAGAATTCAATTTTTGTTAAAATCAAACTAAGTTTAATTTTGGACCCTTTGGACCTTAATGTAGACCAATTTGAAAACGGGACCAAAAATTAAGAATCTAAATGCACGGTTAGATTCGGCATATCAAAGAACCCCAATAGTTCAATTTTCGATGAAATCAAACAAAGTTTAATTTTGGACCCCGATTTGGACCAACTTGAAAACTGGGCCCATAATAAAAAAAACTAAGTACATGTTTAGATTCAGCATATCAAAGAACCCCAAGAATTCAATTTTTGTTAAAATCAAACTAAGTTTAATTTTGGACCCTTTGGACCTTAATGTAGACCAATTTGAAAACGGGACCAAAAATTAAGAATCTAAATGCACGGTTAGATTCGGCATATCAAAGAACCCCAATAGTTCAATTTTCGATGAAATCAAACAAAGTTTAATTTTGGACCCTTTTGGCCCCTAATTCCTAAACTGTTGGGACCAAAACTCCAAAAATCAATCCCAACCTTCCTTTTGTGGTCATAAACCTTGTGTTTAAATTTCATAGATTTCTATTTACTTATACTAAAGTTATTGTGCAAAAACCAAGACAAATGCTTATTTGGGCCTTTTTTAGCCCCTAATTCCTAAACTGTTGGGACCAAAACTCCCAAAAACAATCCCAACCTTCCTTTTGTGGTCATAAACCTTGTGTTAAAATTTCATAGATTTCTATTTACTTATACTAGAGTTATTGTGCGAAAACCAAGAAAAATGCTTATTGGGCCCTTTTTTGGCCCCTGATTCTTAAACTGTTGGGACCAAAACTCCCAAAATCAATCCCAACCTTCCTTTTGTGGTCATAAACCTTGTGTTTAAATTTCATAGATTTCTATTAACTTATACTAAAGTTATAGTGCGAAAACCAAATGTCTACAGACTCCGACGGACGACGGACGACGACGACGACGCCAACGTCATACCAATATACGACCGCAAAAATTTTGCGGTCGTATAAAAAATTTGTATCAAAATAAAAACCAGTATCAAAAGCTTCAATATTAACTATGTACCTGTGACTGTTTCTTTGATTCCTCGTATCCATTCATTTCTACTACCAGTCCTTTCTCCTCAGCCATTAGCTGTGTTAGATCTACTGGAAATCCATATGTATCATACAATCTCCATGCTATATCACCTATAATAAAAATACAGCAATTTAAAACAAAGAATGACTAGAAATATGTAACTGTCATCAAGACTGATGGAACATTTCAACCAATATTGGGAGACAGCATTTTAATTCATTAAGTCATTTAATTTTTCATTTTCACCTATTGAGAATCAGGAAACATGGAAAGGAAAATTATATACCTGGCAAAGAGTTTGTATCACCCAGTTTTCCTATTGTTCGCTCTAGTAGTCTTCTTCCTCTGTTTAATGTCTTCAAAAACTGTATTTCTTCTTCATTCAAGATTTCTTTAATCTAAAAATGCCCAAAATCATGTATATTCGACTTAACCTTAATTCAAATTTGTTAACAGTTAAATGTAATATTTCAATTTGCCAAATTTGGATAACCATTTTTGGATAACCATTTTTGTAACTACAAATAGCACAAACACATGTAAATTCTATACTAATAAGTTTGCACATGTTAACAAATTCAGCAATCAGTAAAATATTAAGAAGCCAAGATGAAATGTTCTGTTTTAGAATGCTGCCTAAAATTACATGTACAAATAATTCTAGTTGGTTTGTTGTCACTTTTGTGTTACTTGGGTTGCCTGCTCTTCAATCTGTAGTAAATTTTTTATCTGAATTACTCTGGGTTGCTTGCTTGTCAGTACCGAGTAATATTTGGATTTAATATACTTTGGAATCGTTGCTTTTCAAAAATAGAAATTTTTCTATTGACTTTGCATTGCATTCAATATAGTATCTTACTCTTCAGTGTGTTGTAATTTTTGGATTTGTGTTAAGGTTACTGTATCTTCAATGTTTAATTTTTTGACTGCCATCTTTGGCATGATTACCACTGATGACATCAAATAAATTTTCAAAATGCCCATATCATGCATCAAAATTGATGTCTTGAAAATTTGTTTCAGCACTGCTTATTAGAATCAATTATTTTATATGGCAGATGATAGAAAACAAGGTATGAAAAAAGCCCCTTAAAAAAAAAAAAAAAAAGATAAAAAAAATATTCATTACCCCTTCTGGATCTTTTGCAACCTCTGGGAAAGCATCAGCCTATAAAAAGACAAATTTAAAGTTAAATATATATACACAGTTAGCAGACTTGTGCAGTACTGGGTTATGTTTACATATCTTATTGTTTACATTTATTCTTTTCTGTAAATCTTAAGTTTCAAGAAAGATGTACAATTACAGCAGACAAGGAAAACCAAAACAGCTAACGGACCCTGCATATATCATCACTTGAAGGGGTATGGTTTATTTTGAAACACCATATAATGCAGTCTTAATTTAAATGCGGTTTCATTCTTGACATAAAATCGATACCTATACAATGAAAAAAGATTTAGCAAAAAAAGTGCTTTTACTGCTCTTTTTCATTTTAAATCCACACCCTTCTACATGAAAAAAATCTTTTTCCCACTGTACATGTAAGTTCAGAAAAGCCTGTAGTACTGATTTGAGAGAAATTTTTCTATTGACTTTGCAATTAATTATCATCTTTCTACAATCAAGATAGTTAAACCTTCAAATTTCGAGCCTTGGAGCGAACTCTGAAGTTGTAACTATCAAAACTTTAGAAATATGACAATCAATTGCTCGCATAGGAAGATTAAATTTCTGTTATTCTTTCAACGGTCCATCGTGAACCCAACGTTGACCCTCTTGACCATCAAGTCAACAAGAAGACATACCAATAATTCTACGACAGTATCTACAAGTGAAGCAAACATTCCTGGTTTGGCTCCTAGTTTTTCTGTACCATATCGTACAGCACGTCGTAATATTCTCCTCAGTACATACCTGTAAACAAAGATGCAAGTTTAAATGGCAGAAAACATTTTTTTTATCATAATTTGCTATGTTTTATATAAACTTAAAACATTTCACACTGGTAAAAATGTGGCACTTGTTTTTAGCTAAGGGCTATTCCGGAAAAAAATGTATGGGGGGGTTGGAAGGCACTTTATATAAAATTGTATGGGTGGTCGGGGGTCTGGAAAAAAATTCTAAAGGAAGCATAAGGAAATTTTATTTTAAATTGTATGGGTAGTGGGTGCTGAAAAAAAATGCCTTCCAACCCCCCCATACCATTTTTTCTGGAATAGCCCTAACAAACTTATCTATAAAAATCCTTATATGTCAAACTGAAATTTTTTTATCCCAAAATAATAATTATTAATACTCATGATATCTCAAATTATTTTTGTTATCCCTTTCAACTAAGAGATAATGGAGACACAATCATTTTGGAAATTAATCACACTTTTTTTAATAAATTCATAATCAGAAACTAGGAGCAGATATTAAAAATAGAATCTTATTTTCATATTTGGACTTACCCTCTACCAACACTGTCTGGCCTTCCATTATCAGCCAGAGCAATAGTAAGTGTCCTAGCATGGTCAGCCAACACTCGGTAAGCCATGTCAATACCATCTTTATCTGCCTTACCTACTCTCCCTTGGTAAGGTGGAGCACCGGTGGCCTAGAAGCAAAGCAGTGAACATTCTAACTGTATGAAATGCTGTAAAATTATAATCACTTAATTTGCATGATTTGTCTTCAAAAATTCTCCTAATAATAACAAGTGTGGACCCTAAAAGATGTCTCGCCTGTCCGCGCTTGACCCAGAATAACATGCACTATCAAAGACCATGCTTTAACACAAACTTTAACCTGAGTCATTCAAGCAGAAAATGTAGGTCAGAGTGACCAAATTATCATCTGAAGCAGCATCACTCTCCAAGACGCATCTACTGACCAAAGATGATTGATGTACCACATGTAGTATTTTAGATATGAACCTTTACACAAACTTTAACCTGAGTCATTCAAGCAGAAAATGTAGGGCAGAGTGATCCAATTATCATTTGAAGCAGCATCACTCTCCAAGACGGATCTACTGACCAAAGATGATTGATGTAGCACATGTAGTATCTTAGATAATGCAAACTTTAACCTGAGGTGGGACAAACGGACAGACACTTGGACGGACGGACGGATGGACTGACAGACAGACACTCGGACGGGCGAGATACTATATACCCTCCACAACTCAGTTGGGCGAGGGGATAACAATAACTAATCAATCAATAATTTTTCTATGGATCATCAAACTGTGCATTTTAAGTATTTCGTGCAAACCACCAAAAGATAAATAAATTGTCTCAAAATTTTGATGATTGCACCATACTGCGCGCACCATCGCTCATTTTATGTCAATTCTTCGAGAACCGGCATTCAAGTGATAAATCAATGGCTTTTTTGTATGCTAATTTTAAATTTCAGAACCACCCATATTTATATAAAATTTTGTGTCAACAAATATAACAATTTTGAAACAAAGTTTAAATATATACTTATCCTTTTTATATTTATATCAATCCAAATATTCTTATTGAAAGGACATCCACACAAAAATTAACATTACATTACAGACTTATTTACAAAGTCATGAATCAATAGATCAATAGTTTTGATATGTTTTAGTAGTTCTCACAATTTTGCCAGGGGCTATTGAGGGTTGTGAAATTATTTATGTGTGAAATTTAATAAACAAGATCTTTGGTTTTATGATCAACAAAATACTTTTTCTCAAATAGATTATATACATAATCATGTAAGTTTTGTATCAATTATCTTAGGTATGCCATTCGAAGAGAAAAAACTAGATGGAACTTTATACACAAAGTTATACTTCTCCCCCCCCCCTTCCTGTTTGTCTATCCCCTAATTAAAACATTAGTGATCAATCTGAAAATATGAGGTGGGCAAGTTCTTATATATATGGCGAGTCTAGATATTGCAGTTGCTGAAAAATGGACTGTAAAAGAAAAAAATTGACAAAGTCACTGAACCATGAAATTGAGGTCAAGGGCACATGAAAGGTGTCAGACTGGCATGTACCCATACAGATCTTGCTATAAGCCATGTATGATGAGTCTATTCATTGTAGTTGCTGTAAAATAGACTTTAAAGAAAAAAATTGACAAAGTCACTGAACCATGAAATTGAGGTCAAGGACACATGACAGGTGTCAGACTGGCATGTACCCATATAGATCTAGCTATAGACCATATCTGATGAATCTAGTCATTGCACTTGCTGAAATATAAACTTTTGAGGAAAAAATTGACAAAGTCACTGAACCATGAAATTGAGGTCAAGGGCACATGAAAGGTGTCAGACTGGCATGTACCCATACAGATCTTGCTATAAGCCATGTATGATGAGTCTATTCATTGTAGTTGCAGAAAAATGGACTTTAGAAGAAAAAATTGACAAAGTCACTGAGCTGTGAAATTGAGGTCAAGGACACATGACAGGTGTCAGACTCCCATGTACCCATATAGATCTTACTATATACCAAATATGATGACTCTAAACATTACAGTTACTAAGAAAGGGACTTGAATGTAAAACTATGTCGCAGATTTTCGAAGTTCACTGAACCGTGCAATTGAGGTCAAGGACAAATGACAGGTGTCAGACTGGCATGTACCCATATAGATCTCACTGTAGACCAAATATAATAACTCTAGGTATTATAGTTTCTGAGAAAAGGATTTGAATGTAAAACTATGTCGCAATGTTTATGTGGGTATTGAACCATGAAAAAAAGGTCAAGGTCATCTAAAAATGTGCTGCTGAAAAGGTCATCACTTCATGCACCTGTGGACCAAAGATGAACATTGTAAGTATTATACTTTAAAAGTTATTAAGGTTTTACAAAAAGTTAACGCCGTCGCCGTCGCCGTCGCCTTCGCCGTCGCCGCCGGATTGCTATACCTATGTCTCGCTTCCAGCGACTTTCGTCGCAGGCGAGACAATAAGTCATTGTTCAAATTTGGCAGATACCAAACTGACATCACTAGAAATTCTAAGATAATCAAATTATGAAGAAAGTCTATTTTGTCAATAAAATAAATTTTAAAACTTATGGAAGCTAATTCTCATTACGAGATTTTATTGTGCTATATTATGGCAGCCAATTTTGGTCACAAGCGTACATAATGATATTTAATCAAGATATTTGCATTGTCTCCAATAAATTTGAATATTTGCACATACATTTCTCAATGCCAATGTTTGACAACATGAAATAAATCAAGATTAATTTATTGTAAATGCAATTCTGTTCATTTTTTAATATATATGCAGTATTATCCATAAATATTGAATGACAGTTAGCATAACATTTTATGCATTATTATAAACATCACATTAATTTGTGAAATTACAGTATTCTTAATTAATAAAACAAAATGTTCAATCTCCAATTATTCATGCTATTCAAAAGTACATTGAATAATACTTTAGGCTCAGAAAAATATTTAAATAAAAATATCTGGTATTCAATTCAACTGAGTCAGCTATAAAAGTATTTTATAGACATTTGTGGTATGAAACTGATAAACATACCTTTTGAATAGCTTCAAACAGAGGCATAAACAAATCTGTGTCATAATTTGAATTTTTATTTTGAATAACGGAAACAAGACGTTCTAATCCCATACCACAATCACAATGTTGTCTAGGTAAAATGGTTAGACCATCAGCATCCCTAGAAAGTTTAAAGAAAATCATTCAAAGTAGTCTATACAGTACAGCTCACTCCAGGAATGACCTAAATTTTGTAACCTAAGTATAACTAACTGATTTACTGTAATTTTCGGTGTATAAGTTGGTACGTTTTTCCTCTGAAGTGCTGGGCTCGACCTATGCACTGCATCGACCTATCTAAGATTTTTTATAAAACATTTTTGTAAACCCTAACCGATGCCATATTGATACTATTAATAAAACAATAAAAGAACTGTGCTTCGACCTATACACTGCATAGACCTATAGTCCGAAAATTACTGTAATTCGGTAAAAATTGGTAATCTGACCTATATGCAGCATCCACCTATGGTCTGAAAATTATGGTATTTTGTTTTTGGATGGTTTTCAATTTTACACATTTTGGTTAAATTTTCCAATAAATCTTCTCTACAACATTTACAATTTTCAAATGTATCCATTATTTGATATAACAAACACAAATTTAATGCTTTTATCAACCTTGGAGCCATAAATTTAATTTCAAACTACCTTTTAAATTTCAACTGTCTAAATTCCATTTTGACAGTAGAAAAAGTAAGTTTTACATGGAATAAAATGCTCCGCTGGGCGCAGCTAGATACGACCGCAGATGTCGAACCCTGAATAGTTGGGGCAATTATGAACACAACATTCAAGCTTGATACAATACTGAATTTGGATTGTGAATAAATATTTGACACAGCATAGGTTTCTGACACAGAATGAATGTTGTCTAAGAACTTAAAATTTTTTAATTTACCTATTCAAACCATATCAGTATTATTTGTTTTTATATATAAATCAGAAATAACCAATTTAAAATTTAAAATTGGGCACACATATCAATTTCTTGCTATTGCGCAATACTGTGCAATTGAAAATTTCTTCAAATATTTGACACATAATAGGTTTCTGACACAGAATAACTGAAATCAAAGAACTTAGAATTGGTCATATGAGTTGAATTTATATTCAATTTTTTAGATTGTGCAATACAATATGCTGTGGAGAATTGCCCCCCCCCCAAAAAAAAAAAAATAATAATTTACCCCTTTTTTTAGCTTTTGTGCAATACACTATGAAGTTGCACATTGACCCCCACCCCCCCCCAAAAAAAAACAAAAACAATAAAATTTAATGTAACCCCCCCCTTTTTTTGCTAAAAAAATTTGAAATTTTCTTTTTAATTTATCTGAAATTTCCTTTTTAATTTATGAAATATGAAATGATAAAAAAATTGCCCCCTCCATAATTTCTCATTTACCCACCCCCCTAAATTTTTTTTCAAACCCCACCCCCCCCCCTTTCGTTTGATACTTTGCAACCATAACAGCCCATTTAAATACACCATAATTTATTAAAATAGAAAATGACATCATAGTCATGGATGGTAAATTTTAAATATACATAATTTAAAAGCATTTTAGATGAGATAAACAAAAAAACTTCATCAGCAAATTTTATATTTCCAAATTTCCAACGAACTTCATTAAACTAAAGATATTGGCAAATTTCCAATGGAATTTGTTAATAATAAAGTTTTGATAACAGGTCACACATATCAATTTCTTGCTATTACACAATACTGTGCAATTGAAAATTTATTGAAATATTTGATACATAATAGGTTTATGACACAGAATAAGTGAAATCAAAAAACTTAGAATTGGTCATATGATTTGAATTTATATTCAACTTTTTTCTTCTTGTGCAATACAATATGCTGTGGATAAATGCCCCACCCCCCCCCCCCCCCCAAAAAAAAAAAATTACCCCTTTTTTATCTTTAATTTTGGACCCCAATTTGAACCAACTTGAAAACTGGGCCCATAATAACAAAACTAAGTACAAATCTGAAATGAGAAAAAAATTTTCCCCACCCCCCGCCAATTTAATATTTACCCCATAAATTTTGACACCCCCCCCCCCCACTTTCCCTTTTTCAAAAAAAAAAATCTTTCCCTCAAGATAATGTCATAATCCCTATTCAAAATTATCATGAAGTTTGCAAACATAATTAAACATTTAAATACATCATTGAAGTCTTAAAATAAAAAATGACATATGGCTAAAATTAATATTAATTCATAGTAAGTTCTAAAAATAAATTGACAGCTATAAATCACCCCAAAAACAATCAACATTTCTTTATACATAATTGAATCATACACAATATTTTACTTTAAATGTGTTTGGATTACCTTCCTTAGCCCACCAAGCTAATATCATAGATTTCTATTTATTTATACTACAGTTATTGTGCAAAAACCAAGAAAAATGCTTATTTGGGCCCTTTTTTAGCCCCTAATTCCTAAACTGTTGGGATCAAAACTCCAAAAAATGATCATAAACCTTGTGTTAAAATTTCATAGATTTCTATTTACTTATACTAGACTTATTGTGCGAAAACCAAGAAAAATGCTTATTGGACCCTTTTTTGGCCCCTAATTCTTAAACTTTTGGGACCAAAACTCCCAAAAACAATCCCAACCTTCCTTTTGTGGTCATAAACCTTGTGTTTAAATTTCGTAGATTTCTATTAACTTATACTACATTTATAGTGCGAAAACCAAATGTCTACAGACTCCGACGGACGACGACGACGACGACGCCAACGTCATACCAATATACGACCGCAAAAATTTTGCGGTCGTATAAAAATGTTACGGAATACAGAAAAATTTCAAAAATTTCATGAATACTGAGTATACAATCAGAGTTACCGGGTAACTCTTATCTGAAATAGGTTTTATCTTAACCAAATATTTATGAATAATACATGAATTAGAAACTTTTGGGGCCTTTGTTCTAACAAACAGATCAAGATCACAATTCATACAATGTACTGCACATCATCACAATGTATAAATGCAATAACAATATTAAAACAAAATCTAAATAAAAAAAAATTTTAAAATGAAGCAGGAGTTCAAGTCATAAGAAAACAGTGCTAGATGCAACAACAATATCACAAAATTTCATTACACAGGAGTTTGTTTAAATTTAAACTTAAAAATTGGACATGTGTCTAACCGGTTGTACTGCATAAATACAAGATTCCAAATCTCCAGGACATCTGGATCATCAATATTAACAAGATGTTTGGCATCCCGACCTCCAATACGATCATAGTGTATCTCTGTACATGGACCACACGGTCCCGTCTCTCCCATCTCCCAAAAATTATCTTTCATACTAAATGGCAATACTCTTTCTTCAGCAACTCTGAAAAATATAATAATGGAAAATGTTCATATACATCTATATATAAACAATCGTACTTCCCAAAAGCATTGTTGAAAGAAAGGAAATAAACAAGGATTTACAGTATATATACCCTTTGTCAAGGACAAATATTTTGTCTTTAACCAGTTATGTTAATTCTTGTCTGATTTAATATTTCAATCAATCATCACCTGTGGGAAAATATTATCATCCTGAGAAAATATTGTCTCATATTATTAAGTCTATATATATATATATATATATATATATATATTTATTTATTATTATTACACACTGTCCCATATTACTAGCTCAGATAACATCATTATATAAATACTCTTTCGTGTTATTCTTAATAATGATTCATCTTCAAGATCTAGGCGAGTCCTGTACTCATCAATTTTTGCCTGGACTCAAATCAATTGTGGGATTCACCAAAGTGACATCCTCTTAAGAATGCTGTCAGCTGACTATAGTTGAAGGGAACAACCACACAGTTGTGATTTTTTTTTATCAAAGCGTATATAATCATCACACCAATGAAGACATTCCTACCCTAAGTTAATCCAAATATTTTTTGTTTCAGTGTCAGGTTCCAGTCCAAACTTTTCATCTCCACCAAAATAAGTCACATACAATCTGTCTTTATCCATACCAACTCTATTTACTAACAACTCCCAGGCCCATGTACAACAATCTTTCTGAAAATATAAAAGTTTTCTCAAAGATAAGTTTTTTTCATTCTGACTCATAACTTAAGGTTATTTTTATCTGATATGAACATATGGAGCAACTTTTTCCATTCAAGACCCAGCTGATACTTAAGAATATTGAATATATCATTGTTCTAGGTTCAAATCATATTATATTAAATGCACAGAAATTAAAACCAGGATTCTCACTAAGATTTTTATATGATGAGTCCTGGGTCAATCATATATATATATACACACCTTGTAGTAATCTCCGAAAGACCAGTTACCCAACATTTCAAAGAAGGTGTGATGGTAGACATCTTTACCAACATCGTCCAAATCATTATGTTTACCTCCAGCACGTATACATTTCTGTGAATTAGCTACCCTTACATACTTTGCCATGTCACTGTTTGGATCTACTGTTCCCAAAAATATTGGCTTGAACTAAAATAAAAATTTCTTTTTAATATTTGACTTTAATATACCTCAGTATATATATGTACAATCTACATTGTATGTTAAATAAAAATAACTATTTTTTAAAAAAAGTATCAATTGCCAGTAAATAGTTTTCATACAGTTTCATTCCGGAGCATTCTGGTGTTAACTACAGTAATGAAGGACTCCAAGAATGTAAGAAGATTATTTAACAGAACATAATGGATCCTTAGGAAGCAGACATTCTCGGGACACCCTTGCATTTTCAACTATTCCGTCAAGTTAATGCACTGTTATTGTTTATTTTCTTCATGTCAAATATATCTAACTAATATATTATTTAGTGGTTATGTTTCTTTTATTGTTTATGTACTTTGCTGTGATTTGGTTTGTTCACGTTTTATGCCACTTCGAGCACAATTGGTTAATACTGTGGCAGAAAATTTTTATTGGTGTCAGAAGCAGGAATACCCAGAGAGAACCACAACCTATGACAGAAAAACTGGCATTATTTGTCAATTAAGATTGGAGTTGAACACACATCTCTCCGTGAGTTGGGATTTGAACTCCTTGGTGACACGCTAATGATCATAATTAGTAGTTACAATCATCTACCTACACCACTCGGCCAGAAATTCCTCGCCACATAGTTGTTCTCATCAGAATCATTCATGCTGAATGCAAAATAATTTTTATTACTACACTTATTTTGAATTCCTACCTGATTCATGCCAGCATTGGTAAACAGGAGTGTAGGATCTTCATGTGGAATGACTGATGATGAGTGAACATAAATATGTTCTTTCTCTTTAAAAAAATCTACAAACAGCTGCCGAACTTGGGATCCAGTCAT
Organism: Mytilisepta virgata; assembly: GCA_028015205.1. Lineage (NCBI taxonomy): Eukaryota > Metazoa > Mollusca > Bivalvia > Mytilida > Mytilidae > Mytilisepta > Mytilisepta virgata. The sequence continues at coordinate 47,947,972 of CM051521.1, read as the reverse complement.
CTGACTGTTCATCTTTGCCATATTGTAATTCTATAAATATAAAAACAATAAAAAATACATTTGTCACATTTTTGCCACTGAGACATTTAACAGGTCTGGTCGATCTCGTAAATGCAAGTACGATGCCATCAACTTACTCACAAATGCGAGTATCTTCACCTGTAGTGTAATGCAAACACGTAATCTATCATACTTTTAAATTTGTATATATATTCTTTATATATTTTTTAACATTTCTTCTGAGAATATAAACTAGAGGCTCTCTAGAGCCTGTATCGCTCACCTGGATTTAACTTTTCACCTTGAGCAGGACTAAAAATTTAAGTGTTGCAGTCAATTTGACTGGTTTTACTATGGGGTTCTATGTTTAAACAAAGTTTGGCTGTGGCAGCCGTCTTGGTTGACAGTCAAGGTCATTGGACACAATTCTGAAAGAGGACCATCTAAGGACCATTGCTACCAAGTCTAATTCTGATTGGCTAAGTTAGGTTTCAGACAAGAAGACTTTTGAGTGAATTTGAGTGGTCCTATGTAAAACTAAGATCGGCTGTGGTGGCCATATTGGCCCGGTGGTTTCAAAGGAGAAGATCTTTCAAGGAAAGTTTATGCCGGATGCCCTCTTTAAAGGGCAAAAACTCCTATAAGCTATCAATCAATTATTTTGGTCATGTTGACTTATTTGTAGATCTTACTTTGATGAACATTTTTGCTGTTTACAGTTTGTCTTTATCTATAATAATATTCAAGATAATAACCTAAAACTGCAAAATTTCCTTAAAATTAACAATTCAGGGCCAATAACCCAACAAAAGGTTGACCGATTCGTCTGAAAATTTCCCCGGCCGGGTCAAACCAAACACATTAAAATTGGTATTTGCTGCTTCTCCGCCAAGCATGTGGCATCAAGGAGTAAGAGCAAATATCTACTGGTCAGCTCAGAGTCAGTATAATGTGTCCAAGTTGATATGTCTTCTTGCGGACAGTTACCTCGTGAGCTAGCACATTAAAAAATCTTGTCACATTCCTATGATGGTTTATCAAATATTTACAATGCTGCTCATACTTTTCTTGATAATGAAGAAATTGCTGTATATTACAAACTTTACCTATTACTTTATGCTGATGATACTATTATTCTTCCAGAATCTTAAGTTGAATTACAAGCTGCTTTAAATGCCATGTATTTATATTGCAGATGTTGGAAGTTAGAAGTTAATGTATCAAAAACAAAAATGATCATTTCTAGAAAAGGTACTGCTAAATTGAATGATGATATTGCATTCACTTATAATGGTCAAAATGTTGATATTGTAGATTATTTTTCATATCTTGGAGTTATTTTTTTATCATATGGTTCATTTTGTAAAAATAAAGACAAGCTGGTTTGTCAGGCTACAAAAAAGCTATGTTTAGTATTTTGAAGAAGCGTAGAAAACTGAATTTGCCAATTGATATTCAGATTGAAATGTTTGACATAACAGTATTGCCTATTCTTATGTACGGTTGTGAAATATGGGGTTTTGCCAATAACAATATAATTGAATTTTTGTGTTTAAAATTTTATAAGTCTATACTTGGTTTGAAGAATTGCACACCAAATTGTATATTGTATGGAGAATTGAGAAAATTTCCTATTGATATATTTATGAAGAGTAGAATGATTGCATTTTGGAAAAGAATTTTTTGTAATAAGCAGGATAAAATTGTTGTTACTTTGTACAAGTTATTATACCAAATGCATGTAAAAAAACTTCTTCCATTCTAAACGAATTGTTCGTATTGAAAAAAACTTCAATTTCTTGTGGATTATCACAGTACTGGTTATCACAAAATGTACCAAAGAATGTAAATTTACCTAATCTAGTTAAACAATATCTATGTGATCAATTTAAGCAAACATGGATTACCACTGTCTATGATTCACCTAATTGTTAAAATTATAGAATATTTAAAACTGTGCATAACTTTGAAAATTATATTATAAATTTGCCATATGATCTCAGAAAGGCATTGTGTAATTTTAGATGTATGAACCACAAACTACCTATAGAACTACCTATAGAAGGTTGTTTTTGCCAGGGGTGTTGAGAGAGGTGATTGAATATGCAATGTATGTGAAATTGGAGATGAATTCCATTATTTGTTTGATTGTACTTTTTTCTCAGATGAACGAAAAACACTTTTGACTCGCAATGTCATTATCAAGCCAAATGTTATTAATTATTATGAACTTTTCTGTTCAGATGATTACTTTATGCTTGTCAAACTTGCAAAATTCTGTAAAATTAATTAGATTTGCCTTCCAATAAGGAAGTTTCGTGTTATATCCATCACCGGAAAAGTTCGTCAATTATGCGCGCCTTTATGACGTCATTTACCAGATTGTGGGGCACGCCTGTATCCCTACACTATTAAAGTTCATCAAGCGTCTTCGTGATCGTCATTATGCAGGATGATCTAAAAATATATTTTGCTCCGTAGGTACTTTATCACAATTCCTTCATGACTGCGGACGACGACGGACTTATAAGAATTTAATTTGCCAAATATTTCATGCAACATAGCATCATTTTTTTTTCAACTGTTCGCTCAACACGGAGACGGAAGTAACGATGCCCGTAAACGCACTAAAGACGTTCACTAAAACCAGAGTTTTTGACGGAATTGCAACGAACTCGAAAGTGGCGTATTAATATGTTACATGTAATTAATACTGTTAAAATGTAACATTAAATATGTTAAGATGTTATCCATCCATTGCACTTGTGTGTGTATATATATGTTATTTCATACTTGTTATATTCACATACCCCTGATGGGGTCTTGAGAAATAAAAAGTTCAAAGTATTTCTCACCAGGAAGCAACAACTAATGTAGTTGCAAAGAAAAACCAGTATATTCTTATCCTCATTGTTTAAAATCCAAAAAAACAATTTGTCTTTATCACTTAAAAATAAAAACTTATTACATATTTTAGTAATTTACATGTCATGAACAAAGTTTAACCTATCAAAATTGTACAATGGACACTCTATCTTCTATTTTAGACATATTACAATGGATACTCATTCTTTCTTATCTAACTAATTGTGAAATTTTACCATCTTTGTTTTTATTTTTTCTCGTATCTGCCTGTTTCAATGAGAGGATGATGAGCACTAATCCTAAAACTTGTGATAAGACTACGCTGCTTAATACTGAGAGTATCCCAGGGAGAGTATCTAAATATGACTCTCTTTTGAAACAGTCCTTTAATTTATAAAACAGTGTTAACTTGCCAGAATTAAAACCATTATTTTTACACTCTTCCCAGTACTGAATTTTTTTTATATAGCACAATAAAATCAAAAGAAAACAAGCTAGACATGCTAAGAATAGTCTGAATAATGTAAAAAAATGTTGAAAAAAATATACCAGTAAAAAATTCAATTTAAGCATTAAACCTATATATACTTGCTTCTTAATTATTGAATGCAGGTCGTGACTTCCTTCCACACATGAGAAGTATTTTTATACAGTCCATTAACTTTATGCTTATTTAAAATTCATGTCAGATATGATGCAATGTCAAGAAACTATTCTTGCATGGAACCTTGAAATTACTTATAGTGTAATGGTACTGAAATATATTTTTTAAGTTCTATTACTTTTCTGTCTTTCTGTAATTTCTTTTTTTTTCACTGTTTGTCCCGGTTCATTCAACAAACGTGGTTTTTGTACTGTGTTAATATTTTCCCCAAAAAATGTTCCGCACTAAACTTAAAAGATATCAAAAGATTTTTCCATCTTGTCATATTTTGGAAATTTAAATTTAAAATTAACCACCGCCTATTTTTCCTGAATCGTAAAATATTACACAGAAAACAAAATAGTATATGGACAAGTTTACCTTGGAATATTTTATACCAACACCGAAATAGATGAATTAAGAATGCAGCTCCGACCTTGTCCAAGCATACCGATCAAAATATCAATATAAAGTTTCTATGCAAAATGAGCTATGTACCATGTACTGCCACAGACTGTTTAAAATTTTCCATGCATTCTGTCATATTCATACTACATGAATACTTGTAATATCCAAAAATGAAATATGTTTTAACCTTTTTCATAGTCATGGTAGTCACTTCTGTGTAATCAGAGACCGGTCGATCACCGTTTTTACAGCTAACGTAAGAAATTCCAAATTTCACCGGGTACCCAAATTACGACCACTACATTCATTATAATGTGATCTTTGAATAGAATAGTGACGTGCCTAAAATATTTGCGCCTCGAATATATTCCTACAAGGATTTTTATAGTACTGTTTAAGGATGTTCGCTACTCATTTTCAAAATAACAAGCTGTTCATAACACTGGTAAATATTGATCGTTAATTAATAAAGGAACTAAAAGAGCGAAAAAAAACATAGATCCGTGTGCTTGTTTTCAAGATATAAGGCTATTGTAAATTTGGCGGGGAAAAATATATGCTCTCTTGATTTTACATAGATAAAAAAATTCCTTCATGGTTTAGTTCAGTAAGATATATACTTAATAATATGAAGAAAATGAATGAATCATTGAAAGAAACCAAATTTCAAAGTTTAAAGAAATGAGTAAAAAGTTGATATTTCAGCACTACCTACATGACCGAGACATGTGGCAAGCTCAAAAAAAACAAAACACACCAATGCGAAACTTGAGAACTATATCCAACTTAAAAATAATTTTGGAATTGAAAAATATTTGCTTATCCTGAAAAAACTTTGAGCATCGGAAAAATATAGCCAAACTCAGAATATCTGCACATAGGTTACATATTGAACGTGGGAGATATCAGGATATTCTTCGACACAACAGAACATGTGTCAGGTGCACGTCAGGGGAAATGGATGATGAGAAACACTTTTTGTTTATGTGTAATAACAACAATCATTTAAGAAAATCAATGATTGAATTAATTAATACTTCATGTGCTAATTTTAAATATCTGAGCATCAAATTTATATGGTTACTTAATAATGAAAATTATAGTATACTGATCTCAATTTATGATTTAATAACAGCAAGTGGGTTCTGATTTTCCATACAGCTTTTGCCACCACTATTGTTGTTTTCTTTAACTCTTAATGATGTGTGCCTGAGACACTGTTCCAAACTTGTATTGTTATTATACTGATATTATTCACTTGTTTGTAGTTGTTAACTTAATCAACATTTACATGGTTATTTTATATACCATACATTTGTCACACATCTTTGTTTTATATATGTGACTCAATCAAATTTGTTTTGTACTGTAACTATGCCCTCCATGGGCCCATTAATTGGCTAATAATAAAATCTTCTTCTTCTTCTTCTTCTTCTTCTTCATAGCTTTATCATTGACAAGTTTTATTTCTCAAAAACAATTAAATAATAACAAGGATTTTATAAGACTTTTACAAATGGCTTATTATTCTGCATGCAAAAGAATTATGAAAAGAAAAATGGGTGTTAGCGGGAAAAACAATTTATGGCATTCAAACGGATAAAACCAGAAGATTCTGAACACCTGACAAAAATTCAAAAACACGACCAGCGAACACCCTTAAATCCTTCAATGATTCCTTCATAAAATTGTTATAAAGTTAATTTTAAAATCTTTGCACCATTAAATCAACAATTATCTCCAGTTTAATTGTTTATTTTCATAATATATTCTATCGCTCATGTCTATAAAATCAACACAACGTCATTTTTAAATCACTGTAAATCAAAAACTAAAAATAAAATTAAAATAGAAAAAAAACAGTCTGACAGAAAATTACTTAATAGCGTCAAATACTTATGGAACGTCACTGTACATTGAATCCAGCCTGCGACTTCAATGATTTAATTTGTATCACATTTTTGACGATCCAGAAATGTATTATCGAAAATCTAATGTGTGACTTCATTTTCAGCATTTTGATCTAATAGTTCTGTCCATATAAGATTTTTAAGAAGGCCTATAAGAGTAGTAAACTGCTGCATATATTTTTTGCATATATGTAACGTATATATACACATTAGTTTCTGATTTTAACGCACAAAACCGTGAAAATGGTCGCAATTTAACATGTTTAATTTCTCGATGCACGAACAATTGAATTTTCGAATCAAAATTATTCATACAGATTATTTATTTCAATTTTCAAGTACACATTGAATATAAAATGGTAGTATACATATGACAGATTTAGAACTTTGATATATTGCGTATCGAAAAAACTACACATTCAATTTTTATAATTCAAGGAACGTTGTTTTACCATTGAGTTCAACAGTTAAAACAAAAACAGAAAACCTAACTATATATTACTACCAATTTCAATTAAAATCGCCATTTGTCAACAACATGTTCCTAGAATATGTTATGTCAATTATAGATAGATAGACATTTTATTTATTTTTCAAATTAAGGCCCCAGGAGGGCATATTACAGAACACATATAATTTTTTACACACTCACAATCATTGACAAATGGGAGACAACTCCCTCCTACAACACACAACTCTTATATAATTGTCAACACAATTAAATATGTACTAGTATGTATGTACATCACTTATAAACGCAAATAAAATGATTTACAGAACCTGCTCACGGTACACATATACAAGGCGAGGAGTATTACCAGCAAACACATACATTTTACAGTATACATATATAAATATATATATATTGCCAATGGCATAACAGTGACAAAACTGCATGAAGCACCAAGAGTCAATGCTATAATGACCAGGTCAAGACAGAATTTGTTCTCGGTGCACTTCATGCAGGAATGGCATATGTCATATCAATGGACAAAGTTTCTTATATACTACAATTTGAGGGTGTAGCAAAGAATTACAAGGTTTTAATCTGCACACATATCGAAACATTCCAAAATTGCAAAAAAACACCAAGAGACTATGCTTAAAGGATAAAATCCTACCTGTATTTTCTGCAAAATTGGAAAGCCACCTCAGATATGTATGCAGATACAATCCAAACCAAGTAGGACTACCACCCAGTATCATGTATAAATGTACAAATATATTTGAGTAATGAGGGATCTTCGGTATTCATCATCCAAATAAACTTATCTTTATTATTCAATGTGAGAAAATTTTTACAGGACTTTGTAATATGGTTTATTAACTCTTCCCTCTCAACTAAGTGTTTACTACATTTCAACGTATGATGAATTTCATCCTCAACCTCACCTAATGTGCACCGAGAACAAATTCTGTCTTGTCAGAGCGTACCCTGGTACCTACCACATTCAATTCCCAGCTTATGTGCAGATATACGTAGCTGGGTAAGTTTTTTCCTCTGATCAAAATTGTGTATTATTGTAAGATAATTTTCAAACCCAAAATTTCCTTTACAAAAAGAATAAGTAAGCAGTTTTCCCTCTTTAAAATTTTTAAATTGTTCAACCCACATAGTAATAAAATAATCTTTAACAGATTTGTTACAATTCTGCTTAAAACTATATACTGAGTTATTTATACATTTTTTCATATCAGATATCCTTTCTAATAGTGCATTTAAACATCCATACCATGATGGCTTGTTTGATTCCCATAGTGATTTTGAACAGTTAAAGGCAGCTTTCAGTAATGGAAAGGCTGTGTCAAAATTTTCAAACCGATGCCAAAATTTAAACATGGATTTTACTATTTCATAGTAGAGAGGGAAACGACCGAATTCTCACAGTACTGCAAAGTTGGTACTTTTTTTGTGAACATGTTATATGTTATATTGCTTTATAGATATGTATAGTGTTTCCTGTGAAATCATTAAAAAGTGCAGTATGTCATGTTCGTTAAAAAACCTACATTTGAAGTTTTTTTGTTTTTTTTTTGTACTTTCCCACTCTACATGTAGTAATAATTCACGATACTAGATAAATTTAATCTGGTGACCTCCTATAGATAAAATTATCTCCAATAAATTGAAAAATTTCGATGGAAATAAAATATATGAAAAATTGGGACAACAATTTTGAAAAATGACAAATTAAAGTACTGGACTTAAGAATGGGATATTGACGTGCATTCTATACAGAAAATAATATGGGGTTTTTCATAAGATTTCCAAAACTCTAAAAGTTTCACTCGTATCATATATACAGCAAACCTATATTTCATTATAATTATATGATAATTAAATCATACTAATTGCCGGAATTTGATGCACCTTATTTCGGGAAGAATGTTGTCCCTTTTTAAATCTTAACATCAGTATCTAAAAGATATGATAAGGCGGAGATGTACCTGTGGCACCATTTATTCGGTTACAACATAACAAATTTTAAATTTTATCGAAGCAAATTAACATCATATTAAATATCGCAGCTTGTATGTATTTGCTCTATACATGTAGGTTAGAATATTTTAAAGGACGTAAACATTCGACTACTGAAAAAACTTTCAAAAAGTTTTATAATAGCTCAACATCTTTTATAGCTAAATACCTTACTTCAAGAAAAGCACTTATTATAATTGGATTTTCCCATCCTAATTTCTATTGTTGATAATGCAAACTCCTTGCCAATAATCAAAGGAAACTCGGGGGTTACTTAAGATCTTTTCACTGTAATGACTATACACATAGAAAATTTTATGGAATTCTATTTTTAAACATTAATTGCTCTTTCTGACTTGACTATTTTAAATTTGTACTGGCCCTCTCAAATACTGCAGATTTCCATAGAACTCAATGACGAGATACCATTAAACACTTTACGGGTGTGATTTGACTATTTCGTTTAATTGAAAAACAGTATACGACCAGCAGTTATAACAACCTTAGCATGATTTACATTTAAAACGATCAAATTTTCTCCTTAAGGATGATCGCTGGTCTAATAGGAAATAAAACGGATTTGAAATAGGTGTTTTAGTTTGAGAGAACATATGAATAGTAAACAAATAAGCAAGAATAAAATATAGGTTCATGTGCTCATTTTAGAGCTATAAGGCCTTGAAAATGTGCAGGAAATGGGTTTTCTCTGGATTTTTCATTCGCTTTGCATTGATAACTTCAGTCTCTCAAAGATGTATAAAAAATAAAAAGGATTTCATAAAATTTTGTCAATACCATTTTAAGGTATAATTCAAATTCCAAGATATCTTATTTATTTAACAAGATATCTTATTAAGTATTAAGATATCTTTAATTTTTATAAGATATCTTATTTAATTTGAAAGTAAATAAGATATCTCTATAAGTTAATAAGATATCTCTATTAGTTAATAAGATATCTTATAAAGTATATAAGATATCTTACTTCTTTATAAAGATATCTTTTAAACACATACTTTATTAGATATCTTATAAAGTTTATAAGATATCTTATAAACTAATAGAGATATCTTATTAACTTATAGAGATATCTTATATATTTAATAAGATATTTTTATAACCAGTTAAATAAGATATCTTTATAAGTTAAGAAGATATCTGTATAAGTTTATAAGATATGTCTATTAGTTAATAAGATATCTCACTTAGTTTATAAAATATCTTATTAAGTAAATAAGATATCTCTATTATTAACTATATAAAAGATATATCTATAAGTTAATAAAATATCTTATAAAGTATATAAGATATCTTATTTCTTTATAAAAGTATCTTTTAAACACATACTTTATTAGATATCTTATAAAGTTTATTAGATATCTTATAAAGTTTATTAGATATCTTATAAACTAATAGACTTATTAAGTAAATAAGATATCTCTATTATTAACTATATAAAAGATATCTTATATAGTTAATAAGATATCTTGTAAATTAATAGAGATATCTTATATTTTAAATAAGATATCTTATATATTTAATAAGATATCTTTATAAAAATTTTAATAAGATATCTTATTTAATATATAAGATATCTCATTTTATTATTGAGATATCTCAATTAGTTTATAAGATATCTTATTTAACTAAATAAGATATCTCGAAATTGAATAAATATAACAACGGCGTGCCATATATATATGATTGAATTATAAAAGAAAAAGTGGGGGTTCATGGGCAAAACATTTCATGTTTAAGAAATGGATAAAACCCGAGGATTCCGAAATTCTGACAAAAAGACAAAAACATGACCAGCGAGCATCCTTAATTGCTGTATTAATTATCGCTTGCCTTGTTGGAAATCATACTGGTTTTTACACCAAATGGTCAGGGTAGATAGTAGGGATGTTTGGGTACCCATAAAATTAACTCCAGCACTACTCAGTCTTCCTGACTCTGTTGTTTTCGGGGTGTTTTTTGTTCTTTTATGTTATTTTTTTTTTCTGAGTGTGTATCGGTTGGGTGCTGTGAATTGATTTATAAGTAATTGTTAACGTTTTATCAGTATTGTTGTTTATACATGTATATTATTTTCCGATACAGTTCAACATTCTCTGCTGCATCTAACATTTTATTTAAAAACATCTAATAGTCATGAAACCTACTTTAATAAAAGAAAAAAATCTAATTTTAATAAAATTACATGGTTGTTCATATGTTAAATGTTTTGCTAAATACGTCCACTGTAGTTGACCTTGTCATCAGTAGCGCGATGCTAACAAATTAATAAAAGATAGTTACGCGTATTTAAAAAAAGCTTTACACGATACCCGAGTCCACCTCCATGCTATGCAGGTTTATATACTAATAAAAGTATAGACCTGTTGATCGCTGATTGAATTAATAAATTATGTGTATTGAAGTAAGTTCCGCCACAACGAATAACAATAGAGCAATTGTTTTAATTTCCTTCAAGTGTAATCATTTAAAATTACACACACCAGAAACAAGTGGACTTAAAATTTCGAAAATCTAATGTTTAAATACTTGTCACGAGACATAATGTAACTTAAAATTTCGATAATATGTGATTGAATATATTTAAGATATCAAACTTTGAAATGTTTAAACTGAATGAATATATTGTGAAAAGTAAATAGGAACCTATCAACTGAAAATTGCAACTTTATTTACAGGATTAAAAACTAAAAAATGGCGGAACGGGTTGTAAGAAACATAGAAAATGACTATTTGATGTGTAGCGTGTGTCTGGGAAGGTATGAAGACCCAAGACTTCTTCCATGTGGACATTCGTTTTGTAAGAACTGCTTATCGGAACACATACAACAAACTGTCCAAGATAGGGATACCACTTCTTTCAATTGTCCGATTGACCGAACACAAGTTCCGAGACCAAGGGGAAATTTGAATCCTAGAGATTGGGCTAAACAGTTTCCAACGGACAGTTTTACAAATAATCTGATTCAAGCTGTTAGAATTCACGAGGGAACTGCAATCGAAGGTGGCAACACTGTTGTTGTGGCAAATCATCAGCAACATTCTGCAAACATTCCAACTGTGCATCACGTGCACGTAGAAGCACCTGATAGCGGCGTTTATTGTGAACATCACGCCGGTCGCCCTATAGAATTCTTTTGTTTAGCTTGTAATGTGGTTGCATGTTCTATGTGTGCGGTAAGAGAGCACAGAGGACCAAACTGTGAATGTGTTACTGTTGACGAAGCAATAGAAAGATTTCGCCCAAGAATTGATGCGTTGCGCAGGCGCTTCCAGAGTCAGCTTCAGCGTATTAGGGAATTAGGGACTGGTGAAAACGATGATGATATTGAGCTGCAGAATAGTAAAGATTTGGCTCTACGTTACATAGACGAAGTAGAGTCGCTTGTTGGTCAATTTTACGAAAGGACTTTACAGGGCATTGAAGATTTGAAATTGCAGGTCTTTGAATCTGGTCGAAACCAACCACTAAGCGATAATCATCAACTTTTAATGATTATGGAAAACGTGGAATCGACAAAAGAAGCTTTCGATATAATGTGTCGTGAACGACCAGACATACAGTTCTTAAATGATTTGCCAAAAGTCGAGGCACAGGCAGACGAATATGACAGTGCAATATTATCTTCAAGTCGTTCTACTTCATCAACGGTAGTTGAATTTATCCAGAATCCAAACTTTGTACAGTTTGTACAAAATCCTCCATCAATCGGATCTATTTCCGTATCACCACAGAACCAACAATCCTTTGGAAATTTTAGCCCGGCAAACCGAAACCCAAATACAAACCGTCGACAAATTCCGAATCCAACTAATCGTGCTCGTCCGGTATCTCGCCAAATTCCGGCAGCAGGTATTCGACCAACTCGAACACCAAGACCACAAAGATACTCCGGTTTAAGGATTCAGAAATCTCATGAAGTAATTAACGTAAAAGACCGTGGCGAGGATACTATAAGTTGGCAGCTAACTGGTGTTGTTTTTGTAGAGAATTCAGTGATTGTTATCGATTCACAAAATGAAATGGTGAGAAAACGGGGAATCTCCGGAAATGGTATTGGTAATGATACGCTGCCACTCCAGCAACCAATGTGTATCTGTAACATGGGCTCAACAACAAACGTTGCTGTGACACAACCCGAAAAAAGACAAATATCCGTCGTTAGTACTAATTCTCATTTAGCCGTTGCGGAAATTATCAAAACTCACAAAGCTTATGAAGGGATATGTCAAATGGCCGACAGTAAATTCGTTGTTTCAAGTATGACCGGAAGAATCTCTATAGATATATTAAGTCGACATGGTAGAGTTGTGAAAACTATTGAAAGATCTCATTTATTTCATTGGCCGAGATTTTTAACAATCGCATCCAATGGTAATATAGTTGTGAGCGACAGAGACCAAAAACATGTGATAAGTTTGAACCAATCGGGACAAGTAGTATGGACATACTCGACATCTGTTTCTCCGTGGGGAGTAGCAAGCGACAAAAATGGAAAAATATACTTATGTCTGGATAACAACACTCTTCAAGTCATTTCTGACGATGGCAGACTTATTCAAGATAAGTTTGTGAATATAAAGGAAGGTGTAAAAACGCCATATGCAATTGCTGCCAGATCACGTCAGGTTGCAGTCACTGAATATGGTTCAAGTCTTTTTGCTGCAAATAGTCCAAATGTGCATATTTTTACTTTATAATTCAAAATTAATTGAAAATATACCCTTTTTTTTATCACGTACATTCATTAAATGTTTGCACACATTTTATTTTCGTTATAAGTAGCTTTTTTTCACGGGTATATCCGTATTTGGCTATTTACAAATGATTTAGGGATTGGGCAATATCAATCGCAGGGAAAGGACGATGCAAAGATGTTTATGTTTGTTTGTTTGTTTAACTGGGGTTTTACGCCGTTTTCAGCACATTTGGCTATTTCGCGGCGGCCAGTTTTTATTGGTGGAGGAAGCCGGAGTACCCTGAGAGAACCACCGACCCTCGGTAGGAAAATTGGCAATCCTTGTCAATTAAGATCGGAGTCGAACACACCCCGGCACAGGTGAGATTCGAACTCACAACCTCAGCGTTGACAGGCTAGTGATCACTAGTAGTCATGAGGAACTACATAGACCACTCGGTCACCGAGGTCCGAGGCCCAAAGATGTTTATGGGGAGAGAGAAAAAACAGCATGTCCAATAGTCCAGATACCAGAAAAAAATAACTGTCTCATGCCTGTAGTTGTTTTAAAAATGTAAGAGTCCCATTATAGTGAGTAAATCACTTAATTTCAAACACTGAGTAGAAAGAGAAGCTATTGATAAATTTAAATAAAATTTTACTACAGCAAGGAGTAATCTCCGAATCTTGATGGCAATTTTACAACTCTCCTTGACATGACCACTCAAATTGGCCGCCGCAATTAGCAACAGTTTGCATAAAGGTCGGCGTAAAACTCCAACAATCAATCAATCAATCAATCAATCAATCAATCCTGGGGAATCTATAATACTAAATTTACGAATTAGCCGAATAGGCGGCAAAACGCGTGGTTCAAAATAAACGATGTATGGTTCAGATTATAAAGGTTATTATCGGATTTGACAATCTGCATTTTAAATTTAAACTGCAGTTTTGTTTATGTGCAAATGGAATTTGTATCCACTTATCCGATACGAATTCTCCCAACATATCCCTAAGAAGGTTCTCGAATGCATACTTTTAACACGTTGATTTAAATAAACAAGTATGCACATATTTTAAATGTAATATTATTTTTGTTTGAAATTACGGAAGAAGAATAAAACAAATTAAAAAAATTCTCCTTCGAGTGGGATGTTTCCGCTTCATGTATTCAGGATTGTTTTTCTACAATAACGCAATTTCTCCTGACTGTAAAGGTTATGAACTTTGAAGGTTATGAAGAAGTAAGGTAAAGTTCAGAGAAATTCCTAACTTAGTTGTTTTTTGGATTGCTCGGATGTTTACCTTGCACAAAGTGATAATACCAACCATTATCTATTTTTACATTATTTGTCATGTGACCTGTCTAAATATATCTCTACCATACAATTCCCTAGATAAAAATATTTTTAACAAATGGTCATCTTTAGCATTAATGACGAAATTTATCTCGGACATCTTTATAAACGTGGACAGCACACGCAGCCACACACTAAAAATGCTTTTATCGTCTGATTATTGGATATATTTGTGAAATTAATCCTCGCTTGCCCTGTCCATGACGACAATGAAACAATTGGAACAATTATTTTCCAAAAATATGCTCTACCTTACTCACGGCATCTTTTGAAAAATTCATCCGTCTCTAAGGAAATGTTTACATCTACAATTTCATTTTCATATTTATTCTGAAGGGAAAAGGTAATGCATTATGAAATGTGTATTTAATGAAAGCTTTTCATCAAGTTCCAGTTCAGAATTAATTGTAACAATAAAAATATTGACAATTTATGTGGTTGTGTTTTCGTCATAGATTTTGACTTTTGAGGGAACCTTAAGGTTCATTTTGGTAATTCTAAGTGGCACACAGTCTACTTCATCAGTGGATGCATCTTCGGTAGTAACGAACAGCCATATGACAATTGGGTCACGTTGACCTAAATTTCACGCTTCATTGACTTTGGTTAAAGTTTGCATTAAAATCCATTGCTGGAATACTACAGTATATATAGACATGAAACTATCAGTTGATACCACCTACTTGACAGGAAAGTTTATAGGAAGCCTGTCACAACATCCATACTGAGTTCCTGTTCCATGAATGACATGGCCGTAATAACTTTTTAAAGTCAATATGGCCACCAAAAAAATGCTTATTTTCCCGCGCTCGCGCGGGTTCAATGTCTAGTATTATTTAATTATGTCCAAATTGTTGAAGGGGAGATAATCCAAATTACTACATTTCTTCTAGAATTTACAAAACACCCGTATACAAGTTGGCAATGTAGTGCTGCATGAATAACTGGAAACATGAAGCGCGGGAAAACTAGCTTACGGTCTACATGGTCTATGGGAAGACAACCAGAAGAAATTAATTTCAATCTAATTCAGTCCCTTCAAACGATTGAAATTGCATGTATATGTAAACACAACTTTTTCTGAATACTAGCTTGTATTTGGATATAAATTTACTTAGCTGTAGTACACCAACCAAGTATGTGCATGAAGAAACATAATTCCAGTCCAAAATATACTCTCTCAAAAAAGAAACGCAACATACAGAAAATAGGAAATTTACTTCATATATTATTTTCATAATTTATGATATAAATAATTTACACAGGAATGCAAAAATTGGCACACTTCTTGTTCATGAGTTCTTTTACCTTGGAATATCACAGTTTGTCACATATTGTCAATAAATCACTCATAAATTGTCAATATCTGGTATGTCCACCATTTGCTTGTAACACAGCCCCGACTCTTCTTGGCATAGATTGAATTAAACGCTGAGTTCGAACACGCGGTATCCTTTGCCACTCAAACTGAAGTGCCTGCTGTAATTGTTGCAGATTTTGCGGTGGTGGTTGTCGTTGGCGCACGCGCCGATCCACTTCATCCCACAAATGTTCAATTGGATTAAGATCGGGTGATCGTGACGGCCAACGGATCACATTGACATTCTGTTGTTCTAAAAAGTCTACTGTTACACGTGCTGTATGTGGTCGGGCATTGTCGTGCTGAAAAATTTCTCTCCGAATGTCAATTACGGGCAATAAATGAGGTCGTAAAATTTCGTCTCTATACCTAACAGCGTTCAGATTGCCTTGGATATGTATCAGCTGTGTGTTTCTGGCATAAGAAATAGCGGCCCACATCATAACACTGCCTCCGCCAAAATTGTCTCTCTCCACAACACAGTTTTGCGCAAAACGTTCGTTTCGGCGCCTATACACACGTATGCGACCATCTCGCTTTTCCAGTTGAAAACGTGACTCATCGCTGAACCATACTCTTCTCCAGTTCTGTAAATTCCATGCACGAACTGTAGTACACCATCTAACCCTCGCTCGGCGGTGTTGGCGTCTCCGTGTTGCTCCAAAGTAAGGTCTTCTTGCCCTCAATCCATGAGAACGTAACCGATTGCGTACTGTCTGTGCTGATATACGGCGCAACCCAGGGACGTTTACAGCTGTTTCTGTTGCAGCAATAGTCCTATTCCGCAGATGGAAAAGTCTGATGTAACGATCTTGCGCCCTGGTTATAACACGCGGGCGCCTTGAACGTGGCCGATCTGTCGTAGTACCAAGCTGCAGGTAGCGTCCCCAAAGGCGTGAAATTGTGCTACGATGAACATTGTACGTTACAGCAACAGCATTCTGTGATTCTCCGGCCTCTAGTCGTCCGATAGCGATATTCCGGGTAGCAGCGTCTAACCTTGGCATAGCGTCACCTCATCAGAATTTTATTTTACGAATGCATTCATGAAAAGAAATACCGGGTTTTTATATCGACTGACTGAGCTAAAAAATAACCCATGATTTGCACGTGAAAGTCGACCCAGTTTTTGGCAATGCGTAAATCGTAGGGTTTCCCAGATTGCGACCAAAGTCGTTTACGGGTGGATGAATTTAAATGATTGTACCTGGAAACTTTTTATGAAGGTGTAATTATGATCATGTGTACATATATTTTGATATTTATTGGTTATTTGTCCGGAAAAATAATATTTCAAAAAGATAATCTGATGTTGCGTTTCTTTTTTGAGAGAGTATATAATCTGGATTACAACGTGAATATACTCGACAGCTCTATGGCAAGCCGTTTTACTATTTATTCTAACTTCAAGATATCTAATAAAGTTTATAAGATATCTCATATAGTTTATAAGATATCTTATATAGTTTATAAGATATCTTATAGTTTATAAGATATCTCATATAATTTTCTTTATAAGATATCTTATATATTATATAAGATATCTTATAAACTATATGAGATATCTTATAAACTATATAAGATATCTTATAAATTATATGAGATATCTTATAAAGTATATAAGATATCTTATATAAAAAATATTTATAAGATATCTTATAAACTTTATAAGATATCATATACTTTATGAGATATCTTATATACTTTATGAGATATCTTATATACTTTATAAGATATCTTATAAACTTTAGAAAATATCTTATAAAGTATATAAGATATCTTATAAACTTTAGAAAATATCTTATAAAGTATATAAGATATCTTATAAAAACTAGATTATATAAGATATCTTATATATTATATGAGATATCTTATATACTTTATAAGATATCTTATATACTTTATAAGATATCTTCTAAACTTTATAAGATATCTTCTAAAGTTTATAAGATATCTTATATAGTTTATAAGATATCTCATAAAGTTTATAAGATATCTTCTAAAGTTTATAAGATATCTTATATAGTTTATAAGATATCTCATAAAGTTTATAAGAAATCTTATATAGTTTATAAGATATCTCATATAATTTATAAGATATCTCATATAATTTTCTTTATAAGATATCATATATTATATAAGATATCTTATAAACTATATGAGATATCTTATAAACTATATAAGATATCTTATAAATTATATGAGATATCTTATAAAGTATAAGATATCTTATATAAAAAATATTTATAAGATATCTTATATAAAAAATATTTATAAGATATCTTATATACTTTATGAGATATCTTATATACTTTATGAGATATCTTATATACTTTATAAGATATCTTATAAACTTTAGAAGATATCTTATAAAGTATATAAGATATCTTATAAAGTTTATAAGATATCTTATAAAAACTAGATTATATAAGATATCTTATATATTATATGAGATATCTTGAAGTAAGAATAAATAGTAAAACGGCTTGCCATACAGCTCGATAGTTTTGATGAATCTAATTACACGAACTTCTGTCGAATTTGCTGAAGGGGGCATAATTTAACTTGTACTTTGAATGTACCCATGAGCGGAGGTATCCATATCAGTGTGCTCACAGTTCTAGTCTTATTTTGTAGAGTTTTTCAAATTTTATTGAAATTGTTATTTGGTTTCGTGAAAGACAGTTTTATTGACTTTGTTATTGGTTTGATGTTAGAAAGTGATTTCTTGATATTGTTTATACTGGATTAAAAAATATGGCCTAAATATGTATTCATGTTTTTGTTCAACCCAGTCGACAAATGTGGTAGGGCATATAGTGTTTTTCTTGTCTGTCCGTATGTCTGTTCCGCCGGCCTTTGGTTGAGAAATGAGGTCTCCATGACCTACATTGGGACAAACACAGTTTCCAATTTCCACTATAAAAAGTGTTGGTCCCATGGACATTTCTTTTAAGAAAAATATGCGCCTCATGGCCGGTTACAAGTATTAAAAAAGTCTATCTCCCATGCCCACTTGTACCATCCTAGCGATAAATATTGCCCAGTCCCTTAACATGTTTAAAAGGTGAATTATCCAGCATTAATTGCTATACCTTTGTGCCATTGTGAAATCCACAAGTTGCCATAATATAAAACATGTGAAATTTAACGTATTATCCATAAACATGCATGTAACTGATATATTGTGTATCTAGATAGCATAAACATGACCATGATGACCAAAATTCAGATTTTCATTCGTTACTATTAGCTCCTTATATTTAACTCGCAATGATTTATACTTTTTAACTATTCATTTAAAATATTTAGTTTTGTTTATTTGGAACCAAATAATATTTCACTTATGAACTCGGGGTTTGATTTGATTTCATTTAATCAAGTGAACAATTTGTAATGTTAACGAAACTTGTATAATGTAGCTCATGTGACGATTTTTGATCTCGGCGAGGCTACAAAAGGTACCTTTATTTGTAGTGGAGCAGCCTGTTGTGATTCACACCGAGGGATTTTCACATATTCGACTCAAAATCGGTATCAAACTTTAGAATTGGGAGACAACCCTTCCCGACTGGAAATTTGAGTATAAACAAATTTCGTCATTGTGAACTTGTCAACTAAAAATACAAGACCTACAGTTGGTTTGTGTTTAATGCCTGACATAATTATTTGATTTTACTTTCTTTTCATTATTTTTTGTTTAGAAAAATATTTTTTAGTCGAGACGCCAAATAAAGCTGGTGAGTTTTGGAATGTCTGTAAGAGCAACTGGAGACGTAGGCAATCCCAGATACCGCAGATTTACCTCCTCTCCGATGATCAGGAGTAATACATGTAATTACGGCCATGGATTGCCAACGATGCAGATCAACCATCACTTATTGAAAGTGCAAGTTATTTAACACAAAAGTGACTCTGATAAAGTTTTGCATTAAATTTCATATTCTAGGACATGTAGGGCTCCATTCTGTTACCATGGTTATCATGGTTATATTAGTGATACTTCGTCCCTATAATGCTCTTACATTATACAATGCAGTATAGCTTCCATTGAGGTGGTGAGGAAATTGCCTCACCTAAAATCGACTGGAATGTTCAAATTGTCAATTTTTTTTGCAGATACAGTATTTACCACATGTACCAGCGTAATGGTTATCTACATAATGGAACTACTAGGCCAAATGAATTGTAATCATCGAATATAGGAGAAAAGGGCCAAAAATATCCCAGTGCAGTACTTGACTTCCCCCACTTATGAACGGGGGGGGGTGGGGGTGGGGGTATAATAGGTGTGGTAAAATTCAGGCCGAAATAGCTCGATTTCTAGATATGAAACTGGATCTTGATAAATATATTCCTATGTTGTCCTACGTATATTTATATAATTTCTCTGTTTATTATTAGTGATTCGTCTGATGTTTCTTAGAAATAAGACTCAAACTAACAATCAAAATTCAATATTATTTAACGGAAAACCGTCATGATTATCGATCTACATAATTATACCAATCTAAGTTCATTTTATACTACAAACGGCATGTATATATACAGCCTGAAATCGGGTAAAAGTTATATATAGTTTTATCGGATAAATCTTTATCAATGTCATATCGTTTTGGAAGGTGCATGGAGATATATTTGCCTCACCATCAGAAAGAGTCAAACTACGCCACTGTAATGCATTTCTCCACCAATTGGGTCATTATGACCTACATTTAATGCTCGAGTGAAATGGTTAAGTTTTTGCATTAAGGTCTGTATCTCAAGAACCTACTGTATCACACCACTTCATTCATGCGCTCCACTCGGGAATATGAGATAACTTTATAAGATATCTTAAACATTTTATGAGATATCTTATAAAAACTAAATTATATAAGTTATCTTATATATTATATGAGATATCTTGAATTTACCAATTAACTCCTCCTACAGCTTTTAAGCCATGAAGGTGATACAGACTATGCATTGAACAAAGAATGATTTTCAACCTCAGTACGATTCCAGTGTTCCAACATTAAAACAATTTCTGTCCACATTTTCTATTTTTACTGTAACATTAATCTATCTCTTATAAGTACCATACAATTTACAATTACTTTCTTCTTATGTAAGGATTTAGTCTTGAATTTGGTTTGTTAGAGTTCCCATCATTTATTGTGCTGCTCATGAACATGGCCGAAGTGTTGGGCCATTTAAACTTTGAACTTTTGTCGTTCTCTTTATCATTATTATCATTGTTTGACTTTAGTTTTATTTGACTTCAGCCTTTAATGCATTTTAGTCATTCTCTGCCCATACAACGGCTAACACATTTCCCTGTATACATCATTTGCATTGTTGTATGAGCTGTTTTACAAGATACACATTTGATTGAATCGTTGGCACATTTTGGTATTTTAAAGAATGAAGAGTTTACTTCTTTAAGCAAATTTTAGCATAAACATAAAATTTTCAGTACCAAGTTATAAGGATTCACAAAGTATGATAAAAAGGGTATAGGGTATAGAATAGAATAACTTTATTGTACCAAATCAGGGCCCCAGGAGGGCATGCATGGTTTCACATTTATAATTGTTCATAAACTTATAATCACACAATAACATACATAAAGACAATATACATACTAACTACATCAATATTACCCCCCCCCCCAAAAAAAAAAAAAAAACAATATCTATATATTCATGTGAATGGCATATCAGGTCAGGAAGAGTGATTCCCCTTTGCACACATATCAATAGAAGTTCAACAAAATCTTAAAAGTGGACTGACCACAAGGTACACCAAGAGACGGTGCTATAATCATAATGAAAAGTGGATCAATATTTTCAACATTAAGACTGACAATTTAATAAACTGATTCTTTATTACACTGAAGTAAACATGAACTAATCGAGATCTATCGCTTTCAAACAGACTGGTAAAAATGAAACATAATGTCAATTAAAATCTAAACCATAAAACACAATCACTTTAATAAAACAAAATACGTAAAACAATTCATTTCCTATAGTTTTAAAAAATGTACAACCATATCCACAAAAATTCATATTTTAAACATGCACTACAGATTCAAGAAATATTAATCACAAATTATATGTACTACAAAACACTAAAAAAAATTTAGATCATCTATTTTGATTACCTTGTGCTTAATTTTCTATTTGGTGTATCATACAAATTTAATATACAATAATACATGTATCATGCAACCAATTTTTAGTATCGCATATTGTCAATATCTTTCTTCAAACAGTCTTTAATACCTGAGTAAATTTGTATCAATAATCATACATGTATAATATATATGGTGAACATTAACAAAATACTAGTACCTGTATCAATCAGAACTTACCATGATCATAAACTGATTTTCAAAACTTTGATAAAAAACTCTTAAATTGGTTATGAATGAAAACTGGGCAGTTTTTTTTGTTGTTGTATCCACATGAATTATAATCTTCAACTATTGAGCACTAAGGTACATTTGTATATATTTGTGTCTTATATATCTCTACATAAACTTAGTTTTTCCATGTTGGTCAATCCTAGTTGATATTATATGAATAGTTGTGGTAATATTGTTCTTTGAACATCAATATATTCTAATTAATTATATAATATGAAAATTATTGCACATTATTTTAGTTGCATAGCTGTCACTATCACTGACATGATTGACATAGCTTGAAACAGATCTGATTGTTATCATGGAGCTCTGTACTCCATTAATTTTCCTGGAAAGACAATGGTCATGCAAGTTAAAGGCTTTATCTTTTCAGTCCCTTCTCATCTTTGACCTGGTTTTTCGTGGAGTTGGTAAAATGTTTTCCTGCGATTCTGAACCATTCTTTCCCAAAAGTTCTCTCACAAAATTAAACCTTGATAGAAATACTTTCCACACTATGTACCAACCTAATAAATAGATAGAATAGCAAGTTTAAAAGTGTTCAAGTTTATATAATGTATCTGTAATGCTCACATTGTAATTTAATGACAGCTTTACAATCAAAACTTAAAAAGAGAATCATTACTGCATGATCAAATCAAGAAAAACCTGTAGAATCAAACACCATATTAAAAGTATAATAACTGTTCATTCGGTAAGTGTGTTGAATGCTCTTGCATAGCATTTATTCAAAATTAGTGATCTCAGGAAGGGTTATCAATGACTCCACTTCCCAGAAAAATGACTTGAAGTGAAAAAATACCAACACAAACACAACAGGGAAACAGTGTAGTCTGACTTTGTACAACACTAAAAAACAGCAGACTGAAAGTTAAAAATAATAAATATGATAAGTCTAATGGTGCTTTAAATTTTAAAAGCTTAATTGATCTATTTTGTATTCCAATTAAATATGATAAATTATTCTATCTGTTTTGAAGAATTTATTTACTGATTGAAACCATTTTTTAATAAAGACCTATTTGTTTTGTTATAGAATCTGAAAATGTGTGATAAAATGAGCCAATTAATGAACTCAAATAGAAAGCATATTACATTTGTATTATGGAAATTTTAATATGTAAAATAAAAGAACACAGATTTGGACATACAACTTCATGAAAACACCATAACTAAAAACAGATCACTGATGACAAAATAATGGATGTGTGCCTGAGTGCCAATATTTTATAAGATCAAAGAATACTGTAGGTGCTTTACAAAATTAATTACAATAAGGGCATACAATCAAGCCCCCTTACTGTACCCCTTCATAACTCCTAAAACAACAATATTTAATTATGTGATTTTAAGAATGTTGGCACTCAGGGAACACACCAAAATAATTTACCCTAAGACAATATTTTAGCATTAATTAACCTTTGTGTTTTTTTTCAATATATTTTCTGTGTCCTTATTGTTTTAACCAATTATTCAAATCAGAGTGAAAGAAGAATGAATTTTTGGAATATGGGTGTCGAATGAGAGATTAATACAGATGGAAGTATTTGTATTTGTTGAAAAAAATATTAATTGGTATATATATTATTTTGAAAAAGATGTTTTTGGATTATCTCATCATATTTGAAATTTTAGAATATGGGAAAATTAGGAAAGAATATTATAGAGGTTTCAGGTGCAATTAAGGATTTTTTTTATGAATGGTAAAAAAAAACCAGGAAATTCAACATGTTCAATGGTAGAATATTTTGATAAAATAAGGCAGGCTCATCGATAAAAAGATCACTTCATCCATTCCTCAAAAAATGAATAGCTACTCCCTTGGTAAAATATAGGTGCAGCACTGGGCGGAAACATCAATTGTAAACATTATATCTGGTACCCAAATCATCTATAGATAGGTGATGAATATTTTTTAACCCAGTTTTTAAATAACTTCGAAAAAAACAGCTCCGCCTCCAAGGCGTCCTGGCATTCGGTGAAATTGCTACTTCATGTCCATTTTTAAATGACTGTGTCTGTGATACGTAAACGAATTTGAAAAAGAATCTGATTTATCACTATGTAAAAAATACTACCTATAGCAATAAAGAGTATAACTAATGTAAATGATGCTATAAAAGTTAACAACGACAAAAAGATCTCCTTCATTTTTCACGCCTTTGTTTTGATTTTTTTAGCAGACAACTTTCATAGGTACGCACGGAATGAAGCAATGACTAATAACAAAAATCCAATCAGGTGAGAAACTTGAATATATTCCGACCAAATAAATTACTATTGGAACCAGGGATCATATAATACTATCCTGTTGGAACATATATATAAACGTCTAAAAAGTTGCAAAACAACATCAAAATAAAACAAATAAAATTTTGAATTATAAAAATAAATTCAAACTTAGCAAAATTTTCGGATCACTGAGATCCTTCATCCGTGCTGTCTCGTTGCGAAATGATTAATTAATTACATGTAGAAAACAATATGGCTAATCGTGATCTTGATCTTCCTCATTTGTAGCAACGCATGTAAACAACAATTAAAATAAATAATCCTTTAACATAAGGTAGAGAATTATTTTACATAATTATAACATCATAACAAATGAAAAAGTACACGAAAATAAATAAATAAAGCACTTGGAAATAACAATAAAAAAGGATTATTCAATATCTGTATCAATTGACAAATAAATTTATTTCTTTTTATTTATTCCCCATGGATATAAGGTGCCTAGTTCTTTTATCCAGAAGCCTTCTCTTGCCGGTCTGCCTTTCTTGATCACTCCAAATCAAATTTTGTTCTATAATAGAAACTTTCATTTTACCAAAGTCCCCAGGATTGTGTCCAGTCGACCGAAAGTGTTGGCTGACGGGTAGAAAGTTTTTCTTTGTTATATCACTTCTATGGCCGTTCATTCTTTTAAAATTGTTGAAAGCTTGCTTACTTTCTCCAATGTACTGCAGATTACAAATCCCACACTCCAACATGTAGATCACATTGCTTGATTTGCAGTATTTTGTAATCTTTGGCTGTTGTGTGACTTTTAAAGCTCTGTGTACATATCATCTGGGAGCAAGTCTTACACCTTTTATCTGAACAAGCCTGACATTGGCCAGTTGATGAAGACATCTTGCTAGTGATATCAGCTCGTACTAGAATGTCTTTCAGGCTTTTCGGTCGTCGGAACGCCATAACTGGGTGTTCTGCGAAAAGTCTGGAAAGGTCGGGGTGTTTTTTGAATTCTTCACAATGTCTCTAGTACCATCAGGACAGCACTGATGAAGGATCTCAGTGATCCGAAAATTTTGCTAAGTTTGAATTATTTTTATAATTCAAGATTTTATTTGTAAATTTCACACAGGAAACAAAAGCACAATTCAACATCGTCAGAAATATTGTAACGCGGAAAAAAGTCGTTTGCGTCCTTTGTAGTATTTATATGTGCAACATATAAATGTTTATCTCCTGAGATGTATCTTGTTGACAATAAATCCAAATGACATTTAAATTGACAGAATACACCAGATGACGCTTTTTAGGATTACCCATCACTAAATATTGGTTTAGTAAATAAATATATCAATTGTAAAAATCAAAAGATTTATGGGTGCTTTGTAGATTGTAGACCTAAAAAAGCTTTTGATTCAGTATGGAGATTAGGTCTTCTATATAAAATAAAGAATGAAAACGTAGGAGCAATATAATTTATTGGGTTTACATTTGTTATTTTTTTTTCATAAAGAAAAAATTATATTATATAAGGTAAATGTCTACAATACTCTCACTTGAACAATTATATGAAGATTTTTTAATTAAAAATCTAAGAAAAAAGTTCGCCTTTTTGTTTTCTAGCGAAAAAAATCTGCATTGATTGATGTGTGAAATTAAAAAAAAAAATTCTCTGGTCAGACCTAAAAAAAAATTATCAAGCACGAAAATCCTAGACCCCAGCCCCTCGGTAATAAAATGGTCGATGCCTAAGAGACTGGCCCGGCCAATGTTGACTTGTTCACTATTTAACTAAAAGCCATCAACAGTATCGTTTCTGTTGTGAATTAGAAATAGCAATAAGAAAAATGAGAAACTATGTCTGAAGAATATCTGTGCTGTTTCAAATTGTAAATGACACACTATATCTATCTGGGAAAATGGCAGTGGAGATGATATAATAAGTTCAGATGGTGTAGGTTTTTGGCATAAATGTATCTGTGTGGGTGAACAAGTGCAAAAAATAAATTATGCACATTAACCTCAAAATCTCAAACTGACATTTTATTGAAATTTTTATGACTTTACCAAGGGATCATATAATACTATCGGGATATGTCATATACAGTTCCTGCTTTACCCAGGACTTTACCCTAGTCCCTGTACTTGTTATGACATATTAATTACTGTTTTTTTCTCAGTTTATGTGCTATATTTTGCCAGTCAATATCAATCAGAGGTTAAATCGTGTAATGTATAAGGACTGTATTATTTTGTATTATGATTATTTTGTATTAATTCTGTTTTATAAATGAGGGAAATTTGGCATATCCGTCACCGTCAAGATTTCTTTTTCTTAGTATTGTGAATCAATTTTATATTGTGACAGGGCCTTGCTATTGATGTTTAATCTTTTAATTTACTTGTGTATTAGTTATAAAACATTTTTACCCATATAGAATTTTTTTTCACTATTTTTTTTTTTATTTACCACCAATATAAGTTCTATTCCATTTCTGCTGAATTGGGAAAATAAAATGGCGCTTGCCAGTGTTTGTGGATTTCATCAAAATGTTCAAAATAGCTTATCCTGTTCAGGAAAGCAAATTAGTGGCAATTTATTAGACGACGCGGTACATTCTTCACAGAACTTTACACTTCCATCCGATTTTGATGTATGTATGGGGATTTTGCAAAGTTTTCTGAATATAAAAATTTTGCAAATGTCATCTCTGGTCTTGAGGACCAGTTATTATTTATCTTTAGGGGTGATCCGGCAAGACATTATTTCATGAATTACAAAAAAGCGTGATCCTCCTTATAGAAGTTATCTCAAAAGTTGTGACCCCTCCTTTCATACATATCACAAAGAATTATGACCCCCCCCCCTCTTTTTTCCAAATTGTGATGTCAGGCCACAGGCACTAGACGTTCTATCAATAATAATAAAATATGGGCAATGGGAAGAAAATAGTGTCAATGTATATACATTGACACTATTTTCTTCCCATTGCCCATGTCAGCCTAGAAAAAAAATTGTTTGGTTCGGGTTATATGTTCAGAAAATTAAGATTGTACTTTCTGAGTTGTTTCTTCATTTGTTTTTATTGAATTCATCACACAGGCTCTTGTCTCAGAATTTTTTTTTACTATATATGCCAAGTGAAAAGATTTCACATGGCTATAGCGCTGTTGATTGGCAAGTAAGGTAGGGGTGTCATACATCATCGTGTTGATAAATTAATATTTTTTTTATTGATCCAAACGTTTTGAGTGAGACCGAAAGGTGGAAGCGATAATTCTTTGGAAATTGATGCAGGTGCTTAAAATTGTGTTGCCAGAGTTGGGGGCCTTTTCTTTTCTCTTGGCATTTATAGTATTTTTTTTTCTGAGACAAGAGCCTGTGATTCATCATCAATATTCCTGAAAAAAGCCATTTAAATCCAAAACCAACAACGATGACAAACTTCAAACGACCCACCATGTTTTGGCATGTGGGAAACACGTGGTCATAATCCAGATTCAGAATGATACCTAAGGAATATTTATTTGATTTATTTCTTTCTTTCTTCGTACAAGATCAATGTCAATTCAATGTACATGTTATAGAAAAAGAATTATGAAGTAAAAT
The DNA here is from genome assembly GCA_028015205.1 of Mytilisepta virgata. NCBI lineage: Eukaryota > Metazoa > Mollusca > Bivalvia > Mytilida > Mytilidae > Mytilisepta > Mytilisepta virgata. Next base: position 47,919,995 of record CM051521.1, on the reverse strand, counting down.
ATGTTTAATTTTGTAATATTAAGCGTATTTATACCAAACTTAATTTTATTGTTACTTTTTTAACCTAACTTCCAGGTGCAAAAAATTGATTTACATATCTTGTGTAAAGATGGGCCATGGATACATTTTCTCTCATACAGGGTGTATCACTGATTCATTGTGATAAGGGTACCATGATGCCATCCGCAACTCCTCCTAAACCACTGAATGGAATTTGATGAAACTTTCAGAGGATCTTTATTACATGATCCTGTAGTGCACCTCCTATTTTAGAATTTGATGTGACCAACATTTGGGGTTTCCCATACCAACACATGGACTTTGCCATTCATTGTGATAGGGGGTTCCAGTATGCCATCCGCAACCCCTCCTAAACCACTGAATGGAATTTGATGAAACTTTAAGAGAATCTTTTTCACATGATGCTATAGTGCACCTCAGGTTTTAGATTTTGATCTGACCAACATTTGGGGTTTTCCATACCAAAACATGGACCTTGCCATTCTTTGTAATAGGGGGTACCAGTATGCCATCTGCAACTCCTCCTTAACCACTAAAGGGAATTCCATGAGACTTTCAGAGAATCTTTATCACATGATGCCATAGTTCACCTCCTATTTAAGATTTTGATCTGACCAACTTTTTGGGTTTTCCATAGCAAAACATTGACTTTGCCATTCCTTGTGATAGGGGGTACCAGTATGCCATCTGCAACTCCTCCTAAACCACCGAATGGAATTTGATGAAACTTTCAGAGAATCTTTACCACATGATGCCATAGTGCACCTTGCAAGTAGGGGTATCATTAAGTGAGCATTACTCACAGCTTTTTAAAAATTTCATGTCACTGCTGTTGGAGTTTTCCTATCCAAAATATTGACATTTCCTTTCATGTATATTATGTAAGGCGGGGGTATCAAGTAGTGAGTTTTGCTCACAGTATTTCTGGTTTTTCATAAATTCATCATCAATATTCATAAAAATTGCCATTTTAAATCCAAATACAACAACAATGAACTTCAACCGACCCACCATGTTTTGACATGTGGGCAAGACATGGTCGTACTCCGGATTCAGAATGGAACCTAATGAATAATTATTTGATTTGTTTCTTTCATCTTCGTATAAGATCAATGTCAATTCATTTTATAGGTTAAATAAAAGGAATTATGAAGTAGCATATGTTTAATTTTGTAATATTAATTTAAATTTTATCCTCGTTATCTAACGCGAAACTGGAAGCGTAGTTATACCAAACTTTACTTTGTTTGTTACTACCGTAATAACCCTAATTATTGGGCGGCCTAAGAATTCGACACTTTTGAAAATTCAAGGAAAATTGAATTTTTTGATAACTCTATTTTTTCGACGATTTCAAAATTGTCAAAGTTACGATCGTTGTTCTCAGGTGGCGACAGTCAGTAATTTTAACTTCTTAGGTAAGTTAATTACTTTCATTCCTCATCGAGTGTTTATTTCGTCTTTCCAAACCATTTAAACTATCTATCTTTATAAATTTGATTGAAACAAGATCGATTTTTAAGTTTATTTTGTTAAATTTTTCCTACCTGGAAGTTTACTTTTGAAAAGAAATCCGAAACGAGTTTGGAACGGAATTGCGTAGTCCCCTTTCTCAGAGAAATAAATTTTAAAAATTTGAAATGTAATAAATAATGTTTTTACAAAACAAATCCTCTTATCATTGCTTATAAGACATTTAAATGTAATAGTTATAATATGTTCTAAAAAGATGATGAGACTACAAACGTAACATGTGTTGTAAAAATCATTTGTGAGATGCCCCAAATCCAGATCGTAAAATAATTTGTGAGATGTCCACATATTAGTTAACGACATGGCGAGTCGTTTGAAGTTTGCTACTGTTTTCATCTTCAACATTCAGTTATCTTAATTTGAAGGTACAAAAAGATAAATCATGAAAGCAAAATCAAATAACAATACCGCAAGTATGAACCATTATTTTGATTAAAGGTCAATCATATGAGTCAAAAAATGACAACGATGTGGACACAAATATGAAAACTCTATTTTTTCGACTATTTTCCAATTTTCCTAAGAAATAGGTGTATTTTAGTGTCCAATAAATAGAGTAATTACGGTATCTTAACCTAACTTCCAGGTGCAAAAAACCGATTAAATTTGTTTAAAATTTTGTATTTATAACAATTATGTTCATGTTTTGGGTGAATAAACTTATTTGTTTTGAGGAATGGAAGACTCAATGATGACAAAGTTTTCTTTGTTTTAGGATAAAACTTCACTCCAGCCTTTGCCAGATCATTGATATGATTTGCCATCATCTTATACGAGGGTCAAGGCAAAAGTACTGCCCAAATTTCCCAAGAAAGGGCCCTCGTCTTATAGGACATGTAGCCTTAAGGGCAAGAATCAACGGTAGACCTCGTAGCAATGGTATTTAGATGGTCTATCAGAATTATGTCCGATGACACGGACTGTCAACCAAGTTGTCTGCCACAGCTCAATTTAGTTTAACATAGGATCCTATGGGAAAATTCATTTAAAAATCTTCTTATCTGAAACCACTGGGGCAATTGGAAGCAATGGCCCTTATATGGTCCAGTTTTAGAAATGTGTCCGAATACCCAGACTGTCAACCAACTTGGCTGCGACAGCCGAACTTAGTTTAACATATGACCCTATGGGAAAATTTTTTTTTTAAATCTTCTTGTCTGAAACCACTGGGGCAATTGGAACCTGACTTAACAGCAATGGTCCTTAGAGGGTCTTCTTTGAGAATTATCTCGGATGACTTGGACTGTCAACTAAGACTTAATCTAACATAGGACCCTAGGAAAATTCATTTAAAAATCTTCCTGTCTGAAGCTACTTGACCAATGGGAACCAGACTTGGCAGCCTTGGTCCTTAGATTTTTCTCTTTCAGAATTATGTCCAATGACCCCGACTGCCACCACAACCAAACTTAGTTTGGACTTAATGGGAAAACTAGCCACCTTAACTGCTACACTTAAATTTCAGTCCTGTTCAAGGTGGACAAGATAAATCTAGGTGAGCAATACAGGCTCGAGAGCCTCTAGTTTCTTATTAATTCTTTTTAACCCATCGAAATAAGGAATCATCTGTTGTATTTCATCGTTCTGACATTTCAAATTCCAAGTCAGTTATGAACAGCTGATGAAGGAGACATCTTTTCGATATCCTAGTTAATATGGAAATAACCTGGAAATTATCTGAATTGTCAAAGTCAACATAGCACTTCTAATTAAATTAATTTGTAGCATCACTGTAAACGAATATAAATAACCTTTGGCAGCAATGTTCCTTAGGTGGTCCTCTCAGAATTATATCTGACGAAACCGTCAGCCATCCAAGATGGCCACCAGAGCTGACCTAAGTTTAACATAGGACCCCATGGGAAATTTAAAGATCTTCTTGTCTGAACCCATTTGGCCAATTGGAACAAAAGTTGGCAGCAATGGTCCTTAGGTGGTCCTCTTTCGGAATGGTATCCGATGGCCGCCAGAGCCGAACATAGTTTTACATAGGATCCTATGGGAAATTTACTTTAAGATCTTCTTGTCTGAAACCATTTGGCCAATTGGAACAAAACTTGGCAGCAATGGTCCTTAGGTGGTTCTCTTTCAGAAATATTTCCGATGACTCAACCCATCATCCGGGATAGCTGCCAGAGTCGAACATAGTTTAACGTAGTACTCTATGGGAAATTTACTTAAAGATCTTCTTGTCTGAAACCACTTGGCCAATTGGAACAAAACTTGGCATCAATGGTCCTTAGTTGAACCTCTTTCAGAATTATATCTGATCACCCTTGTTTGAAACCTGTGAGCCAATTGGAACTTGACAGAAATGCCAGTCAAGATGGACATAGTCCCGGTGAGCGATACAGGCTCCTGGGAGCCTCTAGTAATTTGCTTTTATTTAAGAATTTAGATATTGTTCACAGTTTCTAGGCTCCTTGATTGGATAAAAGAAATTCTATATTATATAGGTTAATTATGAGAATATTGTCCGAAACAATCATTTATCATCATCTGTTTTTTGTTTTGTAGCCTGTGGAAAACTTAAAACAGTTTACAGATCCCAAAAGTGATTTAAAGATTCAATTTGATCATGGAACAACAACATTAGCTTTTAAGTTTCAACATGGTGTAATTGTTGCTGTAGATTCCAGAGCCACAGCAGGAGCATGGATTGGTAATAGCTGATAGTATATTATACAAATTAGTTGATAGATCAAAAGGCGTGGAGAAACAAATTTCACATATCTTAATGATTGACAGTATTGTGATATGAGAGTTCAGTTTTCCCTGGTACAAAGAATTTAACTAAACTTTTTTTTAATTGAATGAAAGAGGCACGACTTGTGAAGGTACTGCATTAGTTTTGATATATTGTGAATTTGGTATGAAACAAACATTAGTTTTCAACTTCTGCATTTACACATATTTACTTTTTTCCTTAGCATCACAGACAGTAAAGAAAGTTATTGAGATAAATCCTTATCTGTTGGGTACAATGGCAGGAGGTGCTGCAGATTGTTCCTATTGGGAACGTGTCTTAGCCAAACACTGCAGGTAATCAAGCCCTCTATATACAAAAATGTTGTTACACACTTGTATGGTATATCAGTATGGTGATTGTAATATGAAATTGTAAGGACGTTTTTTACCGTGCATAAATGAAAATTTTATTGAAAGCTAATGAATGATGAATAAAACAGGCAAGTTAATTTTGTTCTGTTTTAAGAAATAAACACAAGTAGCAAGCCTATTGGAGTTTATACTTATGAAAATGGGATACATTATTAAACACATAAAAATCAAAAGAAAATAAGCCAGACATGCAAAGAATAGTCTAAATATAATGTTTAAATAACAATTTGTCTAATGAAAGCAGACAAAAATCCTTATCCCAACTGTTTCAAAAGAAATATTATTGCAATTGAAACTTATCCATAAGATCGTAAGTAGAATTTAAAAGTTTGTATAAAATTGTCAATGACCTTTTCCTTGTTTGACCTCTTTATTAGAATCCATTATTTGGTCTTGTGAGACATTCACTGATAAAAGGTAATGATTAGTCAGTTACATATGAAATTTCAAATGATAAAAAATTCATACTTAAATTTTCTGTTTATTTCAGGACTTACGAATTAAGAAATAAAGAGAGAATATCAGTTGCTGCAGCATCAAAGTTACTAGCAAATATTGTATATAACTATAAAGGAATGGGCCTATCAATGGTTTGTACACGATTTTTATACGAAGTTTGGGGTGTTATATAGGTTTCAGTCTTTCTGTCTGTCCGTCTGTCGGAAATAATGTTTGTCGGCAATTCCTCCTACATTACTTGCATGATTCTCATGAAACTTAATGGAGTGTTAGATCACTATATGGAGATGTGCATGTTGTCAGGAATATCGGTTTGGAGAAGAAATGTAAAAGATATGGCTGTTTGGCCTTGGGCAATTTTTACCAAAACTTCGTTCCATGTGTTGTCGGCAGCAACTCCTCCTACATTATTTGCATGATTCTCATGAAACTTTATGGAGTGTTAGATCACATTATGGAGATGTGCATATTATCAGGATTTTTTGTTTGGTCGGAACTTTGAAAAATATGATTTGAACTTTGTGTAGGCTTCAAAAACAGACATGTTGCTGCAGGTGGTATTAGTCCTTTCAGGACAGTTCTAGTTATACCCCCGCATTTGAAACATGATGCTGTAGTGCACCTCCTATTATAGATTTTGATCTGACCAACATTTGGGGTTTTCCATACCAACACATGGACTTTGCAATTCATTGTGATAGGGGGTACCAGTATGCCATCCGCAACTCCTCCTAAACCACTAAAGGAAATTCCATGAGACTTTCAGAGAATCTATCACATGATGCCATAGTGCACCTCCTATTTTAGATTTTAATCTGACCAACTTTTTATGTTTTCCATAGCAAAACATGGACTTTGCCATTCCTTGTGATAGGGGGTGCGGGGGTATCAATTAGTGAGCTTTGCTCACAGTATTTCTAGTTTAATCTGAAATTACAATATTAAAGGTAGACAATAAAGGTAAATTTAATTCACATATGTGCATTTAAATAATTTTCCAGTTTAAGTATATCTGCATTGAAGTATATGGAGAAATTTGTCATTTCTGCTGGTTTATAGTAAGTCAATGTTATAATGCGTGTGATTTTATCTTGTGTAGTCAGATTGCTGCATATGTGAAAATGTTTTGTTTAAAATGCAATTTGAAAAACTCAATGTGAAATGTTTATCTATTGGTGAAGGATGTGAAAGAAGAGAGGTACTTATTAATACATTGAGAGTGGTAAAATTCTATGATTTTTGAGTGAAAGAAAATAGGATAATTCATATGTGAATAGAAAGAAGTGGCATACAATTGCCAGTATTGTACCTAAATGTAGACTTATATCTACATAAAAAACATTTTCTTATTGAATCTTTTTAGTAGTTCATTGTAATAAACTGATGAATGAATTTGTACTTGATTTAAATAAATTATATTCTAATGCAATGAGAATGAAACAAGCAATTTGATTAATGATTGTCTAAGAGGCTGTGTAAAATCTACGTTCCACCTGTCTATAACCAATGGGTATTTCGGAGGGATTCAATATTGGACAACAAGAAAAAACAATAGGAAACTGTGCTTTTGAAATACTATTCAATTAAATTTTATTCGATTTGAAGCGAGCGTGATGTTAAAAAATTACTCAATTCCTCTGTTCAAACTTTCAGCCCATTAGTAACGTCACAATGTTTGCACAAACTTCACACATGCAATTTCCCAGACTTTTTATACGACCGCAAAATTTTTGGCGTCGTCAGCGTCGTCGTCCGAAGACATTTGGTTTTCGCACTATAACTTTAGTATAAGTTAATAGAAATCTATGAAATTTAAACACAAGGTTTATGACCACAAAAGGAAGGTTGGGATTGATTTTGGGAGTTTTGGTCCCAACAGTTTAAGAATCGGGGGCCAAAAAAGGGCCCAATAAGCATTTTTCTTGGTTTTCGCACAATAACTCTAGTATAAGTAAATAGAAATCTATGAAATTTTAACACAAGGTTTATGACCACAAAAGGAAGGTTGGGATTGTTTTGGGGAGTTTTGGTCCCAACAGTTTAGGAATTAGGGGCTAAAAAAGGGCCGAAATAAGCATTTTTCTTGGTTTTTGCACAATAACTTTAGTATAAGTAAATAGAAATCTATGAAATTTAAAAACAAGGTTTATGACCACAAAAGGAAGGTTGGGATTGATTTTTGGAGTTTTGGTCCCAACAGTTTAGGAATTAGGGGCCAAAAGGGTCCAAAATTAAACTTTGTTTGATTTCATTGAAAATTGAACTATTGGGGTTCTTTGATTTGCCGAATTTAACCGTGCATTTAGATTCTTAATTTTTGGTCCCATTTCCAAATTGGTCTACATTAAGGTCCAAAGGGTCCAAAATTAAACTTAGTTTGATTTTAACAAAAATTGAATTCTTGGGGTTCTTTGATATGCTGAATCTAAACATGTACTTAGTTTTTTTATTATGGGCCCAGTTTTCAAGTTGGTCCAAATCGGGGTCCAAAATTAAAGCTAAAAAGGGGGTAAATTTTTTTTTTTTTTTGGGGGGGGGGGCAATTCTCCACAGCATATTGTATTGCACAAGAAGCAAAAAATTGAATATAAATTCAAATCATATGACCAATTCTAAGTTCTTTATTTCAGTTATTCTGTGTCAGAAACCTATTATGTGTCAAATATTTGAAGAAATTTTCAATTGCACAGTATTGCGCAATAGCAAGAAATTGATATGTGTGCCCTGTTATCAAAACTTTATTATTAACAAATTCATTGGAAATTTGCCAATAACTCTAATGAACTTCATTGTAAATTTGCCAATATAAAATGTGCTGATGAAGCTTTTTTGTTTATCTTATCTAAACTGCTTTTAAATTATGTATATTTAAAATTTGCCATCCATGACTATGATGTCATTTTCTATTTTAATATGTTATGGTGTATTTAAATGGGCTGTTATGGTTGCAAAGTATAAAGCAATGGGGGGGGGGGGGGGGGGGGTTGAAAACAAAATTTAGGGGGGGGGGGGGGTAAATGAGAAATTGGGGAGGGGGTAATTTTTTTCTCATTTCATATTTTATAAATTAAAAAGAAAATTTCAAATTATTTTTAGCAAAAAAAGGGGGGGTTGCAATAAATTTTATTGTTTTTTGTTTTTTTTTTGGGAGGGGGGTTAATGTGCAACTTCATAGTGTATTGCACATAAGCTAAAAAAAGGGGTAAATTATTTTTTTTTGGGTGGGGGGGGGGGCAATTCTCCACAGCATATTGTATTGCACAAGAAGCAAAAAATTGAATATAAATTCAAATCATATGACCAATTCTAAGTTCTTTGATTTCAGTTATTCTGTGTCAGAAACCTATTATGTGTCAAATATTTGAAGAAATTTTCAATTGCACAGTATTGCGCAATAGCAAGAAATTGATATGTGTGCCCAATTTTAAATTTTAAATTGGTTATTTCTGATTTATATATAAAAACAAATAATACTGATATGGTTTGAATAGGTAAATTAAAAATTTTTAAGTTCTTAGACAACATTCATTCTGTGTCAGAAACCTATGCTGTGTCAAATATTTATTCACAATCCAAATTCAGTATTGTATCAAGCTTGAATGTTGTGTTCATAATTGCCCCAACTATTCAGGGTTCGACATCTGCGGTCGTATCTAGCTGCGCCCAGCGGAGCATTTTATTTGTTTTTACCTACAAATTGAGAATTTTTAAAACTTTATTCATTAGATTGCATTAGAATGGGAATTTTATGTGGTTCCTGCATAAAACGAGATTTTTTGTTGCAAATATCCGTTTACCTGGCTCTGCAAAGCTTCATTTTGCGACAGTAAAATCTACGTTTTACACAGGAAACACATCAAATGCAACACAGTTATTCTCTAATTTATTGACATTATATTTTCCTTCTTACAGGGAACCATGATTTGTGGTTGGGATAAAAAGGTGAGTAGAAAATGACTTTATAAAAAATCAGCAATAGAATTCATTGTCACATTTTAAAATGAGCATAAAGCATTCCTTCAATGAATTATCTCAATTCTAATATGACCATATGCAACAGATTGTGTAATCTCAGTGAACCATGTAAGATTTATTTTTAGGAGTGCAATTTTAATTTTGACACAGCAAGAACCTCTACAATAAATGACAGATGCCTTAAGCAAAATGTACAAATTTCATGTGAAATGCAACCCAAGCATTTAAAAATCTATATAAATGCATAATGAGTCATTTTTGTTTTAATCTAATGTCATGTAAATGATGTTGCACCTTTAACTGGCCATCTGTGTAACAATAATAATTATTTGCATGACCGCATGACTTTGTAAAGAAATTCTTCATACAAGAGCAATCTCATTAAAATTCTGCTTCATTTTCCTGTTATGTATCTTTAAAAAAAACCATATTTCTCATTTAGATTTTTAATATCAATTTTCAGGGACCTGGTTTATACTATGTTGATAGTGATGGACAGAGAATGACCAATCCAATATTTTCAGTAGGATCTGGATCTTTATATGCCTATGGGGTATTAGACAGTGGTTATAAGTGGGATCTCGCGGTGGACGAGGCGATAGATTTAGGACGTAGAGCTATATACCATGCTACACATAGAGATGCATACAGTGGTGGTGTTGTTAATTGTAAGTTCAGCGACAATATTCACTGTTCATTGCAAAATGCATGACTGGCTTTTTTTTATACCCCCGCAAACAAAGTTTGGGGGGGTATATAGGAATTACCTTGTCCGTCCGTCTGTCTGTCTGTCCGTCTGTCCATATATCTTGTAAGCGCAACTCCTCCTAGACCACTCAATGGATTTCAACGAAACTTTACAGAAAGGAAGTACATCATCCAAAGATGTGCATGAAGAAAAATCTGCTTTCCGATATCACACAAGGGAGATAATTCGACTTGTATTTTTTTTGGCTTATACATTATATGAACCTCGTAAGCGCAACTCCTCCTAGACCACTCAATGGATTTCAACGAAACTTTACAGAAAGTAAGTACATCATCCAAAGATGTGCATGAAGAAAAATCTTTGCTTTCCGATATCACACAAGGGAGATAATTCGACTTGTATTTTTTTGGGCTTATACATTATATGAACCTCGTAAGCGCAACTCCTCCTAGACCGCTCAATGGATTTCAACGAAAATTTACACAAAGGAAGTACATCATCCAAAGATGTGCATGAAGGAAAATTTTTGCTTTCCAATATTACACAAGGGAGATAATAGGACTTCTATTTTTTCCAGTCAACCTACATGTATATAATCATTTCTATTATAACTGACTATATGCTTAAATTGATGCAAATATCTTATGAAACTTTACCCTGGGCAAGGCAAAGCGGGGGGTATCCTTTGTGAGCTTTGCTCACAGTACATCTAGTTGTATTTATAAGTATAAGATCTATATTCTCGGAATTTCTCTTCCTTCATCAATAATTTTATAACTGAAATACAGGTATAACTGTACAATATTACGTTAATGTCAATCCCAATGTTTTGTTGAAAAATTCATATTCCCACTGATGCCAATGATTACAATGTCCCTCTAAATTACTTTTTGCGATTTAAAAAATGTGTCATATAATATTAAAATGTTGATAAATGATGTATTTTATTATTTTTTAGTATATCACATGAAGGAAACAGGATGGGAGTTTATATCTCAGACCGATGTATTTGACTTGCATTACCAATACCAGGAGGAGAAACAGCAAGCAAGACGTTGATAAATGTGATAGACATTCTTATTATTTTCTGAACAATTTATAATTAAAAAAAAAAACAATTGGAAATTTCAGGATTTCCATCATCTCTCAATTATTTCAATATTTACATTGAACTGTAACAAAATATTTCTGAAAATGTACATTGTACATCTACTTTTGAAAAGATAACCTTTTAACACATTCTGTGTTAAAAGAATGTTTTCATCTGCTCCATAAGAGTGTATAAATGTGTCCAACAGATAGTGCTATTGTCATAAAACTATTTCATTAAATTTCATTTGTTTTTCAGTCTCGAGTATGTGTCCCATAATAATGAAATTTTTGCATCCACCTATTTCATTTTATTATACCCCCCGCAAACAAAAGTTTGGGGGGGTATATAGGAATCACCTTGTCCGTCCGTCTGTCTGTCCGTCTGTCCATCTGTCTGTCCATATATCTTGTAAGCGCAACTCCTCCTAGACTGCTCAATGGATTTCAGCGAAACTTTACAGAAAGGAAGTACATCATCCAAAGATGTGCATTAAGAAAAATCTTTGCTTTCCGATATCACACAAGGGAGATAATTGGACTTCAATTTTTTTTTGGCTTATAAATTATATATGAACCTCGTAAGCGCAACTCCTCCTAGACCGCTCAATGGATTTCAGCAAAACTTTACAGAAAGGAAGTACATCATCCAAAGATGTGCATGAAGAAAAATCTTTGCTTTCCGATATCACACAAGGGAGATAATTGGACTTCTATTTTTTTTGGCTTATACATTATATATGAACCTCGTAAGCGCAACTCCTCCTAGACCGCTCAATGGATTTCAACGAAACTTTATAGAAAGGAAGTACATCATCCAAAGATGTGCATGAAGAAATATGTTTTCCTTTTGATATCACACAAGGGAGATAATTGGACTTCTATTTTTTTTGGCAAAGCGGGGGGTATCCTTTGTGAGCTTTGCTCACAGTACATCTAGTTTTAGCTGGGTAACTTTGAGTGTATTGATGATACTTTATAGTATGAAAGTGTGTTGTGGTTAACGTTATAGTTGGAGAATATTTAATTCGAAAGTCTTGGTCACAAATTAAGTTTAAACATTGCAAACCATAATCCATACTGAAAAATCGTTTTTGCTCAAATTATTAAACTGTTTGGAGTTAAATGGTTATACATTCTAAGATTGTTCATTATTTACCAGAAGGTGTGTCATAATTGTTCCAGGTAAATGTCATATCTTGCAGATCTAGACCCAATATCCACATAGAAAACTTTGGAAACACTTTGATGAAATTGGTCAATATTTAAGATTATATTTATTTGCTCACTTGTCCATATCTTTACATTCTTTAGCTATATTCTACAATTTTGAAATATTAAAAATCCACATAACATACACATATCTTTGACATACATTGTAGTAAATATATATGAGATGTAGAGAAGTGAACTATAATGAAATTTTCATAGTGCAAAGGCCCTTATAATACTTTAAGTGTTTTTGGAAAGACTGAAACAATTATTCCTATTCAATGGGGAAGAATCTTGGATGTTGAGACTTCACCAATTTATTGATATAGTTTTTGTCATGCCTAGGAAAAATGTTGCTGAAGGCAAGTTACAGGGATTACACTCTAGCAACGTTTTAAATTTTTTTAAAACCTTAACTTTACAAACACATACACTTAAAATCTTTGGTCCACAGATACCATATGATATAAACTTTGCCGCTATATACTTTTCTTCTGACATTGAACTCATTTTCTTGGTTCATTGGCTTCATAAACATTTCACGTTTTCGTGATTAAGTCCATTTCCAAGCAACTAATAGCTAGAGCCACCATATATGGTCTGCAGATACTTTTCTTGGGTACATCCCAGTCTGATACCTGTCACCGATCTTGACCTCAATTTCATGTTTGAGGGACTTGCAATCAAGTCCAATTCTCAGCAACGTTAATACCTAGACTCACAATATTTGGACAATAGATGCATGTAGTTCTTGGATGGTACATGCCTGTCTGACACCTGTCACCTGACCCATATTCCAGGTTTAAGTGACTTTCATCACATTCTAGGGATTGAGTCCATTTCTCAGTAACAGTAATAGACCCACCATTTTGGTCTATAGATGGTTCTTGGTGGGTACATGCAAGTCTCAGTTTCACACTCGAGTGACTGCACCACATTTTCATGATAGAGTCAATTTCTGTAATAGCTGTAATACCTATACCCACCATATATTGTCTGTAAATACTTCTTGGCAAGTACATGTCAAATCAGACAACTGCCACCTGACCTTGGCCTCAGTTTCATGCTTGAGTAACTTCACATTTTCACAAATAAGTATTACACAGACCAACCATTCTTAGTCTACAGATAATTCTTGAAACATACAAGTGGGTAAATACCAGTCTGAGATCTGTCAGAAATACAATTCAGGCTTAAGTGGCTTATCACATGAACAGATCTTTTAATGCGTTTCCTCTGATTAAAATGTTGGGTATCAGATAACCTTTATACTGAGGCAAGACATTCAGTATGGGAAGTCCACTCTTTAGTACGATATCAGTTCATCAGCACGAGGAAATGTAGTTCCATAGTTGTTAATTGGAAGAAGTTTCTGATTTTGTTGATGTTTATGAAACATTATGTTAAAGCTATATTATATAAACATACCGAAGAGGATAATATTGTAGATTGTTACCCTGAGAAATTCATTGTCAACACAGGACAGGATCCAAGTGCTTTGTCTACCTACTAATATTTCTTTTTTGCATGTGTTATTTTTTATTTCTGTCTGGCAGCTTTTTCTGAAAAGGCCATGCCAAATAAATTGCGTATTTTGTCGGACCAGCTGCATGTCAAAAACGACAAGCAAAAGAAAAAATAAATTAATGTCTGAATGAAAAGCCATCAGTAATCACGATATTTGAGTGCCAAAATGACCTATATAGTAACAAACGACAAGGGGGCCCTCGGTGGCCGAGTGGTCTAGGTAGTTCGTCATGACTACTAAAGATCATTAGCCTGTTAACGCTGAGGTTGCGAGATCGAATCTCACCGGTGGCCTGGTGTGTTCGAATCCAATCTTAATTGACAAGGATTGCCAATTTTCCTACCGAAAGTCGGTAGTTTTCTCCAGGTACTCCGGCTTCCTCCACCAATAAAAACTGGCCGCCGCGAAATAGCCAAATGTGCTGAAAACGGCGTAAAACCCCAAACAAACAAACAAACAAACGACAGGTTGTTAACAAGTTAAAGGCACCATCGATTATATTTGTGGGCTCTGTTGTCTCCCAAGTCAGGGTTGTCCACCTAACATTGCCATTCAATTTGACCTCGAAGATATAAAATTCTGTCAAGTGATGGATAGATGGGACAAAAACAATATATCTCCCCTTTAAAGAGGGGAGACAGAATGAAAACCAAGCAAAATGTGCATCAGACAATTAAATTAGTTAAAAACCACATATAAAACGTGTAAAATCATTAATCATGTTTTGTGTTATGTAGGGTTTTAAGAGGATTGTTTTTCATTGTTTTCAGCTGATCTACTTCGATCTCCTACTATCAACGAGCTGCTCTAGTATATGCAGTACACTGAATTGAGAGCTAAATTATTAACATCTACATGCCTACATTGAAATGTGAACTAAGCACCCATATGAAAACTTGCATGTCAATAAGACACAATATACGGTAGAATCTCGGTAGCTCGAACACCATGGATTTCTCAACCCTGTGCGTAAGTCTGGTAATTTTTTCCTTTATGTCTATGTAAATTAACTCGATTTTTCGAACACCGTTTCTCGAATTCTCTAATTTTCTGAACCATACAACAGTAATATAATGTAATTTACTCTAAGTAACTCGAACATAATTATTAATTGCCGTACGTGACAAATAAGTGTGAAAAACCAGAGGTCAGATCATTGATGACAAGAAGGTGATTAATTGTCAAATACAGGTCATTGATAATCCACTTGATGTTTATCAGCAATTTATTCTTAAATTATTTCCACGTTAAGATTTGATGAGTTGATGTTGTTTTAATGATCGGATAGATAAAAAGGATGTAAATTAAATTTTAAATTTATTGCTGGTTCATAACCGAAAATTTTCTGGACTTTGATGGCTCGAACTACTGATGCCTCGAACTTTACAGGCCCCTTCGAGTTTGAGAAATCTAGATTCTACTGTATCTGAAATGGCTTCTTAATTTCTTGAAGAAAATTATGTGTGAACACAGGTTTTTTAATCATACTTTAATAAATTAAAACAGTTGTATTGCACAATGCCCAATAATAAGACAAACCTAAAAACATTTTGTGTAAAAAGTAATCAAAAATTTTGATCGAAAAATGTCCATCAAAAACTCATTACTACTATAATATAATACAAGATGATGAGTTTGAATGACTACTTTCATGTTCATCATCCTCATCCGAACTATCTTCAGAGCTATTCTCATTAGCAATGAAATTTGTATCGGGCGAGTTTCTCTGTAACATCGTATAATGTGCATCATCAGCGACATTTGTAGTTATCTGTCTGTGATTGGTTACATGAGGAAAGGGATGTTGCTCACTTTCATGGTAATCAATATTTGATTGGCTGTTATGACTAGAATCATTACGGTAGGTGTGGCCTATTGGATTTAGTTCAACTGCAAGCTTTTTTTGTCATGTGCATAGGTAAATGTTTATGGTGTGAATGAGCACAGTCCATTAAATATCCAACGACTGGCATTGGTAATTTCACAGACCATGGATCAGGTTCTGGTTCACTAAAATCCTAGAAAAAAATTTAATTTTATGTGGTTTTGCAGCACATTTAGTGCAACTGGCATATAGCAAGGTGAGTTCTAATTTTTTAAAATATCTGATTAAAGATACTGTTTTATTTTAATGTAAAATAATTTTATATCTAAGAAGTAACAATGTATAAATAATTTATATGGATTTAATAAAACGATCCTTGAAATAAAATTGTAGGTCTTTTGATAAAGCTGACAAAAATATCTAACCCAAATTATATTGCTCAAGTCCAACTATATTTAATTCCATTAATCATTTAGGAGGACTTGCTCTTGCATGATAAACCAAATAAATGCTTACCTTATAAGTCCAATTATCTCCCCTTTCAGATACTTGGTAGGCATTATTTTGCTTCATTGATATACAATTAACTCAAGTTTGATTTGTTTAGTACTGAACTCGTATGCTAAACACTCCACATGTTTCCCTAATATCTGCTATATGTTTTTAATTATGTGTCTGTTTTTGATTTCCTCTGGAATTGTTTTAGTTGGCAAAAAGGGTTTCACAGTTGTTCAAATTGTGATTTTTATTCCTTTATCAAATATCTTTATTCATTTTTCAAAGTTTAAGAAACAAGCTAAAGCTGGTTACTTAGAATTAACAAATATACCTTGATCTGACATGAAACACTCTAAGTGACTGTAAAATCTATATTCACATATGTATGAACACATACATGCACAGAGTTAAATATGTTAAATAATACCTGAAGTAATTGATACTGCAGTAAATCTTGCATCTCTGATATATTCTGTCTGTCCTTAAAAGCAAATGGTGACCTCCCATCCTAACCGACACAAGAAAAATAAATCATCCATTCTGAACAAATGTACAACAAAAAATATTTTTGTATTCATTTATTTTCATAGTTGTGAGTTTGAATAGTTCAATGAAAATTCACTGCATTGCTTTGAGGATCTAGTACCAAATATCATGGTTTTGAAAATTTTCTTGAAATAATACAATATTATATGCCAATTTTATCAAATATATTAAAATGATTCATTCAGTTACTATTCAGTACAGATTCCTTTGATTATATAACATCAGAAGGGGCCTTGGTGGCCGAGTGGCCTTAGTAGTTCGTCATGACTACTAATGATCAGTAGCCTGTCAACACTGAGGTTGTCAGTTCGAGTCTCACCTGTGGCGGGGTGTGTTCGACTTCCGATCTTAACTGACAAGGATTGCTAATTTTCCTACAGAAGGTCGGTGGTTCTCTCTGGGTCCTCCGGCTTTCTCCACCAATAAAAACTGGCCGCCGCCAAATGTGCTGAAAATGGCGTCAAACCCCAACTAAACAAACAAACAATATAACATCAGAATGTCTTTATTGCTTAACCTGAATCTTTCTTCTAGATCACATCACAGAAAAATCAAGAAATATGTAATCATAAACAGTCAGTCATTTCTCTTAAATCAGTACAAAGAGGATTGAATTATAAATGAGGGCTTTTATCTCCCCTGGGTAGTGAGTTTAAGGGGAGACAGCTTACTAATGTTTTTGTTACCAAATCTTAAAGAGTAACTAAAACGCTTATAGAAAGTTATTTTCATTTTATAGTACTAAAAAAACGTATAAAAACGCAAAAAAACCGATGAAATTTGGTAACTTAGTTTTCGAGATATTAGCAAAATACTGACCGATCGTCATTTGCACACCTGAACGATTTGTTAAAAAACTCGCCACTTATTCTAATATTACTACTCGCCGGAAGTGACGTACTGTGCGGTTCAGATTTTGTACATAAATAGGTACAGGTCATTTGCAAAGTGAAAGCTGATTCAGTTGATTGTTTATACGTTATTGGTGACAATTATCGATTGACAGTGCTTCTTATATATTCACCGACACTTGTTTGATGAAACATTTTACTTAATTTAAATCTACAATTCAACAATGGGAAGGAATTGTGCAGTTGCGGGATGTAGCAACTCTGCAAAAACGGGACTTACTCAACACGCTTTTTTTATCCACCCCTTTTCAATAAATAAGCACATTACTTAAACGCATGTCCATTGCATCTGTTGTACACTATGACTTATTATACATATAAAGTATATTAAATTTATAAAAAATAGTTGTGATAATATACAATGTATGCAAATCCACCAGAGACTTAGCAATGTATATGAATAAGTTTGACTTGGCATTACTATCATGAGTTTGAATACCTAGAGACTTCAGAAATAATATAAAGCGTCATAATTCTTTGCGCTAAACAGCTGATGTGCATTTGGTGCCATAATAGAATTATAACAGTTTAATTGAATAAAGACTTATCCTATGTTTGCTCACTTTTATTGGTGACATTCCAAATTGCCGAATTCCAAATTGCCGAATTCCAAATTGCCGATTCCCAGATTGCCGCGTCCATTTAGCCGACACCCAAATTGCCGATTTTTTCAGATTTCGGTTTTCAAATTTAATTCCAAATTGCCGAATCCATTTTGCCGACTTCCAAATTGCCGATTTCCATATTGCTTGACCATGCTTTGGTAAGATTTTGCAAGAACAAATGGTTAGCAAAGCTAAATGCAGTAGGGTTTGAAAATAAATGTTTATCAAACAATAAATTATGCTAATGAGAAATATTAATAAAACAACATAAAACACGCTTACCGAAGAACTTCAAAGATAAAAGAAATGCAGCTGGTGTCCAATACTGGAAATGTACCAACCGCGACTGTTCCGGTCGAGCCCACACATAAGACACAGATGGACTTCAGCTACTAAAATCCACTGAACATGAACATGAGCCCGACATAGAAGCTACCATATCAGCTAAGATCAAAGCCGATCTTTGCAAGAGAGCAGCTGCAAATCCAAATCAGCCCATGAAAGAAGTCTAACGTGTTACAATGAGTACATGAACTCTGCAGATGCCGCACCCACTGCCTCAGACAACATTTTCCAACTGTGACGATTAAAGGGTGCAACTTAAACTTCACTCAAGCAGTATGGCGCAAAGTACAGTCACTGGGTTTGGTCACTCACCCAGTGGAATTAGTAATTATATTCAAGAAAATGTATTTTCGTTACGGGGATTTTTGGTACGGGTACGGGTACGGGTTACACATATTACCCCTAACCTGAATCAATTTTATATTGTGACAGGGCCTTGCTATTGATGTTTAATCTTTTAATTTACTTGTGTATTAGTTAGAAAACATTTTTACCCATATACAATTTTTTTTCACTATTTTTTATTTTATTTATCACCAATATAAGTTCTATTCCATTTCTGCTGAATTGGGAAAATAAAATGGCGCTTGCCAGTGTTTGTGGATTTCATCAAAATGTTCAAAATAGCTTATCCGGTTCAGGAATGCAAATTAGTGGCAATTTATTAGACGACGCGGTACATTCTTCACAGAACTTTACACTTCCATCCGATTTTGATGTATGTATGGGGATTTTGCAAAGTTTTCTGAATATAAAAATTTTGCAAATGTCATCCCTGGTCTTGAGGACCAGTTATTATTTATCTTTAGGGGTGATCCGGCAAAACATTATTTCATGAATTACAAAAAAAAAGCGTGATCCGCGTGATCCTCCGGTAGCTCGAATGACCGAATGACGCCGTCATTTTCCGAATAACACCTGGAATGACCGAATGACACCTGAAATTTTAATTTTAGCACATATTGGTGACTTTTTAACATTGTTTAATAAATAATATTACATTATAAGTTGATGATATATCATAAAAATGTTTTATAGAAGCAGGTAAGTTCATACAGATGTCATTATAAATTTGGCGGATATATCAAACATGGCGGACGAAGGAAATCAAAATGGGAAGAATAAAAGAATGATTGCATCCATTCAAAAGAGAAATGCTATGAAAATAAAGTATTCATGTACTGTATACATAGGGTATTGTCCAATAATTGCATTTTGGTGAAGTTTAAAAAAAAATAATAACTACATCAAAGAACTGCAATTACTCCAATCACCTATTAGTTATCTTAACGATTTACTCATTAATGAATGAAATGTAATTAAGAAATTTCACATATTTAATTTAATTTTAATTAAAAACTTGATTATACCTGATTGTATTATAATAAAAACAAAGCAGCTGAATGGATAATTTGTATGTGTGTTGTAATAGCATTTTCTCAAAACGAAATTAAATATTTTCATTGGCAAAAATAAATGTGTTTTTACAAGTAAATAAAATTTGGTATCAAACCACTTAAGACTTATGTGCTTTCTTCCATTTTTAAAATGGATTTATATCCTTGTATACAATGTGATGGAGAATGTGTTGATGGCACAATTCAGTGCAGTAGTTGTGATCGTTGGGTTCACAGTGCTTGTGTCCCAATGAGTGATTCAATGTTATCGGCCTGGTCAGATGTATTCCTAAAGTTCCTGTGTCAGGACTGTTGCTTTACAGACAACCAGTACGACATGGCCAAGGCCCTAATAGGTTAGTTATTTTATATAGTATAGTAGAATGTATATGTAATATATCTAAAGAACAATTGAATAATAAGATTATTATATGACATAGGGCTTTATGTTCAAAGTTTTTATTTTTTTAATTACCTACAAATTCAATTATTCAATTATCAATTACAATTAGGTTATCTGCCGTTTAATTTTCATTCATTTCTAGAATCTATTATCTGTATTTGTTTTCAAATCTTGTAATTACTGTAATTAATTGAATAGTGTTAAAAATAATTTTGAAAATAATATGTGAACATTGTTCAAATACCAAGCTGCAGGAAACTATATAAGTTGAAAATCCAATATAATTTTACTCATTGTACTCTTAAATCTTAAAATGATTACTTGTGAAAGGCGAACAAGACGTACTGTCAAACTTCTATCTAACACAACTTGATTATGAAGATTATACCTATCCCTCAGCAGAACACCTATATCAGTGCATTAAATGCGCCCACCACCAAGATTATGAATTATTGTACGAAATTCAAAAATCATCAGATGCCAAAACAGCCAAAAATTTATCAAAGAGATTGAAGACAAATAAATCATGGGAAGACCAGAAGGCCCTTATCATGGCCGAAATTCTAAAATTGAAATTCATTCAATGCAAAGATTTTAGAGACAAACTTACATCAACAAGTGGCTATATAAATCATAATGTTCCTGACGATATGAATTCGACAACCCGTTCAGACAACTTGGTAGAAGAGAATTCATGCCCGTTCATTGATGCTTCCGATTCCGAGAATATCCATCCTCTGTCCAACGGTTGCCTACAAACATCATTTTTAGAAACAGCAGAAGTGATTGATTTATTATGTTCATTTTCCGAATCAGCTAGACTGTCACGAGGGCATACCGCAAGGAACGAAGAACGATGTCTATTTCATGATTAAAAATGGTAACAACATCACCAACCGCTCAAACGGAAAGAAAAGTGATTTTTCAGATGATTGTGGTGTGTGGGATAGAAGCAAAGGTTCGACACCGAAGTATTTTTACCAGCGAACTTCAGACGGATTACGGCTCATTTTCAAGAGAGATGGAGCTTATTGCTTGGTTAAAAGAGTCAACAAGAAGAAAGTTTATGTTCCTATGGACCCACAACCAACTCCGGACACCGTGTTCGAGCTTAGACGAAGCTACGCAACATTGAAGAAAGATCCGACTTATAAAAAAAGAGTTTCTTGGTTAGGACAAGGCGCAAAGGAAAGTGTTGGCGTAGTGGAATATCTAGGAAAGTTTTCCAGGATTAGCACCTCATGGTAATTCCAAATCTGGTGAAGAATATTTAAGAACACCCGCAAGCGTTATGACCGAGATGTCCGATATGCTCCGTAAAGACAGACCGCTGAATGTTTACAACAAGCTGACGAACAAGTATGAGGTGACAAGTGGACCGAGCAATAGGAAGCAAGTGCACGACAAGAACTACAATGATAAGAAAAAACAGCGAATACAAGATCTGGGCCATTCTGTAAGCCGCGGAAATATCGCCGACCACATCAACGAAATTGACAAGATGCTAGACGGTGATAAGGATACTATAGTCCGATCCATCATCAGAGAAAAAGGAAAGGCACCGTGCTTGATCCTTTATTCCGATGCTCAACTAGAAGACATCAAACACCTGTGTTGTTCCGGACTATCCATCGTAGGAGTAGACAAGACATTCAACCTATGTGATATGCATGTGACAGTGACTTGTTATAAGCAAATGTCATCCCTGGTCTTGAGGACCAGTTATTATTTATCTTTAGGGGTGATCCGGCAAAACATTATTTCATGAATTACAAAAAAGCGTGATCCTCCTTATAGAAGTTATCTCAAAAGTTGTGACTCCTCCTTTCATACATATCACAAAGATTTATGACTCCCCCCCTCTTTTTTCCAAATTGTGATGTCAGGCCTAGAAAAAAAATTGTTTGGTTCGGGTTATATGTTCAGAAAATTAAGATTGTACTTTCTGAGTTGTTTCTTCATTTGTTTTTATTGAATTCATCACACAGGCTCTTGTCTCAGAATTTTTTTTTACTATATATGCCAAGTGAAAAGATTTCACATGGCTATAGCGCTGTTGACTGGCAAGTAAGGTAGGGGTGTCATACATCATCGTGTTGATAAATTAATATTTTTTTTATTGAAAAAAACGTTTTGAGCGAGACCGAAAGGTGGAAGCGATAATTCTTTGGAAATTGATGCAGGTGCGTAAAATTGTGTTGCCAGAGTTGGGGGCCTTTTCTTTTCTCTTGGCATTTATAGTATTTTTTTTTCTGAGACAAGAGCCTGTGATTCATCATCAATATTCATGAAAATAGCCATTTAAATCCAAAACCAACAACGATGACAAACTTCAAACGACCCACCATGTTTTGGCATGTGGGCAACACGTGGTCATAATCCAGATTCAGAATGGTACCTAAGGAATATTTATTTGATTTATTTCTTTCTTTCTTTGTACAAAATCAATGTCAATTCAATGTACATGTTATAGAAAAAGAATTATGAAGTAAAATATGTTTAATTTTGTAATATTAATTTAAATTTTATCCTCGTTATCTAACGCGAAATCCGAAGCGTAGTTATACCAAACTTAATGTTATTGTTACTTTTTTAACCTAACTTCCAGGTGCAAAAAATTGATTTACATATCTTGTGTAAAGATGGGCCATGGATACATTTTCTCTCATTCAGGGTGTATCACTGATTCATTGTGATAAGGGTACCATGATGCCATCCGCAACTTCTCCTAAACCACTGAATGGAATTTGATGAAACTTTCAGAGGATCTTTATTACATGATGCTGTAGTGCACCTCCTATTTTAGATTTTGATGTGACCAACATTTGGGGTTTCCCATACCAAAACATGGACCTTGCCATTCTTTGTAATAGGGGGTACCAGTATGCCATCTGCAACTCCTCCTTAACCACTAAAGGGAATTCCATGAGACTTTCAGAGAATCTTTATCACATGATGCCATAGTGCACCTCCTATTTAAGATTTTGATCTGACCAACTTTTTGGGTTTTCCATAGCAAAACATTGACTTTGCCATTCCTTGTGATAGGGGGTACCAGTATGCCATCTGCAACTCCTCCTAAACCACTGAATGGAATTTGATGAAACTTTCAGAGAATCTTTACCACATGATGCCATAGTGCACCTTGCAAGTAGGGGTATCATTAAGTGAGCATTACTCACAGCTTTTTAAAAATTTCATCTCACTGGCACTGCTGTTGGAGTTTTCCTATCCAAAATATTGACATTTCCTTTCATATATATTATGTAAGGCGGGGGTATCAAGTAGTGAGCTTTGCTCACAGTATTTCTAGTTTTTCATAAATTCATCATCAATATTCATAAAAATTGCCATTTTAAATCCAAATACAACAACAATGAACTTCAACCGACCCACCATGTTTTGACATGTGGGCAAGACATGGTCGTAATCCGGATTCAGAATGGAACCTAATAAATTATTGATTTGTTTCTTTCATCTTCGTATAAGATCAATGTCAATTCATTTTATAGGTTAAATAAAAGGAATTATGAAGTAGCATATGTTTAATTTTGTAATATTAATTTAAATTTTATCCTCGTTATCTAACGCGAAACCGGAAGCGTAGTTATACCAAACTTTACTTTGTTTGTACTACCGTAATAACCCTAATTATTGGGCGGCCTAATTATTCGACACTTTTGAAAATTCAAGGAAAATTGAATTTTTTGATAACTCTATTTTTTCGACGATTTCAAAATTGTCAAAGTTACGATCGTTGTTCTCAGGTGGCGACAGTCAGTAATTTTAACTTCTTAGGTAAGTTAATTACTTTCATTCCTCATCGAGTGTTTATTTCGTCTTTCCAAACCATTTAAACTATCTATCTTTATAAATTTGATTGAAACAAGATCGATTTTTTTAAGTTTATTTTGTTAAATTTTTCCTACCTGGAAGTTCACTTTTGAAAAGAAATCCGAAACGAGTTTGGAACGGAATTGCGTAGTCCCCTTTCTCAGAGAAATAAATTTAAAAAATTTGAAATGTAATAAATAATGTTTTTACAAAACAAATCCTCTTATCATTGCTTATAAGACATTTAAATGTAATAGTTATAATATGTTCTAAAAAGACGATGAGACTACAAACGTAACATGTGTTGTAAAAATCATTTGTGAGATGCCCCAAATCCAGATCGTAAAAATAATTTGTGAGATGTCCACATATTAGTTAACGACTAACTTCCAGGTGCAAAAAACCGATTAAATTTGTTTAAAATTTTGTATTTATAACAATTATTTTCATGTTTTGGGTGAATAAACTTATTTGTTTTGAGGAATGGAAGACTCAATGATGACAAAGTTTTCTGTGTTTTAGGATAAAACTTCACTCCAGCCTTTGCCAGATCATTGATATGATTTGCCATCGTCTTATACGAGGGTCAAGGCAAAAGTGCTGCCCAAATTTCCCAAGAAAGGGCCCTCATCTTATAGGACATGTAGCCTTAAGGGCGAGAATCAACGGTAGACTTCGTAGCAATGGTATTTAGATGGTCTATCAGAATTATGTCCGATGACCCGGACTGTCAACCAAGTTGTCTGCCACAGTTCAATTTAGTTTAACATAGGATTCTATGGGAAAATTCATTTAAAAATCTTCTTATCTGAAACCACTGGGCAATTGGAAGCAATGGCCCTTATATGGTCCAGTTTCAGAAATGTGTCCGAATACCCAGACTGTCAACCAACTTGGCTGCGACAGCCGAACTTAGTTTAACATAGGACCCTATGGGAAAATTTGTTTCTTAAATCTTCTTGTCTGAAACCACTGGGGCAATTGGAACCTGACTTAACAGCAATGGTCCTTAGAGGGTCTTCTTTGAGAATTATCTCGGATGACTTGGACTGTCAACTAAGACTTAATCTAACATAGGACCCTAGGAAAATTCATTTAAAAATCTTCCTGTCTGAAGCTACTTGACCAATTGGAACCAGACTTGGCAGCCTTGGTCCTTAGATTTTTCTCTTTCAGAATTATGTCCAATGACCCCGACTGCCACCACAACAAAACTTAGTTTGGACTTAATGGGAAAACTAGCCAGCTTAACTGCTACACTTAAATTTCAGTCCTGTTTAAGGTGGACAAGATAAATCTAGGTGAGCAATACAGGCTCGAGAGCCTCTAGTTTCTTATTAATTCTTTTTAACCCATCGAAATAAGGAATCATCTGTTGTATTTCATCGTTTTGCATTTTGTTCTGACATTTCAAATTCCAAGTCAGTTATGAACAGCTGATGAAGGAGACATCTTTTCGATATCCTAGTTAATATGGAAATAACCTGGAAATTATCTGAATTGTCAAAGTCAACATAGCACTTCTAATTAAATTAATTTGTAGCGTCACTGTAAACGAATATAAATAACCTTTGGCAGCAATGTTCCTTCAGAATTATATCCGACGAAACCGTCAGCTATCCAAGATGGCCGCCAGAGCTGAACTAAGTTTAACAAAGGACCCTGTGGGAAATTTAAAGATCTTGTCTGAAACCATTTGGCCAATTGGAACAAAAGTTGGCAGCAATGGTCCTTAGGTGGTCCTCTTTCGGAATGGTATCCGATGGCCGCCAGAGCCGAACATAGTTTTACATAGGATCCTATGGGAAATTTACTTTAAGAT
Source organism: Mytilisepta virgata (assembly GCA_028015205.1). Taxonomy (NCBI): domain Eukaryota; kingdom Metazoa; phylum Mollusca; class Bivalvia; order Mytilida; family Mytilidae; genus Mytilisepta; species Mytilisepta virgata. Next base: position 47,894,163 of record CM051521.1, on the reverse strand, counting down.
CTTCTCGTCTGAAACCATTTGGCCAATTGGAACAAAACTTAGCAGCAATGGTCCTTAGGTGGTTCTCTTTCAGAAATATTTCTGATGACTCAACCCATCATTCAGGATAGCCGCCAGAGTCGAACATAGTTTAACATAGTACTCTATGGGAAATTTACTTAAAGATCTTCTTGTCTGAAACCACTTGGCCAATTGGAACAAAACTTGGCATCAATGGTCCTTAGTTGAACCTCTTTCAGAATTATATCTGATCACCTTTGTTTGAAACCAGTGAGCCAATTGGAACTTGACAGAAATGCCATTCAAGATGGACATAGTCCAGGTGAGCGATACAGGCTCCTGGGAGCCTCTAGTAATTTTCTTTTATTTAAGAATTTATATATTGTTCACAGTTTCTAGACTCCTTGATTGGACAAATGAAATTCTATATTATATAGGTTAATTATGAGAATATTGTCCGAAACAATCATTTATCATGATCTGTTTTTTGTTTTGTAGCCTGTGGAAAACTTAAAACAGTTTACAGATCCCAAAAGTGATATAAAGATTCAATTTGATCATGGAACAACAACATTAGCTTTTAAGTTTCAACATGGTGTAATTGTTGCTGTAGATTCCAGAGCCACAGCAGGATGTTCCTGGATTGGTAATAGCTGATAGTATATTATACGAATTAGTTGATACATCAAAAGAGGTGGAGAAACAAATTTCACATATCTTAATGATTGACAGTATTGTGATATGAGAGTTCAGTTTTCCCTGGTACAAAGAATTTAACTAAACTTTTTTTTTAATTGAATGAAAGAGGCACGACTTGTGAAGGTACTGCATTAGTTTTGATATATTGTGAAATTGGTATGAAGCAAACATTAGTTTTCAACTTCTGCATTTACACATATTTACTTTTTTCCTTAGCATCACAGACAGTAAAGAAAGTTATTGAGATAAATCCTTATCTGTTGGGTACAATGGCAGGAGGTGCTGCAGATTGTTCCTATTGGGAACGTGTCTTAGCCAAACACTGCAGGTAATCAAGCCCTCTATATACAAAAATGTTGTTACACACTTGTATGGTATATCAGTATGGTGATTGTAATATGAAATTGTAAGGACGTTTTTTGCTGTGCATAAATGAAAAATTTATTGAAAGCTAATGAATGATGAATAAAACAGGCAAGTTAATTTTGTTCTGTTTTAAGAAGTAAACACAAGTAGCAAGCCTATTGGAGTTTATACTTATGAAAATGGGATACATTATTAAACACATAAAAATCAAAAGAAAATAAGCCAGACATGCAAAGAATAGTCTAAATATAATGTTTAAATAACAGTTTGTAAAAGCAGACAAAAATCCTTATCCCAACTGTTTCAAAAGAAATATTATTGCAATTGAAACTTATCCATAAGATCGTAAGTAGAATTTAAAAGTTTGTATAAAATTGTCAATGACCTTTTCCTTGTTTGACCTCTTTATTAGAATCCATTATTTGGTCTTGTGAGACATTCACTGATAAAAGGTAATGATTAGTCAGTTACATATGAAATTTCAAATGATAAAAAATTCATACTTAAATTTTCTGTTTATTTCAGGACTTACGAATTAAGAAATAAAGAGAGAATATCAGTTGCTGCAGCATCAAAGTTATTAGCAAATATTGTATATAACTATAAAGGAATGGGCCTATCAATGGTTTGTACACGATTTTTATACGAAGTTTGGGGTGTTATATAGGTTTCAGTCTGTCTGTCTGTCCGAAATAATGTTTGTCCGCAATTCCTCCTACATTACTTGCATGATTCTCATGAAACTTAATGAAGTGTTAGATCACTATATGCATGTTGTCAGGAATATCGGTTTGGACAAGAAATGTAAAAGATATGGCTGTTTGGCCTTGGGCAATTTTTACCAAAAATTTCGTTCCATGTGTTGTCGGCAACTCCTCCTACATTATTTGCATGATTCTCATGAAACTTTATGGAGTGTTAGATCACATTATGGAGATGTGCATATTATCAGGATTTTTTGTTTGGTCGAGAACTTTTGAAAAATATGATGATTTGAACTTTGTGTAGGCTTCAAAACAGACATGTTGCTGCAGGTGGTATTAGTCCTTTCAGGACAGTTCTAGTTTAATCTGAAATTACAATATTAAAGGTAGACAATAAAGGTAAATTTAATTCACATATGTGCATTTAAATAATTTTCCAGTTTAAGTATATCTGCATTGAAGTATATGGAGAAATTTGTCATTTCTGCTGGTTTATAGTAAGTCAATGTTATAATGCGTGTGATTTTATCTTGTGTAGTCAGATTGCTGCATATGTGAAAATGTTTTGTTTAAAATGCAATTTGAAAAACTCAATGTGAAGTGTTTATCTATTGGTGAAGGATGTGAAAGAAGAGAGGTACTTATTAATACATTGAGAGTGGTAAAATTCTATGATTTTTGAGGGAAAGAAAATAGGATAATTCATCTGTGAATAGAAATAAGTGGCATACAATTGCCAGTATTGTACCTAAATATAGACATATCTACATAAAAAAACATTTTCTTATTGAATCTTTTTAGTAGTTCATTGTAATTAACTGATGAATGAATTTGTACTTGATGTAAATAAATTATATTCTAATGCAATGAGAATGAAACAAGCAATTTGATTAATGATTGGCTAAGAGGCTGTGTAAAATCTATGTTCCACCTGACTATAACCAATGGGTATTTCGGAGGGATTCAATATTGGACAACAAGAAAAAACAATAGGAAACCGCTTTTGAAATGCTGTTCAATTAAATTTTATTCGATTTGAAGCGAGCGTGATGTTAAAAAATTACTCAATTCCTCTGTTCAAACTTTCAGCCCATTAGTAACGTCACAATGTTTGCACAAACTTCACACATGCAATTTCCCTTTTTTGTTTTTATACGACCGCAAAATTTTTGTGGTCGTATATTGGTATGACGTCGGCGTCGTCGTCGTCCGAAGACATTTGGTTTTCGCACTATAACTTTAGTATAAGTTAATAGAAATCTATGAAATTTAAACACAAGGTTTATGACCACAAAAGGAAGGTTGGGATTGATTTTGGGAGTTTTGGTCCCTACAGTTTAAGAATTAGGTTCCAAAAAAGGGCCCAATAAGCATTTTTCTTGGTTTTCGCACAATAACTCTAGTATAAGTAAATAGAAGTCTATGAAATTTTAACACAAGGTTTATGACCACAAAAGGAAGGTTGGGATTGTTTATGGGAGTTTTGGTCCCAACAGTTTAGGAATTAGGGGCTGAAAAAGGGCCCAGATAAGCATTTTTCTTGGTTTTTGCACAATAACTTTAGTATAAGTAAATAGAAATCTATGATATTATCTTGGTGTAAGGGAGGTAATCCAAACACATTTAAAGTAAAATATTGTGTATGATTAGATTATGTATAAAGAAATGTAGATTGTCTTGGGGTGATTTATAGCTGTCAATTTATTTTTAAAAGTTACTATTAATTTTAGCCATATGTCATTTTCTATTTTAAGACTTCAATGATGTATTTCAATGGGTAATTATGTTTGCAAACTCCATGAGAAATTTGAATAAAGATGATGATCTTATCTTGAGGGAAAGAGGTGGGGGGGGGGGGGGGGGTGAAAATTTAGGGGGTAAATAAGAAATTGTGGGGGGGGGGGGACAATTTTTTCTCATTTCAGATTTCAGAAATTAAAAAGAAAATTTCTTCAGACATTTTTTTTTGCCAAAAAAGGGTGGGGGGGGAGGGTACAATAAGTTTTTTTTGGGGGGATTGGGGAGGGGGTGGTCAATACACAATAGCATAGTGTATTGCACAAAAGCAAAAAAAGTGGTAAAATTTAATTTATTTTTTGGGGGAGCGGGTTCAATTTGCAACAGCATATTGTATTGCACAAAAAGCAAAAAATTGAATATAAATTCAAATCATATGACCAATTCTAAGTTCTTTGACTACAGTTATTCTGTGTCAGAAACCTATTATGTGTCAAATATTTAATTACAATCCAATTTCAGACCTGTATCAAGCACAAATGTTGTGTCCATTTTTGCCCCAACTGTTCAGGGTTGGACCTCTGCGGTCGTATCCAGCTGCGCTCAGCGAAGCAATTTATTACCTATAAATTGAGAATTTTTAAAACTTTATTCATTAGATTGCATTAGAGTGGGAATTTGATGTGGTTCCTGCATAAAACAAGATTTTTTTGTTGCAAATATCCGTTTACCTGGCTCTGCAAAGCTTCAATTTGCGACAGTAAAATCTACGTTTTACTCAGGAAACACATCAAATGCAACACAGTTATTCTCTGATTTATTGACATTATATTTTCCTTTTTACAGGGAACCATGATTTGTGGTTGGGATAAAAAGGTGAGTAGAAATTGACTTTATAAAAAATCAGCAATAGAATTCATTGTCACATTTTAAAATGTGCATAAAGCATTCAATCAATTAATTATCTCAATTCTAATATGACCATATGCAACAGATTGTAATCTCAGTGAACCATGTAAGATTTATTTTTAGGAGTGCAATTTTAATATTGACACAGCAAGAACCTCTACAATAAATGACAGATGCCTTAAGCAAAATGTACAAATTTCGTGTGAAATGCAACACAAGCATTTAAAAATCTATATAAATGCATAATGAGTCATTTTTTTTTTTAATCTAATGTCATGTAAATGATGTTGCACCTTTAACTGGCCATCTGTGTAACAATAATAATTATTTGCATGACCGCATGACTTTGTAAAGAAATTCATACAAGGAGCAATCTCATTAAAATTCTGCTTCATTTACCTGTTATGTATCTTAAAAAAAAAAAACCATATTTCTAATTTAGATTTTTAATATCAATTTTCAGGGACCTGGTTTATACTATGTTGATAGTGATGGAATGAGAATGACCAATCCAATATTTTCAGTAGGATCTGGATCTTTATATGCCTATGGGGTATTAGACAGTGGTTATAAGTGGGATCTCACGGTGGACGAGGCTATAGATTTAGGACGTAGAGCTATATACCATGCTACACATAGAGATGCATACAGCGGTGGTGTTGTTAATGGTAAGCTCAGCGACAATATTCACTGTTCATTGCAAAATGCATGACTGGCTTTTTTTTTGTATTTATAAGTATAAGATCTATATTCTCGGAATTTCTCTTCCTTCATCAATAATTTTATAACTGAAATACAGGTATAACTGTACTATATTACATTAATGTCAATCCCAATGTTTTGTTGAAAAATTCATATTCCCACTGATGCCAATGATTACAATTTTTTTTAATGACCCTCTAAAGTACTTTTTGCAATTTAAATAAAATGCTCCGCTGGGCGCAGCTAGATACGACCGCAGATGTCGAACCCTGAATAGTTGGGGCAATTATGAACACAACATTCAAGCTTGATACAATACAGAATTTGGATTGTGAATAAATATTTGACACAGCATAGGTTTCTGACACAGAATGAATGTTGTCTAAGAACTTAAATTTTTAATTTACCTATTCAAACCATATCAGTATTATTTGTTTTTATATATAAATCAGAAATAACCAATTTAAAATTTAAAATTGGGCACACATATCAATTTCTTGCTATTGCGCAATACTGTGTAATTGAAAATTTCTTCAAATATTTGACACATAATAGGTTTCTGACAGAGAATAACTGAAATCAAAGAACTTAAAATTGGTCATATGATTTGAATTTTTTTTTAGCTTTTGTGCAATATACTATGAAGTTGCACATTGACACCCCCTCCCAAAAAAAAAAACAAAAAACAATAAAATTTATTGTAACCTCCCCCCCTTTTTCTGCTAAAAAAAATTTGAAATTTTCTTTTTAATTTATGAAATATGAAATGAGAAAAAATTACCCCCTCCCCAATTTCTCATTTACCCCCCCCCCCCAAATTTTGTTTTCAACCACCCCCCACCCCCCCCCCCCCCCCCCCCCATTTCTTTATACTTTGCAACCATAACAGCCCATTTAAATACACCATAACATATTAAAATAGAAAATGACATCATAGTCATGGATGGCAAATTTTAAATATACATAATTTAAAAGCAGTTTAGATAAGATAAACAAAAAAGCTTCATCAGCACATTTTATATTGGCAAATTTCCAATGGAATTTGTTAATAATAAAGTTTTGATAACAGGGCACACATATCAATTTCTTGCTATTGCACAATACTGTGCAATTGAAAATTTCTTCAAATATTTGACACATAATAGGTTTCTGACACAGAATAACTGAAATAAGGACTTAGAATTTGTCATATGATTTGAATTTATATTCAATTTTTTGCTTTTATGTAATACAATATGCTGTGGAGAATTGCCCCCCCCCCCCCCCAAAAAAAAAAAATTTACCCCCTTTTTAGCTTTAATTTTGGACCCCGATTTGGACCAACTTGAAAACTGGGCCCATAATAAAAAAACTAAGTACATGTTTAGATTCAGCATATCAAAGAACCCCAAGAATTCAATTTTTGTTAAAATCAAACTAAGTTTAATTTTGGACCCTTTGGACCTTAATGTAGACCAATTTGAAAACTGGACCAAAAATTAAGAATCTAAATGCACGGTTAGATTCGGCATATCAAAGAACCCCAATAGTTCAATTTTCGATGAAATCAAACAAAGTTTAATTTTGGACCCCGATTTGGACCAACTTGAAAACTGGGCCTATAATAAAAAAAGTAAGTACATGTTTAGATTCAGCATATCAAAGAACCCAAAGAATTCAATTTTTGTTAAAATCAAACTAAGTTTAATTTTGGACCCTTTGGACCTTAATGTAGACCAATTTGAAAACGGGACCAAAAATTAAGAATCTAAATGCACGGTTAGATTCGGCATATCAAAGAACCCCAATAGTTAAATTTTCAATGAAATCAAACAAAGTTTAATTTTGGACCCTTTTGGCCCCTAATTCCTAAACTGTTTGGACCAAAACTCCAAAAATCAATCCCAACCTTCCTTTTGTGGTCATAAACCTTGTGTTTAAATTTCATAGATTTCTATTTACTTATACTAAAGTTATTGTGCAAAAACCAAGAAAAATGCTTATTTTAGCCCTTTTTTAGCCCTTAATTCCTAAACTGTTGGGTCCAAAACTCCCAAAAACAATCCCAACCTTCCTTTTGTGGTCATAAACCTTGTGTTAAAATTTCATAGATTTCTATTTACTTATACTAGAGTTATTGTGCGAAAACCAAGAAAAATGCTTATTGGGCCCTTTTTTGGCCCCTGATTCTTAAACTGTTGGGACCAAAACTCCCAAAATCAATCCCAACCTTCCTTTTGTGGTCATAAACCTTGTGTTTAAATTTCATAGATTTCTATTAACTTATACTAAAGTTATAGTGCGAAAACCAAATGTCTTCGGACGACGACGCAGACGACGGACGACGATGCAGACAACGACGACGACGACGCCAACGTCATACCAATATACGACCGCAAAAATTTTGCGGTCGTATAAAAATGTGTCATATAAAATTAAAATGTTGATAAATGATGTATTTTATTATTTTTTAGTATATCACATGAAGGAAACAGGATGGGAGTTTATATCTCAGACCAATGTATTTGACTTGCATTACCAATACCAGGAGGAGAAACAGCAAGCAAGACGTTGATAAATGTGATAGACATTCTTATTATTTTCTGAACAATTTATAAAATTAAAAAAAAAAACAATTGGAAATTTCAGGATTTTCATCATATCTTAATTATTTCAATATTTACATTGAACTGTAACAAAATATTTCTGAAAATGTACATGGTACATGTACATCTACTTTTGAAAAGATAACTTTTTAACACATTCTGTGTTAAAAGAATGTTTTCATCTGCTCCGTAAGAGTGTATAAATGTGTCCAACAGATAGTGCTATTGTCATAAAACTATTTCATTAAATTTCATTTGTTTTTCAGTCTCGAGTATGTGTCCCATAATAATGAAATTTTTGCATCCGCCTATTTCATTTTATTTTAGCTTTGAGTGTATTGATGATACTTTATAGTATGAAAGTGTGTTGTGGTTAACATTATAGTTGGAGAATCTTTAATTCGAAAGTCTTGGTCACAAATTAAGTTTAAACATTGCAAACCATAATCCATACTGAAAAATCTTTTTTGCTCAAATTATTAAACTGTTTGGAGTTACTGTAAATGGTTATACATTCTACGATTGTTCATTATTTACCAGAAGGTGTGTCATAATTGTTCCAGGTAAATGTCGTATCTTGCAGACCCAATATCCACATAGAAAACTTTGGAAACACTTTGATGAAATTGGTCAATATTTAAGATTATACAAGACATTGAACCCGCACGAGCGCGGGAAAATCCACTGATGAAGTAGACTGTATGCCACGTAGAATTACCAAAATGGACCTTAAGGTTCCATCAAAGTCAAAATCTATGACGAAAACACAACCACATAAATTGTCAATATTTTTATTGTTACAATTAATTCTGAACTGGAACTTGATGAAAAGCTTTCATTAAATACACATTTCATAATGCATTACATTTTTCCTTCAGAATAAATATGAAAATGAAATTGTAGATGTAACCATTTCCTTAGTGACGGATGAATTTTTCAAAAGATGCCATGAGTTAGGTAGAGCATATGTTTGGAAAATAATTGTTCCAATTGTTCCATTGTCATCATGGGCAAGGCATGCGATGCTTAATTTCACAAATATATCCAATAATCAGACGATAAAAGCATTTTTAGTGTGTGGATGTGTGTGCTGTCCACGTTTATATTTATCAAAGATGTCCGAGATAAATTTCGTCATTAATGATAAAGATGACCATTTGTTAAAAATAGTTTTATCTAGGGCTTACAGGGAATTGTATGGTAGAGATATATTTAGACAGGTCACATGACAAATAATGTAAAAATAGATAATTGTTGGTTTAATCACTTTGTGCAATGTAAACATCCGAGCAATCTAAAAAAAAAAAAAAAACAACTAAGTTAGGAATTCCTCTGAACTTTACCTTACTTCTTCATATAATCTTGAAAGTTCATAGCCTTTACAGTTGGGAGAAATTGCGTTATTGTAGAAAAACAATCCTGAATACATGAAGCGGAAACATCCCATTCGAAGGAGAATGTTTTTAATTAGTTTTATTCTTCTTCCGTAATTTCAAACAGAACTACATTTAAAATATGTGCATACTTGTTTATTTAAATCAATGTGTTAAAATGATGCATTCGAGAACCTTCTAAGGGATACGTTGGGAGAATTCATATAGGAAAAGTGCATACAAATTCCATTTGCACATAAACAAAACTGCAGTTGAAATTTATAAAGCAGATTGTCAAATCCGATAATAACCTTTATAATCTGAACCATACATCGTTTATTTTGAACCACGCGTTTTGCCGCCTATTCGGCTAATTAGTAAATTTAGTATTATAGATATATTGCTCACTTGTCCATAACTTTACATTCTTTAGCTATATTCTACAATTTTGAAATATTAAAAATCCACATAACATACACATATCTTTGACATACATTGTAGTAAATATATTTGAGATGTAGAGAAGTGAACTATAATGAAATTTTCATAGTGCAAAGGCCCTTATAATACTATAAGTGTTTTTGTAAAGACTGAAAAAATTATTCCTATTCAATGGGGTGGAATCTTGGATGTTGAGACTTCACCAATTTATTGATATAGTTTTTGTCATGCCTAGGAAAAATGTTGCTGAAGGCAAGTTACAGGGATTACACTCTAGCAACGTTTTAAACTCATTTTCTTGGTTCATTGGCTTCATAAACATTTCACGTTTTCGTGATTAAGTCCATTTCCAAGCAACTAATACCTAGAGCCACCATATATGGTCTGCAGATACTTTTCTTGGGTACATCACAGTCTGATACCTTTCACCGATCTTGACCTCAATTTCATGTTTGAGGCACTTGCGTCATATTTTCACAATCAAGTCCAATTCTCAGCAATGTTAATACCTAGACCCACAATATTTGGACAATAGATACATGTAGTTCTTGGATGGTACATGCCTGTCTGACACCTGTCACCTGACCCATATTCCAGGTTCAAGTGAATTTCATCACATTCTAGGGATTGAGTCTATTTCTCAGTAACAGTAATAGACCCACCATATTTGGTCTATAGATGGTTCTTGGTGGGTACATGCAAGTCTCAGTTTTACACTCGAGTGACTGCATCACATTTTCATGATAGAGTCAATTTCTCTAATAGCTGTAATACCTGTACCCACCATATATTGTCTGTAAATACTTCTTGGCAAGTACATGTCAAATCAGACAACTGCCACCTGACCTTGGCCTCAGTTTCATGCTTGAGTAACTTCACATTTTCACAAATAAGGATTTCTCAGCAAATGTAATACACCGACCAACCATTCTTAGTCTACAGATAATTCTTGAAACATACAAGTGGGTAAATACCAGTCTGAGATCTGTCAGAAATACAATTTTAGGCTTAAGTGGCTTATCATATGAACAGATCTTTTAATGCGTTTCCTCTGATTAAAATGTCAGGTATCAGATAACCTTTATACTGAGGCAAGATATTTAGTATGGGAAGTCCACTCTTTAGTACAATATCAGTTCATCAGCACAAGGAAATGTAGTTCCATAGTTGTTAATTGGAAGAAGTTTCTGATTTTGTTGATGTTTATGAAACATTATGTTAAAGCTTTATTATATAAACATACCTAAGAGGATGATATTGTAGATTGTTACCCTGAGAAATGCATTGTCAACACAGGACAGGATCCAAGTGCTTTGTCTACCTACTAATATTTTTTTTTTTGCATGTGTTATTTTTTATTTCTGTCTGGCAGCTTTTTCTGAAAAGGCCATGCCAAATAAATTGCGTATTTTGTCGGACCAGCTGCATATCAAAAACGACAAGCAAAAGAAAAAATAAATTAAATCACTTAATGTCTGAATGAAAAGCCATCAGTAATCACGATATTTGAGTGCCAAAATGACCTATATATATAACAAACGACATGGGGGCCCTCAGTGGCCGAGTGGTCTAGGTAGTTCGTCATGACTACTTAAGATCATTAGCCTGTCAACGCTGAGGTTGCGAGTTCGAATCTCACCAGTGGCGGGGTGTGTTCGAATCCAATCTTAATTGACAAGGATTGCCAATTTTCCTACCAAAGGTCGGTGGTTTTCTCTGGGTACTCTGGCTTCCTCCACCAATAAAAACTGGTCGCCGCGAAATATCCAAATGTGCTGAAAACGGCGTAAAACCCCAAACAAACAAACGACAGGTTGTTAACAAGTTAATGGCACCATCGATTATATTTGTGGGCTCTGTTGTCTCCCAAGTCAGCATTGTCCACCTAAGATTGCCATTCAATTTGACCTCGAAGATATAAAATTCTGTCAAGTGATGGATAGACGGGACAAAAACAATATATCTCCCCTTTAAAGAGGGGAGACAGAATGAAAACCAAGCAAAATGTGCATCAGACAATTAAATTAGTTAAAAACCACATATAAAACGTGTAAAATCATTAATCATGTTTTGTGTTATGTAGGGTTTTAAAAGGATTGTTTTTCATTGTTTTCAGCTGATCTACTTCGATCTCCTACTATCAACCAGCTGCTCTAGTATATGCAGTACACTGAATTGAGAGCTAAATTATTAACATCTACATGCCTACATTGAAATGTGAACTAAGCACCCATATGAAAACTTGCATGTCAATAAGACACAATATACGGTAGAATCTCGGTGGCTCGAACACCATGGATTTCTCAACCCTGTACGTAAGTCTGGTAATTTTTTCCTTTATGTCTATGTAAATTAACTCTCGATTTTTCGAACACCGTTTCTCGAATTCTCTAATTTTCTGAACCATACAACAGTAATATAATGTAATTTACTCTAAGTAACTCGAACAAATAAGTGTGAAAAACCAGAGGTCAGATCATTGATGACAAGAAGGTGATTAATTGTCAAAGACAGGTCATTGATAATCCACTTAATGTTAATCGGTGATTTATTCTTAAATTATTTCCACATTAAGATTTGATGAGTTGATGTTGTTTTAATGATCGGATAGATAAAAAGGATGTAAATTAAATTTTAAATTTATTGCTGGTTCATAGCCGAAAATTTTCCGGACTTTGATGGCTCGAACTACTGATGCCTCGAACTTTACAGACCCCTTCGAGTTTGAGAAATCTAGATTCTACTGTATCTGAAATGGCTTCTTAATTTCTTGAAGAAAATTATGTGTGAACACAGGTTTTTTAATCATACTTTAATAAATTAAAACAGTTGTATTGCACAATGCCCAATAATAAGACAAACCTAAAAACATTTTGTGTAAAAAGTAATCAAAAATTTTAATCGAAAAATGTCCATCAAAAACTCATTACTACTATAAAATAATACAAGATGATGAGTTTGAATGACTACTTTCCTGTTCATCATCCTCATCCGAACTATCTTCAGAGCTATTCTCATTAGCAATGAAATTTGTATCAGGCGAGTTTCTCTGTAACATAGTATAATGTGCATCATCAGCGACATTTGTAGTTATCTGTCTGTGATTGGTTACATGAGGAAAGGGATGTTGCTCACTTTCATGGTAATCAATATTTGATTGGCTGTTATGACTAGAATCATTACTGTAGGTATGGCCTATTGGATTTAGTTCAACTGCAAGTTTTTTTGCCATGTGCATAGGTAAATGTTTATGGTGTGAATGAGCACAGTCCATTAAATATCCAACAACTGGCATTGGTAATTTCACAGACCATGGATCAGGTTCTGGTTCACTAAAATCCTAGAAAAAAATTTAATTTTATGTGGTTTTGCAGCACATTTAGTGCAACTGGCATATAGCAAAGTGAGTTCTAAATATTTAAAATATCTGATTAAAGATACTGTTTTTATGTAAAATAATTTTATATCTATGAAGTAACAATGTATAAAAAATTTATATGGATTTAATAAAACGATCCTTGAAATCAAATTGTAGGTCTTTTGATAAAACTGACAAAAATATCTAACCCAAATTATATTGCTTAAGTCCAACTATATTTATATAGATTCTCCTTCAGGTACGAGTGAGTTATGGAATTTCTCCACCTGAGATAGTTAAATTTTCGATTATCAACACGCGAGCCTTTAGCGAGCGTGTTAAAATCTAAAATTTAACTATTGAGGGTGGAGAAATTCCATAACTCACGAGTAAATTGAAGGAGAATCTGTTTCTCCTATGATTTTCGACAAATACCTCAAGAAAATGTCGTTGCTATGTAGTTTGTTTACATAGACGTCATTTCAGGACTTCTCTATTTTATCGTTCTAATAACTGTAGAAAAAAGGGCGGTAATTCCCACGTAGAAATTTAATCACCGGGAAGTGGTTAAAGATATTATGTATTTTTATCCCACCGATTAAACACGTCAGGAATAGGAGAAAATTCCATTAATCATTTAGGAGGACTTGCTCTTGCATGATAATCAAATAAATGCTTACCTTATAAGTCCAATTATCTCCCCTTTCAGATACTGGGTAGGCATTATTTTGCTTCATTGATATACAATTAACTCAAATTTGATTTGTTTAGTACTGAACTCATATGCTTAACACCCCACATGATTTCCTAATATCTGCTATATGTTTTTAATTATGTGTCTGTTTTTGATTTCCTCTGGAATTGTTTTAGTTAGCAAAAAGGGTTTCACAGTTGTTCAAATTGTGATTTTTATTCCTTTATCAAATATCTTTATTCATTTTTCAAAGCTTAAGAAACAAACTAAAGCTGGTTACTTAGAATTAACAAATATACCTTGATTTGACATGAAACACTCTAAGTGACTGTAAAATCTATATTCACATATGTATGAACACACACATGCACAGAGTTAAATATGTTAAATAATACCTGAAGTAATTGATACTGCAGTAAATCTTGCATCTCTGATATATTCTGTCTGTCCTTAAAAGCAAGTGGTGACCTCCCATCCTAAGCAACACAATAAAAATAAATCATCCATTCTGAACATATATACAACAAAAAATATTTTTAGAATATCAGGCCATGGAATATTAAACAAGCTTTTTAACAAATGTGCATCATGTTAATTTGAACATTTTAACACCAATAATTTTGCAAATTTGCACATTTAAATTTATTTTATCAAAGATTTATAATGTATTCATTTATTTTCGAAGTTGTGAGTTAAAATAGTTCAACGAAAATTCACTGCAGTGCTTTGAGGAGCTAGTACCAAATATCATGGTTTTGAAAATTTTCTTGAAATGATACAATATTATATGCCAATTTTGTCAAATATATTAAAATAATTCATTCAGTTACTATTTAGTACAGATTCCTTTGATTATATAACATCAGAATGGGGCCTCGGTGGCCGAGTGTTCTAGGTAGTTTGTCATGACTACTAATGATCAGTAGCCTGTCAAAACTCAGGTTGTCAGTTCGAGTCTCACCTGTGGCCCCGTGTGTTCGACTTCCGATCTTAATTGACAAGGATTGCCGATTATCCTACCGAATCTCAGTGGTTCTCTCCGGGTCCTCTGGCTTCCTCCACCAATAAAAACTGGCCGCCGCGAAACAGACAAATGTGCTGAAAACGGCATAAAACCCCAACCAAACAAACAATATAACATCAGAATGCCTTTATTGCTTAACCTGAATCCTTCTTCTAGAATACATCACAGAAAAATCAAGAAATATGTAATCATAAACAGTCAGTCATTTCTCTTAAATCAGTACAAAGAGGATTGAATTATAAACGAGGGCTTTTATCTCCGCTGGGTAGTGAGTTTAAGGGGAGACAGCTTACTAATGTTTCTGTTACCAAATATTAAAATAACATGTGTCTTTTAAATCTCCCTACAACCATAAAATTAATATAACACCTTATCCATTGAAAAATCTGATGATCCATAATCAACCAACATATTCACAAATTCCTTTCCATCAGTCATACCATAGGCATAGTGAAGTGCTGTCCGGAAAAACTAAAATTAACAATATCATAATTTTTTTTTAATTTTATTTTTCTCAGTTCACTTACTAAATAAATACAACAAATCTATGTAAATATTTTCAGAATTACTACTATGCAGTTTCTTTTAACATACAGACATGTATTTTGTTGCATTGTTAGACAATGTGGATTTTCACTTGGATCAGGGATGGACTGCTCAATATTGTGTGATCTTAAACTATACTGTATTTGGATAGTTGATCCTTTTTTGTTTAAATATGAAATGGAATGGATAACGGGTAAATGTCAAGGTGACAATATTACATCTAAGTAAATTGGCCAAAAATTATGGCTAAAGTCCACATATAAGCAAAAGTATGAAGTATTTATTATGTCTAAATTCATTTTGAGACATCCATCATGTTTGAAAATTTCTAGTTCAAGTCCTCAATTTTCCTAATATATTAAAATAAATTCACGAAACCCTACCTGATCCCTGACTGAATCTAATCTTTGTTTACAGCTGTAAACAAGTGCTTCACTCAACAGACGACACGTCTCCAAATCCTTTCTTAACACAGCTTTATGTAAGGCCGGTTGTCCCTTTCCCTGTCAAGGAAAGAAAAGTATTTCAAAATGAAATAAACATATGTTATGTACATGTATCTAGGATATACAGTTTTATCCATGTCAATTTACAACATCTGTGCACATTTGAACTATTAATTCTGCATAATTTGAGATGATTTTTTTTGGGTATATTCATCTGTATATGTGTTAAGATTAGTCTTTTAAGTCTTATCAGTGAAATATATCTCACATCTCGGGGCACACGAGAAATTAATGCACATATTTCAGCTTGAACAAGACTTTTCAGATTCTCATATTCTTCTCCGTTCAGTTTTTTTTATGCTTTTATTAAGAGAGTTTAAGTATTACATACAGAATATGTAATCCACTGGAAAGGATGTATGACTCTATATTTAAACATTTTTTTATTGATAACTACCATCTTGGACACCAAGCAGGGTAATTAGAAATGATAATTCTATATACAGGTTTGAAAATGACTACAAATCTTTTCAAGCTAGCATGTTCCAGTTCACTCTCCACAAATACTTTCTATTTACCGATTCAGTAAAGAAAACAAGAAGTATATGTTTTTGTACAATAACTTGACAATACCTGGACCCTACTGTCAGCCAGAAAGCACTGTAGCTTTTTACAGTCTTCACAGAACAATAGCTCCTGGACTTTGTTTACATCACACTTTTCAACAGCTTCATGGAATTCTTCTATTTGATACTAAAAGTGAATGTAAACATGTATAACACATAAATTTAAAATATTCAGTCATATTTTCTATACCAGATTCATTGATTTTTGTAAGTTCCATTTTTTTCCCTACAAATTTGTTATTTTGATGATAGTGAATTTTGTTTTTATAAATGTAATTTTTAAGCAATGACAAAATAAGAGATATCAGATATCTGATTTCAATGCACCCTAAAATATTACAGATCTTACCAGAATTTTGACTGCCCTCCATGTTTGATGCTATTGTTCACAACTAATTTCATGATGTTTGGCTTTCTGAAGTGTTTTAAATGCAAGTTAATCAATAAATGTCTATCGTATGCAGAATTTATATCCATAACACAAATAAATTTTATAGCACAATACATGTGTATAAATTAACATAAATCCTTATAGATATTCTTATATAATGTATCCTATAAAGACATAAATAAAATAAAACTATACCAAATAATTTTCAACTGACTGCTTATTTCCAATTTTCTTAGAAGGCATCTAAAAAACAATAATGTGAAATAATCATTTCTTATTTTTTATGATGATCTAAGGAATAACAAATCAATGTACAGCATAGAACTTACAAAAATGACTGGACTATATGAATGATAACTATAAAATAGGTTAACAAAAGTTTGCATATATACTCTATAAATATTGGGGAAGGGGGGGGGATTCATTCAACAGGTTATATACATGAGATCTATTCAAAAGGGTCAAGTGTGTGACTTTCCTTCAAGAAGTGTTTGACTTTAAAAATTAATGAAGAATATATATAAAAAAAATATGAATTATAGGGGTTCAGATTTCATAGGTTTACCACAACTTCAGGCATTTTCAGGACAAAAAATGGCAAGTATCACCACAAAAGTATTTATAACGCAAACAAATTTTTACACAAATTTTATGAAACCATCAGTGAGTCAACAAATAGTCTTAGCGTTAACGATTACAATATTTTAATTCTGAATTGGAGCATGTTAGGCATGGTGATGTAAATTAAAATCTACTTATATGGAATATTTAAATTTAAAAAACTCTATATAAAATAGTATTAATTTATTTTATATATATATACCTGTTCAATTTGTGGAATATCTGAGTATCCATGCAAGATTAAAGCTTTCTTGTAATCTTCATTTTGCCACCATAAAGACACATACTGTAAAATATTCAAAAGTAAGTATTTCAAATAATGCTTATTTTCTACTTATAAAATTACTTCAGTTTAAACCATTGACTAAACCTGGACTTATGGAGAACAGTGAGATCAATAAGCTTCACCATACAATGTTCTGTATTTTTATATCACAAGTGAAAAAATTCAGTAGTTCTCTGTTCTTATTGTTAGATATGATTCTCTTAAATTCTGTTTTTGAGGAGAAATTGATAGTATGATATACATGTAGGTTATGTCATTTTGAAGGTATGTGATAAGGTAAAGATCTATTAAGCAGTATCTAATATGCAGAAAAGTTAAACTTGATAAATATAATTCTATATTCTGTTTGAAAGATAATAAATATTACCTTGTCAATTATACTGACAACATTGTCACAATTTTCAGCTAAAGAATAATCTCTAGCAGTTTGGTTATCCTACAAAAGAAATCATAATTAGATAATAATAATCTATAATTGTCACCACTTTTAAGGTAACTTACATGTACGGTAGATAAATAAACTTGGTATATTATATATGTTATGTAAAACATTTTAGACAATTTTTAACAATTTTATTTACCTGTACACGTTGTGTGACAATATCAGCTGAGGACTGCTGCAATATAGCTTCAATAATATCAGGATGCATATCACAATCAACACAATGGAAAAGTACATTTCTACCCTGAAAAATACAATGGTATGCATTTGTCCAAAAGATGAGAGCATATGAAGTATTTGTTGATTAATGCCAAGTAATACATCGTTAGTTGGAACTAGATCTATCTTGATCTTGCTGTAAGTGTAAGCATTCAGCTCATTGCATAAGACCTTAGAGAAATATTTAAGACCAAGAACAGCAATAAAAGCACTGTTCAATTTCTATTTGCCTTATTTTTCAGTGTTGCTGAGTTTATTTTTCCCGTACATTAACCCAATATCTGTTTTTTTATCTTATGATTTCAAATAAAATACCTCGTATTCATTATTTCTATCAATTTTCTTCTAATGCAGATAAAAGCTCAGTTTTGACATCTTAACAATAATACCACAAAGTATTAACTTATAGAAATTGGCTGTACATGTACTAATTTTCAACTCTAATCCATTATGATAAATGTGTCAGTAAAGAATTTTAAAATAATTGCTCTTCAATAGACTTCAGTTCCATGAACCAGAGGTTCTTCCAATCATTGGTATTGATTTGATTCAAATTAGTTTTAGAGGCCATTTTTTGTAAAAAGACTTATACCTTGCAATACATCTTGTCAATAGATACAGGAAGGAGCATCTTCAGTGTGTCTACATTAACTACAGGGTATTCAATCATTATACTGAAGTAGGTTGGTATATCATACTGAAAAGATAAAAACTCTTGTCATACAAAACTAGAATTTGACAATACAGCCAAAGGGAATGCTAAATATTATATCCACCCATAAATATAATCACTGAATCCCGAAATTAGTCACAACTGTCTTTTGATGAATTTTAAAACATTTCAGTTTTTATGTTTATATAACTTAACCACTTCACAAACTTTTAACAAACATTTTATGAAATTAAAATTAAGTGTAACCAGTTTGTAAAATTTCACATTGTTGTGACATAATTCTTCAAACTTAAAATGGATTGGATGAATTTGATGGTCAAAATTTAAAATTACACAATGTAGATTCATTATTTTCATGGTTAGGTCAAAATTAATATTCTTTTGAGGATACATGTATCAATTTCATGGTTTTGTCATTTTCTAATAATAAAACACATTATAAAATGGGTATTACTTTGGATACCTAAATTTGTGGTTTCACTGCACCAGAAATATTGGTTTTCAATGATGTAATGAATCCACAATAACTCGCTGAGCCATCATGAAAAATTCCCCTTCAACCTGTGTAAACCAAACATCTTTTGGACCATAGAAATTGGGTGTTTTTTGGAGGTTCCCATTTCGAGACTTTCAGTTTAAATTGTATCTGTACTGAAATTTGACCAGAAATAAATAAACTGAAAAGATGACACTGACATATGTATTCCATTTGCATTGTGTTTTCTTGAAATGCAACTAAATCTTAGTTATCTATTATTAGAATGGAGTTTTCCCTGTGCACAGAAAAAAAAACCAATTTGTAAACAAGTGAAAAATACAATGAAATAACTTAATAATTTTTTTTAACCAAGGTAAGAAAATTGTTCGCTAAAATCAACACATGGATAGAGAATCATGCAGCATAAAATGATCATGTGTGTCGATCACCTTAATTTTAAAGGAAAATTCACAATTAGTCACTTCCTGTGAATTTTATAAAAGATAGTATATTTCTATAAATTATGCACTAAAGCTTGTTAATTCCTAGAGCCAATTTTTTTTATAAAGATAAATGAATCAATATTTTTTGGACCAAAAATTACCTCTTGTATTTGCAAATCAGAGTAGCCAGGTTAGGTGAGTTTGACTATATTCATATATTTGTCTTTATAAGTGCCCAAATACCTGCATTTCATTTCTAAATAAAGAAACATATTCTATGTACAATATTTGTATAAAGCTATAATAATAATATTTCTACCTCTCTATAGGTCATACACAAATCACTTCTTGCCCCATGAGATAGCAGTAATTGTACCATTTCACTATTATTTTGACAGGCTGCATAATAAAGAGGTGTTGCACTTCTATCACCCTGGTAACAATAATATACATACATTAGAAAACAACAATACAAGAATGGTATTTCATATCCAGGTACAGATTTAAGGCTCCTTTAGTGTCTTGTTGAATTCCACAGAAAAACTCCAAGACAGGAATTGGCTTCAATGTTGCATATACTTGCATAAATAGGGCTTTCCTTTTTCTACTGTATTTGTACTAAATACAAAATTGTTCAGTCTTCCTTCCTGTGATAATAATAATTAAATTGTGGTCTTCAAGGCTTTTCCTGCTTTGTATGTAATAACTTTCACATCTTTGTTGCAATTTTTTTTAACTTGTACACGACATTCACAATTATGTACATGTATAACACTCTCGAAAAATACATAAAATATGCTAGTACTGTTTGGTCATAACCACATTAATTAAATATATATTTTTTAAAATATTACCATATTTTTATAGTTAACATTGAATTTGTGTTTACTTTCCAACTGTTTCTTCACATACAGATAATCCCCTGCTAGTACACCATGAGCTATTGCCTGAAATAGAAAATTAACAGTAATACTACGAATCTCATCAAGAATTTTTTATAAAACAAATTAACTACCAAGATTGTCCTTGTCACAGTAAATCTTTAACTATGATATAAGCAATTACTTTTATATTCCAGAATGTGTTAACGTTACAGAATTACTTTCCGTAAAAATATGAAAGAAGGGATACAGAGATTGATTTTTGACACGAATTTCCAATGGATACATGACAAAAGTTTAAACAAATGACCACTTTTTTTATGACTGTTCTTTATCTTAAAGTTGGGATGATATCTTCCACAGCCATCAAAATCTTGCATCATTTGCAAGTTCAAGATGATGATCATGTTTTCATGCTGAAAGTGACTGTTATTCACAAAGGTTTGTTAAAATTATTAAAAATACAAAATGCAAGCAACAATTTTATTTTTTGTTCAAAAAATGTATTTATAATTCCTGTTCTTTCATAGAATATTCATCAAACACTTTCACTGACCTTCCTTAAGCTACAATGATCTACATAATTTGCAAAATTCCATACTAAAACAATAAAATATAATTAATACAAGCACATGTCCATTTATCATAACAATTATATATACTCAATCTTACCACTGAAACTCTGATGCCACTAACTATTCTAATTATATCCTCGGTTCCCTTCTCTAATGCTAACTGTAGTAAACTCTTCCCATCCTGTCAAAGTAAATATATTTTATTATTGATTTTCTCTAAAATATCAATAATATCCATGAGGCAAAATGCATAAGAGGAGAAAATAGAGAAACCAATGATGTTTTTATCACTGATTTGCTGACTAATGTCTGTGACGTCATGGTACTATGAAAACAATGATATTGTTTCACGTCAGCATACTAACAATTATTAGATAGAAAAATCAAAGGACAGTTTAGCTTTGTTTGGTCTGTAATAAAACCAAAAACAGCTAACCAATATTATCAATAAAGTCCTGACTTTACCTACATTGTAGTTTTTTTTCCCGTACAAGCAATGATTTAGTCAGTGGTAAGATTTTGCATTGTTGACATCTCTTGTCTGTGCTTTTGGTCAGGACCAAATGGCTGAAATATTGAGCCTTTCATCTATTTCTTTTATTGTAGTGTTTATTTTTTGTCATTCTTATGTTTGGTTTCTAAGCTCTTTCCAAAAATTTTTAATTTTCATAATTCTATAGTAATTAAAGGTTCAACTTACTTTATAGATATCAACTTTACACCACTGGTTAACTAATTTTCTTACCATACTGGGGTCATCTGTTTCAACTGCATTCCATAAACCTGGCTAAAATGTTGACATTAAAATGTATAAAACTCCATATAAGTTTCTAATACAAAAATCAAGATTCATAAATGGAATTTCATTTAAAATTCTGGTCATTTGAAAACAAACTAGATGTTAAACAATTTTTATGAGCTACATGTAATCTTTGTTTTTAAAAAATTCCATTATTTCAAGAATATATTCAAGGGAGTACATTACTCCCCACTTTTCATATTTAAAATAAATCAAGTTATCTTGAATAAAGGGTGGAAGTTAAATTTTTTAAAAACAGAACAAGTGGTGAACAAACTCCCTTCAACCAATCATTGAGAACTGTGAAATACAAATGGCCATAAAAAAACTTCAAATAAAGAGAAAAAATCCTTACCATATATTTTAAACAAATGTCCATTACATCCTTTGGTAATATATTTTTCCTGAGTTTATCTATTACACTTTTACCATCCTGCAATAACAGGAATGAATATAACAACTAAAAGCAAACCACTCATTATTCTAGCAGAAATATGTAAATGGTTAATAAGCTTGTGGTATTTTTAAAGTAATCTAGACATATCAACTGAAAATTATATATTCATTCCCTTTTTTTTATGATCAAACTTTGATTCTGACATCATTTGAAATATTACACAAATTGATGTTTGGGTCATTTTTCTCACAATGATTAATATTGTACATTCCAAAGATATATATTGTACATAATATATCAGAAAAAAATCTGTATTTTTGAAAAATTACCTTTATAAGAATCATTCTACAGTCTGATTCTATTGATTAAGTGGTTTTAGACAATGTGATAATTATTAAATTTTAAATTTCGTCCAGCTATTTAGGTTATCTTTATGTTGACAATCTGGGTTCATCAAACATAATTCTGAAGGATGACCATTTCCTAACAAGGTTTTATACTAAACAAAATTTCGCCTAGGGTCATTTGAAGGCTATGTGTTGAAATGTTTTTATTACTTTTCTGTTGTCTCCTTGATATATATTTACTTTTGATCTCCTTCATTTGTATATTAACAAACCTTGCTTCTTACAAATACATCTGCACTACACCTTAGGAAAGCTTCAACCACATCAGAATGTAGATAGTCAGAGTTGTTTAGATAACAGAGGAAAGCTGTTTCATCCTGCTGCAATTATATTTCATACACTTTAAATCAAGTAATTCCTACAATGTATTTATTAACATGAATAAAATGACAGGCTGAACTAGAACTGTAAGTGACCTCACTGAGTGATATTCCCAACTTGCCAGCTTCAAACATGAAAAACACTTAAGTTGGATTATCTTCCTTTCCTTTGCAAGCATCTGGCGATAATTATCTTGCTTCATGCGCATCTACATATGATGCACAAACTTCATATAAAGTTTCTTCAAAATCCACTGAATGGTTTAGGAGGAGTTGCACTTACAAGCTTTAACCATGTAAAACTCTTAATTTAGATTATCTCCCTTAGCGAGCATCCAGCGATAATTATCTTGCTTCATGCACATCTACATATGATGACCAACTGTCATATAGAGTTTCATCAAAATCCATTGAATGGTTTAGGAGGAGTTTCACTTACAAGATAATATGGGCAGACAGACAGACGGTATGACGGACGTACAGGGTAATTCCTATATACCCTCCCAAAACTTTGTTTGCGGGGGGTATAAAAATTTATAATAAAAACTCTAACTATTAAATTTTTCTAGTTTTATTACTTATGTAGTCATATCCATTACTCTCACATTATTGTTGATTTTATATGATTTGCAACAATAAATGCCTAGATTCGAATTTCTGCATTTATAGCACATTGTAATGAGACTTATATCAAGAAGAACGCAAAACAGATTCGACACATGCAATATTGTCTAGTTTATTTGATTCCTTTTCAGTGATTGGGAAATTTTCAATGGGCCATTGAGCACCAATATAAAAAATTATTATGGGCCATTGTAGTATCTTCTGTAAGGAAGTATAAAAGCATGATGGACCATTACATGTACCTTCATGCTATGTATCAAACGGCCCATGGCCTCCACCTTTCCCAATCACTGCTTTTACAGTCCTATGTTGCTTGTAATTTTTTTTAATAATCTACAAAATTGTACACTATTGGAAAGAAAGACTGACTTAAAAAATTCAACAACAAAAAAATTGTAGTGCTTTTTTTTTGGGGGGGGGGGGGTGGTGTTCATATAGATTGAGGGATGAAAATGATTTAATTAGGTGTAGAAATAACAAAATTATAGATTAATGTCTTAAACTGCAAAATAACATTACCTCATTCTGTCGGTTAATATCTATCCCATAGTTACAGAGTGTGTATATAAGTTGAGCACCATCCTGCTGAAACTTGGGTTTTGCATTAAAAGCTTCAACAAGTTTGTGAAACAAATTCAATGCAAGTTCCTGTAATAGAGGTATATAAGATTTGTTTTAAAAATATTTCATTGTTCCAGCAAAATCCCAACTAATATCTTTCAGCACAATCATTAGGGGATCTCTGGTTAGACCAGAAAATTAAAACAGATATCACACATATACAAAGTTACTTGCTTTAAAAATGAAAAGAGATGTGGGGTAAATGTATCAGAGAGACAACAATCTTGAAACAAAATCTTGAAACAAAATCTTAAAAGTAAAAAAAAAATGAAATAAATTGCCAAAAGGACATTTCTCCATAGTGTATAACAAGGCTCCATACAAAAATATTTAACTGAATTTAACTGACACTCAAAAATACATAAATGACATTAACAAAGTAAAAAACAAACAAACATAACTACTGTCAATTTAATTTTAGTTTTTACATGTAAAAATATATGTAAAAATGCACTGTTTTTGGTTAAATTTGGTGTCATACTGTTTACAAAGCAAAGCAAAACTGTCCCTTATTCTTCAAATAACACTTACCTCTTGTAAGAAGTCATTCCTTTGTCCTAATAACTGGTTAAGTGACTGGGAATCCAAATTTTTTATGGCTTCAGTGAGGTCCATACCATCTTTTTGATTGTTTATGCAAGGTAATCTGGTTTAAATAAAAATTTGAACTGATAATTGAAAACGACTAGAGGCTCAAATGGTGAACCTGTATCGCTCACCTGGCATCATTTCAACATGTCTGTTCATTTAGCTGTTTGGTTTCAGAGATTTTTTTTAATTTGACCAATGAAAAATAAGGAATTGTTCATGGCAGCCATCCGACAGAGGAGAAAATTATATTTAAATTTTACAAAGGTTCTTGCATAGATTTTACCTCTGGTCCTATGTTGACAAGAAGATTTCATTTTTATATTGGGTCCCAAGTTAAACTACTGTCTGGACACCTCACTTCATGAAATGGATTTTTCAGAATTTGAATACCTTAATCAATGTGAATTGTCTGGTTACTCGGGTGAAAGATGCAACCAGCTAAGTCGTAACTGAAACAATTGAACTTACCTGATTTTGTTCAATCATGTCTTCAAAAGAAACAAATACTTCCACCTATGGAAGTTTCAATGCAAAAGGGAGATAACTCTTCCTATGAGATTTTATAAAATTAAGTATTACAACCCTGTGATTCATGATTAATGCACAAAGTGCATGAAGGTTCATCTATACACTGCAACAAAAATGGCAGTGTATACACCATGAAATTTTCTCTGAATGCAGACAAAACTGTGTAATTTGAATAATTTTAAATCCTGGCAGCACCTAGATATATACAAGTTGTATTCATTTTGTGTTTTAAAAAGAAAAAAACTTTTGTGGATTTTCCTAAACATTTTCTTTCTTTGCCACAGGTGGTGTAAAATAAACAAAGTCTGGTGAAATCTTTGATATGGTCCCCAATCAGGTAATTATTGTATTGTATCATATAGATTGATATGGACAATAGAGGTACAATAGAAATCTACTCACAACAAAGGTGATTTAAATAGTGTAAATGAGTGGACTGTATCAAAGAAAACTCAGGTGTTTGTTTATTTCACCATCTTTTGTGGCAAGGAAAGAAAATGTTCATCAAAATCCATAACGTGTTTTAACTTTTTAGAACATAAACTGGATGTAACATTTATTTATCAAGGTGCTGCCAGGCTTTAAAACTTTTAAAATTACACAGTTTTGTCTGTACTCAGAGAAAATTTCATGGTGTAAACACAGCCATTTTTGTTGAAGTGTATAGATGAACCTTAAAAATATTTAAAATAAGAGTTTAACAAATTTTAGGATAGGTCTGAGTTGATAAATAATTCATTTTTTGCAGTTTTCACGTAGTTTAATTTTTCTATTGGAAATTCCCCATTCAGACATATATGTCCAGACAAATTATAAGTGCATCTTCGTTTGCAGTGGTTGTTAGTCAGTTCTGAAAGATAATGGTTATTGTTAACTGGCTTTTGGCCATATGCAAACATTAATCTAAAGACGAATATAGCAGAATATAAATATTCATATGTACCTATTTATCTCATTCCACAAAATTGCGAAAAAAACCACAATTCAGCTTCAGCATCAATGGGGAGATAAATTCTATCAAAATCGGGATCAATAAGTCGCTTTTATTCAATATGCCGAACAGTGCAGTCTTAAAAATGCATTAAATTATTATACCATTAAACGTTTATCTTATTTTTCTCTGTTTCGTATTTTCTAAATATTAACGGTATGCCATATGTCTTTATTATTTCACAACCAATACTTATTTAACCGTGTTATACTCAAGCGTATAAACAACCCAGACGTTTAAACAGTTATCTCCCTTGAACAGTTGACAGGTTTACAGGTAAAGATAAAAGTCTGAGACATATTGCATTAATGTTTATAACTGTTCTGTAGAAACTTGCAAATTTAGTACACTGAACATGAGTGTAATCATAGTAACCATTAATATGCTGTTGGCGTGGCCAATGATGCGAGCACAGCAATAGCTAGGTTGGTCCCCGCCGTAATATTCAGTATGAGCTCCGTCATATACAAATATATTGTCAATCTTGTAAAATAACGGTCGGGTACCAGTCTAAGCAATAGCCCTTTCCAAAAACTCATTTCCGGTATCACGATTCTGACTCTAAAATTATAAGCTCTTAAGTGTATCAAATTTCGGATATATATGTCTATACATGATAAGGGCCAAGTATTCTACAATTTAAAAAGTGTCGGCAAGATGGTGGCGGTCACTGCATCCATCGTAACTCCTCTGCCATTCTACAATAGGCCTGTAGGGGCCCGTGGAAATGTCCGAGAAGTTACGATTTGTAAAACTGGAAATCACTAGGCGCATGTCCCAAGAAATCATTAGTTCATTCGTCCCTTTATTTATCGGACCCATTTTGGTATTTACGTCCGATTTAATCTGTCAACCTAATTCGATAAATCTTAATACCAAAAATTAAAAGAAGGCACAAGCTTCGCTCGCTCCTCAGGTCGAACCTGTCTCATATTAATTTAAAGCAAGTTATTTCCATTACTTCCGTGTCCGGCGAACAAAACTTTTTCTAGCCTTAGTATGTAGCACAATATGGCTGCACCCATTAAACAAAGACTTTTCTAAATGACCCATAAGTAGAAAATGCATATGCTCCTATAGCGCTCGCTAATAAAAATCAATGAAAGGTCGACATTATCTGATTATGTCAATTATAAAAAGTCTGACAAGTGTCTCCAGGCGACACAAGGGGACATGCTTTGAAAAAATATTACTGTCAACATAAGCTACTATGAAAAATACAAAGGATTACAAAAACCAATGTCAAAACTATATAGGCACTGAGGTTTACGAAATGCTCAAATTAAAAAACTTCAAAATGTGACTTTTTACCCAATATTTTAAATATGTGATGATGTAGATAGCAAATCGTGGATGAACAGTTCGTAATATATGGACCATATTTTTTATGGGCCCGAGGCCCAACTAGGACACAGGACCCCTGACTTATGATGATGACTAAAATTATGCATGTATATGAAATCGATTTTGAATGTTGTTTGCAGAAGTCTAAGGCTATGAAATATATAGATCTAAGGTTTACATATTTGGTTTACACTTATTTATGTAACTTCTCTGTTAACTTTTAATATGAAACATGCGTGACCTTGAAAGCGAAAGGTTTTACGTTTGCTTTGTTGGTATTTAGTGAAAACATCGTAATGGCGTAACAATCTCACTTCAAAGTATTAAGTTTATCATTATCAATGTTGTTACTTCACACGGTCCGAGTTGTTGCATGACACGGTCGAAATTGTCCAATAACGTGGTCCTCGGGCCGATTCGCCCAGTTATGGTGGCATGTATTTTGTTCAAGATATCTCTATTCACGTAATCATGTTGGAAGCAGAATGAGATTTTGCAAGGATGCCACCATGTTGTTGAAACTTTTTAGCTGGCATAGTAGTAGGAATAATTCGATTGACATCTCTACCTTAAAGATCGAGCGTTGCTCACTTAATATTTCATCTGGTGTGTTTTATAAAATTTGAAATCAAGTTAAAAAAAAAATTGTCCAAAATGCAGTTAATGCAAAATTGAGAACTGTACATGTACATCTATCTTGCTATTCATTCTTCCTCTGGGTTTCAAAGAGTCAACACCTTTTTATTTTTTCGTGTTCGTGATCAAGGCCATATTGGTAGAAATGTTGGGTAATTTTAACTTTTTGGTTTGGTTGTTTGTTTTTTTTTACATTTTTGTATTTGGTTTTGCTCGTCTTGTGTATTTTGTACATTTACATTGTAAGTCGTTTTATGCTCCTTTTGACAGCTCCTCATTTCCATTTATTTTTGTCGAGCCTTCGACTTTTGTCGAAAAAGCGAGACATAGCGATCCTACATTCCGTCGTCGTCGTCGTCGTCGGCGGCGGCGGCGTCCACAAATATTCACCCTGTGGTTAAAGTTTTTGAAATTTTAATAACTTTCTTAAACTATCCTGGATTTCTACCAAACTTGGACAGAGGCTTGTTTATGATCATAAGATAGTATCCAGAAGGAAATTTTGTAAAAAAAAAATTCCAGTTTTTCCGTATTTTACTTATAAATGGACTTAGTTTTTCTGCCAGGAAACATTACATTCACTCTGTGGTTAAAGTTTTTAAAATTTTAATAACTCTCTTAAAATATCCTGGATTTGTACCAAACTTGGACAGAAGCTTGTTTATGATCATAAGATAGTATCCAGAAGTAAATTTTGTAAAATAAAAATTCCAGTTTTTCTGTATATTACTTATAAATGGACTTAGTTTTTCTGCCAGGAAACATTACATTCATTCTGTGGTTAAAGTTTTCAAAATTTTAATAACTTTCTTAAACTATCCTGGATTTGTACCAAACTTGGACAGAAGCTTGTTTATGATCATAATATAGTATCCAGAAGTAAATTTAGTAAAAAAAAAAAAAATTTTCCGTATTTTACTTATAAATGGACTTAGTTTTTCTGCCAGGAAACATTACATTCACTCTGTGGTTAAAGTTTTTAAAATTTTAATAACTTTCTTAAACTATCCAGGAATTTTACCAAATTTGGACAGAAGCTTGTTTATGATATAAAGATTGTATCCAGGAGAAAATTTTGTAAAATATTTATTTCTGTTTTTCAGTTTTTTACGTATAAATGGACTTAACATTGCATTCTATTATGTGCATTCACCTATCACACTGAAAATATAGACAACATCAAAAGTAGGCGAGACACTGGGTTCCGCGGAACCCTTACGAATTTTCCTTGTTTTCTATTGTCAATTGAGTTGATTTGCAACATACTTAGTTTTTTATCTTACAATTTAATCATTACATGAAGGAACATGATTTGGTTCTGTTTACTGTATATCTTAAGATTTATACCAGTCTCAGGATAATGTTTGATCATAAAAGTGATTTTAACTAATCTGAAATCATATGGAATCACTTTGGAAAAAAAGAAACGGATTAAAAGTGTGCTGTTTGCAGAATATGTTTTTCGGAAATTAACTATGAAAAAAAATTGTTTTAAGTAGCTGTACATATTGAGACATTGAGATGTTGGCATAGGTTGAATGAACTGCTCATACTACACACCATACATGTAGTCAGGTTCAAGTTTTTGTAGCATGTTATAAGAAGTCAATGTTACAATTTCCTTTAATGCCATAATGGCAATAGTTAAATTGTGATGTACATAAATTTATTCCAAATATCATGATTTGTCAACAATTGACACAATATATACATCAAAACTACTTTTCAGCTGTTCAGACCTATTTGCTAAAGTACGTTTGGAATCATTATAGGTTTATTAAATATGTCTCACTCATACTGATGCATTGTTCTGGTGTTTTTGTCTGACAATAAAGCACAAGATTGATCTAGATTACATTTTGCATTTGGTTGTCTTGGATTTGACTGATCTATTTTGCATTTACCAGTTTACTACTGGTATTATGGAATATCAGAACTTACAATCATAAACTTTTTACGGTCCTTTCCCTGTTCCATAGTGAGACAAAAATGGCTGTTGGCAAAAATGTGGCATGGTGCTGAAAATTTAAGAGTGGAGGACCCCATGAATAAATATGTCATGGTGATCCCTGTCAAAGAAAATGTATACCTCACCTTGTTCATTGTTTTTTAGTTTTCTGTGTTTATTTGTTGTGCTTGTGGTTGTTCGTTTGTCTTCCCAGGTTTGTCTGTCCAATGGATTGCATTTGCTTTGATTGCTCCTTAGGTATATGTGTCCTTTTTATACCTCACCTTAAGAAGAATTAATCTATCTTCATATAATGATAGTACACTACTGGGCAGAAAAATCTATTGTAAACATTTTATCTGATACTGAATTTTACTAGAGATGTAATAAATATTTATTTACTCACGGTCTTAGACAGCATACTTCCAAGAAAAGCTATGCTTAGGGTTAGCTTAAGTGTCTGTCAGGGGATAACCTTGGTATCATTAGTGACTATAATATTTATCAAGCATCAGAATGTAAGATGCTATTATTTACATAATAAAAAATGTCTGGAATGCCAAGGTCATTTCCAGATGGAATACAAATATTCAGCCTTACATGAAAACATCATTTTTTAGGGTCATGGTAAATACTTGTGTACTTGACTGTATTGATATTCCATTTCAATAATAAATTAATGAGTGGTTGGTAAACAATTAAGAAGTAAATATGAACAAAATATTATTATGGCAATATTCTCATTTGCCCTATGTTGAAAACTGTTCAATAACCTATTTCTAAATGTACCTTTTAGATTCTATTTCTAGGTTAACAAAATGAAATACCCCCCTTTACATGTGTATGTTATTTCATTTTATTGCAGATAATTTTTCAAGGTACTGCTGTAATCATCCATCTGGCTTTTTATCTAACACTTTGCAAGATATTAATCATAAAATTTCATGTTCATAAATATACATATGAAAACAGGGGAATTAAAAGAAATTGGAATAATTTTGAAAAATAGAAATTCATATTGGTTTCTGACCTAGGAACTAACCAAACTAAGTAAGGTTAGCCATGTATGCATGTATAAGGGTCTTCATTAGTTAGCATAGAATTACATATAAAACTAACTAGCATGTATGACTAACCCTCCTTTAGTCAGGTTAGTTTGAGAAGTATATGATTGCTTAATATTCCACATTTCAAAATTTGTCTAAATTCAAATAATTCCATGATTGAATGTTTTCAGTCAGTGCTTTCAACACTTATTAAATGTGTTTAATCCTTATGTTGGTAAAATACGCTGAATTAAATATAAAAATAAAAGACCTCAATTTAAAATAGAATTGTTTATTTAATTGATTTTTCCCTATTTGAAGTAAAAAATAATATGAGATCAATATCCATATACAATATGCCTCCCACAATAAGGTGATAGTTTGCAGGAGATAGTTATAAGAGGCTAGCAGTGGTAAAGAGTTATTATCTTTTTTTGTGCTGGAATGTCTGAAAAATCACTGTTTAACTAAAAATTGGTAAGAAGGTCACATGCATGCAAGCCCAATTATCACTAACCACTTGTAAACATGTAATTCCCCGTTCAGATCCCCAACAAATAGGACAAGGTATTACGAGGGGGGTCATATAATAATACTCACATGACTTTTACTTCCTTGAAACTTCTTGGTCTTATTACTTTGATGAAATAAAAGAACTAATGTGGAGAACAAGGCCAAAGTTTTTAATTGTTTTTTTTTCTGTTGTTGTGATGGAATATTGAAAAGAAACTAGGAGAAAGTTCCTTATTGTCTTGTTTTATTCTAACAAAGAAAAAATCTATAATTTAATACATTGAAATAGTAATCATGCAAATGGATAGTAGAAATAAAAAACAATACTTTGGCCTAGTAAATTCCCAGAAGATAAATGCAAATTTTAAATTACTATCAGATAGATTTTTTGTCATTAAAGCTTAGACAGGAGATTTTAATTGTTATGTTATTGTAGAGGTATGTTAAACTGTATATTGTAGTAAAGTTCTGGGAAAAACCATGTTGCAGATGGTGGGCAAAGAAAATCATTCAAATTACAGAATTTGGTGAAAAGAGTCAACATTAAAAAGGTAGTTTGTGGTGGGAGGCTTATGTGGGATTAAACAATACATTGGGAAAAATATAAGTGTGGATTTGAAAAAATAAATTCTGTGTAAAATAATGTATTTTTACAAAGTATTTTATTTTATTGAAGAAATTTCAAATAGAGAACATCAAAGCAAAACAGAATAGTAGTGTATAATAAATTATACAAAGAATTGTCAAACAATGAAATGTGTCACATGTAAAATATCGAATCATGGTATGGTGCACCACGATCTGTCAGAGAAAAAAATAATGGTAATAATTTCCATAGGAAAATATTTCATCGTGAAAATTACACCATCGATGTTAAATAACAAGCGTCTTCTTTTGTTTAATTCTTTCTGGCTTTTCGGAACCGCATACGAAATAAATCGTTTTTTTTTTTTACAGCATGAAATACTTTCCATGTGTATGAAATAAATTAGCTGTTTTTTTACAGCATGAAATATTTCCAACAGATAAATGAGTGAGTACAAACTCACTGATTTCTTTATAATATAAATGAACAAATGGTTGTATGATAAATTATTAAGCATGAATGTCTTCCTTAGCGCAATTCAGGAATTATATCATGGATTGAAACAGAAAACCATCAAATTATTAATTATATTAATAACCATTTTTCCTATTAAGATAGTAACAAGACACTTGAAACTCCAAAACCAAAACGGACGAGAAAGGAATTCAGGAAATCAAGTTTTGAATATAACTGACAATGTGTTCTTGGGAATTGTATTTTTAAGTACGTAATAAAACCCGTAAAACTACTACATTATTGGTCAGTTTATTTCTGATTTCAGAAGGAAAATATTTATTGGTAAATTTTATCCAACAAGAAGTTTTTTTTTCCATTATACTGGTCTTCCAAGTTTACGAATGATATTTCAGAGATTATTTCACAGTGAAAATTTATCCAGACATTTTTTCACAATGAAATTTTTGCAGTAATGTTTTTCATAGCCTTGGAAAAAATATGCCAGAAAAATACTTCTGGTATTTTTAGGGGAGATAATCTTTGATATTCGTTGGAAAATAATTTATCAAGGAAGAAAAAAATATGTTTGAAAGATGTTATGAAAACAATTGAACCTAGATTTGCTTTCATTAATTGACTCCCCCTTGTCATCTTACATGTATTCCTTTTTAAAATCAGATGATTGTCCCTAATTATGATTCCAAAACTAAAAGTGGTTTTTACCTATTTTTTGGTGTAAGACATACAGAATTAAATAAACATGCTCCTTGAAGTATTTGTTAAAAGCCAACTTTTTGTGTTCCTGTTTTGAAGTGAGTCACTATAGCAGTATTATCCTATTCAAATGAAATAACACCAGTTATTCAGATAATTCATAGGCACTCTTATTTCGAAAAACTAACTATATATGTTTTTTCCTTGTGCATGTGTGTAATATTTATGAAATTGATCACTTTCCAAATAAATATTTAAGACCTCTTAAGCACAAATTATGTTGTTCATTGCCACAGTACACAATGTTTAGTTGTTCCCTGAATGAGATTATTAATTGCCTATGCTTGTCACCTATAGTATTAAGATGAAAATGATGCATACAGGTAACAATATGCATATTTATCTCATGTCCCATTATGCAATAATTCCAGTGTTATTTTTAAAACATCAAATGCAGTCATTTCATTGGCTAACAGCAACTTCCGGTAAAAATTTATAACTTGATAAATTACTTTCATTAAGTTGTGCGTATGAATACAGATGCATGCAATATAGTGCATGAGGAAAATTTTAATTTCAAATGGAAAACGTCATATTTCGGCATTACTTTGGAATTAATTAGTAATAAATGTTATTTTTACAGAATTTATCAATGTATAAACTCGGGCTTATAACTAACAAACTTTGCATAAAGTGTGAGTGATAAGCCCAAGTTTACAAATTGATAAATTCCATCAAAATAACCTTTATTACTATAATAACAAGGACATAGCCGTGTAAGAAATCAGTGGAGATAATGAATATAAAATTTGAAAGAGGTCAGTTTGTTTAATTTTTCTTACAGAGTGTGGGAAATGCAGGATGAAAGTGACAAGATGTAGACTTAACCGTTTTATGAAGTTGAGTCTAGCTGCTGTTTTGATTGTTGCAGTAATAATGTGTCTGTCAAACATTGCTGGTATTATGACCATAAGATGTTCAAATGAAGATTCCCTTAAAACTCTAGAACATCTAGTGAGTATATTGTTTATTATACATTGTATATACAAATTTGGTCCATGGTGAATGTTGATGGTGAAGGTGGTGGGAAATAGAAAATGTGATCATCCATTAATTTACCTGCTTTCTTTTTTATGAATCAGCTGGTACAGATTGTTTAATAATTAGAAAGATATATTGAAAAACTCGAGACATATCTGAGTTAGTTAGACCAAAAATTTGATGGAATTGAAATTTATTGTCCAGTTTCAAAATGAGTTATCTCCCAACTTGCACCAATTGTGACTTGCTTCTGTTACTAAAAATTATTTTTGAAAAAACAAAAATATACTTAAAGACATCTGCAACGACAGGCCTGTTTCGGAGCAATCATTGATGGTCTATGACCGTTACTAACTGCAAAAAAATTGAATTCCTGAAAAAATATATTTAAAGATATTCCCTGAAATTACTTATGTTTAACCAGTTGAAACTAAACTGATTTTTTTTTCTAACCTAGTAGATATGAGTAGATGACTCATCTACATGATAAACCTTCAATTTACATCTACAAAGAAACTTGCTTGATGAGTTTAGCTTACTAATGAATTCATATCACTATAATTATGAGTAGAAGGGTTTTCTTTATGCCTGTGATCATGTACCAGTATGGAATGAAAAAATGTAGAAACACAAATTTGAACCTATGATATCAGAAATAAACATCCACTTGTTAAAGCTTAATAAGGAAAGAAATTGAGGTTAATAACCTAAAAACATCAATCAAATTATACACATAAAGTGTATGTTGTCTCATCAATCTGGCTTCTTTGACACATAAGACAATTGACAATTGCAGTTTGAGTTTTTGAGATTTTATTGTTTTGATGGCCATGGAGTTAGTTCAAGAATTTGAGAAATTGGTGTTCAAAAACTGAGAGTTCAAATACATAGAAATAACTTTAAAAATTTCATACTTCCATAATTGTTCAAGAAATCCATGATATTTGAGCAGGTCATGCACAAACCACTGATATTCTATTGTACAAAATTTTGTTCATGATGTAAAACCAACTCACTTAGCCAACACCAATGAACAAAACATGTGGGTGGTGGACATCAGCTTTGTTATGTATGTTTTTGTACATTCATATGTATTGTTATTAAATGTTCAGACACCACAAGAAAAAAAATGGTTATATGCATGCTTTTTATAACAAAAAATAAGTAGGGAAGCAACCATTTTAATTTTAGGGGAAAGGGACAAAGTAGTGAATTTGAACTCAGAATCTGTATTTAATTTCTATTATATAATATACATTCATTATTATTTTTTACAGCATCGTATGACTAAAAAAAATTCATGTTCTAGTGCGTTCAAAATCAACAATTATTTTATTCTGGCATAATGCTGAATTCAGAGGTATAGTGGTTTTATGTATGATAATTTTGATCCTGTCAGATTTTTCAAATTTCCTGTACGTTCCCTTCCTAAAATGTAAATAGTTGCTCCACAGAACAGACACTGAATGGTATGCATGTGTGGTAACATAATGGTAATTGTGTATGCCCTTTTTGTGGAATTTTTTTCAGGACCATGCAGAATGAGAGTTATAAGATGCAGGTTACATCGGCTGATTAAGACATCTGTAGCTGCTGTATTGATTATAACATTTATATATATAATAAACATAGCCGTCATTACTGTTCAAGAAAATAGGTGCTCTAATGAAGAATCTCAGAAAATAATAGAACAGTTAGTGAGTATCTGTATAACCTGAACACTATAAAACTTGCAGAATATGCTACCATTATATTGGATGTAAAGGTCTCTCACACTTAAATACCCAGTTAAAAGAGCTCAAGTAATCCAAGATTAAAGAAGTGAAAAAGCTTTATAAGACATCCTTTACATAGCAATGTCAGTAAATGCCAGGTGGAGCAGGGGGAAGTTATTTTAAAACTGGATTCCGCTTCTTTACAACCTTTTCCAGCCTATTTTGGGACCACTATACCGTAAACAAACTGTGGTTTCTGCCCAGTGGCACCACTAGTGTTTACTGACATTGCTACTTTACATGTACATGTACCTACATCATGGTATTTAGAGATTGCTCTGACATCCCACGGCCCCAGCATATCACAAAAAAGGCTATCAGGTGTCAGAGCAATCTCAGACTAAATGGTATTTAAAATTGTGTACAAAAATAATATTGTAAGATTTTTATGTCACTGAAATCAAACCTAAATAAACAGCAATAAGTAATAAGGGATGACAGTTTTTCGATAATTTATAACATACATGTATATGCTTTGTTTTAGGACTTGTGAGAATTTTTTTTATTTGAGATGACCTTTTGGAAATTTGTTTTAAGTTACTGTAAATTCGGAAATTATTGAGATGTTTTTATTATTGTGAAAAATGCGACAGGGTTGTAACCGCAATAATTTAAACTCGCATTTTGGAATTTTTTATATGAATGAAGCAGGATTTTTCTCAGTATCTCAAAAATTAAAATCGCATTTCGTCTAAAATCACAAAATCGCAATAATAAATGCACGCAATAATTTCTGAATTTACAGTATTTAACTGTCGAGATATATCTTACTGACTCCATCCACAGGATATATTTCTTGATTCTTGATGTTGAAAGAAAGCACAAAATCACAAGTATGTAACCAAACAAAATCCAGAGATCACAAAATGGTCTAAAAGGGTTGAAAAGCACACCATGCTGCAATTTATGAGTAGTTATGTCCAGCAGTACAATATCATGTCAGAATATCAATGAATAAACTTAATAGGTAACTGAGACAAAGACATTCATGACCATACTTTCCTGACTTTGGACAGGTGCATAAAATGCATCAGGGTTAAATCCCTGTAGTTTTATTAGTTCGCCTCAACAAAGTTGAAGGGGACTAATGGAGTACCCCCGGCGTGCACGTCCACTGCCAGTTTTCAGTTACTAATTGACATAGGGTCATCTATTTTTGTGTGCAGGTGCACATTGAAGAGACAGACCATGTGACGTAAGATGGATGTCACATGAAGCATATTACGTGATTGACTGGCTTTTAAGTTTTACGTCAGAGTTCAGTTCTCTGATACCAAGGGACTTACAATCATATTGCTTAGCGTCAGGGTGCATCTCGGGGAATAACACCGCCTCCCACCAGAATGAGGTCACTCTGAACTACTTATCGTGCATCATTGACTAAGGTTAAGTTTTACGTCCAAGTTCAGTTCTCCGATACCAAGGGACCTACAATCATATTACTTAGTGTCAGGGTGCATCTTGGGGAGTAACAGCCTCCCACCTAAATTAGATCACTCTGACTAATTTATTACGCTTCATTGACTTAGGTAAAGTTTTACATCCGAGTTCAGTTCTCCTATACCAAGGGACCTACAATCATATTACATTTTGTACTTGTTGTAAGGGTGCATTCCTGGAAGCAACACAACTTCCCACCAAAATTAGGTCACTCTGACCTGCATATCGCGCTTCATTGACTTAGGTTAAGTTTTACGTCCAAGTTCAGTTCTCTGATACCAAGGGACCTACAATCATATTACTTGATGTCAGGGTGCATCTAAAGAAACAACACAGCTTTCCACCAAAATTAGGTCACTCTGACCTATGTATCACGCTTCATTGACTTAGGTTAAGTTTTACGTCCGAGTTCAGTTCTCTGATATCAAGCAACCTACAATCATATTACTTGGTGTGAGGATGCATCTCGCGAAATAACACAGCCTTCCACCAAAATAAGGTAATTCTGACCTACTTTAATCGCACTTCATTAAAAGGTTAAGTTTTACATCCGAGTTCAGTTCTCTGATACAAAACATATTACTTGCTGTAAGGGTGCATCTTGGGGAGCTACACAGCCACACACCAAGGCGAACTTTGTTATATTAGATTTCTAGTTTTTATTCAGTATAAAGTTTGTTTGTCTTTTGTATTTTATTCTATTGTTTGTGTATTTTTTCAGTGTGAAGATTATGTTAATCATAAAGTAGAAGGTACATTATGTGATTCAATCTGCTATTCAAGAAGTATAATCTTCCAGAAATGTGCTAATTATAAAGCAGGTAAAAAAGTTCTTTTGGCTGAATGCCAAGGAGTATGTGAAAAAGAAAAAACTGTCATGGCTGCCATTAAAGCAAAATCCAGAGAAGGACGTCCAATGGGACCACTTCAATTAGAAATAAATAGGAATAAAAGTCTCACTAGTGAAAGTGTTAACATATTAGAAAAAATCATAAATGATATGACTTACTCCTTTGCCCATGTTAAACTTGGGAATATCCAAGATATATTCAGGAAATTACTGAATATTGATTTTGAATCTTTTTTAAAACATTCAAAATATCCTGGCGCTGATGTAGTAGCTGTTGAAAGTCTGTGGAATTTAATAAATCAAGATGAATTTTTATTTATGACTGTAAACAAAGATAGCCATTTTGTACCCCAAATTTATGGAACCTGTGGCAGATTTTACATGATGGAATATGCTCCACCTGGAGAGAAACTTAATCCAATGCCAAGTATATTTGCTAAGAAGAAAGGTAGCTGGAAAGAACGGGCAGAAATTGCTTTACAGATACTAGACATATGTCAGTCATTAGACATAGATTTTCATGAACCATTACATTTCTGTGATGTAAAGGAGGAGAATTTTGGAATAAATTCTCATAATCAAGTTAAAATTATAGATACTGATTCGTTATTTTATGACACCTCAATGATGAAAGACTTAGCCGATCCAGAATGTAAGACTCACGAAGACTGTGATTTCTTTGATTGCAGAGGCTGGTGTGACATAAAGAAGGGAAAATGTCTCGCAAAAAGGACCAACAATAATTTACAAGTAATGTTTTTCTAACATTATGTATACTTTATAAATTTGCCGTAATTTTTCTTCAAATATTTTATGAAGACAACTTTTTCCAATACTTCGCAGAGTAGACTAGGAAATTAGATCATTAACCTACTAATGCTCCTGATGATATGCACTCAGTTTAGACCCTTACCGACGATGGTTGCCAGTTTTCCTGACATAGGTGTGTGTTTCCCCTCCATTAAAAAATAGCCAACACAGTATGGCTACAGTGCTGATAATGTTAACAAAAAGAAATGAACACAAAAATTGACAAAAAGAAATGAACTCAAAAATTGACTAAGTCCATCCTTTTTTGTTTTGAAAATTGTATTTTTCATCTAAAGTTTGCTTGAATTTAAAATTTGAATTAAAAAATTATTGAAAAACAGAACATTGATTTTGGCTGCAGTATTTAATTTTTCCAATATTTTTCTTTTAATATTTATGAATAATGAAATATTTCGCGTAAAGAGAATTTTTACTGATGAGGAAAAAGTGCAAAGCTTTTGAAAATTGAATACATATATGGTTCTTATGTTTTACTTTAATTTCAGAATATTTGTGAAGATATATTCCTGCCAAGAGCACAGAATTTTTACAGTGGTCTTCTGTACAACCCTCCCGACAAGATAGCATTGGAACTTAAACAGTTGTTAGAAGACTGTGCTTATCCTAATAAAAATAAAGGGGAAATTGTAAGAACACCTACACCTAAAGACATTTTCTGGAAACTCAATGATTTATTGAAATATGGTAGGAAAATTAGATGATAAAGAATTAATGTATGTTCTATACATGTATTACGTCTCAATTCATCTATTATATACATTTATCTATACATATTGATCTGTTTGGAGTATGAAATCTGAATGTTATATACGGTAGCTAGTCATACATAGTCTGAATTATTATACTTCATGCTTGAAACTACTTTGATATTTGGTACATTAATAATTCGCATATAAATTCCAACCTATCCGGTAAATACGGCATATGAACTACAGTAATATGTCCATGTGTATATGTCGCATGAGCTTTTGTGTACATTTATCCGAAAAATACTGCATATGAACTACAGTAATATGTCCATGTGCGGCTTTATATATCATGTGAGTTTTTGTGTACATTTACGTTTACAAGAATAGAGCGCTTTTCTTAAATATTTACAGTAATAAATGTCTCTGTCAGCG
Source organism: Mytilisepta virgata (assembly GCA_028015205.1). Classification (NCBI taxonomy): domain Eukaryota; kingdom Metazoa; phylum Mollusca; class Bivalvia; order Mytilida; family Mytilidae; genus Mytilisepta; species Mytilisepta virgata. Next base: position 47,853,365 of record CM051521.1, on the reverse strand, counting down.
ATGCGCTTTTTTACATGAGAAAAGTGAATTACTTTTAAGTTAGATGAATTATTTGCATGAAGTATAATAATCACAATATTAGGGTCTTGTGACGGTTATATGCGAAATATTTGCCAGGACTGCGTGACATATTAGCTCACGTGAAGCGGAGGGTAATCTGTCACTCAGACCTGGCAAATATTTCGCATATAACCGTCACAAGACCCTAATATTAAGTAATTATATAATTATATGTCCTTGCTCTCATTATTTTTTATTCGAAAACTCATGTTAACGCAATATTTTTAAAATTTTATCAGCATTATTTGTATTTGTTGTAAATTATTTAATTTTATGAATAAGCTATTTTTTATGCATTCCTTATATATACAATTTACGTTAAACATTTTGTACAATTTTGATCATTTTGAGTATTTTATGAAGTTAAAATGTATTACTTTTGTATGTTAAATGCAAAAACATATACTAAATCATATTTATGAATATTCAGGTTTAGTCCACTAGTACCTGATCTTGAGTGCCACTTTGCCAACCTTCTTGGTTGCCAGTCCCATCAAAGGTATCCAGTGGGCCAGTTGGTTTAATAATTTGAAATATCTATATAACATGAGTACTAACTGGATATTTTAAATCTAATATATTTAAATAAATTGTCTAAACTCACTAAATGAGAGTTTCCTGTGATGTGCAAATATTGTTTTTAGGGCAAATTTCCTCTGACCTGCATCTCTCTATGTTTTTGGGACAAAGTTCCTCTACCTGCATTTCATTTTGTTATTCGAGTGAATGTTCTCTGAACTGCACCTCATTTTGTTTGTAATGGGGAGGGGGGATTTCATCTTAACTGCATTTTTCCTTGTTTTCAAAAGATTATGATGAAAGTCTTAAATAAGACATGGACCAGCATGCCATGTGGGCATTTCCTTGCCTATGTGCACTTCCAGTTTTTTTTTAACTTTACTTAATATGTGCATGCAAATATAGTTCTGTATTTCACATGTTTTAAACAATGCAGAAGAATTTCAAAACCATTGATAGAGAGAGACAAAATTTAAAAACCATACTGATTCCTCTGTTTGTCTATTGGGAACGTGTTTGACATCTGACCATATGACTTAAATCTTTTGAAATAGAGGAATCAAACAAGAAAAATTCAGATTAAGGTAGGAGGTAACTAAATCTCTAAATTATGGATTTTCTTGAAATTTTAAGTGCAGCTAGAATAAAACTGCATCTAAATATCAATAAGGTTGATTTAAAATTCATAAAATAAAGGTCTTTTACTGTATATTTCGTATAAAAACTACCGAAAATAATTAATAATTTCAGTTTAAGTCGTAATTTCGCAAAAACTAATCCCTAGAATTTTCTATACGTTACGCTTATTTTGGCTTTTTGACACTTATTTTCACTCTTCATATAGGAATAAATGTAATATACTAAAAAAGGAATCTGGTATCCCCTAATAAATTTTATATCAATAAAAAGAAAATCTCAAGGGCAATAATACACCATTTTTAAAAAAAATTCTAGGGACTGAATTTTGAGAAGTCATAATTTAATAAAGTCTAAATATTTGACTTTTTGTAGCGATATCTATGTGCATTCTATGAATTTACACATCTGTTTGCGAAAACTTGAAACACCATATTTCGGGAAGTATTAAAGGGACAATACATTATCTTTTTATATTGAGATGCAGTTCAACATACTCTAGCTGCATGCTAAATTTTATAAAAATCTAAAATATAGGCCAATTAGGTACCTTCTACCTTAAAAAGAGAATGATGAAAACAGATTATTTTTCTTCAATTATTTTCAAGTATGAAAAATTTGTTTGTCTGTTGTGCACATTGCTATCCTTTCCATGCCTGGGATCCATGCTTTACCTATTACAGTAACTAATGTGGATCACATGATACTTTATTGTTTACACACAATATGACAGGTCTCTCGATAAAATGTGAATATATAAAAAAAAAAAAAAAACATTATTACATTTGTATTATGTTACTACATACACAAACTGTATCTGTCATCAATGGTAATACTCTAAAATGGACTAAATTTATCTGCATTAGTGGTAAAACAGATATTTAGTAGAGCAAAAGTTTTCTTCAAATTTTGTTATTTTGTCTCTACTGAAAGCACAGTCAGGATATCTTATAACATGTTTTATGTCAATCCAATCTTTCCATCAGCACTTTGATTTCGGGCACATTTCCTCTTAATTGCACCACTCTTTGAATTTGGGGGAATTTTCTCTGAACTGCACCTGTCCTTGGTTTTAAAGTGAATTTCTTTGACCCACTTTTCTCATTGTTTTTAGAATGGACATTGATTTAATGACAAATCAGTATTCAAGGTGCACTCAAACAAAATATAGAAAATTAATCATTGTGGAACTATAGAAATTATATTTTTAAATCATGTAAACAAACAGGAGTTACTTCAATGTATTGATTTTGGCAATTTTCAGTGTAAAAATGAACCATCATCCAAGCATCCATAGGATGTGATGGATGATGGACATTCTATAAGGAAGCCGGAGGCTTCGTGGGTTAAAGATGAATATCTTATTCTGTAGGCTAGATACGACCTTTTATTATAGGTGAGTGATTTTAAACCTTCACCTTACCAAACCACCCATGCATGAGTATATAAACCTGCGCAGACCGAGCATCTGCCTCAATTTGAAGTCCAAAAACTCATTTAATTGATGAAAATGATGGGTGGGAATACAATCTCTGGGCGGGTCTTTCACCCGCAAAGCCTCCGGCTTCCATATAGAGATATTAAATTTACTGAAATCAACATTCGAATCTCTTTCAAATTCGTCTTCGTCAAACTCTAATACCGGTCTGTTCAACTTTTCATTACATTCATGAATGTTAAAAATTTTTAACAATTTTTTCTCTGATTAACTTGTACTCTTCCAATGAGCTTTTAGATAACTTCGGAAATATTAAATCAGAAGATTCTTCTATGTGCTTATGCTTTGCAGGCGCTTTCCCTTTTTTATTCTGTCCTCTGGTCCCTTTCCTGGGCCCCTTTGGACACTGTTGATTCCATTTGTTTACTTTCGTGAGATTTCCTTTTCTTCACGGATTCTGTGTCATTTGTCACAGAACTTATCTTTCTTTTCTTCGGTTCCGAGTTGGCCACTGATTCAGTGATGGTAGAGAAACCTGAGAAACTACCTTCTTCGCCTGAAGCGAACAGTGACATTATGTCCTCTGGTAGTGAATTTTTTGTAGCATGCTCCGAGTCGAAGTCTTCACTGGAACTGCAAGACATTGAACACGGTTTGTGTTTGCTGATTCAGCACTTTGTAATGTCGTTCTAGCCTTAGAAAAAAATGAAGCAGATGTTCGGTCTGTGCAGGTTTATATACTCATGCATGGGTGGTTTGGTAAGGTGAAGGTTTAAAATCACTCACCTGTAAAAAAAGGTCGTATCTAGCCTACAGAATAAGATATTCATCTTTAACCAAGAAGCTGAAGGCTTCTGTAATAGAATGTCAATTTTATATACACTGGAGAATGCTGTATTTATACTTTTCCTAGGTAAATTTTTTATTGATAAGCTTTAATTTGCATTTATTCTTTGTTTTTTATATAGATATCACCTATATAACTAATTGTCAATATAATTGTAATTATCAACTTTTTGTTTTAGGCTCAAAGCAAGCAAGAAATGATTTGGTTTACTGCCCATTTTTCCAGTAGTTTTTCACCTTTTTCAATCATAGACCTAATATTTTTTTCTGTCCCTTATTTATACACATGCAATGTACAGAAAATCACTAGGGTACTGTTTCACTAAGATCTTAACTTGTATATATTCAAAGGATTTACAATCAGTCGTAACTCTTACAACCTTTAGTGAAACAGTAACCAGGCCCCTGTAAGTTGTTATATGGCAATCATAACAAATTCTAGTTATAATCCTGATTTTTTGTTTGAAAAAGAGGAATGGTAAATATATACATGTACACAATGTATATATAACAGTATTGTGGATTCATTATATTTGGTTGTATAACATTTTTTTATGGGTCTCATGGCAAAGATTTACAACGAAATGCATAATTCATAATGTGTTAAAAAGACACAATCACATAATTTCTTACATAATTGAATAATCCATTTTAATAACTTCGAAAAAAGGGAAAAATAATATAAAATGTGGCATTAATGTTATCTTTTAATTCTTTCATGATGAAATATAAAAGTTACTGTCTATAAACCTTAGATCTCGGAATGGATTTTTTTTCATTTTGAAAGTTTAAATGTTAGAATTTTTGGATGATTTTTGTCGGTCAGTTAACCCAAATGAGTCGTCCAAGAAAACATAAAAAACTTTAAATTGTCTACAAATGTTATATTTTTAGCTGCAAATTTAACTTTGAATGGGGAATTTTAAATGGAAAAATTATTGCACTCAAAAAGAGGAAAAAATTTAAAATTTGAAATGACTAACTCAGAACTGTCTTAAAATTTGCAAAACTATTATTTGTGTATATTTGGTGCAACCCGATGATGAAATACTTAATGTAAGAAAATCTCAGAGGAAGATTTATCTCCCTTTTGCATTGAAAATTCAAAATATTTTTGTTTTTCTTGAAGACATGATTGAACAAAACCAGGTAAGTTCAGTAGTTTTTATTTACAACTTAGCTAACTGCATCTTTCTGTAGTAAGACGATTTAAAATGATTAAGGTATTAAAATTCGGAAAAATTCATTCTGTGAACTGAGGTTTACAGACAGTAGTACAGAACAACACTGAATCGAACATTTTAATTCAATGAAAATTTTAAAATGCCCATATTCAGTACTGTAAATAGTAAAAATATGAATCTTCTTAGTTAAACATTATATGATCTAAGGACAACTTCCTGATATGGTATCAGGTAGAAGTCATGCAGATAATGTAAGAATTATCCTAAGAATGCAATATTAAAGAGTTTCAAGAGAAAAGCACTTTTTGTTATACCAAACATTTGATATTTATTCATTACCCCAGTTTTCACAGAAAAAATTCAGTCATTCTTATGATGGAACATAGTCGGAAACGCACGGCCGGTCGCGCTTCCGCTTTGCTACACTTACCGACCGTGGGTTTCCGACGATGATGATGGAAATGGAATGATAAAATCAAATTCAAATAGCCAAGGCACTTATTAACTACTTGATCAAATATCAGTAAGGGCATTCAGTAGTACAGTAGATTCAACTTAATTGCAAACTTGTTAATTGCAAAATAAGTTCAAACACCAATCCATTCCCAATGGGGAATCAATGTTAAATATATCTGTTAATTGCAAAGCAGTTTATAACAAATTCCTGTTCATTGCAAAGAAAAGTTTAGCACAAATGTGTAACAGTTTATTGCAAATATTTGCAATAAAAGTTGAAAATTTCTCATTTCAGAACAGTTCTGTCCTTCATACACACTTATTTTTCGATGTTTCAATTTCAGTAAAAATTGTTCTCAAATGCTGTTTGTCTATTTTGTTCTTGAAACTTTAATTAATGAAAGTTTTAACATCTTAATCCTTGTGTTCCAAGATCAAACTAACGATTGAAAACTTTGTCAGTTATTTTGTCCACAAATTTTAAATAATCAAGAATTATGAGTTCAGAAAAAATTAATCATGAACTTAATAGATCAAAGAAATAATAACATTGTCTGACCACCAATTTATGTTTAACAACTTAAAAAATGAAGTAAACAAATCTTATATAAATACTAATTTATGAAAAGGGCAACCTACTTTGGCTTAATAGTACATGTATAGGAGAATAGCAGAATGGCTATTTACCTATTTTTACCCATCTCTGTTTTTACTTTTCTAGCAATTTACTTTATAGTAAAATTAAATAAACTGAGAAAAAATAATTATATTTCTACTGCAGAAGTTTATTCAGTAAATACAACTCATATTAGTATATGTAAAACCCAAAGAAAACAATTTATTTTTGACAGAGGGTTGTCATCTATTTGGTATTTCCTGTCCGGAAAGCTTTTCTTTTAATGCAAATTCCTGTTATTTTCAAATTTCCTCTGGCAAACAGACTTTGCAATTAACAGGAATCCACTGTATGCACAAATATATAGAATTTATTTTTACCCCTTCCCACCCAATCTCTCTCTTCTCAAGTTTTCTATATATCTTTTAGAAATTTTTTAACGGGATATTGTGTGAAGCTATTCTGTTTTTGTGATTCTAATGAACATTGGACAGATTGTAAGATTTTCTCAAATTAATAATTTTATATAGTACAAAAGTATAATGTTATATCATGTAAACAATTGATTTTAGGCAATTTTCAATGTAAAATATCTGAATGATATATTCTTTTAAAACTTTAAAGCAAAGATAATTTCTGTATCAAATTACAGCTCCTGAATGAATGGCATGATTGAAATAAAATGTGACTGCAGAAATTTATTTGTTTTCTCTTAAGCTAAATGCAATATGAGTAATAGGTCACTAACACTTGAAATAATAATGGTTTACTTCTCTATAGGATGTCTTTTCCCTAACAGTAGAGTAATTTTATGACGAATCTATTTTCTAATGAAAGTCCCCCTCCTTATATGTATAAACCCTTATTAACAATTTTTTTGATTTCTCATGTTTCCAGGATAGCACATACTATATTTCACAGATTTTGAGCTTTTCCACATGAAAAAGGTCTTGTAAATACTTCAGACATCTTTTAAATGAATTGTAGCTTTACTTAAAATTTAGTTAACATTTTGAAATACAGAAGGAAGCAAAATTTTGGAAGTTCCACCTGCCAAACAACATCACAGTTAATTTTTAATTGATAAAAACTAGTTTTTGTCACAAAGTACAATGGATTACACACCGAAAATTTGAAACTTCTTTTGACAGTATTAAAATATTCGAGGCTACCCCCATATACACAAACAAATAGTGTTGTCTTCTTTAAAAAAGTAATGAAAAAGAGAAATTTAAAGAAAAGAAATAAAACAACTTCACATTCTATTATAGATCTTTTTTTAAAGGAACCTTTACTTGGACACAGATAAAAATGTATTGAATGTGAATTGGTTGCAGTGGTCTTCTTTACTGAGTCTTTTAATTGTAATTTTTGTGAATTTATATTTTTGTTAATTTACTGCTATAAGTTGTTCTCTAGTGTAGGTGTAGTTTAAAATAATTACCGCTGTTTCTTCTGGCTATGTGCAATTTATCATAACAAAAAAAGGAGGGAAAAAAACATTTTAAGTCTTTTAAAGATGGCCACCAGCGGGGAAATTAGTTTAACATAGGACCCTACACGAAATACATAAAAAAATCTTCTGGAAATCTGTTGAATGGATTGAAACCAAACATGGCATGAATGCTACTTATGAGGTGACCAAGTGTTGTTACTTTGTTGCCAATCCGTTATCCAAGATGGCCACCAGCAGGGGACTTAGTTTAACATAAGACCCTATAGGAAATACATACAAAAATCTTCTAGATAACTACTGAATGGATTGAAACCGAACATAGAATGAATGTTCCTTATGAGCTGCTTACCAAGTGCTGTTACTTTGGTGCTAATCTGTCATCCAAAATAGCGGCCAACGGAAGACTTAGTTTAACATAGACCCTATGGGAAAACATACAAACGGTGTCTTCTTGAAATTACTGAATGGATTGAAACCGAACATGGCATGGATGTTAATCTCAAGGTCCTCAATGAACAAATGGAAATATCAGGTGAACGATACATGCTCCTGGGAGCCTCTGGTTAAAATTTTCTTTACGTCTTTGGTATTTATTTTTTGCCCCTTATAAAAGCATTTGAGGAGGTTTTTGTCCTAGATTTTTAGCAGAAGATTCAATTATTTAATGATTTAAAAGTTTGAGTGAGCCTACATAAGTAAAGAGTGGTGAATTGGTCAGATGAAAAGTGTCAATGTTTAGGTTGTTGGCTGCTGTCTGCATGAATTCTGATGCCCGTAGGAGATATTTTGTTCAACTATTTTTAATGTAAATATTATGACAGGAAGTATACGTTCAACATTAGAAAAAAATCTTTCATAGGGTTCTATGTTAAACTTTGTTCAGCTGTGGCAGCCATCCAGGTCATCAGAATCATCATATATAATTCTAAAAGGTCATTGCTGCCAAGTTTAGTTCCAATTAGTATAGTGTTTTCAGAGAAGATATTCCTATGAGGTCCTATGTGAAACTAATTCCAACCGGCTTTGATGTTACAGCCAAGATTGTCTTAAAAGTGAATTTTCTCATTAAGTCCTACGTTTTTCTGTGGTTTGCAGTCCGGGTTATAGGATACAATTCTAATGAGGACCATCTAAGCACCATTGCTACCAATTTGAGTTCTAGTTGGATTAGTGGTTCAAGACAACACTAATGTTAAGTGAATTTTCCCACAAGGTCTTATATTAAAGTTCGGTTGTGACGGACAACTTGATTGGCGGTCTAGGTTATGGGATATAATTCTGAAAGGGGACCATTTAAAGACCATTGCTATCAAGTTTTGTTCATATTGGTTCAGTGGTTATACAGAGAAGAAGATTAACTTATAAAATTTCACTGACGGCAATAGCAATAGGATACATGGTCCAGAAAGAATAATTTTAATAGTATTTTTTAAGTTGCGCGATGAAAAATGACAGGCTTACAGATCACGTCCTCGCCATCACATTAAAATATTTGCTTATTCTTTGTGTGCCTTGTTATTGTACATAGTGGTTATGATTTGAATTGACTGGTACATTATAACGGTATCTGTTAGATTTCATTCTGTGTATTAAATGTTTACTACCACTGAGTGCTGCTGGTGAACTGCAAGTCCCCCATTACTTCGGCTACGATTTTATATACTAGTGTTGAAATTATCAGTTGTGAATTTTGAAATTTTGGGTTTAAAGTAGGGTTTCAACCAACTAGGGCAAAGTTGATCTTACTTTGGTTTGGCTCAACTGTTTGGACCCGTTTTATTGTATTGCTCACAATGTTTTTTTGGTCACGAGCATATCTGATGGTGTACGCAAGGAATTTATGAATCTGAGTTTATTTGTTGATGTTGATGTACTTCCCACCTTAGTCCACCATTTACACAGATATGACATGACACTAAGTCTTGCTTTTACAGTGGTGGTGGGGGGGGGGGGGTGTCTTTGAGACGAAGGACACAGATAAGACACTTTTATATTTTGTTTACTTCCAAGAACAGCTGAAAATAGGCAGGACCGTTTAATAATTACAGTGATCAACATTAATTTTCACTGAGACCTTTATTTTTCGAAAATCTATCATGTATTTTAACTATTTTTCTCGTTGTTTAATCATTGTAATCGTGATTGTGGAATTTACTTAATCTTTTCATCTCTTTCTGTAACAATTTTGTGAAATTAATGTAAACTTCCTGAGTGGCATTATTCCAGACACCAAAGAAATCACCCTTCTGATCAAGAATTACACAGTCTTCAATTATCTGATGAAGTTCCATTACTATCTCTTTCGGGGGATTATATAACAGTCCTTCCTGCATGGTCCTCTGTTCTCCTCCAAAAAATATGTCTTCACACGTTTTCTACAAAATCAAGTATATTTTCATGCGTTTTGAATATAAGTAATGCACAATTATATAATAATGAAGACACTTAAAAGCGATTACTACACACAGGTATTTCTTATAAGTGGTGCTCGATTCCTAACAATATTTCTGTACAATATTGCCAAAGACGTATGCCGAACGCAACCCAGTCTAAAAAACCCTTGTTGAGGAAATGTGACTTTTCAACAAAAGAAATGGTTTTACTGTAGTAGATTTATTTCAAAGTTTATATAATGTCATGCATTTATAAAATTAAAGTAATATTTAAAATAAGCCCTAAATATCTCCATGGATTTGTTGTTGACTCAACCAACTGTGGCACAGGAATAATTTTCAGTCTAATCAATCAGATAACTTCCATGTTATTTCCAAACTAATTAGTACGGTAACTTGGGGTTAGGTTGCTAAAACCAGTGTATTTTACCATGTAACCATGGTAACGTCGAATGTACTTTTTAACAAAAGTACCTTGCATCCGGATGTATATTCTAACTAGGAAGGACAGTCGTGCTCTTGATATATATATCTGTAACGGTAAGCTTAATACTAAAATTTACGATAAGAGATGATTTTTCACTTCCTATTGTTAATTATCAGTTTTTAGATGGCGACGTTCCCTTGGCACCATCGTATGGTGTTTATATATCTCAGCTTGTTTGATTCGCTGATGTATGTAACAACGTATTTGATTTTAACGAAAGAAATTTCTGTATTACTGAAAAATTATTTCACCAGGGATTTCGATATCACACACTTGTCAAAACTTTTACTAGATTTTATCATCGGTACAAGGATTACATTCGTAAATATAAATCAACGTGCAAACATCTTATATGTTCAGGTATTTCATATCCCATCTTTGATGGTAATATTCTATACAAAGCACAAAAATGTCGCCATTCACCTGAAAAGCTAATCAGACTTATCAGCAAGGGATATAGTTACGATACTGTTGTCCAGTCATTAAAGATGGGCATTTTTTTAGAATTAATATTGATTCACTCATAAGGTCTTTGCATCGGAAATAAACACATAAATTTAAAACCAGTTGTTGGCATGATACGGGTTATGTTCTTCTCGTATAATTTATGATGGCATGATACTAAAACCCTAACGGGAGGGATTGTGGCGGATTTTCTATATGGTATAGACATAATATTTCGATCAGTTTAATTGAGGTCCCGATCTGGCATGTCAGTAACTGCTAGTAGTCCATTGTTAATATATATTGATCATTGTCATTTTGCTTACTTTCTTCTGTTACCCTTTTAAACATCGGACTCGGACATCTTTTGAACTGAGTTTTACTGTGTGTATCGCTGTGTGTTTGTTTATTCCACATTGGCTAGATGTATCATGATGGGGAGGGTTGAGATCTCACAAAACATGTTTAACCCCGCCGCATTTTTGCGCCTGTCCCATTGTTCATTTTTATGTTTTGGAGTTTAGTGTGCCGTTTTTTTGCTGAACTATTATACATTATTTTTTAGGGGCTAGCTGAAGCCCGCCTCTGGGCGCGGATTTTCTCGCTGCGTTGGTCGGGTTGTTGTCTCTTTGACATATTCCCCGTTTCCATTCTCTATTCTATTTTATTTAAACGCTCATTTTCCGATGTATTAAAAACATGGGTAAATCATGAAACGATATATTTTGTAATATATTACACACACGAAACCGTTGTTAATATATTTGTAACATAATATGTCTTAATATATCTGTAACATATAAAATAATCATCAAGAGTGCGCCTTGCTTAATAACATCAAATGATCAGATTGCACTTGATGAACTTTACAAAACTGAGAAATAAAACTTGTACAGTCTCTCCGCTGTTACCCATTTTACACAATGTACATGATATATTCGTATTTTTTCCATTGCTTCACTACAGCTAGGGAAAGGCCTGAAACAACGGACTGCCATATATATTAAATCCCTACTCGCATACTTTCAGCTTTACTTGCCTAACGAATTAATTATTGCTTTGGTCTATGAAAGTACATATATTGGCTCTAATCACTATTTCAAAAATTTGTAACTTTTAATTTACCTGAAGGTTACTTTTCTGACGTCCCAGAACGCAATGTCCCATCGTTGCATTACACACAGCCGTGCAGTCAAAAAAGAAACAATCTTTATCTTCTTTGCATTTTGTGCCTTTCATGGCTGATTCGAGCGATTTACTAAAATATAAAGAGTCTGTATCTAATATTTTCACCTCGTTCTTAGCATTCATTCCAAAGATGTCTCCTGTCATGTCACAGAAATGCAAAGATTTGTGGAAGCCATTGTCTAGAAAGTATGAAATACTTAATATTCGAAGAGCAATATTTACTCTTTGTGCCCAATCTCCTTTCCATTTTGAAGGAAACTCTCCTGAAGTAATCAGTCGGTCTGTGATAACTGCTGGTGTGTATTCAGTGACGTAAAATCCACCACAAGTACCATAGAGCCTCGGGACAAAGTGAACGTCTTGGTTCATTGCCAGGAACCGAAATTCTTGCTGAGTGAGAAGACGCCACAAACTGTTCGCACGTGATGAAATGCCAACAGAATGGGGTGGATTATCAAATAAGGAACCGAACATTTTATTGAAAAGTTTTAGCCTATTAACGTGTCTTTTCAGTAGTTCTTTTGAATGAATAAAGTCGTCAATTTCAGCATCTGTTAAACTGAAACCGTATAGAGATGAGGTCTTATTTTGGAGATATTCTAAATCTAAAACAATCTGTTGAATCTGATTTTCGGGTAAAACATCATGAATTTTGTTTTCTGATTTAAGTACAGCCATGACTGTTTCACTTTGCTCACAAACGCCTGTACATTTTACAACGAGCACATCCTTATTGTCTCCACCCTTGGTGCAGTTTTGATAAACTATGTCATGAGAATAGCAAATCGTGTTGCATAAACTCCCATCAATTGTTCCACGACTGTATTCTTTGCACTGAAATAAATGTTAAAGTTGTTCCTATTACATGCAGCACGTGTAACCCAGTTATGGCAGTATTCGATTCAACATATAAAACAAATAACAATAAAAAAGCGACAAGATACAGACATAGCAGGGCCGTAAATTCCATAGAGGCGGAGGAGGCAGGTACCTCCCCTAACTTTTGAGCGAAATTTTTGTTTCATACATTTTAAGTTGAAATGGAAATTAAATGAGAAAGGGGCTATTGGCGTAGCTTCTATTATAAGGCAGTGAAAATTTTAATAAAAATGCATAATCTTTTTATAGTTTTAAAAAACTATACATAGTCTTTGTACACAGTTTTACTAAGCCATTTCAATTAAGATTCACCAAATAATTTAATCCGATAAAACCTTTATTTAATGTATACGTCTATAAGCGACAAAAGACCGATCATATAGGAAGCAGAAATGCTTAGACGCAGTTTACTCCCAAAAGAACCGACAACCAAGATCCATTATTTTGACAAAAAGGTGCTCAGCTTCCGAGCGCCTAGATAGCCCAGACACCCGCCTGCTATACTGCCTCCCCACCATTAAGGCCCTGAATATTGATTATTTCCCTAATATCATCTGTACATTTAATGAATATTTACCATTAACACGAATATTCATGCATTTATTGTCAATTTGCAATGTATTTCATACGTCTGGGCCGACGTCAGTGATTGATTTTTTGTCTAATATCATCTATGTTTTAATAAATATTTACTAGTAACGTAAACACGATTTTTGAGGCGTTTATTATCAATTTGCAATATCCGCGTTCAGATACTAAATTCTAAGACTAAAATGAGTGTTAATCCTGGTTTGACTCCTAGCCTTCCCCTCAAGTATTGGGTAGATTTGGTAATTTTCAGGTTTTTTGGGGAAATTTTTGACCTGTTCCTATGGTTACTCCGGCCACTTTCATTTCAAAACCTACATGCATATCCAGTTGTGTTCACTAACCCTCACATAAAGTTTCATTAAGATTGGATTATTGTCATTTTTGGTTACGTTTCCACGGCAACGGTAGCCAACTCCCAAATTCCAAGACCTAAATGCATACCCAGGCCTGACATCTAACAAAATCACATAAAGTTTCAGAAAGTTTGAGCAATTTCAATTATTGGGGTAATTTTTCGCTTTGGCAATAAGACTTGTGGGAATTCCAAGACTTGCTTTCGTATCTTGGTATGGTGCTCAACCATGCTACACAGTTCCATGACGCTTTCTGTAGGAAAAAAAGAAAACAATGGATGAGAGACAAAAACAATACGTCGTCTGGACTACTTAATGGAATAATTCATTACAATTTACGCTTACCATATAACTGATAATGTCACTGGAATCCTTGGAGGAACACGAGATATTATTGCCATGCAAATCAATCATGTATCCGATAGTAGTGTTCCGTTTTCCTGATTGTAAGTCCTTATGCAAACCATTGAATAGGTTACTCATAGTCATAAATACGATAATCACTAAGAGTATTAAGCAAGGTATTTTTCTCCTCAATAGTTTTGTGGTTTTTCTCCCTATACCTGAAATAAAATGTGGTAGCATGTTTTAATTGGCTGTTTATCTATCTGCAATTTCGTTTAAATGGGATTTGAAACGAAAGGCAAGGAACAATAAAATAAACTATTGGCCGGAAAAAAATAATTTGGTATCGCATCGGACTGGCACATTCTGGCAATTATACTTATAAAGTTTCTGGAGTTACACAGTTTTAGAGAGCAAACATTTTCTGGCAGCAGGATAAGAATGGTATTAAGCACAAAATTTTTCTCTATAGCCTTAATTTGTTTGTTTTTATGACCTTTTTAACCGTGCACATTGTTTTTGTGGAGCCTGCGACTTTAGTCGCAGAAAGCTCGACATAGGGATAAGTGATCCGGCGGCGGCGTTAGCTAACTTCTTAAAAGCTTTATATTTTAGAAGGTGGAAGGCCTGGATGCTTTATACTTTGTATATAGATGCCTTATGTTACGAAGTTTCCGTCTGTCATATGTACATTGTCCTTGTCCTCATTTTCATGGTTCAGTGGTTATAGTTAAGTTTTTGTGTTTTGGCCTGTTTTTCGAATACTGTACGCAGTAGGTCTACTATATTTGGTGTATGGAAGGATTGTAAGGTGTATATGTCCAACTGGCAGGTGTCATCTGACCTTGAACTCATTTTCATGGTTCAGTGGTTATAGTTAAGTTTTTGTGTTTTGGCCTGTTTTTCGAATACTGTATGCAATAGGTCTACTATATTTGGTGTATGGAAGGATTGTCAGGTGTGCATGTCCAACTGACATGTGTCATTTGACCTTGACCTCATTTTCATGGTTCAGTGGTTATAGTTAAGTTTTTGTGTTTTGGTATTTTTTATAAAAATATATGTAATAGGTAAACTATATTTGGTGTATGGAAATATTTTACGATGAACATGTCAGTCTGGCAGGTTTTATTTGACCTTGACCTTGACCTGATTTTCACAGTTTATTGTTCAATGTTAAGTTTTTTGGTTTGGACTATATTTGTTGAAAAATAAGCAATATGTCAACTATATTTGGTGTATTTACATGGCTCATTGCTCAATGCTATCTTCATTTAGCGAATAATAACCTATACAATTAGTATTATGAAGACACTATTATAGTTGTCTTCAACAGACCTGGCAGCAGCTTTAGCATTCATACAGGCATCAGCAGCATTGACACTATCTCATTATTTACAGCTTAAAATTTATAATGTTTGTCTGATAGCATTTACTTTCGTTAGAAATACACGACAGGCGAGACATTTTTGTGTGTCCACTCTTGTTTAAATTCATTCCAGTTTTTATTCCAGTACATGTCGGGTACCTTTTTTTATGCCATTTCCGCACACCCCTGTCAAAAATCCAGAGAGTTATCCCCCGGGATTCCACGATACAAAGTTTGATGCAATATATGTGGACATTAAGACACAGTCCGATACAAAGGGAAAATGAAAGCAATAATATTATAGTAAAAGTGAATTATTATATTACTATTTTAGTAACTAGTTTACACTCATTTTCTGTACTTACCCATATTTCTCTTTCCATATCAAACTTCCGCTAACAATGGGCCTAATGATCTATTGAATCGTTTCACGTTAGAAAAAAAGGCTATTGTTTCGAACTTTCTGTCAAATATTATTGAATTTTAAATGTCCGGACTACAAATTATGACGCTATATGGATAGGCTACTTTTTGACACTAATTATCTGTAAGAGTCAACTATGCATGTAGGAAAAACCTGGCCATATTCAGATTGCTGTTTTCCACATAATGTTGCTAATCAACACGTTGCAGCTTAGATTTTACAAGGAACATTATTAATAAGAAATTTTAAAAGGCGACCAGAAAAAAAAATGAATTGATCAAAGAGGAGTATTGATTTTCTTTTAAATTTTGTACTGAAATGAGTTCGTTCTTGGTGTGTAGATTCGGAAGAATCCAAGAAACAAAGGAATAAAACTCAGATAAAGTTCCTCAAAACACAGAAGCTTTTGGGGATGGGATGACACACTGAAATATAAAAGCAATTCCATGCCTGCTTCCTTGTTAGCTCTGACAAGGAAGCGCTGCTATCAATCGTATAATTCTTGTTTCAAACATGCACGGAATTGAATGTTGTATAATGAATTATTTGTATATTTTCCGAATTCCTCTTCAGATTTGTTTTCTTCTCGACATAAACCAAATCTTTGTTTTAGCTCATTTGGGCCGTCGTCTGTCGCACGTAACGTGTACATTTTAATCCCCTCTGAAACCACTGGGCCAATAGGGACCAAACTTTGGTGGAATGATCCTAGGCTGGTCTCCTTTTAAAAATATGTCCGATAGTCCGGATCTCCAACAAATATGACCACCATTACTAAAAATAGAAAAAAAAACAGCAAAAAAAAATAATATCTCCTCTGAAACTAATAGTGTAATAGAGACAAAAATTTGATGGAATAGTAGTTAGGTGACCTCCAAACAATAAATAATAATGGCTATCTACTAAAAAATGAAAAAATTGACAAAAAAGTAGTTGAAAAACCACCTCCTCTGAAACAATGGTGGCGGTAGTTGATACCAAACTGTAAGGATGTGTCCAAAGGTATCTGTGAACTATTGACATCATCTGGCGTCTGTCGTTCATAAAGTATACATTTTAATCATCTCCTCTGAAACCACTGAGCCAATTGTAACCAAACTTTGATGTAATTGTCCTAAGGCAGGTGGTCCCCTTTCAAAATTGTGTCCGGACCTGAGACCAAAATAGCCGCTGTTACTTAAAATAGAAAAAATCGACAAATTAAAATAGAGATCGTGTGTCTCTAAAACACGTATGACTTTTTCTCCTGCACATATAATTAGCATACCAGTTACTTAATATTCCTATTTGAATCAGGAAACGGGAATAAGTTCCTAACTTGACATCCCTACAATTATGTTGGTAATCTGTGTTTGGCTACAGAAGATGACTGTAATTATATCGTTGATATATCATATTTTTTTAACGCAATAGATTAAAATGCAAATATTTAATCAAATTCACTCTACAATTAATTGAAGGTCATAGTGACTCAAATGTAGCTGCGGTGTGTTGTACTATATAAGATGACTATAATTTTGAAATAGCATTAAAGCATTACTATAAGTTCTTTAATGATACACCCACATCCAAAATTTAATCAAAGTCACTCAAATATAAAATGTAGGTTGTGGCGACTCGAATTTTTCAGAGTTGTGTTGTACTATATACGGCGACTGCAGTTGTGAAATATCGTTAAAACATGACTATAGGTTCTTTAATAACGCATCGCAATGCACAAATTTAATCAAAGTCACTCCAGCATAAATGTAGGTTGTGGTGATTACAATGTTGCTGCGTTGTGTTGTCTTATTCATTATGAGTGTAGTTGTGACCTAAATGCAAAAATTTAACCAAGTCACTCATGCACGAAATTGAACCTCCTCAAGTGGTTCCCTTTCAATTTTTTTCATAAAGCAATATTTTTATAGTCACTGCAATTGAAAAAAAACAAGGATAGCACGCTGTTTTAAATGATTTTATGATGTTCAGGCTTGGGAGTATATAATTGTTCTATAATGCTAATTTTGATGAACCACATGCGTGCATTTCAACAAGTGCTGTCAGACCTTGTAATATTGCCCTACAGGCACACAAAATGCGGCAGTTTGGACTAATCATGCAAGTATTTAGCCCAACCCCAGTTTTTTTTTATTATCTAAGACTGTTGTAGCACAAATAAAAATAAAAATCAAATACAGACCCACGAATAACACAATGACTTTAGTACTTGCAACGGCAATGTAGGATCCAAAAGATTACAATTCAAACTTTTTGCAAAGAAGTAGGGCCATTTTTGGCTGTATGTGAGATAACGTATCACCTATCATACGGCAATACAATGGCTTTGGATCTGAATTTTCTTCCTGACAATTTTCCAAACAGTAACACAAATCGACCCAAATCGCCAATATACACTACCTTTGTCCGTAGAAAACTTGAACGTATTATTGAATTAAGCATAAAATTTTTGTTTGCTAACATAAATATGCATAGCATACAATCATTTGCAATAAGAAGCAGGTAAATATTCAAGATTAAAAAATCAATGGATACGAGTGAATCAAATACACGGGGAAGTGGCCCTACTCCTTTCTCTTGAGACTTCTGGAACATTTTTTTCCAAAAGTACTCTGTAAATAAATTCCGGATATGTGGATCATAAGAATTCCAAAGAACCACTTTTTATTACAATTTTGGTGAATTATAAGCATAACATGGATTATTTTTGTTTTTAGAACGAAGAAGTTTTGTTGCATATTTAAATGAATGTTTTCAGCAATGTCAGTTTTATGTGCCATTTTGACACAAGGATTGGTCAATGCACTATTTACAGAATTCCTATTTTTAAGCAGATGAAATATTTACTCCAAAAGAATAAACAAAGGCGGTGCACTTCTTCCGGGAAATTGTAAGAAAACGTCAGATATTCATACTAGCGAAAGCACATTTTTTTTTGCGTTTAGTGCAAATTCTCAGAAACCCTTTCAGACAAATCAAACTAAACTTGTGACATAAACATATTGAGTCACTATATAACCTACATATTATACAAGAGTGACAATTCATTTTTGGGGTTTTTGTTACCTCGTATGAACCCATGGTGTTGTACAATGAATCAATGATATTTCATCACTATAATCCTCTTTCATTATATAATGTAATTCTCTAGTGATTGTATGACTATGACCTACATTCCTTACCTGAGTAACTGACCTCAACAGAGAGGATTGGACCTGTTCCAAGGTTATACAAGAACACAATTTTGTTAAAATACAACAGGAATTTTATGCTTGTCTTTATTTCTAGATTTACCATGTCCTCATTAGTTTTGCTAAAATTGTACAAAAAGGCAGTCTGCCTTTTGTTTTGTTTAATTTGAATGGTCAGATTTTTAACATTGTGTGGAAGCAGTCCAATAGAATAGAGAATAGAAACAGGAATGTGTCAAAGAGACAACAACCCGACCAAAGAGCAGAAAACAGGTCAAGGCTACCAATGGGTCTTCAACGCAGCGAGAAAATCCCATACCTAGGACATGCATGCACATGCATTCCTATGCAAGAAGACATCTAACAATGGTTCTCATACAAATAACTTTATCTTAAATCTTCAATGTTGTAACAGTCAGATAGTACTAGTATTAAATGGGTTTGGCTCAATACACAATAAAGAAGAGCTTCGTATACCTACAATACACACTAAAATAAAGACCCTTCTAAATCAGACCAAATCAACCCTTCTACTTATGACAGCTCATTTAATGTTTTTAAAACATCTTCAAAAATTCTACTTTAAGGTTACATGTAGAACTACTCACTTAAACTGTCTCCTATAAAAATAAAGTGTTTTCACACATTTATGCATCAAGATTCAAACTATTAAAAAATTGATTGAGATCAAACATGTCTGGAGGGGTTAATATTTATATTCAGTTACAAAATATAGATGACAAACAGCATTGTTTCTAAATTTTCTATGCCATATAAATTATGAGTTATCTCCCCTTATGTCAGTTTATTAGTTCATTGTATCAAATCAACATTTTGTTTTTGTACTTGTATTTCTCTAAAGACTGTTTTTTGTGTATATCTATAGATAGGACTTTGAAATATAACATAATTTTCTAACATGTTTTTCTGACCATAAATTACTATGATGTTTAAATAAAATACACACATACATGTATCTACTCAAAGGATTCAAGCAATGATATTTGCATAAGAAAACAGCTTTAAAAAATAACTAACACAAAACATTTATACAAATTAACAAATAAATTATAAACAATAAATTCATTTTTCTTTAGGTAACAACTGAATTCAGACAAAGCATCTCGGCAGGACAAGAACGGCACATGATCTTCCATAAATTCTGGTGGTAAAACTTTCTACAATACCGATTTCATCCTTCAAAGGATCATAAAGTTGTATTAATGTGGAAAGATAATGTTCCCCATTTATTCCACCTGCAACATATATTTTATTATCTATCACACATACACCAGCTTCACGAATGTTCATAGATCTCTGACAGAGAGTCCACTGATTGGAAATGGGACAATATCGTTCAATTGCAATGACTGGTACAGGAAAGCCGTAATTATCTTCAACATTTCCACCAATCACATATATATTATTCTGTACTTCTGCCATCGAATGGTTCATTCTCATCTGCAACATGGGGGACTTTTCCTCCCAATTGTCTAATTCTGGATTGTAACACAAAAATTTTTTTGTACTGCCCGTAAGAGTCTGACCTCCAGAAACATATATTTTGCCCATGCAAACAGCTCCAGCATGTCCATATAAATGCCTGTCTAGTGGACACCTGAATTCCCATTCATTTTTGGCTATATCAAAACATTCCATTGTGTACATAACTTTGTTTTCATCTTGCCCTGCAATAGCATACAATTTTTTATCAACAACTACAAGTACAAAATCTTTTCTTGGTTCATTCATTGGTGCAAGATCATACCACCGATCAAATCGAGCATCATATCGAAAACATCTTGCCGTGGCAATTTCATTTTGGCTGCTGTCGTATTTACCACCACATGTGTACATAAAATTGTCTACCACAACCACGGCAGGATTATACAAAGGAACTATTGTATCTTTCAAATAATCACGTCTTTTGGTTTTCAGTGTGTAATGCTCCAGATTCTGAGCATGACACATTACAATTGATTTCATTTCTGAACGGACTTGTGTCCTAGTTGTCTGAAGCATAGACTGTTTTCCAACAACAATATGGTAATCTTTGGCGTCTGTAAGTAACTGTAAACAGTCACGATTTTGTTGCATTATGGGTACCTTACTAACTTTTTCTACTAATTCTTCTCCTGAGAGTAAAGGAAGTCTTATATTTCTCATCAGCATAGCAACGCAGCCTTCTCTTTCAATGGGACTATGATCAATCCACCTTAACAACATTTGAAATAAAAGATATTCTGATGTTACATTAAGACTATTTTCTACAAGTAGTGAACAGAGCTGTATAGTCGAAAGAGTATAATATTGGTCAGTGTCCGACACAGTCTCAAAGTTTTCCAGTATAAATTTTTTGGCAATCAAATGCAATGTTGTGAGACTATAAAGTTCAGCCAGATTTAAAATGTCCACACAGTTACCAATGTTAATTGAAGATTCAAGATATTTACTACAGAGAGTAACGGCATCGTTGATTTGCAGATGTGTTGCTGCGGCAAGTACTTCCTCCACATTGTCTGAATTTAATTCTAATACACCAGTGTAAGCAAAATCTACTATAATCTCTAAACCACATCCTGTTATACCTTTCAAATCTACACAGTCTTCTCTGCTTTCTCTCATATTACCTGAAATGTAAAACTCAAACAATGTTTGACTACACTAAATAAAAGTAAATCTAATCAAAATTACTGGATATATATGAACACATTTTTCATGATTTAATATCTGTTTCCTGGAACAATGTATATAGAGTATTGATGTTTATTTGTATGTTAACTTTGTTGTGTTTTGGATTTATAATGTGAAATTCTTGGGGAAAAAGGTCTGTCTGAAAATATAATTATTTATATGTAAAGCAAAAAGAAAAAAAAGATGGCTGAACTGGCAGTAAAATCAACATTTTGTTCTCATCAGCTGACAGCACAATCTTTTTTTTATACTTACAAAACATTAGAAATAAATAAATATCTAATAAAAATATAGGCTATTTTATTTGCCTCAGTTGCTTAATTTATATTAAAGTTACCTGTAAGCATAACCTGGAAATAGTCGCTGCATGCTGCCATTACAGCTTTGTGTACAGGAAGTCTTGTTCCATCAGCACATAAAGCATAGTCACACAATACAGCAGCCTTCCTCAGATCATACAGACCCTTCATCACTTTGGAACAATAGTTTTTGGCCACTAGTGACATACTGACATTGTTCATATCATCACGTGGTGACTGGACCAGTTCAGCCTCAGAAGTTGAAGGTCGAGGTTGTTTCCTTGGAGATGAGGGCATTTTAAAGCCTTTTGATGATTCTGTGTTTAGTAGGTCAGCAACCTAAAAATGAATTTTTTATTTAAAATAATTATTGTTGTAATAAATATTCTATGACACCAATTTTGATAGACATGATATGGTTTCATTTTTCAATGCACTACTCACTTGTGTTGAAAGCACAAACAAAAACTGTTGAAGACCAATGTCAAATGCCAAATATACAAAACATGTAAAGCAAAAACCATAGAATGACAGAATTTTCTCATGGAAGACACCTATTAGTTTGGACAAAATTTCATAACACTCAAAGTATCAATTTCATCCTAGAATTGAAATACTACATGTATTTATACCAACTGAACTTGAGATAACCCTCATGAAAACAAAATGGAAAACAGCTGAGGCATCCACTGAAGTGGTACATGTAGTATTGACTATAATCTTTTAAACCAACTATAATATTCAGGATATGTTTTTTCTTTAAATTATGACTCTGACATCACTTAAGCTGAACACCAAACGTGTGTAAAGTAAAAACAGAACTCAAACTATTTATAGCAGTCTCAAATACATGTACTGAAAAATAACCCAAAACGTACTGGCTCAGTACCCAATCTCACCACTTCCCACTTCTAAATAAAGTTTTTAGAAATTTTAATAAAAGTTCTGGTTCCAATATGGGTTCTTTATAAAGAATGATTCTGGTTCCAATATGGGTTCTTTATAAAGAATGAATAAAAATTAAGTCTTTAATGTTGAAAGAAAAAAACTACAGTTCTATTTTTATTTAATCAATAATTGAAATAATTAACAGTTATCACAAATTCTTAATTCTTTATTTTTGTATGTCTACTTGTTGATTATCAACTTATTACTTACAATTAAATTATAAAACTAATTAATCACCAATTGTCATCTGTTGAAGACTACTTGATCAGAATGACATTTTTTGTTCTAATGATTCTCAGCTTGTGGTGAGTTGTGGAAAAAGAAATTTTAGATCAAAGAAATATTAAAGATGGTTTTATAATAAAAACATGAATGTGTGGAAAAAAACCCAAAATTCTGTTACTTGTTATTTAAAGACAAATGCTTCTTCTTGAAGTTAAATTTAATGTTTAAAGTTATGCACATTGTTATTTGTGATATCAAATTCTTTATAAAGTTTATAGTCAAGTAAACAAATCAGAAGTTTGTGACAATATACATGCGCATAATAATAAAAGAAAAAAAAAAAAGTCAATATGAAAATACAAGTCTTCCATCCTCAGAAATGTTGTCATCTTCTACAGAAGCTCAAAATTTGCAACATCAACCTTCCCTGGGGTACCTTAAAGTATCTACCTTTTATAGATACTCTACCACACCTTATTTTATTTTTCTAAGACATACATGTTTTAATGTCAGGGCGTAACAACCAAGAATCAGGGCGAAACAGTACAGTGACAAATATGGATTTGGGGTGAAATGACCTGAATTCAGATTGGGTACCTGATGAAATAGGGCAGCCAACCAGTATAGTGAAAACAATTTTTAATTATGAATTTACAGTTGAATCTCGAAGTGCAAAGGACCATGGGATTGGGTTCAAGATAGCCGAAGTTCGACCGAAAAGGAGCTTGAAATTCTTGAGTTTTGGACAAGGGAGATTAACATTAAATGACTTCTGTATATTCTTTTCCATGCATTCACTGATCGTTTTTACTTGTTAGCGTAATCAAATGATTTTGATTAATGATAATTTTCTTATAAATTCTTATTGTTTCTTAAGTATGCTCGCTGGTCATGTTTTGGTCTTTTTGTCAGATTTTCAGAATCCTCAGGTTTTATCCATTTCTTAAACATGAATTTTTTTGTTCATGAAACCCCACTTTTTTCCTTTATAATTCAATCATGTATACCTAAAAATGGTATTTGACAAAATTTTATTAAATCCTTTTTATTTTTTCATACATCTTTGAGTGACTGAAGTTGTCAATGCAAAGACAATGAAAAATCCAGAGAAAACCCATTTCCTGCAAATTTTCAAGGCCTTATAGCTCTAAAATGAGCACATGAACCTATTTTTTTTTCTTGCTTATTCGTTTACTATTCATATGTTCTCTCAAACTAAAAAACCTATTTCAAATCCTATTTATTTCCTATTAGACCAGCGTTCATCCTTAATTACAATTTGTTTGAAATCACAAATTGATAAATCATTTCATGTTGACCAATATAGATTTTATAAATTCTTTTTTTGGCAAGTCACGCCTTATTAACATAATTTAAATTCTATAAGAACATAATGTGAATAAATAGGACGATCACATTCATTAAGAAAACTTCAATTTATTGATGTAAAATTTATTTTTATCACAAAATCCGATATATTATTTAATTGTAAAAACATAATAAAACATTTAGGTCTTAACAAAATTTTTATCAAAACATAATTTTCCTACATACTGTTTAACAAGTGTAAAAATTTGGTTCACCTGTACAGAGGTTTCAGGACAAATCGGCCCCATACTAAGACGGCCCCAAGACAAATCGGCCTCTTACTAAGACGGCCCCAAGACAACTCGGCCACTCATTCGAGACAAGTCGGCCCCGTACTAAATAAGTACGATAAAATAAAATCCTGACCTGAAGACAAGTCGGCCCCGTACTAAATAAATACGATAAAATAAAATCCTCACCCGAAGACAAGTCGGCCCCAAAATATTCAATATATATTACTATTTTTTCAAGGGGTCAGCTTGTAAAAATAGAGATGTTTCGATTTTAATTACTAAGTATTAGTTGTTTGATCAACCGAAAGTTTGTGTTCAGTCCATTTTTTACGAATACATAATCAGTTTCGATTATTAATTATTATTTGTTTGATCAGCCGAAAGCGTGTGGTGTGTCGTACAACTACATATTATTATTATTTTTTGATCAGCCGAAAGCGTGTGGTGTGTCGTACAACTACATATTATTAATTATTATTTGTTTGATCAGCCGAAAGCGTGTGGTGTGTCGTACAACTACATATTGTAAGGTGTTAAATTAATCAGCGGCAATTAATAAAGTAATTACACAGATAAAAGAAAGTGCGAAAGTGATTAATTGGATTATAAACCACTATGTAAGCCAATATGGCTTGAGTAATTTTTTTTAGCTTGGTACCAAAATTATAAAACACAGCGAAACTTTAGCCATGTATTCACAATGTCTACGTTTTATCCATGTGTAGTTTGTAACGTCCATGTTAGACCAAGACAAGAAGCCTTGCAGTGTGACCATTGTGACAGATGGCAACATCGCACATGCAACTCTGGTAAGTTCTTCCTTGTACGTCAGCAGTATTTTTTTAAAATCCAATATACACATATGCAAACCTTTTGCTCAGTGCAATTTTATTTTTTCTTTTGTTAACCCTGTTAACGATGCATTTTCTGATAACACTTGATAAGACTTGAAAAAAAAATCTTTATTTTTGCATTTGTAGGTGTCTCTAGAGAGCAGTACCGCCAAGCGGTAAAGAGCATAGGGCCCTATGCACAACTTCCATTCTACGTTTTAGTACCAAAACTGCTAAAAGAGGCCAAACTACTTCCAGTTCAGTGTAAGATGGTGTCAGAGGAAAAGCTACAAAGAGCGCAACGGAAACACACCAGACAGCTCCATGGTCGACTTTTCCAGCTCTGGGACAAGTATGTTGCTACCGAACTCACTGCCAGCCAGCTCTTAAGGAAGTGTGCCAACGTGTACGCACCCCCAATCGTCAGCGCTCTAGACAAGGACCACAGTGCCTAATGACTTTTATATTTATTATGTTTAGCTTTATAACTTTTGTGCTTTTGTAACTTTTGTATAAAGGCTAGTGCTTTGCTTCACATCATTTATCATAACTGTATTATTACCATTCCATAGTGCTCGGATCTTCATGAATTTTTTGTTAAGTATTGTTAATTGATGATGTAATAAAGAATCACTACTTAATTTTGTTTTTTATCTCATTTCATTGGGGCCGAGTTGTCTTCTAAACATATTCACTGGCATATTTTGTTATCTTCAAATGAGGGCCGGCTTGTCTATTTTTGGGGGCCGACCTGTCCGATGTTGGGCTGAGTTGTCTTGGGGCCGGGTGGTCTTAGGGCCGATATGTCATGTATTCCATACAGATGATTAATACATGTAAATTTGACACAAGTTTATATTTGCACTAATTATATTTCCTTTGCACATTAAATATAACTTTGACACAACCGAAATTTCGACTCATCGAATTTCTAGATAAAAGGAATCAAAATACATAAATTATACTGTTGGCTGGTCAGGACCTGAAAAAAAGTTCAATATAAGCGATTTCGAGATAACAAAATTCAACTGTAAATTGCAATTTATTGTAGATATTAAAAAAATATATATAACTGCACCTGATGAAAAATTTTGGAATGGATATAAATGTGATATTTTGCCGATGTATAAGTGGATTTTATATGAATATCAACAAATATTATAAAATTCATATCAATGAAAAGTTAAACAAACACGTTTTGTGGCTTTTGTTGATTTTTTTGTAATGTTTCCACACTGAATAATTAGCAGCCTGTTATGCAGTGTGGTTGCATGTCAAATGTTGAATGGCGAAAGCTCTGATTGACTTGTTAACCCATGGTAGTTCAAAGAGATGTTAACCTTTTTTCAACTTTTCTGATTCCTTTGAAACGTTCTAAAATACGGAAAATTTCATGTTTATTTAAAAAGTGTTTTCATACATAAATAATATTCATGGAAATGCAAATATATTATTATAATCTATATTAGATAATCCCAATAAAAGTTTCATAATTATTTTTCACACTGTATAAAACTGAATGAAAACGGTAGAGACAAATCTCCTCCTTTTAGGTTGTTTTTGGATTGTTGTTCTATCAAGGAACGATAACTCCACTTTTTGTTATTTTCTCGAAAAGGAAGAAAACTTAGGTAATTATAAATTTTTTTATCGTCTTCAGTGTATGTCACTAAATAGATGCATTTTCTTTTTCTGAATTTTTATCCAGTTTTGTCCTCCTTATAATGCTGTTAGGGAACAACATTTGATTAATAGATGGCATGCGAATAATAGGTACAGTATCCTTATACAATGTTTTATATTTTAAAATCTTACGTGTATAAAATATATTAACTGTTTGACGCGATCCAATAATACACATACACATGTATATGTTGTTCCATAATTGGAAAGTTTTACATACAATAGGAGAAGAATAGGTATTTCCCGAACGACTAAGTACTACATAATACATTTATCCAAAAAAAAATCTACTTTATGGGGTCTCACTGTATCGTGGTACTTATTTTTTTCAAGACAGCATTATAATTACCTTGAAATAACGTTGATAGCGTGATACAGTGGGAACAGAGTATACATTGTAATTAGACAAGGGATTAGGAGGTCCACTTAAGGGAAATTGTCTATTTACCTGATGGGGTTTCTGATTGTAAAAAGGAATTAATAAGAAATATGAGTTTAAAATATATATTTTTTTCATTAAAAGCATATTTATTACATTGTTACAAATTAAGTTGGGGCTTCAGCGGCCGAGTGGTCTAGGTAGTTGAAAACGGCGTAAAACCCTAACTAAATATACTAAACAAGCAAACAAATTAAGTTATATATTTGAACACATTAAAAATTTATAAATTTAAATGTACAATGTATTAAATATATTGTATATACAAATATTTTACGTAGAAAATTTATTTTAGTTTTAACCTAAGTGAAGTAACTGTGAGGTTGAGTCAGTATAGGTCATCAGGTCTATGATTCCTGGTTTGCATCTTGTCTTTAATGTTGATAATCTAAGACCAAGGGTAGCATACTTCTTAGCTGGTGTCAAACTGTGATGCCTGCTGCTCTTTGAATTTGGTTTATTTCAATGGAATTCGGGATGTCTTTGAACATCTGGATAGTTTTATATATATTTGGATGTGCATGTTGTTTCATCTTCAGCGTGCAGTTGCTGTGCCATCCCTCCAAACTGTTTGTTATGTGTGGTTTCAAAGCTGTCTGTCTCTGTCAACTAGTCAGTAAATGGTTCTGTAAGTTGTGTAATGTCAGCATCATCTCTGTCCTGCAAAGCCTGGAACCATACAGCTTCCACATGTACTGCGTCAATCCGTGTAAGTGGAAGAATTGTTGCTCGTCGTACCAGTGTCTTGATGTCGCATTGTCTCTGTAAGGTATCTAAAGACCAGTTGACTGTGCTTTATGCCAGATACATTGAGTAAAATGGAAGAAACAGCCCTTGATGTTAATGTTGGGGAAGACTTGATTTATGGCTCTGTGTGTTGCTGTTTCAAAGTTTATTAATAAGCTACAGCTGTAAACCAAGGTCATGCATCTTGTCACGTAAGGTGGTGAAGAATGTCTGTATACTGTCTGTGATTTGCTTGGTAGGAATGCAAATATCACTGGTCTGGTTGTTCCATTAGTCTGTATGTGTATACTGTAGATCTGGTAGAACAGGCTTGGACAAATGTAGAAAGTGCCATGGCTGAAAAATGTGTCTGAAGTGGATAATTCTTGAAGATTGTCTGTTGGTGCAAATATTATGTGTCAGTTGGTTTGGTTGTTGATGTCAAATATAAGGAATCTGTCCCCTGTAGCTGTCTGTCCATTTCCCATCGAGTATGATGCCTGCAGTAGTGTTGGGTAGAGGTGGAGTATGTTTAGGTCGCGATCTGTATAGTGATGACTTTCAACAACCTCTCTGCTGATGCCGTCCCATTCTTGGTCACTGAGATAAGAAATGCTGTTCTTCAATATATTGAGAGTACAAATACATGAAGATTGCAATAGGTTGCCACTTATCTTGTTTTTGCTTAGCATTACATTTGGTTGTAATTATCCATCTTATTATTATATCATTAAATGCAAGTAAAACTATAAAACTTGTTTTACTTGCAAATATCACAAACTCTGAGAGTTTCCGCCTCTCATGCTCCTATGTTATTTAAGTTCTTCTTTGGTTTGTTTGTTTGTTTTTTTTTTTTTTTTATAAATTTATTAATTTGGTTAAAATTTTTTCCTTCATATTGCTCTTACTTACGATAATGTATTATTTTTTCTTATTTAAAAAGGTTATCAACATTCAATATTATTTTCTAATAATGTACCAGTATCAACCAAATTATGCATCCATTTTTATTCCCACCCTTAAAGAACTTTTTCAGTTTAAGTTTAATCCAACCAAACAGTATAAAATGATAAAATATGGTGGAATTATTTTTCATTTATAAATTGTGTCTATTTATTATAGATTAATGCATCAAGTAGCATGTTCCACTCCTCTCCTAAAGTATTCAGTTGAGACTACATTAGGCTCTTGGGATATACAAATATTCTGTATTATAATCTGCAACAGAAGCCCATTATATACACTCTAGCTGAATACTTTATGAGTGGACTGAAATATGCCTGTAAATAATTTATCATTTGTTAATTGTCTATACATTCCATCTTGTAATTATTGGGATAGGATTTATATAGGCTCTGCCTGTTATCCAATACCCTTTGATTTATATCAATCAAATGTTTGAAATGAAAACGTAGTTTGTTGAGTTCCTCTGTAAAGATCTTAGATGGAAGGAATTGGTCGAACTTCCTCTGGACTTCCTTTGGCCTCCTCGTTCATTATCTGATTAGTGAGTACCCCTGTATGATCTGCTGGATGGTTTTCTAGATGTCTTCCAAAACCAACTGGAATGTTGTTGGAAGTTGTAAGTGCAGCATGACAGTTTCGTATGGTACATATCCAGAAAATTTTATACCGGTAGTCTCTTTTTCGGTTTACTCTATCCGCAATAGCTTGGACTGCTCAACTCACTAACTTATTGCACTTTGAGTTTACTGTTTAGTGTGAACTATTCTCATAATCAACCTAATTATTGCTGTCAAGTATAATGATAATTAAAATACTAATAAGATAAAAAATAATTACAATATGTTTGGGGTTAAATAACAAATTTTAGAAATAAATGAAAATATAGTATATTATATAAACCTTTATATTTTAGCCTTTAATATTTCATATTCTAAATAATAAATAAATGTTATTTATTTTATAATTTTACTTATTAATAAACTGAATAGTCATTACAATTTATTTAATATTTATATAAAAAGATATATTAATGCTATATATCATTCCTTAGTAATAGGTAAATACATGTACAGTTAAATATGTATTTGCCCCTTAAGAGAGCATCTTAATCCATTGTCTAAGTAAATGTTTTTTTAAGATAGTTCGTTTGGAACACACCAAATAATATACGTGTAGTTTGGCATAAGACCCTATTTAAAGATCTTCTTGTCTGAAACCACAAAGCCAATTGGAACAAAACTTGGCAGCAATGGTCCTTAGGTTATCCTTTTTTCAAAATATATCCAATGACCCTGCCCACCATCCAAGATGTCCACCAGAGCTGAACATAGTTTAACATAGGACCCTATGGGAAATTTACATAAAAGATCTTTTTGTCTGAAACCAAAAAGCTAGTTGAAACAAAACTTGGCAGCAATGGTCCTTAGGGGGTCCTCTTTCAGAATTGTATCTGATACCATCACTTGCCATCCAGTATGGCTGCCAGAGCTGAAACATACATGTGTACATGTAGTTTAAAATAGACACAATGGGATATTTAATTCACTATCTTCTTGTCTGAAACCACAAAGTCAGTTGGAACAAAACTTTGCAGCAATGGTCCTATTTAAGAATTGCATGCAATGACCCCATCCACCATCCAAGAAGGCCGCCAGATCCGAACATAGTTCAACATATGTAGGACCTTAAGCGAAAATTCACTGAAAGATCTTCTTTGAATTGGACAAAACTAGTGTGCCAATTTGAACTTGGCAGCAATGTTCTAGAATGCCAGCAAAAATGGTTATAGTCAAACAATTTTTTCTGCTTGAAGTCTGCAAATAATTTTTTCAGTGGAGCGATACAGGCTCATGGGAGCCTCTAGTCTCATACTATCACACTGGAACTATAATGGCTTCATGTGATGTTGCATGACGACAACCATGGTGTTGAAACTCTTTTTAAGTCAGGTACTGAACTCTTTCGATTGAAAAGCCAGATATTTTTCAACAAAAATTTGTTGTTAATAATGTTTTATACAGGGATCTGGACCTCTGACCACCATGGCTGCCATAGAAAAATGGAACAAAAAAAGATTTTAAAATGTTCTTCTGTGAAACAAATGGGATAATTGATACCAAGCCTTGATGGAATGGTCCTTAGGTAGTTGCCTTTTAAAATTTTGTCTGGAGGTCCAGACCACTTACAAAAACGTGGCAGCAGTGGTCTTTTGATGGTACTCTTTAGACTTGTGTCCAATGACTCCAACATTGAAACAAGATGGCCGACACAGCCAAATTTAATTTAACACAGGACCCTCTGGGACAATTCATTTAAAAATCTTGTCTGAAACTACTTAGCCAGTTTGAACCAGACTTTGCAGCAATGCTCCTCAGATGGTCCTCTTTCAGAATTGTGTCTAATGATCCATGTAGATGGCGGCCACAGCTGAACTTAGTTTAACATAGGACCCTTTGGGAAAATTTATTTAAATTCTTATCCGAAAACACTTGATGAATGGGAACCAAACTTGGCAGCAATGGTCCATAGACTGTCATTCAAGATGGCCACTACAGCCGAACTAAGTTTAACATAGGACCCCGTGGGAAAATAATTTGCAAATATTCATGTCTTAAACCATTTGGCCATTTGGAACCAAACTTGGCAGCAATGTTTCTTAGATAATGAACTTTCAGAATTGTGTTCGATGACCTGGACTGTCAACAAAGATGTCCACTACAGCCACACTTAGTTTAATATAGAACCCTATGGGAAAACCAGCCAAGATGAAAGCTACACTTAAATTTTTAGCCCTGCACAAGGTGGTAAAGTTAACTCCAGGTGATAAATACAGGCTAGAGCCTGTAGTTATTAATTTCCATGATGTTTTGAAGCTCAGATTTACATATTACAATTTATATGTGAGAGTTAATGTTACATTAGATATGTAGTTCCTTTCTTCTTAACCAAAGAATATTTGTGTAGTTGAACTAAGTGGTTTCAAATTGAAAGGGAGTTCAAGAAGGGCTGGACCTACCCTCTCGAGCAGGGGGAGTGTCCCTAGGGGTTAAACCTCAACTACTCACAACAATAGATTTGTCTTTGTTACTTTGAAACCATTGAGATTCCCATCCTATAACATTATATACTTATTCCTTTTGGGAAGATGCATTCATTGATGTATATGGGGGGAGGGGGTGTGCCCTATCACTTTGCGTCCGTCGGATGTTGTCTTATTTTTTAAAGCTCTTGTCAGAAACTACATTGTGTACCAATCCAATTGAATTGATTTGTTGCATGAATGATCCTTAGATGAACCTCTACAAAAGATATGTTTTTTGTGTCGATGGGAAATTCAAGATGGCCACAACAGCCGGACTAAGTTTAGCATTGGACCCTAATGGGAAATTTGTATAAAGGTCCTCTTGTCAGAAACTACCAAGCCAATTGAAATATTTTTATGTATGAGCAAGCATTGGATGAACCTCTACAAAACTGATTTTTTTGTGCCCATCGGAAATTCAAGATGGCCGTCACAGCCGGACTAGTTTAACATTGGAGCCTATGGGGAATTTTGTACAAAGTTCTTCTTATCAGAAACTACCAAGCCAGTTGAAACATTT
Source organism: Mytilisepta virgata (assembly GCA_028015205.1). Lineage (NCBI taxonomy): Eukaryota > Metazoa > Mollusca > Bivalvia > Mytilida > Mytilidae > Mytilisepta > Mytilisepta virgata. The sequence goes on along the minus strand of CM051521.1, from coordinate 47,820,474 downwards.
TTGATGTGTCAATGATCTTTTGATAGACCACTACAAAATGTATGTTTTATACCGATCCAATTGAAATATTTTTATGTATGAACAATCATTTGATGAATCTCTACAAAATTATGTTTTGTGTGCTGAACAGAGATTCAAGATGGTTGTCACAACCGGACTTAGTTTAACATTGGATCCTATGGGCAAATTTGTACAAAGGTCTTGTTAAAAACTACCAAGCGAATTGAAATATTTTTATATATGAACAAGCATTAGATGAACCTCTTCAATATTTCTGTTTTTTTTTATGCTAATCAAAAATTCAAGATGGTCGCCACAGCCGGATTAGTTTTCCATTGGACCCTATGGGGAAATTTGTACAAAGGTCTTCTTGTCAGAAAATACTAAGCCAATTGAAATGTTTTTGTTGCATGAAAATCCTGGGATAGATGTCTGCTACATTATTTATGTTTTCGTGCCGAATCGGAATTTAAGCTAACTGCCACAGCTGGACTTAGTTTAATATTTTTAACATTGGACACTGGAAGAATTCTTTACATATCTTATCTAGAAGTACTGGACACTGTAGAACAATTCCTTACAGATCTTATTTAGAAGCGCTTTGTCAGTTGTGGTCACCTAAAAATCAAGGTGAGCGATTCAGGCTCCATGGAGCCTCTGGTTATTGCTATACATGTTATATTTTCCTGAATGATATCCATGTACAGTACATGCATAGTAAGAATATAATCTTGTCATTTTGTTTTAATCGAATGTATATATATTTATTTATTTATTTATTTACTTGTGGAAGTACGCAGTACAAACTGTGGTTTTATAATACATGTATTTCCTTCCTATTGTCTGTTTGATGTAAGTAATATTTCTATGACACTTTAGCTTCTGTGAGAACTTTGTGTTATAGATAGGTAATTTAAGATAAACATGATAAAATAATATTCATCATCACAAAATTATTTTATGTCTTGAATTGTGGATGATTTAAGATAATATAAGTTAACATTGATGCATTGTTGTAGGTGGGCCTCATATGTAAGGAAAGTATCATTGTATAAAAAAACATAGTTGCATGATTGAATTTTTTGAATATTTTCATGGTTTTTTAATCATTTTATTTGGTTTTTTTTTTTCCAGAAAAATAAAATATGTACCAAGCAGGAGGTCCTCCACCAACTCGTGGTCCAGCATCAAAAGTTGAACTTCACATAGAATGCCAACATTTGATAAAGAAAGACACAACTTCAAAATCAGATCCATGTGTTGTTTTTTTCATGTTCCAACAAGGAAGATGGGTTGAGGTAGATCTTTTAAAAATATATTTTGATTCCCTTTGTATCGAACAGGGGATACATTATTTCATCTATTCATTTCTTATTTGTTTGTATTCCATGCTGGTATACAGACTGAGTTTTTGGAAATATCCAGATTTAATTTAACTTGTTAAAAAAACACAAAAAGTGAAATTCTATCATTGTGAAAATCTTTGATAATTACGAAGGTCTGTGTGTGAATTAGGTCATGTTAATCTACATTTTACATATCAATCATGAATGACAAATATTAATTATTTGCCTGTCCATTTTAAGTAATATTTATTCATTGGTTTGAAGGATAATGATATTTTGCCATAGTAAGGTCTGAAATAGTACTGATAATATCTTTAGATAAATTAAGTCTATTTGATCTACAATTTTGAATATGTGGAATTTGGTCAAATTCTGTCTTAAGCAAGTTAAGGTGCTTAAGGTCTGCATCCAAGCAATGTCAAGTTGTAGATGGATGATAGTTTGTCAGCTCTATGAATATCTTGTATGGTAAGGAATGTAGTTATCTTAATCTGCATTTTACATATGAACAACTTTGGTTAAGTTGTCATGATTGTCGTAACTTGACATTAGTTTTGAAAGTAGCTGTACCAATTACAAAAGAAGGCAGTTATATATTGTAAACAAATCGGGTAACAAGTGGAAAATCCATACAATTTTGATAAAAGTCAGCTTTCCTCTGTTACTGCTAAATTTCCATGCTTGGTTTGTACATGTATAACAATGAAAGACGGTTCTTTGTGTATCTGTAGGTATCTCAACCGGTTTTTAAGCGCTATTCATTTACTACTATTTAACTTGAACTTGTACGTATGTTGTTCAGACAGACAAATTCTTATATATAGAGTTAATGGTTAGTGGTTGATCATGTGACAATTATTCCTCATTTCAGATTGGAAGAACAGAGAATATTGAGAATTGTCATGACCCAAAGTTTGTTAAAGGATTTGTTGTAGAGTATTTCTTTGAGGAAGTTCAGAAGATAAAATTTGAGGTGTATGACATTGATAACAAAACCCCAGGGCTAAATGATGATGATTTCTTGGGAAAACTGGAATGCAATTTAGCACAGGTAAAACTTAAATTCTAATATGCTGCCTTTAAATGATGCCCTTAAACATGTCGAGTGCAAACATGGTAAAATTCACATATTTTGATACCTGTTGAATTCGTCGGGACCAGACCATTCTATTCAACTTAGCCAAGGTTCGAGTTGTCCAGGATTAATTATGACGTCATTTTTTTTTTTAATATTTAAAGGCATATAGTCTGATCAAATTATGTACAGTATACATCTATTGGTCATGTTAACATTTTGTATTCTATTATGAAAATTCTATAAATTCTATCTTTATCTGTTGACTTTGTCAACCTTTTAATTTAATTGCCATAGCTTCTGATTGATTAAAACATAATTTCTGTCCTGCCTGCGACGAAAAGTCGTGGAGGCGAGATATAGGTATTACTTTCCGGCGGCGGTGGCGGTGTAAAGTTTTGTAAAACTTAAATACCTACAATTAAGATTTATGGTCCACAAGGTAGCTTATCGTATAAGTTTTGCCGCATTATACTTGTCTTGTAACCCTGACCTTATTTTCATGGTTCACTGATTTCATAAACATGAATTTAAAATCTGCGTCCAAGTTTTGTGGTTAAATCCATTTCTCAGCAACTGTAATACCTAAGCCAACCATATTTGGTCTATGGATAGTTCTTAATGGGTACATGCCAGTCTGACACCTGCCTTGGGACCTTGACCTCAATTTCATGCTTGAGTGACTTTGTCAATTTTTTGTGGTTAAGTCCATTTCTCAGAAACTGTAATACTTAGACCCACCGTATTTGGTCAATAGATAGTTCTTGATGGGTGCATGTCAGTCTTACACCTGTCTTTTGACCTTGACCTCAATTCCATGCTTGAGTGACCTGCATCCCATTTTTATGGTTAAGTCCATTTCTCAGAAACTAATACCTAGGCCAACCATATTTGGTCTATAGATAGTTCTTGATGGGTACAAGCCAGTCTGACATCTGGCTTGGGACCTTGACCTCAATTTCATGCTTGAGTTACTTTTTCACTTTTTCATGGTTAAGTACATTTCTCAGCAACTAGAATATCTAGACCCAACATATTTGATCAATAGATAGTTCTTGGTGGGTACATGTCAGTCTGACACCTGGTCAATTTCATGCTTGAGTGACTTTGTCACTTTCATGTGGTTAAGTCCATTTCTCAGAAACTGTAATACCTAGATCCACTGTATTTGGTCTATTGATAGGAACTATCAATAGACCAAATGGGTACATGCCAGTCTGGCACTTGTCTCTGGACCTTGACCTCAATTGTATGCTTGAGTGACTTTCATCCAAATTTCTTCTGCGTCGTCGTCCGTCGTCTGCGGCGTCGTCCGAAGACATTTGGTTTTCGCACTATAACTTTAGTATAAGTTAATAGAAATCTATGAAATTTAAACACAAGGTTTATGACCACAAAAGGAAGGTTGGGATTGTTTTTGGGAGTTTTGGTCCCAACAGTTTAAGAATCAGGGGCCAAAAAAGGGCCCAATAAGCATTTTTCTAGGTTTTCGCACAATAACTCTAGTATAAGTAAATAGAAATCTATGAAATTTTAACACAAGGTTTATGACCACAAAAGGAAGGTTGGGATTGTTTTTGGGAGTTTTGGTCCCAACAGTTTAGGAATTAGGGGCTAAAAAAGGGCCAAAATAAGCATTTTTCTTGGTTTTTGCACAATAACTTTAGTATAAGTAAATAGAAATCTATGAAATTTAAACACAAGGTTTATGACCACAAAAGGAAGGTTGGGATTGATTTTTGGAGTTTTGGTCCCAACAGTTTAGGAATTAGGGGCCAAAAGGGTCCAAAATTAAACTTTGTTTGATTTCATTGAAAATTGAACTATTGGGGTTCTTTGATATGCCGAATCTAACCGTGCATTTAGGATCTTAATTTTTGGTCCCGTTTTCAAATTGGTCTACATTAAGGTCCAAAGGGTCCAAAATTAAACTTAGTTTGATTTTAACAAAAATTGAATTCTTTGGGTTCTTTGATATGCTGAATCTAAACATGTACTTAGTTTTTAGCTCACCTGGCTAAAAGCCAGGGTGAGCTTTTGCCATCACTTTGCGTCCGTCGTCCGTCCGTCCGTCGTCCGTCGTCCGTCCGTCCGTTAACTTTTCACATTTCAATCTTCTCCTCTGAAACCACTGGGCCAAATGGAATTAAATTTGGCAGGAAGCATCTATGTAAGGTCCTTTATAAAGTTTGCTCATTTCGTCCCGATCGGACAACAAACATGGCCACCATGGGCAATTGTTGTTTCTGATTGGCTGAGTTTTTAAAAATCTTCTCCTCTGAAACTGCATGGCCAAATGGAACAAAACTTGACAGGAAGCATATATGGGAGGTCCTTTATAAAGTTTCCTCATTTCGTCCCGATCGGACTACAAATATGGCTGCAATGGGCAATTCTTGTTTCTGATTGGCTGATATAAAAAAATCTTCTCCTCTGAAATCACTTGGCCAAATGGAACGAAACTTGACAGAAAGCATCTATGGGAGGTTCTGTAAAAATTTTCCTCATTTCCTCCCGATCGGGCAACAAACATGGACTACAAATATGGCTGCAATGGGCAATTCTTGTTTCTGATTGGCTGATATAAAAAAATCTTGTCCTCTGAAATCGCTTGGCCAAATGGAACGAAACTTGACAGGAAGCATCTATGGGAGGTTCTTTACAAATTTTCCTCATTTCCTCCCGATCGGGCAACAAACATGGCCGTCATGGGCAATTCTTGTTTCTCATTGGTTGATTAAAAAAAATTTTTTTTTCTCTAGAACTGCTTGGCCAAATGGAACGAAACTTGACAGGAAGCATCTATGGGAGGTTCTTTACAAAGTTTCCTCATTTTGTTCTGACCGGACAACAAACATGGCCGTCATGGGCAATTCTTGTTTCTCATTGGTTGATTAAAAAAAAATGTTTCTCTGGAACTGCTTGGCAAAATGGAACGAAACTTGACAGAAAGCATCTATGGGAGGTTCTTTACAAAGTTTCCTCATTTCGTCCTGATCGGACTACAAATTTGGCCGCTATGGGCAGTTCTTGTTTATGATTGGCTGATATAAAAAAATCTTCTCTGAAATCGCTTGGCCAAATGGAACCAAACTTGACAGGAAGCATCTATGTAAGGTCCTTTATAAAGTTTCCTCATTTCGTCCCAATTGAGCAACAAACATGGCCTCCATGGGCAATTCTTGTTTCTGATTGGCTGATTTAAAAAAAAATCTTCTCTTAAACTGTTGGATCAAATGAAACCAAACTTCACAGAAAGCATCTTTGGAGGGTCCTCTATAAAATTTGCTGATTTTGTTCCGATCGGACAACAAACATGGCTGCCATGGGCAATTCTTGTTTCTGATTGGCTGATATTAAAAAACCTTCTCCTCTGAAACCGCTTGGCCAAATGGAACCAAACTTTACAGGAAAGATCTATGGATGGTCCTTCACAAAATTTTCTCATTTTGTTCTGATCGGAAAAGAAACATGACCGCCATGGTCAATTCGTGTTTCTGATTGGCTGATTAAAAATTTCTGTTTTACTCTCAAATTGGTTTGCCAAATAAAACTAAACAACAGGAAGCATCTATGGGAGGTCCCTTATGAAAATTTCTCATTTTGTCCTGATCAGATAGCAAACATGGCTGCCATGGGCAATTTTTGTTTCTGATTGGCTGATTTTTAAAAATCTTGTCCTCTGAAACTTCATTGCCAAATGTAACCAAACTTTACAGGAAGCATATATGGAAGATCCTTTAAAAAACAAATATCAGGTTCAATTTGACAGACTTTGGCAGGTGAGCGATAACAGGCTCTTAAGAGCCTCTGGTTTTATTATGGGCCCAGTTTTCAAGTTGGTCCAAATCGGGGTCCAAAATTAAACTTTGTTTGATTTCATCGAAAATTGAACTATTGGGGTTCTTTGATATGCCGAATCTAACCGTGCATTTAGATTCTTAATTTTTGGTCCCGTTTTCAAATTGGTCTACATTAAGGTCCAAAGGGTCCAAAATTAAACTTAGTTCGATTTTAACAAAAATTGAATTCTTTGGGTTCTTTGATATGCTGAATCTAAACATGTACTTAGTTTTTTTATTATGGGCCCAGTTTTCAAGTTGGTCCAAATCAGGGTCCAAAATTAAACTTTGTTTGATTTCATCGAAAATTGAACTATTGGGGTTCTTTGATATGCCGAATCTAACCGTGCATTTAGATTCTTAATTTTTGGTCCCGTTTTCAAATCGGTCTACATTAAGGTCCAAAGGGTCCAAAATTAAACTTAGTTCGATTTTAACAAAAATTGAATTCTTGGGGATCTTTGATATGCTGAATCTAAACATGTACTTAGTTTTTTATTATGGGCCGAGTTTTCAAGTTGGTCCAAATCGGGGTCCAAAATTAAAGCTAAAAAGGGGGTAAATTATTTTTTTTTGGGGGGGGGGGGGGCAATTCTCCACAGCATATTGTATTACACAAAAGCAAAAAATTGAATATAAATTCAAATCATATGACCAATTCTAAGTTCTTTATTTCAGTTATTCTGTGTCAGAAACCTATTATGTGTCAAATATTTGAAGAAATTTTCAATTGCACAGTATTGCGCAATAGCAAGAAATTGATATGTGTGCCCTGTTATCAAAACTTTATTATTAACAAATTCCATTGGAAATTTGCCAATATAAAATGTGCTGATGAAGCTTTTTTGTTTTTCTTATCTAAACTGCTTTTAATATGTATATTTAAAATTTGCCATCCATGACTATGATGTCATTTTCTATTTTAATATGTTATGGTGTATTTAAATGGGCTGTTATGGTTGCAAAGTATAAAGAAATGGGGGTGGGGTGAAAACAAAATTTTTGGGGGGGGGGGGGGGGGGGGGTAAATGAGAAATTGGGGAGGGGGTAATTTTTTCTCATTTCATATTTCATAAATTAAAAAGAAAATTTCAAATTTTTTTTAGCAAAAAAAAGGGGGGGGGGTTACAATAAATTTTATTGTTTTTTGTTTTTTTTTTTGGGAGGGGGGTCAATGTGCAACTTCATAGTGTATTGCACAAAAGCTAAAAAAAGGGGTAAATTATTATTTTTTTTGGGGGGGGGGGCAATTCTCCACAGCATATTGTATTACACAAAAGCAAAAAATTGAATATAAATTCAAATCATATGACCAATTTTAAGTTCTTTGATTTCAGTTATTCTGTGTCAGAAACCTATTATGTGTCAGATATTTGAAGAAATTTTCAATTACACAGTATTGCGCAATAGCAAGAAATTGATATGTGTGCCCAATTTTAAATTTTAAATTGGTTATTTCTGATTTATATATAAAAACAAATAATACTGATATGGTTTGAATAGGTAAATTAAAAAATTTTAAGTTCTTAGACAACATTCATTCTGTGTCAGAAACCTATGCTGTGTCAAATATTTATTCACAATCCAAATTCAGTATTGTATCAAGCTTGAATGTTGTGTTCATAATTGCCCCAACTATTCAGGGTTCGACATCTGCGGTCGTATCTAGCTGCGCCCAGCGGAGCATTTTATTTAAGCAACTGTAATACCTAGACCCATCTGTGTTTGGTCTCTAGATAGTTCTGAGTGGCTACATGCAAGTCTGACACCTGTCTCTGGACCTTGACCTCAATTGCATGCATGAGTGACTGTCACATTTTAGAGATTAGATCCATTTCTCAGCAACTTTAATACCTAGACCCACCATATATGGTTAATAGATAGTTCTTAATGGATACATATCGGTATGACACCTGCCTTTTGACCTTGACCTGAATTTCTTTTAACACATTTTCCTTTGACTTGCAAAATGTCGGGTATCAGACAATCATTATTCTGTGTCCATGTGCATACTCAGGCAAGACATGTAGTGTGTCCACTCTTGTTAAGCTTTTGTATGAAAAAACTTCCATAGTTTAAAAAAAAATTTGAATGGGTATTAGAATAGATGATGGCTTAATTGTTTGTAACTTAACCATATGTTTTTACATGTATTTAACAATACTTATTTCAGGTGATAGCAAAAAATCCTTTTTATTCACCACTAAAGAAAAAAAATGGAAATGATAATATGGCTACTTCTACCATAACTGTAAGTGTAATATTAAGATGTAACTTCTTGATGCTGCTGAACAGTTTTCAATTTGATACATTGTTTATAGTTATGTTTAGTTGTGGTTTTACCCCAATTTCAGCACTTTTGGCTATTTCAATGTGGCCAATTTTTATTGGTGGAGGAAGCAGGAGTACCTTGAGGGGACCACTGAATTTCTGTAGGAAAATTTGGAATCCTTGTCAATTAAGATCGGAGTCAAACACACCCTGCCACAGGTGAGATTCGAACTCACAACCTCAGTGTTGACAGGCTAGTGATCATTAGTAGTCATGATGAACTAACTACCTAGACCACTCAGCCACCGAGGCCCCTGTTTATAGCTAAGAATATGATGACTCAGACACCCTTACTACTTGAAATGTGATTGTCAATTGATTGTGTTCATAGCAATTAGGAGGTAAAGTTTATTGTAAAAGATTATTTTCAGAAATCAGGGGAGGTAACAAATGTAAAGATTCATTATTTTTAGCTCACCTGGCCTAAAAGGCCATGTGAGCTTTTGCCATCACTTTTCGTCCGTCGTCCGTCGTCCGTCCGTCGTAAACTTTTCATTCAAACATCTTCTCCTCAGAAACCATTTGGCCAATTCCAACCAAACTTTGCATGAGTGGTGTATGGAAGGTCCTCAACAAAGTTTCCTCATTTAGTTCTGATTGGTCAAGAAACATGGCCACCAGAGGCAATTCTTGTTTCTGATTGGCTGATTTTAAAAAATCTTCTCCTCTGAAACGGCTGGGCGGATTGGATCGAGGCTTCATAGGAATGATATATGACATGTCCTCCACAAACAATCCTCATTTTATATTGATCCGATGAAAAACATGGCCACTGTTGCTAAAAATAGAACATAGGCGTAAATTGCTGTATTTTCCTAATAACTCAAAAACCGTTACAGATATTGAAAATCTGACATGGGGTAAAATTGATCAGCATGACAAGATCTACCTACCCTGAAATTTTGAAGGAAATTCCAAAACCCATTTAGGAGTTATTGCCCTTTTTTCGTCAAATTTCAAAATTTTAACATTCAAAAATCTTCTCCTCTGAAACCGCTGGGCCGATTGGTTTGAGACTTAATAGGAATGATCTATGACATGTCCTCTACACACGATCCTCAATTTATTTTGATCTGACGTAAAACATGGCTGTCGTAGCTAAAAATAGAATATAGGGGTGGATGTGTTGTTTTTGGCTTATTACTTAAAAACCGTTACAGATATCGAAAATCTGACATGGGGTAAAATAGATCAACATGACGAGATCTACCTACCCTGAAATTTTGAAGGAAATTCCACAACCCGTTTAGGAGTTATTGCCCTTTTTTCATCAAATTTTCAAAATTTTAACATTTTTCGTCATTTATCTCCAAAACTATTCGAGATAGAAGTGAAATGTAAATTTGAAAAATGTTTCCCATGTTGAGATCTACCTACCCTGAAATTTTAAAGGAAATCCCAAACCCCATTTAGGAGTTGTTGCCCTTTTTTTGTCAAATTTTCAAAATTTTTTCATTCAAAAATCTTCTCCTCTGAAACCGCTGGGCCGATTGGTTTGAAACTTAATAGGAATGATCTATGACATGTCCTCTACAAACGATCCTCAATTTATTTTGATCTGACATAAAACATGGTGGTGGTAGCTAAAAATAGAATATAGGGGTGCATGTGTTGTTTTTGGCTTATAACTTAAAAACCGTTACAGATATTAAAAATCTGATGGGGTAAAATTGATCAGCATGACAAGATCTACCTAACCTGAAATTTTGAAGGAAATCCCAAAACCCATTTAGGAGTTATTGCCCTTTTTTCGTCAAATTTTCAAAATTTAACATTTTTCGTCATTTATCTCCAAAACTATTTGAGATAGAAATGAAATGTAAATTTGAAAAATGTTCGCCATGTTGAGATCTACATACCCTGAAATTTTAAAGGAAATCCCAAAACCCATTTAGGAGTTATTGCCCTTTTTTTGTAAAATTTTCAAAATTTTAACATTTTTGCATTTATCTCTATTTGAGATAGAAGTGAAATGTAAATTGAAAAATGTTTGCCATGTTGAGATCTACATACCCTGAAATTTTGAAGGGATTTCCAAATTCTATTTAGGAGTTATTGGTTTGTGTAATTTGAGGTCAGGTTCTGTTACATTTATTTAAGGTTCACCCTTATTCCTGGTCAATTTTATCAACTTCCTGCCAGGACTACCACCATCAGGAAACATATTTTAACATTAAACCTTATGAAAAATAAATCTTCAACAAATTTTCCCTGGACAATTGAACCAATTGCAACAAACTTGGTCAAATAGTTGATTAATTGTCCAATGAAAACCAGACTCCAGGTGAGCGATACAGGCTCTGGTGAGCCTCTTGTTTTCATTCAATTTTAGATTAGATCTGAAGAAGTTAAGGAAGGTGGAGAAATGGCTTTTATGTCATTTAGTGCTAAAAAATTGGATAACAAGGTATAGTTTATTTGAATACGAGGAAAATAAAAGGAAATGATGAGCTGTTAAAAGGGTCATAGAACATTCTTTGCACCTTTTAACAGCTCACCATTTTCATTTATTTTCCTCGTATTCTATTGTATGAGCTGTTTCCCAACATACATACTTTATTTTTATAGTTTATATAGGCTTTAACAATCTTAACATAAACCATTGAATCATGGTATTTTTTTCAGATCAAATTCTGCAAATTGAATTTTTTTCTCAATTTTATGGATTCTGATTTAGTGGCAATTTATTCCAAAATGATATTCTTAGAAGTCTTCAGTTATGTCTAGATCTTTTGCATATTAGGGGTTGTCAAAACTTCTCTACATTATCACTTTTCAACTACATGATTTAATTTTTACTTTGAGGTTATAGCTAAGCAACTTCAAGTCACAGAAGAATTATATTCTGTAAATATGTGTACCTGAGAAAAAAAACTGTTAAATACAATTTAGAAAGTTTTGATAAATTAATTTCATAGCAACTGCAATTCATAGGGGAATGCTATTTTGTCAATTTTGTTTTTGAATTATTAAAGGTAAATGAAGAAACAGGGTCACATTAGTCTTTCTTTTAAGTAAATTGATACACACCATTCATAACTAAGTAAAACAAATTTGATGGCCCCATTTTTATAGAAATATAAGATCATATTTTTAAAATATGACTTATTAGAACTGTGTTGTATATTTTATTCCTTCAGTTTCTTTTTATAGTCTTCTGCTTTAAATATGATGTATTTTTCAAAAATTTTAGTGTAAGATAATGATTGACATGATTGTGATGTTTTTTTTTTTGCAGGATTTTATGGGTAAATCTGATCCCTACATGGTAATATATAAAGGTATGCCTGATGGTTCCTGGGTTGTTGTTCACAAAACAGAGGTATGTGTCAACCCTTAAAACAAAAATATTTATGGAAAATGTGACAGAATGACCATTTTGCAATAATAAAAATATCAATTTTGTATTTGCTGTTTATTTATTATTCCAAAACAAGTAATTGTATAATGACCATCCTCAAATAGAAAATTGAATATGTGTATAAAAATAATTCATTCCTTTTCAGATTTGGCAAATTATTTTGAGTAGAAGTTATTTTTTTAGTTTGTTTGCAATACACTTTTATTGGGAGATTTTCAAACATCGAAAATATTACTATCATATAAATGTACACAAGTTAAATTTCAAATATGGAGTCTTTCTGATAACTGCATCTTTATAGACTGTTAGATTATTTTATTGGACCATATCTGCAGGTATTTAATTCCATATTTAATTCTGTAGGTAATCAAAAACACATTAAATCCAACCTGGAGACCTTTTTCTGTAGCAGTAAATACAATGTGTGGAGGTGATAAAAATAAAGATATCAAGGTTGGTAGTTAGCTTTCTTGAAGCTTCCTGACTGAATGTGTTTCTGTATCCATGTAATTATATAATTCCCAAGAATGTATATACATTTGTACATATAAATGTACGTTTCACTAATGCTAAAAACTTACATTTTTAATTTCGTATACTATTATATAGTACATTTGTAATATTTATGGAAAACGATTTTTTTTTGGAAAAATGTTACCACAATACCTTTTTACATGTTGTAAGTTAATTGTTAGAGAAAAGATGAATGACTTTGTCCATTGAAGAAAATGATATTATGATGTAGACTTCGTTTTCACTGCTTAATTTCTTTATTATAAATTAAATCCTTTCTTGAAAAGATAGTATGTAAAGAAATTGTTTTTGCAACTTAGATAAACAACAACTAAAGGTAAAAAAATGACAGGCTTTGTGTCTTATGTTGTGTGGAAGTAGTAGGAATAACTTCTTATTTATGTACATTATTTTCACTCCTTTCTGAGGCACACAAAACTGAGAGAAGTTAAAGACATAATCTCCCTTTAATTGGCCAAGTTTCTCCAGCATATATTTAAAGCAGATTTTTTTTGTATATTTTCTGAAATTTTTTTCTTTATTAAATTAGATCCCAAAAAGATATCTCCATCTTTTCTGCGCTTCTCTTTACCTCTGGTGGACCTTCAAAATGTAAAGTGTTGTGAACCTTGCTTTTGTCAAATAATATTAAACAGTAAAACACAGCCAACCAGTATGATTTGCCCACTTACTTACTTTTTAGCCATGTGAGCTTATGCCATCACTTGGCGTCCGTCGTCGTCCCTCGTCTGTCGTCGGCATTGTTGTCGTCGTCGTAAACTATTTCAAGAATCTTCTCCTCCGAGACTACTGAGCAAAATACCTTCAAACTTTAACTGAATGTTTGAATGTTAACTAGGGTGTCTAGTTTATAAATTGTATCCGAAGTTTTGATCTATCAATAAACATGGCCACTGTTGTTAAAAATAGAACATAGGGGTCAATTGCAGTTTTTGGCTTATATCTCAAAAACCAAAGCATTTAGAGCAAAACTGACATGGGGTAAAATTGTTCAACACGTCAAGATCTACCAGCCATGAAATTTTCAGATGAATCGGACTACCTTTTGTTGGGTTATTGCCCCTGAATCGTTAATTTTAAGGAAATTTTGCAGTTTTAGGTTGTTATCTTGAATATAATAATAGATAAAGACAAACTGTAAACAACAAAAATGTTCAGCAAAGTAAGATCTACAAATAAGTCAACATGACCAAAATCGTCAATTGACCTCTTATAGGAGTTTTTGCCCTTGAAAGATTATTTACATGTAAACGGAAAATAATGGTTTGACATTGTCACAGATGTTTAGGGCGTTACTTGAAATAAATTAAATGCAGAGATTTAGCTAGCGCTCGTCACTTTCGCCATTGACGAATGATTCTTGAAAGTGGCGAATGTTTTCCGTATGCAATTCGTCACTTGAAATTTCAAAATCGCCAAAAAACAATTCGTTAAGGCGCGTACACGCGCCCTGGACTCGCTAAAATTGGACTGGACGTGTCATCCTTCAATCTCATGCGTCCCTGGGACGCATTTAAATCTAATCAGCTGCGTCAAAAGACCATAATTTTCATAAAAATCTCGAGCCGCCATTTTTTTCTTGGAGATCAAAGGGAACGGGAAAAGAAACGACAAAAAATTAAGATAGAAAATGGCGGCAATCGGAATTCTCGTGATATTTCATTGGCCACAGTGTTTTTTACCGACCGGTAACAATGTGTGTTGACCTCATTTAAAAATGAATTTAGCAGACTTTGACTTGCATTACAATTGGAAATTTTGTCAATATTGATTATTAAAGTGTTAAAACAAGGTCAATGGGAGGATTTTAAGAGTATGTTTGAGAATAAATAGTAGTAAAGATTATAGATAAATAAATATTAAAAAATTGGTAGCAGTACAAGTAAAATGGAGCGTCAAGGGTCAAGGTCATTGAAAAATTCCATAGCAGCCGATGAAAAAGTCCCTAGCAACAGATTAAAAAATCCCTAGCAACCATATATATTTGGATTAAGGACCTCATAATTTACCTGTACAAGTCAAAAAGAAAGGTCAAGGGTCAAGGTCATTGAAAAAGTCCATAGCAACTGATGAAAAAGTCCCTAGCAACCATATATATTTGAGTTCAGGACCCTACAATTTACCTGTTCAAGTCAAAATGGAAGATTAAGAGACAATGCCATTGAAAAAGTCCATAGCAACCAATGAAAAAGTCTGTAGCAACCATATATATTTAGGTTAAGGACTTTATAATTTACCTGTACAAGTCAAAAAGAAAGGTCAATAGTCAGTGCCATTGAAAAAGTCCATAGCAACCAATGAAAAAGTCCCTAGCAACCATATATATTTCTGTTCAGGACCCTACAATTTACCTGTTTAAGTCAAAATTGAAGGTCAAGAGTCAATGCCATTGAAAAAGTCTATAGCAACCGATGAAAAAACCCTAGCAACCATATCTATTTTGGTTCAGGATTCTATATTTTAGCTGTACAGGTCAATGTTAAGGAGAAAATTGTGACGGTATACATTAAATAGCAAAAACAATTATTGATGCAAGATCTACTGGTACACAAAAGATAACAGGTGAGTGATTCAGGCTCTTGGGAGCCTCTTGTTATATTGTTTGTCTTTTGGATTTACTACAACTCTTCTAGGGCACAAAGTGCAATTAAAATATTTGTTTGTTTGTTTGCCAATTTACTTAACATCATGTTTTCATTGTAAAATTGCCAGACAAGCTTTGAGAGTAACTGTCAGATTTCTTGCTTTTAAGGATGATCGCCGGTCAAATAGGAAATAAATAGGATATGAAATAGGTGTTTTAGTTTGAGAGAACATATGAATAGTAAACATATAAGCAAGAAAAAAATATAGGTTCATGCGCTTGTTTTAGAGCTATAAGGCCTTGAAAATTTGCAGGAAATGGGTTTTCTCTGGATTTTTCTTTGTCTTTGCATTGACAACATCAGTCTTTCAAAAATGTATGAAAAAATAAAAACGATTTCATAAAATTTTGTCAAATACCATTTTAAGGTATATATGATTGAATTATAAAAGAAAAGGTGGGGGTTCATGGGCAAAAAATTTCATGTTTAAGAAATGGATAGAACCCGAGGATTCTGAAAATCTAACAAAAAGACCAAAACATGACCAGCGAGCATCCTTAATTGTGTGTTATTTGATGATATTAACCATGCATTGATAGCCTTTAATTATTATATAGATGTGATTTCTATTAACTGTATAGTCATATTTCAGGAAAATCCTAATAATATCTGTAAATATCAAAATAAACATTATCTGTATCTTTTTCTTTCCTTTAGTTGTAACTTGTAACTAATTTTCCTAATTTTTTCTTAAATTTTAAAATAGTAGATTTTCTGTTTTCTGTTTACAATTTTATTAATTTTTTCATAATACAGGACTTCATTATGTACAAATATTACATTGAATTGTTGCGTGAGTACAGGATTTCTTTCTAAGACTTTTAACCATGTAAAATTTAAGCATATTCTTGATTCTATTTGGAATATGTAACATTTTACCAGAGCCACAGCTTTTTCACCACAGAATCAATTTCTGAATATTTGTTGATATCTGTAGCACAGAATTCTGCTCATGAAGGTGATAGGATTCATTTTGAAATGAAAGTTAGATCTGAGAATTTCGTCTTTATTGAATGACTAAAAACTGTTTACACATGCATATATAAATTTTATATCTGGAATTTATCCAATATTTCTATTTACCTACTAAAATTTTTTCATGTCTCCAGTTTGTGTTGTATAAGATTTTAAGCATTATAAGAACAAAATTTAAATATGTAATTTCACTTCAGATTGATTCATACAAAATAAAAAAAGCTTGCATAACTGATTTTTGTCTCGCCTGCGATGACAATTCGCAAAGGCGAGAAATAGATGTTAATTTCCAGTGGTGACAGCAGGGGTGACAGCGGCATAAACTTTTTTAAACATTTGCATATATAATACCTACAATTAAGATTTATGGTCCACAGATAGCTTATAATATAAGGTTTGCCGCAATATACTTGTCTTGTGACACTGACCTCATTTACATGGTTCGCTGACTTCATAAACAAATGTAAAATCTGTGTTCAAGTTTTGTGGTTAAATCCATTTCTCAGCAACTGTAATACCTAGGCCAATCATATTTGGTCTATAGATAGTTCTTAGTGGGTACATGCCAGTCTGACACCTAGCTTGGGACTCATACTTAAGTGACTTTGTCACATTTTCATGGTTAAGTCCATTTCTCAGCAACTAGAATACCTAGACCTACCATATTTGGTCAATATATAGTTGGTGGGTACATGTAAGTCTGACATATGCCTTTTGACCTTGACCTCAATTTGATGTGTCACATTTTCATGATTAAGTCCATTTATCTGAAATTGTAATACCTAGACCCACCATATTTGTCCTATTGATATTTCTTGGTGGGTACATGCCAGTATTACACTTGTCTGTTGACCTTGACCTCAATTTCATTGTTGAGTGACTTTCATCCAAGTTTCTTGATTGTCGATTTTTCAACAACTTTAATACCTAGACCCACCGTGTCTGGTCTACAGATAGTTCTTAGTGGATATATGCAAGTCCGACACCTGTTTCTGGACTTTGACCTCAATTGCAAACTTGAGTGCCTTTTTTTAGATTAAGTCCATTTCTTAGCAACTGTATTACATAGGCCCATTATATTTGGTCTGTAGATAGTTTTTAGTGGATACATACCAGTCTAACACCTGTCAGCTGAACTTGACCTGAATTTCATGCTTGAATGACTTAATATACATTTTCATGATATAGTTTATTTCTCAGCAACTGTACTATGTTTGTAACACGACCCAAAGTATTTGGTTGAAAGAAGTTCTTAGTACATGTATATACCACTTTAACATCTGAAACCTTACCTTTGACCTCTATTTCATGCTTGACTGACTTGTTTCACGTTTTGGGATAATATCCATTTCTCAGCAACTGCAATACATAGATACTGCTTGGTGGATACATGGCTGTCTGAGACCTAGACTTGAATTTCAGACTTGAGAGTCACATTTTGATGATTAAGTCCATTTTTCTGTTACTGTAATACATATACCCAAATTGACCTCAATTTTAGGCTGAGTGACTCTTGTTCCATTTTTACAAACAAGTCCATTTCTCAACAAATGTTATAAATTTATTATATATAGACCCACCATTTTTGGTCTATAGATAGTTTTTGGTAAGTATATACCAGTCTCAGACCTGTCAGCTCACCTTGGACACAGTTTTAGGCTTGAATGACATGCATGAGATTTTTCAGACAAATTATTGCCTGACCATTACTATTTCTTTTAACACATTTTCCTTTGACTTGTAATGTCGGGTATCAGATAATCATTATTTTGTGTCCATGTGCATACTCAGGCAAGACATGTAGTGTGTCAACTCTTGTTAGTTTGTGCGTAAAATACAAAAATTAAAATTTATACCAGCAATTGGCCAATTGAGAGAATGACAAGCTTTCCTCTTCCATTTATGGTTAACTATCAAAGTAACAAAAACATATTTTAAGTGAGAAATAATGGAATTCTACTGGTACTTATTCATGTTCATATTTCAGTTTGAGGTGTATGATTATGACAGCGATGGATCACATGACTTGATTGGGATTTTTGTAACTACTATTACTGCGATGTCAGAGGCTACAAAGCAACCAGTAAGTAAATCATAATTAGTTGTCCTTTTAAGTACAATCCCATCAAAGACATATTATTATTTACAGTTATCGTACTATTTATCCAACTTGACCATGCATTTGAAACATTTAGTACATTGTACTTGAACATAATAGAAAACCAGTGAACAATGGTTTTATTTCTGAATTTCATATTGAAAGTTTCAGTTCACTAACATCTTTCAGACCAAGATGGCCACTGGCATCAACTTAAGTGTGCTTTAATTTCATTTTTCTTTAAAATGGTTTGTGTGCCTTTGTACCATAGAACAATTTTCAGTTTTTCTATAGCATTTTTTCAAAGAAAAAAAATTGTAGGTGATATTTGATAATTTCAAAAATGCTTTAATTTGAAGGAAATTGTATAGTAGTTTAATACAGATAGTGTAACTTAAGCCTCCCTTTTTAAGTTTTTGTCGAGCCTGCGACTTTAGTCGCAGAAAGCTCGACATAGGGATAGTGATCCGGCGGCGGCGGCGGCGGCGGCGTTAACTCACTTCTTAAAAGCTTTATATTTTAGAAGGTGGAAGACCTGGATGCTTTATACTTTGTATATAGATGCCTTATGTTACGAAGTTTCCGTCAGTCATATGTACATTGTCCTTGACCTCATTTTCATGGTTCAGTGACTACTTGAAAAAAAAATTCAGATTTTTTGTAATGTTAATTTCTCTCTTATTATGAGTAATAGGATAACTATATTTGGTATGTGCATACCTTACAAGGTCCTCATCCCCATCAGACAGTTTTCAATTGACCTTGACCCAATTTCAAGGATCAGTGAACAAGGTTAAGTTTTGGTGGTCAAGTCCGTATCTCAGATACTATAAGCAATAGGTCTAGTATATTTGGTGTATGGAAGGATTGTAAGGTGTACATGTTCAACTGGCAGGTGTCATCTGACCTTGACCTCATTTTCATGGTTCAGTGGTTATAGTTAAGTTTTTGTGTTTTGGCCTGTTTTTCGAATACTGTATGCAATAGGTCTACTGTATTTGGTGTATGGAAGGATTGTAAGGTGTACATGTCCAACTGGCAGGTGTCATCTGACCTTGACCTCATTTTCATGGTTCAGTGGTTATAGTTAAATTTTTATACGACCGCAAAATTTTTGCGGTCGTATATTGGTATGACGTTGGCGTCGTCGTCGTCGTCGTCGTCGTCTGCGTCGTCGTCCGTCGTCTGCGGCGTCCGAAGACATTTGGTTTTCGCACTATAACTTTAGTATAAGTTAATAGAAATCTATGAAATTTAAACACAAGGTTTATGACCACAAAAGGAAGGTTGGGATTGATTTTGGGAGTTTTGGTCCCAACAGTTTAAGAATCAGGGGCCAAAAAAGGGCCCAATAAGCATTTTTCTAGGTTTTCGCACAATAACTCTAGTATAAGTAAATAGAAATCTATGAAATTTTAACACAAGGTTTATGACCACAAAAGGAAGGTTGGGATTGTTTTTGGGAGTTTTGGTCCCAACAGTTTAGGAATTAGGGGCTAAAAAAGGGCCAAAATAAGCATTTTTCTTGGTTTTTGCACAATAACTTTAGTATAAGTAAATAGAAATCTATGAAATTTAAACACAAGGTTTATGACCACAAAAGGAAGGTTGGGATTGATTTTTGGAGTTTTGGTCCCAACAGTTTAGGAATTAGGGGCCAAAAGGGTCCAAAATTAAACTTTGTTTGATTTCATTGAAAATTTAACTATTGGGGTTCTTTGATATGCCGAATCTAACCGTGCATTTAGGATCTTAATTTTTGGTCCCGTTTTCAAATTGGTCTACATTAAGGTCCAAAGGGTCCAAAATTAAACTTAGTTTGATTTTAACAAAAATTGAATTCTTTGGGTTCTTTAATATGCTGAATCTAAACATGTACTTAGTTTTTTTATTATGGGCCCAGTTTTCAAGTTGGTCCAAATCAGGGTCCAAAATTAACTTTGTTTGATTTCATCGAAAATTGAACTATTGGGGTTCTTTGATATGCCGAATCTAACCGTGCATTTAGATTCTTAATTTTTGGTCCCGTTTTCAAATTGGTCTACATTAAGGTCCAAAGGGTCCAAAATTAAACTTAGTTTGATTTTAACAAAAATTGAATTCTTTGGGTTCTTTGATATGCTGAATCTAAACATGTACTTAGTTTTTTTATTATGGGCCCAGTTTTCAAGTTGGTCCAAATCGGGGTCCAAAATTAAACTTTGTTTGATTTCATCGAAAATTGAACTATTGGGGTTCTTTGATATGCCGAATCTAACCGTGCATTTAGATTCTTAATTTTTGGTCCCGTTTTCAAATTGGTCTACATTAAGGTCCAAAGGGTCCAAAATTAAACTTAGTTCGATTTTAACAAAAATTGAATTCTTGGGGTTCTTTGATATGCTGAATCTAAACATGTACTTAGTTTTTTTATTATGGGCCGAGTTTTCAAGTTGGTCCAAATCGGGGTCCAAAATTAAAGCTAAAAAGGGGGTAAATTATTTTTTTTTTTGGGGGGGGGGGGGGGGCAATTCTCCACAGCATATTGTATTACACAAAAGCAAAAAATTGAATATAAATTCAAATCATATGACCAATTCTAAGTTCTTTATTTCAGTTATTCTGTGTCAGAAACCTATTATGTGTCAAATATTTGAAGAAATTTTCAATTGCACAGTATTGCGCAATAGCAAGAAATTGATATGTGTGCCCTGTTATCAAAACTTTATTATTAACAAATTCCATTGGAAATTTGCCAATATAAAATGTGCTGATGAAGCTTTTTTGTTTATCTTATCTAAACTGCTTTTAATATGTATATTTAAAATTTGCCATCCATGACTATGATGTCATTTTCTATTTTAATATGTTATGGTGTATTTAAATGGGCTGTTATGGTTGCAAAGTATAAAGAAATGGGGGGGGGGGGGGTTGAAAACAAAATTTGGGGGGGGGGGGGGGTAAATGAGAAATTGGGGAGGGGGTAATTTTTTCTCATTTCATATTTCATAAATTAAAAAGAAAATTTCAATTTTTTTTTAGCAAAAAAAAGGGGGGGGGGGGGTTACAATAAATTTTATTGTTTTTTGTTTTTTTTTTGGGAGGGGGGTCAATGTGCAACTTCATAGTGTATTGCACAAAAGCTAAAAAAAGGGGTAAATTATTATTTTTTTTTTTGGGGGGGGGGGCAATTCTCCACAGCATATTGAATTACACAAAAGCAAAAAATTGAATATAAATTCAAATCATATGACCAATTTTAAGTTCTTTGATTTCAGTTATTCTGTGTCAGAAACCTATTATGTGTCAAATATTTGAAGAAATTTTCAATTACACAGTATTGCGCAATAGCAAGAAATTGATATGTGTGCCCAATTTTAAATTTTAAATTGGTTATTTCTGATTTATATATAAAAACAAATAATACTGATATGGTTTGAATAGGTAAATTAAAAATTTTTAAGTTCTTAGACAACATTCATTCTGTGTCAGAAACCTATGCTGTGTCAAATATTTATTCACAATCCAAATTCAGTATTGTATCAAGCTTGAATGTTGTGTTCATAATTGCCCCAACTATTCAGGGTTCGACATCTGCGGTCGTATCTAGCTGCGCCCAGCGGAGCATTTTATTGTGTTTTGGCCTGTTTTCGAATACTGTATGCAATAGGTCTACTATATTTGGTGTATGGAAGGATTGTAAGGTGTACATGTCCAACTGGCAGGTGTCATCTGACCGTGACCTCATTTTCATGGTTCAGTGGTCATAGTTAAGTTTTTGTGTTTTGGCCTGTTTTTCGAATACTGTATGCAATAGGTCTACTATATTTGGTGTATGGAAGGATTGTAAGGTGTACATG
The DNA here is from genome assembly GCA_028015205.1 of Mytilisepta virgata. NCBI lineage: Eukaryota > Metazoa > Mollusca > Bivalvia > Mytilida > Mytilidae > Mytilisepta > Mytilisepta virgata. The sequence goes on along the minus strand of CM051521.1, from coordinate 47,798,428 downwards.
TCCAATTGGCAGGTGTCATCTGACCTTGACCTCATTTTCATGGTTCAGTGGTTATAGTTAAGTTTTTGTGTTTTGGCCTGTTTTTCGAATACTGTATGCAATAGGTCTACTATATTGGTGTATGAAAGAATTGTAAGGTGTACATGTCCAACTGGCAGGTGTCATCTGACCTGAACCACATTTTCATGGTTGAGTGTTTATAGTTAAGTTTTTGTGTTTTGGCCTGTTTTTTGAATACTGTATGCAATAGGTCTACTATATTGGTGTATGAAAGAATTGTAAGGTGTACATGTCCAACTGGCAGGTGTCATCTGACCTGAACCACATTTTCATGGTTGAGTGTTTATAGTTAAGTTTTTGTGTTTTGGCCTGTTTTTTGAATACTGTATGCAATGTGTCTGATAGCATTTACTTTCATTAGAAATACACGACAGGCGAGACATTTTTGTGTGTCCACTCTTGTTATTTTTCATAATTTTGAAACATTTTCCATTTTTAGGGTTAGGTTGCTAAGCAACCAAAACCCTTATGCCGTCGGTCGTTTGGTTAGACAATGAAGGAAACTTTGGAAATCTGGTGTTTTGTGGAAAAAGTTGGACCAGAAGTTTTTGAAACTATGTTTTTATGAGTAAATATGCAAGCTTATCTAGGATTGAAGCTTAAGCAAGGCTAGTTAAGCAGCTTTTTATCTCGATTTTGAGATGACACATGCGCAAAGAAACCTCCATATTTTTCGAATTACGACTATGTTTATATTGGAATATCATATAAGAAAATAAACATTCCGCGGTAAAATAGTCCTAATATTTGTTGTTGCTGGTGCAGTTGTTTTTTAATAGAAATGTAACTGAAACACACCGAGAAGTGTAATTGTCCAGTTATTTAATAAAAGATGTGTGTTTTATTGACGATTTCCTTTTTGTTTTGAAAGCCGTGTAAAGTATTCGCACCTTTTAAAGTGTACAATGCTATCGGCGTAAGGATTTTGAATGTTTACATTTGCACGGATATTTTGGGAAGGATTACAATCAGGTTTATTTTCAAAAGATTTCAAAGGTAAGTTCCATTTTGTTGTGAACGTGATTGTTAACTTATACAGAACATATTTTGCACATTATTTGCTTATTCTTCTTGTAATTCTGATGGTATTTTGTGTATTTGATTAACCTTTTGACCTGATCATCGTGACTTCATTTTGTCAAACCTGTTGGTCAGTGATAGAATTGCATACAGGTTATTTGAAATGCCGACAACTTGCACATTAAGATTGAAAAACACTGTGTTTATCATTAATTTAGAAAACGGTATTATCGAAGGTATAATGGGTTTATTTTAATTGAAAGCTTGAATGTTTACGTTCTTTTTGTGTATTTGATTAACCTTTTGACCTGATCATCGTGACTTCATTTTGTCAAACCTGTTGGTCAGTGATAGAATTGCATACAGGTTATTTGAAATTCCGACAACTTGCACATTAAGATTGAAAAACACTGTGTTTATCATTAATTTAGAAAACTGTATTATCGAAGGTATAATGGGTTTATTTTAATTGAAAGCTTGAATGTTTACGTTCTGATCTACCTGCACATGCGCAATGTAGTGTAAATAGAAATGACCCCCTTCTACAATTGTCCAAACTTTGTCTTTTTATATAACCTTAATAACTTGAAGACCTTTGATTTCTGTTTAGTTTAATTCATCAAATCATTATTATGCGTTTGACTTTTTAAAAAAATTCAATTTAGAGTGATAATTCAAGAAGCGTTAGCCGACTCGTGCTTTCTTTGATTGATTAGTGCATATTTATGTACAGACATGCGCAGTAAAGTTGAGTAGTAGAACCTTCAGCTCAGATACACTGTGTTGCGAAAATATACGTTTTAAAAAATCACTGTATATTTTGAAACCAAAGCAATACATATGCTGTCAATTTAAAAAAAAATCAGTCACCTACCCACAGGAACATTATTATATAATTGACACTTTTTCCGCAGAGCTCGTTAACTTTCATAATTGATATATTTCCTTGTAAATAATACTGTTAATAAAAAGAATTCAATACCAAAACCTATTTTGCAATACATTGTACAAACAAAAAGCATTGAAATAATCATCAGCAATGTTTGTACAAATAAAAGTCAAATGCTAGCAACCTAACCCTACCAGTGCTATGCACTTTGATTTATATGTTAAGCCTTTCACTTAATCACATGGTATGTAGAAAATGTAAAAAGTTATCTCCCTTTTCTGTCTCTGTTATAGCAGGGTGGGTTACATGGATTAATGCATTTTTTACGTTGTTAGCAATTGGGCATTTGCATCAATCATTTCAATGAGCTACTGCTCAAAGGAAACTGGCTAAGATTCTGATCTACATTTTGTACTATTGATTTGAATAGCAGCATGGACTTAAGTCATAAGAAGTATTCATTTTTACAGGGAGTCTAATCAGTTCTAATCTGCTAAGCAGTCCCAAAATTTGTCAGCATCCCCAAAAGTTTTGATAAAAATTTAAATTCCCTATGTGTCTTTGGATTTTACAATCTTAATCGATTCTTAGAATTATAAATTTAAGAAACTATAGCATTATAACAATTTGGAACATATGCAATCCACTGTGATTTCATCTATATGTAATGTACAATTTTTCTAAAACATGGATATTGATGCATAAATTTCATTGGTTTAATTTTACTGAGCTTACACTGATGAAAAAGAACTCTACAGTTGAAGGAAAACATGGGGACATTTTTCTTATTCCACACTGCACTAGAGAAATTCTAGTATATCACAAGTTAAAAATAGATGTGGGTTAGTGTACATGAGAAGCTAAACATGTAATACTGGAAAATAATAAAAAATACTAGTGAACTAAATTTATTGCTGTTGTTAGCTCACCTGAAACAAAGGGTCATGTGAGCTATTGCTGTCACTTTGCGTCCATCGTCCATCTGTCCGTTCACATTTCACATTTTGAACTTCTTTTAGAGTACTGCTGAACGGATTGAAATGAAACATGACACAAATATTCCTTACCAAGTGTTGTTAATTTGGTGCAGATCCATCTTCCAACATGGCTGCCAGCACGGGACTTAGTTTAACATAAGACCCTTTGGGAAATACACACAAAAATCTTCTAGAGAACCGCTGAATGGATTGCAACGAGACATGGCATGAATGTTCCATATGAGGTGCTGACCAAGTGTTATTACTTTGGTGCCGATTGTTCATCCAACATGGCCACCAGCTGTGGACTTAGTTTAACATAGGACCCTATGGGAAATACGTACAAAAATCTTCTTCTAGAAAACCGCTGAATGGATTTAAACCAAACATGGCATGAATGTTCCTGATGAGGTGCTGACCATATGTTGTTACTTTGTTTTTGATCTGTTATCCAAGATGGACAGACACCAGCAGGGGGACTTAGTTTAACGTATAACCCTATATGAATTACATACTTTTTGAAAAGTACTGAATGGATTTGAAACCAAACATGGCATTGATGTTAATCTCAAGGAAATGGAAATATCAGGTGAGCGATACAGGCTCCTGGGAGCCTCTGGTTTATCTTGGAAGTGACTTGTAAGGTCTTCAACAACAAGCCAAAATCTTACAACTTTTACCAAGATCAAGACAGCCCATAGCATTTACTTATTTGTATGAACTAAGTCTAGCAAACATAAACTGGAGATAGTTAGTTTTCATCAATGTCTTATTTCAATTGAATGTTATACATGGGCTTGTGAATTATTTCTACTGTTAACTTCTGATGGTAAAAGTGTTGAAACCTGTCGAAACTGAATCCTGTTTAAACTAGTCCGAGATTAGTGTTATGTAAAGCGTCATATGTGAGAATTGGCTTTGGTGAGGGGACATCAGAGCACACTCCATACATAAATGTAGAAAATATTGCAAACAATATTTATCAATAGATTTAAAATTAATTTTCCGACAGAATGTTTTACTTCTGTAATAACTTGAATGATAACACGTGTGAAATTTATGTGGAAAATTTACATGTATTTTGTGTTAATTGAGCTCATATGTTAAATTCACGAGGAGTATATACTTTTATAATGAATTTATTTGTTCAGAAAATAATGCATAAAAAGAAAATTTGATTTTCATGTGAATTTTTAAAAAATGAAAGAGATCACATGGTTTTAACATACATGTATAAGATCAATGACGGTTAATGTGAATAACATGTGAGCACAAAATAGAAACAAAAAGTAAACCGCATATTCACACAAAAAAGGAAAAACGAAAGTTTCTATTTGACCTTTATTTATTGGTACCATGAGTAAAGCAGGATTAGTTTAATTAGTTTTTCCATGTAATAAAGTGTTTCTATTCAAAGATAACAAGTAAAAAATTTAATGCAGTAGTTTGTAGTTAAGAACACAAACTTGACAATTTTCCACTTGAGACTGTTGTAAAATGATATATTTGTACCTGTGTAAATATTACATTATAGTTTTGATTTATAGTAGACATATATTAGTATGATGATGCCATGGTTTTTATTTTGGTTACAGCATACAACACAATTGATATATAATATATTTGATGGTAGGTACTAAGCAGCACTTGTAATACTGAAAATATCTTAAAATCTAAAATATTAATGTACAAAAATGTAAGTCTAATTAAAGGGTGATTAAAGGGTGATATGGTGGGTCAAGAAAAAAATACAAAATAAATATTTTTGTATTGATTAAATAGATTTTCATTCCTCCATTTCCATTATTCCCCCTGACCTCAATATTTCTGTTATAACAAAGTTTTCATATCCCGGGGTTCATATTTACTACGTATGAAAAAAGTATTGGAAACAGTTAACTGTAAAATTTTAAAAAAATATACAAATCCACCTAAGTTTTTACATAAATTTGCTTGTGAGTCTAGAAAAAAAATTTTCATGACCTTGAATATTCATACTAGGTATATATTTCACATTTATAACATAGTCAAATGGGTATAATACCTTTTAGTTAAAAAAATAAATGAAACTATGTAAAACATAAAAATTGATGCCAAGAAATGGAAAAAATATATAAAATTATTGAATTTAAAAAAGCTAATAAATCATTATTAAATAAATGAGATATAAAGAGTAAATAAATAATGTCATGTTTTTATCATCCGCACAGTGGTTTCATTGCAATCATGTTCTCTGCACAAGTCAGTGGGAGATTTACAACTTTTAAAATGGCTTCACAGACACCTTTCAGAGGTTCTATACAGGCACTAAATGGTATTAATAATACGTAGAGCCAGGCTATAAAAAAAGCTACTGGCCATGCCAGGAACCACAAGATTAGAAACCACAATATAGCCCATAATATTCCAGGACATAGATCTGCCTTTCCACTTCCTTCACCAGAACCCATGATGTAGAATTTTTACACTAGTCTCTAAAAGAAAAATAAAGAGTATTATAATGGTATTTGAAAAAAGCTTAGTGTATTTAAACATTTATAACTGATATATAATATTATTTAATTTTTTTAAGTGAATAAAAAGGTGCAGGTATTATAAGGTCCATCCTGTATGCACTTTTCCCATGTAAATCCCCCAAATTTTTCGTCATTGTCTCTTTTCTATTAAATATTACATGCATCAAAATTGAATTTGGTGTTTATTTAAATTTGTCAGTTTCTTTTGTTGAATTTAATATATTCCTATTTTTGTGGTGCAGGCTGTTGTTCACTGATTTAGGACATGTAACAATCCCTAGAATGTAATCAATTTTTCCCTAAACTCCTCGTCTACAAACAAAAAAATTCTCATGAAATTTTTTTTTGTTATGCCCCCGCGACGAACAGTCGCGGGTCATATTAGTTTACCCTTGTCCGTCCATCCGTCCATCCATCCAGATATAGATACATGGTTTGTCCCGCTATCTCCTCCTACATTTTTTGAGCTACAGCCTTAATATTTTGTAGGATGTTTATACACATAATAGAGGTGTGCATGTCCAAGGATTTTGATTTTTGTTGAGCCTGCAACTTAAGTCGCAGAAAGCTCGACATAGGGATAGTGATCCAGCAGCGGCGGCGGCGGCGTTAACTAACTTCTTAAAAGCTTTATATTTTAGAAGGTGGAACACCTGGATGCTTTATACTTTGTATATAGATGCCTTACGTTACGAAGTTTCTGTCTGTCATATGTACATTGTCCTTGACCTCATTTTCATGGTTTAGTGACTACTTGAAAAAAAAGTTAAGATTTTTTGTAATGTTAATTTCTCTCTTATTATGAGTAATAGGATAACTATATTTGGTATGTGCGTACCTTACAAGGTCCTCATCCCCATCAGACAGTTTTCAATTGACCTCGACCCCATTTCAAGGATCAGTGAACAAGATTAAGTTTTGGTGGTCAAGTCCATATCTCAAATACTATAAGCAATAGGTCTACTATATTTGGTGTATGGAAGGATTGTAAGGTGTACATGTCCAACTGGCAGGTATCATCTGACCTTGACCTCATTTTCATGGTTCAGTGGTTATAGTTAAGTTTTTGTGTTTTGGCCTGTTTTTCGAATAATGTATGCAATAGGTCTACTATATTTGGTGTATGGAAAGATTGTAAGGTGTACATGTCCAACTGACATGTGTCATCTGACCTTGACCTCATTTTCATGGTTTAGTGGTTATAGTCAAGTTTTTGTGTTTTACTCTATTTTTCGAATACTGTATGCAATAGGTCTGAGATATTTTATCTCATTATTTACAGCTTAAAATTTATAATGTATGTCTGATAGCATTTACTTTCATTAGAAATACATGACAGGCGAGACATTTTTGTGTGTCCACTCTTGTTTCAAATGTTCTCATGTTTGATTTAGTCATTTTTTTCGTACTAGCTGCATTGTTTATTAGGGGGCATCATTTGTGTCTTACAGACACGCTTCATTTTAAAAAATCACTCCTAACAAAACAGCTTTGTCCATAATTATCAATTGCAGGCAGGGGCATACTTCTTTTCTAGTTTATATGAAGATCAAAGTTATTAAAAGAATAATTCTTTGATGACATACATTTATACATGGTTTTATATTGTATTAATGTTTTTGTGAAGCAGGATAACATTCCACAGACCCAGAAAATTTAAAAACAGACTATTTGAAATCAGAAACATATGGTTTGTCTGTTGACATCTCTTAAAGTTTTCAAGCTAGAAAACTGTTATTTCTGGGATGATTCAACATTTATTCCAGTTTTACATGATTTAGAGAATTTTTATCTTTGTCAGTTTTTCACTAAGTTATGGGTTGTTGAACTTAACTAGTCATTGTAATGGTGTAATAAGTTTACCATAAGATTTTTGTTTCATAAAAGTTTTACAAAATTATGGGTTTTTGATTAGATAACTCCTCCTAACATTTCAAGCTAGAAAATTTTTATTTTGCAGTATGATTGCGAAATATAATGAAGGTGTTCATATTTTTTGTCCATTTTTCATAAAATTATGGGTTGTTGATTTTCTTAGTGAAATAAGCATGGTTTGTCCATATAAGTCCTACTTCCAGGTCTTCCTACAAATTTTAAGCAAGACAATTTTTATTTACTAGTATACTGGATATTTGTGCAGGTAATGAAACAGGGGTTTGTTTCATTTTTAGCTCACCTGGCCCAAAGGGCCCATGTGAGCTATTGTCATCACTTGGTGTCCGTCGTCCATTGTCCTTGTAAACTTTCATTGAAAGATCTTCTCCTTTGAAACCACTGGGCCAATTAGAACAAAACTTGGCAGCAATGGTCCTTAGGTGGTTCCCTTTCAGAATTATATCCGATGACACCGCCCGTCATCCAAGATGGCTACCAGAGCCGAACTTAGTTTAACATAGGACCCTATGTGAAATATTCATAAAGATCTTTTTGTCTGAAACCAATTGGCCAATTGGAACAAAACTTGGCAGCAATGGTCTTTAGCTAGTCTTCTTTCAAAATTGTATCCGATGATTCCGCCCGTTATCCAAGATTGCCGCCAAAGCCAAACTTAGTTTAACATAGGACCCTAAGGGAAATTTACTTAAACTTCTTCTTGTCTGAAAACTAGACAGCAATGGTCCTTAGGTGGTCCTCTTTCAGAATTATATTCGATGACCCCATTCATCATCCAAGGTGGCCACCAGAGCTCAACATAGTTATACATAGGATCCTATGGAAAATTTACATAATTATTAGATCGTCTTGTCCGAAACCACTTGACCAATTGGAACAAAAGTTGGCAGAAATGGTCCTTAGTTGGTCCTGTTTCAGAATTATATCCGATGACCCTGTCCACCATCCAAGATGGGTGTCAGAGCTGAATTTAGTTTAACATAAGACTTAATGGGAAAGTTCGGACACTGAATGATCTTCTTGTTTGAAACCAGTGAGCCAATTGGAACTTGACAGCAATGTTCTAGGCTGCCAGTCAAGATGGACATAGTCCAAGTGAGCGATACAGGCTTCTGGGAGCCTCTAGTATGTATTACAAAATAACTTGTTGTTTCACTTAGTAAACTTTTTGTATTGCTTACACTTGTCCAGTTTTAGGTACTGTAAATTCAGAAATTATTGCGTGCATTTTTTATTGCGATTTTGTCATTTTAGACCAAAATGCGATTTTAATTTTTGCGATATTGAGAAAAATCCTGCTTCATTCATATAAAAAAATCCAAAATGCGAGTTTAAATTATTGCGATTACAACCCTGTCGCATTTTTCGCAATAATAAAAACATCGCAATAATTTCCGAATTTACAGTATTAAGAAGTACAATGTATGTACATATAATGTTCATCCAAGTACAAAATAGAATTCATACTTAGGGCATCATTACAGACACAGCAATTGCTGTGTACATCAGTTACATATAAATGGGTAGGGGTAATGTTGATGGTCAGGAATGTGTCTGTCTAGTGTAGGGTTAGAGGATGTACATGGAAAACATAATTTTATGTACTTTTGTTCTTATTATGGCCACAAACTAAACAACTAATCTAAACAGTAAACATCAGTAGACATTTTTAAACTTTTTATTTCTTATTTTATTAATTTTATAATACTTTAATCATTTTTAGTACTTTAGTATTGTAATGTTTAATAACTATACAAAAAATCTAAATTATGAAATCTGTAGATTTTATTCAACTTCCTATTACTTCTTGTTTGATAGGACATTGCCTTATTGATACATTTTCTATTTCCTTCTACCATGTCTACTGTTATATTCATTGATTTGTGTTTAAATTATTACCTTTAAATGTTCCTGTGAAAGTTAATCACAAATTAATTCCACAAGAGATGGTGATAGTATTTATGCAAATTAAATGATATCCAACATTCATTTGTACCAAATCAGGTAAAGATAGATGATAGAAACTGTGGCAACAGGTGTTGGTTATGTCAGTTTCAACAATGAAATCTACAAGCTGATACCAACATTAATAACGTTAAAATATTGATTTCAACTTTCTGATGAGGAAATTCACTACACCTGAAAATTAACTTATTTTCCTATAAAAATCAGAGATAGATCTTTATTGTGTTTATTGTTTTGTTACCTAAGAGAAATTTATTAACTACAAACTAAGTGACATTTAATCTGATAAAATAAAATCTTTTGTTTATAATTATTTACATGATACATTTTATGAACTAAGGAATTTTATTTGATTAATTGATAATTATATATATTTATATTTTTCTTTCACTCTAATTTATTCCAAAATTAAAATTTAAATAAAAAATGTTTCAATATAGATTAATGTGTTTAATGATGTTTGTACAAATTTTTGGTACAGTATTTTTGAGGATCTTAGACATTTAAATGCACAGCTTTAAATGGGTTATCTGACTTGCTATACAGATACATGTGTAATTTCAGAGGAATCTTGGATTTACATCTAAGAGGGTGTGTGGTTCCTCAAAATGTTCCTTTCCCAGTTTGTAATGGTAATTTGAGTTATTTCCCTTTTGTAATTCTGCATAGAGTTAGTCATGAACTTTACTTTTTCTCTATCTAATTTCATCTTTTTGATTTTAAGTCCTTTCAGAGTACAATATTACATTAACAAATTGCATGGAACCCTAAATATATAATTTTTTAGCCATATCCATGGAAATTAAATCATTTTGAAAACATATAGGTACATATTTGCCTATATAAAGAAACAAAACAAACAAAATCTTCTTTTCCTCCTTTAAGCACTGTTGATAATATAGTAAATATAGATAAACCCAAGTTAGTATGATATCAGCCTACATTTTCATTGAATATTTTATACTTTTATTTGCTAAAAAGATTATCCAAACTATACACCCTGTGATACAATTCATTCACCCACGCAAAGTATTATAGACAGGGCAACACCCTTTATAATCAACTAAATACCAATTTATCCATGAAATTCATATTGAATTGAAGTATGTGGTAAATAATGATTTTGTTGTCACAGTTCAGTAATGGTATTGAAATATATGACATGAAAAAAAACTTAGTGCATTCAAATATTGCATAATTGATATATAATACATGTATTAATTTTTTTGTTGTTGTGTAAATAAAAAGTATATTTTTTTAGGTATTACGAAGACCATTCTGTATGTGCAGTTCCTAAGAAATATCACTTTTGTTTTGGTGATTGTCTTTTGTCTACTTATTGTAATACATTTTCAATAAAATATTGTGTTCATTTCAATTTTTTATAACCTTTGTTTAATTTTGACACCTTTGTTTTTTGGAGTCATTTGGTGCTTTTTTTGTGGTGCAGTTTATTGTTTATTTTTTAAGGCCAAATAAAAATTATTAAATGTTAGCATGTTATCAACTACCAGTCCCCCCCCCCCCCCCCCCTGTCCCTCTCCCTAAAAAAACCCTTTTCCTTTAAAACCATGCAAAATATGCAAAAATTTTAAATCATGTCTGGAATAGTGTAAGTATTAAACATATATTTTTCTAAATTATACTTCAAAGCTTAAATATGTAACCCACTTAGACCTACTTCATGTTTTATTATATCCTGTATTTTATTTTTACCACAAAGCTGTATAGTTGAAATAAACATGTACAGATAATTGTGTGTTATTACTGCTAGCCTTGATCTATATACCAGATAAAATCTAACAGTTGTTTTAAGCTCTCATCATTGTAATTACGAGAGCATGCCATGACTACTTGATGACCCAGTTGTTTTGAAGTTCTTATATATATATATAGTCTATAGTTGTAGAATCTGGATGCTGTTACTTGAAATTTTGGGATATGTATGAGTGCATTACCCTGACACGAGTATATGCTATATATATCATGATACTCCAAAAAGTGCAAATGATGTAATTTAGAAGGGGGGGGGGGGGGGTATTTCCAGAATTTCACCTTATACAAAGATAAACCATAAATTCAGGATGTCAAATGTATTAGACTATATACATTGTATAAGATTGACATAGGTAGTGTATGTTTAATACTACAGATTCATCTATTTTGTGGATATGAATTATTGTAGATTAGTAAATATTTGATCTCTTGAGATACCAAAATTTGTTGTTTTGAACTTAACTCATAATAATGCAAAGTAAAATATGCATTTCAATCCTTGAATACTTTATTTGGTGGTTTAACTATCCAGATGAAAACTATGAAATTGGTTTACAACCAAATACAGTAAATCAAGATTATTAAAATGAATCCTTCAAATAAAATTTATGTGCATGTAAAACTTGTGTGGTTAGAATTGATAGAACTGTTGCTATATGTTTCAAATCTTTTTAACCAGATGGGCAGATCATAAAAAGAAAATGCTGTATTCCTCAAATGTAATATGCTCCAAGAACATATATCTTCAGATTTATTGACAAAGTTAAAATCTGTCAATTATATTTTTGTAATGAAGCTGTGTTACAAACATATGTTTCATTATAGTTGATGTTTTAATTTTGGAGAAAAATTGTTTTCTTAGCTTTCAAAAAGTTTGAAAATTTAAAATCTTTTCCTAAGTGTACAAATCAAGGAATCATATATTATGTGGCAGACTAAGAGTATACTTTAACTTTACAACAAGGTAGTTTTTTTTTTTTTTAATTTAAGCTTCTGTGAAATTTTAGATTCTCTTCTTTCATTTAAACCTTGAGGAATTTATTTCATAAGATTTATACAATTTAAAAATATATATTATTTAAAAATCTGAGAAACATATCTGACAATTGCACAAAAGTTGAATACAAAAATATGAAATTTTATAAAGTGTCATCTGTTTACTTGTCACGACTTAAAATGTTCTGAAGTTTCATTTTCCTTATTTCAGTAGAATTAAAATCTAGTAAATTTGCTATGCATAAAAAGTTTGCTTAAATCAAAAAATAAATACTTTACCTGTACAGAAATTGATTTATTAAACATATTACCTTTAAGAGTGATGTCCTTCACTGATGCAGAATAAAATAATACAAAATAATCCTTTTTGTGTACAGTCACAATACTATTTAATATAAGTATACAGGAAAGCCTCTATATCACCTCTTTTCTACACACATACAAGCCTCATCTCTATGATACACATAATGACTTCAGACTTGACTACCCAATAGTGCAGTTGTTTACGTTAGTTACATTTGTGTTGATGTGGGCCAGGTAAAAGTGTAAATAAATAAAAATCCTATTACTGGCCATAGGAAATTATAAAGTGGGGTTACAAGGTCAACTAAATTTTTATTGATGTTTAGGAGTATTCAGATGCTATTTGAATAAATTGGGTTCATCATGTTCATTGTTGTGTTTGAATAAATATATATTCTGATTGTTCATTTCTTAAAATAATATTAAATTTATGGGGTAAAAACTCCTTATAAAAGTAAGTAAATTTATGATGTCATAATTTTTTTTTCATGTTTAAATAATCCTATTTTTAAAAAATCTGGTTAAAAAATGAATTTAAAGAAATAATTACCTGTTTCCTGATGTATACATTGTAGGAATTTGTCTACAAATGACTTCAGAATAAATTAATGAAACAATAAAGTTTTATAATATTTGTTTATTGAATAAATGTACAATTATATGAAAATATATGGAAAAAATTTCTGGCATAAAAGTATTTGTTGACTTATTGAAATTTTGTATTTAAAACATTTCTGATCCATAATGATAAAGAAGAAAATTTATTTGGTTGCTTTTCTTACTTTACTATTTAAAATATATATATATTTTACATATAATGTTTCATTCTCATTTGATGAAAAAAAAATGTTGAAAAGTATAGCTAACAATCTATTGGAATTAAAAAAGAGATTCTTTATAAAAACAATTGGTTTACTTTTAAATTAAAAAAAAAGAGAGGTGAATTAGCAATAAAATGTTTTGAATTGCTAAATTATGAAAATGCTCTGTATGTTTACTATGTATACCTTTTGTAAAACCACCACAAATATTTATCAAAACATGTATCAGAAAAGAAACTAGAATATTGTGATTTGATCATCACCAATACAATAGTACTGTTGTACATGTATTGGGCCTTTTCTGATATAAATGTAAGGTACGTTTGTTCTGGCATTGGAAAAATGGATGTTACATTGTATACATGTATTTGTATATTATCTTGAATTGTTACAGTGTAAAAATTATAATTTATATTCATGAATATGTTTCAAGAGGTTCAGCTCATTTAGATATATAAGTTAAGATAATATTAAAATTATTATACCCCAACTCCAAAGGAGAGGGTTGTATACTGTTTTACACTTGTGGTTCTGTGCGTGCGTCTGTATGTAACAAAATTTTTAGTCACACTTTTATATGCAACTACTCATCACAGCCCATTGATATTTTGTCAAAAGCCTTCTATAGGTACGCCATATTGTAGGATATTCTGGGATACATTTAGGACCATGGCGACATCACCTTCCTGTTTGACAACTTCGGTTTCTTTTTTACCTTATGGTTTTGAATACAAAATTTTTCGTCACACTTTTCTCTGCAACTACTCATCACAGCCACTTGATATTTTATCACAAGCCTTGTATAGGTATGCCATATTGTGGGATATGTTTTCACACCAAGGCAACATCAACTTCCTGTTTTGACGACTTCGTTTATTTTTCGACCTTATCGAAAAGAGGGGGGTATCACTAGTGAGCAATGGCTCACAGTACATGTTGTTTGATCAACTTTCAAAAAAGAATTCAGCCTGTTCAAACTTTGATCATAATCTAGTTTAATTACATGTAAATCTCCTGATGTATTACAGGTACAATTTCCATGCATCAACCCAAAGAAAAAGGAAAAGAAAAGAGGATATGAGAATTCAGGGATTGTATTTTTGACTTCTTTTAGGGTAAGAAATAATTTCCCTAACTCAGGTAACCTTGTTTGTTTGTTATTTTTGGTGGAGAAGTCAGTTCTTCCTGATGTGACCATCACTGCTAAATTGGCGTTAAGCAACAAATATATTAATCAGTTGGTATTCTCTTCTCTGTTTAGATTTCTATAGAAATTATTTTTATAGATTATTCTTTTACTTTCCAGGAAGAAGAAATGTAAATAAGGATGTTGTAATTTTAAATTCTTTTGCAGAGTGGTTAGATTTTAATAAAAAATGTAAAACCAGTGAAATAAAAAATGAACAAAGATTAATTACTGTGATATGGTAGTATTTAGTAATAAAATAAAAAATAAATTTCATATAATTTTTACTTTTTCTTTTCAGCTGCAAAGAATGCCATCTTTCTTAGAATTTATTTATGGTGGGATGCAGGTTAATTTCACAGTGAGTCTGATTATTTAATATGAAAATTCACTTTTTATGATTTTCATCTGTACAGTTATATACATATACTGTACAAAATACCATATCTGTACAGTCCATTATTTAATAACTTACATATATTATACATCATATTCCACCAGTGGTTAATCAGATGTGGATTCTTAAAAACTCCAAAAATTAACTTCAATATCTAAAATCAAAATCTTTGGCTACATGCAATAGCATAAAAACATTCTCTACACTACCATACCACATTCTCAAAAGATCGCTTTAAAGCAACTACTTCATCAATGTTTTTTCAAGAAAAATGGGATACGCAGGTATAAATGTCTTGTTCTAGGTAGAGAAAAGGCTTATTTCGTGAAGAACCACTCTGATTCTGACAAAAAGTATACTGAAGATGAAATTACAAACATGTTAGATTTTCTCATAGACAACATATTCCTTGAATTTGGCGGTCTAATTTTTCAACAAACAATCGGCATTCCAATGGGAACCAACTGTGCTTCTCTCCTCGCAGATCTGTTTCTATACTCATATGAAGCGGACTTCATTGAAGGGTTACTATATGAAAACAAAAAGAAACTAGCCCAATCCTTTAATTTCACTTTTCTATATCTCATCTACCCCAGTGAGCTTGAAATTAAGGATACTACAGATACACCAAAGTCCACTTCATATTTGGATTTGTTTCTTGAAGTAGACTATGAGGGACATTTGAAGACAAAACTTTATGACAAACGTGATGACTTCTGCTTTTCTATTGTTAATTTTCCCTTCTTGAGTAGCAATACATGTATACCAGCATCGCCTGCATATGGCGTCTACGTTTCTCAGCTTATCTGGATTTTCAAGGGCATGCGTGAGTTACCCTGACTTTCGACAAATAGGATTACTGCTGTCACAAAAGCTTCTTAACCAGGGTTTTATCAGTGATATGTTGATGTCATCACTTAGGAAATTTTACGGTCGTCATCACGAATTGATTGACCATTACAGTATTCCAATATCTAAGATGATGTTGGACCTCTTCCCACTGTCATAACCTTTCATGTGCCTGCACCAATTTGTGACTTTCCCCGGATTGACTTTGCTGAACTTCACGACGGGTGCCGTATACGGAGCAGGAACTGCTTACCCTTCCAGAGCACCTGGGTTCACTCGTGGTTTTTATAGGAGTTTGTGTTGTTCATTGTTTTTTAGTTTTCTGTGTTTATTTGTTGTGCTTGTGGTTGTTCATTTGTCTTCCCGGCTGTGTCTGTACAGTGGATTACATTTTTTTTATTGCTCCTTAGGTATATTTGTCATTTTTATATAGATGGAAAATTAAACTGCTGTTTCAAAAACTGAATAATTATAGCCCTTGAATATCTGAAAAGGGTCTTTTTAAAGGTGACCAACTCTTGAAAAAACTGTTCAAAAAGATATCCAAAATGAACACAAAATTCCATAATTTAAATTAAACACAAAGTATTTTTTCCCACAATTCCAAGTTTTATATGAAAAAGGTTTATGGTAAGTTTTCGATGTTCCTTGCTCATACAGTTGTAAATTTCAGTATTTGTGAAAAATACTTAGTTACATAAATTCACTGTGTCGGGATTTTATTCATTGTTCATACACAGCTTCATAGTATTAAATTGGAAGTTACCCTTTTGAAGTACCAGTACCCATCGTTTGAAGTTATAATTTTCAGGTCGGCATCGACTTTACAGCATCAAACGGTGATCCTAATACCTCAAATTCTCTACATTACATTAATCCATATCAACCTAATGAATATCAACAAGCTATCCAGGCTGTAGGAGCTGTATGTCAAGATTATGACACGTAAGTAAACTTTGTTTATTGCTTCACATAAAAAAATGAAAAATCCATTGAGCCAATATCTCAAGACTATGAGGTAGATATTCCAGCATGAAAATATTATTACATTAAAGTTTGTTTTTAAGGTGTGTGTGTGTGGGGGGGGGGGGGGGGGGTTGGCATTTTATTATAGCATATATTCTTGCATTTTTGACTAGGTAGCACATAGTGCAAATCCAGCATATAGTGTTCTGAATGAAGAACAGGAAATTATGGAAAATAGGGTATGAATTTTGTGTAATCAATTCCTCCTACAGCTTTAAAGCCAGATCTTTGAAACTTTGCAGAATGTTTATGGACATATTGAGCATGTGCATCAAGGAGTACAATGTCATCGGAAGAAAATTTTCCAGATATTTCATTGTCCTCAACTCTACAAATTTGTATTATAAATGCAATGTTTGGTCTTGCATGTCATAGTGATTTAGTTACTGGTCATCATAAAACTACCTGCGGTATTGATTGAATATTACATATGAGCCTTTTATACCCAACCCGTCCTATTGAGTCTTTGACCCATTTTTTGACAAAAATCATGTAAATACAAACAAGCCATAACGATTCTAGCAGTATATAAAGTAACTGACATAGAAAGTAAGGAACAATCTTTTACTGTGAAACACATTTTATTCTTGGTACACCAATATTCATTGATTTCACAGAGAAGTCAATCCATGAATTAAAAACCCAAAGAAATATATATTTTCAATTGTTCTATTAAGAGGACATATCTAAAAGTTTGAGGTCAATTCCAAGAAATCAAGATCTACATTTCACCTGTAGTGAATAACGAATTAGGGGGTGGGAATAATGTTTACAGGGAAGAATGATGTTAGTTTACTACAGGATGAAATATGGGCTTCGATAAATTATTAAAAATAAAGAAATAAAACAAACAACTGATATGTGTTTTTTCACTGCAGGTAAGGAACTATTTCATAGAAAGTGTTCATTTTAGGTCAGATTTTCCACGATATTTATAAGGCTTTAATTTATTAATTAATTGAGAAATTGAATAATTTCTTTGGCTGTGTTTCTAGCTAGGGCAGCAAACATCATTCTTTAATTATCATGTTTTGACCAAGCTTATGGTCATTAGTTAAGATTAATCAAATCCTCATAATACATCTGTTGGATAATGGAAATTAACATATTTATTTCCATTTTAAACACTATTCACCAATAATAGCTTTGGTAATTTGATTTTTTTTTTTAATTTGAAATCCACGAAATAAAGGAACCACGAATATGTCTTTTCCCCAGTCAACGAAAAATTGATGTCAATGAATATAACTGAATTCACAATATTCCATAAAGGATAATTGTCTTTTATAACTCAAAAGTAAAAATATTCAGAATACTGATAAGGAAACTGTTTGATTTATAAAAAAAATAATCCACAGTAGGTCTCTAGAATTGTATGACCTAAAAAATTGTGAACATCGATCAAGTTGTTCTGACAGTATGTCAAAATTATATAGCAATGTCAAATTTTTTAAATGACATACTACAATTATAATACACTTGAAATGAATGGAGATTTTGGTTCAGTGTCAATGAGACAACAACTCTTAAATAGAATTATTAGAATGAAAGAGGTTGGCATACAGCTTGAAATATGGGGCATACTGTCAGTCTTTTATAGTTGCACTGTTTTGCATTTCAGTGATAAAATGTTTCCAGCATTAGGTTTTGGTGCACAGATTCCACCTAATCAACAGGTTTCCATGGAATTTGCACTAAATTTTAATGCTACCAATCCATACTGTGCAGGTAGGTTTGATCATTTATGCAAAATTTATTTATATATATAATTATATGAGCAGTACTCAACTAAAATCAATACTGCTACAGTAATTAAAACAGTGAGTATTGAGGGATAGAAAATTCAGCTTTACAAACTGTGTTTCTTAGAACATAATGACAAAAAGCAGACATGTATTTTAGATGTTCAAATATAAATAGTTTTTGTCTCGCCTGCGACGAAAAGTCACAAAGGCGAGATATAGGTGTTACTTTCTGGCGGCAGCGGCGGCGATGGCAGCGTAAACTTTTTTAAAACCTTAGTAACTTTGCACACATAATACCTACAGTATAGATTTTTGGTCCACATACACTTATGATATAAACTTTGCCGCTGTATACTTGTTTTGTGACCCTGACCTCATTTTCATGGTTCACTGACTTCATAAACATAAATGTAAAATCTGCATTTTTGACTTTGAACTCAATTTTATGGTTGAGTGACCTGCGTCACATTTCCGTGATTAAGTACATTCCATAGCAACTGTAATACCTAAGCTCGCCATATCTTGTCAATAGATAGTTCTTAGTGGGCACATGCCAGACAGACACCTGACTTTGGACCTTGACCTCAATTTCATGCTTGGATGACTTGCGTTGCAATTTCCTGATTAGATCAATTTCTCAGAAACTAATACCTAGTCCCACCATATTTGCTCTATTGATAGTTCTAAATGGGTACATGCCAGTCTGACACTTGTCTCTGGACCTTGACCTTAAATTCATGGTTGAGTGACTTGCCATTTGGTCTACAGACAGTTTTTTAGTGGGTACATGCCAGTCTGACATCTGTCTCTGTACCTTGACCTCGATTTACTGCTTGAGTGACTTTGTCACATTTTCGATATTAAGTTAGCAACTATAATACCTAAGCCCACCATATCTGGTCAATAGATAGTTCTTAGTTGGTACATGCCTGTCTGACACCTGTCTCTGGACCTTGACCTTAATTTCATGCTTTAGTGACTTGTGTTACAATTCCTTGATTAAGTCCATTTCTCAGCAACTTTAATACCTAAACCCACCCAATTTGGTGTATTGATACTTTCTAGGTCTGATACCTATCTCTGGATCTTGACCTCAATTTCATGGTTGAGTAACTTGCATCCCAGTTTCGTGCTTAAATCCCATTCTCAGCAATTATAATACCTAATCCCACCATATTTGGTCTGTAGATATTTCTTAGTGGGTATATGCTAGTCTGCATGAGATTTTTGAGACCATTGTTGGCTGACCTTTACTATTTCTTTTAACGCATATTCCTTTGACTTGCAATGTCGGGTATCTGATACTCTTTATTGTGTGTCCATGTGCATACTCAGGCAAGACATTTAGTGTGTCCACTCTTGTTATAAAAAGTTAATAAAATAGGTATGGTATACACTACTAAACACTTTGTATTTATTTTTTTTTCAGCTGTGTCAGTTAAATAATGTTTTTACAGATACATGGAAATACGTTAAAAAAGTATTGGCATTTATTGTTTTTCAGAAACTTTTGTATGGGTAATTACATTTTTGTTTTCTCCTCAATTAGGAATACAGGGAATTTTAGATGCCTATGTTAACTGTATCAAACAGATTAGATTGTATGGACCAACAAACGTATCACCAATTATATATCATGTTGCTAGATTTGCTGAAGCAGCACAGAAAGAAGAGGCCACAAAAGGGGCACATGTTTGTATTAAAGCTTTTTAGCTCACCTGTCCTACAAGGACATGTGAGCTTTTGTCATCACTTGTCTGTCGTTTGTCCATCATAAACATTTTTATAGATCTTCACTGAAACTACTGAACCAAACTTAAGTGGAATGATCCTTAGGGTATCTAGTATGAAGTTTGTCTTTATATATTCTTAACAGTCAAAAAACATGGATGCCATGGCTACAAATAGACTGCAGCTTTTGGCTTATATCTCAAAAACTAAAGCATTAATAGCAAAACTGACAAGGGTAAGAATGTGCTTAGGGTATCCAGTATAAAGTATGTGTTTTATTTTCTTGTCCATCAAAAAACATGGCTGCCATGGCTAAAAATAGAACATGTGTGAAAAATGCACTTTTTGGATAATATTTCAAAAACTAAAGCAGCTAGAGCTAAACTGACAAGAAGTTAATATGTTTATGTGGTGACAATCTACATGCCATGAAATTTTCAGACGAATCGGTCAACTCATTTTGGGTTATTGCCCCTGAATTGTTTATTTTAAGGAAATTTTGCAGTTATAGGCTATTATCTTGAATATTATTATAGATAAAGACAAACTAAAAAAAAGCAAAAATGTTCAGCAAAGTAAGATCTACAAATAAGTCAACATGACCAAAATCTTCAATTGACCCTTACAGGAGTTTTTTCCCTTGAAAGATTATTTACATGTAAACCGTAATTATCAGTAAAAATAATGGTCTGACATATTGTCACAGATGTTTAGAGCATAACTTGAAATAATGACACTTTAATTTAAATGGTATACTATTAAATGGGTTTTTTTGGTTTGTTTTTTTTTTTTTTTTAAATTACCTTTGTTTTTGTTTTCCCATTTTTAAAAATCGTTCTGAGTTCAGGATGGTGGTGTTTCCCTAACATTCCCATCTTACATTTACTTCCTGTTTGTAGCAACCTGGTACGATCGAGCTTCTGTCTATTGTTTCATCTGGAAATTGTTATCATTGTTATGTCAAAAACAGAGACATTAAACACTTTTTATGAATGCAGAACATGTCAAAAACAGAGACATTAAACACTTTTTATGAATGCAGAACATATTTATACCTATTTTGTTTTGTTCTCTAATTAAAAATTAATGCTGAATAATTGAGCAAGTTGGGGAAGATGGTCAAGAATGGATTCATTACTGTGAATTCAGAAATTATTGTCATGTTTTTATTAAGGCAAAAAATGTGACGGTATACATTTAATAGCAAAAATAATCATTGATGCAAGATCTACACAAAAAAATTGCATGTGAGCAATTCAATTCAGGCTCTTGTTTAACCTACTGAATAACCCATTATTATACTTCCTGTAAGAATGTCCTTCTATAGTTAAATTACTCTATTTTTGCATAGTTTTTAAAAGAAATATATAGCGTTAACTGCACTATGCGAAAATAGTATGTCTTGCTGTTGCAATAGACTATTGATTTTAACGTCAATCATTGTTTGATTTCACGCGAAAAGGCGGAGCTTTGTTGCATTGACAGACAAGTGGGCTGGACTTATTAGCCTGATCATATGTGCGCTTGAAATAACGATGTTATAAACCACTAATTAAAGTCGCTTAATGACTATACTGTCGTCTGCAAAAAAACAAAACAAGCAAGATGTCGCGGTTTGGTCAAGACGACCCTACAACATTTAGAAAAGAGAACTTTAAGTCCAAGAAAACTGGTCAACAAACAAATTTTGCTGTTAAAGTTTTGTCAGATTTCATTGTTGAAAGAAGTATGGAAATTGACATTTTGGAAGCCACAAAAGATGAAATCGCAAATTTATTGCAAGATTTTTATGCCAACATCCGAAATAAAAGTAAAGAATATTACAAGTAAAACACTCTTCTAGCCATACGACAGAGCATAAATAGATATCTGAAGGAGAACGACAGGTTTTTTGACATAATAACCGACCCTGAATTTACCCGAGCAAACGACAATTTTACTTCCCTACTCAGGAAAACGAGAGAAGAGGGGAAAGGAACTGTCACCCACCATGAGGCTATCTCACTGGAGGATTTGAAAATGCTTTATGAACGTCAACTCCTCAGGGCCTCCTAAATAAAACTATATTCGAGACAATCTTATATTTCTGCAGAAGGGGTCAAGAAAATCTCTCACAATTGAAGGTTGATGAATTTAAAGTTGACTCGGATCAAAAAGGGCAGATGTATGTCCGTAAACTTACAACAGAACTAACAAAAAACCACCAAGGTACTATAAATGAGACGGAGGGTACAGGGGGAATGATGTATGCTACTGGCACAGATAGATGTCCTGTTAAGTCTTTTGTTAAATATCTAAAGAAACACAATAATGCAAGTAACAGATTATTCTTGCACCCAAAGAATTCATACAGTGAACAAGATGATATGTGGTTTAGGAACAAACCCATTGGACAAAACACCATAAAAGTTTTTATGAAGAATTTGTCAAAGTCAGCAAAACTATCTAGAGAATACACCAACCACTGTATCCGGTCAACATGCATAACCTTGCTGGACTATAGTGGCTTCCAATCCCGTCACATCAAGACTATCAGGGGACACAGAAATGAGGCATCTTTATCAAGCTATTGTTATGATACTTCAGGTAAATGCTACACAAATATTTAATATTCATTGTGCAATTGCTCAAATTTTACGCAGTACATCGTGTGTACATATAATAACAAAAATATACATTGAATTACGACAATATTGTAAGAATATTTCTGCTTTCAATATCATAATTGAGTTTATCCAAAATTTTAATGTAAAATCTCAAAACGGTATTGGGTTAAATGTGTGAAATGACTGAGTACAATATTTATATATTCTTTATTCTAATGACTATTGTACATTTCTTTATTTTATTATGCATGTTTATAAATTAATTTTACTGTCTGTCAATCATTTTCTGAACTCATATAAATGTTTTCATTGTTTTTTTATAAATACATTTCAGATAAACAGAAAAAGAGTATGTCTGATGCATTAAGTAAATGTACCTATGGAACATTACAACAGACAGAAAGTAGGAGTGTAATTAGTAAGTATAATCATGTAAACTATCAAAATAATCAAAGAAATGCAAAGAAAAAATAACCTAGGAGAAATGCATGTATTTATTTGTTTTGTTGGTACCATGAAATATAGCACACTACATTGTAGCATTGACTCCCATCAAATATTATAGCACAATAAAATCACATCGATAATTGTATTCTAATATTTGCCACTAAACTTGGGTTGTACTGTTTCAAGATAAGACAACTGTTCATATGGCTCCTTTTGTACATATAGTCTGTATATATTATATAAATAGTTCTCCTTACATGCAAGATAGTGCAAAAGCAAACTGATTTCTTTATATTACAGTTAGTTTGTCCCAGGAAAAGACTGTTTCTACCTTCACATCGGATGAGAATGAACAGCCAATACCACTACCAGTAATAGAGACTGTTTCTGCTGTTAGAAATAGTAAGAGACAAGGTATTTTCTCCTTTTTATTTTTGTAT
This sequence comes from Mytilisepta virgata, assembly GCA_028015205.1. Classification (NCBI taxonomy): domain Eukaryota; kingdom Metazoa; phylum Mollusca; class Bivalvia; order Mytilida; family Mytilidae; genus Mytilisepta; species Mytilisepta virgata. The sequence continues at coordinate 47,774,785 of CM051521.1, read as the reverse complement.
TCAGGTACTATTGAAATAGTATTAACTATTCAACATATATTTTGGGTCAACAACATGAAATAAATGACAAAATGTTTGTCACATAGTCTTCAACAATGAGATCTTCCTTAAAGTCACTCTCCTACATGTCCCGTTACATATAATGGAGTTCATGAACAAAATGGCATTGAGGTGAATTAATTGCATATTTAACACATGTAAATACATCTATGTCTCAACATTCTTCAATACATTTAAAAATGAAAGTACGCTTTTACTTGTTTTTGATAGTACAAATGATGTACCGCTATACATGTATGTGTAAATATGACCAAGAACTATTTGTGCAACTTTTTTTTTATGTTCAACTAGAATAATTTGTTATCTAATAGTATTGGTACTTTGTTCACACTCAAAAGCTGATTTTGTTTAAATTATTTCAGTTGAAACTGCACCATATGATAAAGATATCATTGACTTTCTGGGACTACCTGATGATGTTTTGTTGGACTATTGCCAATCAGTGGAGAATTCTGACCACCAAATAAGTGCCCCAAAGCAAATGAAGATGATGCCATTGATGAATATTTCAAATTGTACTGTTAATATCAACTATTACAATAATTGAATTTGAACAATAATGGAAAATACATTGTAGTTGATATTATTTGAATTATGCAGATATTTAAGAGACTTTAAAATACCGTAGTTTCTGTTCAAACTTTATTTTATATTTGTTTACATATGTTTACTGCTATTAAAACCAAAATAGTCATTTGTTACAGATAAATTGTAATAAATGAAATTTACTGTTAATATTACTTGTTTTTTTAAAGTTATAGAGTACTGTGGAGAAGGTTAATAAATGAAATGGAAGAGGTTTGGAGTACAAATCCAATCCAAAATAATACAGGGTAAACAAATCTAGGACATAATGCTTTAATTGTACTTCTTCATCTTGAATTGAACATGAGTTTAAGCTTTCAACAATAAGCAAACCGCTGGAACCTTGTAGCAAGTTTAACACAACTTCTAGCACCAGGCCAACCAGTATTCTATTGTATGTCAATAATGATTTATATTCAGATACATGTACAGAGTTGAAATCAATCATTTTACCTCAAAACATACTATTGAATCATTTCCTTTGTTAATCTTTCTAGCAGCTATGAAGACAAAGTCAAAGTCTCGTTAAGACAGCAAATATATGTTGATAAGGTTACATAAAAGGCATTTTTTTACATTGAAATACACTATTGTCACTATTCAAAATAGTAAACAGTCAGTATAATAATGATATTAATGTTGTGTTTAACATTGACTATGGAAAATAGTAGCCAGGGTTTGAGACAGTGCACTCCCCTTCGGATCGTGCACTATTGTCTCTCACCCTGGCTACTATTTTCACATAGTCAATGTTAAACACAACATTATTATATAAATATATATATCCCTGAAGACAAGGGGATTTTGTACCTTATTAGAAGGTCTATGAAATTAATAAAACTTTGAATGGGTTTTATGTGGTTCCCATTCCAAATTGTGTCTAGGGATCCAGGAAATTGGGAAAAGTCTACACCACACTAAAGGGAACAGGGGAAATTTGCAAAAAATTACAGATAAAATAGATTGTTAGCAGGAGTACATTCTTTATTAATATTCATCATCAGAAAAACTAGAGGCTATCAGCAGCCTGCATTTATTATTTGCCTTGCAAAAACTCATTTGTTTTTTTGCTGAATCAAAAGACAAACATTATTCTATATTTCGGTGTAAGTAACTTTGTGGCAATGATATTTTAAAAATCCTTCTTAGTTCGTATTAAATCTTTAAAAAATATGTGAACATCAAGCAACAGATTTTGCTTGATATAGAGTTTAACTATGAAATGAGTGAAGTTAAAATGTGTACTTATAATTGAACTCCGTGTCTGATGTAATGAAAAGTAAGTGAAATGATTGTTTCAAAAATTTAACGCATTCTTCTATTAATTTTCTATATATTTTAGGCTTACTTTGTATTGTTATTGCTCACAGATGGTATCATCACAGATATGGATGCCACAAGACAAGCTATAGTGTATGCTTCTGGTCTTCCGATGTCATTAATTATCGTAGGTGTGGGAAATGCAGACTTTGCAGACATGTGTTTCTTGGATGGAGATGATGGCATACTTAAAGCACCAAATGGTCAACCAGCTCAACGGGATATTGTGCAATTTGTACCTTTTAGAGACTTTAAACGAGTAAGCGAGGATGGATCAAATGTATGTTTAGCATGAGGCAATGTGCTTGTACTGCGATATCTTTCTTTTGGGTCAGGATAGGTGTAAACACTAAATTCCAGTGTAGAGTGGTAAAATTCATTATCAATTTGATTTTTCAGATTGCTACAATTTGGAATTTGTTTTCCTTTACTAAACAACCAGAAAAATTTCTTCCTTCAGTAAAAAAGCAATATATTAGCAAAGCAGGTAGCTTTATTATTATTTGCTTTGGTTTTCCAAACATTTCAAAGATTGGTGTTATATAAGATGTCCTCTTTTTATGCCTAATACTATCCTACCTGAGAAGTTTCCTTGAGTTTTCATTGAGTGATCAAGTCTGATGACACATCCAATTTGTATATAACCTGACTCCCTGAAATTTCTTCCTGACTTGGTCTAATTGTTGTCACTTTTAAAATAACTGATTGTAGAAAGTAAGCATGTATTTTTTATTTTTTTCTGTTATATATATGTTATTGTGGTGGTATAGTTTTGATTGGAATTTTATTTCCTATCTCCATGTACTGCATGCTTAATACATGTCTCCTTGTTTAACCACTCACATATTTTCCTTTTGTTTCATTTTTATTTTAATTCAGTTACTGTAAATTCAGAAATTGAAGCATGAATTTATTAAAATAAATGGATTTTAATACTTCTACAATAGATTGCGTCAACTTTTTTTTTTTTAATTATGCACTTATTGTATCTATGAATAAAGTAAGAATGTTTCCAAACAGCTATATGACAATAGAATACGAGGAAAATAAATGGAAATGGTGAGCTGTTAAAAGAGGCTTAAGATGACTTAAATGTACAAAGTAAACAAGTCGAATAAAACCAATTAAAAACGTTTGGACCAGTATGGCCTTGATCACAAGCATGAAATAGTAAAAAGACATTGACTCTTAGAAACCCAGAGAAGGATGTAGTCCGTACAAAAAAAGTAAACAATAAGAAATTTTATTTACCAAGGCCATATTGGTTGAAACGTTGGGAAATTTTTACTTTTAATTTTGTTTTTTTTTATGCTTTTATATGTGGTTTCGTTCAACTTGTGTATTTTGTACATTTAAGTTGTTTATGCCCCTTTTAACAGTTCACTGTTTCCAATTATCTTCCTTGTATTCTGTTGTGTTTATACATGGTTTAAAACACGTAACTTTTGCTTCTTTATCTTAGATCGTACTGCCTCACCAGTTTCTTTTGGCAGAAAAATGGTTAAGTTCATTCTAAAGTAGAGTATATTGTTTTCTTTCCGTTAGTTGCTCATGTTGAAGATATAAGATGTACCAGTGTTTTAGTTAAAATTTAATTCACACTAAGTTGCATCAAACACAATTCATGTTTTATCATAGCTATCCACATTAAATTCTTAAATATCAGCTTCTACCATGTGTCCATAATTATATGTTTTTAATTATATCATATTTACAGTATTTTTCATTTTCTTTATTTCAGGCATCAGCAGCAGAATTAGCAAAAAATGTATTGGCTGAGGTACCAGAACAAGTTGTTAAATACTACTCACTCAGAAAGATGTTACCAAACCCTCCACGGACTCAGTAGAATGATAGAATTAATGATTAATCATGTAAAATATTGTTTTATTTGATAAAGCTAAAACAGGATGATGAGGTTGCTATCCTAAACAGTTATGTAACTTTTTTTTATATGATAATTATATCTTTAATTATAATGTAACGAAATCAGCAATAGATCTTAGGGTATTTTATACCACTTTTGTAACAATATTAAGTTAAGGTTTGCGCTCTTCTTGGATTTTTATCATTATAATATTGTAGTAATTTGACATATTTATTTGTTCATTGGGGGAACCTCTCTTATTTAGTGGCATTTTTAAGAAAATCGCCCGTCCAGTTTTTTTTGTAAAAACAGCTCAAAATTTGGATTTTTGGTAGTCTGTCACAATGTATTCATTTTACTATTTTCAAGAAATAATTTATGCAAGTATTAAAACTATTAAAGTTTTTAACGAAAATTGTAAAAATGATTATGTTCTAGATATAATTTTATCAAATCTGCATGAAAATGTAAGAAAAAATCACGAAAACACAACATTTTAACATTTCTTTGCAAAAAATAGAGATGTTGCCATGGCAACAAAAAGGTGAAAATGTCATGTTTCCGGGTCCCACGATTTCATGAAAAATTGAGAACTCATAGATTTAAATATTTCCATTATAATAAAATAATAAAATTCATATGTCCCCGATCTCGTTTCCATGGAAACGGATGCTAAATTAACCCCTCTTAAACACATAAATAAAGTATTTTCCCCGTTTTGTAAGAAAATAAATCACTGAAAGCCGTTTTCAGGGCATAATTTAACTCCCCCGCCGAAACGCTATGTGGGGACATAGAAATGCCGGGCTTCCGTCCGTCTGTCCTCATTTTAAGCGCTCTCATGCCTATTTTGATGAAATTCATATGGAAGTCTTGTTTTGATAGTATCTAGATCAAGTTTAAATTCGAGTATAGTAAAACAAAGTACTAAGTAAATATTGTGTTGGATCTGTTTAACATTCATCGTAGTGCAATGTATATTCAACTATAAAACATGCCTCATGCATGGCATGTGTTTTTTTTTTTTATGTATGAAAAATACTGCATAGCTTTCCCTTTTTATATTCTAAATAGAAATAAGAAAAAAAATCAAATTATAAATGTAATAGGCTCTGACCTGCGTAAAGGAACCCTTCCCCCAGCTAACCATATCCCTACCAAATCATAGCTCTACAGTACAAGAGTGGGGGCTAAAGTAGATGAAGACCAGAAAATCAATGGACATTTTTATTGAACTAATGAAGTCAAAATACATGTAGCTATTCAAAATCTCTTCTTGAACTGTTAAAGGTTAGATTTCCAATTCGTGGAAAGATCAGGATTTATGACCTCCATGAGTTCGTTGTTTGAATCTCGTAGCAAGTAGCAACTCTATTACATGTACATGTAATAATGATTTATTCACTGTATCATAATTTCTGGCCATGTTAAGGACGATCAGTTACTGAAATATAACAATTCAAAGCTTCGGTAATGATGAAGTCGTCCATAAACATGAGACTCTGTCGTTTTAAAAAATATTCTCCCAAATCAACGTTGATCAATATTCAACACATAGATACACGCTTCGGAAGTTGTGTAGACTTTCACCTGTTTCTGGCAAAAAAAAACTTTTCTTAAATTGACATTGATCTAGTTCCCGAATGCATTCCAAGCAATAGAGCAACGTTTTGATTTTTAATCATTAAACATGTGATTCGATTCACTGCTACGTGTTGACATTTTGTCAGACGATAATTGTACGCAACGCGCTTTTTCGACGTTGTTAAAATTCACCGGATTAAACACTCAAGTGATCAGAACTTTTCAATTCGAGTTATCTCCCTGTGACCGCAAACCTTACCTTAATTGAAAAAAAGATTTCATAATAAAAGATCATAAATTGTCAAATAAATTTTCTGTTTCTTGGTTACCTCTGCATTGGGGAGGTAATAAATTTTCAATGGGGAACAAATTAATTCTGACATCAAACAATCTCTTCAAGTTTTAGTCAGATGCTGAAGCAAAGATTTTTTTTCTCAAGAAACTTTTATCATGATATGTGGTAATAGCAATGCTTTTGTTGCTCTATATATATTTTTGACTCACTAGTCTTTTAGTAAATGTTTCATGAAAAGTTATGAATTCACAATATTCTTCATGTTTATGCAATACATGTATAATAATTGTGATTGGTGAATTTTAGACCTATTTCTGATTAGGTTTGTTGTATATGACTTATGTAAAATGAATGTCTGCATCAAATATTTTATTGGAATGACAAGAAAACAAAAACGCAGCTCAAGTCAATTCCATATATACTATGTACCCACTGCAATTTGCCTGCTTATCTCTCTCATGCATAACAACTGATAATGTTAAACATGCCCATTATTATAGTGTTCCTTACTTGCTGTTTCAGTATTGGCCCTTGTATTGATTCAAGGTTAGCTGTATTGGTCCCAAGGGCCCATACAGCTGACCGAGAATCAATACAGGGCCAAAACAGATTCAGCAAATTCGTAACACTTTTATTAAATAATCCTAACAGTCCATACAGCTGGTCCATATGGCCAGTCTGTATAACAGGAAGTAGCTTCAGCTGATCCGTATGACAGGAAGTAGCTACAGCTGTTGCATATGGCCAGTCTGTATGACAGGAAATAGATACAGCTGCTCCGTGTTGCCCTGTTGTCTATGATTTTTGTTATTTATAAATCAAGGTAATGTTCATTGATTTAGAAAAGTTTGAATCTTTTAGCCATTTGTCTCTTTCTATTTATAGTATTTTTCTAGTATATGTACATGGAATCTCTATTTGTAATTTGAGATTCAGATCATGATAGTTTGAAAACTTTAAAAAAAAAAAAAAATTAAAACAATTTAAAAATTAATTATTTTTCTAAAAATAATTTAAATGTCATGGAAATACATACTGTTAGTGTTACGATGGAGATGCACTATACTAAAAATCTCAAAAGTAAAGCTGTCTGTTATGTTTGTTTGTAAATTAGTTGAAAAATGACATATACCTGGCAAGACAGCATGACCTGTTGAGATAATGAATGTAAAATCACATCATGATCTCTTCTCAGAAAGGTATATGATGAAAAAATTATTCTCAAGGCATCCAAAGCTTTTTAATATGGGCAATACAGAAAAAGTTATTAACTAAGCCGAAAAGCCGTATTAAATGTATGGTTAATATGAGTTAATCTTTTGAAACCCATATTGGTCATGCCTATTATAGCATATTAGGGCCAATTTAAACATATTATTTAATAATATTATTTATTTAAAATAAACAAGAACATGATTCGCTGTAATACTATTTCTTAGTGTGCTTGTTTTATTCTAGTTAATTGAATACGATTGTAGCTGCAAAATGTGCTGTGAACTAATTTTCAATCTCTTTCATAGCCAATATTAGTTTGTATGTATCTAAATGGGGTAATACACTGAAACATTTCCCAAATTTCGAAAATTTTGCCTTAATGGTTGTGGATATTAAATGGTGTTTCCTTCCATCTGCTTCCTTTGAGCTTTTTCTAATGGAACAATATGCTGCTATAAGCGCTTGCTATGCTTGCCATAATCACTGATATTTAAATAATGCAGTTATCTCCCTTTGGTAACCATGTTATGAAAAGAAGATAACTGAATAATGTTTTTCATTGATTTAATTCCAGTTTATTTTGTAATAGAATATTACTTAAATAAATTTTAATTATCGCAGTGAACAACCTTGTCAAAGTAATAAAAATACATGCATAACATTAATTTCTGAATTTATAGGACCTGTTACATCATTGTTTGTTTGGGAATTATCCAAAACCGAAAGATTCATTATGTATCAAATATTTATATACAAGGTACTGGGTAGCTAGATTGGATCATGTTAAAGATTTATGAAAGTTGATATGACACTGTGCACTGTAAAACAATTTTGATATGTGAAGAGTTTGACTTCAGAGTACACAGGAACAAATTATTTGGTTACATAAAACTTTTGATTGATATGTTTTTAAATTTAGTGCAATATATTGCTAGTATTTAGTGTACATTATGTATTTTTAGATAAGTATTGTTGATTTTTCTGATATGTATTTATATTTTCAGTCTTATTAAATGTTCTAAAACTCTGCTTAAATTTTGCAATTTATTTACACTGTTATTTTTTAGTAAAGAAATTGCGGGCAGATTTCCTCATCCGTGTAAACTAAAGTAATTACTTTATTTCTGTACTTATATAAATCTGAGAAGACATTTCAGTTGATAAAATAGTTTTGAAAAATGCTATTTTTAAATGGTTTATACAATTTATCTACTAGTTCCAACTGGATATCATTAGAATATAGTATAGATAGAAAATTTAAATGAATGGAACTTTTAAAGAAGTTTTGTAACATCTGAAAACTGTTTCCTCCTTTATTGTTTGATAACTTAAAATTTATGTTTTAAGGTATCCGGACCATAATAGATCATGATCGAAAATTGTATCTCTTTTGACCGTGAATGGCTAAACCAAACAGTTTAAAGCTGGAATTTTATATACATATTTTTCTCAAGTTGAAACACACTTTGTTGCTTATATGCAGAGTCTGTAAAAATAAGTTAGTTATATTGGCATTTCCGAAGTTTCCCGATAATTACCGAGGTCATTTCAATTGCGTTGTATGGAACATCCGGGAACTTTTGAATAATCACGTGGTCATTTATGGTCCGGATACCTTAAGAAGAAAAATTTAAAATAAAAATATGTGACATACTAAATGAATCCATATTAGCACTTGTATCAGACCCAACTTTGATACATGTAATAGATGGATTGTTACATGATATGTCCATATTTACCTTGGTATCATATAAAATATAAATCCATTTCAGACTAAGGGATTTATAGGAGTCTTCAGGGATGACATGGAAAATGCCATAATATTATAAAATTATTACTGATTCTGTTGTTATAGGATGTTACAACTGTCATATCTATCATATTTATATTCTGTAGTCAGGTGATTTGTTATCTTTTTAGCAATGTATATTTAGCAAGGCATTTATTACTGTTTTCTTGTACTGTAATGTACAACAGTTACTTTTTTTTATTGCAATTTAATCAATAAAAAATATTCTATAATGTTTTTCTCTTGAAAAAAAAGATGCAAATTAAAGATCTGGCATTTGCATGCACCTGTATGAGTTTGAAGTATGACAAATCACATGGTAAATGTTGGTGAAACAACTTGAAATGGAATTCAAAAGTAAAAAAATGTCTTCATAAAGCATTATCATGGGGGTACATGTGCACAATGCAAGATCTGAATTTCCTATATAAAAACACTACAGAAATTTAACGAACACCCATATTGTCTGAAGTAAAAACTACAGTCAAGGGCTTCTGAATTTTTAAAGGCACATAAAAAATGTGCCACAGTTAAACTAGTGTATTCAAGCCTTCCCATTCTACACCAGTGACATTACAAATAGAGACATATTTAGAGACTTTAATCTTGTAAGTTTCAGTCCATTTTAAACAAAAGTACAAATGTTTGAAATTTGAAAAAAAAATTGCAAAAGGTGTTATATACTTCAAAGACTTGTATTGATGGGATTTATCAAATAAAAGAAAAAGACTTCTATAAAAGAACTATGGTTAATATGTTACTTGCTATTTTTGGGATAAATGAGGGTTTTTATTTAACCTTACACATTCTGTTTTACCCAATTCCTTAAACTGGTTAGGGAGACTAACATTCATCTCAGGTAAATACCAGGTCAGATTGCAGGTATAAAGTATTCTCTTTCAGTAAGTATTTCCATATGGAAGGATAACAAGTGATACTCAGAGATCAACCATTTGATATTTTTTATGGCAAAGATGCAAGGTATTGATCTTGTAGACTCTGTGGAAACTTTTTTGCAGCATCCATGAGCCTTGATTTTTAAGTTTGCCTCAACGAAGTTGCGGGGGCTTACATGTCCCCGTGCATGTCTGCGTCCACAGCCAGTTCTCAGTTACTAGTTGACATAGGGTCATCTATTTTTGTGTGCAGGTGCACGTTTAAGAGACTGACCATGTGACATAAGATGGATGTCACATGACCCATATTACATGGTTGACTGGCTTTTAAGTTTTATGTCAAAAATCAGTTTTAACATACAAAGTGACATACAATCATATTGTTGTGAGGGTGCATCAAGGGGAGTAATACAGCCTCCCACCAAAATAAGATCACTCTGACCTACTTATAACACTTCATTGACTTAGGTTACATTTTACGTCCTAGTTCAGTTCTCTGATACCAAGGGACCTAGTCATATTACTTGGTGTGAGGATGCATCTCAGGGAGTAACACAACCTCCAACCAAAATAAGGTCACTCTGACCTACTTATTGCGCTTCATTTACTTAGGTTAAATTTTACGTCTGAGGTCAGCTCTCCAATACCGAGTGACCTTCATTCATATTACTTGCTGTAAAGGTGCAATTCTCAAGGAGCTACAAAGCCACACACCAAAATTATTTGGGGAATGAGGCAAACTTTGTAATCATAGATTTATGGTTTCAAAATATACTATTGGATTCAAAGTAATATTCAATATTATATAGCCTTTTTTCAAAATATTTTTTAGTCCTTTTTCAGGTTCCTTCAATTCACCCATAAAAAATCATATGGTTATTCCTTGGTATGGAAAAATGTGTCATGAATAATGTTGGAATAGTGTAAAAAACATGAAGATTTTTCTGCAGTGTCGAGAAAAAAACTTGCATATATCGAGATATACAAATACAAATATTTTATTGCACACACACAATTACAATAATTGGCAAAGGCCCATAATTCACAATATTATTACAATGGATACAGTATAATGAAATAATATGTTATAGTTAAGAAGATAAAATCCCATTTCTATAATCTAGACATTTACGTATATAAGAACTAGTTACTTTCAGGACTTTTAAGGTTATGAACCCTTCTGTACACTTGTGTATTAAGTGCAATAATATCAAAACATCAAAAAAATACTGAATAAGAGGGTGCTAGTTTATACATATAACAAAGGGAAACGTCATTTGCAGTAATAATATTAACTGTTTCATTGCATTTAATAGAAAATGTGGATTTTGTGGCTAATCAAGCCAAGAATTTTATAGAAAATCCGCAGACTTTATTACAGAGATTTTCGTTATAACATTTCAAACAGATTACTCACTTCTTTGTCTGTGGTGTGCTAGTTTTTATTGTTTACAAAAAGGCCTTAACAACCTTTACAATCCAAAAAACCTCAAGCTGAGTCATCAAAGTCAAGCACACCATAGAAGTTGTACTTGAATAGGTCTATACATGTACTTGTCGTAACTATTATCTTTATTATGTCTCCCCTTCTCGGAGGGAGACATATTGTTTTAGTGATTATTATTATGTCGCCCCGAACGTAGTCACGGGACGACATATTGTTATTCTTCCGTTTCTTTGTTATTATGTCTCCCAAACAAAGTTTTGGGAGACATATTGTTTTTGTCCGGTTTCTTATTATTATGTCTCCCAAACAAAGTTTTGGGAGACATATTGTTTTTGTCCGGTTTCTTATTATTATTCTTCTTCTTCTTCTTTCCTTTTTCTTTCCGTTCAATGTTGTCCGCGACGTTTCTCAAAGATGCAATGTCCAATCAATATGAAACTTTGGGAATATGTTAAGGGTGACCTGAAGTTTTGCAAACGACTTTTAAAATTTTCAAAATGGCCGCCGTTTCAAAGGTCATTATATAGGACATTGCAATAATTTGAATTTAGGGGGTTTCTGATAAGCTCTAGATAGTGGCAATGGGGGTTTGTTTGGGAGACATCTTGTGACTCGCTGGCGATCACAATCATACCTAGTTATTCTTCTTCTTCTTCTTCTTCTTCTTCTTCTTCTTTCCTTTTTCTTTCCGTTCAATGTTGTCCGCGACGTTTCTCAAAGATGCAATGTCCAATCAATATGAAACTTTGGGAATATGTTAAGGGTGACCTGAAGTTTTGCAAACGACTTTTAAAATTTTCAAAATGGCCGCCGTTTCAAAGGTCATTATATAGGACATTGCAATAATTTGAATTTAGGGGGTTTCTGATAAGCTCTAGATAGTGGCAATGGGGGTTTGTTTGGGAGACATCTTGTGACTCGCTGGCGATCACAATCATACCTAGTTATTATGTCTCCCAAACAAAGTTTTGGGAGACATATTGTTTTTGTCCGGTTTCTTATTATTATTCTTCTTCTTCTTCTTCTTCTTCTTCTTCTTCTTCTTTCCTTTTTCTTTCCGTTCAATGTTGTCCGCGACGTTTCTCAAAGATGCAATGTCCAATCGATATGAAACTTTGGGAATATGTTAAGGGTGACCTGAAGTTTTGCAAACGACTTTTAAAATTTTCAAAATGGCCGCCGTTTCCGTGGAAACAGAAAAAGGTCATTATATAGGAGACATTGCTTTATGTCAGTAACCTAGGTGGGTAGGATTCTGAAATTTTGTAGGTGAATAGAGCAAAAGGTGCTCTTTAATTATACGAAAAAAAAATTTGAAGCGATATTTACGGTTTTCGCGTTATTTACGAAAATGTGATTTTTCGGGCCCAAAATTCGAAATTCTTTCGAAGTGCTTCGATTTCAATGAAAATTGATATTTAGGGGTTTTAAATGATGGCGATTGCAAAGGGCTTAAAAAAAATCAAAATGGCCGCTGTTTCCATGGAAACAGGAAAAGGTCATTATATAGGACATTGCGATATCTCTGTAACCTAGGTGGGTAGGATTCTGAAATTTTGTAGGTGAATAGAGCAAAAGGGAATTTAGGGGGTTACTGATAAGCTCTAGATAGTGGCAATGGGGGTTTGGGAGACATCTTGTGACTCGCTTGCGATCACAATCATACCTAGTTATTATTATTATGTCGCCCCGAACGTAGTCACGGGACGACATATTGTTATTCTTCCGTTTCTTTGTTATTATTCTTTCTTTCCAATGATTTTTGTCCGGCTTAGTTCTCGGAGATGCCTTGATAGAATTGAATGAAACTTGGCAGAAAGTTAGATCACTATGTGAAGGTGTGCAATCAAAACTTTTTTTTTCAAAATGGCCGCCATTTTCAAGATGGCCGCCATTCATAGATCGGTAATTTAACACGTTTATATCTCAAAAACTGTACCATAGAATTTCATTAAACTTCGTAGGTTTGTAAAGTACAATTAGAAGAACAAACAGATGAAAAAAAATGGCGATCGGTTGGAGACGTTTGGCGGCCATTTTGAAAAATGATGTTAAAATGGCGAAAAACTTAACATGGATAGAATTGAATGAAACTTGGCAGAAAGTAAGATCACTATGTGAAGGTGTGCAATCAATACTTTTTTTTCGAAATGGCCGCCATTTTCTAGATGGCTGCCAGGGGCGACATCTGCTATTGCTCGCAATTGCAATTCTAGTTATTATTCTTTCTTTCCAATGATTTTTGTCCGGCTTAGTTCTCGGAGATGCCTGGATAGAATTGAATGAAACTTGGCAGAAAGTAAGATCACTATGTGAAGGTGTGCAATCAATACTTTTTTTTTCGAAATGGCCGCCATTTTCAAGATGGCTGCCAGGGGCGACATCTGCTATTGCTCGCAATTGCAATTCTAGTTATGTCGCCCCGAACGTAGTCACGGGACGACATATTGTTATTCTTCCGTTTCTTTGTTATTATTATTCTTTCTTTCTTTCTTTCTTTCTTTCTTTCCAATGATTTTTGTCCGGCTTAGTTCTCGGAGATGCCTGGATAGAATTGAATGAAACTTGGCAGAAAGTAAGATCACTATGTGAAGGTGTGCAATCAATACTTTTTTTTCCCAAATGGCCGCCATTTTCAAGATGGCCGCCATTCAAAGATCGGTACCCTCCGAAAATTTAAAACGTTTATATCTCAAAAACTGTACCATAGAATTTCATTAAACTTCGTATGTTTGTAAAGTACAATTAGAAGAACAAACTCATGAAAAAAAATGGCGATCGGTTGGAGACGTTTGGCGGCCATTTTGAAAAATGATGTTAAAATGGCGAAAAACTTAACATCGATAGAATTGAATGAAACTTGGCAGAAAGTAAGATCACTATGTGAAGGTGTGCAATCAGTACTTTTTTTTTCAAAATGGCCGCCATTTTCAAGATGGCTGCCAGGGGCGACATCTGCTATTGCTCGCAATTGCAATTCTAGTTATTATTCTTTCTTTCCAATGATTTTTGTCCGGCTTAGTTCTCGGAGATGCCGTGATAGAATTGAATGGAACTTGGCAGAAAGTTAGATCACTATGTGAAGGTGTGCAATCAATACTTTTTTTTCGAAATGGCCGCCATTTTCAAGATGGCTGCCAGGGGCGACATCTGCTATTGCTCGCAATTGCAATTCTAGTTCTTCTTCCTCTTCTAATCAAATTTTTTGTCCGGAACATAACTTTTTTGTTTCTTGAGCTAGCCTCATGATATTTGGAAGGTATATGCATCAGGTCATGGCGGAGTGCAGAGTACCACATTTGGGTCCCTGGGGGTCAGTCCCCACCCCCTAGCCTACATTATCTTGGAAAGGGTTGAAATCCCCACCCTTAAACCATATATTTTATTATTCATGATAACAAGACAAGTTGAATGCAGTATACATCTGAGCCCCGGGGGTCATCCCCTACCCCTCAAGACCAGAAACCTTAATTTATCTTAAAAATGGTTGAAATCCCCACCCCTAAACCATATATTGTACTACTCATGGTTACAAGACGAGTTGAATGCAATATGCATCTTAGCCCTGGGGGTCATCCCCACCCCCTCAAAATCAGAAACCTTATTTTATCTTAAAAATGGTTGGAATCCCCACCCCTAAACCATATATTGTACTACTCATGGTTACAAGACCAGTTGTATGCAATATACATCTTAGCCTTGGGGGTCATCCCCACCCCCACAAAATCAGAAACCTTATTTTATCTTAAAAATGGTTGGAATCCCCACCCCTAAACCATATATTGTACTACTCATGGTTACAAGACGAGTTGAATGCAATATGTCTTGGCCCCAGGGGGTCATCCCACCCCCTCAAGACCAGAAACCTTAATTTATCTTAAAAATGGTTCAGATCCCTTCCCCAAAACTATATATTACCTTATTCATTCCTTGTTGAAGCACATATCTGTAGGTAACTACATGTATTATGTGGGTCATTTTCAAAAAAAGTGCATTTTTAGCATTGCAAAATTGAGAAAAAACAATTTGCTTGAATCATCATATTTATTAAACTTGCAAAATATATGATACTTCTTGAACAAAATACTCAAATATGCAATCTTAATGACATAACATAAAAATATTATTAACACATTTTCGACTGATGGTGCAAAATTTTGTCTATCCTGTTACCACATTTGTGACAATTTTTTTACTATCAACAAGGAAAATGTGAAAAGCTTGTTGTTTGTTTCTTAAAGATACTTTAGTGGTGCTTCAGAAAACAATAACAGAATATTTAATTTCTTTGCATTAAAGGGATAAAAATATCACTTAATATTGCGTCCTGAAAAAACTATCTAAAAATAGATTTTCAAATGCTGCAAAAATCGCTACAATCAACGCAAAACCAACTGAAGCACTTTCTTATATTCGGCTTATATTGGACTTTTGAATCAATCCAACACTTGGTTCTTTGATTACATATAATTTTAGTAAAACGCTATTTTCTATGGTAACAGGAACGGACATCGAAGGTTTACATATACAAATTTGTCTATCTTGTTACCGAGTTGGGGTAACAGGACAGACAGTAACAGGATAGACAAAATTATATGTTTATTGATTCTATTGCAAAACAACAACTCCCCTTGCATAATTGTTTGTTTTTTCTTAAAGATATGTGGAATATCAAATGTTTCATTTCATTTTCAAGTATTTCATCAGGTCTAAATATACATAGTTGTTTATTCTAATACTTAAACTGTCTATCCTGTTACTTTATTCAAGGTAACAGGATAGACAGTAACAGGATGGACAAAATTATATGTTTATTGAGTTTATTTCGAAATAACAGCACCCCTTACATCGCTGTATGGTTTTTTCAGTTATCGTTCTTTGTTTCCAAACAGTTAGTGACCCTTTTGAGAACGTATGGGTGTAGTAATGTATAAATTTGTTGGTAACATGATAGACATTTTAAAAGGGTACGCTATCAGATTGACTTACTTTTCTGGTTATAACTTCGCTTCCGTTTCTTGTAACGTTCTATTGTTTTGTTTGTAATTCGGAAAACTTGTGTACTTTTGATTTCATCATAGAAGATATTCGTATTTGCAGGCAACAATTATTGCTCTGCAAATTTTGCACGGGTAACAGGACAGACATCCATTCCATGGACGCCAGCATAATTTACTTTTTTATGAGCATATATACAAATATCTTCAAGATTTTACTTTCTTATTAAAATTCAATTATAGGCTATTCAAAAAAATAATTTTGCCGACTTGAAAACATACAAAAAATCATTGAAAAATAATGTGCAAACATGGTTCTCTCAGTCCGGACACACGAAAATTGATCAATATTGAGCTTCAAAATCAATTTTTTTTGGGATTGCAAGGAGAAAATCGTTCTCATTGTAGATGTGCCGATTTGAAAAAATTGCGAACTTTTGGTTAAACACAAAAAAATAATGCCATTATGTCTGAATATTTTTTTAACATAGGTGGACAGGAAAATGGACTTTTTTTGAAAATGACCCATGTACCATAGCTCTTAATTTGCCACCTTGATGATCCCTAAAAAATGTTAAAAAAACTATGGGTATGGAAGGGGAGACATCAGTTTTAGCATGCTAAAACAGTCCAGCATGCTGGACTCCTGTGACAACAGTACCTCTAGTTTAAAAACTTGTTTCAGGGAAATCATTGTTAGCAATGCATTCACTAATTCCCGGTCCTTGAAAGTACAGAGTTGTCAAATATAAGAGTACAAGATGAGAGGCTGAGTATTTTCTATAAAATTTCCATATGTTTAGCATTGAAACAACAAAAGGGTACATAATTCTTAAAGAATTGTTATATACATATATACAATATTAGTGATTAGAAGAATATAGAAAATATTTGTATGAGGCTGAAGAAAATATGAGGCTCTGTTCACAAATAAATATTTCATTGTGGGTTTAAAAATCAACTTGTATGATGTAATATAAATTTAATCAGAACATTTTTTTCAGTTACCTCCCATACGGAATAGAAATCCGTAAAGTCTTCCCGTAACTGCGTCGGATTATATTTATAATCTGGTTTCCGAATAATTAATTTAATTTTCCTGCTTATGTTTAACTGTTGTAGAATACCAGTCACTTCACTACCTATTCGCGGGAAATCAAAATCTATGGGTATTAATCCAAAATTGTTGGTCTGTTAATATTTACCTCCTAAACTCACTAGCGTTGAAAAAATAGTAAATTAAATTACCGAAATTTACTAAAACTTGCTTCACGCCGGCCTGTTTTGCTGTTGTAACGAACCGTAACAGGTTTATAACCACCCTCCATAATTTAGCTGCGCTAGTCAGCGCCTAGTGGAGTACTCTATATAATTTAGCTCAGTTTGTAGAGAGGGGGACTACAGAACCAAAGGTTCCGGGTTCGACCCGGGAGGTAATTTTGGGAGACAAATCATGCAGCATGCTCTACTGTTACACAGTGTAACAGTAGAGCATGCTGCATTTCCGTTCCCATTGTATCGCCGTATTACCAGAACATCAACATTGTGCCATGCACAAACTCAATATTTATTATGTATAAACTAGGAGACAAGGTTTTTTGAAAATTTTCTCAAGAACAAGGAAATAAACTGCAGACTTATAATATTCGACTTAGTGTGATTTTCTGCTCTTTTCAAATTTTTAAGGTTATCACGCGAGAATTGATGCCAAATTGTAAGTTTAAGAAATTTGGATTAAAAAGTAATCATGATTTACTGATAAGTGGTTGAAGTTTGTCCACTAGATTTTTTCAAGAAATAGTTTGAGAAAATTATTCCAATACAGCGATATAATGAGAACCTGTTTTTGAGCACATAAAATTACCATACTTTTTGATGAGCATTTTATGATTGTAAAAGAAAATGCATGTGAAAACTAAGTTTTATTTAATGAAAGGTTAGATGTTGGGCTAAAATAACGTATATATTTTACAAGAGCTGATGTTATAATTTTTCTGTGCATTTCATTTATTTCTGCATCATATATGATGTCACCACAAACAAATGTGATGCTGCAGAATATGTGCAAGTAATGTTTCTGAGTGTTTGACACATGATAACTTTTAAGACATACACAATTGTTATTTTAAAAGTACAGAATATTTATGAAAGGTTCTGTAATTTACACACTTTTCTACTCTACTGTATATTAACATAGCAATAAAACTTAAGCAAAGCATACCAAAACTGGCTAACTTCAGAAATCAATCCACATCATGATCATTTGAAATACAGGCATAGAAAATTGTTACAATATAGCAGGGCTTTTAGGCCGTGTGCAATACTTAGTTTTTTTTTTTTTTTTTTTGAAAAGCAGAGGATGCTTACATTAGAGTCCTAAGTTACTCATTATTTCATCGACTTACAACTCATAAGTTGTGCTCAACCCCTAAAATTTTGAAAACCAAAACAACAGTCCAAAAGATGAAAAGCAAATTCAAAACATTCCAAAATGACTAAAAGGAATTTGTAAAGAAAAAACCAAGTAAGGACAGGCCTGTAGACAATTTGGACCATTCTGTGAAGACAACAAAAATTCTCTTACGAAAAAGAAAAAGTGTTTTAACACTTTCAGAATAATTATATTTCCAATTTATTTTTCCTTCAAACATTGAAATTTGTATTCTGTTAGTAATTTTTTTTCTTTTGTGCTCAGTAGATTTTGGTTATTCAGTATACTATTCACTCTTGTATGTCATCTGTTTGTAGAGCCAAGAAATAAAATAAAAGAGGAAATGTCTATAGGAAGTAGAGATATGTTGAAGGATGCTGTTTTCCAGTTGGTTTCTTATCATCAAGATGTCAAAGTAATACTGTCCGAGGTATTGTGACCAAAAATAAATTATACAAAAGTGCATGGGTTGACTTTATTGAAAGATTATCATCGTAACGTCTAATGATAGCCTGTTAGCAGTAAGGTTGTTGGTTCAAATCTACTTCATGGTGAGAAATGTTTGACTCCCAGTTTTCCTGTTGTTGTCAGTTGTTTTCTCTGGGTACTCCAGCTTCTACCACTAATAAAGTAATCAGTTTTTCTGAAAGTGTTGTAAAATCCCAATAAACCCAAATCAACAATTAACAACTCAGTTTATGATAAATTTTTAACTATTATTATTACAATTTTCCTTCTGACAAACAATGAAATAGATTGGTACCAAACTTTGTGGAAGTGATATTTATGAGGAGCCGAATATTTTTTTGTTATTCTGGGACCATTCCGCAATGAAACAAGGTGTTTTCTGATTGTTAAATTTCCTACATCTTCTTGATTGGACCTGTCCCATTGAATTGAAAATTTTTGCGAATGATCATCGCAAGGTACTATCCAACAGTTGTTACTTTGTTTAACGTACTACACATTTAATTGGATGTCCAAGATGACTGACACTGCAACTGTACTTCGTTAACATTGACCATAAGTGTTTCTCTTTTAAAATTGTGTCCATTGACACAAGATATTAACATGAATGCAAATAGAATCCAGGTGAGTGATACAGGCATGTGAGAAGCCTCTAGTTAAACCTTTTGTTTTTATTGTAGGCAGGTAGCTTATTTGATTCTGGGTCGGTCTCTCACAAAGCTGAAGATGACAGACTGAAAAATGTTATGCCAGGTATGGTTATTTCAAGGCATTTTTTTGTGTATGATTAAGGGAGCCGGAGGACAAATCCATTAGTTAATATATTATACTTAAATTTGATTTTACATTATTTTCATTTTCTTGTTTGATAAGATTTTTTATTCAGCCCTAAAAAATCAAAATTGTTTAGTTGTGGTTTTATGCCATTTTCAGCACATTTGGTTATTTCGCTGCGGCCGGTTTTTATTGATGGAGGAAGTCAGAGTACCCAGACTGACCTTCAGTAGGAAAATTGGCAATCTTTGTCAAGAGTCGAAATCATCCAGCCACAGGTGAGATTTGAACTCACAGGCTAGTGATCATTAGTAATCAAGACGAACTATTAAGAAAACCGCTTGGTCATTGAGGCCCCTAAAACAAAAGTAAAACAATTCAGTATGACAAGAAATGATTAATAGATTAATGATGTTTAATTTCATTTACAGATATATTAAAACACTGTGTTAGGCCAAATGACAGTTCATCGTCACTTTTACGAACAGCAGAAACATGTGCTTGTCAGCTACTAGAACTAGTCAAGAAATTACAGGAAAAACCAGAAGACCTCTGTATAGTTTTGGTAAGTTTATAATCAAACCAACTTGTACATATGTTATTCTTGTATTAATTTAAAGAATGCCATTGTTGTCGTATATCTCAAAAACTAAAGCATTTAGAGCAAAATTGACAAGGGTAAAAATGTTCATCAGGTCAAAATCTACCAGCCATGAAATTCTCAGACAAATCGGTCAACCCTTCGTTGGGTTATTGCCCCTGAATTGTTAACAGGTCAAATCTACCAGACATTAAATTTTCAGACAAATAGGTCAACCCTTCATTGGGTTATTTCCCCTGAATTGTTAATTTTAAGGAAATTTTGCAGTTTTAGGATATTATCTTGAATATTATTTTAGACAGCAAAAATGTTCAGCAAAGTAAGATTTACAAATAAGTCACATGACCAAAATCATCGATTGACTCCTTATAGGAGTTTTTGCCCTTTAAAGACAGCGTCTGGAGTAAACTTTCCTTTAAAGATTCTCTCCTCTGAAACGAATAGGCCAATTGGGACCAAACATTGGTGGAATGGTCCTTGGGTGGCCCCCTTCCAAACATTTGTCCGGCATCCTCGACTTCCAACCGACATGGCTGCTGTTACTAAAAATAGAAAAAGGGGGGATGAATTTCAAAAGTAGTCTTCTATGAAACTACAAGGCCAATTGGAACCATACTTGGCAGTAATGGTTCTTAGGAGGTTCTCTTTCAGAATTATGTCCTATGACCCTGACTGTGAACCAAGATGGCCACCACAGTCGAACTTAGTTTAACATAGGGCCCTATGGGAAAATTCATTGAAGCATCTTCTTGTTTGAAACCACTTGACCAATTGGAACCAGAATTGGCAACAATGGTCCTTAGATGGTCCTCTTTCAGAGGTGTGTTCGATGACCCAGATTATCAATCATGATGGCCACCACAACTGAACTTAGTTTAACATAGGGCCCTATAGGAAAATTCCTTGAAAAATCTTCTTGTCTGAAACCACTTGACCAATTGGAACCAGACTTGGCAGCAATGGTCCTTAGGAGGTCTTCTTTCAGAAGTGTGTCCGATTTTGTGGACTGTGAACCAAGATGGCCGCCACAGCCGAACTTAGTTTAACGTAGGACCCTATGGCTAATTAACTAAAAATTCTTGTCTGAAATCACTAAGCCAATTAGAACTAGATTTGGTAGCAATGATCCTTTTTCAAAATTGTGTCCAATGACCCGGACTATCAACCAAGATGGCCACCACAGATGAACTTAGTTTAATATACATGTACATGTAGGACCCTATGGGAAAATTCATTTATAACTCTTCTTGTCTGAACCTCTTAGCCAGTTGGAACAAGACTTAGCAGTAATGGTCCTTAGATGGTTCTCTTTTGACCTGGACTGTCAAATAAGATGGCTGCTAAGTTAATATATGTATATACCGTCAAAATTAAAGAAAATGTTGATTGGCTTTATGACTGGCAAATTATTTTTGGGATGATTCTCCTCCTAGTCAGCAGCTTCCATTCTGGACATCTAAAAACAGTTGCACAAAAATAAGTGATTAAGATGTAGGAAAAGTTAATCAAAATCAAAATCCTTTTCATTGATTTGAAGTGGTTCTTTGACAGATCCTAAAGTCAGATTTCACCCTTTAAAGAGATTTTTAGTCTCTGAATTTTCAACTGATAAATACATTTTATTGCTATCCTCTGGGTCCTAGATTTCCTTTTTGATCACAGCTAATCATACTTATTTTTCTTTTTTTTTAAGGAATTGATTGAAAGGCATATTAAATTAATAAAAGAATTAATGAAAGGACAGTACTTTAACAGACCTAGGTTCCTGAATATATTATGTAATGAGGTAATATTTTCACTTTTTTACCTTTGAGAGGATCTCCAGGTGATAATCTCAAGTTTTGAGGCTCTCATGAACTCATTTGCTTTTATTTTGGTACTGAAAATTTTACTGAATTGAAATTAAAGTTTTATTTTTGGAAACCAATGAATATCTTCTTCATGCATTGTCCTGTTCTTGTTTCTTCTCTTTTTATTCATATTTGCAATTTGAATCTGTCTAGATGGTTTACTGTTTTCGGCATGTTTGTTCATTAGCACCTCTGATGAGACATAAATTTGTTGAAATGTGCACATTAAGTTGATCAAAATTGTTATTGGGAAATATCTACATGTATTTAGACTTTGCTTTTAAAGAATAACAAATTAATTTGGTGTGGCCTTATGATAATATGCATCATAATTTTAGCTTTGTCTGCCTGTACCAGTTCTATATGCTTTACATGAAGAGTCTGTGATGTCACTTGACTCCTACATTA
This sequence comes from Mytilisepta virgata, assembly GCA_028015205.1. Lineage (NCBI taxonomy): Eukaryota > Metazoa > Mollusca > Bivalvia > Mytilida > Mytilidae > Mytilisepta > Mytilisepta virgata. The sequence goes on along the minus strand of CM051521.1, from coordinate 47,752,198 downwards.
GATTGTAAGTACATGTATGTTCAAGTACAGGTCAGTCAGACTTATAATTATTTAGAATTGCATGAACTGTTAATTTAATAATTAGCATTGAACCTTTTCCTTCTATTTTATTAATGATATCATTTATCCTAATTTTGTATACTTAATAAAAAATTTGTCTTATGTCTGAGTGTAAATAATTAATTATTTAAATTACATAAATCAGTTACATCAATTTCATACAAAACTATCAACCAATCCTTATATACATGTAGATGAAACAACATAACAAATATGAAAAAAAATTCTGTCATGCAATTGAAAAATACAGTAGCTTGAAAATGAAAAAAAGAATTCTTACCAGTAGAAAAAAGTTGTCTTTTGATTTCAGTCAGTTTTAATTTAAACAAGATACACAGTTGTATACATGTGGCCTTTCCTTGTTTCAGCAAACAGACTGATTCCAAATTTATTGACACATTTTCTGATGAAGTTTTAGCAAGTGGAAAAGAACAGAAGCAGTTAAATTGTATGTACACAGGTTTTATGAACTCCTCTCCCAACAAGTTAAAAATATGTATTCTTTTATTTTCATGTGTACCAATTTTTGTGGATTGAGGAATAAAGATATTTCTTCCAGGTAAATTTGTGGATTGTCATTCCAAAAAAAAAAATCAGAAGTCGGATTGCAGATCTACGGTAAAAAAATTGTTTTTGGTGAAAGTTATGGCAAAAAATAACATTGATTCAGGGAACAATACTATTAGCGTATTGCATTGATAAATATTCACAGTTATTAATAGTTTAACCTATTTTAACAGGTATTTTTGGAATGATAATAAATCATGGATTTGCAGAGAAATCAGAAACAGATCATTCTATGAGAAAGGTAATGTTTTACAAGTAAAATAAGATTTTGCAGTTATCAAGTTTGTGTCTATGGCTAAGTACATGTACTTCGAATTAAGACATTTCCAGAATTCTAAATTTTCAATTTTGTAATAGATAGTATCTGTTAAGATGATAAGAATTCAATGCAAGCAGTTATTCTTGCAAATGTCAGACAACATATATATTCATGTTAAATTAATATGATTCCTGTATATGTCAAATCAAATATACATATATTACAATTCTCATCCTGAGAAAAAAAAAATACCTGAATTTACAATACATGTATTTATACATGTAAGGAAAGTCCAGATAATCATCAGTACTTAAACTGATTAAAAACTTTACTTTCATTTTTATACCGCTGAATTTTTCAGTTGCACAATAGACAATCATTTCTTATTATACCCCTGCTCCAAAGGAGAGCTGGTATACAGTTTTACCCTTATGGTTTCGCCCATCTGTCGTAACAAAATTTTTCGTCACCCTTTTCTCTGCAACTACTCATCACAGCCACTTGATATTTTGTCACAAGCCTTCTATAGGTTTGACAACTTTGTTTATTTTTTTACCTTTTCGAAAAGGGGGGGGTATCATTAGTAAACACTGGCTCACAGTACATCTTGTTTGCTTTGTTTTTTTTCATCTTTATAAGATTTTGTTGATAGGTGTACAAAGTTTTGTATGAAATTAATATAAGTAATAATTATATAATTAGATTATTCTGTATAGTCAGATAAATATTCTTGGTTTGCAAACAACAAACAAAGTATTTATTGTCTTAATAGTATATAATTACAAAAAAACATAAATTATGTATCCTCAAGACAACAGATTATAGTAAGTCAAGAAAATTATATGAACAAAAACAAACAGATTTACATTATATTGTTGTATTAAATGGTGTTATTTTGTAGATCTACATATCAGTTGTGGTACAGACATTACATAGTAAGTAATGACAGACTTCATTTTATGTATATCCAATAGCATGTGCATGTACATGTATGTACCGTACTTTTCATTACCATCAACGGTTGTGTCTCCCACATACTGCAGAAATAAGTTTGTTGATAAAAAAACGGCTTTATTTAAGTTATATAGCTTAATAAAAAAATCAATTTAGATGTGTCCTAAAAGTAAACATTGTTCAATCTTTTAGAATCAAAATTTTCCGACATTTACCCCATATAGCTTCTTTTTAAAATAATATCATTGTATGACATGGTAATTAAATAATAATTATTATACCCCCGCTTTTGAAAAAAGCGGGGTATATATACTGAACCGCAAAAGAAACGTCGCTTTTTCAAAATGTTAGCAAAATTCAAAATAAATATTAATTAATGATTTTTATATAATCAGTATTACGATTACATCACCAGGTAAGATTAAATTACCTGTGAATTAAATTTTCGGTTGAATAATTTTCAGTTGATATCGTAGAGCGACCGTACCTAAAACCGCTCGTGGGACACACTTGGCGGTAATTTTTCTTAAATCTTAAATGTTCGTGAAATTCATGCTCCTTTATGGGTATAAAAGGCCGGAGAAAATTAAAGAGTGTTAGTATCAGTGTTGACACAGAAGCTATGCCACGTCTGACTCCACAACAGAGAGAACAGGCCATTGGTCGATTGGATGCTGGGCAATCTGCCAGAGTTATTGCCAACGACTTCAACTGTGCTGTTCGAACAATTGAACGTCTATGGACACGGTACAATGCAACAAACAGCACAAATGACCGTCCACGGAGTGGTAGACCCCAAGTCACTACCCCTAGACAGAATAGAGGCATTGTTCGTCACCATTTGATGAATCGGTTCACCCCAGCTGCCGAAACTGCCAGAAACACTGTTGGAACACATGGACGACCCATAAGTGATGATACGGTTCGTCGGCGATTAGCTGCTAGAAACATGAGATGTCGCCGTCCAGCAAGGGGACCTATTCTTACTCCTCGACACCGTCAAGCTTCAGTGGGCCACTCAGCGACAGAATTGGCGAAATCGACAATGGCGTAACATCATCTTCTCTGACGAAAGCCGTTACTGCATTTCAACAGCCGATGGCAGAACCAGAGTGTGGAGAAGACGCGGGGAACGTTACGAAGACAGCTGCATTCTGGAAACAGACGCGTGGGGTGGACCTAGCATCATGGTATGGGGTGGAATCGGCCTTAACGTTAAACTTGGTCCAGTCATCTTTCAGAACCTTGGCCCAGGCAGAGGAAATGGCGTAACAGCTGCCCGTTACATCGACCAAGTCTTGACACCCCATGTTCAGCCCCATTTCGCACGTCATCAAAACAAGACTTTCCAACAGGACAATGCACGTGCGCATACCGCAAGAGCCACAAGAGACTTCCTACAGCAGAATAACATTAATGTTATGGATTGGCCGGCTTTGAGTCCAGATTTAAACCCTATTGAACATTTATGGGACGAATGAGCAGCCAAGTCCGACAACTGCAGCTGAACTTTCACAAGCGTTTCAGAGAATATGGGCACGTATTCCGATGGCGTTTATTAATCGGCTCATCAACTCCATGTACCGAAGATGTGCCGCAGTAATTGGTGCCGGTGGAGGACATACACATTATTAACGGACGTGGGAGCACAGCATTGAAAACATGTGACGTTGCGACAATTGTGACATTTTTGCGAACATTGTAACCAAAAGACTGTAAATCATTCATTAAATTTTGTAAAAATTAATTTAAAATATATAAATGTCACTTTGAAATAAATGTATGTGAACATGTCATTTTGTGCGACGTTTCTTTTGCGGTTCAGTATAGTATTCGTTGTGTCCGTCCATCCGTCCGTCCGTCCGACCTTTGTATCCACAACTCTTCCTAAACTACTGAATTTGATGAAACTTTCAGAGGATCTTTATTACATGATGCATGCCATAGTGCACCTCCTATTTTAGATTTTGATCTGATGAATATTTGGGGTTACCCATACCAAAACATGGACTTTGACATTCATTGTGATAGGGGTACCATGATGCCATCCGCAACTCCTCCTAAACCACTAAATGGAATTTGATGAAACTTTCAGAGGATCTTTATTGCATGATGCCATAGTGCACCTCCTATTTTAGATTTTGATCTGATGAATATTTGGGGTTACCCATACCAAAACATGGACTTTGACATTCATTGTGATAGGGGTACCATGATGCCATCCGCAACTCCTCCTAAACCACTGAATGGAATTTGATGAAACTTTCAGAGGATCTTTATTGCATGATGCCATAGTGCACCTCCTATTTTAGATTTTGATCTGATGAATATTTGGGGTTACCCATACCAAAACATTGACCTCGCAATTGCAATTCTAGTTATTATTATTATTCTTTCTTTCCAATGATTTTTGTCCGGCTTAGTTCTCGGAGATGCCTGGATAGAATTGAATGAAACTTGGCAGAAAGTAAGATCACTATGTGAAGGTGTGCAATCAATACTTTTTTTTTCGAAATGGCCGCCATTTTCAAGATGGCCACCATTCAAAGGTCGGTACCCTCCGAAAATTTAAAACGTTTATATCTCAAAAACTGTACCATAGAATTTCATTAAACTTCGCTTGTTTGTAAAGTACAATTAGAAGAAGAAACTGATGAAAAAAAATCGCGATCGGTTGGAGACGTTTGGCGGCCATTTTGAAAAATGATGTTAAAATGGCGAAAAACTTGACATGGATAGAATTGAATGAAACTTGGCAGAAAGTAAGATCACTATGTGAAGGTGTGCAATCAGTACTTTTTTTTTCAAAATGGCCGCCATTTTCAAGATGGCTGCCAGGGGCGACATCTGCTATTGCTCGCAATTGCAATTCTAGTTATTATTCTTTCTTTCCAATGATTTTTGTCCGGCTTAGTTCTCGGAGATGCCTGGATAGAATTGAATGAAACTTGGCAGAAAGTAAGATCACTATGTGAAGGTGTGCAATCAATACTTTTTTTTTCGAAATGGCCGCCATTTTCAAGATGGCTGCCAGGGGCGACATCTGCTATTGCTCGCAATTGCAATTCTAGTTATTATTCTTTCTTTCCAATGATTTTTGTCCGGCTTAGTTCTCGGAGATGCCTGGATAGAATTGAATGAAACTTGGCAGAAAGTAAGATCACTATGTGAAGGTGTGCAATCAATACTTTTTTTTTCGAAATGGCCGCCATTTTCAAGATGGCTGCCAGGGGCGACATCTGCTATTGCTTGCAATTGCAATTCTAGTTATTATTCTTTCTTTCCAATGATTTTTGTCCGGCTTAGTTCTCGGAGATGCCGTGATAGAATTGAATGAAACTTGGCAGAAAGTTAGATCACTATGTGAAGGTGTGCAATCAATACTTTTTTTTCGAAATGGCCGCCATTTTCAAGATGGCTGCCAGGGGCGACATCTGCTATTGCTCGCAATTGCAATTCTAGTTATGTCGCCCCAAACGTAGTCACGGGACGACATATTGTTATTCTTCCGTTTCTTTGTTATTATTATTATTATGTCGCCCCGAACGTAGTATCGGGACGATATATTGTTATTCTTCCGTTTCTTTGTTATTATTCTTTCTTTCCAATGATTTTTGTCCGGCTTAGTTCTCGGAGATGCCTTGATAGAATTGAATGAAACTTGGCAGAAAGTAAGATCACTATGTGAAGGTGTGCAATCAATACTTTTTTTTCGAAATGGCCGCCATTTTCTAGATGGCTGCCAGGGGCGACATCTGCTATTGCTCGCAATTGCAATTCTAGTTATGTCGCCCCGAACGTAGTCACGGGACGACATATTGTTATTCTTCCGTTTCTTTGTTATTATGTCGCCCCGAACGTAGTCACGGGACGACATATTGTTATTCTTCCGTTTCTTTGTAATTATTATTCTTTCTTTCTTTCTTTCTTTCTTTCTTTCCAATGATTTTTGTCCGGCTTAGTTCTCGGAGATGCCTGGATAGAATTGAATGAAACTTGGCAGAAAGTAAGATCACTATGTGAAGGTGTGCAATCAATACTTTTTTTTCCCAAATGGCCGCCATTTTCAAGATGGCCGCCATTCAAAGATCGGTACCCTCCGAAAATTTAAAACGTTTATATCTCAAAAACTGTACCATAGAATTTCATTAAACTTCGTATGTTTGTAAAGTACAATTAGAAGAACAAACTCATGAAAAAAAATGGCGATCGGTTGGAGACGTTTGGCGGCCATTTTGAAAAATGATGTTAAAATGGCGAAAAACTTAACATCGATAGAATTGAATGAAACTTGGCAGAAAGTAAGATCACTATGTGAAGGTGTGCAATCAGTACTTTTTTTTTCAAAATGGCCGCCATTTTCAAGATGGCTGCCAGGGGCGACATCTGCTATTGCTCGCAATTGCAATTCTAGTTATTATTCTTTCTTTCTTTCTTTCTTTCTTTCTTTCCAATGATTTTTGTCCGGCTTAGTTCTCGGAGATGCCTGGATAGAATTGAATGAAACTTGGCAGAAAGTAAGATCACTATGTGAAGATGTGCAATCAATACTTTTTTTTTCGAAATGGCCGCCATTTTCAAGATGGCCGCCATTCAAAGATCGGTACCCTCCGAAAATTTAAAACGTTTATATCTCAAAAACTGTACCATAGAATTTCATTAAACTTCGTAGGTTTGTAAAGTACAATTAGAAGAACAAACTGATGAAAAAAAATGGCGATCGGTTGGAGACGTTTGACGGCCATTTTGAAAAATGATGTTAAAATGGCGAAAAACTTAACATGGATAGAATTGAATGAAACTTGGCAGAAAGTAAGATCACTATGTGAAGGTGTGCAATCAATACTTTTTTTTTCGAAATGGCCGCCATTTTCAAGATGGCTGCCAGGGGCGACATCTGCTATTGCTCGCAATTGCAATTCTAGTTATTATTATTCTTTCTTTCCAATGATTTTTGTCCGGCTTAGTTCTCGGAGATGCCTGGATAGAATTGAATGAAACTTGGCAGAAAGTAAGATCACTATGTGAAGGTGTGCAATCAATACTTTTTTTTTCGAAATGGCCGCCATTTTCAAGATGGCTGCCAGGGGCGACATCTGCTATTGCTCGCAATTGCAATTATGTCGCCCCGAACGTAGTCACGGGACGACATATTGTTATTCTTCCGTTTCTTTGTTATTATTATTCTTTCTTTCTTTCTTTCTTTCTTTCTTTCCAATGATTTTTGTCCGGCTTAGTTCTCGGAGATGCCTGGATAGAATTGAATGAAACTTGGCAGAAAGTAAGATCACTATGTGAAGATGTGCAATCAATACTTTTTTTTTCGAAATGGCCGCCATTTTCAAGATGGCCGCCATTCAAAGATCGGTACCCTCCGAAAATTTAAAACGTTTATATCTCAAAAACTGTACCATAGAATTTCATTAAACTTCGTAGGTTTGTAAAGTACAATTAGAAGAACAAACTGATGAAAAAAAATGGCGATCGGTTGGAGACGTTTGACGGCCATTTTGAAAAATGATGTTAAAATGGCGAAAAACTTAACATGGATAGAATTGAATGAAACTTGGCAGAAAGTAAGATCACTATGTGAAGGTGTGCAATCAATACTTTTTTTTTCGAAATGGCCGCCATTTTCAAGATGGCTGCCAGGGGCGACATCTGCTATTGCTCGCAATTGCAATTCTAGTTCTAGTTATTCTTCCTCTTCTAATCAAATTTTTTGTCCGGAACATAACTTTTTTGTTTCTTGAGCTAGCCTCATGATATTTGGAAGGTATATGCATCAGGTCATGGCGGAGTGCAGAGTACCACATTTGGGTCCCTGGGGGTCAGTCCCCACCCCCTAGCCTGTAAAATGTAGGCTAAAATAACAAAATACTTAATATTTTGAAAACCATTGTGATCCCCACCCTATAACCATATATATTATTACTCCTTATGATAAGACAAATCATTTGGTACCATAGGGGGGTCTGAGGGTGGTCATGCCCCACCCCCTCAAACGATAAAATACTAAATATTCTGAAAACCATTGAGATCCCCACCCTATAACCATATATATTATTACTCCTTATGATAAGATGAATCATTTGGTACCATAGGGGGGTCTGAGGGGGGTCATGCCCCACCCCCTCAAATGATAAAATACTAAATATTCTGAAAACCATTGAGATCCCCACCCTATAACCATATATATTATTACTCCTTATGATAAGACGAATCATTTGGTACCATAGGGGGGTCTGAGGGGGGTCATGCCCCACCCCTTCAAATGATAAAATACTAAATATTCTGAAAACCATTGAGATCCCCAACCAATAACCATATATATTATTACTCTTTATGATAAGACGAATCATTTGGTACCATAGGGGGTCTGAGGGGGGGTCATGCCCCACCCCCTCAAATGACAAAATACTTATTATTCTGAAAACCATTGAGATCCCCACCCTATAACCATATATATTATTACTCCTTATGATAAGACGAATCATTTGGTACTATAGGGGGTCTGAGGGGGGGGTCATGCCCCACCCCCTTAAATGACAAAATACTTATTATTCTGAAAACCATTGAGATCCCCACCCTATAACCATATATATTATTACTCCTTATGATAAGACGAATCATTTGGTACCATAGGGGGTCTGAGGGGGGGGTCATGCCCCACCCCCTTAAATGATAAAATACTTAATATTTTGAAAACCATTGTGATCCCCACCCTATAACCATATATATTATTACTCCTTATGATAAGACAAATCATTTGGTACCATAGGGGGGTCTGAGGGGGGTCATGCCCCACCCCCTCAAATGATAAAATACTAAATATTCTGAAAACCATTGAGATCCCAACCCAATAGTGTTCTTCTTCCTCTTCTAATCAAATTTTTTGTCCGGAACATAACTTTTTTGTTTCTTGAGCTAGCCTCATGATATTTGGAAGGTATATGCATCAGGTCAAGGCGGGGTGCAGAGTACCACATTTGGGTCCCTGGGGGTCAGTCCCCACCCCCTAGCCTACATTATCTTGGAAAGGGTTGAAATCCCCACCCTTAAACCATATATTTTATTATTCATGATAACAAGACAAGTTGAATGCAGTATACATCTGAGCCCCGGGGGTCATCCCCTACCCCTCAAGACCAGAAACCTTAATTTATCTTAAAAATGGTTGAAATCCCCACCCCTAAACCATATATTGTACTACTCATGGTTACAAGACGAGTTGAATGCAATATGCATCTTAGCCCTGGGGGTCATCCCCACCCCCTCAAAATCAGAAACCTTATTTTATCTTAAAAATGGTTGGAATCCCCACCCCTAAACCATATATTGTACTACTCATGGTTACAAGACCAGTTGTATGCAATATACATCTTAGCCTTGGGGGTCATCCCCACCCCCACAAAATCAGAAACCTTATTTTATCTTAAAAATGGTTGGAATCCCCACCCCTAAACCATATATTGTACGACTCATGGTTAAAAGACGAGTTGAATGCAATATACATCTTAGCCCTGGGGGTCATCCCCACCCCTCATGACCAGAAACCTTTATCTTAAAAATGGTTGAGATCCCCTCCACAAAAGTATATATTTCCTTATTCACAATGAAAAGACAAGTTGAATGCAATATGTCTTGGCCCCAGGGGGTCATCCCACCCCCTCAAGACCAGAAACCTTAATTTATCTTAAAAATGGTTCAGATGCCTTCCCCAAAACTATATATTACCTTATTCATTCCTTGTTGAAGCACATATCTGTAGGTAACTACATGTATTATGTACCATAGCTCTCAATTTGCCACCTTGATGATCCCTAAAAAATGTTAAAAAAACTATGGGTATGGAAGGGGAGACATCAGTTTTAGCGTGCTAAAACAGTCCAGCATGCTGGACTCCTGTGACAACAGTACCTCTAGTTACAGGATGCCATAGTGCACCTCCTATTTTAGATTTTGATCTGATGAATATTTGGGGTTACCCATACCAAAACATGGACTTTGACATTCATTGTGATAGGGGTACCATGATGCCATCCGCAACTCCTCCTAAACCACTGAATGGAATTTGATGAAACTTTCAGAGGATCTTTATTACATGATGCTGTAGTGCACCTTCTATTTTAGATTTTGATCTGACCAACATTTGGGGTTTTCCATACCAACACATGGACTTTGCCATTCATTGTGATAGGGGGTACCAGTATGCCATTCGCAACTCCTCCTAAACCACTAAAGGGAATTCCATGAGACTTTCAGAGAATCTTTATCACTTGATGCCATAGTGCACGTCCTATTTTAGATTTTGATCTGACCGACTTTTTGGGTTTTCCATAGCAAAACATTGACTTTGCTGTTCCTTGTGATAGGGGGTGCGGGGGTATCAATTAGTGAGCTTTGCTCACAGTATTTCTAGTTTTGTACAATTTTACTGGGAGTCTGATTGAACTTTTTTAACAGACTAGGGGTTGCCATTGATATTGCAGTTTCTTTTTCAGAATATCTCAACATTATAAAAACGAGTATGTCTGTTCCTGAATTTTCATTGGTTCCTGACAGTCACATGACTTGTGCAGAACTGACATTGAAGAAATATTGTTCATTCTTACTACAGCAGATGGTAATTTATCAGCCTGATTTGAGTGGTAAGGAATATGTACAAAATCTGAATATTTATTAGTAACAGTGCTTAATGCAATAATATATATATAAATTGACGCTCACCTTCCCCTACTGGTATTATGTTAAAGACGATAACTTGCTTTATTTTAATTTAACTGGGATTAACATTTGCTCAGAATATAAAATTTATTCGGACAAGGCTTAGAAACGTGAGGCTTGCCGAGCTTTTCTCATCTGTTTCGTGCCGAGTTTTAAATTTTATATTTACACATATTCCGTTTATCCTGCAACATAGAATCTGTCAAAAAATGTCTGGAAAACAGTGAATTTCTTTAGTGAGGCACATCAAAAGACCACAAAACCGTCGCATTTCACGACGTCAAAAATAAGATTCCAATATTGTGTGCTTGATGCTATATATCACTTTTAAATATACAGTCAGTGCAACTTATATAGTTGCAGGATAAAACTAATTAAATTTGCAATGAGAATGAGTAAACAAATAACACCAGTGTAATAGGTTCCTTACTTTTTGTTTGCAGCTAATATAGTGTTAATATCTAATAACTGCTTTGGTATATATAATATTATTGCAGATTTTTTATGCAGAAATCTCAATTTTAAACCAGTTTCCAAAGGAAACAATTTGGTTATTAGTTTAGCCATAAACAAGTAGGCTGATGGAAGGTTTATATAGATTTTCAGTTGAAATCAATAATCAGATGTCACTACTGAAAACTGTATTATTTTGAGAAGGAATGATGCAGGCAACCTAGTATTTAGTTTATGTTAAAGTGAAATAAAATCTTCCATTTTCTTTCCAGTTTTACAATCCTTTCAACAACAAAGAAATTGGAAATATGCAAAGCTCCCACCACAGCTGACAGACTTATACAAAAAGGTAGGATTGGTAATCAGGGATCGCGCTGTCGGTCGCCAATGTCGCAAATTGCGATTTTTTTTTCTCAACTGGCGCCTGAAAACGGCTGCTTGCGATTTTTTTGGCGCCTACATTTCCCTGTGTAAAATTATCATCATTTACTGTTTACGTACCAAAGATCGATATGTTGGATAATACAGGTAAGTTTTGTGTTTTCTGGAGCGTGTTGGTATTTAACTGTCAAAGGAAAAAGGTAAACAAATTATCGAGGTGTGAAATTCAAATCGCCAATTACGATTTATGATTGCCATTTATTAAAGAAAACAATTAGGTGATCATATTAGAATGATGAGGTGATAAACGCCTTTAGGTAGTTGGGAAGAATTTTGAGTAATTTCTTGTTCCCCGGTCTCTTTCTTCAAAACAAGCTTAATACCAAGCGGAGATCCAAGCTCTATCAAATTATACTAATAACTCAATATTATCAAAGAAATTAGAAAACTTTCTTTCTTATAAATAGTTGTCTCAATGAAATATAATTATTCATTTTCCAAAACAACACACACGCAAACGTAATTATGGTGTAGCGAAAGTTAGATTTGACAAATTCGTCGTCAAAGACGACAAAACTTTCTGTATTTGGGTTTAGCTCCGGAGCTATTGACAACAGTGACAGTCAACCTGTTAGTCCAAAACCTTCAAAAATTGCATCTATAGGTAATGTAGCACCTAGTAGTCTAAAACCTTCAAATGCTGTCAGACTGATTGTTTTCAAATAGAAATACGAGCGACACTCATTCAACAACCGAGACGCTATCAGAAATCGCCGAGATCCTATCCAAGTCGCCGAGATGCTATCCGACTCGGCCGAGATGCCATATTTTTGAACATGTTGAAATTTCGCGGAACTCATGAACGTCCTAATTGCCGCTTATAATCAAAATAATACATCATTCCCTTAATTCATTACACCTGTAATTAGTTCCCAATGCCATTAAACAGTGATTAAACAGGTGTTAATTGCCCTTAAGCTATATGACTGTTAAGATGTTAACGATCCCAAGCTGACACTAATTAGCTTATGTCATTGAAAACTTCGATGTCAAAGGTCAAAATTGCGACCGGGAAAATGCAAAATGTAAACAAGACATCTGACTGTCTAATACGAATTGTAAATTTAGTAATCTATGTCTGGCTCCTATGACATGTAAACTTCAATAAGTTGAAGGTGGTCACTGTTTGGTAGATGTAGATAATGGGCAGACATTATGACATTTTAAAAAATAATGAACTATAGATATTTCTTTATTTTTATTTAATAAAAACAAGAAAAGATAGAACAAATTATTGCATTTGATATATTATAATATAAATAGAGTACATCATTCACAAATAAACATGCAAGGCAGTTGTACATGTACATTTCCGTGACGCGATCCGGAGCGGTATCTACAAATAGGAAAGTACGTTAAATGTGAACACTGAACAACAGTTGCAAGATTGACACAGTTTGGATCCTTGATATAAAAGTTTATCTGGCTCCTAAACTGGCTCCTCATTTTGTAAACTGGCTCCTGAAAATGGCACCTGGCGATTTTTCTGGCTCCTACTTTTTAGGAGCCAGAGCAACCCCTGGTAATATTGTCAGAGAAAGTCTGGAAATGTTGAAGTTGATTGATAGGTAAACTACATACTTGTTAGAGACCAATACATGTATATGGACCTAAGCAGATTTTGTTTTAATGCCGTAAATGCAGCGTATTGGTAGAATTATGGAAAGATTGGAATATAAATTTGGAAAGTTTAAATGATTAAATATAATATTTAGGAAAATGGACCATCAATATTTTGGTTAAATTGTGATCCACCATTAAAACAAGGATTAACATTTTGTAGATTTCAATATATATTGTTAGTAAGAATTATGGAAGATTAATACTTGTCATGATAGTGAACGTATGCAAAAAATATAAAATGAAATAAAATAAGAAATAAAATTTGATATGTAAGTGCTCACGATAACTATTTTTAAAACAAGAAACTTGAATAAAAAATGCTATTAGGACTGAAATCTGGAAGTACCAGTACAAAACTGACTGAAAATATATTTTTAGATTTATAAATTGCAGATTATGGTAATACTGGATGTAAAAGAGATACTGGAAATATTAAAACAAACATTAGAAACACAGGAAGTGAATTGGTATTATTACAGTGCATTCTGGTCTACATTTATTGTGTGTAATGAGAATTCTAGGCTTTATGTGGAAGGTATGCTTGTTTATCTGTAAGTCTAACATTTTCTAAGTTTAAAAGAGTGGCTGATTTATTTCAATCATTTAAAAACAAAGTACTGACTCATAGAGTGAAGGTAGATTCTTGATGTCAGTCATCCTGCATGAATTGATTATGATCATGTTAGGTATAGTATTGCAATGCACTGCAAAAAATTTGTGCATGTAGTTTATTAAAAACCAATTATCTTCTGGCTGTGTGCACAGGATTTTGCAGTGATTTTTTCACATTTCATTTAATTGAAATAATTCAAGACTTTTTAATTCCAGAATTTCTGCAGGAATTGTTCAAAATTAGTTTTGATGAATCGGACATGACCTTACTTAGCAAAGCATTTTTGATTGGCCGACAGTGTTGTCAGGAAGGACCACATGTGTTCCATCTATATCAGGATTGGTTTCAGGTAAAGAAAGTAAAGCAGGAATGTTTGTAATAAACAGTTCAAACCATTATAATTGGAACATGAAGTATAGTTTACATGTAGTTCTGAGGAATAATAGTCCACGACAATGTTTTGTTTGCATGTTATTTAAATTGTAAAGATTTAAAAAAAATTTAGAACACTTTAATGGTAAAGATGTTTATGTTTGATTTTTTATTGGCTTTAACTGAAAATTTTCTAAATATTGAATTGAGTTTCTGAACAAAATATTTCAGATTTTTTGTTCAACTTAAAGTTGCACAGAATATGAAACTGTGGACATTCCTTTCACAAAATGTTCTATAATATTCAAGAAAGTGAAAGGATATGGTGTAAACACCTTATGTGAGTAACCAAACCTTTATGAATGCTCCAGTTGATGCAAAAATACTCATTAGCTTTTCATTTGAAATTACTTCAATTTGTAATTCAAATCACTGTCGTTGTCCAGCATTTAGTAATGGCTTTTATTTATATAAAATTAATTTTAGGGGTATTCCACAAATAAAAATGCAAAAGGTAAGAAGGCACATTTTATATTACCCCACCATTCCAGAAATTTTATTCCTCATTACCTTTACAGCTAAAAGATGATTTATTTATAAGATTTTAACAGATATACCTTCCCAAACTTTACTGTAGAATTATTTCAGTAATTGGTAATCAGTAATCCTAAGATTTTAACCCTGTTTCATTTTGTTTGTATGATTTAGAATTTATTTGGTGACAGTAGCAGATCTTTAACATCATCCAAGAAAGCCATAACCTGCTTAATGAAAGTGTTAACAGAGCTAGTTCCATATGATCATCCATCTTGTTTAAAGGTGCACATTTTGAGACCACCATTTGTACCTCAAAAGTGTAAAGAGCTACTGTCAGACTACATAGTTCTAGCAAAGACCAGATTAGCAGATCTGAAGGTATCTCTTTAATTAACTCATGGAGATGTGTTTAATATATGGCATCATTTGTAAAACAGTGCTCTCGTCTCACCTGTGATGAAATTTGGAGAAGACAAGACATCAGTATTTCTCTGATGAGAGTTTTAAAAAGGGATATTATCTTAGCAACAAGTTCACCTAGGTTAACCGAAATTTTGTTTAGTGGTTGATTTTGAGCTAAGCTTGTCAGCCTGTCATTGTAACCTGACCATGACCTTGTTTTCTCACTCTAGTGGTCAGGATTAGATCTGTTTTGCAGTAAATATAAATTGTAGGTCAAATATATTTGACATGTAGATTTGTTGTGAGGTGTATATGTCTATGATCTTATTTTTGGACAAGTTAAAGTTTTGTGGATAAGGTCTGTTTCTCAGTACATTTTAGGTCAACTGTATTTGATCTGTATATTCCTTGCAGGATGTACATTAATGTCTGACCTATGTCATCTGACTTTGACATCATTTTCAAGCTTCTCTGACTGAAGTAAATTTTTTATGATTGCCCAGTTTCTCGGAAATTGTACATATTACAACAGTAATATTTTGTGTAAAGTACATTATGATTGTTGATGTACATGTTTGTCTGACATTTATCCATTGACTCTAACCTCAAATTCATTCTTCACAGACTTAGGTCAAGTGTTTGCTCTTGCTTGTTTTTGACTTTTTTCATATAAATAAAGCAAAACATTACATACGAAAAAAAGATTGAAATGAAATAAAATAAAATTCAACAATTAAATACTTAGAAAAATATAAATATTTAAATGTGTACTTTATGTAAAGGGATATGCTTTTCTGTAAAATTTTAGTTTTGATAGTGGACAAAGAATTGGTCATCATCTAAAATTCAGAATTCTAAACATCTATCATTTTACAGTAGTTATTCAGGTTTTGAATTATATATTTCCACAGGAACCATTGGAACAAGTGGGTCTGTTTGAAACAAGCAGTAGTGCATCTTCCACCAAGGTAAGTTATGCAGAATTGAAATAATGTATTTTTTTGTATTAAAAAATAAACTGTGCCACTAATATAAAGGTACTCATCCTTAGAGTCACATATAATATTGTAGTCTGATATATAACAAATCATCTGCCTATTTAAACACAGCATTAGAGTAGTTGGAAAATGGTGGCTTAGACACCCTAAGGACTTGCAAAGACAGTTCAAGGAACTGGGATGCTCAAGTAATGGCATTTTGTTAAGAATTGAAATTTTTATGAAGGGACTTGAAAAATAGTGTTACATATACAGGGTAGTAAAGTTACTCAATTCAAACTGATTGAAGTTCCATTGTAGATTCAGAGAAGAATATCATTTCATTCATAGTAGATTTCTGAACAGCTGCACAAATTTTTGTGGTCTCACCAATAAAAATAACCATGGAAATGAATCCATGCATGATTTTCAAATAAAGATATTGAGAAGATATTTGTGTTTATAAAAAATAATTTTCATGGCATCAGGACAGTTGTTAGGATGGTAGATTCTGAAATCTTTGGTTTCTTCATAAATCCTTCAGAAATTTATTTTGTTTGGAAGTAAACTTCTTGGTTTGACTTTGCAAAATATATCCTCCCCCCCTGCCCCCCCCCCCCCCCCCCCCCAAAAAAAAAAAAAACAACTTGCTGATAATGTCATTATACATGTACCTAATTTTCATGATGGATGTCTTGGTTTTAGTTCCAGGACCCAGTCGAATCGATATTAAAACAAGGCTCTTTAAAGTTTCAGAATCAGATAGAAGAGGATATAGAAAAAGCACTAGCAGCTTTTGAGACAAACAACAAGATACCATCAGCTGTAATGGAAGCTAGGTAAACTGTAAAACTGAAGTCACCATTTTCATGAAACAAAATTGCAGCAAACACCATATTACATTAGAAAGTGTTTTGAAGGTTTCATTGTATCGCCTGCGTTATGCAGAGGCGACATATAGGAATCACTCTCTGTCGTCTTGCATCGTTGCCGGCGTCTGCATCACAAAATAATTTCTGTCACATCTTTCTCAGGAACCACACTAGCTGGCTTCCTGATATTTGGCATAGAGCATCAGTATGGAGAACTGTACCGTGCAAGCCAGTTTTGAAACCTTTGCTTGTCCACTTCCTGGTTGACAGACTGTAGAATATTTTTGAGATTTCTGTCACATTTGTCTCAGGGACCACATTAGTTAGCTTCCTGATATTTGGCACAGAGCATCAGTATGGAGAAGTACGCAGGCGACACATGTCTTCCCTGGAAGACTTACAACAAAGTTTTTCAGTAAAAGACATTTTGAGGATAAATGCATAATTATAGGATTTTTGTGTTGCTATCTGTCGTCCTGCATTGTTATTGTCGTTTCTGGAATGTTTCCCAAAGGGTTAAGTGAGCTATTCTCATCACTTGGCATCCGTCATCGTCCGTTAACGTTTACAAAAATCTGCTCCTCTGAAACTACTGTGCTAAAATGTGTGCGATGACCACGCCTGCCAACCAACTTGGCTGACATGGCTTAAAATAGAACATAGGGGTAAACTGCAGTTTTTGTCTTATGTCTCAATAACTAAAGCATTTAGAGCTGACATGGGGTAAAAATGTTCATCAGGTCTTGATCTACCTGCCATGAAATTTTCGGACAAATCGGTCAATCCTTTGTTGGGTTATTGCCCCTGAATTGTTAATTTTAAGAAAATTTTGCAGTTTTAGGTTATTATCTTGAAAATTATTATAGGTAAAGACAAATTGTTAACAGCAAATATGTTCAACAAAGTAATATATAAAAATAAGTCAGTATGACCAAAATCATTGATCGAACCCTTATAGGAGTTTTTGCCCTTTAAACTTTCCTTTACAGATTTTCTTCTCTGAAACCACTGGGCCAATCGGGACCAAAATTTGGTGGAATGTTCCTTTGATGGCCCCCTTTCAAAAGTATACCCGGCATCCCCGACTTCCAACCGACCTGGCTGATGTTACTAAAAATAGAAAAAAGAGGGGATGAATTTCAAAAATCTTATATGAAACTACAAGGACAATTGGAACCAGACTTGGCAACAATGGTAATTAGATTGTCCTCTTTCAGAATAATGTCTGATTGCCCAACTGTTAACCAAGATAGGTGCTACAGCCAAACTTAGTTTAAGATAGAACCCTATAGAAAAACCAGCAAAATTGACTTAAATTTTTAAATTCTTGAGAGCCTCTAGTTCTCAGGAACCACACTAGCCAGCTTCCTGATATTTGGCATAGATCATCAGTATCGAGAACTGTATCGTGAATCTTTTGCATGTCCACTTCCTGTTTGACGGAACTTAGGATATTTTTGAGATAGAAAAATTTTTGTCACATTTTTCTCAGGAACACGCATGTTAGCTTCCTGGTATTTGGCACAGAGCATCAGTATAGAGAAGTATGCAGGTGACACATCCTGGAAGAATTACCACTAAGTTGATCCTTCCAACAAATTTTTTTAAAATAGTTTTCTTCTGTTAAGGGACTAGAATATATACAGTATATACAATGTATAATATATTATTATTCATGTACCTCTATTATTGTATGTAAATCTGAATTTGATTGGTTATTGTGATCATGCGATCGACATAAAGAACTCTTCATATTTTCCTAAAATAAATAATCATATTCCACCCTGCAGGAAATATTTTTACTTTTCCAATATTGATATTGATAAAAAGGATTGACACAAACTTAATGTCAAGGACAATTGAATACACAAGTAAAAGTGGGCATGATACCTGAAACAGATGGGTTGATTTGGTATAATAAGCATTTATACATGTAGTATGCTAGTGGGGGCAAATATAAAGATTTATTTACACGAAAATATATCATTTCTTTTGTGAATACATCTTCATATTTCACCTACAAACATGCACTAAAAGTAGAATATTTATTGTATTATATGAGATAGTGCAAATTGGTATTTATTTTTTGAAGTTATCACATGTATTTGATTATTAACTTATTATTATAGTTTTATGCAACATAAATACATAAATTTTACTGACATGTACCAATAGACAAAATGCATACTATGTATTTCAGTGGATATCAACTTCTTTTGTTAGTGAATTTTAACTGTAATATGCTGTTGGCGTGGCCAATGATGCGAGCACAGCAATATTAGACCTTTCCAGAAACTCATTTCGGGTATCACGATTCTGACACTAAAATTATAATTTGAAGCAAGTTATTTCCCTTACTTTACTTACTTCCGACGAACGAAACCTTTTCTAGCCTTAGTATGTAGCACAATATGGCTGCCTCCATTAAACAAAGACTTTTCTAAATGACCCATATGTAGAAAATGCATATGCTCCGATAGCACTCGCTGCGCTCTCTATTACTATTTTTTTTAAATGCATATTTTGTAATATGTTTTACTAGAAAACTACAAAAGCAAGAAATTGGTATTATGTGCAATTGTGAATTGTTCTAAATCCGGGAAAAATGATACCATGAACATAAAGTTAAATACTAATTTGAATAATGTTTATTACAGTATCTTCAGAAAGTCATACTTTATTGGGAAGTTCATTCCAGTTCTGCTAAAACCTAGACCTGTAAGTACATGTATCTTACTCCTTATATATTTATTAAACCGCCTTGTTGGTCTCGTGGTAGCATGCTTGCCTCGAGTGCGGAAGGTTGCATATTAGATCCCCAGCCAGGTCAATCCAAAGACATTAGAATTGGTATTTGCTGCTTCTCTGCCAATCACATGGCATCCAGGAGTAAGAGTGTTGTATAAATTTCATTGCTTCGTAGTATTTTCGGGAATTTAATATATTTGACAAGCTTTCTTTTAAATCTGTTGAATGATTATTTGCTTATATTGTCCAAACTTACTATGCAAGGGATTAAATGTTTTATTTCCCTTAGTTTAAGAAAAGTGCGGCAATCTAGATCGCTATCTTTAATGTTTGAGTTATCGCTCTTAGTATTTATTCCGCGGAAATATTTGGGTGAACATGACGTCACGTTGTCCTTGACACTTTTGAAAACATCTTTTGGTAAGGCTGTTTGGATTTTTCCCAGAGACTTGATCTCCTGACCTTTTAGTGAAACTTGGGCTATATTTTGGTTGAAACTATTTATACTTAACTGGGAATTAATTTAGTTAACCTGAATTTTAGTGCGAAGTCACAGAGCGATGAAATTCGCGACTTATTTACTTAAATCCAGGTCAGACTATTTTTAGAGCCCGGGGAATTTGTCCTGCATCTAAATTTGTTTATATCAAAATTGTTTAACTTAGAATTCGTTACGGGTAGGGCAACTCGCTGACAAACACTGGTTTTCTGGTTTTTAAACTATTGTATTACAGCTGTATTTGTTAAATTGTGCATTGTTGATTTTAGGAAGTTGTCTGTTAATGATTAAATCATATATTTTATATTTTCTTACTTGTGGAAAGCCATTAAAACAATCAAACCGCTCGGACTAGGCAAATTTCCACAATAAAGAGCAAAGGACTGGTTGACTTGGAGTCAGTATAATGTGTCCTGGGGGGGTGATAGGTCTTTCTACAGACTGATACCATGTGAGCTAGCACATTTAAAATCTTGCTAAGCATGTCGGTCTAGTACAAAGCAGGGTTCATAGTCATATCATACCAGCATGTTCTCGTCCTGATATACATTAAATATATGCCACTGGATGTTAAACAATAATTCATTCAACCATCATCCTTTTTTATTACCTTTTTGTCATAAGTGAGATTTGCAGCACTTATTTATACAAACTATGATATTTTGTCATAAAAAAAATGAGATTATTTCAGTTGAAAATTAGGTTTGATATTAGTCTAAATAACTCTACATTAGAGTTATAGATGAAAGTAACTCTTCTCCATCTGTTTATTTATTAGTCCCCTACCAGCAACACCTAAGGGTACTACTTTAGGTTTAGACTCCATGAATTAGTCCATTCTTCCATCCATTCATTAGTAGTAATTGCAAATTACACCCATTATGGGTCATGCAAAACAAACAAAACTTTAAAGAAAATTTATAAAGATCAGTTATATAAAAAATTATTAAGGTTGACTCTTTGACCAGTGCAGAGCCTTAGTCACACTACAGTTTTCAGGACTTTTTACAGAAACTTAAACCAGCTGATTTTTGGTATGTGAGCTTATAATGAACTACAGATCAAGATCAATTTCAAGCTGATTGGATAACTTTTGTGAAAGTTATTGCCCTTGGAAATAGAAATTATTGCCAAAATATTTGTTTTCCAGACTTTTTTGCAAAACCTTTTACCAAAAGATCTTATTTTTGCAAAGTACACATAGTTTCAGGATTTTTAAGAATCACCCTGCCAACATATCTGCATCCAATTCACATTCAGAAAATAAGGATCATTTGATGTGTTTTCTCACATCTCTGGCCTTCAGGAGATATTGCATTGCTCAGCAATACTCTCAGAATGCCTGTCCTTGCTGCTATTATTATAAATTCATATAACAGATAAAAGATTGCTTAATTTTTATCTCAAAAACAATACAAAATCAAATAAAAATTCTGTCCATTTTGATTTTTGTTGAGCCTGCAACTTTTGTCACGGAAGGTGAACATAAAATGCTACATTACTTTCTTAAACCATCCTGGATTTAAATCAAACTTGTACAGAAACTTGTTCATGATCAAAAGATAGTATCCAGAGGAAAATTTTATAATAATGTTTTTCCTATTTTTTCGTATTTTACTTATAAATGGACTTAGTTTTTCTCCCAGTTAACATTACATACAGTCTGCAGTTAAAGTAAAACATTAATTACCTTCTTAAACCATCCTGGATTTTTACCAAACTTTGAGAGTAGCTTGTTTATGATCAATAAATAACGTGGAGAAAATTTATGTGCATTCAACAAAAACAGCAAAAACGGGCAAGACACTGGGTTCAGTACGAATTTTATTAACATATTAATGACGAAAACATAGGAATTTTTCCATAAATTACTGTGTATTTTCAGCTGCCAGATATTCCAGATACAAGGATGAAGCTGATAGGGGCCTTAAAAAAGTAGGTTATTGTTACTGTAATTTGAAATTCTTACATGTATATCACTATTATTCATGGTCAATTTGGATAGTCTTCTGATCTATAAAATAACAAAAAATAAATCAAACTGTAGATTGCCATTTGTCTTCAGAATATTCCTTTTGGCCAGATAAGTAAAGTTATTGAATTTCATCTCCCTCTTGGTTCTTTGAAATATCATATCAGTGTTAAAATAGACAAAATATGTATGTTTAAAATTGACAGTGGCTAAAGAAAAAAGTAAAACATCCTCCTGTCTGTTTGAGTTTTTATAATAGATAAGGATAAAACTAGAAATTATTTTCCAATGGCCTTATCAGTTAATTTAGGAAGAGAAATATGTATAATATTGTTGTGCTAATGTAGTAATAGTTCACAACACAATATTTCAGAGTAGAGAAAATTCCACCAAATATGTATAGAACCTATGAACAAGGATGTAAGAAAGAGGCAGAAAATTTACTTCAAGGTATTGTAAAAATATGTATTTTCAATCGCGTGTGTAATTGCAAAAAATGCAAGTGGTACTTCCCATTCTTTTTAACTCTGCCATTTATCATTCTTGACTTGATTTCAGCGTTTACCATGAATATATATTAAAATGTGAGGATAAGGAGCTGACCAGTGTCAATGCAACATCTCATAGGATTTAAAATAGGAAAAGATTGGCATCCAATGGTAGTCCTATTGTCTATGATGATAATTGAAGACAAAAATTAATATCAATACAAGCATTTGCATAATTTTTTTTTATTTTTATGTGCCCAACCTATGGTGAGGGAGAGGGACATAAAAATGGAAATCGTTCATGTGCTTGAGTCAGATTATGAAAAAAAAACAGTTTAATGATAAAACAGTGATCTGTCAAAGGGACTAAACAAAAATAAATATGTATCATTTATTTATTCTCTGTGAGCCAAATTGACATCATACTGTTCTGTTGTGACTCGTTATTGTGATCTTTTTATTATTCCAAAAAAATCAGAATCAAGAATACTTCACTGGGAATAATTATTATTGGTGTAAGGAAGCATTATAAAGGTTCTGATATTAGGTGGAGGAATAAAATGTGGAATTTTACAAAATATTTTATTGAACTTTATGATTTCAATTGTTTTTGAAGGTGTATTTATGGAGATAGATGATGATGAAGATGATGACATTGAGATGACCTTGAGTGTTATGGAACAGTTTGAATACAGATTGTCTCAAATGATAGATAAAATAGTACAGAAACAGTTACCAAAAAGTAAATCTTTTTTTAGTTTTATTAAATTATGTAGGTACATGTCTGTTGATCTAAGAGTAGTTTTTGAAGCCAATACTTTTGTAATAGCAGTTTTACAAAAGGTCACCTGGAAGAAATTTTTATTTTTAGTCTCCGACATAAAAGTAAATGGTTTTTTTATGCTAGGCAAAGGGGGCATTAAGTGTTACCCTTGACCATCCATCCTTCTGTCCGTACAATTTTTGTTTCCGCACTCTAACTTTAGTTTGCCTTATGAAACTCATACACAATGCTAAGAACCACAACACGCAGACAGAGTTCGAATTTGGGCAGTGAGTCCTTTACCCTTCTAAAGTTATGCCCCTTTGAAACTTGGAAAATTGCAAATTTTGTTCGTTTCCACACTCTAACTTAAGTTTGCCTCATGCAAATTTTATAGAACTCATACACAATGCTAAGAACCACAACACGAAGTCAGAGTTCAAATTTGGGCAGAGAATCATTTACTGTTCTAGAGATACATATATGCTCCTTTATGACTTGGGAAATTGCAAATTTTTCCCTTTCTTCACCCTTACTTAAGTTTGCCTCATCCAAATTTTATGAAACTCATGCACAATGCTAGGAACCACAACACACAGAGTTTGAATTTGGGCAGTGAGTCCTCTACCGTTCTGGAAAATTGCAGTACATGTATTTTCAAGTATTATAAGCCACCTTGAGCGGGGGAATTCCTGTCCTCAGACACATTCTTCTTTTATTTTGTTATAAAGATTGTGCCAAAAAGGAAGTAAAATATGATTAAAGAAATGTCAACTTGTCTGAACAAAAAAGGTCTGACCAGATTTTTAAATGTTAATCATATTCCAAACTAATGATATGATAATGTAAGCTGTGTAGGACAATATTTAATGGAATTTTGCTTCATAGAATAGTGTTTTCTTTTAATCTATATATTGACTTTTTGTTTTGTAATAAACATGCACATACATGTGTATGTCAGTAACAAACTTATCGTTTCATTGAAATTTATGTATACTTAAAGACACAGGTACATTTAATATGGTTTATGGTTTAAACATTCATGATAAATAAAACAATTATTGTTAACTTCATTTCTTCCTAATTTCTTTGCATTATATCTACAAATGTAACTTATAAACATGTATGTAATATTAGTTCCAGAAGTGGTTTCCATAATTAGAGAGAAGATAAGTGAAGTTCTTGATAACCCAGAGGGATTGGTAAAGACAGACAATACATTAAAATTGAATCTTGATCATCCACAGCTCAGTCAAACACATTTAAAGGTGAGCATGTGAAATCACTTTCAGTAATAATTTTTGGCAAAAGGTAAAAAAAATTTTAACTTAACTTTTTTTTGTAAGGGATTTGTTAATTAAGGATGGCAGACATTTGAAAAATTAGACTATTGAAAGGTGACATATTTGTGTAGTGTTCCAAGAAAATAACACACTTGGATAATTATTCATTATGGACAACAGTACAGTTGTTTGTGTGTATTGAATTATTATTAAAATGGATGACACAAAAATTAAATGATGGAAGCAGCACATTTTGGTCACTTTTGGAAATTTTCATTACTGCAATATGCCTTACCAACGCAACTTAAAGAATACATTACTGCTACCACAGTAGGTGTGATTAATTTAACATTACTATGACTTTTTCCATCAGTCAGAAAATTAACACTTGTATGTGCAGATCTATACTTACATTTACATATACATAAATCTTTGACAAATGAACACAGAGAAAAGTTTGGTGTTTGCTTGGTTGAGGTTTTACACCGTTTTCAGCACATTTGGCTATTTCGCGGCAGCCAGTTTTTATTGGTGCAGGAGCAGGAGTACTCAGAGAACCAAGACCTTCGGTTGGAAAATTTGCAATCTGTCCTTTAAGATCAGAGTCCAACACACCCCGCCACAGGTGAGATTCGAACTCACAACCTCAGTGTTGACAGGCTTACTGATCAATAGTAGTCATGACGAACTACCTAGACCACTCGGCCAGCGAGGCCCGGGAAAAGTTTGAGTCATCCAAAGAAAAATTGTTCCTCGATAACAGTGAATTTCATGTAGATATTAATTCCTTTTAAAACTCAGGCTTCTTAACTCAATGCATGCAACTTCAAATACTTAAGTATTTATTTTAACCTGATTTTATAACAGAGGAAATTAGATTTTGGTTGTGTATTGATGGTGGTCAGCGGCTGAAAAGACAGAGTGCCGAACAGGGAAGGAAAATATGGTTTGCTGTCAATCACAGCTCCTTGTAGTCAATCGTTTGATTCACTTACATTTTACCTTACAGTCCATTTAAAGTATAATATAATTTAATCAAGATCTTTTACTACCCTTTTCAGGTAATTGATGGCATTCTGAACCTATTCTGTAAAGGAAGTGAAATTTGTTTGACAACAGAACATCCAGATCTAAGCTGGTCATCACAGTTAGTTGATGTTCTGGGAGAGTTCCCAGTATTGCATAATCCATTGTTCATCAGAGTAATAAGACTTATAATTAATGGGGTAAGTTGTTCAGGACTCGTGAATTAATGTTCTGAGAGATTAATTTATTATGAAAAATCTATTATTCACTAATAAAATTAAGACAGAATATCTTATTTGATGAAAAGTTGTGTTATTAGTTTACTTGAAATTGTCAAGTATTTGAAATATCATTTTATTTTATATCTTTCTTCCATTTTTCGAGTTTATTGAAATTCAAGACAATTTTGACCACATTGAGCATACTTTTACATATTTGTGGAAATATTTTATAGGTGAAAAATTTGGAATCACATCATATAACAGGTCTGTCATTGCTGGTAACTTTCCTGGCAGTAAAGAGCCAAATGTTTGGATTAATAGAATTATCTCCCTGTAATAACAGTTCCTGCATTGAACAACAATATTTTGCGGAGAAACTATGGAGTATTATACCTATACACACTGGAGAACAAATGTTGTTTTGTTTAAAGTAAGAATTTTGTATTCTTAACTTTTTTCTGTCAGTTTCCTGTTTTAAATCTAAACTTTTAAATATTATAATTGCAACAAAATGTGTGAAAATCATATCTACAACTGCTGAGTGTAATATTTTGCATTTGCATGTAATAGAATATTTAAATGTACAGTAAGAAATAAAATTATTATATTTTAAGATTCAGAATGGGAAGAAAGATAAAAAAAAAATAAGTATCACAAAACCCTAGAAAAATTTTGGAATATACAAGCTTCCAGAAAATATGCCTGTGTATTATTATAATAAATCTCTTGTATAGATAGATATTAATCTGTAAAATTGAAACTACTACAGTTACTATCTGCAGAATATAATCTATGTACTCTTAATTTTTATTTTTTTTTTCAGATTGATGTCATCATATTTATTTTGTGTATTTAATGTTATTGATAATTCCTGTCTGCTAGAAGAGGACTACAACAGAATTTATCCCAGAAATCTTCTGAAAAAGGTTGAACTGTCATTTTTCTTTCAAAATTCTTAAAATTGATCTGTCAGTAATACACAGTGGAGAATCGTTCAATTGAAAATAAATTTCTCAAACATTATAATTATCCACAATGAAATTTTTATTTGCTTTAAACTGAAAAAGCAAACAGTGTCTTTCAGTCTCAGGCATTCTGGCAACAATATACATCAACATTGATTCTAATTAAACAGCTTGTCAGAAGGTTAATTTTATATTTAAATATTGTACATTAACATTAAACTTCTGTGTTAGATATTTTTTGAATTATATTTATTATTCTGATAATGATTTATTTTTGTGGAAATTTCCCTTCCTGTTGTAGTGAAAATTTGTTTTATCATTTTCTAGTTATATCGGATATATATTTTGTGGAATACCTAAATGCTTACATTTTGTGGAATACTTAAATGCTCCATTGCAATGACAAAATCACCAAAAAGTTGTATGAAATAAAAAGGAATGAATCCACTGTATGTTTTATAATTTCCAGAATGAATTTATATTATAAATATCTACTATACTTTTAATTTTCAGTTTGTATATCTGTGTAGAAGATTAATACCAGGAATACAGAAGGACCAAATGATTGACGATTCACCTGCAGAATTAATGAAAGCTTTGTATATTTATAAATCAGAACGGTTTCAGGAAATTCGTAAAAATACACAGGTGAGAATCCGAATCAGAGCAGAACTTTTGTTCATAAATTGCTGTTTTCAGTGGGAGATGAGCTCTTGAAGATTGGTGAATGTGGCCTCATCTCTTATTGGAATGGTACCTTCAGATAGAACATTGTATGTCTTACTCATCCCACACTGATCCAGTCATGAAAAACATGACTGGAGCAGTGTGGGATGCTCCAGTCATGAAAAAACATAAAATTTCTGTCACTTGTGAACATATAAAAATTGAAATCTTTACCTACTAATGCAAAATATAGTAATTGATGAGGTTTTAAACTGTAAAACATCTCATTTATATGCTTGTGATCAAGGCTAGTTAGCTGAAATGTTGGTCCTTTTGTCTTCCTCTTTTTAATATTGTTTTTAAATCTCATTGGTCATTTTTACATTTTTAGCCCATTTGAAATTTGTTTATCTTGAGTTTAACCTAGTTTTGTAATCTCCAATCAAACAGCTGAGAATCTATGATATCTTTTACTATAGGTAACGTTTGAAGACTGGATACAAATGGAATTACATGTATATCCTGATAGCGACATCCTCTCATATTCTGAAAGGTTTGTGTTCATGTATCTTAGGAATGAACATGCGTCTACGAACATGTCCATGAATATTTGAGTTTTATACTGGGAAAGCTGTTCATGTCAGCTCTACTTAGTCTATCAAAATTTTTCATTGAACTGATAGATTTTATAGCATGCATACAAAAGTCTGTCAGCCATTAACATTCAAAAAGTAATTTGTTTTACAACCATTTTTGTTGGGAAAGTATTTAGATATCAGGGTGGCAAATTACAAAACTGCTGAAGTGAATTGTCAAGAATTGGTATTTAATATTTAAACAATAAATAATAAGAATATTTACCTAAGTATTGGCATGTTACATGTATTTTGTATTTTTTGAAGGCAAGACTATCTTTATGACTGTATATACAGTCATTACTTGTTGGCAGAGAGTCAAGATGGAGGATGTTTCCATGACTACAGATATTTATGTTCTGTCATGTTAGATGCAATTATTCAATCAGAAATGAAGTGAGCTATTAACATTTTATTTAAGTTTTAAAAATATGTAGCAATTTTAAAATGAAATGAAGATGATACTTGTGATGAAAATTAATCATTCATGTACACAACAATCAAGTCTTGGTGATTGAGTGCAGCAACAGGCAGTTTTGAAAAGAGGTGAAGTAGAGAGATTATCCCTATAATTTCCCTATAAATTATTAAATTTGCCCTATCATACCCTATTTTTCAAGAAATTTGGCCCTATAAAAAGCCCTATTTTTGGGCCAAAAACCAATTGAAGGCATGTAAATATTCACAAAAATCGCTGATTTAACTCCTATAACCACAACGATGACAGACTTCAAATCACCCCCTCCCCATGTTTTGACTTTAGGGCAACACATGGTCGTAATCCAGGGAAAATGGCACCTACTGAATATTGGATTTGTTTCATTCATCTTTATTTAAGTTAATGTCAGTTGCAGTCACTACCTGGAAGAAAAACAAATGTGAAATAAAAATTAAATTTTGTGTTGTTAATTTTAATTTTTACTTCATGGACAATCGATGGTAAATGTATAAGCTTTTCATAAATGTTTTTACAGTTACAAAAAAAAAATATTTTACTTGTTGAAAAATTGGTAGTTTATAACAAATAGTGTCATGAATGGGTGTAATACAAATGAAGAATAGTGTCATGAATGGATGAAATACATGGATTGATTTTCAGGTTATCCAGTATTGCTAATACCCACTGCAGTCTATGTATACAAAGAAGAACATTAACTAACAGCAAAGTTTTCATTGTCAAATACGTACAGGTAATTGTATAAAGAAACTATCCAAAATCTGTCGTCATAATATGTTTCACTATCACTAAATATAGACTATTTGGCATTCTAGAATTAAAAAACCTCATCTGTATCAAATTTTGCTTGGTTGGGCTCCTTGCGATCCCTATAATCGTTGTTGTTAGCTCACCTGTCCTAAAAGGACGTGAACTTTTGGCATCACTTGGCATCTGTCAGTCATCCGCCCGTCATAAACTTTTTCAAAGATCTGCTCCTCTGAAACCACTCAACCAATTACAGCCATGCTTAGTCTGAATGATCTTTAGGGTATCTAAAATAAAGTTTGTGTTTTATTTTCTTGTCTGTCAAGAAACATGGCCACCATGGCTAAAAATAGAACATAAGTGGTAAACTGCAGTTTTTGGCCTATATCTCAAAAAACTAAAGCATTTAGAGCAAAACTGACTGGGTAAAAATGTTCATCTGGTCAAGATCTACCTGCCATGAAATTTTCAGATGAATCTGTCAACCCTTTGTTGGGTTATTGCCCTTGAATTATTAATTTTAAGGACATTTTGCAGTTTTAGGTTATTATCTTGAATATTATTATAAATGAAGACAAACTGTAAACAGCAAAACTGTTCAACAAAGTAAGATCTACAAATAAGTCAACATGACCAAAATCATCAGTTGACCCCTTATAGGAGTTTTTGCCCTTGAAAGATTATTTATATGTAAACAGTAATTTTCAGTAAAAATAATGGTCTGAGCATAACTTGAAATAAAGTAAATGGTGGCTGTACAAGTAAAATGGCGGGTCATGGGGCAAGGTCATTGAAAAAGTCCATCGCAACTGATGAAAAAATCCCTCGCAACCATATATATTTTGGTTAAGGACCCTATAATTTACCTGTACAAGTCAAAAAGAAAGGTTAAGAGTCAAGGTCATTGAAAAAGTCCGTAGCAACCAAAGAAAAATTCCCTAGCAACCATATATATTTGGGTTCAGTATTCTATATTTTTTAGCTGTACAAATCAATATACATGTAAAGGCGAAAAATGTGACAGTATACATTAAATAGCAAAAATAATCATTGATGAAAGATCTACACAAAAAATAACGGTTGAGGGATTCAGGCTCTTGGGAGCCTCTTGTTTTGTCTGTCAAAAATGGAATAAAGAGGACAGGATTATTTGCCATGGATTATAGTTCTGCAATAAGTGTTTTTAAGCTAGACTATTTATGAAAATCTTTTTTATTATATTGACCTTTAAACAGTTCAACAAGAAGATTCGGCCTATTTGGCCTTCTTCTGTTGCTAATTTCTCATCTGCACTACATGGTCATAGTCTGTCAGCCATTAACATTGTATGCAGAAGTGTATGCATCTCTGCCTTTGGTAGTACCAGAGTCACAATAAAGCATTTTTGAAAAGTTAATGGTATTTATTAAAAACATACATAGAAATACAATAACTCTATGTTGTCTTTCAAAAGCAAATTTATTATAGTTATTCTAGGTTAGAAAGAAAACATCCATTTTGCATAGTTAAGCTTGAAGTGCATAAGAATCATGCAGATGATTTTATAGTAGATATGGTCACTAGTAACTTAAAACCCATACATGTCGAGACATGTTTCTGTGTCAGTAGACCTTTGACATTTTGTGCTGTCTTTGAAGGAGTTGTGTTGGTTACTTCCATCAGGAAAAGTTGCATCTGAAGATGAAAAACCATGGCTTATATCACAGTTACACCTCTTAACAAGGCATCACAACAATGGATTATCATTGGAAGCAGTTGTTAAGATATTTTTCAGGTACCAGTTCTATATAATACTGTGGATTTCATATAATTTCATTTAAAGTATTAAACAGTGTTTAAAATGTGCATATCATATATAGGAAATCTCAAATGATTGCTTTTATATTTAGTGATAAAATTTGGTTGCTTTTACATTTTGGTGATAAAAACAAGATTTCTGTTATCTTGTCTTTTCCTTACATTTTTAAAATAATTAAATTTTTTTTATTTAAATGGGTTGGGTTCATTGGGGAGATTTGTAGAACACTGCATTTTTATATTATTTTTTACATAGCAAACATGTGCATGTACATTTAACTTGTGTAAAACATCAAAAAAATAATTTGATAATGTTTTAGAACTGCTTGCTGTTTACCAACACATTTAATTTACACAGACAGCCTTACACAGCCAAATATTAACATGGGCATCTTGGTATCTGTTTTAAATAATGAAATGGTATGTAGAAATTTTTAGAAGTTACATTTATAATAGGTTTATATTGCATTTTCAAATATTTTTTTATGTCCTTTCAAATTTTATGAAAAATGGCAAAAATTTATTTAAAAACCTTGTATGGTATTACCTAGAGAAGCTTTTGCTTCTGGCTTTATTAACATTGAATTTCACAGATAGCTAATATTTTTCATGCATTGATGTGACCCCACATGACAAAAAAAAAGTTTCCAGTACTGCTTGGTGTAACATAACAAAATTCCATTACAAATATGCTAATTTTATTTTATTTCAGAAAGAATATCTTGCTGAAGGCTGCATATTTCCAAGACATTTATTTATGCACCTATTCCAGGTAAAGTCTGGTCAATAAATGAGTGTATAAAGGGGACCAAAGCCACTTCAAATAAAATAGTAAAATTTTATTCTTGAACATTTAACAAATTAGCATTAAACAATATATTAAAGGTTAAAGTGAATAAAAATTTCTTTCATTTTGGGTAAAATAAGTCCCTTTTGTCTCTCCTTCCTCCTGCCCGCACACATACAAATCTTTTTCTGAAACAGCATTTATGAAAAATAAATATCAAAACATTGACTGCAAATGTTCATTTTTAGTGGGAAAAATCATTTTCTTGATACATAAAATAGAACTTCACAGGACTATTGAAATCTGTTCAAGTTGTGAGTAGTTTGAGTTACTGAAATTTGTTTAGGTACTGTAAGTTGAAAGTGCCCATTTAAAGTTGGAATAGCTACAAAATATTTTTCATTAAAATTCAAATAGGTTAATCATTAATTAACAGTAATCATGGCATCTTAATTACATCTAACTGTAAACCTTTACCTGTCATACTAATCTATTTTTATCACACTTGGGATTGTTACAAGCACACGTGTAAGTATCGATAAGACGCTTTTCCATTTATTTATTGAGTTTGAATTTTCCGTACTAAAGTACACAGTTTTATAATTGTTGGGACCAAAGTTTTTGTTGGACTTTTTGAGAAATCATTTTTAGCTCACCTGACCCAAAGGGTCAAGTGAGCTTTTCTCATCACTTGGCGTCCGTCGTCCGTCGTCCGTCGTCGTCCGTCGTCCGTCGTCGTCCGTCGTCCGGCGTCGTCGTTAACATTTTACATTTTGAACTTCTTCTAGAGAACCACTGAATGGAATGAAACCAAACATGGCATGAATGTTCCTTATGAGGTGCTGACCAAGTGTTGTTACTTTGTAGCCGATCCATCATCCAAGATGGCCGCCAGCGGGGAACTTAGTTTAACATAGGACCCTATGGGAAATGCATACAAATGACTTCTTTTAGAGAACCACTGAATGGAATGAAACTAAATCTGGCATGAATGTTCCTTATGAGGTGCTGACCAAGTGTTGTTACTTTGTAGCCGATCCATCATCCAAGATGGCCGCCAGAGGGGGACTAAGTTTAACATAGGACCCTATGGGAAATGCATACAAATGACTTCTTTTAGAGAACCGTTGAATGGAATGAAACCAAACATGGCATGAATGTTCCTTATGAGGTGCTGACCAAGTGTTGTTACTTTGTAGCCGATCCATAATCCAAGATGGCCGCCAGCGGGGGACTTAGTTTAACATAGAACCCTATGGGAAATGCATACAAATGACTTCTTTTAGAGAACCACTGAATGGAATGAAACTAAATCTGGCATGAATGTTCCTTATGAGGTGCTGACCAAGTGTTGTTACTTTGTAGCCGATCCATCATCCAAGATGGCCGCCAGCGGGGAACTTAGTTTAACATAGGACCCTATGGGAAATGCATACAAATGACTTCTTTTAGAGAACCACTGAATGGAATGAAACTAAATCTGGCATGAATGTTCCTTATGAGGTGCTGACCAAGTGTTGTTACTTTGTAGCCGATCCATCATCCAAGATGGCCGCCAGAGGGGAACTTAGTTTAACATAGGACCCTATGGGAAATGCATACAAATGACTTCTTTTAGAGAACCGTTGAATGGAATGAAACCAAACATGGCATGAATGTTCCTTATGAGGTGCTGACCAAGTGTTGTTACTTTGTAGCCGATCCATAATCCAAGATGGCCGCCAGCGGGGAACTTAGTTTAACATAGAACCCTATGGGAAATGCATACAAATGACTTCTTTTAGTGACCCACTTAATGGAATGAAACCAAACATGGCATGAATATTCCTTATGAAGTGCTGACCAAGTGTTGTTACTTTGTAGCTGATCCATCATCCAAGATGGCCGCCAGCGGGGAACTTAGTTTAACATAGGACCCTATGGGAAATGCATACAAATGACTTCTTTTAGAGAACCACTGAATGGAATGAAACTAAATCTGGCATGAATGTTCCTTATGAGTTGCTGACCAAGTGTTGTTACTTTGTAGCCGATCCATCATCCAAGATGGCCGCCAGAGGGGGACTTAGTTTAACATAGGACCCTATGGGAAATGCATACAAATGACTTCTTTTAGAGAACCGTTGAATAGAATGAAACCAAACATGGCATGAATGTTCCTTATGAGGTGCTGACCAAGTGTTGTTACTTTGTAGCCGATCCATAATCCAAGATGGCCGCCAGCGGGAGACTAAGTTTAACATTGGACCCTATGGGAAATGCATACAAATGACTTCTTTTAGAGAACCACTGAATGGAATGTAACAAAACATAGCATGAATGTTCCTTATGAGGTGCTGACCAAGTGTTGTTACTTTGTAGCCGATCCATAATCCAAGATGGCCGCCAGCGGGGGACTTAGTTTAACATAGAACCCTATGGGAAATGCATACAAATGACTTCTTCTAGTGACCCACTTAATGGAATGAAACCAAACATGGCATGAATATTCCTTATGAAGTGCTGACCAAGTGTTGTTACTTTGTAGCTGATCCATCATCCAAGATGGCCGCCAGCGGGGAACTTAGTTTAACATAGGACCCTATGGGAAATGCATACAAATGACTTCTTTTAGAGAACCACTGAACGGAATGAAACTAAATCTGGCATGAATGTTCCTTATGAGGTGCTGACCAAGCGTTGTTACTTTGTAGCCGATCCATCATCCAAGATTGCCGCCAGCGGGGGACTAAGTTTAACATTGGACCCTATGGGAAATGCATACAAATGATTTCTTTTAGAGAACCACTGAATGGAATGTAACAAAACATAGCATGAATGTTCCTTATGAGGTGCTGACCAAGTGTTGTTACTTTGTTGCCGATCCATCATCCAAGATGATTAGAAGTCTATCAGAAAATTGTAAAAAAAATTCTGAATGGTCACAACTTGACCACATATTCAAAAATAATAATGATAAGATGTCTTCAGTAGCTATTGTAATCACATTAGATACAGGTGAGCGACACAGGCTCTTGAGAGCCTCTAGTTTGAGAAACCAGGGCTTATTTTACATGAAAATAAAGTCCAAATTGATGGCACTTTCAAAACAGTTTGAGCCATCAGTGGTGTTCCAGCGATCCGAGTTCGGGTACCAAAGTTCAGCTGTTTTTTTAAATTCAAGTCAGTAGATAAAATCAACCCCATTATATTATTAATAACCTTTTTAAGTATAATTATGAGATGTTTATGCATTTTGCAGGCTGTTTAAATAGTCATTTACATATCACTCCGGATCAGGAATGGAAACTGATGTGTAAAGGTCATTGTGACCTTGAATAACTGCAAAAATTAACATTTAACTAGAATATTCATTTTGATATAATATTGAATTCTGCAAATTATTTTTGTTGTCAGCAATTTAGCAGTTACCAGTAAATTTTTCCAGAAGGTTCATATACATGGATTGGTAAATTTTGAAGGATATTTGACATTTAAGCAACTTAGATATTTTTTAAGACAAAAATATAATTGTTTTAAATTTTATCATTGAACTTGCATGAAAGATGACATAGTTTTCTCTAGAATGGAGCCTTTACAATTTTGTCCTAGAAAAAAATGTTGCTTGGTTATTTCTATGAACCACCAATGTAGTATCGGTGACAGCGAATCTTTCTCATCTTTGTTTATAATCAAAATCATGCATAAAACAGAAAAATCTGTCCATTCTGAATGATCATATGTATACATGTCTATACATACCGGTATATGGTATCATCAAGGCAATATTATTGAATATTATAGTAGATCGAGTATCTTTTTCGGGCATCTTGCAAATTTGTATGTAAATATATATTTTCAACGAGCATATTTCCAAGACATTTATTTATGCACCTATTCCAGGTAACGTCTGGTCAATAAATGAGTGTATAAAGGGGACCAAAGCCACTTCAAATAAAATAGTAAAATTTTATTCTTGAACATTTAACAAATTAGCATTAAACAGTATATTTAACAGTTATCATGACATCTTAATTACATCTAACTGTAAACCTTTACCTGTCATACTAATCTATTTTTATCACACTTGGGATTGTTACAAGCACACGTGTAAGTATCGATAAGACGCTTTTCCATTTATTTATTGAGTTTGAATTTTCCGTACTAAAGTACACAGTTTTATAATTGTTGGGACCAAAGTTCTTGTTGGACTTTTTGAGAAATCATTTTTTGAGAAACCAGGGCTTATTTCACATGAAAATAAAGTCCAAATTGATGGCACTTTCAAAACAGTTTGAGCCATCAGTGGTGTTCCAGCGATCCGAGTTCGGGTACCAAAGTTCAGTTGTTTCTTAAATTCAAGTCAGTAGATAAAATCAACCCCATTATATTATTAATGACCCTTTTAAGTATAATTATGAGATGTTTATGCATTTTGCAGGATTTTTAAATAATCATTTACATAGCACACCTGATCAGGAATGGAAACTGATGTGTAAAGGCCATTGTGACTTTGAATAACTCCAAAAATTAACATTTAACCAGAATATTCATTTTGATAGAATATTGAATTCTTATTTTTATCATCAGCAATTTAGCAGTTACTGGTAAATGTTTCCAGAAGGTTTATACATGGATTGGTAAATTTTGAAGGATATTTGACATTTAAGCAACTTAGATATTTTTTAAGACAAAAATATAATTGTTTTAAATGTTATCATTGAACTTGCGTGAAAGATGACATAGTTTTCTCTAGAATGGAGCCTTTACAATTTTTTCATAGAAAAAAATGTTGCTTGGTGATTTCTATGAACCACCAATGTAGTATCGGTGACAGCGAATCTTTCTCATCTTTGTTTAATATCAAAATCATGCATAAAACATGATGTGAATGATCATATGTATACATGTATATGGTATCATCAAGGCAATATTATTGAATATTATGGTAGATCGAGCATCTTTTTCAGGCATCTTGCAAATTTGTATGTAAATATATATTTTCAATTAGCAACTAGTATTTGATATAATATAAAATTTATATCTTAAGTTAATTTAAATAACAAAACTGACAAAAATGCAAAAATAGCAAATTACAAAATTTTATTCTAAAAAGAACCCTTTTCAGGAGAGATAAGTAGTTGAAAATTTTTCTAAAGAAATGTAAAGGAAATTTTAAGATTTTCGGAAATAGCAAGAAAAATGAACGGTGACTCAATTATCTCAAAATCAATGTTTTTTAAATTGAAATTTCAAAGTATATCCATCCAACTGTTTGTCTGGAAAAAAATAGTAAAATATATCTGCTAATAATATCGGTATTGATCTACCTTTAAAAAATGGATTAGATGCATTACATTTGGGTTAGTGATTTGTTATATGTATATTTAAATTTTTAGGGAATATTACAGATCAGAGATTTCATAGACCCAGACAAATTATTTATGAGTTGTCCAATGTTAGTGATATCATTACTGGTAAGATAACCATATATACTAGAAGCATAATCAGGGTTCAAGTATTGGGGGTGGATGGCTCAAACAGTGATAGTATCACTCAAATTTATTCTTGTTTAATTTTTTTGATATGACTACAACTGTTCTAAAAAAAAAAATTAAGCTGTAGAATTTAAAAAAATAAAATTTCTTTATGTGTGTGATACTTGTACAGGAAAATTAAAATTGCAATTTGTATTTAATCATTTTTCATAATTCATAGATTAAACTTATGGTCTATTAAAACAGTTGGAGGTTGTAATTATGAACAAAATATAAAATATTTAAAATTTAATTTAATTTTATGATAAGACAGGTGAGCATTAGCAACTCATGTTAATAATTTCTTACAGTAAGAAAAACGTGTACTATATCCAGTACTCAAACATGTACTTGGTTTTAATTACCACTCTGATAATCACAATAAGATTTACACTTCGGTTATAGTTATTTTGTCTGAATATGAGACAAAATCTTACATAATTTTGATTATCATTGTTATAAAGGACATTTGGCCTGTTCCACTTTATTCATGCAAAAAAGGCATATGAGATGCTGTAAATTAAGATAAATGACTATCAAGATGAAGAAGAGAAGTAATTTTTACCCTTGTTCAGTCATGTGGGATATCTCATTGACACTTGCCCCATATCCATGCATTTTCATAAGTGATTTCTAATGCACACCCACTTATTAAATGAACATAACAAGGAAATAACATTACAGTGAATCAAATTCTTGGGTTTTTTAAATGAATCATAACAATGAGAATATTCTACATCATCATTTGTTATGCATGGGAGAGATAATTAGGCATGTACTGGCTTATTCTAATGTAACACTGTATGTAACGTCTATTTTGATTGGATGACGTCCAAATTTTCACGGCATCAATTACACAATTGATGGTGTGAAATTTGCAAGGCATGCGCACTTGTATTTTTGGGATTTTAAAATCGTATTTTTAACGTCTTTTCGTACAGTTACATTAGAATCGAGATAACAGTATTGTATTTTAAAATTTCACGGCATCAATTGTCGATTTGATGGTCGCAAATACCCGTTTACTGGCTCCGCTGACGCGTCGCCAGTAAACTCAATTTGCGACCATCAAATCTCCAATTGATGCCGTGAAATTTGAAAATACAATACAGTTATCTCTTAATTGTAATTTACAGTATTACCTAGGTGGTTGCAATCACTCAACCTCACATCTCATTTCATGAGTTTAAATATGAATTTGAAATCTTCTGTTAGATATTTCTGTAGAAAAATTGATAAGAAGGATTTTTATCTGGATTTCCATTTGATGGAATTTTTGCCAAAAATGTCAATGATTGAAGCCTATTTTGTGTAATAATCCTTTCCAACACCTTTTAAACCAGATCTTGGAAACTTCATAGAATGTTTGTGAACATATTGAAAGAGTATGTTTTTCGGAGAATTTTTTCAAAATTTTCTGTGTTATTATTTGAACTTAATCCTTTGATTCGTAGTAAATGCAATCTGCCATATTGATGCTTTGACCCCTTTTTAGCTCACCTGGCCTATTCTCATCACTTTGCATCCGTCGTCATTGTTGTTGTCGTATGTCGTCGTCATTGTAAACTCTTCACATTTTTATTAACTCCTCTGGAACCACTGAACCAATTTAAACCAAACTTAAGTGGAATGGTCCTTGGATGGTCCCCTATAAAATTTATGTTTGGTTTTCTGGGGTGCCATCCAATATGGCTGCCATGGTTGGACATAATTTAACCTTGGACCATATGGGAATTTTAACATTTTCGTTATCTTCTCTGAGACCAAACAAACTTGGTGGAATGGTCCTTGGGTGGCCCATTTCAAAACTTAAGTCCGGCATCCCCGACTTCCAACCGACATTGCTGCTGTTACTAAAAATAGAAAAAGGGGGGATGATTTTCAAAAATCTTCTTTCATGTAACTACAAGGCCAGTTGCAACCAAACTTGGCAGTAATGTTCCTTAGGAGGTTCTCTTTCAGAAGGATGTCCGATGACCGAACTGTTAACCAAGATGGCAGCCACAGCCGAACTTAGTTAAACATAGGGCCCTATGGGAAAATTCATTGAAAAATCTTCTTGTCTGAAACCACTTTACCAATTAGAACCAGACTTTGCAGCAATGGTCCTTATATGGTCCTCTTTCAACTTTATGTCCCATGACCTGGACTGTCAACCGAGATGGTTGCCACAACCAAACTTAGTTTAACATAAGGCTCCATTGGAAAATTCATTGAAAAATCTTCTTGTCTGAAACCACTTGACCAATTGGAACCAGACTTTGCAGCAATGGTCCGTGGGAGGTCCTCTTTCAGAATTGTCTGATTTCATGGACTGTGAACCAAGATGGTCCACACACCCGAACTTAGTTTAACATAGGACCCTATGGGAAATTAAGTAAGAAATCTTCTGGTCTGAAACCACTAAGACAATTAGAACTAGACTTTGTAGCAATGGTCCTTAGATGGTTCTCTTTTAGAAATGTGTCCATTGACCTAGACTGTCAACCATCTTGGCTGCCACAGCCGAATTTAGTTTAACATAGAACCCTATAGAAAAACCAGCCAAATCTTTAGTCCTGCTCAAGATGAAAATACCAATGCAGGTGAGCAATACAGGCTCTTTAGAGCCTCTTGTTCATCCTTACAGCAACAATTTTTTTAAATATTTACCAGGTATACCTTCCAAATATTAAAACATTGATGCAGAACCTAACTGTGAGAAACCACGTACTTTCATCTGTTATAAACTGGCTGGACAGGTATGGCAGAATTGTAATTATTGTACATTTTCATATTGATTGTATAATTCATATTATATTTTTATTAAAGGTGTGATCAAAATTTTGGTTGTTTAATCAATCTTTTATATTCACAAGGTTTTTACTTTTTAGCTCACCTGGCTATTGCCAGGGTGAGCTTTTGCCATCACTTGGCGTCCGTCGTCCGTCCGTCCGTCGTTAGCTTTTCATTCAAACATCTTCTCCTCAGAAACCATTTGGCCAATTCCAACCAAACTTTGCATGAGTGGTGTATGGAAGGTCCTCAACAAAGTTTCCTCATTTAGTTCTGATTGGTCAAGAAACATGTCCACCAGAGGCAATTCTTGTTTCTGATTGGCTGATTTTTAAAAATCTTCTCCTCTGAAAACGCTGGGCCGATTGGTTTGAAACTTAATAGGAATGATCTATGACATATCCTCTACAAACGATCCTCAATTTATTTTGATCTGACATAAAACATGGCTGTCGTAGCTAAAAATAGAATATAGGGGTGCATGTGTTGTTTTTGGCTTATAACTTAAAAACTGTTACAGATATAAAAAATCTGACATGGGGTAAAATTGATCAGCATGACAAGATCTACCTACCCTGAAATTTTGAAGGAAATCCCAAAACCCATTTAGGAGTTATTGCCCTTTTTTCGTCAAATTTTCAAAATTTAACATTTTTCGTCATTTATCTCCAAAACTATTTGAGATAGAAGTGAAATGTAAATCTGAAAAATATTTGCCATGTTGAGGTCTATCTACCTTGAAATTTTAAAGGAAATCCCAAAACCCATTTAGGAGTTATTGCCCTTTTTTGTCAAATAAATTTTCCCTGAACAATTGAACCAATTGCAACTAACTTGGTCAAATAGTTGATTAATTGTCCAATGAAAACCAGACTCCAGGTGAGCGATACAGGCTCTGGTGAGCCTCTAGTTAGTGTTTTGTCGCTGATTTGTACCTATTACTTGTGTATTTCATTTGTTAGTATTATTTTCATCATAACCATGTTTTAACCAAAAAAAATTATTGAAAATACTGCAAGATTAATGAACACAATTCCTACGCATGTCATAATAAAATACATAATTCAAAATTACATATAAAGCTCCACATATTATTCAGATTATTCAAATAACATTGGTGAGTTGTCAGGGTCTTTTCTATTGAAGGGCTTTTGATTAAAACAGTAATCAGCATTTTTACTCTCATTTACCATACAGTAGTATTTTATATCGTGTGTTTGTACAACTTTGTTTTTTTTCTATTGTATTTTATGTTTGAGATGCATTATTCATTGCTTGAACATTAACCTGTCAAATTTTGTTTTTGTAATTTTATGTTTTCAGATGTTTTGAAGACAAAATAGAGAATTTTGTTGATGGTCCAGAGTGGATGTATTCAGCAGCTCTATTATCACTGTTTGTTAACAGGTGTGGTTGTATGAAAAAAAATATCTGATGTTTGATATAAGAAATAAGTGCAAAAACCTTAGGGAATACCTGATAAGCAAATCCATTTTTTCATATTAAAAATTTCATTGCATCTTAAATTAATATATCTTAGAGGAGGTGAAATGATTAGTAAGGGAGATAGTTTGAAATTCTTTCAACAAATTTTAGTACATGTATAGAGAGTTTTACAATTGATTGTTAATGTAACCGCTGAGTTTTCCTAATCACTGAACTTTTTACATGTTTATATCCTTAGATCATCAGTAGACTGTGTACTTTCAATGCTGAACTCCCATGTGGGAAAGAAATTTGACTTGGTAAGTCTTTACATTTCAATTTACTGTGTAAGATTTAAATGTAAACGTATATTATTGTAGTGGTAGTGGTAGACAGGGTGTGTAAAAAAAAAGTTAATTGTATTTTCCTGAAGCTTATTTACAACTACTCTACATTTTTAGCTCACCTGACTTAAAGGGTCATGTGACCTTGTGCGATCACTTGGCATCCGTCGTCCGTCGTCTGTCGTCCATTGTTGTTAACTTTCACATAATGATCTTCTTGAGAAAACTGAACAGAATGAAACCAAATAAGGCAGAGATTTTCCCTATAAAGTCCTTTCCAAGTGTTGTGACTTTGGTTTTAATTTGTCGAAAAACATGGCCACCAGGGCATTTTCTATTTTCTGGCTGAATTTTTAAAAATCTGATGATGAATGGCTTAACTGATTGAAAATAAACTTTATAGTTATGTTCCTATGAAGGTTTAGACCAAGTGTTGTTAGTTTGGTGCCGATCCATCATCCAACATGGCTGCCAGAGGGGAACTTAGTTTAACATAAGACCCTATGGGAAATATATACAAAAATCTTCTTCTAGAGAACAGCCGTATGGATTGAAATCAAACGTTGCATGAATGGTCTCTTATGATTTTCTGACAAAGTGTTGTTACATTGATGCCGATACATCATCCAAAATGGCCGTCAGCATGGGACTTAGTTTAACATAGGACCCTATGGGAAATACATACAAAAATCTGATAACAAATGAATGGATTGAAACCAAACATAAATTGAATGTTCCTTATGAGGTGCTTTCCAAGTGTTGTGACTTTGGTGCCTATCCATCATCCAAGATGGCCGCCAGCGGGGAACTTAGTTTAAAATAGGTTCCCATGGGAAATACATACAAAAATCTTCTTCTAGAGAACCACTGAATGGATTGACCAAACGTAGCATGAATGTTCCTTATGAGGTGCTGACCAAGTGTTGATACTTTGTTGCCGATTCGTCATACAAGATGGATGCCAGTGGGGGACTTAGTTTAACATAGGCCCTATGGGAAATTCTTACAAAAATCTTCTTGTAGAGAACCGCTGAATGGATTTAAATGAAACATAGCATGAATGGTCCTTATGAGGTGCTGACCAAATGTTGATACTTTGTTGCCGATCCATAATCCAAGATGGCTGTCAGTGTGGGACTTAGTTTAACATAGAACCCTATGGGAAATACATACAAATTTCTTCTTCTAGAGATCCACTGATGTATTGAAACCAAACTTGGCATAAATGTTCCTTATGATGTTCTGACCAATTGTTGTTACTTTGGTGCCGATTTGTCATCCATGATGGCCGTCAGCGGAAGACTTAGTTTAACAAATTATATATAAATGGCTTCTTCTTGAAAATTAATGAATGAATTAAACCAAACATGGCATTAGTACATATTTCATTTGATCTCAAACTCCTTTAGCAATGAACAAATGGAAATATCAGGTGAGCGATACAGGCTCCTAGGAGCCTCAGGTTAACATACTTGTCAACTGACCTGCAGTCAGTGGGTCAAACCCGAAAAATTCTTTTTCACCCACCATCGATCATGACCTGTGGCAAATCATAAAAATAAACCTGAAAATTCGTTTTCACCCGTAACTGACCAGATGGGTGCCATTTTACCAAAGATAGATAACTCTCATTGATCACATTAGCATATTTTACACTAGACAGTGCTAAGAAATGGGAATGTTGTAAACAAAAATTCAAGCCTAGGATACTTATTTTGAGTATTGAAGAATAGGACATTTGAAAATGTTTTCCTCATGATTAAGGTAAGGTTTGCGCTCTCTAGGATTTTTTTCATTATTATATTGTAGTAATGTGATATATTTATTTGTTCATTGGGGGATCCTCTCTTACTTTGTGTTGTTTTTAAGAAAATCGCCCGTCCAGTTTTTTTGTAAGGACAGCTCAAAATTTGGATTTTTGGTAGTTTAGTCACAATGTATTTATTTTACTATTTTCAAGAAAAAAATTATCTAAGTATTAAAACTGTTAAAGGTTTTAATGAAAATTGTAAAAATCATTATGTTCTAGATATTATTTATCAAATCTGTATGAAAAGTTCAGAAAAAATCACGAAAACACAACATTTTAACATTTCCTTGAAAAAATAGAAACATTACCATGACTTGTATTGATAGTATCTAGATCAAGTTTAAATCAGAGTGGAGTAAAACAAAGTACTTAGCAAATATTGTGTTGGATCTGTTTAACTTGCATCATGGTGCAATGTATATTCAACTATAAAACATGCCTCATGCATGGCATGTATGTTTTATTTTGTTTTTTTTTTTATGTATGAAAAATACTGCATAGTTTTCCCTTTTTATATTCTAAATAGAAATGAGAAAAAACATCAAATTAAATGTAATAGGCTCTGACCTGCATGAAGGAACCCATCCCTCAGCTAACCATATCCCTACCAAATCATAGCTCTACAGTAACAATGGGCCGTAAAGTAGATG
Source organism: Mytilisepta virgata (assembly GCA_028015205.1). NCBI lineage: Eukaryota > Metazoa > Mollusca > Bivalvia > Mytilida > Mytilidae > Mytilisepta > Mytilisepta virgata. The sequence continues at coordinate 47,707,767 of CM051521.1, read as the reverse complement.
AAGACCAGAAAATCAATGGCCATTTTTATTGAACTTATGAAGTCAAAATACACGTAGCTATTCAAAATCTCTTCTTGAACTGTTAGAGGTTAGATTTTCAGTGGAAAGATCAGGATTTATGACATCCTTGAGTTCGTTGTTTGAATCTTGCAGCAGGGAGACAGATTTATATAAGTTCTCTTGTTTCTGAATCCCTGTATTTTCACATTTTGTATAATATATTATTGTAAACACATGCACACTTGAATAAATATTGTTTAAACTAATCTTGCAGCAAGTTGCCACTCTAATAATGATTTATTCACTGTATCCTCATAATATCTGGCCTTGTTAAAGACGATTAGTTTCTGAAATATCTAATAATTCAAAGCACCAGCAACGATGAAGTCGGTCATAAACATGAGACTTTGTCATTTGAAAAAATCAACGTTGGTCAATATTCAACACATAGATACATGCTTCGGCAGTCGCGTAGACTTTCAACTGTTTCTGACAGAAAACTCTGCTTAAATTGACATTGATATAGTTCCCTAATGCATTCCAATGAATAGAGCAATGTTTTGATTCTTAATCGTTAAACATGTGATTCAATTCACTGCTAGGATGTGTTGACATTTTGTGAGACGATAATTTTACGCAACGCGCTTTTTCGACGTTGTTAAAAATTCAACAGATTAAACGCTCAGGTAATCAGAATTTTTCAATTCGAGTTATCTCCCTGTGACTGCGAACCTTACCTTAAGGTAGTATATATGGATGTTTAATTACACTTTCAGATTGTCCATAGATTGACAAATATTTATAAAGGAGGATGATAGGAGTGAGCATTAAATATTTAACAAAATAATAAAGAAAATGTGTAAACTTATGCCTGTTTCAGATACTGTTAATTTCCATAAAAAAAAATCCCTACATTCTTATCAGAACTAAACAGTGATACTGTTTGTTCCTTTGAATAAAATAAAATAAGAATATGAGTGCTAGGTATTTTTTCCATCAAAGGTTTTAAAAATGCAGGATAGAATTGTATAGGATATAATTTCAGTCTAAAGAAGTATATTTAATGTAGCCAATATGAAACTGATTTTCTTTACAATGCATTCGAGCCATTTTATCTTCCAAAATGTTTATTCTTTATGACCCAACATCTGAATTATAATTGTTTGGTCATGTCAGACCACAGTACTTCACAAGGTTGGCAAGTATGTATTTTATAAAAAATATTTTGATAATTGTTGTTATAATTATTTTAGTAATTCAGTTATAAGGTTAAAATATGGAAATATCTGGTCTGTTTAGTTTACTGTTTTGTTTCTCAGATCCTTGGAGAGTTTACAGTGATGTACACAGCATACTGTTCCAACCATAAGGTAAGGTTTTGTGTACTATAAATCTTTATCGGCGATTCGCACATATTCCCTTTGATCTTTTTTGTCCCCCGCCGCAACGCGATGCGGGGGATATGGTAATGCCGGGCGTCCGTCCGTCCGTCCGTGCTTCGTGCCGTCCGTCCGTCCACCTTGTAAGCGCTCTAGCAAATTTATTTCTTGACCGATTTGGATAATATTTATACAGTAGCTTTAACTCAATGATACCTCCAGGGAGTTCGAAGATGAGTCATGTCGAAATATTTTTGTATGAGTTATGCCCCTTAATAACTTGGAAAATTGACAAAATGTTCATCTAAGTGTTCTAGAAAATTTATATTCTCCTTGCATTGGAATAATATTTATACACTTGGACCTAAAGGGAGGTTTTATACATAAACTCCTATCGAAACTTATAAAATTGAAAAATATTGTCTTTAAGAGTTTGTTAGGCGGAATACTTTTGATCAAAGCATTTATGTTTATTGAAAAGGAGTAAATGTACATTTGTATAAATTCTCAATACACATGGTAAAATAAGATTTCAACACTATACCCATATTGTATAAATGTCTTCATACCACTCATTAACTTGTAAAAAACTTTAGCAATAACCACAAATTGTTTGTCCTTCTATTCTCTCTCTTTGAGAAAATTTTGTTATGTTTCACTTGTCCAAGGGTTTCTGATGCTCTAGCGGCGGGGGACTTCGGAACGCTGTTCGATTTTTTCCTAATATTTTCAAGTATCAAGTACATGCTGTATCACTGAAAATATTAGGCAATACATTGTGTGTTCAAAGCGGAAGGATCTACTTATCTGATCGTCAATGAAAATGAATTACCAATAAACAGAATAATAGGTAGTTTTGTTTTTGATACTGACTATCTCGTGTGGAATATCAAAACTCGCCCTTCTGGCTCATCTAGATATTCCACATGATATAGTCAGTATCAAAAACGAAACTACCTATTATTCTATATTTATGTACAATGTACAACGTACATGTAAATGAATAAATCTGATTATTTAAATTTTTTCATAGTTTTGAGTTCATCGTTTAAATCCTTCATAGTTACAATACATATATTATTCATTTTAGCCTCTCTTCTGAATCAAAAAAATATCTTGAATATCTTGTGGGATCTGTCAAAAGTTTACACAGTTCTTGCTTTGATATTGGGTTTCGAAAGAATTTAAATTTAAATGAGAAATTTAAGGCCTTGCATATTTTTTAACTTAATGTTATTAAAATTTATCTCTGGAAAACCTAAATCTGTATTGAAATTCAATATTTTTTCACAGTTTTGAAAATCTTACTGTAACTTTAAAGTGCTGTTTCTTTTACTTTTTATTTTGTCACATGCTCGTGAGGATTTTATATCAATTATTTCTTACCCATTAATTGATAAGTCTTAATGACCAAGTTTTAGAATTTAAAATTTTAAGTGCTTCATAAAATGGATATTCAATAATAGATGAATATTATAAACAGCTGAATCATAATTTTTAGACTTAATACAAAAGAAGACAAATATTTTTATGATTTCGCAGGAAGGTTCGAAGTATGAGCAAAATTTAGATTTACTTCAAGTACATTTCCCAAAGGTATTCCTGACCCTTCCTGACCAAAGTGTGGTACAAAATGTTTATTCACAGTCTACATTAGCATGTATACCTTACAGACTTTTAAAGTAAGATATTGTAACTGCAAAAGGAAGTATACAGTCAATTGTCATGTTGAAAATGTAGGGCCAAACAATTTACATTACATGTAACAGTAAATTTAATGTATTCATTCTTAACAAGACTTATTTACCTATTACTGTCTCTTTGGATTCTATATATATTGTTTGATGAAAATAAAATAATTGACAGTACTGGTATATGAAAATTGTATGTGACAGCTATCTCTGCACTCTACGCATGTTGTATCCATGTGCAATTTCTCAATCATATGTTTGAATAATGGACCCCAAGTTTTTAAAATCAACTAGAAAGCTACTGTCGGAATCGACAATGATCCCCACACTCTCCATTTAGTTGGGACACTAACCCAAATTCTGAAATCTAAAACTTTATTGCTCATTCATTTACAGATGTTATGCAACCACTTTTTGAAGAAATTAAATCTGACACTAAGGCCAATGAAAAATGAAAAAAGTTTAGGTCACAAGCAAGGTTTTGGAAATTTTTCCAGGTCATTTCAGTCATTTTAATTGACTTTAGACTTGGGTCATACCCTGGAGCTTGTGTTTGAATTTTGCAGGTCTGAGAAGAAGGGTGGACTCGCATTGTTTGACCTTATGTCTCCGGAAGATACTTTTACTACATATGTTGAACTTAAATACTCTCTATAAGCATTAAATAAACTTGTGTATTGAATAAATTAATCATTTTTTGCAAAACAATTTTTTTTTATGACCGAAATCCAGTTTTTCCTTTCAGTCAAATCAGTCAATATTTTGGTCATGACTGGCAAATGGGACCAAATCCTAAGGCCTGGTCACAAGTTTAAATTCCCCTGTGGGCCCCAATTTTAGAAAATTAAAATTCTAAAACCTTATTGTGCCTCTACATAAAGTGCATGACAATAGGGTATAGAAATAAAATGCATAAATTGAAAAATGAAAGAGGAGTTTACATCACAAAAAAAATTCACAATTTTCGAAATTGGACCCCCTGTGTGGGCCACAATTTTAGAAAATCAAAATTCTAAAACCTAATTGTGCATTTACATATAGTGCATGACAATACTGTATAGAAATAAAATGTATAAATTGAAAATGAAAGAGGAGTTGCTAAAAGGTGTAAATGGACGGAAAGACAGACAGATGGGGGCATTGACAATATCCCCAAATGCGGTGATAAAAAGATGACTTTTGTTAATCCAATGGTGTATTTCTGGATTTATGTGAAGTAGACTGAAGTATTTCTTAGAGTGAATTGTGAATTTTGGATCACTATTTGTGGAAAGAAAAAATGAGGGGAAAATTTGTTAGCAGAGGTCATAACCAGAAAAGAGATGAGAAATTTGTTTCCAGCAAGAAGTTTTATAACTTACTAAATGTGATAAGAGTTGAGATTTTCAAAGAATTTGAAAAGAACATTCTTATTCCCAAAGCCTTAACTTTGCAGTGTGAAAAATAAATCACTGATTCTGATCCAAAATTCCTGAAAATACTTTTAACCATGTAAAAAATTTTGTAAAACGTTTAAGCAGTAATCAGAAGTGAAAAAGCCAGTTTACTTGTAAATTTACATCAAGTGGTTGATTAAGCTAAAGGTATTTCAAACTAGTTACATTATCTTAAATAGGATGTTAAGCACTGATATAATTTACTACTAATTGTAGTAGAGTTTTTGTGAAACATTGGCCAGTTATGTAGAAGTAGAATATTTCTCACGGTTTACATATATATTTATATTATTAGGTACATGTTAAGTAGATCACAGAATCAGTTGTTATCAGAACCAAACTATATAAGGACAGTGTTGAGACTGTACAGTGAAGTTGTCAGTTTGTACAAGGATCAGAGTAATTTGGTGTGTACTTTGATTGTATGTTTTCTATATTGTACCCAACATTACAAAATTATATGTGCTAATGTCAGAAAATTTTATAAAGAATTCATTCGTGAAATTACAGAAGTTATCAAAAACTAAAAACGTTTTTTCAATGTTTTTGTTAGGAATGTATAGATTCTGAATTTACCATTATCTCAAAATTCAAAAACCTTTTTGCACATCTACAGATGATATACAATCATTTTATATAGAAATTAAATTCATAAACCCAAAAGTGAGGGATGAGTTAATTCCACAAGAAAGTGTGACGGATGGATGGAGACAATAGCTATATCCCTGATCTTTCTTCGAAAGTGGGGGTATAAAAATTACTAGTAGTATTTTTATAACAATAAATACGTTACCACTATAAATTCTGAGATAGTCCCTAAGCGACTTAACCAGCAGGAAAGAAAACAAAAAACTCTTGAGATGACCCCCTGCCAGCCTCGAACCAACTTCCCTTATAATCATCCATTCAATTTCCTGCTGCGACAGAAACCGCACGTGTTTTTTGGTTGAGAAGAAATTGACACAGAGAAAACGATTTTTTTTTGTTTCTAAGTATATTTTATATAGAGTATTAATAGACAACAGGTAATAATGGACAATTTAAATAATATTTCTAGTCCATTTTATCCCGTTTCTGGAAATGGTGATACTTTCTGGGACGGTACATTACAACCGGTCTCTCAACCTTCAGTTGTTTCTGAGGTGAAGGATATGTTAGGTTCATTTAAGGAGGCTATTAGTAAGGACCTCGGTTCTTTTTTTACCAGAGTTGAGGCTCTTGAAAAGGCTTATCAAGAGTCCTCCAAGTCTCACCCTCCTTCTCTTTCAAGTACTCCTGTTTGTGCTGTTGTTCAAGAGTCTCATGCTGTTCAGGATGATGAGGACTCAGTGTCTGTTGCACCTGACAGTGCAGAAGGTTCTTTTTTGGTGGAGGAGGAACCCCCTGAAAGCAGACCAGCTGCCTTGGTCAGCCAATCTGCTGTAGGGGAGGGTTCTGAGTCTGAATCGGAGCCCGATCATGAGGATGTTGTTGTGTCTAAAGATCAACTCAAGGCTAAAGTCTACTCGCTACTGAGGGACAAGGCTAAGGTTTCCTTATCCTCTCCTCCCAGGGTTAAGAAATCCCTGTCAACTTTTGAGGCATCTTGTGGTTTTTCACAAGAATCTTCTACGTCATACAAGTCTTTTCCAGAGTCTAAGCATGTTACCTCTGCTCTTCAGGTCATTAAGGAAGGTTTGTCTTCTCCTTCAAGTCGGTCTTCTTCTGGGAAATTCCAAGCTTTTGGTGCAAATTCTTTCCCAGGCAGGTTTAGGAGCAAGGATTATGAAATCCACCAATCCTCGATTGGTAAAACTGCTCCTACTTGTGACAAGACTTTAGCCGCTACCATAGGCTCCAAGAGCACTGATGGTCTTAGGCTTTCTCAGTCAGTTTGGCATAAATCTGAAAACTTACTTAGGAGTACGTCTCATGTCCTTGGCAATGCCGAACACTTTCTGTCAGCGGGTGGTACCCTTTTCCAGAATAAGGAGGGTGAAGAGTTCTCTGAACTTAAATCCTTTCTTCTTCAAGTTGATCAAGCACTTGGTGTCTCTCAACTTCTTTTGATGGGTACTCTTTGTAATTTCACCCTTTCTAAAAGGAGTGAAATTTTGGAGAAATCAACAATTCCATCCTCCTTACAGGATTCTCTTGTTTTCTCCTTTGACTGACAAAATTTTTGGACTCTCAGTTAAAGAGGTTCAGGAGGAACTTCAGAAGCTACCTCAACCTGTCAAGGTTAATGTACAGCTCTCTCAGGGCAAGCTTTCTGTAGTTTCTACTCCTGTTTCTTCCTCTTCTGCTCCTTCATACTCAGCTCCCAAAAAGAGGAAAGTTGCCGAGTCAACCGACTCTTCTGCTTCTAGGCCTCCTAAATTTTCTCACAAGAAAAAAGGTGGCAAGAAGTAAGGGAAACGAGTTTAGCAATCTGCCCCCTCGTTCGTTACTGACAACCCCCTTCAGAGAGGAACAGTTTCCTGTCCCACATCCACAGATTCCTGTAGGGGGGAGGCTTACCCACTTTTTGAGTCGGTGGGAAGAAATAACGCAGGATTCTTGGGTTTTGTCAGTAATTCGGGGGGGTCTTCATCTCAAGTTTCTGAACAATCCTCCTCTGTCGGTGGATCCACTGTTTTTGTCTCACACTTCCAACCCAGAGAAGGTTCTGTTGATGTCAGAAGAGGTTCAGGCCTTGCTACGCAAGGAAGCTATAGAGATTGTTCACAATCCTTCGACCATTCCAGGTTTCTATTCTCGCCTTTTCTTAGTACCAAAGAAAACAGGTGGAATGCGCCCAGTTTTCGATCTCTCGATCTTGAATACTTATCTTATTATCCCTCATTTCAAGATGGAAACTAATCGTTCTATCAGGGGTTGTATTCGCCCTGGTATGTGGACTACCAGCTTAGACCTTACGGATGCATATTTCCATGTTCACATAGCTCCTCAGTTTAGGAAGTACCTTCGCTTTGTATGGGGTGGGACAGAATATCAGTTTTGAGCGCTCCCATTCAGCATCTCTGTTGCGCCTCTGACATTCACCAGAATTTTTCAAACAGTAGTTGCCCATCTTCATACGTTGTCGATCCAGATTCACTCCTATCTGGACGATTCTCTGATCAGGAATTTTTGTCATCTAGATCTGGTTTCTCAAACCAGGGTGGTCATCCAGTTGTATCAGAGGTTAGGTTTTCTAGTGTCATGGAAGAAGTCGGAACTTCATCCTTCTCTAGATTTTCAGTTTCTAGGGGAACATTACAGAACAGATTTGGGACTTGTTTCTCCACCGGAGGAAAAGTTTCTTTCTCTAGTCCAGAGAATTGCTCTTATTCAGAATTCCCAGTCTGTGACAGCAAGGCAATTTTCTCAACTTCTGGGTTTTCTAAATTCTCTGGCAGATTTGGTTCCCTTGGGTCGTCTGTTTATACGTCCTCTTCAGTTTCATCTTCTCCAGCACTGGTGTCCTGCCTCTCAGGATTGGGAAGCTCCAGTTCCTATTCTCCCAACTTTAATTCCTCACCTTCATTGGTGGTGTCAGCGGGAGAATGTTCTGAAGGGAGTGTCTCTGTCAGTTCCAGTTCCTTCCCTCACTCTCTACACAGATGCAAGCCAACTAGGTTGGGGAGCTTATCTGGAAGGCAAGTCCATTTCGGGTCTGTGGTCTCCTACTCAACAGCAGGAACACATCAACCTCTTAGAGTTGAGAGCAGTTCTCTTGGCTGTATCTCATTTTCTGGACCTTATTCGCCTAAAGACTCTGGTGGTAGCCACAGACAACACTACAGTAGTGGCTTACCTCCAGAATCAGGGAGGAACTCACAGTCACAGTCTGTTCTTACTTTGCAAGGAAGTTCTTCTTCTATGTTTCGAGAACCAGATCAAGTTAGTAGTACGTCACATTCCAGGTCACCTCAATGTGTTAGCAGACGGACTAAGCCGTTCACTAGCACCAGTGAACACGGAGTGGGAATTACTACAAGTGATTTTCGAGGCCATTACTCTCCATTGGGGTCGTCCTCTTTTAGATCTGTTTGCCACAGCTCTGAATCACAAACTGGACACTTTCGTTTCTCCAGTTCCAGACCCTCTGGCATACGCAGTCGATGCTATGTCTCTATCTTGGGAGGGAATGTTCGCCTACGCTTTCCCACCATTCAGATTCCTGTCTCAAGTTCTTCAGAAGATTCATCAGGAATCATGCAGGATCATTTTTATTGCACCAGCTTGGCCCAGACAAAACTGGTTCTCAGATCTTCTGCTTCTGTCGTGTGCCAATCCCCTTCTTCTTCCACTCAGAACAGACCTCCTGTCTCAGTTCAAAGGAAGAGTTTTGCATCCTCATCCGGAGAATCTTCATCTGCACGCTTGGCTACTCTCCGGGAAGGTCTCAGACAGAAAGGATTTTCTGCTGGGGCTTCCAGACACATCTCTAAGGCTGTCTGACAGTCTACAGAGAAAGTATTCGATGCAAAATGGGGAATCTTCTGTCATTGGTGTGCTGAAAGGGAAATTGATCCAATCAAAATCTCTGTTCAGCAACTAGCTGATTTTCTAGTTTTTCTCTTTGAAGTTAAGAAACTGTCTCCTTCTACTATCAAAGGATATAAATCAGCTATTTCTCGCACTATTTATATTTTGGGTGGCCCAGATTTAAGTAATAATGAACACTTGTCTTTGCTCACTCGGAATTTTGACATTCAAAGGCCTAAACAGAAGAGATTGGTTCCCCAATGGGATTTGAGTCTGGTCCTATCAGCTCTCAAAATTTCACCCTTTGAACCAATCTCCGAAGCAGATCTGAAATTTGTTTCTTACAAATGCTGTTTTTTATTAGCTTTAGCTTCAGGCAGGAGAAGGAGCGAGATTCATGCCTTATCTGTGTCGGAATCTTGTCTTCGTTTTTCCAGAGATGAATCCTCTGTTACCTTGTTAACGGATCCATCCTTTCTCGGAAAAAATCAAATTCCTGATAAAGGTGCAGTTCCTATTGTTATACCTGCATTACCTTCAGATTCTCCTGACTTGATGCTTTGTCCTGTCAGAACACTAAAAGTGTACCTGAATAGGACCAAACAGCTTAGATCTGCCTCTTCTTCCAGACTTTTTCTTCCTTTGAAGAAAGGGGTGTCTGATTTATCTGCTAAGTCCATCTCCAGATGGATTTGTGATACTGTTTTTATGGCATATAAAGCTTCAGGTGACGAAACTTTATCTCGTCATTCGGTTAAGGCTCATGAGGTAAGAGCCATTGCCTCTTCATGGGCTCTTTTTAATTCCGCTTCTATTTCTGAAGTCTTGATGGCAGGTTATTGGAGGTGTCAAAACTCTTTTACTGATCATTACCTGCGTTCCTTGGCTTCTTTTGCTGATAATCTTTTCTCATTGGGACCTATTGTAGCTGCTCAAAGGATTAATTTCCCCCCTGCAACTTCTTCTTCAGGGGATTCAGCTATGTGTTAGATTCTGTAATTCTCAGAATTTATAGTGGTAACGTATTTATTGTTATAAAATTGTAATTTTTATTAAATAAATACTTACCACTATAAATTATAGGCCCCGCCCATTCTTTTTCCTCCCCTTCATCCCCTGTTTTGTGGGAGTTTTTATTGTTTTGAGGAAATTGAATGGATGATTATAAGGGAAGTTGGTTCGAGGCTGGCAGGGGGTCATCTCAAGAGTTTTTTGTTTTCTTTCCTGCTGGTTAAGTCGCTTAGGGACTATCACAGAATTTATAGTGGTAAGTATTTATTTAATAAAAATTAATTTTACTTCAAAAATTTACAATTTTGTACATTATGAGAATTTTTACATACTTTTTCAGAGTATAGATTTACATTCAGAAATAGAATTGTCTACCTTTGTGAAAACCTGCATTTTGAAATCAACAGAAGATGCACTGAAATCTCTCAATCAGGTATATAAAGACATTTTGTAGTTCATGTTTCATGTTCACAATTGTGTAATACACATAATTCACCTTTGACTTTAACAAAGTTATCAATGCGACAAGTGTCATCTGGGGATTGTTAAAATTGGAATTAATATAGAACAAGGGCAATTGACACCTATTGAATCACTAATCTTTATATAGAACAAAGGCAATTGAATCACTAATTTATGGCATTATGGACTAATTACATGTGAAATTAGTTAAGTTATGAAGTTTTATTTTGATCATCAGTGGCAATAAGATTGTATGCTAGTGGCACAAAATTTAAAATTTATACATCTTTGCCGAGTTGGATAGAATCTCGGTATCTTGGGTTGATCCTCAGCAAATTCAGATAGTATCTTTGTACCAAGATGCTGAAAGGCCCAGGGACAACAATGATGTATGCAGAGAAAATGGACCATTTTTGTCTCGCCTGTGACGAAAGTTGCAGAGTGAGACATAGGTAGTACTATCTGGCGGTGGTGGCATAAACTATTTGTATAAAGCTTTATATTTCAGAAGGTAGAGGACCTGCATACCTTGTATGCAGATACCTTATGTTATCAACTTTCCATCTGTCATATGTCCATGGTCCTTGACCTCATTTTCATGGTTCAGCGACTGCCTGAAAAAATTGTTTATTTTTTTTTGTCATGAATTTCTCACTTATTATGACTAATAGGATGACTATTTTTGGTATATAGGTTAAATGTCTGTCAGACAGAGTTCACCTGACCTCGACCTCATTTCATGGATCAGTGATCAAGGTTAAAGTTACGTGATTAGGTCCATTTCTCAGATACTATAAGCAGTAGGTCAACTATATGTGGTGTATGGAATGATTGTAAGGGGTACATGTCAGTCTGGCAGGTTTCATCTGACCTTGACCTTATTTTCATGGTTCATTGGTCAGTGTTAAGTTTTTGTGTTTTTGTCTGTATTTCAAATACTATAAGCAATAGGTCAACTATATGTGGTGTATGGAATGATTGTAAGGGGTACATGTCAGTCTGGCAGGTTTCATCTGACCTTGACCTCATTTTCATGGTTCATTGGTCAATGTTAAGTTTTTGTGTTTTGGTCTGTATTTAAAATACTATAAGCAATAGGTCAACTATATTTGGTGTATGGAATGATTGTAAGGTGTACATGTCTGTCTGGCTGGTATCATCTGTCCTTGACTTCATTTTCATGGTTTAATGGTCAGTGTTAAGTTTCTATTGTTTGGTCCTCTTCTCAGATACTATAAGTTATAGGTCAGCTATATGTGGTGTATGGAATGATTTTAAGGTCTGCATGTCTGTCTGGCAGGTTTCATCTGACCTTGACCTCATTTTCAATGTTCATTGGTGAATGTTAAGTTTCTGTTGTTTGGTCTTCTTCTCATATGCTATAAGTAATAGGTCAACTATATTTGCTGTATGGAATGTATTTTTTGTGTCGCCTGCAGAACGCATGGTCGACACATAGGGATCACTATCTGTCGTCTTGCGTCTTGTGTCTTGCGTTGTCACACTTTTCTTCTATCCTCAACTCCTCATAAACCGCTCGAAGGAATTTGATGAAACTTTCTCTGTGCATTAACCTTAATGCAAAGGTGTGCATATATATTTCATTTTTAGAAAATTTCAATTTTTTTTTGGTAAAAATTGACATTTTTGCAAAAAAAGGGGGGGGGGGCAAAACTTCTATCCTCAACTACTCCATAACCGCTCAAAGGAATTTGATGAAACTTTCTCTGTGCATTAAACTTAATGCACAGGTGTGCATATATATTTTATTTTTATAAATTTAAAATTTTTTTTTGTAAAAATTGATATTTTTGAAAAAAAAGGGGGGTTCAAAACTTCTGTCCTCAACTACTCCATAACCACTCAAAGGCATTTGGTGAAACTTTCTCTGTGCATTAACCTTAATGCACAGGTGTGCATATATATTTCATTTTTAGAAAATTTTAATTTTTTTTTCCCTAAAAATTGACATTTTTGAAAAAAAGTTGGTGGTCAAAACTTCTATCCTCAACTACTCCATAACCACTCAAAGGAATTTGATGAAACTTTCTCTGTGCATTAACCTTAATGCACAGGTGTGCATATACATTTCATTTTTAGAGAGTTTTTATTTTTTCTCTCTAAAAATTGACATTTTTGAAAAAACAGGGGGGGGGGGTCAAAACTTCTATCCTCAACTACTCCATAACCACTCAAAGGAATTTGATTAAACTTTCTCTGTGCATTTATTTCATTTTTAGAAATTTTTTCCCTAAAAATTGACATTTTTGAAAAAAAAGGGGGGGTGAAAACTTCTATCCTCTACTGCTCCATAACCGCACAAAGGAATTTGATGAAACTTTCTCTGTGCATTACCCTTAATGCAAAGGTGTGCATATATATTTCATTTTTAGAGAGTTTTAATTTTTTCTCTCTAAAAATTGACATTTTTAAAAAAAAGGGGGGGGGGTCAAAACTTCTATCCTCAACTACTCCATAACCACTCAAAGGAATTTGATTAAACTTTCTCTGTGCATTTACCTTAATGCACAGATGTGCACATATATTTCATTTTTAGAAAATTTTAATTTTTTTTCTCTAAAAATTGACATTTTTGGAAAAAAAAGGGGGGGGTAAAAAAACTTCTATCCTCAACTACTCCATAACCGCTCAAAGGAATTTGATGAAACTTCTTCTGTGCATTAACTTTAATGCACAGGTGTGCATATATATTTTATTTTTATAAATTTAAAAAAAATTGACATTTTAAAACAAAAAGGGGGGAGGGTTCAAAACTTCTATCCTCAACTACTCCATAACGGCTCACAGCAATTTGATGAAACTTTCTCTGTCCATTAACTTTAATGCAAAGGTTTGCATATATATTTCATTTTTAGAAAATTTCAATATCTTTTGTAAAAATTGACGTCCGCAGGCGAAACATGTCTTCCTTGAAAGACTCACACATTTTATTATTTAACTGCTGATTATTTATATTGAAATAGTCTCATTATTTTATAAAAATCTTTAAATAACATTAATAATGATAATAAATAATAAAAACTTTTAAGGGATCATTACTAAACAGTGATTAACAAAAACATTGGAAGGTGTGAAAATGTTAAAATAAGGTCACTCATCATTAAAATGTGAATTTAATGTAAAGCATATATGAACTTATTTTTTTTTATTTTCAACATAAATTCAATTATGAACACTAAAAGTCAGGCGAGACGTTTCAGTGTGTCCACTCTTGTTGTAAAATCCTGGCATCGTACATGTAGATCAATCTTACTTGTGAAATTGATTAAAATAAGATGTAGGTCATCATCTGGCCAAATAAAAATGTGTAATTTGGTTACCTGATTGCTCCTACCTTTTTCGGCTTGGTGTTGAATGTTTTCTTCAAAGCTAGCTAAAGGTTATGTTGGAATGCCTTCACCTTCACTTTACTTGCTGAAACTTCACCTCAAATAACTGCTAAAATTTGACATCAAATATTTGCAGGTGAATTTACCTAATATTTATATTTGTATAGACATACATAATTCAATTTTTGGTGGTCGGTAACAATTTCACAAATTAAGTTAAAAAAATAAATTGACGGAAATATAGAAAAGCAGATGAAAAAAAAATCATGTGTGAATATAAATGATAAAATTATCAAACACTATATACAAGCCAATTAATTTAAACCTATTGATGTTGCACTATATATATTTTCTTATAATGTATTTGGATTGCTATCTGTATATAGTTAAATGCAACAATAAATTTTAAATTTGATCCATGTGTATTATTCTTTTGAAGGATGTTGTCATGAAGTGTGGAACAGATATAAAAATAACAGTTCAACAAAGACTAAGAAGATAGATTTAAAATGATGTAGAATAAATATTTTCTTAATTACCTTCATGTTGATTTTTTTTTAAAATGCAGAATTCTGTTAGACCATGCATTTTCAGTTCCTAATAATTGTTGAGAAGCCAAGTTACATGAGTAGAAAATTAATTATTTGTGTTGTAAGAGAATTGTCCACCTTGCCTTAAAATGTTCTTATTGGTAATATGAAGGTCAAGAATAAATGAATTTTCTCTGCTTAACATGCTTAAGATAAATTCTATGAAATCAATTTTGATGCAAAATATGTTCACCGTTTGTCATCAGTTGTACTCAGGGCCTAAAATAATAATCTGAAACTTTGAAGAGCAAAATATCAAAAGGAGAAAAGAGTAAAGCCAAAACAACAGAAGGGCAGAGATATGCACAAGGGAGATACTTTTTAGTTTCTACAAAATTTAACAGTAAATTTAAAGTATCAGTTTTGGGCTAGTATCGAAATACTAGCAACTGAACTGGTTTATGAACTTGTAATTCTAAAACATCCAAAGGTCCGTTTGAGGAATTTTCATCTTCTAGTTACCATCCTGAAAACTTAATATTTTTCATATAATTCAAAATTGAGAGGAATTGCCTTTTGGTGGTCCACTTTTAGAGTTGTGTTGGATGATCCTGGACCAATTAAGTCATTGCTGCTGGGAAAACATAAAAAAGCACTAATGACGCTTTGCTTTTAATAATGTTGTTTAATTCTTTATTCCATGTGAGCAATAGAGGCTGTTGGGAGTCTCTCTTATTGTTTCGCTTGCACTTGTAAAGTTTTAGGTATTATGAAGTACATGTACATGAATATTTCTTCATCTCCAAATGGGTCTATGTCATATGTCTTACAGACACAGCAAATGAGTTTTAAATCATTGTTTCTCTTACGCACTTGTGTACAATAGTTGTGCAAGAGGAGGATGGGGTGGTAGAGTACATGGCAATGGCATATTTATTTCTAGTTTTGTTATGTGACTCTACTGTTGAATTTTTAGGTTTAATGTTTTGGCTAACAATATTTTTAGCCTTGAGCGCTACTGGTGATCGCAGTTGTACCAAATAAGCATATATAGTGCATCAGAATTTGGTTTCATAGAGTCTTGTAATTATGGCATGGAGATTTCCTCTATGATATCACCAGGTCGATTGGTTTTTTGGTTGATATATAATTCACTGTCTACTGTTACAAATGTATTAAATTTATAAAACTAATAGTATATGTTTCATTAATAGCTCTATCTTAGGATTTTTAGTATTTGGTATTTGAATCTAGTCTTCAATACTACTGAGAATATTATTTCAGCTTTTGTCTTTTTAAACCTTAGTCTGACGAAATATTATACATATATATAATGTAACATAGAATGTCATGGTTAAGAAAATAGATATTGTAATAGTAAACATTGATGTCATGTCACAGTGTTTCATATTGCATATTTCAACAACAAAATTTTAGATATAATGTGGAAACCCAAATACAGTAACCATAAGGTGCAAATAGGTAAAGCAAAAACTATTCAGGAACCTGACCGAGATGCTCAAAATTGTTGAAGATTGGTTCTTTTTCTCACGTTTGCATCATAATTTTGTGTTCATTCCACATTTCAAAGTATTTTATATGATTTAATACTATATTGGGTTATTTGTTCTTAAGCTTTGACACTAAATACTTATTTAAATGCCAGATATAATCCAGGTGAGCAATAATGAAGATATTTTGTGGTTTCCGTATTCTGCCCCCCCTCCCCCTCCAGTGCAATAGGACGCTCCGTGTTGAAGGTCATACGACAACCTCTCTTTGTAGCCTTTCTACTTAAATAATGAAACTTTATTAATAAGTACATGAAAATATTTTTCTTATTGTTTCCAGTGTAAATATTCAAAATTATTCTAAAAAACTTGAATTATCGTTACTAAAATGGTGAAAAATGGTTTCAAAATATTGCCAAGTTTTTTGTATCAAAGTTTAAAGTTCCTTCAAAGACTGGTACAAGACTCACTAGACTGACATTTCTTAGGCTCCTCTATTTTACCATGTTGTTCTGGAGTTAAGTCGCCTTGTCCATAAAAAAATCAAATATGCACGAAAAATCCTAAAATTAGCAATTTTCGGGTAAATTAAGATAAGTATATTTTAATGATCAATTTCTAATCAATGCTAAACATATAGCTTCAACTCTTTTTGTGTTTTAATTTACCCCTTGACTTAATGAAAAACGTCTGAAGTAAAAAGCCTACTCTTTGTACATGTACTTCTGTGTTTTTGACTATTCCATATCTATCCCATATTTTCTTTCATTTCTGTAAACATAAATAGTACTGTGACAATGGGCAAGAAGAAAACTGAATTAAGATTCCTGATTCCCGATTTGAACTACTTTATCATAAAATAAGAGTACAAATACAGAGATAAGTTTATTTTAAGTTGACAATATCAACATGAAATCAAGTAACGGAACTGCTCACCGGATTCACTTTAAAACAACGATTTTATCTACATGACTTTCCCCGTCTTAAATTTATGTCAAAATAAAAATAATCTGAACCTGTTTGTGAACGGCATCTCTATAGTCCAACGCTTGTGAAATGACTGGTTAGACAGAGTACTTTATAGAACATTGAAATCTACTAAGGCTTTACTCTTTGAAGAAGAGATGCTTGTGTCATTGAAATTATATTTACACAAACTATACTGGAAGAGAAACTGATAGTTTGATTACATTTAAATGATATCTCTGCTTCTTTTACCTCATGTCTAAATGAAAGTTTATTTACATAAATCAAACAGAAAAATACAAAGAAAATGCAATATTGCACCACCTAATTTGTTCTGTGGATCGGAATGTCATCCTCAACCCATGCAATGTATGTCATAATGGATTGACAAAAACAGATTTTATTTGGTTCAATTCAGTCGTATGGTTAGAAGCTGCTGCAGATTAGAAACGAGAACCCCTGCACTGCAAATGATAATGATGCATCAAAAGGACCGTTCGGTTTGGATAAATGAAATGAGTTCAATACAAGAAGTCAGTTTTTAATCGGCCACCAGAGACGCTCTGTGTTATCATGAGTCAGATCCTATGAGTTGTGGTCCAGTATTTTATTGTGCATATGATCCATGTTCAGCAACTATGGCAATAGATATCATCCTGTGACAGAGAAGAAACAAATTGGACTTCACTGGTTTGCATGCATTCGTTGATATTAGTTGCTCGAAAATAACACAAGACTTGTTAATTTTGTTAACGCATGACGTTGAACTTATTTCAAAAATCTAAAATTATAAATTACTCTATATGGATAGATAAATAGATAGATAGATAGATTTTTCTTTTTGTTTCCAGTGTAAATATTCGTAATTATTCTAAAAAAACTTAAATCATCCTTAATAAAATAGTTACAAAATATTGCAAAGTTCTTTGTATCTGTGATCAAAGTTTAAAGTTGCTAAAAAGACTGGTACAAGACTCACTAGACTGACATTTCCTTAGGCTCATCTACTGTTACCCTATGAAAGAAATTTGAAACATACTTTGTTAAGATAAGTATCTTTCAATGGTCAACTGCTAATCAATGCTAAACATACAGCTTCAACTCCTATTTTGTGTTTTGATTTCATGAAGTTTACCGTTGATTTAATGAAAAACGTCAAGTAAAAAGCCTAAATGGGGTCAATAAAGACAAAAAAGTAAAAGATTTCATGACTTTGGTAGTTTATCATAAAGATGATGCAGAAAAAATGTTAATTCTTTCGAAATTTGTCTGATAAGAATTGTTTGACCCCAATTTTAAAAGCATTGATCTTTTTTATACTTTTCAAACTATTTGGCAATAAGTTCCAGTCCTTAATATCATTATAATAAAACGTAGATTTTTGTTGACCTTTTATAGATGGTACCCAGAAATTAAATTCAGTAGATCTTGTATATAGTGTTTTTTACAAACCCTAATTTTTGTATAGTTACATTTCATGTAAGACCGACTTTTGTTATAAAAAAATTTATGAGCATGGTTCAGTCGAAGTTTTCTACATTTAATAATCCAATGCTACCCAAGACATCACAATCTATACTGGTTCTTTGATCCATCTTCTTTATAAATCTAATACATTTCTTTTGTAAAACCTTGTGTAATTTGTGCTGTAATTTTTTACATATAGAATGATTCCAAGAGGAGCACGCATAATCAAAGTGGCATTGTACTAGAGCCGACACTAATGTTTTTCGAGAATTTTCTGACAAATCATCAACACAAGGTTTTACAAAAGAAATGTATTAGATTTATAAAGAAGATGGATCAAAGAACCAGTATAGATTGTGATGTCTTGGGTAGCATTATTAACTATTATTTCCTCAGAATTTGTTTTTCAAGCCTAGCATAACATGTTAAATTTCTGGAAGCTATTTTGTACTCTTGTGAAGCCTTCAGTGTTAACCAGGAGAAGTCATGGCACATGTACACCCCACTTTATAGATTTATTGTAAACTGACAGAAGGCGGCCATAATTTGTATTTATATTCCTAAAGCTTAAATGAACTTCATTTAACAATTCTTCTACCTATAATCACTTAAACAAACGTATGGATATTCAAAGCATTCCGCGGATGAATAGCAAGAATGATTCATAGAAGTACTATCGGGAGACACAAAATTTCTACAGGTTGTTTTAATCTTCCTGTGTCTTATTTTAGAATAGGCAATGTTCGAAAGGAGTACAGTAAAACATTTCTACATGGAACGAATGTCTTATTCAAAATTTGAACAGAAATGGATAAACGTTACTTTTGAACGGTATCCCATAATTTTATTTACCACATATGTCTAAATAACAGATGATTTACAAAAATAAGTCCAACAGATGTAATACTGCACTAACTTTCAACGCTATATTATTTTCACCTTTTAATAATCTTTTCTACAACAATGTCACCAACTCTAAAAATAACCTTGCCAAAATAATTATATTAACATTGAGTCCCGATGGCCCTAACCGTAGAGTTACGTGTATGAAAGGCAGGTTCATGATAAAGTTTAAGGTTTTCGGATAGTAACATGAAAGAAAACTGCATCTAATGGACTATGACAGCTTAGTTACCTAAATAAAAAAAGAAGAAAAAAGGCAGCTGATCTAACTTTTAATTGTTCAAAACAGACACATATACTGTGTTTATAGCGTACAACTACCTTTTACCACGTAAGCTTTGGAAAGACAAAAAATATCATCAAAACATTGTTAAACAATATAACCAAAGGGGCAGTGACACCGCATATTATTGGTAAGGTCAGTTGAAAGTTATTTGGAAAGATTAGCATATTCAACTTGCATATACAAGAAAATTTGAATATCGGTTAAAAAGTGAAAGTAGTGTCAAAAGGCCGATTCTGCCGCACATGCAGAAATCCTGCATAAAATCCCCAACCCCGACGGCCAAATGCAAACGGACGGTATTCCTATTGAGCATAGGGTAAATACAAGAATTATGTCTTTCGTACAGAGCATACGTCAGGTCACCCCACAGGAAAGTGGGGATAAGGACACCTTAAAGAGAGGTGTGCCCCAGATTGAAATAAATAAAAGGATGGAATCCAATAGTAATAAGATGGATCACTTTCAGGATTTCTTCCTGGAGAATGAGCAAGATTTGGAAGATAGCCCCCCAGCCCCAACCCCCCAAAGGCAGCAGCAGTGCTGCAAAGCCCCCAACCTGACGCAGGTGGATGAGCATACCCAGGCGTGTCAAAATTGCGGTGTGCAGCTTATGAAGCCGCGATTTGAGCATCAGTCCGGGGAGCAGAAAACCACATGCGGCGTCCCACTCAAGAGGAAGAAGGGGCAGTTCTGCAAGAGCAAGCCCGGGAAGGATGGCCTCTGCTGGAGGCATAGCAAGCAACCACGCCAGCAGGAGGAAGAGGTCATCCCAGTTGAGGGTAAGATGGTGGTTAAAGAGACCATGAAGACCCTCCGTCAAATAGCTAAGGATGAGGGTCTTAGGGGGGTCAGTAGGAAGAACAAGGAGGCCTTGGTGAAGCTCATCGAGGAGAAAACCACCCGTAAATTTGCCCGCCAGGAAGTTTTCAGCAAGAAGCAGCTGAAAACGCTGGCAAAGAATCGCGGCCTCACCAAATACTCCCAGCTCAAGAGAGACGATCTGCTCCATCTGGTGGAAGAGAATATCAAAAATGCCCCAGTCGAGGAGGAGATCAAAATCATTGATATGCGGGAAGCTCTGAATGGCGTATTTGGCACGGCCGTCATCAAACCTTTGAAGCCGCATGACGTAGCCACGTTTCTCAAGCTAAGTCAGAGTACGATCTCCACCACCATCTCCGATGCGCTTGCCCAAAAGAGGGGATTGAAGGTCCACTTAGTGCTTTTTGTGGAGATGGTGAAAACGAGCCTCGCGAAAGGGGAGAATATCTACGTCACCACTCCTTTCAGATCACGGACGACAATGCTCATGGAATCTGACGACCTTGATCAGGAGATTGCGATCATGGTGGAGAAGGTTAAGGAAAGTATGGCAAAGTACATGCGCGAAGGGAGCGGATGGACTTTCAGCAGCGTCGAGAAGCTAGAAATCCACCTCGACAAATTCAAGCCTCTTAAGGGGGCTTCCTTCATACCTACCCCATCGGCACTCGCGAAAAAGAAGGCCATTATCAACGTGAAAAACGAGGATCAGGAGTGCTTCAAGTGGACTATCCTCTCCGCGCTTCATCACGAGGAGGTGGATCAGAAGAGTGCCAATCGCCCCAGTCAGTACGTAAAGTGGAGGGACGAGCTAAAATTTGAAGGCATCGACTTCCCGGTCTCGCTCAAGGCGATCGATAAATTCGAGAGGCAGAATCCCACCATCAACGTCAACGTCTATGGCTTCGATGGTGTAAAGAAGGGTGAAGATGAGGAAGAGGATCTTCAGATCTACCCCCTCAGAATATCCAAGAATACGGCTCCCACTCACGTAGATCTTCTTTTCTTGGTCTGCGAAGGCAAGCAGCATTACTGCTGGATCAAGAGCCTTTCACGACTCCTAGGCTCTCAAATTTCAGAGCATGGCCATGAGCTCTTCTTCTGCCGCAGATGCCTCTCCCACTTCTCCAGACAGGATCTCCTTGACGATCACTTGGAATATTGCAGTCAGAAGGATGCCATCAGGATCGAGATGCCGGAGGAAGGATCTGCCATAGCCTTTCACAACCACAAGAAGCAGATGAGAGTCCCATTCGCGATCTATGCGGACTTTGAATGCTTCACGGAGAAGATCGATACTTGCCAGCCCGATCCGACCAAGTCCTACACGAAGCAGTATCAGCAGCACCGACCATCAGGTTTCTGCTATCGCGTGAAGTATGCCCACGGCGACTACAAGGAATCGGTCGTCTACTGCGGGGAAGATGCGGCTAAGAAATTCGTCCAGTGCATCGAAAAGGAAGTGCAGACGATCAGCAAGATATGCAAGGAGAAGAAGTCGATGGTGATGAGCGACGAGGATAAGGAGGGCTTCGAAGCAAGCACGCACTGCCACATTTGCGGGGGTGAATTGGAAGGGGATAAGGTCCGGGATCATGACCATCTCACCGGGAAGTATCGGGGCGCGGCACACAACCAATGCAATCTAGATTTTCAGCTTCCGAAGCACGTGCCCATCCTCTTGCACAATCTGAGTGGGTACGATGCTCATCTTTTCGTGAAGGAATTCAAGGGAGGGAAGATCACCTGCATCCCCAATACGGACGAAAAATATATCAGCTTCTCAAAGCAGCTAGACGATGGTCTGGAAATGAGATTCATCGACTCGTGCAGATTCATGCTCAGCTCCCTCGAAAATCTGGCAAAGAATCTCACACCCGATAAATTCAAGGCGGTTAGGGAATGCTTTGGCGACAGATATGAGCTGATGATTAGGAAGGGGGTCTATCCCTACGATTACGCCGATGGGCCTGCCAAGCTTGAGGAGACCCAGCTCCCACCCAAGGAAGCTTTCTTCAGCACGCTCACCGGTGAGCATATCAGTGATGAGGACTATGCGCACGCTCAGAAGGTCTGGGAGGCCTTCGAGTGCAAGACCCTGAGAGATTATCACAATCTCTACCTAGAATCTGACGTGGCCATACTGGAGGATATCTTCGAGGATTTCAGGGATATCTGCATGGGAAACTATGGGCTCGATCCTGCCCACTACTTCACATCCCCAGGGCTAGCCTACGATGCCGCCCTCAAAACCACCGGCGTCAGATTGGAGCTGCTCTCCGATCCAGACATGCTCCTGATGTTCGAGAGGGCAACCAGAGGGGGCGTCGCCATGATCTCCCATCGCCACGGCAAGGCTAATAATCCCTACATGACCGACTACGATAGCTCCCAACCCACCAAATATCTCACCTACCTCGACGCCAACAATCTCTACGGTTGGGCGATGGCACAGCCCCTTCCCACGGGAGACTTCGAGTGGATGGAGCCGGAGGAGATCGAGAAGGTCTTGGAGTATCCTGACGATCACGAGTACGGAGCCATGGTGGAATGCGATCTGGAATATCCGCAAGATCTTCACGACGCCCACAATGACTATCCCCTCGCACCGGAGAACGTGGAGATCGCCAAAGTCCGCAAGCTCGTGCCTCATCTGGGCAAGCGTGAAAAATATACCCTCCACTATCGAAATCTCAAGATGTATCTGGAGAGGGGAATGAAGCTTACCAAAGTCCATCGCATCATCAGATTCAGCCAATCTCCATGGCTCAAGAAATATATCGACCTAAATACCAATCTCCGCGCCAAGGCCAAGACCGACTCCGAGAAGGACTTCTTCAAGCTGATGAATAATTCGGTCTTCGGCAAGACGATGGAGAATATCCGAAAGCGCGTCGACGTCAGGCTAGTCACAACCGAAAAGCAGGCCCTGAAGCTGGTGGCCAAGCCCAACTTCGATCGTCGAGTCGTCTTCACCGAGAATCTAGCAGCCGTCCATATGAAGAAGACCAAGCTCAAGTTCGATAAGCCCGTCTACCTAGGAGCGTGCATCTTGGATATCTCGAAGCTCCTGATGTACGACTTCCACTACGGATTCGTGAGAAAGACGTACGGCGATAAGGCCCGGCTGCTCTTCACCGACACAGACAGCTTAGCCTACGAAATTCAGACCGCCGACTTCTACAAGGATATCGCACCACACGTCCAGGAAAAATTCGATACGTCCAACTATCCGGCCGTGCATCCCTCCGACATCCCCACTGGCGTGAATAAGAAGATCATCGGAAAATTCAAGGACGAGTGCGGCGGCAAGACCATGACCGAATTCGTGGGGCTCCGGGCAAAACTATACGCCTTCAAGATGGACGACGGTAAGGCTACGAAGAAGGCGAAGGGAGTCACCAAGAGCGTCATCAAGCGCAGCATCGCCTTCGAGGACTACAAGCGCTGCCTCGACACCCAGCAGGAGATCCATCGCCCGATGAATATCATCCGGAGCCATCTCCACCAGATCTACACGGAGCAGATCAACAAGATCGCTCTCTCCGCCAAAGATGACAAGCGCCACATCCTCCCCGATGGCATCAGCACCCTCGCTCACGGACACTATCGAATCACTCACGGCAGCAAGTGAGCTGAGGCACCTCCCCTCCCCTCCGCATTTAGCAGGCTCTGACGGGTGCGGATGCCCATCCCACACTTAGCAGGCTCTGACGGGTGCGGATGCCCATCCCTCCTCATCTGCATTTGGCATATCTAGATAAATGAGCAGCATACGCGTGCACGGCTTCCTCCTCCCCCACAAGCCCCTCTCCAACGTAGAGCTTGAGGAAGCCGCCTCAGCCCTAGGCATCCCTCGATTCAGAGGAATATTCATGCGCGATGCCTTGCCTCCCAGCCCCCAGCCCATCGAATGTGGTATCCTGAATCACGACGATAGCGATGGCCCCGGCACGCACTGGACGTGCTGGCATAAGCGCGAAGGACAAAAAGTATACTTCGATCCTTACGGCCTGCCTCCGCCCGACGAGATGATCGACTATCTGCGGCCGGAGATTCGATATAATACTGATGAGCTCCAGCGGCGCGGCGACGTGGTCTGCGGACACTTTTGCCTGCACGTCCTGAAGCTCTTATCGGAAGGTTGGACGCTCGAGGAGGTGATCTTCGGACTATAGATAAATGGATAAGTTTGGATCTCACTCGAGGAAGCGCATGCCCATCTGGCGGATGCTCCAGGATCTCGATATGAATGATCATCGCATCACCAGCTTGGGGTTGCCCCAGGACAGCTCGGACGCCGTGACGAAGCGCTGGGTCAACCAGGAATTGAAAGATGGTCAGAATGATATCGATGAGCTTGAGGCAGAGGTCGAAAAAGTCTGGAAAGCTTTCGAGGAAAAGGAGAAACGCTTGGAGGACATCGAGAAAGAAGTGGCTAAGTGCTTACCCATGGTGGGCGGCGCGATGAATGGTAATATAGATATGCGGGGCCACTCGATCTTGAATCTCCCAGTGCCGGAGGAGGCGGATGAGCCGGTGACCAAAGGATGGTATGCGAAGAATTGGCAGGATCTCGTCATGAATATCACCAGTAGGATGAACGATCTCGAGCTGAAGAATAAGGGAAGTAGGTCACGGCGTGAGCTAGATGCCGTATCTGAGGAGGAAACATACATTGATAGGGTTAAGGAGCTACTTGGATAATCTAAGCAGCCTTTCCCGTCCTGACCGAGAGGACGAGAAAGCTTGATACTATTGCCAGTCGGACTCCTTGACCCAGGAATTGAAGGTTTTGGGATATCCTCTCCACTTGACGCGGATTTCTTTCTCCCCATTCCGGATGCGTCGGCTCAAGATTTTCTCGATGCGAAAGATATCCTGGTCGGTGCGCTGGAGCTCGGGCTCGTAAAAGGATCCCTGGATTTCCTCACCCTTGTAGTCTTTGAGACGATAGGTGGGCGGCTGCGTCGCTAGGGCCTGGGCGATGGTAAAGATCTCCTCCGTCCAGCGCGGAGTATATCCCTTCTCGAAGATGCCCTTCTTCTTTGTGATTCGGACCTGATCGCCGACTTTGAATCGCTGAGACTGCATGGGCGGAAGGTCTCCGTAGAGATTCCAGAAGACTTTGGCCTCATGCTCTTTCTGGCTGGCGGCGGTGGGGGTCATCTTGATGGATCGATGCTTGGAGGTATTATACTGCCGGACGAGATCGTCCAAGACGGGAAGGTAGGAGCGCGTGGAATTGGCCGAAAAATATTTGAACATCTTCTCCTTCATGGTGCGATTCCAGCGCTCCACGACGCTCGATTTCTCTTCGTTCTCTGTGGAGTAAAGATCGACGTCGTGCTTCCGGAGCAGATCCTTCACCTCGCGATTATAAAATTCCGTGCCCTTATCGGTCCATAGCTTCTCGGGCGTGCGATCCTTGAAGACGGTCTGGAAGGCATCTCGCACCGTGGTGCCTTTCTTATCCTTGAGTGGCACCAACCAGCCGTATTTGGAGAAGACGTCGATGATGCTCAAGAGGTATTTGAAGCCTCGGTTATCGCGAGAGAAGGCGCTCATATCTACGAGATCGACAGCCCAGGTATCATCCACCCCACCTACCACCACGCGGCGCTTCTGAAATTTGCGCCGGACTGGCTTGTGCAGCTCTTCGGCTAGCTCATCCGACCATCGGACTTTTTTTTTCCCCCCACGCCCAGCCCAAATCGTGCTTTGGTGCCGATGATGGGTCTAACGATGCCACGCTCGAGGCGCTCGCGCGCGGTGGGATTGGGGATGGCATCGAGGGAGGCTAGCATCGTCTTATCGCAGATCGAATTGCGTGCGGCCGTATCCTTGTGCTTGGCATAGCAAAGATCGTGCCGATAGGCTGCCTCATCGACTCGATTGATGGGTCTCGACCAAGATTTGGGCGTGCCGTCGGCATTGAGTCGTTGGCTGAGTCTGGTCCCCGGACCGGTGAAATTATGCCCCGGCAGATGCATCTCGACGGGCAGCCGATTGATCATCTTATTCACGAGCCCGGCGCCCTCCTCCGTCTTGATGAATTGCGACTTTCGCGCACCGCACTCGACGCAGGTTCCCACCTTTCGCCGCCGCCGTCCGTCATCGCTCGTGATCACGGCGCGATTATTCGTCTCCGTCTTCTTCTTGCACTTCAAGCAATACATTCCCATTTTATATAGATAAATGGACGTTGAAGACCTTACCTATGATGAGCCTGCCACGAGTCGTCGGCATAATCACTTTCTCCTCCCGCAGCGATCCATCCGAGGTCTGATCATCGGGAAGTCGGACTGCGGCAAGACGACTCTGCTGAATAACCTCCTCCTGCGCGATGGATGGCTCGACTACGATCGACTCTACGTCTTCGGAAAATCACTCCACCAGCCCATCTATCAGCTGCTGCGACAGGCGTTGGGGAAAGGATTTTCGAAAGACGATATCCGCGACCTTCTCTCCATCAAGGATCGCTACCCCCACTCTCTAGTCGACGTGGTGCAGGCGATGAGGCCGTCGCCCAAGCCTAGCGGTATCGAACCCTTCTTCTTCGAGGAGGCGAGCGACGTGCCCGATCCTCGAGAGCTCGACCCCACCCGCAAAAATCTCATGGTCTTCGATGACTTGATGCTGAGCAAGCAGAGCAAGTGTGAAGACTACTACGTGCGCGGTCGTCATAATAACGTTGACTGCTTCTACCTCTGCCAAAATTACTTCAAGCTCCCGCGGCAATCGATCCGGGAGAATGCCAATTTCATCTGCCTCTTCGAGCAGGATGCCAAGAATCGCGATCATATCCGCCGGGATCATTGCGGCGATCTCACCCCGGCTGAATTCGATGCCCTATGCGACTATTGCTGGGTGAAGCCTCGCGGATTCATGACCATCGATCTCACGAGCCCCAAGACGAATGGGAAATATCGATGCAATCTAGATGATTTCTATCGAGTATAAGATAAAGAATGGATTACTTGAAGGAATTTTTCCTTGAGAATCAACGAGACTTGGATCGGGAGTCCCCACTACCACCCCCTAAATGCAAGCACCAGTGGGAGCGTGTGCTTATCAACCATGAGATCCCAGGCTATAGCTGCAGTCGATGCGGTGCTGAAAGATATGCTAGCCGCCTCGATGATCAGGATTTCGAAGGAAGGACCTATAATTCCCACTCCAACCGCAAACCTAAGCCAGCGCCCAGACCCCCGTGCTGCATCAAGACCGTCCGCGGCCATCAGTGCACGTATCCCTCCATATCGGGCAGTGATAAGTGCAAGAGGCATTCAAAGCTTTTCCCCAAGGTATGCTATCGGTGTGGAGCTAAGATTGCCCGCGGTAAGGCTTTGCATAATATCCACGAGGAGGCTATATACGTACCCAAATTTATCACTCTCTGGTCAGGCGTAAAAGCGAGGATGGCGGGGGAGTACGATCTCCTCAAAGGCGTGAAGAGGATCGGTCGTGAGCCTTTCTGCTCCTCCAAATGCATAGAGAGTGCGTAGGAGGGGTAAATCCACGGTTTTTGCATCCCGCTGAGGTAGGAGGCAAAAAGCATGGGAGATGGCTTGAACGCTATGGGACGATCGTTCCAACGCTATGGGGCGTTCGATCCATCGCTTAGGGGCGTTCGTTCCAACGCTATGGGGCGTTCGATCCATCGCTTGGGGGCGTTGGGCGATGCTATAAATAAAATGACGTTTATCAAGATCACCGATCCCAAGCAGCGTGAGGCGCTTGCTAGGGACTTGCATGAGACCAAGCGCAGCATCCAGGCTAGCGATATGCAGCGTCGCCTAGATAATATCGGACTCAGCCGCGATCTCTCCAAGATATTCAAGCCCGTGGTCGAGACGCAAAAGGAGACTGCCTCCCAGATCACCAAAAAGATCGAAGATATCCCACTCGCTCTGCCCGCCCCGGTGCCTGCCCTTCCTCCTCCTCTCCCTGCCGCCGAGGGTGACGACGACCCACTTGCCATCGAGCAAGCTTTGAAAACCAACCTCGGTCCGCGAGCCACCCACTATCTTCAGCTCAGTATGACTCCCCAGGCCGACCATACCTTTGGATTGCGAGTGGAAGACGGTGGCATCATGATCGGGAGTCTGCCCGTCACCTTCGATGGAGACGATATCCTCGTCGATGGCGAGCGCTATGAGGGCACTCCCGGCCTGTGGGAGCTCATGGTCCTGAAGCATCCCAAAGATTTCGAGGTGGAGGACTTGCATACCTATGGCGAAATCCTGCGAGCATCCAATGCCATGTATCAAGGCAATTCTTCGCTCTCGCAGACTCCCAAGGCCAGCAAAAGTCGGAAATGGAAGGAGATCGTCTCGTACATCTATAAGCAAGATAAGTATGGGAGTGGGGTATCGACCGTCTTCCTCCCCACGTGCTTCGACCAATTGCTGGATCGCCTCGATCTTTGCGCTGCCGCCTACCAGGCTGGAAATAATGGGGTGCGGAACGAAATCGTGGCCATCCTCGATGCCATGAGGAAGTCCGGTCATATCAGCAGGAGTGAGTACGAGAAGCTGCATCGGAAGCTCCTCTAAATAAATTTACGATGCCTTTAGTAGTGAATCACGGATATCGTCGAAAGTATGCCGTCGGCGGAAAAGGTCTTTTCGATACGATCGCCAGTCTGGCCGGACGGGTGCTTTCCTCCTCTGCCGCCAAGACGTTGGGAAGCAAGGCCGTGAGCGCCGCCTCCAATGCTGCCCTGAAAGGTGTGGAGAAAGGTGCGAGCAAGGCGGTGGACCACGTCGTCAATCGAGTGACCCGCAAAAAGAAGCCTCGAGCACCACCCACCAAGAGAACCCCACAGCAGCAGACCCGTCTCAATAATCTCATCTCGGGCGGGGGCATCGCCACCATCCACGACTTCGTCCAGCGCTATAGATAAATATATGATGGCCGATATGCTCTCTATCACCGAAGGACTGACTTTCGATGAAAGTCTCCAGGAATATCAGGTTCACGAATACGAACCTCAAGCCGGAGCGCAGCTGAATAATGCCGGCGCAGAGATACGCATCAATATCGAGACTCAGGATCTCTTCCTTCATCCCTCCGAAAGCTATCTCTTGATCGAAGGTCGACTTCAGAAGAATGATGGCACTGCGTATGGCGACGGCGATCTGGTATCGCTCGTCCATAACGGTGTTATGTATCTTTTTCGCAGCATCAGCTACCGACTCTCCGGCCAGCAGATCGAGCATCTCAACGATCCGGGTATCGCAACCACCATGCTAGGGATGCTGACGTATCCCGACGACTTTTCCAAATCGCAAGGCCTCAACCAGCTATGGTTCAAGGACTCCACGGCCGATGCTGAGGCAGATAACGTCGGATTCGCGGCACGCCACGGATATATCATCACCAAGCCAACCAATAAGGGATCCTTTTCCTTCTCCATCCCCCTCAAGCACGTCTTTGGCTTTGCCGAGGACTACGATAAGATCGTCTACGGATTCAAGCACGAGCTCTCCATGGTGCGCGATTCGGATGCTAATGCTATCCTCCGAGCCGCCGCCGTCAACGACGTGGCCAAGATAGTCTTGAGCAAGATTTCCTGGTTCGTCCCCCACGTCATCCCGTCCGACGAAAAGAAGCTGCGGCTCTATAAGACCATCCAGGGCAAGACCAAGATCGATTGCGGATTTCGCATGAGGCAGTGCGACTCCATAGCCGTGCCCCAGACTTCGCAATTTCACTGGCGCCTAGCTGCTAAAAGCGGGCGAGAAAAACCTCGATGGATCATCGTCGCCTTCCAAACGGATAGGAGCAACGATCAGCTGCATAATGCCGCCGTCTTCGACCACTGCCGATTGCGAAATATCCACGTGACCCTCAATGCGGAGCGCTATCCCGCCGTGGATTTCAATGCCGACTTCACCCAATGCAGGGTCGCCAGGGTCTATAAGGAGGCTGCCGAATTCCGTAAGAAATTCCATAGCATGGAAAGTCTGCTCAGCAATGGTGGCATCAATCCCTCCGACTTCATCGATCTCTATCCCCTATTCGTCATCGACGTGAGCCATCAGTCCGAGCGGCTGAAAGAGTCGACGGTGGATATCCAGATCCGTGCCGATTTCGAGCGCAACGTCCCTGCCAATACTCAAGCCTTCGCCCTGGTCATTTCCGACCGAATCCTCCAATTCGAATCCGACGGCCAGAAGATGAGCGTCGTCTTCTGAGGAGGCTTAGATAAATGGATACTTCACTTTTGCGGAAAATCGCCACCAATACCGAGCCCAAGCATGGGTTTTCCTTCATCGTCTCCGGAAACGATAGTCAGATCTTGACTCGCTTCAATCCGCCCCTCCAGCTGCGCGAGGAGAAATCTTACGAGATGGCCCTCGTGAATCTGGAGACCTACTACTCCATCCCCAATATTCATGCGGGAAATAATTCCTTCCGCTATTCTCCCGATGACGGAGCTAGCTGGTTTCCCGTCGGACTGAGCACTGGCTCCTATGGAATCGACGATATCAATGATGAGATCCAACGACAATTGCGGCTCAATAAGCATAAGGCTAAGATCCTTCTCGATGCCAATCGCGCAACGCTGAGAGCGACCCTCACTCTTGCCAGAAATTATCAAGTGGATTTCAACGTGCCCAATAGCATCAGTGCGGTGCTTGGATTCGAGCGTCGGACGTATGCCTACGATCGAAGCACTAATGGCTACACGGAAGGCGAGAACATCGTCAATATCATCAGTATCAATAGCATCCTGGTGAATAGCGATATCATCCACGGAAGCTATGTCAACGGCACGCAGCAGTCCACAATCTATAGCTTCTTTCCCGCCGTCGATCCCGGCATGAAGATCATCCAGACTCCTAAGAATCTTGTCTACTTACCGGTGACTCTGAGAACCATCGATCGCATGCAGACGTATCTAACCGATCAAGACGCTCGCCCCATCGATCTGCGAGGAGAAAATCTCACCATCCGCTTCCATCTGCGTGAGGTATAAATAAATGGATTATCAAGAGTATGGTTTGAACTTGACGAAAGGTCAGGCAGAGAAGATCCAGCGTGCGGCAAAGAACGGTTGCCCCGTGAGCGTCCGATTGTCGCATGCCAACCTATCCGGCGAGCATAAGGTGCTTCTCACTCGCCGCCAGATCCAGCGCATCGCCAAGATATTGCAGAGTGGTAAGGGTGGTATGGTCTTGGAGATGAGTCCGAAGCAGGTGAGACATAACGTGCAGAAAGAAGGTGGATTCCTTCCCATGCTCGCAGGTCTCGCCTCTGCTGCGCTCCCCATGCTAGCCAAAACCGTGCTGCCCGCTTTGGGCGTGGGCGCATTGAGCGGTTTGGGCAGTGCAGCCATCCAAAAGGCCGTGGGATCTGGATTATATCTCAAGAAGGGTGGGAGAGTATGCTGCGTGAAGCCTCAGGGTAGTGGACTATATCTCAGCCCAGGCACTTTGCCCAATACGTACGGCGATGGATTGTACTTGAAGAGCGGACGTCAGATCTACGACGGAAGTGGGCTGATCCTTGGACCTAATAGCCCCTTCAAAAGCATTCCCATCTTGGGCATGCTCCTATAGATATAGATAAATGAGTGATGAAGTGGATGCTACGATCGAGGATTTTCTGGAAGCTGAAATCTGTAAATACGCCCGCCTGCTAAGGATCTATAAGCGACTGGATAAGGCGGTTTCCATCGGACTAGGTGCGTGCTCCGTCGGTAGTCTTTTGCTAACCAGCGGCACCATGGGATCCGCTTTGACTGGTGTAGGCATCCCTGCCTCTCTCCCATTGGGTTCCCTCGCCTGCCTTAGTGCCATCTTGACGCTTGTGCTCTCAGTGACCTCCAAGCGCATCACCAAGAAGGTGAACAAGCATCGTGATACCTTACGATTGGCGAGATCTTATCAGTCCCAGGCCCCCACCCCAGTCATCTGCCTGAAGAATTACTACGATGAAAAAGATCAGTTGCGAAAACCTCCCACCACCACTTTTAGTGAAGACCTTACTACGCATGCGCCGTAGGGAGGATTCTTCCAACGCGCGCCTCGCTCGGCTACGCCTCGCTCACCCCGCTTATTCCAGAATCCTCCGAATCAAAGTTTCAAGTGACAAAAAAAAATTTCCCAATCCAGTTATTTGGATTGAGAAATTTCGAACCCCTACCCCCAGATTTTTTTTTACTTCCTCACCAGATCGTACGAGAGATATTGCTGGTTAGATTTTTTGCTGACCTTGAATCCCGTGCTCCGGACGTAAGCTCCTTGCAAGGAGCCCTTCTCTTTGTTGAGCGTGGGGCATGCCCATACCCTGGTGGTTTCTCCTTCTCGATCCTTCAGGGTGAGGATTTTGCTTTTGCCGAATTTCCCATCCACTTCTACAACCTCCAAGATTTTATAGATCACCCCCGTGGGTAAGTCCTTCCATTTGAGTGCTTCCTGATTCTGGTCCTGCACCTTCTCCTGGAAAGCGTCTTCGCTGATAAAGTCGTCACCCCCATCTTGGGAGATTTCGACGAATCCATTATGTATGAAAGACATAATTCTTGTATTTACCCTATGCTCAATAGGAATACCGTCCGTTTGCATTTGGCCGTCGGGGTTGGGGATTTTATGCAGGATTTCTGCATGTGCGGCAGAATCGGCCTTTTGACACTACTAGTGAATGATTTTTAAGATTACCAGAAAGGTTAAATATTAGTTAAAAGTAAATGATCTTTTAAGATTTAACCCGCAGCCGAACAAGTTTATTAAGTGTGCACATATAAATAGTTAAATTTCTTTTGGCAAGTGTTTTTAATTATGTCTTATTTTACTGAAGGGAATGTTTTGACACTGTTCTTTTTCTAATTTTATACAATAATTCAAATATTTTGAATCTCTTTTTTATTTTGAATTTATCTCCTACACGTCAACTATACGCATTAAAGTTGCCTTAAAACTCCAGACTGTGCGTATTACTGTAAAGTAAAGACTACAAGTTTCAAGCACATCACCTTCTTATAAGGTTAATTAAGTATATTTAAATTCTTTGAGGGGGGACTTTCTCACTAATGAGACAGCCCAGTACCTATTTTTACCCATGTGAGATATCCTTGTCTTTCCCGTGGGTGAGATAAGAATTTCACGCTTGTTTTCCCGCAAAATTTCGCGGTTCCGACAATCGTGATTATTTACTGTTTGCGCGATATTTAACAAATAGTTTGAGTTTTTATTAGTCTTACCTATTCCATATTGTCCACATCGTTTTATATTTAAAGGTTTCACTCGTCGGTGGCTTGAATTATTCAAAATACATCCAATACAGATCACACACAAAATACTTTCATGGGGAGATAACTCCGTTTGTTTACGTCGTCTGACACACTTGCTTGAGTAAATATTAGTGAGAAAAAGGATCAAAACACCGGTGTTAAAGTGCAAGACGGAAAAATCTCAGAACCCGCGTGAAAGATTTCCATTGTTCTCCAACTCGGCAGAGCCTCGTTGGAGACCAGAAATCTTTCCCTTAAGTGTCTGAGATTTTTCCGTCTTGCCCTTTCACCGGTGTTGGATCCTTATATTCTTTTTGGTCGGTCTTGTAGAAACAGCTGAAATAAATTTTATATTATATTTGACTTTTTTAGTAATTTAAACTTTTTTTAGAAATAAAACGCAAAAACTGAAAACTGAAAGAGTAGTTCATGTTACAAGCTTAAAGACAATTGTTCACATTTTTTTTCATCATCTTTTTAAACTTTTAAAAATCTTCTCTGAAACTACAGGATCAATTTCAGCCAAACTTAGGCTGAAAGATCCTTAGGGTGTCTAGTATAAATTTTATGTTTTATTTTCTTGTCTCTCGAGAAACATCATGGCTGCCATGGCTAAAAATAGAAGATAGGTGAAAAATGCACTTTTTGGCTCATATCTCGGCAAAAACTAAAGGATTTTGAGCAAAACTGACAAAAAATAAAAATGTTTATGAGGTTAAGATCTACCTGCCATGAACTTTTCAGACGAATCGGTCAACCCATTTTCGGGTTACTGCCCCTGAATTGTTAATTTTACTGAAATTTTGCAGTTTAAAGTTACTAACTTGAATATTTTTATAGACAGACAAACTGTAAATAGCAAAAAATGTTTAGCAAAGTAAAATCTACAAATAAGTCAAATGAGCAAAATCGTCTGTTGACCCCTTATAGGAGTTTTTGCCCTTGAAAGATTATTTACATGTAAAGAGTAATTATCAGTTAAAATAATGGTCTGACATATTGCCACAGATGTTTAGAGTATAACTTAAAATAAATTAAATGGTAGCTGTACAAGTAAAATGGAGGGTCAAGGTCATTGAAAAAGACCCTAGCAACCATATATATTTGGGTTAAGGACCTTATAATTTACCTGTACAAGTAAAAAAGAAAGGTCAAAAGTCTAAGTCATTGAAAAAGTCCCTAGCAACCATATATATTGATTCAGGACCCTATAATAGAGCTGTAGATTTAAAAAATGTGGGTCAATATCACTGAAAAAATCCATAGCAACTGATGGAAAATTTCTAGCAACCAGGCAATTTGGGTTCAGGACCCTACAATTTACCTTTTCAAGTCAAAATGGAAGATCATGAAAAAGCCCATCGAAACCAATGAAAATGTCCAAAGCAACCATATATATTTGGGTTCAGGATTCTATATTTTACCTGTACAAGTCAATATTAAGGCGAATATGCGACGGTATACATTAAATAGCAAAAATAATCATTGATGCAAGATCTGCACAAAAATAAAGGGTGAGCGATTCAGGGTTTTGAGAGCCTCTTGTTCTTATTTTCACAGTCGGGGTTTCGTGATTAGTTCTATTTCTCATTGTTTGTAAGTAATAGTTTGTATAATCCTAGCAAGGCGGTATATGTCACCTAACCTGACCGTATTTTTATGGTCGAGTGATTTATGTCAATATTTCGTCATTAGGTCCGTTTCTCACTATTTAGTTCATACGTTCCTCATCAGGTACATTTGTATTAATTTGTGGCAGTTTGGCAAATGTCACCTGACTTAGATCTCATTTTCATTTAACCTTCAGCGGAAAGTGTCAATATATCACGATACAAACATAGTCATTAAGCAGGCCAGACATTTTCGTGTTTCAGCTCTTGTTTTTTCAAGAGAGTTGCGGACTAGAGATGGTCACCCTGCAATCAATCTGGTGCTTCATATGGTTAAGTCAAATCTGCTGGTAAACTATTAGAAAACAGAAATTGTGTCTCGGATGCCCCATCCTCCTGAACAAAGAATATTCACATCTATTATTTATGATTGGAAATCATTTGAGAAATATTTTGGATAAATCAAAGTTTCACATTATATATATCCTGCTTATATTATATTGGTATCCCAAGAAAAATAACGAATTCACAGTTATTGAGGGTTGAATTCAATGGAGTCACTCAAGCATAAAGTGTAGGTCATAACATGCTAAGTTTCATTGTACTATATAATATGATAGTGAAATTACATTAATATAGGGGCCTCGGTGGTCGAGTGGTCTAGGTAGTTCGTCATGACTACTAAAGATCACTAG
Organism: Mytilisepta virgata; assembly: GCA_028015205.1. Classification (NCBI taxonomy): domain Eukaryota; kingdom Metazoa; phylum Mollusca; class Bivalvia; order Mytilida; family Mytilidae; genus Mytilisepta; species Mytilisepta virgata. Next base: position 47,671,953 of record CM051521.1, on the reverse strand, counting down.
CCTGTCAACGCTGAGGTTGTGAGTTCGAATCTCACCGGTGGCGGGGTGTGTTCGACTCCAATCTTAATTGACAAGGATTGCCAATTTTCCTTCCGAAGGTCGGTGGTTTTCTCCGGGTAGTCCGGCTTCCTCCACCAATAAAAACTGGCCGCCGCGTAATAGCCAAATGTGATGAAAACGGCATAAAACCCCAAATAAAAAACATTAATGTATTACCATAGGCTCCAAAAAAAAAAAAATACACATAAAGGCAAAAATTTAACCGATTCACCAAAGCATAGTCATGGTGACTCAAATGTTTCTGTTTTTGTTGTTTTACTATATGAGATGAATGAAGTGGCGTAATATCACTGATATATCTCAATAGGTGTTTGAAAAATGAAACTTAACGCAAAACTTACTCGAGTCAATCAAGTATGAAATGTAGGTCATAAATGAGCCAATTTTTGGAGAAAACCATTATATAATGTAGGAAGATTATAGTGATCAAGTATCTTTAATATAACACCATACGATGTGAAATCAAATGCAAAACTTTGTAAGAATCTCCCATGCGTTAAATTTAGGTCATAGTGACCCAAATGTTATTGAAATGTGTTTAATGTTAAAAGATGATTGATATATCTCATTGGGTTTCTGAGAAATGGACCTAAAATAAAAAACTTCACCAAACCAGACGGACTTGTGTTTGGTGCTGCAAAACTAGGGCACTAGCCTTGTAAAAGGCCTAGGTGTGTGCCATACTTAGAAGACAGATGAGATCCAGCGGACTGACAATAATTTCGCATGTACATCATTTTGAAGTTACTTAGTACATACATCTAATAGACATGTTATCGAATCTTCGACCGCTTTGCGGAACATGAACTTTCCGTGCATAATTGTTAAGACTATCTAATTACCTGGTCATATAGTTCAGTAGAACTTTGGGTAGCCAAACTGGTTAAAGTCGAGGGAGGTAGTCAATAGATATAGACAACGCCTGATACAAAGGATTATTTTCAACTGAGGACATGAAGACAATTCGAAGTATTATTTTTATTGGGTGTTTTGTAGGTGTTCATTCAGCATCTTTGTGGTGAGTAATAAAATTTTAAGTAGAAATGGCCAGGACTTTAAATTTTTTCTTTGCGATGTTGTCTGATATTTGTCCGTTTATACCACAAAAATTCAGAAAATTTTGTCGCCTCACTCATCCAAACTTTGGATTAGTTCGATTATCAGAAAAAATATGACATGGGAAATACGTTTTCGGGAGGGAGACCTGTATTAAAATAATATGTATTACTATTATTTCTTGTCATATGGGGTAGTGTGTTCATTCCTTTTTTTTTGGTCTTTTTTTTTTTGTTTAGAAAATAATTTAAAATTTAATTGATTAATTTGCAAATTCTCAGAAGAGGTTCAATTTCAGCATAATTATATGTAATGTGAAAAAAGAATCATATCTATAACTCAGGAGTAAATTTTACAGAGTAAATAAAGTGCATGTCCAAATGTGACTATATATGTCCCCTTTATGTATATGTTCAGGCAATGTATTATGTGAGCTAGCTTCTTTCATTCAAAGATGTAAAGAGTATAAATAATGCATTACAAAGTGACATAAATATTATTCAGTATTTGTGTACCAACAATGATATGAAACTTAATCCTCACATAACTAAGTGTATGATTATTAGCTGTAGACAGAAACTTACAACGTTACCCGAAATGTGCATTAAAATAGATGGAAATTATATCGAAAATGTTCATTCACAAAAACTATTAGGTGTTGATATTGACGAAAATCTTAACTGGGATATTCAAGTTGATCGAATATGTAAAATTATTTCCTCAAAAGTTTCACTTTTACAAAAGAGTAAAGATCACTTACCTATTCATGTAAGACAATGATATTATAATTAATACATTTTGCCTTACATTGATTATTGTAACTCTGTTTAAGATGATATTTCACAGAAAGACGCAGATAGAATTACCAAACTTAAAAAAAAGAGCTGCACGCATTTTTCTTGATTGTGATATTTTAACACCGTCTGATTTTATGAATGTTACCATTTACAAAGTACAATTTCAAAAGTCTATTTTAATGTACAAAGTTGCACATGGTTTAGTTCCGGAATACATGATTCTACAAACAAGAAATGGTGAACATGTTCGATATAATTTGAGATCTGTTTCTCATAATAATTTATTTTTACCTAAACCTAATACGAATTTTCTAAAGAAATCGTTTCAGTTTTCTGCCCACAAAATATGGAACGAGTTACCTTATAGTCTTAAAAATTGTGCTAATATAAATTTGTTTAAAACAAACAGTTTTGAACATTTTCTAAAGATGTGATCATTATTGATATATATCTATACTACTAAATCTAAAGACCGTTTTTTTGTTCACCTAATAAACGTATAACCGAAGAAAGCTACAAGTCAAACTTATATAAGGGTATATATACTTGATAGGGTATACTGAAAATTTTACCCTTTTACATCAATTACTGTTTGAAACAATAAACAATTAGACAAATTAATAAGTTCCGGAACTATCCGATGCGATTTCCTTTTAGTCATGTCATTATATTTCCGGTCTAATGTAAGCAGTTTAACATGTTAAAGAACAAAGAAACAAAGTACTTGCCCCATTATACACTAATCGTGCTGTACCGAACTTGAAACAAACTACTCCCGGCCCCGATATTTATACACTGTACATGTACTCCCTGTCATGTAAAAACGTTGTTGAGGGCATACGATACAGTAATGATCCCACGATTAGAATTTTGAAATTTTGAATGAAGGTCAATTTCAATGTACACGTTTGGAATATGCAGAGAAATTTATTCCTTCATGATTTACTTTTCGAGATATTTCCGGTTGAAATTTTCAAATTTCGTGTAAAAAGATAAAATTTCATATTTTAATACTTTTCGAAAAATTCACAGAACTTTCAAACGGCAAGAGATATTTTCATACAGTTTTTTGCAATTTGTTCTTAAGTATATAAGTCTGCCGTTGCGAAAACAACACGCACATTTTGGATAAACTATTTGACACTTATTGGCATGCAGGGGTTAAAGCTAACTATACACGTGACTGACGGGTTTTTTCCTAGTATATTTATATATATGAACATTATTTGATAATTTACATTGTAATATGCATGTGTATATTATAATATATACTGTACTTATTGTTTCTCTGAGGGTCTCAATGAAAATTAGACTTGCTCTAATTGAGCCACCCTCTTTAAATAAAGAATTTATTATTATTGTTATTATTATTATTATTCCATTGATTCATTCTTTTTAACTTATAGCACAGACCACAATGTTGAACTCGTCGGACGTGTGGTTTTTGGCGAGGCTAGAGGAGAATCAGCTATTGGCCAATTAGAAGTAGCATACACAATCGTTAACCGAGTCCACCACAGTGCTTTCCGAAACACCTTGAATGGTGTTGTTTATCAGAAGTATGGATCTCATCATCAGTACAACACCTTAGATTTAGCGTCACATGACCGAGATTGGGCTAGCGCGAACCAGCATCACACAACAGAATATAACAATGCCATTACGGCTGCCAGAGACGCCCTTTGTGGGCATAAGTCAGACCATATGAGTTGTGGTCCAGTATTTTATTGTGCATATGATCCATGTTCAGCAACTAATGGCAATAGATATCATCCTGTGACAGAGAAGAAACAAATTGGACATCACTGGTTTGCATGCATTCGTTGATTTTTAGTTGCTGAAAAACAACACAAAACTTGTTGATATTGTTAACTCATGACGTCGAATTTATTTTCTTATCCTAAATAAATTACTTGTTACGTTTTTCAAGTCTAACATAACATATTAAATTTCTGGAAGCAATTTTGTGCCTTTGTGAAGCCTTTAGTGCTAACCATGGGAATTCCTGGGACATGTACACCCCACTATGTTTATTGTTAACTTAGAGAAGAAGGCCAAATTTTAGAATAGAGAATGGAAACGGGGAAAAAATATGTCAAAGAGACAACAACCCGACCAAAGAACAGAAAACAGCTCAAGGCTACCAATGGGTCTGCAACGCAAAAACAAAATCTCACACATCAAAAATGCATACTAGTTCAGCGAAATGGACGGCGCACTAAACTCCGAAACATACAAATGAACCAAAATTCAAAAATCACACAAGACTAATAAAGGCTAGAGGTTGTATATTTTAAAGCTTAAATAAACTTCATTTAACATCTTTTCTATCTATAATCACGTCCACAAACGTATTGTAATTCAAAGCACCCGGGAGATACATGTTTACAAAACTTCTACAGTTGTTCAGAGGTACAAAATGTATCTTATTTCAGGAGTGACAATGTTCAAAAGGAGTTGCGTAAAACATTTCTAGGCTTGAAACAAATTTCTTTTACAAAATTTGAACAGAAGTTGATAAAATTTGGTTAATTTTGAGCTGTATCCCGTAATTTTATTTACCACATATGACATAATCTAAATAACAGTTGATATACAAAATAAACCCAACAGAAAAGTAAACAGATGTAATACTGCTTTAAATCTTTTTCTGCAACATTTCTGCAACAATATCACTAAATCTAAACCTAACCTTGCCAAAATAGTTATATCAACATTGAGTATCTATGGCCCTTGTTGTAGATTTATGAAAGGCAGGTTCAAGATAAAGTTTAATTAAGGTTTTAGGAGAGTAAAATTAAAAATAAAGTATAGAAAACACCATCTAATGGACTATGGAAACAGAAATATAAAATAAACATTAAAGCAACGCGCAATTAATCCAACGAAATATTTGGGAAAATCAAAAACAGCAGTTAAAACCAGCACCACAGATACGAAAGATTTAAAAACTTCTACAGGAAAATAAGCAAAACTGATGAATAATGTACAAGGGGGTTTGAGCAGTGGGTTCCAAATAAAGAGTTTTAAAAAGCACGCTGCAGTAAAAATAGAAATGAAATGAGTTAAATCGGTCAATTGGCAATGACACATCAACCTTCAAATAGATTGGTGCAACAAACATTAAAAAACCAATCATATTCCGACAACCAAACATTCACTAGTGAGATAATCATTTTTTTCAACACCGGTCGAGAGACTGTTAAATTGACTGAAAATTAGAAAAATACATTATCTAGCAAGACCTGAACGTACTGACCAATGAATACTCGCTGTTATAAATAATAGCTATGTAAAGTTGCAGTGAAAGTAAAGAAGCTGCTTAGTTACCTTAATAACAGAAAGACCAAAAAAGGCAGAAATCTAACTGGTTTTAATTGTTTAAAATAGACAATGATACTGTATTTACAGCGCACAACTACATTTTACCAGGTAAGCTTTGGAAAGACAAAAAATATCATCAAAACATTGTAAACAATATACTAGTAACCAAATGGGGCAGTAACACCGCAGCCATATTAATGGTAAGGTCAGCTGAAAGATATTTAAAAAGATTAGCATTAAAAAGATTACCATATTTAATTTGCACATACCAAAAAATTTTAATATCAGTTAAAAAGTGAATGATTTTTAAGATTACCAGAAAGTTTAAATATTGGTTAAAAGTAATTGATCTTTTAAGATTTAAACCGAAGCCGAACTAGTTTATTAAGTGTACACATGTAAATTGTTAAATTTCCTTTGGCAAGTGTTTGTAATTATGTCTTCTTTTACTGAAGGGAATGTTTTGACAGTGTTCTTTTTCTAATTTTATACAATAATTAAAATATTTTGAATATCTATTTTATTTTGCATTTATCTCCTACACGTCAACTACACGTATTAAAGTTGCCTTAAAACTCCAGATTGCGCGTATTACTGTAAAGTAAAGACTACAAGTTTCAAGCAAATATCTGACATACAAGGTTAATTAAGTTTCTTTAAATTCTTTGCGAAAATACTTTCTTTTTGGCCGGACTTGTAGAAACAGTTACAATAAATTTTGTAATCATATTTGACTTTTTTAGTAATTTAAACTTTTTTTAGAAATAAAATGCATAAACTGAAAACTGAAAAGCTTAAATTCATAATTTTCAAAATTCGATCCCTGAGCAGTGCTTATGAGACATGGTTTGTTGAGATATCAACATAAACAGTGCATCGAAATTAGTATCACAAAATGTTCACTACCACTAAGGTGATATCTCCATTGCTTGAAAAGTGTCTGTGGACATCACCAGCTCAGATGCTAATATATTACAGTAATGAACATGAGACTAATACTTAAATTAAAACAGTGAAAGTAAATGGGTTATGACATAACATCTATCTAGACTGATTGTTGCAAAACCTTCACATCCCGATGGTCATCTAGGAGTATCAAATGATTTTCGCTCTATCTATTTCGTATTTTCATTGGAAAGTCGATCCCTGCAGGAGTCAGCATGTGTTTCTTTACACTTTTAAGGACGAAAGTTTTTAATCTACTTCCCACACGCCCAAACTTTCAAAAAAATGTAGATACATATTTCCTAATACTACTTTTGATGCACAAGATTTGAAAATTTCGCCGATGTACGACTCATTAGTTGTGCTGAAGGTCCAAATTACTGTACCCAAAGTCATAAACGTTGGAGATAAGATCTAAATACCAAAAGACTAAACGAGAAACGACAAAATGATCTATAGACAGAGCTATACACGGAGGGGGGGGGGGGTATCCGTAGTTGTCACAAAAACTTATAACATTATTTTTTAAGTATCATTTCCGATCCTATCGAAATACTAGCAACGGAGCTAGTAATACTCTAAGGGGTGTGGAATAAACAATATTATTTGAAATATCTTTTATGTAGAATTTACAAATTTTCACAGACGGTATAAATAAAAGTTTTAACTGAAACACTGTCGATTTATACATAAAGACCCTATGTAATTTTTAATTGTGTGGGTTGACAAAATGTGCAAAATTCCAGTAAATTCAAATTATTTAAGTTATTTAAGCTATTCATTGAATTTTGCCAAAATATGACATCTTTAATATGTCATATGGTAAAATTAATTCAACCACAAAAATAAGATAAATATTATCAAAAATATCTATTCGACGAAATAAAACAACAGAAGATATAGCATATTTGTTAGTTTTAGCTTTGGGTGAGAGTTCAGTGCAACTTTTTCAATTTTGGAGTTACAATAACAAAAACGTAATTGTACATACTCAAAACATTTCTACGTAGACCACTCCTTTAATTATTTTTTTTCTTTTATGAACACGACGTAGACATAGTCTTCTTCTTAATGCTACATAAATTATATGTAACACTGAGTTGTCTGTTAAATATCAGTGATATTATCGAAAAACAATTGCTTACAAAAATACTATCTTAGTGCTGACACCAAATGTTTGCTTTCCATTACTCATTGTTCTGATTGAACCAGCTGAATTGACAAGTCAAATATCAAATTTATCACTATTTATCATCACGTTTGTCATGACGAATTTCAATCACCATTATCATCTATGTACGGGTATAAGCCTAGATATGAAGCACAAGTGGGTGTATATGTATTATTTTTAAATGTAGGTGATACTAAAAGTTTGGATAATTAACTGACAGAAAGGACTTTGCTACTTTCTTTTCTGTTTTCTTTTCTCTGTAGTAGCCTCTGTAAAAAATTAGCCTCATATGAAAACAAGAACAGATCAGCCAAAAGCGGCGCACAGTATGTCCCCATTGTAATACCAATCGTCTGTTGAAAACCCTGGCCTCCAAACTCACCAAAAAGGGCTGTCTATGAAAATTCCAGCATGTTAACAATATAAGTCTCAGACATATTTTTGTGTCGCCTGCTTAACGCATGGTCGACATATAGGGATCACTATCTGTCGTCTTGCTCTTGGGTCGTCACACTTTTCTTCTATCCTCAACTACTCGTAAGGAATTTGATGAAACTTTCTCCGTGCATTAACCTTAATACACAGGTGTGCATATATATTTAATTTTTAGAAAATTTCAATTTTTTTTTTGGGTAAAAATTGACATTTTTGAAAAAAAGGGGGGGGGTCAAAACTTCTATCCTCAACTACTCCATAACCGCTCAAAGGAATTTGATGAAACTTTCTCTGTGCATTAACCTTTATGCACAGGTGTGCATATATATTTTATTTTTAAAATTTTTTAAAATTTTTTTGGGTAAAAATTGAAATTTTTGGAAAAAAAGGAGGTTCAAAACTTCTATCCTCAAGTACTCCATAAGGGCTACAGCAATTTGATGAAACTTTCTCTGTGCATTAACTTTAATGCAAAGGTGTGCATATTTATTTCATTTTTAGAAAATTTTAATATCTTTTGTAAAATTGACGTCCGCAGGCGACACATGTCTTCCTTGGAAGACTCACACATTTTTATTAAAATATGTTTTGACCAAATAAACATTACCCTTATCTAAGACCGGACAGAATGCTGAATAGATAAGGACAATCAACATTACCCTTACCTAATACCAGACAGAATGGTAAATAGTTCTTACCTAATACCAGAGAGAATGGTAAATAGTTAAGGACAATCAACATTACCCTTTCCTAATACCAGACAGAATGCTGAATAGATAAGGACAATCAACATTTCCCTTATCTAATACCGGACAGAATGGTAAATAGATAAGGACAATCAACATTACCCTTTCCTAATACCAGACAGAATGGTAAATAGATAAGGACAATCAACATTACCCTTACCTAATACCAGACAGAATGGTAAATAGATAAGGACAATCAACATTACCCTTACCTAATATCAGACAGAATGGTAAATAGATAAGGACAATCAACATTACCCTTACTTAATACCAGACAGAATGGTAAATAGATAAGGACAATCAACATTACCCTTACCTAATACCAGACAGAATGGTAAATAGATAAGGACAATCAACATTACCCTTACCTAATACCAGACAATGATAAATAGATAAGGACAATCAACATTACCCTTACCTAATACCAGACAGAATGGTAAATAGATAAGGACAATCAACATTACCCTTACCTAATACCAGACAGAATGGTAAATAGATAAGGACAATCAACATTACCCTTACCTAATACCAGATAGAATGGTAAGTAGATAAGGACAATCAACATTACCCTTACTTAATACCAGACAGAATGGTAAATAGATAAGGACAATCAACATTACCCTTACATAATACCAGACAGAATGGTAAATAGATAAGGACAATCAACATTACCCTTACCTAATACCAGACAGAATGATAAATAGATAAGGACAATCAAAATTACCCTTACCTAATACCAGACAGAATGGTAAATAGATAAGGACAATCAACATTACCCTTACCTAATACCAGACAATGGTAAATAGATAAGGACAATCAACATTACCCTTACCTAATACCAGACAGAATGGTAAATAGATAAGGACAATCAACATTACCCTTACCTAATACCAGACAGAATGGTAAATAGATAAGGACAATCAACATTACCCTTACCTAATACCAGACAGAATGGTAAATAGATAATGACAATCAACATTACCCTTACTTAATACCAGACAGAATGGTAAATAGATAAGGACAATCAACATTACCCTTACCTAATACCAGACAGAATGGTAAATAGATAAGGACAATCAACATTGCCCTTACCTAATACCAGACAGAATGGTAAATAGATAAGGACAATCAACATTACCCTTACATAATACCAGACAGAATGGTAAATAGATAAGGACAATCAACATTACCCTTACCTAATACCAGACAGAATGGTAAATAGATAAGGACAATCAACATTACCCTTACCTAATACCAGACAGAATGGTAAATAGATAAGGACAATCAACATTACGCTTACCTAATACCAGACAGAATGGTAAATAGATAAGGACAATCAACATTACCCTTACTTAATACCAGACAGAATAGTAAATAGATAAGGACAATCAACATTACCCTTACATAATACCAGACAGAATGGTAAATAGAAAAGGACAATCAACATTACCCTTACTTAATACCAGACAGAATAGTAAATAGATAAGGACAATCAACATTACCCTTACATAATACCAGACAGAATGGTAAATAGAAAAGGACAATCAACATTACCCTTACCTAATACCAGACCAAATGGTAAATAGATAAGGACAATCAACATTACCCTTACCTAATACTAGACAGAATGGTAAATAGATAAGGACAATCAACATTACCCTTACCTAATACCAGACAATGGTAAATAGATAAGGACAATCAACATTACCCTTACCTAATACCAGACAGAATGGTAAATAGATAAGGACCAACAACATTACCCTTACCTAATACCAGACAGAATGGTAAATAGATAAGGACAATCAACATTACCCTTACCTAATACCAGACAGAATGGTAAATAGATAAGGACAATCAACATTACCCTTACCTAATACCAGACAGAATGGTAAATAGATAAGGACAATCAACATTACCCTTACCTAATACCAGACAGAATGGTAAATAGATCAAGACAATCAACATTACCCTTACCTAATACCAGACAGAATGGTAAATAGATAAGGACAATCAACATTACCCTTACCTAATACCAGACAGAATGGTAAATAGATAAGGACAATCAACATTACTCTTACCTAATACCAGACAGAATGGTAAATATATAAGGACAATCAACATTACCCTTACCTAATACCAGACAGAATGGTAAATAGATAAGGACAATCAACATTACCCTTAACTTATACCAGACAGAATGCTGAATAGATAAGGACAATCAACATTACCCTTACATAATACCAGACAGAATGGTAAATAGACAATCATTACCCACGGAAATACATCTGTTTTTTTAATATTTGTCGAAAAAAGAGTATATAAATATGATGTTTATGTAAATTTGATGCTAAATGATTTGTCTAGATTGCTTGTTTACAGTAGTATTTGACAAAGTAAACAAGAACTATATCAAAAGAGAATGGTAAACAAAGAAGTCGTCTCGTACCTAAGACCGTCTTAAAAACATTTTAACTTGGTTCATGAAAGGGTCTCAAGTTACGATATATTATTTACAGTTTATTCATGGGTTAGGAAAATTAAATATGATTCTTTAAATAAGCATCACATAAGGGGCGACTTTCTAAACGAGTGGTTTCGATAGTTCATCCTAATTATTAATGATCACTAGACTGTTGACATTGTTGTTTTGAAGTCTAATCCCGAGTTGTGTGCGATTTCAATCTTATTCCTTGTGTTGTTTTCCTGCCGAAAGTCGGTGTCTCACTCCTGAAATTCCTTCACCAATAAAAACATGTCATAATGATATATAAATCGCCATCTGCACTGAGAATAAAGTATGTTTTCTACCCCAATAAACCTAACAGTAACCCTCAAAAAGTATGAAAACACGTCTCTAAATGTATACTAAGATTATTTTAATATCGTTGAACAGAACTAAGGTAAATATATTATTTTTTCTTAAATGTTTAATTCGAGACATCTTGTCATAGTGTGACATTACATTACTCAGTCATACGCAGATATACGATATCAAAGTTTCATAAGATTTTCTTTTACCAAAAAGGCTAAAATAATTATTGCCACTTCACATTTTCAAGCAAATACTCTCTGTATAATGTCACACAAATTAAAGAACACCTTTACAGTGATGTTCTAATGAGATAATATAAAAACGATGTCCTAATTAGATAATCTTATAATAATTTAAAACCAGTCATATAATATGCCAATTCTTATTTATTAAATTGACTCCTATTTTTTTAATGTTTAAAGCGGATTAGCGGTGCATGCATGTAAACTGCTGTTTGAAAAAACAAAGAAACCAATTTCGCATTAAATGTACAAATCATACTTATACGTCTTTGAAAATTACATTAATTCCTACCAACAATTGTTTTGATGGAAAAAAATTAAAATATTAATAATTGATATAAAGATATTTTGTGACATTTTTTATACCATCTCATTTCTTCAATTTGGAGAAATTCATACAAAAAGTCGTATACAGAACTGTATCATATATGTATATATAAATTTAACACATTGCTTTGACAATGAGAACGATCGATTGTTTGATGAAAATGTTTATAATTTTAATACCTGTGGAGTTTGTGGTTTTACATCGGTTAGTAAACTCTCCTGCTACAAAAGTGCGACACCATTCAACGGAATTATACACATTATAATATGCGAAATTCATGTCAAAATATTTTTAATAATGAAAGCTTTAAATCCGTCTGTTTCATACAATCCACCTTCTGATATCAGTATATCATCATCATATTTTTACATATATAAGACATTTTCCAAAAAAATAACCAATACGTGATACAAGAAACCTTTTGTTCTGAAGAATAATTTATAAGCAGTCCATTTAAAAGTGTAGTTCAACGGCGGCGGTGTCCGATTCCACCCCGACACGGGTGTATGATTCCGTCTAGGATTCGTCTATCGTTAATCAATGTCAGCATACACCAGTGAATCAGCATGAAACTGCTGATATGGCTTAATAATATATCCATCTAACGGAATATAAAAATTATATATTCAACTTACGGAATATAAAAAAATATATATATTCAATTCACGGAATATAAAAATTATATAACTCACATTCACGAAATATAAAGAAATTGTGATTTTTAATGTAATTTGGATTAATTAACGGAGAGTAGGTAAGGACATTTTTAATATATTGTTCTGTTTTTATTCGGTAAGCTTATTATTATTTTATATGTCGAATTGATTTGTTTGTGTACTTGAATGTATGTATATACATGTTTCAATTCTGATATTAACGCTAACATTCTACTGCAGTTGGCGTTTTCATTATGGAACGATGAATTTCTGAGTGCTGCAATGATACAATTTTCCGAATGGGAACTTAAAATTATTTTGCAAGAAACATTTGAACTGACACAATACGAACATTCAAATAGAAGATATTCTTGAGAAATAAAATCTTGAAATTATTTTCTATTTTTTTGTTTTTTGTTTTTTTTTTTTTTGTCTTCTCAATTCAGAAAATTTAACTTTTTATTTCTTTATAGTTGTATTAAATTCAATAAGCTGCATTAGCAAAAGGATTAAAGAATTATTATTTTACATTTTTACCAATACTGGTTTTGTAAAAACACACTTACTAGCGCGTCGGCTTAGGATTTGTATTAATCAAATAAACAAACAAGATTTAATTATCACAATTTCCACATGTCAAAAGAATTTCAAAATTAAATTACATAATGTTGTTTTCTTAATTTCATTATTTTTACTAACAAAAAAAAATGTCAAGATCTAATTTACATAGAATTTCACAAGTTTCACTAAATGGGTTGACACTTTCAGCGTATATAAGGACTAACAAAATAAGATAAACAAATGGTCATTGGACATAATCTTAATTTTATCGAATTCTAAAAGACCACTCATCCGTTTCAGTCCACAACCCACAAACGGACAAAGGGACAAACGGATAAGTAAGAGGACCCCAAAAGGTTTGATCATCTATTTTTATTTGTTTTTCTTTCTTAAATTTTGACATATACTTTTGATGATAAACTACATATATTTAAGCAAGGCAAAATTGTAAAAAAAACTGCAGCGCCGTCATTTAAACAACATTTAAAAAAAAGGCATGTAAAACAATTACTTACATATGCTTGTCTGCAGATCAACCGAGATTCAAAATACATATAAAAAATGTGGCGGACAAGTCCAAGCAATACGTTACCCTATCCCCCTTTCCATAACTTTTCTACATTGCAGAAAGGTGTTATAAAAGCAAAGTTGCGTAAAAAAAAAGATATAAAAGAATTTTTTAGTATCACTGGACAGATGTGCTAACTTCTTTAAAGATATATTAGTACATTAAAGATAGTAATCTCGTAAATTAAGTTAAATCTGCAAAAAATAAAGTTTAATTATTGTCGCTTATTATACTTTCTAGTTCTTAATCAATTCATTTTTTACAACACAACCGTGCAGTTTAAAGATTTATCATATTTAACAGTTATTGGATAGTTCTGCTGCATATACTACGAAAGTTGTAACTATTTAATAGAACAAGTTACCCCCGCACAGATGGATCTTGGATCATGCAAATTAAAATTAAATAAAATATAATCTGACAAGATATTTCCCATTTGCTTCACTGTGAAATGTATTAAAACGATAATGCAAAGTATTATTAATATCTACCAATAAATAATGTATATACAAGTCACACAGTGTAATAACACGCGGAAGACCAACTTGACGCATTTTTATAGAATCTGCCGTTTCTTGACACAAATAAAGAAACTAGATTTCTACTCATGTGTAATTCTGAAATTGTTACTACAACATATTATTAAACTCAAAATTAATGAAATAACACTTTTTTAATGATCAAATATTACTACTCCTTTTTAAACCTCACTGAGTGACCTTGAAAATCAGTCTTGCATAATTTGAATGACCACATTTATACCTGTTCAAAGTTCATGGTAATATTATGTTAAAACTTTGAAGTACTACGTGACAAAGGTCTTTCATTAAAAGGTTATTTAAAGTCAGGTTTGAATTTCAAATTAAAACCAGTGATCTTATTACCCTTGAACAGGACATGATAGGTTTAACGCTTGAAGAAAAGATACTATCATAACTGATGATAAATTAACATTTCGGAGACACCGATTTCGAGTTTTGGAAATGTAATAATCAACATGTATTTTTAAAGTCTGAAATATTTTATAAATATTGATATTAAATGCATTGGTGTGCTTCAATAAATTATGGCGTATTAAGTATAACGTGAAATGCGTTGTTTTCTATTTGACGATGTGGAAAATTGTCGGTTTTTTCATTTTCTTATAATATATCTTATGATATACTTGAAGAATTTGATACATCACTCTAAAGTTTCGTAAAGGAGTGTTCAAATCATATTTTGAAATCACGGAGTCACTAGAATTTTCTATACTTGGTGTTTGTCATCAAAGATATTCGAAAATAAACTGCTCAACATAATTACAAATCAATATAATTACTGACACCATGAGCCAAGACTCGCAACGCGAAAGCATAGTTGTAGACGAATTCAGGTGTTTTCTGTTGGAGTTAATTCCTTTTCTTTATAAACAACGAAAGGTATTTTAAGTAATTGTTGTTAAGGGTAAACCGCAAGAAGTGTTTAAAATTTTCCCGCTTCCCTCTGGTTAGACTAGAGTATCAGCTATGGTACTTTTAAATTGATTTAATACCAGATAATGTCATAAAAAGTGCAATGATAATTTGTATTATTTTCTTCTTCAATACTACAATTTCTTTTCATTTCTATAATTTCAGTGTTTGTATCTCGAAACTTTCTGTTTTTATTCTGGTTGTCTTGTTTCCTCTGCAGTTGCTGTTCTTGTATTTGATTTTGTTTGTATGCGGTTTTGTTTTTTGAAAGACCGCCTTTATTTATTTGTTTCAGTTTCGTGTATGATTATTTCAAAATATTAGTAAGTTTTCGGTGTCCAAATTTTCTGAACAAAAGACTAAATTTAACCCCAGAAAAAAATTACACTAAATAGTTATCAAACTGGTTTATACTTTTAAATTTGATTTTAATCAGACAGAAAAGAATATAATTGTGTCCGAAGGCACACGTTTATTATCATTTCGATGTACTAATGTGTTAAAGAATGGTGTAAAAATATTAGATTTACACGATATTTCCTTTCATCAAGAACATTGCATAACAATAGACTACACAACGACCTATAGATATTATCAATCTCTTAGCATGTTCATTCTAGTGAATGTCTGATGCTTACCCCATATCCTTACATTTTCATATAGAAATACCCAGTATCTCATAAATACGAAATTTGAATAATATTTATGTTAAGACAATCAGATAGGATTAAGAAATTATTTTAAACAATTTCAACTCTTGTACATGTAGCATGAAAATATAATATATAATGAAATTCCCGATAAAAATCCACTTTTATAACACTCTGGGTTGAGGCTATATATTCTTAATGATGTAATACATTTCATTTGAAACTCTATTAATGTGGTACACGTAATCATTGGATAACCCTCTGTGCGAGTTTTATATTTTAAATTAAAGTTATTGACTTCGTTAAACTTTTTGTATCAAATAATTTATGCCGACTTTTTGTGATTCTTATAGCCAGTTATCATCGAAGCAGGGCTATACCATAGAGAAAAAACAACGCTTAGTATACTTTTATGGTGGCCATTACGAATTTTTTATCATTTGGTATTTCTTTATCACAAATTCGGCATGCTGCCCTCTGCTGACTTGCCAGGATTTTATCCACTACTCATAGATTAGTAGTATGTGAATACCATTCCAGGTTGCCTGATATCAATCAGAGATTTTATGACAGTTTTTAATGTCACATTTCAAATGTCGATTACTTTTGATGTTCAAGTAAAATAAAATTTGGAAATACGGTTGTCCCCATTCGGTACTTTATGAAAATTTTTAGGAAGTTCTCAGATGTGTTCTCATATTTAAACATCGGAAATAGTACCATAGAAGAATATGCTAATTCCTTTCATATCCGTATAAAAAATATATATAAATAAGCAATTTGTCCATTGTCTGAAAAATATCAAATATATTTATAAAGATTTGAAAATGATGTATGGCGGGATTTCCGAGGCTTGCTGAGGTTCATATTATGATACACTGTTTTTATTCAAGAACATGACTTGAATGTAATATTTATTTGGACAGCACACAGTAATTGGAATTGCGTCTATAAAAGTTAAAGCATTGGTATCTTTTTTCTTCTTTCAAACATTCTTACAATTTTTATGTATTCAGGGCGTATTATCATTATTGTTTATCTCGCATCGAAATTCAAACTTTCAGAATCTGGAAATACGCAAATTCTTATTACCTCGAGGTAACGATTTGCTAAATCATGCCATGATTTACTAACTCATGGTAAAGATTTGCTGAATCGTGCCATAATTTACTAACACGTGGTCACGAATTATCATTTTTTTATTCACCTTAAATTTGGATCAAAATTATCTTTTGCATATATCTAATTAAATTACTGACAATTATGTCGAATTTTAATAATAAAGATACAATTGGTTGATGTATTATTATGTTATCACAGCACAAATCTATACTTTTATGCATGAATGTGCACTTCTGCCATAAGCATTTTATTTGTACTTTAGTAAATATATAATAATCGACAAAAATGTGGTCCTTCATTGTTGAAATACATGAAATTGCTACTTACGATTGAATCATATGCAAGAATTTCATAATGATAGTACACAGCTTTCAAGGGATTATAACAAGGAGTATGTGTCCCCATGGTACTTGCTGAACTTGCATGCGTTTTAAATAAATGTACATGGGAAGTAAACTTAAATGGGAATATTGAAGATATATTTGTTAGGGCACTAACAACGTTTAATCTGAAAAAAGAGAAAAAGGAAAAGAAAGCAGTTTTCAGAAAATGTTACAAATTAAGTTTTACAACTTCTTTTCCACCAGTGTTTAGCAAGTCTTTCTAAATCCAGACTTTCACGTATACTAGTAAAATCATTATATAAAGATTTAAATAGTTTAATTATTAAACTTTATATTTTCGGGATAAAAGTGTAAAGCTCACTTTCGGGGCAAGAGGAGCAAGTTTATATATATACTTTTTAATTGTTTAAGAAACAAACTGAAGGACCTCGTTTTGTATATTATCCCCACCCTCTTTTCTCTCGAATGTATTCGCCCTATTTTATCCTTTCGCGCTCGGTATTGTCATTTTTCATTACTTTGTAAATGCATATCTGATAAAACGTGTGATTTTAAAATAGAACATTTCTATCAGCGAATCGATAAACCACGTGTACAAAAAATAGGGCTTTGTGGGGTAAAATATTCGATTAATATTGATTCGTACCGTTTCACAAACGATGCAAGTAGTATAATCGTTGCCTGCCGATCCCGACAGTTTTGACTCATCCCTGAGAATATCTTCTACTTCATTTAGAAGATACTTTAGAATGAGTCGATCAAAAGTTAGGAAAGCTCTACATTATACTTGTCTACTCAATTAGTCGCTGAAGTGAAAGCATTAAAATTTCTTTTATTTCTTAAAATACTAATTTAATGACATCGTCCGACGGCTAAACTAGTTTAATTACATGTATATTGTAACAAGTAATAAATACATTTGTTATTGGACATTTGCAAATGTAGATGTGACGATACGATAAATATCGACAAAGAAACACAAATACCAACAATTTTACATAATATATCCCACAGAAACATTCTTATTACATATATTACAATCTTGCTTCAAGCTAAATTAGTTTGTTTAAAAAATGTTCAAATTTCGTTTTGGATTTAGACCTTAAGTTATTGAAAAAAATTAAGCTTTACAGTAATCAAAGTATTGTAGCATATGAATATCAAATAAAATTCTAATTTCATTTAAAAGCAATATATCGTATGAGTATACTCCCGTTGGCCTACATACTCCATGCACCTTAGAATGATTTACAGCACATGACGGATTACATAATTTTTTTCATCATGATATTTAAGCTTGAAAGTAATACATGCTGTTTTCTTGAATTAGTTTTTGTTAACAATATTGCATTACATTTATCCCATTTTACATGGGTTGTTTTATGTTTTCTGTTTATCCCCTTTGCGTGTTTATATTCCGCTTTTAAATATTCAATTTCAATGTGTATGTTACGACATCAAAACAAACCTAAAAGGTGAAAAACTAAATAAATTATAAACATGTTTTGTAAACCTACAGGGAGGATATATCTAAATGAAAAGAAAAGAGAAAAATCGGCCAGTTATCATCCTTAACGAAGTTACCACAAGAGATATAGTAATTATCTCCCTTTGCGGCTCAGGGCGAAGGGGAGGTAAATTGATCAACTCCACTTTATTATGGGAGATAACTGACTCAATATAATGTAAAGATTCATTTTAACAGTCACTTAGTTTACTCGTATAATCCTTGTGTTTAAACTTAATTTTTTTTAACAAAGAAACATTTATTAGCCCCCACCTACCGGCCACGACGAAGGGGACTATAGGTTTGCACTCCATCTGTCCGTTCGTAAGTCACACTACAGTTTTCCGGACTTTTTCCGTAAATTATTTAACCAACTGATCTTATTTTTAGTATGTGAGTTTCTAATGATAAGCTACAGATTAAGTTTGAATTTCACGCGGATCGGATAATTATTACGAGAGTTAGTGCCTTTGGAAATAAGAATTATTGTCAAATATTAGTTTCCCGACTTTTTTTGCGAACACTTTTACCAACTGAACTTAATTTTGGTTTGTGAGCTTGTAATGATGAGCTACAGATAAAGTTTGAATTATTGTGCCACTTGCAAACATAATTTCAGAATTTTTAGGTATCACCTTGTCCATTCACCTGCCGCGTCCGATTCATATAGTCAAGGAGCATTTGGTGTGTTTTCTCACAGCTCTAACCAGTAAGGGACACCTCAGTAATACTCTCAGAATGCTCGTTAAATACTTCACTAGGTTAAAAGATAAGTCCTGATTCAAATAATTCAATAAAGCTAAATCGGATAGATAATTTTAGGGAGCCAAAAATAACCAAAAAATTGTAAAGCATTAGAATCAAACGGACTAGAACCTAAATAGGTTCACCCCTTTTTGAAGTTAAAACCATACTTATAAATTGAACATCAGGCCTGGGCGCCATAAAAGTTGAGAATATTCTTAAATCTGAGAATATTCTTAAATACCGGAATACTCGAATGTGATTGGCTGAGAATGGGAATTTGAGTAAAATTTTCTTTACTCAGCAAAAATAGTTCTTTATGGCGCCCAGGCCAGAATAATAAATTGAAAATTTTAAAGAAAATCCGAATAATTCAATACTGAATGTAACGCATTATTTGATTTGCTAATTTTTTTCGTCTATCATATCATAGACTACACTTTCTTTCTATTATGATGTCATAAAAGGAAATCCGTGCGTTTTAGACATTAAAACAACCGTTGGAATTAAAATGTATGGATTGATTGTACTTGTGTTTTCAGTCTATTCGAAATAACCCCTATGCACGTGTTTCACACTTTCAAATAATCCACTACGTGTGCACCACGTGATTAAGATTATTTCGGGGACTCCTGGATTGGGTCTTTTTAACCTCGGGATTTCGGGATTCATCCTTTCGGGATCCGGGAATATCAACTTTGAATTTTTGGACGTCGGGATTGAACTTTTTTTTTTTTTTTTATAATAATCTTTATTCTCAATAAACCATATAGTACAATGGTACAGAGAAATACAGAGCAATATGTACAATATATACAAAATATTTGAAGGTAGCAGAAATAAATAATAAAGTGAAGATAAAGGCAACAGTATATGAAAAACATGTTACACTTTTTACTCAGCCTGGAGCACACACACCTTTATTGATTATTTGAATGAATTTACAAAGCTTAAGTAGTTCGGATCTATTCTTAGATGTCATTAAATTTCTGAATTTCAAAATATTTGCATTTCGAAAATATTTGGAGGAGACGTGTGTTTTGCGTTCACGTTCTAAAAATTTACATTGTAAAATATAGTGATATTCGTCTCCAATATCATTTGCAGCGCACAGTGTACAAATACGATTGTTCCTCTCAATGTTGCTCCATCTACCTTGTTCAATTGGCAGCTTATGATTTGTAGTTCTAAATCTACAAAGATTAGTTGCTTTCTTAAAATCAAGTATCTGGAAGTAATTTTCAAATTCAAACGTTTTTTTTAAAATTCTATAATTTATCGCCTTTGGTGAGTTTTCTATCAACGAATTCCAGGTTTGTACATACTGGTCTTTTAGCTTTAATTTAACAGATGAATACAACCAATTACTATTAATAAAAGTTTGTGTGTCCCATACATTAGACATCCCACATTCATTAAGAATGTTCCTGATTTTGTTTAACCATATAAAATTAGCATTATCACTATTAATAATTTGCAAACACAATTTATACACCATATAAGACAGCTTTGATTCTTTACCAGACAACAGTTTTGACCAAAATGAAATCAATCTAGATTTGATATCAATTTCTATAGGATATCGTCCAAGCTCCCCATATACCATATAAGACGGTGTCGACGTTTTCAGTCCCAATAATAATTTACAGAATTTCAATTGTACTCTTTCAATTATATCATTATTACCCGTTCCCCAAATTTCACAACCATACAATAAAACAGGTTTCACCATTTTATCAAAAAGATCTAACTGGCATTCTATTGACAGGTTATGTAATCGTCCCAATTTTAAAACCTCAAAAAGTGCTTTTGTACCTTTATCTATATTATTTTGCTTTGCTTTTTTAAAGTTTCCAGTTCTAGATAAGACTACTCCTAAATAATTAAAATCGTCGACAATGTCTAATTTTTTATTATCAAAGAAAAACTGCAAGTTACCCGCCATTCTGCGACTGGAGAAAATCATGATCTTAGTTTTGTTAACATTAACCTTAAGTTTCCAGATATCTGAATAATCTGAAAAAGAATCTAAAAGATTCTGGAGGTCAACTGCAGTTTCAGCCATCAAAACTGTGTCGTCTGCATACAAAATTGCAAAAAGTTTAAAAAATATATCAAGCTTCTCTTCAAGTTCTGAAGTAATTGTTTGTAGACCTTGTAGATTACATGTTTGAAGGAACGATTCAAGATCATTTAAAAACAATGAAAACAGGAAAGGAGATAAATTTTCTCCTTGTCTTACTCCGTTACTACAAGGAAAGAAATCAGAAGTTGAGTTATTGTAAACAATACATGACTTAGTTCCTTTATACATATTTACAATTACATTATACATATTTCCATTCATATTATTCAGAAGTAATTTGTACCATAGACCATCTCTCCAAACTGTATCAAAAGCCTTTTCGAAGTCGACAAATGCACAAAATAATTTTTTCTTTTTAAATTTTAAAATATCAAATAAAGAATGAATAATAAACAAATTATCGTTTGTTGAATAACCTTTCCGGAAACCGCATTGAACTTCACTCAGGATTAAGAATTCGTCTGAATATTTATTTAATCTCTCACTTAATACTGCAGTAAATAATTTTCCAAGGCAACTTAAGATTGTAATTGGTCTATAATTTTTCGGATCCATCTTGCAACCTTTGTTCTTATAAACAGGCTTGATATAACCAATCAACCAACTGTCGGGTATAATACCACTTTTGAATATAACATTAAATAACTTTTCGTACAACGCTAAAAACTTATCTGCTGTTGACTTAATGTATTCATTAATCACGTTATCATCACCAAAAGCTTTGTTATTCTTTAACTTTTTTATGCAATTTAAAATCTCTTGTTGCGAAATATTCTCGTTTAAATCTTCGTTGAGCATGTTTACCTCATTCGGGTTAAGGGTAGGAAGATTTATGTTTTCATCTCCTTCTGGAGCGGCATTCAAGTTTTTGAAAAAATCATGTAATTTGTCTATGGATATTTCTGGCTGTGCCCTATGTTTTCTACTGTTCAATAATTTCCAATACTCTTTTGCATTATTTGACCTTAAAGTATTAATTTGATTTGAAATTTTCTTTCTGTGAGAATTAATTGCTTTATCCATAGTCTTTTTATATAGTTTTTCAGACGCTTTCATATCCTGGTAGTTTCTATCCGTTCTATGTGTCTTGAATTTCCTTTTTAATTTCCTATAATTTTGGCGAGTAAATTTACAATCGATATTAAACCACTCTTTTTCTATCTTGCCTAACTTTTTCTTTTTTCTAGATTGATTCGATTTTGTAGCCCCAAATATTGATTTGGCCGAAATAAAAAAAATTTCACACAGTTTATTTACAATTAAATTAATTTCATTTGCGTCTACAGTATCCCGAAGCGAATCAATCTCGGACATTAAAGATTCAATTTCATCAAGATCAATACTATTTTGAAACTCTAATGATTTGTTAACGTCCCACTTTTTAACCTTTTCCGTCCCGTTATCGTTGTATTGTAAACACTGGTCACTATCGTTAAATGTGTCTTTTTCTTTACCCGCCAAAATGATCTCTACTGGCGAATGTACATCAGAATACAAATGGTTAAAATCAATAACATGGAAATTTTCAAAATACTCTAACAAGTCTGAGCTACTAATACAATAATCTACAATGCTACTATTTCTACATGTAACTTTACCACGCTCTCTATCTTCACCTATTCGACCATTCAATATAAACAAATCATTTCCTTTGCAAAATCTAAAAGTTTTCTCCCGTATCCATTTTTAACCATATCAAGTGTTTTCCTTTTCCTAGGGATATTTAATAAATCTAGCATTAATACTTTATTCTCAATGAATTCTGATATATTATTTTCTTGTCTATCATTTTCTAAAATAATAAAATCATCACCATCTCCTGTCCTTCCATTAAAGTCCCCAAGTAACGACACATATTTGAAATTTCTGGAAAAATTTAGAAATTCATTTTCTAGCTCACTAAAAGCATTTGGAGAGGAGTAAGCTGTGTATTCAGGAGGAATATAGACAATACCAATTATAACATTTTCATCCAGGTTTAATAATTTTGATGAGACTTGGAACCAAAGAACAAATTGACTATTACTAGGTACCAATTTTATCATATCAGTCAGTTCTGATTTAAAACCTAAAGTTATCCCCCCTGATTTTGTTTTTGCAACCTTTTTTCTATTCTTCATTTTAAACTCGTAACCTGGGAAATCAATAATATCTATATCATCTGTTTTTGTTTCTACAAAACAAAGAATATCATATTTTGAAACCATTTCTTGAAATTCTGGATATTTCAATCTGTTTTTCAGACCACAACAGTTAAGACACAAAATATTTACAACATTTGTCAAATTAGCAATAGTTCTATTATTTACAGTGAAAGTTCTATCATTACTAATATTACTGTCCGTACTATTTGGAGTGTGATCTCCTAGGCTTTCCTATGGTCGTTGGGCTTCTACATCGGGACTTGAAGACGGAGAAGAACCCACTCTTGATCTCTTTGCGGGTTTTCTTCCTGGTGTTGTTAAATTTGTTCACATTCGCCGTTCTCGTGGGCTGTTCATCTATCTCAGATTCACGCAACGGGGTTGAGTCGGCAGTGTTATTGTCATTTTCCAAATATCTTTCCTCTGGTGGCAAGTACTGTTCGCCATCGATATAAAGACGGTCTCTGACAAGAACGACCTCACGCCTTTGATGTTTGGCCTCTCTCATTTTGGAATACAGTTTTTGCCGTCTCGACACAATTTCTGCAGGAAACTGCTCGCTGATGCCAAATGGCGACCCTTTAAGTTTATAGGATTTTAAATTCGGTAATTCGGGATTTCACGATTTTAAGCCCGGGATTTCGGGATCAGAACCCCTCCACCACCCCCCCTCTTTAATTATGAAGCAATGTCTCCTGGGGGGATGATTTTTGTCTTAACAATTTATAACCATTTATTTTCAATGAATTTCTTCTTACTCAGTGTCTACCCACATTATAAGCTTATATTATAAGCTTATATTGTTATTACAGATACGTTATGTTTGCGTGTACGTCTGCCTGTCTGTCACAAAATGTGTATCTGATATTTTTACATGATTTACGAAGATTATTTGTATTGTAGCTACCATAACCATCGATTAATTCTAGATTCCTCTTTCTTCGGTGGATATACGTTCAGTTTTAAAATTCTAAAACAGACTGTTTGACATCACCAGAAACTCATGGAATGTCAAGAAAGTGTTTACGGTTGATTCAGAAAATGTTACAAATTAAGTTTTACAACTTCTTTTCCACCAGTGTTTAGCAAGTCTTTCTAAATCCAGACTTTCACGTATACTAGTAAAATCATTATATAAAGATTTAAATAGTTTAATTATTAAACTTTATATTTTCGGGATAAAAGTGTAAAGCTCACTTTCGGGGCAAGAGGAGCAAGTTTATATATATACTTTTTAATTGTTTAAGAAACAAAATATACATTTATCTGTGGAACAAAACTTTACTACAATAACTTGTTGTTTCAGCGGTCATACAGACATTTATTTATGTCCGCCAGGTCTTTGCTCTTTTTGACTTCATATATTTAAAATAATGTTACGTTAGTAGTAAGAGAAAATGTAATAAACACACGTACGCGCTGTTATGCTACAAACTACTGAAATGTTATTTCGTCATAAGAAATACTATATTCCTAGACTATTACTGTTATCAAAATGCTGCAAGACCGAAAAAGTGTATCTTATTGACACCGATCTAACAACAAATATAGACAGGAAATAAGATCACTTGCTCTTAGACTGAAGTATCTGCCCCAAAATGATACAATTTAATCTTTTGTAAGACTATATAAATATTTTTTCTAAAGGTTAAAGGTATATTCTGTATGAGTATAATTATATACGTTACTTTAACATTAAAGCTTCAAAAGTAAACCAATTTTAATGTACTTTATTTGCACTTTCAACGTTATGTCTCATCAGCAGGCAAAAGATATAACAAAAATCCAAAACATTAGAGATCAGATTCAAAGACCGAAATGATCAAAAGGGGTAGTACCAAAAACCATCTAGGGATAGAACTATGCATGATTGTCATACTTATTAGTTTCCAAAAATAGCCTATTCTGTTAGTTTGGATAGTCATTTCATGGCCTATACTGAAATACAATTTAGCTGGCGATACCATCGGACTTCAGTCAATCACAAGAAGCAACCATGCAATGTTGGAGATAGACACTATCTTGCTATTTTGATTCCCTTTTACATGACGTCATTGTTATGAGAAAATCTCTGATGGTATAGCTTCAAACTACCATAAATATTTTTCATTAAAAAGTAAAAAAAATACTAAAACGCAGGGTCTTCAAATTATTCTCAATAAATTATTTTCATTTGTATGGTATTGTGGTGATGTTGCTATATATACAACGGAAGGGAAGATATACTGTAAGGAAGTTCGGTAGGAAAATTGTCGATCCTTCTTATTAAGATAGGAGTCGACACACCCCGCCACAAGTGAAAATCGAACTCACAACCTCAGTTTTGACAGACTAGTGATCACTTGTAGTCATGACGAACTACCTAGACCACTCGGCCACCGAGGCCCCTGTAAGGAAGTTGAAGTCATCCTTTTTTTTTTTAATCTCAAAAGAAAAGGACACGCATGAAAATCTCTTTGGTGTCTTTAAATTAAAAAAATCACTTGT
Organism: Mytilisepta virgata; assembly: GCA_028015205.1. Lineage (NCBI taxonomy): Eukaryota > Metazoa > Mollusca > Bivalvia > Mytilida > Mytilidae > Mytilisepta > Mytilisepta virgata. The sequence goes on along the minus strand of CM051521.1, from coordinate 47,645,714 downwards.
TATTAACATTTGAAGGTTGGACTTTCTTGATATTCACGTTTCAGAAATTTGTTGGTAGGGAAGTGTAACAAGACAAATTTAACCAATGCTGAAATGTTAAATAATAAACAATCTGATGAAACGGGATTTAGTAACTAAACATAAGATAAATACATGTAGATGCCAGAATAAGTTATAAAGAAATGTTATGGGCTAGACCAAATTTATGTCTGTGAATTTTTATGAATAATTTTTAGGCTGATAAAAATCGTATTAATGTGTATAAAATGTTAGTTGAAATATTAATGTATTTTTAATGTGTTGTATATTTTTCAAATGCATTAATCTCTTTTTTTTTCACTGAATACCATTAACCTCGATTTGAAGTGTAACGCCGACCTAGCAGATATTTGGAGTCCAAGAATTTGTGCAACACGCATAACATTTTTAAGAAATAGATAAAAAAAAAACCAAACACAAAAATGACAGAAGTTCTATTTGTTTTGTGATACCAGTTTATTTGGTAATTACCATTTGTTTTCTTCTTATTTTGATTCACAGTCTTTTTTCGCGATCGATGCTGGCAAATGTGTACATGAACTTAGTAAAAGAGGAATTGGGGAAAAAAATCCATGCTTTAAAATGTATTTTAGAAAAAATGTGGTGATAATTATATGTAAGAATGAGTATTACCGCCAATCAAATAGCAATATATATGTTGAAAAAAATAGTGTGTGAAAGTATGCCAAAAATCCAGACTCGGGCATTCTCCGAAAAAAAATTCCAGAGTCAAGGATCACTTACTTGCCCACTCCCCAATAAAAAAATCCCTTAGTAAATTTTCTGCTAAATTTTGAAATTCCTCTTTGATAAGTCTGCTGAAATTCTACTGAAAACGCAACAGTCCCCCTTTAATGGAAATATAGTTAAATATTATATATAAAGTTTTCGAACTACAAAGACATTGATTCATATAAGGAAACGTATTTTAAATTTTATCAAGGATAAAGAAATCATTTGTTATACTAAATTGATAGATTTATACTTTCAAGCAGTTGCTCACGATGACAAAGTAATATATAGGTTCAACGCCCGGTTAATAAAAACACATTGACACCTAACGTTTTATTTATATTTGCTGAATTTGCTTTTTTTTATTTTAGAACAAGTGTTAAATAAAATATTTAAACATTTATTGTAAATTTGTTCACATTGTAAATAAAATTATAAGGAATGTGGTAAAACTACATGAGGAAAAGATCAACCTGAAAGATATATTTGACACGCTCAAGTCTGTGTCCTTTTTATCATTTCACTTTGGTTCAATGCGGCCTATATCTGTGAAAGCAATTTTTTTTACTGATTGAAAATTTCCTTAGCCTTCCGTATCCGTATTATAAATTCAATTATTTAAGTTCACTATTGTAAACTTCCCATTCTTGAGTGGTAACTCCAAAAACTGAAGAAACAAAAGTAAAGAACAACACGAAACCATGAGTGATCCCATGTGCACCAGAAGGATAAATATATGTCGAACTGTCCTTACTGTTTAATTTTTTGTAATTTTTAAAGAGCGTAATGCTGTTTATTTATCGGAGTGGCATTGTTGAACATTACTAAATCAATACTTCACTGGTCTTTACTGGAATCTCGGTGTCTCAGCTAGCAAGAGACACAATTTGTTCATTGTTGTCCAAAATTATATAATTTACTTGAACTTGCAACGTAACAGGAGAAAAGCCCGTTCTTCGCTCGATTTTGTCTTCAGCCCGTAGACGAGTTCAGGTATATATTTTTTTTTCTATATAGACATTTATTAATTTAATACCTTGGAAAAAAGACAACGATGTCATTTACTGAACTACAAAATTTACCGTTCATCATTTTCAATTTTATCGGTGTTTTTAAACTGGCACATAAAAACCGTTATTTCTTATTGATAGAATACTAAATGGTAAGGTGTGGTCTTTTCGCACTATTTCGTTTATAATAATACATGAAATTTTAAGAATTAATTTATGCTTGCAAAGTATTTTCTTTGCTCATATCGAACAGTGACACATTCATTCTTGAGAAGATCGTTTAAAAAGCGATTAGTGTTTTTTGATGCAATAAACTTTTTTTCGAATCGGTACATAAGTAGATTTTTATTGCACAGCTGCAAAGTACATCAGTATTTGCATGATTTTGTTATTGAATTTTCTGTCATTTCCTTTGTTAAGACATTTTTATTAAAATAATATAAAGCGATTATGTCATAAGATCAATTTTATTTTGATAATACCATCCCCGGTCGTTTTTACAATCTGTGATGTACCGTAAGGCCTTGAAATCAGCATGAGAAGATGAGAAAAGTACGTTAACCTTGGATACATCAAAATTATGTTTCTCTAATGGCCATAAATTTCAAATATCATATCCCCCATAACTGAAAGAGTTCAATAACATGATAACTTTAAAAACAAACAATAAAATGTTACAAGATTTCCGACATAAAAACTCAACGAAAGATATTAAAAAAAAAAAAGAAATTAAAAGATATCAAATTTGGTGCGTACGATTATCGTTTCTGTACTGAATTTCCTAGGATTTGATTATAATTCAAATGTCCTAAATACAATATCATATCATATTTAACCATCAGAATGTGATTTGTGTTGACAAACATTAACATTTAAAGGGGGGGGGGGACATTTAGGTGTTACTTTTAGCTCAAATTGTAAATGGAGTAGTCACGTTGACAATATTATTAAAAGCACATATAATCAACTATCAGTGCTGCGTAAACTAAAATTTACCCTTAGCAGGCAAAACCTGGAAAAAAATATTTTATTTATATTATACCTCTATTAGAATATGCATGTGAACTTTGGGACGGGTTTAATCAAGACGATATCAATAAGATAGAACGTATTCAGCACGAGGCTGCAAGAATCATAACTTGGTCTACCAAAATTTACAAGCCTTGAATCACTGGATGGGAACCGCTGCAATTACGCCAAAAAGGGAGAAAATTAAGCTTGTTTTATAATATTCATAATCATACCTGTCCAACATACTTGTATGATTGTTTGTCACCATTTCGTCGTGACATTAATCAAAGAAATTTACGTAATGATTCCGATTATCGAGAACCTTTTACCAGTAATATTCAAATTATTTTTTCCCGTCATCGGTTAGGCTTTGGAACAACTCAGATATAGTTCCGGGGGGGGGGGGGGGTTAACTCCCTATATAAACCTATAGGGGGTGTGCGGAAAATTTGGGTGTGTTTTTCATGCTTTTTGGTATTAATTCGGGGTATGTTTTGAAAAACTAATATCTATTCAGGTTGTATTCACACAAACTTTGAGTGCTATTCAATTCCTCATATATTTGTATATAAACATCAGTATTAGTTCAGGTGTACTTTTTCGATATGGCTGTTTTGCGGGTAGGTATTTTCATCAAAATTATTTTTTCCGGTATATTATTGACAGGTATTCTAGTATTTGCTCGGGTACCTTTTCTTAAGCCATTTCCGCACACCCCCGTCAAAAATCCAGAGAGTGGCTCGATACATTATCTTTTCGAATGGCCTTTATTTACCTTAGCACGAGAACAATTAACCACAAGTGTAAACTTTCTAGATGAATTAAAAATTGAAACCTTACTTTTTGGCGACGATACCTTATCTGATGACATAATACGCAGATATTTAAATCAGTTCAAATGTACATCAAACGCACAAAACCGTTTTGACAGGATTTGATCACAATAATGCCCCACCCCCTTTTTTTATTCTTTTTTTATTTTATATTTTATATTTCACAAATTTTTCCTCTTTTAATTTTGGCATTTTTCCCTTGTTGATTTTGACAACTCCATTTGTTACCATTTGTATCTTATTTATTGCTGACGCATATATACTTGTAGTATAAGTTTATTCAGTTACCACTTCAGTTATTGAAGAGGACCTATATAAGTTGGAATAACTTTTGTCCGATTCTTTCGCTAATTTTGCAATAAAATATGTTTAAACTTAACTAAAAACAAATATGAAACCTTTAAGAACAGAAGGACCGTAAAACAGATATCAATAACCTTTTGCATGTATATGCAACCTGATTTTGTATGTACATGTAAATTCCACAAAGCACGTCAATATAAGTTCATAATTCGGGTCACCTGACAATATGTCGTCCTGAATATTCGGGGGAATGCTGAATTATCAGGACTCTGTGTACTGCAATACAGTTTTAAATTGGGACCAATTTTCAAAATCGGAAAAAAAGATAAAAGCTCTAATACGTTATTCGACCAACGAAAATGACCGTTTCATTTCTTATTCATCACAAACAGTTTTGTCATATCATTGTGTCGAACATCCTTCGCTAAGCTGGAGCGCATTTAAGTATATTGCAGCTTGATACCGGAGTCAGTGATACCGAGCTCGAGGCTAACCTTAATTTTGCCAATCGCAATTGTGAAATATATATAGCTGACCTAAATCAGCTCACAGCGTGATACCGAAGTCAGTGATACCGAGCTCGAGGCCAACCTTAATTTAGCCAATCGCAATTGTGAAATATATATAGCTGGTCTCACCAGTATTGTCTTATTATTGGATATATAATTAGCAATTAATTTAACATGGCCCCAAATAGGATATCCGGAAATTCCAGGTTAGGAAGGAGGGAGTTAAAATCTTTATTTTTTATATATACCAGTCAAGAAAAGAAATGAAACACAATACTGCATTTTACGAATACCGTAAAGTACAAGAACGGACACAGATATCAAAACTTATCCTATCGGTATGATCCTTGCACTGCATGTGTCACTCTTATGTTAAAACTTTAATCTTATGCAAAAATCTTGAAATCGATATAGGAAATTTTGAGCTTTCAAACAGAACAATTTCCTCTCAAATAATATAAAATTGTTAATATAACCGTTTTTTTAAACTTAATCTTCCCTTGAGTAAAGGATTAAGTTCTAGGATTATTTCAATATCCATTATCATTTTACAGAAAAACTTTCTTTTACACTAGGACCTAACTTTCAATCTTTGAAAGTCATTTTGGTCAATTCTGTTTTGTTTATTCTAGACTGTCTTGATTTTTACAATTTCTAAAATACAAGATGAAATGCACGGTATTCAATAAAGACTGGTTTAGACCAGTTCATAAAAGTTACGAATGAATCATATCATGTAAACTTTTCTCGACCGATATTGATCGACTGTAAGACAACATGTCTAGATCTGATCTTCTTGTCTGGTTTTTTGTTTTGAAAATATGGTGACGCGTAAAATCAAGACAAAGTAAGACTAATTAAGACCAGAATGACCGTTTGAGATCAAAATTGTTTTACTAAAGTGTTATTTTGTTACAATATAATTTCCAGACCGTGTATCGTTACTATTTTTGACATGTAAGAATAACGAAGCAATTAGATATACGTAGTGAAAAAGTCAATAGAATTCATGAAAGCAGGATTTTAGAAACAAATGGTATCAAGATATATATGTAACTTAACTCATAATAGAGAAACAGAAACCTAAAGAAAACTGGAACAAATTTATGACAAATTAAAACCCGGTAATTAGGCCTGTAGGTAAAATCTGGTGAATTGTCAATTCAGTGAGGTGTCATTTCTAGTAAAATATGAAATCTAAATGAAGATATCGAGTTTCATTTGTGACGTAGAAACTAGACGCACTGATCTATCAAATAACGATGAAGATTTTGAAGTGATGGTTTTAAAAATGAATAAATGAGGTTGTGTGGCATTATTTTTGCTCGATTCATAAGATCGCAATACTTATTTTACACGACAGTGGCGAATTAGATGTTACATGTAAATGTAAACGCCATAAACAGGAGACGTCATTGTGTTCTATTGAGAAAAGGGAAGTTGACTCTTGGAAAGGTAAAATCATTGAACTACAAAAATAACCAATGAAACGTAGTCTACCATCAATGGCCTATGTGTGAAGGAAATAATTTCTGAATACAAAAAAGTAAAATCTATAAACTGTTTTGATTCACGCCTCATCATCATGAACAATTTACTATGCACACTGAAATCAGATAGATCAAAAATATCTAATTACTTCTATTTAAATAGTTTTGTAAAACTTGTCCAAAAACTATGACAAACCATTGTAATGCTGTACTACGGAAGTTCAAACCACGCACTTTAAATTCAAAAGGTTTTTTAACCGCAAGTCTGATTAAAGTTTTATTAAATGGAAAAATGATATGTTATAAATATTTTTTCATATCAGCATAAGTTTTGAACATACAAAAAAAACACCCAAATTTTTCAATGACCAATTATGAGAAATACCATATTAGTTGTTATTAATAGCCATCTTAAAATTGGTATTGAATTGTAGTGCATTTACTAGAGTTGTAGAAGGAAAAGTTTAGTGACATAAACGGTCGTAATATCTGGACCAAAGACCTGTTATTCCTAAAATATAACTTAGCACATGATTTAAATCCGAAATTGCTCAGACGTCGAACGGCATTTTATAACCAAAACCAACCCAAGTTGGATTTTACATAATTGTGGCAAATGTGCAAAACCCTCGCTGAGTTCAGATAAAAATATAATAATTTCGCCGTGTATTAGCTATATTTCCTCTGATTTGAGGTATACACTTAAAAGCATGAAACTGACAATTTTTCACCGAAGTTAAAATCCCTATTTTTGGAGGACAATTTAATGTATAATTTTGTATTGCTTTTCTAAGTCTAAAGTACATGATTGCTGTGTACTTTTCCAAAAATATTGTCTGCGATTTACCTTAGTTAGAATTGTGGTTCAATAGAATATAAATCTTTTGAATTTTACGAATACGATGCATTTAATTAATATTGATCCATTGTAATTTCACATTAATGTCAGGGTGTGCACCTTTTACAATTCAACATTTTATAACTAGCAAAATTAGCAATTTGCGAAGTTTTTTTCAATAAAAAAGCACATTCAACCTAACTTTGAACACTATATCACACTTCATGCCGATCCTCACGTACCACAGTTTGATTACATAGGAAGAAGTTTTAACAATTGGTTTAATGGCCTTAAACTTTATATTTTCTAAAAAGGTCACTAACATATAGCCGACCTTCTCAAACTGATGTATATACATTCGTGAAACGAAAATGACCATTTCCACAAGTTTTTATTCTGGAGATTGGCAGATGTCTTTTTAGAAGAACAATAATTATTCAGAACGAAAAGAGGTCAAACTTATAAGAAAAACTCAATTAAAGGTCTTTTGTATAGCTTTCATGCATATTGTGCTTCATTGATCTGTTACTGCAATAGATGTTATTCAAGTACGTAGATTCACAAAACAGCAATGTAAATATTCTTCGTTTAAGTATATTTTAGTTCTTAGGGTCAATCAGGTCTTTATGTAGACGCCTCTTTTCCGCTCTCTTAACCGCGCTGAACTATTTTTATGTTATACATGTAATATTTTCGTAACATGATCCCTTTTAAATGTAACCGCTGTCTTTTATAGGGAAAAATTTCGTGATGTGATACGAGTAGCTTCCTTTTAGTGGATATTAAAGTCAATGACATGATATTAAAATTTTTAATAATTGCCAGTTCTCAAATTTTTAGTAGTGTACCAGATCTTCACCCCTGATCTGTTCGGTCGCCAGGAGTTTAAATGTCTGTGACAATGGGATATCAGTTCTTTGTTTGTGACCTTGGACTAGAACGATTGTCATACACATGTACTAAGGGAACAACCAAGTCGAATCAGAATTTTTTTTAGCAATTCCCAGAAAGTAAAAGGTGTATTTATTCCTATGAAATAAACTGGTATATAGTATGAATTTGTTTTTATAATAAAACATTTGCATATACTTTTTATCCTCATATATTGACAAATTTGAAAAAATCTTACCCATTCATGTATTTAAAATAAAAAAATATCGACCCATTGATGTATTTCCCAACCGAGTTTTATTGTTTTCTTGAAATTACTACCCATTCATATATTTTAATGTCATTTTCCCACCCCAATTATATTATATGTTTGACAGCTCAAAAAACCGACTTTGTATTTTATTATAATAATCATAATGCCACACAGTACTGAGTAGACACACATTGTGTATATGTACATGTATGCATATTTAAAATAGAGGCTCGGAGGGCTGTTTTTATTGATGTAAATCAAAGAGAGAAGTCACTTTTCCCTATCATTATGAAGTGTGGTAAGCCTTGCAGGAACCAATTTTTTTTTCATCAGGGTCCTTCTACTTAAAGGTCAGAATATTCTAATATTTGGCGGTTCTCCAGAAGATGTTTGCATGTATTTCTCATAGAGTTTATGTTTTATGTTAACCTAAGTCCTCTGGCACCAAAGTAACAACACTTGGTCAGCACCTTATGAGGAACATTCAGGCCATGTTTGGTTTCAATCAATACTGCAGTTCTGTAAAGTTTTTGTTATATGCCATTTTCTGTCAAGTTTGGGTCTATTTGGCCAAGCAATTTCAGAGAATTTTTTTTTAAACCAACCAATCAGAAACAAGGCCATGTGTGTCGCCTGATCTGGACAAAATGAGGAAACTTTGTAAAAAACCTCCCACAGATGCCTCCTGTCAAGTTTTGTTCCATTTGGCCAAGAGGTTTCAGAGACCACTTCTTTAAATCAGCCAATCAGAAAAAAGATCTGCCCATGGCAGCCATGCTTGTCGTCCAATCAGGATGACAAAAATTAATTTCATAAATAATTTCCATAGATGCTTCCTGTCAAGTTTGGCTGACAGTTTTGGCTAAGCAGTTCCAGATAAAAAAAAATGTTTTTTAATCAACCACTGAATGAGAAACAAGAATTACCCATGAACGGCCATGTTTGTTGCCTGATCGGGACGAAATGAGGAAACTTTGTAAAGAACTCCCATAGATGCTTCCTGTCAAGTTTCGTTCCATTTGGGCAAGCGATTTCAGAGAAGATTTTTTTATATCAGCCAATTAGAAACAAAAACAGCCAATGGCGGCCATATTTGTAGTCCGATCGGAACGAAATGAGGAAACTTTATAAAGGACCCCCACCTCCATATAAGCTTTCTGTCAAGTTTTGTTTCATTTTGCCAAGCAGTTTCAGAGGAGAAAATTTTTAAAACTCAGCCAATCAGAAACAACAATTGGCCATGGCAGCTATGTTTGTTATCCGATCGGGAGAAGATTTAAATGTGAAAGGTTAACAGACGGACGGATGACGGACTCCAAGTGATGACAGAAGCTCAATTGGCCTTTGGCCAGGCCTGGGCGCCATAAAGAACTATTTTTGCTGAGTAAAGAAAATTTTACTCAAATTCCCATTCTCAGCCAATCACATTCGAGTATTCCGGTATTTAAGAATATTCTCAGACTTAAGAATATTCTCAACTTTTATGGTGCCAGGGCAAGGTGAGCTAAAAAGGAACAATGCTTTGAGTGTCATGATTGTTGCTCTTGATCTTGATGGTTAATCACTTAAAGGTCAAGTATGACTGAAAAACTAAGGAAAATCTTTAATGTTCAAAATAAATCAAGTCAGGTTTGTATTAAATAATGGTCTAAAGCTTTTTTTGTAATGCTTGTGAATTTTCAAATCATCTCTCGGATTCATTTATTTTTTGGGGGAAAATATATCTAAACCAGAAAAAAAATTCCATAGTTTTGTGAAACAGATTATTTTTATTTGGCCCTTGCTGCAACAGATTATTTTTTTCCCCTTTAGAATCAGAATATTTTTTTTTCCACAAAAAAACATAAACTCTAACAAAAGAACATTTATTAATGCTTAATTAAAGATAATATAATGAATATTTCAAGTACGTCACGCAAAAAATATTTTCCGTATATTTGTTCCTGAGACGATTACTAATACAATTTTGTAATGTATCACTTTTATCCTTATATACGACTTTTAGTATAAATTTGTGAATCATAAAGAGATGCATGACCAGATACTTTAAGAACCGAGTAATTTAAGTGGGCAGGATACATGCAATTCAATCTCTAATACAACTGACCAGTGTTATACATTGAATAATGATACGCAATCAAAAGTCTGCGGTCGTACAGCGCGAAAGGGAATAGGGCCACTTTCCCTTGTATTTGTTGCACTCATAACTATTGATTTTTAAATTTTAAATGTTTAGCTATTTTTTATCGTAAACGATTGTAAGCAATTGCATTTTTATGTAAACAAACAAAAATTTTATAATTAAGCAAGTTTCCTATCCGCAAAGATCGTGTATACAGGAGATTTGGATAACTTTTTGGAATGTTGCTAAGACGGACATTCAGAACCAAAACCCTTCTACTGTCACAAGAAAGGAGATACATAAACCGACTTACAGTAAAAAAAATAGTTTGGGTTCTGAGTGTCCTTCACGTGGAAAAAATGTCTTAAAGACGTTTATTTAACAATTATTTATTGACACTGTCTCCAAAAGCGACATTCAGATATATATTAAAATAAATTAATAATTTATTTGTTAATTATCATAAGCAAATTTTAAGAGACCACATAAGAGGCTCCAGGGATTTTGAAAGGTTTTAGACGACTTTTTGAAAATAACCCTAGAAGTGGAAAAAAGAGGACAAATATACCTAAGGAGCATTGGACAGACAGACCCGGGAAGACAAATGAACAACCACAAGCACAACAAATAAACACTGAAAAAAATGAACAACATGAACTCCTATAAAAACCAGGAGTGAACCCAGGTGCTCCGGAAGGGTAAGCAGTTTCTGTTGCGCATATGGCATCCGTCGTGAAGTTCAACAAAGTCAATCCGGTGGAAGTTACAAATCGGTGGAGGCACATGAAGTGTTACGACAGTGGGAACAAGTCAAACATCATCTTAGGTATTGGAACACTTTAACGGTCAGTTAATTCCTCTTTGTCGAAAGTCGGGGTAACTCACGCATGCCCTTGAAAAACGGATAAGCTCAGAAGCGTCTAAGCCATATGCAGGCGATGCTGGTATGTTGCTACTGAAGAAGGGAAAGTTAACAATAGGAAAAGTCGAAGTCATCAAGTTTGTCATAAAGTTTTGTCTTCAAATGTCACTCATTGTCTATTTCAAGAAACAAATCTAAACATGAAGCGGACTGTATCTGTAGTATCCTTAATTTCAAGCTCACTATGTCAAATTTGCAATAGGGTGATCCGTTTTTGTTTTTTTTTTATACTACATGTATTTCCTGACTTTTGCATAAATGATTTTGCAAAGTTTATATTAACCATATCTACATGTAAGAATGAATCGATCTCAAACAATAAGTATTTACTTAAGTAAATATAAGTTAGACTTTTTCAGTATTTTTTTCAGTACATTTATTTAGTGGTTACCTAAATTATCATTTCAGCATGACATACATCAGTTCAGTGCAGTAGCAGTAATCTTACACGGAAATGATGAAAGTAAAAATTGAAAAGACTTGGCTTGCCTGTCTGGTCGTTCCTCTGGTTTTATGCATTTGTGTAGAATTGGTTACAGCCGGGGGTGCCTTCACTTGGCTGCAAAGAGACAGATTCGACGAAATTGTCGGAAAATATATCAATGCTATAAAGGGGCACAACTGTGCTCCAAGATCAGTAGCAGACATGATGATGAGAGATGATATTGTCACACAGCTGCCGAAAGCAAACGAACTTTTGAGCAAAGTTTTCTATAAGAATAGGTCGGCATTGGTTCACCTTCATAACATGGCACTTAATAGGGCATATTTCATGAGTTATGTTTTACAAAGAATGAACAAATCTGAAGATTATTCGTTTCAACCAAGCATTCATTATTTGTACATGTCTGTAACTGCTGATATCAACGCACATCCGTATGCCATTAACGGATCTGCGATAATATTTGATAACGATGTCTATTATCCTAACTGGATTACGACCCTTGATTTCAACAAAACCATTCCTTTATTTGGCGTAAAGGGTTGGCGTACTGACAATACATTTGATCAAGGGAATTTTATCCGAGAGCCAAACAGACGTGTTGTCTTAGTAGATGACATCGGTGCAGGAAACAATAAAAACTACTCACAAGAAAATTACAAAATGAACCCATGGTATAAGTTGTTTTTACCAGACTTAGATGGACAAGATGATAAATCAAACAAATTTACATATGGAGTAGGGATTAGATACTCAAATGTTACTGGACAATTTATTAACGAAGAATATGAATTCTACAACTTCTTTGGACCAAATCAGCCAGGTCAAAATGAGAAAGACATGGCTAAGATGCCTGTTAGGTTTACAGTGCCATATTTTGATTGTGGAAAGTCCAACACTTGGAAAGTCAGTGCAGTAGCTCCCATTGTAGACTTTTTTCCAAGATATTCTAATTATACACATATGAGGCGACAAAGGTAAGTGCCAGTTTTGTCTAGTCATTTGAACCTTGAAAATAAGTAGGATATCATATTACTTACGTACGATGCCGATTTCTTGATTAACCTTGATCAAATTAGCGCGTTTTTTGCCGTTCTTTAGCAAAAAAAGGCCTTCAACACGCAGAAAAATAGCTTACTTTTAACCAAAGTAAGTGTAATGCAAAGCATCATCGTGCAACCGACAAATTACTTGGAGATATAAGGAGTTTAGAGAAATTAGCTTATACAACAAACTGTTTAGATTCACTTATATGTTGTACTTGTTACTTTCTAAATCAATTCTGTGTGCCCCAGAAGACAAATTTATAGATATTTACTCCATTGATATGATTCAGTACATATACCTATAATAGAAATAGTATTAAGTTTATATCAATTTTTTCACTTAACTCATGGGTGTAGACTAAATATTTGAGTAATACTAATTCGTATCATGCCTTACTATGCCATATTATTCTTGTTTTGCGTGATTTACTTCATTAATATCTGCCTCCAGGAACACTGTTTTATAACTAATAATGTACAAGGTTTTTACATATTTAGCGTAAGTTATGACATATTCGACTTTCATTTTAGTATATACATGTCACAACATATTTTTGATGTTGTTAGTTTTGTTCTCGATCTGGATTGCAAAGTGAAAAAAATGAGCCAAAAATTGCAAATTCTTACAGCATTGATAATAATAAAAAAATAAGACTTTTTTGTTCTGTATAACACCGAAATCAGCCTTCGAAATCAAAATAATACAAACTTTTGCATACTAAAAATGTCACAGTGACAATTGTTTATGGGATTCATATTTTACGCGAAAATTAATGAATGATATAATGACATAACTGTTCCACAAGAATTTGGGATTAAATGTGCCTTTAAATTTTGTTTCAGAATCTAAAGACCTAAATTGACCTGATTTGTCCTCCCGTTTGTATTGAAATTTATTGAGATACATTTTGTACTTATATTCTATTCATTTGTAGATTTGTCGGTGTCATTTCAATGGATATTGACTTTTTGAAGATTGATTTCAATGCTTGTGGAGTTAGTGCAGGGAATCCTGGTCCAAGTTTTTTGGCTGGGGTAGCAAGATGTAAACCACATACAGGGGTAAGAAATTAATTAACATGAGAGGCACAATTGTTAAATACATCGATAAAAATTTATGCATTTGTGAAAACCTTGATCCAGTATCAGTAGCGTGAAGTCATTTTTGTGTTTTGTTTACTTTATAGCAGTGAAACGACTCATTAAAATAAATGCATTTTTTAAAATAGTTGTATTTTTTTTCAAAATGTACTCCACATAAATGTACCAGTAAGTTTCCAGTAATATATGTACAGTCATCGAAGACAGAAGGATTTTTTTTTTCTTACAGTGTAAACACAAAAGTGGCAAAGGTTACGGGCGAGGAGGTTATATCTGTCACTGCAAGAATAAATATGTATACCCAATGGACATACAGGGACCATACGACGGAAAACTCATAGAACAATCGACTTCCGAGGAATATGCTAACAGTTTCAACTGTTTACGCGGTGATCGTAAGTATACGATATTACCAAATTTTAGTTCAGTGAAGGTCGAAACGAGAAAACGAAATTAACACGTTCTTCTGCAGATTTGACAATAAAACAAAACCGAATCATCTAAAAGAAATATCAAGACAACTCAGATTCTCATTTTTTTAATGTAGCAAAGAAAATGTTCAGAATTGTACTTCTTGGAAGCATGGCATTCACAAAAATGTCGATTTTTTTCTAAATACCAATTGTACTTAGGAATGACCAAAATATATTATTTCCAGATTACCGAGTTCTTCCTGTTGTCGATCAAACCGGAGATGTTACAGTGGAATTTGGAGTGGCCAATATCAATGCGCGTAAGAAGAGATCTCTGATGTCGGTAAATGAAACTCTATCAGAAACTGGCAATGCGCAGAAATTCGATGACCTGAAGATGAAGGAAGCAATGAAAAATATCAATAAAAATGTTAAGGTTGAATTTCAACAAGCTGAAAAAAAGAAGAAAAAATCAAAGAATCGACGGAAGAGAACAACAGATTATGGGGACAGATCAGATTTTGATCAAATGCGTTTTGACAGAATGATCCGAATTTTCAGACAAAAAGTTAGCATTAATAAAGATAATTGTAAAAGTGTTCCACCAAGTTCGCTCAATTTACCTGGTGACGCCGCTTATGACGTCGAAAACCAATTCAAATTTCAAGGAACAACAGCTTTGCGGTTGTCCCACTTTCTCAGTTTATATTTAGAAACTGTTCAAGTTACTGATGACTTTGGTAGCATAAGAGGAGGCGGTACGTTACACCAGGATCTTCTGTTTGGAGAAGTCCTCGCCAACGTCATGGCCGATCATAGAATTGTATCCAGTGGGATTTTCTTTGAGCCGTATATCTTTCAAAACCAAGACGGAACTGCAAAGGAATTATTTGGACCTTTTGCTTTTAAGGACCAAGGTGTCGCAAAAGCTATTGACATGGCAGGTCTTCCGAGGAAGTACACGTTTGAAGACTGGTACCACAATATAAAGTCTAGCTGGGAAACAAACACGTCCAAGCTACAGAAACATAAAATGAAGATGTTAGTGAGATCAGACCCGAAAGGAACCAGCTCTGTAAAATTTGAATATTACCCAATCAGTTATTTTGCTCCAAAATACGAAGACGGTCTTTGGTCACACCCAAGATTTAAATGTGATGGGATGATAGACGCATGGGTTATGACATATGCAATTCCTTTCTTTAGACGAGATTATGTTGCGAAGAAAAACAAATTTGCGTGAGTATAAGTTAAGTTTGTTGTGAAAACCGAAATTAGAATACACAAGGCAAAATATTGAAGTGGAAAGATAACTGGAAATAAATAAAACAGGGAAGGGACCAAAAAAAATTAAAAACACATAGCAAATAAAGTTAAAAGATAAACACAAACTTTATAAACAAGACAACACAGAGTTTATAAAATAAGTTTGGTTTTTGGTCTTCCAAATGTTTCGGTTTTAATGCTGCTGATGAGAGGTAACTACATGAAATGCGTCGTATACAGCATAGTATAAATTTACTATATCTAATATTAGTATCTTTGGATTGTTCTTTATAAACAAGTCAACACAGAGTTTATAAACCTTTAGGATTAACAAATCCAGGCACAAAACGAAGACATAAAAACGAATAAATTCAAAAAGAAAAAAAATCGAAACACATAGCAAACAAAAGAGAAATCAGTACAACAAGACAACACAAAGACAACGAAACCTTTAAAGTTAAGTATTGTCAGTTTTTTTTATTGTATAGAATTTAAAAAAAAAAAATAAGTATTAGTTCTGTCTAGAATATATTAAGACATTCGACCTTTTCGTGGAATTACAGGTATATTTTCAGGTTATCATATAGTAATTCAGTGGTTTTTATTTTACAGAGGAGTCATCACTGTCGATGTTCCATTGGACAACTTAGAGGTTAACCAATGTCCAATGGCATTTAGTGTTGCTAATGCCTTTAAAAATACAGCAAGATGCCATAAATCTACAAAGGTACTTTATTCACTAAACTTGGACGAATATTAGTTAAAACGAAGGCAAACAATGAAGTAAACATAAAAATTGCTAATTTCAATTTTTTTTCGCATCGTGAAATCATAAAAATATTGCATTAGTTATTGATGTAAGAGTTTTTCGGGATATATTTTTTATTAAAATGTTAGATGCTACTCAACCCTGTTATTAAAGAGAGTTAACCATTTTTAATCTATATAGTTTTTCGACCACTGTTTTACTTTGTCAATACATTTGTTATCTACGTCTAGCTTTTTCTTCTTTTTTTGTTTGTTTGTTTGTTTTTGTTTTTGTTTTTTTTTTATTTTTTGTATCGATATTTTATTCTTCTTTTAGTGTAGAATGATTCCTGGATACAAATACTCACGAGGTGCGTACAGATGTGATTGTAAACAAGGGTACGAGTACCAGTTTGCTGATGGGAAAAATTTCATTGAAGGCAGTTTGATTGAGCTAGAGTATGAAAAGAAAGCAAGAGGACTTTTCAGTCGGTAAGTAATTGAGAATTTTTTTTTGTCTATTTAACAAGACTTTTTTTGCGATATTTAAATGCATACGAATACTTATTGAATAAGAATTAATTACGTTTGACTTCAAAAATGAAAGGTCTTTGAGATTTTGGAGCAGTAAAGTGTAGTTTGGCAGTGTTTAAGATAAAAAGGTCTATATGTTTCTTTTAATGTTACATTAACCTTGAGAATATTAGCGTTTCAATTATAGATAGAACCATAGGTATGACTGCATAGACCAGGGGATAAAAGAAAACATCTAGCCAAAACTTGGAATGATTGAAATAACAAAAAAACTGAAAGTTTTTCCAAAGTATGATTTTCGTTTTCATCCAAAATTTAAAAATATATTAAATAACGGTCGCTCTTTCTGGTAGCAACTCTTGTCATAAGTAACCATGAAATATTTTCTGTTGGTCGTTCAACATTTTTGGCATGACTGATGATTCACAAATTCATTGAAGTTATTAGACTGAATTTTTAAATTCTCAAGCAGCGCGTAACTGTTTGATAAAATTTAGTTTAACAAAAGTTTTAATGGTGAGCGTATGTAGTGAAGATTATATCAGAAAAGGACTTTAATATACAGTTTGTTCAAAACTGGTAGTTTTAATTTTACAGTTGAGGATGGAGAATTTTTTTCATTTAACATCACTCAAAAATTTCTTGAGAATGACTAATATCACAGAGATGATAATTATCAAAATAATAAATTGTAAAATAAAACCATCAAAATATTACAAAGCACCAAAAATATTAATGTATTTCATTTATACATCAATCAGTACTGATACTTGCCTACCCTTCCGCAGCACCCAATGTCGTTAAATGTTTGAGTGCTCATTGCAGCTAATTCAGTTTTGTGCTGACTAGTTCTGATTCCGTTTTATTTGCTATATGTTTTTTTATTCTTTAGGCTGTGTTTTTCTAGTATTTGACTGCTACATATGTACTTGTTTTTTTTCTCAAATTAGCCTTGTATTAGGATTTTTGTCTTGTTTAATTTACCCACTGTTTTATTGCCTCGGTATTCTTTTCCCGATATTTATATTTATTGTTATTTTTTCAGATTTGATTCTTTGGTGTGCCGAGTTCAAGGTGGAGCAGCCACATCGACAATCAGCTACATCACAATCTGTATAGGAATATTATTATCTTTCATGTATCACGTGTGAAAATACAGTTACGAAACATGTCGTTTGTTGATGCTTGTTATCACGACTCTTTCACAATCAGGCTGTCAGTATTCAACTGTACTGTATTTTTACCAACAAAAATGCTAAATTTTTAAAATTTAATGCAAAAATAAGTCTTATAGTCCCAAAGGTTTAATTTTGAATTTAGAAGATTTAGTTGCGCTTCATTTTAATTATAAAGGGCGGTTTTATGTTCTTCACATTTCATTGAAGTTTTGTTATTTCTTTATCCTGTACGTACATTAAGGGATATGTAAACTATTAACACTTTGAAGCATGTTGTTCTGCATAAGATATATAGAATAATAGGTAGTTTCGTTTTTGATACTGAATATATCACGTGGAATATCTAGACGAGGCCGAAGGGCGAGTTTAGATATTCTACTTATGATATAGTCAGTATCAAAAAAGAAACTACCTATTATTCTGTTTAGCGGTAATTCATCTTTTTATGAAAAATATCACTTTTTCAACTAATTTTAATGTGCACTATTTTTCATAGCGCAAAATGTTTGTAATGCGGTTGACCAATCATTGGTGCGTGACATCATTTTGAAACACATTCTCGACAGTGAATGGGAAAGGAAAATATTGACTATTTGCGTGAATTGACGACTTGTCGATAATTTACATAATTCATTTTCATTGGACGATCAGATAAGTAGATCCTTCCGAATTACGTCACACAATGTATTGCCTAATATTTTTAGTGATGCAGCATGTTGATACTTGAAAATATTAGGCAAAAAGATCAAAGGAAATGTGTACGAATTGCCGATGAAACACTATCTCTTTTTTTTACAATAGTGTTATTCACTAGAACATTTTTTTTTATTTTTGCAAGATAATTGATAATTTCATAAGCAATGTTTAAGGCAATACTAATCAAGAGCTAATTTTTTTTACAATCGGTGTAGATTTTCCAGCATCTAATTTGTATATATTGAATACATGTATATGAAAATGTATGAACATGTATTATTGTGTAACTGTTGTATAGATGAGCTCTTCGAAAGGAATGTGAAAAAGTTTGGTTATATTAGAAATCCACATATATAGGCCCTACACATTATGTTGGAACACCATAAAGTGCTTTATGCTTATTTTTATACATGTACAAAATGTATATATATATTTCTTTTATCTTTGAATATTTTACGTATATATATTTCTTTTATCTTTGAATATTTTACCAAAAAAGAGAAATCCAATGAGATAAATAACTCACTAAAAGTTGTAATTATTTTTGTACATATATGTTAAACTCCCAAATTATGGTCATGTACATTATATGGATATTGTGCATACACATTTCTAATGTTTTATTCAAAACCAATCTCATAAGATAATTTTTTATGAGGATGAAATTGAACGACCTTAAAGGTTCGAGATCACAGTAAATGCGTTATTTTGAGACGATGAGTCAGATGCAAAGAGTCAATATTAAGGCTGTCGGTTACTGTCTTCTGCTATCCTAGTAGATACTGCAATTTTCCGAGTTTTTATTCGAAATTTTCTCAGAGAAGAAAAACAAGTCTTCCTTTAAAACATGGTAACAATGAGTTATAACATGAAATATTTTCAAACAATTGACAAACCATTATGGCAAGCGGTTTTACTATTTATTCTAACGTCAAGATATCTAATAAACTTTATAAGATATCTCATATAGTTTATAAGATGTCTCATTTTTATACATGTACAAAATGTATATATATATTTCTTTTATCTTTGAATATTTTAGCAAAAAGAGAAATCCAATGAGATAAATAACTCATTAAAAGTTGTAATTATTTTTGTACATATATGTTAAATTCCCAAATTATGGTAATGTACATTATACGGATATTTTTCATATACATTTCTAATGCTTCATTCAAAACCAATCTCATAAGATTATTTTTTTATGAGGGTGAAATTGAATGACCTTAAAGGTTCGAGATCACATTATATAAACTATATTAGATATCTTATAAAATATATGAGATATCTTATAAAGTATATAAGATATCTTATATAAAAAATATTTATAAGATATCTTATAAACTTTATAAGATATCTTATATACTTTATTAGATATATAATATATATAAAGTTTATAAGCTATCTTATAAAAACTAGATTAAATAAGATATCTTATATATATTATATGAGATATCTTGAGGTTAGAATAAATAGTAAAACGGCTTGCCATAAACTATTATTTTTTGCTTTTACCTAATACGGATTTATATACAATATTGTTCTATGAAATATGTACTCTGTATCCAAGAAATAATTTTATTATGGAAATCCTCACTGAATATTTTTTGAATATGCATCCAGTTATTTTTTATATTTAGATTTTATATTTGTTGACGAGTTATATGAAAATGTTATGTAGTACTTATCGTTTACAAAGTTGATACATAACTTATGCATTATACTGGCCACACTAAACTAAGCGATTCTTCTTCGAATGTTACGTTCAAACTTTTAACATTCTTTGTTTCTAATTGTTGTCTTTCGTCAATTCAGACTCATTTGAGTTATTAGTTACAAGATGAAAACACGGCCATTCGCAATTGAAAAAAAAATGAAGAGGGAGAAGGTTGAAGGTTACTCGTTTCATTATTTTTATTTCGCAATTCAAATAAAAAAAAATCAATAAATTAATTTATAAGATGAAATAACATAAACATTATTTTGGTGTGGCCTTTTATACATTGTACTATTTTCTTTTCCTATTTTAGTTTTTCATAATTAAAATTTTGCTTAAAGAAATATGTTATTTTATTTTCAATTTTAGCATGGCTACTTTTAGTAACGCTCACTACGTAGATTTATATTTTACTGTATTCCCTTGTTCTTACTAAAAATAAGTCTTTATATCCGTGAAGAAACTGAAGCTGTAGCTGTCGAGGAGTAGTCAAACTATAACACAATGAAACATTTTTCCCTAAAGTTTAGAAGAAATTTTGTACTTTCTAGTCAACGATATGCTCGTTGAGTTTGAAGGATAGCTTTTTTCAACAGACTATCGGAATTTTTATTTATCCAAAGGGGACCCTATTAACTGATATTGACAATAAGTTTATAAGATCTGGTGTTAGAATCTGCAGGAGGAGTTGATACCCTATTTCCCGATTCTTCGCACCTCCGTCCGTCTGCAATCCAGCTAAAAATAAAATCAGTCCTAATAAATGTGATACCAGAACAAACAAATTTACATAAAACAACAGATAGAAGGAAAAAACACCCTTCTTAGAAAGCTTATTGTTAACTGACAACTAAATAGTAGACAAGAAAAAAATGTCGCTTTTATTGACGAAGCACAAATATCCTGTATCCCAGATTTTCACGCTTGATAAGTAACATCCTAATAATCAAAAGTATAACTGTGTGAAATGAAGGCAGAAAAAAAAACTTCAAATCAATGATTTATTAAACAAAGTTAATGTAGCTTTAACAGAGTTCTTTAAATAGAAATTTAAAATTGATACAACTTCTTTCATTTTTTTATCTTATATTTTCTTTTGACAAGTTCTCCAGAAATTCACTTCAGACTAAATTAATGGCACCCGCAGTCTATTACGAAATTTAAACGTTGACCGTAAAATTCCACACTGCTGGTGTGAAAGGCAGTCCTATTAATAAATTTCATTCCTTTCATGATATTATGCAATTCTACATTCACTGAAGAAAAGCTGATTCCTTTATAAACAACACAATTTTATGTCAAAAATAATTAAACTAAAATCAAAGACACTTACATGTACCTAGATGGTAACAAAACTCGGTGAAACGTGTGACGATTTTTAACTCTCCCTTTCTGTACCAAATAACTACGGTCTAGAGGATGTAATTTATAAATTTAACAGTTGATTTATTTCTGTGATTAGATACTGTCGAAGACATGGTTATTTTTGTAACATCAATTCAAATAGTTCTTAGAGTTCAAACTGCAAGTGTGTCGTCTCCAGGAGAATTTACCACTTGCAAATTTGATGGGGGCCGTTTAAAGACCATCTACGATTCCAGGTGCATTGTCACTCATCGTTTTTGTTTTTGTTTTTGTTTTTTGTTTTTTGTTTTTTTTTTGTGAGAGTTCACATATCAAGCGGATTAGTGAGTTATATTGTAACGTATTTCTCCATTTCGTTTTATGTACATTAGTAGTTATACTTTCGTATCATTAGTTTCCAGTATTGTTGTTTTCATACATTGACTTCATACTAGTAACATATAGATACTCAGATATCAAATTATTTCAAGCGTTCAAACTGTTCAATTTTGCACTGAGCTATTAACTCTGAAGGCTTAGGAAATCCGAAAATTAACATGAAAATATTGTTAGCATTAGAACTAAACGGACCTAAGCAGAATAGCCAGACAAATAAACCCGCCGACTTCATCCAAAATTTAGACACATTTGTCACACTTATCTTTATTTTGTGAAATGAGCAATTATAAAATTCCAAAAACTTCTCCAATCAATGTACAAAAATGTTGAACAAGAAAAACATTATGTTGCAATTTTAAAATATGATTGTCATCGTATTGTTATATAAACTAAAAACAATTAAGTTACACTTTATTCTTTTTCACTCTGCTATATAGATACATCTCTTTAATACTTTGTCAGTTTAGCCAATTCTGAAACCGTTGTTAATCATCGTGTTGTTGCCGATGAACTCAGTCGTTGATTGGTTAAGACAAAAGGTTAAAACTCACCGTAACGACTTTAGCGTTCGGATTTATAAACATATTTCGCAAGTATATGACGTGAAAATCAGGGATACGAAGGCACTCGAAGGGGGATTTGCCATATCAAATATGAAAATTTACTTGATAATCAATAGAGCAACAGATTCTTAAATCGTTACATGATGATTATCTGATTTATCAAATCAGTCCACTCTCGATAATTTAACTATTTCGATTAGATAAATCCGATAATCCACTGATACGATACAAGAATCTTTATATATATATATTGTTTAAGAGTTCAAATTTTGGATGAAATTTATTTGTGTTATTACTATAGTTGTATTTTGCTTTCATAAAAGTTGTCATATCAATGAGGGGAGATAATCCAGATCTAAAAGAAAGAATACGTTAAAAACAAACGGAGAATTTATCTGTCAAATATATGATAATTAAAAAGTGTAAGACCAAGGGTTAAGAAAACAAACTATGATATGCCTTCAGAAAACAACAAAAGGATTAAATACAAATATAAAACAGAAAGTTAGGACAGTCTAACAAGAATTCTAATATGACGCGCCGCTTTCGCTATAGAAACACAACTGTGTTTTATATAGAAAAAAATATTATTGACACATGCGTACAATGCATTGTTGACGTGAAGCGTAAAGCACACATGAAATCACTAAACTGCTGTATATTGTCGTTAAAATAAAGTTTCATAGTCATATTCTTCCATCTCACTGAATCTATCTTACATATATACCGCTTTGCAAACATTTAGCAAAGCTCGAAATACAACAACGATAACTGTCACGCGAAATGGTATGACAGTCAAAAGTGCGAATCTACAGTCAAAAACGGAACAGGATCTGAAACGCTGGTTTTTTTTTTTTAAATCTCACAAATATGTAAGTCTGGTTTTATTTTGTTTGTTTAAGGACATTTTACGTTTTTCTGTAAAAGGTTTTGCCTTGTTAAAATCGATATGACTGCCAGTATATGACGCCTTATATATGGTTCTCTTCGATTACAGAAATAATGCATATTGTCCTATTAGAATCGAAATAATTCACTGGTGCAATGCTCTATGGTTATTTTAACATAGTTAGGCCTTATATTTGTTAATATTTTACACCTCACTTGTGAAATATAAGTTTTGTGAGATGTAAAATATTAACAAATATAAGGTTTGTGAGGTGTAAAATACAAATATAAGGCCTAGCCATTTTAAAATAACCATAGAGCATGGTACCAATGAATTATTTCTTAATTTTATGTACAATATCTGTCAAAACATCTACAGTTATCAAAGCTAACAATCGTCGGATACGACCGCATTATTGAACAAAGTAGTGAAATACACGGGTATTGATAACAAATATTTATATAAATATTTTGATTTGTGGATGGATTGGTATAGTTGATGATGAAAATTCTTCAAAGAGTACAAAACTGTACCTACAATATGCTACTGTACCGAGAAATAATGAGAAATAACGAATTAATAATTAACGTAATTGTCATGTTGCTTCTTTACCAAACAGTCAGCATCCAACAAACAATTCAAATTTCAACCTTGGCATTCGATTCAGTATTAAAACTTGAACCAAATATTAAATAATGAACTAGTTTTGTATCCAGTGGGGAAGGGGGGATACTTTGAAAATGTTTCTGTACGTAGGTTCGTATTATTTTTTGGGGTTCAATGAGAATTTTTGGGGTTAACTATTTCTGTTATTTGTGATAGTTTTTGGGATGCGAAATTTTTAGGAAGAATATTGCCTAGTTGAAGTTCAATATATTAGTATTTACACAAATAATTTAATTCATGGATTGTCATCATGACACTGATGACATAGATCTAACTTATCATCATGACACTGATGACATAGATCTAACTGATCATCATGAGACTGATGACATAGATCTAACTTATTAACCTCACATCTGTATTATCTTTCAAAAGACATTGGACAAGAAGATATGGGGTTATGTAATAGAATTATTATTATCATTTTAATGTTTCTCAGAGTTCTTTTCTAAATGTGTTCATTTTCAAATATATAAATATGTAGATAAAAATTTAATTTTTGGTATAATACATTTCCATTTGCCTTAATAGAAACAAATATTGAAACTGTAGAAGAAAATTGAATTTGTATTATAAAAATGTAATACATATATATGGTATTCGGGATTAAAATGAAAACATGATTCAATTAACCAATCAATTGAGTATTCGAAATTTTGGTCAGAAATTTGATATGAAAAAACACTTCCTCTTCTATTGTCAAATCAGGTATAACGAAAAATATTGATTATTGCTTTGTGATAAGCAGTATGAAATGAATAGTTTGTAATAAAGAATAAAATACAACACGTCCCTTTGAAATACATTTATGAAGTGTAGAGTTAGAACAATAAAGGTAGAATATTTATCTTGAATAAATTTATTGACAATATTCCTTCGAACACATTAATACATGTATATGTAAACAAAAAGAATTAGATTAAAACTACGCTGTCCCCTTTTCATTTTATTTACATTATAGCACGAGATACTTCACAACATATTTTTGTTTTATATCGTTCTTGTTGATTTTTTACATTGTTTATTGATGACTACATAATGAAAAATGAATTAATTAATAAATAGATAAATAAAGTTGATAAATTTTGAGTTGGTTAACTCAGATTTACTGTTTACAGCAGGTACTTAGTTATGCGGATGTCTGAATGATTGTTTGCTGAACAAATACTTCGTTCCTACTCTGGATGAGAACAAATTCCCCCATAAAAAGATCGACACGCAGGAAGTACAGAAAAATTGAGACAGGAAACTGGAAAGTTAGGATAAGAAAATTCAGCCCTGCAATAGGCAACGAGCTGTTGCAATGATTCTATTGAACCTTACTTTATTTCACAAACGCTTCTACGAATAAGATTTGTTGTAACTTTGACGTCATTGAATAACTATCGATAAATTATTACATGTGATTTTCCATATCAGTCCGTGTAACATTCCTAGATTCCAATAATGATATAAAGTAAAATAACAAAAAAATGGACAAAACAAACGTAAAAGGAGGCAGATAACCTTTCATATTGTTGAAGTTTGAGGACACGGATTCATCTCAGAATGAAATAATTAAGACTGGCAGTCTTTTTCAGCGAAAACCTTGTCCATTGAACAAAAACTTAAAAACTAACATGTCTACCGAAAAACGAAATGTAAAATTTTTAATCCAATTTCAGACCTTCAAATCTGGATATTTAGTTTTAACCCTGGTGTCTCATTAAATTTTCCAGTGTTTTCAATAGTAAATTTATCAGATTTGATATTGGATGAGCCCGTATTCCCATTATTCTTTTTACCGGTAATTTTTAGCAGATTTGAAATGGGAAAAAAATTGAAGAAAAATATAAAGTAACGTTTTTAGAGCAAGTAACGTCGTAGTAAGTTCTGCGGTTTCATGAAGTTTAGCCGTATATTAAACTCATAAAAAACGACGTTAATTCCATCCTTGATACTGATCCGATAACTTTTTTCTCAGTGTCAGTCCATGATACCGACATATTCCGTAAGATCAAAGGAATTTCACACGAACTATCGATAAAATTAGAATATTTGTCTTGACAAATTGCTTTAAAACTATGATTTATTAGTCTTCTGCTTTATGCATGTACATTCACCTCTCTTTCACACTAATTTTAACAAGCAGCACCCTTATGTTGAGATTGTTAACATGCTGGAATTTCAAATCAACAAAATGTGTATTTCGAAATACTATCCTATGGGAAAATTCTATGAGGAAAACCTATGCACCGCTTTGAACCAATCTGTTCTTGACTTTGCTTGAAGCAACGTTTTTACAATAACTACTTCAGAGGAAAGGAAACTAGTCCTTTCGGTACAGTTTTCGCTCCATTAAAGATAACATACTTTCTCTTAATGTGCAGGCAGTTAATCTACTCATGTGATATCGGAACTGAAGGTATCATCTATTTTCTTTATGCAAAACTAGGCGTATTCCTAGAAGACACTGGACGACTAAAAACATTGTGACAAAGGTAATGATTTATACTTTCCAATTGCAAAATTTCCATTTCTTGGTCTCCATTCTATACCCCTGTGCCGAACTTTGCCGAACTTTGCTAAATAATATATGTGCATGAAATGGTTGCGAGCAATAGACTTTAACGGCTCTAATCAGATAAGAAATAATATGTTAGGGTTAGTTTTTGACCAACTGACTGTGCACTATTCGGGAAATTATGTTGGAATGCATTTGGAATATTCTAATATGACGTGCCGCTTTGGCTATAGAAACACAACCGTGTTCTAAATAGAACAATTGTTATTGACACATGCGCAAAAGAAATCACTAAACTGTTGTATTTTGTTGATAAAATAAAGTTTCAAAGTTATATTCTTCCATCTCACTGAATGTATCTTACATTATGATTTTATCGCTTTGCGAACATTTAGTATCTTTGGATTGTTATTTATCAAAGCATGAAATACAACAACGATAGACGTCGCAATCCAGTGTAAAACGTCATACATTCAAATGACGCCAGGTCGACAGCCAAAAACGGAAAATCATAAGTTGTACAGGATCTGGAACGCTGGTATTTGCTTTAAAATTTCACAAAAATGTAAGTCTGGTTTAATTTTGTTTGTTTAAAGACATTTACGTTTTTTGTGAACGTTCTTGCTTTGTTAAAATCGACATGGCTGCCCGTAATGACGCCTTATAGGGTTTGCTGTGATTACAGAAAGGATGCATATTGTCCTATTAGAATCGAAATAATTCATTGGTCCCATGCTGTATTTCAGAAAAACAAACGATGACGGTAAAAATATCCATCTACAAGAGGGTAAAAAACCTTAGTTGTAATTGCATATGAAACAGAGATTTTTAAGCATCAATAGGCGTATTGACAGTAGAACGTCAGAACCACTTGTCCTAATTACGTCGAAGTACAATTACTTTTTTAATTGTGACGTTGTAATTTTTCTTTGAGATTTCAGAAATTACGGGAGTGTGTATCTGCATTTTAGCAATGGCGGACGGTAATAAACTGACCTGAAGAAACAACAGGAAAGCAGGTGTAAAATCTCAGTGGTAACAATGTTATAGGAAAGGATGTTTCATATATGCATAGACGTAATAAAGAATTAGTTATTAGATCGTGTTATAACTCGCCCTGTGAAATGTTTTTTCAAAATCCTCCTACATTGGTGTAAATCCTTTATTAAAACGAAGGAATATGAAATATGTGACATCGAAAAAAATATCTCATTACATCTTACATTGCAAAAGCACTACATAGTGTAAATAATAATGATATCAAAATTACTAGAAAAATCGACAATTTCACATTAAATACTGAAAAACTATAGGAACTAGCTATTCAAAAAAAGGAAAACATACGAATAATAAATTTCAAGCATCTTTAGATTAGAAACCTTTCTCACATTCTCTTTATTTTGTGAAATAAGCAATTGCATTCCAACAGGTTATATAAAGCAAGAAGTATTTCATTAATTTCTTTAAACACAAATCAGTTCAATACATGTATACTGGGGATGGCAAACCGTTCAAAATTTACTATGGGGCCTTGGTGGCAGGGTGTTCTAGGTAGTTCGTCATGACTACTAATGATCACTACCCTGTCAACCACTGAGGTTTTGAGTTCGAATCTCGCCTGTGGCTGGGTGCCTTCGACTCCGATCTTAATTGACAAGGATTGTCCATTTTCCGACCGAAGGTCGGTAGTTTCAGCTCCACCAACAAAAACTGGCCGCCGCGAAATGGCGAAATGTGCTGAAAACGGCGTAAAATCCAACTAAACAAACAAACAAACAAAATTTACTAACCGGTTAATCGAATAATCTTCCGACCGATTACCCCGTTAACCGATAGAAATCAAATCATTGTACGAAGAGAATAATACACAAAACAAATATTTACATTGAAAAAACAAAGTGTGTAATGTGCGTGATGTCTTCAAATCAGAGAGATAGAAAAGATATTAAGAAATTAAGTTGTGGAGGCATTTTGTAGTGACACTCCAAAAACTTGGATTTTAACTTAATAAGAAAAGTGACAAGTCTTTATTACGTATAGTGAGATGTATGATAAACAAATGTAAAATCATATGTGCCCGGGTAGATTACAATTAAGGCTTGTTGTATTATTGATTAAATTATTATTTTCCGAATTTCCTCTGACCCTGCAACCCTCCTTTTTATAATTTGGATATTGATATGTCGGGTTGGGATCAGAACGATGTGCCTTCACAAAGTTGGAATTTCTCCGGTACCGTTACTGCACTTCAAACACGTCTTACGCTTTTTCCTTTTAACAATAAAAGACGATTGCGCGAAGGGTAAAATATAACAAATAAATCAATCAAGAGCATAACAAACCCTAAAAACAACAATGAGAATAAATACAAATAAAAGATCAAAAGAAAGTCAGGATAGTCTAACTAACAATAAACAATGTTTTGCCATAAACCCGGTTTTATTATTATTATTCTGCCCCTCATATAGAATACAACTCACTATAAAATCTCCATGTTGCATCAAATAAATTGATTGATTGATTTATCGTTGTTTGCTTAACATCAAGTGGCAAATATTTCATGTTTCTTCAGGACCAGAACCAGTTCAACGATACATAAAAACACATTTCAAATACGGGTGGGTCGACACACATAGCGGAACCAATTTTTACGCAAAATTACTTAATGAAACCAATTCAAATATAAAAACCTTACAAATGTTAGTTTCAAGTTGTTCAGCATCTGTTTATAGATACTGCAAACTATTTAATAAATATACTATGTACATTGTCAGAAATTAAGGAGTTTATTTGTACGAGTCTTAGAAATGGGTAGAAATGCGAGATTGTCAGCCTCCAATGAAGAATCCAATTTCAACCTTGGCATTCGATTCCGTATTAAAACGCACAAAATATCAACTCTTAAATTATATATGAATGTCATATGTTCTTGGACGAGTCAATGATTTTTTCTGTAAAAAAAAATACTGGATGTAAGGAAATATACACATTTTAAAAAGCTCTTCCAATGTAAAAATGTCCTTCATATTGAGAACTATTTAATAAAATCCATTGCTAAACAATTCTATTTTTATTCTGTATAATTTTATTATATGAAAGTACTAGCATTTTAATTGTTTTTAAGTTGTTCTACATGTATCACCATCCTGTATGAAGCGACTTATGCATGGCAACAGTTTTGGTACTGTTTCACCTGCATTGATCTGTTCACCGCCTGTCTGAATTTGGTTGGTTAATAATGTCCATGCCCACAAATTCCGTTTCTGTTTCTTTCTCAAAACAAAGAGTTATAAACAGAGTTCTCGAACAAGAACTGTTAATGTGTTTTTAATAAGTGACGAGCATGCGACTCATATAAGAAAGCACTATAAATAAGATAAGAGTCATTTAGAATATAAATGAAATTTCATATGGAGGTATTGCGCGATGGCATAAAAACATGGTTAAAAGTATTGAGTTGGAACATTCAAGAGTTTAAATTGAATACAAATATACAATACATTTTCCTTGGATTATTATAATGACTATTATAGATTTTTGTCGAGCCTGCGACTTTAGTCGCAGAAAGCTCGACATAGGGATGGTGATCCGGCGGCGGCGGCGGCGGCGGCGGCGGCGGCGTTAACTCACTTCTTAAAAGCTTTATATTTTAGAAGGTGGAAGACCTGGATGCTTTATACTTTGTATATAGATGCCTTATGTTATGAAGTTTCCGTCTGTCATATGTACATTGTCCTTGACCTCATTTTCATGGTTCAGTGACTTCTTAAAAAAAAAGTTAAGATTTTTTGTAATGTTAATTTCTCTCTTATTATGAGTAATAGGATAACTATATTTGGTATGTGCGTACCTTACAAGGTCCTCATCCCCGTCAGACAGTTTTCAATTGACCTCGACCCAATTTCAAGGATCAGTGAACAAGGTTAAGTTTTGGTGGTCAAGTCCATATCTCAGATACTATAAGCAATAGGTCTACTATATTTGGTGTATGGAAGGATTGTAAGGTGTACATGTCCAACTGGCAGGTGTCATCTGACCTTGACCTCATTTTTATGGTTCAGTGGTTATAGTTAAGTTTTTGTGTTTTGGCCTGTTTTTTCGAATACTGTATGCAATAGGTCTACTATATTTGGTGTATGGAAGGATTGTAAGGGGTACATGTCCAGCTGGCAGGTGTCATCTGACCTTGACCTCATTTTCATGGTTCAGTGGTTATAGTTCAGTTTTTGTGTTTTGGCCTGTTTTTTCGAATACTATATGCAATAGGTCTACTATATTTGGTGTATGGAAGGATTGTAAGGTGTACATGTCCAACTGGCAGGTGTCATCTGACCTTGACCTCATTTTCATGGTTCAGTGGCTATAGTTTAGTTTTTGTGTTTTGGCCTGTTTTTTTCGAATACTGTATGCAATAGGTCTACTATATTTGGTGTATGGAAGGATTGTAAGGTGTTCATGTCCAACTGGCAGGTGTCATGTGACCTTGACCTCATTTTCATGGTTCAGTGGTTATAGTTTAGTTTTTGTGTTTTGGCCTGTTTTTCAAATACTGTATGCAATATGTCTGACAGCATTTACTTTCATTAGAAATACATGACAGGCGAGACATTTTTTGTTTTGTGTGTCAACTCTTGTTAATAAATAAAGCAGGTATTTTCTTTATTAATGCTATCATATCACAACATTATCTCATTACCAGGCAGAATCCAGTTATAACGGATGGATGCGTGTTTCGCACATACAATAGTTCCAGTAGATTGCCGAAGCACTTGCAACAATAGTCTCTGCCAACCCCAGAACGGCAATAAAAATTGGTATGATGGTATATGATGGTAAATTCTAGAAAAGTGAAACAGGAAATTAAATATAATCACGAATAATATACTTAACTGTATGTTTTCTCTGAGTATGTTTTTTTCAAGTATAAAATTAAAGATTTAAAGTCAAACTTTTCAGCCCAATTTCTCATAATGTCAAAGATGAGGTTAAAAATCCCATCATAGACTTGTTTTAGATAATATGCTGAAACTGCATACCTAGTTCGTTCCCAGTAAAATCAATGTTGTAAATAATTGGTTTGTTTTTTATGTTGATTTTTCGCAGTTTGTTCTCGTCCTTAATGATCTTATCTCGGTTTTGTTTTGTCTCTAAAATTATGATTGTTGATGGCCTTTTGGGTTTACCTTATCTTTTCGTTCAAAGCTTAAAATGGCCTCCAAAAATCGATATTAGATTTTAATGATATATGTAAACGGTAAACTATTATGCATACATCGACCGATAGCGCATACTTATCACTGAGAAAAAATCAGATATTATAGCTATTTTGATGTACACATCATATATTTTTTTGTCATATATCGCAATCTTAATCATGAGCAATTAACCAAGCAAGAAACAAACACAGAGACGAATAAAAAAGCTACCTCTGTTTGTTATCTGCACAGTGTTATGCATTTTTAAAACGAAATTTTAAAAAAGCAAAATTAAAAACAACACAAACTAATAATAATAAAAAAATGTTTTAAAAACATATCGTTTAAGATTAATTTTATTAAATTTAATCATTCTGAAATACAGTTACTGTTTTTTATAAAGTAAATTTAACAACCATTTTTGGTACTAAAAACCGTTTTTGTAATACAAATTCAAAATGCAGAATATAAATCATGAGCTACGTTCCATTCAAATAAAAAAATGTTAAAAATATAGATTTAAATGCATAGAATCAGAAAATAGAAAATTATATTGTATTATAATATTTTCTTAATAAAAAATATAAATTACTAAAAACACATGTTTGATATCCTAAGTAATTAAATTCTATATCTTGCTGTTTTAACAATTTTGGAGAATGAATTGTATGTCTTACGGTGTTTATTATTTTATTTCTTTTTTAAGATTTCTTACAAAAAAGTTACGACCGCAACTCCTTTTATAATAAATTACAATTTTCTATTTTTTGTTTCTAAGAATGCACATTCTACATTTACTTTTTTTCTCTTTTTTCATGAAGAAAATTTGACGTTTAATACCAAAAGTGGCTTATATAAATTTTTAGTACAAAGAAAATTGTGTTTGTTACTTTTTTGTAATAGAACATAATTTTCTAATTTTTAGTCTGACACAATTACAGTCTAAGTTTGGTTTTTAAAACTTTTGGTTGGTAGTTATACATGTAAATGTTATGAGATTTTTGTTTATTTCAAATCCACACCAGGAGGTCCCATACCATAATTCACCTCGTGAACTCATTGTTGCTAGAAACGGCAGTACAGAGCATTTTCCCATTTTCATGTTTGTCTTTCACAGGTATTCATGTTAAAATATAAGGGATCAGCACCTATAGCCCTTGAATTGACGAAATGTGCACATCTTGTGCATCAACATTGATATCAAAGATTTTATTTGAACGATGCGTTGATTAAATAATACATGTAAAAATATGATTTGGTTATTGCCACAATAGTCAAATTAAATGCTGGCAGGGACTAAGTGAATGAG
This sequence comes from Mytilisepta virgata, assembly GCA_028015205.1. Classification (NCBI taxonomy): domain Eukaryota; kingdom Metazoa; phylum Mollusca; class Bivalvia; order Mytilida; family Mytilidae; genus Mytilisepta; species Mytilisepta virgata. The sequence goes on along the minus strand of CM051521.1, from coordinate 47,612,753 downwards.
ACCTTAAAAGACATTTCTGGTATTTTTAATTATGGTTAGCAAAAAGTGATAGATTACTCTGTAATTTCAAAATCATTACCAGTGTTGATGTTCGTTGAATGCAAAACGATTGTAAATTTGTGCTGGTGCAGTTTTTTTCAATTTTGCTTTATGTTATTATAGAAATGCACAACACAATGAATTCTGATTAAAAATATTTGTGATACGAAGATTTGATTCGCATTATTTTATTTGTTGGTTAGAATTTCGAAATTTGTCTGACTTAAACGCCTGGCCTTTTATTGTATTGACTTGGCACGAGGAGGAGTTTCCTCTCACTGCAAAAGGCCTTTTATCACACATTTATCTGTGATAGGCCTTCTTTGTGTTGTAATATGGTACCGACAATCCAGCAAGCTGAGTGCATATCAGCCCAACATGTGTAAATTCATATCAGTCCTTTTCCGTTGTAGAAAAGGTAACTTTCCTTATTATTTTAAGCTTACTTATTAGGAAAATTATAAAATCTTACAAAGATTCTCGCTGTGTTGAAGACCCATTGGTAGCCTTGGGCTGTTTTCTGCCCTTTGGTCGGGTTGTTGTCTCTTTGACAAATTCCCCTGTTTCATTCTCTATTCTATTCATCTTTTTAATCTTAAACCGGCGTAAAATATTGTGAACTCACTGCTAAGATACAATATCATTATTTTATGGTTGAAAGCCGAGAAAATGCGACGTGATTACCGTATCATTATAATACTGAACGACTTTGAATAACATAAGTGAACCGGATATTTTTGATGTAATTTCACTCGACCCATATCTGATTTTGGGATAATGTCCTCTATGCAATATTAGAATCTCGAGATGATAAACCGCTGATATACTATAATCTTGACTTAGATGTACTCAAAAAGATCTTACAAGAAACACAAAATAAGCATGAAATCCTCCTCCAAGAAACACTGCTGGGCCGAACAAACCTGCATTTACATAACTGCATGCAACAAATACTGGTTTCTGAAAATATATTCTTACCTTCAAATTCACATTAACATTAATTTATTTGTAGTCTACTGTAAATGATAAAATATTGTGTATGTAGATGCTAGCATTTCGATAAAACACGTGTCATCTGCAGACATTTTTTTAGCAAATACGTTTAAGAACAGTTTAAAATTATAAACATATGTTCGAACATTATTCAAAATTCATGACAATTGTTTAATTCCATGGGACAGGTTGATTCAGCGAAAATGACATTTAACGAATCCAAAAAGCCCAATTTGGGACCTAGCAGCCACTTTTGCCAGCAGAATGGCACTTAAGTAGGACATTTATTCGCGTCTCAATACGTATCACTTCCAAAATATATCAATATATTTAATTGTTCTTCGGAAGACGAACTTTAATTGCATTTCCACAAGGTTGAATGTTAACTATTTCTTGCGCTGGTGCAGTTCTTTGAGTTACATGCAGCATCAAAGTAACAATTTGTGGGAAGTACCTTGCAATGATCATTCATGACAACCTCAAATCCATGGGTCAAGTAGCTTTTAATAAAGAAAATTTGGATATTTAACCAATTGGGGCTTGCAGCCATGTCTGATAGGGAAAAAAATCACTCTTCTCCTCATAAGTATCACTTCAATTAAGTTTCATATCATTCTATTAAATTGTTGGTCACTGCCAACAAGTTTCATCCTATAGTATTATAAAAATTCGTCAGAAGAATCTTAAATACATTTCCAATAGTATGCAATGTTATCAAAGTCCGACCTCGAAATGATGGAAATAACCTTTGGCCAGATGAGATAAAAAGAGATTAAAATAATCACAAGCTACTCACAAGGTACATCCGTCTGACCTGTTCTGGATTCTTCATACAAAACGTTAAACAGCCAGTTGAGATGAACTGTAATACCATATTAAAATTTAAACTAAATTAAAAAAAAATTGTATCTAAATTTGGATAAAAGGAAGAAACAGAAAGTACGAATCGGTTAATGACACTCTAAACTTATTGGGGCCAATACAAAGATAACCAGTCGTTTTTACATGTAATTTTCCTTTTCCTCAAAATAGACGGGAACAACTTTTCTGAAAAATTATTTAGATCGCAATAATTAGAATGATGTAGCTTATGCAGCAAGAAAATGGTCATAATTATATATCGTTCTTCAAAAATATGATGCGCGGATGATCCTAACGTAATATTGATTTTTTAATATTCTGATTAGACCTTTTTTATTGCTCAGTTGCTGAATCTTAGTTTGGCTATAGGCATTATATATGTCATATCCATATTCCCCAAAGGAATGGACGAACGAATGTTTTACAGACGAGTACTGTTTACAATAATATAAAAACTTATCAAAGTTTGTGAGTTTTATACCTTTAAATTTTGTTAGATTATATGATGTTTTGTCATTGTTGGCTCACGTTTTAAGGAGCATTTTAAACCCATAACATTACTCATAATTTTTTCACGAATTTTGGATTTCGAAAGGTTCGGTAAAGATTGTACCTGACGAATGTTAATCCAGAAATGAGCATTGGGTCGAATGTTGGTCTTCGCCTAGATATTTGGCACTATTATTTGTATTATATCTTCTTCATAACAAACGAAATATTAAAAAAGCAAAATTAAAACAACACAAACTAATAATAATAAAAAAAAAAATTAAAAACATATCGCTTAAGATTAATTTTATTAAATGTAATCATTCTGAAATACAGTTACTGTTTTTTATAAAGTTTTTGGCCCTAAAAACCGTTTTTGTAATACAAATTCAAAATGCAGAATATAAATCATGAGCTACGTTCCATTCAAACAAAAAAAATGTTAAAAAGCAAAATATAAATATAAATGCATAGAATCAGAAAATAGAAAATTATATTGTATTATAATTTTTTTATAAATAAGAAATATAAATGACTAAAAACACAAATTTGATATCCTAAGCAATTAAATTCTATGTCTTGCATTTTTACCAATTTTGGAGAATGAATTTAACGTCTTACGGTGTTTATTATTTTATTTCTTTTTTAAGATTTATCACAAAAAGATTGTGATTGCAACTCCCTTTATAATAAATTATTATGTTATAGTTTTTGTTTCTTAGAATCCACATTCTACATTTACTTATTTTCTAATTTTGATAAAGAAAATTTGACGTTGGCTTATATAGATTTTAAATACAAAGACAATTGTGATTGTAACTGTTTTTGTAATAGAATATAATTTTCTAATTTTTAGTCCGACACAATTACAGTCTACGTTTGGTTTTTAAAACTTTTGGTTAACTAATGTGATGTGTGATACTGTTACTGATTTATATTTCTCATATTTAACATGTTTATTATTCTTTTTATCCTAAGCATATACATTCTATATTTCATGGTGTCTCGTTGGCCGAGTGGTATAGGTAGTTCGTCATGACTACTAATGATCACTAGCCTGTCAACACTGAGGTTGTGAGTTCGAATCTCACCTGTGGCGGGGTGTTTTCGCCTCCAGTCGTAATTGATAAGGATTGCCAATTTTCCTACCGAAGGTGAGTGGTTCTCTCCGGGTACTCCAGTTTCCTCCATAATTAAAAACTGGCCGCCGCGAAATAGCTAAAATGTGCTGAAAACGGCGTAAAACCCGAACTAAACAAACAATATATATTTCACTTTAAGTGGGTGAATAGAGTGTTTTAGTGACAGTGTTAGTGATGATGATTATGATTTCCCATTTTGAAATTTTAGAAGCTACAAAACGATACATGTCCAAAAATTGACGGTGATTTATATTTCTATTTTTTTTTTAATTCTTGTACATGTATATTTTGAGCAAGAAATCATTATATAAGTAAAGTCAAGAAATACCAAACGGATATTCGAAGGGAAAAAATCGAAACGACTGACAAACTCCGGAGAAAAACGAAGACAAGACCAAAACAATACATGCATTACAATTAAAAACTAAAAACATATGAATATCATGGACCCCACAAAAAAGAGATAGAATCAGGTGCTCCGGAAGAGTAAGCAGTCTCTGCTTCCCGCAGGACACCAGCCATGCTGCCCATGTCAAATCCGGTACGAAGAAGGGATAACATCAATGGAACAGATCCATTTTAATTTGGGAAACGGTTTTTTCATACCTGTCAACCAAGTCATGATGATGTCCATAAAACTTAAATAAGGATGACTCCGACTTAGGAGCAACATACCCCTGTCTGAGCAACTTTTCTGTCAGGAAATAATCATTTCAGACGAAAGGTTAAATTTTGTTTCTTAAATGAAATGTTCAATCGAAATAATTTTACAAAATGACCTTTTCCACAAATTCTGATATAAGAAGACGATGGTCAAAAAGTTATATCCATACTTACCAACGCAGATCCAATGAATACAATTGAAAATAAAAGAGCCAGTGCATTATAGTCGAAATATGAGGCCCGTTCTTGCAGCATCACCTCATAAGTAACAATTATTGCTATCACACTCATGATACAACAAAGGATACCAAGTACAAGCTGTATTCTACCAAGACATATAAATTTTTGAAGCAGATATTGCTCGATATTTGTGACATTTTCCTGTTGAGTTCTGGATGTCGATGGTTCGTCTTCATACAGTTCTCTTGATGCTGAAAATTAAATGTTCATGATACACGTAATATAATAAGTATTCTATCCTACCAGTTTCAATAAACTATGTCGGATAAAGTGAAGAATACAAACGCGACACTGGTACAATACATTTTCAAGTATGGTGTACAATACTGGAACAAATTTTGGTATTGGGGGCATAATACTGGTATTTTCAGTTTTATTGTTAAACAATACTAGTAGTTCTAGTATTGTGGAATAAAAAAATTGTGATTCTAGAATTGTCACCATTGTAATACTAGTACTCCCTGTATTGCAGAAAGATAAAAATAAAAAGAAGCAAGTCGTTTTGCTAATGTATCCACAGGTAGAACTACCCCGTTCAAAGGGAGCACGAGTACATATATAGACTAACTAAACGAGTTTATCCGTTGAAATTGTCAATGATGCATATTTCAAAATTATTCAAATATTTAAATTCTTGGGATCCTTACACTAACTGACAAAATATCTGTTATGTTCTAAGGTCAACGAATAGAAAAGAAAGTCATTAACGTATACGGAGCAGGAACTGCTTTCCCTTCCGGAGCACATGAGTTCACTCCTGGTTTTTTTTAATGGAGTTCGTGTTGTTCAACGCTTTTTAGTTTTCAGTGTTTATTTGTTGTGCTTGTGGTTGTTCATTGGTATTCCCGAGTTTGTCTGCCCCCATGTGGGTCCCGGGGACACAATAGAATAGGCCCACAGAACCTCGGCTTGGCGTAAGAGGCCCCTAAAGAGGCGACATGTTAGCCGTGTGTCGCAAACCCGTGTCGGTAATAGGGAGTGTTCCTGGATGGCCGGAAAAACGGTTCCGATCACCATCTGGGGCACAATCTTTTCCTAGAAGGAAGGCCGGATGGACCCGGTTCGGTCAATCGGCTGGTCACATCAATCTCTTTATAATAGTTAATATCTTTATATATTTTTTTTTCCTGAAAATTTGGTTAACTAAATTCCTGATTTATTGGATTGGTGTTGGCTTATGGGTCAAACCTCAACAGGCTCAAATGTTTAACTTTAGATAACCTATTTATTATTTTTTGTTGCTTTACTTTATTCTTTTCCTCAAAATTCATAAGTTAATTATTCTGTTTAGTTTTAATATTAACAGCTTTTCTAATTTTGGACTATTTGAACAAAATTATGTACAGGTATAACCAGCTCAAGTTTTGGCTGGATGGTTCCGGTTCACTGGGTACACTGGGTTGGGAAGGTGGTCTGCTGCTGTATCGTTTGAGGTTGATGTTTGGTTTCAGGGGTCTTGGATGATAACCACTGATGGAGGCGCAGAGAAGGCGGTGGCTTATGGGACAAAGCTTCCTCGGCTCAATGAGGCCACATGTTTGCCGTGTGTGGATACCCGTAAGGATAGAGGACGGGATCCTGGTGGTTGAAACACACCACTTTGGCCCTTACTTTATCTTAAACTTGACCTGTTCCAAAATGTACAACAATAGTACCATTTACATATGTTAGGTTCAAGAAGGCGGTGGCTCATGGGTCAATCGTGTGGATGTTACTTTGGGCGGTTGTCTCGTCAGGCAACCCCTGACACGAGGCTTGCGCCCATTAAAAGGTACTCCATGCGAGTATCTTATTTTGGTAGCCCTGATGCTTGTCGCAAATGTGGCAAGCATACATCGTTTTGATGCTGCTCCGAGGTGGGCGGGGAGCCAGGATAACGAAATGTATATATATCACCATGGATTCTCAACCAAAAAAACCAAACCAATCAACATGTAAACGAAAACTCGACAACAGCGACGATGAGGAACATACAACAAAATTACCGAACACTTTTTCAGACAACTTTCCAAAATTTTTAGTTATATCAGCAGTAAATAGTCAAAAACCAGTCACCAAAATTTCTCCTTTTGTCATCCAAAAAACTCTACAAGGTTATGCCGGCCAACTTAAAAAAGTCACAAAGATGAGAAACGGAAATTTGCTAGTTGAATGTTTTCGATCCCAACAGTCTAAACACCTACTCTCTCTCACAACAATTTCTGATATCAACATCTCCGTTACACTTCATAGATCACTGAACTCTTGTCAAGGTGTGATTAGAGACAGAGACCGCGATTTAGCTGAATTTACAGAAGACGAAATATGTGATGAACTGAAATCCCAGAATGTATCAAAAGTTAAGAGGTTTACAAAACGGTCTGAAGATAAAATCATTAAACTCAATACTTATCTCATCACTTTTGACTGTACCCGTGTGCGTGAACATATCTTCATAGGTCCCTACAGAATCAAAGTTGACACCTACATACCTAACCCTACTCGTTGCTTCAAATGCCAGAAATTTGGGCACGGTAGAAGTTCATGCAGAGGTATTGAAAAGTGTGTCAAATGTTCTGTAGAGGGCCATTCCAGTTTTGATTGTGACGGCCACATTAAATGTATAAATTGTGGACTAGAACATATGGCCAATTCCAGAAACTGCCAATTTTACAAAACAGAACTCGAAATTCAAAAAACTAAAGTAGAAAAGGGTTTAAGCTATCAAAAAGCTAAAAAACTGGTCTCTGCCTCTAATAACTCTACTCAAGCCACCTCATATGCTGACAAGGTTAAATCATCCAAAACCAACAGATCTTTTGCTACACAAACTGACTTTACCTGGCCTGATGGAACAGAAATTGCACTTCTTCTTGTCACATCCAATCAATAAAATGGAAAAAACACCTCAACCTAAACAATCTTCATCAAATTCTTCACAAACAACCACATCCCTGTCTTCAAATACAACCAATCAACAAAAACCGACACCAAAACAAAGGTCATCCATATCTTCAACCAAACAATCGCCTCAAAAACCCTCACCATCACAGAGAGCTGCACGTTCCTCATCAAAAGGTAAATCTCAAGCCATAAAATTTTCAAATCGCCTCTCGAAGGCTGAAAAAAAATTCAAAATTCAACAAGTTTCGAGACCTCTGCTCAGAGTATGACGATGAAATCGATGAAGACTCTGAGCAGATGGATACAACGTCGAATGAATGTCCGGAGTCGATCTGGCCGGACCCATTAGTACCATTTGAGGGTCCTGGACCTCCAGTCACTGAATCAGGCGCTATAGGTGAAAGACGTCAACGAAGTCGTTCGACAGATCAATCAAAGAACAAATATTCCCCTATTCGCGCCCCTAAAATATGAACATTATACAATGGAATTGTCGAGGTTTAAAAATTAATTTAATTGAATTATCTCTACTTGTACAAACCTTCCTCCCTGTTGCTTTTTGTCTTCAAGAGACCCACTTAAAAGAAAACGATATTCTAATTATTAAAAATTATTCTCTGTACAGTACAGGATGCAAGAGCTGCTGGCGGCTCATCCATCCTTGTTAAAAATGGCATCATTCACAGTCAAATATCCCTAACAACTGATTTACAGGCAGTTGCTATCCGAATAACACTTAACAGAACTGTCACATTATGTTCTGTCTATATCCCGCCAAACAGTCCTTTAGAAATAAATCAACTCAAATCCTTAATAGATCAATTACCTGCCCCATTTCTCATTATGGGCGACTTCAACGCTCATAATCCTATATGGGGCAGTCACTCTCAAAATGATAAAGGCAAAAAGATTGAAGATTTTTTAAACCAGGAAGGTTTGTGTATTTTCAACGATGGATCTGACACCTATCTCCATCCGGGGAATGGTTGTTACTCAGCTATCGATCTAACGATATCTGACCCTTCGCTATTACTGGATTACTCATGGCGAGTCCATGACGATTTATGTGGAAGCGACCACTTCCCAATAATTTTGGAAAACCTCTTTCCGTCATCTTCGGAGAGAGTTGCTCGCTGGAAATTTGACAAAGCCAATTGGCCTTTGTTCAAGCAACTCTGCCGAAATGAACTTAGAACAGATATTTTCATTGACATTAATGATCCAGTTCTTAAATTTACTGAAAAGTTATTATAGCTGAGAGAACCATTCCTAAAACCTCGACAAATCCAAAACAATCCAGCAAGCCCTGGTTTGATGATGATTGTGAGGAAGCGAAGAAAGGTAGAAAAAAGGCCGAACGACGATTCAACTTGCATCCAACCCAAGATAATTTAAGTCATTTCCGTATATTCCGTGCGGAAGCACGTAGAACATTTAAACAAAAGAGACGTTAGTCTTGGCAAAACTTCCTCTCTAAAATAAACTCCCATACACGAATGAATAAAGTTTGGAATTTCATACAAAAAATTAACGGTAAAAACAGAAAAAACAATCTGCACCATCTTAAAGATGACCAGAATCTTCTAACTTCTGAAAAGGACATATCGAATAAACTTGGAGAGACGTTTTCTAAGCATTCGTCCTCTCTAAATTACTCTCCAGAATTTCAACGAATCAAAAATCGCACCGAAAAAGTTAACCTAAACTTTAAATCTAAAAACACAGAAGACTACAACCGCCATTTCTCTTTGGATGAACTCAAAAATTCTCTAGCAAAGGCCCATGACACAGCATGTGGCCCTGATGATATTCATTATAAACTTCTGAACCATCTTCCTGACACATCATTACAAACACTTTTGGATTTATTAAATAACATTTGGGAAACTGGTGACTTGCCCTCTCTGTGGAAGCTGGCAACAGTTGTCCCTATTCCAAAACCGGGGAAGGATAATTTTGAACCGTCGAATTATCGGCCAATTGCCCTCACAAGTTGCGTTTGCAAGACAATGGAACGGATGATCAACGACCGCCTTGTGTGGTTTCTAGAGGTCAATGGCCTCCTGTCTAATATACAGTGTGGATTCCGACAAGGCAGAAGCACGTTAGATCATCTTGTTCGCTTCGAAAGTTTTATACGCAACGGGTTTGCTAAGGGTGAACACGTTGTGTCGGTGTTTTTCGATCTTGAAAAAGCATACGACACCACGTGGAAATATGGTATTTTAAAAGATCTAAACGATATGGGGTTGAAAGGTAGGTTACCTACCTTTATTGATAATTTTTTGTCTAACAGACAGTTCAAGGTAAAAGTTAATACTACCATGTCTGACCCTTTTGAACAGGAGATGGGTGTTCCTCAGGGAAGCATTCTTTCTGTTACTTTATTTAGCATTAAAATAAATACTTTAGCTAAAACGTTACAAAAGGATGTTGAAGGTTCTCTTTATGTTGACGATTTTCTGATATGTTATAGAGCTAAAAACATGAACAATATAGAAAGACAATTACAATTGTCTTTGAATAAAATTGAAAAATGGGCTATAGAAAATGGTTTTAGGTTTTCCAGCTCCAAAACTGTTTGTATGCATTTTTGCAATAAACGCAAAATGCATTTAGACCCTGAGCTAAAACTCAATAACTCGCCTATTAAAGTTGTTAAGGAAACGAAATTTCTTGGACTTCTGTTCGATAGTAAACCCACCTTTCTACCCCATATCAAAATGCTAAAAGCTAAATGTTTGAAAGCATTGGATATTTTAAAAGTTGTTTCCAGCACTGACTGGGGTGCTGATAAAAATATTTTATTAAATTTATATCGATCTTTAGTAAGATCAAAACTTGATTATGGTTCCATTATATTATATGGGTCTGCTCGCAAATCCTATATAAAAATTCTAGATACGGTTCACCACCAAGGCCTACGTTTGGCCTTGGGGGCGTTTAGAACATCTCCCGTAGAAAGTTTATATGTAGATGCGAACGAGCCGTCTCTTTACAACCGTAGAATAAAACTTGGTCTACAATATTTAACCAAGCTGAAAGCCTATCCTTCAAATCCTGCCTACGACTGTTTTTTTCAACCCTCTCTATGAGGATATATTTGAACAACATGAAAACAAAATTCCTCCTTTTGGTATCCGGATGAAACCACACATTTCTGGTTCTAACATCAACCTTGATGAAATTGCCCCTATTAATATACCTCAATCACCACCTTGGCTTGTACCCAAACCAATGTTTATTTTTGACCTTACAAAACATAAAAAGTCCGAAACAAACCCTACTCTTATTCAGCAACATTTTGGTGAAATAAAATCAAAATTTGCATTTCATGACTCTATTTACACTGATGGATCTAAGGACAGAGACAAAGTAGCTGCTGCAGCAGTCCACGGACAGCAGGCAGCAACTCTCCGCCTTCCATCTTCCAGTTCAATATTTACTGCAGAAGCTAGAGCCATCATTCTGGCTTTAAAATTTGTCAGAACGTCTGAAAAACTTAAATTTCTTATTTGCTCAGATTCTCTTTCATGTTTATTGGCCATAGAAGGTCAGAAATATAAAAACCCTTTAATTGCCCATATTATTGAGTTCTATAAAGATTTGTCCAAATGGGCAAAGAAATAGTTTTTATCTGGATACCAAGTCATATTGGTATCCGAGGAAACACAGTCGTAGATAGTATAGCGAAGGATGCTTTAGATGACCCAGTTACTAATATGTCAGTGCCTTATACTGATTTTAAACCTTTTATTTATAGATATGTTTTACGTCTGTGGCAGTCCCAGTGGGATCTGCTTACAGACAATAAACTTCATTCTATAGAGCCAACTGTTGGCAAGAATGTCGGTTTTTTCGGCAAATGCCGACGAGATCAAGTTGTTTTAACTAGATGTCGCATTGGCCACACCAGGACGACTCATTCTTTTATTTTAGAGAATGAGCCGCCTCCTGAGTGTATACCCTGCCAGTGTCGACATAGTATTAAACATCTTTTAATTGACTGTGTAGATAAATCCGACATTATTTGTCGGTACTACACAGTCAACAATATGAAAGAGTTGTTTACAAAGGTTGCTGGCAACCGTCTTTTACAGTATTTGAAAGATGTTGGACTGTATTCAAGAATATAGTCTGACTTCATTTTTGAATAGAGTCCAATAAATTTAAATTTGTTCATGTTTTGAATGATGTTAATTTATTTTATAGCGTATCTGTGATATTATTTTCCAAATTTCGTCTGTGATATAAGTTTTGATTTTTGAGATTCTTGTATTGTTTTATTGTTTTATTTTCTCCTTAAATATTATTTGTAAATAGTTTATTCGTTTTAGATAGTATTTGTTTTAATCATACTTAAGTTAATTAGTTCTCCCCGTGATATGGCTTAAATGTCGCCCACATGGCGTTAAACAATAATTAATCAATCAATCAATCCCGAGTTTGTCCGTCTAATGGATTGCGTTTTTTTTTGTTTGCTCCTTAGGTATATTTGTCCTCTGTGTGTTTAAATATATAATCGAGATTAACATTTTAAAAAATATCTAGTTTTACAGATTTTTACACTAGAACTCAATAATATGTATTATACGACATTTATGGTCTTGTTAAGTTTTAATTATCTTCATTTTCTGCATTACTAATTTTCAAACAAGATAAAGAGAATAGGACCAAATCAAGATATGCAGTCAATCAAGACTTAACCAGACCTTTATGAACAGTTTAGGACAGGTAAACTACATTTAGCATGTTAAGTGTCAACCGGTCTTTTAATTAGTCTTGATTGACCTGAAAGCGATATATCCACCTTTTCATTTTGTTTGCTAACGTGATTTTCTTTGGAAATTCAGAGAAAGGCAAGATTAAACAAGACAAAAATGGTCGTATTTTGTTTTTTCAACATAACATAAGGTTAACGATGCATTTTCGTGTACTACATGCAGAGCAGGGTACATTGACCTTTCGGAAGACCTGCTTTTTGATGTGGCTATGTTTTATTGTGACTGATGTATTAAGGTCGTTGGTTTCTCTTGTTAATGACGACGCTATCATATAATGCATACATCTGTGAAGTTTTGGTCTTCGAATTTTATTTTAAACACTTAAAAATCTGAATAAATGTACAAAGAATTAGATTAAACTTGCAGATGCTTCTTTTTATTAAACATATAACCCCGAAATTAAAAAAAAAAATCTTTTCTATTATTTTTACAAATATTTCAGCTTTGTTACGTTTTTATTTTTTTAGTTATACATGTATCCTTGTGGCGTTTGTTTGTTGTGTTCCATTCTCCTGACTTTTCCTTGTACTATTTACGTCTCTTTTTACGTGTTAGTTATTAATGTCAGTTAGTGAAAAGAAAAAGTATAAATACCGAAGTATCAAAAAAGGGGAAGTCCGAGGACAAAAGGCACAGCCGGGAACACAAAAAAGTCGACAAAGATAAAGTACAATACAAAAAACTAAAACGTACACACAGAAACGGGAAGCATGAACCCCACCAAAAACCGGGGGTGAACTTAGGTGTTGCGTAAGGATGAGCAGTTTCTGCTTCTTGCAAGACACCCGTCATGAAAACGTTGAGGCTTTTGGCTTTAATTTTTATTGTTTTTTATTGTTTGGTTATTTTTCTGTTATTTTTTTTTCAATTTAGGCCGTTAAACCGTGAATGTAACGCTTTTTGTAATGAAATATATGTAGAGAAAAATGTTAAGCTTTATTTTTCTCACCTTTGCTCAATTCTCTCTCTTTTTCATATGACTCTTTTTTGTCTTTTTTACTGTAACTTTTAAGCTCTTTTTCTTTCTTTCCTAACTCAGCTCTAAGATGCTTTTTTGTCTCTGCCTCTGCCTTTTTCTTTTGTAACTTTTTGTCTAATTCCTTGATGCTGGATCTTAGCTCTAACAACTCATCATCGGAATTTTCCTCTTCGAAAAGAGTCTTTTCAAAATCTAAAGACCTTTGTAATTCAACTCCTGTCTTGGAAAGAGATCTAGTTGTTGACGAGGAAATCTGTTGCTTTTCTGTCTTTTCCATACTCAAACTTAAAAATATAAACATTTAAATTTTAGGGATTAAAATTGTGTCTATCAAACTGAATAATTATTTTTTTCAAACATTGACAGTGAAAACAAAGTATGAAAAACTATGACAATATATGGGACCTCTACTAAGAATAAATCACTTTCTATGTCTATTTTTGTGTCCTGGTGACATCATCAGTTATCTGCATTAATATCAGAATAAGATTAACCCCAGATCTTAGGCAGGCCGTTGATAAATGTGACGTCCTTGTATCTCAAGAACAAAACTCCTATAAAATTCTAAAATTTGACTGGTTTTCCATAAATATCTCTGCAATAAGCCCATATACCCCACTTTTTTCCTTCTAAAACAGAAGTCTATTATTTATTATCAGAGAAAAATGTCTTTGTGCTTCTAAATATTCTACAAAAGGCCTGGCGAAGTTATCTTTTTCCATTAAAAAGTTGGGCAACTTTTTATAAACGTCTTGAAATCTGAGAAATTAAGGGATTTTATTTCAAATATACCAGCTTAGAGTCAAATATCTTAAAAACGAAGTCATGAAGGGGCAGTTTTATTGAAAGAAAAAAATATTTTTCTGTTGAAATTTCAGCGAAAGCAAAGTAGAGGAACTTATTGTATCGATTTCCCATAACCGAAGTTTAATCGCCGTGTGAGTTTCATGTTCGGTCGTCATCGTCTGCGTCGCAACTTTCTACACAAAGCTCCTCATAAACCTGTGAATGGATTTCAAACGCCATCATGCTGCTCCTCTTTCGTTTTCAAAACAGGTACATGTACTAGTTCAATAGGACTTTAGTTCAATAAAATTTACTTATATTACACTAAGTGTTCCACAGAACATGTGTTATTTTAAGTAAACTTACAATTAAATCTTTCCTATAACCTCCACTCCCAGCTTAAATTTAACTTCATTACCTTGGGTGTATTATACCTATATCCACTTTATAATGATACATTTCCTGCTAATGACACCTGTATTTATAATTTATAGTTGTTTTAATAAAAAGTCGTACATAAGATTTTACATATGGACGCCATATATTACCGCCACTATTAAAAGTGCCATATTAACGCGACTTCAGGATACATTACCGCGACTAAATGGGTAACCTCTTTCGTTAGCCAGACACTAATACGTAGCATATGAATACATACAATAAATAATATGTAGACCGGTTGCCCCCTGCTCACCACACTGAGATGAAAGTAGTATTTTTAGCAGATATTGTCTTTGAAATGTCTTTTATTACCAGTAAAATTTAAAATACTGTCATATGTACAGCCATTTAGGTGTCTTCCCGTTTTGCCAACTTTTGAAAATCATGTATAATACAATATTCCCGTTTATCCAACTTTAGATTGTAGTTAATTAGTGGGCTGTTTATTTACTAATTATTAGGTGTCATCTTAAATTATGACTGAAAATTTGTTCGTGTTTGGATTAACATTATATGTAAATAGAACAGTAATATGGGGGAAATTGTAAGGATTTGATTCAAATATTTATGAAAATATTGAAATTATTTTAAAATTAATTGAATCCAATTAAAAAAAGAAAGAAAAAAAACCACATTTTTATGAAATTGTGAGGAAACTTGAGAAAGTGTGGCTTGAAAAATAACTATGAGTAACTAGTATTTATTCTTAATTATGCTTCGCACCAGCACGTAAGAAGAGCTTCCGCACTACCTTTGGCACCTCCTCAACAAGTAGAAGAAGTATGGTTCAATGCACTCGACGACTACCAAACCAACGACGCAAAGACCGCCAATTTCAACGACTATGTTACCGAACAGTGGGTTGACAGAGAACAAGCGAAATGGAACCACTACTCAACCATCGGACCAAGGACCACTAACCATCTGGAAGGCTGGCACCACAAACTCAACAACCAGTTAAACAAGGCTCACCCGAATCTGTTCCTCACCATCCAGAAACTCCAGAACACTCAGGCTGCCACCGAGATCCGACTCGAACAGTATGCTGCAGGAGGAAAACCCAAGACTCGCAAGCTGAAATTCCGCAACATCGACACCAGACTAGGACATCTAAAGGAGCGACTGCAGCAAGGACAGATCGACGTTTTCCAGTACACAGACGCTGTTTCCCACCTACTCAAACTCGGATGAAGATACAAGAAACATTTTTTGCTGAACATTGCTTTTGATTTGTGACACTTTTATTATTTACCATTTATTGTGCTAAATATATATTGCTACTTCAAAATGTGCTAATATTGTATTAATTTATATGTTCTATTGTATGTAATAAAACAAAGATAATAATTTAATAGTTTTTCTTTCTTATAGTATACAATGATGAAATATAGAAATCAGAAAAAAGGATATTAGAATATTGGGGAAATGTAAAAAACATAAGAGCAAATAGAAATGATAAGCCAATATAGATCTTCAATAGGTTGAATACACACCAAGCAGTAATCATTAAATCACCAGACAAATACACACAAAAATTTACAGAATATAGAACAACATTTGATGCACATTTATGAAAATGAAATTGGTCACTTAACAACAAGAAATAAAAAATAATTATAAAAAATATGTTATCTAGTTACAATAAATGTCTGTATCAAGATAAACACTTGAAACAAAATATATTTTTTTTAAAAATCACCCAAAAATCCTAAAAAAATACTAGAGTTACAATTCGCAAATGTCAGTAGTGCATTATATATTTAAGAAATATGTTCCTGGAATAATTTTCAGTCCATTATTACCTTTGGTGTCTTCCCGATTGTCCAACATTTGAAAATTACAGGTAAAAAAAGGTAAAAAAATGTTGGACAATTGGGAATGTTTTGATAAGAATTATACATGTTGGTTAATTAGAAAATGTTTTGATAAAGATAGTTTTGAGGTTCTATAAGGGGTGTTCATTAAAAGAAAAAAATATACTAGTGTTGCTTTAGGTTTATCCCTTTGGTTTGTTGCGTCAGTATTTGTTAGCTGATGTTTTATGACTTATGATTGTCTTGATTATCCTTTCGGTTTGTTGCTTCTGTATTCGATAGCTGATGTTTGTATTCAGATATTTTTATGGAAATATGGCAACATATTTGCACTTTGATTTTTATACATGTGATATTCTTTTAATGGAAAATAAAAGAAAATACTTATATTTAAATGTTTTATTTTCATTAAATAAATGTGAAACTATACATGTATATTAAATCAATGCACATACCATTACAGTTATTGACAATACTTATTTAACATCAATCATTTGAATCGAACAATGACATAAGATATACAGATCAGAGATGACTAACAACTTACAATGTAGCACATATAAATAATCAGTCCAAATGCAATAAATTAGAGGCAATGTCTGCAAACTGGAACACACGAATTTCTTGATTCTACAGTCGAACTTTCAGTTGCTGAAGTCGTTGGTTCAGTTGCGTGTATTTTCTGCGTTTCACTGGTCGTAGCTCTCCTGCTGCGTACTGGATGAGGGTGGCTTCATTGACTGTCTGTTCTACCTTCAGATGCGTGAGTAGGCGGTAGATGTTTGGGTGCGGAACCTGGATGATCTTCTTCATACTGCTATATATATTTCAAATTAAAATTATCTTTCATCTATTTTAAGAAAAATTTTATATTTAATCTATATTAATATTTATTTATTATTTATTTATTTTCAATAAAAACCCCTTGCTACCCTCAAATTATAATGATGATCATACATTGTTCAATTAACAACAATTAATGTAGGACAATCAGAACTTTAGTTGTTGGACAATCAGAACTCCATAATTTTAAAATGTTGGACAATCGGGAATAAACCTTACCTTTGTCATCCAACCCAAGCCCTAATCAAGAATCCTTTGTTCCTAATTACCTTTGATCTCATCTATCCAACTTTTATTTTTTACCTGTAATACCTAAAAATTCAAAAAGTTGGCTAAACGGGAATGAACCGCCATTTACACATTCATCACTGGTTGGACGTTGAAGGCTATTCTGCGAACAAATTAACCATTATTTCTCCATTGTGGTCTTTTTGCAGCTCGTATCCTCAAATAAATTTTGGCTTGTACACTCTTTAATTTCTCCATAAAGTACTTACCTGTCCTACAACTACAGTCGCGGTAATGTAACCTTTTCTTCAGTTTACCTACGGAAAAAAGTCCCGGTATTGTATACTTTTAAAAGTCGCTCCAATGAGTTATAATTGTTTTAAAAGTCGTGGTAATGTGTTGTACAATCATATTTGTACCTTACAAATTAATAAAGGTGTTCTTTACTTGACAAGGATACATTAAATATATGTACTTGTAATGACGGTATTAAATTTGAACACTTTTTATGGTTACAAAAACACATCGATTGTTTAAAATAAGCTCACTGTTTCTCTTTACAAAAGTGTTCAATAAAATTGTTTGATACCATTTGTATGCATTACCATGCTCACATCTCTGTTGTGCTAAAGGCCTAAAATGTTTAAAACCAAAAAAAAAATAAAATAAAAATTAAAAATGCCAAATTTACCAAAGCCAAAACCATCTACAGACGGAGCTATGAATGAGGCAATCCAATTTGAAAACAGGTAATAATTTATTATTCGATTGATTGATATCGTGGCTAGAACATGTTAATGTAAACCATGGCTTATATACTAGATCGATACAGTGACTAGGATTTTTAACATGACAGTTCTGTTATCGAGCAGCAAAAAGACATGTCACTCCAACCCACCAGGGCACATTTGTAGCTAGCTTCAAGCCAATCAGTCTTTTGCTCTTACTCCAATAAACAACAAAATGGATCACAGGAAAGGTCAACAATGACAAACCAATCAATCAAAGCAACACAACTGACAGAACTCCGGACAAAATGAGCACAAAACATAAACAGGAACACAACACTGAACAGTGGTGGGGTTAAACCGATTTTATGGGTACACAACGCCCCCCCCCCCCCTCGTATCTATCTTGACAGTCTGGTGTATAAAACACACTATAAAATCCAATACAGTATGATTACCAAAAAGGTGACCGCTTGCTAGAACTGCAAAATTAGAGCGCACGTTACATAATTAAGATAGCAGGGTCAGAATGTGCTCGTTTCAATCTATAAAACTAGTTAAGACTGTCATAGCTGCAGGTCGGATACTGTCACTCTACTAAACGAAAAAGTCTGAAATAACACTCCCATAAAGGATTTACGTCTATCTCAATATAGAGTTGAATAGAAATCGTCAGTATTCGTTAGAGGCCAGTATAAATTAAAGTCTTCAAGTCATCGGGAGAAAGAGGAACTTTTACAGAATTGCACATAATTTCATATTTGTAGCCATTACTGTGAAAAGATTATAAGTAACTACCGAGTTTCTGTGGGTTACTGGCGAAATGAGTTGAGAAACCCCGTTCATAATAAGTGCTTATCTTGAAGCTGAGTATTTAGATATGAGATAAATTTGCAAACTTTGCTTTGGATAATCTGACACTTAGCTTTTTAGATAATATAAGCATTTTTTGTTAAAAACTTTGTGCTTATGTAAAGCAAAAGTGCGCAAAGGTAATGCATCAGATCATGTGAAGACAATACATACATGTTGAGTGAATAAATAAATTTGATCTGGCTAGTGGAGTACTCACAGCAAATACCTACTAAATAGGAAGACAGATAAAAACTTACTTTTTGTTTAGCATGTTTAAATACATTTCCAATAGCCTTAATCGAAATAGATATTTAATATGTGGAATAAAATGGAATACATGGTATACAGGATTAGAATAAACATACGTTTCAATTAACCAATCAAGTTTAGCGTTTGAAGTTTGGTCAAAATATTAATTATTGTTTTATGACAAGCAATATGAAATGAATGATATATTATATCCCATTCAAATGCATGTTTGAAATATAGAGATTCAACAAAGCGTGACTTCATTTATAGACAATATTCTTTTGAAAATATTATATATAATGAATAGCAGATTCACGATTTAAATTTAATACCGTCGAAAAGTTTAAAGAAAGTTATTCAGACGAATTTTAGTTGACGCGCAGATCAATCAAACGAGACAGAAAACACATATTTACTAGAACAATAAATATTTAAAATTTTGTATATGTCAGAAAGGAAGGAAGTCATAAGATTACAAAAAAAAATATTTTTTCAAAAATAAAGGTTAAAATTATCAACAGTTAAAAACAAAATATGAATGTATTTTATTTGTTACTATTTACCTTTAATTTATTCTTCTTAGCACATTTGACATCTCGCTGTCCAATTGTCATTTGTTTACATAGAGAAACAAAATATTTCACAACACTTTTGTATTTTCTGTCCATCTAGATTTGTTGGCAAAAAAAAATATATAAAATTACATAAATAAATAAAGTTACTGAATTAATTAGTGGATAAATCAAAATGAAGCTGTACTTAATTATACGTTTTTTTCTCCAAAATAATATTTCATGTCTAGTCAGAACGAGAAGAAATTCGTCAATTAATAGGTCAACCCTCAACTCTCACGCAAAAATTAGACAGCAATAGGGAAAATTGGGGAGCCTTGTATATATACTAGTACCTCTCGGTGGAGTTCCTGTAAGGGTGCATCCCTAATTAGACTGAACATATCCCTTATTTCACAAAAGATTACGGAACCTGACCTGCGTATCTATAAATCCAACAGATTCAAAAGGACCTCTTCTCGGCAAAATTTTTAGGGACATAAGAGGGCAAAGAAGTCCAATATTTAATACGTAACCATATTTCTATACTCATGCTGTCCTTGTGTATATTACATGTTGTATAATAATTGCTTAATAAAGCCAAGGGGAATATTTTTTCTGTACAAACATAAAACATATTAAAAAATTACAATCCAAAGATACTAATATTAGATATAGTAATTTTATACTATGCTGTATACGACGCATTTCAAGGAGTTACCTCTCATCAGCAGCATTAAAACTGAAACATTTGGAAGACCAAAAACCAAACTTATTTTAAACAAGAAGTACTCAAAACCAAACATACCGAAATAGGAAGCCAAATTCCAGCTAAGGAGATCTACCATGTTCAACACAAGGAATGAACCCTTAGTATTTCTATTATTTTTGAATTTTGCTAAATACTGGTAATTTCTATAACAAATCAATGAATAATCATGTCAGATAAGTCTGACGACTGGGTTGGCGAATACCCTCGGGGACCTAGGGTCCACCATGCAGAGGCATCTCTATTATCTTAAAATCAAATCAGTTTTGTTATTGGTGTGTAACTACATTCATGTAGAAATTGTAAATTGTATAAATTTTGGTTTTTGCAAAATATTACCTAATAAAACTATGTTTTCTCTAGAACTTGCCATGTGATAACACTTATATAAAGCAAGGTCATATGCAAAATTTATGTATATCTATTCATATTTAGAAAGTCTACACTGATTTCTATAAAATTATCATGTCCTTCCGTGTCATCAGTTTGTCTGTCAGTCTCTATTTTACTTGATAAAAACTTAGCTGTCTTTATTTCTGTTGTTATTTTTCGTAGAATTTAGACATGTTGTAGGCGGATAAATTTTATTGTCTGTATTTTAAAAATTTTGATCGTTCATCGCCGTAAAATGTAGGATTACTCCTTTCTTAATCTCAGACATATATTCTGTAGTAAGCAAAGAAGGAGATCAAGAATCTAGTATACTTTAAAAAACGTGGATTATGTTTTGGGAGATAAAACGCGGATTTTTTTTCCTAAGAACAATAAATAAGAACCTTTATATAGCTATCTACTAACTTAATAATCTACAATACCTGTAGTTAAATTCATTTAAAAGATTGAAAACAGGTTTTGGATGAAGGACGATTCCTCTAACATCCCTTCATGTTTAAAATATTTCTAAAAGGTCAATGTAAAATGTGGAATTCATTCAAAAGGTTGAGAAGTGTTGGTGGATTAGAAATTATACCACAACACATTTGATACGTCAAACATTCATCCTGTGCATCAAATTTGGTATCAAAGGATTTTATATCTGCTATCAAAATTATCATTTTTTAATAAAATAATCACCTGATCCACTTGATTTATTGAAATAAAGTTGAATTTAAAAAATGGCGTCGGCTCAAACTTACCATTTCAATACGTGTGGCAGATCATTTACATTTTTTTTTAAAGATGAAATTACAAACATTTTAGATTTTCTCATAGACAACATATTTGTTCAATTTGGCGGTCGAATTTTTCAACAAAAAATCGGCATTTCAATGGGAACCAACTATGCTCCTCTCCTCGTCGATCTGTTTTTGTACTCGTATGAAGCGGACTTCTACATGAAAAAAAACCCAAAAAAAACTACTACCCCAATCCTTTAGTTTCACTTTTCGTTATATAGATGACGTGTTGTCGTTACATAACGACAAATTCCAAGACCTTCTACATCTCATCTACCCTAGTGAGTTTGAAATTAAAGATACTACAGTTACATCGAAGTCCGCTTCATCTTTGGATTTGTTTCTTGAAATAGACAATGACGGACATTTGAAGACAAACTTTATGGCAAATGTGATGACTTCAACTTTCCTATCGTTAACTTTCCCTTCTTGAGTATAAGTATACCAGTATCGCCTGCGTATGGCGTCTAAGTTTCTCAGCTTTTCCGATATTTAAGGGCATGCGTAAGTTGCCATGACTTTCGACAGGGAGGATTGCTGCCGTCGCAGGGGCCTCTTGGCCAGGTTTTATCAGGGATAAAGTGATGTCATCACTTAGGAAACTTTACGGTCGTCAAAACGAATTGAGTGACCGTTACAGTGTTCCAATATCTAATTGTACCTGTTTCCACTGTCGTAACATTTTATGTACCTCCACCGATTTGTGACTTCCACCGGATTGGCTTTGTTGAACTACGGGTGCCGTATAGGGAGCATGAACTGTTTATCCTTACGGAGCACCCGAGTTCAATCCCGGAGTTCGTGTTGTTCATTGTTTTAAGCTAACCTGGCCTAAAAGACCATGTGAGCTATTGCTATCACTTGGTGTCCGTCGTCCGTCGTCGTCCGGCGTAAATTTTTCCTTTAAAGATTTTCACCTCCCAAACCAATTGGGACCAAACTTGGGTGGGATGTTCCTTAGTTGATCCCCTTCCAAATTTTGTCCGGTGTACCAAACCTTTCACCGAGATGGCCACCAAGCTTGAAATAGAAAAATGGGAGGATGAATTTCAAAAATCTTCTATGTAAATACATGGCCAATTGAACCAGAATTGGCAGCAATGGTCATTAGATGGTCCCCTTTCAGAATTGTATCAACTGACCTGGCCCGTCAATCAAGATGGCCGCCAAAGCTGAACTTAGTTCAACATAGGACCCTATGGGAAATTTTAATTTGCAGATCATTGTACCTTAAACTTAGTCATTTGGAACCAGCTTTAAGGCAGCAATGGTCCACTTTCAGAATTGTTTTTGATAACCTGGTTTGTCAACCACACTGTAACTTTGTTTAACATTGTACCAATGGTAAAACCTCCCAAGATAACTCACTACTGACAGAATATGACAGTAAGTACACCGAGATCTCTAAAATGTTAAATTTTCTGATTTAAACCGTATACGCAAATTAATCATAATTAGAACAAATCACTAGCGATGAAAATAACAGAAAAATAAGCTTGAGTGACATTAGGCGCCCCAAGAGTATAAGCACCCCCTTTTTACAAACCTCTTTTTGCTTTCACGGACGATTTAACTAACATTTTAAGTGATTTACTTCCCTTTAAAATAGACGGTAAAAGACCGATAGTAAAAGTACATGTACCTCCAACAAAAATCTTGACTATACACATACTTTAAACTTTACTGGCAATATTCTTTTCGGGGAAAAAATTAACTATAATATTTCTGAGATTTATATATACCAAAATGCCAATAGGTTATCCCCTGTCAATTTGTCCGTTGGTCCGCTCGTCACACTTTCTTGTGACTTGAGCTCCTCGTTCATTATTAGCTTTAAACACTGTGTGTCGATGCGCAATATGGTTTTGGAATTATAAATTGTCAAACCTTTGGGTCCACAGGGAGAAAATTTAGAGAATTGTGAATTGTGAATTGACCTCTTTCATTTTTCATTTTATGCATTTTACTTATTTACAGAATTGTTACTCACTGTATGTAGATGCACAATAAGATTTTAGAATTTTGATTTTCATTAAAGTGTCTGCTCTGTAATAGATGAAGTATTTTTCTTTCTATGTTAATCCTGTATCTATGATAACATTTAGTTAATTCAGCACCGCCCAGAAAACAGAAATTGACGGTAACATTTGTACAGTCGTCTATATCGCTGTAACCGTAACTCTTGTGAGTGTGATATGTAAAATGCCTTTCTCATCCAAGTCAAATAACTGTCAAAGAAACTTTTAAAAGAAGATAATTTATACTACTTTGACAGTGATTTATAACATAATGTTATTGGAAAAAATCCATAAAAAAGAATACAATAGAAAAGTCTGTTATTTTTGGCTTTGTGATATCATGGAAGGTGATTTTTTTTAATGAAAATTTGCGTTTTTTTTATTGGTGAATTATGACTATGAGGAATAGAAATAAATATGTCTAAACAGACGCTAAATATACAAATTATTATGGGGTCAATTTTGATGAAAAGACCGTGTAGTTTTCGGGAAATTATATTGGAATGCGGAAAACCAAAATTTGTCCTGTAAATTCAAATGTCAGAGAAAACCACTAAAGCTTAAATGTAGAACGACAGTTATGCAAGAGGGTAATAAACATTAGCTTTAAAGTTCTATAACTTTATACATGTAATAGTATTTTTTAAGTATCAATATATGGTAGTACTGAAACTGAGCGGAAGATACTATAGGAAACTTGGCTCAATAAGCAGGTGATTCCACTCAATGGTAACAACATTCTACTAAAGAAATATAACTAATAAAAAGAATTAAATACATTAGATCGTTTTGTAGCTCGACGTGTAAAATTTTTACGGGGATTTGTCTTTCCCCAGCTTTCACAGTAAACTTTCATCAAAATGCTCATAGATTGATATAAATTCTTTATCAAAATGAAGCGATATGGACTATGTAACATTGATTAAAATAACTCAGACACAACATTCAAAAATATAACATCTAAGGATCTCTCTGTGAGACCTTCATTGATGAGCAACACTACAGGGTACAATCACTACATGGTCTAAAATTAATGGTATCAAAAACGTTGGAAAAGTCGACAAGTTCACTATAACTAATAATACTGAATGTCTTGATTAACTGGCTATAATAAATAAATACTAAATAATAATGTTATATTTCAATCATCTTTAAATTGGAAACATTTATTGTATTATCTTTATTTTGTAAAATAAGAAAGTAACAAAAACTAATATAAAGCAAAAAACAAGTACCACAAAACTAATATAAAGCAAAAAAAAACCAAGTACCACAAAACTAATATAAAACAAAAACAAGTAACACCAAACTTATATAAAACAAAAACAAGTAACACCAAACTAATATAAAGCAAAAACAACAAGTAACACCAAACTTATATAAAACAAAAACAAGTACCACAAAACTAATATAAAACAAAAACAAGTAACACCAAACTTATATAAAACAAAAACAAGTAACACCAAACTAATATAAAGCAAAAACAACAAGTAACACCAAACTTATATAAAACAAAAACAAGTACCACAAAACTAATATAAAGCAAAAACAACAAGTAACACCAAACTTATATAAAACAAAAACAAGTACCACAAAACTAATATAAAGCAAAAACAACAAGTAACACCAAACTAATATAAAACAAAAACAAGTACCACAAAACTAATATAAAGCAAAAAAAACCAAGTACCACAAAACTAATATAAAACAAAAACAAGTAACACCAAACTTATATAAAACAAAAACAAGTACCACAAAACTAATATAAAGCAAAATCAACAAGTAACACCAAACTTATATAAAACAAAAACAAGTACCACAAAACTAATATAAAGCAAAAACAACAAGTAACACCAAACTAATATAAAACAAAAACAAGTAACACCAAACTTATATAAAACAAAAACAAGTACCACAAAACTAATATAAAGCAAAAACAACAAGTAACACCAAACTAATATAAAACAAAAACAAGTACCACAAAACTAATATAAAGCAAAAAAAAAACCAAGTACCACAAAACTAATATAAAACAAAAACAAGTAACACCAAACTTATATAAAACAAAAACAAGTACCACAAAACTAATATAAAGCAAAAAAAACCAAGTACCACAAAACTAATATAAAACAAAAACAAGTAACACCAAACTTATATAAAACAAAAACAAGTACCACAAAACTAATATAAAGCAAAAAAAACCAAGTACCACAAAACTAATATAAAACAAAAACAAGTAACACCAAACTAATATAAAGCAAAAACAAGTAACACCAAACTTATATAAAACAAAAACAAGTAACACCAAACTAATATAAAGCAAAAACAAGTACCACAAAACTAATATAAAGCAAAAACAACAAGTAACACCAAACTTATATAAAACAAAAACAAGTACCACAAAACTAATATAAAGCAAAAACAACAAGTAACACCAAACTAATATAAAACAAAAACAAGTACCACAAAACTAATATAAAGCAAAAAAAAACCAAGTACCACAAAACTAATATAAAACAAAAACAAGTAACACCAAACTTATATAAAACAAAAACAAGTACCACAAAACTAATATAAAGCAAAAAAAACCAAGTACCACAAAACTAATATAAAACAAAAACAAGTAACACCAAACTTATATAAAACAAAAACAAGTACCACAAAACTAATATAAAGCAAAAAAAAACCAAGTACCACAAAACTAATATAAAACAAAAACAAGTAACACCAAACTAATATAAAGCAAAAACAAGTAACACCAAACTTATATAAAACAAAAACAAGTAACACCAAACTAATATAAAACAAAAACAAGTACCACAAAACTAATATAAAGCAAAAAAAACCAAGTACCACAAAACTAATATAAAACAAAAACAAGTAACACCAAACTTATATAAAACAAAAACAAGTACCACAAAACTAATATAAAGCAAAAAAAACCAAGTACCACAAA
Source organism: Mytilisepta virgata (assembly GCA_028015205.1). Lineage (NCBI taxonomy): Eukaryota > Metazoa > Mollusca > Bivalvia > Mytilida > Mytilidae > Mytilisepta > Mytilisepta virgata. Next base: position 47,586,267 of record CM051521.1, on the reverse strand, counting down.
ACTAATATAAAACAAAAACAAGTAACACCAAACTTATATAAAGCAAAAACAAGTACCACAAAACTAATATAAAGCAAAAACAACAAGTAACACCAAACTTATATAAAACAAAAACAAGTACCACAAAACTAATATAAAGCAAAAAAACCAAGTACCACAAAACTAATATAAAACAAAAACAAGTAACACCAAATTTATATAAAACAAAAACAAGTACCACAAAACTAATATAAAGCAAAAAAACCAAGTACCACAAAACTAATATAAAACAAAAACAAGTAACACCAAACTTATATAAAACAAAAACAAGTACCACAAAACTAATATAAAGCAAAAACAACAAGTAACACCAACCTTATATAAAACAAAAACAAGTACCACAAAACTAATATAAAGCAAAAAAAAACCAAGTACCACAAAACTAATATAAAACAAAAACAAGTAACACCAAACTTATATAAAACAAAAACAAGAACCACAAAACTAATATAAAGCAAAAACAACAAGTAACACCAAACTTATATAAAACAAAAACAAGTACCACAAAACTAATATAAAGCAAAAAAAACCAAGTACCACAAAACTAATATAAAGCAAAAAAAACCAAGTACCACAAAACTAATATAAAACAAAAACAAGTAACACCAAACTTATATAAAACAAAAACAAGTACCACAAAACTAATATAAAGCAAAAACAACAAGTAACACCAAACTTATATAAAACAAAAACAAGTACCACAAAACTAATATAAAGCAAAAAAAACCAAGTACCACAAAACTAATATAAAACAAAAACAAGTAACACCAAACTTATATAAAACAAAAACAAGTACCACAAAACTAATATAAAGCAAAAACAACAAGTAACACCAAACTTATATAAAACAAAAACAAGTACCACAAAACTAATATAAAGCAAAAAAAACCAAGTACCACAAAACTAATATAAAACAAAAACAAGTACCACCAAACTTATATAAAACAAAAACAAGTACCACAAAACTAATATAAAGCAAAAACAACAGGTAACACCAAACTTATATAAAACAAAAACAAGTACCACAAAACTAATATAAAGCAAAAAAAAACCAAGTACCACAAAACTAATATAAAGCAAAAAAAACCAAGTACCACAAAACTAATATAAAACAAAAACAAGTACCACAAAACTAATATAAAGCAAAAAAAACCAAGTACCACAAAACTAATATAAAGCAAAAAAAACCAAGTACCACAAAACTAATATAAAACAAAAACAAGTAACACCAAACTTATATAAAACAAAAACAAGTACCACAAAACTAATATAAAGCAAAAACAACAAGTAACACCAAACTTATATAAAACAAAAACAAGTACCACAAAACTAATATAAAGCAAAAAAAAACCAAGTACCACAAAACTAATATAAAACAAAAACAAGTAACACCAAACTTATATAAAACAAAAACAAGTACCACAAAACTAATATAAAGCAAAAACAACAAGTAACACCAAACTTATATAAAACAAAAACAAGTACCACAAAACTAATATAAAGCAAAAAAAACCAAGTACCACAAAACTAATATACAACAAAAACAAGTAACACCAAACTTATATAAAACAAAAACAAGTACCACAAAACTAATATAAAGCAAAAACAACAAGTAACACCAAACTTATATAAAACAAAAACAAGTACCACAAAACTAATATAAAGCAAAAAAAAAACAAGTACCACAAAACTAATATAAAACAAAAACAAGTAACACCAAACTTATATAAAACAAAAACAAGTACCACAAAACTAATATAAAGCAAAAACAACAAGTAACACCAAACTTATATAAAACAAAAACAAGTACCACAAAACTAATATAAAGCAAAAAAAACCAAGTACCACAAAACTAATATAAAACAAAAACAAGTAACACCAAACTTATATAAAACAAAAACAAGTACCACAAAACTAATATAAAGCAAAAACAACAAGTAACACCAAACTTATATAAAACAAAAACAAGTACCACAAAACTAATATAAAGCAAAAAAAACCAAGTACCACAAAACTAATATAAAACAAAAACAAGTAACACCAAACTTATATAAAACAAAAACAAGTACCACAAAACTAATATAAAGCAAAAACAACAAGTAACACCAAACTTATATAAAACAAAAACAAGTACCGCAAAACTAATATAAAGCAAAAAAAACCAAGTACCACAAAACTAATATAAAGCAAAAAAAACCAAGTACCACAAAACTAATATAAAACAAAAACAAGTAACACCAAACTTATATAAAACAAAAACAAGTACCACAAAACTAATATAAAGCAAAAACAAGTAACAACAAACTTATATAAAACAAAAACAAGTAACACCAAACTTATATAAAACAAAAACAAGTACCACAAAACTAATATAAAGCAAAAAAAACCAAGTACCACAAAACTAATATAAAACAAAAACAAGTAACACCAAACTTATATAAAACAAAAACAAGTACCACAAAACTAATATAAAGCAAAAACAAGTAACACCAAACTTATATAAAACAAAAACAAGTAACACCAAACTTATATAAAACAAAAACAAGTACCACAAAACTAATATAAAGCAAAAAAAACCAAGTACCACAAAACTAATATAAAACAAAAACAAGTAACACCAAACTTATATAAAACAAAAACAAGTACCACAAAACTAATATAAAGCAAAAACAACAAGTAACACCAAACTTATATAAAACAAAAACAAGTACCACAAAACTAATATAAAGCAAAAAAAACCAAGTACCACAAAACTAATATAAAACAAAAACAAGTAACACCAAACTTATATAAAACAAAAACAAGTACCACAAAACTAATATAAAGCAAAAACAACAAGTAACACCAAACTTATATAAAACAAAAACAAGTAACACCAAACTTATATAAAACAAAAACAAGTACCACAAAACTAATATAAAGCAAAAACAACAAGAAACGTTGAATAAGGAAAAGCCATGTTACAATAATTGGTGTAAACATATTTTATTAATTGATCTATACTACAAACTCACAGGATTAATTAAAAGAAACCTAAAAACAGGCTTTATAACTTCCTTCAATTCGTCTCCCGGATAATTCTTTAACAAATGAAGCATAGTATTGCGCAGTATATAAACATTAAAAATAGAAAAGAAAATAAGCTGATTTTTTTTTATTTGAATATACTTACAGATTATAAAGTATCTATAGATCCCGTGTTAAAATTGTATTAAATAGCCATTGAAACAGGAAATATTCTCTCTCTTCAATAATGTTTTACTAATAAATCTTTTATATAATATTTTATTCCTGTTAAAGGAGAGATAATTCACAAAGTGTGAATTTTGTGTAATTAACACGAAGAATTATCTGGCTTTTGTCAAAATTAAATTAATTTAACAAGAAGCGTCTGGGCGATAGAATTTTCTTCTACAATGTTTAGGCCGCTATCTTGGCTATACTTTGCCAACTGATAACCTGGTTTTTCAATGGGAAAAATGTTTCACAACATACATTGTAAAATTCTTCGGTGGTCGATTCAACATTAAATATTACACCAAATAAATTGAATTTTTAACTAGTTTTTTTTAATCTGATTTGTGTTAATGTTAATAACATTTTTTAAAAATTTTAAACCTTTTATCTTTTGTTCGATGAAACGAAGGAACAAAAATACTAAATCAAAATAATACAAATATAAAAACGGTACAAACACGTTTTTTACATCTGTTTATCATACTGCGAATTATTTGATAAATATACAATGTACAGAATGGAGAATGGGAACGGAGAATGTGTCAAAGAGACAACAACCCGACCAAAGAGCAGAACAAACAGCAGAAAACAGCTCAATGCTACCGATGGGTCTTCAACGCAGAGAGAAAATCTTGCACCCGGATCGGTCTTCAGCTGACCCCTAGACAATAATGCATATAACTGTACATTTTCAGATGATATAAAGTTTATTTGTATGAGTCTTATAAACTTTTAGAAATGCGAGGTTTACAGTCAGATCCAATAGACAATTCAATTTTCAACCTTTGGCAATTGATTCAACTGTTAAACTTTCTCAAAATATCAACTTTTGAACCATACAAGACCGTAATCTGTTATTGAACATTTTTTCTGTTAAGAATAATTACTAGATAAAAAGAAAGATACAAATATAAAAAAGCCCTTCCAAAGTAAAAGTATTGATCATTCTGCAAACTATTCAATAAAATCCATTGCTAAACCTTTATATTTTTACTCTGTATAACTTTATTAAATAAAATTAGTAACATTTTACTTGATTTAATGTGTTCCAACATTATCTGTATGAAAAGACTGTTGCAAGTCAACAGTTTTTGGATTTTTGGATCGGCAGTGATCTGTGACCGCCTGTCTGAATTTCATTATGTCACTCCCGCAAATTCTGTTCTTTTCTCAATACAACCGGTATAACAAAATTGTTATAGACTGATTTCTGTTACAACAGATATTTTGTTTGACCGTCATACGTAAAGCTGTTACCCTGAGCATCCGCCTTTGGTTAATGGTTTGTTCTTCGGGTCAAACAAAACTTTTTGTCCTCGAACCAAGTCAATTATGTATTATATTACTTAAACCTTTTGTTATTAAATATGTAAGTGGTAACTTCGAGGCTCATCAAATAACTAAAGTAGAGGAATATCAATGACATTTCATATGGAGCTATAGCCCTAAACCTTACTGTCGATGGCATGGAAACGTAAAAAATGTAATGAACAGGAACATTCAATAGCTTGCATTGAATACAAATATATAATACATGTATTTATTTATATCAATGTATTTTCATTCCATCAATGGAGCTTTATTATTATAATGACCGTTAAACCTGTTAAAGATTTTTAAAAATAAGGTCTGTATTTTCCTTTCTAATGCAATCATATGACAGTATTATAGTATTACCAGGCAGAATCATAGTTATATCGGGTGGATCTGTGTTCCACACATACAACTGTTACAGTAGATTGCAGAAGCACTTGCAACAATAGTCTCCGCCAAACCAAAAACAGCAATAAATAGTGGTATGACGGCATACTTTGGTAAATACTAGAAAAGTACAAGAGCAAATTAGATAAAATCAGGAATAATGTACGTAACTATTCGTTTTCTCTGGATATTTTTAACAGTGTATATTCAGATTCATTTTACAACCATTTTATTTTGTTCTCATTGGTCGTGCTATATTTTGTGTCTACATGAAAATATCTGTTATATGCCCAAAATTACATTCAACTGTAATAAGGTAAATGACAGTAGTGGTGACTGTTCATGAAGAATATAATAATGCTTTTATTAAACAAAGTTTAAGGCAATTTTGTGCAAATTTTATTGATTGTTATTTAAGCTGTCTATTTGTCTTAAATACAAAATGAATTATGCTCATAAATCAATGAAGATTTTAGTTCTAACTTTTTGGCATAGTTTCTCATAAAATAAAGATGGAAAGAGTTAAAGATACGATCAAAGACGTGTAGAAGGCAGGAACTGCATTCCTTATCGGAACACTTGGGATAATCCACAGTAGGACCAGTCTTGGTCATCTTTTGTCAGTTTTTTCGTTTACATTTTGTTGTTTGTTCTCATCCATCTTTGCATTGACTTTGTCTCTGAATTTACGATTATTGGCCCTTCGGATTTTCCTCACATTTTGTATGGCTTCCATAAAATCAATATAAAATCTAATATATATATACACGGTAAGCGGTAATGCATTGATCAATAGTGCATACTTATAGACAAAATACAGTTTATGAAATAAATAACAGACATGTAAGCAATTTTGATACACACAATATAATTTTTTTGTCATATATTTCACTCATAATCATGAGCCAGTAGGTTCGACATCACAATTAAGCACGCGAATTCATTGTACCCTAGAAATACAGTTTCTTTATTTTACGGAGCATTTTCAATTTTATTTTTCCTATTTTTGTTTGTCTTTCATAAGTATCCATCTTCAAATATAAGGCAGCAACCGTGTATTGATCAGCTGTATGTAGAAATGTGATTTGTTTACTGTCAAAATAGTCCATTTCAATGGTGACAGGAACTAAATGGATGAGACCTCTAAAGGCCCGGTATCATCCATTGACCCATATCGTATGTCCTCTATCAAATATTGGAGTCTAGGGATGATAAAGGTCCGATATAGAAAATATTATATCATAATCTTGACAAAAGAACTTACAAGAAATAACAAATAAGTATAAAAGCCTCCTCCAAGAAACATTGCTGGACCGAACAGACCTGCATTTAGACTACTGCTTGCAACAAATACTATTTTCTGAAAATAATTCTGAACTTCAAATGAAAATGAAGATTAATTTTACAGTAAGTAATCAAACAGTATGTATATAGATGCGAATTTCGACAAAGTATGTGTCGTCTGCAGAGAATAAACGCGTAATTAAGTACATTTAAGATCGGGTTAACATTATAAACATATGGATGAACACTATTTCACTACTCTTAAAATCGGGTCTTACTGTTTTCAAATTTTAGACCGTTCAAGGCGGTTTTTATCTCACACCGTTGATACCACAAGCAGCCTTATCTCTTAGATGACAAAAAGACCAGCACAACAACTGCGTTTCTTTTAACTTTTGTAAATTAAAGGCTCCAGGAACCTATTTTGATTTGCCATTTGTGTTAAAATTTCAATGGGCAAAATTATAAAAGAGTAACACCTATGATCAATGCTAAGTAAGTTCGGTTGCAGTGTTATATTGGATTTCCAATCAATAACAAAGTAGCAATTCTTGGATAGTACCCAAATTTATGACACTTTTTAATTCCACCGTACAAGTTTGTTCAGAGAAAATGATGTAGGACATTTAACGAATCAGAAAAGCCCATTTTGGCACCTGACAGAAACGCTTGGCGGCAGAACTGAACTCGAGTGGGACATTTTTGGGGGGGTCTCAATACGTGTCACTTCCGCTAGCAAGTTTTGATAGCAAATTGCTACAAAAGTAACAAAAATTATTCGGCTTCGTATAAGTATCACTTCAATTTGCTCTTCAAATTTTTGGATTATTGTTTTGATTTTTAAAATGTCAGACATTGAGTATAACTGATGAATCGTACATCGACGAATGTGCACATATTGTGCATCAAAATTGGTATCAAAGAATTGTTCAAACAAATTTTATACCACTGTTAAAATGTTCGTCACTTCAGTCAAGTTACAAATCATTGTATTAAATTATTTTTGTCAAAGGAAGAATATTAAATACATTTGACATAGGTTCCTATTTTATAAAAGACCGACACTGACGCACATTGACTTGTCTTGTTCTATCGGAATCAAAGTAATACCACATTGGCAGCACCTTGCAATGATCATTCTATACAATTACAAATCAGTGCCTTGTTTAGTTTTAGAGAAAAAGATCTTCGAAATAGCTATCCGAAAAGTCCCTTTTGGCGCATGAAAGCCATATTTGTTGGAAGAATGACATAAATGTAGCAAGAATTAACCTTGCCATCATAGGCATAAGTTCCACCAAACTTTTTATCAATCTGTTTAAGTGTTCTTCAGAAAAGTTTTTCCACAATAACTATGAGCAACAGCCTTGCCAAAAAATATTTTCTAATATAATGTTTACATAAAAACACATTTTAGTAAAATATATTTTTGTGGCAAGGCTGTTAATATCAAAATATTAATTAAAAGCTCCAACAATAAGTGCAATTTGGTGTTTTTCATTGATTTCTTCACAATTAGCCATTTTTAACAGCATATTGCCGCTATTGCAAAACATTTTGTTGAAAACAAAACATGTTCCTAAAAATTCAACACTTTAAGAGTACTAAATGATAGCTGAGAGTAAGATTTTCATATGTTTTGTTTTGGAATTCAAGGTCCAAAATATCAGGCCAAATCATACCATGTCCTTTAATCGATTCGCCTTGGATTTCCAATCTGTACCAAAGAACATTTGTTAAGGACATTTAAAGAAACATATTTGTAATGTTTGGGTTAAATCGGGTCAATCGTGCTTGAGAAGAAGTTTTTCAAAGTTCAGTCAATTAGAAATTAGAACCAATCGACACCAAAAAGGATATTACGAAAACGATTTCTGGAAAGATTGGTTAAATTCTTTTCAGTTGTTCTCAAGAAGAAGACCAAAATGTGAAATGTTAACGGATGGACGACGGAATCAAAGTGATGGAAATAGCCTTTGACCATATGAGATAATGGATATAAAAAACTAACCACAAACTACTCACAAGATACATTCTTCTGACTTGTTCGGGATTCTTCATAAAAAACGTCAAGCATCCAGTCGAGATGAACTGTAATACGATATTGGCATTTAAAGTAAAACGAAAATATAAATTGTATCAAAACTCGAGTAAAGAGAAGTAAATTTAGACCAAAGGGAAGAGAAAGCATGTATTCCAAACTTCTGTAGATTACTGGCTACCACAAAGTATTGAAGCCAATACAAACATCACAAGTGGCTATTATATGTAATTGTCCTCTTACTAAAACTAGACGGGAACAACTTTCTGAAATAGTTATTAAGATAGCAATGTTCAGAATGGTGTAGCTCTTGCAGCAAGAAAATTGTCAAAACTATATCGTCCTTAAAATATATGATGCATTATGATCCTAAAGTGATCTCAATTTCGGGAACAATGAGAATTCGACTTGGGTCAATTGTTTAGACCCATTTGTATGCAATCAAATAGATAATGAATTCACGTTAATACCACTGATTCGATACCACCACTGGTGAGCTGCAGGTTCCGGGGGAGAGGGGAGAGGGTATTACCACTTCAGTAATCATTGTTTCCCTATTGACACGTACCTTATAATTTTAATATTCTGTACAGACCCTTTTGATTTTAATTGCTCAGTTGAATCTCAATTTGGCTTTAATTTGAACATTATTTTCTGATATCCATATACTCCAAATGAAGGGACGTGTGAACATTTTACACATAATTAGTGATTATAATAATATAAAACGGTATCAAAATTTGTGAATTTTATACCACTAAATATTGTTAAATTATAAGTTATTTTATCTTCGTTTCTAACCCATAAGATTGTTCATAATCTTTCCATGAATTTTGGATTCGAAAGATTTGACCTGACGAATTTTAATACATAAATGCAATTTTAGACTTCACCCAGACTTTTTGAAGCCCCGAAACTTTTTTTTCCACAAAATACATATCTGTTTTCACAGAAATAATATTAAAAAGAATAAATAAAAACAAATCAAACCAATAAAAATTAAATATAAAACATAAAAAAACATATCGCTTACGATTAATTTAATTAAATGTAATCATTCTGGAATGTCAGTTACTGGTTTTATAAAGAAACAACTTTTGTAATACAATATCAAAATGAAAAATATAAATCACTAACATCGTTCCATTCAAACAGCGTAATATAAAGTTTAAATGCTAAGCATGATAAAGAGAAAATTATATTCTATTACAAAAAGTGGTACAATCGCAACCCTTTTTATAATAAAATTTCTAAAAATACATATATATATTTATAAAATATATTTTTGCGTTTTTTTTTATCCTAAACTATTAAATTCTGTATTTTGCTACTCTGAAACACATGTTGTTAACATATGGAATTTTTCATCAACAATATCTTTGTTGATTTTTGATGACTGGTTTTTCAACAGACTATCGGTATTCCGATGGGGACAGACTGTGTGCCGCTTTTTGGCTGATCTTTCCTAGTCTACATAGATGATTTTCTGTCACTTAATACCTCTAACGTTAGGATTACCTTCTCGTCTATCCAAGTGAAGTTGAAATTAAAGGGGCTACAGACACACCAAACTCTACTTTATATCTAGATTTGTACGTGAACATAGATAATAAGGGGCGATTAAAATCAAACGTGATATTTTTAATTTTACGATTGTAAACTTCCCTCTTCTTAGCAATATATAAACGAAAGTCTTCAGTCTATATGGTGTGTATATCTCACAGTTGAATCGTTGCTGCAGTGAATGTGATACATTTATACACACGTACGACGACTTTCGCTCGCGGGGCGAGATTTCTGTCACATAAACTTCTAAGATTTAAAATTATGTTCAATGATATTTTTAATTTTACGATTGTGAACCTCACTTTTCTTAGCAATAATACACCAAGGTCTTCAGCCTATGCTGTGTGTATATACATGTACGGCGACTTTCGCTGGCATAGCGAGATTTCTGTCACATAAACTTCTAGATTTAAGGTTATGTTCAATCTGTTAATTTCAGAATTTTACGGTCGTCATCATGAATTGACTGGCCGATACGATGTTTCTCTCTCACATATAGGACTAGATATCTTCAGTTATATTTCATATCCTTTTTTAATTGACACCTAACCTTACTTGGTACTTCACTGGATTTTACTCACTAGCAATGTGACGGGTGCCCTTAATGAAGCAAGTGCCATGCTTACCCTTCCGGAGCACCTGATGTCACTCACGGTTTTTGTTTGTTATGTTCGATTATCATGAGTTTGTCTGCCATCGGTTTTTACATACTTTTCCAGCTGTTTTCCTTTGCAGATATTTAACACTTTTGGAGAATGATAGAACGTCTTACGGCTGTTGCAACGCTCTTTGTAATAAATTATAATTTTATAATTTTCTATTCTTAGACTTCACATTATACATTTATTTATTTTCCAATTTTTGATAAATACCGTTAGTGGACATCATCGTTTCTGTAATTAAATATATTTTTCAGTTTTTTAATCCTTACTTATGAATTCTTCATTTCGAAGTTTTAACACTTTCAGCGAGGGAATACAACATCTGACAGTGTTAGTAATAGTGATTATTATTTCTCATTTTTAATTTTTTTTACAAAACTGTTACAAAACGATGTTTCCTCAGAAGACTAGCCTTATACAACTGTAAGCTTTGCTCAATATTTATATAAACTTTTAAACAGTAACTTCGAATTAAAACAGATTAAGCAATGATACATGTCCAAAATTGACAGCGATTTATATTTATATTTTCTTATTTCTTGTACATGTTTATTTTAATCATCTTGTATGTAATCAAGAAAGAGATCACTTGATAAATAATCACATTAGACGAAGGATGTTTCCAGTTTAGTTTTTAAATATTATCTTCATTTGAAGACAAAATTACCTTTTTACACGAATTCGGGTATAACAAAAACGGTGATGAAAAGATTACATCAATACTTACCAATGCAGATGCAGGGAATTGACATGCAAATACAGGAACGATTACACTATCTTCGAAGGTAACAATCCGTTCGTGCGGCCACACCTCATAATTAATAGTCGCTGCTATCACACTCATTATAAATCACTGAATACCAATTACAAGCTGTATCCTACCAAGAATTTTAAATTTTTGAATAGGATATTGCTCGGTATTTATGACATCTTGTCGTACATATTGAATTCTGGATGTCGATGGATGGTCCCCATTAGATTGTCTTTGTGCTGAAAATTACAAGTAATATAATAAATATTCAATAGTACCAGTTGCAGCAAATTATGTCTTATTATCATCATTGCTCAATTCCAATTTCTTTGACAACAAAAACAATAGACCAAATATTGTGTACAGGATTTTCAAGATTTAGAATGAACAAAAAAGGTTAAAGCCAAAATATATGTGCCTTAGGGAGAAAACCCAGATGAACTTTAAGCCGAACTTCTCTTTAGTAAAGTTAAAATTCAGCATATAGGAGTAAGAGCAAAACACTGGTCGGCTCGGAGTCAGTATAATGTGTCCGAGTGGGATGATATGTCTTCCTGTGGACATTTATAATTACCTAGTGAGCTAGTGCGTTAAAAATTCGGCTCGGCGTGTCGGTATAGTACAAAGCAGGGGTCATATTCATATCATATCAACATTTTCTTGTCCTGATATGCACCTAACAGTTGCCATTGAATGTTAAACAATAGTTCATCAATCAACTTTTCTAACTATATATATTTATATAATATACAAGTTTGTTAAAAAGAAATAATCCTCCTTGCTTTTCATTATCCTAGATAGATTTACTGTTGATTATTTCTATTTCTCCAGCTATATCTTGATTCATATCTAAATTATTGAATCCTATATTATCATTAACAAATGCATACTGTAATATATTTAACATTTAAGCTCTTGTTTGACTTTATTTGAACTGAACATCTGATTTTAACTTCTTCCCTTTTTGTCTTTTTTATTAGTTTTATTAAACCTCATGATCTGAACTACTGCTATTAATATCACCATCATTCTACGGGCGAACTATTATCTTTTTAAACTGACAATTATGTTTTTTTCAACTTCTCCCGTACTTAATGTGTTAATATGTAGAGGAGTATCTTCTGTGCTCAGTTCTTTCTCTTTTCCATCTGACTCTTTTTTGTTACTTTTACTGTAACTTTTAAGCTCTTTTTCTTTCTTTTCTAACTCGGTTCTAAGATGCTTTATCGTCTCTGCTTCTGCCTTTTTCTGTTGTAATTTTTTGTCTACTTCTTTAATGCGCGATCTTAGCTCTAACAACTCTTCATTGGAATTTTCGTCATCCAAAAGAGTCTTTCCTAAATCTAAAGCACTGTGCAATTCAACTCTCCTCTTGGAAACAGATCCAGGAGTTGACGACAAAATCTGTTCCTTTTCTGTCGATTTATTTGACATTTTGGAAATAGCTCCTGTAGACTTGTTGGTACTTTTACCTTCTTCTGGTAAACCACATTCGTGTAATTCTTGGGAACTTATTCCACTCTGAAGTCTGGATCTAGATCTCGTCCCGGTTTCCATAATCAAACATCAAATATACAAAACTGAAATATGTAAAATTTAGGGATATTAAAATCGTGTCTGTCAAGCTGAACATGTTTCTAACAATGAAAGTACAAATAGTTTATACCCAATCCATGAGAATATGTGTGACATCTAGTGAGTATAGATAACTTTTCTATATCATTTTTTGACTCGGTAGTAGCGGTTACATCATCAGTTTTCTACGTTTATAACATGTCTCATTCGTAGCCAGAGCGTTGCCAAATTGCGCTTGGACAATTAATGTTACTAGACGGAACACGCGATTCTCGCGGAAGAGGTAAGGGAGTCGATTCTCGCGGGAGAGGTAAGGGAGTCGATTCTCGCGGGAGAGGTAAGGGAGTCGACTCTCGCGGGAGAGGTAAGGGAGTCGATATTTATAGGTAAAAAAGTGGGGAAAAGCTAAAGTCTGTAAACAATACTAATGCTGCAGATTAAAAAAAAATGTTAGTAGGGAATTGCGAACACAAACCTATATTATTGATAGCACAGTTTCAATTTTATGCGACAATCTCGGCGGGTGTCTTTAAGGAGGATAAGACTCATACTTTGTTGGTGCAGCTGATTTTTATGGATGCGTGTTCATTATGTATCCCCGTACATCAGATATTGCTATTTACTGGTAACCAATGCATTTTCTCAACAATAGATGTGTATCGTTAAATGCCGCTAGTGTACCGCTAATTTGCAGCCTGTTGCCATTTTCGGTACACCTACATGTATACTATTGCAATAGGTACCAGAAAAAAGCAATATATATATCTGCTGTAAGGGGGTACACAGTGGTGTTAGTCTTAAGGATGTATTCTTCTGATGTTTCAGTCTCGTTGAAATCTCGTTCGGGAATTATTTCCAAAACATGTGATACAAGTGGAAAATATTAATGAATTAAAAAAATATTATAGTCCAACTAAACTCTGTGAAAAAATTATGTACTTGCAATAAGTAGCTTTTTAGTAAAACATTTTCATATTTTATAACCAATCTGGTCAGATTTATCAGCCAAAATGTTGAGAAAACTGGTGAGGGGTACAAAGAAATGAATTCACCAAAAATATGTACATCCCATTTCAATTCTTTTTTTTATTCCTTGATATGTATTTTTTCAATCATTTACAATAAAGAAGTTGAAATTATATGCTCTTTGTTCTAAAAAATGATAAAAACCCCAAATTTACTGAATTGGTTATTTTGACAAGAAAAAACCAACATATTTTTATAAAACTTTCTTATATCAACACCTACCTATAGTTTTTTAAGTTAAATTTATTCAGATTGGTCCACTTCATCTTTAGGGAAAGTATGAAAAAAAGTTTAATATTGGAACTGTGATTTTTTTATGATAATAGCCCAAAAATGGGTAAAAATTGATGAAAAATGGGAAAATCATCAAAAATGGGGTACTTTCAAATGACCGTAGTAAAAAAAGAAGTCCACCACCATATGATGTTTTCTTCATAAATTACTTTCTTACAGTCATATAAACCCAAAAATCAGGTTTAGAAATAAAGTTTAATACTAGAAATTTTTGGCTCCTCAGAGGTGTAAATCCTTAATGTGTTTTTTCTTCAACAATTTTGTATTGTCATTATGTCTTTGTTTGTTTCCTTAGCTTTGTCCTTTCCCTTGGACTTTAGTCTTTTAATACTTAGGGGACAATCCGTGGGACAACCATTCCATTCTGAGTGTTTATCATGTACAGGCCACGTGAAGACAAGACACACTATACATGTAGGTGTTCAGCTTGTGATCATTTTTTTTTATTTAAATGACAAACTAACATACTGTAAATGTTCATTGTACACAACATGCACAACGGGACCTATTATTTATTTATTATTTCAGATAATCATGGCGTCTAAAGGGTATAATTATTTTTGAAATTTTTTTATCCCTCATCGATGGAATATACGTCTAAGTAATAATTTTCAAAGACGGATTAATTATTTGGATTAACTTATTATGTACCATCGGTATTTTGTACACGCCATGTGATTTTATGGAAACGCGTTGAGTTGTAAATTACACATTAAAATGCTAAAAGATGTACATTGACTGAATCACGCGTTTCCTGTGACGGTGATCAAATACAATGGGAGCTTTCATATGTTTAAATCTATTTTAGCTACTATTAATACTTAAACAATATTTTCGTTCAATGTTTCACGTTGGTGTTACTGGAAATGTAATGTTCAGGAAGGTCTGATAGCTATGCGTTTCCAAGCCCTGCTGTGTATTACAATGTCTAGAGTTCCTATTCCGACAAACCTCAAATAAAAGTTTCACAATAAACCACTAATTTACTAACAAACAAATGGACAGACTGACGGACAGTAGCAATTAAGACATGCATGCATGTTCGTTCCACTGGGACTCCAAGCTGTTTATATAAATTTTTGAAAAGTTTTCATATTTTATTAACCATGTTAACATAGAACAAAGATTCGAAACATATAATTCAAAAATATAAACAGGAATTCCTTATAAAAAAGTAATAGTTCTACATCAAAAATAATTATAATTTGGGAAAATAATTTTGGAAAAACAACACTGGGAAAGTAAAAATGAGCCCAGAAATAATAATCCTAGAAAAACATTCTTGGTTGTAAAGACATTAAGCGGAAAGTTTGAACGTAGTCACCATTTTAATTTAGAAACTGAATTCTTCGATTAAACTTCATAAATTTAAACCGAACATTCTAGGATGGAACTTGGCTTTGCATTTCGTAAAGTGTTCAAATAAGCAGGCTCTAAAACAAATGGAGAAAGTGTTAACAGATTTAATACCTATCGGATGCGCATGAGTTTGAACAATTGGCTTTAAATCAAATATACTAATCATACATTATGGTACCATATAACTATATCTTTTGCAAAATATTTAAGTTGAACCGAATATCTAATCATAATAATTATTTTTTATGTTAAATGATTATTCCCGTTTTATAGAATGTTAAATTTTAACAAAATAGATACTATCACAAAAATGAAATTAACTTTAGCAAAAATGTTATTTCAAAAGGGGAAATAATAATATTTTAATCATGTGAATTATACTCTTCCCAATGACGGGCGTTTTTTTTTAGAAACTCAGTTTTCTAAGAAAAAGAAATTCTTCTGAGGGCAAACTTGGGAACTACTGAATGTCACTATTATATGTTATATCTCAAACATTTCCAACATTTTGTGGTTTCAGAGTTTTTACCGCTCAAAGAAAACGGTCTCTTCCTTAAATATTAATGGTGATGATCAATGATAAATGATATATAGATAAATTTACCATTTTAATAAAGATAAAACAACAACCCAAGATATGATATTATTCAACTATTATCAATATTTGAGTCAATACAAATCTGCGGTCTGATAGAATCAAAATTCTGGAAAGCAGTGGTGGAAAGATTGCAACTATAGTTATGTATAATTTCAAACTGAATTTTATCGAGGATTTGTTCTTTGTTTTGTGAGATCAATTACAGTGAATGTATTCCCTTTTTCCTAAAATATTGAGGTTTTTTCAAAATCGATGTACGTTCTGTGGTATGGAATCCAAGACATCACTTTCAGTAAGAGTTCAATGTGTATTAAGGCTTAGCTTTTAGCAACAGTCAAGTTTTATTGTCAATATTCGAAATCTAATATTGAGGTGAAGGTCTCAGACAGCCATGTACCCAACGAGGACTATCTATAGACCAAATACAGTTGGTCTATGTATTGCAATTGCTGAGAAATGGGCATTATCCCAAAACACGAAACAAGTCACTCAAGCATGAAATTGCGGTCAAGGTCAAAAGGCAGTTGCCATACCGACTTGTACCCACTAAGAACTATCTATTGACCAAATATGGTCTGTCTAGGTATTACATTGATGAGAAATGGACTTAATCTCAAAAATGTGACCAAGTCAGTCAAGCATGAAATTGAAGTCAAGGTCCAGAGATAGGTGTCAGACTGCAATGTGCCTACTAAGAATTATCTATTGACCAGGCATGGTGGCCTTAGGTACTATAGTTGCTAAGAAATGGATTTAATCACGAAAATGTGACAAAAGTCACTCAACCATGTAATTGAGGTCAAGGTCAAAGGCAGGTACCATACTGACATGTACCGACCAAGAATTATCTATTGACCGAATATGATGGGTCTAGGTATTATAGTTGCTTAGACAATGAAATTGTGACAAAGTAACTAAAGCATGATATTGACATCAAAGTCCCAAGCCAGGTGTTAAACTGGCATGCATGTACCCATTAAGAAATATCTATAGACCAAATATGGTAGGCCTAGATATTACAGTTTAACCACGAAACTTAGATGCAGATTTTACATTTATGTTATGAAATCAGTGAACCATGAATACAAGATCATGGTCACCAGACAAGTATATTGCGGCAAACTTTATACGATAAGGTATCTGTCGACCAAAGATCTTAATTGTAGGCATTATGTGTGCAAAGTTATTAAAGTTTTTAAAATGTTTACACCGCCATCGCCACCGTAAAGTAATACCTACATCTCGCTTTCACGACTTTTTGTCGCAGACGTGACAAAAATTTATTCAACAAACATTTTTTTATTTCGAAAAAAATATAATTGAGATTAATTGTTGATTCCTGCTACAGTTTGTCTTGAACATTGTACAAAATGTAAACAAACAAAATAAAGTCAAACTAGCAAATCCTACGGTACAAATGAACGTACAAATAGAAAAATATCATCCACACTAAATTCGCAACAGAAAGTAAGGGGACGACCATTTGATATTCTGGTGGGGGCCAGGAGGATTTTGAAAATAAATAACTCAGCCTTGATAATAACAAAAATGAATGGTTTATTCTGTGGTAGTTTGAAAATAAATAACCTCACCTACAATGTATTGAAAACCATTTTATAAATGCATGTTTTAAAGCATGAGATGGCACCAGATTCTACCAAAATTCGTCTTTTTTCATATTTTTTTCGGGAAAAACTTCCAAATCTTTTAATAATACATAAACTACACCATATATAAATATTAATGTTTTTGAAATGTCTGAAAATGAGTTTCATTTCACTTGAGGTATATTGTCTCATGAACATTTACCTCACTGTAATACCTTTTCCCATTTTAACCTATATTGTTTTTTGTACGTATGCAATATATGCAGTTTTGAATTCAGAAGATTCACTTCCAGAGGATGATGATTAATTTCGATTAAATGGTATATAATGTATTTCATCTCATTGAATTTATAAAATGTAAGTATAAACTTATTATACTGGTATATATATATATATATACCAGTATAATAAGTATAATGCAACATACTCGTATATTTAACTTAAACTTCAGAAATGTATATCTGCATTCCATTTTCATGGGCGGGTCCAGGTGAGGGCGTAATGGGGGTACGCCCCCCCCCCTTTTCAAAAAAAAAACTATCGTAATCTGCTTATATTGTATTGAATATAGCAATTTATCATATTCATTAATTCAACACATAATCTGATTTCTTTAAAAGACTATTGAAATGTTAAGTAACGCCTTATACCCTAGAATTTGGAATTTCTCGTTATTGGTCTACTGCTGTTAAGATCCATCCAATCATTTTAATATACCATAGACAATTAATTAGTTTTTAGCAAAAAAAAGTCCAAAAAAATTTTCGCCTCGCTCCGCTCGCCCAAATTTTTCTTATACGCCTCCCCTTTCAAATATCCTGGAAACCCCCCTGATTTTCCTTTCTCCTTTACTTTAAACGGAGCAATGCACAATACAGCATGAATGTACAAGCATGCATTATAAACATTGCATATTTCTATTTGCACCTACAATTCAGTTCTTGATTTTGCCGTTATGAACTGGGTGCACAGATTTATGGCAATGGTGGCCATTTTTGTGCTTGCATCAAACACAATAACAAATAGTATCTTTATGATGGTCTTAAAGAATACCACAGTGCTGGACAGGGACTGAGACTGCAAGGTGGAACAGCCAAAATTCCGAACAGATACAACCTTGACTATGTTATTTATTTAAGAATAAAAACATGAATTTAAAAATTGTGTATTTTCAAATATTATAAATATAATTGTGAAAATAAATAATCAGTCCCTTGTTTTACTGAAAATGAAAAATTATGCTTCAACGGTGCAGAAAATAAATAATCTGTCTTTATTTTCCGCAAAAATAAATAACCCATCCAAAACAAATCCTCCTGCCCCCCCCCCCCCCCCCCCCCCCCCCCAAGAATATCAAATGGTCGTCCCCTAACAGATAATCTTAAAGTATTTTTTCTCAAATAATGGGTAATAGTCGTCAAATTTGTAAATGCGCAATTAGTTTTGACAATGAATTCATTTAAAAAGTAAATACGGGAAGGTGTTTCTCGTATATTCGTTATGATAGATAAATTCATCCGCCGTCTGCGTTGACGTCTTTTTAATTCCTTGGTAATTTCGGTAAATGATAAAGTTTTACGTAAGTTAACAATATTAGTTCAGATATTATCAACATGATCAACAAGGATGAAGTACTCGTAATTAAAAAAAATGCTGTCATCACCGAATCTACATTTTATGTACTAATGTCCGATGGTATCGAAGAGGTCTAAGTTTCGGTTTTGGAAGCCGATGGCATAGGAACGATTTGCAATCTTTCCAAAAATGCATATACCCATACTTTTGTTTTGAAATAATTTTAGTTTTCTCAATATTTACATGCAATTTCTGTTGTGTACAACATTGTTCAAAACCTGTTTATCAGTTTTGTAGATGAAGAGCGACTTACACATATCAGTAAGTGTAGTGTAAGCACGACCATCCGTAGGTTTCCTACAATATGTAAACACGGGCATTCATAAATACAGGAATACTAGTTATCTAGAAGCCGCATAAATTATATGTGGATAGTTAAAAAGATTGAGACTTTTTTAAAACATTCGATTTTTTTTTGTTATTCCTAATACCACCAATCCACATGAAAAACTAAGAAGTTGACTCGAAGAAGAACAAATATAATTATCCTGATTTAGAGTAATTTCTCGCAATTTGATTGGCTGATATTGTCCTAATAAATTTCAGTGCAATTTTTTATTAAGTCAATTCGAATTACCTCCCTTATACCATTGACTTAATAAAAAAAACTTGTGATAAATTCACCATCCTGATATGGAAAAAAAACAATAAATAAGTGGTGTCATAAAAAAATCAGGATAAATTCGTTACACAGTGTGCAATTGTCCTAATACGGAATTTATCATGGAAAAAAACAATAAATAAGTGGTCTGATCACAAAATCAGGATAAATTCGTTACACAGTGTGCAATTGTACTTTTATCAGATCGTGTGTATAAATCTTTATCTCTACTAAAATAACAGGACATTATTAGTTACACAGTGTGCAATTGTCCTAATACGGGAATTTATCGGGTCAATAAAATTCATATCGGGTGAGGCGAAATTAGGACAATTGCACACTGTGTAACTAATAATGTCCTGTTATTTTAGTAGAGATAAAGATTTATACACACGATCTGATAAAAGTACACCGAAAACGAGATCTTTAAAATTTTCAATTTTCTAAATGAAAGCATGCCCTTTGTCCTTTCTATAAACATCTGTTTTGCTTTCATTGCACTAAAACTACAATTTCAAAGGAGCTATTTCCCTTTAAGAATCATAGAAATGCAGGGAAAATTCAAAAAATCATACCAAATAATTTAAGCATTATTCGATGTTATATACAATTAAATGAAACATTTTTTGCATGTTTATCAACATGAGATCAGCTTAAATTATGATTTGCAATGTATTCCTGTCCCATCTCAACTAAAATTTTGGTGTAAGATTTCCATATACATAAACGTAATGTTAATGTAATTTTTCGATAAAATTTGTTAAATGCAACACTTTTAACCCATAATTTTATACAGACATTAGATCGCTTAGTTGGTATTATGTACATATGAAGCAGTCTTAATTTCTGGTCATATATAACTATAACGCTAGGGTTCATTCTGCTTCAGTTTATTCAGGATAACATAAAAAACTATATAAAATAACCCTGAAATAACAATACATATTATATTAAGTAAATTATTTTCTATCACAGCTCAAATTATAAGAATATAGAAAACGATTATGATAAACTGTTTCAAAATGTACATGTATCCGATAAATCATATCAAATAAGTATAATAAATAACGGGTTCAATAATGAATACACTATTAAATAAATCTATCCTATTAAATGAATGTATGAATCCATTTACATCCTTTTCTTATACAAAAGGCAAAATGCATAATTCTGAATGCATTATAATTACAATAAAGTATATCAACTGGAAAAATACAGAAGATATTGTAAAATAAACAATCAATACATAATTAATACAATAAATAGAGCCCTTACCAATCAATGGGACCGGGTTATATACAATATCAAATCAACAGTAGTCTAACCAGTATGCAATATGGTCTCATTTCTCAAACCACAAGATAACGATGGGTCCTGCAAATAATATACAATAATAAACACTAAGGTCTAAGAAAATATGAATTCCTTAATAAACATACAATGTTCATATTCATATGTTCGGCTTATTATAAAAAAAAACGTAATTCTAAGATGAAATTGATACTCATATATGAAAATAATGACGCAAAGGTCATGTGATGTCATACATGTAGATTTATAACAAAGGTCAAGGTCACTCTCAAAACCATTCGAGCATATCCCATTCTACATTCTAACTACGCTTTCAAATCAAATATTCTCAGATTCATAAATAGCTATCGTACCCCTAACATAAACATCGGACCAAGGGCATACTTACTAAAAGGGCAGAAAATAGCCTTGCAGTCAATGCATCCGTCTCTCAAACGATACAAAGAAAATGTATTGTCACGAACCTATAATATCATAATTTGTATTGTACTATTTTATATTATACATATCTTGATTACTTTATTTTGTTTACTGATGTAAACCCATTTATAATTTAACAGGTGCACGTTCCATATTGTCACCTGTCGATGTTTTATTAATGACGTTTTATTTACCTGAGAGCAGCCAGGTGTGAATTAAATAACTATATCACGTGACTGGTCAGTCGTATAAATTCTGTTGATTTTTATATTCCTGTGTTCAGTCTGTAGAAGTTACAGGAAGTAAGAACCAAGACAGGACCATGGTAAATATACCTATTAGTTAAGAAACTAATTAAAACCACTAATTTGGTTCAACCACAAGTGTGGTTATCTTTTACCATAATTGTTGGTAAACTTTTACCATAAATCGTGGTTAACTCTGGTTAAAGGTATACCACTATGGTTGAACTCTTCAATGACTGAACCATTTTAACCATTGTTCGTGGTAAACATTTTAACCACAAAGTGTGGTAAACATTTCAACCACAAAGTGTGGTTATTAGTAACGGACCTGTCAACACCTGTTTGAATTGTTATTCTTTTACATTTATTGTCATTTCATTGCTAAAATGACCATGTCTTAATTGAACACAACTGATAATAAAGTGGTTTAAGAGCAACTTTCTTGGTATAATTGCCTGATTTGCCATTTAGCTTAGCTCGCCAGACACTTATAGCTGAACTTAAAATTGTAGCGTAGGCGAGCACGTTACATTGGTACCTCCGACGGGACCCTTTAAATTAAGTGTCTGTTAAATTTATTTTCTTATATTAAAAATGGCAACTTTACATTCTCCAGAAATAGCTCCAAAAAGTGAAATGTCTGATACAGACAGTAAATCTAAGCCAAAGTCGTATGATCAACATCTATTTGACATTGTATTTGAAATGGTTGATAAAGAATTGCAATCAAACCAACAGGTGTTGACTTCAGTTTGCAAAGGTTTATCGGAAAATTTCTCCGAAGTGTGTCATGCAGTAAAAGAGGTAACTGACACTATTTCAACCATACAATCTACACAAACATATGTTTTAGAAAGACAAGATGAGATTCAAAAGGAACAGGTTGATCTAAGGAACTCCTTAAAGGAGTTAAAAGATGAAATAATGATTTTAAGAATTAAGAATCAAGAAAGCTTTGATGCTTTAGAACAGGAACAAATTAAAAACCATAGCATCATTCAAAAATTTACAAACCAAATAGATGATATTGAAGAGAAGACGAGGGAAATAAGTCTACCCTCTGAGTCCAAATTAAAATGGGAATCTACAAGTAAAATTATACCAGAAACCCCATTACCTGTGGACAATTCATGCTTTGATTTTTATAAAGGGGATCAAAAGGGTTCTAACACCGAAGGTCCTAAAACCGTTGTCTCCAGTACTCCTGTAAGTGCAACGGTAGCCACACACAGTCCAAGCAAATTTTTGCAGTTGGCCAAATCAGATAATCCTAAAGATACAAGTTCAAACAAAATTCCAAGTGATGATCAAAGCCAAACAATCTCACAAAATGACCCAACATCAAGCCATATTAAAATGCGTCCTGTAAAGTATGATGGTCTTGAAGACTGGGAAGAATATCTTTCCCAGTTTGAAATTCTGGCCGATATTAATAAATGGGACGATAATTCAAAGGGTTTATATCTTGCTAGCAGTCTTACAGGAACTGCTAGAAGCATACTTGGTGATCTTACTCAAGACGAGAGACGGGATTTTTCAAGGTTAAAGTCGGCATTGTCGCGGAAATTCGGCAGTGAATATAAAGCCGAGATGTACCGAGCGAAACTCCAAAGTCGCTTTCGTCAAAAGTCAGAGACAATATCTGAACTGGCTTCTTCAATAATGAAGCTTACGCGTCAAGCTTATCCAAAAGCAAATTTGCAACTTTTGGATACCCTCGCCGTTGATTATTTCATAGATGCCCTTGAAGACCCTGATATTCGCCTTAGACTTAGACAGTCACAGCCAGATTCAATTACTCAGGCTGAGACTTTAGCGATAAGGCTAGAAACCTTTAAGAATGCTGACAGATTTAAGCATAGAACAGTCTGTACAGCTTCTGAAAAGAAAGAGAACGAATCAGAAAACCCTGATGAAAAGGCTGATCAGTTAATGCCCATTCTTGAAACGTTCATGAGTAAGATAAGCAATGATGTGGACTTGATTAAGTCAACTGTTGGTTCAAGGCAAAATAACCAGTATCAGACTGGTAAAAAGTTTTGGAAGGGCAAATACAATGGTACCCAACAGAATAAAAATGTTCAAAAGCAGGGAACAAATGAAACACCACCCAAGGACAAGACTGACCAACCTTCTATCAATAAGAAAGCTGGTCAGAGTGACCAGTCAAAACAAGGGGGAAACTAAAAATAGTCGGGTCCAAGGGTCAGGACACGACATTAGAATTAATAGATAGACCCAATATAATTGTTGCTAGAACAGTATGGTCAAGCGATGTAGGTCTTTTCTTAAGCGCCAATATTTGTGGTTTACCTCTCACTATGCTTGTTGATACAGGTGCCACAATTACGATACTCAGATCAGACTTTCTTAAGTGTTTACCAAAACGAATTACAGAACATCTGGAAACTGTTAACGCTTCTTTATTGACTGCAACAGGCGAAAGATCTAGATTTTTAGGAAAATGCAAAGTTCCTTTTGAAATGAATGGTGTCATAGTTCACCATGAGGTTTGGTTTGCAGACATACAAAATGAAGCAATTCTGGGGTTTGATTTTATGTCAAAGCATAAATGCAACATTTGTATGAATGACTTCACTTTGACTGTTGGCGATAAAAGTACTATTCCACTTCATTCGTCTCCTGTTGGCACTAGTTGTTGTCGTATTATGATAGCAGAGAACACGACAATTCCTGCCAATAGCGAGACAATTATAAGTGGTGTACCATCCAAACAGTTCAAATGTGACGAATCTGTTATGGTTGAACCTGTTACAAAATTTGTAGAGGACAATAATCTTTTATTGGCAAAGTCAATTAATCGTGGAAGTAATGACAGGTTTCCATTGCGAATTTTAAATGCAACCAATCAGATAGTCACTTTGGAAAAGGGTTGTATAGCTGCGACATGTGAAATTGTAAATCTTGTAGAAAATAAGCAAACAGTGTCCAGTTGTTCTGTATCAACAAACACGAAAGAAACAAAGCTTCCGTCCCATTTGAACAGGCTATATCAGTCGTCTTGCAAAGAGCTATCACAACCTCAAAAGATAAAATTGCATAATCTTTTATGTGATTTTGGAGATATTTTCTCAAAATCACCAACCGATATAGGTCGAACCAAGTTGGTTAAACATAAGATCGATACTGGTAAAAGTAAACCTATACGCCAACCTCCCAGACGTATACCACTTGCTAAGAGAGCCGAAGTTCGTCAAGAACTCGAAGATATGAAAAAGATGGGCGTAATTGAACCAAGTGAGAGCCCTTGGTCAAGCCCTGTTGTTCTGGTTAGAAAAAAAGATGGAACCCTAAGGTTTTGCATCGATTATAGGCAGCTAAATGAAGTAACCATAAAAGACTCGCATCCATTGCCTAGAATCGATGACACACTTGAAACCCTCTCGCATGCGAATTGGTTTTCCATCTTGGACATGCGCAAGGGGTACTGGCAGTGTGAGGTCGACGAGAATGACAGACCGAAAACAGCCTTTGTAACTGGTAGCGGTGGTCTTTGGCAGTGGGTTACACTTCCTTTCGGATTATGTAATGCACCTTCTACTTTCGAAAGATTGGTTGAAAGTGTACTTTCTGGGTTGACCTATCAATTATGTTTGGTATATTTGGATGATATTATTGTTTTTGGCAGCACCTTTGATCAAGAAATCGAAAATTTAAAATTGGTATTTGAAAGAATAAAAAGTGCAAATCTGAAACTTAATCCTGATAAATGTGAATTGTTCCAGACACAAGTAAAATTCCTTGGTCATATTGTATCAAATGATGGGATCTCAACTGATCCTGAAAAAGTAAAAGCAGTGAAAGAATGGCCCACACCTAAAAACATTAAACAAGTTCGAAGCTTTCTGGGTCTGTGTTCCTATTATCGGAGATTTATTCAAAACTTTTCCCATGTTGCAAGACCTCTGAATAGATTGTTAGAGAAGGGAATATCGTTTCAATGGTCGGAAGAATGCGATCAAGCTTTCAAAATATTGAAAGAGAAATTAGTTCAAGCCCCAATTTTAGGCTATCCTCAAGAAAATAGTACTTTTATTCTGGATACAGATGCAAGTAATTTTGGAGTAGGTGGGGTTCTTTCGCAGATTCAGGGTGGACAAGAGAGAGTAATCGGTTACTACAGTAAGAGTCTAAACAAAGCAGAGAGATCTTACTGTGTAACTAGAAAAGAACTCCTCGCACTTGTTCAGTCTGTTAAACACTTTCATTGCTATCTTTATGGGAGATCATTCCTCATAAGAACTGATCATGGATCCCTCAGGTGGCTGAAAAATTTTAAAAACCCTGAAGGCCAACTTGCAAGATGGCTTGAGATTTTGTCTGAGTATGACTTTGTGATTGAACATAGGAGAGGGCGTAGTCATTTAAACGCCGATGCTCTTTCACGAAGACCG
The DNA here is from genome assembly GCA_028015205.1 of Mytilisepta virgata. Classification (NCBI taxonomy): domain Eukaryota; kingdom Metazoa; phylum Mollusca; class Bivalvia; order Mytilida; family Mytilidae; genus Mytilisepta; species Mytilisepta virgata. The sequence goes on along the minus strand of CM051521.1, from coordinate 47,559,900 downwards.
TGCCCAGAGCCTTGTAAGTACTGTACGAAGGCGGAAGAGAAAGAAAAACAGATGGAAGGTGATTCTGTCGAGACCCAGGGTTTTCAACTAGAAATGCCCATATGCTCAGTAGATGAGACAGAAAATGTCACTGAGTTGTCCACAGATAATTATAATGAAGAGATGTGCGACGACGAAAGACATGTCTATAATCTGTTGAACAATGGCATTCTCGATGTTGAAATCCTGCGGACAGAACAAATGGGAGATGAAGATCTTAAGAGAATTATTGAATATAAAGCGGCTGGGGATAGACCCGAATGGTCAGAAATATCAAATCTGTCCACAACATTTAAATATTATTGGGCAAGATGGAATGTTCTTCATTTACGGTCTGGAGTTTTGTACAGGAAATGGGAAAGATTTGATGGTTCAAAATTTGATTGGCAGCTAATTCTTCCGACGAAATTTCGGCGATTTGTTTTGAAACAATTACATGAAACCCGAACCTCTGGTCATCTTGGCATCACAAAAACTTTGTCCAAGCTTAGAAGTAGGTTCTTTTGGTGCGCTATGCGAAAAGACGTCATCCATTGGTGCCATGTTTGTGATAAATGTGCTTCAAGGAAACGAACACCTCGAGCTAACAGGGCACCAATGCAAAAATATAATGTTGGAGCACCACTCGAACGAGTGGCAGTCGACGTTTTGGGTCCACTGCCAACATCAGACAAGGGGAATAAATATTTACTTGTAATAGGGGATTATTTCACTAAATGGATGGATGCATACCCAATACCCAATCAAGAAACTCACACAGTTGCTCAAATACTGGTTGAACGATTTGTTGTCCTTTTTGGAGTTCCAAGAATACTGCATTCCGATCAGGGCACAAACTTTGAGTCTTTGATCTTTAAAGAGATGTGCTCAATACTTGGAATTGACAAAACCAGGACAACACCTATTCACCCAGAGAGCGATGGAATGGTTGAAAGATTCAACCAAACATTTGAAAACATGTTAGCATTATTCTGTAATGAAAATCAGTGGGATTGGGATGTGCATGTACCATTTCTTATGATGGCTTATCGTTCATCTATACATAATACAACCAAAGTATCACCCTGTTTAATGATGTTTGGTCGTGAGATCACTTTACCCGTAGATCTTCTCTTTGGTAATCCTAGAGAAGAACCAAGAGAAGAAAGCTCGGATTATTCCTATAATTTGTCGGAATCTTTGGCAATTATTCACAAATTTGCTAGGGAACATTTGGAGTTATCCTCACAGGCAATGAAAAAGAATTATGATCATAAGGCAAGTTTTAAACCCTTAGTTGAAGGAGACTGTGTGTGGTTATCCAACTTGGTCAGGAAAAAGGGGAGAAGTCCAAAACTGCAATGTCCATGGAAGGGTCCTTATATAATTACAAAGTGTCTAAGCGACGTTGTCTTTAGAATTCAAGAAAGACCGAATACAAAACCAAAAGTTGTGCATTATAACAGATTAAAGAAATATTCTGGAGAAAATAAACCGAATTGGTTCACAGCATCTTCAGACACTTCCACAGAAGAAAACCAAACAGAACAATATTACGATGAAAACGAGTCAGAAAATGCAAGTAGTAGTTCTGATGATGACGAATCTGTCCCAGCCCAGTCTGAATTAGACAACAACGATTTGGTTCAAGATGAACCAGACGCTGTTGAGCAGGCTGTGGACACAGAACTTATCACAAAAGACAGAAGAGGTCGAATGATAATTAGACCAAAAAGATTTGAAGATTTTGTGTAACCTTCTTTTTATTTATTTACAGAATAAAAGTACCTTCAGGTGCTCAATATGCAAACAAGACAGCAGGCAGAATTCGTTTGCAACAAAGGCAGCCGCTGAACGGCATATTATGGAAAAACACAGCAGCTTCGGCTGGCAGTGTAGTTATTGTGAATTTGTCACAGCTAGGGAAAACGGGAAGCACTCAAGGTGTTCACGAGGAGAGAGACCATTTACATCCGTCTGTCATAATAGAATTACTGGTGTGACTGGAGAAGCAGCAAAACGGGCATACGAGGAATACAGGAAAACACAAGCTCAGTCAAAAGTGGTTGAAGTTAAACCCCCGATGGATTACTCAAGACCACGTTCTCCGTACAAGAGATCGTATTCCGCCTCTGCCTGTGCGAGATCACGATCAAGATCACCAAAGCGTCATTGTTCTGAAGGAAGGAAGTGCGTATCTCAGTCTGAAGTAAATACTGCTGACAGGTCTTCGACAAAATCCCCAGTAAGGAAGAGCAGATCATTGTCTGAGATAAAAGAAGTCCAGAAAACACCAACAAAGAAGAAAGTCGAAACAACTCGTATCGTTGAAACAGCAAACAGTAAGTCACCTCAGAAAACTGAACCAGTGCGGATCGTTGAAGCGACACGCAGTAAGTCACCCAAAAAGAATGATAATAATAATAATTCAAAGTACATGGAAGACACGCTCTCAGAATCAGATGACGAACAATACAAACCTCCAGGTAGAACCGTAGTGTCAACGACTATTTACAATGGTAACTTGTCTCGTCAAGAGGTATTGTCGTGTCCGTCCACTTGTGGGAGTTTGTCTCCTAGACATAAGTCAACACCAGTGAAAGAGAAGACCGAAAGACCGGTAATTACAACCATTAATCAGATTAAGAATATGACAGCTGAACAGTTAACGAAAGCAACTGATGAACTTAATCAGGTTTTATATGACAAATTTAAATTGGCCGAAGATAATAGAGTGTCGTTAAACGTTGGAGGAAAGACATTTGAGACATCCACCATGACATTGAGATATGACCCTAGTTCGATCCTCGCAATATCGACTAGCCGCCGCTATGGCTATAATGGACGCCGTTCGATATTTATTGACCAAGATCCTACTTACTTCAATTACGTGTTGAATTATTTGAGAAGTGAGGGTGTGATCGACATACAGACACTACCAAAGGAAATTGGTCCCTTATTAGAACTCAAGAGACTTTGCATTAATCTCCGTTTAGATGGCCTTGTTGGAATTGTGGAGAGGAGAATTGAGAACATTTCTTGTATTTAGAACAATATTTGTGTATGACTGTGATCTCAAGTTCATGTTTATTTTCATGTTTGAACTTTAGTACACTGAATTGAATAAGGTTTAGTAAATTTAGTGGTACCTTAACCATTATATCATCATATCATTTACTCTCATGTTTGGGACAAACACTTTTAAGAGGGGGTTGTGTCACGAACCTATAATATCATAATTTGTATTGTACTATTTTATATTATACATATCTTGATTACTTTATTTTGTTTACTGATGTAAACCCATTTATAATTTAACAGGTGCACGTTCCATATTGTCACCTGTCGATGTTTTATTAATGACGTTTTATTTACCTGAGAGCAGCCAGGTGTGAATTAAATAACTATATCACGTGACTGGTCAGTCGTATAAATTCTGTTGATTTTTATATTCCTGTGTTCAGTCTGTAGAAGTTACAGGAAGTAAGAACCAAGACAGGACCATGGTAAATATACCTATTAGTTAAGAAACTAATTAAAACCACTAATTTGGTTCAACCACAAGTGTGGTTATCTTTTACCATAATTGTTGGTAAACTTTTACCATAAATCGTGGTTAACTCTGGTTAAAGGTATACCACTATGGTTGAACTCTTCAATGACTGAACCATTTTAACCATTGTTCGTGGTAAACATTTTAACCACAAAGTGTGGTAAACATTTCAACCACAAAGTGTGGTTATTAATAACTGACCTGTCAACACCTGTTTGAATTGTTATTCTTTTACATTTATTGTCATTTCATTGCTAAAATGACCATGTCTTAATTGAACACAACTGATAATAAAGTGGTTTAAGAGCAACTTTCTTGGTATAATTGCCTGATTTGCCATTTAGCTTAGCTCGCCAGACACTTATAGCTGAACTTAAAATTGTAGCGTAGGCGAGCACGTTACAGTATGTTCGCTTACCATTAATACAGAATCTGATGTTCCAGATGCACTATGAGCACTAACGTTCCATCTGTATACTAAATGCCAAAACCGGCAAAATGGCTATGAAACTGACTATCTGGTTTCTCAAAAAATGAAACTACTAAACTGAATTAAACTTCATTACAGAAAAACGTGTCACCCATCTTGTCTGTATCAAAAACTATAGTCACTCTTATTGACCAATAAGAATTGACCACAAAAGGTAAACTTACAGGTGTGACAATTAAATTACTTAATGAGTTGAATAGATAGAAACCGTTACGAAATTAAATCAAGGATGGCTGATAAGAAAAAAATACACACAAACGTTAAATAAATGAAGTAATGAAATATAAATTAACGTGTACGACTGTTTAATCATGCAAAGACTGAAATAAAATAATAAAATGGATTTTAATAAATATGTAGAAAATCCATACTGCCACATATATATATATATATTACATTGTCCGCCATTCATGACAAATATGTTGTTGTTCCTGCAGACAAGGCCCCTAATAACATCGTTTTTGTATGCAAAAGCTACTATATTCAATGCTTGATGAACTAGGGATTGCTAGTTCACTTGGCAACCCTATCTATAAAGCTGCTACACTTTCAAAGGAAGAAATAACCGATAATCATAGATCGGTCTTAACGTCATTTGGTTTTTCCATCAAAGATGATGATTTTGATCTTCCTACCTTGTACTGGATACCCAAGTTACATAAGTGTCCATACAAACAACGCTTTATAGCTGGATCTGCCAAGTGTTCCACCAACCATTGTCTCAACTTCTAACTTCTATTTTAACAGCTGGTTAAAACAGGCCTCCAAAGTTATTGTGAGACAAGTTATTCAAGAAGTGGTATCATTCAAATGTGGATATTAAAGAACTCCAAAGACTTAAAGGATATTTTACGATCTCGGTCCATTTCAGTCTGTAACAGCATAAAAACATTTGATTTCTCTACCCTCTATACCACCATTCCTCATTCACAACTGAAGGAGAAGTTGAAAGATCTAATCCATCGATGCTTTCAAAATAAAAATGACAACAACAGATACACATACCTTGTCATTGGTAGAGATAAATCAATATTTTGATTTTATGAATACATATTTAATTGTTATGAACAATTATTTGTTTTAATGAACATATATGAATTTTTTTATGAACAAATATTCATTTATGAACATATATTTATATTTTATGCATATATATTTTATTTTATGAACACATATTTTGATTTATTGAATATATATATATTATTTTTATGAACATATATTCGTTTTTACGAACAATTATTAATTTTATCAACATAAATTTTTGTGAATATTGCAACGTTTCACACGCCATGCAAGTTGCAATATACATGTAAAATGATTGATTAGTTAATTAGCTTAACATAGCACATGTGGTGTCTTCTCGCTATTCATACTTACTTAAATTAAGTATTCTACCTATTCCAACACGCAAAGAACAATACATATTGTTAACTTAATATGTTGTTTTAGCAATTATTGACTTACATGAGGAATTTTGGAACAATGTGGCGCTAAGATTGGCCATAGTTACACTTCCCGACAACCATGTTGATTTGAAAACAAATCAATGAATATAATAAAGATATATATTATACATTTCAGTGATTTTTAAATAAATACAATGTTAAAACTGAATGACAGTTGAGTATAAGTGAAATTTTATGTTAATTATCAACACTTAACTTATTTTTTTTTTATAAAATATAATTTTTTTAACAATATGATTTCGATGTTTTTGAATGAAAAACGTTGTTTTGACAACTGTTAATATCATATCTTTATCATTTTAATCATTTACATTTAATCTTTGGGTTGTAAAAGCTGTGAATTAATTGATCGGGGCTCTGTCAGGTAATAAACAATCATACTGGAAATACCAAAGGTGAAATACAGAGAGATCTACAACAGATCATCCAAATTGAAAACCAGACTTCAGACCGTATCCAACTATAGAAGTCATCACGTGACTTTTGGTGACGTCACACATTACCTATACCATGCCCAAGTAAATTCTATAGAAATGCACTGTGGCGATAAGGAATCGAGAAAATAAATTACTTTTAGTTCGTGCTCAAATAATTTTGGTGCTATATAGCACTTTCTCATATATTTATGCTATTTGGAAAATTTAAAATTTTTGTCTTATCCCTTCCAAATGCTTTTGAAAATTTGTCTTATTTTCTCGTTAACTCCATACTTTTAAATCATCTAACTCTGATAAATTGGCTTCTTTGTCGGTTTTAAACATAAAATTGCGATTTAAACAAAACTGATGGAAAAATTTTGGTGCTATGTACTAATTAATACATTCATAACTTTTCGAAATATCGTAATTGCAATAGTTTAAATTTGGATTATATTCCTTCCAAATTGATTTCAAAATTAGCCATTTTGAAATGCGTTATTTTTTACTATTATTATTCAAGATGGCGCCCATCCGAATCAGCTTCTACCTTGACAAATATACCTAAGGAGCAACCATTGGTCAGACAAACACGGAAAGACAAATGAACAACCACAGGCACAACAAATAAACACAGAAAACTAAAAAAAACAATGAACAACACGAACTCCTATAAAAACAAGGAGTGAACCCTGTAATGGTCCATCAATAAGTGATGACAACAACTTATCCCTGATAAAACCCTGGTTAAGAAGCTTTTGTAACAGCTGAAATCCCCTTTGTCGAAAGTCATGGTAACTCACGCATGCCCTTGAAAATCTGATAAGCTGAGAAACGTAGACGCTATATGCAGGCGATGCTGGTATATTGCTACTCAAGAAGGGAAAATTAACAACTTGTCATCACATTTGTCATAAAGGTTTGTCTTCAAATGTCCCTCATAGTCTATTTCAAGAAACAAATCCAAATATGAAGCGGACTTTGGTGTATCTGTAGTATCATTAATTTCAAGCTCACTGGGGTAGATAAGATGTAGAAAGTCTTGGAATTTTTCGTTATTTAACGACAACACGTCATCTTTATAACAAAATGTGAAATTAAAGGACTGGGCTAGTTTCTTTTTGTTTTCACGTAGCACAGTTGGTTCCCATTGGAATGCTGATTGTTTGTTGAAAAATTAGACCGTCAAATTCAACCAATATGTAGTCTATGAGAAAATCTAACAGGTTTGTAATTCCATCTTCAGAATACTTTTTGGCAGAATCGGGGTAGTTCTTAACGAAATAAGTTTTTCTCTACATAGAACTATAAATTTATACCTAGGGGTTCCATTTGTCTTGAAAAAACATTGATGAACTGCTTTCTTTAAGCGATATTTAATTGAGAATGTGGTATGGTAGTGTAGAGTGTAGATAAGTCGAATGTTTTTATGCTGTTGCATGTAGCCAAAGATTTTGATTTTAGATATTGTAATAAATTTTTTGAGTTTTTAAGAATCCCCATCTGATTGACGCCACTGGTGGAATATGATGTTTCACAGTAATTCTGAAGGCCCTCTTTAATACATGTCAATATGAATGTTAAAATCTTTGAAAGAGGTTTTGTAGAGCAATTAGCTGACCCAGCAATGTACCATTGATTAAATGGATTCTATGTAGTTTAGGAATCCAATAAAGAGCAGGAAGGTCCATTTCTTCACCCTTTGTAGAAATACAAAGGAATGAAGAACGGTCTTGTGATTAACAAGGACTAATTTTAAGCCATTTTTCGAAAAATTTACACACTGAGATTAAAAAAAACTTAAAAACACACACTGAGAATTAAAAATTACATACTGAGATTTTAAAAATACACACTGAGATTAAAAAACTTGGACGACTCAATAAGGTTAACCAACAAAAGATTGTCTAATAATTCTAATGTTTAGACTTTCAAATTTTGACATGTTTTAAATCTTAATTATCCCCGCACCTTCGAAGAAAGTTCGGTGATATAGAGATTGTCTCCGTCCGTCCGTCACACTTTATTGTGATATCAAATCCTCCTTCACTTTTGGGTTTAGGAATTTAATTTCTATAAAGAATGGTTGCATACCACCTGTAGATACGCAATAAGGTTTTAGAATTTTGATTTTCTAAACAAGGGTTGAACTTCAAAAATTCGGAATTCAAGCTTGTGACCTAAACTTGTCTTTCATTTTTCAAGTTATGAACTTTATTTCTATACAGTATTGTCACGCACCATATGCAGATGCGCAATAAGGTTTCAAAATTTTGATTTTCTAAAATTGGGGCCCACAGGGTTCGAATTTCGAAAAAAACTGTCAATTAAAGCTTGTGACCTAAACTCCTCTTTCATTTTACAATTTATGCATTTTATTTCTATAAAGTATTGTCATGCACCATATACAGATGCACAATAAGGTTTTAAAATTTTGATTTTCTAAAATTGGGGCCCACGGGGGTCGAATTTCGAAAAACTGTCAATTTAAGCTTGTGACCTAAACTCCTCTTTAATTTCACAATTTATGCATTTTATTTCTATAAAGTAGTGTTATACACTATATGCAGATACGCAATAAGGTTTTAGAATTTTGATAATCTAAAACTGGGGCCCACAGGGGTCGAATTTTGAAAAACTATCAGTTTAAGGTTGTGACATAAACTCGTCGTTTGTTTTTCAATTCATGCAATCTATTTCTATACAATATTGTCAAACACCATATGCAGATGAGCCATAAGGTTTTATATTTAATTTTCTAAAATTCGGTTCCACAGGGGTCGGAATTTGAAATTTTCAATTTAAGCTTGTGACCTTAACTTCTCTTTTATTTTGCAATTTATTCATTTTGTTAGATATATTGTATTGTCATACACTATATTTAGTTGCAAGAAAATGATTTAGAATATGTATTTTTAAACCGTGGGAGCTCACTCGGGTCAAATATCAAAAATTGTCAATTCAAAGCTTGTTAACTAAGGTTTTTTTCCATTTTTCACTAGATTTATTGATTTAATTTCGTTATAGAATGACTGCATACTACTTTTGGATGGGAATAAGGTTTTATATTTTTGACTATAGGTAAGTAGCCCAACTACTTTCAGGGGTTGCGGGGAGACAGTATAGATTTCTAGTTGTACGTGTCGATCGATATTTTGCATATGTTCAATGTCGAACTTCAGATACGATCCAATTGATAAAAAAAAATTGGCTAAAATGATTCCTCTTATACAAAAAAGGTAGAACACATTTATAGATATTTAAAAATGTGAAAGATAACGAAATCAACATATCGACCAACAAACGAAGTGGGACACTGCATTTCGTTTCGTTCTATTTCGTTGCGTTGCGTTTCGTTTCGCTCCATTTCGTGGCGTTGCATTTCGTTTCGTTTCGTTTCGCCCATTTTATTCCCTTGCGTTTCGTTTTGTTTAGCTCCATTTCGTTGCCTTGCGTTTCGTTTCACTATTTTCCGTTTTGATTTCGTTTCCCAATTTTCGTTTCGATTTCGTTTCGCACTTTAGCAATGCCCATATCTACAAGTCTATTTTTTTTTTGTTAAGAGATGTACGACAAATGTACATTTTTGATAAACAAAAATAAGAAAAGGGTGGGGTACTTGATGTCTCAGCTGCCCACCCCTACAAAAGAAAGATTGAAATGCGCCCCCCCCCCTCCCCCGAAGCGTAAATGTCCTACATTCCTGTCCACTAGTTGTCTCAAGCTTGTAATAGATTCAGATTAAGCATGCTATTTAGATATGGGCCCATAAAAAGAGCGCACAAATCTCAGTGTGTAATTTTAAATTCTCAGTGTGTGTTTTTGAATTTTTTTAATCTCAGTGTGTATTTTGGAAATCTCAGTGAGTAATTCTTAATTCTCAGTGTGCGTTTTTAAGTTTTTTATTCACAGTGTGTAAATTTTTCGAAAAATGGCTTAAACATAGTTTTGACAAGAACGGCTTGCATATCATACATTCAAATGACGCAAAATCGGCAGTCAAAAACGGAAAATAATACGTTCAACAGGATCTCGAACGCTGGTATTTGCTTTAAAATCAGAAAACATGCACGTCTTATGTTAATTTGTTTGTTTAAAGACATTTTACGTTTTTCTGTGAAAGTTCTTACCTTGTTAAAATCGGCATGGCTGTCAGTATATGACGCCTTATAGGGTTCGCTTCGATGACAGAAATGATTCATATTGTCCTATTAGAATCGAAATAATTCATTGGTACAATACCCTAAGGTTAATTTAACATGGGTAGACATTATATTTTTTAATATTTTACACCTCGCTAACGCTTGGTGTAAAATATAAACCAATATAAGGCCTACCCATGTTAAAATAACTACAGAGCATGGCAACAATGAATTATTTCTTAAATAAAATATGTACGTTTTCCCTACGTTTTACTATTTTACCTGTATTGACACATCTGATAAGACTATTGTTTCTACAAGATAATTCCTTTGTTTGCACAATGTTTATACAATAATTCCGGGTATTCCAACATGAATTTCTGACACTTTATGGAACATATGAAATTCTGTAAACGTTTACTACATGTAGGTGTTAAATATTTACACCCGGTTTCATGATATATGGAGAATTGGTAGATATCGTTTACAAATCAATATCAAACTTCGTATAATTAACAAAATTATTATCTGGAAAACTAGAAAAGCTTTCATCAATTTTACATAAATTCTCTGTATAAATATAGAAATGATATTACTTGTCAAAAGAATGTAAAATCTATACTTGATTATTGTGGTCTCTAATTTGTGTGGGACACACAGTAATTTATTAGTGATACGTGGCTTTATTATTTTTCTATATAAATCCTATTTTCTATTTGATTAGCGCAAGACACGTGACAACTAGAAAAACACGTGTAGCATGCTATACAAGTTTTACGGACTTGGGATTTTCAAAAATAACCATTTGAATATCCTGCTATAAAAACATGTGTAGTAAGTAAAGTCAAGAAATACCAAAGCGACTTTCGAAGGAGGGTAAAATCGAAAACAACTGACAAACTCCGGAGAATAACGAAGACAAGGCCAAAACAATACAAACACTACACTTAAAAACTAAAAACATATGAACAACATGGACCTCACCAAAAAGCCGGTAGTAGACTCAGGTTCTCCGGAAGAGTTAGCACTCTCTGCTTCCTGCAGGACACCCGCCATGTTGCCCATGTTAAATCCAGTATGAGGAAAGGATAACATCAATGGAACAGGTCAATTTTCATTTGGGAAACGCTTTTTTCATACCTGTGAACCAAGTCATGATGACGTCCGTAAAACTTTAATATGGATGATTGAAACTTAGGGGCAACATACCCCTGTTTGAGTAACTTTTCTGTAGCAGGCTATGCAATTTTTACGGACTGGGGATTTCCAAAAATAATCATATTTGAATATCTCGCCATAGAAAAACATGTCGTTTTATGCAATTTTTACGAACTGGGGATTTTAAAAAATAGCCATATTTGAATATCCCACTGATAGTAAGTCTATGACATGGGCAGCATGGTGGGTGTCCTGCAGGAAGCAGAGACTGCTTACTATTCCGGAGCACCTGGGTCTACCCCCGGTGTTTTGGTTGGGTTCATATTGTTCATATGTTTTTAGTTTTTAATTGTAGTGCATGTATTGTTGGTCTTGTCTTCGTTGTCTTCGTTGTTCTCCGGAGTTTGTCAGTTGTTACGATTTTTCCCTCCTTTGAATATCCATTTGGTATTTCTTGACTTTACTATGACCAGGCTTTTGTATTAATACAAAACGTAAGTTATAATGTTTACAGGTCAAGATCATTCTGTTTAAAAATATATTAGTTTTAACTTGCTATTTAAGTAATTTTTTGGTTTTAAAGACCTAATTGGAATATTAAGCTCTTTCAAAATTGATGAAGTTTAGCAAATGATAAAGCAATTGTAGCATGTTGTTTTCGGTCGATACATGATTTTATCGCAATGACCAAGAAAAACAATATCGACCTCGGACGACATTATTCTTGGTCAGTGCGATAAAATTATGTATCGACCTCATCAACATGCAATAATTGCATAGTATATTATGGTAAAACAAAATCTAGGTGATCACACAAGAATTACAAAAATCACTGATCTATCGTATGCTAAAAAATACTGTGAATTTGAGAAATGTTTTAAATATTTAGATGATAAAAATATTATTACTTTATGTAGGTTTAGTAAGAAAATATGTCACAAAATAAATTTGATGCACTGTGTGTCCATTTCGTTGACTGACGGTTACCTCTGCATCAAAAGGAAGAGCCTTAGAAATTTCCGATAAATTTTGTCAAATTTTGAACGGAAAATTAAAGGCATTTATGTTATGAATCATGCCTGGACAAAAATTCTAGCTACTGGGCTGATAATGCCCTCCGGGACTAACAGTCCACCAGCAGTGACATAGACCCAGTGGTAGTAATAAAATATATCACAAAATACCAAAATAAATTTGATGCACTGTATGGCCATTTCGTTGACTGACAAACTCATCAGCAGTCCTCAAGATCAAAATATTGGAAAACCGGTTAAAGATGTAATGATGAATTAATAAGCACAAGCATCAAAAACCAAAACAATTAAAACAAACAGAAATCCAAACTCAACTAAGTATTACCTCTGCATCAAAAGGAGGAGCCTTAGAAATTTCCGGTAAATTTTGTCAAATTTTGAACGAAAAATTTAAACGCATTTAAGTAATGAATTTCAATGTGATTTGGTTTAATGAGAAATAAAGATATGTACACCCAATTCAATTATTTATTCCCATACAGCAAATTTCTCCTGCGTCGCCAACGAGGAAAGCAGATCTAGTAACCGCTTTACTCAGTCCGTCCGTCCGTCCTTCTGTCCAAAAGACCTTGGATAGGAAACTTTCGTCAAAGTTTTCCTGACTTCTACAAAAGGGAAAGATTTTATATTTTTACTGCAGCTTCATGGTGTTGAGTTGTAACGTGTAAGCAATTTTTGGATATGTCGTACAGCCACTTCTTGTTTGCCTATAGTTAAAAATTCAACAATACAGAAAACACTAGAAAAGTTTTCGTGAAAGTTTTCTTGGCTTCTACAAAAGGGAATGATTTTATATTTTATCTGCAGCTTGATAATGTTCAGCAATTTTGGGATCTGTTGTGCAGCCACATCCAGTTTGCCGAGAGTTAAAAATTCAGCAATACTAAAATAACACTAGAAACATTTTCGTGAAAGTTTTCTTCTCTTCTACAAAAGGCAATGATTTTATATTTTGTCTGCAGCTTGATAATGTTGAGTTGTAGCATGTAAGCAATTTTTGGATCTGCGTGCAGCCACATCCTGTTTGCCAATGAATTGCATGCTGGTTTTGATCTTTTTACATTGGCACAGAGAAGAACAAGTTCATATAAGACATTACAAAAGATAGGGTTATCCTATTACAACAGGCAAGCCAGGAGTACAAACACCATCACGGATAATTTGATACATTGACATAATTTTCGTAAAGGTTGACTTTTTTACAGGGCATCAGTTCATCATATTTGAAAATATTCGGGCCTTTCATGTTATTATTAGGTATTGTTGGCGTATTTCGTGTAAGGTGACGCCATAAATTTTAAAATTATTCAAAAAACGAATTCGCTTTCCTTGCGGGTTAAAAAATTTAAAAAGCCTGCACTTTCACTCTTTATAACAATTATGTACTTTTGCCACGTTCGCATATCGTAATAAATTTCATAATATTAACTATTGCCGTAGAAAAATTTTCTTTTCTGAAACAAACCACTCGGTCATTTTAACCAGACTTGGCAGCAGTTGTCCTTACAAGGCCCTCTTTCAAAAAGGTGACTTACGACCGCTGCACCCAAAATTAGTTTAACATAAGACACAATGGGAAAATTCATTTAAAATTCTTCTTTTCTGAAACCATTTTGCCAATTGGAACCAGACTTGTTAGCAGTGACCCTTGGATGGTCCTCTTTCAAATTTGTTTTCAATGATCCGTGTCCCCTTGGTTCCTTTGTGTTCATGTGGATAATTGCCCCTTTCACTGACAGAAATAAGTGGCGTAATTCCTTTTGTTCAATTTACTAGATTAGGTTATGGTTCATTCCACCACATTCTGGTATCCTTATACATCAATAACGGTGAAAGTAAAAATAAACGTAGCTGTGAAGAATCTGTCAGATAATCTGATGATGACTATGCACTGCTTAGAATTGCAGAGAAATATTAAATTAGAATTCTGTACCCTAACGCCTAAGTTTTCCGATGAGTTTAGATTTAAACAAGGAGTGATCAGCTACATTCACATTGTACATAATGAAATGTTGTCTCTCCAAAGCTTAATTCTTAGACAACCTTTTTAACTGTTTAAAACGGTAGAATATTAGTCTATACCAAGAGATTAAAACTTATAATTTCCTATTCCTCTGCTGTATAAATGGTAGTTTGATAAAAGTAAGCCTTCATCTCTCCCGTTTTGGCATAACCCCTTGTTGGTCATTTTGGCATTTTTAAATTTGCTCTTTAACCTTTTGGATTATTGTTATAATGGTTTTCAAAGAGGATTACTGCTGTCACAAAAGCTTCTAAACCAGGGTTTTATCAGGGATAAGTTGATGTCATCACTTAGGAAATTTTACGGTCGTCGTCAAGAATTGGCTGACCGTTACAGTGTTCCAATATCTAAGATGAAGTTGGATCTGTTCCCACTGTCGTAACATTTCATGTGCCTCCACCGATTTGTGACTTCCACCTGATCGACTTTGTTGAACTTTTCTTCGGGTGCCGTATACAGAGCAGGAACTGTGTCCCCTTCCGGAGCATCTGGGTTCACTCATGGTTTTTATAGGAGTTCGTGTTGTTCATTGTTTTTGAGTTTTCAGTGTTTATTTGTTGTGCTTGTGGTTGTTTATTTGTCTTCCCGGGTTTGTCTGTCCAATGGATTACCTTTTTCATTTGCTCTCTTTCAACGCATTAGGCCTTGAGCACAACAGGTGAGTCGTAACTCGACGAAATGTGCATATCCTGTCTATCAAAATTGGTATCAAAGAATTTATCCAACACTTATTCTAACAACAAGTACTCTGGCTAGATAACTAGAGGAACTGAGTATTCAAAAAGAAAACATACGAATTAAGAATACTTTATTTCAAGGATTTCTAAATCAGGAACATTTTTCATATTACCTTATTTTCTGAAATAAGCAACTATATTCCCAAAGGTTGTATTCAACACAAAACTGATATAAAGCAAATATAGGAACATTAAATAGTTTACCTTGTTTGATATGTAGTATGTTTTTTATATCATATCATTTTTATTTATTAAATGGAGTCTTCTTATTATAAAAACTTTCTATAGCTTTTTCAAAATAAAATCTGTATTTTTCTCACTAATTCTATAATATGACCACATTATCGTATTACCAGGTTTTATCGAATTATATCGGATGCCTCTGTGTTCCACACATACAACTGTTACAGTAGATGGCCGAAGCACTCGCAACAATAGTCTCTGCCAAGGCAAAAAAGGCAAGAAAAAGTGGTACGGCGCCATATGATGGTAAATACTAGAAAAGTAAAACAGAAAATTAAATACAACCATGAATTGTAATACGGTAAAAGATAGAAACGGGGACTCTTCGTTAGATATTGAACCATATAATACTAGAACGCAACACAGAGAGCAAGAAAATAGTGCTTTTATTTGACAACTTGCATTTAAACCAAGTTTTGGCGAATTCTATCTATTATTAATATACTTGTCTATCGCACGGGACATGAACCGCTTGCCATTTATTTTAGGTCTTAATATATGTTGCGTGGCCCTTCGGATTTTTCCTCACCGTTCTTTAACCATAAAAATGCCTCCAATTATCAACAAAAATACGCATTATTGAACCAGTATGAAAAAAGCATAGTTTACAAAAATGAATTTTCGATATGGTAGCACATTTGGTACACCTAGTATACATATACATTTATCGTCATAGATATGTACCAAAAAACTATCGCATAGATGAATAAGAAAGAACTAGCTATGTATATTGCCATTACAATTTGAACATTGTTTCTAGCTGGTATATTTACTTTTATTTTTTTTCATTTCTAATGTTGTTATCCGGTGTAATACAAGGAGGTACGAGAAGACAATTGAGCTCTTGAATACATTGTAACACGGAAATACAAAGCAAATCTTATTGATTTCCTTTTACTTCGACGCCTATCGGTTTGGTATAAGGAAGTCGACCGTTATAAGGTCAGGTATAGACAATGGCGTGAAATATCTACTTAAAAATCATTTTTTATTTATCGATTTTGAAAACTTGAGAGTATATTCTTCTGCCCCCTTTCGGTTTTTGGTTTTTCATTTTCATCCTGTGGGAATCGAATCTTCTCTAGACGTGATTACGGTATTGTTGTAATGATGAACAACTTCGAATATTACAAGTTAATGGATTTAGCTTAATTTGGCGTTAATCTTTCGTAGTGTCTTTCAAATTTCAATGTCATTTTCCACTTTGACCCTTTATCCGTCGGATATTGAAGTCTCGGGATGAAAAACGGTCGATATGGGACGTACTTAAAAAGAACTTACAGTAAAAACCCAAAAGGCATAAAAGGCTCCACCAAAAAACACGGCTGGACCGAACAGACCTGCATTTAGACTACTGAATATAACAAATCCTAGTTTCTGAAAATAAATTCTGATATTCAAATGAACATTAAGTTTCAATTTTACTGTAATTAGTAATTAAATATTTATCTTCATTGATGTATATCTGAGAATTTCTACAAAGCATGTTTCGTCTGCAGAGCAAATGTTTAAGACAAAGTTAAAATAATGTCTTTCAAGAGGTTTTTTAAGTGATATATATATATATATATATCTATATTATTATTATTATTGAAATCAGCATCCTAGACCACTTTACAACATCCGCTTTTTAGAAATATAGCTTCAGTGAATCGATATGTAACTTGAGATAAACATATAGTACATACCTATATATAATTTTAACACAACAAATGAAAGATATTATTTCATCTTTATCTTTTACATATATTATATCAACAATGTATTATCTTCATCCTCAGTAGTCGCTCCATTAAGGAAAATTCTTTGGAATGGCAAATTATGAATTTGGAAAAGAAATTAATATTTTTTGGCTTATTTTGGCAAATTCAGCAGATTCCGTATTTGGCTCAAATTCACTAGACAAGCACAACAACAGTGTTATTTAAATAAATGTCTGAAAATAACTGACGACAAATTACTCACAAGATACATCCATCCGCCTTGTTCTGGTTTCTGCATACAAAACGTTAAACATCCTGTTGAGATGAACTGTAATATCAAATTGACATTTAACATAAAATGAAAAAAATGAATTGACATTTAATATAAAATGAAAAATTGAATTGACATGAAAAAATGAATTGTATCAAACCTTGAGTAATAAGTCAAATTAAACCAAAAGGAAGAGAAAGACAGCAGAAAATAGTTGAGGCATTATTTGACTCTTCGGAATAACAAACATTTGTCAGTTACTGAAAACCTCAAATTATTGAGGTTTATACAAATAAATAACCAGTCGTTTTTACACGTAAATGTCCTGATATTCAAGTAATTGACACTGGTGGTTCAACAATAATCCGTCCATCTAATGGAGATGATTTTAACATAATATCTTTCTCTTGGATAATGGTATCTTATCAAGTTTGTCAGGCAAAGTTTATTTTACCTGGAGTTTGGGTCACTTGTTTAGTCCCCCACCCCAAAACAAAAAAAAATTTTTTTTTGAATTTACTCTACTACGAGTGAGGTGGTACCGCACCTGATTGAACTGCACGTTTCGAAAGGAAACCGTCCCTTCTTGAGTCATCTATCTTACCTAAATTTAAGCTAGTATGTTCAGACCTCTTTCGTTTTTATTGATCAGTTGCTGAGTCTCAGTTCGGCATTGGTCATTTTGTGTGTAATAACCGTATTCTCTAAAGGAATTTTATTGATAAGTACTGTTTACAACAAACATATAACATTGCTCACAAATGTTTCATGAGTTTTTTTACTTTTGAGAGTATCTGCTATGAGAGAAACTGACGAAGGCTAGTCAATAAATGTGCATTTTACGCGAAAAAACTGGTCCCCCCTAGACCTTCTTCATCCATACTTACCCAAACAGATGGAGATCGAAATATTTACATCCATACTTACCAGTACAGATCCAATGAAAAAGATTGAAACTACAGGCTTCAGAGCGAAATCTTCAAAATATATAAGGCCATTTTCAATCCGCTGTTCATAAGCAAAAACTGTTGATAACACACTCATTACTAAACAAAGAATACCAAGTATAAGCTGTATTCTACCAAGACATTTAAATTTTTGAAGCAGGTACTGATCCATATCTGTGACATGTTCACGTTGTGGAAATCGAACCACTCTATATGGTTGGACTTCTTCCATTTCGGTTGAAGGCTGAAATTAATAGTTCATGATTCAAAACAATTAATCTTCTGTCACCAATTTAGATTTATTTTAGCAAGAACTGCCTACCCTTCCGGAGCACCTGGGTTCACTCCTAGTTTTTATAGGAGTTCGCGTTGTTCATTGTTTTTTTAGTTTTCGGTGTTAATTTGTTGTGCTTGTGGTTGTTCATTTGTCTTCCCGGGTTTGTCTGTCCAATGGATTACGTTTTTGGATTTGCTCCTTTGGTATATTTGTCATCTTTATATGTACTGCATGTGATAATTACAACAATTGAACATGCTTCATCGACAGTGCTTAAAGAAAAACTTGTGGAGAGTCGAAACAATAACAAACACAAAATGTATACAGCGGACTCAAATCCAAAATAAACTATAACATTAAAGTGAAAAACATGCAAGGACAAAGTTACGCCACAGACACAGATAATTTCAATAAATCCTAAGTTTTAATTAAGGCAATATTTTAACAATACTAACTGAGCTGATTATACTTTAGAAGGCCCGAGTCCACCAACAGAGGCTTTCACTCTGAAGCAATAATAAAAGATTCTACGATACCAAATGCACTTTATTTACACAATTAAAAAGATCATCATGTTCCATCCGTATTGCTGAAAAACCCAGGTGACTACATATAGCTTCATCCAACAAGACACAAAGAATAACAAAAGTTTCAAAGGCCGAGACTGAAAATTATATACTTATCACAGGGTAATGCGAGTGGTTATTTCAGTGGCGACTTTTAAAAATGCCTTTATTTTTTATGACAACTGTACAATTACTGGGATTGTTTGGAATGTCAGTAAGCAGTTCATGGGAAATGATGGTTTGATTATAAACACTTAGGCCAGGTGAACAAACTTATCTTAAAATTTGTCCTACGATACGTCTAATGAACAATTTAAAGACCATCTTAAGACTGTCTTATGTTCTTGTTCAAATGTTCATCCTAACATAAAGCATTTCTTTTCTTACAGGGACAAACAAAACAGAAACACAAAACTTCTTTGGAACGGTGAGCTTACAAGACATTGAAATTTAATAATATCATATCAAACATACGTACAGAAATCATCTTCACTCAATTATATGATTCAAACCAAAGAAATGTCTTTTGTGAATATACTCAACATCATGCACAATCTGCAAATAAAAAAATCATTATTCAATTAGCAATATGCTTACAAAATTCTTAGAGGTAAAATTATGTCAATATACAAAAAATTGTGGAAGGTAAATATGGAAAAGACTACCTAACTGAAAATTTAAACTTAATTTATTTGCAAAAACCTTATAGAACAGCAAGTGAACTGTTTACGTAATCGAATAAACCAATTTACAAATGTTTGGGTACTTATAATATACATCACGTGGTATACATACAATTAAAAAAATGATTATACAAATCATTTTAAACGAACCGAAATTTATTCCTGCTCCGAAAGAAATTTATTTATGACTTGGCTATGACTTGTTTTGAATATCTTGTCCAAACTTTATAAATTTGTATATTTTTTTTAATGAAATTGTTGATTAGATTGTCCTTAAACACTTTTTTTCCTATCGTAAATGTGCGATACATATTAGCTTGAGACCGTTTCATTAATCTGACATGGGACTAACAGATCTCGTTAGAGCATCTTAAGATGTGTCTTGGTCATATAGGCATCTTGGTTAACCTGAGCCCAGGATTTTAAATTCGCGATGCACAGATACTAATAAAACTAGAAAGCTACTGTTGAAATCAAAAGTGATCCCCTGACCCCCAAATTTAATTGGGACACTTACCCAAATTAAAAAAATATCTAAAACCTTATTGCCCGTTTACAGATGTTATTCAAACATTCTATGAAGTAATTAAATCACTAAATGCAATGAAAAATGAAAAAAAAGTCTAGGACACAAGTTCAAATTTATCATTTTTGAAATTCATTCCTGTGGGTCCCAAGTTTTGAAAATCAAAATTATAAAACCTTATTGCACATTTACATATGGTGCATGACAAACTGTATAAAAACAATTGCATAAATTGAAAAATGAAAGAGGAGTTTACCTCACAAGCTAAAATTGACAATTTTCGAAATTCGACCACTTTGTGCCCCAATCTTAAGAAATTATAATTCCAAAACTTTATTGTGGATCTACATATCATGCATGACAATACTGTGTAGAAATATAATTCATGAATTTTAAAATAAAAGAGTTAGCGTCACAAGCTTTAATTTAATTTCGCAGTTTGACCCCTGTGCGCCCCACTTTTACAAAATTACAAATTCTAAACTTTATTATACATCTAAATTTGGTATGCAACAATTCTATAAAGAAATTAAAATCCTTACCCATAGGGGAGATGCACTTTTGGGCTAATTAGAATGACATTTGGGTCAATGGCAACTCGACGTTTGGGCCAAAACTTCAGGTGAATTTGCAGATAAATTGACAACTTTAAGCTTATATCATCAATTTTATTTTGAAAAATATCTTCCGTTCGCCAGAAAATTGTGGTGGTTTATTTTCATTTTATTTGTACAACATAGTATATACAATTTGATGAATACAGGGATTAAGAAAGGATTACTAGTGTATCCAATAAAAAGATGTGAGTAGAAATCTGACTCTTCAAATTGGTCAGGAGTTAAGTGATTTTTAATGGGTTTTTTCTCGCCTGCTCCAAAAACCTTAATAAAGCTTTAATATATCTTTATAATTTTTATTAAAATGTTAAGGAAATAGTAACCATGGGGTGAATAACACAAATGAAAGAAAAGAAATAAGGGTGGCTGTAAAAATAACAGAAAAGCTATTGAAATTGTTTTTAGATCATCAATAAAAACTAAGAAAAAATTTTCAACCTTCGAATTCTCAACTGCATTTGCAGTTACAAATGACTGCATTTTTTAGGTGAATTTTACATATACAGGTGAGATTTACCTGAACAGGTAAACATCTACTTATCCCAAACGTAGCACCTAATTAAAATTTTGTGGCCCAAATTAAACTCTGTCACGGTTGTGATTTTGTCCAAATGTCTTGCGCCCACCGAAGATGAAGGAGTTGATGTCACAAGAAAGTGTGACGGACAAACGGATGGAGACAACCGCTATATTATTGGGGGTAATAAACTCAGATACCTTGCACACATGTTGCATACAATCCGCATTTCGGGATAAACCTTCATCAGGTTCGCTCGTGACCAACACTTTAGAAAGCAAGAACACTGTGATTAATAATAAATTATAATTGCAGGCTTTTTAGTGTGTGTCTATGTGTTGTTCTGAGTTTTGTTCAAGTATTATTAGGTCAAATAAAAAACATTCGTGTTTATTACGGTCGATAGGAAAACCCTTAACAAACAAATATTTTTTGTTTGATCTTATTACTATTTTTACTTATATAAATTAATTATATAAAAGTCCGGACTACCATACACAATTTTTAAAGGACCACCTAACCATTCCATCTAATTTTAGTCTCAATTGCCCTAGTTGTTTAAGATTTTTGAATATTTTTTCCCGATTATCTATGTAATAATTTTGGTCATACGAATGGAACCATATGTACAAAATTTTTAAAGGAGTATCAATTGTCCCAGTGTATTCACAGGAGAAGATTAAAATGTAAAAGTTTACTGACGAGGGGGGGGGGGGGGGCAGGAGGATTTGTTTTGGATGGTTTATTTATTTTTGTGGAAAATAAAGACAGATTATTTATTTTCTGCACCGTTGAAGCATGATTTTTCATTTTCAGTAAAACAAGGGACTGATTATTTATTTTTACAATTATATTTATAATATTTGAAAATACACAATTTTTAAATTTATGTTTTTATTCTTAAATAAATAACATAGTCAAGGTTGTATCTGTTCGGAATTTTGGCTGTTCCACCTTGCAGTCTCAGTCCCTGTCCAGCACTGTGGTATTCTTTAAGACCATCATAAAGATACTATTTGTTGTTGTGTTTGATGCTAGCACAAAAATGGCCACCACTGCCATAAATCTGTGCACCTAGTTCATATAATATGTACCATTTAATCGAAATTAATCACCATCCTCTGGAAGTGAATCTTCTGAATTCAAAACTGCATATATTGCATACGTACAAAAAACAATATAGGTTAAAATGGGAAAAGGTATTAAAGTGAGGTGAATGTTCGTAAGTGAGGTAAATGTTCATGAGACAATATACCTCAAGTGAAATGAAACCCATTTTCAGACATTTCAAAAACATTAATATATCCTTGTTGTTAATAAAAAGTGAGGTAAATGTTTATGAGACAATATACCTCAAGTGAAATGAAACCCATTTTCAGACATTTCAAAAACATTAATATATCCTTGTTGTTAATAAAAAGTGAGATAAATGTTCATGAGACAATATACCTCAAGTGAAATGAAACCCATTTTCAGACATTTCAAAAACATTAATATATCCTTGTTGTTAATAAAAAAAAATCCAGTAATATAGCAATGGGGTCTGAGCTTGGCAGAATCCCTGTATATTTTACTATTATTTTGTCAATGTTGAAATATTTTCTGTCAATGTTGAAATATTATCAAAGACTAGAAAATTTAAAGGAAGGTCTATTGTATGATGCCTATGTGTGTAACAAGCAATTGCATTCTTGTAAAGTTAACACTTGGTATTCTAGTATTATGTTCATATTGAAAGAGATAGATTTATCAATATCAAATTTAAAGGAACTTAAATTAGGTCGTTTATGCAAAATTGTTAAAAATAAACTATCAAAAAGTTTCCTCAATTTTTGGGATGGCTTTAGAGAAAGTAGTTTAAATTCCGACAAAGGGAAATTATTAACATACTTCACTGTCAAAGATGTTTTGAAAGAGAGAAATATCTTGATTTAAATGATTTTAAAATTAGACAATCAATTTGTAAAATTAGAGTTAGTGCTCATTGTTTAAAAATAGAAACTGATAGATATGCTAAAAATTATATTGAACGTTCACAAAGACTATGTACTAAGTGCATACTCGGAGAGGTTGAAGACGAGGAACACTTTTTAGCTCAATGTCCATTGTATGAAAATGAAAGAAAAGTATTTTATGAAAATATATCTTTATTTTGTAATAATTTTTGGAACCTGAATAAAACAGCAAAGTTTATTTGGCTATTGACTAATGAAAATATTAATGTCCTAAAACGTTGGGTATATTTATAAATAAGTGTTTAGAAATAAGAAATTTTATATAATAACATGCAAATATTTTAATTGATATATTATGATGATATAGATATTGTGCATATAGTATGGCTCTGACCTGACTGCGGTTATTGTGGGTTTAAATATATATATATATGTAAACTGTATATGTACCTCCAATGATATAAATCCTTTGTATTTGATTGCTTGCTCTTAATGGGCCCTTAATTGGAAACAAAAAATTCTTATTCTTATTCTTATTCTATATGGTGTAGTTTATATATTATTAAAAGATTTTGGAAGTTTTTCCCGAAAAAATATGAAAAAAGACGAATTTTGGTAGAATCTGGTGCCCGATCTCATGCTTTAAAACATGCATTTATAAAATGGTTTAAAAGACCTGCCGAGTTATTTATTTTCAATATATTGTAGATCAGGTTATTTATTTTCAAACTACCACAGAACAAACCATTCATTTTTGTTATTATCAAGGCTGAGTTATTTATTTTCAAAATCCTCCTGCCCCCCCCCCCCCCCTTCCCCAGAATATCAAATGGTCGTCCCCTAATTCATTTTTTTCTGAAAAATATCACTTTTTCAGCTAATTTTAATGTGCACTATTTTTCATAGCGGAAGAAGTTTGTAATGGGGTTGACGCGTGACATCATTTTGAAACACATTCTTGACAGTGAATGGGAAAGGAAAATATTGACTATTTGCGTCAATTTACGACATGTCATCGATAATTTCCATAATTCATTTTCATTGGACGATCAGATAAGTAGATCCTTCCGCATTACGTCATACAATGTATTGCCTAATATTTTCAGTGATACAGCCTGTATGTGATACTCGAAAATATTAGGCAAAAAATCAAAGGAAATATGTTCGAACTGCCGATAAACATACCTCTCAGTGGATTTCCTATACGGATGCGTCCCTAATTAGACTGAACATATCCATTATTTCACAAAAGATTACGGGGCATGACCCGTGTATAAATCCCACAGATTCAAAAGGATCTCTTCTCGGCAAAGGTTTTAGGACAAAAGAAGGCAAAGAAGTCCAATATTTATCACGTAACCATACGTCTATACTCATGATATCTTTGTGTATATAGCATATTGTATAATAATTGCTTAATAAAGCCAAGGGGAATATTTTTTCTGTACAAACATAAAAACATTAACTCTCTATTATCTTAAAATCAAATCAGTTTTGTTATTGGTGTGTTACCACATTTTTGTAGAAATCGTAAATCGTATAAATATTGATTTTGGCCAATTATTACCTAAGAAAACTATGTTTTCTCTAGAACTTGTCATGTGAAAACACTTATACATAGCAATTAAGTTCAAATGCAAAATTTATGTATATCTATTCATACTTAGAAAGTTTAGACAGCCTCTACTTCACTTGATAAAAACTTAACTGACTTTATTTGTGATATTTCTGTTGTTATTTTTTGTTAAATTTAGACATGTTGTTGGCGGAAAAATTTTATTGTCTGTATTTTAAAAAAATTGATCGTTCATAGCCGTAAAATGTAGGATTACTCCTTTCGTAATCTCCGACATATATTCTGTAGTAAGCAAAGAAAGAAATCAAGAATCTAGTATGGATTATGGAATCCATTGTGTATAGTTGTGTCGCCTGCGGAACGCATGGTCGTCACATAGAGATCACTGTCTGTCGTCTTCCGTCTTGCGTCGTTTTGCGTCTTTCGTCGTCTTGCGTCGTCACACTTTTCTTCTATCCTCAACTACTCGTAAACCGCTCAAAGGAATTTGATGAAACTTTCTCTGTGCATTAACCTTAATGCACAGATGTGCATAAATATTTCATTTTTAGAAAATTTCTATTTTGGGGGGGGGGGGGGGGGGCGGGGTGAAAATTGACCTTTTTGCAAACAAGAGGCTCACCAGAGCCTGTATCGCTCACCTGGAGTCTGGTTTTCATTGGACAATTAATCAACTATTTGACCAAGTTTGTTGCAATTGGTTCAATTGTTCAGGGAAAATTTGTTGAAGATTTATTTTTCATAAGGTTTAATGTTAAAATATGTTCTCTGATGGTGGTAGTCCTGGCAGGAAGTTGACAAAATTGACCAGGAATAAGGGTGAACCTTAAATAAATGTAACTGAGCCCGACCTCAAATTACACAAACCAATAACTCTTAAATAGAATTTGGGATTCCCTTCAAAATTTCAGGGTAGGTAGATCTCAACATGGCAAACATTTTTCAATTTATATTTCACTTCTATCTCAAATAGTTTTGGAGATAAATGACGAAAAATGTTAAAGTTTGAAAATTTGACGAAAAAAGGGCAATAACTCCTAAATGGGTTTTGGGATTTCCTTTAAAATTTCAGGGTATGTAGATCTCAACATGGCAAACATTTTTCAAATAGATTTCACTTCTATCTCAAATAGTTTTGGATAAAATGTTAAAATTTTGAAAATTTGACGAAAAAAGGGCAATAACTCCTAAATGGGTTTTGGAATTTCCTTCAAAATTTCAGGGTAGGTAGATCTTGTCATGCTGATCAATTTTACCCCATACCAATTTTCGATATCTGTAACGGTTTTTGAGTTATTAGCAAAAAACAGCAATTTACCCCCTATGTTCTTTTTTTAGTAACAGCGGCCATGTTTTTCGACGAATCAAAAATCCCCACATCAGTTCTATGCAGTGTACCCCAAGGAACATTCATACCGAGTTTGATTCTAATTAGTCAAGTAGTTTCAGAGGAGAAGAGTTTTGTATAATTGTTAACGACGACGACGACGACGACGGACGCCAAGTGATGGCAAGAGCCTTTGGCCAGGTGAGCTAAAAATCTCATCACCACCATTCACTAAGGATACCATGTTTACTTTAAAAACCAAATATTGTTGAAATCTAAGCAAGTGTAAAAAATGGCGGGAAAATGGCAACCATTTTAAAAATGGCCGTCCAAAACAAACTTTCATCATCACTGTTCAACTTGGGATACCATGTTTACCTTGAAAGTAGCTTTCATCTTCATTTTCTTTCTATAATTCAGGAAAAAATAGCAAAAAAACAGCATTTTGACCCCTATGTTCTATTTTTAGTAAGGGCGGACATGTTTTTCGACCAATCAAAAATCCAAGCATTAACTTTTTGCAGGATACCCTAAGGAACAATCTTACCAAGTTTCGTTTGATTTCGAATAGTAGTTTCAGAGAAGAAGATTTTTGAAATAATAACATAAAAAAAGCCAAAAAGGTCAAAAAAGGGCAATAACTCTAACATCAGTTGACAGATTTTCACGAAAATCAGCACACAGGTAGCTCTCATCATGCTGAACACTTTCAACCTGCCAGAATTTGCGGTAACCTAATGATTTTTGAGATATTTGCGAAAAACTGTTGTTTGACCCTATGTTCTATTTTTAGTAACAGCGGCCGTGTTTTTCGACGAATCAAAAATCCCCACATCAGTTCTATGCAGGGTACCCCAAGAAACAATCTTACCAAGTTTCATTTGATTTTGAATAGTAGTTTCAGAGAAGAAGATTTTTAAAATAATAACATAAAAAAGGCCAAAAATGTCAAAAAAGGGCAATAACTTTAACATCAGTTGACAGATTTTCACGAAAATCAGCACACAGGTAGCTCTCATCATGCTGAACACTTTCAACCTGCCAGAATTTGCAGTAACCTAATGATTTTTGAGATATTTGCGAAAAACTGTTGTTTGACCCCTATGTTCTATTTTTAGTAACAGCGGCCATGTTTTTCGACGAATCAAAAATCCCCACCTCAGTTCTATGCAGGGTACCCCAAGGAACATTCATACCAAGTTTGGTTGTAATTAGTCAAGTAGTTTCAGAGGAGAAGAGTGTTGTATAATTATTAACGACGACGACGGACGACGACGACGGACGCCAAGTGATGGCAATAGCTCACATGGCCTTTGGCCAGGTGAGCTAAAAAGGGGGGGGGGGGCAAAACTTCTATCCTCAACTACTCCATAACCGCTTTAAGAAATTTGATGAAACTTTCTCTGTGCATTAACCTTAATGCACAGGTGTGCATATATATTTTATTTTTAAAAACTTTAATTTTTTTTTGTAAACATTGACATTTTTTAGAAAAAAGGGGGGTTCAAAACTTCTATCCTCAACTACTCCATAACCGCTCAAAGGAATTTGGTGAAACTTTCTCTGTGTATTAACCTTAATGCACAGGTGTGCATATATTTGAGTACATTATAACCCTTTACACACTATATTCTGACATTTTTTGTGACTTTATTTTCTTTGGATACTCGTGCTTGCTCGGTTCAGTTCCTATATTTTTTTGTACATTTGTAGTATACCCTGAATCAAGATTGGAGAGACAAGATCAAACAGTAATTAATATAAAAATCTTACCTTCTTTTCCCGTTTTTTTTTAAACAATATACGGTTTATATTAGAATATTAATAAATACTAAGGGTTCATTCCTTGTATTGCACATGGTAGATCTCCTTAGCTGAAATTTGGCTTCCTATTTCGGTATTTTTGGTTGATTACTTCTTGTTTAATATAAATTTGGTTTTTGGTCTTCCAAATGTTTCGGTTTTAATGCTGCTGATGAGAGGTAACTCCTTGAAATGCGTCGTATACAGCATAGTATAAATTTATTATATCTAATATTAGTATCTTTGGATTGTTATTTTGGTTATGAATAAATACAAGCGAACTACAGTAAACAAATATTTAAATGAAATTTACCTTTAACTGATTTTGATCTACCCTGTTACAAATATTCGACCCATGAAGAAAACATTTTTATAAATAGAATCCATGGTCTAACGGTTTTTCATGTTGCAAGACATTGTAACCAATCAAAACGAGTATTTTTGTTTTGATCACATATTTGATAAGAATAAAAATTCCCCTGCTGTTTTTTTCCAAGTCATCGATTGAAGATGAAATTTATTATTATTAACCCGTGTATACTTCTATAAAACAAAAACAAAATCCATTCGCGAGTGGAAAATTTTAGATTTTTTCCCACTGGCATTTAATAATCAAACAAACAAATCAACAATGGAAAAAATTATTCTTGATGTAACATTTTAATTAGCATCGCAAAAATTTTCCGTAAACAATACCTGCCAATAAGAAAAAAAAATTTCCCACTTACTAAACGATTTAATTAAGTACGACCGTTTGTATAAATACATACATTTAATTTTTTTTAGCTCACCAGACCTAAAGGGTCAAGTGAGCTATTCTCATCACTTGGCGTCCGTCGTCCGTCGTCCGTCGTCGTCCGTTAACTTTTACAAAAATCTTCTCCTCTGAAACTACTGGGCCAAATTGAACCAAACTTGGCCACAAGCATCATTAGGGTATCTAGTTTAAAAAATATGTCCGATGACCCAGCCTGTTAACCAACATTGCCGACATGGCTAAAAATAGAACATAGGGGTAAACTGCAGTTTTTGTCTTATATCTCAAAAACTAAAGCAATTAGAGCAAAACTGACAGGGGTAAAAATTGTTCATCAGGTCAAGATCTACCTGCCGTGAAATTTTCAGACGAATCGGTCAACCCTTTGTTGGGTTATTGCCTCTGAATTGTTTATTTTAAGGAAATTTTTCAGTTTTAGGTTATTATCTTGAATATTATTATGGATAAAGACAAATTGTAGACAGCAGAAATGTTCAACAAAGTAAGATCTACAAATAAGTCAAGATCACCAAAATCATTGATTGACCCCTTATAGGAGTTTTTGCCCTTTAAAGACGGCATCCAGCGTAAACTTTCCTTGAAAGACCTTTTTCTCTGAAACCACTGGGCCATTTGAGACCAAACTTTGGTGGAATGGTCCTTGGGTGGCCCCCTTCCAAAATTATGTCCGGCATCCCCGACTTCCAACCGACATGGCTGCTGTTACTAGAAATAGAAAAAAAGGGGGGGGGGGGGGGTGAATTTCAAAAATCTTCTTATATAAAACTACAAGGCCAGTTGGAACCAAAGTTGGTAATGGTTCTAAGGAGGTTCTCTTTCAGAAATATGTCCAATGACCCGGACTATTAACCAAGATGGCCGCCACAGCCGAACTTAGTTTAACATAGGGACCTATGGGAAAATTTATTGAATATCATCTTGTCTTAAACCACTTGACCAATCGGAACCAGACTTGGCAGCAATGGTCCTTAGATGGTCCTCTTATAGAGGTGTGTCCGATGACCCGGACTGTCAACCAAGATGGTCGCAACAACCGAACTTAGTTTAACATAGGGCCCTATGGGAAAATTCATTGAAAAATCTTCTTGTCTGAAACCCCTTGACATATTGGAGCCAGACTTGGCAGAATTGGTCCTTAGGAGGTCATTTTTTAGAAATGTGTCTGATTTTTTGGACTGTGAACCAGGATGGCCGCCACAGCAGACCTTAGTTTTACATAGGACCCTATGGGAAATTCACTCCAAGATCTTCTCATCTGAAACCACTAAGCCAATTAGAATTAGACATGGTAGCAATGGTCCTTAGATGGTCCTATTTCAGAATTTTGTGCGATGACCCAGACTGTCAACCAAGATGGCTGCCAAACCCAAACTTAGTTTAACATAGGGCACTATGGAAAAATTCATTGAAAAATCTTCTCGTCTGAAACCACTTGTCATATTGGAGCCAGAATTGGCAGCATTGGTCCTTAGGAGGTCCTCTTTCAGAAATGTGTCCGATCACCCGGATTGTCAACCAAGATGGCTGCCACACCATCTTAGTTAAATATTGGACCCTATAGGAAAATTCATTTAAAAATCTTCTTCTCTGAAACCACTTAGTCAGTTGGAACAAGACTTAGCAGAAATGGTCCTTAGATGGTTCTCTTTTAGAAATGTATCCTTTGACCTGGACTGTCAACCAAGATGACTGCCACAGCTGAAATTAGTTTAACATAGAATCCTATAGAAAAACCAGCCAAATTGACTGCAACACTTAAATTTTTAGGTCTTCTGAAGGTGAAAAGTTAAATCCAGGTGAGCGATACAGGCTCTTGAGAGCCTCTAGTTTTCCTTTAAAAGTACTTTGGGTTTTTTTAATTCAAAAGTAAAAATTTAAGTAAGTTTTAGAGGTAAAGCCACGAAAAAGTGTGGAAATAATTCAATAGATGTTTATCTGATCCTTAGATGCGGGTACATGTGAGACTTTATGGCAATTTTCAATTATTTGATGTGATTGGTAAATTTTCATGTTCGGAAAATCGTCTTTGGTTCATTGTATAAGAAAATAAGATTCACATAAACTAAAACCTTATCTTATAACATTAAGAATATGTATTAAAAACATAATTAGCTATTTCGTACAATTAAAATATATAGTGGATGTGGAAAAATAAAATTTTTAACAACAACAATATATATGTATCACATGAAATGTATACACGACTGCATTTATTAACAGTGGGGCTTTAAAGTAAACAAACAAATCGACGAGAAGATCTACATCGAAAAATGTCTGGGGTATCTTTTTTAAAGACAATATTTATTATTTTATATTACTCGATTTTTTAAACCTGACCCAATTTATATGGGTTGAATAATACAGGACGGTCATTCTCAGTAAAGGTATCAGGTGACTTCAATTGAAGAAAAATTAAATCACGATCGTTAATTTATCAATAAAAAGGTCGATAGTGAAAAAAGGACAATTTTGACTGTTATCGGAAAATACAGATATGTTCGGAAAGATCAGGAATTAAGCACTGTACCATGCCACCTACGGATGCCTCAGAATAACTTTTTTTTGCAATTTCTTGTTTCGGTGGCTTAAGTTGTTATGGAAATTTTTGTACAACCATGGTTAAAAACAAAAATTCCCTCCATAGGTAAAAAATTTTCCAAAACAAAAATACCTTAACCTACTCACATGTTTAAGTAAAGTCAAGAAATACCAAAGGGATATTCGAAGGAGAGAAAAATCGTAACAACTGACAAACTCCGGAGAACAACGAAGATAAGACCAAAACAATACATGCACTATAATTAAAAACTAAAAACATATGAACAACATATTAGACCCCATCAAAAAACCGGGGGAAGACTCAGGTGCTCCGGAAGAGTAAGCAGTCTCTATTTCCTACAGGACACCCGCCATGCTGTCCATGTCAAATCCGATATGCGGAAGGGATAATATCAATGGAACAGGTCCATTTTCATTTGGGAAACGGTTTTTTCATACCTGTTAACCAAGTCATGATGACGTCCATAAAACTTTAATAAGGATGACTTCAGCTTAGGAGCAACGTACCCCTGTCTGAGCAACTTTTCTGTCAGAAGCCGGGCTCTGTCCAGGAAGTCAATGTATATGTCACAAGCTCTGGAATAATGTATGAGTTGTGAAATATTCTGGAATATTGCCGCTCAAAAATGGGAAGTTGACGATTGGAAAGTCAAAGTCATCCCGTTTGTCGTAAAGTTTTGTATTCAACCTTCCTCTGGTGTCAATTTCGAGGTGAAGGTCAAGATGAGATGCAGACTTGGCAGTGTCTGTTGTATCCTTAATTTCGAGCTCATTGGGATGGATGAGATGTAAGAAATTCCCAAAACGTGAATTGTTGAGTGATAAGACATCATCTATGTAGCGGAAGCTGAAATTAAAGGTACGGGCTTATTTCTTCTGTTTTTCCTTAAGAAGCCCGTCAAGGAAGTCTGCCTCATATGAGTAAAGGAACAAGTCGCCCAGTAGTGGCGCACAATTAGTACCCATAGGAATGCCAATTGTTTGTTGGAAAACACGTCCACCAAATTGAACAAATATGTTGTCAATCAAAAATTCAATCATCAGGACAATTTCGTCCTCTGTATATTTTTTGTTAGATTTAGAGTGATTTTTAATAAAGTATGATTTATCTCTACCAATGACAAGGTATGTGTATCTGTTGTTGCCATTTTTATTTTGAAAGCATCGATGGATTAGATCTTTCAACTTCTCCTTTAGTTGTGAATGAGGAATGGTGGTATAGATGGTAGAGAAATCAAATGTTTTTATGCTGTTACAGACTGAAATGGACCGCATTAAACATTAAACCATGAACACCCGGTTTTAAATTTTTTGCCATAGTGAGTTGATGTATTTCTTAATCTTTGTCATCCTAGCATGGACAACATAATTAAAGACCATTGTATAAAGCTGAACGACTGTAATTGTTGTGTAAAAAGTTTTAACATCTTGAAAACAAATAATATTTGTCTTTTTTGTGATCCTACATTTTTGTTGACTCCAGATAAGTAGGGGGTGGTCCATTCGGATAAAATGTAGTATCAGTGTGAAAAATATTTGATTGTTCTTCGTTGTTATATGCAGGGTTACTCTGTCCTATGATTGATATTACTGGTGGTACCGTTAGTCTTTCGTACTTTGTTCCCTTTCTGTTTTCGTCAAATGCTGGACCCCATCCAGGTAAAGGTTGCATCAAGTTCATTAGCTGGAAAGTAAAACTTATGTTTAGAATTTTTCTGATTCTATTTTATTTACCATAATACCTCCTAACATAATTATGACATGCTGAGCTCATCAGCATCTATCGTATCGTTCCATATTAATTGTTTCGAATCATTCTAAGATTCATATTTTAAAGATAATACTTGTTTAGACGATAATGAAATAAAAGATGCAGTACTGACGCAACTCGGCAAGTTTGCTTTTTCCCATGATTAGTTGAAGAGGAGTATTGGCTTTGAAAGTGATGTAAAATACAAAAGAGTAGAATTATCAACTATTTAATTTTAATGACATTTTCTTTTACGGTATCCGAATTGCCTATTTAAATCTCTCTCCAATTGATAATTATGAAAAGTAAAAACCATTCTCGTCTGGCGATTACATGTCTCAATGTGAGGCTTCTAATTTTATGGGAGTTTCGTTCAGCGAAGTGTATTATTAACTCAAAAGTTACCTCACAAGATCGAGATTATTGTATTATACATTTATTGTAACCGAGTGTCAGTGTCTCGACTAAATATGGTCTTTCATAGGTCATATTTTTCGACATTGCATGTCGTGCATATGATATGAACACACCAAAATATCTGGCAAATAAACTTCCAAGGCAGTTCTATGTTCTATGTTCAGTCTTGACTTGCTATCATCACTCTACAACTATAGGGGCGTTATCACGAATTGATTGTCGGATACAAAGTTTCTATCTCACAAAGGAGACAAGATATCTTCAGTTAGATTTCATACGGGAAATTACACCTCATCGAATTTGTCCGAATTGCAATGTGACGGGAGCAGGTAATGGTTATAACCACACTTTCTTCGCTGTGTCCGCCCGTCACAATTATGACATCAACTTCTTTTCATACCCGCACTTCCGAGGATATTTTGTTCGCATCGTCTGTCTGTCCGTCCGTCAGCCACGCTTTTCTTCTTCATTATTGGATTTAGGGATTTAATTTCTTTATAGAATGGTTGCATACCATCTGTAGATTTACATTAAGATTTTTTTACTTTTGATTTTTCCAAAATTGGGGCACAAATACTCGAATTTCGAAAATTGTTCATTCAAGTTTGTGATCTAAACTCCTTTTTTATGTTTCTATTTATAAATTTTATTTCTTTATAGCATGATGGAGATGCGCCACAAGGTTTTGGAATTTCGATCCAAACTCTTATTTCCTAGTTCATTGAGCTGAGAGATTAATTTCTGAATAGAATGATTGCTTATCAATTTAGACGGGCAAACAGTTTTTTAACTTTGAGGAAGTGTACCAAATCTGGTTGTAGGGATCACTGTCGATCCTGACATTATGTAGCTTTCCTGTTCGGGTTGCTATGTTTTATTATTTCTATTCCTTTGGTTATATCTTTTAAGTATCTGTTTGCCTTGTATCTGTCCTCACGAATTTGCTATCATGTTTTTTGTCTTATGAACTTTCCCTAATGTCTTTTCCCTATGGCATTTTTACCAATATCAGATTAAATATTGTTTTAATTCACGAACAGTAATAAAATATGAAATTCGACACAACATACAATCAAACCTACCCCTTTACTACGATGTGGAATGTATTTGTACAAGAACATTGTTGGTATGGCCATAATAGGAAACAGGCAAATCAACCACCATAGCGCCTGTGCATAATCAGGGTAAACGTAGTCAACAAGTGATAACGGCTCGTACTGCACTGCTTTAAACACAATAACTACCTATAGATAATTACAAAAATATTTGAAATACGTGTGTATATTAACATCTGTCTCTTCAATGTCTAGTAATTTTTAAATTTCCAAGGTTTGTCCGCGACCATCAAATAAATTTTCATAAGACACGTACAATTATATATACTTTGGAATTACATTTTTTAAATGCTGTGGAATTCCTTGTTATAAGAAATTAAGTTTAATTTGTTGGTAGAAATTTAGTCCTAATCAGATATCATTTCCGCAATGCAGAGTAGTGATGAAAAGTAACTTGAAAATACACACATTTCAAACTGTATAAATATGTTCGTTATCAATTTTGTCTGACGCAAAAATAATTTGAATATCTCTGAAATATAAGCCAAATACTAGTGGTATGCATACTATAATGCCTATCCATGAATCAATGTTGCCACCAACAAGTTAATAAGTTAATAGTTTTAGATCTGGATTCGTGAAAACGTTAAAATATTTTTTTTTTTAAAAGATTATTACAGCTGTGTAAACCATATAGAATCACGGTTCGCAAATTCATCGACAAAGCAGTAAGCTTGTAGAAACAAATGAGTATAAGGATTTGTCATTTCCAGTGAGATTTCCAGATGACCTAATCTTAAAGAATAAATCAAATATATTGGCATTTCAATTTTATTTGAAAAAAAAATATAGAAAATATATTAAATATTACATTAAATTTTAATAAGATAAATACTTACAAACAGAACTAGCGGTGTCAAGAAACACCAACAGAGACGCCAATAGAAACATGGCCGCTTACCCAACATCATGTTGATATCGTCTGCAAACTGGTTGTATCCTGTTTCAAAATAAAGTTTTTAAACTTATCTTTTCAGTAAAACCAGATACATTTATTGTTTGTTTGTGTATTTACAATAAATTTAAGAATTCAAATAAGAAGATATGTAATTTTGTAAATGGAAATATTTTTCTCTTTCAAATTAATAATCTTTCCAATGTAACTAAGAACGTAGTTGCAAAATATGTTTTTCATAATTGCAGAAATGCTACTGTTTAGGTTTTAGAAGACCCTGCTAGCTCAAAATTACCCATAAGGAGTTTCACTGTCTGAATTCTTCATACTTCAAAATATACTTTTGCATAGGCTTTATATATTATTTATATATGTTTTTATATATTAGAAAACTAAAGTGATAAAAAATATCCAAATTAAACACTAATAGATCTTTGAAAATATCACGCAGTTCAGCAGAATACGCCAAAGTCAAATTTCAATCTCAAATTTCCCAGTATTTCGTAAACCATAAATAATGTAATGATAACGAATCTGAGAAGAAAACACTTTTGTGTTTTTAAGGGGCCTATAAAAGTTCCTTGTCTTTATCTGTTTTTTTCTGTAGAAGATTCAAATCAATATTTTATTGTGATATTACATACCATATATCCAATTTATAGCGATGCACTCAAACAAACCGACAAATAATAAAGGAAAACCACTGATGGAATTGTCAACCAATTCAAATAAATAGAAGCCACCCTGAAAGTAGTGATACATAATAATTTGTTCAGATATATACACTATATGTACATTTTAACATAAATGACAATTTTTTCTTTTGACCTTTTTCTGTAATAAATCAATTTACTTTTGAGAGAGTCGTAATTCATGGTTCAATATGCAGATTCTATATTATTCCATGGTTCTCAGAACATGTACAATGTATGAAATTTCCATGTATATTTTAATAGACATTCTATTGACAAAGCTACGCCTTCTAATTTACATATTTGTGATCCTTTGTTTTATGAAACATGCTAACCCCATTGAAATGAACCAGTTTACTTCACAAATCAGTGCAGTAAAAGTCCTTTCATTCCAAACCAACAAATATGAAAAACATATAAAGATTATAACCGACTACACACCAAGCCTATTAAAATTAAATCTTAATGTAATAATTTTAAAAAATTATCAAATTACTTTATTTTTAAAAGAAATAAAGAAAAGTATTATCAAACCATGTTAAACGTGTCCGTCAAAGTAATTTCTGTTACAAATCTTTTAAAACACGTCTACTCGTGAATGCTTCATGTATGGTGTAAATAATACTTGTCGGAAAATATAAAGTTTATTTTTGCGATTAAGCCTTAGAAACAAGTAGAAATGCCAGGTTTACCAGGAGATTATTTTGCTCCTAGACAATTATTGAAAAAAATATTCGGACCCTTTATTTGGCTAGTAGATATGTCAGTTGCAGGATAAAGAAAAAATGATGTAATATATATATGATCAGAACAAACCTAGTCATAGTTTATCAGTTTATTTTGCATTATCAAAAATTGCACCATGAATCTTTGCACAACTTTTCCTCGATTTATCAACTTTACAGATTTTCTTTTTTATATATATTTTTTTCATAGCTGTGTAAAGGGCGATATAATGTAGAAATACTTAAACCCGAATTTTAAAATTT
The DNA here is from genome assembly GCA_028015205.1 of Mytilisepta virgata. NCBI lineage: Eukaryota > Metazoa > Mollusca > Bivalvia > Mytilida > Mytilidae > Mytilisepta > Mytilisepta virgata. Next base: position 47,522,657 of record CM051521.1, on the reverse strand, counting down.
ATATCTTGGAATACTGAAACAAAATACTTACTCTAGTTGTCATCGGTAAGGCCAACAAGTAGAATGACATACAAACGACAAAACGAAATATGCTAGAATTTCTCCAGTTCTTTCTCAGAACAAAAGCGTACTCATCTATAAATGATGCCATTACTGTCTCCATTATCGAGAACTGGAAAAAATAGAGAATGAGTAGCTCTAACAGTTATAACAAAAATCAACCAAGTCGTTCTTTCCCATGTTTCGTTATGTTTAAAAATACATGGTATTAAAATCTGTTACAATTTATAGTATTATCACATACTGTATGTAAATGTGCAATAAGGTGTAAGAATTTTTATTTTATTTTTTTTAAAAATAAGTGTCGAATTTCGAAAATTGGGAATTATAAGCTGGTGACAAAACTCTTCTATCATTTTTCATTTTATGCTTTTTATCTTTATACATTATTGTCATAAACTTGTGGGGAGTGCGGGATAGCTATTCTAGTTTCATTTTATTATTATTTTATTTATCTACTGCGTTTTTATCCAGAAAGGCTAAAATTTATATAAGACATAAAAATATAAGTATATCGGTTAACCGTCAATGAATCAACATCAGAAAGGATTGAATAAAAGGAGGAATTATTATATTTGAATATTACTGAAATCCATTCAAAACATCGATTTATGAAATGATGTGTCTTACCTCTGAACTGAAACCAATAATAAGCATCATGAAAAAGAAAAGGACTGCCCATACCGTTGGTGCAGGCATATTAGATATGGCTTCTGGATAGGCAATAAACGCAAGACCAGGGCCTGTATAAACAAAGACAATTTAGTAAAATAGAACCAAGTAGAACACAGATGAAAGATATTATATTTTTTCAACTATCCTTTTTCATACGTTTATCATATAAATATATATACTGGTATATACAAACCGGTTCACGTATTTTACAAAATTATGTTATTACGATTGGGAATACGTCTATTTGAAAAACATTTTTTTTTTAATTGAAACTTTCGGTTGGTCATTACTTCACATAAATTATCTTTCAAGAAGGCAAAAAGTTTTGGATTGTCATGAAAGTTTTGTTTTCTTATTTATATAACGTTATTACTTTAGGATAATGAAAGAGCAATCCCAGAATTCATGTACAAAAGCAGAAAAAAGAAGAAAGTAGCGTCTTAACTAGAATTTGTTTGTACTGGAATGCTATGGCTTATCGATATAATTTTCACCAATTAAGTTTTTCTACACGTATGATCCAAAAAAAGAAAGAAACCCGTCAACCAGCGCTGATTTCTGGATCGACAAACGAAGGGCAGAAGTACACTGAACTTTTCAACCTGTTCAAATCACAAAATTAACTTCTTGAATTGATTTGTATGTCATTCTTGACCTTTCCTGTTGTCCACTTTGTTGTATATTTAAGGAACTGTTTAGTATACTACTTAATCTTATGGAATCTGAAAACACATTAGTCATTGTATCAAAACACGTCTAAATATGGCATAACATCTTGACAATTTACTACTTATTACTTGCAAGCACAGGGTATTTAAGTCATATCATGTTTGTTAATACTTATATTTTCTATCACGCATTTTTTGTGAAAAAAAGTAGTTCTATGTCTGCATGAGTTCCCAAAAATCTTAATCATTTAATAGCAGTAAATTTGAGTATCTATATACAGCATGGTTAGTAACACTTTCAGAACTTAAGTAGTCCCAGATTCCTCTGATGTCAACTGCCCTTTTTAGAATTGGGACGTGGGGGCTCACTCCATACATATATTTATAACTCTGATTTTTTAATTTAGCATTAAACCAAATACATCAGCACAGTAGAAGCAATCAGATGCCCACCTAAATGAGTCTGTATACATTTCATGTTTAGCTACTCACCTCCTCTCGCTACATTCTCAACAGTAGTGTTTTTCTTATGAGCCATGAATCCAAGAACCGTAAAAATAACAAAACCAGCAAAGAAACTTGTAAGGCAATCTATTAAAGGTACTATCAAAGCGTCTCTGGAATAATAATGAAACACAAGAGCTTTGAATACTTATATTTTAAATAGGAAAATTGTTATATGATATCGCATGATAAGAACTTCGCTACTTCCAAGATGGTTTTTTTATCAAAATTTAAAAAAAAGCATTAAACAAAATAAATCTCAATTATCTTGACGAAATCGGGTCAATTACTTTGAAATGCAACAAATTACATAAAAATTAATTATAGTAACGGTTACACCATATCCAATCCATTACATTTTCTTTCATAAGTGACATGATTTCTGTATATCAGCGACAATATGGATACCCAATAACTTCCTTGTCTGTCCTGACTATAGTGACTCTATGTGTGTGCACACTATAAACTGTATGCTCCTTACCTTAAACAGTAATTGTTAAACTTATTGTAACTTGACATTAAAATGAGACCACCAGAACAAGCACTCAATGAGTAAAACACTTGTGTAGCTGCATCACTCCAGACCTGAAATTCAAGTCCATACTTAAAAATGTTTAATTTATAATCAACATACTGTAAAAATATTTGCCTATATAGATTAACGATTTCCGTTTACTGTGATTAAAACCGAATTATAAAATGATTAGATTTGTCATTTTTCACCTACATCACCTTTAATGTCAATAAAAAAGAACTGAAGTTCTCGTAAATTTAACAACAAGGTTAAGACATGTAAGATGTGTAGAACCAATTCTATTTGCGTATTGTTAATTGGAGATTCCAGTTCAATCTTCCTTATAACCAATGATTAAGGTCTTTAGAAATCTTGAATCAAATACAGTAATAGACAATTTTAATTCAGTTGAATACCACAAAGAGTGAGTAATATCCGGTTTGTAAAATTATAAAGAAAAAATTAACCATATTACATGTACGTACAGTAGAGTCAGCAAGTTTTTCCCACTTAGGTGTGAGGTAATAGTATATTCCATCTGAAGCGCCGTCTAATGTAACTCCTCTTATTAACAATGCTGTCAGCAATATATATGGAAAAATTGCCGTAAAGTATACAACCTGTATTTTGAAAGTAAAATGTTCGATAAGTAAGTTTACCGATGATGTGGGTTGTCTTGAACTTGTAGGGATTGAGAAATGTTTGGTATTAAAGAACTCATAGTAACTAAGATTTAGAATAAAGTGTTGTTCTTGCTGAAATTAAGTAAAAATGGATTCAGACGCACCAGATTATATAATTCCGCTTTTGTCTTGGCAATTTGAGTAGATAATCTTTATAGCTCATAAAATTTTGGATCAAACAATTAATTTCTTTTGTTTTCTTCGGTCAATAATATCTGACTTTGCGATGTAAATTTAGCTTATTATATAAACAATTGCAGTCTCTCCGACTATATAATTGAGAAATACAAATATGTATTCATCGTTTCTCCTGTTTGCTATTGCTATTTCCTTCTTTACCTTTCCAAGAGTTTTGATTCCTTTTGACAAGACAGCTAATACAACAACCCAGGCGAGTAACACGCACAAGGCCAGTTCCCATCTTACTGTACCAAAATCATCCAAACTATCAGACATATTTAAAACTCTGTTACTGCAATACAAGTCAAATTACAATGTATCTTCTTATAATAAATGTGTAATCTGTATGTAATTTAGACTACAATTAATCGGTATGTCGGCTTCGTCGATGATTTTAAGGGAGCGACTATGATTTTTATGGGGAACGGCTGAGGAAGTGATCTAATATCATGGAATTTTTCACGGCATTCCGAGTCTTGGTGTTTCTTTGGCTAGATTCCTGCACAGATTTTCTTTTAAATCAGTACTGATGGATTCCCGGTTATATTCAATTTTTTGTCATTATTTTTTTTACCAAAATTGAATCTGACCTTTTAATGAATTTGGAGTCCGGATTTTTTTTTCAAATTCCTTCCTCACCAAAAGATTTGGGGTTACCGATTTTCTATCCGACTTTAAGATTCTTTTTTCTTTAGAATTATATATATTCTCGAAAATTGATTACAATAAAGAACCTTTGGATATCTAAGTAATTTTCGTGAATGCAAACATGTTATATACTTACTAGAAGTAATCTTCGCTTTTGGAGGTTTCTACTAAGGATGCATTTGTAGTAAGATTGCCTTTTATAGCTAAATTAGATAAAGGATACGCTTTAGTTTAAAATATATATCTAGAAAGACAATATTATTAATATTTGCATAATAATAAGATTGTAATTATTTTAACATATATTTTAATAATAATAACTACTAGTATATTTCAATCTTACGCACTCCTAATTTCATTCCTACCGATTTCTTTTGCAATTATAATAATAAAACACATTTAATTCCGAATTTACAGGATAAGAAGAAATTAGATCTAAACTTTAAGTGACAAATTGGTCTAGGTAGTTTGCCGAGCTACCAAAGTCCATAATTGTCGACATTTTTCACGAATTTCCAAAACGCACGCGGGGGGGGGGGTGCAAGGGGTTTTATAGCGTACCCTTTAAAATTGGTATAAGTGTCACTTCCGCCGATATGAATACATGCTGTTGATATTTATAGAATTCATGATAATGGTGCTGACAACGTTGTGACAAAAAGCCAACGATCGTCTAATCACTTGAGCATGTCAATATATGACTCATCATGCTCTAGACATGATACAATCATTTTCAAGGGATACAACGGTGTCTGTAGATCCTCTTTTATAGTTAGGGGTGGTACCTATTCACAGCAACAATGTAAAAAAATGTTGAAGGGGCGTGGGGGCTTCCAAAGAGCGTGCTCTTTGTAAACTTGTGAAAACTTTTGACAATTACGGATGACCCCTAAACAATATCTTCTTGTTCTAACCTTGTATCTATTTTGGAATAAATAAACATATTAAAATCACAGAGTAAAACAACACTTTGTTTATGTATTGAATATAGACCTGAGGGCGTTGGCCCTACAGGGGTATATCCTATTTACATCATGATACTCTGGAAAGTGAAAACAATAGGTTTTAATAATTTAGAAGTGCAAAGTTAAACTATGATAAATGCAGGATATCTGGTTACATTTTATAGGATTATGAAGTATATTTTATGCAGGATTATGAAATAGTACAATTCGTATCATCATACCAGTTCTGTTTGCTGGATCCTCCGACCATGGCAACGGATCAGACATAGACGCAAAGAAATAGAAGAAACAATATCCAATGATGACATTGTAGTACAATCCTAAAATGGCCGACACCAGTACTGCACAATATCCAAGTCCTATATGTAAAGTAATGTGTTGATAAAAAAAATAATGTAATCCGTTTAATATTGTTTAATATATCTAATAATGTATTAGATATTGAGTAACAAAGCTCATGGCGAGTTGTGTATCCACCCAACGACGTACCTGATCTCACTCCAGTATATTTAATTATTTATTTATCTATTTTTGTTTATTTCATATGATTTTTCTGGCTGATACTGGATGGGTCAGATAGAAATATCACATCTTGAGGTTTGATAATTGACAGGTGGCTGATAATGGAGTTAAAATATATTATTTATCATTTCTAAGCCTTCTTTTAATGCAAGGACAAATATAACTAAGGAGCAACCAAAAACAAACAAATCGCAATCCATTAGACAGACAAATCCGGAAAGACAAATGAACAACTACAAACACAAAATATAAACACTGAAAATTTAAAAAAAACAATGAACGACACGAACTCCTTTAAAAACCAGGAGTGAACTCAGGTGGTCCGGAAGAGACATATCCTACTATTCAGATTTACTAGTACCAATAATAAATTGTTGATATCTAGTACATATATTCTTAATGGTATCATCTTTCAATTATGTTAATAAAAATATGGGGTCACTGACCAGTTTATAGAGTTATGACGCCATCTTTATTACCTTATTTTGAATCTACCGCTTATACATTATTTGGCCTATTTTTTTCGAGATTGTTTTTGGGGAAGAACAGAGATTGTTTTGAAGGCAGCATGGCTTATGTAACAAAAATATGTCCCAATAAAATAAATAAAATGCACGGTGTGGGCACAAAGTGGTATTAATAACTTCCCGCTATTTTTGTTGGGGACTCAAAGTACGCAAAATCGCTAATCGCAAAAATTTGACAAATAATAATATAATTAAATTACAGAAGATGGAGACTTACCTATTGTTCAGATTAAGAATATAAAAAATATGGTCACCGTGTCAGGGGAAAATATATTTACCGAAAATTGGTAAAATCATCATTTGCCCAGCATTGTCTCAGAGTGTATATCCCAATCTGTTGAACGTTTTACGAAAGGGATGTTTATATGTGAAAAATGTGAAGTAAGTTGCTGAAAAAACAAGTTGAAATGGACCAACTTTTTTCCCTCTTTATTAAAAGGGGAGTTTGGAAACTTTCTGGGAATATATAAGATTATGGGATTGAAAGTTTAGAAATTAGATGTCAAACTTTTGTATTCAAAGTACATTTTTACAGATATTTCAAAGAAAATCGTGCAATTTGCTGCCATTGGTAAAACTTCATGTCAAAATTGTTTTATAATTAATCTTTGTGAAATGAAATCTGTAGAAAGTGAGGATTTCATACATATATACATGTTACATGATGTATGGTTTAAAAATCAAGATGCACAAAACCAGTTTATTGTGAGCATGTATGTTTTATTTTCAAAAGTATGCTTTGAACGTCATGGCGTCATTTGTGATCTGATACATATGAAAACTTCCTTTGGCAGATATTTACAAATTGTTTAATTCTGAGGAGAAAGGCTTCGGCTGTGAAGGATAACGCTATGGGTGACTTGAAATTATCATGTTTTAAAAACATTTTGGCCGAAAAGTTATGAAAGCATGTGAGATAAAAGTTATTTCCTTATAAAATTCAACAACCAGATTGGTTCTCCATATGCGGACAATTTATGTATGATCACGCCTTATATCTTTATTTGTAGTGTGAATTTGCATTTTTCACTAATTTTGGTTAATTCATATAGGAGTTATACTGCGGTTACGCTTCAGTTTTTTAAACTGAATTGGTGAAAAATTTCCAATGCTGACAATGTTTATTTGCACACGGAAAGAAAGCTAATATTGTGTAGAATATACCTATATGCGGACAATTCGCTTATGAGTTATAAGAATTTGAATATTTGCATTTTGATGTTTTGGGCGAGAATAATGCTTTGTAATGAGTGTCGTCAGAGAAATCCAAAATGGCCGCTATGGAAATTAGCAAAGTACCCGCAATTTTGCCATATGGGACGGTATCCTATAAAAATAAATATGAAAGTAAGAATGTTGAATTTTTGGGTAGAATTAATAAATAGTGGCAATAAATTATAAGGTACACTGTTTAGATTATTATATCAAATGCGTACTTTGGGATATTGTAACTCTAAATGGATTAACTAAGTCAAATCAATATTGGATCATTCTTGATTAAGTTATGCTTGGGACAACCAAGATTTTCTTTGTACCGGAGAAATAAAATTAAGAAGATATTACAGTTTGTACAAAAATGGAATATTGATATGATTAATTCTTCAAGAGGTAAATTTTATAATATTTTTAAGACTGACTTTGTTTTAGAAAATTATTTATTGCCATTAGTCGTCGTATCGTCGTATTTTTATAACTAAACTTTGATGTTCAAATATAAAATTTTATATCGAAACTGGTCGTTGGGAAAATATAATTCGGGAAGAACGTTACTGTAAATTGTGCAGTAACGATATTTGAGACGAATTTCATTATTCATTTTTGTGTCAAAATGAAATTGTTGAAAAAGCGAGAAATTCGTATATTCCAAAGTATTTCGCTACTTATCCATCAGAAAAGAAACTAAGGGGATGTTGTCATTATGTAGCCAAAAAGTCTTAAATAATTTATATTTATATACAAATATGTAGTTGTCCCAGCTGACAAAGCCCCCAATAACATCGTTTTTGTCTGCAAGAACTATTATTTCGGGTGTCTTAAAAACGAATTGGGAATAGATAACACTGCGGGTAACCGAACTTATACACCGACCACACTCACTTGCAGGAACTCCTTGATAACCACATGACCGTTCTTCATTCCTTTCTACAAAGGGTGAAGAAATCGACCTTCCTGCTCTTTATTGGATTCCTAAACTACCTAAGAATCCGTTTAAACAAAGGTACATTGCTGGGTCAGCTAATTGCTCTACATTCACTATTCATCTTCTAATATATGTGACATCAATAGCAAATTGAATTTTGATATATAAAATGTGCAAGAATGGTGTAATGAAAATGATATGATGATAAATGTAACAAAATCCAAATCAATGCTTGTATCATCCAGTTAAAGGATTAGAAACAATACTGTCAATGTGTTCTTTAATAAAACATTGCTGGATAATGTTAAATGTGAAAAATTATTAGGCGTTATGATTGCAATTGACAACTGTTTATCTTGGGCTAAACATATTAACAAACTAGTTTCAAAAATTTCTTCTCGGCTTGGGCTGATGTGCAGATTAAAATCTTATCCTCCATCAGAAGGTTTAATTTCGTATTATAATGCTTATATTTTACCATTGTTTGATTATTGTTGTACAATATTGGGCCAAGCCAGTTTAGCAAATTTAGAAAAGTTGTATAAGTTTCAAAAAAGGGCTGCAAGAATTATACTTAATGCAAAAAGAGACATACCTACCAATATACTATTAAAAAAACTTGGATGGCTAACTATTTTTAAAAGAATTGATTATCACAAAGGTGTTTTAATGTTTAAATGCGTCAATAATCTTGCCCAAGAATATTTATGTGATGTCTTTAACACTGCTAATAATGCTTCAACGTATTCTTTACGATCAACAAAAAGAAGAAACTTGTTTGTACCTCGTCCAAATACAAATTTTGCGAAGAAAAGTTTTTACTATTCTGGAATCATTTTATGGAATGCTTTACCAACAGACCTAAAATTGAATACAAATATAGAAACCTTCAAAAGAAAGTATACAGAATACTTAAAGCTCCGTGAAGCTTTCTAAATTTGTTAAATTATAGTCACAGTATTGGAAGGCGAAAAGTTCTATTCTTTCAATGTTTATATTAAATGTAACATTATATATATATATATATATATATATATATATATATATATATATATATATATAGATGGTCCTCATGGTGTGGATCTTTGTTTGTAGAATTTGGATCAATGTTAGATTAACTTATTGTGTGTGTTTTATTAATTTATATTTTAATTGAGGGCCTCAGGGAAGATTAGTATTTTAATACTAACTGTGTTACCCTCTTTAAATAAAGACATTACTTACTTACTTACTAAAACCTCTTTCAAACATTTTAACATTCATATTGATATGTATTAAAGAGGGCCTTCAGAATTACTGTGAAACATCATATTCCACCAGTGGCGTCAATCAGATGTGGATTCTTAAAAACTCAAAAAAATTACTTCAATATCTTAAATTACAATCTTTGGCTGTATGCAACAGCATAAAAACATTCGACTTTTCTACACTCTACACTACCATGCCACATTCTCAATTAAAAGATCGCTTAAAGCAACTAGTTCATCAATGTTTTTTCAAGAAAAATGGGACATGCAGGTATAAATTTCTTGTTTTAGGTAGAGAAAAGGCTTATTTCGTGAAGAACCACTCTGATTCTGACAAAAAGTATTCTGAAGATGAAATTACAAACATGTTAGATTTTCTCATAGACAATATATTCGTTGAATTTGGCGGTCTGATTTTTCAACAAACAATCGGCATTCCAATGGGAACCAATTGTGCTCCTCTGCTCGCCGATCTGTTTCTGTACTCATATGAAGCGGAGTTCATTCAAGGGTTACTACGTGAAAACAAAAAGAAACTAGCCCAATCCTTTAATCCTTTAATTTCACTTTTCGTTATATAGATGATGTGTTGTCGTTAAATAACGACAAATTCCAAGACTTTCTACATCTTATCTACTCAAGTGAGCTTGAAATTAAGGATACTACAGATTTCTTGAAATAGACTATGAGGGACATTTGAAGACAAAACTTTATGACAAACGTGATGACTTCAACTTTCCTATTGTTAATTTTCCCTTCTTGAGTAGCAATATACCAGCATCGCCTGCATATGGCGTCTACGTTTCTCAGCTTATCCGATTTTCAAGGGAATGCGTAAGTTACCCTGACTTTCGACAAAGAGGATTACTGCTGTCACAAAAGCTTCTTAACCAGGGTTTTATCAGGGATAAGTTGATGTCATCACTTAGGAAATTTTACGGTCGTCATCACGAATTGATTGACCATTACAGTGTTCCAATATCTAAGATGATGTTGGAGCTGTTCCCACTGTCGTAACCTTTCGTGTGCCTCCACCGATTTGTGACTTCCCCAGGATTGACTTTGTTGAACTTCACGACGGGTGCCGTATACGGAGAAGGAACTGCTTACCCTTCCGGAGCACCTGGGTTCACTCCTGGTTTTTATTTTATAGGAGTTCGTGTTGTTCATTGTTTTTTAGTTTTCTGTGTTTATTTGTTGTGCTTGTGGTTGTTCATTTGTCTTCCCGGGTTTCTCTGTCCAATGGATTACGTTTTTTTATTGCTCCTTAGGTGATTTGTCCTTTTTATCAATTTTTCTTATGAAAATTGTGAAACTATTATAATATTCGATTAAGTACATTGCATATAATATAAAAAATACACAATAATTATTATTATATTATTATTATCATTTGTATGATTATCAGTTCGTGAAAAAATCGTGTAAATCCATGTTTATGTTTTGTGCTATATGTATATTGTATTAATATTGTTTTTGCTCACGTTACAGTGTATATTATCTTGAGTGTAATAAAAATCTTGAATCTGGAAATATGCGCAGAAACTATAGTAGGAAAGTTCTGCTCCGTATACGGCAACCGTCGTGACGTTCAACAAAGTCAATCCGATGGTAGTCACAAATCCACAAATCGGTGGAGGTACATAAAATGCTACGACAGTGGGGTAAGGTCCAACATCATTTGGATATTGGAACACTGTAAATGTCAATCAATTCGTGATGACGACCGTAAAATTTCCTAAGTGATGACATCAACTTATCTTTGATAAAGCCCTGGTTAAGAAGCTTTTGTGACAGCATTAATCCTCTTTGTCAAGTCAGGGTAACTCACGCATTCCTTTGAATATCGGATAAGCTGAGAAACGTAGATGCCATATGCAGGCGATGCTGGTATATTGCTACTCAAGAAGGGAAAGTTAACAATAGAAAAGTTGAAGTCATCAAGTTTGTCACAAAGTATTGTCTTCAAATGTCCCTCATTGTCTTTTTCAAGAAACAAATCCAAATATGAAGCGGACTTCCATTTATCTGTAGTATCCTTACTTTCAAGCTCAATGGGGAAGATGAGATGTACAAATAAAAAGTGCCACAGTCTGTTGTTTTTTTTATTGAATAAAAATCTGAATGAACCTTATAAAAGAAAATTAAGTGATACATACCTTTAAACAGTGGGTTTATTTTCCAAATCGCCAGTGGTCCACGGCTAGCAAACTGACCAAAAGAGAGTTCCATAAAGAAAAGAGGCATTCCAACAAAAAGCTGCATAAACCAATACGGTATGAGGAAGGCGCCTTCAAGTATTCAAAAGGAGTAATAAAATAATAATAATAATAATTCTACTTAACAGTTGTCAATGGGGAAAAACAGACTCTATCCAATAACTTATTTTTGTCTATCCTGCGACTTTTGTCGCCTAAGCGAGACTATAATAATCAGTCATGGTCTAAGATGCGAGATGGGACAATTCACCCGAGGGTTCACATTTTCAAGTCAGAAACGAGGCTTGCCGAGTTTCTGATGATAGAAAATGTGAACCCGAGGGTGGAATTGTCCAGTCTCACATTTTTTACCATGACTGTTTATTTTTCTCACATTTCTCGGTCGAATATTTAAAGAAATAAACATAGCCGCCATGACACGAAAATGCGCTCTGTTAAACTAGACAACCTAGTGCAAAATAAGTTACATATTTGAAAAGATCGTGTGCGTTTTGGTTTAGTGCCAACAGATATCTTTTAGGTTGAGCTTCAGGGATTTTCAAATTGAAGCGATGTTAATTTCGACGTTGTCGTACCATTTGTGCGAAGTTGTGTGTTGTGACGTGATGTTTGTTTTGCATTGTTACGTCAAGGTAGGTCATGTGATGTGAGATGCATGAATCTCACACCGGTGTCTCACACGGGATATGACTGTCCCAAACACATAGAAATGTGAGAATATAATAATCAGTCATGGTTTAAGATGTGAGATGGGACAATTCCACCCGAGGGTTCACATTTTCCAGTCAGAAACGAGGCTTACATTCCACTATTCTCTCAAAACATCAGCGAAAGTAGGCGAGACATTGGGTTCCGTTGAACCCTTACGAATTTTTTGTTTAGAAAGCATTATCATAGACGAATGCAATTGTCAAAATTTTATAGAGGCATGTGCGTATGGTCTTGGTTGGACGTCCGTTCGTTCTTTCAACACGCAATTCTTCTACTGTTATATTAACCATTGAAACATATGTACATGATAAAAAATGTTCATTTCATGAAAAAAAAAAACCTACCTCCACCATTTTTGAAAGCTAGATACGGAAATCTCCAAACGTTACCAAGCCCTACAGCATACCCTACACAGGTAAGTATAAATTCCAGTTTACCTCCCCATTGACCACGTTCCATAATCTTACCAGCCTCTTTTTCAAAATCAACTTTCTCAGGTTTGATTCCATTCTAAATTATATAAATAGTGCGGATACATGGAAACGGGGAAAACTATTTATAGTCATGTAGCAAATTCACATAAAAAACTAATCCATACAAGAATAATAAAATAAGAAAGAGGACAGTTTAAGCGTTGTTCTTCTTGAAAGTCACTGATTAGCTATCAGCTATAAATGTGCAAGCAACAATGGGAGGACGGCTCTTAATGTCTGTATATTTTGAAACTTGAGTTGTCATGCACGAAATGGCCGTAAAGTGCATCAAATTTATTTCGGTATCATGTGATACATTTTATTACTACCATTGGGGGTATGTCACTGCTGTTGGACTGTAAGTTCAAAATTTGACAAAAAATACCAGAAATTTCTAAGGCTCTTCCTTTTGATCCAGAGGTAACCCTTAGCTGAGTTTGGATTCCTGATTATTTTAATTAGTTTGGTTTTGATGGTTTGTGCTTATTAATTTATCGTTATATCTTTATTCGGTTTTCCAACATTTTGATCTCGAGCACTGCTGATGCGTTGTCAGACAACGAAATTGTCATACAGTGCATCAAATTTATTTCAGTATTTTGTGATACATTTTATTACATTCTCGAATGGATTTTAGGTCATTTTTTTATTTATATCTTCTTGTTTTCTCGTGCCGTGTTTTTTTTTTCTGTTTCATAATTTAAAATAAGATATAATGTGAAATTGGAACATTCACGAAAAATGAACCGAATTTAATGGTACATAAAAATTCTGGAATAAAACTATTTCCGCTCTTGAGGCCGCTAGTAAGTAATGAAAATAATAAATAAGTAATCAAAGTTTTACTTTATTTGTTAGATTTGTAGATTTCACTGTTATTTATCTTTTTTTTACCTGAGAAGCAAAATCGAATCCGTTTCTATTATCCACTTGACTCGAGAATTCGCTACCAAGACCACTGTCTAAACTACCAGCTGGCGAAAGGTTCTTGTCTGAAACGTAATACAAAACATATATTGTATCAAATTCTAAAAGGCACTGTTAATATTTGAAAAATAATGGACACTCATTATATGAATTTAAAACATTTCTATATTAAAATTCATCAAGATTAATTTCATTATTTAAATTTGCACAATACACTGTATCATGACGTTTAAACGTGATAAATAAATTAAGAGTTCACCCACTATTTACAATTTATAGGCTTGTTTCAAATAGTCGGTCATCATTCTTTGTATTTCATGTAAAGAAAATTGAAAAAAATATAGTTAGTTTTGGAAACTGAAACTTTTTTGAATTTAAAAAGGTAATTTTCAATTTCTCAAAAAAGAATTGAGGAAAAATAGATATATTCTAGTGAAATAATTAGTGAAATAATTAGTCAATGGCCTTAAAGTACCATCAAAAGGCTAACTGTATCAAAATATGAAATTTTAACAAGGAAATGGTCTTAAAAATCTTAGTTTGAGAAAAAAACAAACCTGTTTAAATTTATACAAATATGATTTGGTGGTTGGCAGATTTATTTCCTTACACAATACTCCTTGAATTGTACTTTCACTATTTACCACAATTTACACATATTTTAACACCTTTAAAGTAAGTAAAGTATCTCTTTAAAATTATCAAGCACCTTATATCAATAAACATTGTCTACAAACTAATATGAAGTGTTCTACCTAGAAGTCGTAATACAAGGGGAAAACATTTATATACCCCTGTCTAGTAGTATTTTCATTTTGTCTTCTCTGTGTGGAAAAGTATATTCTTATGTCAATTATACACTTATTGTTTTATTTTTCTTATTTCATTGCTGGTTATCTAAATTAACCAAATGTCTTACAACTTTACATTTTTTTTTAGAATTTTATATACTATAGTATTATGATTTTGATAATTGAACTAGTACGCTGGTTTGGAAGAGAGTGTTTGTAAGAACCAAGAATATTGTATTCAAGAAAGCTCCAAACGGAACATAAAATAATAAAACTGAGACAGTGCATGTAAAAGAGAAGAATTGTTGCATAACATCATGAACATATGTGATACAATATTGCATGAAACATTCACTAATATTAATAAAGGGCTTCCCTAAGCACAGCATGGTATGACCCCAACATGTCAGCAGGTAAAGAATTATTATTATTAAGCTTCACCCAATAAAGTGTTGGATAACATAAACAACATTACACAGAAATATTGGCCCTACCACAAAAAGCAAAAAATAGAATTTAAGCCACCTTGCTTTTTTGGCCCCTTTAACTACCTGTATCTAAAAAAAATGTAAAAGAAAGAAGAAATCTGTTGACATACTACTGGAAGCACTCATTAAGATGAACTTAAAGAAAAAATCCCGATTAAAATTTGATGAAAAATAAATATTTTATGTGTTTTGCAAGATGGCTAATTTAGGCCCCTTTAATCCCCTTTATCTCTGAAACGACACAAGTTACACAAAAATGCTCTGAGTAACTTTAATTGTATATCTTATGACGAACCATTTTTAAAAAAATCATCAAAATCAGATAAAAAATAAAAAATATTCAAAAATTAAGATATGTCCTTTTTTATACCCTTTTATCTGTAAAACTTAAGAAGATATCGTGAAAACCGGATGTTACATAATTTTTTCTATTTTCATAGAACAAAAGTAAATGAGCAGAAACCTAAATGTCTAGGGACGATGACAGGCTCATACCATAATACTTAACTCCCACTAATCAAACAATCTTCAGATTTTTATCCAATTCTTTTTTTTTGCGTCATAAGTATATTAAAATTTAAATCTTTATTGACAGAATGGCAAAATATACATAGTAATTATATTTGAAGAGTATGTACGCCGTACACAGACATGTTTTTTTTTCTTTTTCGTCTCAAATGGATTGATAACCCTCAAATGTTTATGTATAAACACGTTGTCTCACTGTCTTCAACATATAATTAAAGTGAAAAATATGCCATTTACAACTTTCTCCCAAATTTTGGTTTTTATCCCAAAATTAACATATTTTCCTAAATTAATAATATTGAATATTAAACTATTTCCAATTTAGTAAAACATTTTCTTCAATTATACCGTAATTGTCAAACCCATATATATCTATATAAAACATAACAAAAAAAAAAACGGATAAAAGGAAAAATCAACAATGAAATAGCAATTTATTTACGCCACCAAATCAAATAATCCAAGACAAAAAAAATAGCGTAAAAGAACAAAAAACACAAAAATAAAAACGAATGAAAGGTAAGATTGTCTGACTTGATACAGACAATGAACAGTATAATAACCGGTTTTATGGGTACCAACATCTTCCATTTATCCACCATGATGTAGCTATCTTATCATTTATGTATATTACAAAAATCATATTTTGTTTAGGGATATCTTTACAAGACTTGTTTGGTCATATACATGTATTTACCTTTAGTCCTTCCGACAGCTCACTGATTAATCATTTCTGAAGGTTCTACTTGAATGATTAAATAAGTTTTTCTTTAAAAGAAAACACCGTGCAAAACTCCAAAAGCGAACACACTACTGATATTTTTTTTATACGAACATTAGATATGGATATTCAAACTTGACAAGTATCATCGAAATAAAAAAGAAATAACCCATATATATTTTTTTACTATCAGTATATCCATTACAATGTCATATTTTCTGAAAATTCGGTGATTTCATTGAATATATTCTTTTTGTGTGAATTTGTTGAATCTTTCAAATGATACTCACTTTTCATTCAAAAAAGAAGAGAAAAGAATTTGTGAACAGTGGTGGATTTTGAAGAATCCAGAAATACCATTCTCCAAACATTTTTTCTTATATTTTAACGAAACAAATTAATAGAATTTATTTATTTCTGTTGGTGAATAGTATAAAGATGGTATCTTACCTTTTTCCATGATCCTGACAAATTACCGATTATTACTGTGACCGTCCCATAAATATTGATAAACACGTATAGACTTAAATTGTACCAGGCGATTTATGATCAATTGTTTAACGTTTTATGGGTAAAAGGTTCTATAGGGCAATAGACGTACCTCTGTAACTTAATAAGAAACAATGGGTGTAAGACAAAGAGATTCACTTTTTCGAAATATCCACAAACGATTATAATAATCAGTCATGGTCTAAGATGTGAGATTGGACAATTCGACCCAATGGTTCATATTTTCCATTCAGAAACGAGGTTTGCCGAGTTTTTGATGATAGAAAATGTGAACCCGAGGGTGGAATTGTCCAATCTCACATCTTAGACCATGACTGATTATTATAATCTTTTGTTTATCACCTGTTCATCTTGTTTTTGGTATTCATTTGCTCGTTGTTACAGAAAATTCTGAGAACCATATTATGATTGTATACTGTGGAACTGAAAAAAGTGTCCGGTCGTGTATTTCGAAACAATATGACGATTACTCTAAATGATTTCAATGATTTGACAAGTGTCATAAGAGAATTAGTGGGATTAACACCGAATGTCACCAAAAAAATAATCAGAAACTTTGCTTACTCGAGGCTGTCGTCTTTATAACACGTTCCTTTTTTTTTCATTAGGAAAAATAGTGATCAGTGATATCAAAAAGAGAATCTAGTATTTACACCGAAACGATTATATTTTTTTCTAAATTGCATTTAAAGAATGAAAATTAAACGAAGAAACACAACGATGTACAGATTTTCGTTTGCGCACAATTTAGGATTATGTTTGTGCCCATGTACCTTTCCAGTTAGCAATACACACAAAGTATACATGTAAGCATACATTATGTACTAGTATTTTACATATATGTTGAACATGTTTGCTTCACATATACATGAAAGTGGAATAGGATTTTAAGCATGACACTGTAATCTGAGCAATTTTCACTATCGAATAACATTGTAATACTTATAAAATGATGTGAAGCTAATAACGGTGGTTCAACAACTTCAGAACAATAATCGAGATGTTAGCTAGAACATTTGTCCATGTTTACTTACACATACATGTACATCAGAAAGTTAAAAAAAAAAAGTGCACAGAAAGATGACTCAATCAATATGTAAAATAAATCATGTGCGCCATATTAAACGTAATAAAAAACATAGATAAAATGTTCTCAATCGTGCAATCGCTTAATGAGAACGTTTGCAAACATAATCCCTCCAATTAAACTATTTTCAATTTAAGTGACAAAATTCTTATGTTCTGTATTCTTTTACTGATCGAAAACGTAAATATATTTTATACATAGTTGTTACACGGTTTTTTTTAGCATGTATCATTATTGAAGTTACAACGAAATATTTAGGGTATATTCTTGAAGAGCATCCAAATCCATTTAATATAAGTGCATGTTAGAATTTTGTCTTGGTTAAATTTTTTTTTGGAATCCTCTACAGAACATGCAAAGATGCAAAGAAAGTAGAAAATATATTCGACTGTGTTCCGATTTAGATTGATAACATTACTGTCAAGTAAACTTCTAAAGTACGGTTATCATTTGTTGAATTTATCAAATATTTAATTTGACCTCTTAATAGAGATCACATATCTGTATTTAGAATTGACACTTCACAGGATTTTACAAACTAACACATGTGACACTTGTAATATGGCTTGTGCCGCTAACGGAGCAGATTTTGCTTACTATTTACCATAGTACAAGGCTGCAATTTTTTCTAACGGCATTTATGAGCAATACATTGTATATTTAATAAATAGCTGACTTTTTATTTTGAACATGTGAAGTGTTCGGATAGTTATAATTGTTTTACCTATCTTCAAAACTAGTTTAATGAAAGAACCACCCGTGTTTCAAACGTGCGCTTTTTAAATAAGGCTTATCTTAATTTTATAACAGGTACAGACTGTTTTGGACAAACTTGACATGACTTACTTGATTTATCCCACTTTATCCCATGGGGTACATAGGGCAACCACATTTGCTTTCCACCTCGTCCTATCCTGGGGAATCCTCTTTGCTTCTTTCCATGTGTTGAGGGCCTGCGGCTCTGATTTGGTGCCTCAATGGCATGTGTTCTTTTTCTTTTGCACTGGGATTCCATTATAGGGCCTGTTTTGTAGTGTTGTTGTTTGGTTTTCTCAATGTGTGCCCTATCCATTTCTACCTTATTGATCTTATTGTTATGTCACTGGTTGTTTTTTTTTTTTTTTTTTTTTTTTTTTTTTTTTTTGTCTTCTTCCAGAGTACTTTGTTGCTGGTGGTATCGGGCAACCTCACTCCAAGATTTTTTCTAAGGCCTTGTCTGAATCCTGCTTGTCGTCTCTTAAGGTTTTGTCCACGTCTGTTTTATTCTATTTGATATGATATTGCAATTTTGGAATTATTACAAATTTTAATGTGGAGCAGTTTGTAAAGCTTCTGAGAAAATTATGCACATGTATTTTGTTTTAAACAATACTTGTCATTGCACACCTTTTATCGAGTGTTGAAGATCGCGGATGAGAACCCAACGGGGTCAAACCAGACATAAAAATTTGTATTTGCTGCTTCTCCATCAAGCTCCTCAAGGGAAAAGACTGTTCGGTTCGGAGTACGGGTGGGGTGTTATGTCATCGTGGCGACTGTTACCTCGTGAGCTAGCAGTTTAAAATCGTTCTAATATGCATGTAATAATTGCCACAGGACGTTAAACAATTAATCCATCAATACACACATACGTACATACGCACCTATAGAAATGGATTTGTTACTTTGTCTCAAAGTAAGAAGACCCCGGTTTCATACAACCGGATAAGACAATTTCCAACAAATTTAAAAATAATTTCTACAGGAATTGATATAATTTTTATGATATATCGTACAGTGTTGGGGTCTATAACGTTTCGCCATTTATAACGCTATAAATGCAAATAAGTTTCTTTCAGTTGGACAACCGGAAGTGCCTTTTTTGCCTAAATGTGGTAAAAATGTGATCAGTGACCTTCCGCGCTGTTTGCACTATTTCGTGCCATTTACAATGTGAAAAAATAGCCCCCAAAAATAATACTGTAGTTTTTATGAGCTTCGTCTATCGGTGTTACAATACCGATTGATATGGAATTTGACACGTGCAATCTTTAAATAAAAATCAATATTTCCCACTCTTCTTTCAAGTTAAGAAAATGTTTTTTTTTTCGACAGAAGACATTTTCTTTGGGTTTGAAGAATCCCAAATGTGCTAAATTTTCTTTGGGGATGGTGGAAGGTATGAAAATAATGTAGGTCCTTTATATTATTGTTTCTATTATTATTTATATATATATTTATATAATTATTTTTAAATTAGTTGTTTGTTGTTGTTTGTAGTTCACAAAAGTGAAAAAAAAAATACAAAATTTGAGCGTGTTATAAATTACACAATGTATATAGGAATATTATTCGTTTTACCGAAAAAAATTGGTTTACTTTTGTACAATATATTTTTATACCTAAAATTCTTATTAGTCCAAGTGCAGTTCTTCTTTTATAGTTTAGTAATTTTCTTCAGGGCTTTCTAGTTCTATGTCTATAAAATTTTCACACAATCGTTTTAAAAAATATTATTACATGTATTAATTTCCATGTTTATTGAAATTTGAATTTTCACTGTGATTAAGATTTCAATGTTTACATTGTTAATTAATTTTGATATCTGAAAAGGTAATAATATAAACCAAGATTTCATAAATCTATTTTCAAAACATAGAAGTTATGCTGCATGGTTTACTTTTGAAAGCATTATAAGTACATTATATGATGACATTATTTCATAAATTCAATTTGCTACATGATTGCATTATTCCAAAAACAACAAAAATTATCTTTTATTTTCATTTTTTTTCTATAGTAAATTTTTTAAGCTAAATTTTTTGGAACAAGTAAGATAACTCTTGCTCAATTTAGATAAGATGATTCTGAAGTCTGTACTGTTGAAATGGTCATTTTAACTTATCAAAATGTGTATTAAAGTGTCAAAATGCATTTCTGTCAGTTCTTGGAATATAAATGGTTTATTTAGAAATATAAATAAACATAGAATATGTAAATTGAGTAATGATTAGTAGATATATGCAATCTGATATAATATGCCTATTAGAAACACATGCAAACTCAAAAGATGTTTTACACTATGAAGGCTATAAATGTTATATGAACTGTCGTGGAAATGAATCAAAGAAACCAAGTGGTGGTCTTACAACTTTTATTAAAAGAAATATTATTCATGGTATCCAGTTGGTTGATAAATCAGTTAAAAGATATGTTTTGGTTCAAATTAGATAAAGGCTTTTTCAAATTTTCTAAAGATTTTTGTTTTATTTAATTATGTGGCAGATAACATACAAAAATTTCTAATAACTTTACTGGAGCTTCAATTGATGATTATTGCATTTGTAACTCAAAATTTTTACAGAATATTGTGAGTTTTAATGTTGATAAATTTAATCCTATACTTTCTGATCATTGTCATATACATGTGAAAATTCTATCTCAGTTTTCTGATAGAAATTTACAATATTGTTTAAAGTATGAGAAACATTAAATGGAACGAAACTAAGGAAATTACTTTCAAGTCAAACTTATAAAATTTTGATTTTGAGAAATTATGTGAAGGCTTAGAAAAACCTAATAAATCACTTGATAACCAATGTTCTGGTACAGTATTAAATGAGACCTTTATAAAAGAAAAAAGTTTCTGAATTTTCGTCTTTTTTTTATTAGTGCTGCAACAAAAAGTACAAAAGATAGAAAAAATATTTCAAATAAATCTAATTTTCAGAAAAGGAGAAAAAAGTTGTGGTATGACAACGAGTGTAAAGTTAAATACAGACATGTAAAATAATTGGCAAGAAATTAAAGTAATAATCCTTGGGACAAAAATTTGAGACAAAAATTTTCTTTTAATAAAAAGGAATTCAACAAATTAACCAGAAAGAAACATAGACTATTTAAAAATAAATTATTGGAAAAATTTAAGAATCTGAGGACAAAAACTCATCAGAATTTTGGAAGTCAGTAAGAATAAATAAAATTAAAAAAATAAATAATTATTTTATTATAGTGTCACATATTTGATCAGACAATATATATATATACAACAATTCATAATACAAACAGAGATCAAATATCCAGCCTTAGAATAGACTTATGAGACACTTTAAAACACATCAGACAACAGTACATTTATATAAAAAATAGAGTGAGGATTTCTTTATATATATATATGTATTATACTTATAAAAATTCAAAAATAATTACTGGTTTATCACATTGAGTAAACTGCTTTTAAAATATTTACTAGTAAAAGTATCAATTAATATTAGATATACTATATTGATACAAGGATTACAAATTAAAAACATAAGCAATGGTTGAAAAAAAAATATATTTCTAGGAAAACAAAGATAATTTAAATGTGATAATATTAAATAAATGGATCTAGCTAAAAATATCTGTACTTAAAATTTACAATAGTAACGATGTTAATAAAAGACTTTAAAAATATAACTATGAAAAATATATGTTAACATTCAAATAAATTTCTTTCTTCTCTGATAAAAATTGAAAAGTGCGTATGATAATGAGGATTGTATTTCTTTACATTTCATAATAAATTGACTGTCAATATCAAGAGTATCAAAGTTTTCTATAAAGTTTTTGGCTCGAGAAAATAAATTATATCTTAAGTCATCATACATAGTGCAGTTCATTAGAAAATGTTTTTCGTTTTCTATGACTTCATTCGGACAGAATTTACAACTTCTTCCATTAACTGGTATATGCTGTCGTGCGTATCGGCCTGTCTCGATTGCTAAAGGGAGCGATCCACTTCGGAACAGGGCAACAACTCGTCGGACCGATCTCGGCAACTGAAGTTTCACATATTTTTTAGTTTCTACTTTTTCTTTGTATTGTCTATATGTACGTAGTTTATTGCCGTTTGGATTATTTTTGTCACTAAAAAGTTCGCTAACAAATTCGTCGTTGTCTACGATAATTACGCGCTCATAAATTGTTCTCATCGCAGTTTTTGTCGTAATGTTATTATCGTTCACTATGTCCGTAGCATTAATCTTTTGAATCATTTTGTTAACTTGGTAGTACCATCCCTTACGCCTATTTGCAATCCATGTTGATATCTTACGGGTAATACGGACATCATCAGATCTAGTAATTCGACACATCAGACGAATACAAGCAATACGCTGCTTGGTAAAACATCCAATGTCACCTCTGACGGCGGTATTTGATGTATATTTACCGGCTGACAAGAATAACTTAGATGCTTTATTTTGAATCGAATTAATCACTGAAAATGTTTTAGTTCCCCAAATGCCTGCTCCGTAGAATAAAACGGGTTCTACCATAGTGGAATATAATTTTGTGTACACACTGTAAGTCATTCCACCAGCACTAATAAACTTTCCATACAGCGCGCCTAGTGCCCTGCTAGCTGACTTCGAAAGTTCCTTAACTGCTTTGTCCATAGTCAAACCATATGCCCAAGTATTTGTATGAAGAAGTGTACTCAATATCCAAGTCGGAACATTTGAATGGGAAGTCCGATCGACTGACAGGTTTGTTCCTGAAGTGTATAACGTTGCTTTTGGTTGGGTTTATATCAATTTTCCATTCACGGCACCACTCCGAAACAATATCTAACATCTTCTGGAGACTTTCCTCGTCCGGAGCAATTAGTGCAATGTCATCTGCATATAAAAGTATACTCAGCATAGTATCATCGATGCGAACACCACAATGTAGATTATTGATACGTTCAGCAAGGTCGTTGATGGAGTCGGCAAATAATGTGGGAGACAATAAACAGCCTTGCTTAACTCCGCAGTCCACATTAAACCATAGTGTATGTCTGTCATTGACACGAACTGTACATCTAACATTTTCATATAAGGACTGTAGAGCAGACAGAAATTTGCCACTTATTCCAACTTTCCGAAGTTTATACCACAATAAATTTCTTGGTACGGAGTCAAAAGCTTTCCGCATATCAATAAAACTAACAAAAGTTGAATGTTTTGAAATTTTCCTGTTTGAAATAACGCTAAATAAGCTCCAAATATGCTCTTCACAACTACGTTTGCTGCGGAATCCATTCTGCTCCTCACAAAGGATATTGTTTTCCTCAAAAAAGCGTTCAGGCGATTATTTAGTACACTACAATATATCTTACTGGGTACGGACACAAGCGTGATTCCCCGGTAATTTGATGGTAGTCGGTTGTCTTGTGTTCCTGGTTTGAGTATTGGATTAACTATCCCTTGGGTCCATTGCTCAGGTACTTTACCCAGTGCAAAGCAGCCGTTACAGATAACATATAACAGTTCAATTGCGATTTCATTTTTGAGCACTTCCGCTGGTATTTCATCGCATCCAGCCGCTTTCCAAAGTTTAGCTTGCTCTACAGCAATAACGATTTCTTCCTTATTAAAAGCACAGTTTAAAATTGATAGGTCCATTTGGTCATTTTCCGCAGAATACTCAGGTGTAGTCACGTTTAAATTATTAGAAAATAATGTCTCAAAATCTGACTTCCTTTTATTCAGCACAATTTTTTCATCAGTGTTTATGTTTCCATCCGAGTCAACTACTTCCCACGGGATTTGATTTTTCCTTTCATTAGCAATACCAAGTTTTCCAATGCTTTTCCAAAATTCACGTTTGTTTGTCGATTTAAGTTTTTCATGTAGTACATTTTCCTTCTGAATTTGGTATTTTCTTTTGAATTTACGGTTAATTTTATCAAATATCTTCCTTTCAGTACAATAATTTTCTTTTAAAAGTTTCTTTTTGTGCGGTGGGCCCTTAAATTTCAACCATTTCTTTTCGCACTCGCATGATAAGTTCCATTGCGTTTGTAATGTTTGGTTCCAGTACGGCTTGTAAAAGGACTTCGAACGTTTGTTTATATGTTTCTGTTGGAGAAACGGTAGTTTTGTCTCCATTTCGTTCGTTATCAATTTATGAAATTCGTCATATGCGTTTTGTACCTTTTGATCTAAATATACGGAGTGTTCAATTTTCTCCATAGCATCCAGAACTTTATGTCGCACTTCATCACTTATTAAGAAATCATCTGGAATCTTGCGCACATTACGTTTTATCTTTACTTCGTTTACGTAATGATTTGAAATTTCATCAACATTCACTGGGTATTTAATATCACAGGATAAAAGCAAGTGGTCAGGTATGCTTTCTGGGTTATAATTCAAAGTATTTATTACATCTGACATTCTCATTATTTTAAAATCTAAAACGGATTCTAACTGCTCATATGGCACACAAATGTAATCAACCACCGATCTCCCTTGAGGAGAAATATATGTAAAATCGTTTATTCCTATTCGACCGTTTAACATGGCAAAATTTGTGTCCGATAAAAATTCACAAAACAGATCACCGTTGTAATTTTCTGTAGTGTCAATAGTTGTACGTGGCTTTATATCATCAACACCTTCAATATAGTCTGTATTTGATCCACACAGGGCGTTAAAATTACCACATATGATCGTATATCCTTTCGTCTGATTACTATATACTTGTTGCAATAAGTCATTGAAAAACTTTTCTTGATCACTGGGTCTACTTGAATCATTCGGTGGTAAATAGCAAATGGCAACAGAAAAGTTAAAATGAGAGTGTTTCCCTTTGAAACAAATCCATAGAATACCATCTACACTCCGATCTTGAATTTCAACATAAAAAGAATCATATAGGTTTAAACGAATGAAGGCACCAACCCCACCAGATCCGCGCATAGCTTTACTGTGTACATTTTTCCGATTATGCCCTATCCATTTATAACCGGGTACGTTAAGCTGATTATCATCACGTAAAAATGTTTCACAGACTGCAAAAATGTCACAATTAACATGTTCTAATACTAAATTTCTAAAAGCCGAATTATCGTTCTTGTGCATTGACCAACCGCGACAGTTCCATACACATAACCGCAACCTGTCCTAATGACGTCTGTGCACTAACTTGTTGCCGATGAAAAACATTTCACGTTCTTTCCCAACTTCTTTTAAGAGTGTTCTCATGTTGCTCTGGTGAATACGTGTTTCGATTGGCAAATCGTTGTTTATGTACACATTTTTGTAGGTGTTACTATTTTTCAATTGCCGCTTATTACTGAAAATGTTTTTTCTTTTGATCAGAATCATTATCTATTTCTACCAAAATTATCCCACATGAGTTTCCCTTTCCCATTTTTCTTTCAGCTGACTTGATTTTCACGTCGGGGACACCGAGCCCATCTTTGAAGAGAGATTGTACCTTGTTTATAGTAACCTGATTATTTTCTTCTTCTTGAGCATCAAAGTCTAGATTTTTTATCACCAACTTATTTTTTGAATTGGTATTAGGAATTGTTTTTTCGGCTTCTTTCGTTTTCATCATAGTATCGTATGTTTTTTGGACAGTGTCAGTGTATTTCTGGTACCACAACATCATGAAATGATAGCATGCACATATCATTAGCCATTTTGTCCAATGAAACTTAGAGTCAATTTTCCCCGCCATACGACCAGTCATCCTAGTTTCGTTTTTGATTGTCCAAACAAATACACTGTGACAAAAGAAACGACTATCCCATGATGCAAATTATTGAACCGGTATTTATAAATTTTACGAACATATATATTTTATTTTATGAATGAATATTTTGATTTTATGAATGAATATTTTGATTTTACAAATGAATATTTTTTGGATTTTATGAATGAATATTTTGATTTTACGAATGAATATTTTAATTTTATGAATGAATATTTTGATTTTACGAATGAATATTTTTGTGATTTTATGAATCAATATTTGGATTTTATGAATCAATATTTGGATTTTATGAAGCAATATTTGGATTTTATGAATGAATATTTGGATTTTATGAATGAATATTTGGATTGTATGTTTTATGAACAAATATTTTGATTTATTGAATATATATTATGTTTTTATATATATTTTATTTTATGAATGAATATTTTGATTTTATGAATCAATATTTGATTTTACGAATGAATATTTTTTGGATTTTATGAATGAATATTTTGATTTTACGAATGAATATTTTGATTTTTATGAATCAATATTTAGATTTTATGAATGAATATTTTGATTTTATGAAGCAATATTTGGATTTTATGAATGAATATTTGGATTTTATGTTTTATGAACACATATTTTGATTTATTGAATATATATTTTGTTTTTATGAACAAATATTCGTTTTTACGAACAATTATTTAATTTTATGAACATATATTTTGTTTTTTGTGAATATTGCAACGTTTCACACGTCATACATTATCGTGTTGTTTTGGAACATTTTTTACTAAAATTGGATGATTTTCTAGAGAAAAATAATATTGTTTGCAATAAACAAATTGGATTTAAGAAACACTGTAGAACTAGTGATCATATTTTAACTTATCTAAATCATTGTATGTTTGTTTTATAGATTTAAAGAAGGCTTTTGACACAGTTAATAGAGAAGCATAAATTGTCCCATTATAAATTATCAGGTTTTTTCAATATTTTAAAACATATGTATGATGAAGTTAATTACCCAATTAAATTTAAAGAGGGAGAAACAAGTTCGTTTTCGTCAAAAGTCGGAGTAAAACAGGGATGTATTTTGATCCTACACTTTTTCATTATATGTAAATGATATGGTAAAAATATTTGATAACTCATGTTACCCCACAACAATAAATGGCACAAACTTATCTTGTCTTATGTATGCAGATGATATTGTTTTGGTATCAGAATCTCCCAAATGTCTACAAAATTGCTTAAACACGCTATCAAATTATTGTGATAGATGGAATTTATCAGTCAATATAGAAAAATCAAAGGTTATTGTATTCAATAAATCTGGAAGAATAATTAAAAAAGACAATTTTAAGTACAGGGAATATGTACTAGAAATTACTCAAGAATATAAATATCTTGGAGTATTATTTAAACCTTCAGGCAGCTTTACCAAAGCAAATGAATATTTATGTAAAGAAGCCAGAAAGGCATTATTTTGCATTTACAAAACACTGCATTCAGACAAATTAAACATATTACCAAATCTTAAATGTAAAACCTATACTTCTTTACTGTACTGAAATTCTATGTTTAGATACTTTGTTGAAAGATAATACTACCTTGGAGTCTAGATATTTTTTATACCAACCAATTATAATTAAATTGCTAAATACATCTTAGGAGTTTCCAAAACTGCATCAAATTTGGCAGTTCTAGGAGAATTGGTTATGATTCCATGTTCAGTTGATGCTACTAAACTTTGTTTAGGTTTCTGGCATCATGTAGTCAATTTAAATCCAGATAGTTTAATAAATAAGATTTATTTATCATGTGTTAATAATAACTCAGACTGGTATAGAATAAAAATGAAATTATTATTTGAAAAAGTTGGATATAACCATGTCTGGGAAAATCAAAATTCATTTAGTAAAAATCGTTTAACCTTTGCTATATATAAAAAAAACTGAAAAATGATTTCATTAAATTTTGGGACCATTCCATCACTGATAAAAAACGAAACAAATTAAGAACTTACAGGGATTTGAAGAAGAAATTTGAGATGGAGAACTTTTTAAAATTAGATATTGACACAGCTGATATTTAGAACTTTGTAAGACTCAGGATATGTAATAGTATTCTTATGATTGAAAAAGGCAGACATAAAAAGATTGATTTAGAAAACAAAATATGCCTCCTATGTAAATTTGAAGTTGGAGATGAATTACACTTCACTATAAAATGTACCAATCTACATGAGTTGAGGAATAAATTTTTTCAGAAAATTACAGATATTTTACCCTCTTTCAATTACATCTCATATTTCGAAGTAATGATTATGATGTCAGTAAATGGTGAATAAAAGGTATTAGTGAGATGTACCAGTTCAGACGTACACTAATTTAACTGTTATTTAACTGTATTATATATAATTGAAATACATAAACATGCGCAATGAGATTATATTTTTATTATTATTATTGTATTGCTTAGATTATGATATAGATATTATAAACTATCTTTAAAACTGTACCTCCTCAGTCAAATAGAAAGAAAAAAACAATACAAAATTATACATATACTACTTTTTATGTACATAAATTTCTTGTAATGATTTATTGTTCTTTGTTTTTGTGTTGATGACAATCCAGATTTTGGATTTTATATCAATAAAATCTTTGACTTTGACTTTGTATTATTATTATATATTTCAAGGATTGCCAGTTCCTATGATATTTGTGAAAACTAAGGAGTATCTCTCTCAAGCCTAGCTCTGTCTTAAGATGGTTTTGGCTTTACCTCTTTTGGTCAGTTTGGTATTTCGAATTTGCTCTTCAACGTTTTGGATTGTTGTTTTGGTTTTCAACATTTTAGGCATTCAGCACAACTGATGAGTCGAAAATCGACGAAAAGTGCACATCAAAATTGGTATCAAAGAATTATATTCATTCCTGTTCTGTAGTTTATCTGTCGTCTTTAATATATAAATACATATAAGTGTATATTTTAATTATATTACGCGTATATAACAATATACGCGTGAATCTTGAAAATATACGTGTATATCTTGATAATATACGCGTATATTATACTTTTACATTTTTACTACTCTGTTTATCTATGTTATCTAAGCCGGTCCGTATAATGTTATATGGACCAGCTGTACATTATATGGACCGCCTCGTTTTGGCGAGATCGATTAAACTCGGTTAAATCCCAGAAAAGTATAATATAACAAATAGTTCATGACACTTCGGGTCAAATGTCAGTATATGGACCGGTTGGTCGCCCTCCAAAAATTATATGGACCTCAGCTTCGCTTCAGTCCATATAATTTTTGTCGGGCGACCAACCGGTGCATATACTGCCATATGACCCTCAGTGTCATGAACTATTTGTTAAATATAATGATATACGTTTATATTATCGCGCAAATGACATGAACGGCCACTCTTATATATTGCTGAAAAGACATTGCATTTTCGATTATAATCAATAAATTATCATAGGCTAGTCTATCGGATTTTCATTTTTCTATTAAAATTTGTTTACTGATTAGCGTACTTCGCTCCTCTTCATACTGTGACTTTTCTTTACAGTAAGGTAGTTTATTTTTAGTAAGATATGACCTACTTATCCATGCAGTAAGGATATATATATGACATATAATAAACATGACACGAACTTTACTTTCTCGTTTATTGAAGACTGGTAGAAAACTGTTCCATCCAATTGCCTGCCACCGTCTATTTAGCGTGACTTCGATATGCCATACTGTTATCAAAAGTCCTTTTCCGGATCTAGAAGTAAAACAGCAGTCGCTGACGGAATATCTGTTTCCGATACTTGATCGTAATGGTAACAGAACAGCACTGGTAAGCTGATTTAGTTTCTCTTTATCGAAAAACTGACCCGATATTTTCTTGCAATGCTTTTACATTGTAGTTCAATTTTTTATAATTATGCTTGAGAGTGCATGTTTGTTTTGCAAGTAAATTCACTCATGTGACTTGTGTGTTGTCAACCATGGACTTTTTGTAGTATAAAGGTAAAAATACACCGTCAAGACGAAGTCCATGAACTTTACTGAAACTGATATATTATGTCAATCAATGAATGCAATAGTTGGAAAGAGGCGATATATTGGGTTTCATAATTAATAAGTTAACATCTTTAAATCTTTAGATACTTATTCTTCTAATAATTTTCAAAACTTAACTATTTAAAAAAAAACAAAAATGATATAAGAACAGAAATTTAAAACAGAAAAATGGTAGAATCAAACAGCTTTCAGAGATACCCAAACATCCCCCTTATCTATCCTGACTCGCTGGTGTAAATATACAAATGATTATGTACAGTATGATTAAAAAACTAGAACATATACAAGGAACAAACAAATACAGCCGGAATTGTATCTGTATACTGTATAAATAGCTCAGGTAGTCATAGCAACTGGTCGGAAACTGTCGCGCACTGTTTAAAAGAATTGCACCTCTCCACCCTAGAAGCGATCATTTAAATATAAAATAAATTCAAGATAAATGTAGCAAAAGAGACAAAGAAGTATCATTTGATTTCATTTCATAATTGAAATTCTCTGAAGTACAATATGCTGCTGGCGGACTGTAAGTCGCAGAATAATGAATCATCTGCTCAGACGAACTTAGACTAAGGCTAATTTCTTTGTATTAAAGTCCAATATTACCTGTTATAAAATTACATAATACACCGTATGAATATTCATAGAGAATACAGAATAGTTACTTTAAAACGATTTAGTAGAGTTGTTTTTTAATAAAACCATAAGTATTATTAGTACTCAAATTCAAACTTTTATTGTCTAAAAATCATGACTTGTGACAAAAAAAAATACAACAAAAATACAAGTCTTCTTGCTTAGGTGTTGATGGGCTAAGCATAAATTGTAACTTCTCACTATCAAGAAGATCATTAATACTGTTAGTCCAGATTGCTCTGGCGTCGGACGGCCTTTTTTGTGATATGCTGGGGCCGTGGGACGTCAGATCGTACTCCCGTATAGAAAACATGGAACACTCTTTCATATTTAGATCTGGGAAATCTGTCAGAAAATAGGCATTTCATTGATGCTTTATTTTCTACTATGTCATGATGAAAATGGTGGGTTGAAGGGAATAAAGCTTTCATGTGTGATACAGGGAGATTGTTGGTGAATAAAATGTACATATTCTTACAGAAATGATTGATGTATGATTTATCTACTTATAATTGGATATATTACGATTTCGAGTCTAAACATTCTGGGTCGGCAATTTCCATGTTTTCTATATGGAGTGCACTCTGACGTCCCACGGCCCCACATATAACTAAAAAGGCCGTCAGACGTCAGAACAATCTCGGACTATAATACTTTAAGAACAATACTGAAAGTAATAGAAATGTTACGGACATGTACAGTTACACGTAAAAACGATTTTTATAGAAATCAATTAGAATCAATGATAAAATATTACATACTAAATATATAATAAATGTATTTGTACTTCTAAAATTTTGCATAAGAATTTGGCTAGAAAAGGACTCGTATCATCGTTACTAAATAAAAATTCATGAGTTGAAAATTTTGGTTGAGATATTTTGATTTTCCGTTTTCAAGTAATGTATCAACTTCATCAAATTTTCGCTATTTGTTTAGGTCTTTTTAATAATAATGGGACATATTTAAAAGTATGAAAAGAGAAAAATGATTATAGAAATGACAGTAGAAAATAAAGCATCAATGAAATGCCTATTTTCTGACAGATTTCCCGGATCTAAATATTGGAGAGTGTTCAGACCTCACAAGACATGCACATTTCGTCGGTTTTCGACTCATTAGTTGTGCTTAAGACGTAAAATGTTGGAAATCTAAAACAACAATCCAAAAATATGAAGAGCAAATTCAAAAACATTAACATTTCAATAAATGAAAATTCAAAGTATCAAATACTAGCAATTATGAGAGCCTAGTATGAATTTACAGTTTCCAAGTAAAAGAGAGAAAAACCATTGTAACGAATTGATAAGGAAATCATAACTATACCATTTACAAAGGTACGTCATAGATTATAAAGGTATTGTCAAGACATTTATTTTTAAAAGATTGTTATTATATATCATGTTCTATCATTATAGGTTGATGGGATTAGTGGACAATCATACACATACGGTCAAATGAAAGAATTGATTATCAAGATAGCAAGTGCCTTAAGAAAACTTGGCTACAAAAAAGGAGATGTGATCAGTATTCATGCCACGAATAGTCCCGAATATGCTATGTTGCTGCTAGCATTGCCTGCTGCCGGAGTTACAATAACAACATCAAATCCTGCTTTTACTATAGGTATTTTGAAATGTGCCTTAGTTATATATCTCAGGCAAAATTATATAGAAAGTACTGAGGCAAAAAAGGCAACCAGAGTACGGAGAAGTTGAAACTTCGTATAAAAACAATCAATTATATTTATTTATTTAGTTGGGGTTTTACGCCGTTTTCAGCACATTTGGCTATTTCGTGGCGGCCAGTTTTTATTGGTGGAGGAAGCCGGAGTACCCGGAGAGAACCACCGACCTTCGGTAGGAAAATTGGCAATCCTTGTCAATTTAGATCGGAGTCGAACACATCCCGCCACAGGTGAGATCCGAACTCACAACCACTTGACAGGCTAGTGATCATTAGTAGTCATGACGAACTACCTAGACCACTCGGCCACCGAGGCCCCTCAATCAATTATATAGATTTCCGCGTATACATATAACTCAGTATTCTGTAAGCACAATCATTAATACATGTACTTACGGAAGCGTATTAGGGACATGCATAAAAAATATATCTCGCCGCGGCGAATTACTATCTCGTCACGGCGATTTACTATCTCGCCACGGCAAGATACGTTTTGACCTTGGAAAATTCATATGTTGCAGTCAATTTGGCTGATTTTTCTATATGGTTCTATGTTAAACTACGTTTAGCTATGGCAGTCATCTTGGTTGACAGTCCAGGTCAATGGAAACATTTCTAAAAAAGAACAATCTAAGGACTGCTAAGTTTTGTTCCAACTGGCTAAGCGGTTTCAGACAAGAAGATTTTTAAATGAATTTTCCCATAGGGTCCAATATATAACTAAGTTCGGCCGTGGCAGTCATCTTGGTTGACAATCGGGGTGATCGGACACAATTCTGAAAGAGGACCATCTAAGGACCAATGCTGCCAAGCTTAGTTCCAATTTGCTCAGTAGTTTCAGTAACAAAATGGTAAAAATAATAAAACAGTTCTTCATAACAAAATATATAACAGGTGACCAAAAACACCAGTGTTAATATTTCACCTAAGATAAGGCCACACCAAATGATTTTTAGTTCTTTGGATTAACGGTAAGTTTTAGGAAAAAAATTGCCACTTCATTTTCACAAATGCTGAAGATTCACCCCAATTTCTTTATTTTTTAAGAAATTTAAAATAAAAATGCTCAATATTTTTCAGTTAAAAAAAATGTATGCCGCACGTATAGTTGACCTTTACTTTCAAAAAACTGATCTTCTAGAAAAAAAGATTAAAGTAAAATTTCGCTCGCTAGCACCTATTTTTGCAATCCAAAAATCCAAAGAACTAAAAATCAATTTGATGTGGCCTTATCAAGTATCTTAATGCATAGAAGAATTAGCAGTGAAAACAATTCGAAGTTATGAAAATGAAAGGATATTGGTTATGAGCCCGGACAAGACTGTATTCCGCAAAATAATTCGAATCGTAAATAATAGATATGTTTCATGTAACCTTCAAGATGATTCAAAACCAATACTACAATATCGTACTCATCTAAGAATACGGAAGCCCAAAGTTTAACAAAATGAAATAATATAGATGTTTTAAAATAAGTACATTAATTAATTAAACACATTATACCATATGAAATATGAAACTACTGAAAATAGAGGTAACAAATTGAAAGTTCTGTCTGTATCAAATATACATGCGTACTTTTTGATAATGTAAATGTTTATTGCATCAATTAGTCTATTGTATATCTATGATATTTTCATATGCAAATTAAAAGTTGACTTTTCTTGTCATACACGAAGCCAGGAAATAACTCATTATTAATAAGTACAAAGTTTTTCCTACTTGCAGCATGTATAAATATTAACAACTTAGACCGTACAATAAATTTTCATATCATCGAATGAATTCATATTGCAGGAGAACTATCTAGGAGTTTGGAGCTTACAGAACCGAAATGCATTTTCACGACATCATTTTTTCTACCAACAGTGGCCGAGGCTGTAAAATCAAACAGGAATATTACAGAAAATGTAAAAGTAGGTTTTGGCATCCAAGTTTTTATTCTCTTTTTTCCGTTATTTTTCATTTATGTGATAGTTTGAATAGGGTAATCTGTGATTCCTCTGGATTCATTTTTTTTTATCGAACTAGCTTCAGTAGCAAATTCGACAAAATATGAATCTAGATGATAACTGAGACTACTATAACACAGTTATAGTAGTCTCAGATGATAACAACTGTATGTTGCTACTACGTTATTTTTTTTAATTTTTTTTGTGAATTAGATATTTCTTTCGAATGGAAGTTATTCTTCAAATCTTAAGTTCAGCATTGATTTTAAATATAATAATCTATTGCCTCAGTTACTATTACCTTATTACATGTACATATTATGAGTCCTAACGCGTCACCAAGACCGCTTCGTCTTCCATCATTCGTTGCTTCAATTTGGAACAATCCATGTAGGACATTTTGAGGAGATGATATCTCACAAGAAAAGATGTCAAGTGATTGCTCGAACAATCCTGTTCTGACGAATCATTTTTGTATTGTATTGGAAATATCGATGAGTTTGTTATTCCGCACAATGGAAGTCAACCAAGGTCTCATTTCTACTCTCTCAAACAAAATTAAAGTTGCTTGAAGAATTAGATTATTTAAATCTTCTTTTGTGAAAGTTGGAGATTGTTCTCCTCTCATGAATTTTTTTTACATCTTTTAATTTTTTCCAACTTCGCCTTTGATAGGGACAGATGAAATTTCTCACACTAGTGAAATACATCTTAGATCTGTTTTATTAGTGAATTGAAAGAACTATTTTTTTGCTTGCTATAGGATATAATATTGATAGACGAGGCTCCAGGCTACAGAACATTAAAGTCACTGATGGACGATGATGGCAAAGCTTTTCCAGAAGACCTTGACACTGATTGCGAAAATGACATTGTTGTTTTACCATTTTCCAGTGGGACAACTGGATTACCTAAGGCAGTCATGCTGAATCATAGAAGTATAGTAACAAATCTCCAT
Organism: Mytilisepta virgata; assembly: GCA_028015205.1. Taxonomy (NCBI): domain Eukaryota; kingdom Metazoa; phylum Mollusca; class Bivalvia; order Mytilida; family Mytilidae; genus Mytilisepta; species Mytilisepta virgata. The sequence continues at coordinate 47,487,051 of CM051521.1, read as the reverse complement.
CAGATGAGGTCTGTTTTTAGTTTAGTTTTCAGATGTTGCAGTATTACTTCAAATATTTAAAGATACAAGCATAAAAATCACATATTTTAGCTTTATCAGTCATTCCAATAACTAGACACTTTTGAAAGCCGGCAGTTATTAATTATCAAGTAGAGTTAAAATTCTAAATCGGTCTTAACAATATTGCTAAAATGGTTATGTTACGAAGCAGTTTGCTTGAGAGAACTGAAACATGTCTTTGAAGGCAATTATAGCCACGACGGAGAAAAAACTACGTCTAGGTCTTGTTAGGACTTCCAAATATATAAGCTAACTGATTGAGGCCATAAATTCTTATATTAGCAAATCAATAAATCATTTTATGTTTTACTGAATTTAGCGGAAAAGTTAAAATATAAATGAACAGAAAAAGAAATTGCCCGTATAAAACAAATAAGTTAAGTAATAATATACAATTATTGAACAGTGTTGAGGGGTATAGCATAAAATTGGTATATTTCAAAACAGCTGTTCAATAACTGTTTTATTATACCGAAATTTCCATTCAAATTTATCCGAAATGTCGAAAAACCTGTGTTTACTTACAGTAATTGACAAAATCGAAATCATTAACATGTTATTGACACGCCCATTATCATGACGTTACATCCAAAACACGCCTACTACCGTGACGTTGTCTAATAAAATTTGTCTGCGAAAATAACTATTGCTCGGGGTAATAGTTTTTTTTTTACTTCCAACTCGAAAAGCGATGGAACAGTTACTTTACTGAATAAAGTTTTACATAGTAAAAACTTACTGAGGTATAATAATGTGTTCTATTTCTGAAGACAGTGACCAAAAAATTTATTTTACCGTTTTACCTTTCTAATTAACTCATTGGATTGAAAACATTCAGGTGCTTTGTTATTATTGTTCTGTAAACATTCTGTTCACTTATTCATAAAGAATAAAGCAGAAATGTCGTTACATTTCATGTACCTACACCGATATGTAACTACCACCGGACTGACTTTGTTGAACTTCCTGACGGATGCCGTCACGGATGATACTGAGCACAAGGGTCACACCTGGTTTTTATAGGAATTCGTGTTGTTTATTATGTTATCGTTTTCAGTATTTATTTGTTGTGCTTGTGGTTGTTCATTTGTCTTCCCGGGTTTGTCTGTCTAATGGATTGCGTTTTCTGGTTTCCTCCTTAGGTATATTTGTCCTTTTTCCTTTTTAGTGCGTAAAAAAAGAATATTTACAAAGGACAAAAATAAGGTAACTTTTTGTACACTATTTAGACAATTTCTTTGTTTTCCAGGTTCATGCTGGATTCGACAGCAGACGACACATTCGTGTCAGTGTTACCTTTCTTTCATGCCTCCGGAATGATTGTCATCACTTATTACTCGTTTCAAGGCGGAAACAAGATGGTTACATTACCAAAATTTGACCCTGGGCTATTTTTAAAAACCATACAAGACCATAAGGTAATGTTTGGAAGTTTCTTTCTCATATTGTCTGCAAAGGGTATGATTATGTCGTAAATTGAGAAGAGTTGGTAATTTAGATCCAAGTAAGATTGTCTTTGCATCTGAAGTTTTCAACATACAATCCATATGTTAGTAACTGCTTATTAAGCCTATAATCCTATGAACTTGAAAATGTATGATACAAAAAATTACATCTGCATATTTAGACGGACCACACAATCTCACCGTATGTCCAATTTTAAATGCAACTCATTTTTCTAGAATATCTTATTTAAAATATTTGAAAAAAAACCTGTTCCAATTCAGGTGCCTCAAATTCCGGAGCACATTAAACGTTACGTAGCAATTAATATCAAAACAAAAAAGTGACGTTGTTGGACAAGTTCGTTTCCATAGTGGACCATCTTCACTTTTATAAATTAATTTACTATTATTTGAAATACGCAGAATTTTAGTAATGCCTCAATTTTTTAAACACAGTTGCCTTATTGCCAATATTCATGGTGACAATCGGCCCAAGTTTATAACGTTTGCCTGTCAGTTATTTTACAATATGCCAGAGACCCTAATATATCAATAGACGGGGCAGTAACACAAACGTACTACATATAAAGCATAGTTTTAAGAATAACGAATGAAATATGGTTTATTATCACAGAATCGTCTGTCGGAAAGTTATCTCACTATTTCTCTTATACATGTACTTCAAATGTGAAAGATTTTTTTTGGGGTCTAATAACTGAATGTTTAAAAATTCATTTCATTATTCATATAAGCTCGTGTTGTATTTTTAACTGTTGGAAGAAAATATGTTGAATTTGCTTGGCTTAATTCATAATTGATCTTCCTCTTATTATTCAGTTTTCCTTTAAAATGTTATACTGGGATAAATATAATTTGATTAGTTCTTTAGATTGAGAAGAAACATACGGTAATCTTCAGTTTAACTGAGGTAACAAAGTACCTTGTGTGTGTATGTATTTTGACATCAAAGATGATAAAAGATATATTTACTCTCCTTGGTCTAGGTATCCTTCCTTCATTTAGTACCACCTATGGCAATTTTTCTTGCTAAACATACTATGGTTGAGGATTATAATCTGTCCTCTGTAAGAACAGCAATATGTGGAGCAGCCCCTATGGGAGATGCTGTTACCGAAGAGTTTATGGATAGAATAAACGTATCACTTATTCAAGGTAAAATTCAGAAATGACTGGTGCATCAAATTTGGTATTAAAGAATTTACTCAACTTGATTTTACCTCCAGAAAGATGTCATGTAAAATTGTGTTATATTTCCCATTTTGTAAATTATAAATTTCAAAATATATCTGTTATAGATATTTTTAAATTTATAATTTACAAATTGGGAAATATAAAGGAAATGTATCAATGCAATGATTTTCAAATATAGTAGTTGGTTTTAAACTAAGATCAAAATAATTATTCTTTCGTTTTTATAATATTCTCCATTGTAGTATTACACCCCTGTGAACTTTAAATTAAAATTTAATATGCAACTTAATAACAGACATTGATATTCCTCTCTCTAGGCTATGGGCTAACAGAATGTGGACCAGTTGATATGTGTGACAGAGGACGTCCGACAATTGGAACAGTAGGAAAACTTGTTCCGAATTCTTTTTGTAAAGTATGAAAGAATTGATTTTAAGCTTAAGTAAATACGATACAGTAAGGTTCTACCGTTGACATTTTCATAAAATTTGGAAATAAGTGTCTGTTGGCTATGTACTTTAGAAATATCAAAAGAAAAAAGTAGCTTCATAATATAACATTTGAGTAATAAGTTGCGTTGAATTTAATGAATTTTGATGCGAAACTGCACTCTTTAGCATTTTCGAGTCGTTCACAAAGCCTTGTATAACTTTGCAAGGAAATGACATTTTTTTTCTCGCAGTTTTTTGTAAAAGGTTCCTCTTTGTATGGGCAAATTTATGAGCTATACATGAATTGAAGTGTGGGTTATCCCAACATTTTCGAACACTATGTAAATAATTACGAATTTCAGCAACTTTGAATGAGTATTGGAAAAAACTCACCTTTGGATTATTCTTCTAATTTTACTATAATTATATTGAAGTAATGGGCATTTATTTGCAAAAGAAAAAAGTGGTGGTCCATGTGCTCATTACTGAGATATTTAAGAAAATCTTAAAATTTTAGGATATTATAAGGACTTTTCTTGAGAGATAATACGACGTCACAACGGGCAACTCTTGGCGACGTCATTACCCCTTTCCCCCCGCTACTGTATTGCGTAAAGAGGCTGTTTCGACTAGCGACCATTTAGACCATCAAGCTACCACATTAAACTATTCGGATTTTATTCTTAAAACTGTCATTATATATGTTGAAAGGTTAATAAGTTTTAATATCGGAAATGAACACATCGTATGCTTTAATCTAACAAATCTGCTTGACTGGTACGGGTGTCCTGAAAGGAATTATGTACATGATTCCCACTATTTTTTATTTTTTTTATTTTGGTATTGGAAAGAAACTTGGATTGGGAATAAACTGGCTGTAGTTATGACCACCTATTCAAATATTAAGTCACATTTGCGTCTAACTGACATGACTGAAAGTGAATATTTCAGTTTCTCAATCCAGTCTTGGTCAAATTCAGTTTGGTGGTGAGCTATCTTTTCATCTTCATCATAAGTCAAAGTTTATAGAGGCCTATAAAAGTATATGAAAAGAAATCCTGTCTATATATAAATAGGATAATTCGATGTGTTCGATTGCGTTAAATGGAAAAGCATGAGAATATTCGAGGTAGGATGAGAGTATATTTGCGAACAAGGTATCATTATTGGATTTCAGTTTCATTTTTGCATTTCCCTTTTTAAAGATATGTAAAATTCTAATTTGTTTTGCCTGTTATTTTATTAACTTAAATATAAATTACGTATGGTTCTGGGTTCTAAACAAGTAAAAATCAACATTTTCTTGAATATAGATTGTTGATCCTGAAACTGGTAAAACTGTTGAGAAGATCCCAGGGGAACTTTGCTTTAAAGGACCACATATGATGAAAGGATATTTGAAAAACCCTAAATCTACGAGTGATACAATTAAAGACGGGTGGTTACATACTGGTAAGAAATTATGTAAATATTTATGTCTCGTTCACAGGTTTTTTTTGTATTTCGGTTCAAAAAATATATTTAGTTCAATGTAAAGCAAAGCAATCATTTCAATTAGTTACGAGACAATATGATGTATATAATTTTTTTAAATGCTGTAGACATCAGTTCAACTAAAATGATTTTTTCGAATGCGTATTTTTGCTTTAGTATACAATATAATTGTACAAACACAATGCAAGTCGCTCTCATCAAAATGGAGAACAGTACCGGGAGAGAAACCCAAAAGAATAATTCAAAAAGACAGACAAAGGACTCCGGAAGGGTAAGCCTTTACTGCTCAATATAAGGGACTTGTCTTTTCTTGTGTTCCAACAGAGTTTATATGGTAGGGTTGAAAATTACCAAAAGGACATACAATGTCGAACATTGTTTGTAATTTCAGTGTACTACAAAAAACATTACAAAATTAAATTTATGACCTAAGAAAAACACCCAATCATATATTAGTCAATTTAAAATGAAATAGTTTTGATATATTCTCAACTTTGTTAATGGACAGGTATGTGTTTTAGGTGACATTGGTTATATCAGAGAGGATGGAAACTTTGTTATAAGCGATCGAGTAAAAGAATTAATCAAATATAAAGGTTTTCAGGTAAGCAATACTTGCAGGCGTTTTTGAATGCACTGTAAAAACAAAATTTGCAACAACAAAACAACAAAAGACGCTTTTAAAAAAACATTTTAGAAGCACATACAGGCCTTTTAGAAACACACACCGTTTTAAAATAAACACTTCCTTTGTTTTAATCTGTCATTTATGAAAATATTTATTATTTAATGCTAAAACACTCAAGTGCCTTACAAAAAATCCCATGGATGTTTTTCTGACAAGACACACTTTACAGTAGTAATGAAATTTTATGAACTGATGGTTGCATTTAAAATTTTAAATCAGTTGAAATTAAATTGTATTGAGAAAGAAATTTTAATATTTATTCACTTTGATTCATACCTTTATTAACAAACATTTGTTTAGTAACCACCAGCGTGTAATATTTGTTGGTATGTATAAATAAAAGTTTATTAAAAAGCTATATTTAAAGTTTAATTCCTGTTATAGATTGCTCCTGCAGAATTAGAAAACGTTTTACTAAAACACCCAGATGTACAGGATGCTGCTATAATTGGGGTTCCGGACAAAAGAGCGGGAGAGGTTCCGAGGGCATACATTGTTAAGAAAGCAAACTGTCAAGTAACTGATCAACACATTTTCAAATTCGTCAAAGGTTAGTGTTCTATTTGAAGCCACAGTACATGGGGAATGGATTTAGTGTGTTTTATACTCCCTTTTCACTGCAACGCCCCACATCCTTCATTTTCAAATGTTTATTTTGCATCATTTTATGAGAGAAGTAAAATCAAGTGTCAAAATTTTGTCGACAGACACAGTATAAGCACAGGGGCTCGATACAATTGACACAGTATGTCATCTGTGACTGATCCGGCCCCGATCTATAATACCATAACGAAAGGGAGGAATAAATTCCGAGAGCGCCAAATTTCAAATCATCAGAATTTTTCTTCTGCTCTCAATCCAGTCTGCTTTTTTGCTTATTTCTGCAGTAAAATGATTATATTTTAACAAAATGCCTACCTTTTAGCTCTAATTTCCCACCAATCGGTTGTATTGCCTCATTTTAGTCCCATTTTTGATGAAATCATAACTTCACTGTCCGGGAGTGACCCACATTTGTATAATTACCGCCAAATTTGACATATCCATTCCGGAGAAAATTTGGAACTAACTTTTTTTATCGGAATACCTTTGGGGTAAAGTATGTGAGGATAGGAAAACTCTGGTAAGTTCCAAATTATCTCCGAAATAAGCAAAAAAGCAGATTGGATGGAGAACAAAAAAAATTGTGATGATTTGAAATTTGGCGCTCTCTGAATTGATTCCTCCCTTTTGTTATGGTATTATAGATCGGGGCCGGATCAGTCACAGATGACATACTGTGTCAATTGTAACGAGCCCCTGTGGTATAAGAGATCATTAGATTTTTAGGGTGGAAAGGGGGGGTTGGCTATGATCAAATGTTTGATCATGTCCAATTTTTTCGTCGAAAATTTAATCCTGGAATATTTTTTTTCGGCCGCTATTGCGTTATAAATTTTTGTTTTCATTTAAACCCAAAAAATTCCTGATTGACACATGTTCTGCATATTTTTTTCTTTTTGACACCTAAAGTGATCCTGTCTTATAATTTTGCCAAAATTCTAGTCCTGCCTTTTTATTCCAAATTTGATCCTAGCTTCCCCCCCCCCAAAAAAAAATAAATAAATAAAAAAATTTGCTCCCTAAGAGAGAAGGTTTGCTAATATCGCTCAACTTCCTGTTGAATCCCATCCAGCCGTTTACATACGACTATGGGCCGGAGGTCGAAAGATCGAAATGTTTCGAATGCAATGAAAAGTCGGTAACGTTCAAATGAATTTATCTGCTATTTTTTCTTTGTGCCAATTTACAAATTTAAATTAACAAACCACAGAAAATATTATAAAGAAAAGTTATCTTATTGTATTTATACCGACTTCCGTCCCAGCTAATAGATTGTGGAGCTACTTAAGATGGAAACGAACATATTTCAGAGATATGGGAATCATGGAGTTTCAAACACTTTGACATTTGATTTATACTAAAATATTGTCATATTGCATTTACTTCTTTCATAAATTGATCCAAACGAAACAAATTTGACAATGAAGGTCTTTGGGTGTTGCAGAGAAAAAGAGGGGGCATAGGAAAAAATGGGGTACAACCTACTATATCAATTCCCCCGGTGCCTGTGTATAAAACTACCAGTCTCTCAAAATTCTGTTATAGGTTACATAATTTCAAATTATTTAGGTAGGAAGATTTGTCAGAATATGTTAAAAAATAAATTATAAGTAAATATCAAGAGGAAAATTAGACTGAGATGAAACAATTTATCATTGCCATGATTGTATTGTGAAGTTTTCCTTTCACAATGATAAATTATCTTATTTCTTACACTCTACGATCGAGGGGAACGGTAATATATTATTCATTCGATTATGACAGAATGCCATGCAGAGCATTTCTTCTAATAAAACACCACCTTCACAGATGGAAAATTCTGCATATATTTTTTTTCATTATGTATAGCTCTTTATTACAGAAAATGTTGCAGAGTATAAATGGTTGAGGGGAGGAGTAGAATTCATGGATGCAATTCCAAAAACTCCTAGTGGAAAAATACTGAAGAGAACATTAAAGGAGGATTTTCTGAAATCCCTATGATTATTATTTGAAAGAATTTAAGGACGCATTACGTAAACCAATGATCTGTTAGCCTTATTTACAACACTTATACATAAAAGACCTTTTATTATATGTTATATATTAAAAATTAACAATCCAATGATACTAATATTAGATATAGTTTAATCTAAATTAACATGACAGCAACGTTTTATTCGATTGTCCAAGCAAGCCATTATACGCACAGTTAATATATTTTGTCGGTTCAATGTCTGTGCCGACGTATATCATTTGATACGTACATATTATCAGGTTTTCTGCAAACGTATATCGTAAAATATCAGCCGCGAGACCCAATGTGAAGCTTTTTCGGCGAATGAGCGTAGCGAACGAGCTAAAAAGCTTCATATTGTGTCGAGCGGCTTATGTTTTACAATATTTGTTTGAAGAAAACTTGATGAAAAATTTATCGTATTGTTAACTAGCAATCTTAATGGAATTTCTTACTTTTCAATGGCCATCTGCTTATAGCCGGATGTTTTCCTGATATATTCGGGTCAACGTTGGGTCAAACATTATGACGTCGCTGATATATTCGGGTCAGCTCATATTAGGGTCGGGTCAACTCTTTACGACGTCGCAGTGCCGAAATACGGGAAATTGTGAAGGCTTTTGCAGGTCGATATAGGTATTGGGAAATACGATAAATATATTTATGGGAAAGATTTACATTAGAACATTTGATACATGTATTTATGGAAAAGATTTACATTAAAGCAGTTAAACATATTCGTGGTATTCCAAGTTACTTTTATGTCGTTCGACAAAAATTCGAAATCTTTATCAAAATATGAAACACTTAATTGGTGGAAATATCATTCTGGACATTGGCGTAGATACTCAAAATCTAACAAGCGCACAAATTACACCAGCCTACTCAACACTCATATCTAGACACATTTCAACATCGTTTTTGTTTCAATTGATTACGAAACGTTTTGCCAAGCCCTTTGTCACTAGATTATGAAACGTCTGCCTAAAGACATCTCTCCATATATTGTTTCTGAACTGAAACCCTTGATTATAAGAACACACGCTGGCAGTAGATTCTAAATTTATATGGAGGGGCACAGTTTCTATGCTCCGTTGCTTGTATTTCTATACTAGTCCAAACCTGATAATTCAATACAAAAATTTGAAATTTTGTGGAAACTTAAAGGTATCTCCCTTGTGCATAGCTCTGTCCTAAGATGGTTTTAACTTCACCGTTTTGGTAATTTGGCATTGTTGAATTTGCTCTTCAATGTTTTGGAATATTAGTTTGGAGTTTCACGTTTTAGGTAAATGATCGATGAAATGTCCGCATCTTGCGCATCAAAATTGGCATCCTCTCAAGTCAGGGTTTTGTATTCACGTTCGTTCCTACAAACCCCTGACAACACTCATCCATATTTAGCGGGTCGAACATATTGCCGCTTGGTGTGTGACCTAGAAAATTCTACCCACGACGCAAATGGATTCTCTCTTGGCCTTGAGAAGTAATCAATCAAAATCGTTCACTTCACAGAATAATAAAACCCAAATATGTACATTTCAACAGCTTATTGGTCATCAAACATGCAAATTGAAAAACGTTTTCGACTGAATGTTTGGTTTAACTGCTTTTGGCTATTTCTCCTGATGATACAGTTAATTCAACTCAACAGCGGAGGACGGATAAAAAGTTGAGTTTTAACACTGTTGAGTAAATTTTGACGTATATAAATATTTAGGATTACCCTGTATCTGTCACCGTATGATAAAATGTATTAAAACCAATAAGATTATTGTCAAATTAATGCCAAAGAGGTATGAAACTTCCATCGTCACACACTTGTCGGTTCCAAGGACAGGAATTTAACAAATGAATCTTCATTTCAATTCCATGATATACAATATCACAAAGGATTTATTTACCGAATGCCAACCTTCTGTTTCACTTTCCTTGCGAATATTTTCGCTACTATAACAGTTTCATGTAACCTAATCAGCCTCGAAAAGGCAATAATTAATCAAAGAAAACAATGTATACAGTAACAGTATTTTATAGATGAAGATATTTTTGAGATATTAGGCATGTTCTATTTTCTTCAAACATGTTTTTTGTGTTTAAAAACCGATAACCTGGTTTAGCTTTAACCTTAAACAAGTTCCAGACAACAAAAACGGGAAGGTAAACAAGACCAATGATGTCTAAGGAACGAGTTCTGTCAAAGGGCAGTTGCTTGAAATTGCTCAAACGTGATATCGTTCGCGGTAAAATGTTTCTTCAACTCAACCAAACAATCTATCGGTTGAGAATTAATTTCCAAAAATGATAAACAATCCTGGTTAATGTCTGAAGAAAATAAAACACGACTATTGATGAGGCGCCGAATTTTAACAATCCTTTTGGGGTAAATTATGAAAGCATTTGATCGATTTCTTGGCCTGTTTTGTTTGTAATTTGTTGATTGGTCTTGCAACTATATGTATGTGCTCAAGCCGAGGCCTCTTAAAATTCGGTCAGATGCGAGATTTTTCTCCGTATTGATGGTCTTACTGCAACTCTAAAATAAAGAACACCAATAAAAGTCTTGTTCTTTGGCTTATAGTTATTATCATGTATGTATGTGAATTTTAGGTAAAGAATTTATTTACCATCATGTATCTCGAATTTTCTGTGCTATAGTACTATCTTTATTTCACTGAGTATACGATTTAGCACATTGATAATAAAGGTTTATGGTAATTTTTAGTAGAAGTACGAGTAATATAAGGAAAAAACTCATATCCCAATGTCGGGCCCCTGTGTTCACCATAATATATGTACTTTCTATTCCACATTAATACAGCAGATGATATCATGATAAGATACTGTTTACCTATTTGTGTTTGTAGTATATTTTTGTTGACTTACTGTTTCAGGAAAAAAAAACTAACAATTTTAATTATAAGCTATCTGTTTATTTCAAAAGGTCAAGACTGTAGCGTTGGGTAATTGTATAAAAAAATGACCAAAAATTAAATAACAATGAAATGAAAAACATCCGACTAACTGCGACGGCAAATGATATGTTTATAGTTTTAAAAGCACAAATAGGGAACATTTACGGTTAAAATTTTAATTTGAACATTTGCCCTCGTGATCCTGATAGTCGAACGTTGATATGGTGGAGATTTTTTACTTTCACTTTTTGTTGTTCTTATTATTTTTTTCCCTGTTTAACTTTAGCGCGATCCTTTGTCATTTGTTTATACTAACTGTTTCACAATATTTTTAATTTCTATTGTTTCTTTCAATTCTATTTATAATCGGCCCAGAGGAATTGTACTTCCTGTTTACGTTTGAATTGAAGGTAAGCTTTTCTATTTCTATAACACGTCTGACGTAACCTTTTTTGATTGTCAAAATATTCAATAGTATTTCTACATGTATATAGTACAATTGACGTGCAATCTAGCACTTTTTATTTTTATATTTACTTTCACTTTGTAATACACAAAGGAGAGATAAACGGGGGAGGGGGTTTAACGACTTGGCTCGAATGTCACAACTAATACTTAACGAAACCTCAATGTAGATAGCAAACACGAAGAGGGTGCATTTTTGTCTCGCCTGCGACGAAAAGTCGCAATGGCGAGATATAGGTATTACTTTCCGGTGGCGGCGGACGACGACGAATGCGTAAACTTTTTACAAACTTTAATAACTTTGCACACATAATACCTACAATTAAGATTTTGGTCCACTGATACCTAATCCTATAAAGTTTGCCGCAGTATACTTGTCTTGTGACCCTGACCTGGTTTTCATGACTTCAAAAACATAAATGTAAAATCTATACGTTCAAGTTTTGTGGTTAAATCCATTTCACAGAAACTGTAATACCTAGGCCAACCATATTTGGTCTATAGGTAGTTCTTAGTGGGTACATCATAGTGCCAGTCTGACACCTGGTTTGGGACCTTAATTGACCTCAATTTCATGCTTCAGTAACTTTGTCACAATTTCGTGGTTAAGTCCATTTCTCAGCAACTATAGCACCGAGACCCACCATATTTGTTCAATAGATAGTTCTTGATGGGTACATGTCAGTCTGACACCTGCCTTTTGACCTTGACTTCAATTTCATGGTTGAGTAACCTGCGTCATATTTTCGTGATTAAGTCCATTTCTTAGCAACTGTAATACCTAAGCCCACCATATCTCAATAGATAGATCTTAGTAGGCACATGCCAGTCTGACACCTATCTGTGGACCTTGACCTCAATTTCATGCTTAAATGACTTGTGTTACAATTTTGGGATTAAGTCAATTTCTCAGAACTGTAACACCCGGACCCAACGTATTTGGTCTATACTTAGTTTTTAGTCGGTACATGCCAGTCTGACACCTGTCTCTAGACCATTTATCAGCAACTGTAATATCTAGACCCACCATATTTGGTCTGTAGATAGTTCTTAGTGTATATATGCCAGTCTAACACTTGTCAGCTGGACTTGACCTGAATTTCATGCTTGAGTGACTTAATATACATTTTCATGATTTAGTCTATTTCTCAGCAACGGTACTAGCTAGATCCACAGTATTTTGTTGATAGAAGTTCTTAGTGGGTATATATCACTTTAACATATTACACCTTACTTTTGACCTCTATTTCATGCTTGAGAGACTTGTTTCACGTTTTGGGATAATGTCCGTTTCTCAGCAACTGCAATACATAGACCAACCATATCTGATATAGATAGTCCTTGGTGGGTAAATGACTGTTTGAGACCTGCATCCGAATTTTACACTTGAGTCACATTTGTATGACTAAGTCCATTTCTCTGTAGCTATGATACCTATATCCACTGTATTTGGTCTGTAGAAACTTTTTGGCAAGTAGGCGTCATTGCGACACCTAACATTGACCACAATTTTAGGCTTGAGTGACTGTCATCGCATCATTTTTACAAATATGTCCATTTCTCAACAAATCGACAGGTAACCCAACGCCTGGTAAATTTTCAATACGATAGAATCCCTAAAGTGGATACCTCGGGTATGCAGGGGTGTTACGATAAAAAAAAACAACACTTTAGGGATTGCTGCAGTAATTTAATGAGATCGACATGTTTCGGTTTACTCTCCTACCTACTTTCATTTTCTATTTATACTCACCATGGTAACATTGTAACATAATTTATACCTTCCCGATTTTGTACTTCAGCGCGATTTTCTGTATTGTTTTTATCCTGATTACGGTGCCCTAGGCACCGAAACCTGTCGATATCATTAAATAACTGCAGCAATCCCTAAAGTGTTGTTGTTATAATTGCTTTCACATTAAATGTTATAAATGTGCGTAGATCCACCATTTTTGGTCTATAGATAGTTTTTGATGGCTAGATACCAGTCTGAAACCTGTCAGCTGACCTTGTACACAGTTTTAGGCTTGAATGACATGCATGAAATTTTTCAGACAAATGTTGCACGACATATTTTTCTTTGACTTATAATGTATGGTATCATATAATCTTTATTCTGTGTCCATGTGCGTACTCAGGCGAGACATTTATTGTGTCCACTCTTGTTAAAAAATGCAATGGATTTGCGGCCATTATCCATTGACACGTTACAGAATAAATTATCAGTTGACCGACACGAATTTTTGTCTCACAAATGAGACTAGATTAGATGTCTTCACTTAGATTTCACGTCTTATTGAAATTAACACTCAATAGGTTTTTACCCATTTGCATTGTTGCAGGTGCGTTAAAGAAACAGAAATGCTTATGCCTGTCTACCCCTCCGGAAAACCTAATTTGACTTCTTATTTTTTATGTTAATTCACGTTGCCTTTTTTAGTATTTGTGCTGTCTTGTTATGATTCGCATTAGTTTGTTTTGTTTTTTTTTTTTTATCCCTTTGCTTATATCTTCAACTAAATAGTATTTATTCTCAATATTATTGTTTTCATACATATATGTACCTTGTCTTTGTATTTTGATCATTTGGACTTACCCTACTATCTAATCATTTGAACTTATCCTACCATCTAATCATCTGGACATACCCTACCATCTAATCATATGGACTTACCCTACAAATTATTGTTTTGGTATGTGTGCTTCACATTAATGAATCCTATCGTTGATTTGCGTTATCTTTGAAAATAAGCAGATGCGAACACCAAGGAGGATGGTGGTACTCATCTTTATCATCGGTTTATTGCTGCAAAGAATCATTACACCAAAATCATAATGATACTGCAATACAAGTATTATGATACCCGCCAAACATATCTTTGATTTTTTTCCCCAAATATAAGAATATTTAGAGTAAACAACCCCGGGATACGAACACTTCAATTTGAGGCAAAATAAAAAAATAAAAAGTTGTAAAGTGACTATCAAAATTCCAGGTACACCAGAACGATGACCTCCGATAAGTATATGCTTGTTGCTGCTTTGGATTTTGGAACAACCTACTCCGGATATGCTTTCTCACTTAGACATTCATACGAGAAAGATCCCCTTAAAATTCACTCGAATCAGGCTTGGAATGCAGGAGGTCGACAGCTTATGTCATTGAAAACGCCAACCTGCTTACTGTTAGATAATGAGAAGAAACTTCTGTCGTTTGGGTACGAAGCAGAGAACGAGTATGCAAACATAGCTATGGATGGAGATCAAAATAAGCACTACTACTTTTACAGATTTAAAATGAAGTTACACAATAATAAGGTAAATAAGTGGGCCAGTTCTTGGTTATGATGTTGCACTTACAGTGAGATGGTCCAAGACCACAATTAATTCATCGTGCATTTTTTATATTAAAATAATGAATTAAAAAATGGCACCAGCTCAAACTTAAAAATCTTTCTCGTGTGCAAAGTGTACTTACTTCCTGTCATAATTTCAATTTTTTTTTTTTAAATCATCAGCACTAACTTAAAATATTAATAAAAATAGCTCCTAGGGTAGCAGAATTCTTGCAGACAGCAGACGACAACCTTATTATCGAGACGTTTCCATCTCACCAAATCACCACTTTTATTTATGACAGCTCATTCAAACTTTTTAAAACAACAATTTTGAACATTATAATGTAAATTTAGGATAAAAAAACATTTTTAAATGCATTTATAAGGTGCAAAAAATACATATGGAAGAAATACAATAAATTCATAGAGGGGATTATATTTATACAATGAAAATTGCGCATTAATTGTAGTGCAAGATTTTTCTCTATGTCTGAGGTGTCATTGCGACTTTAAGATGAAGAACAACAATATAAGCATTTTTCCTTTGATTAAAATTTTCTAACGTGCATTTTGTTTTATCAATTTAATAGTATATTTTTTTAAATTTTATTTGCATACAATATACAGGTTACACAATCCAGTCTCGTTTTTAAAACAGGGTCTTTGTGTAAAGCGCCTTCTTCAATTAACATTTAACAAACACAGTAATAGATCATAATTACATTTCCTCTGAAATTTAGAGCTTCTCGAAGACATTATTATTTACTTTACTTTTTTAAAGCGATTCTGTCACCTACTTGCACCTACTTACAGGCATGGGACGAATTACATTGCAATGTAATGCATTACATTACAATTACTTTGACAAAACCATGCATTATATTACAATTACCATTACATGAATTTATCAAAGTAATGCATTACATTACAATTACTTTTGCAAAGTAATGCATTGAATTACACATTACATTTGTAAATTTATTATCAAGTGAAAAGTCACAAAAGCATATTCAGTAACTGTTCCATGCATTGAATATAAGTATATATGTAAAAAGTCTATTCAATATGACTATTGCATTTCAGTATCATTAGGGTTTCAAATCTGTCATTATTCTGTCTTTGGTTTTAAGGTATCAATGTATACATCTCTGTGTTTTCTCTAAAAAGAAATTACAGAGATGTAGTTTAATACATATTTTAACTTAATTTCAATCAAAATATTTACTTATCTTTCCTAATTATGTAATAAACATAGAGCTTAATTTATGACAAATGGAGAAAAGATTCAACAAACAAATTAGTGTTTTATGACAATGTTCAATTATCTGTTATTTAATCAAGACGAGATATTCATTCATCTTTTGACAACAATGGAAAACTTTTACAGTATAGCTTTTCATATATAATTTTTATGTATGCAGGAAAATGCAGGAAATAGAATGAAATAAAAAGACATTAAAAAAGATAACTCAGTCTGTCTGATATACAGTGTTGTGTTATTCTTTTAAAATTGTAATTTGGACATTCTAGTATTTATAGAAATGTTATTTTTATTTTTTATTTATATATTTGTGAAATATTTCTTACATATTAATACAATATCTTAATTATTGAAAATCTTACCTTAAGATGAGTTACAAAATTTGATGTTATCTTTAGACTACCAGATATTACAGAAAAGCAATGTTTGCATTTTGCCTTGAACTTTGTATTCCTGTCATCAATATTTCCAGGAAAGTCAAAATGATCTAGAGAGTTCGACATGTCTCTTCAAAATAACAAATTCTACTGCAAAGTGTTAACTTTTCACTAAAGTAGATTAATTTTTTTTTCAAGTTCTACCTGGGGCAAGGATTAAACTCCAAATTCCCTCTAGTGATTTACATGTAGGTAAAGTGTGAAAAATAATGGTAAATAGAAAATCAATATTTAAGGGGGCAGGCCTGGGTTAGGCCAAAATTTTGCACTCGTTTAATTTTTTTCATATTTTCGTCATGCATTATATATGTCTCAATACACCACCTGAGAAAATTTTGTCGAAATTCAACCACGCGTTTCCTTCACAGGGGTCATTGAAAATGGGCATTTAAGGGGTACCCTTCATTCTATGAGATGACACAAGTTAATGAATATTACTACCTCTCATAGGACATATGTTTGATAAAAAATAATTATAATTGTTGAACTGAAGAACAGGGATATAATATTAACCAAAAATGAAATATGATGGTTAAATTCATTCTTTATGTGCAAATTCAAAGGTAAAAAGTACCAGACATGTTAGGAATTTCGTTCATTTTCAGTTGCCTTATTAAATATTCAAACACTGCTGTAAAACAATTCTGTCGTTTAATTCTTACAAAAAACTGTTAAAACAAATATCATATATGTGTGTGTTATATGACAAAAAATTATGAAATTTTGACCACAAGTTTTCACAAAATACTCGATCAATTTTGATATTAAGACATTGAAAAAAATAAAGATTTTCCCATAATACTATTTGAAGCTGCATTATCATTCATTATATGTAGTTTATATATGCTATATAACAAATCATGGTTACTAGTATATGATTTAAGGCAGAAAATATCTCTAAAATATTCGATTCATCAATTAAATGCTATTTAAAATAATCCTGAATATGTCAGAAGTGTGACATTTTATGTGTGATGGACTATTGCTGTTACAGTATAAGACTAACAGGATAATATGATATAAGCAACCACCAACTGAGACGAGGACGAGATAAGTACAAACTACAAACACACACTTCTCGGGGGGGGGGGGGGGGGGGGGGGCTAATTCTAGATTATATATTACGAATTTCTGGCCGGGACGAGTAGAAAATTCTAGTAAGGATTTATGAAATTGTTGCAAATATTGACTCAGCATTTTCTTCATTTCGAGCGGCTTTTTCATCATCGTAATATGCATTTCATAATTGCCACTGGATGTTAAACAATAATTCATCAATATATCAGATCCTACGTAATTATCGATTTTGCACATATTTCGAAAAAGTTTTAGATTCTTTACGGAGATGCCCCTTACCGAACCTCTTCACTTCGTCTAATGCGAGGAAATTTGGTACGTCATAGTAATGCCACGTCATTCCTATTGTTTGACGTCAAGAAAAAAAAACATCAATAGGAGTTATCTCCCTTATCCCAGGCCTACCCCCTTAAATGATAATGTTCTGAGTTAATCAAGAAATCTTGAATTCTATTTTAGTTAAATCTCCAACAATCTGTTAAAGCTATATAGTAAACAAAAAAAGTAATGCCATGTAATGCAATGTAATGCATGAAATTACACAGATTTTTGCTAAAGTAATGCATTACATTACTATTACATGTAATGCTAAAAATCCTGCATTACACATTACATGCAATTACTTGGGAAAATATAATGCATTACCATGCATTACAATTACACATTTGCATTACCCCATGCCTGCCTACTTACACCTTACAATTTTCCATATTATATTATTGAATAGTAAGAAATTCAAATATGGTCTTGTTTAAGCATATCACAAGTGACATGGTGCTGGAAGATATTACTGGGAGAGCATTACCAGCCATTGATGTGTTTTCTATGTCAATCCGAGCTCTGAAGGATCATCTTTTGAAGGAACTAGACAAACAGGGAACGGGATTAACCGTGGATGAAATAAAATGGGTATTGACAGTTCCTGCTATATGGTCTGATTCTGCAAAACAGTTCATGCGAGCTAGCGCAGAAAAGGTATCTGAATTTAAAATCGATTAATATAAAAAGATCTTTTTAGCAGATTGGGGAAAAATTGTTTGCTCAGCAATTATTTAAAAAAGACGGAATTACACTAAATCTATTTTCAATATTCGTCAGGTTTTTGGCAATTTTTTAATTTGATTATGTGATGCATCATTGTGGCTTAATGTTTCGGTCTCTGTGAGCTTTGACACTGATTAGAAATGGTTATTTTGTAGAAAACTGGATACAGAGTTCATCTAACTTTAAATCAGAATAATTCGATCATATTTATTTCTACAGCGGAAAACTTATCAATTAGTCACAAAAATTATGTTATGGAATTTTTAAAAACATCAAATTTGGGTATGTCTCGACCAGCAGATAAAGATACACGACTTTTTAATTAGAAAGGTCAAATTGAATTAGTTCACTTCCTTTTTTCCCACACACTTAACCATTGATATTTATTGGGAGACAAGGAAGAAATCTGACTTGAAAAGACAGGAAGCAAAATTTGTCGAAAATAAAAGTAGGCTCAAAATACCAAAATAGACAATAACAGTGCATTGACTTGACATAGAATCGATGTACGGATGAGGCGAGTTTTTCCCTAGCATTTTCCCCCGATTCGTGTCGAATTCGTATATCGAATTTTATGTCAAGTCACTGTACCGTTATTGTATTTATACTGCAATATTTGACAATAGTGCATATTACTACCAATTTCAAAAATTATTTAAAACGTCTGTTCAAGGATTGTCCATTTTCCTACCGAAGGTCGGTGGTTCTCTCCGGGTACTCCGGCTTCCTCCACCAATAAAAACTGGCCGCCGCGAAATGCCAAATGTGCTGAAAACGGCGTTAAACCCCAACTAAACAAACAATAAAACGTCTGTTACCCTTAAGAGGCCTCAATTGATTCGGCGGAGTAATAAATTCTTTATTTTTCCTAATCAGAGGGCCCTTTCGGGCAGAACAAATTTTATCCTTACACACACACTTCCACACAAATAAAACTTTCTCACTCCGTACATTCTGATTAAAATAATTGGATAACTCTTACAGTAAGACATGTAATTATTGTTACGGAAGAGAGAGTATGACAAAGTAACAGACGAATAAATCACCTTTTTTAGATCGATTAGCAGGTTATATCCCACTGATAGTCGGATAACATAATTAAAATAACCAACAGTTTCACTCCCAAATATTTTTTTCAACATAACAAGAGAATAAGTATTGAAATTTTATTCTAAAGATTAAAGTCAATGAGTTTGTTTATTTCAATCAACAAGATGACGAAAACAACGAATTGTCAATCAGGTCAAGTCGGTGTGGCCTTAATGTTATATATTGTCAGTGACCGTATATCACTTGTAAATATACTGTCGACCCATTTTGACTGCTCATTTAGAACGATTGCAGTATAAAAATCAGTACAGATTGTCAACTGGAATCAAATTTTGGTGTGTTTTGAAAACAAACAGTTGGGCACTAACATGAAAAAAATTCAGGGTCGGAGATCATTTCTTCGTCTCAAATACTCGCTCCCTAACCTTCTTTTCAATTTAATTAATTTAATTATTTGAGGTGTTATATTTCAGGCCGATATTCCAGGTGATCGACTACTTATTGCTTTAGAGCCAGAGGCAGCATCAATCTACTGCCAACATCTGCCAATAGAAAAGCTTCAGGGGGCCGGAACAGGGTTTACTATGTCGCGCAAAGGAACAAAGTTTATGATTATTGATCTAGGGGGTAAGTGCAAACACATTATAGCAGAGCGTGTATATATATATATATATAAATGCTATGTTATGGATTCCAAGATTAATGTAACGGAACTAAGAATCTAAGTACATTTGTTTTAAAAAATGCAAGATTTATTTTGGAAAATTTAAATTTGCTTTTTAGTATTTTTTTTTCTTTTTTATTATTATTATTACTAAACCTTAAAAATAAATGAAGTCATAGTGATAAGCTTGTTTTGTATTATAAATGTTTTGTTAGCTGGCAAATAGTGAGATTTTTATTGCGTTTTAGGCGGTACTGCAGACATAACCGTTCATGAAAGACTTGACGGAACAAGATTAAAAGAATTGTGCAAAGCTTCAGGTGATGCATGTGGTGGAACATCTGTGGATAATGAATTCTATCAAACATTTGTAAAGATCCTAGGTGGTCCACTTATGAACATATTACAAAAAGAACACACGGCATCGTACATGGATCTTTTTAGAGAATTCGAAGTCATGAAAAGAAATATTCGAGCAAATACATCTGGAAAAGTCAACCTCACTATTCCGTATGTTATTTTTGATCAAATTTGCAAGGATCACTTCGGAGAAGATTTTCCGAAAACTCTTAAGTCATCGACACTGTCTGATAAAATTTCTCTTCTGGGTGATAAATTGCGTTTTGATGCAGATTT
Organism: Mytilisepta virgata; assembly: GCA_028015205.1. Classification (NCBI taxonomy): domain Eukaryota; kingdom Metazoa; phylum Mollusca; class Bivalvia; order Mytilida; family Mytilidae; genus Mytilisepta; species Mytilisepta virgata. Next base: position 47,466,235 of record CM051521.1, on the reverse strand, counting down.
TATGAAATCACTATACAAAACCACCGTTGACAATATTATTGCGCATGTTCAGAATGTCTTGCAGAAGAATGAAGCAAGTGATGTTAAAATATTTTTGTTGGTTGGTGGATTCTCAGAGTCTCCTATGGTGCAGGACTCCGTTAGAAAGGCATTTCCGTCACAAAGAGTGATTGTTCCGGAAGATTCTGGACTCTCAGTGTTAAAAGGAGCAGTTCTATTTGGACATCGTCCTGACTTTATATCATCACGTATTGCAAGATATACCTATGGTGTAAAGGTAACTCCGAAGTTCGACCCAGAAAAGCACGATGAGCGTAAACTATTCCGGATAGGAAACGTTTCTCATTGTAATGATGTCTTTAGCAGTTTTATGAAAGCAGACACGTCTGTATTGGTTGGACAAAAAGTTATGGAGGTTTATACAACAGTAAAAGCATTTCAGTCTCAAATGGGCCTAAATGTGTATGCTACCCAACATGGAGATCCAAAATACATTGACGATGATGGTTGTTCTTTTCTTGGAGAACTAAACGTGATTGTACCAAACCCATCCATTGATGAACACCATTTGGCAGTAGAATTTCATTTTGGCAATACAGAACTCAGTGTTACCGCCGTAGAAATTCCATCGTTAACACCATGCCAGGCTAAGTTTAAGCTCCTACAGGATCGTCGGTAGAACCTGGCAAACCATTGAGGTTGCACTTTGTGGTATGGGTATAAAATCATTAATTTATAGTGTGCAATTGTTTGTAAATTATGAATTGCACCAAATTAAACAACATCAAAAATAAATTTGAGACACAGAATGTTAATCTTAAAGTTGTACGAGTCTTTAAAATATACATGATGTTTGATTTATGTGTATTATGATTATACGAATGTACATTGAAATAATTATTATATTCAAATGTAAATGTATAATATGTTTAGCTCTTTTTTACGTATGTAAATGTTTCAGTTTTTTAATGATATGATAAAGAAGATCATGCATAATACTAATTATTCAGTGGTACCAATTTTGATGCACATGGTATCCATACATATTCCGTTGCTTTACAACTTATCAGTTGTGGACAAGATCGAATATGCTGAAAGCTAAAACTATAACCCAAAACGTGTAATAACAATTTTAAATGCCAAAATAACTAAAAGGGTAAAGCAATTAAAGGACAGAGCTATGTAAGAGGGAAATACTCTTTTGTTTGCACGAAAATTGACATTATTATAACAGTAAATTTAGAGTACCAATTTCAAGCTACTATAAAAAAAAACTAGCAACTGATTTTATGAAACCATGTTCAAAGAATAACCTTAAAATTGATTAATTTGCCAATATTTTCAAATCAATGCAACCTCACAACTTTTCGATTTACGACTCATCAGTTTTGCTCAAGGTATGAAATGTTCAAAAGCAAAACAATCATTCAAAATGTTGAAGAACTGCTAAAATGACCAAACTGATAGAAGATTGGACGAGGGAGATAGGCTTAGTTTTCACAAAATTAAACAGTTATGGAATAGTAAATTTAAATCATCAATTATAGACGAAATGTATATACATTTGGTGGGTAAAAGCCAAGGTGAGGATGTTTCGAAGGGCCAACAAAGATAAAAGCTAGGTTGGGAAGTAAGAGAAAAAACTAACAAATAACAGAAATTGGTGGGTAAACAGTTCTTGCCTCTTATAAGACACCCGCAAAACTATGTATCGAAAGAGTAAAGCAATAACCATCTACCGGTAAAGCAAATCACTACTATAAGATATCTGCATTGATTATATTAAAATTTGGACTGACAACGAACTTTACCAAGAATTCAATGTATAGTCAATTTCGTTTTGTGAAGTTAAGTATTGTTTAGGAACACAGCAATATAGCGGAATAAATCTGGCGGCTTTTTTACCATCATTTCTTTGTGGGAGCTTTTTTAAAAACTTTGCTTCATACAAAAAAAACAAAAACAGTCCGGCCAATAGCAGTCAACAGCGGTTCGACTCCACTGAAACAGGTCCTGCAAAAACAACAATTTACACTACGAATAACGTATACTAATTTCCGATTTATCCGTGCGATTATTAAGAGAAAGATCTCTTGAAAAAAAACTTTACAAATAACAAACTGTTTTTGTCCTACTACATAAACAGAAATATAGATTGCAACAACAACAACAACAAATACTTTAATTGCCATACAATCTTAATTTTGAAACATAATATAACATAGAAATAGAAATAGATTAAACAAAGTATAACATGATTAGTTTTGATTTAATTGATTAACGTAAATGAAATAAGTAATTTGTAATATAAAAATATGTACATGTGTATGAACCATTGTTTGTTACTCTGGTCCCCTTACTGGACAGCACACCTCTATGTATTATTATTATTAATTAATTATAAATAATGTGTATGCAGATATGATGATATATATCTATAACTCTATACAGACATGACAAGATTAGGGAAATTTTCTATTTCTAACTTTCAAAATATAATTTATTCTAGGTCTCAATTTTGATGCAGCTGATATACATATTTCGGTATAGTGCCCAATGCCCGAAACAATAAGTAACGTAAAGTGTTGCTTTGCAGATTCAAATGCCAAATTATCTGACATATGTAATTGACCATTAGATAGAATCATGTTGATGGTACTTTTGTTTGCACTCTTAAGTTATTTCATTGACAGCGTTTTGGTTTAAATCAATATAACTTTTCTGTATAAATAAGCATGTACAAGACGGAAGTTTTTGAGAGACGGACCCAGAGTGATCACCTGGTGGGGGAATAGATAAGTTAAACATTTAGTATGTCTCAGCTCAATTTATTCAATTAAAAACCTGAACACTCGAGGTCACAACATTTTTTAAATAGATACGCGATGGCTGAATTCTATATTTCAAATCTATAGAATAAATAGATGTTGGGTTTTTGCTGCAGCTAGGTGCCATACTGTTCCCTGGTCTGGAACACAATATTTCTAAAGACCGTTTCACCAAATATTAGATCTTAAGCATCGAAAAGCTGTTAGGAGAGTAGTATGTGGGCACAGTTCAGGTCGGATTTGAGGTGGTGCTGAGGTGGTGCTACCGGAAGTGACGTCAACCGGAAATGACGTCACCGGAAGTGACGTGACCGGAACCGGAAGTCAGGTGACCGGAACCGGAAGTGATTTTTGCGCGCATGCGCAACCGGAAGTGGGTAGTTTTCCCGCCCTTTGTTGCCGGAAGTGACGCAAGTCACGTGGTAGGACCCGGATGTGTGTTCTGCGCATGCGTAGGAACCGGAAGTACCCGGAAGTCAGGCGCATGCGCAACCGGAAGTAGGGTGTTTTTTCCGCCATTTGTTGACGGAAGTGACGTAAGTCACGTGGTAGGACCCGGATGTGTGGTCTGCGCATGTTCGGGCGGAACCGGAAGTGGTTGGTGCAACCGGAAGTAGTGGGTTTTCTCCATTGACGGAAGTGACGCAAGTCACGGACCCGGATGTGCCATGCTTGACCAGATTTAATTATCTCCCCTTTCCCGCACTTCTCGGTCGTCTCTGGCTCTTTCATCGGTCTGATACCCTCACTGATATGTCGAAGTCCGAGAGTATACGTTTGGATTATCTCCCCTTATCCCGCTCTTTTCAGTATTTTCTGTGAGGACTAGGATTGGATTATGTCCCCTTACCTCCAAGTGATGCTTGTCACCAATGGAGGGGTATCCTTAGCAACCGCCTTAGCAACGGCGGTCCATTTCATTGCATTCACTTAGTTTCTCTTCTCTTGCCCCATCCCGTTCTTTGCTGCTCATGGCTACTCATCGCTACTCAGGCTTGTTGCTGTTCGTCATCGCTGCTCTTCTCTTGGTCTTTGCTGCTCAACGCTGCTCTGCACTGTACTCAGACCTGAAAGCACCCTAAAGACAATCGTTTACCCTAACACTAGTACCACTTCAAATTCATAAGGGATTGCGCAGGGTAGTTAAGGCAGTGCCCCTCACTAAAAATGCGCAAAAAACCACATTTTACACAAATACCAAATTAAAGCCAACGTTCAAACACCTTTACACATACTTTTATGGCCATCTGATAGATATCTTTATCCCGATTCGAAATCAATTATAATCGACTAAATAATATATGCAAATTAGGTCACGTGACATGAAAAGCGAAAGTAAACAAAAGTCATTTACAATGCGGAATTGCAAGGGATAAAACACCATATTTTTTTTTATAACTGGCCATTTTAGAATCGTCAGATATTAGAGATATAAAAAACAACTGCTCATTTTTATGATAAAGTCGTTTGATTTTTCTGTCTTTAAATTTCCACTCTCTCGCAAGTGAAAATGTCAATTTTTCGAGTTTAATCAATATTTATTTACGTATTACAGTTTTTTCCTATAATGAGCAGCACTTTCCATGAAGCTCGTTCGCAAATGCATGTGCCATTTAAATTTCTACTCGATCCATAAAGTTTTAGCCCTTGCAATTTGCATTTTTTATACAAATATTATTAAAAATCGAGAATCAGCAATTTGTAAAACACTTCAGTGATCAGGAGTAGTAAAATCGGGTCGAAACCGGTCACACATGTTATTCCGTATAAGTGTAAAGAAAGGCAACTCTGTTGTCGACTGTCGTGGCAATGAAAAAACCTTCCAAAGCAGTGAATTGGCTTTTTTATTGTATACAAGAGCCTTCCGCTGGATGGAGAGAAATAAAATCGCTCTTAACAAATCTCTATTAGCAAAAAAGCAATACAATTGTAATAAACCAATAAAATTGCGTAACAATGCCAAATGCATTCTTATCCCCCCCCCCCCCGCGACCAGAAGTATGCGATCGAGGGAATGGCATGAATTATTTTACCCTTGTTTTACTACCGTCCGCATAGAGGCCGTTTTGTCCAAAGTAATCCTATAGCCTTAGTTTTCAAGGTAGAAACGTTTTACTGTTCTGTTTGAAATTAACTCTGAGGTCTCAGTCTGAGGTACTTAGGTTCTCTGGACCCCCCACCCCATGGAATTTGTCCAAATTATTTCAATAGCCTTACTTTCAAGGTAAAAATGTGCTAATGTTCTGGTTGAAATTAACTCTGAGGTACATATGGAGGTTATCCGGACACCCCCCCCCCCCCCCCTCTCCCCAACGTACAGTTTTGAAGTCTTAAATGCTTTATTTTGGAGGATGATTGTACACATATTTAGTCGTGCATACTAAAAATATTTTTATTTTCAATGAACTTTACATCAAATATATGGATGGGAGAATTTTTGCTTAATGTCCAGTGGCAACCATCAATATATGAATATGGACCCTGCTTTGTAATAAAGACTGACACGCCGAGCCAGATTTTTAACATGCCAGCCCACGAGGTAACAGTCAGCAGGAGGACATATCAACTCAGCCCACACATTAATTATACTGACTCCAATCAGACCAGTCCTTTGCACTTAATCCCCAGATGCATCTGCTTGGTGGAGAATATCAGTTTTAATGGCATCGAACCCGCGACCTTCAACACTCCAGGCGAGCACGAGACCACAAAGGCAGTAACAGCAAATGTATGAGTCTACATGTGACAGTTAAGTAAAAGTGGGCGGTATTGATGGCGGCAGCGAGACCATACTTTTTTGTTTTTGTTCTTAGGAACTATACTTAGATTAGTGAGTGAAAACCTTCAGGTTGGCTTATAATCCCGCATCATCAGGTGACATAATTTAAGTGGAAACATTAAAGATTATCAAAAGAGTAAAATGCATTGTGAAGTGTTACCAAGATAGAATCACTATCACATTAACTACTGTTTTTAATTGATTGTTATAATTCCTTATGATCCATACTATGTCTTGCAAATGCCAACCTCTGACATGTCTGAATAAATGTATTATGGATACCAAAATTTGCTCATATAGTGTCATATTTATGTTAAACATAAATTGAACAAATCGTCATAATATCATCCAAAATGATATGCGTCACTTAAATTTTGTGTAAATTTAATTAGCCAGAAAAATCAACTTTTATGAAGATAAAACTTTTAAAACCTTATGACATATTCTTACATCTTATTTAAAAAATATAGGTAAATAAATATTTAAGCATAGACGCTTTGATTTCTGAAATCGGTTTGTAGTTTTTTTGTGGACTGAGCGTAAATTTGACAACCATAAAATATTACCAAAGTTTATCTACCGTTTTTTAAGTTGCTAATGATACTGATGTCACTTTATCTGGAGGTCTGTGACTGTTTAATTCAGAAAACTAACATTTTTACCAAAAACTTGAAGAGTGTTACTTTTAGTGCTGTTATAGATCTTCATGTCCGGATATTTAGTTTAAAGCCTGGAACCTAATGGGTGTTGTGAATGATAAGTGTATGTACATGTAACATTATGCAATTCTTTTAAATTGCCAATATATGCAGAAGGAAAAGGCAGTTTTTAAGTTTATTCAAAGGTGACATTGCAATGATGGCAGTGGTCAAATTTTGGGTACCCAATGCTAATTGGGTTCCATGAATGTTCAAAAGTAAACGCTTTGGATGCCTAATTGGCTTGACCTTAAAAATGCAAAAGAAGTTTAATGTAAGACCTTTTCTTACTGTATTCTTGTGATGGCCTGTTTGGATTTGAGCACAATTAAAAACAATGAATAGTACAAAACCGTGTTTTGCTTGTCATTAATAATAATTTGGCATCACTTTCCACTGATGAATCATTTCAGCACTTCTTCAAGCAATGACCAGTGATAACAAATTTATAAATCAAAATCATCACATAGTCATTTCTCAAAAAAGGTGCCTCTCACTATCCATGTAGATATTCCTCTAGAAATCTGTATACTAATAATATGCAAGAGTAATCTGCAAAACAAAAATATTATAATATATATATTTTATTTATATAATTTCAAATAAGTTTTGTATTATCTTATATTCTTGCGAACCAAGAAAACCTATATAAATGGAAAATCAGTGTAAATTCTTTTTGTAAACTTTGTCACAAAGTAGACAATTATCAACACTTCTTTTTAGATTGCACTTTCTTAACCGAATTTTGGACTAATGTTATGGATAAATTAAAACTTATTCATTTTGGGCAAAACATAACACTAAAAGATTTAGTGATAGGGTATAAAATTAGTGACCATACATATTGGGATTTTAATATGATTCTAACAATTATAGCTTTCTCAATTTACAAATCCTTTTATATTTCGGAACAGCGAAGCAAAACAGTAAATGTCTACAATGTCTTTAAAAAGGTATGAAACTCTGAACATACAGATATTAATACAGCAGGGTACTTTGTTGGTAAAAGCTGTAAGCAGCAAAGTCATTGTTAACAGCTTTAGTGCAATAAATTTGTTTTGAATTGTTAAAAAAAAAAAAAAAGTTTTGTACTTCCTAAAGTAACCAAATGATTTTCTTGATGGATACTGCAACTTATGTGATTTTAACACTATTTATGAACATTAATAAATATGAATTAGACAGAACAATATAACAATAACAAAAAATCTAATTAGTGCATGGTGTCCGTATACAGTAGCCTATAATGTGACATATTATTTACATGTGCATTGTTATCGTTGGTAACAGCAGCACAAATAAACAGTGATTAAGAAAACAAAAATTTCTATTTGCCTTGTACCCTAAAACTAATGGGCAAGTGTAGAATCTTCTTTCAAAGTATAAAATGTGCCATTCTATAATTTCATGGGCCATCACTATATGCATCAAAAGGTCTATGTAATCAGTAAAAAGATAGATAAGAGAAAACCGATCATCTTGACATAAAATGTATTCAAAAATATTGTTAATATATTTATTTTTTAATGTCGATTTTACCTCGTTACCAAATTACCTCTGACTCAAAAAACTCTAGCAGAATTTCCATCATTGCCATGCGTATTGTGCATTTATATGTAAAAAACACGACCGTTTGGTTGTGAAAAGGGGAATGGGCAGTTTCACATGTGCCAAACTAAATAATTCTTTGATAACAATTTTTGATGCACGATTCAGAATATCTTTTTCAATTTTAGTTTAGCCTTATTATTTTCGTCACCATGGTCACTGCATCAAGGAATTCGGGGCCAGATTACCGATTTCAAAAAACCTTTGGCCTCCTTTTAGATATGAGATTGGTCAGACAGTATCATTATACGACAAATCAGCTCGCTGTCGAAACTCACACTCTGAGCTCACACTGTCACTGTACATGTACATGTTAGTTTACGTCAATGTAACGTCATTGATTCTTTATATGTGTGGTTAATCGAGATTGTGTCTGTTTGAGTGTTTACTCCTTACTAAGTTGCGTTCAAAGTCTACTTTTCAAACTAGGTCAGGATTTGAACCTGAAACTTACTCAACATGTGTTGAGTTGCTCTATCCACTGAGCTACCTAGCTCTGATATATTAAGAAAGGAAGTTAAAATTAAAACTACACTGAATTTACAAATTTCTACATTATGATTTGCTGTAATACTTAGCACTGAGGGTGCATATATATATAAAGGATAGTCAAACTCCAAAAAGGGGGGGGGGGGGGCTGAAAATTACAAAATGTAATAATTTTTCATTTAGAAAACAGAAAATATCAATAACTTAATAAAATAAATATGCCATATATCTTGTCATACAGGAGACAATTCTTCAAATTTCAAAAACATACACAGAAGCATCCATATTTTGAAAAGATGGAGACTATTAAGTTTCAATTTCTTGACATGAAAAACTTTCAACATTATCACTTCTTGGGGTTAACCCTCCTATCCCTGGTATTTGATGTACTGCTTTCTGTAAAACTAAGTTCGGCTGTGGCGGCCATATTGGTTGACAGTCCCAGTCATCAGACATATCTCTGAAAGAGAACCTCCTAAGGACCATTACTGCCAAGTTTAATTTCAATTGGCGTTGTAATTTCATGAAAGAAAATTTTTTAAATTCATCCCCCTTTTTTCTATTTTTAGTAACAGCAGCCATGTTTTTGGAAGTCGGGGATGCCGGATATAAATTTGGAAGGGGGCCGCCCAAGGACCATTCCACCAAAGATTGGTCCCAATTGGCCCAGTGGTTTCAAAGGAGAAGATCTTTAAAGGAATGTTTACGCCGGACGCCGTCTTTAAAGAGCAAAAACTCCTATAAGGGATCAATCATTTTGGTCATGTTGACTTATTTGTTGATCTTACTTTGATGAACATTTTTGCCGTTTACAGTTTGTCTTTATCTATAATAATATTCAAAATAATAACCTAAAACTGCAAAATTTCCTTAAAATTAACAATTGAGGGGCAATAACCCAACAAAGGGTTCACCGATTCGTCTGAAAATTTCATGGCAGGTAGATCTTGACCTGATAAACATTTTTATCCAGTCCATGCTTGTGGCCAAGTTTGGTTCCATTCGGTCCAGTAGTTTCAGAGGAGAAGATTTTTGTAAAAGTTAACGGATGACGACGGACGCCAAGTGATGAGAATAGCTCACTTGACCCTTTTGGTCAGGTGAGCTAAAAAAACAAATAAGTCTTGATGAGACCAAAACATGTTTTTTTCCTGCATCACTATAAAAATAAGGAGATGTGGTACAATTGCCAATGTGACAACTATCCACAAGATGTCGTGGAAATAAGCAATTATAGTTCACTTCATGGCCTTCAACAAAGAAAAAAGCCATACCATATAGCCAGCCTTGACAATTCAAAGGAGAAAACTAATGGCCTAATTCATAACTATTCAATTTACGAAAAAATTAGAAAATACGACAGACATGTACAAATGACAACCACTGAATTACAGGCTCCCGATTTGGGACAGGCACATGAAGAATGCCCCTACCTACCCTTACACATTTTATGAACATTTTTGGTTATAAGCACCGCTAGTCAAGACCCTTCTATATATACAATGTAGTCTAAAATATGTAAAACTAGAAAATGTGTCTATAAGACATGGATGCCCCGCCCTAAAAAAAGCCCAAGTGTTACGTCTGAACTGCCATTTACTATACAAGAGGACTGTAGTGGTGAAATATCATTGATATATTACTTATATAGGTTTCTGACAAATGAACCTAAACGCAAAACTAAACCAAAGTCACTGAAGCATGACCCAAGTTTTGCTGAACTGCGTTGTACTAAACAAGAGGACTGTAGTGGTGAAATATCATTGATAAATTACTATAGGTTTCTGAGAAATGGAGCTAAATGCAAAACTTAACCAAAGTCACTGAAGCATGAAATGTAGGTCATAGCGACCCAGGTGTTGCTGAACTGCATTGTACTATACAAGAGAATTGAAGTGGTGAAATATCATTGATATATTACTATAGGTTTCTGGGAAATGAACCTAAATGCAATACTTAACCAAAGTCACTGAAGCATGAAATGTAGGTCATAGCGACCCAAGTATTGCTGAATTGTGTTGTACTATACAAGAGGACTGTAGTGGTGAAATATCATTGATATATTACTATAGGTTTCTGAGAATTGGAGCTAAACGCAAAACTTGCGTACGTACGGACAAGGGTAAATCTATTTGCCCCAGCATTTGTGGCAGGGCATAAATATAAAATAAATTTTCCTACCTACCTACCCCATTTTTTTTCTGCCACATAGGAAACAAGCATATTTGTTTTGTTTTGGGTCTGAGCTTAAATCTTCAATTTCTTGTTTGAAAGGATTTATGTAATAATTTGCTATAATTAGCAATCAGTTAGGTTTAATTAAATAGTTAAAATATTAGCAAAAAAAATTAACGGGTACATTACTGAAGGCAAGAAAGTAATTCAACCTCAATTGGGACTATATGCATGCAACCTTTGATAAGACCCGTACTAGACATGTTGGAGATAGGTTGCACATGTGCTCAGAATGTTAGGCCATAAAATATGGTCATTTATATCTCACCTAAATTTCCATGCCTACCCAAACACATTAATGGACACTAATGGTTATATATATGCAGCATTCAAGTTCAGATATTTGTTGTTTAGCAGTGTTAAAAGTCCAAAACATAACCCTATTAATGTAAAATGTTTTTTAAAATAAAATCATTTTACCTACTCATCTGCCCTATTTCTTCTGCAGAGAGGCAGAAAACAAGTATATATATTTGTTTCACCTGAACAATTAAACAGAAGAGTAGGAATACCCATTACCTTTCAAAAGTTTTGCTTTTTGAGGTAAAACTATCATCTACATATTTTTTTAAAATCTGTATTGGACAGTCTTACGACTTACGACATGGCTTACGAGCTGAATTGCAAAGCTTTGAAATGCAATTATTAAATTTTTGTACATGTATCATGCATGTTTGGTACAAGTAAAATTTTTTAACGAGTGCACTATAAAACAGATTTATTTGCTACAACCACGAGACTATCCTAATTGTAGAATAAACATGTAGATTAATAGTTACGTTGTTTTTTTTGTCACAAAGAGTGCAAATGGCCATACTAATGTAATGATGTATACTTTTAATGTCACATTTATTTGGAAAATAGCTTGTACATGGCTTTATGGTGGTTTTGCTATGTGGGTTAGCCGGTCAACTTCCGATAGGACCGGCCAGGACAACCTCGTTCTGACGATGTCCCTTCCGGCCCGGGGGCGTCAGACTTTGTTATTAATCCACATATTCCGTGAACTCGGGAAAATCCAATCCCGTTACACTGGCATATGTGACAAGTGTCACTACTTCATAACTTAGCATTGCCAAAACTGTAATAATGTTATGCTGGAAATCCCTCTAACCTGGACCAGGATGTGTGCTGCATTCTGGATATTAGATATAGATATATCAATGAAATTATGCATGGCTACACAAACATCAATGGTTTCAGATGAGCCGAAGAATAATGATGCATTGAAAAGTTAATGTAATAACAAATTATCCCTGCCTCATGTCTAGCAATGTAGGTGCAACATGTCATAATACATCAAACAAAATTATTATGTCAGGATTGTAGACAGCAACAATTACTTCAGCATGTGGTAAATTTTGTAATGATCGTTATCAGTTTTGATACTGCGAAGATGACAAAATAATGGAATTTAGACTTCTGTGTCTCTAAAAATGTATGTACAACACACAATAACTGGCATAATATTGTGTAATGAGCGCAGACTGGAAGCACATGGTTGAATTTATCTTGTCCATAGTTTGTTTATATTCATTTTTAAACATTATTTAAAATAAAATGTAGCAAGACCCGTGTGTGCGTGTTACCTTTTTCGCTTATCTAGAGAGTGACATTGCCTAAATTCTCGCTTATCTCATAACTTTAGTACATTAATTTGCTTTGCAGGTGCTCTTCGCCTTCGCCATCCAAGCTTCCGCTCGACAGTGATTAGCCCTCGATTGGTCGAACTGTCATAGTAGGCGTGGCTAAATAGCAGACTATCCTAGCCGTCTAGTTTATAATTCATATAATTTATTGTATTTGATTTATTCAGTAACTAAGTTGGCATCATTTGGATAATGTTTTTCAATTCCAATATCCGTGTGTGTAAATTAAAATCCGATATACTGCTCAATTCTGACAAACACAAAAACAGCCATAAGCAGTAAAGAGCAAGAGAAAAACAGCGATGAGCAATAAAGAACGAGAGAAAAACAGCGATGACCAGTAAAGAACAAGAGAAAAACATTGATGAGCAGTAAAGAGCAAGAGAAAAACAGTGATGAGCAACAAAGAACAAGAGAAAAAACAGCGATGAGAAGCATAGAGCAAGAGAAAAACAGCGATGAGCAGTAAAGAGCAAGAGAAAAACAGCGATGACCAGTAAAGAACAAGAGAAAAACAGTGATGAGCAGTAAAGAGCAAGAGAAAAACAGTGATGAGCAACAAAGAACAAGAGAAAAACAGCGATGAGAAGCATAGAGCAAGAGAAAAACAGCGATGAGCAGTAAAGAGCAAGAGACAAACAGCGATGAGCTACAAAAACCAAGAGAAAAACAGCGATGAGCAGTAAAGAACGAGAGAAAAACAGCGACGAGCAGTAAAGAACAAGAGAAAAACAGTGATGTGCAACAAAGAACAAGAGAAAAACAGCGATGAGCAGCAAAGAACAAGAGAAAAACAGCGACGAGCAGCAAAGAGCACGAGAAAAACAGCGACGAGCTACAAAAACCAAGAGAAAAACAGCGATAAGCAGTAACGAGCAAGAGAAAAACAGCGATGAGCAGCAAAGAGTACGAGAAAAACAGTGATGATCAACAAAGAGCAAGAGAAAAACAGCCATAAGCAGTAAAGAGCAAGAGAAAAACAGCGATGAGCAGTAAAGAACGAGAGAAAAACAGTGATGAGCAGTAAAGAACAAGAGAAAAACAGTGATGAGCAGTAAAGAACAAGAGAAAAACAGCGATGAGCACCAAAGAACAAGAGAAAAACAGCGATGAGCAGCAAAGAGTACGAGAAAAACAGTGATGATCAACAAAGAGCGAGAGAAAAACCAGCGATGAGCAGTAAACAGCACGAGAAAAACAGTGACGACCAGTAAAGAACAAGAGAAAAACAGTGATGAGCAGTAAAGAGCAAGAGAAAAACAGTGATGAGCAATAAAGAACAAGAGAAAAACAGCGACGAGCAGCAAAGAGCACGAGAAAAACAGCGACGAGCTACAAAAACCAAGAGAAAAACAGCGACGAGCTACAAAAACCAAGAGAAAAACAGCGATAAGTAGTAACGAGCAAGAGAAAAACAGTGATGAGCCGTAAAGAACAAGAGAAAAACAGTGATGAGCAGTAAAGAGCAAGAGAAAAACAGTGATGAGCAACAAAGAACAAGAGAAAAACAGCGATGAGCAGCAAAGAGCACGAGAAAAACAGCGATGAACAAGATAAGAGCAGCAATGACGAACACCAACAAGCAGCAGGAGCGGAAGCAGCAGCGAAAACACCGACAAGTAACCCCAAGAATCTTAAATCAGCAGGTGAATATAGTCATTATTAGCGATGAGCAGCATGGAGCAGCGAAGAGCAAGCGAAGAGAAGCGAAGCATAGAGCAATGAAATAGACCGCCGTTGCTAAGGATACCCCTCCATTGAGCGGTGACAAGCATCAACTTGAGGTAAGGGGACATAATCCAATCCTAGTCCTCACAGAAAACATCACTCACAGATGAAAAGAGCGGGATAAGGGGAGATAATTCAATCAAAGATCCAGAGACGACCGAGAAGAGCGGGAAAAGGGAGATAATTCAATCAAGCTCAATCCCTTATGAATTTGAAGTGGTACTAGTGTTAGGGTAAACGATTGTCTTTAGGGTGCTTTCAGGTCTGAGTACAGTGCAGAGCAGCGTTGAGCAGCAAAGACCAAGAGAAGAGCAGCGATGACGAACAGCAACAAGCCTGAGTAGCGATGAGTAGCCATGAGCAGCAAAGAACGGGATGGGGCAAGAGAAGAGAAACTAAGTGAATGCAATGAAATGGACCGCCGTTGCTAAGGCGGTTGCTAAGGATACCCCTCCATTGGTGACAAGCATCACTTGGAGGTAAGGGGACATAATCCAATCCTAGTCCTCACAGAAAATACTGAAAAGAGCGGGATAAGGGGAGATAATCCAAACGTATACTCTCGGACTTCGACATATCAGTGAGGGTATCAGACCGATGAAAGAGCCAGAGACGACCGAGAAGTGCGGGAAAAGGGGAGATAATTAAATCTGGTCAAGCATGGCACATCCGGGTCCGTGACTTGCGTCACTTCCGTCAATGGAGAAAACCCACTACTTCCGGTTGCACCAACCACTTCCGGTTCCGCCCGAACATGCGCAGACCACACATCCGGGTCCTACCACGTGACTTACGTCACTTCCGTCAACAAATGGCGGAAAAAACACCTTACTTCCGGTTGCGCATGCGCCTGACTTCCGGGTACTTCCGGTTCCTACGCATGCGCAGAACACACATCCGGGTCCTACCACGTGACTTGCGTCACTTCCGGCAATAAAGGGCGGGAAAACTACCCACTTCCGGTTGCGCATGCGCGCAAAAATCACTTCCGGTTCCGGTCACCTGACTTCCGGTTCCGGTCATGTCACTTCCGGTGACGTCATTTCCGGTTGACGTCACTTCCGGTAGCACCACCTCAGCACCACCTCAAATCCGACCTGAACTGTGCCCACATACTACTTAGGAGAGAAGATTTGTAAATGGAGATTTGCTTTTTTATGGAATGTTCGATTATCGGTAATTGTTACCATATTGGTCCAAGGTCAAGATGTCGAGGAAAAACTTTGAAAAGTGACCCTCTAAGGATCAGTCCACCAAATTCTAGTTTAAATTACCTCAGTATTATGAGTAGGAATCAAGGAGTATCGCAAAAATGTAGCATCATGATGTATCGTGATAAGTGCTACTTGTGATATAAAACTAACCAAAAAATTATCAAAATCTGATATTGAAGTCTATACAAAGGTTTAAGGACCTAAACAGTATTTATAGAAGCAAGGGTTTGTGTTCAACAATAAAATAGATAAGGCATTTACTTTTGTAGGCTATAAAATTTACAAAAAGCCTTTAAGTGTTTAAGTGATGCTTATTCTGAATTTTAATTGAGCTGGGTTGTTTTGCCCCGTATTTCTGCTCTGTAGCTTTAAAGGAATATACATACCATTCCAGAGTTGGAGATTTGAGGTAAAAAATACATTAATGTTACAAAAAATGACATTTGGTGCATCTCTACTGAGGATACTGTTTACTCATTTGGCAACTTTTGTTATTGAAATCTCATGTTTTTTACTCGTGTGGATAATTAAAATAGAAGTTATACATGAAGTAATGGAGGAATAGATCTTTTATTATATTTATTTACACTTTCTGAATACAATTTAAAAATATAATGGATGGTTCTTTGGTATATGATATGCAATGAAAGTTCTACCTTCAATCTTGTCCTAAACATACAAAATGCCAACAAGGAAATATAGACAGATGATTCAGAATGGTTTGTATCAAATATTTTTCCCTACAATTTAAATGTAGCTTTACAAGGTGTCTTGGATGGTATTTCGATGGCTGTTACACTCAATTCTGTATTCCCAAAACTGAATTCAACGGCCAGCTGGTGTTCCTTTTCTGAGGGATTGGGTACAATAACAACTAACTCTCCCAAACGGGAACAACCATCATCGTCGACATATTTGGGGTCTTCGTCGGGAGTAACGAATACTTGCAATGGCATTTTATCTTGAAATGGCCTAGTCGTATTGTACACTTGAAGAACTTTTTGTCCAGCGAGGAGAGACGTTTCCGCTTTCATAAAACTGCTAAAAACATTGTTACATCGGTAAACATCGCCAATCTGATAGCGTTTCCTTATATTATGTTTTTCGTCATCAAATATTGGTGCTACTTCAACGCCATATGTATACCTCGCGATACGTGATGAAATGAAATCTGGTCGATGTCCAAAGAGTACTGCTCCCTTCAAAACAGAAAGCCCGGAATCCTCTGGAACTATAACTCTGTGAGACGAAAATTCTTTCCTTATCATTTCCTGAACCATGAATGATTCAGAAAAACCTCCTACCAAAAGTAAAATATTAAGTCCTTTGGCTTCTTTTTTGTTAATTACATCTTTCATGTGAAGAATGATGTTATCAATCGTTGGTTTGTAAAGCGACTTCATAAATTCCGCATCGACACGGAGTTTGTCTCCAAGCACAGACAATTTGTCGGAGAGTGTAGAAGATTTAATGGTTGATGGGATATCTTCTTTTAATTGTTCTTTACAAATCTGATCAAGGACCACGTATGGAATAGTTAAATTCACTTTCCCGGTTGAAGTACTTTTTACTGTTCGTTTTACGGCTTCAAATTCCCTGAACAGATCCATGTAGGATGATGGGAATTTCTTTTGAAGTGTATTCATTACTGGTCCTCCGAATATTTTTATAAATGTTTTGTAGAATGCATCATCCACAGAAGTTCCACCACATGCGTCTCCTGTTGCTTTACATAGTTCCTTTAATTTTGATGCATCTAGTTTTTCGTGAACAGTTATGTCCGCAGTTCCACCTGAAAAAAAAAGTAATTTTATAACCTTGATGATCATATATCAATGAATATAAAAATTACACACACTTGATTTCATAACTACAAATACTAAGAGAAATCATGTAAAACTTTTAAAATATTTCAGTTATTTGTTACATCATATGATTTATCAAACTTCTTAAATTACATGATTTGTCGAGCAAAACTGTTATAAAAATTTCCGAATAAAACACTTATAGCGAGCGCTATGGTAACATATGGGTCATTTAGAAAAGTCTTTGTTTAATGGGGACAGCCGCTATGCAATCCAAAGTGAATTTATTTGTTACAGCCATATTGTGCTACATACTAAGGTTAGAAAAAGTTTTGTTCGATGGAAACGGAAGAATGTAAAGTAAGAGAAATAACTGGCTTCAAACTACAATTTAATATTCAGAATCTTGATACCGGAAATGAGTTTCTGGAAAGGACTATTGCTGTGATCCCATCATTGGCCACGCCAGCAGCATATTATGTTTAGAATGTGTATTTTAAACATACTGATAAGTACATCATGTAACCTCTATATGAGAATGGTGTAGTTCTGACTACTTCTTTTTATAGAGCAATACTCAACCCGAACAAAGGGTACCAAACTAGTTTACAGTGAAAACGATTCGGTAAAAATGGGTGTGGAGTTAATGTTCATGGGTACGTTTTAACCCTCAATAGAGGTACAATTATCATTTCATACCAATTTTGATGCACAAGATGTGCACATATTGTCGAATTACGACTCATCAGTTGTGCTCAAGGCCTAAAATGTTGAAAACCAAAACAACAATCCAAAAGTTTGAAGAGCAAATTCAAAAATACCAAACTGACCTAAAGGGGTAAAGCAAAAACCACCTAAAGATAGAGCTATGCACGAGAGAGATTATCCTTAATTTTCACAATTTTTAAATTTTGTGACAGATAATTTCAATAAATATACTTTGCAATCAGAACTTTTTACGTTTGAAACTTGAAACTATGCTCTAGTTGATTCAATAAAACTGTACATTAATGTTAATTAAACTAGTGATTGAGTACCTCCGAGATCAACAATCATTAATTTTGTTCCTTTCTGAGACATTTTGAATCCCTTGACAGCTCCTTGTAATTTTTCAATAGGAAGATGTTGACAATAAATTGACGCAGCTTCCGGTTCCAGTGCAATCAAAAGTCTTTCTCCGGGTATGTCAGCCTACAAAATATAAACATAATGGGTGAGTAAGGGTATATTTGACCAATTTTTGACAAAATTCTACATAGGAATGTTTGTATAAGTGCAGCGAAGCAACAGTAGTTAATTACTTTAACCCCTTTTAATGTATTATAACTATAAAACGTTAACAGTGACATAAAAACAAATCAAAAATACCTTAATCAAAGAGCACAAAACACAAAATCAAAATCAAAACAGTAATCCAAAATGTTGAACAGCATATTCAAATTATTCATAATTAAGGCAAAACCATCTAAGATACTCCTTAGTTTACCAAAAAAAATTAGCATTAGACTAGGGTATAAATTTCACGCCAGTACCCAAAATACTAGATTGTAATTTGAATAGTTATCTATGAGGAATAAATATATTTTTTGTACGCGTTTTGCAATTTTTACACTGTTTGTAACTTCTTTCGTCTGTGCTTTCGGGCACAAATTCCATTAAGTTATTAACTTAAAGCTTTATCTTTCACAGTTTTTGCAATTCAATTCAAAAGTAAATGTGTAACATGATGTTAGCCATGTTGTGAGGTCAAAGAAATCTGTGCTGAAATTTCTTTATTTTGTTTTGTTGTTTTGGTTTTCAACATTTTAGGCATTGAGCACAAGTGATGAGTCGAAAATTGACGAAAAGTGCACATCAAAATTGGAATCAAAGAATTATATTCATTCCTGTTCTGTAGTTTATCTGTCGTCTTTAATATATAAATACATATAAGTGTATATTTTAATTATATACGCGTATATAACAACAATATACGCGTGAATCTTGAAAATATACGTGTATATCTTGATAATATACGTGAATATCTTGATAATATACGCGTATATTATACTTTTACATTTTTACTGCTCTGTTTATCTATGTTATCTAAGCCGGTCCATATAATGTTATATGGACCAGCGGTACATTATATGGACCGCCTCGTTTTGGCGAGATCGATTAAACTCGGTTAAATCCCAGAAAAGTATAATATAACAAATAGTTCATGACACTTCGGGTCAAATGTCAGTATATGGACCGGTTGGTCGCCCTCCAAAAATTATATGGACCTCAGCTTCGCTTCAGTTCATATAATTTTTGTCGGGCGACCAACCGGTCCATATACTGCCATATGACCCTCAGTGTCATGAACTATTTGTTAAATATAATGATATACGTTTATATTATCGCGCAAATGACATGAACGGCCACTCATATATATTGCTGAAAAGACATTGCATTTTCGATTATAATCAATAAATTATCATAGGCTAATCTATCGGATTTTCATTGCCTGACGTCATGACGTCAGGCAGTATATAAGATTTGGCTGAACTTCCGGTATAGTTATTCTGTGTCAGTTGAATGCTTGATAGGATGTTTGTCATTACAAACGCTTGAATGATGTAGAAACGAATATTATATGTTTTCGTACTTCATAGTATGAATTGATTGATGCAATAAAACTGATGTTTTCAATGATAAGTATAGTCATATTTCAACACATTGGAAATTTGCATCAGAAAATGTAAAAAAACAATAAATTTAATTAATAAATGACGGCATATAAACAATAAAAGGTGTGTTTTATTATGGTAACATATTTAGTTACGTGTTAGGATGCTACCATTTCAGTTTAAAAGGAACGGATAAACAATTAATCTTTTGTTGAAGAGTTGTATGAATTACTTGACTGCTTTGACATGTTTGATTTAAACGTAAACAACCATGCATGTTATATACTAAGTGTGCGGAAAATGTCAGAATTGACAATATTAATATAACAGAGAAAGTCATAATCTATATATTCTAACTTACTGCACACACTCCTGGGAAAATGACCTGGTTCTATTAGCGAGAAAACTTGATAATTGCTCAGATATGTCGACAATATTTGTTTACTTTATCATAGTTTGTATTAAAATTGCATGTATAATTACTGTGTGATTAGCATTTACCGTTACAAAATAGTTACTTTTGACATGTTCATAATTTTTTAATGTATAAAAATAATTTTCTTATTTAATCATCAATTTTGTTTTTAAGCATTTAAATGTTTTCAATAATATTTTTACCCTTTTAAGCATAATATTCACATATTCACTGGAATTAAATACCTAAATTGCATTTTTCTTTATCTTTTGAAGTAAAATAGAGCCAGGCTAATACAACTTATCATGAACGCGTTACCAATATATCTGGCAAACATGAAATACTACCCCGACATGAGAGATTATGTTTATATTGTAATTTAAATTCTATTGAAAATGAAATACATTTCCTTCTGGAATGCCCTCTCTATGAGAACCTTAGAAAAGATATGACTAATTACATTAAAAAATACCCAAATTTACTTATTCTAAATTCGTAATATCTCTATATCTGGATCATGAGTAACGAAGACAATAGCTTTTTATCTATTTTATGTGAATATCTTGCTAATGGTCTGGAACTAAGGAAAACCAAAAAAATGAATATTTAATATCATTATTATCTCCCTTTGATCACTGACCCTTTCCTCATACAGTTGACATTCGATTTATAAGCTATATTTATGTTCTTTTAATTGCATTGTAATGTTTTGTTATTGTACTGTTTGTGTTATGCTCTTTATGGGCCCTATAATATGGAAAATAAAACTTATTATTATTATTATTATTATTACCAAAACTATGCTCTACTACTCAGTCAACGTCAGTCAACTGTCGCAATAAATATTTAGTACAGCATTTAGCCTCGTATTTGTACATGAATTATAATACATATTTATTAAATGCTTAGTCAGGCAAGCTTTTTAAAAAGCTATTACTTGTTTTTCTATTAAAATTTGTTTACTGATTAGCGTACTTCGCTCCTCTTCATACTGTGACTTTTCTTTACAGTAAGGTAGTTTATTTTTAGTAAGATATGACCTACTTATCCATACAGTAAGGATATATATATGACATAATAAACATGACACGAACTTTACTTTCTCGTTTATTGAAGACTGGTAGAAAACTGTTCCATCCAATTGCCTGCCACCGTCTATTTAGCGTGACTTCGATATGCCATACTGTTATCAAAAGTCCTTTTCCGGATCTAGAAGTAAAACAGCAGTCGCTGACGGAATATCTGTTTCCGATACTTGATCGTAATGGTAACAGAACAGCACTGGTAAGCTGATTTAGTTTCTCTTTATCGAAAAACTCACCCGATATTTTCTTGCAATGCTTTTACATTGTAGTTCAATTTTTTATAATTATGCTTGAGATTGCATGTTTGCTTTGCAAGTAAATTCACCCATGTGACTTGTGTGTTGTCAACCATGGACTTTTTGTAGTATAAAGGTAAAAATACACCGTCAAGACGAAGTCCATGAACTTTACTGAAACTGATATATTATGTCAATCAATGAATGCAATAGTTGGAAAGAGGCGATATATTGGGTTTCATAATTAATAAGTTAACATCTTTAAATCTTTAGATACTTATTCTTCTAATAATTTTCAAAACTTAACTATTTAAAAAAAACAAAAATGATATAAGAACAGAAATTTAAAACAGAAAAATGGTAGAATCAAACAGCTTTCAGAGATACCCAAACATCCCCCTTATCTATCCTGACTCGCTGGTGTAAATATACAAATGATTATGTACAGTATGATTGAAAACAAGATGATGCTAACTTGAACATATACAAGGAACAAGCAATGCAGCCGAAATTGTATTTGTATACTGTATAAATAGCTCAGGTATTCATAGCAACTGGTCGGAAACTGTCGCGCACTATTTAAAAGAATTGTACCTCTCCACCCTAGGATGCGATCATTTAAATATAAAATAAATTCAAGATAAATGTAGCAAAAGAGACAAAAGAAAATATCATTAGATTTCATTTCATAATTGAAATGTTCTGAAGTACAATATGCTGCTGGTGGACTGCAAGTCGCAGAATGAATCATCTGCTCAGACAAACTTAGACTAAGGCCAATTTCTTTGTATTAAAGTCCAATATTACCTGTTATAAAATTACATAATACACCGTATGAATATTCATAGAGAATAGAGAATAGTTACTTTCAACGATTTAGTAGAGTTGTTTTTTAATAAAACCATAAATATTATCATTACTCAAATTCAAACTTTTATTGTCTAAAAATCATGATTTGTGACAAAAACAAATATAACAAAAATACAAGTCTTCTTGGTTAGGTGTTGACGGGCTAAGCATAAATTGTAACTTCTCACTATCAAGAAGATCATTAATACTGTTAGTCCAGATTGCTCTAGCGTCGGACGGCCTTTTTGTGATATGCTGGGGCCCTGGGACGTCAGAGCGCACTCCGTATAGAAAACATGGAACACTCTTTCATATTTAGATCTGGAAAATCTGTCAGAAAATAGGCATTTCATTGATGCTTTATTTTCTACCATGTCATGATGAAAATGGTGGGTTGAAGGGAATAAAGCTTTCATGTGTGGTACAGGGAGATTGTTGGTGAATAAAATGTACATATTCTTACAGAAATGATTGATGTATGATTTATATACTTATAATTGGATATATTACGATTTCGAGTCTAAAAAGTCTGGGTCGGCAATTTCCATGTTTTCTATATGGAGTGCGCTCTGGCGTCCCACGGCCCCACATATAACTAAAAAGGCCTTGGGACGTCAGAACAATCTCGGACTATAATACTTTAAGAACAATACTGAAAGTGATAGAAATGTTACGGACATGTACAGATACAATTAAAAACGATTTTTATAGAAACAATTAAAATCAATGATAAAATATTACATACTAGATATATAATAAATGTATTTGTACTTGTCAAATTTTGCATAAGAATTTGGCTACTAAAGGACTCGTATCATCGTTACTAAATAAAAGTTCATCAGTTGAAAATTTTGGTTGAGATATTCTGATTTTCCGTTTTCAAGTAATGTATCAACTTCATCAAATTTTCGCTATTTGTTTAGGTCTTTGGGATAATAATGGGACATATTTCAAAGTATGAAAAGAGAAAAATGGTTATAGAAATGACAAAGTAGAAAATAAAGCATCAATGAAATGCCTATTTTCTGACAGATTTCCCGGATCTAAATAAGGGAGAGTGTTCAGACCTCACAAGACATGCAGATTTCGTCGGTATTCGACTCATTAGTTGTGCTTAAGGCGTAAAATGTTGGAAATCTAAAACAACAATCCAAAAATATGAAGAACAAATTCAAAAACATTTACATTTCAATAAATGAAAATTCAAAGTATCAAATACTAGAAATTATGAGAGCCTAGTAACAGTTTCCAAGTAAAAGAGAGAAAAACCATTGTAACGAATTTATAAGGAAATCGTATCTATACCATTTACAAAGGTACGTCATAGATTATAAGGGTATTGTCAAGACATTTATTTTTAAAAGATTGTTATTATATTACATGTTCTATCATTATAGGTGGATGGGATTAGTGGACAATCATACACATACGGTCAAATGAAAGAATTGATTATCAAGATAGCAAGTGCCTTAAGAAAACTTGGCTACAAAAAAGGAGATGTGATCAGTATTCATGCCACGAATAGTCCCGAATATGCTATGTTGCTGCTAGCATTGCCTGCTGCCGGAGTTACAATAACAACATCAAATCCTGCTTTTACTATAGGTATTTTGAAATGTGCCTTAGTTGTATATCTCAGGAAAAATTATATAGAAAGTACTGAGGCAAAAAGGCAACCAGAGTACGGAGAAGTTGAAACTTCGTATAAAAACAAAAAAATTATATTTATTTATTTAGTTGGGGTTTTACGCCGTTTTCAGCACATTTGGCTATTTCGCGTTGGCCAGTTTTTATTGGTGGAGGAAGCCGGAGTACCTGGAGAGAACCGCCGACCTTCGGTAGGAAAATTGGCAATCCTTGTCAATTTAGATCGGAGTCGAACACATCCCGCCACAGGTGATATTCGAACTCACAACCACTTGACAGGCTAGTGATCATAAGTAGTCATGACGAACTACCTAGACCACTCGGCCACCGAGGCCCCTCAATCAATTATATAGATTTCCGCGTATACATATAACTCAGTATTCAGTAAGCACAATCATTAATACATGTACTTACGGAAGCGTATTAGGGACATGCATAAAAAATATATCTCGCCACGGCGAATTACTATCTCGCCGCGGCGAATTACTATCTCGTCACGGCGAGTTACTACCTCGCCATGGCAAGATACGTTTTGACCTTAAAAAGTTCATATGTTGCAGTCAATTTGGCTGATTTTTCTATATGGTTCTATGTTAAACTACGTTCAGCTATGGCAGTCATCTTGGTTGACAGTCCAGGTCAATGGAAACATTTCTAAAAAAGAACAATCTAAGGACTGCTAAGTTTTGTTCCAACTGGCTAAGTGGTTTTAGACAAGAAGATTTTTAAATGAATTTTCCCATAGGGTCCAATATATAACTAAGTTCGGCCGTGGCAGTCATCTTGGTTGACAATCCGGGTGACCGGACACAATTCTGAAAGAGGACCATCTAAGGACCAACGCTGCCAAGTTTAGTTCCAATTTGCTCAGTAGTTTCAGTAACAAAATGGTAAAAATAATAAAACAGTTCTTCATAACAAAACATAAGACAGGTGACCAAAAACACCAGTGTTAATATTTCACCTAAGATAAGGCCACACCAAATGATTTTTAGTTCTTTGGGTTAACGGTAAGTTTTAAGAAAAAAATTGCCACTTCATTTTCACAAATGCTGAAGATTCACCCCAATTTCTTTATTTTTTAAGAAATTTAAAATAAAAATGCTCAATATTTTTCAGTCTTTCAGTTAAAAAAAATGTATGCCGCACGTAAAGTTGACCTTTACTTTCAAAAAACTGATCTTCTAGAAAAAAAGATTAAAGTAAAATTTCGCTCGCTAGCACCTATTTTTGCAATCCAGAAATCAAAAGAACTAAAAATCAATTTGATGTGGCCTTAATGCATAGAAGAATTAGCAGTGAAAACAATTCGAAGTTATGAAAATGAAAGGATATTGGTTATGAGCCCGGACAAGACTGTATTCCGCAAAATAATTCAAATCGTAAATAATAGATATGTTTCATGTAACCTTCAAGATGATTCAAAACCAATACTACAATATCGTATTCATCTTAGAATACGGAAGCCCAAAGTTTAACAAAATGAAATAATATAAATATTTTAAAATAAGTACATTAATTAATTAAACACATTATACCATATGAAATATGAAACTACTGAAAATAGAGGTAACAAATTGAAAGTTCTGTCTGTATCAAATATACATGCGTACTTTTTGATAATGTAAATGTTTATTGCATCAATTAGCCTATTGTATATCTATGATATTTTTATATGCAAATTAAAAGTTGACCTTTCTTGTCATACACGAAGCCAGGAAATAACTCATTATTAATAAGTACAAAGTTTTTCCTACTTGCAGCATGTATAAATATTAACAACTTAGACTGTACAATAAATTTTATTATTATACCTTAGATATATTTTTCTATAATAAATACATGCACAATAATTTCACTATTTTTAACATTTTCATTGATTTAACTATTTTCCCCGGTCACCGGTCAATAGTTTCCAAACTATTTTCCCTCAAAAAACTATTTTCCCTCTTCAAGTTACGTTGTTTCGCGGATTTTTAATCCCGGGCACGGGATTGGCTGGGAGGTTTTAGCCGACCCGTTCGGAAGCTCCCGCGTTATAGGTTATCGTCAATGCTGAATCCCGAGATGTAATTAAGTATTTAGAAAAAGGGATATGTCATGGTGAGAACATGAATTTAAAAAAAAATAATGGACTCTGTCACTCGATCATGCATCTCGGGTACGTACACATGACTTAAATTTTGCCTTAATTATCTCTTGTGTTTCTTTCGGTATAATAAAACACTTACTGACTGAGTAGTCGGGGAATAGTAAGTTTATTGTCCCTCTGAACAACTATTGCCCCTCGGCGTTGCCTCGGGGCAATAGTTGTTCCTCGGGACAATAAACTTACTATTCCCCTCTTACTCAGTCAATAAGTATATAATATCATTGAATGAATTCATATTGCAGGAGAACTATCTAGGAGTTTGGAGCTTACAGAACCGAAATGTATTTTCACGACATCATTTTTTCTACCAACAGTGGCCGAGGCTGTAAAATCAAACAGGAATATTACAGAAAATGTAAAAGTAGGTTTTGGCATCCAAGTTTTGATTCTCTTTTTTCCGTTATTTTTCATTTATGTGATAGTTTGAATAAAGAAGTTTCGTGTTATATCCATCACCGGAAAAGTTCGTCAATTATGCGCGCCTTTATGACGTCATTTACCAGATTGTGGGGCACGCCCGTATCCCTACACTATTAAAGTTCATCAAGCGTCTTCGTGATCGTTCATTATGCAGGATGATCTAGAAATATATTTTGCTCCGTAGGTACTTTATCACAATTCCTTCATGACTGCGGACGACGACGGACTTATAAGAATTTAATTTGCCAAATATTTCATGCAACATAGCATCATTTTTTTTTCAACCGTTCGCTCAACACGGAGACGGAAGTGACGATGCCCGTAAACGCACTAAAGACGTTCACTAAAACCAGAGTTTTTGACGGAATTGCAACGAACTCGAAAGTGGCGTATTGGGTAATCTGTGATTCCTCTGGATTCATTTTTTTTTTATCGAACTAGCTTCAGTAGCAAATTCGACAAAATATGAATCTAGATGATAACAACTGTATGTTGTTACTACGTTAATTTTTTTTCTTTTTTTTTGTGAATTAGATATTTCTTTCGAATGGAAGTTATTCTTCAAATCTTAAGTTCAGCATTGATTTTAGATATAATAATCTATTGCCTCAGTTACTATTACCTTATTACATGTACATATTATGAAGTCCTAACGCGTCACCAAGACCGCTTCGTCTTCCATCATTCGTTGCTTCAATTTGGAACAATCCATGTAGGACATTTTGAGGAGATGATATCTCACAAGAAAAGATGTCAAGTGATTGCTCGATGAGTTTGTTATTCCGCACAATGGAAGTCAACCAAGGTCTCATTTCTACTCTCTCAAACAAAATTAAAGTTGCTTGAAGTATTAGATTAGGCCAAATAAAAAAATACCTATGTTTCCTGTTACCCGACCGATTCATGTCTAGACCCCCCGACTGGTCGAAATTTTCTGAAAAAAAAAAATCGCCGACCGATCCGCAAAATCGGTTCCGTTCCGTCATTGGCACAACTTTAGTATTTTCCGAAACTTCCGGTTTGAAGGTCATTGACAATATGGCTGCCCACTTGTTAACTGGTAGCAGCCTATTTGGAATTAAAATTAACAAATGTCAGCATATGGCGGAAAGATCCGTTCTTAAAACAGTGCAAGATACATCTACACTGCAAAGTATATTCGAGGAGTAACATGGCGCATTGCCCAAAAACTGTAATTCATGTTTCACACCCACAATTTTATCGTTTAAAAAAAATAAATAAATAAATAAATAAAATAAAATCCCTACCTACCTACCCTATTTTTTTCTGGCATGTAACAGGAAACAGAGGTATTTTTTTATTTGGCCTTATTTAAATCTTCTTTTGTGAAAGTTGGAGATTGTTCTCCTCTCATGAATTTTTTTTACATCTTTTAATTTTTTCCAACTTCGCCTTTGATAGGGACAGATGAAATTTCTCACACTAGTGAAATACATCTTAGATCTGTTTTATTAGTGAATTGAAAGAACTATTTTTTTGCTTGCTATAGGATATAATATTGATAGACGAGGCTCCGGGCTACAGAACATTAAAGTCACTGATGGACGATGATGGCAAAGCTTTTCCAGAAGACCTTGACACTGATTGCGAAAATGACATTGTTGTTTTACCATTTTCCAGTGGGACAACTGGATTACCTAAGGCAGTCATGCTGAATCATAGAAGTATAGTAACAAATCTCCATCAGATGAGGTCTGTTTTTAGTTTAGTTTTCAGATGTTGCAGTATTACTTCAAATATTTAAAGATACAAGCATAAAAATCACATATTTTAGCTTTATCAGTCATTCCAATAACTAGACACTTTTGAAAGCCGGCAGTTATAAATTATCAAGTAGAGTTAAAATTCTAAATCGGTCTTAACAATATTGCTAAAATGGTTATGTTACGAAGCTGTTTGCTTGAGAGAACTGAAACATGTCTTTGAAGGCAATTATAGCCACGACGGAGAAAAAACTACCTCTAGGTCATGTTAGGACTTCCAAATATATAAGCTAACTGATTGAGGCCATAAATTCTTATATTAGCAAATCAATAAATCATTTTATGTTTTACTTAATTTAGCGGAAAAGTTAAAATATAAATGAACAGAAAAAGAAATTGCCCGTATAAAACAAATAAGTTAAGTAATAATATACAATTATTGAACAGTGTTGAGGGGTATAGCATAAAATTGGTATATTTCAAAACAGCTATTCAATAACTGTTTTATTATACCGAAATTTCCATTCAAATTTATCCGAAATGTTGAAAAACCTGTGTTTACTTACAGTAATTGACAAAATCGAAATCATTAACATGTTACTGATACGCCCATTATCATGACGTTACATCCAAAACACGCCTACTATCGTCAGTTTCATCGGCAGTAACTAGGTATGGTAGGTCAATATTTGCTGTATGAATTTGTCATAAGGTGTACATGTCTGTCTAACATGTGTCGACTAGGTCAGTTTGACCTCATTGTCGGTGACCAGGGTCAAGTTTTCGTGGTAAGGTTAGACTCTTAGTAACTAGATATGATAGGTCCATAATATGTGGTTTGCGAATGTGTTGTAAGGTACTGACCTTAAGGTCATTGTCATCGTCCAGTGACCAGGATCAAGTGTCCGTGAGTAAGTCAGTTTCTCAGTAATTAGGTATGGTAGGTCAATAATATTTGGTGTGTTAATTCCTTGTAAGGTGTACATGTCGCAGTTTGACAGGTGTCAACTGATAATGACCTCATTCTCACAATCCATTTACTTTGGTCAAGTTTTCTTATTTTGATGCATTTAATGATCCAGTTTTGGATTTCTGATGAGCTAATAAAATTTGTCTGCGAAAATAACTATTGCTCGGGGTAATAGTTTTTTTTTTACTTCCAACTCGAAAAGCGATGGAACAGTTACTTTACTGAATAAAGTTTTACATAGTAAAAACTTACTGAGGTATAATAATGTGTTTTATTTCTGAAGACAGTGACCAAAAAATTTATTTTACCGTTTTACCTTTCTAATTAACTCATTGGATTGAAAACATTCAGGTGCTTTGTTATTATTGTTCTGTAAACATTCTGTTCACTTATTCATAAAGAATAAAGCAGAAATGTCGTAACATTTCATGTACCTACACCGATATGTAACTACCACCGGACTGACTTTGTTGAACTTCCTGACGGATGCCGTCACGGATGATACTGAGCACAAGGGTCACACCTGGTTTTTATAGGAATTCGTGTTGTTTATTATGTTATCGTTTTCAGTATTTATTTGTTGTGCTTGTGGTTGTTCATTTGTCTTCCCGAGTTTGTCTGTCTAATGGGTTGCGTTTTCTGGTTTCCTCCTTAGGTATATTTGTCCTTTTTCCTTTTTAGTGCGTAATAAAAGAATATTTACAAAGGACAAAAATAAGGTAACTTTTTGTACACTATTTAGACAATTTCTTTGTTTTCCAGGTTCATGCTGGATTCGACAGCAGACGACACATTCGTGTCAGTGTTACCTTTCTTTCATGCCTACGGAATGATTGTCATCACTTATTACTCGTTTCAAGGCGGAAACAAGATGGTTACATTACCAAAATTTGACCCTGGGCTATTTTTAAAAACCATACAAGACCATAAGGTAATGTTTGGAAGTTTATTTCTCATATTGTCTGCAAAGGGTATGATTATGTCGTAGATTGAGAAAAGTTGGTAATTTAGATCCAAGTAAGATTGTCTTTGCATCTGAAGTTTTCAACATACAATCCATATGTTAGTAACTGCTTATTAAGCCTATAATCCTATGAACTTGAAAATGTATGATACAAAAAATTACATCTGCATATTTAGACGGACCACACAATCTCACCGTATGTCCAATTTTAAATGCAACTCATTTTTCTAGAATATCTTATTTAAAATATTTGAAAAAAAACTGTTCCAATTCAGGTGCCTCAAATTCCGGAGCACATTAAACGTTACGTAGCAATTAATATCAAAACAAAAAAGTGACGTTGTTGGACAAGTTCGTTTCCATAGTGGACCATCTTCACTTTTATAAATTAATTTACTATTATTTGAAATATGCAGAATTTTAGTAATGCCTCAATTTTTTAAACACAGTTGCCTTATTGCCAATATTCATGGTGACAATCGGCCCAAGTTTATAACGTTTGCATGTCAGTTATTTTACAGTATGCCAGAGACCCTAATATATCAATAGAGGGGGCAGTAACACAAACGTACTACATATAAAGCATAGTTTTAAGAATAACGAATGAAATATGGTTTATTATCACAGAATCGTCTGTCGGAAAGTTATCTCACTATTTCTCTAATACATGTACTTCAAATGTGAAAGATTTTTTGGGGGTCTAATAACTGAATGTTTAAAATTCATTTTATTATTCATATAAGCTCGTGTTGTATTTTTAACTGTTGGAAGAAAATATGTTGAATTTGCTTGGCTTAATTCATAATTGATCTTCCTCTTATTATTCAGTTTTCTTTAAAAATGTTATACTGGGGTAAATATAATTTGATTAGTTCTTTAGATTGAGAAGAAACATACGGTAATCTTCAGTTTAACTGAGGTAACAAAGTACCTTGTGTGTGTATGTATTTTGACATCAAAGATGATAAAAGATATATTTACTCTCCTTGGTCTAGGTATCCTTCCTTCATTTAGTACCACCTATGGCAGTTTTTCTTGCTAAACATCCTATGGTTGAGGATTATAATCTGTCCTCTGTAAGAACAGCAATATGTGGAGCAGCCCCTATGGGAGATGCTGTTACCGAAGAGTTTATGGATAGAATAAACGTATCACTTATTCAAGGTAAAATTCAAAAATGACTTGTGCATCAAAATTGGTATCAAAGAATTTATTCAACTTGATTTTACCTCCAGAAAGATGTCATGTAAAATTGTGTTATATTTCCCATTTTGTAAATTATAAATTTCAAAATGTATCTGTTATAGATATTTTTAAATTTATAATTTACAAATTGGGAAATATATAGGAAATGTATCAATGCAATGATTTTCAAATATAGTAGTTGGTTTTAAACTAAGATCAAAATAATTATTCTTTCGTTTTTATCTTATTCTCCATTGTAGTATTATACCCCTGTGAACTTTAAATTCAAAAATTAATATGCAACTTAATAACAGACATTGATATTCCTCTCTCTAGGCTATGGTCTGACAGAATGTGGACCAGTTGATATCTCTGACAGAGGACGTCCGACAATTGGAACAGTAGGAAAACTTGTTCCGAATTCTTTTTGTAAAGTATGAAAGAATTGATTTTAAGCTTAAGTAAATACGATACAGTAAGGTTCTACCATTGACATTTTCATAAAATTTGGAAATAAGTGTCTGTTGGATATGTACTTTAGAAATATCCAAAGAAAAAAGTAGCTTCATAATATAACATTTGAGTAATAAGTTGCGTTGAATTTAATGAATTTTGATGCGAAACTGCACTCTAGCATTTTCGAGTCGTTCACAAAGCCTTGTATAACTTTGCAAGGAAATGAAATTTTTTTCTAGCGGTTTTTTGTAAAAGGTTCCTCTTTGTATGGGCAAATTTATGAGCTATACATGAATTGAAGTAGGGGTTATCCCTACATTTTCGAACACTATGTAAATAATTAAGAATTTCAGCAACTTCGAATGAGTATTGAAAAAAACTCACCTTTGAATTATTCTTGAATTTATTTTTACTATAATTATATTGAAGTAATGGGCATTTATTTGCAAAAGAAAAAAGTGGTGGTCCATGTGCTCATTACTGAGATATTTAAGAAAATCTTCAAATTTTAGGATGTTATAAGGACTTTTCTTGAGAGATAATACGACGTCACAACGGGCAACTCTTGGCGACGTCATTACCCCTTTCCCCCCGCTACTGTATTGCGTAAAGAGGCCGTTTCGACTAGCGACCATTTAGACCATCAAGCTACCACATTAAACTATTCGGATTTTTATGCTTAAAACTGTCATTATATATGTTGAAAGGTTAATAAGTTTTAATATCGGAAATGAACACATCGTATGCTTTAATCCAACAGATCTGCTTGACTGGTACGGGTGTCCTGAAAGGAATTATGTACATGATTCCCACTATTTTTTATTTTTTTATTTGGGTATTGGAAAGAAACTTGGATTGGGAATAAACTGGCTGTAGTTATGACCACCTATTCAAATATTAAGTCACATTTGCGTCTAACTGACATGACTGAAAGTGAATATTTCAGTTTTTCAATCCAGTCTTGGTCAAATTCAGTTTGGTGGTGAGCTATCTTTTCATCTTCATCATAAGTCAAAGTTTATAGAGGCCTATAAAAGTATATGAAAAGAAATCCTGTCTATATATAAATAGGATACTTTGATGTGTTTGATTGCGTTCAATGGAAAAGCATGAGAATATTCGAGGTAGGATGAGAGAATATTTGCGAACCAGGTATCATTATTGGATTTCAGTTTCATTTTTGCATTTCCCTTTTTAAAGATATGTAAAATTCTAATTTGTTTTGCCTGTTATTTTATTAACTTAAATATAAATTACGTATGGTTCTGGGTTCTAAACAAGTAAAAATCAACATTTTCTTGAATATAGATTGTTGATCCTGAAACTGGTAAAACTGTTGAGAAGACAGGAATCCCAGGGGAACTTTGCTTTAAAGGACCACATATGATGAAAGGATATTTGAAAAACCCTGAATCTACGAATGATACAATTAAAGACGGGTGGTTACATACTGGTAAGAAATTATGTAAATATTTATGTCTCGTTCACAGGTTTTTTTGTATTTCGGTTCAAAAAATATATTTAGTTCAATGTAAAGCAAAGCAATCATTTCAATTAGTTACGAGACAATATGATGTATATAATTTATTTAAATGCTGTTCAACTAAAATGATTTTTTTCGAATGCGTATTTTTGCTTTAGTATACAATATAATTGTACAAACACAATGCAAGTCGCTCTCGTTATCAACATGGAGAACAGTACCGTGAGAGAAACCCAAAAGAATAATTCAAAAAGACAGACAATGGACTCCGGAAGGGTAAGCATTTACTGCTCAATATAAGGGACTTGTCTTTTCTTGTGTTCCAACAAAGTTTATATGGTAGGGTTGAAAATTAGCAAAGGAACATACAATGTCGAATATCGTTTTTAATTTCAGTGTACTACAAAAACCATTATAAAATTAATTTATGACCAAGAAAAGCACCCAATCATATATTAGTCAATTTAAAATGAAATAGTTTTGATATATTCTCAACTTTGGTAATGGACAGGTATGTGTTTTAGGTGACATTGGTTATGTCAGAGAGGATGGAAACTTTGTTATAAGCGATCGAGTCAAAGAATTAATCAAATATAAAGGTTTTCAGGTAAACAATACTTGCAGGCGTTTTTGAATGCAATGTAAAAACAAAATTTTCAACAACAAAACAGCAAAAAAAGCTTTAAAAAAACAGTTTAGAAGCACATACAGGCCTTTTAGAAACACACTCCGTTTTAAAATAAACACTTCCTTTGTTTTAATCTGTCATTTATGAAAATATTTATTATTTAATGCTAAAATACTCAAGTGCTTTACAAAAAATCCCATGGATGTTTTTCTGACGAGACACACTTTACAGTAGTAATGAAATTTTATGAACTGAGTGTTGCATTTAAAATTTTAAATCAGTTGAAATTAAATTGTATTGAGAAAGAAATTTGAATATTTATTCACTTTGATTCATACCTTTATTAACAAACATTTGTTTAGTAACTACCAGCGTGTAATATTTGTTGGTATGTATAAATAAAAGTTTATTAAAAAGCTATATTTAAAGTTTAATTCCTGTTATAGATTGCTCCTGCAGAATTAGAAAACGTTTTACTAAAACACCCAGATGTACAGGATGCTGCTATAATTGGGGTTCCGGATAAAAGAGCGGGAGAGGTTCCGAGGGCATACATTGTTAAGAAAGCAAACTGTCAAGTAACTGATCAACACATTTTCAAATTCGTCAAAGGTTAGTGTTCTATTTGAAGCCACAGTATTTGGGGAATGGATTTAGTGTGTTTTATACTCCCTTTTCACTGCAACGCCCCACATCCTTCATTTTCAAATGTTTATCTTGCATCATTTTATGAGAGAAGTAAAATCAAGTGTCAAAATTTCGTCGACAGACACAGTATAAACACAGGGGCTCGTTACAATTGACACAGTATGTCATCTGTGACTGATCCGGCCCCGATCTATAATACCATAACGAAAGGGAGGAATAAATTCCGAGAGCGCCAAATTTCAAATCATCAGAATTTTTTTTCTGCTCTCAATCCAGTCTGCTTTTTTGCTTATTTCTGCAGTAAAATGATTATATTTTAACAAAATGCCTACCTTTTAGCTCTAACTTCCCACCAATCGGTTGTATTGGCTCATTTTAGTCCCATTTTTGATGAAATCATAACTTCACTTTCCTGGAGTGACCCACATTTGTATAATTACCGCCAAATTTGACATATCCATTCCGGAGAAAATTTGGAACTAACTTTTTTTTATCGGAATACCTTTGGGGTAAAGTATGTGAGGATAGGAAAACTCTGGTAAGTTCCAAATTATCTCCGAAATAAGCAAAAAAGCAGACTGGATGGAGAACAAAAAAAAATTGTGATGATTTGAAATTTGGCGCTCTCGGAATTGATTCCTCCCTTTTGTTATGGTATTATAGATCGGGGCCGGATCAGACACAGATGACGTACTGTGTCAATTGTAACGAGCCCCTGTGATATAAGAGATCATTTGATTTTTAGGGTGGAAAGGGGGGCTATGATCAAATGTTTGATCATGTCCAATTTTTCCGTCGAAAATTTGATCCTGGAATATTTTTTTTTCGGCCGCTATTGCGTTATAAATTTTTGTTTGCATTTAAACCCAAAAAATTCCTGATTGACACATATTCTGCATATTTTTTTCTTTTTGACACCTAAAGAGATCCTGTCTTTTTATTTTGCCAAAATTCTAGTCCTGCCTTTTTATTCCAAATTTGATCCTAGCTTCCCCCACCTCCCCCCCCCCAAAAAAAATCAAAAATTTGCTTCCTAAGAGAGAAGGTTTGCAAATATCGCTCAACTTCCTGTTGAATCCCATCCAGCCGTTTACATACGACTATGGGCCGGAGGTCAAAAGATCGAAATGTTTCGAATGCAATGAAAAGCCGGTAACGTTCAAATGAATTTACCTGCTATTTTTCCTTTGTGCCAATTTACAAATTTAAATTAAAAAACCACAGAATATATTATAAAGAAGAGTTAACTTATTGTATTTATACCAACTTCCGTCCCAGTTAATGGATTGTGCCGCTGCTTAAGATGGAAACAAACATAATTCAGAGATATGGGAATCATGGAGTTTCAAACACTTTGACATTTGATTTATTCTGAAATATTGTGATATTGCATTTACTTCTTTCATAAATTGATGCAAACGAAACAAATTTGACAATGGAGGTCTTTGGGTGTTGCAGAGAAAAAGCGGGGGCATAGGAAAAAATGGGGTACAACCTACTATATCAACCTACTATTTCAAATTTGGTTGAAAAATATTCAGTATCTTCTACTACTATCATTGAAGATTGTTTTTTATAACTTATCTTGGTGTTTTGTTTCTACTTTACCAACTTTGACATCAGCATATCTATGTTGATTACCACCACTGGTACTTTTATGCCGTAATGGAAGCGGGAGGTTTGGCGCGCTGTAAAACCTAGATTCAACCCACCATTTCTTTTGAAATGCCTGTACCAAGTCAGGACCATTACGGTTGCAATTTTCCAGTGGTGTGATACCAGTTTTGTCACACGTCTTATGGACTTGCGAGTTTTGTTAATACTGTTATGTACCTTATTTCCCCCGGTGCCTGTGTATAAAACTACCAGTCTCTCAAAATTCGGTTATAGGTTACATAATTTCAAATTATTTAGGTAGGAAGATTTGTCAGAATATGTTAAAAAATAATTATAAGTAAATATCAAGAGGAAAATTAGACTGAGATGAAACAATTTATCATTGTATTGTGAAGTTTTCCTTTCACCATGATAAATTATCTTCTTTCTTACACTCTAGGATCGAGGGGATCGGTAATATATTATTCATTCGATTATGACAGAATGCCATGAAGAGCATTTCGTCTAATAAAACATCACCTTCACAGATGGAAAATTCTGCATATACTTTTTTTATTATGTATAGCTCTTTATTACAGAAAATGTTGCCGAGTATAAATGGTTGAGAGGAGGAATAGAATTCATGGATGCTATTCCAAAAACTCCTAGTGGAAAAATACTTAAGAGAACATTAAAGGAGGATTTTCGGAAATCCCTATGATTATTATTTGAAAGAATTAAAGGACACATTACGTAAACCAATGAACTGTTAGCCTTATTTAAAAAACTTGTACATAAAAGACCTTTTATTATATGTTATATATTAAAAACTAACAATCCAAAGATACCAATATTAGATATAGTAAATTTATACTATGTTGTATAAGACGCATTGCAAGGAGTTACCTCTCATCAGCAGCATTAAAACCGAAACATTTGGAAGACCAAAAACAAAACTTATTTTAAACAAGAAGTACGCAAAACCAAAAATACCGAAATAGGAAGCCAAATTTCAGCTAAGGATATCTACCATGTGTAATACAAGGAATGAACCCTTAGTATTTCTATTATTTTTTAATTTTGCTAAATAAATGTGAAATTGAACATAAGGAGGCAATGCGAATTGTGTCTTGTAATATATGGCTGGTAAAAAGTCATATTCCGCTAAAAAAGCATGTCGTTTTACAAGCCAGTCTTAAGAAATATAAACATTCCATATACTAATTAAATTTTTACGCTTATATGTTTTAGTTTATTGCTGTTAACTGCATCTTTTAAATTCAGATCCATTGCATTCACACACACATGCGATATGGTTTTTACTGTTTTGGTATACTTTAATTTGATATATTACTACCATAGATCGTACTTATAGACATAGAGAAGGTATTGCTATAAACATGTACTTTGAACCGGAATATGTTGACGTACCGTTGTATTGTGATGTCATTTTATTGTGATAAATTTTAAAGTTTAACTCAATCTAAATTAACATGACAGCAACGTTTTATTCGATTATCCAAGCATGCCATCATATGCACAGATATGACATTTTGTCGGTTTAATGTCTATGCCGACGTATATCATTTGATATATGTATTTACGGAAAAGATTTACATTAAAGCAATTAAACATATTCGTGGTATTCCAAGTTATTTTTATGTCGTTCGACAAAAATTCGAAATCTTTATCGAAATATGAAACATTTCATTGCTTTATTGGTGGAAATATCATTCTGGACATTGGCGTAGATACTCAAAATCTAATAAGCGCACAAATTACACCATCCTACTCAACACTCATATCTAGACACCTTTCAACATCATTTTTGTTTCATTTATTTACGAAACGTTTTGCCAAGCCCCTTGTCACTAGATTCTGAAACGTCTGCCTAAAGACATCTCTCCATATATTGTTTCTGAACTGAAACCCTTGATTATAAGAACACACACTGGCAGTAGATTCTGAATTTATAGCGCGGGGCACAGTTTCTATGCTCCGTTGCTTGTATTTCTATACTAGTCCGAACTTGATAATTTAATACAAAAATTTGAAATTTGAAAGGTAGCTCTGTCCTGAGATGGTTTTAACTTCACCGTTTTGGTCATTTGGCATTTTTGAATTTGCTCTTCAATATTTTGGAATATAAGTATGGATTTTCACGTTTTAGGCAGCACAAATGATCGATGAAATGTCCGCATCTTGCGCATCAAAATTGGCATCCTCCCAAGTCGGGGTTTTGTGTTCACGTTCGTTCCTACAAACCCCTGACAACACTCATCCATATTTAGCGGGTCGAACATATTGCCGCTTGGTGTGTGACCTAGAAAACCGACGACGCAAATGGATTTTCTCTTGGCCTTGAGAAGTAACTCATGAAAATCGTTCACTTCCGACCCGTGAAATATGAATAAATGTTGTCAGGGGTTTGTAGGACGAACGTGAGAGGATGCAAAATTGGTATCAATTTATTGATACATGTACTTTACTTATAAGCGATGAAAATTCCATAATAACAATTTGGATCCACTCCAGGTACACAATAAAACGTCAATAATGACACATTAATCAATTCAAGTTGACAGAATAATAAAACCCAAATATGTACATTTCAACAGCTTAATGGTCATCAAACATACAACTTGAAAAACGTTTCCGAATGAATGTTTGGTTTAATTGTTTTTGGCTATTTCTCCTGATGACACAGTTAATTCAACTCAACAGCCGAGGACGGATAAAAAGTTGATTTTTAACACTGTTGAGTAACGTATATAAATATTTAGGATTACCCTGTATCTGTCACCGTATGATAAAATGTATTAAAACAAATTAGATTACTGTCAAATCAATGCCAAAGAGGTATGAAACTTCCATCGTCACACACATGTCGGTTCCAAGGACAGGAATTTAACAAATTAATTTTTCATTTCAATTCCATGATATACAATATAACAAAGGATTTATTTATCGAATGCCAATCTTCTGTTCCACTTTCCTTGCGAATTTTTTCGCTGCTATATCAGTTTCATGTAATTTAACCAGCCTCAAAAAGGCAATAAATAATCAAAGGAAACAATGTGTACAGTAACAGTATTTTATAGATGAAGACATTTTTTAGATTAGGCGTGTTCTATTTTCTTCAAACATGTTTTTTGTGTTTAAAAACCGATAACCTGGTTTAGCTTTAACCTTAAACAAAGTTCCAGACAACAAAAACGGGAAAGTAAACAAGAGCAATGATGTCTAAGGAACGAGTTCTGTCAAAGGGCAGTCGCTTGAAGTTGCTCAAACGTGATATCGTTCGCGGTTAAATGTTTCTTCAACTCAACCAAACCATGCAAACAATCTATCGGTTGAGAATTAATTTCCAAAAACGATAAAACAAAAATCCTGGTTATTGTCTGAAGAAAATAAAACACGACTATTGATGAGGCGCGGAATTTTAATAATCCTTGCAACAACATGTATGTGCTCAAGCCGAGGCCTCTTAAAAATTCGGTCAGATGCGAGATTTTTCTCCGTATTGATGGTCTCACTGCAACTCTGAAATGAAGAACACCAATAAACGTGTTGCACATTGATAATAAATGTTTATGGTAAATTTTTAGTAGAAGTAGGAGTAATATAAGGAAAAAAACTCAATATCCAAAAGTCGGGCCCCTATGTTCAACATATATACTTTCTTTTCCACATTCATACATCAGATAATATCATGATAAAATGCTGTTTACCTATTTATGCTTGTAGTATAATTTTATTGACTTACAGTTTCAGGAAAAAAAACTTACAATTTTAATTATAAGCATTCTGTTTATTTCAAAAGTTCAATGGACTGTAGAATCGGGTAATTGTATAAAAATGACCAAACATTAAATAACAATGAAATGAAAAACATCCGACTAACTGCGAGGGCAAATGATATGTTTATAGTTTTAAAAGCACAAATAAGAAACATTTACGGTTAAAATTTTAATTTGAACATTTGCCCTCGTGATCCTAATAATCGAACGTTGACATGGTTGAGATTTTTTACTTTCACTTTTTGTTGCTCTTATTAATTTTTGCCCTGTTTAACTTTAGCGCGACCCTTTGTCATTTGTTTATACATTGCTATACTAACTATTTCACAATATTTTTAATTTCTATTGTTTCTTTCAATTCTATTTATAATCGGCCCGGAGGAATTGTACTTCCTGTTTACGTTTGAATTGAAGGTAAGCTTTTCTATTTCTATAAAACGTCTGACGTAACCTTTTTTGATTGTCAAAATATTCAATACTATTGCTGTATAGTACAATTGACGTGCAATCTAGCACTTTGTATTTTTATATTTACTTTCACTTTGTAATACACAAAGGAGAGACACATTTTATTGATGTCACTTTTAGAAATTTCGTCATCATTCATTTAAATAAAACGCCATTATCTAAAAAAGGAACACCAAATCTTGACATATTTATTAATATTTTGCAATTTTGAAAGCTATCTAATAAGTTCTAAGCTGCCAAACGTTGGGAGAATTTGTTGATAGTCCTGCTGACTGTTGGTAAATCCTTTTCAGCGCACGCGCTTCTTGATACGAATTTTTCAGAGCTGCTCAACAAGCTGATAGAATCACAGGGAAGGATGATAAATAGGTATTACTTTCCGGTGGCGGCGGACGACGACGAATGCGTAAACTTTTAAAAAACTTTAATAACTTTTCACACATAATACCTACAATTAAGATTTTTGGTCCACTGATACCTAATCCTATAAAGTTTGCTGCAGTATACTTGTCTTGTGACCTGGTTTTCATGGTTCACTGACTTCAAAAACATAAATGTAAAATCTAAGTTCAAGTTTTGTGGTTAAATCCATTTCACTAGGCAACTGTAATACCTAGGCCAACCAAATTTGGTCTATATGTAGTTCTTAGTAGGTACATCATAGTGCCAGTCTGAGACCTTGCTTGGGACCTTAATTGACCTCAATTTCATGCTTCAGTGACTTTGTCACAATTTCGTGATTAAGTCCATTTCTCAGCAACTATAACACCTAGACCCACCATATTTGGTCAATAGATAGTTCTTGATGGGTACATGTCAGTCTGACACCTGCCTTTTGACCTTGACTTCAATTTCATGGTTGAGTGACCTGCATCATATTTTCGTGATTAAGGTATCCGGATCATAAATGACCACGTGATTACTAAAAACTACCCGGATGTTTCATACAACGCACCTAAATGACCTCGATAATTATCGGCAAACTTCGGAAATGCCTATATAACTAACGTATTTTTACAGACTCTGCATATAAGCAAAAAAGTGTGTTTCAACTTGAGAAATATATATATACAAACTTCCACCTTTAAATTGTTTGTTGCAGCCATTCACGGTCAAAAAGAGATAGAATTTTCGATCATGATCTATTATGGTCCGGATACCTTAAGTCCATTTCTCAGCAACTGTAATATCTAGACCCACCATATTTGGTCTGTAGATAGT
This sequence comes from Mytilisepta virgata, assembly GCA_028015205.1. Lineage (NCBI taxonomy): Eukaryota > Metazoa > Mollusca > Bivalvia > Mytilida > Mytilidae > Mytilisepta > Mytilisepta virgata. Next base: position 47,424,601 of record CM051521.1, on the reverse strand, counting down.
TCTTAGTGGATATATGCCAGTATAACATTTGTCAGCTGAACTTGACCTGAATTTCATGCTTGAGTGACTTAATATACATTTTCATGATTTAGTCTATTTCTCAACAACTCTACTAACTAGATCCACAGTATTTGGTTGATAGAAGTTCTTAGTGGGTATATATCACTTTAACATATGACACCTTACTTTTGACCTCTATTTCATGCTTGAGTTACTTCTTTCACGTTTTGGGATAATGTCCGTTTCTCAGCAACTGCAATACATAGACCAACCATATCTGATATATAGATAGTCCTTGGTGGGTAAATGGCTGTTTGAGACCTTCACCCGAATTTCACACTTGAGTCACATTTTTATGACTAAGTCCATTTCTCTGTAGCTATGATACCTATATCCACTGTATTTGGTCTGTAGAAACTTTTTGGCAAGTATAGGTGTCATTGCGACACCTAACCTTGACCACAATTTTAGGTTTGAGTGACTCTCATCGCAATTTTACAAATATGTCCATTTCTCAACAAATATTATAAATTATAATCGACAGTGAACCAACGCCTGGTAAATCTTCCATACGATAGAATCCCTGAAGTGGATACCTCGGGTATGCAGGGTTGTTACGATAAAAAAAACAAGACTTTAGGGATTGCTGCAGTAATTTAATGAGATCGACATGTTTCGGTTTACTCCCATACCTACTTTCACTTTTTATTTATACTCACCATGGTAACATTGTAACGTAATTTATATCTTCCCTATTTTGTACTTCAGAGCGATTATCTGTATTGTTTTAATCCTGATGACGGTGCCCTAGGCACCGAAATGTGTCGATCTCATTAAATAACTGCAGCAATCCCTAAAGTGTTGTTGTTATAATTGCTTTCACATTAAATGTTATAAATGTATGTAGATCCACCATTTTTGGTCTATAGATAGTTTTTGATAGGTACATACCAGACTGAAACCTGTCTGTTGACCTTGTACACAGTTTTAGGCTTGAATGACATGCATGAAATTTTTCAGACAAATGTTGCCTGACGTATTTTCGTTTGACTTATAATGTATGGTATCATATAATCTTTATTCTGTGTTCGTGTGCGTACTCAGGCGAGACATTTAGCGTGCCCACTCTTGTTAAAAAATGCGATGGATTTGCGGCCATTATCCATTGACACGTTACAGAATAAATTATCAGTTGACCGACACGAATTTTTGTCTCACAAATGAGACTAGATTAGATGTCTTCACTTATATTTCACGATATCTTATAAACTAATTGAGATATCTTATAAATTAATAGAGATATCTTATAAACAAATAGAGATATCTTATAAACTTATAGAGATATCTTATTAACTTATAGAGATATCTTATTAACTTATAGAGATATCTTATTTACTTTCAAATTAAATAAGATATCTTATAAAAATTAAAGATATCTTAATACTTAATAAGATATCTTGTTAAATAAATAAGATATCTTGGAATTTGAATAAATATAAAAACGGCGTGCCATAGCAGGTGCGTTTAAGAAACAGAAATGCTTATGCCTCCCTACCCCTCCGGAAACCTAATTTCACTTCTTTGTTTTTTATGGTAATTCACTTTCCTTTTTTAGTATTTGTGCTGTCTTGTTCTGATTCGCATTTGTTATGTGTTTTTTTTTATCCCTTTGCTTATATCTTCAACTAAATAGTATTTGTTCTCGATGTTTATATGTACCTTGTCTTTGTATTTTGATCATTTGGACTTGCCCTACTATCTAATCATTTGGACTTATCCTACTATCTAGTCATCTGGACATACCCTACTATCTAATCATATGGACTTACCCTACAACTTATTGTTTTGGTATGTGTGCTTCACATTAATGAATCCTATCGTTGATTTGCGTTATCTTTGAAAATAAGCAAATGCGAACCCCAAGGAGGATGGTGGTACTCACCTTGATCATCGGTTTATTGCTGCAAAGAATTTTTACACCAAAATCATAATGATACTTTTCCCCCCAAATATAAGAACATTTGGAGTAAACAACCCTGGGATACGAACACTTCAATCCGAGGCAGAATAAAAAAATAAAAAGTTGTAAAGTGACTATCAAAATTCCAGGTACACCAGAACGATGGCCTCCGATAAGTATATGCTTGTTGCTGCTTTAGATTTTGGGACAACATACTCCGGATATGCTTTCTCACTTAGACATTCATACGAGAAAGATCCCCTCAAAATTCACTCGAATCAGGCTTGGAATGCAGGAGGTCGACAGCTTATGTCATTGAAAACGCCAACCTGCTTACTGCTAGATAATGAGAAGAAACTTCTGTCGTTTGGGTACGAAGCAGAGAACGAGTATGCAAACATAGCTATGGATGGAGATCAAAATAAGCACTACTACTTTTACAGATTTAAAATGAAGTTACACAATAATAAGGTAAATAAGTGGGCCAGTTCTTGGTTATGATGTTGCACTTACAGTGAGATGGTCCAAGACCACAATTAATTCATCGTGCATTTTTTATATTAAAATAATGAATTAAAAAATGGCACCAGCTCAAACTTAAAAATGTTTCTAGTGTGCAAAGTGTACTTACTTCATGTCATAATTTCAATTTTTTTAAATCATCAGCGCTAACTTAAAATATTAATAAAAATAGCTCCTAGGGTAGCAGAATTCTTGCAGACAACAGACGACAACCTAATTATCGACACGTTTCCATCTCACCAAATCACCACTTTTATTTATGACAGCTCATTCAATCTTTTTAAAACAACAATTTTGAACATTATATTTTAAATTTAGAATAAAAAAAAAACATTTTTAAATGCATTTATAAGGTGCAAAAAATACATATGGAAGAAATACAATAAATTCATAGAGGGGATTATATTTATACAACGAAAATTGCGCATTAATTGTAGTGCAAGCTTTTTCTCTATGTCTGAGGTGTCATTGCGACTTTAAGATGAAGAACAACAATATAAGCATTTTTCCTTTGGTTAAAATTTTCTAACGTGCATTTGGTTTTATCAATTTAATAGTATATTTTTTTACATTTTATTTGCATACAATATACAGGTTACACAAGCCAGTCTCGTTTTTAAAACAGGGTCTTTGTGTAAAGCTCCTTCTTCAATTAACATTTAACAAACACAGTAATAGATCATAATTTCATTTCCTCTGAAATTTAGAGCTTGTCGAAGACATTATTATTTATTTTACTTTTTTAAAGCGATTCCCTCACCTACTTACACCTACTTACACATGACAATTTTCCATATTATATTATTGAATAGTAGAAATTCAAATATGGTCTTGTTTTAGCATATCACAAGTGACATGGTGCTGGAAGATATTACTGGGAGAGCATTACCAGCCATTGATGTGTTTTCTATGTCAATCCGAGCTCTGAAGGATCATCTTTTGAAGGAACTAGACAAACAGGGAACGGGATTAAACGTGGATGAAATAAAGTGGGTATTGACAGTCCCTGCTATATGGTCTGATTCTGCAAAACAGTTCATGCGAGCTAGCGCAGAAAAGGTATCTGAATGTAAAATCGATTAATATAAAACGATCTTTTTAGCAGATTGGGGAAAAATTGTTTGCTCAGCAATTATTTAAAAAAGACGGAATTACAATAAATCTATTTTCAATATTCGTCAAGTTTTTGGCAATTTTTTAATTTGAATATGTGATGCATCATTGTGGCTTAATGTTTCGGTCTCTGTGAGCTTTGACCCCTGATTAGACATGGTTATTTTGTAGAAAACTGGATACAGAGTTCATCTAACTTTAAATCAGAATAATTCGATCATATTTATTTCTACAGCGAAAAACTTATCGATTAGTCACAAAAATTATGTTGTGGAATGTTTAAAAATTATCAAATTTGGGTATGTCTCGACCAGCAGATAAAGATACACGACTTTTTAATTAGAATGGTCAAATTGAATTAGTTCACTTCCTTTTTTCCCACACACTTAACCATTGATATTTATTGGGAGACAAGGAAGAAATCTGACGTGAAAAGACAGAAAGCAAAATTTGTCGAAAGTAAAGGTAGGCTCAAAAATACCAAAATAGACAATAACAGTGCATTGACTTGGCATAGAATCGATGTACGGATGAGGCGAGTTTTTCCCTAGCATTTTCCCCCGATTCGTGTCGAATTCGTATATCGAATTTTATGTCAAGTCAATGTACCGTTATTGTATTTATACTGCAATATTTGACAATAGTGCATATTACTACCAATTTCAAAAATTATTTAAAACGTCTGTTCAAGGATTGCCCATTTTCCTACCGAAGGTCGGTGGTTCTCTCCGGGTACTCCGGCTTCCTCCACCAATAAAAACTTGCCGCCGCGAAATGGCCAAATGTGCTGAAAACGGCGTTAAACCCCAACTAAACAAACAATAAAACGTCTGTTACCCTTAAGAGGCCTCAATTGATTCGACGGAGCAATAAATTCTTTATTTTTCCTAATCAGAGGGCCCTTTCGGGCAGAACAAATTTTATCCTTACACACACACTTCCACACAAATAAAACTTTCTCAGTCCGTACATTCTGATTAAAATAATTGGATAACACTTACAGTAAGACATGTAATTATTGTTACGGAAGAGAGAGTATGACAAAGTAACAGACGAATAAATTACCTTTTCTTAGATCGATTAGCAGGTAATATACCACTGATAGTCGGATAACATAATTAAAATAACCAACAGTTTCACTCCCAAATATTTTTTTCAACATAACAAGAGAATAAGTATTGAAATTTTATTCTAAAGAATAAAGTCAATGAGTTTGTTTATTTCAATCAACAAGATGACAAAAACAACGAATTGTCAACCAAGTCAAGTCGGTGTGGCCTTAATGTTATATATTGTCAGTGACCGTATATCACTTGTAAATATACTGTCGACCAATTTTGACTGCTCATTTAGAACGATTGCAGTATAAAAATCAGTACAGATTGTCAACTGGAATCAAATTTTTGTGTGTTTTGAAAACAAACAGTTGGGCACTAACATGAAAAAAATTCAGGGTCGGAGATCATTTCTTCGTCTCAAATACTCGCTCCCTAACCTTCTTTTCAATTTAATTAATTTAATTATTTGAGTTGTTATATTTCAGGCTGATATTCCAGGTGATCGACTACTTATTGCTTTAGAGCCAGAGGCAGCATCAATCTACTGCCAACATCTGCCAATAGAAAAGCTTCAGGGGGCCGGAACAGGGTTTACTATGGAACAAAGTTTATGATTATTGATCTAGGGGGTAAGTGCGAGAACTCAATATATATCGAAAGTACCTACCAAATGTATAATAAGTAGCGGGTTCTTTAATTATCGAATCTTCGGGTAAAAATTTGTTTGGCATATTCTGATGACCTATACATTTGTACTAACTTTAAAACTCTACTGCATATATTTTAGTACTTTTTTTTCTTTTTTATTATTATTATTACTAAACCTTAAAAATAAATGAAGTCATAGTGATAAGCTTGTTTTGTATTATAAATGTTTTGTTAGCTGGCAAATAGTGAGATTTTTATTGCGTTTTAGGCGGTACTGCAGACATAACCGTTCATGAAAGACTTGACGGAACAAGATTAAAAGAATTGTGTAAAGCTTCAGGTGATGCATGTGGTGGAACATCTGTGGATAATGAATTCTATCAAACATTTGTAAAGATCCTAGGTGGTCCACTTATGAACATATTACAAAAAGAACACACGGCATCGTACATGGATCTTTTTAGAGAATTCGAAGTCATGAAAAGAAATATTCGAGCAAATACATCTGGAAAAGTCAACCTCACTATTCCGTATGTTATTTTTGATCAAATTTGCAAGGATCACTTCGGAGAAGATTTTCCGAAAACTCTTAAGTCATCGACACTGTCTGATAAAATTTCTCTTCTGGGTGATAAATTGCGTTTTGATGCAGATTTTATGAAATCACTATACAAAACCACCGTTGACAATATTATTGCGCATGTTCAGAATGTCTTGCAGAAGAATGAAGCAAGTGATGTTAAAATATTTTTGTTGGTTGGTGGATTCTCAGAGTCTCCTATGGTGCAGGACTCCGTTAGAAAGGCATTTCCGTCACAAAGAGTGATTGTTCCGGAAGATTCTGGACTCTCAGTGTTAAAAGGAGCAGTTCTATTTGGACATCGTCCTGACTTTATATCATCACGTATTGCAAGATATACCTATGGTGTAAAGGTAACCCCGAAGTTCGACCCAGAAAAGCACGATGAGCGTAAACTATTCCGGATAGGAAACGTTTCTCATTGTTATGATGTCTTTAGCAGTTTTATGAAAGCAGACACGTCTGTATTGGTTGGACAAAAAGTTATGGAGGTTTATACAACAGTAAAAGCATTTCAGTCTCAAATGGGCCTAAATGTGTATGCTACCCAACATGGAGATCCAAAATACATTGACGATGATGGTTGTTCTTTTCTTGGAGAACTAAACGTGATTGTACCAAACCCATCCATTGATGAACACCATTTGGCAGTAGAATTTCATTTTGGCAATACAGAACTCAGTGTTACCGCCGTAGAAATTCCATCGTTAACACCATGCCAGGCTAAGTTTAAGCTCCTACAGGATCGTCGGTAGAACCTGGCAAACCATTGAGGTTGCACTTTGTGGTATGGGTATAAAATCATTAATTTATAGTGTGCAATTGTTTGTAAATTATGAATTGCACCAAATTAAACAACATCAAAAATAAATTTGAGACACAGAATGTTAATCTTAAAGTTGTACGAAATATACATGATGTTTGATTTATGTGTATTATGATTATACGAATGTACATTGAAATAATTATTATATTCAAATGTAAATGTATAATATGTTTAGCTCTTTTTTACGTATGTAAATGTTTCAGTTTTTTAATGATATGATAAAGAAGATCATGCATAATACTAATTATTCAGTGGTACCAATTTTGATGCACATGGTATCCATACATATTCCGTTGCTTTACAACTTATCAGTTGTGGACAAGATCGAATATGCTGAAAGCTAAAACTATAACCCAAAACGTGTAATAACAATTTTAAATGCCAAAATAACTAAAAGGGTAAAGCAATTAAAGGACAGAGCTATGTAAGAGGGAAATACTCTTTTGTTTGCACGAAAATTGACATTATTATAACAGTAAATTTAGAGTACCAATTTCAAGCTACTATAAAAAAAAAACTAGCAACTGATTTTATGAAACCATGTTCAAAGAATAACCTTAAAATTGATTAATTTGCCAATATTTTCAAATCAATGCAACCTCACAACTTTTCGATTTACGACTCATCAGTTTTGCTCAAGGTATGAAATGTTCAAAAGCAAAACAATCATTCAAAATGTTGAAGAACTGCTAAAATGACCAAACTGATAGAAGATTGGACGAGGGAGATAGGCTTAGTTTTCACAAAATTAAACAGTTATGGAATAGTAAATTTAAATCATCAATTATAGACGAAATGTATATACATTTGGTGGGTAAAAGCCAAGGTGAGGATGTTTCGAAGGGCCAACAAAGATAAAAGCTAGATTGGGAAGTAAGAGAAAAAACTAACAAATAACAGAAATTGGTGGGTAAACAGTTCTTGCCTCTTATAAGACACCCGCAAAACTATGTATCGAAAGAGTAAAGCAATAACCATCTACCGGTAAAGCAAATCACTACTATAAGATATCTGCATTGATTATATTAAAATTTGGACTGACAACGAACTTTACCAAGAATTCAATGTATAGTCAATTTCGTTTTGTGAAGTTAAGTATTGTTTAGGAACACAGCAATATAGCGGAATAAATCTGGCGGCTTTTTTACCATCATTTCTTTGTGGGAGCTTTTTTAAAAACTTTGCTTCATACAAAAAAAAAACAAAAACAGTCCGGCCAATAGCAGTCAACAGCGGTTCGACTCCACTGAAACAGGTCCTGCAAAAACAACAATTTACACTACGAATAACGTATACTAATTTCCGATTTATCCGTGCGATTATTAAGAGAAAGATCTCTTGAAAAAAAAACTTTACAAATAACAAACTGTTTTTGTCCTACTACATAAACAGAAATATAGATTGCAACAACAACAACAACAAATACTTTAATTGCCCATCACGGCGCCCAAAATGAGCAGAATAACTACAATCTTAATTTTGAAACATAATATAAAATAGAAATAGAAATAGATTAAACAAAGTATAACATGATTAGTTTTGATTTAATTGATTAACGTAAATGAAATAAGTAATTTGTAATATAAAAATATGTACATGTGTATGAACCATTGTTTGTTACTCTGGTCCCCTTACTGGACAGCACACCTCTATGTATTATTATTATTAATTAATTATAAATAATGTGTATGCAGATATGATGATATATATCTATAACTCTATACAGACATGACAAGATTAGGGAAATTTTCTATTTCTAACTTTCAAAATATAATTTATTCTAGGTCTCAATTTTGATGCAGCTGATATACATATTTCGGTATAGTGCCCAAAGCCCGAAACAATAAGTAACGTAAAGTGTTGCTTTGCAGATTCAAATGCCAAATTATCTGACATATGTAATTGACCATTAGATAGAATCATGTTGATGGTACTTTTGTTTGCACTCTTAAGTTATTTCATTGACAGCGTTTTGGTTTAAATCAATATAACTTTTCTGTATAAATAAGCATGTACAAGACGGAAGTTTTTGAGAGACGGACCCAGAGTGATCACCTGGTGGGGGAATAGATAAGTTAAACATTTAGTATGTCTCAGCTCAATTTATTCAATTAAAAACCTGAACACTCGAGGTCTCAACATTTTTTAAATAGATACGCGATGGCTGAATTCTATATTTCAAATCTATAGAATAAATAGATGTTGGGTTTTTGCTGCAGCTAGGTGCCATACTGTTCCCTGGTCTGGAACACAATATTTCTAAAGACGGTTTCACCAAATATTAGATCTTAAGCATCGAAAAGCTGTTAGGAGAGAAGATTTGTAAATGGAGATTTGCTTTTTTATGGAATGTTCGATTATCGGTAATTGTTACCATATTGGTCCAAGGTCAAGATGTCGAGGAAAAACTTTGAAAAGTGACCCTCTAAGGATCAGTCCACCAAATTCTAGTTTAAATTACCTCAGTATTATGAGTAGGAATCAAGGAGTATCGCAAAAATGTAGCATCATGATGTATCGTGATAAGTGCTACTTGTGATATAAAACTAACCAAAAAATTATCAAAATCTGATATTGAAGTCTATACAAAGGTTTAAGGACCTAAACAGTATTTATAGAAGCAAGGGTTTGTGTTCAACAATAAAATAGATAAGGCATTTACTTTTGTAGGCTATAAAATTTACAAAAAGCCTTTAAGTGTTTAAGTGATGCTTATTCTGAATTTTAATTGAGCTGGGTTGTTTTGCCCCGTATTTCTGCTCTGTAGCTTTAAAGGAATATACATACCATTCCAGAGTTGGAGATTTGAGGTAAAAAATACATTAATGTTACAAAAAATGACATTTGGTGCATCTCTACTGAGGATACTGTTTACTCATTTGGCAACTTTTGTTATTGAAATCTCATGTTTTTTACTCGTGTGGATAATTAAAATAGAAGTTATACATGAAGTAATGGAGGAATAGATCTTTTATTATATTTATTTACACTATCTGAATACAATTTAAAAATATAATGGATGGTTCTTTGGTATATGATATGCAATGAAAGTTCTACCTTCAATCTTGTCCTAAACATACAAAATGCCAACAAGGAAATATAGACAGATGATTCAGAATGGTTTGTATCAAATATTTTTCCCTACAATTTAAATGTAGCTTTACAAGGTGTCTTGGATGGTATTTCGATGGCTGTTACACTCAATTCTGTATTCCCAAAACTGAATTCAACGGCCAGCTGGTGTTCCTTTTCTGAGGGATTGGGTACAATAACAACTAACTCTCCCAAACGGGAACAACCATCATCGTCGACATATTTGGGGTCTTCGTCGGGAGTAACGAATACTTGCAATGGCATTTTATCTTGAAATGGCCTAGTCGTATTGTACACTTGAAGAACTTTTTGTCCAGCGATGAGAGACGTTTCCGCTTTCATAAAACTGCTAAAAACATTGTTACATCGGTAAACATCGCCAATCTGATAGCGTTTCCTTATATTATGTTTTTCGTCATCAAATATTGGTGCTACTTCAACGCCATATGTATACCTCGCGATACGTGATGAAATGAAATCTGGTCGATGTCCAAAGAGTACTGCTCCCTTCAAAACAGAAAGCCCGGAATCCTCTGGAACTATAACTCTGTGAGAGGTAAATTCTTTCCTTATCATTTCCTGAACCATGAATGATTCAGAAAAACCTCCTACCAAAAGTAAAATATTAAGTCCTTTGGCTTCTTTTTTGTTAATTACATCTTTCATGTGAAGAATGATGTTATCAATCGTTGGTTTGTAAAGCGACTTCATAAATTCCGCATCGACACGGAGTTTGTCTCCAAGCACAGACAATTTGTCGGAGAGTGTAGAAGATTTAATGGTTGATGGGATATCTTCTTTTAATTGTTCTTTACAAATCTGATCAAGGACCACGTATGGAATAGTTAAATTCACTTTCCCGGTTGAAGTACTTTTTACTGTTCGTTTTACGGCTTCAAATTCCCTGAACAGATCCATGTAGGATGATGGGAATTTCTTTTGAAGTGTATTCATTACTGGTCCTCCGAATATTTTTATAAATGTTTTGTAGAATGCATCATCCACAGAAGTTCCACCACATGCGTCTCCTGTTGCTTTACATAGTTCCTTTAATTTTGATGCGTCTAGTTTTTCGTGAACAGTTATGTCTGCAGTTCCACCTGAAAAAAAAAAGTAATTTTATAACCTTGATGATCATATATCAATGAATATAAAAATTACACACACTTGATTTCATAACTACAAATACTAAGAGAAATCATGTAAAACTTTTAAAATATTTCAGTTATTTGTTACATCATATGATTTATCAAACTTCTTAAATTACATGATTTGTCGAGCAAAACTGTTATAAAAATTTCCGAATAAAACACTTATAGCGAGCGCTATGGTAACATATGGGTCATTTAGAAAAGTCTTTGTTTAATGGGGACAGCCGCTATGCAATCCAAAGTGAATTTATTTGTTACAGCCATATTGTGCTACATACTAAGGTTAGAAAAAGTTTCGTTCGATGGAAACGGAAGAATGTAAAGTAAGAGAAATAACTGGCTTCAAACTACAATTTAATATTCAGAATCTTGATACCGGAAATGAGTTTCTGGAAAGGACTATTGCTGTGATCCCATCATTGGCCACGCCAGCAGCATATTATGTTTAGAATGTGTATTTTAAACATACTGATAAGTACATCATGTAACCTCTAAATGAGAATGGTGTAGTTCTGACTACTTCTTTTTATAGAGCAATACTCAACCCGAACAAAGGGTACCAAACTAGTTTACAGTGAAAACGATTCGGTAAAAATGGATGTGGAGTTAATGTTCATGGGTACGTTTTAACCCTCAATAGAGGTACAATTATCATTTCATACCAATTTTGATGCACAAGATGTGCACATATTGTCGAATTACGACTCATCAGTTGTGCTCAAGGCCTAAAATGTTGAAAACCAAAACAACAATCCAAAAGTTTGAAGAGCAAATTCAAAAATACCAAACTGACCTAAAGGGGTAAAGCAAAAACCACCTAAAGATAGAGCTATGCACGAGAGAGATTATCCTTAATTTTCACAATTTTTAAATTTTGTGACAGATAATTTCAATAAATATACTTTGCAATCAGAACTTTTTACGTTTGAAACTTGAAACTATGCTCTAGTTGATTCAATAAAACTGTACATTAATGTTAATTAAACTAGTGATTGAGTACCTCCGAGATCAACAATCATTAATTTTGTTCCTTTCTGAGACATTTTGAATCCCTTGACAGCTCCTTGTAATTTTTCAATAGGAAGATGTTGACAATAAATTGACGCAGCTTCCGGTTCCAGTGAAATCAAAAGTCTTTCTCCGGGTATGTCAGCCTACAAAATATAAACATAATGGGTGAGTAAGGGTATGTTTGACCAATTTTTGACAAAATTCTACATAGGAATGTTTGTATAAGTGCAGCGAAGCAACAGTAGTTAATTACTTTAACCCCTTTTAATGTATTATAACTATAAAACGTTAACAGTGACATAAAAACAAATCAAAAATACCTTAATCAAAGAGCACAAAACACAAAATCAAAATCAAAACAGTAATCCAAAATGTTGAACAGCATATTCAAATTATTCATAATTAAGGCAAAACCATCTAAGATACTCCTTAGTTTACCAAAAAAAATTAGCATTAGACTAGGGTATAAATTTCACGCCAGTACCCAAAATACTAGATTGTAATTTGAATAGTTATCTATGAGGAATAAATATATTTTTTGTACGCGTTTTGCAATTTTTACACTGTTTGTAACTTCTTTCGTCTGTGCTTTCGGGCACAAATTCCATTAAGTTATTAACTTAAAGCTTTATCTTTCACAGTTTTTGCAATTCAATTCAAAAGTAAATGTGTAACATGATGTTAGCCATGTTGTGAGGTCAAAGAAATCTGTGCTGAAATTTCTTTATTTTGTTTTGTTGTTTTGGTTTTCAACATTTTAGGCATTGAGCACAACTGATGAGTCGAAAATTGACGAAAAGTGCACATCAAAATTGGAATCAAAGAATTATATTCATTCCTGTTCTGTAGTTTATCTGTCGTCTTTAATATATAAATATATATAAGTGTATATTTTAATTATATACGCGTATATAACAACAATATACGCGTGAATCTTGAAAATATACGTGTATATCTTGATAATATACGTGAATATCTTGATAATATACGCGTATATTATACTTTTACATTTTTACTGCTCTGTTTATCTATGTTATCTAAGCCGGTCCATATAATGTTATATGGACCAGCGGTACATTATATGGACCGCCTCGTTTTGGCGAGATCGATTAAACTCGGTTAAATCCCAGAAAAGTATAATATAACAAATAGTTCATGACACTTCGGGTCAAATGTCAGTATATGGACCGGTTGGTCGCCCTCCAAAAATTATATGGACCTCAGCTTCGCTTCAGTTCATATAATTTTTGTCGGGCGACCAACCGGTCCATATACTGCCATATGACCCTCAGTGTCATGAACTATTTGTTAAATATAATGATATACGTTTATATTATCGCGCAAATGACATGAACGGCCACTCATATATATTGCTGAAAAGACATTGCATTTTCGATTATAATCAATAAATTATCATAGGCTAATCTATCGGATTTTCATTGCCTGACGTCATGACGTCAGGCAGTATATAAGATTTGGCTGAACTTCCGGTATAGTTATTCTGTGTCAGTTGAATGCTTGATAGGATGTTTGTCATTACAAACGCTTGAATGATGTAGAAACGAATATTATATGTTTTCGTACTTCATAGTATGAATTGATTGATGCAATAAAACTGATGTTTTCAATGATAAGTATAGTCATATTTCAACACATTGGAAATTTGCATCAGAAAATGTAAAAAAACAATAAATTTAATTAATAAATGACGGCATATAAACAATAAAAGGTGTGTTTTATTATGGTAACATATTTAGTTACGTGTTAGGATGCTACCATTTCAGTTTAAAAGGAACGGATAAACAATTAATCTTTTGTTGAAGAGTTGTATGAATTACCTGACTGCTTTGACATGTTTGATTTAAACGTAAACAACCATGCATGTTATATACTAAGTGTGCGGAAAATGTCAGAATTGACAATATTAATATAACAGAGAAAGTCATAATCTATATATTCTAACTTACTGCACACACTCCTGGGAAAATGACCTGGTTCTATTAGCGAGAAAACTTGATAATTGCTCAGATATGTCGACAATATTTGTTTACTTTATCATAGTTTGTATTAAAATTGCATGTATAATTACTGTGTGATTAGCATTTACCGTTACAAAATAGTTACTTTTGACATGTTCATAATTTTTAATGTATAAAAATAATTTTCTTATTTAATCATCAATTTTGTTTTTAAGCATTTAAATGTTTTCAATAATATTTTTACCCTTTTAAGCATAATATTCACATATTCACTGGAATTAAATACCTAAATTGCATTTTTCTTTATCTTTTGAAGTAAAATAGAGCCAGGCTAATACAATTTATCATGAACGCGTTACCAATATATCTGGCAAACATGAAATACTACCCCGACATGAGAGATTATGTTTATATTGTAATTTAAATTCTATTGAAAATGAAATACATTTCCTTCTGGAATGCCCTCTCTAAAAGATATGACTAATTACATTAAAAAATACCCAAATTTACTTATTCTAAATTCGTAATATCTCTATATCTGGATCATGAGTAACGAAGACAATAGCTTTTTATCTATTTTATGTGAATATCTTGCTAATGGTCTGGAACTAAGGAAAACCAAAAAAATTAATATTTAATATCATTATTATCTCCCTTTGATCACTGACCCTTTCCTCATACAGTTGACATTCGATTTATAAGCTATATTTATGTTCTTTTAATTGCATTGTAATGTTTTGTTATTGTACTGTTTGTGTTATGCTCTTTATGGGCCCTATAATATGGAAAATAAAACTTATTATTATTATTATTATTATTACCAAAACTATGCTCTACTACTCAGTCAACGTCAGTCAACTGTCGCAATAAATATTTAGTACAGCATTTAGCCTCGTATTTGTACATGAATTATAATACATATTTATTAAATGCTTAGTCAGGCAAGCTTTTTAAAAAGCTATTACTTGTTTTTCTATTAAAATTTGTTTACTGATTAGCGTACTTCGCTCCTCTTCATACTGTGACTTTTCTTTACAGTAAGGTAGTTTATTTTTAGTAAGATATGACCTACTTATCCATGCAGTAAGGATATATATATGACATAATAAACATGACACGAACTTTACTTTCTCGTTTATTGAAGACTGGTAGAAAACTGTTCCATCCAATTGCCTGCCACCGTCTATTTAGCGTGACTTCGATATGCCATACTGTTATCAAAAGTCCTTTTCCGGATCTAGAAGTAAAACAGCAGTCGCTGACGGAATATCTGTTTCCGATACTTGATCGTAATGGTAACAGAACAGCACTGGTAAGCTGATTTAGTTTCTCTTTATCGAAAAACTCACCCGATATTTTCTTGCAATGCTTTTACATTGTAGTTCAATTTTTTATAATTATGCTTGAGAGTGCATGTTTGCTTTGCAAGTAAATTCACCCATGTGACTTGTGTGTTGTCAACCATGGACTTTTTGTAGTATAAAGGTAAAAATACACCGTCAAGACGAAGTCCATGAACTTTACTGAAACTGATATATTATGTCAATCAATGAATGCAATAGTTGGAAAGAGGCGATATATTGGGTTTCATAATTAATAAGTTAACATCTTTAAATCTTTAGATACTTATTCTTCTAATAATTTTCAAAACTTAACTATTTAAAAAAAACAAAAATGATATAAGAACAGAAATTTAAAACAGAAAAATGGTAGAATCAAACAGCTTTCAGAGATACCCAAACATCCCCCTTATCTATCCTGACTCCCTGGTGTAAATATACAAATGATTATGTACAGTATGATTGAAAACAAGATGATGCTAACTTGAACATATACAAGGAACAAGCAATGCAGCCGGAATTGTATTTGTATACTGTATAAATAGCTCAGGTATTCATAGCAACTGGTCGGAAACTGTCGCGCACTATTTAAAAGAATTGTACCTCTCCACCCTAGGAGCGATCATTTAAATATAAAATAAATTCAAGATAAATGTAGCAAAAGAGACAAAAGAAAATATCATTAGATTTCATTTCATAATTGAAATGTTCTGAAGTACAATATGCTGCTGGCGGACTGCAAGTCGCAGAATGAATCATCTGCTCAGACAAACTTAGACTAAGGCCAATTTCTTTGTATTAAAGTCCAATATTACCTGTTATAAAATTACATAATACACCGTATGAATATTCATAGAGAATAGAGAATAGTTACTTTCAACGATTTAGTAGAGTTGTTTTTTAATAAAACCATAAATATTATCATTACTCAAATTCAAACTTTTATTGTCTAAAAATCATGATTTGTGACAAAAACAAATATAACAAAAATACAAGTCTTCTTGGTTAGGTGTTGACGGGCTAAGCATAAATTGTAACTTCTCACTATCAAGAAGATCATTAATACTGTTAGTCCAGATTGCTCTAGCGTCGGACGGCCTTTTTGTGATATGCTGGGGCCCTGGGACGTCAGAGCGCACTCCGTATAGAAAACATGGAACACTCTTTCATATTTAGATCTGGAAAATCTGTCAGAAAATAGGCATTTCATTGATGCTTTATTTTCTACCATGTCATGATGAAAATGGTGGGTTGAAGGGAATAAAGCTTTCATGTGTGTTACAGGGAGATTGTTGGTGAATAAAATGTACATATTCTTACAGAAATGATTGATGTATGATTTATATACTTATAATTGGATATATTACGATTTCGAGTCTAAAAAGTCTGGGTCGGCAATTTCCATGTTTTCTATATGGAGTGCGCTCTGGCGTCCCACGGCCCCACATATAACTAAAAAGGCCTTGGGACGTCAGAACAATCTCGGACTATAATACTTTAAGAACAATACTGAAAGTGATAGAAATGTTACGGACATGTACAGATACAATTAAAAACGATTTTTATAGAAACAATTAAAATCAATGATAAAATATTACATACTAGATATATAATAAATGTATTTGTACTTGTCAAATTTTGCATAAGAATTTGGCTACTAAAGGACTCGTATCATCGTTACTAAATAAAAGTTCATCAGTTGAAAATTTTGGTTGAGATATTCTGATTTTCCGTTTTCAAGTAATGTATCAACTTCATCAAATTTTCGCTATTTGTTTAGGTCTTTGGAATAATAATGGGACATATTTCAAAGTATGAAAAGAGAAAAATGGTTATAGAAATGACAAAGTAGAAAATAAAGCATCAATGAAATGCCTATTTTCTGACAGATTTCCCGGATCTAAATAAGGGAGAGTGTTCAGACCTCACAAGACATGCAGATTTCGTCGGTATTCGACTCATTAGTTGTGCTTAAGGCGTAAAATGTTGGAAATCTAAAACAACAATCCAAAAATATGAAGAACAAATTCAAAAACATTTACATTTCAATAAATGAAAATTCAAAGTATCAAATACTAGAAATTATGAGAGCCTAGTAACAGTTTCCAAGTAAAAGAGAGAAAAACCATTGTAACGAATTGATAAGGAAATCGTATCTATACCATTTACAAAGGTACGTCATAGATTATAAGGGTATTGTCAAGACATTTATTTTTAAAAGATTGTTATTATATTACATGTTCTATCATTATAGGTGGATGGGATTAGTGGACAATCATACACATACGGTCAAATGAAAGAATTGATTATCAAGATAGCAAGTGCCTTAAGAAAACTTGGCTACAAAAAAGGAGATGTGATCAGTATTCATGCCACGAATAGTCCCGAATATGCTATGTTGCTGCTAGCATTGCCTGCTGCCGGAGTTACAATAACAACATCAAATCCTGCTTTTACTATAGGTATTTTGAAATGTGCCTTAGTTGTATATCTCAGGAAAAATTATATAGAAAGTACTGAGGCAAAAAGGCAACCAGAGTACGGAGAAGTTGAAACTTCGTATAAAAACAAAAAAATTATATTTATTTATTTAGTTGGGGTTTTACGCCGTTTTCAGCACATTTGGCTATTTCGCGTTGGCCAGTTTTTATTGGTGGAGGAAGCCGGAGTACGCGGAGAGAACCGCCGACCTTCGGTGGGAAAATTGGCAATCCTTGTCAATTTAGATCGGAGTCGAACACATCCCGCCACAGGTGATATTCGAACTCACAACCACTTGACAGGCTAGTGATCATAAGTAGTCATGACGAACTACCTAGACCACTCGGCCACCGAGGCCCCTCAATCAATTATATAGATTTCCGCGTATACATATAACTCAGTATTCAGTAAGCACAATCATTAATACATGTACTTACGGAAGCGTATTAGGGACATGCATAAAAAATATATCTCGCCACGGCGAATTACTATCTCGCCGCGGCGAATTACTATCTCGTCACGGCGAGTTACTACCTCGCCATGGCAAGATACGTTTTGACCTTAAAAAGTTCATATGTTGCAGTCAGTTTGGCTGATTTTTCTATATGGTTCTATGTTAAACTACGTTCAGCTATGGCAGTCATCTTGGTTGACAGTCCAGGTCAATGGAAACATTTCTAAAAAAGAACAATCTAAGGACTGCTAAGTTTTGTTCCAACTGGCTAAGTGGTTTTAGACAAGAAGATTTTTAAATGAATTTTCCCATAGGGTCCAATATATAACTAAGTTCGGCCGTGGCAGTCATCTTGGTTGACAATCCGGGTGACCGGACACAATTCTGAAAGAGGACCATCTAAGGACCAATGCTGCCAAGTTTAGTTCCAATTTGCTCAGTAGTTTCAGTAACAAAATGGTAAAAATAATAAAACAGTTCTTCATAACAAAACATAAGACAGGTGACCAAAAACACTAGTGTTAATATTTCACCTAAGATAAGGCCACACCAAATGATTTTTAGTTCTTTGGGTTGACGGTAAGTTTTAAGAAAAAAATTGCCACTTCATTTTCACAAATGCTGAAGATTCACCCCAATTTCTTTATTTTTTAAGAAATTTAAAATAAAAATGCTCAATATTTTTCAGTCTTTCAGTTAAAAAAAATGTATGCCGCACGTAAAGTTGACCTTTACTTTCAAAAAACTGATCTTCTAGAAAAAAAGATTAAAGTAAAATTTCGCTCGCTAGCACCTATTTTTGCAATCCAGAAATCAAAAGAACTAAAAATCAATTTGATGTGGCCTTAATGCATAGAAGAATTAGCAGTGAAAACAATTCGAAGTTATGAAAATGAAAGGATATTGGTTATGAGCCCGGACAAGACTGTATTCCGCAAAATAATTCAAATCGTAAATAATAGATATGTTTCATGTAACCTTCAAGATGATTCAAAACCAATACTACAATATCGTATTCATCTTAGAATACGGAAGCCCAAAGTTTAACAAAATGAAATAATATAAATATTTTAAAATAAGTACATTAATTAATTAAACACATTATACCCTATGAAATATGAAACTACTGAAAATAGAGGTAACAAATTGAAAGTTCTGTCTGTATCAAATATTCATGGGTACTTTTTGATAATGTAAATGTTTATTGCATCAATTAGCCTATTGTATATCTATGATATTTTTATATGCAAATTAAAAGTTGACCTTTCTTGTCATACACGAAGCCAGGAAATAACTCATTATTAATAAGTACAAAGTTTTTCCTACTTGCAGCATGTATAAATATTAACAACTTAGACTGTACAATAAATTTTAATATCATTGAATGAATTCATATTGCAGGAGAACTATCTAGGAGTTTGGAGCTTACAGAACCGAAATGCATTTTCACGACATCATTTTTTCTACCAACAGTGGCCGAGGCTGTAAAATCAAACAGGAATATTACAGAAAATGTAAAAGTAGGTTTTGGCATCCAAGTTTTGATTCTCTTTTTTCCGTTATTTTTCATTTATGTGATAGTTTGAATAAAGAAGTTTCGTGTTATATCCATCACCGGAAAAGTTCGTCAATTATGCGCGCCTTTATGACGTCATTTACCAGATTGTGGGGCACGCCTGTATCCCTACACTATTAAAGTTCATCAAGCGTCTTCGTGATCGTCATTATGCAGGATGATCTAGAAATATATTTTGCTCCGTAGGTACTTTATCACAATTCCTTCATGACTGCGGACGACGATGGACTTATAAGAATTTAATTTGCCAAATATTTCATGCAACATAGCATCATTTTTTTTTCAACCGTTCGCTCAACACGGAGACGGAAGTGACGATGCCCGTAAACGCACTAAAGACGTTCACTAAAACCAGAGTTTTTGACGGAATTGCAACGAACTCGAAAGTGGCGTATTGGGTAATCTGTGATTCCTCTGGATTCATTTTTTTTTTATCGAACTAGCTTCAGTAGCAAATTCGACAAAATATGAATCTAGATGATAACAACTGTATGTTGTTACTACGTTAATTTTTTTTCTTTTTTTTTGTGAATTAGATATTTCTTTCGAATGGAAGTTATTCTTCAAATCTTAAGTTCAGCATTGATTTTAGATATAATAATCTATTGCCTCAGTTACTATTACCTTATTACATGTACATATTATGAAGTCCTAACGCGTCACCAAGACCGCTTCGTCTTCCATCATTCGTTGCTTCAATTTGGAACAATCCATGTAGGACATTTTGAGGAGATGATATCTCACAAGAAAAGATGTCAAGTGATTGCTCGATGAGTTTGTTATTCCGCACAATGGAAGTCAACCAAGGTCTCATTTCTACTCTCTCAAACAAAATTAAAGTTGCTTGAAGTATTAGATTAGGCCAAATAAAAAAATACCTATGTTTCCTGTTACCCGACCGATTCATGTCTAGACCCCCCGACTGGTCGAAATTTTCTGAAAAAAAAAATCGCCGACCGATCCGCAAAATCGGTTCCGTTCCGTCATTGGCACAACTTTAGTATTTTCCGAAACTTCCGGTTTGAAGGTCATTGACAATATGGCTGCCCACTTGTTAACTGGTAGCAGCCTATTTGGAATTAAAATTAACAAATGTCAGCATATGGCGGAAAGATCCGTTCTTAAAACAGTGCAAGATACATCTACACTGCAAAGTATATTCGAGGAGTAACATGGCGCATTGCCCAAAAAGTGTAATTCATGTTTCACACCCACAATTTTATCGTTTAAAAAAAATAAATAAATAAATAAATAAAATAAAATCCCTACCTACCTACCCTATTTTTTTCTGGCATGTAACAGGAAACAGAGGTATTTCTTTATTTGGCCTTATTTAAATCTTCTTTTGTGAAAGTTGGAGATTGTTCTCCTCTCATGAATTTTTTTTACATCTTTTAATTTTTTCCAACTTCGCCTTTGATAGGGACAGATGAAATTTCTCACACTAGTGAAATACATCTTAGATCTGTTTTATTAGTGAATTGAAAGAACTATTTTTTTGCTTGCTATAGGATATAATATTGATAGACGAGGCTCCGGGCTACAGAACATTAAAGTCACTGATGGACGATGATGGCAAAGCTTTTCCAGAAGACCTTGACACTGATTGCGAAAATGACATTGTTGTTTTACCATTTTCCAGTGGGACAACTGGATTACCTAAGGCAGTCATGCTGAATCATAGAAGTATAGTAACAAATCTCCATCAGATGAGGTCTGTTTTTAGTTTAGTTTTCAGATGTTGCAGTATTACTTCAAATATTTAAAGATACAAGCATAAAAATCACATATTTTAGCTTTATCAGTCATTCCAATAACTAGACACTTTTGAAAGCCGGCAGTTATAAATTATCAAGTAGAGTTAAAATTCTAAATCGGTCTTAACAATATTGCTAAAATGGTTATGTTACGAAGCTGTTTGCTTGAGAGAACTGAAACGTGTCTTTGAAGGCAATTATAGCCACGACGGAGAAAAAACTACCTCTAGGTCATGTTAGGACTTCCAAATATATAAGCTAACTGATTGAGGCCATAAATTCTTATATTAGCAAATCAATAAATCATTTTATGTTTTACTTAATTTAGCGGAAAAGTTAAAATATAAATGAACAGAAAAAGAAATTGCCCGTATAAAACAAATAAGTTAAGTAATAATATACAATTATTGAACAGTGTTGAGAGGTATAGCATAAAATTGGTATATTTCAAAACAGCTATTCAATAACTGTTTTATTATACCGAAATTTCCATTCAAATTTATCCGAAATGTCGAAAAACCTGTGTTTACTTACAGTAATTGACAAAATCGAAATCATTAACATGTTACTGATACGCCCATTATCATGACGTTACATCCAAAACACGCCTACTATCGTGACGTTGTCTAATAAAATTTGTCTGCGAAAATAAATATTGCTCGGGGTAATAGTTTTTTTTTTACTTCCAACTCGAAAAGCGATGGAACAGTTACTTTACTGAATAAAGTTTTACGTAGTAAAAACTTACTGAGGTATAATAATGTGTTTTATTTCTGAAGACAGTGACCAAAAAATTTATTTTACCGTTTTACCTTTCTAATTAACTCATTGGATTGAAAACATTCAGGTTCTTTGTTATTATTGTTCTGTAAACATTCTGTTCACTTATTCATAAAGAATAAAGCAGAAATGTCGTAACATTTCATGTAACTACCACCGGACTGACTTTGTTGAACTTCCTGACGGATGCCGTCACGGATGATACTGAGCACAAGGGTCACACCTGGTTTTTATAGGAATTCGTGTTGTTTATTATGTTATCGTTTTCAGTATTTATTTGTTGTGCTTGTGGTTGTTCATTTGTCTTCCCGAGTTTGTCTGTCTAATGGGTTGCGTTTTCTGGTTTCCTCCTTAGGTATATTTGGCCTTTTTCCTTTTTAGTGCGTAATAAAAGAATATTTACAAAGGACAAAAATAAGGTAACTTTTTGTACACTATTTAGACAATTTCTTTGTTTTCCAGGTTCATGCTGGATTCGACAGCAGACGACACATTCGTGTCAGTGTTACCTTTCTTTCATGCCTACGGGATGATTGTCATCACTTATTACTCGTTTCAAGGCGGAAACAAGATGGTTACATTACCAAAATTTGACCCTGGGCTATTTTTAAAAACCATACAAGACCATAAGGTAATGTTTGGAAGTTTATTTCTCATATTGTCTGCAAAGGGTATGATTATGTCGTAGATTGAGAAAAGTTGGTAATTTAGATCCAAGTAAGATTGTCTTTGCATCTGAAGTTTTCAACATACAATCCATATGTTAGTAACTGCTTATTAAGCCTATAATCCTATGAACTTGAAAATGTATGATACAAAAAATTACATCTGCATATTTAGACGGACCACACAATCTCACCGTATGTCCAATTTTAAATGCAACTCATTTTTCTAGAATATTGGACAAGTTCGTTTCCATAGTGGACCATCTTCAATTTTATAAATTAATTTACTATTATTTGAAATACGCAGAATTTTAGTAATGCCTCAATTTTTTAAACACAGTTGCCTTATTGCCAATATTCATGGTGACAATCGGCCCAAGTTTATAACGTTTGCATGTCAGTTATTTTACAGTATGCCAGAGACCCTAATATATCAATAGACGGGGCAGTAACACAAACGTACTACATATAAAGCATAGTTTTAAGAATAACGAATGAAATATGGTTTATTATCACAGAATCGTCTGTCGGAAAGTTATCTCACTATTTCTCTAATACATGTACTTCAAATGTGAAAGATTTTTTGGGGGTCTAATAACTGAATGTTTAAAATTCATTTTATTATTCATATAAGCTCGTGTTGTATTTTTAACTGTTGGAAGAAAATATGTTGAATTTGCTTGGCTTAATTCATAATTGATCGTCCTCTTATTATTCAGTTTTCTTTAAAAATGTTATACTGGGGTAAATATAATTTGATTAGTTCTTTAGATTGAGAAGAAACATACGGTAATCTTCAGTTTAACTGAGGTAACAAAGTACCTTGTGTGTGTATGTATTTTGACATCAAAGATGATAAAAGATATATTTACTCTCCTTGGTTTAGGTATCCTTCCTTCATTTAGTACCACCTATGGCAGTTTTTCTTGCTAAACATCCTATGGTTGAGGATTATAATCTGTCCTCTGTAAGAACAGCAATATGTGGAGCAGCCCCTATGGGAGATGCTGTTACCAAAGAGTTTATGGATAGAATAAACGTATCACTTATTCAAGGTAAAATTCAAAAATGACTTGTGCATCAAAATTGGTATCAAAGAATTTATTCAACTTGATTTTACCTCCAGAAAGATGTCATGTAAAATTGTGTTATATTTCCCATTTTGTAAATTATAAATTTCAAAATGTATCTGTTATAGATATTTTTAAATTTATAATTTACAAATTGGGAAATATATAGGAAATGTATCAATGCAATGATTTTCAAATATAGTAGTTGGTTTTAAACTAAGATCAAAATAATTATTCTTTCGTTTTTATCTTATTCTCCATTGTAGTATTATACCCCTGTGAACTTTAAATTCAAAAATTAATATGCAACTTAATAACAGACGTTGATATTCCTCTCTCTAGGCTATGGTCTGACAGAATGTGGACCAGTTGATATCTCTGACAGAGGACGTCCGACAATTGGAACAGTAGGAAAACTTGTTCCGAATTCTTTTTGTAAAGTATGAAAGAATTGATTTTAAGCTTAAGTAAATACGATACAGTAAGGTTCTACCATTGACATTTTCATAAAATTTGGAAATAAGTGTCTGTTGGATATGTACTTTAGAAATATCCAAAGAAAAAAGTAGCTTCATAATATAACATTTGAGTAATAAGTTGCGTTGAATTTAATGAATTTTGATGCGAAACTGCACTCTAGCATTTTCGAGTCGTTCACAAAGCCTTGTATAACTTTGCAAGGAAATGACATTTTTTTCTAGCGGTTTTTTGTAAAAGGTTCCTCTTTGTATGGGCAAATTTATGAGCTATACATGAATTGAAGTAGGGGTTATCCCTACATTTTCGAACACTATGTAAATAATTAAGAATTTCAGCAACTTCGAATGAGTATTGAAAAAAACTCACCTTTGAATTATTCTTGAATTTATTTTTACTATAATTATATTGAAGTAATGGGCATTTATTTGCAAAAGAAAAAAGTGGTGGTCCATGTGCTCATTACTGAGATATTTAAGAAAATCTTCAAATTTTAGGATGTTATAAGGACTTTTCTTGAGAGATAATACGACGTCACAACGGGCAACTCTTGGCGACGTCATTACCCCTTTCCCCCCGCTACTGTATTGCGTAAAGAGGCTGTTTCGACTAGCGACCATTTAGACCATCAAGCTACCACATTAAACTATTCGGATTTTTATGCTTAAAACTGTCATTATATATGTTGAAAGGTTAATAAGTTTTAATATCGGAAATGAACACATCGTATGCTTTAATCCAACAGATCTGCTTGACTGGTACGGGTGTCCTGAAAGGAATTATGTACATGATTCCCACTATTTTTTATTTTTTTATTTGGGTATTGGAAAGAAACTTGGATTGGGAATAAACTGGCTGTAGTTATGACCACGTATTCAAATATTAAGTCACATTTGCGTCTAACTGACATGACTGAAAGTGAATATTTCAGTTTTTCAATCCAGTCTTGGTCAAATTCAGTTTGGTGGTGAGCTATCTTTTCATCTTCATCATAAGTCAAAGTTTATAGAGGCCTATAAAAGTATATGAAAAGAAATCCTGTCTATATATAAATAGGATACTTTGATGTGTTTGATTGCGTTCAATGGAAAAGCATGAGAATATTCGAGGTAGGATGAGAGAATATTTGCGAACCAGGTATCATTATTGGATTTCAGTTTCATTTTTGCATTTCCCTTTTTAAAGATATGTAAAATTCTAATTTGTTTTGCCTGTTATTTTATTAACTTAAATATAAATTACGTATGGTTCTGGGTTCTAATTAAGTAAAAATCAACATTTTCTTGAATATAGATTGTTGATCCTGAAACTGGTAAAACTGTTGAGAAGACAGGAATCCCAGGGGAACTTTGCTTTAAAGGACCACATATGATGAAAGGATATTTGAAAAACCCTGAATCTACGAATGATACAATTAAAGACGGGTGGTTACATACTGGTAAGAAATTATGTAAATATTTATGTCTCGTTCACAGGTTTTTTTGTATTTCGGTTCAAAAAATATATTTAGTTCAATGTAAAGCAAAGCAATCATTTCAATTAGTTACGAGACAATATGATGTATATAATTTATTTAAATGCTGTTCAACTAAAATGATTTTTTTTCGAATGCGTATTTTTGCTTTAGTATACAATATAATTGTACAAACACAATGCAAGTCGCTCTCGTTATCAACATGGAGAACAGTACCGTGAGAGAAACCCAAAAGAATAATTCAAAAAGACAGACAATGGACTCCGGAAGGGTAAGCATTTACTGCTCAATATAAGGGACTTGTCTTTTCTTGTGTTCCAACAAAGTTTATATGGTAGGGTTGAAAATTAGCAAAGGAACATACAATGTCGAATATCGTTTTTAATTTCAGTGTACTACAAAAACCATTATAAAATTAATTTATGACCAAGAAAAGCACCCAATCATATATTAGTCAATTTAAAATGAAATAGTTTTGATATATTCTCAACTTTGGTAATGGACAGGTATGTGTTTTAGGTGACATTGGTTATGTCAGAGAGGATGGAAACTTTGTTATAAGCGATCGAGTCAAAGAATTAATCAAATATAAAGGTTTTCAGGTAAACAATACTTGCAGGCGTTTTTGAATGCAATGTAAAAACAAAATTTTCAATAACAAAACAGCAAAAAAAGCTTTAAAAAAACAGTTTAGAAGCACATACAGGCCTTTTAGAAACACACTCCGTTTTAAAATAAACACTTCCTTTGTTTTAATCTGTCATTTATGAAAATATTTATTATTTAATGCTAAAATACTCAAGTGCTTTACAAAAAATCCCATGGATGTTTTTCTGACGAAACACACTTTACAGTAGTAATGAAATTTTATGAACTGAGTGTTGCATTTAAAATTTTAAATCAGTTGAAATTAAATTGTATTGAGAAAGAAATTTGAATATTTATTCACTTTGATTCATACCTTTATTAACAAACATTTGTTTAGTAACTACCAGCGTGTAATATTTGTTGGTATGTATAAATAAAAGTTTATTAAAAAGCTATATTTAAAGTTTAATTCCTGTTATAGATTGCTCCTGCAGAATTAGAAAACGTTTTACTAAAACACCCAGATGTACAGGATGCTGCTATAATTGGGGTTCCGGATAAAAGAGCGGGAGAGGTTCCGAGGGCATACATTGTTAAGAAAGCAAACTGTCAAGTAACTGATCAACACATTTTCAAATTCGTCAAAGGTTAGTGTTCTATTTGAAGCCACAGTATTTGGGGAATGGATTTAGTGTGTTTTATACTCCCTTTTCACTGCAACGCCCGACATCCTTCATTTTCAAATGTTTATCTTGCATCATTTTATGAGAGAAGTAAAATCAAGTGTCAAAATTTCGTCGACAGACACAGTATAAGCACAGGGGCTCGTTACAATTGACACAGTATGTCATCTGTGACTGATCCGGCCCCAATCTATAATACCATAACGAAAGGGAGGAATAAATTCCGAGAGCGCCAAATTTCAAATCATCAGAATTTTTTTTCTGCTCTCAATCCAGTCTGCTTTTTTGCTTATTTCTGCAGTAAAATGATTATATTTTAACAAAATGCCTACCTTTTAGCTCTAATTTCCCACCAATCGGTTGTATTGGCTCATTTTAGTCCCATTTTTGATGAAATCATAACTTCACTTTCCTGGAGTGACCCACATTTGTATAATTACCGCCAAATTTGACATATCCATTCCGGAGAAAATTTGGAACTAACTTTTTTTTATCGGAATACCTTTGGGGTAAAGTATGTGAGGATAGGAAAACTCTGGTAAGTTCCAAATTATCTCCGAAATAAGCAAAAAAGCAGACTGGATGGAGAACAAAAAAAAAATTGTGATGATTTGAAATTTGGCGCTCTCGGAATTGATTCCTCCCTTTTGTTATGGTAATATAGATCGGGGCCGGATCAGTCACAGATGACGTACTGTGTCAATTGTAACGAGCCCCTGTGATATAAGAGATCATTTGATTTTTAGGGTGGAAAGGGGGGCTATGATCAAATGTTTGATCATGTCCAATTTTTCCGTCGAAAATTTGATCCTGGAATATTTTTTTTTCGGCCGCTATTGCGTTATAAATTTTTGTTTTCATTTAAACCCAAAAAATTCCTGATTGACACATATTCTGCATATTTTTTTCTTTTTGACACCTAAAGAGATCCTGTCTTTTTATTTTGCCAAAATTCTAGTCCTGCCTTTTTATTCCAAATTTGATCCTAGCTTCCCCCACCTCCCCCCCCCCAAAAAAAAATCAAAAATTTGCTTCCTAAGAGAGAAGGTTTGCAAATATCGCTCAACTTCCTGTTGAATCCCATCCAGCCGTTTACATACGACTATGGGCCGGAGGTCAAAAGATCGAAATGTTTCGAATGCAATGAAAAGCCGGTAACGTTCAAATGAATTTACCTGCTATTTTTCCTTTGTGCCAATTTACAAATTTAAATTAAAAAACCACAGAATATATTATAAAGAAGAGTTAACTTATTGTATTTATACCAACTTCCGTCCCAGTTAATGGATTGTGCCGCTGCTTAAGATGGAAACGAACATAATTCAGAGATATGGGAATCATGGAGTTTCAAACACTTTGACATTTGATTTATTCTGAAATATTGTGATATTGCATTTACTTCTTTCATAAATTGATGCAAACGAAACAAATTTGACAATGGAGGTCTTTGGGTGTTGCAGAGAAAAAGCGGGGGCATAGGAAAAAATGGGGTACAACCTACTATATCAATTCCCCCGGTGCCTGTGTATAAAACTACCAGTCTCTCAAAATTCGGTTATAGGTTACATAATTTCAAATTATTTAGGTAGGAAGATTTGTCAGAATATGTTAAAAAATAATTATAAGTAAATATCAAGAGGAAAATTAGACTGAGATGAAACAATTTATCATTGTATTGTGAAGTTTTCCTTTCACCATGATAAATTATCTTCTTTCTTACACTCTAGGATCGAGGGGGTCGGTAATATATTATTCATTCGATTATGACAGAATGCCATGAAGAGCATTTCGTCTAATAAAACATCACCTTCACAGATGGAAAATTCTGCATATACTTTTTTTATTATGTATAGCTCCTTATTACAGAAAATGTTGCCGAGTATAAATGGTTGAGAGGAGGAATAGAATTCATGGATGCTATTCCAAAAACTCCTAGTGGAAAAATACTTAAGAGAACATTAAAGGAGGATTTTCGGAAATCCCTATGATTATTATTTGAAAGAATTAAAGGACACATTACGTAAACCAATGAACTGTTAGCCTTATTTAAAAAAACTTGTACATAAAAGACCTTTTATTATATGTTATATATTAAAAACTAACAATCCAAAGATACCAATATTAGATATAGTAAATTTATACTATGTTGTATAAGACGCATTGCAAGGAGTTACCTCTCATCAGCAGCATTAAAACCGAAACATTTGGAAGACCAAAAACAAAACTTTAAACAAGAAGTACGCAAAACCAAAAATACCGAAATAGGAAGCCAAATTTCAGCTAAGGATATCTACCATGTGCAATACAAGGAATGAACCCTTAGTATTTCTATTATTTTTTAATTTTGCTAAATAAATGTGAAATTGAACATAAGGAGGCAAGGCGAATTGTGTCTTGTAATATATGGCTGGTAAAAAGTCATATTCCGCTAAAAAAGCATGTCGTTTTACAAGCCAGTCTTAAGAAATATAAACATTCCATATACTAATTAAATTTTTACGCTTATATGTTTTAGTTTATTGCTGTTAACTGCATCTTTTAAATTCAGATCCATTGCATTCACACACACATGCGATATGGTTTTACTGTATTGGTATACTTTAATTTGATATATTACTACCATAGATCGTACTTATAGACATAGAGAAGGTATTGCTATAAACATGTACTTTGAACCGGAATATGTTGACGTACCGTTGTATTGTGATGTCATTTTATTGTGATAAATTTTAAAGTTTAACTCAATCTAAATTAACATGACAGCAACGTTTTATTCGATTATCCAAGCATGCCATCATATGCACAGATATGACATTTTGTCGGTTTAATGTCTATGCCGACGTATATCATTTGATATATGTATTTACGGAAAAGATTTACATTAAAGCAATTAAACATATTCGTGGTATTCCAAGTTATTTTGATGTCGTTCGACAAAAATTCGAAATCTTTATCGAAATATGAAACATTTCATTGCTTTATTGGTGGAAATATCATTCTGGACATTGGCGTAGATACTCAAAATCTAATAAGCGCACAAATTACACCATCCTACTCAACACTCATATCTAGACACCTTTCAACATCATTTTTGTTTCATTTATTTACGAAACGTTTTGCCAAGCCCCTTGTCACTAGATTCTGAAACGTCTGCCTAAAGACATCTCTCCATATATTGTTTCTGAACTGAAACCCTTGATTATAAGAACACACACTGGCAGTAGATTCTGAATTTATAGCGCGGGGCACAGTTTCTATGCTCCGTTGCTTGTATTTCTATACTAGTCCGAACTTGATAATTTAATACAAAAATTTGAAATTTGAAAGGTAGCTCTGTCCTGAGATGGTTTTAACTTCACCGTTTTGGTCATTTGGCATTTTTGAATTTGCTCTTCAATATTTTGGAATATAAGTATGGATTTTCACGTTTTAGGCAGCACAAATGATCGATGAAATGTCCGCATCTTGCGCATCAAAATTGGCATCCTCCCAAGTCGGGGTTTTGTGTTCACGTTCGTTCCTACAAACCCCTGACAACACTCATCCATATTTAGCGGGTCGAACATATTGCCGCTTGGTGTGTGACCTAGAAAACCGACGACGCAAATGGATTTTCTCTTGGCCTTGAGAAGTAACTAATGAAAATCGTTCACTTCCGACCCGTGAAATATGAATAAATGTTGTCAGGGGTTTGTAGGACGAACGTGAGAGGATGCAAAATTGGTATCAATTTATTGATACATGTACTTTACTTATAAGCGATGAAAATTCCATAATAACAATTTGGATCCACTCCAGGTACACAATAAAACGTCAATAATGACACATTAATCAATTCAAGTTGACAGAATAATAAAACCCAAATATGTACATTTCAACAGCTTAATGGTCATCAAACATACAACTTGAAAAACGTTTCCGAATGAATGTTTGGTTTAATTGTTTTTGGCTATTTCTCCTGATGACACAGTTAATTCAACTCAACAGCCGAGGACGGATAAAAAGTTGATTTTTAACACTGTTGAGTAACGTATATAAATATTTAGGATTACCCTGTATCTGTCACCGTATGATAAAATGTATTAAAACAAATTAGATTACTGTCAAATCAATGCCAAAGAGGTATGAAACTTCCATCGTCACACACATGTCGGTTCCAAGGACAGGAATTTAACAAATTAATTTTTCATTTCAATTCCATGATATACAATATAACAAAGGATTTATTTATCGAATGCCAATCTTCTGTTCCACTTTCCTTGCGAATTTTTTCGCTGCTATATCAGTTTCATGTAATTTAACCAGCCTCAAAAAGGCAATAATTAATCAAAGGAAACAATGTGTACAGTAACAGTATTTTATAGATGAAGACATTTTTTAGATTAGGCGTGTTCTATTTTCTTCAAACATGTTTTTTGTGTTTAAAAACCGATAACCTGGTTTAGCTTTAACCTTAAACAAAGTTCCAGACAACAAAAACGGGAAAGTAAACAAGAGCAATGATGTCTAAGGAACGAGTTCTGTCAAAGGGCAGTCGCTTGAAGTTGCTCAAACGTGATATCGTTCGCGGTTAAATGTTTCTTCAACTCAACCAAACCATGCAAACAATCTATCGGTTGAGAATTAATTTCCAAAAACGATAAAACAAAAATCCTGGTTATTGTCTGAAGAAAATAAAACACGACTATTGATGAGGCGCGGAATTTTAATAATCCTTGCAACAACATCTATGTGCTCAAGCCGAGGCCTCTTAAAAATTCGGTCAGATGCGAGATTTTTCTCCGTATTGATGGTCTCACTGCAACTCTGAAATGAAGAACACCAATAAACGTGTTGCACATTGATAATAAATGTTTATGGTAAATTTTTAGTAGAAGTAGGAGTAATATAAGGAAAAAACTCAATATCCAAAAGTCGGGCCCCTATGTTCAACATATATACTTTCTTTTCCACATTCATACATCAGATAATATCATGATAAAATGCTGTTTACCTATTTATGTTTGTAGTATAATTTTATTGACTTACAGTTTCAGGAAAAAAAACTTACAATTTTAATTATAAGCATTCTGTTTATTTCAAAAGGTCAATGGACTGTAGAATCGGGTAATTGTATAAAAATGACCAAACATTAAATAACAATGAAATGAAAAACATCCGACTAACTGCGAGGGCAAATGATATGTTTATAGTTTTAAAAGCACAAATAAGAAACATTTACGGTTAAAATTTTAATTTGAACATTTGCCCTCGTGATCCTGATAATCGAACGTTGACATGGTTGAGATTTTTTACTTTCACTTTTTGTTGCTCTTATTAATTTTTGCCCTGTTTAACTTTAGCGCGACCCTTTGTCATTTGTTTATACATTGCTATACTAACTATTTCACAATATTTTTAATTTCTATTGTTTCTTTCAATTCTATTTATAATCGGCCCGGAGGAATTGTACTTCCTGTTTACGTTTGAATTGAAGGTAAGCTTTTCTATTTCTATAAAACGTCTGACGTAACCTTTTTTGATTGTCAAAATATTCAATACTATTGCTGTATAGTACAATTGACGTGCAATCTAGCACTTTGTATTTTTATATTTACTTTCACTTTGTAATACACAAAGGAGAGACACATTTTATTGATGTCACTTTTAGAAATTTCGTCATCATTCATTTAAATAAAACGCCATTATCTAAAAAAGGAACACCAAATCTTGACATATTTATTAATATTTTGCAATTTTGAAAGCTATCTAATAAGTTCTAAGCTGCCAAACGTAGGGAGAATTTGTTGATAGTCCTGCTGACTGTTGGTAAATCCTTTTCAGCGCACGCGCTTCTTGATACGAATTTTTCAGAGCTGCTCAACAAGCTGATAGAATCACAGGGAAGGATGATAAATAGGTATTACTTTCCGGTGGCGGCGGACGACGACGAATGCGTAAACTTTTAAAAAACTTTAATAACTTTGCACACATAATACCTACAATTAAGATTTTTGGTCCACTGATACCTAATCCTATAAAGTTTGCTGCAGTATACTTGTCTTGTGACCTGGTTTTCATGGTTCACTGACTTCAAAAACATAAATGTAAAATCTAAGTTCAAGTTTTGTGGTTAAATCCATTTCACTAGGCAACTGTAATACCTAGGCCAACCAAATTTGGTCTATATGTAGTTCTTAGTAGGTACATCATAGTGCCAGTCTGAGACCTTGCTTGGGACCTTAATTGACCTCAATTTCATGCTTCAGTGACTTTGTCACAATTTCGTGATTAAGTCCATTTCTCAGCAACTATAACACCTAGACCCACCATATTTGGTCAATAGATAGTTCTTGATGGGTACATGTCAGTCTGACACCTGCCTTTTGACCTTGACTTCAATTTCATGGTTGAGTGACCTGCATCATATTTTCGTGATTAAGGTATCCGGACCATAAATGACCACGTGATTACTAAAAACTACCCGGATGTTTCATACAACGCACCTAAATGACCTCGATAATTATCGGCAAACTTCGGAAATGCCTATATAACTAACGTATTTTTACAGACTCTGCATATAAGCAAAAAAGTGTGTTTCAACTTGAGAAATATATATATACAAACTTCCACCTTTAAATTGTTTGTTGCAGCCATTCACGGTCAAAAAGAGATAGAATTTTCGATCATGATCTATTATGGTCCGGATACCTTAAGTCCATTTCTCAGCAACTGTAATATCTAGACCCACCATATTTGGTCTGTAGATAGTTCTTAGTGGATATATGCCAGTATAACATTTGTCAGCTGAACTTGACGTGAATTTCATGCTTGAGTGACTTAATATACATTTTCATGATTTAGTCTATTTCTCAACAACTCTACTAACTAGATCCACAGTATTTGGTTGATAGAAGTTCTTAGTGGGTATATATCACTTTAACATATGACACCTTACTTTTGACCTCTATTTCATGCTTGAGTTACTTCTCTCACGTTTTGGGATAATGTCCGTTTCTCAGCAACTGCAATACATAGACCAACCATATCTGATATATAGATAGTCCTTGGTGGGTAAATGGCTGTTTGAGACCTTCACCCGAATTTCACACTTGAGTCACATTTTTATGACTAAGTCCATTTCTCTGTAGCTATGATACCTATATCCACTGTATTTGGTCTGTAGAAACTTTTTGGCAAGTATAGGTGTCATTGCGACACCTAACCTTGACCACAATTTTAGGTTTGAGTGACTCTCATCGCAATTTTACAAATATGTCCATTTCTCAACAAATATTATAAATTATAATCGACAGTGAACCAACGCCTGGTAAATCTTCCATACGATAGAATCCCTGAAGTGGATACCTCGGGTATGCAGGGTTGTTACGATAAAAAAAAACAAGACTTTAGGGATTGCTGCAGTAATTTAATGAGATCGACATGTTTCGGTTTACTCCCATACCTACTTTCACTTTTTATTTATACTCAACATGGTAACATTGTAACGTAATTTATATCTTCCCTATTTTGTACTTCAGAGCGATTTTCTGTATTGTTTTAATCCTGATGACGGTGCCCTAGGCACCGAAATGTGTCGATCTCATTAAATAACTGCAGCAATCCCTAAAGTGTTGTTGTTATAATTGCTTTCACATTAAATGTTATAAATGTATGTAGATCCACCATTTTTGGTCTATAGATAGTTTTTGATAGGTACATACCAGACTGAAACCTGTCTGCTGACCTTGTACACAGTTTTAGGCTTGAATGACATGCATGAAATTTTTCAGACAAATGTTGCCTGACGTATTTTCGTTTGACTTATAATGTATGGTATCATATAATCTTTATTCTGTGTTCGTGTGCGTACTCAGGCGAGACATTTAGCGTGCCCACTCTTGTTAAAAAATGCGATGGATTTGCGGCCATTATCCATTGACACGTTACAGAATAAATTATCAGTTGACCGACACGAATTTTTGTCTCACAAATGAGACTAGATTAGATGTCTTCACTTATATTTCACGATATCTTATAAACTAATTGAGATATCTTATAAATTAATAGAGATATCTTATAAACAAATAGAGATATCTTATAAACTTATAGAGATATCTTATTAACTTATAGAGATATCTTATTAACTTATAGAGATATCTTATTTACTTTCAAATTAAATAAGATATCTTATAAAAATTAAAGATATCTTAATACTTAATAAGATATCTTGTTAAATAAATAAGATATCTTGGAATTTGAATAAATATAAAAACGGCGTGCCATAGCAGGTGCGTTTAAGAAACAGAAATGCTTATGCCTCCCTACCCCTCCGGAAACCTAATTTCACTTCTTTGTTTTTTATGGTAATTCACTTTCCTTTTTTAGTATTTGGGCTGTCTTGTTCTGATTCGCATTTGTTATGTGTTTTTTTTTTATCCCTTTGCTTATATCTTCAACTAAATAGTATTTGTTCTCGATGTTTATATGTACCTTGTCTTTGTATTTTGATCATTTGGACTTGCCCTACTATCTAATCATTTGGACTTATCCTACTATCTAGTCATCTGGACATACCCTACTATCTAATCATATGGACTTACCCTACAACTTATTGTTTTGGTATGTGTGCTTCACATTAATGAATCCTATCGTTGATTTGCGTTATCTTTGAAAATAAGCAAATGCGAACCCCAAGGAGGATGGTGGTACTCACCTTGATCATCGGTTTATTGCTGCAAAGAATTTTTACACCAAAATCATAATGATACTTTTCCCCCCAAATATAAGAACATTTGGAGTAAACAACCCTGGGATACGAACACTTCAATCCGAGGCAGAATAAAAAAATAAAAAGTTGTAAAGTGACTATCAAAATTCCAGGTACACCAGAACGATGGCCTCCGATAAGTATATGCTTGTTGCTGCTTTAGATTTTGGGACAACATACTCCGGATATGCTTTCTCACTTAGACATTCATACGAGAAAGATCCCCTCAAAATTCACTCGAATCAGGCTTGGAATGCAGGAGGTCGACAGCTTATGTCATTGAAAACGCCAACCTGCTTACTGCTAGATAATGAGAAGAAACTTCTGTCGTTTGGGTACGAAGCAGAGAACGAGTATGCAAACATAGCTATGGATGGAGATCAAAATAAGCACTACTACTTTTACAGATTTAAAATGAAGTTACACAATAATAAGGTAAATAAGTGGGCCAGTTCTTGGTTATGATGTTGCACTTACAGTGAGATGGTCCAAGACCACAATTAATTCATCGTGCATTTTTTATATTAAAATAATGAATTAAAAAATGGCACCAGCTCAAACTTAAAAATGTTTCTAGTGTGCAAAGTGTACTTACTTCATGTCATAATTTCAATTTTTTTAAATCATCAGCGCTAACTTAAAATATTAATAAAAATAGCTCCTAGGGTAGCAGAATTCTTGCAGACAACAGACGACAACCTAATTATCGACACGTTTCCATCTCACCAAATCACCACTTTTATTTATGACAGCTCATTCAATCTTTTTAAAACAACAATTTTGAACATTATATTTTAAATTTAGAATAAAAAAAAAACATTTTTAAATGCATTTATAAGGTGCAAAAAATACATATGGAAGAAATACAATAAATTCATAGAGGGGATTATATTTATACAACGAAAATTGCGCATTAATTGTAGTGCAAGCTTTTTCTCTATGTCTGAGGTGTCATTGCGACTTTAAGATGAAGAACAACAATATAAGCACTTTTCCTTTGGTTAAAATTTTCTAACGTGCATTTGGTTTTATCAATTTAATAGTATATTTTTTTACATTTTATTTGCATACAATATACAGGTTACACAAGCCAGTCTCGTTTTTAAAACAGGGTCTTTGTGTAAAGCTCCTTCTTCAATTAACATTTAACAAACACAGTAATAGATCATAATTTCATTTCCTCTGAAATTTAGAGCTTGTCGAAGACATTATTATTTATTTTACTTTTTTAAAGCGATTCTGTCACCTACTTACACCTACTTACACATGACAATTTTCCATATTATATTATTGAATAGTAGAAATTCAAATATAGTCTTGTTTTAGCATATCACAAGTGACATGGTGCTGGAAGATATTACTGGGAGAGCATTACCAGCCATTGATGTGTTTTCTATGTCAATCCGAGCTCTGAAGGATCATCTTTTGAAGGAACTAGACAAACAGGGAACGGGATTAAACGTGGATGAAATAAAGTGGGTATTGACAGTCCCTGCTATATGGTCTGATTCTGCAAAACAGTTCATGCGAGCTAGCGCAGAAAAGGTATCTGAATGTAAAATCGATTAATATAAAACGATCTTTTTAGCAGATTGGGGAAAAATTGTTTGCTCAGCAATTATTTAAAAAAGACGGAATTACAATAAATCTATTTTCAATATTCGTCAAGTTTTTGGCAATTTTTTAATTTGAATATGTGATGCATCATTGTGGCTTAATGTTTCGGTCTCTGTGAGCTTTGACCCCTGATTAGACATGGTTATTTTGTAGAAAACTGGATACAGAGTTCATCTAACTTTAAATCAGAATAATTCGATCATATTTATTTCTACAGCGGAAAACTTATCGATTAGTCACAAAAATTATGTTGTGGAATGTTTAAAAATTATCAAATTTGGGTATGTCTCGACCAGCAGATAAAGATACACGACTTTTTAATTAGAATGGTCAAATTGAATTAGTTCACTTCCTTTTTTCCCACACACTTAACCATTGATATTTATTGGGAGACAAGGAAGAAATCTGACGTGAAAAGACAGAAAGCAAAATTTGTCGAAAGTAAAGGTAGGCTCAAAAATACCAAAATAGACAATAACAGTGCATTGACTTGGCATAGAATCGATGTACGGATGAGGCGAGTTTTTCCCTAGCATTTTCCCCCGATTCGTGTCGAATTCGTATATCGAATTTTATGTCAAGTCAATGTACCGTTATTGTATTTATACTGCAATATTTGACAATAGTGCATATTACTACCAATTTCAAAAATTATTTAAAACGTCTGTTCAAGGATTGCCCATTTTCCTACCGAAGGTCGGTGGTTCTCTCCGGGTACTCCGGCTTCCTCCACCAATAAAAACTTGCCGCCGCGAAATGGCCAAATGTGCTGAAAACGGCGTTAAACCCCAACTAAACAAACAATAAAACGTCTGTTACCCTTAAGAGGCCTCAATTGATTCGACGGAGCAATAAATTCTTTATTTTTCCTAATCAGAGGGCCCTTTCGGGCAGAACAAATTTTATCCTTACACACACACTTCCACACAAATAAAACTTTCTCAGTCCGTACATTCTGATTAAAATAATTGGATAACACTTACAGTAAGACATGTAATTATTGTTACGGAAGAGAGAGTATGACAAAGTAACAGACGAATAAATTACCTTTTCTTAGATCGATTAGCAGGTAATATACCACTGATAGTCGGATAACATAATTAAAATAACCAACAGTTTCACTCCCAAATATTTTTTTCAACATAACAAGAGAATAAGTATTGAAATTTTCTTCTAAAGATTAAAGTCAATGAGTTTGTTTATTTCAATCAACAAGATGACGAAAACAACGAATTGTCAATCAGGTCAAGTCGGTGTGGCTTTAATGTTATATATTGTCAGTGACCGTATATCACTTGTAAATATACTGTCGACCAATTTTGACTGCTCATTTAGAACGATTGCAGTATAAAAATCAGTACAGATTGTCAACTGGAATCAAATTTTGGTGTGTTTTGAAAACAAACAGTTGGGCACTAACATGAAAAAAATTCAGGGTCGGAGATCATTTCTTCGTCTCAAATACTCGCTCCCTAACCTTCTTTTCAATTTAATTAATTTAATTATTTGAGGTGTTATATTTCAGGCCGATATTCCAGGTGATCGACTACTTATTGCTTTAGAGCCAGAGGCAGCATCAATCTACTGCCAACATCTGCCAATAGAAAAGCTTCAGGGGGCCGGAACAGGGTTTACTATGTCGCGCAAAGGAACAAAGTTTATGATTATTGATCTAGGGGGTAAGTGCGAGAACTCAATATATATCGAAAGTACCTACCAAATGTATAATAAGTAGCGGGTTCTTTAATTATCGAATCTTCGGGTAAAAATTTGTTTGGGATATTCTGATGACCTATACATTTGTACTAACTTTAAAACTCTACTGCATATATTTTAGTTTTTTTTTCTTTTTTATTATTATTATTACTAAACCTTAAAAATAAATGAAGTCATAGTGATAAGCTTGTTTTGTATTATAAATGTTTTGTTGGCTTGCAAATAGTGAGATTTTTATTACGTTTTAGGCGGTACTGCAGACATAACTGTTCATGAAAAACTTGACGGAACAAGATTAAAAGAATTGTGTAAAGCTTCAGGTGATGCATGTGGTGGAACATCTGTGGATAATGAATTCTACCAAACATTTGTAAAGATCCTAGGTGGTCCACTTATGAACATATTACAAAAAGAACACACGGCATCGTACATGGATCTTTTTCGAGAATTCGAAGTCATGAAAAGAAATATTCGAGCAAATACATCTGGAAAAGTCAACCTCACTATTCCGTATGTTATTTTTGATCAAATTTGCAAGGATCACTTCGGAGAAGATTTTCCGAAAACTCTTAAGTCATCGACACTGTCTGATAAAATTTCTCTTCTGGGTGATAAATTGCGTTTTGATGCAGATTTTATGAAATCACTATACAAAACCACCGTTGACAATATCATTGCGCATGTCCAGAATGTCTTGCAGAAGAATGAAGCGAGTGGAGTTAACATATTTTTGTTGGTGGGTGGATTCTCAGAGTCTCCTATGGTGCAGGACTGCGTTAGAAAGGCTTTTCCGTCAAACCGAGTGATTGTTCCGGAAGATTCTGGACTCTCTGTATTAAAAGGGGCAGTTCTGTTTGGACATCGCCCAGACTTCATATCATCACGTATTGCAAGGTATAGTTACGGTGTTAAAGTCACTGAGAAGTTCGACCCAGAAAAGCATGATGAGCAAAAAGTATTTCGAATTGGCAATGTCGCACACTGTAACGACATATTCAGCAGTTTTATGAAAGCAGACACGTCTGTACTAGCCGGGCAAAAAATAATGCATGCATATACGACGGTTCAACCTTTCCAATCTCAAATGGGTCTAAATGTGTATGTCTCTCAACATGGAGATCCAAAGTACATTGACGATGATGGTTGTTCCTTTCTTGGAGAGCTTAACGTGACAGTTCCAAATCCATCTTTTGATGAACACCATTTGGCAGTCGAATTTCACTTTGGCAATACAGAACTCAGTGTTACCGCCGTAGAAATTCCATCGTTAACACCATGCCAGGCTAAGTTTAAGCTCCTACACAATAATCGAGGGAACCTGTCAAATCATTGAATGTCGCAATTCGTTGTGTAGATATAAAATCATTACTTTGTAATGTAATGTGCAATTGTGTGTACCTTATGCAAACAATATCAAAAATGAACTTCAGACACAGATATTTAAATTTTTAAATTCCTTGCGTCTTAATAAAGAAGACAGTATTTTATCAATGTTTTTTTCTGTGTATTATGATATTATACAAATTTACATGGAGATTATATTCAAATGTAACTGTATGCATACGTTTTAGAACTATTTGTAAATGTGTAAATGTTTCCGTTTTTAATAGTATGTGAAAGAGGATCCTTCATAATAGAACATATTCCATTATACCAGTTTCAATGCACAAGGTATGCATATTTCGTTGCTTTACGACTAAGGTCAAAATTACTAACAGCGGAAAAATAACCCAAAACGTTGAAAAGTAGATTTAAATGCAAAAATGACGAAAAGGGTAAGCAAAAACCATCAAAGTACAGAGCCATGTAAGAGAGAGATACTCATTTGTTTTCAAAACATTTTACATTTTTATAACAGTAAATTTAAAGTATAAATTTCAAGCTGCAATAAATATACTAGCAACTGAGTTTATGATACCATTGTAGACTATAATAATTCAATGAATAACCTTAGAATTGGTTAATTTACAAATATTTTCAAACAAGGCAGACTTAAAAATTCTCTGATACAAATTTCCACACACAAGATATGTGCATTTTGTCGATTTACGACTCATCGGTTTTGCTAAAGGTAAAATAATTCAAAAG
The DNA here is from genome assembly GCA_028015205.1 of Mytilisepta virgata. Classification (NCBI taxonomy): domain Eukaryota; kingdom Metazoa; phylum Mollusca; class Bivalvia; order Mytilida; family Mytilidae; genus Mytilisepta; species Mytilisepta virgata. The sequence continues at coordinate 47,383,145 of CM051521.1, read as the reverse complement.
GTTGAAGAACAATTCAAAAATGAATTTCAAACCAAACAAGTACATATCGACCAATAGCGGCCAACACCAGTTCAACAACATAGGAATTTCACTAGTAATTATACTGAAAAACGTCCTGCAAAATTAAGAATTATATTGTAAACTTGAAATAACGTATGTACATACCACTAAATTCATAAATGTTATCATAAATTACAATCTGACAACTAAAATTAACTCTTAAAATTGCATACCAACACGTTTTAATTGTCGTTTTCACGGTTCTCCAACAAAAAATAATGGATAGACCTGAATTCTCCTCAAAGCTTTATAAAAATCTGCAGATATTTTTTTTTAATCCTGACCGGAATTCTCCAGAGCGTCAAAAAATCCTGACCCGAAATCTCCGCCGACTTTTGTAAAATCATGACCCGAATTTGCCGCACGTCCCGTATCTAAATATCATTGAGTGAGGTTCAATAAAGTGACAGGGAATCACGCATAGTCTAGTGAAACTTTGAAAGAAGGGATATGATGAATTATTTGTTGTACATAAGAATCAGTACATATGAAAAAACGTCTGGGCAAATTTGTTGATGTTATTCATCTTTTAAATCACAGATAGGCTTTCAATACAAATCAAAACCTTGCACACCTCTGCAAGCTCATGAAAGCACCGGAATGAGCGGAATTCGCTGATAATATCAATTATTATCATCTAATGCACGCCAACATATATCTCTAATTCATAACTACGTGGTTATGGTTAAATTTTTACAATATGCTAAGTAATTTCAAAATTTGAGGAACATAGTTCCCGTTTAATGTGTGTAGGTACCCCTTTAGATACACAATTATGGTTGAAAATATGATACGAACAAATATTGGCAATGAAAGAGATTAAAAAATTAGCTCATAGTGGTTTCGCAGTTATTGTGTTGTGTAATTGAATGCACTCAGGAAATAATATTACACATTCACGGATTTTAACAAAACATAATAATGTGAATATTTAAACTTTGTTTATTATTATGCAAAAGAGAGATAAGCAGTCGTGTAATTTGTAGATTAAAAATCTATGGAATACATTCAGTTAATATTTTGAAAACAAAAATGAAGAAAAATTGTTTAGTAATAGAAATAACATTTTTTCCCATACTCTTTCTACATTTACTGATCTGACCACACATTGAACTGTCTTGCTGCGTTGACAGATTTGTGAGTAGCAGTAATGATAAAAGATATCAAATATCGGCAAAAGAATACCGAAGCGACAACACAGTGGGAACAGTCCAAAAATTCGATTTCCAAGGAAAAGACAGTCAGGAGAATGGAACACAACAAACAAACGCCACAAGGATACAAGTCCTGCTCCGTTAACGAGACCCGTCACATTGCCAGTGAAGTGTCAGATCTGGTGAGGTGTTAAGTCCGGTGGGATGTTAATTCCAGAAGGAAGTTAAATCTAACTGAAAATATCTATACATTTACGTGATATAGAAACGAGATAAGAAATGAGATACTTATGAAAAGCTTAGGAATGGGGAATCATACACATACATCTTATAGAAACAAAATTTGTTCAAATCCTGTGAAAGTAAATTAAAAAATATTTGTATTTATTTTTTAGGTGATCTAAATTTTAACATATGACTGCTTCATAGAAAGAACCAGTTTTATAAAATTAAAAAAAGAAACTAAATCCGTACTAGCTTGATCAACTTGATCATTTACATTGCAACTTTACACAACTTGTAATTCCAGTAATATATCTTTTTAATAAGCCACTGCTTATTCCATCAGTGGTGATAAAGAAGAAATATTATATAGTTAACAAAAAGCTGTGGTCTCAATTTTGATATGCAAATTTCATCAGATTGTGAAACTTCAGTAGTTGCCAAAGACCGAAACAATAAAATAAAATGTAGCTCAGCAGATTCATATGGCGAAAATATTGATAATCAATAATAAACTGACGACAGAACCATATCTCAAGGTGTTACTTTAATTCTTAGTTTCCAAATTCTGTGTAATTGTTCGATTTTAAACTGTATGTCAATTTTCACGCAATCATCGAAATAATATCAAATTAGCTTGTGATATTAAGTGTAAAAGCAGAGACCTCTGTTGATTAATATTATCAATTATGGACTTTTTATGAGGTCAATACATTACCTGATAGAATGATATCGACCGAGGACTTTAGTCCGAGGTCGATATAAAGTCCTCGGTCGAGATCATTCTTCAAGGTCCATATATAATGTATTGGCCGAATTAAAGTCTTTAATTGTTATATTACATATACACTGTCTGTTTTCAATCACGAAACCTTCCTCAGCACTTGCAAACCTAAATATGTAAAATGTGCATTTTGATAGTTCTCAACCTTCCTTAAAACAGGTAGACATAAAGTTAAATAGATTTGATCATAAGAAAAATGGGAAAAAATCAACAGTTTGACAATATTGAGAAATTGTACGAACGGATATGGAGTCAATATTCTTTTACTGAGTCTATATACATTTCACGAAGTGAATATGCTTTTACAAGAGGTCAATACACGAAATATCCTGGTAATCCTGTGACTAAACTAACCAATGAGAAAACAGGAAAAACACGGCATATGTAATATTTGTCTTTACTGCGTTTTGATGTTTACAGTTATCAACTTTCAGTATCTTTTGTTCTCTCCTGATTTATCGTCAGAATGAGCACGGGTCAATACATGTTAATTTACAGATTAAATTTCATAAGCTTTATACTTATCTAGTAAATTACTTTCTTCTAACTTTACGCAAGGCTTCCTAAATAACCTTTTTAGGTCACAAGGTTACATTCACGATTTTCGGTCTAAAATTCGATTTATGGTCATACTTTGGATTTCAATCAGATGAAATGTATTGAAATTTCGATATACTGCTATGGGCTGTTAAATTCAGGTCAAGTTCAGTTTTAGAATCCTGATTATTACCATTGCACAGTTACGGCTGTTTACTTATTGAAAACTGCTGAAATTGTGGATTTCCGGAAGATAATAAATATACTGCTTGAATAAGTGGCTTGTTTAGTTTAACACGATCCTATTGACCAGAAGACACAAGTCATTTTAATTTTGGATTTATGACTTTTAGCTTTGCAGAGTTATGGCCCTTGTTTGAAATCACTCGAAGGGTTCAGGGTAAAACAAAACACTACTTTGACAAATTATATCTTATTTTAGTACATTATATGGACCACTTACTACATTTTAAGTTCAATTTTGGTATTTTTTTGCAGATTCATAGTGTTGATTAAAAAAAGGTGAACTTAAGGATTTTAAGATGATAACAAAAGCGCCATCTGAAGAAATTATTTGCACTTTTATTAAAACATTGATATGGACTATGAAATAAAGCAAAATCTTGCCTAACACAATACGACAGAAACATAAATGCATTACTGATGATGACCCTGCTCAGATATGCAAGTCCCCTAAGGATTTCACATTCATTTTGTTGTAAATAATTCACCAAAAGCTATAGGTTTTTTACCATGTATTTCCGATCTGTAGCTTTATAAGAAAATACATACCTTTCCAAAATTTCACATTTGATTCTTGCAAATAAGGATATTTGATGTATCTTTACTGAGGTTACTGTTTACTACATGTATTTTACTCGTGCCGAAAATTAAAACAAAAGCTATACGGACAATCTGGGAGGAATAGATGATCTTCTTTATTACATTTATTTATACTTTTGAATCATCTTATAATATAATGAGTCTGTTATGCAAATAAAATTCTACCTTCGATCTTGTCATAAATGTACAAAATGCCAACAAGGAAATTTAGACCGACGATTCAGAATGGTTAGTATCAAATATTTTTTTTCTCTCTACAATTTAAATTTAGCTTTGCAAGGTGTGTTGGAAGGTATTTCGATGGCTGTTACACTCAATTCTGTATTCCCAAAACTGAATTCAACGGCCAGCTGGTGTTCCGTTTCTGAAGGATTGGGTACAATAACAACTAACTCTCCCAAACGGGAACAACCATCATCGTCGACATATTTGGGGTCTTCGTCGGGAGTAACGAATACTTGCAATGGCATTTTATCTTGAAATGGCCTAGTCGTATTGTATACTTGAAGAACTTTTTGTCCAGCAAGGAGAGACGTTTCCGCTTTCATAAAACTACTAAAAACATTGCTACATCGGTAAACATCGCCAATCTGATAGCGTTTCCTTATATTATGTTTTTCGTCATCAAATATTGGTGCTACTTCAACGCCATATGTATACCTCGCAATACGTGATGAAATGAAATCAGGTCGATGTCCAAAGAGTACTGCTCCCTTCAAAACAGAAAGACCGGAATCCTCTGGAACTATAACTCTGTGAGACGGAAATTCTTTCCTTATCATTTCCTGAACCATGAATGATTCAGAAAAACCTCCTACCAAAAGTAAAATATTAAGTCCTTTGGCTTCTTTTTTGTTAATTACATCTTTCATGTGAAGAATGATGTTATCAATCGTTGGTTTGTAAAGCGACTTCATAAATTCCGCATCGACACGGAGTTTGTCTCCAAGCACAGACAATTTGTCGGAGAGTGTAGAAGATTTAATGGTTGATGGGATATCTTCTTTTAATTGTTCTTTACAAATCTGATCAAGGACCACGTATGGAATAGTTAAATTCACTTTCCCGGTTGAAGTACTTTTTACTGTTCGTTTTACGGCTTCAAATTCCCTGAACAGATCCATGTAGGATGATGGGAATTTCTTTTGAAGTGTATTCATTACTGGTCCTCCGAATATTTTTATAAATGTTTTGTAGAATGCATCATCCACAGAAGTTCCACCACATGCGTCTCCTGTTGCTTTACATAGTTCCTTTAATTTTGATGCGTCTAGTTTTTCGTGAACAGTTATGTCTGCAGTTCCACCTGAAAAAAAAAGTAATTTTATAACCTTGATGATCATATATCAATGAATATAAAAATTACACACACTTGATTTCATAACTACAAATACTAAGAGAAATCATGTAAAACTTTTAAAATATTTCAGTTATTTGTTACATCATATGATTTATCAAACTTCTTAAATTACATGATTTGTCGAGCAAAAATGTTATAAAAATTTCCGAATAAAACACTTATAGCGAGCGCTATGGTAACATATGGGTCATTTAGAAAAGTCTTTGTTTAATGGGGGCAGCCGCTATGCAATCCAAAGTGAATTTATTTGTTACAGCCATATTGTGCTACATACTAAGGTTAGAAAAAGTTTCGTTCGATGGAAACGGAAGAATGTAAAGTAAGAGAAATAACTGGCTTCAAACTACAATTTAATATTCAGAATCTTGATACCGGAAATGAGTTTCTGGAAAGGACTATTGCTGTGATCCCATCATTGGCCACGCCAGCAGCATATTATGTTTAGAATGTGTATTTTAAACATACTGATAAGTACATCATGTAACCTCTATATGAGAATGGTATAGTTCTGACTACTTCCTTTTATAGAGCAATACTCAACCCGAACAAAGGGTACCAAACTAGTTTACAGTGAAAACGATTCGGTAAAACTGGGTGTGGAGTTAATGTTCATGGGTACGTTTTAACCCTCAATAGAGGTACAATTATCATTTCATACCAATTTTGATGCACAAGATGTGCACATATTGTCGAATTACGACTCATCAGTTGTGCTCAAGGCCTAAAATGTTGAAAACCAAAACAACAATCCAAAAGTTTGAAGAGCAAATTCAAAAATACCAAACTGACCTAAAGGGGTAAAGCAAAAACCACCTAAAGATAGAGCTATGCACGAGGGAGATTATCCTTAATTTTCACAATTTTTAAATTTTGTGACAGATAATTTCAATAAATATACTTTGCAATCAGAAATTTTTACGTTTGAAACTTGAAACTATGCTCTAGTTGATTCAATAAAACTGTACATTAATGTTAATTAAACTAGTGATTGAGTACCTCCGAGATCAACAATCATTAATTTTGTTCCTTTCTGAGACATTTTGAATCCCTTGACAGCTCCTTGTAATTTTTCAATAGGAAGATGTTGACAATAAATTGACGCTGCTTCCGGTTCCAGTGCAATCAAAAGTCTTTCTCCGGGTATGTCAGCCTACAAAATATAAACATAATGGGTGAGTAAGGGTATATTTTACCAATTTTTGACAAAATTCTACATAGGAATGTTTGTATAAGTGCAGCGAAGCAACAGTAGTTAATTACTTTAACCCCTTTTAATGTATTATAACTATAAAATGTTAACAGTGACATAAAAACAAATCAAAAATACCTTAATCAAAGAGCACAAAACACAAAATCAAAATCAAAACAGTAATCCAAAATGTTGAACAGCATATTCAAATTATTCATAATTAAGGCAAAACCATCTAAGATACTCCTTAGTTTACCAAAAAAAAATTAGCATTAGACCTAGGGTATAAATTTCACGCCGGTACCCAAAATACTAGATTGTAATTTGAATAGTTATCTATGAGGAATAAATATATTTTTTGTACGCGTTTTGCAATTTTTACACTGTTTGTAACTTCTTTCGTCTGTGCTTTCGGGCACAAATTCCATTAAGTTATTAACTTAAAGCTTTATCTTTCACAGTTTTTGCAATTCAATTCAAAAGTAAATGTCTAACATGATGTTAGCCATGTTGTGAGGTCAAAGAAATCTGTGCTGAAATTTCTTTATTTTGTTTGTCTACCTTTTCTGCGCTGGCGCGCATGAATTGCTTGGCAGAGTCTGACCATATAGCAGGTACAGATAGAACCCAATTGATTTCGTCTTCTTTCAGTCCAGTTCCTTGTCTTTCAAGGGTTTCTAGTAAATGGTCTTTCAAAGCTTTGATTGAAAGAGAAAATACATCAATGGCCGGAAGTTTTCGTCCTGTTATATCTTCTAAAACCATGGCAGTAGATATATTCTGGAAAACATATATATCGTTTCAGAAAGGATTTTTAAAGATACATTATATAGTGACAAAAAATATACAAGTCATGCATGAAGTTCATATGTCTGGTCTCCATATTTTAATATCAAACATCATGTTTTGGTTTATGTTACGTGTCTGTAAAAAACAGCGTTAATGTGAAACCTTTATTTAATGATCAACATGACTTAAGAATTTGATGATATGAAACTAAGTCTTAAATTAAGTCCATAGTTGTGTCGGTTATACATGAAAACAAAATGTGAATTAATGGAACGAAATGCTAGCAGCAGCTTTGTTCAAGAATTGTGAAAGGATTGTTCAATAATCGTTTCTTGTGAAATCGTCATCGTCATCACCAGTAAGTAGGCTTACCTTATTGTTGTGTAATTTCATTTTGAATCTGTAAAAGTAATAATGATCTTTCTGCTTCTTTTCCATGGCAATATTGACAAATTCATTTTCTGCATCAAATCCAAATGCTACAATCTTTTTATTGTTATCCAAAAGTAAGCACGTTGGTGTTTTAAGCGAGAGCAACTGTCGACCTCCTGCGTTCCATGCCTGATTGGCATGAATCTTTAGAGGATCTTTCTCATAATTGTGTCGAAGTGAAAAGGCATATCCAGAGTACGTTGTGCCAAAGTCTAATGCCGCAACAAGCATTACTTTACTTGAGGCCATGATGGAATATTTGTGAAAAATTCTGAAATGACAGAAAAGTTAGCGTCAATACATTTTGATCAACTTCTGATGTTTGATCTCGTACTTCCTCTTCGGATTTTCCTATCTTGTCTTGTACATGTTATATTAGATGTTAAATAATGATCTGAACTCTACATTGCATAAAAATTAATATTAAATATTCTCTCGTACATACCTGAATTAATTTATTCCATCTTAATTCTCAAATAGGAAGTAATTTTACACGGTAGCATAAAATATTTATCTATCGATATGTACGTAAATAGAGTTCTTCGAAAATTATCTACGTTTCATTGAATTGTAAAATGATTTTAAATGTGAAATTTAAAATATCGACCCAAAAGGGGTCAATTTAAACCATTTAATCTGTATAGTTCTTTGTTTGTGCTGATCTTAAGTGATAGGTCAATGATTATTAGAATGTGTATTTTTTATCTATGATCAAATTGTGTAAATAAACATAGAAATTATTGTTGTTATAATACTTAATTTGAATGAAATAATGATAATTAATACAAAAGAGTGGACAGAATAACCTTGCTATTTATTTCTCTTTTTTTCATTAGTTTAACCCAAACAACATTTCCATGATCTTCAATGTCGAAAAAAGAATTAGCTGAACAGTCCATTTGTTACAATAGCATTCAAAAACCTAAAAGTTAAGAAGTCGTTTTAGTTTATTTTATTTTGAATTTATAAATTAAGGCACATCATGGAAATAATTTGAAACATTTCATAAGATCAAATATGCGGTGAAAATTCCAAAGACGCCGATTTCATATAAGAATCTTTATACTGACAAAGAAAATTAATAGACTTGATGTTGACTGTTTAGCTTCTCTCCCAGCCAACTAAATCATATGTTTGGTAGCTTTAATGCGATACTATTCGACTTGTCTTTTGCAGTCATTCTATTATACAGTCATCTGCCAAAATGTCAAAACTGTCCACATAGACAACTCTTTATTTTGTTATTAATACTCCTCATTTCATGTGTTTACCTTTAGTAGATTAAAAGGAGATTTTGGGCAATTGATTTTTTAAATTTTCGAATCTCCTATGGCAACATATCCCAAAGGTTGGAGAAAATCCAAGTACCATTACTCTAGAGTGACAGTATAAGTTCCAGTAGATTTCACCATTACTGAATCTCCCGAAAGATATTTTCTACAATAATTCTGCCTAGGGGATATATCCAAATTCCCAAACCTTTGGCACAGACAGCTCTTATAATGTAACTAATTCAAATAATTTCATGTATTTTCGTAAAAAATTCCACCATACCCAGTCCGAGTGATTTGGTATATTGACGAATCCGTTTACTGTGGTTTCCAGTGCAGTTGGCAATGTCGTGGTCTCCATCTATTATTGGTGAAGGAAGCCGTAGTGTCCAGAGAGAACCATCGACATTCGGAAGGAAATTTGGGCTGCAAACAGGTTTTACCTCGAAACCATAGTTGTGTTGGTATATATAAACATTTTTTATACATAAGGTGACACCAAATTGATTTTTAATTCTCTGGATGGCCAAAATAAGTGCGAGTGAGCAAACTTTTGATTTTTTTTCTTGCGGTCTAGTTTTTTTCGGGCGAATATCTTATTTACGAGCGGCAAACATTTTTTAACTAAAATATTGCAAAACAAGAAGCTCAGTGGGCTCAGCCTGTATCGCTCACCTGGCAGTCACAAACTTTTGGTTTGATTTGGCAGACTAGACTGATTTCTGGAAACTTTGTAAATAATCTTCATGCCAGGTATAAGTTCATTGGTCAAACGGTTTCAGAGAAGTATTAAATTTTGACCAATCAGAACATATAAAGGTTTCTGGTGGCCATTTTGTTTCACGGACTAGAAAGATTTATGCAAAGTTTGTAAAGGACCTTCCATAGATGCTCCATACCAAAAATCACTTCATTTGGCTTTACGGTTTCAGAGAAGACGTCTTAAATTTCGACCAATCAGAACATGTAAATGCTCATAGCGGCCATTTTGTTTCACGAACAGGGATGATTTATGCAAACTTTGTAAAGGACCTTCCATAGAAACTACAGGTCAAGTTCAATAGGTCCAGGGGTTTCAGAGGAGATGAAAATGAAAAAGTTTACAGACGGGCGGACGAACGACGGACGCCAAGTGATGACAAAAGCTCACATGGCCTTTGCCCAGGTGAGTTAAAAAATGCAAATTTTTACAAAATTTTAGGAGTAGTCGAAAAATTATTATTTCTTGAAAAATGAAAAATTTGGGGCGATTTTTCAGAGTTTTGCAAAATGAAGTAGCATAAAAAAAATTGTTGAAATTTACATAGTCCAAATGATCGGAGTGGCGAAATCCAAAGAAAAGATAAATTTGGTGTGGATTAAATGCAACACCTCGAAGTACACATGTGCATAGAAAAGTTGTTTTATAATAGAAATTTACCCAACATTATATGGATCGGGATATTTTTTTCAAAATTCCATTCAAGCCTTTTCAAGAGAACACAAACTTTCTGTGGATTATCAAGCTATATGATGGTCTTCTTTAAACATCAGAATTGGTTCTGGAGAAGGTTGGTTTTGGCTCAAGAATTTCATGAGTTGTCTAGGCTTCATTTTTTTTTTTGTCAATCCTGCGACTTTTATCGCGGAAGCGATACATAGCAATCCTATATTCCGTCGTCGTCGGCGTCAACATTATTAACATTCACTCTGTGGTTAAAGTTTTTAAAACATTAATAACTTTTTTAAACTATTCTGGATTTTTACCAAACTTGGATAGAAGCTTGTTGATGATCAAAAGACAGTATTCAGAGGAAAATTTGTAAAAAGTGTAAAAAACAGTTTTCACATTTTTCCGTATTTTACTTATAAATGGACTTAGTTTTTATCCCAGTTAACATTACATACAGTCTGCATTAAAGTTTTTAAAAGATTAATTTCTTAAACCACCCTGGATTTGTACCAAACTTGGACATTAGCTTCTTCGTGATCAATAAATAACATGTGGAGAAAAATTATGTACACTCCACTATAATTACACTGAAAACAGAGACAACACTGAAAGCAGGCGTGACACTGGATTCCGTGGAACCTTTACGAATCTTATTTTACTTACATCTTAAAACTTTTTTAAAACAGACAATCACAAATTCTGAATGTTATGAGCTTCAATTATTTGTTTGCTTCTTTCACAAGTTTCTGATAGAAATGGTGGCATTTATTGGCAACCCAGGTTTTGCATTAATCTCACTGAAAGGCCATTACTGAATACATAATAAGGTCTTTGAAGATTAAGGACAGCAAAGGTCTTTGAAGATTAAGGACAGCAAATGCTGATCACCTGCAGTTAATGAAACATCAATTGGTTACTTTCTTTTTTGTTTTTTTAATCTATACATACACTATGTTGATCAAGGGTATATTCAGTTTTACCAGACAAAATTTGACTTACTATATATGTAAATATTCTTAAATTAAAATTTTGTCACAGCCGTACCTGCTGTAAGGGGCACCTCTCTACAGCAAATCAACGTCTACGAAAGTATTGTAAATAAAAATATCTCCGTCATAATGACAGTTGTCTATCTTGTTCCTTGGGTGCAATTTATACACAGTTATATATCTTTTGGTGGGAAGCTGTGATTTCTGTACTATAACGTTTTTGTCTAATTATACATTATCATACTTGGTACATAACCTCACAATAATATTTATGAAAAAAATATTTATTTGTATTCAAAAGCATGTATAACAATAACATATAATTCCTTCACAGAAACAGATAAATCATGTAAATATTTAGATTAACAAGGCATTTTATTCATTCTTTGTAATAAGGAATAATTTACAATTATGTAATCTATCATCATATTTTTCAAATTAGTGTTCTCTCTCTCTATACAACTCTTTACATAACAGTTTACTATTTTTTTCCTGCTGCATGGGGGGTATGTAATAAACAGTAAACTACATGAAAAAGTTCTGTCTGTATTATAATGCAGTATACATTTCATTTATAATAAAAATTTCATCACAAAAACATTGTTCGTCTTCCTGTAAAAACACCCCTTTATATATAAACAAAGAAAATCTACCACCTTTAAAAAAACATAGTCTGAAGCATTTAAGGTTGTTAAGTGGTCAAGCTACCTGAGAAAAAAATCTCTTCAGAAAATGACTTCCCTTAAAATTATTATTAGCAGAACATATTCCAAATATTTTTTGCCTTCTTAGACTTCTTACATACACAGAAGCACATTTTAAATCAATGTCCAATAAATCAAAATCCTACATCTAAGTTTGTATTAGTCATATCATTCAATTTTGATATCCAAATCAATCATGCTTATTATACCAATTAAGTTAATTCACAAAATCAATCACGTATATTACCCATATATATTATTAATTCTGTTAACAAAATCAACCATTTTAACACTGAAATGATAATACAAAGGTACATAATATTAAATGAAACAAGAGGCTCACTAGAGCCTGTATCGCTCACCTGGAGTCTGGTTTTCATTGGACAATTAATCAACTATTTGACCAAGTTTGTTGCAATTGGTTGAATTGTTCAGGGAAAATTTGTTGAAGATTTATTGTTCATAAGGTTTAATGTTAAAATATGTTCCCTGATGGTGGTAGTCCTGGCAGGAAGTTGACAAAATTGACCAGGAATAAGGGTGAACCTTAAATAAATGTAACAGAACCCGACCTCAAATTACACAAACCAATAACTCCTAAATAGAATTTGGGATTCCCTTCAAAATTTCAGGGTAGGTAGATCTCAACATGGCAAACATTTTTCAATTTATATTTCACTTCTATTTCAAATAGTTTTGGAGATAAATGCAAAAATGTTAAAATTTTGAAAATTTGACAAAAAAAGGGCAATAACTCCTAAATGGGTTTTGGGATTTCCTTTAAAATTTCAGGGTATGTAGATCTCAACATGGCAAACATTTTTCAAATTTACATTTCACTTCTATCTCAAATAGTTTTGGAGATAAATGACAAAAAATGTTAAATTATGATAATTTGACGAAAAAAGGGCAATAACTCCTAAATGGGTTTTAGGATTTCCTTCAAAATTTCAGGTTAGGTAGATCTTGTCATGCTGATCAATTTTACCCCATGTCAGATTTTTGATATCTGTAACGGTTTTTAAGTCATAAGCCAAAAACAACACATCCACCCCTATATTCTATTTTTAGCTATGACAGCCGCCATGTTTTATGTCAGATCAAAATAAATTGAGTATCGTTTGTAGAGGACATGTTATAGGCCATTCCTATTAAGTTTCAAACCAATCGGCCCAGCGGTTTCAGAGGAGAAGATTTTTGAATAAAAAAATTTTGAAAATTTGACAAAAAAAGGGCAACAACTCCTAAATGGGTTTTGGGATTTCCTTTAAAATTTCATGGTAGGTAGATCTCAACATGGCAAACATTTTTCAAATTTACATTTCACTTCTATCTCAAATAGTTTTGGAGATAAATGACGAAAAATGTTAAAATTTTTAAAATTTGACGAAAAAAGGGCAATAACTCCTAAACGGGTTTTGAAATTTCCTTCAAAATTTCAGTGTAGGTAGATCTTGTCATGCTGATCAATTTTACCCCATGTCAGATTTTCGATATCTGTAACGGTTTTTGAGTTATTAGCAAAAAACAGCAATTTACCCCTATGTTCTATTTTTAGTAACAGCGGCCATGTTTTTCGACGAATCAAAAATCCCCACATCAGTTCTATGCAGGGTACCCCAGGGAACATTCATACCAAGTTTGGTTCTAATTAGTCAAGTAGTTTCAGAGGAGAAGATTTTTGAAATAATAACATAAAAAAAAGCCAAAAATGTCAAAAAAGGGCAATAACTCTAACATCAGTTGACAGATTTTCACGAAAATCAGCACACAGGTAGCTCTCATCATGCTGAACACTTTCATTCTGCCAGAATTTGCCGTAACCTAATGATTTTTGAGATATTTGCGAAAAACTGTTGTCTGACCCCTATGTTCTATTTTTAGTAACAGCGGCCATGTTTTTCTACGGATCAAAAATCCCCACATCAGTTCTATGCAGGATACCCCAAAGAACATTCATACCAAGTGTGGTTCCAATTGGTCAACTAGTTTCAGAGGAGAAGAGTTTTGAAAAATTGTTAACGACGACGGACGACGACGACGACGACGGACGCCAAGTGATGGCAATAGCTCACATGGCCTTTGGCCAGGTGAGCTAAAAAAAGCATTCAAAAAACAAAAACTAAGGTTTTTATGGTAAAACTGTTTCAACTTTTGATAATAAAAATATTTGAGGGTACAGGAATTTATCTTTGAACCATATCAGATTACTTTAGATATCAGGATTTTAAGATAAAAGAGTCTTAGATAACTAGGGTCAACTATATATATTTTGTAATTGTTACAAAAAATAGTATTAGCGGAATATGAAAAGAAAGAATTCCAATTTAATTTTTTCCAAAAAGTCAGTTCTGATAGACATGTTTCTGATAATATTGAATAGTTTGCTGTTTACATTTATTATAAAAAAAAGCACTGGAGAAAGATTTGCCTGGATCAGATCTTCAAATGCTGTCTTAGGTTAGATGGTGACCAAATAGATTACTACCTCTTTATGTGTCAATATATAAAATCAATGTTTCATGGCGTATCAAGTGTGTTCAATCTTTCAATTCTAAAAAAACATAGCTTTTCCAATAAAATATATAAATATAAAATACATGTGATATTTTTTAACATGTACTTTGAACTTTAATATAAACAAGAGTCAAATTGGGTATCCATTAGTTGATTCCTCTTTATTAAATTTAGTGATTGCCATTCAAATTGTGCAATTATGTTAATTTACTATTAATAAGTTCTCAATAATCACTGAAGACAATTGGTAGCTGGTTATTTTCAGCAAAAATGTATTTCAATCTGTATTTTCATCTCATGTTCAACCTGCAGTCACTAAATATTATATCTGAATTTATGTTAATATAGAAATAAAGTTTTGATGGCATTTTACTGCAGAACTGACATAACAGAGGTTTATACATTTAAGTGGAGGTAACTATTTATACATGCTGACAAATGAGGATAATGACTGCTATGTAAATATGGGATAAAAAATGTTCAGCTGTCTTTTTCACTTAAATGCATATATACAGGTAAAAAAAGTCAGAGAAAATCTATGCAAAAAAATATCACTATGCTGTATTTATTTACCATATTCAAATGAAATAAAGGCTTCCCATAAGCCAAGATACATCTAGTTTTTTTCTGTTTTTTATTATATAATTTAATTATATTTTTTTTATTTTGGTGTTTGAATACAAATAGTATTGAAATAATCCATTCAAGTTAAAATTCAGCTATACAGAAATAATGTGAAAATATTAAAAAGTATTTGAAGTACCCATAACATTTTAGTATTAATACATTGCAAGAGTGTATAAAGTTTCACCTAATAAAAAAAATGTATGTTTTTAATCTAATAATGCGTCAAATAAAGGAGATTTTTTTTATCAAAGACTTATAAAGAAATGTTTACAAAATCACACTCAATTTTCCTGATAAATACCGGTTATGCTGAATTAAAACGAAAATTGTTTAGATCTCTTTTCTCAAATTACAAATAATCAATTTAATAATTTTAAAGTAATTTTTTAAGCTCTAAGATTGCAAGATAAATAAAAAATATATGTAACATTTTCTCCGAATACAAATTTGATCCTTTTACTTGGTAGAATTATATTGTATATTAAACAGAAATTATAAACAAAAGATAATTCCTTGCAAATTATCTAAGGATTAAAATTTTTCATACTCTTATTAATGTTGGATTACACATATGTAAAAGATTGCCAAACATTTTGTAAGTCAACCTTCATCCTTTACTAAGTGTTGGCATATAATCTGTTCCTGAGGATACCCAATGAGATTTAGATTATCAGACAATTTGTTGGGAGGTCTTTTATGTTTTAGCAGCTTTTAGTAAAGTAAACATCTTCTTATCATATATTACTTTACTTTAAACTACATGACAATATGCAACCACTCAGAATCTTTTAATAAAAGGAAACTTCTTTCATTGTCATTGAAAATGTCCCAAACTTAAATTCACTGTATTCAAAGTATATTCCGTTACTTCAAACAATCAAATATTCAATTTCTGCAAATCAACTGAAAAATATATTAAAATTGTTTGAAATAACCCATTTTACCCAAAATATTTAGGCAATTGCTTGAAATAAACCATTTTACCCTACATATTTAGACAATTGTTTGAAATAAACCATTTTACCCAAAATATTTAGGCAATTTTTTATCACAAACATTCATAGTTTATATAGTAAATTTTTCTGCATAAAATACTAAATATCTTGTATATAATTTATACATAGATGAATATTTTTTTCATGTATGGTTTTAATTTAGCTTAAATGACTGATTGTCTGAAATGATTATCAATTCTTTGTAGTAAATAAAGAAATATAGTGACCTTCAGTCAAACCAACTTACAAATGTAGAACACCTCTGGTACATTTTTAAGTAGGTACTAAATGACATGGTGGTGGAAAAATTCTGGACTACTGAATATTAATTTTCAGAATTTTCCTTCAATTTAAACAATTCTAGCAATTCTTTATGAAATAGTAAAGATTTGTTGTTTTCTTACATTTCCCTATGAACAATTTACATATACATTGTGTATATTGACTGGGTATGAAGGACAATAACCTTACTATTCCCCAAATATCCAGCCAGTAAACATTTATTATACCTGAAGACTACTGACTGGTCAATAATAGTGGAAACTGTTGAAAAGTCAACATTTCATGGCTTAGAAATGGACAAAGTAGTAAATTTGTTATCTAAATTCAATAAATAGACAAAAATTTACAAAGGCATTAATAACAATAAATTTTAACAAGCTGGTTACATAACTGACTTTTCAGACATTTCCAACATTTCTTCCAATTCAGTGCCACTTTCATACTTAAATTTACTAACAAACTGAAAAATGTTTTTCAAAAGGCACAAAAATCAGCAAAAGAAAGTATCAACAATATTCTCAAATATATGCATGCTACAGATTTTAACCGTGATATTTGTAGCTTTTATCAAAAGTATTTTTCTTGTGTGAGAATTAATATGCTTACATACAGGTAAATAATATTTAGAACCATCAAACACTTCAAGTTTTGTTACATCAAACCTTACAATTATAACTTGGTTTGGTTGTTATACCTTGTTTTAAATCACATCAATTCCTGTAATATAAAATTCCAAAAATTGCACCAAACCAGACTAAAAAACCAATAACAACTGTAGCTTGTAAGATAAACTTAGTCTTTTCTGAAGCTGATGCAGATCTTTGAAGGTCACCTCTCATATACAACTTGTTCACCTGAAGATTGAAACAAAATCTCGACTTTATATGAAACAAGCTATCGTGTACATAAATGATATAGTAAAAAGAAAATCTGGATAAAATTATACATTAAAGAGGAATTTCACATGAAGTCTCCATGAAACTGGCAGATGTAATTGCTTTAGAGTGTACACAGTAAATGGTGCTGTGCTTCAACATTTTGGGCTAACCATGCCAACTAAAAAATTTTCTATAAACAACTGATGTAGTTAAAAGGAGTCACTATACATACCTGGTATGAGAAGTACAATGCTATCAATCCTAAAGGGAAGAAACAAAACACAGAGGCTAATATAGTCCCTATTCTGTAATCTTTTGGCTGTCTCCTTACATATGCCACTGTTGGTGCAAGCCCTGAGCTCTGCTAATATGTAAAAAAAACCTTTGAAATGCATGTCATATAAAAATACATAATTGGCATATCTAACAACATAAAAGAACAAATTAATGTACAAATACAATGAGATTGAAATATTAGCTTTTTGTTTGGGATCTAAGCAAATCTTCAATCATTTACATCACATATTATTTCAATCAATAAAATTAGTTTCTGAAAGAATATTTTTCAACACTAGCTTATCAGAATAATTGACGCAGCACATTTTTGCAATGTAGAACCATGGCATGGATACCACACCACACCCCCAAATTTTTATCTTCTCAAAATTGCAAAAGCAGAGGGATGATGCATTTTTGTCTCAGAGACTATAAAAAATATTAAAGGCCAAATAATTTATCCAAATGAGAACACATTTAAACGAGTAAAAGGTTAAAGTAAAAACCATCTAAAGACTGTTCTTTAAATATGAAATAGAATAAAAACATAAAATAGTACAATTGAATATATGTTTTTCTTACCTGAGGATTTAGAGGTGTTGACTCTTCATTTTTTATTGCACCATATGCTTGTGACCTCATCTTTCAAAATTTACTCATCAGATCTTTTCATTTATGTAATTATTCACGAAAGAGTACTATATCTGAAAAAGAACCAAATTAATACATTTCATAACCAGTGAAGACTAGTATGTACATCCATTTAGGTCATAGAAGTTTGGAAGCGTCCCATGCGTGATGGAGAGGTAATTAGCATCATCAACTGTTGATTTACCATAATGATTTTCCTTGCAAGTATACATGTATAAGTATATAAGATGAAGACCGACATTTCTGATAATGATATTAAATACCAAATGTATTTGCAAAACAATGCATTTATATGTCTATTTAGGTTAAATTGAAAGGGATTATTTTATTTGAAATGTATTTAGAATTTGTATGTGCCAATAATATTTAATTGGTATTGTAGGAGAACCATGGCTATAGATCTGTGGAACATACATATATTATATTTAAGCAGTGGTGAGGAAGATTTGTCTCAGTGTTGAATGCCTCAAAGCCACTTTAAGAAGGCTGTTCATTAGCTTATTACTGTAAATTCTGAAATTTTCGCATGCACTTCTTCTACCCAACGCAAAATTGCGAGGTTAAATTATTGTGATCGCCGCCCGTGTGAAAAAAAGTTTTATTATTGCAATCGGAGATCGAGTAAAAATTGAAAATAGAAGTTTTATATAAAGTAATTGTTTTAATTAATGGGATTAAAAATATTAGAATTCAAAATGTTATTATATATATAATAGCTGTGAAAACAATACCTATACAACAAAGTGTCTACCAATTAACCTGTCTCCTGATGTTGGAAATCAATGACCAGACGCTTACCCGAGTAAATGAAAACAAAGGGGGACAAATCTTGAATAAATTGAACATGAAAATATAATTTTATAATATTGCAATGCTAAACGGATCGCAATTTTTGCAATAATAAAAACATCGCAATAATTTCCATATTTACAGTATTTGTTAAATTTATGAATTAAGAATCATGCTATGTGCATATTCTTCTTTTCATAATCTGTACATATGTAAAACTATTCTCTAAGTAACAATACACAAAATGTACTCCATTTAAAAATCTTATGAAAGTGAACAAGTTTTAAAAGGTGTTTATTATAGTTATACCCAAAAAGATATGGATTTATTGTAATACATTGATAAAGCCCAATACCCAGTCAAAAATCTGGGGAGGTGAAAAATGATAAATTGGAAAATGATCAATTACATGTATGTCTTCTATAAAGTATCCCAAATAATTTACTGCTTAATCATGTAAAAAAACTAAGAGTTATGCCAATCTCAAAAGAAGACATTTTTTGTTATATTTTAGATCACTTTTAAACAATTGCAAAATCACTTTAACTAAATTTTTTAAACTTATTTTACAATGTCCGTTCAATGTTCATGTGAATGAAATCTACAATGATGGTACATTTGTAACTGTTTACACTTTCCCTCAGGATGGAAATAAGGTAATTTTTAATAAATTTGTATGGTGCAGGAAAAACTAAAAACTTACAAATTCATTTGTGTAAAAGAATTAGTGAATTATGTAAGAGATAATTTATTCCGGCTGTGATATTCATATATCTGTGAAATATTTTCCGACCGTCAAATGATGATCTTGTGTAAAATATGAATCAGATAATATTTTATAGCAATCTTAATTTTTATATAATGAAATATTTTCCAACTTTATTCCGTCAGAAGTGTATTAATATACGAGTTCGGAAATAATTTCACACCGGAAAAAATAAACCGTTACAATTATACCTGCATGTCACATTTTTTCATATTTGTAGGATAGATACATGTAGTGAACCTTTACAGGAAAACAACTGAAATTATAATAACTGCACAATAATAACCAAGTACCACCCTCAATAAAGAAAAAGATCTGAAACTACACAGGCTCAAGGTTAATTTTTCTAGTGCAAATTAGGCAAACACATGTATGGAATAGGAAAGGGAGGACTCTTCTTTTTCTTTTTTTCAACCTTAAACTTAATTGAATAATCAAGAGTTTTCAATGGTAAAATATTAAATTTATATTACTGTTTTTTTAAGCTGGAAATAAGAATTATTTTTAACCAATGAAAACTCAAGCAAGATTGGAAATTGGGAGTTAACCTTAAGAATGATTGTTGCATTTGGGATGCACAAGAGGATGTTTCTTCATTGTAAGCCAACATAGCCATCTGACTGGAGTGACTTTTGCGTAATTAAACAATTGACCTATTTCCAGTTAGGCCTTTTATTTTTAATTAATTGGTTTACGGATTTTTTTTTAAAAAATAGGGTCGGTCGGTCGGGAAAAAAAAGAAAAAAAAAGGGCAAATCGTGTACTTTTGAACAATCTTGGTTGTATTGCCATATATACAAAGGTTGCAAATGATTTGAAACCTAAATATCACAACACGTATCTTGAAAGGTGATGTTCAGTAGATCATTCCTTTTTTTAAGGGATTCAACTTGTCAACTACATTGTTGTATGACAAGATAAAATGAGTGGATTCGATATCTTACGGAATCCAGATATTCATACAAAACAAACTTAAAAGCCGCATGGATTGTAATAGGAAATTCGTTTCATAAAACTTGTTTCGGAAATTGGCATCAACTAACAGCTATAAATAGATTTTTTTTGGGATCATGTTTGCAAGTATTTTGTTAATGGATAATCTATTTTTAGACGAATTGGAACATCATCTTTTATGAAATTTTGATGCAAAAGGATTTTAATTAATTTTTATTTTTGGAATGGCTGATTTCAGAGGGTCGGCGGTAATAAAAAACCAAAATTTTCAATTTTATTTTTTTTCTTCAAATGGGCAAAATCGGGTCGGCGGATCCGTAAACCAACTAAATAAAAATAAATGGCCTTAGGGCAAATTAACCTTAAACAAAATACCAAACAGTTTTCAGATATCTATATATTTAAAAATTTGAAGCATTTCTTTTTTTTTTGGTACTTAGTTGATTATTATGCAAAAATAACTATAATTTTGATTAGACACCGAGTCTCATGTGATCATTAAGGGACGGTGCAATATTTATCAAGCAGGGGGGACCGGTGCAAATGGTAAGGGGACATGAACTTTTTTCAACGTGCAAAGTAGTGGGACCTGATGATTTTTCATTATCTTAAAGGCATGGGACATACACTTTTTTCAAATGCTCAAGTAGTAAACATTTTATTTTAATTAGCCCAAAAATACACACAAGAAACATTCAAACAGAAACAGAATATGATAAACAATGTGAATCTTAAATAACATAATATATTTATGAATAAACAAAAACTCTTTAAGTAGAATATATATATTAAAACAATTTTTAGTATAAAATGTGTAAAACATAACAAAAATTAAAAAATAAAACATGACTAGATAAAAAAAAAAAATAATACTGGTAACATGAGTAACACTTGAGCAGCTTGAATTGAGCATGTACTTAATTTTAAATTAAACAAATCAAATGTCACAAAATGCATGACATGTTAAGGAAATTCGACTTTCAAAAATGTATGAAATGATATAAATATTTTGATTCCAGGCGACTCAGAAAATACCAACAAAAACATACACTAAAAACATATTTAAAATAATGAAACATAATAAAATGTGATTTACATGTAAATGAACATGGAAAGGTAACTCATTAAAATGTATGTTTCGTATTATGTAAACAACAATAAACATGGTTTAATAACAATTTAAAAAGTAATTGAAAGTGTGATACAAACAAATTCCATTGCACATAGCTGAGTCTCTATTAACTTTTCAAAACTTTTCTTAAAAACAAACATATTCCCAAATTTCCATTTATTTTCTATTCTAATATTATTATACTAAGTGTGGTTCTAGAGTCTAACAAGTAAATGTTTATTTGTTTATTTGTTAAATTTATTAATTTATCTTTTTTTATCTACAGACCCTTAAAAAGCAAAGGACGCAGCTACATGTATGTGCAATGGACTTTGGAAAATATGCTATGAACAATTTAAGATTGTCCAAATGTTATAACTTAACTAACTACATGTTTATATTAACTAACTACAATGCAATATTGTAACAAATATTCTTCTATGATATCTAATGCTGGTCCCTGAAAGCAGCCTTCTAGTACCAAATCAGCCAAACATAGTCTGTCATAATCAGAAAATTTTGATGGGAGTATGCTTTCAATATCATCAAGTTCGTCTTCATTATCTTCTTCAACGAAATCAGTAATTTGAGTTGCTCCCATGGATGGCTCATAATATTCGTCGGCCCACATGATTCCACCAAGGTGTAGAAATATCTGTTTACAACGTTCTCTTTTTCTTTTCTTCACTCTTTTGTCAACTTTTGCTTTATTCTCTCTATCTCGTTGTTGATTTGTTCTTTTTTTCCCTCTGTTTTTCCAAGTTACTTGTTTTGCCTTTTCTTTATGATCAGTAATTTTTGTTAGAAATGGGTCGATGATATCCATAATAAAGGTTTTCATTTTAAATGTTGTATCTTCATTGAAAGAATGGTTGAATTCTCTCCCCGATTTCAACTTTCCATTTGAACAAAAGAGTGAGTCATCTTCTTTTTTAAGATTGTTGATTTCTTGTTCAACTTCATCTTTAAGTTTAGAGGCACTTTCACTTAGTCTTTGAAGGTTTTCAATATCATGGGGGGAAGGAATGTAATTTTCTTTGATATATTTCCCAGCACAAGCTGTGTTTTCACTTGTAAGGTACGTAACTTGTCTGTGTAAATTTTCTATCTTAGAATGTAAAGTATACTGCCGGTGGCGCTCCTTAATAAAAGCTTCCCGAAATATTGTGGCACTCCCACAATATGGCCAGTATGAATCATATAAACCTTTCAGTACATTGTTGTAGAATTGACCGGTTTTTCTTTTGGGATCTTGAATGTATCCTAACTTTCTGTCCATCCATGACTGTTTAGCTCCTATGAATAAAAACATGAAAACATAAAATAGATAAAGAAACTGTTTATAACAATCAGTATTAGGTGAAAAGGAAATATAATTCATTGAAGTGCAAGTTCATGGGGATTTTATTATGGGTAGTCACTCTATATTAGGGGGGACAGGCGTTGAGACAGGGAGGAACTGCAGGCTAAGGGGTGTGGTAGCAAAAGGGGGTCTTGGAGCAGGGTAAAAATTTAAGAAACAAGACTCATTTGGGACTATATCGCTCACCTGAAAACCATTGAACAAGTGACTACCCATTGTAAAATACACATAAACTCACACTTCATGAATTATTTCCAATCCAAGATTATTGTTGATTTTGTAAATTGCGATATTATCAACCATTTATTATGTAGTTGTTCCAATCATTTTTGTAGGTAATTATTGTAACAGCATTGATGACGAATATTAAAGGCCAAACAGAAAAGATTGGTTGCTTCCTCTATTAAACCCGGCCAGGTCACCAAAAGGGGCCCTGGTCAAACATTTTTTTACCATTTCCCTCAGTGAACAGGCACCCTACCCCCTCTGGATTCGCCACTGCTCAATTCTTCTTCAATTTAATAAATGGTTCTTCTCTCCAAAGTTGTTTTATTTTTGTTTAATTTCTATGTTTTAGGTTTATATCTACATGTAATTGCAAATTTTTACCTTTTGAACTCGAGCAACTTTTTATAGTTCGATTTGTAGAACTTGAAGAATTCGTTGGAGGATTCTCATTCTGGTGTTTGGCTGGGGGGTCTCCACAATATCCACAACTTATACTGTCAGTAGAGGATATGAATTCAGTGCAATCACAGTCTTCAACCCGACATTTACCCCGTTCAACGCCACGATCATCTAGTCCCATTTGCCTTCATCCAATTTTTTAGGGCACCGGATATAAATCGCAACAAATCCGGACATGATTCCGGGAATATGAATAAAAAAGAATTGATGTGAAATTTAAAATTGTTTTCAACTTTTATATGTTTTTCATTTTGAATACATACAGAAATTACCGCATGGTTTGAATGAGTTCTTAGGGGGAGGGGGACACGTTTCATTTTATTTTATGTTTCGATTCGGAAATTCACCGGGTTCGGTTCCGAATTTAAAACGCTCAAGGTTATTTCCTGTCAACATGGTCAAAACAGACTGAAAATCAGCGGTTAAAAAATCTTACAACCACATTCATTTGTTTACTATCCATGTCTAAGTCGAGAGCTATACTAAATGTGAATTCGGCATCCGTCTAAGAACAGGCAAAAACGTGAAAAGGTCTGTAAAATACAGTCGTCAAAGATATCGAGGTTAAGTAATTTCGTCATGTAGGATCGAACCTAAAGTTCTCATCAGCACAGGCGCTTGTCTCAGAAAAAAAAAATTACTATATATGCCAAGAGAAAAGAAAAGGTCCCCAACTCGGGCAACACAATTTTACGCGCCTGCTTCGATTTCCAAAGAATTATCCCTTTCACCTTTCGGTCTCGCTCAAAACTTTTGGATCAATAAAAAAAATATTAATTTATCAACATAATGATGTATGACACGCCTACCTTACTTGCCAATCAACAGCGCTTTAGCCATATGAAATCGGTCAAAAGTGAATTATTTATCAGTACTACAATAAACTGCAAATTTGAAGACAAGGAGCAAATAAAAAAAAATTAAAATAAAGAAAATGAACTGTTTAAAAAATTCATTTCTTTGTTCTTTTGTCATGATTAATTAATTGAAAAACAATGGTATGAAGAAGCAATAATAAATCGCTGCTGGTAAATAAATTGATGAGTTGATGGCGTTCTATTTATAAATTAATACTCTAGTTTCCAAGTTTTAATTTTAGCATACTGAGTTAGCCAATCAGAAAGCAGCAATTCATTTGATCCTCGTCTTCAAATTTGCAATTTATTGTAGTACTGATAAATAATTCACTTTTGACCGATTTCATATGGCTAAAGCGCTGTTGATTGGCAAGTAAGGTAGGCGTGTCATACATCATTATGTTGATAAATTAATATTTTTTTTATTGATCCAAAAGTTTTGAGCGAGACCGAAAGGTGAAAGGGATAATTCTTTGGAAATCGAAGCAGGCGCGTAAAATTGTGTTGCCCGAGTTGGGGACCTTTTCTTTTCTCTTGGCATATATAGTAATTTTTTTTTCTGAGACAAGCGCCTGTGCTCATCAGCTATGTTCGCCAAAATATACACAAAAATATATTGAAGGCCAAAATATACACAAACTTGAAATAAACATCCAAAAATATCCTAAAATGACGCCAAAAATTGGGATAAGGGGTTAATCTACACATCGAAAAATACATGTAGATATAAACTTATTTTTGAACAACGTAAAATACAGTCATCAAAGATATCGAGGTTAACTAATTTCGTCACGTAGGACACATGTTTCGAACCTAAAGTTCTCAACAGCTACGTTCGCCAAAATCTATTGAAGGGCCGAAATATTCACAAACTTGAAAAACACATCCAAAACATATCCGAAAATGATGCCAAAATATGGTTAAGGGGTATCTACACCTCGAAAAATAGATAAGCACCTTATTTTTGAAAACACGTTTTGAAATTAACTGGTATTTATTCGGCAGGAAAAAATAATCTCGCCACAATGTGACCGAAAACAAATTTTATGATCCCAAATAATTTGCCAGTCCCCTACTAAGAATCAAATGGTTGTCCCCTAGGGTAATACATTATTTCTGTGTTACATGTATATACCATGTAAGTTATATGTTTCTTTATATTTTGTTTTACAGTTTGAAAAGATAACAGGTTAACGCCTTATTTGCCATCTACATGGATGAGGATGAGGGTCTGTACTAAACGTCAAAATGGAACATACTGAAATTGAAAATCATTATAAAGACAATGTTCAAAACCCTAGAAAATCTTACCAAATATTCTCTGAGAAACGGACAATTTTTAGAAAGTCATCCAAAGTTCATGAACGATTATATTTATCATTGCAATCCTGCTCCGTTAGAAATAACTTATTACAACTTGAAATGTTATCAAAATCAACAACATCAAAAAGTCTAAAAAATCGTTTGGATGCTTTATCGAATATTTTAGAAACCCTTCAAATACAACATGTACAATCAACCTACCAAAATAATGCAAGAAATCTAGGCATACTTGATTTCAAAGTTGCACAAGAGTTGTATGCGGATATAGCACAAATACCTACAAATTGTCGTGAAGATGATATTCATACAAGATTAAAGGATGACCTACTTAATCCTATACATGGTGTACGATGTCTTATATATATCAACAAAAGAGGGAAACATTATATTATACTAGATAGTGATGAGATTTCGATAGTTGACATTTTTCAGAAGTTGATATCTGATGAAGAGTTGGCTTTTAATGAAGGGTCATTAAACAATAGGTTGCATGAATATGTTAACTATGAATTTATCCAAAAAACTTTAGGGACCATGGATAGTGAAAATGATCAAAGCATAGCAAAGGCTTTACTTTCAATATTTTTGTCCAGAGATCAACTGGAAAGTATTGGTATAAGACCAGATACAGCCAGGAGTGCACTACAAAAACTTCAAGTTGTGCAAGAAGAGATAAGAAATGCATATACAGCAGCAACAGACATGTTAAATTTAAGACTTACAAAAGAAATTCAGGACAAGCAAAGTAAACTAAACAATTTATGCAATATGGAATCAAATCACTTGAGTGTAAAGAGAAAGGCGGATATTGAAATGGAAAAAGAACTTCTCGAAGAAAGTTTGAATAGTAAGTCTACTCTTTTATTACAAGAGGATAAATACAGTGTCCAAAAATTCAAACAGGCCACAAAGAGATTGGCAAAGAAACTTATTGCAGAAAACAGAATAAAATCCCGCCGCCTGGGTGCAGGACCTAAACCATTGCTAGATTCTGATGATGAAGACTTTATAGCTCGTGCAATTGAATCTAAAAGCTCAGCACACGGAAGACGACATGATTCTATCATGTATTTAAATCACAGAGTAACGTCAAAAGATCTTCTATCGATAGCTAATTACAATTTGATCAGAAGAGGAAAACATATGATAAGATCTGCCAGGACAGTGTGGTTGCGTGGAAGACCAAGAAGAGTAAATACCATAGAAGGAAAAAGACATTGTGGTAAGTCCTAGTTTAGATTTAAATTTGTTGTATTGTGATGTAGTTGATCACTGTAATATTTAATATAATTTTTATTCAGCAGCTTGAATAAAACTCAGCTAATTTCATGTTTTTAAAGCAATTTCTACAGTTGTATTTCATTATGTATATTCAACTATGTTGATACAGTTGAATATATCCTATTATAGAAAACCTTTAAAATATCCCAACTGTTCCCCATTTTATCAAATACATGTACATGTATATAACGGAATACAGAACGGGAATAAAAGATACCTTTTTTTTAATCTTTTATTTTTTTCTATGTTTCATGTGATCTATTGTCTCGCCCACATTGCCACATTCACTCCAATAACCTCAATTTTAAAAACTATATAAACACATGTATATACATGTATGTACATGTATTATGTTTTTTAATTTCTGCTTGGCTACAAAGGTAATAAAATGCATTTCTAACTCATAATACTGTTTCTGCATAAATATTTTGTCTTTAGTTTACAGCAGTTAATTTCAACTTCATGCATGCAAAATTATTTTATTGCATTATTTTCTTATACAGGTAAATGGCTCTTTTGTGCCAAAAAGCCACCAAAAACAGAGTCAGAACTTCATGAAACCACTCACCACCAGAGATCCCATGTGAAAGTTAACAGAGAGAGTATGTTTACTCCAGACGATATGCATAATGTATCTCTAGAAGTATCCATGGATGACAAGGCTTACCTACGACCTGGGACAGATGGTATGTGACAACTAGGTTTTGTCCCCCCTTTTGCAATGTGATGGGGAACATATGTAGAAATGCCTGTGACCGCCCGTGTGTGCTTGCGTCCAAAGTTTGTGGACGCAACTCCTCTGAAACCGCTAAACGAAATTTTATGAAAATTTGTAAGATTGTTTGTCATCATATGTTGTTGATCATACTAAACTGCCATGTTGATACAACAATTTTTGTGGGAGTTAGCAGACTTTGTTGATTTTTTTTACACTATTCACTACAGGAAAACCTTGTTGACGCCACTCCTCTGAAACTGTTGTTTGGTATGAAGATTAAAATAGCATTTGAGAAAAAATTTACCACCATCCAATCATACATATTCCCCTACAGCCCTGTTCAATCAACTTCACCAAGTTTTACATGCACAACCCCTGCTTTGCCATTGACATTTGCAATTGTATTGTAACATCGTAAATTAAATACATTGTAATACTGCACCCTAACCCCATTTATCATTGTTTATTAATGTAACAATTTATTTTTCAGTGGGATTTCGTGAAACAAAAGCTGGGAAGATTATTGATGTAACTGACCAAAATCGAAGTAGAAAACTCCCACAGCATGATTTTGCTGAACCCAAAGTTTACCAATCTCCAAGCTCATATAGAATTATGACCTGGAAGGCTGAAGAAATCAATGGTAATACATTGTTAAACATGTCTGTGAAAAGAAACTTGTACATGTATATATAGAACTCTAAAAACAGCACAACAACAATTTCCAAAAGACCAAAAGTGACAAGTAAATTAACAAAAATGCATTTGACTAGCAGAGGTGGCAACCAATGCCTTTTACTTCTGCTGACTGCCAATGGCGATTGCCAATGAACCAGATCACAAGATGTAAAATGTTGATCTCGAAAAAGGAAAATCCAAAGTAAAATGAACCATTTTGAAAAAAGTAACAATGACATTTTCATACATGTATGTTGAGCATAGCAAACAAGTTATGCAGGTTCTAACACATTTTCGGTTTCCTATGATACTTTTCACTATTTGTAAATAGCATGCTCATATTTGGTATACAACTTCATTTTTTAAAAGTTTAATCTTGTGTATTATGGTAATAAATGAGTTAATAAAGTCATATCTTTTTCAGGCGAAGAAAAGATGATAAAAGAAAAGGATCAAAGTGTTGTAGTAATACGGCCAAAGTATTACGTCCCAAGTAATGGAAGTAATTGGGCATCAGACTATATGCAAATAGTACACAATCACCCACATTTATTTACTGTTGAGGATGAACAGAATAGATGTTTGTATTCAAACACATTCCAATCAATTGGACAGTTGGTACGTGATATTGCTTTTCATTTCCAGGATACATTCAGTGGAGAAGATTTAGATTTGCTTCCAAATGAAGATGCAAAATGTTATCTGTCAGACAAATTGACAGCTATACAATCTCAGTTTATTGATGCACTTGAAAGTTACAAAACATTCCTAGAAGAAGAGAAATTGAGGTTACATTCATTAATGGAAAAACTTAACGATTGTTTAGCTGTTTGTGAAACTATTAGGGACAAACTTGGTAATGCAAATCTCCAGTCTGATTTACAACCATCTTACAACATACTGTTGAAGAATTGCAACGAAATCATTTCATTAGTGGACAGCTATGGTTTACCACAAATGAAGACAGTAATTACAGAGCTTACAGATGCTGGACCGGGAGTTGGATCCAGTAATCTAGAAGTGAGGTTCAGAATGGCAGAGATAGCAAGAATACATTCCTCTGACCGCAGACTTCGAATCCATCGTGCAAGAGATGATTCAGCTCAAAATGAAGTTGAAAGAACAAACAGTGCTATAGGTACCTATATACATTGTTAATAGTGATAGCCTTTACATATCTGATGCATTCATGGATTTTTTATCTAAAAAAATATCTTGAAACTTGAGTATTTTCATGGCCGTGCAAGTTTTCGTGATTAATTGGTGTCTGTCTTTGTAATAATAATTCCGTTAGCTAGAATACAGTCATCAAAGATATCGAGGGTAACTAATTTCGTCACTAATGCAGCTTTAACTTCTCTAGATATAAAACAACATCGGATTGTAACAATATAAATCACTTTCTGTATTTCAGATAACATATTTAGTATTTCATTGTATCAGTTTTTTGTACCAACCATATTTTTATTTATTATTATGGGAAAATTTGTATCATAAACTTCATGTGTAACTACATTTTGTGGAAGTTTAATATTTTTCAACACAATTTTAGGAGATGCATTGGTAGATGGAGCCACACTTACATGGCAAAGATTCAAGGCATTTGATGGAATGACGGAAGAAGAAATCAAAGATATGACCATTGAAGACATTAAGATGCACAAGGAAATGATCATGGAAAAAAATGCTTGGTCTGTGGCAGAAGAAGTTAAATTAAGAGTGGACGACCAGAAAGGTCCTGGTGGAGATTTTATGATAGCCCATGTAACCCAAAAGCCTGGTTAGTAATAATATGATATTTTAGATAAAAAATATAGGCTAGTCAAATTAGCCAAAATATGACCCAAACCTCAAAATAATTGCAACAGATTCAAACAGCATTTTATTCTGAGGGGCATTGTATAAATAAACACATTAAAAAAGTCTACCACAAAATAATGAATGGGAAAAAAAATGAGAGCCAAAAGAAATTTCATATGGGATTTTGCATTGAAAAGGGGAGATAACTCCATGAATAAGGTTAATATTATGATGAATTTTGCAACTAAATCCCAAATTATGTTCTACTGGTATCTGAAATATACAAAAATGAAGTGTATCTTTGTTTCTTATAGTATAGACTACTATTTTAGTAAGTTTATTTTTTCACATTCACATGTTCAATGTTCCCTTTTGTCAGTTTCTTATTAAGACATCTAACAACACATTATAAAAGCAATACAATTTTCTGTTGTAATTTTTTGAAGTAAAAATCTATTTTGTCTAGCCTAATACTTTTACTCAACGAAACAATATATTTTGGCAGGAAAATATATATTGCTGCAAAAATCGATGTTGTACAACTAGCATGACTAGTCTAAAAATCTATTAAAAGGCTATAGAGGAAAAACATCTACTAGTATCTAACAGTTTTTTCTGTTAAGTCATTCAATTTATACATTAGAAGTTCTTGATATTAAGTATTGATGAACTTCAGTAGGGGATACAATATTTTAAAACTGAGTTGAACATTTTGATCTTACATGTATTTTATGCGTGTGGCCTACATTTAGGTGCCAACAAGTTTAAAAGCTTAATGAGTGTGATCTTTGATGATTACTTTTGTTTTTTAGCATTTAATTTCAGAATAACAAATTTCAAGGAATTGTCTCTCTATTTCAGCCCAGAAGTTCTTTCAAGACAGAGAATGCTTAATGAAGTATTATGATGTTTCAAAAGCAAATCAGAAAAAAGTGCCAGGTCACGCATATTACGATAAAATGCAAAAATTCATGAATTTGCATTGTGAGCAAGGGGAGTTGTATTTGGAATATCGTAAAAGACATTGTATTTTTAAGCAAGATATGATGTGCAATTTCTGTACTGACAACCCTCCACTTCTAGAAAAAGCTTCTGAACCATCTCCAAGACCTTATCCAGACTATGGACAACTTCCATCATTCCACTACATGCCTTATAAGGAAACCCCAGTTTTTAAAGAAGATGGTTTGCCCAGAAATGTTGATGATTTTCAACCTAGAGTGCAATTAAAAAAGCTATTTTCAGAAGACAAAATATCATCTAATTCTGAAGAAGAAATAAAATCATTTTCCTTAAAATATATTGTTGATGAACAACTAATCAGGAAATACATCAACCATCTAGAAACCCTGAAGAATGATAAAGAAAAAAGACAACTCATATTCCAAAAAAGAAAAATGGATGATATTGTGTGTTCTTATGAACAATACAATTGGAAACAGCTGTTT
Source organism: Mytilisepta virgata (assembly GCA_028015205.1). Classification (NCBI taxonomy): domain Eukaryota; kingdom Metazoa; phylum Mollusca; class Bivalvia; order Mytilida; family Mytilidae; genus Mytilisepta; species Mytilisepta virgata. Next base: position 47,351,378 of record CM051521.1, on the reverse strand, counting down.
GAAGAGAGACGAATAGCTAAAATGTCTGTTAACGCTCTGGACAAATACATTGAACGTCATCAGTTGGGGAAACACAAACTGAAAAGGGACAAAATTAAAATTGTCACCCATCACATAGGTAAAACTATATTTAGTGAAACAGCTTGTGAGGATGAAGAAAATGATGGAGAACTTGATTCTAATGGTGATACTAATGAGGAAAATGATGAAGTTGATTCTGATGGTGATACTTCTTCTGATGAAGACAATGATATTATATTAGAGAAATTGGATTCATCAGAAATATCTGAAGAAAGTGACCCTGACGAATATGTCCCAGTGGTGCCAGATGTTAAAACAACAAGAGGGCGCAGAATTTCAATGCCATCAAGATTTAGAGATTATATTTAATATTTTCATAATATTTTGCAGAAACATATTAACTCTGACTGCATGAATGAATGAAATTTGAATACTCAAAATGTTAAAATGATTGTCAAAAACATTTATATTACAATACATATTGTTGCTTTATGTTATTTAAGGTACAGATTGTGTTTTTATTCACTCAATATATTCATGATATTCATGGGACACATACTTTTTTTAATGAATAGAGGTCATGGGACATAACTTTTTTTCCTATCACATCAGCATGGGACAATACTTTTTTCCAAACAGGTTTTGCGATTTGCACCGGTCCCCCCTGCTTGATAAATATTGCATCGTCCCTAAGGTCATGCATACTGTTTATTCTAGATTTTTTAAAATTTGTTTCATGTCCAAAATAGTGTAAAAGTCATTTTTAAATGTTTTGATATTACCCTTCGTCAACTCAGTCACTCAAAGAAAGAAAAAAAAATTCATCAGTCATTTTTGTATTTAAGGAGACCTTAGTTTGGTTTTGGTCTTAGTTAAGTTGTTAAAGAATTATTCGGCAAAAGGTGAAATAAACAATACTTTTTCTGGTCTTATTTTAAGCATGTCATTGAGGTCTGCCATTATCACGACCACACAGCAAAAGGGAAAAAACTCAAAATTAATCTTTTCTCAGGTGTTTAGGTAGATATGTGGGTACAATACCATTGATAAGTTGTGAAAAGAACAATTTAGTCCAAATGTTTGGTAAATGGTGAAATTACCCTAAGTACAAATTACTTCCCCTGCTGTTTTACTATCAGCCCAAATCATGGTGTTTATTCCTACAATAAACAACTTTACATGAATTATTTCAGACCCATGCACTGGAACACTTGAAGATAATGACAAGATATATTAATTTTGTAAATGAGGGAAGAAGGAAATGGGGAAATTACTTCAAAGGATTTAAAACCTATTCAGTACAGATGTCAGATGAATCAATTCCTCTCTCCTGCTTCCAAGAGTTATCACCATTTACAGAGGTTACATAACAAATCGAAAATCCGTTCGATGTTTTCACAAAATAACTTGCGAGTGCATGTGATATAAATAAACTGGTTTACGGTTTTTAAAGAAACCAGTATTGTAGTGTATCCTATATAGTAAATTCCCCCATCTCTTCGGAGCACCCTTGTAATGAGCCTATTCCTCTCAAGGGCTGCTTTTGTATCCTAACAGTAACATTGGTTCCCACTAAATAGGGACCATATCTCTAAGGGGCCACTACCTGAACGAACTTAAGGGGAACCATAACATTTCGAGTGAAAGTTTTACAGTATTTAAATTCAAAAGCAAAAATTCTTTCAAAATAAGGCTCTAGTTAAATTGGATGCAAAACAGTTTGCAGGACAAAGGGAGATTGATATCTTCCTTGAACCTACGTAAAGATAATCTACCTCCTGTATAGCGGGCTTAACATACCTGTTTGAACATTTAAGGCGCATATCCATTGGCCCTGAGCTTCACGATCTATAAAATTAGACTGTTAGTCCCATCTCAGTTTTTTCAGTTATGTTTTAAAACTCGATAATTTATTAACACATGTAACAAGTAGACATTGATTGCATTTAAACTGACATCACTGAAAATTTGTTGTTATCTACTTAGTATTTGAAGTCCCAAAAGCTTATCTTCAGCGTAGTCAAGTTTTGGTACTTGCTCTTTTACATGTTTTATGTTATTTTTTTGTCCGAGGATTTGTCTGTTGGGTGGGATATCATTATTATCCATTTTGTTGTTTATGATAGAAATTTGCCGTGATCAAACTGAACTTTGAATCTAAATTAAGGAATATATCTACCTCATGTTTGCGTTTTGGGTTTCACTTTTAAAAATATCTAATTGACTTCCATCATTATCGGATTGGGTAATCAGTGGTGATACATAAATTGGATGTCATATGCTCAGTTCATAGTGTACAAGTATATACTGGGATGAGTTATCATTTGGTGCTCAAATTCAGTATATGCCTTGGTTACACTGTAACAGTTGTTGAAACTGGGGAGATCCCATCCCTATTGCATACCTCCTTTTCTCCTATGGTTTTTGCTTTTGCTTTTTAGACATTTTAAATTCTGCTGTATACATTGTATAAAATTTAAGTTGCTTGCTTTTGTTTCCAATATTTCTTTTTTGTTCTATCTTTTTCATGGATACGAAAGGGACAAAATGAGAAAAATACCAATACAAAGTGAACATTACTGATGACGAACATCACTTTTTGGAATGATAAATATAACGCTTTGGAGGTTTTTATGTAATCGACAGTTGCAAAGTCAACGTATATATTTCATACACATTTGTACTGGAAATTAATTCTACTAACTTTAAGGCATAAATTAGATAATACAAACCAAACAAAGTGAAACAGAACTACATGTGTAGTCAACACTTAAATGCCCTACGATCCGACCTCCCAGAGAAGACGTTAATTAATATATTAATAATTATTATATTATTATCTCTTCACTTTTACAAGTGGGAAAATTGCAGTGAGAGATGGATTCCAGCAACATATGAAATTTAACCGAATATCTGGTCTCAATTGTAAGATGAAAACTTATTAGAACCTGTCATGTAGATCACAATGGCGATTTACCGTAAATTTTTGGAATGAAGAAATTAGCATGAAGGAGTTTTAGAAGTTTTTATAAGACAGTAATATGGTAATAATGTAGTCGACAATGCCAAGGTCAACCACATTTTATTTGTGCGATATAACGGATTCGCTTTGAAATGAATTAAGACACAACAGTCTGGAAACGTTGATAGTCTTCCAAAGAGGAAGGGAACGTTCATAGTTTGAATGTTCAAATCAATAAATAATATTTGCCGAAGAGTTTCTATTTCAATCGCTTTTTATATATCCTATAATAAGAAAATACTGGTGAGACGAGCTGATTAATTTGGGTCAGCTGTATATATTTCAAAATTGCAATTGGCTAAATTAAGGTCAGCCTCGAGCTCGGGATTTAAGTCAGCTATATATATTTCACAATTGCGTTTGGCTAAATTAAGGTCAGCCTCGAGCTCGGTATCACTGACTTCGGTATCATGAATGCGCTCTAGCTTAGCGAAAGGATGTTCGACACAATTATATGACAAAACTGTTTGCGATGAAAAAGAAATGGAGCTGTCATTTTCAGTGCTAGATTCAACCATTCGACCTCAAATAATGGCCTGATAATGCCGCTCTATCTTTTTTCCGATTTTGAAAATTGTTCCCAATTTAAAACTGTATTGCAGTACAGAGTCGTGATAATTCAACATTCCCCCGCATATTCAGGACGAGATATTTTCATGTGACCCGAATTATGAACTTATATTGACATGCTTTGTGGAATTTACATGTAATACAAAATCAGGTTGCATATATATATGCAATAGGTTATTCATGTCTATTTTAAGGTCCTTCTGTTCTTAAAGGTTTCATATTTGTTTTTAGGACATTTGAATTATAAGCAAACCCTAGTAAATTCAGTAAAGAAACGATAATCGTACGCACCACATTTGATATCTTTTAATTTCTTGTTCTACGTACAAAATAAAAAAAAATGACGAGTAAAGTGGTTTCTTTTCTTTCAACTTTTATCACTGGGTTTGGTAGATCAGATGCACGCCGGGTAACCATTAACGTTAGGATTAAATAAACATGTATGTATTATGTGGTGAAGTTTGAAATTAAAGGACTATTCTAGTTTCTTCTACCCCTGTACTAGTTCCTGCAAATAAAAAAGCGATTTGGATAAAGCGGCACACAGTTGGTCTCCATAAGAATTTCGATTTATTCTGTTGGAAAAATTGTCCCAAAACTCAGAAAGTAAATTGTCGACAAGAAATTTCGCCGTGTTAACAGACTCTTGAAATTGTCAGTGGGGAAAACCGATGAAGTGTCATCCCATGAAGAGTGGATTCAAGTAAAATATGAAATTTAACTTGAGATATCTGGTCTCATTTGTAAGACGCAAACGTCGTACCTTCCAAGGAAATCACGATGACAACCGGATTTTTTTTTTTTTTTTTTTTTTTTTTTGAATGATGATATTAGCATAATCTATTTGTGTTTTGAATTTCTGTTTATGACTGAAACTAATATCGGTGTACCTTGTAAATATTCGCTATTCTATGTATTTATCTGTTACAGCAAACCCAAGAAAACGTATTTTAAGTTTCATTATATATAAATGATGTACTGTATCTCAATAATCCTAAGTTTATGATTACCCCGCCTTTTATCTACACTTATCGGCATAAAGGATTAATGAGACCAAAAATATGAAAAACGTGATGATTTTAACTTTTAAGGTTTGAACTCCTCTTTTCTTAGCAGTTACATATCAAAGTCTGTAAGATGTATGTGTACATTTCACCGTTGATTCGGTAAGGTCATGTTTGTGATATGTCCGCTGACCTTGTCAGTAGACCGAAATTACTGTTATATAAACCTCTAAGAAAGGGTTATGTTTAGTCTCAATTGATGTCATCGCTTCGAAAATTATACAGTCGTCATCACGATTTGACTATCCGATACGAAGTTTATTTCTTACAAATGGGACTATGGATATCCGCAGATAGTTCAGTACCAGACTTGTGACTTCATTGGACGTCACCGACTTGCAATGTAACGGGTGCCGTTAAAACTGAGCACATGATGTCAATCTCCGTTTTTTATGGGAGTTCATATTTCTGTACTTTAGTTTTTCTGCTGTCAAGTTCAAAATCTGTTTAGTTTGCTATGTTTTCTTTTCTTTCTTTTTTGTTATATATCTTCGTAGTATTTGTTTGCTGTGTTCTTATGAATTCGCCTTGTCCTTATTTTTGGTCCTATACGACTTTCCACGACGTCCAATATGCTATATAGATATTCAATGCCTTAAGCCTGTATACTGGTGATGAGATGTTGTTGAATTATGCAAACATAAATTTGGAGCCTCTGTATTTGCCTTAAAATTATTGCTGTTTATCAATTTTTTATCTCATGGAGTGGACGTTTTTTTGTAAACTCCTTAGACTGTTTTTCTGTTTTTTAACATTTTGAAATTCGCCGTTATGGTATTTGGATCTTTTGATTTATGAGCTCTGCTGTCCAGACAAATTCTTAAAATGCCTTGAACACACAGTACATAAAAATTTGTATCGCATAGTGTCCACTTTGTTTACTGTTGATTTATGTTAATTGAATCATACATTTGTGTCATTATTGATTTATGCAAATTGTATCAAGAGAATTATGTAATTTACACTTCGTTACCCATCCACAATACTATATACATGTATGCTGACGTGTTCAGATGTAAAGCCGTTCCATATTATAACTATGCATATCACATCTATTTATCATAAAGGTACATATGTCTGTAAAAAATAGCACAATCAGCTTCAACCAAAAAATAATCACTTTCTTTTTCCCTGCACTTTCGAAGAAAAGCTAGGAATATTGCGATTGTCTTCGTCCCTCCGCCCGTCACACGTCTTGTGACATCAATTCCGCCTTCACCCATGTGTTTAAGGATTTAATTTCTATATAGAATGGTTGCAAACTATCTGTAGATGCGCAATAATTGTAAGGTTTAAAAATTTTGATTTTCGAAGCTTCGGACCCACAGGGGTCAACTTCGAAAATTGTGAATTTAAGCTTGTGACCTAAACTCTTCTTTCAATTTATGCAAATTATTTCTGTACAACACTGTCAAACACCATATGCAGATGCGCAATAAGGTTTTAGAAAATCTTGTCCTCGCAGGGGTCGAATTTTAGAAAGTGTGAATGTAAGCCGGTGACATAATTCATTTTTCAATTTATGCATTTAATTCATTATCGGTATTGTCATAAACCATAATGATGTAGATGTGACCTAAACTTTTTCGCTTGATTTAGGGATTTAATTTCTTGATAGAATAATTACATACTATTTTTATATGGGCAATAAGGTTTTATACGTTTGACATTCGTGTAAGTGCCCCAACTACTTGTGGGTCCAGGGCGGAGATCACTGTCTTCTTCGGAAGTGGGTGTCTAGTTTTAAAATGCCATGTATAATGAATAAAGTAATATAGAACCCGGCCAAACTCTTTCTTTTATTTTTTATGAATCAAATCGACGGTAATTTCTAGGAGGAAGTTCGCTAGGGCCTATATCCATCGTGCACCTTAATTGGATTTCCACACTTTTTATCTGAATATCTAATTCTGACAGCCATCTTGATTGGCGCATGATTTTACTGAAAGATGGTTGTCAAAGAACCATGATTGCTGCAAAATTTGATTTCAACTGGATCAGTGGTTTCAGACAAGATGATCTTCAAAATTATATTATACAAAATTCAAGACAATCTTCAATTTCTGCAGTATCAATAGCAAAAAAAAATTCATTGCAAAAGAGAATAAATTCTATAGAAACATATATGAAATCCTGTGAAACACAATGATTCTTTTTAACTAATAGAGTTTACTACATGTAGTTTACTGTTATAGAGTGATGAATACTTGTAAAACCTAATACAACGCTTCAGACATGCATTTCTGGTTTAAATATAAATCTTTAGAATGAAATTTGTCATTTATATTATTTATTTTTTTATACTGAAAAGACAATAAAATTATATAAATCATAACAAAAAATATGCTAAATAAATAATTTCCCACAAACAATAAGGTAGTGAATTCAACAGTGTTTACAAAAGATCCTGAAAAAACACAGGATTCAATGATTAAATATTGATACAAGAGAGATGAAAGAGAAAACATATGGATCTTGGAACACGATTATGAAAATGGTATGTTCTGACAAAGGGGGGCGGGTTTTTTTTCGCAAAACGAATGAAAGGGGTATACTTTTTTCTTTTTTATACAAAGGGGTAATATCTGACTATCTGGAATGGGGTTATATGACAAGAACATCTTGGACGGGGTTATAATTTGAAGGAAACAGAATTTCAGTCACAATCACATTTAAAAAAGAAACTTACATGGGAAAAACAAACATAAGACAAGTAGCTGAAGCCAAATCTGGATGTCAATGTTCTACATCTGGATTTCTGGGGTACTATTTTAGACACAGGACATCTGTAATGGGGCATGTAACATGGTCAATTTTTTTCTGGAAACGGGGTTCAAATGTGCTGGAAGAACCCACCTCTCAGATTTTTGACAAGATGCCCCCCCCCCGGGGGGGTAAAACGTTAAGGGTTTAAGATACTAAAATCCTAAAAACATGGCATCTTAAACTATCAAACAGAACAATAATAAAATCCTTATACAGCAAGTAGAGAAAGATAAAAAAAAACTTTAACAAAAGGATGGAATAAAATGAATTAAAATTACTCCGATTAACTGAAAATTAACAAATCATTTCATCGTTTATCAAGATTTCTTCGTGGTCATAATTTTTGTAGCGAGGTTAAAAATATTAACTAGTAAGTTAACTATGTATTTTTTTTCATTTTTGATTGACCTGCTCCAGACAAATGGAACGCATACACTTTTATACAGATTTGAAAATTCAATCGACCAATTGTCATTGGTGTTTAAAAGGGTAAAGGCACTTGATAAAAATTCAGATTTGATGCATCACCATCTAAGATTTAAAAAAAAATTAAATATGGAAAAATAACAAATAAAAATAAATAATGAGATAAAAATAAAATAATGAGTTTGTAGTTGTGATAATAGATAAAACTTTGTAGATTTCAGCGAAAAGATATAAGCTTACTTTAAACCCATCTTTAAAGAAACCATAAAAGCGAAATGATATACGTTTTAGATAAAACCACAGTAGATCTATAAATGATCATTTGATTCGAAAAACATGAACACTACGTATATAACACATGTATAAGCAGCTAAAACTTTGGGGTTTTTTTATACGTATTTATTCAATTCACGTGAAGGGTTTATATTATAATTTTATAATAGTTGATTACATTTTTATTGAACGCCTGTATCTTCTACATACATTTATCCAGTAATTAATTGAGATGTACGAGTGATAGAAAACACTATGTCATTACGTATGACGTTGCTATCCAATCATAACGGTAACTAAGCAAATCTAACATCAAAGAGATATCTGAATACGTCTACCTCACTCTCCATTTTTAGGCAGAAGCAGATGATTGTTGTGGAATTCTTACTGGATGAGTCCATCTGAAGGGATGAATATTTTTCATTAAAAATTAACTAATTTGTTTATTATATATAATTTAAGCACATTTCTAAATTGTCCTATTTGCATACAAAAGTGTTAATATTGCATTTTATGAATATTCAAAAACTTTATCAAAATTTTTACTGAGATTATTTGTACAAAATAAAGTTACTTCATGATTAGAGTACCGGAAATAACCCTGGTTAAAATGGTAGATGCCAACACATGATGTACATGGTAACAAAGTACACTTTTCTAGTGGCATCGAACCTGGTCTCGGCTTGTAAGTCTCTATGACTTTCTAACCTCGAACAGCAAGTTTCGCTTTTCGAATTTTCATCTCAACCGTAAGTGCAACTAGTTTTTAAGACTTTTAAATTTTTTTATCGTGCGTATTATTTTTTGACGGCTTGTTTGAATTAATTTTGCTGCAGTTTGCGATTTTTGTTTAATGATGTCATTTTCTTCAGCATTTTTATGTAGATTTTTCTGACAAGAAACGAGGAATGTGTGTCTACTGTTTTATTTAAATTGACAGGAATTTTCGACAATCTCTACATGTAATCTGCAGTAAATCATTTACTCGCTTTTCTATTTGCCGACATATCTGCCCACGTGCACAATAGTACGTGCTTTGCATAATAAAAGATGATGTTTTAGAATGCATGTATTCAGACATTCTTGTGTGTAGAACGCGCACACCTTATAAAGCACACAAATTTACGGATGTGTGAAGTACTAGATTCGATCAGAGCCTAGTTGGAGCGGTAGTTTTTCTCCTCTCTTTTTGTGTGGATTCAAACTATTATTTCCTACTTTTTGGATCATTTCAAGGAAATAATATTTATTTATCTTGTAGTCCAAAAGCACAACGGGCATAATGTTATTCCCAGGAAATTCAAGATGGAATCCATACTTGGTATGTCTGTCATGTGCTTAATGTTGCTTCCGGGAATGATAGACGCTGGGAATATGCCGTTCAATTTTTTTCAGCAAGAACCTAAATTTTACTAATTCATGATCACCAAAGTCGCTTGCAAGCCATGAAAGCTTCTGTCAATTGATGATCAAAAGCCTCAAATGTTTGCTTATTTCAATGTTGCTTACGTCAGCAAATTGTAATTTTTTGTTCAAAGTGAACTCGTTTGATATAACTGATTTTTTAATTGATAGGCGCTCGGAGACAAGTCGTCAAGCGAAATGACTGTTAGGAGGAACAGGTTTGCATCGGTGCCACCAGGATACTTTTCTGTAAGTGTTTTACGTACTTTATTTTTACTCTTTGTTTTGCATCTTTGCATGACCTTTAAGTACTCATAGCTAAATTATTGTATCTTAGATGTCTTTAAAAGAAACTGGTTCTTTCATGAATCACGTAGATGTTACATTTGTACCTTAAATTAATGATTCGAATGCATATTTTTCTTTAACACTATTACTATAATCGTTCAAATAGATTTACAACTGAACTAGGTATTTAGTTCAGTGGTTTTTCATCAGGCAAGATTTTTTCATTAACATTTTAGAACTAGATGGCTATTGAACCTTTCTTCCACCAAACTTTTCAGCATCATTTTAGCTATAGGTAAATTCGGGGGTAAATTAGTTCTGTATAGTAGATTAAGGAGTAAGAACAAATTTTCTCCAGTTAATTTATCTTGGCAAATATGTTTTTTTATCAATCAAACTTTAAGAAATACTGCAGCATGAAACGAAGTCACAAAACGTATTAACGCTAGCAACTACAAAACTTGCAATATGCATGGTGCTCAACTCTTTTGTTACATTAATCTAGTTAATGTTATTTTTTTATCAAGAAATTGTTTTATCACTCAATAAGTTCTGCAAATAAAGATTTTATTGTCAGATTTGATGATAAAAATGATGAAAAGATAAGAATCTTTATGTTCTGTTGTTATCTTAGTCATAACGCCCGTGCAAGAGATATCTAATTACAACATGCTATAAATAGTAACAACAACGGCCTTGGCGATTTCCTAGGTAGAGCATCTTTAAAGATAATTACTGGCATCAGTGTAATATGTTCATGGTGTTTATATATTAATATAGGCGTATGTGTGGAGTGTTTGCTATTTGATCATAATTAACATGATTAATGTACAAAGTATGGCTCCGTCAAGTGTAGAATGTAAATATATATAACAACAATTTTTAATTTTTCAATATGTACAAATTTATCAATATATATATAGAATTATAATAGGTTATTGTTATGAAGAAAATACATACATCTGATACGAATTAACGAATTCAAATATATGTCTATGTCCAACGTGGATCACCGAGTGTCTACGTTACTAATAGTTTATTTCACTTGGTACATTAATTTAATTGTGGACTTTAGGAAATTTATTGGGACTGTACTGTAATGACAAAATAACAATTATATAAATTTTGTTTTACATTCATTCCAAAGCAGGATCTGGAATATCACTTTTCTAACTCTCCTACATTCGGAACTGTTGAATGTTTATTATATCAATAGGCCGCAATTTGGGTCTTTAATAAAGCATTTTAAAGTGTTTAATTCCGTTTTACATGATGATGTATGAATAATTTGGAAGTAATTTTACTCCAAATGTAAAAACAAATTAAATAAAGATGAAATGAAAAGAGTTCTGGAAAACATTGATAAGATATAGGCGTATAGCGTATAAACAAAACCAAACTATTTACAGGTAATTACATGGAAATGTAAGTTATATATTAATATGAATACACCAACTCCCACCCTCCCCCCTCCCCCCCCCCCCCCCCCCCCCCCGGTCCCCTGCTTACCAAGTACGGTTCATTTTATAAGATTCTAAAATCATTTATACCATTTGAGTATAGAGGCAGCACTTAAACTTTTTCCATTACCAGAGAAGGAAATACATTCACACCAGAGAAGGAAATACATTCACACCACCATACATTCACATTCATGGTTATGTCCGCAATATATGTTTTTCTGTTATACTAGCTTAGCAGGACGTATTTGAATTTTTTAGGAAATACATTGTACTTCCATTTTCGGCTTGATTGATTGAGTTTAAATCAATGAATCCTCCTAGTATATATGTCAATAAATGTACAACAGGGAAATGGAATGTCATCATAGACTGATAAATACATTGTATTTTTTCATTTTGCGCATATAAAACTTCGTTTTGGTACAAATTTGGCCGTCGGTGTGTTTTTAATTGTTGCAAATCTCATACGCCTTCTACAAGACAGGCAATAATCGAAATGAACGTCGAAAACACTGATGTAAAAATTCCAACAAAATTAAGATATTCAGTGAATAGATTGGCAGTGATACGTCATGTACGTTAGACCCTTAAGCACTTGTAATTAGCCACCGTATGAAACTGATGTGAATAGCGAACCAATATGTCAAAGATGAAAGTCCACCAAACCATAATCCAAAGATATTCGGATTCATAGGGAAAATACTACAAAGAGATAACCAATTTATTTAAAGTTTTATTATATTACCAAAAATATGTAAAATTATATTTAAAAATGTAATAAGTTTTATGAAATTATTTTAAACAGAGCACAAAGGGGCATTCTGCAATCAGGAAATGGTCAAACTACCCAGAATCAAGGGCCGCAGTATACGCTGAAGACATCCATTGGCCAGAATATATCCGACCACTCCGTTCATATGGTAAGTTACTGCCGTATTGTAATACGTTTTGTAGTATGGTTTTTTGCTTTCTTAGTTTCTCATATTTGTGATCCCGATAAATCTATACTTGTATGGTTTAGGGTGTTTGAAAAGATGGTGGGGTGGCGGAAAATTATTCATGCCTAACTTAATATTAAGTTTGTCTGCTTCAGCCCACCCGCCCTCCAAAATTGGCGCGACCTAAAAATGTTTTAATTTCCAATTTCAGTAGAGTTACATTAACAAGTAATAGCTTTTCTAAAAAGCTAGCCGTCTCTTAGCTTTTTATTAATAAAGAGTATTATTTTGTATGTATTATTAAATGTTCGTAATGTCATCACATTAAAGTTTCCCTTATTATATGTATTATTACTACCTTTCAATAGATATATTACTACGTAGTTTTTTTTAAAGTCTGTGTTTTGATGGTTTTTTTGGGCTGCCTTTTTTTTACTAAAGGATATTCAAAGATTTTAATTTTTCAGCTCTTTCATATATATCGTCCCCTCGTTGGGGTTAGCCAATCAGATCTATAGTTATTCTTATTCCAAATTAATGCTCTTAAAATGTATCTCAATATGTATTTAGTCAATGTGTCTATTTATAAATAGACCGCTATTAATAGAATGCAGATGTACAGGTACCACAGTGTGAAACACGCTTTTTAAAGCAACAAACTAAAAGCGCCAAATGAAGTTCTGTGTTTTATTAGACACCCAGCGATATGTTTAAATCTTTACTACGGTAAACTGAACAAATATTATATGTTGTACAGCCCGTGACGATTTTCCCTAGTTTAGGTGATGCTATCCCGTAATCATGTACGGAGTTGCATCCGCAGATCAGCTATTCCAGTTGACTGACCAATCAGAGGCTGTTGATCATGCATGCGTCCATCTCATGATGTTGAGACGGCCATTCAGGTGACATATTCTGGTCCTTTTTAACGACTGGTTCCCTCTGTTTAGCCGCAGTTTTGATTACTTATCCCGTCTCGCAAAAATTAATTTAACCATCAATAAGATTTCCCAAAAAATGTCTACCTACGTACCCTTCCCTCCTATTTATGGGTCGGGCTATAGCAAACTAATAATATTTTAAGCCTGGCCTCACAGATGTTCAAAAAATGAGCAATTTTTACTTTAAATACTCCAGATATCGATTTGTACACCCTCATTTCTATCAATTTAACACAAATTTATTGATTTTGTAGTTTTCTATTGTTTAGAAAACACACATGATTAAAATAGATCAAGAAAAAATCTTGACAGTTGAAGTCCATAAATATTTATACCGGTTGACTAAAATATGATCAACACCATCTTAGTAGATTTCTAACAGTTCTTGCAACCTTGCTGCTTTGTCCTTTCAAGCACAGATGCGACGTAATCGACATTTGGCAATGTCCTTAATTTTCTGTTTAACGGGAGAGCCCGTCCTAACGTTTGACAAAATAAAATAAAAGATAAAAAAAACTTTTAAACTTTTTTTTTATTCCAACCCACCCCCTACCTGAAACAGTTTTTAGATCATAAAAAAATAAAAGTAATGACTCTTTGGTAAGAAAAAAGAACATGCCCTTGTTATTTGATAATTTTACAGCTTTTTTGCTCATTTTAAGATAATACTCAAGTGGCTTAATACCTTGGGAACTTGTCAAAGAATTGCATTAATATTTTGCCTATAAACCAAGCCCAAAAATTACATAATATTGGATATAATAAACTCTGGAACACATTTTCTTTTTTTTCATTTTGGGATCGACTGGGAAAAATTGGGATTCTTATTACTTTTTTTATTTTACCCCCAATGCCCTATATTTTTTTTTTTTTTTTTTTTTTTGATTTCCAATTAAACAAAATTATTTTTAAAAATGGCCTTAGCAAACAACTATTAAACTGGCAGTAATAAAAATTTATTAAACTTTTGTCACCTATATGTAGGGATTTTCTGTCAATAATTGGCTCGTCATATCCCTTTATTAGAACATAACTACATCTCGAAATGTTGAAAAGTTTCATCAATAATTTCCGAACTTTTGCAGACACAACCAGAGAGGAGAACGAGATCAGGAGAGATGTCAGCTCAGAGCTAATTTACACAACAAATCTGATGGACGACACATACGATGTGGCTGCAAAATCACGCAACAGAGACCAAGCTCTGCTGAGAGACGCTAACAGGGCACTTGTAAGTAATGTTTTTTTTTTCTGGTATTAGTTATATTAGTTATTTATGTTTCCCGGAGTGAACCTTATTATACAATTTATCCATATTCACGCAACACAGAGGAAAATTATTGGTAAGTGCATTATTTTTGCAATTTTATGACCTGTGGTCTTGTCATTCAAGAGCAAAATTCAAATGTTAATTGTCGGAATTTTTGTTTCTACTGTGGTACTATATTGTAAGAATACTGACAAAGCTTAGTCCGTATAAATATAAATAATAAATAATTTGAGGAAATGCAGAACAAAGGAAAATGGTAATGCATTGTGTTAATGCTCCATATAGATATATGTATGCAGGCGTCTCCAGTCTCATCACTAAAAAAGTAAAACTAAAATGTTGTATGTCAGGGATATCCATTTATCCCCCCTACTTATTTAACGTATAAACGCTATATGGCAGGCCGTCTCATCATGTATTCATGGACCCAGTTCTGACCACATCATTTTATTTTGTTTTGTATAAAAATATACAACTTTTTTTGTTTATTTTAAACATATTCCCGCTGTTCCTTAGTTGTTGGCCTATGAATTCTTTGAAATTCGTTTTTTTACAAACTTTACAATATATACACAGATAGAGAAAAAAATATCATTTATAACATTATCTAAATCTGTTTTAGCATTTTTTGAAATGTTTTTTCTACAGTTTGAATTACATAGTCCTTCGAATTATCTGGCGTTTTTAACAGATACAAGTATTAAATATGCCATGTTTCTTACGAGTAAAACATATTTAAACAAGCCAGCGCTTTTGTACGTTTATTTAAACATGTTACAAGTAGAAACGTGATATATATGTTTTTTTTTTTAAATATAAATAACATTGGGCGGAGCTTAAGCTATGGAATAACATTGCAGTGGGCATATGGCACAATAGCAAAGCTCCGCCTACTGTCCCCATACAAGGTGGATTTTTTGGTCTTATTTCTTAAGTATTGTACAACATAACATCCTAAATTATAGATCATTCCTCGTTCACCACAACTTTTAAGCAAAGTCATGCACAAAACATAAAAAAGAAAAGACAATTTATATTACTATGCAAAATAAAAAAATTATAAAGTTTATTATCACTTTATTCTCATGAAATATTATCAATAACTTTATTTTAAATAATACATTTGTTAATATATAGATAAAGAAATGGCTTTATTTACTTATTCATTAGGCTGAAAAGATATACACTAAATATAAATCCAGAAGAAAATTAACTGGGTTTCTCCAAATAAATTGCTTATAATTCATAGGCCAGCGTACAAAGGTAAAATATAGTAAAAATTTATATAGTACCCATCACATATTCATGCAGCCCTCGTTGAACAAGTATGGTAACCAAGTTGCTGACAGGAAGACTACCGGTTCTCTCACATCTACTAGGCGTTTTCAGATACCTCGCTCGCCGAAGTTGATCTCACCCAATCTTCAGAGGGGTCCAACAATTTATCCAAAACTTGCCCCGCCAATGTACAAAGCAACAACATCTGTTCAACCGTTAGGCATTCTCACACAACTTGATTGGACTTCACCCCTAGAAAAATTTTCAACTCCGAGAAGATTACCAGAACTTACAAATGAAGACGATTCGTCAGAAATTTCCCGATATGAAACTCCTGTGCAAAGTGCTCGTTCGTCCCCCGAGAGAGACTTCGGAACAAAGCCGAAGAGATACAAAGTAAGAAGTAAACAGAAGCCTATGATTGGTAACTATTACAGACGTCATCTGCACAGACCTGGTAGGTCGGTCCAATATTATCCTTACTTGGATAACGACTCTGTTGCATCGGATAACATAGGCGAAGTCGTGTCTAATGGTGAGTATTTGGACGATAATGACTATCAGACTGTTACAGACGCTGGGGATGGGGAATATTATATTGTCAATAGAGGGAGGTCTCCATCTCCCACTCCATCTTTGGATTATGTCCCATTCGGACCGCGCAGTAAAATAAATTTTGATAGCGATGATTACAAATGTCAGGTTCCCAGTATGAGCGACCTTGTAATGTCAAATTATGTTTCTCATGAAAAGGACACAAACGTTGATTCGGAAGGTTCTAGAATTAAACATGATCTTGTATTTCATGATATTGTTGCCCATACGGCGGCAAAGGCTAGAGACGCTCTGACAAATGTCGATCTTGATGAATATGATAATGCAAGTTTGGTTATTAGCGTAGAAGGTGAATATAAAGATCCCGTTAAGGGAGAAAACCTGGGTTTTCATTACATCGCGCGTCCACTTCAACTTAAGGGTCCAATGCTTGCCGGTCCAGCGATGTATGCATCAAGAGCATCAGATTCTGCTTTCATCAGGTATATGGATGACATGAGATCATTTAGAGCACAAATAAGAAATAGACTTGAAACAGGTTATAAAACTCTAAGTGAAATAACTTCAAAATATCAAAGTCATTCTTATCCAGTCATTGCATCTTCTCAAAGAAGCTTTTCTAAAGCATTGTCGCCTCCCCGAGGTTCATCGCTCATTCCGAGAAGCTCGTCACCAGTACGTAGTTATTCGGCGCATTCCTTGCCTATTTCTAATCTCAGAAAACGTTTGGAAGAAATTGAGAATAAATATAGGAGCGGGTATGGAAAACGCCTAGACGAGAGCTTACCAGATCGACTGGTGGTGTACCCTATATCAGAGAAGGGGACTGTAAGATCAGTTACTGAAATGGAAGGTTTACCTGGTCATACGAAAACAGTGGAATTGTATCAAGGAACTGCAAAAACCAATGAACTTTCCACATTAGAAAAAATCAATATCAAGGTAACTGGTGTGACGTCACCAATGCCTTGTTAATGCCTTTATAACCAGTGTGACGTCATCACTGCCTTTATCTACCACTGTATGCATTACTAGAAATAGTTTAAAAGCACGATGTGTATATTATTCGAGTTTTGAGTGTTTTATTCTCACCCGTTACTATAGAGCACGTATAACCTCGTTCCAAAGTACCCAGTTAGTATCCTTTATGAACCGCGGACCTCCTTTTAATTTGTCTCATTTTAACATACCTAAAAATTATTACGGCAATGTACAAGGTAGATATGTCCAGTTGGCTTATAGTCTTTTTCGATGTGATTATAACTGTAAACCTCCAATTTATGATTAAAACCTTTAACTCGAAAGACGAAATTGGAACGGGACGATAACTTTATATATGTGTAACAATTGTTGTCTTCGTGCTGCTTGTTCTAATTCGAAAAGAGGGTTGCTTGAATAAGCAAACATTAATGGACCCCATGAGAATGAACCAAATAAGTGATATTTATCTCGAAAGAACGGTTGACTGGGTCCGTGTAACTTAACCTGCCTTTTATAAGTAAAATCTTTTTAAGAATAAAACATTTGTGTTTCAGCATCTGAATTGTATTTTTTTACTTTTTCCCTCCTTTGGTGACAGGTTGACACAGAGACATTTGCATCACCTAGATCCTCAGTGACCCAGAGGCGTGTTCGTGCAGCATCTGTAGCCACCACACATGCACCGCAAACACCAGTCCGTGCAGTATCCGTACCTCCTACTTACACTTCCCGACGTTCCAACCAGGTAGTTGTAGTTCTGTCTAGTCCTGCTTTTAAAGGCGGCTCCCGTGTCTTCACTGCCAAGACGGCCATGGCTAATAGGGAGCAGTCTCTACCGCCTAAAATCTCCCCATGGGAACAACTTGAAAGACGAGTTAGCGCCAGAAGAATCATCAATACCGCAGCTGGTCCATATGTGCTTCCGTTGTACCATCCTTACCAGTCAATCTACAAGCCTTATTTATCAATGTATCGACCTCATTATGTGCGTCGTTACTATCCTACTTTAAGAGATGTTATACCAGACAGATCTTTCCAGGCTTCACCTCTAAAACGAAAAAAATACCGAAAGGTGATAAAAATTTTCACCTGCATTTCGATTGGTTTGGAATTTTTGTATTTGTAAAAAAAATATACTACCAAAGTCGAAGGATGGATTTGACTTGTAAGTTTGTTACTTGGAGCAAGTCAAACCAGCCTTTTACAGAACTGCAGACCCATTCAGCCGTGGCTTTCTGGCTTTCCTTGTTGAGCTATTCATTGTTGTTAATGTAATGTGAACTCAAATGAAACTTTAATTTTTATGTCTTTTGTCAATTGCTTTATACGTTTTTTGCTACAGTTGATTCTCATGGGAAAGACATGCGCGCGAGTTTTGCATTGCTTATTCAAGCTAACTAACCCTTTCAGATTATTCATTTTCAGATTGGCATGTCTGTTGTTATACTTGATAGCAAGCATGAAGAAGCTTCTGGTGGCAGTCATTTGTTGTGCTTATTTGGTATGGCATGATTCAACTTTTGTGCATGTTACCGTTTATATTTTCCTTCTGTCTCGTTCACTTTTAATAAGAACATTTTATTTAATCTTATTTTCAATCTAAATTAATAATTGATGATTTTGAAAAGTTAACAGGTTAACTTTGTTATTTCCTTTTGTGTTGAAAGATCATTTTATGTTCTAATTGTTATGATATGATTTGTTTTAGCTGATTTAGCAAGCACATTCAAGATTCAAGTATTTGAGTAAGAAAGTGTTCTTGAGAGTTAAACTTTGCTCATGTAAGTAGTGAAGAGACAGATACCTTGTTTTGTTTTACCCCTCCCTCATAATTATATCATTCTAAACAGGCTGCACTTGTCGGAAATAAAGTCGAGGTTCTTACACCCCACAGAAGAAGGCCAAAGTCTACATATGCCGCCAACAAACTGAGGCAGCTGAGAAGAGAGGAACGTGAAATAGAGGTAATTTTTCGCCATCCTATTATCCTATCAAATTATACCAATTTCTTTTGTCCCAAAAATGACAAAAAGATCCAAACACTTTATGTTGGTAATGTATTGGGTGTGACCTGTGCTATTTGCCAATCTCAACCCAGTTATTCTTTGAAAACACGCCTTAAGAACTACTTTCATGGTTAAAAGCATTTAAATCGTAATACGGTAGGATAATGAAAGGCTTATTTATCGACCCAAAAGATCAAAAACAAACAGTTATGAACCACACAGGCATTTTAAATTACATCCCATATTCAATTTTATGTTTAGATATTCCCAAGATAATTTCGATGTCTTAAGCGTGTTTGCTGCTACAAAACAATGATTTCTTTCATATTTTCACTGCCTTAATCTTAAAAGTTAACTCAGAAGCCTTATTATTTCTATTATAGCCTTATAACCATAAAAACATATTAAAATGTTTAGCTCTTATTTGGGTTTTCAGTCTCATCAAATTTCCAAATGAGCACCTACAATTTCGCGTCATTATTTTCTGCTAATTTCCCCTGTATCAAAGTAATTTTAATCTTTAACAGCGCTTTTTATTGTGAAAATCAGCAAACACTCTAAAACCGTCGGCTTCATTAAATATGCAATTTCTGATAGGAGTAGATTAAAAAAACTAATACAATCATAATAATATTTTAACATGAAAAGACACATCATATGTTTTATTTTTCCTTCCTTTGTATCCTTCGTGATTGTATTTGAGTTTTATAGCGAACAAAATCCCGCATTTCTTTCAAAATAGTGTAATTGAACCAATGAATGCACCCATTTGAGAAATTCCACATACTTAGATACGTTTGCATAGAAAATTAAATATTTTAATATTTTTATATATATTGAATATAGTATGTCAATCTACAAATTGCATGATAAATTAATACTGCTACACTGATCCCAAATTACATTGGGAAAATTAAAGGTATAACTATAGAAATCACCATTGGTCAAAATTTCCCGATCACAAAAATATTTCAAACGAAAGTTTATTTCAAAAAATGAAAAAGTCAAAAGCAATTCAGTTTTGCATACTTGTTATAACAAAAATATTCGAGTATTTATAAGTGAATGAACACATCCCATCAAAAACAGTAATGGATTGAAATTTTTTGTTCAACTGTTATGCCCTTTTTTCTGTTGTTGTTGTTTTTTTTTGTTTTTTTTGTCTATATTATTATTACCGTCATTGAATTATCCAGAAATTAGCTTTTATTTCATAATTTTTCATAATCTGGCTTTTTAATTTTACGTTGACAACTGAAAAAAAGTTTTCAATTAGGAATTCGTATTTGATTATACCAATTTTGATACACAAGATGTGGACGTTTCGTCATTTACGACTCATTAGTGGTGATCAAGGCCAAAAGTGTTTAAAAGCCAAAACAATCACCCAATAGATTAAGATGCCAGAAATACCTAAATGGTAAAGCCAAAACCATATATGTACAGAGCTATGCACGAGACAGATATTCTTAATTTTTACAAAATATAACATTTTTTTAAAACAGTAACTTTTATTAAAATTCCACTAGCTGCGCTGGTTATATCCTCGTTGACTGGGAGTTAACCAGAGGGTTCTTTTACACAATTTAGCAGGCATCTGATGTTTAAGGAAGATAGGGGCAATGAAGTTATTCTGGATCCTTGAATTGTTTTCTTACTTAATCCTTGAGTCTGCATTTTCTACAGTGTGCAGTAGCGTCCAACTTGTTTTTGGAAATATCGGCCACTATTGATATTCTTTCCAGCCTTTTCCACTACATTTGTCTTTTACAAACAAATAGTTGTTCCCATAATAAAAATATTTTTGATCAAAAACGAAAATTTTATTTAGATATAAATACAAAATATGAATGAGGACATTTTTGGACTGTCACCCTCATGCATATCTTTGTGGTTATACAATTTTCTGTTATTGTGACTATAACTGTTTATTTTATTGTCTTGTAATTTCATAAATTTGAGCACTAACTTTTAGAAATAAATTGCTGAATGATTTACAAATGGAGTGGAACAAAACTGATATCTGAAACATTGTATTTGTTTTTTAAAAAGAAATGAGGGCTATACGTTTTGAGGTTATAAATCGATATTTTGGGAGTGGTTACAGTAAGAATAAAATTGAATATATATAACTCGACCTTGCAAAAAAGCTAGAATAAATAATTTTTCAAAATGCAGAAAATAAACATTCAGACCACGACATTTTTTAAATAACAAAGTTGAAAAAATTCATGTGCAGTTGCAAAGTATCTCACCCTGAGCAGATAAAAAAATCTTAAACTAATGTTCATATACTATCACTTCCCATGACTACCATAGTAGATATACATATACATGTATGTATTCATAAATTATCGTATACTAGTCAACAAAAGAAACAATACGCAGTAGTGTATGTACCCATAAGTTCAAGAAACCACACAAATTTCTAAACTTGTCCCATCGGTAGGTTGTATGCACAGTGTTTCTTTTATGTGGAAAACGTTTATTTTGTTTAAAAATCTTAAAACAGATGTTCCAAGATTTGGAGATCTTAAAAAGAATCATTTTCACCCACAAGTAACAAAAATATAATTTTTTCCCGCAAAATCTTTGCTCTGAATATAAAATTTTAAAATCTATCTTACAAATGGTTCTGATTTTTGTGATGTTTTATTTTGACCCCTTTATTAAAGATTTTCATAATTTTAACGACAAACTGGATGACTAACTTCCAGTCGTAAACTTCCCATTTTTGAGCGGCAACATTCCAGAAGCGTCGGCGTATGGAGTGTATATTTCACAACTCTGACGTTATTCTTGAGCTTGTGACATATACATGGACTTCCTGGACAGAGCCCGGCTCCTGACAGAAAAGTTGCGCACGCAGGAGTACGTTACTCCTAGGGTGCAGTCATCCCTATTAAATTTTTATGGACGTTATCATGACTTTTTATGGACAGGTATGAAAAAACCGTTTCCCAAATGAAAATGGACATGTATCCCGCAGGAAGCAGAGACTGCTTACTCTTCCGGAGCACCTGGTTCTACCCCCGGTATTTGGTGGGTTCCATTTTGTTTTTTTTTACAAACCAAAATTGTATTGCACATATATGCTGTTAACAAATTACTTAGCTTAGAGCTTTAAGCCAAGTATCCGTATTACGTATTTGTTAGGCGTCAAGGGAAAAACGTCCGACTAATTATTACTTTAATACAATATAACAAATTAAATTATAAGTACAGACTTTGAACATGTTAAAGTAAAGTTTGTCGTCTAATGCAAATTTTCCATGTTCATATGTTTTTAAGTGTAGTGTTTGTATTGTTTTGGTCTTGTCTTCGTTGTTCTCAGGAGTTTGTCCATTATTTTCGATTTTCCCCTCCTTCGAATATCTTCTTGGTATTTCTTGTCTTTACTTAATCTTTTTAGCTCACCTGACCCAAAGGTTGTTAACTTTTACAAAAATCTTCTCCTCTGAAAGTACTTGGCCAAATGGAACCAAACTTGGCTACAAGCATCATTGGTCCAATGACCCCGCCTGCCAACCAACATGGCTGACATGGCTAAAAATAGAACATAGGGGTAAACTGCAGTTTTTGTCTTATATCTCAAAAACTAAACCATTTAGAGCAAAACTGACATGGAGTGAAAATGTTCACCAAGTGAATATCTACCTGCCATGAATTTTTCAGACGAATGGTTGAATCCTTTGTTGGGTTATTGTCCCTGATTTGTTAATTTTAAGGAAATTTTGCAGTTTTATATTATTGTCTTGAATATTATTATAGATAAAGACAAATTGTAACAGCAAAAATGTTCAACAAAGTAAGATCTACAAATAAGTCAAATGACCAAAATCATTGATTTACCCCTTATATGAGTATTTGCCCTTTAAAGACGGCGTCCAGCGTAAACTTTCCTTTAATTATCTTCTCTGAAACCACTGGGCCAATTGGGACCAAACTTTGGTGGAATGGTCCTTGGGTGGCCTCCTTCCAAAAGCATTTCCGGCCTCCCTGGCTTCCAACCGACATGACTGCTGTTACTAAGAATAGAAAAAGGGAGATGAATTTAAAAAATCTATGAAACTACAAGGCCAATTGGAACTAAACTTGGTAGTAATGGTCCTTAGGAGGTTCTCTTGCAGAAGTGTGTCAGATTTCGTGGACTGTGAACCAAGATTGCCGCCACAGCCGAACTTAGTTTAACATAGAACCCTATGGGAAATTCACTCAAAAATCTTGTCTAAAACCACTGAGCCAATTAGAACTAGACTTGTTAGCAAAGGTCCTTAGATGATCCTCTTTCAGAATTATGTCCAATGACCCGGACTGTTAACCAAGATGGCCACCACAGCCGAACTTAGTTTAACATAGGGCTCTATGGGAAAATTCATTGAAAAATCTTCTTGTCTGAAACCACTTGACCAATTTGAGCCAGACTTGGCAGCAATGGTCCTTAGGAGGTCCTCATAATATTTTCATCTGAAACTACTGAGCCAATTGGAACTAAACTTACCATCATTGGTCCTTAGATGGTCTTCTTTCAGAAAAAATGTGTTCGATCACCCAGATTGTCAACCGAGATGACCGCCACAGCCGAACTAAGTTTAAAATGGGACCCTATAGGAAAATTCATTTAAAAATCTTCTTGTCTGAAACCACTTAGCCAGTTTGAACAAGACTTAGCAGTAACAGGATCTTGAGTACCCCTAGTTAGAAATTCTGAGATTGCAAATATATAATGATTTTATTTTGAAAATGAACTGACTATTAACATCTATTGTCATATTAAATAAATATTGACCTTTCCTGTTATCCATGTTGTTGTTTATTTCAATTATATTAAATATAATTTCAAAACTATGTATCGTTACTTTTGTCATATTAGCAAGATCGTCTTTTATTTTTTTATCCGAAGTCTGTGTTCATTCATGCTTTAGTTGTAAGAATTTTTTTTCGGATCTATCGTTTACATGGTATTTATTCTCTCTTGTTTATAACATACAACTACCCAAAATGTGGTATGCGACTGAAATTTAAGATTTGATGTGAGGAATTTTGACCATGGTTAACTCTCTTAATAGATAAGTTATAGGTCTTTTGCGGTTTACTGTGGATCTTTGATCAGGAACAAGTCAACATTATTAAGGGAAAATGATGATTTATTCCCCAGTATTACAGATCCGCAGTTAACTTGAAATGGTTCATTATTTCACACTAAATATATTATGAGATCAGTGTATGATTAGCACGAATTAGAATAGTTCAAAGTAACTTGAGAAATCATTTTTCAGACAGAAGCTGTTCCAGCACAAGTCACAACAGGACTAAAAGCAACCACTGTGACAGTAAGTGAGAACAATGTCGTTATAGTGTAATAATGATAGTCAGAAAATTACAAATTTTCTCTTGGTTCATTTAATTCATTCGAACTTGACTGGATAAACTATTCTGTTGAAATCAATGTATCATATTGTAGTAACCCTTTTTCATTTTTTAATTGTTAATAACTCATATGTTTCATTAATTAAACGACAATGCTAGTAAAACTTTTTAAGATTCAATTGCAACATTCAGTTAAATTTCAGTTTCATTGTAGCGTGTACAGGTTTGTAAATTTCTGACTATTTTTTCTCATCAATCATAACATAGAGAATTTCATATTACAGTGTCGAATCATTGTAGAAACGAAAGCACTTGTTCCGTTCACTACTAGCATGGCTTTTGCGTTTTGGCGGCTTTGGTGACGTTATTTGTCACCAATCCCATGAGATAGCGCTTGTCAAATCGCACTTGTCTTTCCACATGTGACTCCCGTAAAAAGACACGGGGGCAAATATTTTCAAGTTAATATTTTGCATTTTTGCTTGCTTGCTTGCTTGTGAATGACTCATTGCTTATAGAGGAAGCGTTGAAGTTTCCAGTTATGTGCAGAAATAGATCTAACTACAAATGTTTCAGCCGAACTACATCGACGGCGGAAAGGCACATTGGGATGAAGAGGGCAATATTACACAACCCAAAAATCTCATGTCTTGGAAGGTAGGTATTTGTTTTATTTTTGTTACGCTTTATGTACTATAGAATGCTGTCCTTATGTATGCGTTATTTTACTAAATTCAATGGGAAGTGCTTATTATTGAGGAGAACGTAAAGATTGTAAAGTGGATTTAAATGCCATTTTGTGATTTCTTTGGTGCTCTAATTAAAAAGAAATTTAAACTAATTTGATATTCAGTAACTGTTTCAATTAGAAAAATCAATTAAATAACGTTTTCATTAACGTGTCCTCGATCACTTGCCTAGATTAAGACAGTTCAAGATGAAACACAGATCGGGAATCATTTTAATAGAATATTGAATAAATAGACATATAATATTTTTTGAAAAATGGATAAATTTGGCAGAAGAATTAAATTAGTATGATGCCTTTTCTCTCATACTGATTCGTGAATTAATAGTCCGGTGTTTTAAATTTGTAAATGATATTACGATAAATGAATCAATATTAATTTCCCATGTTAAACAACACATGTCGGAATCGAGGTACGCACACAATCCCTTTGAATTTTGAAAAATCTGTGATGACTTCTAATCAAAACTAGAATCGTTGGTGTTCATCCACCTTTACAATACTGGAAAGAAACTTATTTTATATCAAACAGGTAGACATTTTAGCTTGGAAAGTATTTCCATCAATTTTAGTGCATTTTTTAAAAACTAATTTTCAAATTTTGTTTTTGGTTTTTCGGAATGCTTTAAACAAATCTACCTTTTAAGCTTGGTTATATTATTTAATGAGAGTTATTTCGGGCGTTTCTTCAAATACAGAAGTTCATTTGCCATTTATTTTTTTCAAATGTTGGACAGAGTAATTTACATATTTGTTATTCATTGCTTATTTTGAAATTTTCCTATAATTAGTGGTTGGGAATAATTATACAATAAATAACACACTGAAATAAAACAATAAACTTATTTAGATTGCCTTTAGTTTGTAATTGTCAATAATTTTGGAATATATTTTTTAATTTTATCATTCTCGGTTTTTAGTTAAATGTGTTTGCATGAAAATAAACCAGGCAAATTCTAAATAGCTATTTTTACATTTTTATTGAAACTTATTGATCTATTCAACTGAAAATTTAATTGTAACGAAAAAAAATTAATTAATGAAAAAATTTTCAAGACACAAATATATGCTATTGGTATGATCTGGCTTTGTTTGAAAGAATATTTTTGAATGAAAATGTATAGCAAACTACTTTTTCCAAGGCTAAAATGAAATTTTAAGTGTGGGATATTCAAGTGAAACGGGTTTGTTCAATGTTTCCAGTATCGAATTCAAGCCCGTGTACCTCCGGGTGATTACTATTTCCCCCTAAAGACGATAGGGACTATACGAGACAAGCTACTCCATGTAAAAGAGGATATGGACCGACACAAACAACTCATGGACAGATATCTACCGAATGAAGAATCAGGCACCGATGTAAAAACGAAAATAATGAACATGTATGTAGATATGGAACAGAAAAGTCCATAGTAAGTGTTATCCATCTGATGGAGAAAGATACATTTTTTTTTGTTTTGAGGTGATTATTTATGTGTATGACTAGTAGTAGTACTCAGTTTGCTATAGTGTGATGAATGCTTTGCTTGTAAGCTTTTACATGCGCTTCTGTTTTGAGAAGTAAAATCTTGAATCGGACTTTTGTTTGATTTATGTGATGTATAGGACAAAAAAGAGAAATATAATTGTTTCAGTATTTGGTGTGTACAAAATTCTTCGAAACCAATCTAAAGATAAAACAAAGTCCTATTTTTTTCATTTTTGATTTTTCACATTCTCTGAATGAATTTGTTTATATTTTTTATTTTCCCTACCGTGATAAACTTTCCTCTGATTTTTATTCATGACCGTTTTGCCTCTACAAATTTGATTGATCATACTGGATATTTCTTTACCCAGTAAGTCTACCAAGAACAGCATCATAAAATCCTATATTCCTTTCATTTCACGAATCTCGACTAGAAATACGCATAAGATATTACCCTTGATAGAGAATGCTCCTGGTTTGTGGCAATGAAGAATAGTCTGCATTTTAAGTCATGCTTATTTGTAGATTTTAACTGAAATTAATTGTAATAAGTTTTTGCCAATATATTTCTAAACAAATGGACTAAAAATTGGATATGAATGTGTGTATGTGAAAATATTAAATACTTTTCTACTTCCCATCATTGTTATATATAGCAGAAATCCATTCGTAGCCTCTTTCAATGCTTGATTGAAATTATAGCTTAATAGGAAACGGGTTTTCAATATAGGCTTCATATGCTGAATCTAAATTTTTGTTCTCTTAGTTCTATTGTTTTTATTATTTTTGTTTTTGTTTATTTTTAATTTTGAAAAATATGTAGATTATCGGTGGTTATATATCTATGTTTAGATTAGTACATGTATATAGAAGCTAGTAATTGTATGTAATGATTCCTTCATATACTCTTTCAAGACTTTTGTTTGTTACATTTCGTCAAATTTATTTTTATAAGCCATCTGCTGCTAAATTTTATGTAAACAACATATATGAAACCATAGAGATACATACAAACTGAAATAGCAGTTAATTTGAAAATATCTGGATTTACAAAATTTAAAGAAACTTAAAGAAACCAGCACCATGAATCATTTATACTTCTAATATTCTAATTCAAAAAGATTCGAGGACTAATGACTTATTAACATTTATCAAATTAATTACATGATAAAGATTTGTTTTCATCTTTGCAAGTGTTAAATTACTACATATTCTATTTTACTGAACAAAGCTATTTTATGCTGCTTGAAAGCATGGCATTAAGAGTTTCTTTCTCAATGTGCAGTCTTTTCAGAGGTAAAGAAGGTCTTTTATCTACACAATCATCTCCAAATTCATCATCCAGCTACACTCGATCACCAACGCCACGTAGGGCAGTCGTAAGTTATAACTTGTTCGTAGGAGGGTGTTTTCTCACAGATATGGAAAACAAATCGTTCATTCAAATTCAGAATGAAATCTTTGTTTTTCTTTGAGAAGATAAATATACATTGGAAATATAAGATATAAATTCATGCATCTTAATAATTAAATATTATTAACTGTGATGAAAACACACTTACTAGAATGTCTGCTGTATATTGTGTTAGTAATAATTGCAAGAAAATGCGAGAAACGGAAACAGGTTAGTAGATCGCCACTGCGCTGGTTATGAATCGAGTACAAGTGCTTTCGTGGAAATACTGACATCGACGTCATCGAATCTCATTTTCATTTTATTCTCTCAGTTCATAGGAAAACTAATAAAATACATTTACTCACTAACTCTTTTGTTTGATGTGAAATAAAATGAAATGTTGTGTTTGTTGCTTATTTTTGTGAAAAATAAGCCTTCGGGTTTCCAAATTGTTTCAAATAGAGGATAAATAAACCAAATCATAGAATAGTTATTGATATTTACATATTTTTGCCATAAGGGTAAAAAATTATGATGTATTTATATTTTCAAACAATCTAATTTTTCAACGCAGTCTGTCACACCTTCACCGGTGAAATCTTCAGAGGGATATCAACCAATGTCTGATGTCCGCAGACGTGTAAGGAGGGTGATCTGTAAGAATAGAGGAAACCCACGATTTTTCAAGACTGATTGATAACATTCGTTGGTACGGGTGCTACATGACAAGTAGATGACTTTTGCACCTGTAGAAATAGTGTACTATTCCATATATCCAAATATGTATAAAGCATCTTTAATATCTAACAAATTCACACCATATCCTTCGATTACAGTTTATACCGTTCCTTTTCTGAAAAAAAAAATGAATATGTCATACCTGGGTTTTTCCATATCAAATCTTCTTTCACTCACCGTTTGATGTGTTTCCCTCCTCTCTTAGGCAAATCTATTTTTTTCAAATGGATTCATACTTTCTTCACCTATTTGTTGTCCGTCCCATTTTTTTCCGTCAGAACAATACCAAAGACCTTTCATATGTCAGTTTACTAATATGTTACACATAAAATATATATACAATAGCATGACTTTTTATCAGTTTAGAAACAATATATCCTAACAAGAATAACCTCGAAAATTATCCTTTGAAGATTAAACTGGAATTGTTATAAATAATCTATCACTCAACTTTTTATTGTTAAATTATATTTTCATTAATCTGTTTGTGAAATGTTTCACGTATGGTACTTGTTTAATTTATTTCAAATCAGAATTTAACATCGTTGAACTTCATATGTCAACAGTGACGTCATGAACGCCTAATAAATCAAGGATTTGAAGAAAATTGAGTGTTTTGGTCAAAACAACTATGAGCAAAAGCCTCACCCAAAAAGATTTTTTAATATAATGTTTGTCTTACATAAAGACACATTTCCGTGAAATATCTTTTTGGGCACGGCTGTTGCGTAATCAAATTTAATAAAAAGGTCCAAAAATGAGTGAATTTGGTGTTTTTCATTGATTTCATCACAATTATCTATTTTTGACGGCATATTGCCGCGATTACAGAAATTTCTTGTTGGAAACAAAATGTGTTCCTTAAAATGAAACATTTTAGCAGTACTTAATGATAGCTGATAGTAAGTTTCTCATTACTTTGTTTATTTTGGAATTCAAGGCGCCAAATATCTTGCCAAATTATACCTTGTCCTTTACAAAAATGTGAAAAGTGTACTTTTTAAATTTGATTTTCTCGAGTTATTTCTATTAACATGATTAACGAAATGACTATCGATCTACTATTATTTTTTCTCTAAAAAAGTGAATTTTAATGAAAATTGCGGTATTTTTTTAATACAACGTATCAATTCAAAGGCAAAAAAGCATTATGTATAAAAACCACGATTAGTGCATGTCTAAAACGAAGTAGACTAGAGATTACTGTTTTCACATTTATAGATTTTGCTTGAATAATAAACAGTAATTTTGGGATCTAAAATAAGGTCTGGAATTTTCATATTTTTGTTTGTAAGATACGGTATTCCAATATTTTTTAATGCTTTAGTAAAATGTTTATTTTTTTTCTCGAAATAACATAGTTTTATGACTGTTTCGGGAAATAAATATTACAAAGACCTTAACTGATTCTCGTATAAAGGTAAACATTAATTAATACGAATTCTTAAAGTGGAATATCTGTCATTCAAAATTCATCAAACAACATTTTATTTTAAACAAAATCTTTCCAAAAAAGATTAGGTATACTTTTATTTTTATATTGTTGATACAATATTTAATGTTTTATTTATGTTTTGATAGAGTGTGAGATACTGAAACGGGGAGATTTTAAAGGACACTTTCGAGAATAACAATTGGAAGGAAGAGCCAATCGTCATGAACATTTCATTAATACTGCCATGTACACATCTTTAAGCAGCGATTTCTGACTCTAGATCTTTTGGATGTAATCTATTTGTGCTTTTTCTGTATTGCCCTGTCTTTTGTTTAAAAAATGTGTGCTTAAGTTGACTACACATAACACTGATATTTTGTTCAGAAAATGTTCTGCTTGTAAAAGGACACATTTCGATATGAAGACGGGACAATGAAACGAAGTGATAAACGCCGCTCTACCCCAGAAAATGTGACCGAGAAAAAACATTTATATATTGTATTTAAAAGAATGTAAAATAATTTCAATTTTCAGTCAAGCTGTATAAAATAAGATATATTGTATATTTATTTATATGTATAAATTACACATGTTTTAAAATTTCTGGTTTAAAGTATTCTAATAGAAGAAAATGATATATGTTTTGAACTACTGTGATAAATGTAATGTTAGTGTCACATAACGGTTTGTTGGTCGGATGAAACAACCATTTGTAAGAAAGAATTGCTATATTAAAACGTCTTTTTGCGTACATGAAATTTGTTTTATTTAG
This sequence comes from Mytilisepta virgata, assembly GCA_028015205.1. Classification (NCBI taxonomy): domain Eukaryota; kingdom Metazoa; phylum Mollusca; class Bivalvia; order Mytilida; family Mytilidae; genus Mytilisepta; species Mytilisepta virgata. Next base: position 47,320,185 of record CM051521.1, on the reverse strand, counting down.
AAGACTAAGGAGTATCTCCTTCGTAAAAAACTTTGCCCTTAGGTGGTATTGGCTTTACCCTTCGGTCATTTTTTTCATATGTATTTTGGATTATTGTTTGGTTTTCAACATTGAGGACTTGACCGCAACTGAAGACGAAATTTTCACAACTTGTGCTTTAATATATGTATAATAGAATATGTATCAAGATCTCATTGCAAAACACGTTCCTTTGCCTGCTCTGGGTTTTATTATTATATACAAGTACCAAACCGAAACATAAAGTTTGCATACTTTATTATCATTTATTTCATCGAATCGACCTTCTCATAGCGATACTGTAGTATAATACTGGATATATTTCAGCTATTTTAGGTGTCTGTTGTTCATTTATTTTTTGTCTGTCTGCTAAGATAATATGGGTTGCAAGCAAGAACTTTTCTAAAACTTTGTTTAAAATCGTAACATTGAAGTGTGTTTAAGATTACCCCTCCAACCCCTGCTACGATTCATTACATATCAGATTAAAGAAATGACTGCCAATTCTTTAATTTCCTGGCTTCATGCCTGCATTATAATTCATGTCAAGATGACGTAAAGTGTTATCTTATGCTCTGGTAATACTATATATTCATTCATATATATCGATAAAAAAGAATCCTGAATAAGTAAGATAGAGGACAACCTTCACAAGAACCAAGAAGCGTAATTATGTCCTGCACGATAACGGCACAAGTAACACAGCAAGAGGGTCAAATCGGTGAAGTGTCAATTTCCAAAAAAGAGGTTTAAGCTATTCTCATTCTGAGACAGAAACAGCACTGGTCAATCGATGATTTTTTGTTTGGCATTGAAATGATGTTAATATACATTTGTTTGAAATTTAATGCCGGAGGTGTGTTTTTCAGCAAATTTGAGAGGCACTTATACTAAATTGCTTTTTCATTTCCGTTGTTTGCCTTTTAGGCTTCTTATTGGCCTGAAATCAATTTATAAGTTTTACATCATGTAGTTTTGTAATTCATGGAAACTGATGTTCTGGTCAGGTCTACTTTGTTCACTTTGTAGTTTTAATTTCCGGCTTCCCAAGATTTTAACCATGAACATGGATCATAGAGTATTCCAAAAGGCTCTTTAGAACCAAATTTATCTAATCATGTTAACATTACCTCAGCTGATCGCGTATCGCTGCTGGTATATCATCCTAGTGACAGTTGCTTCGTCATGGGAAACTGGAAAACTAAAGCACTAGCAATGCCAAATTCCACAAAAATAAAGGAGAGAGACATAAGCCAATAAAGCATTAGAATGGGCATCATCAAAGATAAAAGCCCATGAACGCCAAGAAAAAAACACAGTATAAACCTCAAATACTTGGAAAAATTATACCAATTAAGTAATTACAGGAAACTGCTACTCTACGGAGTTAGATACTAGTAGACAAATGTGTTGGATAATCTTATTCATACTTAACTAGTATAAACAGTGGTCATATTGGTTGTTCAGATCAAAATCAAAATACGGGCGGAATTCATGAGAACATGTATATGCACACCTATCAGATCAATAAAAACATTATCAAAAACGTTTTAAAAAATCCATAGCAACTTAAAGCGAATTATAGCAGGAACGCTACAAACCTCGGGACACATTGAGTGCTCAAGAAGAGCAGGAATGAAGCGGGATTTCTCGCTGCGTTGAAGACCCACTGGTAGCATTCAGCTGTTTTCTGCTCTTTGGTCGGGTTGTTGTCTCTTTGACACATTCCACGTTTCCATCTCTATTCTATGTCCTGTACGATAACGGCACCTATAACACAGCAAGAGGGTATAATCTGAAGTTTCAAGTCCGAATAAGATGATAAATCTTATTGACGATATCTTTTCTTATTCTAAGACAATATTCGAACTGGCCAATCAATGACTTTGATTTGGTAGAGAAATGATTTGGAATTTTAGCACAAATGTTTTAATTGTGTTTTCGAGAGGTTTGGTCATTTTTTTAGTGGCAGATGAAGTTTAACCCATAAAAAAACACTTCCATTACACATTATGGTTTATTAGTAGTAACAATTGGCATGTGTACTTTTAATAAATTAATAACAGGTACTGAAGTTTATGTTATTTCTAGGAATTTCGCCCGTTTAGCCAATGATTTGACAATGTCATAACAAACATGATATAGGTTAAAAACAACAGGTTTTTCCCCTTTCTTTGCAGTAATATACGAAGGTGTCCAGCCTATATGGTGTGCAAATTTCATAGTTAATTCGCTACTGTCGTCCATACCTTTCATTTTAGTAAAGGAAATAAATGCTAGAAAACCATCATCAAAACATAGCAAACACAAAAGAAACTGAAAAAGGCAATTCGAAAAATAAAGCATTATAAATTAAATTCCACCAAAATAAAGAAGAGAGGCATAACTGTGAAAGGGTAAACATGTTCTAAACCCTTAAGTTTAAAGGATACCATCAAATATAAAAGCTCATGAACGTAAAGAAGACACACAGTATGCACCTCAAACACGTGAAAACATTATACCAAGTACGTAATGTATTACAGGAAACTACTACTCTAAGTAAAGTCAAGAAATACCAAAGGGATATTCGAAGGAGAGAAAAATCGTAACAACTGACAAACTCCGGAGAACAACGAATTCAAAACCAAAACAATACATGCACTACAATTAAAAACTAAAAACATGTGAACAACATGGACCCCACCAAAAAACCGGGGGTAGACTCTGGTGTTCCGGAAGAGTAAGCATCTCTGCTTCCTGCAGGACACCCGCCATGCTGCCCATGTCAAATCCGGTATGAGGAAGGAATAATATCAATGGAACAGGTCCATTTTTATTTGGGAAACGGTTTTTTCATACCTGTCAACCAAGTCATGATGACGCCCATAAAACTTTAATAAGGATGACTTCAGCTTAGGAGCAACGTACCCCTGTCTCAGCAACCTTTCTAGGGAGTTAAATGGAAAATGAATTAATGTTTGTATTATCTTACTCATATTAAACCAGAATAAATACAACAGTGGTCATATTGGCCCATAAGATCAAATTCTAAAGACGAAGGGAATTCATGAGAACATGAACTCCGAGAACAAATTCATTAAAAAAACATAACCAAAACTTTCTAAAAAAAATCATAGAAATTTCAAGCGAATTAGAACAGGAGTGCACAAAAGCTAAAGGACTATGAACTCCAACAAAAAAAACGAGATAGACATTGGGTACTCAAGAAGATTATACATGTCCTACATGATAATGGAACCTGTAACACAGCTAGAGGGTATAATCTGGTAAAGTGTCAATTCTAATAAGATGCGAAATCTTATTGAAAATACTTATCTTTCTTAGAAAGTGACTTCGTACTGGAAAATTATTGATTTTAATTTGGCATTGGAATAATTTTATGATACATTTGTTTGAAATTTCAGGGATCTACGCCATCTTCACTTAATTTTAAATTTCATGATTCCAACACACAAAATTTTGGTTTCTTACTAATGACATGAATATTATTAATAATGCTTGCGTTATTTCTGTCGGTAGCCAATGAATTTACAAGGCCATAGCAAACAGTAATAAGGTTCTAAGTCTAGTATAAAAAATTGCCATGTCCACTTTCTTAATTATGTGTTGTCTTAATCTTTCATCTGATGACGATGTGAACTGGTTTTCACATTTATGGCTGTTTATTAGACACATGCAGGTATGCTCTAACAGTATTATATTCCTATACTGATCTGAATTCATTTTTTTTAAATGCATTTCTAGTAATTGGGTTTTTTTTATATTCTGTAGTTTTTTTTATCTCATGGAAATTGACCCGTTCAACTAATTGTCTGTTAGTTTTGTACTTGACAATATAAACTGATCGATATGTGCACTGTTTGACATTTGGAGATTTTACATTTTTTATTAAAGTAAGTTTTCAACTTCTTTAAAGTTGGTGTTACTTTGGATTACGACTCTTTTGTTCACTTCACTGTTATACCCTTAGGCTTCACAAGATTTAAACAATGAAACAGACACCTAGATGAAAAGTAATCTTAAAGCTCTTTCCGTAGACCAAATGTATTTAAATTAATTTAAATTACCTCAGCTGGGCAATTCTGTTGCTGGTATCATCCCAATATGTCATGGATTCGACACACGAACAACATAATTTTCAGATATATTGTGTTTGAAATTTGCAGTGAACATTTCACAGTTCTATTATAAGTATTGTAGCTCCACTAAGCAATCAATATTAACATCTCATGTAGTGTGGCTAAATGTCCCATGTTAAAGGCTGTACGACTTTTTTTGTCTCATTGACATTTACGTCGTATCTCCTTTCGCTTTGATAAAGGAAACAAATACTAGAAACGCATACTCAAAACACAGCAAACCTAAGAGAAAATGAACAATGCAAATCAAAACACTAAAGCACTACCAATGCCAGATCCTGTCCAAATAGAGCAGGGGAGAGAGAGAGAAATATTAAGCGTGACTTCATCACTTGAAGTTTTCCAAGACAATAGCTTATCAACGCAAAGAAAAACATTTTACCAATAACGTAATGTATGACGGAAAATCTAGACAGCTATGAAGAGTGAAATGGATAATGAAGATAATGTGTAGGATAATTCTCGTTATTAGTATCTTAAATCAGAACAAATACAACAGTGATCAATATTTTTGTTCGTTATAATTTGCCGTATAAAATTTTACTCATACTAGGAATATAAATAATCATTCAACAGTATGATTGCTGAGGGACAAGGTATTCCAACAAATTAGGACATTCGTGACTCTACAAACAAAACAATGGGTTAAAAAGTTAAAAATTATAAACATGTAATAAGTCATGAATACTATTAAGATAATTGCAAGATTACCTGACAAAAGGAAGTTATATCATCATTGAAGTAAAACAGTTTTGAATTAAAGTGTATGATCATCACATATAAAAGCAAATATAAACGGTGCTATTGTTACTGTTCTTATCTTGAAGGCTACCGCAGTGACCAGGAACATCCCCACACATTGCACAGCCACTAGACCATTTTATGGTCATTATAATATAGACGCTTCTGGTAGCCGTATCGCTCACTTTGGTTTTATTTGCCCAAATGAAGCAAAACTAGATTAGAAGATATTTCAGTAAATTCTTTAGTAGCGTCCTTATGCTAAACTAACATTGACTGCGGTAGCCATTTTACTGATTGAGTCAAAGATACTTTTTTGAACGATGACCAGCTAAAAACAATTGCTGCCAAGTTTTGTTCAAATTGCATACTCATTACACGGCCACTCAAGTTTTTTTTCCGTATGATAAACAAGAGGCTTCTTGTAGCCTGTAATGCTCACTTGGGTTTCATTTGAATTTTCCGTAAAGTCCTTTTGCTAAGCTAAGATGGACTTTCACGGTCTTCTTTCCGACTGGGTCAATGATACATTTTGAAGGAGGACCACCCAAACACAATTGCTATCAAGTTTTGTTTACATTGCCACAGATCTAAAAGGAATCTTATGTAAACAAAAATCTACTTTGGTGGCTACCTTGGTTTATGGTCTGGGTCATCAAACATAATTTCGATAGGGGACCATTTAAGGGTCGTTCCAAAGTTTCGTCCCAACGGTTTCAATTGGTTTCAGAGGACAGGCAAATAAATAATTTTTAATTAATGTAAGTGTTATAGCCTGCATAAATAAACATGGAGTACATAAACGATCGCCATGCGTTAACCATATCAGGTCTGTGTTATATAAAAACGTTATATAAAATCCGATTAAACCGAACAATATATATATTAATACTCTTTGAAATTAGAAATATATATACATAGATTACAAGGATTTAACTAGCATTTAAAACGGATCTAGCATCGTAATAAGCGGTATATTATTTACCATTTACTGGTAACCCGTTTATTTCTCAATCGCGTGAATTTAACATTGAAAAGTAAACCAAATAATCATATTTGTAAAATATCTTTGAAAACAGTATCATTAGTTGCTCGACAAAATTCATACATGTATAACAACTGAGAAGAATCTAGCCAGAAGAGCTTGGGAAAAGGAATAAGTCATTAACACTGACACAAACTCCGTTCCTGAATAAATGTACAAGAACTCAAAACTGCAAGAAAAACAGGGGGTAAAATATAAAAACTCGGTGATTACAAATAAACATCAGTATACACTACTAAGTATATAAATCCGTATTGGGTTCATGTTTATACCAAAGTTCTTTATTCCTACCAAAGAGTGGATGCCTCTGTTCCATGGATCAGTTATTAACAGTTTAACTGCTGATATTTCAAATGTTTAAAAGAAGAAGGGCCATTTTCGTCTGTAAACTTTTCACTTTTAGGGCCATTTTCAAAAGGTCACCTAAAGCCTTTCAAAATTTCTGTGGGCATTGTCTGGTATGTGGTCTCTAAAGATTTTCTAATAATAACTTAACAAATAAGTTACCAAAAATGTGTCATACCTGAATATCGCTTTTGTACAGTTTAAACACAAATTTTCCAAAATAACGTCTTCAATGCGGTTTTTTTTAACGTGCAGGACACTCAGAACCAAAACGCATTTTTTTTATGTAAGTCAGTTTGTGTATCTCAATTCAATATGACAGTAGAATAGTTTTGGTTCTGAATTTCCTTGTTGGCGGTATTGCAAATAGTGGTACAAATTGACCCAATTCGCTTTTCTTCACTTTGGCTGGTAGAAAATTTGAAATGATTAAGCATAAGATTTCTGTTTGTTAACATAAAAATGTATTGCATACAATTGTTTACGTTAAAAAGTAGGTCAATATATCTAAGATTAAAAAAGCAATGTTTATGAATGAAACAAATTCAGGGGAATGTGGCCCTAGTACTATAAACAAGTTTAGAATTTTCTGGGTTTTTTTTATATAACTATGACATATTTCCTTGAAGTGAAAGCTCTAAAGATAGCTCTTCTTTTTAAAATTTTCAGCCATTTTGAATTTGAATCTGCTATGTATCATTTTGATTTATTGTTGTCCGGGTTTTGCAAATGTTTTGTGCCCGTCGAAGGTTACGTAATGTTCGTTGTTGAAATTTGGAAACATATAGATTTTTATTATAAGATGTTTATTTATATATAAATTAATGCAATAACACAAACAAACAAGGATCAACGTTCTATGTAGATAACCCGATAATCTTTTGTCGTATTCATTACGATGGATTTTCTTCTGAAAAAAAAATATAGCTTTTCTGAATTTTTCAATTCAGAAATAATTCGTTGTACCCCTGCTCTACGGTGCAATATGCCTTTTTTCTAATAAGGCTAAGCGAACCCTCTATCTTTAAACTGATTTTCCTATGTATCCTTTAATTTACCTTCTACATTTATATACTTCATTTTCTGTTGCTTTAAACTGTTTTTCTACTTTTTAGCTTTTCCAGGTGAGCTATTGCCATCGCTTGGTTACGGTCGTCGTCTTCATTGGCATCGTCTGTAAAAATTTTCATTTTAATCTTCTCTTCTGAAACAATTGGACCAAATTTTGATGAAACGGTCCTTAGGTGGCCCCCTGTCAAAATCAAGGGTCCGGCCCTGTGTCCAATAGGACCGTCATTACAAAAAATAGGAAAATTAGCAAAAGAATACTTTTCCTCTGGCAAATAGGGCACCTGAGCCTAAACTTTAGTTGAACTAGAAATCACTCACCTGGAGTCTGGTTTTCATTGGACAATTAATCAACTATTTGACCAAGTTTGTTGCAATTGGTTCAATTGTTCAGGGAAAATTTGTTGAAGATTTATTTTTCATAAGGTTTAATGTTAAAGTAGGTTCCCTGATGGTGGTTGTCCTGGTTGGAGTGCACCCCTATATTCTATTTTTAGCTACGACAGCCATGTTTCATGTCAGATCAAAATAAATTGAGGATCGTTTGTAGAGTATATGTCATAGATCATTCCTATTAAGTTTCAAACCAATCGGCCCAGCGGTTTCAGAGGAGAAGATTTTTGAATGAAAAAAATTTGAAAATTTGACAAAAAAGGGCAACAACTCCTAAATGGGTTTTGGGATTTCCTTTTAAATTTCAGGATAGGTAGATCTCAACATGGCAAACATTTTTTAAATTTACATTTCACTTCTATCTCAAATAGTTTTGGAGATAAATGACGAAAAATGTTAAAATTTTGAAAATTTGACGAAAAAAGGGCAATAACTCCTAAATGGGTTTTGGAATTTCCTTCAAAATTTCCGGGTAGGTAGATCTTGTCATGCTGATCAATTTTACCCAATGTCAGATTTTCGATTTCTGTAACGGTTTTTGAGCTATTAGCAAAAAAACAGCAATTTACCCCTTTGTTCTATTTTTAGCAACAGTGGCCATGTTTTTCATCGGATCAATATAAAATGAGGATCGTTTGTGGAGGATATATCATATATCATTCCTTTGAAGCCTCGATCCAATCTGCTCAGCCATTTCAGAGAAGATTTTTGAAAAAGTTAACGACGACGACGTACGACGAACGACGACGGACGTCAAGTGATGGCAAAAGCTCACATGGCCTTTTAGGCCAGGTGAGTTAAAAACCAGCTCACAAACTTAAACTTACGATTTTTGAAATTTGATCTCTGTGGGCCACCACTTTAAAAATCGATATTCTAATTCCTTATTGTGCATCTAGATATAGTGTAGGAATATACTATATATAATTAAAATGAATACATTGCAAAATGAAAGAGAAGTTCAGGTCACAAGCTTAAATTGAAAATTTCAAATTTCGATCCCTGTGGGCCCCAGTTTTAGAAAATTAAAATTCGAAAACCTTATTGCACATCTGCATATGGTGTTTGACAATACTGTATAGAAATAAAATGCATAAATTGAAAAACATAACAAGTTTCGTTACTTCACAAGCTTAAATTTATAGTTTTTCAAAATTCGACACCTGAGGGCCCCAATTTTAGAAAATCAAAATTCTAAAGCCTTATTGCGCATCTGTATATGGTGTGTGACAATACCGTATAGAAATAAAACGCACAGAAAGAGGAGTTTAGATCACAAGCTCAAATTAACAGTTTTTTTAAATTCGACCCCTTTGGGCCCCAATTTTAGAAAATTCAAAATTCTAAAACCTTATTGCGCATCTGCATATGATGCATGGCAATACTGTATAGAAAAAAAATGAATAAATTGAAAAATGAAAGGCGAGTTTAGGTCACAAGCTAGAATTCAAAATTTTCGAAGTTCGACACCTGTGGGTCCCTTGTTTAGAAAATCAAATTCTAAAACCTTATTGCGCATCAAAAGGTAGTAAGCAACCATTCTATATAGAAATTAAATTCCTTAACCCAAAAGTGAAGGAGCTAGGAGTTGATGTCATAAGAAAGTGTGATGGACGGGCGGGCGGACGGACGGTACGACGGAGACAATCGCTATATCCCTGAAATTTCTGCGAAAATGTGGGGATAATAAAAGGTGGTTCCCTTTCAAATTTTTGTCCGGGTGGAGTGGACATCACAGCAATATGGACATTGTTATTAAGTAATAAAATAATTCCCCCGAAAAATTGTTTTAAAATCTAGAAAAAACTCAGGGGGCAATTGATACCCAACTTTGATGGATTGTCCATAGCTGGTTCCCTTTCAAAATGGGGTCCATGTGTCTGATACTCTGACTAATATGGAAGCCTTTACTAAAAATACAAAAATTCATTTAAAAATATTCTCATCTGAAACCAAAACGGGATTGAAACCAACTAAAAATAGAGAATAAAAAAATGTTAGGAAATCTTCTCTTCCCGGCTGAACCAAACGTTAATTGAATGATAGGAAATTCATGTTTAAAAATTATAATTCCTCTTTGAAACTACTAGTGCAATTTAGACCAAAAACAAATTGTTGGGTTGATTTAGTTAGAGGTTTTGGTCGGTATCAGGTCACATCGCCCTCAAGACAAGTCACCCCCTGGACAACTCGCCCACCGATTGAGACAACTCGCCCACTCATGTTTGTCAAATCACCCACTCAAGTTGGACAAATCGCCCATTAATGTTAGACAACTGTCATCGTTTTTCTATTGAATAAAACAAACGAATATAATTATATATTATTATAATATTTATTCAAATAACAATGAAAGCTTTAACAAGAAGGCACTATGATAAATTTAAAAGCACTATAAACAGTTGAAAAAGGTTAAAAAACTAATGTCCCCCGTAGATTGCACCACATTTCTTCAGAAGTTCGTTTACAATGAGTTGGTCGTTGTTGTAGTTCTCCCATAGTTGGTAAATTCTGTTCTGGAGTAGGCACCTTGTTTTTCTCCGAAATCTGCACAGTTTGCCCTCAGACATTATCTTAACTTGAATCGGTAGAAGTCTGGTTTCCTTGTAAAGTAGAATAATGAGGACGTTGAGTGATTAATTGGCTTTCTGTGCTTTCACCGAGTTTGGATGAAGGTGGCCGTGTCACCAAGAAGAAAGAACATGCGTTACGTTCCACAGTTAGTGCGTTACCACTTTTCCTTCCTTATTAATTTATTGAATTTATAGGAAGTTTGCTCCATTTATTGTTGCGGCGATATAATTTGTACTTCAAATAATAAAGCATTTAACATATACTGAATTTCTTTCATGTCAAATTTCTACAGGTTTGGCCACATTTTGAGCACTTTGTCTTCCCCACAAATCTAGTACACTGACTTCCACATCCCTGAACTACGGCAAGATCCCCGATCCTGCTGCTACACTTATATCACGATTTTCTTCCCTCTCTGTCCCCTTTCCCAAAAACTACCCGGGTGTTTATAAATAAAAATGTCTAATTTAGTCTCATATTCTGACAGTGGCAGTGACAATGAATCAGACAATGAAGGAAAACCGAATCGCAAAAAGTTAAAACTATCGGAAACCACAGAGAAAGTAGACAAAACAGTACTACAACAAAAATGTTCTCCAAAGGCAAAGAAGTATGACTGTCTTTTGTCACATCACACTAATCCCACTACTGTCTGGACACCTCAGTTCATAAAATGGATTTTTCGCATTTTGCAGGTCTAAATGTTAGAATTAATATGCTGTTGGCGTGGCCAATGATGAGAGCAAAACACCCTAAGATTATTTGCAGATGACAGCATACATAATATACAAAACATATACGAAACAAAGAAGACACTCAAAAACTGCAAGAAGACCTAACACCAGCAGCAAAATGGGAGAAGGACAAGTGCTCAGTCTTTCAGATAACAAAGAAAAACCCAATAAAATTTGACTACACTCTCCATCAACATGTATTGCAAAAAGAAAAATCCACAAAATATCTTGGTGTAACAATACAAACAGACTTAAAATGGAACATATATATCAATAATAATATGCTGTTGGCATGTCCAATGATGCGAGAACAGAAATATTAGCCCTTTCCAGAAACTCATTTCCGGTATCACGATTCTGATTCTAAAATTATAATTTGAGCTTTACTTTCTTCCGGCAAACGAAAGTTTTTCTAGCCTTAGTATGTTGCACAATATGGCTGCCCCCATTAATCAAACACTTTTCTAAATGGCCCATATGTAGAAAATGCATATGCTCCTATAGCACTTGCTATTACAGCTTCAGCCACACAAAAGCTTAACTTCATCAAGAGAAATCTAAAGGTCAAGTCCAAAACAGTAAATGAGAAAGCTTACACATCACTGGTTAGACCTAAGTTAGAATACAGTACATGTAGCTGCGTCTGGGATCCACATACCAAATCTCAAACACACCAACTTGAAATGGTCCAGCACAGGGCAGCTAGGTACATTTGCAACAGATACCACAACACCAGCTCCGTCACTGAAATGCTACAAACTCTAAACTGGACAACTCTTGAGAAAAGGCGAATAAGAACATGCATCATCTTCTTCTACAAATTAATACACTTTCTTTTAGCTATTTACCCAACAGATCTGCTTATCCAATCCAACACCAGAACAAGACAAAATTCACACAATCATTCTTACAGACCAATACAGACCACTGAAGATTCATATAAATACTGGTTTTGTCCAAGAACAATATTACAATGGAACCTTCTACCTGTAGCTGCAGTAAAATGTACTACACTTGACTGTTTCCGAGAACAGATCCCAATATCTGTTCTCAACAAACACCTACACATATAAATTAAACATACAATGTATATAGCTTTAACCAAAATGTATACCGGTAGTACAAAACAGAAGAAAAAAGAAATTACTTTGAACTTTATTTAGCAATTTTAGTTAATGCTATGTGAAGCACTGGGTGGAAACATCAATTGTAAACATTAGATCTGGTACCCAAATCGTCTGTCGATAGGATATAAATATTTTTTACCCAGTTTTTAAATAACTTCCTGAAAAACAGCATTAATTGGCATTAATTGGAAATGCTAATTTATTTGTATATATTTGACTGTAAATAAAAATAATTTCCCATGCACATGCAGCATAGTGACATCAGTGCCCGGAACATTTTCATCAGTATGTTGATGGAGTGCTGAAATATAAAGAAGAAGAATAGCCCTTCCAGAAACTCTCATTTCCGGTATCACGATTCTGATTGTAAAATTATAATTTGAAGCAAGTAATTTCCCTTACTTTACTTACTTCTGTTTCCGGCGAACAAAACTTTTTTCTAGCCTTAGTATGTAGCATAATATGGCCATATTCGCTTTAACAAACAAATTCATCTCTTTCCATCATAATTTTCAAGAATTTTAAAAAACTTGCACCAACGAACAGTACCTATAAAAGCTGTCATTTATGTATGAAAAACATCGATATATATGTATATATTGTTTTATTATGAATTAAACCAATTTTTTCATTTCAAAATAGGAACAAGGGATGCAGATCAGCCTTTACTTAGGAACTTTGTCTTTAAAAATTTTGAGGTCTTTTTTTTTAAATAGTGTGGACTGTTTGCTTTAAAAAATATTTACAAAACCCTGGATCACAAAATTTGAATATTAACAACTTTAAAAAAACTAATGAACTCAAACTTTCTCATTTCTTACTTTCAACAAAATTACCTCCCTTTGTCTAAAAAAGTAATCTAAGAATTGCCAAAGACTGCTGTCATTTCTGCTAGTGGTGTTCCGATGATCGATTATAATCGAAAATCAGTCAGTTTTAATGAAAATTCAAGGCAAGATTAGAAATCCATAATAAATCATAATGCTACACTTTCACTTTTGGTAATGATGTCATCAGGTAGAGTTGAGTAAAAATGTATTTTTTACAGAAGTCAGTGATATGTTTTAGTGTTTTTGAACGTAATATAATGTTTTCTTAATCTCGTTGTATGTAATAGTATTTTATTCATGATTTATAGTTTATATAATTTTATTAATATATGCAAATGCATATAAGGATGCTGTTACACCTTCTTGGCCAGACAAATGGCAAGTAAATGAGTTTATATTCCAATTATAACCGATCATTAGTTTTTTATAGGTAACAGATGATGGATTATGAGATTCTTTCCAGTTCTCATCATTAGTTTCGGCTGATTATTGTTTAAAATATTTATTTATTCTTTTATCATTTTGTGTGTTTACAATTGGGGCTATTGTATTGTCTGTATACATGTACATAAGATGGGAAAGTACCATACTTGAAATCACTCATTCATCCTGATGAGCTCCCATAATTTGTCTGATACCACTACAATAAAGAGGTTAATTGTTCTGCTTGCTTATTTACCTAAAATGCATTAGATGCATGCTGGGATAGATAAAATTGTATTATTTTATGGTTTTGTAAAAAAATTCAACAAAATGATAACTTCAAGGATTTTTTCTAATATAAGATCGGTTTTAATTAATAGGTCACAGTTGCCTTTACCTAATTCAATTGTAAACTTGTTTAGCAATGGGAAGGAGCATGAAGATGATCCCAGTAAACATGGTGGAAGAATTCGGACATTTTCTCATGAAAAGGGAAACTGGGCAACACTAGTGTATATTCCATGTAAGCATAACATCAGAAACAATTGAAAATATCAGTATTCCAGCCAGCTTAAGTTGCAAGATATAATTCTTTACTGTGATAAAAGACTACCGGTAACAAAGCGGAAATGGGCCAAAATGCATAGTTTTGCCTAATTTTTTGTTTGGAAACATATTTCCATAAAAACATTGTAAAATGATACTGTGAGTTTGAAAATAATACGTCAAATATTCATGCATATACATATCAGCAAAAGATATTAAGTGAAAAATCCGTAAAATCGAAATCCAAGGGCAAGAAAAACTGATAAGTATGGAAGATAATAGACAATTGCCACAAGGTTACATGTAAAACTAAAAAATATTTAAAAAAAATATAATAAACTAAATAGAATTAGAACAAGACAGCACAGAAACTAAATCACTAATGTGAACTTCCACTAAAAACCGGGAGTGACATCATGTGTTTCAGATATGTAAGCATGTCCTGCTCTGTTAACGGCACCTGTCAAATTGCCAGAGAGTAAAATCCAGTGAAGTGTCAAGTCTGGTGAGCTGTAATATCCAGATCAACATGAAATCTAACTTCGTGATGACAACCGAAAATTTTTTGGACTTAACATAATCCCGTCATTTGTTTATGTGACAACCATCTCGCTCTGCCGAGAAAGTCATCGTATATATATATATGACATGCATGGCAGTAACAAATCAACTGTGAAATGTACACACCAATGTAAAAAATTCTAAATTATATACTGGAGAAATCATTGAATGTCGCAATTCGTTGTGTAGATATAAAATCATTACTTTGTAATGTAATGTGCAATTGTGTGTACCTTATGCAAACAATATCAAAAATAAACTTCAGACACAGATATTTCCTAGCTATAATAATTAAAAGACAAATGCATTTGTTCATTTTACCATGTCTTTTGTACTCAGTTACCATTATTTACTGATGTTCTATAATGTTCATATAAATTCAATGTGGTGAGGGGTACAAGAAAAGACCACAATGGCCCTGTGTCCCCCTTTTTTGGGTTATTTAGAACGCTGTTTTTTTTATAAGATATTTCCTTAACTAGAGGTTTCCCTAGACCAATTTAGCATGGTGCTGCACCATGCATCTAACTTTCAATTTTTAGTTTAATCTGATCTTTTTGAAACTGATTTGCATTTAATCATGTACCCCTGTTGTGTTGGCAAACTTTTATGACACTTTTACACCATCATACTAGGGTGAGTTCTGTTTATTGCCAGTTTTGATAAATATACTGCCCTCGTGTCAAGGTTGGGTGCCCCCAATATTATCTTTTTTAACCATTGAGTGCCTTCAAAATTCGAAATTTTCCATGCCTTCACAAATTTCTGGGGAAAGCACTACTAAATAGAAAGGAAAGCAAGTAAAAATACTTAAGTCTGCATTGTCACAAAATATTGACTCTGTTTTTGGGTATTAATTATGTTCTTTTTTTCTTAAAATATTTGAAATGACATTTCATTTTATTTTGCGCCAGTATAAGTCAAAAGGAAAACCAAATTCTATTAAGTCTGTAGCATGTGAAACTCCATATGTATTTTTAATTTCTAGCTAAAATATTACATCCAAACATGTACTGTAGACATGGTAGATTCAGTTATTTATTGTGGATATCGAATTCCATATAATTTGTTTGGAGTATGCTTAATTTATGGATTTTTTTGTGATATTATCTATTGAAAAATATATGTTGTAAAATAATTCCATTCTTTGTTCTATACCCTAGAAATTCACAGAATACTGGTAACTTTCAAAATTTATTTTATTTTATGAAATAATTGGAATATACATAAATGAATCAACGTCCCATCAATGAGAAATTTCTGAGATTTTCTTCCTGTAGGAAGTTGTAGAAGGGGAGATAATTTTTTCTCATTATTGTGTAATATAGTTTTAGACATCTTCAGGAAACAATGCTTTATTTTACAGATGAGGCAGACACTAACTTAAAAGATATGACAGAGGAATTACTGGACTGTTTGAGGCCATTAGATTTTCACATTATGGAGGATTTCCATATCAGTTTGTCCAGAACAGTCTCTATTAGACACCACTGGATACAGTCGTTGATTGATTCTCTACAGTCAAAAATTACTTTTCTTCCTAGGTAAAGACATAACAACTTAATTTCTTGTTTTTCATTAAAATTTTCTCAGAATCAAAATGGATATAGTATTAATATTGGTAACATTAGACAAATGATTGCTTGAATGGAGTCTACTATGACATTAAGCTACTTTTTAGCTCACCTGGCCCGAAGGGCCAAGTGAGCTTTTCTCATCACTTGGCGTCCGTCGTCGTCCGGCGTCGTCGTTAACATTTTGAACTTCTTCTAGAGAACCACTCAATGGAATGAAACCAAACATGGCATGAATGTTCCTTATGAGGTGCTGACCAAGTGTTGTTACTTTGTAGCCGATCCATCATCCAAGATGGCCGCCAGCGGGAACTTAGTTTAACATAGGACCCTAGGGGAAATGCATACAAATGACTTCTTTTAGAGAACCACTGAATGGAATGAAACTAAATCTGGCATGAATGAACCCTTATAAGGTGCTCACCAAGTGTTGTTACTTTGTAGCCGATCCATCATCTAAGATGGCCGCCAGCGGGGAACTTAGTTTAACATAGGACCCTATGGGAAATGCATACAAATGATTTCTTTTAGAGAACCACTGAATGGAATGTAACAAAACATAGCATGAATGTTCCTTATGAGATGCTGACCAAGTGTTGTTACTTTGTAGCCGTTACATCATTCAAAATGGCCACCAGTGAGGGACTTAGTTTAACATAGGACCCTAAGGGAAATACATACAAATGTCTTCTTCTATAGAACCATTGAATGGAATGAAACCAAACATGGCATGAATGTTCCTTATGAGATGCTTACCAAGTGTTGTTACTTTGGTGCCTATCCATCATCCAAGATGGCCGCCATCAGGGGACTTAGTTTAACATAGGACCCTATGGGAAATACATACAAATGTCTTCTTTTAGAGAACCACAGTATGGAATCAAACCAAATATGGCATGAATGTTCTTTATGAGGTGCTGACCAAGTGTTGTTACTTTGGAGCTGATCCATCATCCAAGATGGCCGCCAGCAGGGGACTTAGTTTAACATAAGACCCTATGAGAAATACATACAAATGTCTTCTTTTAGAGAACCACTGAATGGAATGACACCAAATATGGCAGGAATGTTTCTTATGTGGTGCTGACCAAGTGTTGTTACTTTGTAGCTGATCCATCATCCAAGATGGCCGTCAACAGGGGACTTAGTTTAATATAGGACACTATGGGAAAAACACTCAAATGTCTTCTTTTAGAGAACCACAGAATGGAATGAAACCAAATATGGCATGAATATTACTTATGAGGTGCTGACCAAGTGTTGTTACTTTGTAGTTGATCCATCATCAGAGAAGGCCACCGGCAGGGGACTTAGTTTAACATAAGAGACTATGGGAAATACATTCAAATGTCTTGTTTTAGTGAACCACTAAATAGAATGAAATAAAACAGGGTATAAATGTTCCTTTTGATTTGTTAACCAGGTGTTGTAACTGATCCATTATTCAATTATTGTGATCTATTGTAGACCTACCTATAAATAAATTGAACGGTACCAATTTTTTTTGCAACAAAGGAGTACTTATTTTCATATCAATTGTACCATTCAGGTTTTATCCACACTTTTTAGCTCAGCGTGCCCAAAGGGCCAAGTGAGCTTTTTTCATCACTTGGCGTCCGTCATCCGGCGTCGTCCGTCGTCGTCCGGCATTGTCGTTAACATTTTGAACTTCTTCTAGAGAACCACTGAATGGAATGAAACCAAACATGGCATGAATGTTCCTTATGAGGTGCTGACCAAGTGTTGTTACTTTGTAGCCGATCCATCATCCAAGATGGCCGCCAGCGGGAACCTAGTTTAACATAGGACCCTATGGGAAATGCATACAAATGACTTCTTTTAGAGAACCACTGAATGGAATGAAACTAAATCTGGCATGAATGAACCCTTATAAGGTGCTGACCAAGTGTTGTTACTTTGTAGCTGATCCATCATCCAAGATGGCCGCCAGAGGGGGACTTAGTTTAACATAGGACCCTATGGGAAATGCATACAAATGACTTCTTTTAGAGAACCATTGAATGGAATGAAACCAAACATGGCATGAATGTTCCTTATGAGGTGCTGACCAAGTTTTGTTACTTTGTAGCCGATCCATAATCCAAGATGGCTGCCAGCGGGGGACTTAGTTTAACATAGGATCCTATGGGAAATGCATACAAAGGACTTCTTTTAGTGACCCACTTAATGGAATGAAACCAAACATGGCATGAATATTCCTTATGAAGTGCTGACCAAGTGTTGTTACTTTGTAGCTGATCCATCATCCAAGATGGCCACCAGCAGGGAACTTAGTTTAACTTAGGACCCTATGGGAAATGCATACAAATGACTTCTTTTAGAGAACCACTGAATGGAATGAAACAAAATCTGGCATGAATGTTCCTTATGAGGTGCTGACCAAGTGTTGTTACTTTGTAGCTGATCCATCATCCAAGATGGCCACCAGAGGGGGACTTAGTTTAACATAGGACCCTATGGGAAGTGCATACAAATGACTTTTTTTAGAGAACCGTTGAATGGAATGAAACCAAACATGGCATTAATATTCCTTATGAAGTGCTGACCAAGTGTTGTTACTTTGTAGCTGATCCATCATCCAAGATGGCCGCCAGCGGGGAACTTAGTTTAACATAGGACCCTATGGGAAATGCATACAAATGACTTCTTTTAGAGAACCACTGAATGGAATGAAACTAAATCTGGCATGAATGTTCCTTATGAGGTGCTACCCAAGCGTTGTTACTTTGTAACCGATCCATCATCCAAGATGGCCGCCAGCAGGGGACTAAGTTTAACATTGGACCCTATGGGAAATGCATACAAATGACTTCTTTTAGAGAACCACTGAATGGAATGTAACAAAACATAGCATGAATGTTCCTTATGAGGTGCTGACCAAGTGTTGTTACTTTGTTGCCGATCCATCATCCAAGATGTTTAGAAGTCTATCAGAAAATTGTAAAAAAAATTCTGAATGGTCACAACTTGACCACATATTCAAAAATAATAATGATAAGATGTCTTCAGTAGCTATTGTAAGACTACACTAAGATGACCTGTTTTTAATTTTAAATACTGTGTCAAATTAAACCAATCTTGGTCTCAATCATTATATAATTTTACATAATTTCCAAAATCACATTAGATACAGGTGAGCGACACAGGCTCTTGAGAGCCTCTAGTTTATGATTGTTTTAAATTAAGATTTTTATTCTCCATTGTGGATGTCTTGAAGTGATACTTGTCCAAAATCTTTTGATTCTCCATGATCAAAATAAGAAAACAATACATACTGTCATACTTGACTGTACACAGTAGAAATCTTGTTTGTTAAAGGTTTACAAATTGTGCTTATGTTTCCATTTTGATTCTACATTTACATTTGTACCATGATAACAGACAATTTTTTATGCCCAATCCACGAATGTGGAAGGGGCATATAGATTTACCCTTGTCCGTCCGTAAGTCTGTATATCTGTATGTCATTAAGTTTTTTGCATTTAGCTCCATTTCTCAGAAACCCATTGAGATACATCAATGATACTATACCATTACAACCTCTTATAACACTGAATACAAATGAGCAACTTTAGTTCACTCTGACCTACATATAATGCATGAGTGACTCAGATAAAGTTTTGCCTTTAATTTCATATTGTAGGAATTCATGGTATTATATCAATGCTATAATTCTCTTACATTATATAATGCATTTTTCCAACAGTTTCATGCATGAGTAAACTTGGCTTGATTATGTTTTTATGTTTGGGTCCATTTCTCAGAAACCTGTTGAGACAAATAAAGGATATTACACTTATTTGTTCATCATATATATTACAACAAAACTCAGCAACATTTGAGTCACCATTTTATGCTTGATTGACTTTGATAGTAAAGAACCTATGATAGTATATTGATGATATTTCACAACTAAGTCATCTTATTTAGTACAACACAAATCAGCAACAGTTGAGCCACCGTGACCTACATTTTATGCTTGAGTGACCGGTAAATTTTTTGCATTTACATATATTTTTAAAGAACCTATGGTAGTATATTGATGATATTTCACAACTACAATCATCTTATATATGTACTACAACAGAACTCAGCAACATTTTAGCCACCACAACCTACATGTTATGCTTGAGTGACTTGAAACAAATTTTTCATTTAGGTGTATTATTAAAAGAATCCATGTTGATATACTGATGTCATTTCACAACTACAATCATAAAGTACAACACAACTCAGCAATATTTGAATCACCATGACCTACATTTTATGGAAGAGTGACTTTGATTTAATTTTTGCAACTATAATCATCTTCTTTAGTTCCACACAAATCACCAACATATAAGTCCACATGAACTACATTTCATGCTTGAGTGACTCAATTAAATTTTAGTGTTTGGGCCCCTTATGTCAGAAACAGAATTTAGTACTGTGGGTTCTTTATTTTCAATGGGGTAAAAATTAATGTAAGCAGGATATATTAATGTGAAACTTTCATATATTTGAAATAATTCTCAAAACGATTTCCCTTCATATGCAATCATGCAGGAGGACGGGGCATCCATGTCTTACAGACACACAATCCTAGTATTCTTTGTACTGATTCTGAAATAGGAATACAATTTGATATAACTGTCAGAAACAAATTTAAACACATTTATATACAACTGGTAATATTTACAAATGTAGATTAACTGAAAATTCAGAAATTAATGTAATGTCTTATTAATAAATAAATGTGACAGGATCAACATCTGAGCAATAATAATTCAGATTTACACATTACAATTCTTCCAAATGCCAGGCAGTTATAAATTTGGACGAGTCAGTATTTAAGAGAATATAATTTGTATTGCTGTAATAGGAAAGATAAAAAAATATTTTGCTTCAAATATAGAAATATCTTAGGATCAATGACAAATAAATAAAAACACAAATCATAATTTTAAGAAAAATGTGCCTGTTCGTACAAATGATATTTACATAATGTTAAAGATGATTCAACTTTGGATGTAATTCTTGTAAAAAAAATCCCTACAAACATATATGTTTAAGCAACAAAACAGCACTTTTATTGGCTTTATCTCAGAGTCACAGTTAGACCTTCAACACCAAAAAAAAAATTCTCACACCTGCTTGCAGGTATACGTGGTATAGGCTGCTATAATCAGTTTAAGAGTTTTAAAGGTATTTTTGGGGACAACAGACATGTTAGGGAATTCAGTTTTACCATTAAATTGTGAATACCAGTAATTTATTTCACTTGACCAGAAGAATTATTGTCATTTCAGCTTTCCATGTGAAATGACAGATTTAAAGTTTTATACAAATGATGAAAAGACACGGTAAGCTTACAAGATATAGTATAACACTGGCAGGTTGTTTTTAGGTACGTTTTGAAGTTTGAAATTTAAAAGTTTTTTTTAAAAAGTAACACAATATTGGGGCAGTTTAAGTTTCATTCTTGAAGAGTGAAACATCAGAGGTGAAAACCAGTTGTTATTCTTGGTTGAGTCATGCAATAAAAGTTCTGACTGATAAAATGAAACCCTTTTAGTTTAATTACTTTTTTACAGCAATAGGTCAGTTGTTTTTTTGGACATTGACAATAGCACAGGATTATTTTATTTTTGGATAAAAATTTAAGTCTGCTCTGCTTTATTGGAATGAAACTTTAAAAGATGAAAAAAATAGGGGATTAACCCTGTTGTTTCTAATGTCAGTAGGTCAAAGATCACCTTTCTAAAAATAGATATATCATTTTGAAGTGATATCTTGAGTGCCTTGTCCAATGTGTATAATATTTACGCAGATGGAAGGTATAGATGTATATACACTAGAGCGTCAGCTCCACTGCACCTAATGACATCGTAGAACAATTTGTTTTTAGCTTACCTGGCCTATAGGCCATGTGAGCTTATGTCATCACTTCCCGTCTGTCGTCCATGGTCCGTAAAGTTTTTACATTTTGATCTTCTCCTTTGAAACTATCTGGCTGATTGTAACCAAACATGATGTATGGAAGGGCCTCTACAAACAATCCGCCATTGGTTGCGGTTGGATGAACAACATGTCCAACAGAGGCCATCTTTGATTTTTATTGGTAAATTTTCAAAAATCTTCTCCTCAGAAACTACAGTACGAAATGTTTTGAAACTTTGCAGGATTGATGACTATAATAACCTCTGTACAAACGATCCACTTTTGGTTGAGATTCATCTGCTCAACATATGACTGCAGCCGTTCGAGTTTTGCATTGAAATCATATGAGAAAAGACTGTTTTGTCAATTGCTCAGATTCTAATGAGCATATTGTAACCAATGTTGGCTGACATGAAGAATGGAAGGACCTCTATTAAAGTTCCGCCTTTGGTTCCGGATGGATGAACAAAATATAAGTTTCTATGTTGTATAATTCATAATAGGCTTAGTTATTCTCAACAGATTTATACAGGGTTTGTAATATAAATGCATCCATATTTTTTTGTCCCCCGCCGCAACGCGATGTGGGGGATATGGTAATGCCGGGCGTCCGTGCTTCCGTCCGTCTGTTCGTCCGTCCGTCCGTCCACCTTGTAAGCGCTCTAGCAAATTTATTTCTTGACCGATTTGGATAATATTTATACAGTAGCTTTAACTCAGTGATACCTCAAGGGAGTTCGAAGATGAGTCATGTCGAAATATTTTTGTAGGAGTTATGCCCCTTAATAACTTAGAAAATTGACAAAATTTTCATGTAAGCGCTCTAGCAAATTTATTTCTTGACCGATTTGGATAATATTTATACAGTAGCTTTAACTCAATGATACCTCAAGGGAGTTCGAAGATGAGTCATGTCGAAATATTTTTGTAGGAGTTATGCCCCTTAATAACTTAGAAAATTGACAAAATTTTCATGTAAGCGCTCTAGCAAATTTATTTCTTGACCGATTTGGATAATATTTATACAGTAGCTTTAACTCAATGATACCTCAAGGGAGTTCGAAGATGAGTCATGTCGAAATATATTTGTAGGAGTTATGCCCCTTAATAACTTTGAAAATTGACAAAATGTTCATCTAAGTGTTCTAGAAAATTTATATTCTCCTTGCATTGGAATAATATTTATACACTTGGACCTAAAGGGAGGTTTTATACATAAACTCCCATCGAAACTTATAAAATTGAAAAATACTGTCTTTAAGAGTTTGTTAGGCGGAATACTTTTGATCAAAGTATTTCTGTTTATTGAAAAGGAGTAAATGTACATTTGTATAAATTCTCAATACACATGGTAAAATAAGATTTCAACACTATACCCATATTGTATAAATGTCTTCATACCACTCATTAACTTGTAAAAAACTTTAGCAATAACCACAAATTGTTTGTCCTTCTATTCTCTTTCTTTGAGAAAATTTTGTTATGTTTCATTGTCCAAGGGTTTCTGATGCTCTAGCGGCGGGGGACTTCGGAACGCTGTTCGATTTTTTTATGAGGTTTTACCTTATATGTGTTAGTTATCAATAAATAAAAGGGCCGTTTTGAACTTGAGTGTTGAGGTTGCTGTAAGAAATGAAACAGGTTATTTTCTTTTTTATATATTGGAACTATCATGCTTGATATTCAACTGTTACAACATGAATAATTTATAAAAAACAGTACCATAATTGGGATATTTCAGTTGCACCAAAGCATTGTGTCCTTGATGTTACATAAAGTTTATGGCTTAATACATTAGACTTGTCTTTCTTTGCAAATTTTAACAAAAATTCATCTCATATGTAGTGATGGTAGAATGTAGATGATGTTGATGATGATTTGGAGGTAATGGAGAGAACGAAATAAGTATAAGTAGAACAGTAACAAAAATCATTGTCTTTGGGGTAACATTCATTTCAAGGAAACTGATTATTCTAGCAGTTTGAGAATTTAACAAATTTAATTTTTGGAAAATCTTTTCAGTGCATTTTTTCCTGCTTAAAAGGGAGCAGTAATTCTTGGTTTCTAGCATTTTCTATGAATAGGTCATTGGTGTAACAGTGCTTGGGGTAACATTAAAATATGTTACCCCAAGGATTTTTATGGCTATTTTTATTGATTTGGCCAGAATATTCCATCATAATATTTTGTTAAAAATTAATAATAATTTTTGGGGTTTATAAAGGTAGTGTCGATTAATTTTCCAGACATTATTCTGTCAAAATCTCTACATTGTACTTTTTCCATATTTCCTTACTCTATGAACATATAAATATGTTTTTCATAATTAAAGCCTATAAATTAACTGACTTTTTTCATATGAATATATTTTAATCCATTGAACACTTTTCAAAACTTGTCAGCATTTTTTTATCATTAAAACATCTCGGTTGTCCTTTGTGTAATGAAAATGTCCATGGGGTAACAATCCAAAAAAAACATTGTATCTCTAACATTAAGATAGATTTGTCTCATCTTTTCATGAAATAGAATTAAGGTTGAATGTTTTGATCAGCCAACAAATTTATTTTTAGATCAAATTATTACCAATGAGTCTAATTGTAATTGGCCAAAATCTCAGTCTGTCTATTCAGATTACACACTGTATTTTTGTTCATGCTTAGAACAAAGCAAACCCTTTCAGCATGGAAAGTGGAAGATTTCCTTCTCATTGCTGTCAAATTTTTAATATATAATGTAAATTCAGTATCCCACATGCTGAAGTAAATTTTGTTACACCAAGGACATTTTACCAAATCTGTACAACTTCCGGACATTATTTTTTATATTTATATATTTTGGTAAGCCTGCATATTCTATCATAATGATTGTTGAAGATCCGTTTATACCGGTAACATAACTGAGAATTATGTGTCCCCTTCAACAAAGGGAGACAATTGTTTTAGTAGTATTTCTTCTTATTACTATTATGTCGCCCCAAACGAAACTCGGAACGACATATTGTTTCTTTGTTATTATTCTTTCTTTCTTCCACACATTTTTGTCTGGCTATTATCTCAGAGATGCCTTAACAGATTTCATTGATATTTGGCACAGAGTTGGACCACCTTGAGGGGGTGTGCAGGCAACAAATAAAATTTTAAAAATGGCCACCAAACCTACGTTAAGAATTTGGGGTTCAATATCTGGGAAACTGCTGACAGAATTTATTGAAACTTGGTACAAATGTTCAATACTTGATCAGTGGAAAG
The DNA here is from genome assembly GCA_028015205.1 of Mytilisepta virgata. NCBI lineage: Eukaryota > Metazoa > Mollusca > Bivalvia > Mytilida > Mytilidae > Mytilisepta > Mytilisepta virgata. The sequence continues at coordinate 47,294,873 of CM051521.1, read as the reverse complement.
AATTTGTGCAAAAAAAGGTGATCTGTCTTCAAATGTAGGCCGGTATCAGTAAAAACTCGACATTGTCCGATTTCATTGAAAATTGATATTTAGGCTACCAGTAATTTTGGTATGGCAAACGTTCTGCAACCATTAAAATACAAAAATTTTAAATTTATGTTGCCAATACTAACATGTTCAAGGGGTGACATCTGCTATTGCTTGCAATTGCAATTCTTGTTCTTCTTATTATTCTTCTCTGTGAATTATTCTACAAAGTTTATATTTTTGGCTGAGACTCTAGGATATGATATGGACACGATACCCCCTCTAAATAAGATCGCCTAACCTACAGGTCTTAGTTTAATATATGATCCTATGTGAAAAATGTTTTAAAAGGCTATAAAATCCATTAAAATAAAGAGATGGAAGAATGGATTGCTTTTATGACATATGAGCTTTTTGTTGATCAGGTGAGGGATACAGGCTCTTCATGGTGAGCATTTGGTTATTAGTTACTATTCATTAAAAATGAAAAATTATAGGAAGTAAGATTAAATTTTTGATTGTAGTTGATAAGTTCCATTCAGTTTATAATTGAAAAAATTAAAAGTTTTGATTACTTTAAAGTGTGGCTTGTATTTCTAAAATTTCTTAAATTACAAGATAAGGGATACTTTTTGGGTTAGTCCCTGTATTTTTTTTAAACAGATTTTAGATGTTGCTGTTTATATAGTGAAATTAATTATTAATTTATTGAATGAAATAAAATTGTTTTTGAATGGTATTTCAAGTTCATAATTTATTAGTCTTTCTGTATTTTTTATCTGATCTTGTTAAATTAAATAATTTGTAGGTTATCTATAATAATTAACTCAGTAAGATTTCCATTTGAACCCGTCTTCATGTATATCTTTACTTATTCCATCATTCAAGGGGGGAGGGGGGGGTTCAAAAAGAAGTCTAGGGGGGGGTTCAAAAAGAAGTCTTTCCATTAACTCTACTAATAAGAACTGATTGGCATGATATTTAACTGAAATAGTGTTGACAGTGGCATCCCAGCCCTATTTATGGTAGATTTCCTCAACTCAAACTCAAAACGTTTTATTAACCTCAGACACAAATAGTGTACAAGAGGACAAATATGATTACATATCAACAATTATGGCGATTTTACACAATATAACATAGTACATCACAAGCCTAACATCTTAGAATAAAGGTAAAGTACATTATTAAAATAGATAACTCTAAGATGAATATGCTGCTTTGATGAATTTTGTTATTAACAAAATGTAGAGTAGAATTGCATGTTAAGAATGAGTTAAGAAAATTATAAATTATTTTGATGCATCTTAATCAATGTTTGATATTGTCACTGAGATGGGAAAATGAAATATGATAAAGTTAATGAATTATAATCAATTATTTTAACATTGGAAGCATTTTTACAAATTTTGAGATGTTTATGTCTTGAAAATTTGCAGGATCATTGAAAACAATACCCTACAAGCGATCCACTTTTGATTGAGATTCATCTGCTCAACCGACAGCTAATGATATTTAAAGTTTCCATTCAAACCATATGGGAAAAGATTTTTTTGTCAGTTGTTCAGGAAATAATGGGCAGATTGTAACCAAAGTTGGCAGGAATGATGTATGGAAGGACCTCTACAATCTTTCAACCTTTGGGCCATCTTATTAGCCAATTTTCAAAAATCTTCTCCTCTGAAACTAAATTATGAAATATTTTGAAACTTTGCATGATTGATGATGACAGTACCCTCTACAAACAGTCCACTTTTGGTTCAGATTTATTTGATCAACTGATGGCTACGGCTGTTCGAAGTTTCCATTGAATCCATATCAGAAAATACTTTTTTTCATTTTCTCAGGAACTAATATGCAGACTAACTAAAGTTGGCAGGAATCTCATATGGAAGGACTGAATCTGATGCATATGATCCACCATTTTTAGGTCAAAGGTCAAATATCAAGGTTACTTTGACATTTTGTGTTTCTTTAAAAGCCTTGTGGATACAAAACAAATTACATTTTATAATGCCCTAACAAAAGCCAGGTGAGCGATTTAGGCTTTGGTGAGCCTCTAGTTTAAAATTTTGATGTAAAAATATTTATTTGTATGTCAAAAACTATTGGAATTCGTTTGAATTGTAGCAGTTGTTGAAGCTACTGTCAGTTCACGTATAGAAAAGGTTTGGTTATTGGGGTTTATGAGGAAGCTCTAGTGTCTGAAAAGAACTGACCTTCAACAGCACAAGAAAACTGGAATTACTTGTAAATATATAAGTTGAGCACGACTCATCAGTGTTCATTAGTACATACTACCTATTATATACCACTTGGTCACCAATTCCCTGAATTGACGAAGATAGGAAACATGTTGATTTTGAGATAAGATGGTCTAAGGATAAAGTATATGTAATTCTTACTAAAAACATAACATTATGTTCATCTTAGAGTTTTTCTTGTCCTATTTTAATGAATCTATTATGGATGGAAGCAATAGAGAAGTAGAAGAACTTATGACTGAGGTCATTTGAGGAAAATCCTTATTGATTTAACATTGTTGATAAGGTTTATAACATCCAGAGGTTGACTACAATTATAAGAAAGAGTCTGCACATGAATACAATCAGCCAAAAATTCATAACAAATCAGCAGATATCTCAACTTAATACAGTATTCCATATATAAAACATTGATGACAAATTAGCAAGAAAAAACAGTCTCTAGGTTTTGGGACATTGGTGGGTTTAAACTTCATCATGAATGGGTACTCTCTTATTCCTCCTAAATCCTATACTAGTAGTTGAACAAATGCAAATGCAGACAGACAAATCAGTCCCAATGTGTACATATAGATATATTTTTTCCAGATCATTTCTAGCCATGGAAGTTATATCTCTTTCAAACAGCTTATCAAAATATGTCTCCGTTGTTGATCAGTGCTTTGAAGAATTTAAATTACAGACATACTACAAGGTATACTATTCAGATATCAGAGCACTATCTAGGTCACAGTAAATTGGAAAATTTACCTCTTCCTTTCATCAAGGTTCGGAAAAAGTGCTTGACCTTGAGTACTTTCCATTATACTCTACCTATGTCTAAAGTCAGTATATTACTAGTTGTCTGCTAGTTATCAAAATTGATTGTAGTTGAACCAGTATAATGGAAAGTATCTCAGATTACTCAGACCATGTATTATTTGTAGAGTTCCTGTTTTTGTAAATCTTTTCTGACAATAAATCCACAACTTCGAAAAATTTTTAAAAATATGAAAATTTTACCACCTTCTTAGAAATTGCAGAACATTGCTTGCCAAATCAATTTCTGTCAGCATATATGCTCAGAATCTGATCAATGCATGTGGTACATATTTTAAAGATAATATATGGAATAGAATTTTGTCTTTTTTCTTAAATAATCTAGGAAATACGTACAGCTAAACAACTTGCTCTGTATGGTTTTTTTTTAATTTAAAATCTGCAAATCTTAAAAATTATATGTCAGCGGAAATAACACAATTAAAAGTGTCTCATTCATAAAGGGTTTTTTTTCTATGACATCCTGTATTATTTTTGCATATTCAGACCATTTTATTTCTTTTTTCAGAACCCATCTTATCACATTAGTCTTGCTTGGTGTATTGGGGATGTTATCTCAAAGATATCTGAAGAAAAAATGTCTGAAATTAAGGTTGATAAATTATTCATTTAGTTTAATATAAGGCAGATTTTTTCTAAATATTCACTTTTTTTTTCTCTCAAAGTTTTAGTCTTAATGCATATTTTTTTTAACTTGGCATTTTTTTAATTTCTACTTCAGTAAAATTAAAAGATTTAAAATTTTGCTTATAAATACCATTGTTTCCTAGGTTATTGAATTGAATTATCAAATTTATATTGCCTTCATGAACATATAATTTCAGGCAATATGGAAAGCCCAGTGTGATGAAACTCCAGAATTAAGGTATTTCTATGCCAAACAGGTTGAATGCAAAACAGGGAATAAACTGTTCACCTTTGAAGTCACAGATAGTTGATAACAAAGTAATAAAGAGCAGATAAACAACAAAGTGCCATCCAGACATGGCAACAGGTGTATATGGACAGATGGATTGATAATCAGGCAGGCCATCTGAGTTGTTTTAGTTGAGGCTGTTTCACAGTGAGGTATAAAGAATAGAGGTGACACAGACTTGAAGTCATGACACTGTAAGGTCTACAGTAATGTTTCAAACATAATAAGAAGTTGTGCAATGATATCATATTAATTATACCATTAAACTAACAATTTTCACTCTGTTGTTCTAGAGTTCATTGCTGTTGAGAATATTGGAATGAAAGCTCACCAAGCCCAAGGTTCCATGTGAGGTTTTTGTCACTGTATTTTTCTGTCCATTCTAAAACATTTTGAGTTTAATATTGTGCTAGCTTAAACAAAGCCCTGAAATGATAACTTTATGATTAAGATGCTTAAACATATTAAAACAAAATAAACTAGAAAACTGTACTGTCAGAATCGACAGTGATCCCCTCGCCCTCTGTAAGTAGTTGGGCCACTTACCTGGAGTCAAAAATATTTAAAAAACCTTATTTCCATCCAAAAATAATATGCAATCATTCTATAAAGAAATTAAATCAATAAACCTAATGAAAAATGAAAAAAACCTGAGTTCACAATCTTAAAATTACCTTAAAAGCCTTATTGCACATCTGCATATGGTGTTTGAGAATACTGTATAGAAAAGAAATGCATAAATTGAAAAATGAAAGACGAGTTTAGGTCACAAGCTTGAATTCAAAATTTTCAAAGTTCGAGTCCTGTGGGCCCCTTGCTTAGAACATCAAAATTCTAAGACTGTATTGTGCATCTACAGGTTGGATGCAACCATCCTATATAGAAATTAAATTACTTAACCTAAAAGTGAAGGAGTTGATGTCGGAGACAATCACTTTATCCCCGAACTTTCTTCAAAAGTGTGGGAATAACAAAGATAAATTGAAATTGCATTATTTTTTGCCAGTGTCAAGAACAGTGTCAGTGGCGACGTTAACAAGTTATGTAAAAGCTATTTCAAAATATACAAAACCCATACCAAATCTAGTGTATAGACGTCTCCTGGTTCGAACTGTTCGCCTGACATATGTCATCTGTCTCCGACCTGATTCATGTTCCAATGGTCCAACGACTTTGACAAATTTGTATCTAATTTTCGTGATTAAAGTCAGTTTCTGAAAATCTGGATCACATGGACCAATGATATTTGGTCTAAAGATACATTAAAGGGCCATGGCATGTTAGTCAGACATATATCAATAAAGATTATTATTTTATCACAATAAAAATAACTATTAAGAATTCAAGATATTTTTGTGTCAGCTGTTATGGTAGATAAGATTAATCAAATATCAAATATAAGAAAAGTAAATGTTCTTGTCGAACCAAACATAGTTATATTTCAATTAGGTCATATCTCTACCCCTTGTAAATGAGTTTTTTGGTAAGGCATTTTTATATTTTTATTCCCATGTGTAATGATTTCATTTAAACTAAACAGCTACTTAGTCACTGAAGTAAAATCAGGGGGTAAATTAAGATTTTGATAGGAAATAGAGTACATGTGTTTATTTATCAAAAGTCATATAACCATTTTTATGCATCAAATTCAATTCTGAAAGTACTCTTTCAAGGCCTACTTCCCTACAATCCTTGAAAATTATTACCGGGAGGGGGGTGTAATAGACATGATAATTGCTATCTTTTTAAGCCAAGATGGATAGAACTCTAGGTGCTTTGACTGAACTATAAACTTCTTTACATTACATGAGATTGCCTTATTTGGATGTAATATGTATTTCTTCCTGTTAAGGTATTTCATTTTACAAATTTGATGACTTGTGTTTTGTACAATTTTTGGGGGCTAGATTTTCTCTGGTAAAAAATTCCTGCTCTAACTTCAGTGGTTTAGCACTGGTTACAAATGAATTGTTTGAATTCACATAGTGAACTGAGTAATATCTTAGTTTCCTCTTTGAGAAAGCTCATCAAGATGAATTCTAATAAACTGGGTGAGAAAGCTGGATGTCTGTCTGTCATTGAAGTCTATATTAGGGTTATCACCCCTTGAATATTAATATGAATCGTTCAGAATGTTGGTAGTTATTATTGAGATCTGGGACTATTATAACTAACTAGCTATAATAGTCCAAGTTGGGATCAAAAGAAATATCTCGTATATATAGACACAAAATTATGCAAACATCAAAGATCAAAGTTAGGCATGACATTTGACCTCCATTCTTAAAAGCCCTTATCTTATGCCAGTATGAAAGTATTGGTGGAAATAATCAACTTTTTAATGCTGCATTAAGGTTTTTCATCAACTGAATATGGCATATTGTTATGCCAGTTATTTTCTTGAATAAAAGGTAAAGATTGCTGATGAAACTTATTAAAAAGTTTTCCAGTTTCATATGATCCAACTTATTCATATATCAGTGAACTTAATCTTGCCATCATTTGTGAAAGTCAATTCCCTCAAACATTTGTGAGATAAGAGTTAAAACTTATTAATGATTGTTAATAAGTACAGAAACTACCTAGACAACACTACCACTCTAGATAGTGAAAACTAATGGGAATAATGTTCATAAGATGTAACAAGTTTTAATGAACTCAAGTTGATAAACCATTATGGGAGTTAGTATCAGATATTGTCCAGTTTACTTATTGATTTTGGTACCATTCACAACATTTTTGGATTGAGCTTTCAAAAATATGTCTCACCGTGTCCTTATTTCTCAATTGATATATTTGATTATTTGGTTGTTTTTCTCTTTTGTCCCTTGATAGTTCCGTTCCGAATACTGGCTAATTTGTGGTACTGCAATTATGTTTGCACTTAATTTTGGTCTATTGATAGTTAACCTTAATGTTTGGATACACATTGCGAGATTGTCAGTGAAGTTATGTCAGTATGTGTAAGATTTATTTGCCTGTTGTATAGTATTTAATGTTTTAACTGTGCTCTTCAACCAACAGCTATAACTTAATTGACATTAAGCAAATAATACCTCTTAACCAGATGTTAGAGAGTGTCTTATCTTGCAGTGGTTCCAAGACTTTTCTTCTTATGAAATAGAATCCCTGTGAATTTTTAAGATGAAGAGTGACAATAAATGTTGTTCATTCACTTGATCTCATCATATATGTGGGATTTTCTATCTAGAAATAATCCACCATATCCTTCCATACAAAACAACTATCAGATTATTATAATTCCAGTGTCATGGAATGTATTCAGTATGATAAATCAGTTTGAAAAAAATATATTTAAATCTGACAGTACCAACAACATTGTATTTTACCAACTTTCTTTACTTATTGTACAAAAAATCTTTATGCTGCATCCTATTCACTGAAATTGAATCAATTACATGATTCTTAGTCGACTTCCTGATGTTTAGAAGCAGTTTGAACACAGTAATTGTATCTTAGAATTGTCAATTATTTTTTCTGTGGTCATGACACATGTTTCTTGTATCAATTCATTTGCATTTATTATGTGAAAGCAAAGAATTTGATATTCCTTGGAAACCACTTTTAACAGCATTTATTGTAACAGTGACATCCGAGACAGCATAATCCATTAATTTACAGCATAGAGTTATTTTCAATCCTCTCAGAGTGGTGGCTGGAATCAGCGCAGCACCCAGTTTGAATTTAGCTATCAAGTCAAGTCAGCATTAACCAATAGCTGAGGGAGACCTGTAGCAGATATAGTTTTATTTTGGTTAATCTACTATCACCTGTTTACTTAGAAGTTTTTGTTCTTTCACACAAATCACTTTTTAAATTGTTTATATGCATGCGCAGAGAATGGCAGTCTCTTCATCCTGTTGAAGTTGGCCATTAGACAGTAGAAGTAGAAGTAGAATCAAAATCGGTAGCTCCTCGGAACCATGGTTGTAATACAGAGATTTTGTATATCTAACTTTGGTTTGCCAATAGCTGCCTCACAATTTAACCAGTGGCGTTCGTGATTGTATTATATTTACTAAAAATTGTGTTTTAAATAGATGAGAGCGTAAATCATTTGAATACCCATAGGACTACTAAAAGATTTTAGTATTCAAGTAATACGAAAAGAAAAAAATATATGACAAGAATTGAATAGAAATTCAAAATTCAAAGTGTTGAAGGATCAAAGTACACGGATGTTCATCCCATTTACAGAGACTGTAACGTAGGACAAAATTGTTTCTGGCATAGCTACATGTACATCAAATTTACCTAGCTAAATGAATAAATAAAAATTAAATATAAATAATATGAAACCCATCCTAACCATATATCTATTATAAACAAATATATCAAATAATATTATACGATAATGTGTATGCCTTCCAGTTATTGTCGTGGGTTAAGATGTTAGTAACCCTATCTATTCCTTTTTATTTAACCTTTGAGGATTTGTACGGGCTCATGTTTCAAGGTAAAAATAAAAATTTCTAAATCTTTAATGAAATTAAATCGAAAAAACTCCTTTTCATATGTTTATATGACTGCCTCACTGTTTGCTATAAAAAGTTTTCTACAGAAAGAGGAACTTAAACAAGATTGATGAGGGTGACAGCGGTCTAAGATATAGTTTTGCTGTAAAGTAGGTAAAATAATTACTTATTGTGACGAGGGTCATTACATAAACCACGAGATATTTTATACCTTCGTGATATCAAAAGAGAAAAATATAAAGTTCATTAATTGTGTGAACAAAATTATGATCTGCCCGTAGACATGTTACATTGTAAAATTTAAACCTAATATGGGACTAGAAAGCTGATTACATAAACTGCATCAAAACGTGCACGTTGTTTATAGATTCTGTGGTATTTTGTTTTTGTTCGTCAATTGTTTGACATTTGTGGTTATATAGTGTGGATAATTCATTTGGATTAACACAGGTGAGTAGTCTTTACAGTGAAAGTTGATTAATATTTATCTCGCATAATGTCATTTTTAGAGATTTTACCGTTGAAATATGAGTCAATTTATAAATTTGAAAAAAAAAGATTTCTTGAAATTTACAAATATTATTATATGCTTGGATGCAGATGAATGAGTTTATACTCTGAAAATTCTGATCAACCGAATTTATGTTTTTGGTCTTCCAAATGTTTCGGTTTTAATGCTGCTGATGAGAGGCAACTCCTTCAAATGCGTCGTATACAGCATAGTATAAATTTACTATATCTAATATTAGTATCTTTGGATTGTTATTTTGAAACTCCTGGGATGATGCCTCTGCTGGTGGACCCTAGGTCCCCGAGGGTATTCGCCAACCCAGTCGTCAGACTTGTCTGACATGATTATTCATTGACTTGCTACAGAAATTACCAGTATTTAACAAAATTCAAAAATGATAGAAATACTAAGGGTTCATTCCTTGTATTGCACATGGTAGATCTCTTTGCTGAAATTTGGCTTCCTATTTCGGTATTTTTGGTTGAGTACTTCTTGTTTAATATAAGTTTGGTTTTTGGTCTTCCAAATGTTTCGGTTTTAATGCTGCTGATGAGAGGTAACTCCTTCAAATGCGTCGTATACAGCATAGTATAAATTTACTATATCTAATATTAGTATATTTGGATTGTTATTTCGTACGGATAAGCTCTGTCTACGACTGGCCAAAAAAGTATATTTTTTCCGTCATGCTATCTTCAAATATTGATTAGATTTATCCATAGTTTCATCAGAAAAAAAAGATCTATGGAGAAAGACACTGGAAGTTTACTCGGGCACTCCCGATCACTTGTTTTTAATGATTGTACAGACATGCGAATTATACTTCACCGAGCTTTTTGTTCAATAAAAAGGTTAAATTTTGTGTGTGTGGCAATGAAATATTTCGTTTTGGGGGTTACAAGATAACATTTTCAGAATATTCAGTGTGTACTAAAATGTATGATTGATAACATTTGAATTGTATAAGGGTGATCCTCTTGGGTGTTCATGACGGAATAACAATATATTCATGAAACTTCTTACGCAAATACAGATACAGGCACTGATATAGTTGTCACCTAAACCTAGGATAGTTACCGAAATGTTAATAAGTGTAATTTAATAACTTTAAGTACCGCTTTGAGTTGAGCAATAATATATAGCATTGTTAGGCAACACTAGTTGAAGATGTGTCGCAATTAAGACGGAAAATTTATATAACTACTTAACCTTGGTTCATGATTAGAAATTGATAAGGATTTGTAGTTTTAGTACTGCTTTAAGTTGGGTAATCATATTTGGTATGGTTATTCAGCACTGGTAGTAGGTATGTCAGGTTCTTGAAGGTCAAGGTTAAAAACTTTTTTTACATGGCCTAAGCATGTGGTCAAATCGCTTACGTCCGAGTTCAGTTCTCCGATACAAAGGGACCTACCATCATATTACTTGGTGTAAGGGTGCATCTGGGGGAGCTACAAATCCCTTCACCAAAATTAGTGGGGGAGCGAGGCGAACTTTGTAATCGTAGATTTCTGTTTTTTTGTATGGTGTTTCACCATAAGTAGAGGGTGGGAATCCGTACTTTGAACGAAAATTGCAATGAAACTGGTTTAACTTATTTTACTAAACCTAGGATCACAAGATGTTTCCGTTCCATAATTTAAGAAGCGCTTTGTGTTATTCAATACTGCAAGAGGTTTCGAAAATAAAGTCGGAATACGTACTTCAAACTCATTGATCCCAGCTACCAATTATTTAACCTTTTAGTTACTGAGTTTATGTTTGTTGATTAGCAAATTGAATCCAGATGAGCGATACAGGCCCCTGACATTTTGCTTAGTTTCTTCCGTTAACTTTTCTTACCTCGGACTTCTTTTGAACTGAGTTTAACTGTGCGTATCGCTGTGTGTTTGTTTATTCCACATTGGCTAGAGGTATAGGGGATGGGGGGTTGAGATCTCACAAAACATGTTTAACCCCGCCGCATTTTGTTGCCTGTCCCAGGTCAAGAACCTCTAGCCTTTGTTATCTTAGTTGTTTTTTAAATTTGGTTCAGTATGGCGTCCATTTTGCTGAACTAGTATGCATTATTGTTTAGGGGGAAAGCTGAAGCCCGCCTCCGGGTGCGGGACTTTCTCGCTGAGTTGAACCCATTGGTAGACTTGGGCTGTTTTCTGCTCATTGGTCTGGTTGTTGTCTCTTTGACACATTCCCCGTGTCCATTCTCTATTCTATTGTAATTTGGTAGGATGGAAAAGTGTCAATATTAAGATTGTCGTCTGCTGTCTGAAAGAATTCTGCTACCCAATATTCTGAGTTGGCACAGATGATTTTCTTCTAATTTTGATATTATGACAGGAAGTAAGTATAATTTGCACATGGGAAAGATTTTTTCAAGGTTTTTTTATAATTCAATTTTATTTTCATATAAAATGCAATACGATGTCTTGGACTTCTATTTTGGAATAGAATAGAGTTATCTCCCTTATTTTCATTTAACGTCTCGGAAAAGAGTGGTGTATGATGTAATTTGTGTATTAATAGTAAGTACAGTTTGTTATAATAAAAAATTAAACATAATTATTCCGAATTAATATCAAAATGTTAGTTTGTTTTGGAATAAAACAAGAGAAAAACGTCCAGGACAGGTCAAATGAAAAACTGAATGTTGTTCGTTTTCATGCTTTAAATCACTCATACTTTTTATTTTTCCTTTCGTTGAAAAATATCATTAAAAACTGATACCATTGTCAAAACAGTTTCTCTGTCTTCTAATTTCCGATATCAATAGATATTGCCCAGTCCGAATATTTATCCTGGAGTACATAAAATGGGGTTTTGTGTACGGCTTTGATTTGATGTTAATATGACAATGTCATTATTTTAATATCCCTATGTTAATTACCGAACATAATTTACATAAATGTGTAAAGAAAAGGAATTGAAATGAACAGGAGATAATATTTTCCTCCGTTACTTTGTACTAGCGATTGAAGTAATAACAGTTATATGATAGCTCCGTCTATTCTGAAGCAAAACTTGCTATTGTAAATCCTGAATACTGTTATTGATAATTACATGTATTGCCACTTAAAAGATTGTATGGTATTTGCCAGTTTTGCTGATTTTCATAAGGCCTTTGACACTTTTGCACCCAGGTATTGAACTGAAAGTAGTTTTTGTATTTTGGATGGTTCAAATCTCAGGGTAAATCTTGTTTTTGAGAGTAACAAACATGTTTTACTGGCAATTTCATCTGTTCTGTTTCGGTATGGTATAAATTTAGGGTAAAGAAAATTTTGAATAGCTTTCAGATCTAAAAAATGTAAACGAGATGGTGGCCGCTTTTTGAAAATATAAAAAAATACAAGTATTTAGTACTTTCAATGAGTGTTTTTTTTTTCACTTCTTTAACGCATGTTGAGGTCATGTTGTGAAGGATATCTGCAATTTAAGAGTGTATTTTAGTAATTTAGATGTTTCCTTATATTTTTGACTAGCTGGAACACTTTGTTACCGGCAATTTTTCAATTTCAATGTACATGCTGGAAGGGGTGGGAGACTACTATACTTCTTAAATGGCCTAATATGAGTCCAATATTTATGAATACCGGCCATTCGTACATATTTTCTTTGATCTTTTTGCATAATATTTTCGATTATCATATATTTAATACTAAATACAGAAATTTTGTATATTTGATAAAGGTTCTTTTCTCTAGTCTGTATCATCTACCCTGTATCGCATAGCTAATCCTGTATCGCATACCCTGTATCGCATACCCTGTATCGCACCCCTTTCGGAACCTCTCATATGGGTCAAGCCGCGCAATTGTTTTCCTGTTACAGAAGTCATGAAATAATAGGCTGCCATTAAGTCTGTACGTTTCGTTGAAACATGGGAGATGGCTCAAAACGATCGCCATACAATGGCACATATCCAGTTAAAATCTCGGGGTGTGAAGTCAGTCTACTTTTTCCGTAATTTTAGAAATCACGAGCCATGGTAAAAAAGTCTCCTTCCGCAAAGTAAAATGTACCTCTTTCATGCTCTCCATGTAGAATAAAAATTTTCTTGGTTTTATTCATTTAATCCTTTCAATATTTCTATGTCAAATGTCTCAGGTAAATACACCTTTAAAACAACACTAGTTATTCTGTTATCATGGTTGGTTTTGTTACAGTAGGTCCATATATCATGGTGCAATTATAAATTTTTTGATGGACTTCTTTTGTATCCCTCAGGTCAAAGTTCATTGCAGGTCTTGAGCCATATGTTACTATCCGGTACTCCTTGATATTATTGTCAGTCGCAGACGACAATTACTGCCATGTCACGGAGTTCCCGTTCAGTTGAAATGGGAGAGAGACTGATGAACCACCTTTGCAAACCATTTCTCCCCCCGAGTTACATTTGCTACTTGCAAGGTTTAAAAAGGCTAATGACGGATAATACGAGCCTGACATCTTGAATCAATGCAGGGCAGCATAAACCGGTATCTAGGGAAATATGTATCGTATTCTAAGGTGGGAACAGCTCACAATATCATTAGCGAATGCATTTAATTACATGAAAAAAATCGTCTCAAAATGATCTTATACATGTATATTTGTGAATAGGTTATTAGAGACATTTCGGTGTTGATATATCATTTAATATGAAAGATTCCGAATTTTTATGAGTATCATGAAACAGGATAATCAAATCAGGAAGTCTATCAAAACAAAAACAATTCCAAGTCGGGAAAATCATCATATTCGTTTCTACCCTTATTCTTATATTTTCGGACGATTGTAAACAACGATAAATCACAGACCTGTTATATGTCATGAATCTGGATCTATTAAAATATATGATAAACAGAATAATACATGGCAAAATCCGTATCGCATGCTTTATCACCACTCGACCAATATCGGCCCTCGGGACTGATATTGGTTCCTCGTGGGGATACAGCATGCGATACAGATTTTGCCATGTATTATTCTATATTTTTATCATATATTTAGTAGTAAATACAGTAGTTTTGAATATTTGATAAATAGCCTGCTGTTTAATCCGTATCAACTTTGATGCGCACCCTTTATCACACCCCTTTATCGTATGTCTACCCTTTATCGCAACCTTTATCACATGGCTTACCCTTTATCACATAGCTTTTTTAATATTTTTCAATTTTACTTTTTTGTATTTTTTTTTTTTTAATTTATTTTTTTTTTGGGGGGGGGGTAAATTTAAAAAAAAAAATGTTCAAATTTTTTCTCGATTATTTGACTTTTTTTCACCCCCCCCCCCCCCGCCCTATTTTTTATTTTTTATTTCACAAAATATTTTTCCCAATCAATTTCATTTGTAGCAGTAGACTTTAATTTGGAAAATTTGAAGTCCTCTGTTTAAATATATGATAAGGTGTATAATACATGTTAATATCTGTATCACATGCTGTATCAACCTCGACCAATATCAGCCCTCGGGCCAAGGCCCTCTGGCTGATATTTGTTTCTCGGGTTGATACAGCATGTGATACAGATTTTACCATGTATTATTCTCTATGTATCACATAGGCTGTATCACTGAAAATATTAGGCAAAACTTTGTGTGACGTAATGCGAAATGATCTACTTATCTGATCGTTCAATGAAATGAATTACGGAAATTAATGATGTCACGCGCCAATGATTGGTCAACCGGATTACAAACGTCTTCCGCTATGAAAAGTAGTCCACATTAAAATTAGTTCAAATAGTGATATTTTTAAGAAAAAAAATGAATTACCGATAAACAGAATAGTAGGTGGTTTCGTTTTTGATACTAACTATATCATCTGGAATTTCTAGACAAACCCGAAAATTCGTTTTTGACACTGAATATATCATGTGGAATATCTAGACGAGCCCTTCGAAGGGCTCGTCTAGATATTCCACATGATATAGTCAGTATCAAAAACGAAACTAATTATTATTCTATATATATTAATTGACTAGTGTATTGTTGGTTTCAATACACCAAAACTGACCTTTCTATAACTCGACTAAATACAGATTTTTAACTGTATTGGCCGAGTTATACATATACGAATTGCCTACATTTTTATGAGGCAGGCGATCAGGTCAGTGTCATTGATATCAATGGTACTGGAAACGCAGGTTCTGAAAATTAGTTGATAAATATGTTTATTTCTGTATTGGCCTTGTTATTGGTCTTCGGCCAGCAGCAGACGCCTCAGGCCAATACAGCAAGCATTTGACCAATAGCAACGCCAATACAGAAATAACCATGTAATAATATATTATATTTTACTAACCTTTAGTTTGCAAGCTTCATGCAGCAAAACTATTTTTAACACGTTCTGTGGAAAAAATTTAAATATTATTGGGAAAAAAGAACAAATTAAAATATTGCTTGTAATAAATACTTGACAAGATGATTTCTTGGTTTGCGGTATGGAGTGTATTATTACCTTTCATATTTCCATGAATGCCTGTATTTACAACTATTTCGGAAATGCTCTCTTGCCTAACTGGTTGTTTACATTCTTTTACAAATGATTACATAATATAAAGGTTTTTTCCTGTCATCGTTGATTGAAATGCAAGTGGTATGTTATATATTCAAGCTGTTCTAAATTTTTAATTGAGGACAAATTTTGCTTTGAATTCTTAATCGTCACTGTCACGTTTTTAGTTCAAAAATAGAAAAATAGAAAACTGTTTTAACTTCTTAACGTTAATGGTGGGCATGTGTTTTATCAGTATTTGTGATCCCATATTTAAAGTATTCGAACGCTTCACCTGTCACGGTCGAATTATTGTGTTCCTTCGAAAAAGACCAATAGAACATTATACATCATAAAATCTGTTCTATTAACTACAAAATCTTCTCTTTTATGTCTTTCTTTTCCTGATTAGAATCGTTAGCAGTATTTGTAATAGCAGAAAAAATAATAGATACGTAATAACCTGTCAGGTTTACATAACACATGATTGACAAGAGATCTAAGGTTATTAATAATGACAATTTTTGTCATATTTATAGAATTTTTATTCCATGTAATGAAATATCATAATTACATATAAACCTTTTTGGTTTATATGTAATTGTGATATTTGCACTATGTTTCTATTGGTGGGTATTTGTGTTCAGATTCACAGGAGATTATAAGAGTTTTAAAAACCAATTTGTTATTTTCTCTTTTAAACCGAAAATTGTCACAAAGGTTTATTGCAATAAAAAATAATATGAGGGTTTGGATGGGATTTTGTGTTCTAAGATATTAAAGAATAGATTAAGAAATTGTGGGGTCTGATAATACAAAATAACAACTGTACATAAGAAACAAATTTTGTTTTAAAAAATGTATTATCTATATGACTTAAAAAACTTTAAATAAATTCTTTACGTACATGTAACTTGCACTTTATACCTCACCGAATTTAGGTTTCAACCTTGCAATTTTATATTTCTGACAAAAAAATTGCAAAAGAAGGATATTTTTAATTGAATAAAGAAAAACTGGGACCTCCGTATCCCGTATTACTTTCTTAACAACTTGTTTAGAATAGTTCTTGTCATAGAAGTGTTTACATAACCTTTACACCAATGAAACCACAACCCTGGGACATACATGGTGGTTATAGTAAGCAGGATTTTTGTCTGCTTAATAAAACAACAAATTAATATCCATAAATGATTTCCTATTTTCCTGATAGTCTAAAATATATCACCGCGAAAATTCAAAGTTAGAACCAATTTCCACTGCTGGTGGACTCCAAGTCCCCGATATTATTCCCAGTTCAGTTGCTAGTATTTCGATATTATCCCGACATTGATGACTTAAATTTACTGTTTAAAAATTGTAAAATTTGTGAAAACTAAGGAGTATCTCCCTCGTGCATAGTTCTGTCCTTAGATGGTTTTTGTCTTTACCCCTTTTGGTCATTTTCGTATTTTTGAATATATGCTCTTCAATCTTTTGGATTGTTGTTTCGATTTTCAACATTTTAGGCCAAGAAACATGTCGGCTTATTGATATGAGCATCCCTTCCATCTTAAAGACGTAATCGATATACAGTAACTCATAAACGTGTGAATATGAAATATGCATGCAATGCGTATGATAGAAGTTATAAATTATAGCGAGTATGAATAATATTCAGTGTTGCTGGATGCTGAAAGTATGAATACTCGAAGACACAAAAACCGAAAGGTTACAGAACAGGATTTGTATTCAAAACATTTATTAAGATATTCTTTAAGAAACTCCGCCCACTTTAATTAAGTGGTCTTAAATATTTCATAAGGAAATTATAAAGGAAATCCCGCGCATTGTACTTAATTGGTACTCATTTAACTAACTGAACTTACGGAACATTATGTTTCCTTTAAATCCAAGGACACTAGGCTTAAATGTTTCCCCTTAATTTTAAGGTAAATAGGTAGCTTCCTTAAATATTGCTAAAAATAATACAACTTTGTGAAAAATGTTAACAAAGTTAATTAAAAACAAAGGACATGAATATCAGCATACCCCGATGCACAAGTTCTCGAATTTTTACTAGAACAAGGCATTTTAATTTAATGGTTTGACATTTGTTAAAATGATTAAGGAACAATTTTGAACAAAAGAACAGATGAGCAAATATTTTATTTCTTTAATATACACATTCTGTTTTAGCTGGTGGACATATCTTACACATTTAAATTGCATGTTTTACAATAATATTATACATTAAATGTTATTAATACCATATATTTGTTTGTGTATAGATATCTAGAAATGTTACTGTCTTTTAGATGGAAATATGAGTCTCAGTGGCTACTTTAAACATGTGTTCAGAGTATTATTTTCCACGACGGAGTAGGTAAAGATGCTTGACCTAGGTAACAGCATGGGTGTTGTCAATTGTTATGCTTGATGTTCGGAAAAACGTCTTTGGTTTGTACTTTGCTATGTTCAGTAGGTAAAAATTAAGATTCATATATAACTAAAATCTATCTTATTAACAAGTACTATCTTGAAAAAGATACTTGACGCATTTTTCGTTTCACATCTTCTCGTTCAGTGTGTACTTTAAATAAAACACCATGAAAGTCTCGCATGAATTAACCAGTGCAATTGTGTATATATCTCACATTTGTGTTAGAAATAAATATTTTGTTGGTAGGAAATAGCTATTTATGTAAAAAGGGTGTTTTTAATAGTTGTATTGTTATACAATCTGATATATGAGTCTTATTTTTAGAACCATATGAGACTAATTAATGTATGTGCTTAGTACAAACTAGTGCTTCTGCCCTTTTTATTTGTTTTTAGCTTTGCTAATATATGTTTTGTCTGATGTCATTTGTTATGTTTGTACTTTAATATGTCGGTTTTAAAAACTCTAAAGAGGTTATGCTTTACTGTATTGTATGCAATTTTACCGACTTTAAATAAATTTGATTTGATTTGGTTTGATTTGATTTAATTTTCATCTATTAAACATAGCAATGATCGTTTTTTTTTTTCGAACATCAAAAATATATTCATTTTCGCCCAATCACAGAACAGGTATTTGACAACGCCCATGCTGTTTCCATAGTCTTTAAGGTCAAAAGGCAAAAATCTAAACTGTAGTTTTTGATAAACAGCTATTTCCTACAACATTGTTATAATATGCGTTATATTTCTCATTTTGTAAATCAGCAAAATAATCTGATACATTCTGAAATTTCTAATTTTCAAAATGGGAAATATAACACAAGCATGAGGAAGTATCATGTGCGATGTATATACGAATGCACTACATCAATGAGGATAAACAAATGAACGAAAAGTACATCAGAAAATGCGTCGGATATTTTTTTCAAAGATAGTACTTGTTATTTCTATATTTGTATTGTCTGTGGTTACAGTCTGGTAAGTCTGTGCTTACACAGTCTGGTAAGTCTATGGTTACAGTCTGGTAGAAGAGATTTTATGGCAATAAAAGTTCTGTTCTGTTCTACATTAGGCTGTTTTTACCATTGAGTTTCTGTAATGATTGCTGAAACACTTTCCTTAAGGCTCTAAATTCTTCAACGAAGACCGGTCTTGGAACACATTTGGCTTTTATGATGCGTGTTATTATCCCCGCACTTTCAAAGAAAGTTCTGGGATATAGCGATTGTCTCCGTTTGTCCGTCACACTTTCTTGTGACATCAACTCCTCCTTCACTTTTGGGTTTAGGAATATAATTTCTATATAGAATGGTTGCATACCACTTGTAGATGCGCAATAAGGTTTTAGAATTTTGATTTTCTAAACAGGGGGTCCATATGGGTTGAACTTCGAAAATTTGGAATTCAAGCTTGTGACCTGAACTCATCTTTCATTTTTCAACTTATGCATTTTATTTCTTTACAGTATTGTCATGCACCATATGCAGATGCGCAATAAGGTTTTAGAATTTTGATTTTCTAAAACTGGGGCCCACAGGGGTCGAATTTCAATTTAATCTTGTGGCCTAAACTTCTCTTTCATTTTACAATTTATGCATTTTATTTCTATACAGTATTGTCATGCACCATATGCAAATGCGCAATAAGGTTTTATAATTTTGATTTTCTAAAATTGGGACCCACAGGGGTCGAATTTCGAAAAACTGTCAATTTAAGCTTGTCACCTGAACTCGTCTTTCATATTTCAATTTATGCATTGTATTTGTATACAGTATTGTCATGCACCATATGCAGATGCGCAATAAGGTTTTAGAATTTTGATTTTTTAAACAAGGGACCCACAGGGGTCGAATTTTGAAAAAAATATCAATTTAAGCTTGTGACATAAACTTGTCTTTTGTTTTTCAATTTAAGCATTTTATTTCTATACAGTATTGTCAAACACCATACGCAGGTGTGCAATAAGGTTTTAGAATTTTAATTTTCTAAAATTGGAGTCCATATGGGTCGAAATTTGAAAATTTTAATTTAAAGCTTGTGACCTTAACTTCTCTTTCAGTTTGCTTATATATAGTATTGTCCTACACTATATTTAGTTGCACAATAAGGATTTAGAGTATCGATTTGATCCGGGGGATCACACAGGCCAAATTTCAAAAATTGTCGGTTTAAGCTTGTGAACTAAAGTTTTTTTTCATTTTTCATTAGGTTTATTGATTTAATTTCTTTATAGAATGACTGCATACTATTTTTGGATGGGAATAAGGTATTATATTTTTCACTATAGACTAGTGGCCCAACTACCTTCAGGGAGTGCGGGGATCACTGTCGATTCCGACAGTCCAGATTTCTAGTTTACTTTTCATCAAAATAATTTTCTTCGTTTCGTCAATTTAGCTTTTTTATACACATTATATGTTCGTAATATTTAAATGGTGTGAAATGGCAATCGTAATTGTTTTCACACATTTTACAAATTTTCATTCCATGCACTGCATTGATCTCTTTTTATACTAATAATACTTTTATTGTAAGTTATACTCAATGGGGTTAAACAATATTACATGGAATGAACAACAACAAAAATATACAGACAGAGAGGTTACAGGAAAAGTAAATTAACTTTGACCGATGTGGACACTATTTTCGCAGTTCCAATGACCGCTTTATAAAGTCACAAACAATTGGTAAAAAATTGTTATTCTTCGTCGCAAGATAGAAAATGTTGATTTACTTCTATTAACCTTTCAAATAGATTAGCTATTAACTGAGTATTGGATTTACAATGTAAGAAAAAATGGTATTCATCCTCTAGCACCTTGCATCCAGAGCAAAGTCTATTTTATATGGCAATATTTTTATATCTCCCAACTTCGATATTGAGAGAGTGATGACTGATAAATATAAGCTTCCTTTAATAAGGGTTGATATTATCAGTATTCAATCTACAAAAGTACATCAATAGCTGTGTTTTTATAATTGAATCTATTGGAAGTCTACAACGTTCACACTTGGCAGCTATGTTGCTAGCATTTTTTATACCAACAATGGTTTTACAATATCTATTGTGTATCTTTTCATAAGATTTTTAACCGGATTTTCATAGGAAAATATCGGTTATTAATTTGGTGATGTACGGCGGGCGGGCGGACGGGCGGCTGCCAAACATTGTCCGTGCAATAACTTATGAACTGTTCAACCAAAGCTTTTCAAATTTTAGTATGTTGTTACTGATGACAAAATGGAGGTCAAGTTCGATATTGACGATTTTCACTTTCACCGTTCAAGAGTTATGGTTCTTGAAAGATTGAAAAATGGCTTTTCCAGTGGTGTCCGTGTGATAACTTATTAACTGTTCAACCAAAGCTTTTCAAATTTTAATATGTTGTTACTGATGACAAAATGGAGGTCAGGTTCGATATTGACGATTTTCACTCTCACCGTTCAGGAGTTATGGTTCTTGAAAGATTGAAAAATGGCTTTTCCAGTGGTGTCCGTGTGATAACTTATGAACTGTTCAACCAAAGCTTTTCAAATTTTAATATGTTGTTACTGATGACAAAATGGAGGTCAAGTTCGATATTGACGATTTCCACTTTCACCGTTCCGATATTGACGATTTTCACTTTCACCGTTCAGGAGTTATGGTTCTAAAAAATTGAAAAAAGGCAGTTCAAGTCGTCGGTTCCATGCAAAGGTCATTTGTTGTTGTCAAGTTATTACTTTTCTTGTGGCATATTCGTGGCCCTTCATACAGCAGAAAATGAGATATTCAGCACAAGATTCTTTGGATTCATATAAAATAAGGTTATAATCTCATTGGCGTATTTCTTTCATTATTGACTTCATGATTTTTGCCTACCAACCCCTGCTTAACAAATGTGTGTGTACTTATATACTCTCCAAAATTCCAATATTTGTCACTTACTATAAATAGGAGGTCAAGATTGATTTTTGCCTTTCCATTTCTGAACCCTACAAAACCCTACAAAAATTCATTTATATTTCTTTACTTCATCCTGTTTGGGAATCCAGATTTGCAAACATCATTTCCATGCAGGAAAATCCGGTTTGCTGTCATTCGACAGCCTCTTGTTTTTCTTCTAATGAGAGTATATCAGAAATAGAACCATTTCTGACAGCTGGTTCTGCTGACCTCATAATAGGAATATCTTCTTCAGCTTACAAAATTTCACAATTATATAACAAAGCTGGTCGAATTAAAATATCAAACAATTTACTAGCCAATTTAACAGGTATATTTTTAAAATTTTAAAAATTACTTTTAAATGCAAAATAGCTCTGTTTAAAGCTCCCCTTAAATTAATAACATAAGAAACTAGACTGAGGCAGTCGGAAACGACATCTATCCCCGCACTCCCCACATTTTGTATACCTGTGCACTTTTTTCACAATTATACATTTGAATACAGTCCCAAATTTTGGAAAATTAAAATTATAAAACCTTACTGCACATCTGCATAGTGTATAATAATACCGTATAGAAATAAAATGTATAAAATGAAAAATGAAAGAAAACTTTCAGTCGCCCACATATAATTCCTAATTTTTGAAATTCTATCCCTAAAGGACCTAACTGTGGAAAATCAAAATTCTAAAACCTTACTGCAAATCTGTATACAGCGTGTTACAATACCGTAAAGAAATTAAATACATAAAATGAAAAATGAAAGAGGAGTTAAGGTCACAAGCTGAAATTCCCAATTTTCAAAATTCAACAACTGTGGGCCCCCGAGTTGATGAAAATCAAAATTCTAAAGCCTTATCGCACATCTGCATATAGTATGTGACAATACTGTATAGAAATCAAATGCATAAAATGAAAAATCAACGAGGAGTTTAGGTCACAAGGTTAAGTTCACATTTTTGAAAATCGACCCCAGTGGGCCCCATTTTTTCAAAACCAAAATTCTAAAACCTTAGTGTACATCTACATACAGTTTTTGATACTACTGTATAGAAATTAAATGCATAAAATGAAAAATAAAATAGGAGTTTAGGTCACAAGCTTAAATTCCTAATTTTCAAAATTCGACCCCTGGGCCCCCATTTTTGAAAATGAAAACTCAAAAATCTTATTGCGTATCTACATACAGTATTTGACAATACTGTATATAAATCAAATGCATGAAATCAAAAATGAAGGAGGAGTTTATGTCACAAGCTTAAATTCACAATTTTTGAAAATCGACCTCTGTGAGCCCCAATTTTTGAAAACCTTATTGCACATCTACATACAGTTTTTGATAATAGTGTATAGTAATTAAATGCATAAAATGAAAAATAAAAGAGGAGTTTAGGTCAGAAGCTTAAATTCCTAATTTTCAAAATTCGACCCCCGTGGGCCCCAATTTTTGAAAATGAAAATTCTAAAACTTTTTTGCGTATCTACATACCATATGCGACAATACTGTATAGAAATTAAATGCATGAATTTAAAAATGAACGATCAGTTTAGGTCACAAGAAAGTGTGACGGACGGGGGCGATAACAATATCCCCGAACTTCTTTGAAGTGCGGGGATAACTAGATTGAGGCAGTTGGAAACGACACCTATCCCCACACTGCCCACATGTGGTAGCCCTGTGCACATTTTTCACAATCATACCCTTGAATACAGGCCCATATTTTGGAGAAATTAAAATTCTAAAACCTTATTGCACATCTGGATACAGTGTACGACAATACTGTATAAAAATAAAATGTATAAAATGAAAAATGAAAGAAAAGTTTCAATCACTAGCTTATAATACCCAATTTTTGAAATTTGCCCCCTCCCCCCCTCATCCGGCCCCATTTTTTGAAAATCAATATCCCAAAACCTTATTGCAGATCTATTTACAGTGTGTTATAATAGGATAAAGAAATTAAATACATAAAATGAAAAATGAAGAGAAGTTAAGGTCACAATCTTAAATTCCCAATTTTTGAAAATTCAACCCCTGTGGGGCCTAATTTTTGAAAATCAAAATTCTAAAACCTTACTGAGCATCTACATACAGTATGTGATAATACTGTATAGAAATTAATTGCATGAAGTCAAAAATGAAAGAGGAATTTATGTCACAAGCTTAAATTCCTAATTTTCGAAACTTGACCCCTGTGGGCCCAAAATTTTTGAAAATTAAAATTCTAAAACCTCATTGCGCACCTAAAAGCAGTATGCGACAAACTGAATATAAGTCTACTGCATGAAATCAAAAATGAAAGAAGAGTTTAGGTCACAAGCTTAAATTCCCAATTTCCGAAAATCTACTTTTTTAAAATGACAATTCTAAAACCTTATTGCGCATCTAAACACGGTTTTTTTACAATACTGTATAGAAATTAAATGCATGGAGTTAAAAATGAACGAGGAGTTTAGGTCACAAGAAAGTGTGTCGGACGGACGGACGGACGGGGCGATAACAATATTTTTGTCTTCTAATATTAACAGTTAACGACCATTTATGATAGTATGTCTCAAGTTTATATAATGCTTCTTGTAGTCCGCGAGATTTCACGAAACAATATATTTCGCTATAATTAACATTTATTTTTGTCGTCATAATATAATAAGATATTATAATTTAATCTTAGTTCGATGAGCACTTTTAAAGGAGTTTAATAGATACCAAGATTTTATTCCTGGACCACTAAAATCATTAGGGAAATCTTTTAGAACGTTTTTAGCTCACCTGGCCTGAAAGGCCATGTGAGCTTTTGTCATCACTTGGCGTCCGTCGTCTGTCCGTCCGTCCGTCCGTCTGTCCGTCCGTCCGTCCGTCCACAATTCACATTTTAATCTTCTCCTCTGAAACCACTGGACCAATTTCAACCAAACTTTGCAGGAATGGTCCTTGGGTGGTCCCCTTCCAGAATTGTATCAGGGGTCGCAATCCACCAACAAACATGGCTGCCGTTACTAAAAATAGAAAAAAGGGGGTGGTTTCTTAAAAAATCTTCTCCTCCAAAACTACTCAACCAATTTATGTCAAACTTAAGTGGAATGGTCCTTAGATGATCCTCTTTCAGAATTGTATCCGATGACTCCACCCGCCAATCAAGATGGCTGCCACAGCCGAACTTAGTTTAACATAGGACCCTATGGGAAATTCATTAAAAAATCTTTTTGTCTGGAACCACATGCTCAATTTGAATCAAACTTTGATGGAATGGTCCTTAGATGATCCTCTTTCAGAATTGTATCCAATGACCCCGCCCACCAACCAAGATGGCTGCTTCAGCCGAACTTAGTTTAACATAGGACCCTATGGGAAATTCATTAAAAAATCTTCTCGTCTGGAACTACTTGCTCAAATGGAACCAAACTTTGGTGGAATGATCATTAGGTAGGTCTCTTTCAGAATTGTATCCGATGACCCCACCCGCCAAACAAGATGAATTTTAATGTCAACTTTGGCAACTGTATGCCAGGTGAGCGATTACAGGCTCCTGGGAGCCTCTGGTATGAATACAACTAAGGTTACTGACTGATGGCCATTTGTATGAAACAGACCCAAAAATAAATAGCAAAATGTCCAAAATGTCTAGCCACATTTCAGGACATATTTATTTATTGCATATATATACTTATTGATCAATAAAATACTGTGCGGTTCAAATTCAAATACTTAATTTCCTAATCACAGGGCCCTTACATGCATATTAATTAAAACAAAAGACTCATCCTCACATTCATAACATACACACACCTCGCATACTGATTATTGTTGATTAGAGAACAAACAATATGAGATAGCAAAAACGAATAGTATAATAAACATTGTAGAATCAGCCAAGACACAACCAGTAGTATAAATGGGGAGTTACATTGTAAATCAATCACTCTATGTTATACACATATCTTCTATAATACTAAATTTACGAATTAGCCGAATAGGCGGCAAAACGCGTGGTTCAAAATAAACGATGTATGGTTCAGATTATAAAGGTTATTATCGGATTTGACAATCTGCATTTATAAATTTTAAACTGCAGTTTTATTTATGTGCAAATGGAATTTGCATGGACTTTTCCGGTATGAATTCTCCCAACATATCCCTTAGAAGGTTCTCGAATGCATCATTTTAACACATTGATTTAAATAAACAATTATGCACATATTTTAAATGTATTTTTGTTTGAAATTACGGAAGAAGAATAAAACAAATTAAAAACATTCTCCTTCGAGTGGGATGTTTCCGCTTCATGTATTCAGGATTGTTTTTTCTACCATTATGCAATTTCTCCTAACTATAAACATTATGAACTTTGAAGATTATGAAGAAGTAAGGCAAAGTTCAGAGGAATTCCTAACTTAGTTGGTTTTTGGATTGCTCGGATGTTTACTTTGCACAAAGTGATAAAACCAAGCATTATCCATTTTTACATTATTTGTCGTGTGACCTGTCTAAATATATCTCTACCATACAATTCCCTGTAAGCCCTAGATAAAAATATTTTTAACAAATGGTCATCTTTATCATTAATGACGAAATTTATCTCTGACATCTTTATAAACGTGGACAGCACACGCAGCCACACACTAAAAATGCTTTTATCGTCTATTGGATTTATTTGTGAAATTAAGCCTCGCTTGCCCTGCCCATGATGACAATGAACAATTGGAACAATTATTTTCCAAAAATATGCTCTACTTAACTCACGGCATCTTTTGAAAAATTCACCCGTCACTAAGGAAATGTTTATTCATATTCTTTTTCATATTTATTCTGAATGAAAAAGGTAATGCATTATGAAATGTGTATTTAATGAAAGCTTTTCATCAAGTTCCAGTTCAGAATTTATTGTAACATAAACATATTGACAATTTATGTGGTTGTATTTTCGTCATAGATTTTGACTATGATGGAACCTTAAGGTCCATTTTGGTAATTCTACGTGGCATACAGTCTACTTCATCAGTGGATACATCTTCGGTAGTAACGAACAACCGTATGACAATTAGGTCACGTTGACCTACATTTCACGCTTCATTGACTTTGGTTAAAGTTTGCATTAACATCCATTTCTGGAATACTACAGCATATATAGACATGAAACTATCAGTTGATACCACCTACTTGACAGGAAAGTTTATGGGAAGCCTGCCACAACATCCACATTGAGTTCCTGTTCCACGAATGCCATGGCCGCAAAAACTTTTTAAAGTCAATATGGCCACCACAAAAAAAAATGCTTATTTTCCCGCGCTCGCGCGGGTTCAATGTCTAGTATATAATAATAAAATAAAATGTGTGGCATTTCTAAAAGAATAAATCGACAATAAATATTTGGATAAAGAATTTATAAATATTGCGTCTTCATTAGAATAATCCAGAGGAACAGAGATGTAACATTGAAAATTAACAAGTTTGGGTAAATGTCATAGAGACTTTTTAAAAAATATTTCCCTGTTTGTTTATATAGAGGGCATACAAGCATGAAGTGAATTTCATCTTCTACTAACTCAAATGAGCAATGGTGACAGAGTCTTTCACACCGTTTTAAAATTTCCTATTTCCCTACAGCATTAATCTTTCTTTTGTGCCTTCCTGTTTAGTGATTACTAATTCGAAATCTTGTACTTGAGATTTTCTTTTATCTTTGTTTTAATGTATAAATATTTTTCAAATTGGAAAGAAGATTTAAATGTAAAATAAGTATTCGGCTTGCCATGTTCTTGATCATATGAATCTTTTAAGTTGTCCCAGTACTGTAGAAAATCTTTTCAAATACAATTTTTAATTAAACTTTTAAGTTTGTATTTACCATACGCTTTACATAATGAAAGATCAAGATGTAGTTTTTCACTAAGAAAATAATAGTTGCTTACCAGGAGTTGTCGGTGAGTCGCTTATTTCTTTTATATTCATTGTATGCAGATTTCAGTAATTCTAAGTGGGACTTTTCTAGTCTGTGTCAATACATAAAAATCTGAAGTATTATGTCACAATATAGATAGAATCTCTCGATTTCCGAGAGGACAAGGATGTTGGTAGAGCGTTTAGATACACCAAGTATATATTTACAAATTTTGATGTTGAGTTTTTCATGACCCCATTCTTTAAATATATATGTCAAATTTCACAACCATATAGCAGGATAGGCTTGATGGTATGATTGAATATATGTTAGAAACTACTAATAGATGGTGCTGCTGTGTTAATATCTCAATATAATTTAAATCTTGCTTTTAAAGCTTTACCACACAATCAGATGCAGGAAGTGACGGTATTTGTGAAGCATCAGTTCGATTCGATTGCCAAAGTAAATTTGTTTCACGTTAACTCTAGAGACTATCAAAAATAGTTTGAGGTAATCAATGAAAACGATAATAAACAACAAATGATAATTAATTATGTGTATTGGACGTCAAATAATGTCCCTTTAAATAAGATGTTAAATGCCCACTTCACATTAAAGTATTCAAGATAATAATTTTATTGATCCCGAATATTTAAATATATCTTTTATTTGAGGTTTATTAATAACGGATTTGATTTAACTACCGTTTTGTTTACCTTCTGGCGACAGACAGCCAGTAAAGGCCTTTCACAGGAGTTATCTTTTCATACCTTACTTATCTCATCTCTTCCATATAGGATTATATCTCCGGGATTTTTATGCCTCCGAGGCAAAAAGGCGTAGCAATATTGTTTTACGCCTGTCCGTCCGTCGTCCGTCCTTAGAGGGTATATAGTTTAATCTTCCTACAACTTTTGATCTGGAATGTTTTTTATTATTTTACATGATGAGTGTACATACATGTACATAGAAGGTGTATACTCTAAGGATTTCATCAGTTTTTCACAAAGTTATAGGTTTCTGAACTTATTCATTTTTCTGGGTGAAATTAGCATTGAGGCATATACTTTCTCTCAACAACTGCTTCCAATGCATTTTATTATGCATAATGATTATATACACATAAATATATGGAAGGTGTGCATTTTATTATGCATAATGATTATATTCACATAAATATATGGAAGGTGTGATACTCTAAGTTTCACAAAATTTTATACAGGTTGTTTAACTTAGTCATTTCCTAGGGTGAAATAAGAATTGGCAGTATTTGGTTCAGTTGATCAGAAGAGTGATTATACATATGTTGAAGGTGTCTAAGCTATACATATATCGATTTTTGTCAAATTTTCACCAAATTATTTGTTCTTAGCTAAGCCAATTTAGCGAAATTAGCATTGGAGGGTATATGGTTTGTTCCAATAACTCTTTCTAGGTTTCAAGGTTTCAGTTTTTTTATTATACAGGATGATTGTAGACATATTTTGACCTTTTTTTCACAAAATTATGAGTTGTTGAACTTGATGATTTTCTGGGTGGAATTAGCCTTGGGGGACATGCATGGTTTGTCCGGATAACTCCTCCTACATGCAATTTTCATGTTAGACAGTTTTTTTGTTATCAGGGTGAATGTGCAGTTATTGGAGCTGTACAGACTAAAAGGATTTCTATTTTCATCAATTATATTTTTTAAAAGATATTGTTAGTTGGACATAGTAATTTTTTTTTACAAAAAACCATCCATGTACAAATTAGGATACGAGCTCGTCGGGGCATCTTACAGACACAGTAAATGTACGAGTTTATTATGAACTGTACTGTAACATTGAGGGGGGTGTTGATAGCAGGGCGAGGCATAATTTTGTCTAGGTTGTCCTCTTTTTTCATGTACTTGGAAAATTGGCTGCATAGGAATGATTCAACCTTGCGCCAAATTTGTAAACAAAAATCCAGCTGCACGTACTTAGTTCCATATTTTATAAAGTCATATTTCCCATTTTGTAAATTAGAAAATCAAATGTATCGAAAAAAACTCAATATAATCCTGAGTATAACCTTAATAGATACCTGCACGTAACAGTTGAGAGTTCAAAAAAATATGAAAATAAATATTGTTCCTGTTTTTAACAAAAAAGTCTTAAAAATAAAAAAAACAAACAAACAACTTTCTATAAATAAATTTTTTTTAAATGCCTGGTTATTGTTTAAAGTATCTACCGTGTTTATTAAATAGCAAATTGAGTGGCGTGTAATTTTAGCGATATTATCTCCGATTTTGATTTCCAGTGACACTAAGCTATTGATTTCAGCTATTATTTATCCTCTCATACGAGCAGGTACTATACCATTTGTCGGCTTTATATGATAAACGCCGTAGGAATTGCTAGTATTATTTGTTAATTAATGCGCAATTTATGTAGAAATACTGTTATGGTAAAGTGAACATTAAGGTAAGTTCCACGTAAATTTTACAATTTATTACCTTTAAAAATTCAGTGTTTTATTTCCTTCTTCCTCTGATGGTTAAATAAAGTCGTAAGTATTGTTTCATCACTGATAATATGAGAAAGAAACGTGTATTTAAAATAATTTTTGCTAAGTGATAAAAACAAAAATTTGATATTTTATGCTATTTTAAAATTATCTATAAAACTTAAAAATGAATATTGTGTATCGATAAATTATAAGTACTTTAAAAGTTTGTTTTTCCGGAAAGTAGAGCAATGTTTGATAAGGTATTTATAGATTTTGACATTTTACACTATTTAAAAATTTGCATTTTTCGAACATGTTTAATTATACACGCTTTATGTTATTTGTTGGTCTATTCAACTAATCCGTAGTATTTTGACTATGAAGCCTTTTTGGTATACATATAAACCAGAGAATATCAAAAAATTAACTACATGTATAACCTTTTTGTTCTGTTTTAAATGTGGTTAGCACATTTCGTCTATTTTTAAATCATTGTTTTATCTAGAAAAAATATATATTCTAATCGGAAAATTTTTTGAACTCCTGACTTAATATAATTGGAACTGTCTGTCTTACGTTGACACAAGGGATATATGTTTCTAACAGTGCCTGTCTCTATAATATCACGGGCACTTATTTTGAATGTTTGATTAGATCAATTACAATGGATATTTGAAAATATTGAACAACACGTATGTACTTAAAAATATGCATTTGGTTTTGGGGAGGTGGAATAAGGAAAGAGTTTATATAATCTAGAATCAAAATAAGTGAAAAAGATAGTGCCTGAAATTAAGTATAAAAACTCAATTACATTATCAGAAATTAGAATAACTGTGCATTTTTGAAAATATTGAAACGGTCAGAAAAATAAATGTTAAAAAGAAATCCATTTTTTGAGTTCACTTCATTTGCTGCCCCTTATCAAGAAAAAATGTTTTAAAAAATATCGGTTTTTACAGATTCATTTATTTGACACCTGATGACCGAGAAATCATATTCTTTTTCGCTGAAATTCCAACAAGCACCTACATTGTTTAAAGAAAAAAAATGATTGTTTTTATATAGAAAAAAATTTATTGAAGTGAATAAAATTTGACGACCTGGTTTGATATATTATTGAGAGACCACGATGTCAAGACAAATCTATCGTATTGGAAACAAAAATATTTATAACTTCCGGAGAAGGTTTCAATGTGTTATCTTGATATAGAAATATGTCCATCCACAGATCTCAAATACGTGTAGATCTTAATTTTTACTGAGCGGGTAAACGGGTACTTCTGTGTCGTGCATGGGGTCGGAATGGAACACTGGTCATCTCATCACAATTTCAGTTACTAAAATTCCTTGCATACAAAGCGAATTTCTGGATTGTTTTGCTCATCCGGTATTTTTTATAAATTTTATTTGAAATTTTACAGATGTATTGGCTTGTTTGAATAAGTAAAGGATATTTAAAAAACGAATAAGCATAAATATGAATCTGATTTTAATTTAGTACATGCAGAGACATATATATGTCTCTGGTACATGTATACATGTAGTACAAATACTATAAGGAGATGGAATCCATCTATATTTTAAGATTATCCCATCTTTCTGTAATATACATGTAATTTGTCCTTGGTCTATTTCATTCATTCATAGATGTTACTACAAGATTGATTTTAAAATTTTGAATACGAGCTGTTGATCTTATAGTGAACCAGAAGCAACCTAATAAATTGTCACTAAGAATAGTTTGTCTATTAAATGTAAGATTATCTTTATTTAACTTGTGTTCAGATAACTAAAGTACCTTTTCTGGTGATAATTGGTATGTAAAATAGCATATAAATAGTCTTACAATCAGGTAAAGGACTGATAATATGTTCTATCGTACAATTTATAATGTGTGTGGGCTAAACACATTTCTTTATCACACAAATCGAAGTTGTTAACTTCTTTTTATTTGAAAATTTGAGGCATAGATATTCATTACCCTTTCTATTTGAGTTGTCTTTTTGTTTTTTTTTTCAATGTCAACCTTAAAAATAAAAAAATTATGCACTCACAAGAAAGAGCTTAAGAGATAGTCTTGACCACAACAGCTAAATTTTCCGAAATTTATCCCTTTTTTTATTTTTTGGTTTCAATACATGTAAGATGAATGTGTCTAAAACCCTAAAGATATTGAAACCTGTTCATCTTTAATTTTAGAGAATGTCTTAGTAAAAATTGATAAGGATTATTAATTAATGTATTTATTTGTGAACAATATACAAATTAAATTTTACACTGCTTATAAAAAATTATACACAACGCACTTGGTCACAGATTAAAATATAACAGGTGTAAGATGTATCTGACAATACATGTATCGTGTTGAACTTTTGTATCGGAATCCAAATCATAGGCATTTAATATGTGATTTTTTATGGAATATTACGGTATGTCAAAATAGTTTTTTGTTTGTCAGGGGTCATAAGGTCAGTACTTTTATTATTTTATTGGTATATGTGTAATTAAAATCCTTTACAGTAATTTTGTCTCTTTAACATGAACTTGCGTGACAGTTCGAAAGTTTAATTTTGACAGTTTGAAAATATATATTATGTTTAATTTAAACTGAACGACCGTAAAAGACGAACGTGCTATACCTCTGCCCGTCCGATCTCGGCATACAGCACAATTTGATGGAATTAAAATAATGGTTGGAGTCTGAATACTTTTTGCAGTTTGCACGGTAGTTAGCCAGAATTTATAAACTGACGTATTGTAGTGTGACTTTAATGGCGGTTTTAGGGAAAATCAGCTAACAGTACCTTTTTCATCTCGGTAATTGAGCGAAAATTTTTACGTCCGCGACCCTAATCTCCGTAAAAATATTTTCACCGTTAAGCATGAAATTTTACATCTAAGTATATAAACCCTTCCTTTCAACTGAAACAAATTTTAAATCCCGGAGAAAATGAAAAAGTCTGCTCACGATGTTGCAATAATACAGGCAAAATTTACCTGTATGGCTACACTTCTAGTTAAACATTTTCTTATTTTTTTCTTCTTTGATCTGAATATTTAGATAAATAATTGTGTATCTTTTATTATTTTCCTAAATCATGCGTTTCTTGCCTATGTAAGGAAGAATTTCGAAGAAGTAATGAGACATTTATTGATGATTTAATGCTTTATCCCATTTTTCTATTGACAAGAAATATTTTATTGACATAAAAAGTTCATAATCATCTAATAATATTATGTATTGCATTTTACACTGTTGATGCATGTTTACATCATATATTTAAATATGTTTGTTATTCAATATTCCAGCTATCGTACAAGGACATTTGCCGGAGGATATTTTGGAAATGACCAGTCCGTCGATTGAATGTACTGACATAAAATTTTACATAAGTGGCCCAGAGGATGAAGTCATACAAACAAATATTTCAGGA
The DNA here is from genome assembly GCA_028015205.1 of Mytilisepta virgata. Taxonomy (NCBI): domain Eukaryota; kingdom Metazoa; phylum Mollusca; class Bivalvia; order Mytilida; family Mytilidae; genus Mytilisepta; species Mytilisepta virgata. The sequence continues at coordinate 47,261,218 of CM051521.1, read as the reverse complement.
AATAATCAGACGTTCGAGACGAATTTCAGCTACCCGGAACGACGAGAGGACGTTGGAAGTCTCAAAAACAGCGAGAGCACAGCAGAATGTAACAGCATTGAAAATTGTAGTGAAAGTGAAAATGAAATGATATCAAATATTATGAATGAAAATAAGGAAAAAATGATAAAGACAGATGATAAAATTGATAGAATATTGGATCATGTTGACAACCGTGCTGATCCAACAGGTGTTCTCAATGAAAATTCAAAGAGTAATGGCCACACTAATGGGAAATATCTATATGAGTCTCGGTGTCATTGTAATGGACAGACTTTGAGCCCATGTAAGGCTCTTCATTCATCTCTTAAATCTTCAACTGTACATTTCAAAGAAACACATGCAGGGTATAAAGGACGTGAAAATAAAAGCGAAAAGATGAAAAGTTCTTTGAAGAAATCGTGTTCATTACCGTATTCAAACGGTCATACAAATGGTATATTTCACAGTAGATTAAGTGTTACGGAGAATGGAAATACTGATATAAATGATGACGAAGATGAAAATGGTGCTGAATTTTCATTAACTAATATTCAGAGATTAAGCAGAAATAGTCGTTATAGAAAACGTGGAAGTGAAAGGAATAAACAGGCGCCGCAAATCCCAGAAGAAAAAACCTCATGGTGGAAAGAGTTTTCTGTCACGCATATAAAGGTGGGTACTGAAGCTGATTATTGCTTAAAAGAGTGACAAAAAATTCTAATGAAGGAGAAAATCAACATATGCTAAATTAGAATAATTTACATTTCTTGCTGTTTGGTTGCTATCTCCCCTTTGAACAGGTTGATATGGAGACAATTTAAATACAGACCTGCCGGTCGTCTCTGGTATTCTTGGTAAACCTTGAGCAGTTAGATCAAAGATAGTCTTTTAGCATCAATTGATGACAGTTTGACATGTAAAACAACACTTAATCATAATTAATTAGATGTGACAGCAATGTCTTTGATTTAGAAATTGTTAAAAAAACGGTCGATTACGGAAATGGGCGGCTCGTGCTTTAACATCAGTCTGTCTTCATTTTTGAAGTTTCTTCAGTTAGCTTGATTTTAAATTCAACATCTTTAGAAAACGCACGTACGCTGATTAATAGTGAACATAAAGAGGTGTCATCAGTTACATGTATGGCATCGCGAATGAGAGAAACTATAAAAATATCTCCAAACAAATGTAGGGCCGAGAGATTTCGAGCAGAAGCCAACTAGAGCAAGCTTTGTTTTTTAAGGATCTAGTTTAAACTTATTTCTTATTTATTTGACAGACTATTTTGTACTTGCTCACTTACATATAGTTAATCCACTTCGGTTCAGGAAGGCATAATGTTCGATATTAATAGTGGTTGAATAAACTATTGAAGTTTAGATTTAGATCCAAATGACAGAAAAGTTTTAGCATTATGATGGCAAATAGACTGTATATTCATTTTCAGTTGTAATAAGGCAAGACTGTTTATTTTTATTGTTTATTTTCATTGAACTCAGGATGAAAGTCATCATCCTCACAAGTCAGATTTTTGTATCCACGTTCGTTCCTACAAACCCTTGACATCACATATTCATATTTTGTGGGTCGAACATATCGCTGCCTTAGAAAATTTTACCTACGACGCGAATGGATTCTCTTTTGACAATGAAAATCGTTCACTTCCGACCAGTAAAATATGAATGGGGGATCTCAGGGGTTTGTAGGAACGAACGTGGATACAAAACCCTGACAGTTGGGTGGATGGTTAGTTCATTAAGATCCAATAAAGTGCCACTCTCCCTCTCCTCCCTTCAGTATCAAATGGTCAATGAACTGGCATAAACTAGTTTGAAGTTGGTGGGCCTGTAATTCCTATAAATTCATGTGAGTGTTTAAATAGACACAGATTTCTTACTATTATGTACATGTTTGAGGTTGTGGAATTTTATTGTATTTGAGGAGGTCCTCAAATATTTCTTGACCTCCACAATTCAATTTCAGGTTCTTAGCCTGAAAATATTTAAGACTTCTAAATTTGATTTCGATTTCGATTTATTGAGATCCTGTCACTCTAACCTGTTGATCTTATTGGTTTATCAAAGAAATTGATTAAACTTTTTTGATGAATTTCTCTTATGCAGTTTGGTTTTGGTCATTTCAGTGTAAAATCAGGCAAATTTTTTTGTCATTTAAATTTAAATTTGTGAAAATAAAAACATTAAGATAATATACAGCAGGACACAGTAAGTATTTTTAGAGTCCAAGAATCATTTATGTTTAGTTTGAATTTGTGGTATCTGTCTGATTATCCTCTCTTTACAAAATAAAAGAAAAAACAGTATATTTTTGAGTTGCCATTGCATATTAATTATATTAGAAATATACTCTTTTTTTACTTTTATTGATAAATAGTTGAAATCTTTTAATTTTAGGCAACATTCCACAATTTGAAAATTGAGACACTGTACCAATGTTACTGTGTTCAACTAAAGCATTCATTAGTTATTGCATTGGTTACCATGGCTATGATGATGTTGCTGGGGACTTTAATATACCATATTATTGTGAAAGACAGTGAGGTAAGAATTAGATGTTAATTATAGCACTTATACTTAAATAGCAGTTGTTTAAGGTGTTAATTTGTGATTACCAAGTTTTATGGACGTCATCATGACTTAAGTGACAGGTATGAAAAAACCGTTTCCCAAATGAAAATGGACCTGTTCCATTGATGTTATCCTTTCCTCATACCGGATTTGACATGGGCAGCATGGCAGGTGTCCTGCAGCAAGCAGAGACTGCTTACTCTTCCAGAGCACCTGAGTCTACCCCTGGATTTTTGGTGGGGTCCATGTTGTTCATATATTTTTAGTTTTTAATTTTAATGCATGTATTGTTTTGGTCTTGTCTTTGTTGTTCTCTGGAGTTTGTCAGTTGTTTCGATTTTTCCATCCTTCGAGTGTCCCTATGGTATTTCTTGACTTTATTTTAAATATGTGATTACAAATACCTGTCCTATTTAGAATTTACCTGATTTTGAACACAGTAATATTACTGTTTATTCAAAAAGTAATCGACATATTATATAAATAACACATGATTGACAGGGTGATAGAGCAGATTGTTACCCCTCTGAATACATTGTCAACTTCGGCTTCGCCTCATGTTTTTAGAGGCAAACAATCTGCTGTATCACGGTGATAGTCATGTGTTATTGAATTTATTATACCGAATGTTTTTTTTTTTAACTGCATGTTGAAATTTGTTGGTTCATGTGCTCTATCTAAACTAGTAATTTGATGATTGCACATGTCAAAATGCATCCACTCTAAAATAGATACAGATATTTTAATTGTTTTTTTTTATTGATGTATTTTATAATGTGTCTGAAGTCTAGTATATGGAGAAAATCACAAATTTTTACACAACCCTAAAAAATACAGTAACATTAAAAAAGTGCTACATGCTGAGGCATGTGTTAGATTAGAATGTTACCAGCAAATTGACCAATAAAAATCTTGCATTTTTACACAGGGGCTCATTACAATTGACACAGTATGTCGTCTATGACTGATCCGGCTCGATCTATAATATAGATCGGGGCTGGATCATTTAGAGATGACATACTGTGTCAATTGTAACGAGCCACTGTGATTTTTACATAAAGTATAATAAGTATAATTATAACTCTTTCAGTTATGGCATTTCCAGGATATATTATGGAATGTTACTAACAAAAATCAAAATGCATGTTTTAATTACTGTGATTATTTATCCTGTTGTATTATTTAAGGAATTGAATTAAAGTATAAAATTAATTTAGCAGTACAATTCATTATAAGAGCAACATTTAACATATAAACCCATCCTCCCAAGTCAGGGTTTTGTATCTATATCTACATGGATACAAAACCCTGACTTGGGAGGATGTATAAACCAAATACTTAAATGGTTGTGTGATTATGGGATTTGAAAATTTATCAGAAAATATCCAAAGTTTGATGATTTTAGAAGTGAAAATATCTTTTTGCTTTAATTTTGTAAAATGATTCCCAGCTTCATTTTTGTCAGAAACTGATACTGAAGTTTATTTTTTCTTGATCTAAATTTCAAAGAAAACTAGAACTGTGGGTGACCTCATTGAGTAATATCCTCTGCTTGCAATACTATGAATGTTCAAACTTTGGAATCCTGGTATGTCAGCAAGTTACCTATGTATTGTTTAAAACCAATACTGTTTTATTTGTTACACATGAGAATTACAACATTCTAATGGCTTTTTTACAAGAGGTTACTGAGGTCACATCAAATGCTTTGTAAAGGTTCACTCTGATCCATGCTTGAGAGTATAAGTTGAATTATCTCCCCTTCCAATTTTGGACAGCAACCATCCATATTCCTTCATGTACATCTGCAGGTATGGTACTACAACTGTGTAAGTGTAATAAAAATCCAATGAGCCGTTTAGGAGTTGTACTCACAAGCTTTAAACATATAAACCCTTAAGTTGGATTATCTCCTTTTGCAAGCATCCAGCGATAATTATCTTGCTTCATGCACATCTACATACGATGCCCAACCTACATATAGAGTTTCATCAAAATCCATCCACCAGTTTAGGAGGAGTTGCAATTACAAGGTACATGGACGGATGGATAGATGGATGGACAGACAGACAAATGGATGGACAAGGCGATTCTTATATACCCCCCAAACTTTGATTGCAGGGGGGTATAATTACAAGTACATCTTTTGTTTTCCATTGATACCTAAAGGTTCTTAAAAAAAATAAGTATGTAAACAAATATGAATGAATAATAAAAAAAATTTGTTAAAACAAATGATATATGATATGGGAGTTACAATATGAAATCTAAATGTGTGAAACAATAAATCAGTAATATCTAAATACAAAAATCTGTAATAATTTATCATTGTTATTGACAATGTACATATAGTAAAAAGTAAACATTCGTAAATAATGGTTTGTTGATGACCACACATGATACAAAGACATATAAACCTCACTTGATATCCTCAGATATTTGTTTTTCATGCTAATAAATTCTTTAATGTTTTCTTTTCATCTTCCAATTTAAATACCGACCTGTGTCTTCTTTTGTTACAATTGGCTAGTTATACACCCTGGCAATCAAAGTTTGGGGGGGGGGGGGGGGGGGGGGGGGTATAAGAATCACCTTGACTGTCCATTTGTCTGTCGTGCTGTCTGTCCATCCGTCTGTCCATCTGTCCATGTACCTTGTAAGTGCAACTCCTCATAAACCGGTCAATGGATTTTGATGAAACTTCATATGAAGGTTGGGAATCATAATTATTTAGATGTGCATGAAGCAAGATAATTCAACAATGAATGAGGTCTTATTTCTGTGCCTCAATACGCCTAATATGGCATAAAGTATTTAACAATATAGCTAAATTTCCACAACCCCCACAAATATTGAATTATGCCTAACTTTATTATACATTCCTGCAGAAGTAGTATGAAAACTAAAAATTCTAGACTGTATCCTCATTGTAACATTTGTATTGTGATTCATTCTCAAAAAGGGAGTTAACTCTTTTAAAATTTACATAAAATTCTGCAGAAGAATTGTTTTATATAAGATCTACTTTGACCTGCTTTGTGTCTTGTTTTCCAATTAAGATTGATATAAACAACAATGATAACACTATTACACATGAAAGAACAATTTATAATTTCTTATACTAGTAATTCTTATTCTAAAGAAAAATGATTGATTTATATGGTAAAAATGCTGTATTCACAAATTCTTTTTTTTTCTTTTCCAGAATCTGACAAAAGGAGTGTTTTTAACAATATTAATTACTTTATCTAGTGGATTTTTTCTTTTCTCCATAATTCTAGTCTTCATAATCAAAGGAAAATATTACTCAAAGTTTCCAACTATTATTTCACTAACAATATGGATATTACTTCTCGCCATTGCCAGCATTTACTACAATATTGTACAGACAAAGAAAGTAACAGACAATATTGCTGTTATGTTTTATATTATTATTGTGTGTTATATTATGTTGCCGTTGTCCAAACGACTGTCGCTGTTTCTGGGTATTGTTACTGTACTGATAGAGATGATAGCATCAGCAGTTTTACATTCTACAGGATCACAGTTTCTTATTGAAGACGTACGTATCGATAGAAATTTTATTTTACCCTTTGGTTTTTTTTTAATATCTAATGTTAAATGTGTTTGCTGGGTAAATGGATGAAAATAATTGCTGGAGTTTATTTTATGACTAATTGATATACTCCTGCATGTGTAAAAAATAATTCACTTATTGTAAATGGCAGCGATAGTCCTGTTCAGTTGCTTTTTTTACTACTTTGTGTATATGGTATCACTGTTTACCACAAAGTACTGTTACATGTTTTTAGCGTAATAGCTTTTTTTGTTGATATTCTTATTTTTCTTAAAAAAAAAGAGTTATTTCCCATTTTGGACTTAGATAAAGGATATTTTGTCCATGAATGAGTATTCTTTAAATAAAAATCAGCTGTATTGACAAAAATAAAAATTTTTCTTTGATTGCATGCAGTAGTACAGAGAACAATATATCAGGATGAATATCAGAAAATAAAAATACCTTTGCAATTAATTATTCATAAACATGCTAATTTTTCAATGTAAAATATCGTTTAAATATTTCATACCCTCTTTTTGGAATATTTGCATATGAAAAGTACATAGTAACAAATAAAGTAAAATTTTATATAGATTTGAGTCATTTGACGTTTTATGAGATAATTCTTATATCCTTGACCCTTATCACTGTGTAAATTATCCTAACAACAACAGGACCATTTGAAAAATTACATAACCAAGGGCATAACATAAAAAATGAAAACAACAGATCAATAATATTTATTGCATATAATTCATTTCAGTGATTTGGCTGTTGAACTGAAACATGCGGAAAATAAGTCTAGAAAAATCAATGTTAAAATGAACCTATTAATTCATGTGATTAATCACTTAAGATACTAACATATTTTTGCTGATTGCTAATTGATGTTTGCTTAAAACTCAAAGTTAAGATAAAACTGGGTCCTCGATTTAACATAGATGTTGTGTTCTGAAGTAAAAAATAAACTATTTCTTAAGTGCCATGAATAGTTTGCCTTGCTGTTTAATTAAAAAATATAAAGCGTAGTTTTTTTTATTGTATATTCTGTCAACTGTGTAATAGAAAAACTGTAGAGAAAATCAAATATGATTCTTGATTTCTATTGAGAATCAGAATAGCTCTTTGGCAAAGATCTGAGACCTATGGAGAGTCGCATCTGCCATACAATGTATTTGTGTTAGTTAAAACCATTTAAATTAGGATAGAATTGAAGATTTGATTTATCACAACTAACTTAAATTTATTAGGACCCTGCCTAAGACATAAACATTTGTCATCCAGTCATATAAGCCAAACTTATTTAAATTAATATTTATCACTTTTATTTTCATTAGGTCTCATTAACATATTCTTTACCTTTCTATCTCTTTTATAAAAATAATTGTTCTATAATACACAAATTTTAATTATAAAAAAATTTTATGCCTCTGTATCAAAATTTAGAAGATTTTAAAGATCATTTTAGTATAAATGTTGGCCTGCAATCTAGGGGCACAAATCAAGTTTAAAAAAAAATTAAGAAGATTGTGGCTTTCATTAAAGAGTTACATTTATGGACATGAAACAGATATAAGTGACTTAGGTGAAGAAAATATAAAAATATCCTATATGCCTTATAAATATTATGGCAACCAGATTTATATTAAAGACATTTAACTCTTCCTGTCTAGAAAAGCCTTAAAATATAACCCTGGTACTACCCAATATTAAACATTTTTATATCTTAAATTTTATGTACCTACATATTCTCCAAACCAGGGTTTTCTGAAAGACCTGTCTATTTTTTTTTAAATTTCCAGTTCAAAAAGCCATTTGACAGCATTTATTTATGTAATTATATATTCAAGCTGGGTAATGAATCCATAAAATATTCTCTTCAAACTTGTTACTTAATGAGTAAACACCTTTGGGCTCTGTAAGTAAGTATATTGCGTGACCCACTTTCGAATATTTCAAAAGAGCTACATTTTTTGGAGACTTCTGTTTAATATGTCTAGATAGTTCAGGATCAATGCTAAACCACTTATCTTTACTGTGGCCATCATTATTTCTTTCAAAACTTAAATAAGTAAGTATGTATATTGCGTGACCCACTTTTAAATTTTAAAGAACTACATTTTTGTTAAGCAAAAATAATTCTTTGAGACTTCTGTTCAAAATGTCCAGATAGTTCAGGATCAAATTACTAAACCAGTTTTCTATCATCTCTACTGTGACCATCATTATTTCTTTCAAAACTTAAATAAGTATGTATATTGCGTGACCCACTTTTAAATTTTAAAGAACTACATTTTTGTTAAGCAAAAATAATTCTTTGAGACTTCTGTTCAAAATGTCCAGGTAGTTCAGGATCAAATTACTAAACCAGTTTTCTATCATCTCTACTGTGGCCATCATTATTTCATTCAAAACTTAAATAAGTAAGTAAGTATATTGCGTGACCCACTTTTAAATTTTAAAGAACTACATTTTTGTTAAGCAAAAATAATTCTTTGAGACTTCTGTTCAAAATGTCCAGATAGTTCAGGGTCAAATTGCTAAACCAGTTTTCTATCATCTTTACTGTGGCCATCATTATTTTTATTCAAAACTTAAATATTCAGAAAGTATTAAAGAAAACACCTTACATACAGTTAGTCATAGTCAATGCTTTGGCTGTCTTGGTTTTGTCTTAAGAATTGTAAGTCTTTTCTCCATTGTTGAAAACCAATTTTAGTGACTTCAAAGATGATGTTAAATTCTTATATAGTTTTATTTTGTATTAACCCACACTCAAAAATACTGTGTGTATATAGTGTGTGAGTTCTTATCTCCAACTGTCAGTTTTCCTGAGAGATTTTCTTTTTAATGTGGTTTCCTCCTATATATGTGGAATTAACAGAGTGGCCAAAAGTGGAATTGAAGTCAACAAACCATATTCAATCAGAAAGAAAATCATATTTTACAAAAGTTGTTTTAGCGATCTCTCATTGAGTTAGATATTAAAACTTATTCAAACATATTATAACACAATATAATACAGAAAATAGAATTACGTGTATTGATTAATTACTCAACTAACATTATGTCCTTGGATGGTTTTTTCTTTGGATTTTTATGAAATACTTTCTGATTACATAAACTACATCATTTCGTGTTTGTTTTGCTTGTGTAAGTTTTCATATTATTAGACATTTATGTATGTTTCATTTCTGTGCAGAGAATTTGATAGAATTGGAAAATTTAATTTATAGTTAACAATAAATTGGTTGGATGTTTTTCATGTCCATGAAGAAGTAATCAGTTGTGTTACAAATTACTGTAAAAATCAAATTTAAATGATAAGACTTTTTTTAGAGGATTTCAGGATAGGGGAGTTCCCAGGTTTATTTTTGTCAGGCCCTCCCTATTTACTTGGAAAGGAGGAGAGAAATTTGTTCTGTTGTTTTCATCTGACTGGTAATACTCTTTTTAATATCTGTAAGATTTTTGTTCGATGTTGAACAGAATGTGACTTGATAGAATCCAACTTATAACATCTTTAGTTTTAAAAACACAATTTTTTCCAACAACAAAATCTGCTTGCTAGTTTTGATATGTATAGTGCTGAGGGCAGGCACTACAGTAATGCATGAAAACCCTGTTTGCTGTCAATTTGACACCTCATTTACTGTGTTTCATGAACAGCTGTGAACTTGGTGTCAGTGCTAAAGCATTACTTTATAATGCCAGATAAAATTAATGCATGAATTCTCACCCTTGCCTACAGTTATATTAAATTCCCACCTATTTATTGTATTTAAATAGTGTTTATGTCATCAATTTTGACATTTACCAAAGCAAAATCTTGGCTATTTCAACATATGGGGAAAGTTTTTGAACACCTTTTAATGAAACATACAAGTGGATAGTGAATACTTTTTGTGTCAAAAGTATTGATCCGATTCAATGCTACATGTAGTAGCTACCAGTATCAAAATATTTTACACTTCATCCTTTCAAAAACCTACTGGTCATGAGCTTTATTTATTTAATTGCTTGCTAATTTGACTTTAGGATAAATATGACTATAATATAGCTTGATTATTGTCATATGATAGCATTGAATTAATTAACTTATGTTTAACCAACAAAAAAGTCATAAAAACCAATCACTCCAAAATGTCACCATCAAATAGTTTATTGTTTAACAGAAATATTTGACAAAGTATGTAATAAATCTGCTCAGACACTGGAGAGGTCTCTATTAAAGTACATTATTTAATGACAACAAACATTTATTATAAAATTTCAAACATTTTTAAAATAATGAACTATAATTTTGGATAAATAAATAAAAACCAGTAAAAAGTGTAATAAATTTCATATATTTTTCTTTGCATTTATTGAAAGTCGTAAAAAAGTACATGTATTCATGATTATTAAGAATAATATCTTGATGAAGTATAAGTGTGAATGTAGGTGTATTTTATCCACTTGCAAAATGAAAAGCAAAATGACAATTAAATCAATGTAAATGTAGTTATTGAGAAATGTAAAATGAGATGTTGATTAATTTTCTCACCTTAGTATATAGTCAACTGAATTACTAACTTTGATTAGGATTTTAATATACAGTCTGTACCGAAAGATATTGAACGAACTAAATATGAGAAGTACGGTTACAATTGACAATTTCCTTTGAAGCAGCAGCTGGACAAAGAGAATCTGACACCACCATATCTGCTAATACCAGTATATTTCATCGAATTACTCATACTAAGTTTAACCACTAATTGAAATAAAATATCTAAATAGGTGTACTAGAAATCTGATAATGAGGATGGTGTGAGTTTAATGAGAAATATTAACCTGTGTAATATTAGACAGATATACAAAGAGTTTGAAAAACTCAGTACAGTCACTCAGAATGCTTGTTACCATTGCTTTATTGAAACCTAAAAAATTTAATCCTATATAGCATGGTCAAACTGACCCTTTTCAGAATGTATATTTTCAGCCAATCAAGATGGCTACTAGAAGATTTAATATTTTTATTTTAATTATTAGCTTTTGAATTGCCAGTAATTTAGGTGACCTTTGATCCATGTAGTATAAAGTAATTAACTGAAATATTATTCTTTTTATTGGAATTTAGTTTTAAATTAATCATTACTGTAATTCATTTCCAGCTTATGTCGAACTTTGTAATACTCTTATGTGCTAATATTGTTGGAATGTACCACAAGTACCTAACGGATCTTACACACCGACGAACATTCCTAGAGGCCAGAAACTCAATACAATCCATGAAGAAGCTGGAGAAGGAAAAGAAACAACAGGTATTTTTTAAATAAAAGGATACTTGGTAATTGTTAGTGATTAAACAATGATACACAAGATGTGTATTTTGACAAATTATGTATTTTCCCTGATTTCAAGACCAAAAATATAAAAATTGAAATATTTGAAATGTAAAAGAGCAGAATTAAGTGCCAAAGTGACCAAAATGTAAACAATAAAAAGACTTGAATGTCAAAGTGACCAATATGTAACAGACAAGACCTAAATGACAAAATGATCACATGATGTTAAAAACAGCAGAATGTAATAGAGCAGACATAGATGCCAAAGTGACCACAGTTAAGACCTATGAACCGAAAGGGGAATCATGCAATGACGAGCAGACTTAAATGCTAAAGTGACTTGGTACAGTCACTAAGAAATGGTGGGGTTAAACTGGTTTTATGGGTACAAAAACCTAATTTTCAAGTAGTCATTCAGTGTCTCTGAACATGAACCAGTATGGCTGCCATCTTTTTGGCCAGAACCACTGAGCCAGCTGGAAGCAAATTTCTCTGAGTGGCTGTCTTTCAGAATTCTGTCCATAGAGCAAACCCATCAAAATTTGCCAAAGTCAAAATTTTAAATGAATTGTATCCATGGGAGCCTCTAGTTTTGTTTATACTATTCTGTTTGTTAAATACTAAACATCAGTTAAGAACTTTTAATTTTGACATTCATCTGGCTAAAGATATAATTTAATGATATCTTCTTGCATTGTACTCTGAAATATATTTCCTTTGTTTTTACTTCATTTAATAAGCAAGTTATTATTTAATCAATTTATTTGCTAGGTGATGTGACATTTGTCTTATTTTCAGTCCAATCTCCTTTTTGCACTAGCATCTTTATTCTTTATCTTCCAATTATTTTCTGAGCATTAAAGCAAAATCATTCAAGTTTTCTGATCCTTGTTCATGTCTGCATTTCAGAAAAAGCTAGAAACTAGTAAAAAAGCTAAATAGAAATTAAGCCGACAATTCTGCCTTTCTCAGTTTATAGACAGGTTTGAATTGGAATCTTTTCTCACAGTGTTATTGAACTGGGTTTTTAAAATGCTGGGTAAGGTGACACATAACCAATCATAGTATATACAGGTATAAAAATATTATTTATATTCAATTGATAAATGAGTTGTAATAATTTAATACTAATTCCTCTCCAATTGGGGGGGGGGGGTAAAAAAACTGTCTCTGCAATGCTTTTTTTATCACTTACAAAGGAATCTTTTAACTATGGGTGTTACTTCCCCTTGAAAACAGAACGGCTGTTTTCATCCTCATCTGATGGATCACATGTAGCATCAATTTTTTTAAATTAACCATATAAATGGTGTCAATAGGGTATTGCAAATTTCTTCCCTCATATTTCCATCCTTGGCTTCAGTGTGCTGATCACCATTGTAGGTATTTTGTTCCAGCTTGGCAATTTGTAAACAGGTTGTAGTATCGCTGTCTCTTAAATTAATTATAAAATACTTTATTTATGTTAATTGTTTTATTGTTTGTTTAATGTCATTTAGTTCTACACAGAAAATAACATCAAAAATGAATTAACGCAATGGAATTATAAACAGGCATTTAACTTAAGCAAACATTTGCTTGAAGAAATTTGACAGAGAAAAAACATGACATTGAAAAATAGGATCTAGTTGAACGGGAGACATGTTAATTTAATGACAGCCCTTTGGAGATAACTTACAAATTCATTATATTAAACACTAGCTAAAAACAAAAATAAGATATATACAAACAAGAAAGATTGAAAATCATAGCTGAATATTGCAGGATCTTTTGGAAATGTCAAATTATATCCTGTGACAACATGCAATTATGCTATAATCTGTCTAAATTTTAAGGCTAATTACACTTAGGTTAAAATTTATGTTTGTCCTGACATTTATGCATAATTACACAACAAAAATATTAAAGCATGCATGTATATACATGTAGATATGTTAAATTTCCCAAGTGACAGTATAAAACATTGTTTTTAAATCTATAAAGAAAATTTAATAAGGATTTACAGAAAAAATCATTAAAAAGTGTATGATTAACAAAAAATCTTCAAAATAAAGGCCTGTTTGTTATTTGTAAACTGAGATGAGCAGGAACCTGCTGTTAAAGTCTCAAAGTCAAGTCATAATGGAGATTATCACAGAGCCATAACAGTGTTCTTTCTGGAAAGTCTTTCAGACTCAGGTTCTTCATCTGAACCATGTAGAAGCTGTTTTTAATTTGTGAATTTTGGAAACTGTCTGTTCTGTTCTTTATATTAATCATGTAGAGACTATTTCTTTCCTTGCAAGTCTTTGAGACCACTGGTCTATAGTGGAATGTTTTTCCTTTGAGAGTCAAGAGTTTTTCATTTTTACTCATAGAAACTTCTTCCATTGAGAGTCTTTGAAATAACTGCTGTTCTGTGTCTAAATCATATTGACACTGATTTTTATTTGAAAGTCTTTGAAACAAAATGGTCTCCAGTGGAATAATGTAGAGACTTTTTCTTACTTTGAGACACTTTCAGACCACTTTAATCTTATGTGAGTCATAGAGGGATCTAAATAGATCGAGAGTCTTTGAGACCTCACCTCATCTCATCTGAGTATTGTAGAGGAGTATTGTAGAGTCTCATTCTTCTTTGTGAATTGCTGTTTACCATGCAATGGAAGGCATATTCTTCTTGCCATCTAAATCTCAAAATTAAGTCATAATTGAATTGTTTTTCATTTGTTTGTCACAACACTGAGACAAAAAAATTGTTCTGCCTTTAAAAGATTTAAGACCGCGACTGTTCTTTATCTGATTCATGCAGACTTTCTTTCCTTGAAAGTCTGTGTTTCTTTTCCTGAAGCATGTTGATATATGCTCTTCCTTTGTTGGGCTCTTTTATCTGAATCATGTAGAAAGTCTTCTAGGCCAATCGTTCTTCATGTATCACATTGATAGCAACTTGTTCTTCATTGAGAGTCTTAGAAAAATACTTCTTTATTTCAGTCATACAGAGACTTGTTTTTCCATTTAGAGGCTATGAGAATGAGTTCTTCGCCTGTGTTTATAAGAGACTCACTTCTTCTTGAAACCTGAAAAATGCTGTTCACATTGCATTAGGAGAATTATTATTTCAATGAAAGTTATTTCAGATTTCTGCATGTAGTATTGTCTTTTATTTTCATTTCAGATTGATTTGATTTTAATATAATTTCACTTGCTCTGTATGTGACTTACACCTAACCCCTCATAGCCCCTACCTGTGCTGGCAAGAAATGTGGTGATTGTACACTAGTTATATGTGATATAGTAATTGATTAAAAGCCTATGGTGGTAACAAATACAGTGTATGTTTGAAATATTAATGTATTCAAAATAACCTTGGGAATGCAATATTTGTTTAAAAAATTGAGTGATAAATAAAATGGCATCATAGTTCCTGAAGCTTTTTAGAAAATGATAAAAATCACAATGAATAAACTATGCTTGCCTCCACAAATGGAATTATAAATTGCATAGGTTTCTATGTATTAAATCACAGAATGACTTCATACATCATCCGCTGGGATTCCGGCCACAATATGCCATCAATTTATATGAAAGTAATTTCTCTGGAAATTAGCGCTTCAGGACAAAGAAAGAAACAAGTGATCCATTTCATTCCACGATGTAATTTACCACTGTCAATTGGAAATTTTGTCAATATTACCTGTCTGTCCCATGAATAGCATAATACCATGTTTTGTGAATTCAGGATCCTACATATATACTGATGAAAGTACAGCCATCACTGCTGAGTAAAATCTAAATGTGTCAATCTACAATGAGCCTTTTATTATATGCTATTGTCCATCATGTCAAAAAATCAATCTGCCATATTTGTATGGTGATTAATTTCTCCTTAGCAGTTAAATAGTATTATTAACAATATTTGTACAATAAATATTTTATATTGGTGATTAATATCATTCCTTGTGTGTATATTTATTTTGTTATCAAATTCATTCATCGAATATATGGAGTAAACATATTTGTTTTGGAAGTAGCTTAAAGCCCCGGAAGTAATTAAGCAATTATATTTAAGCTCTTTGAAAATAAATAAATTTCTACCAGTTAATATTAAAATGATATTTAAAAAATTTCATATATAAGGTAATCAACATTTTAGGGGTCTTTTGGCTGAAATTCGGAAAATGAAATTAATCTTATCTTTTATCAGGCCAAAACTGATTTCCTCAGATTTTAAGGTCTAAGTATGCTAAAATTAGACTCATAAGATAGATATATAACCTTATAAGACACTTTTCCCTTATTTTTATTTTTAGTACCTGTACAAAAAGTAAAAGATGAATGAAACCTTTTTTTCAATAAAAAAATATATATTTATAATAATTTTATGAATAATTTTATGTACAACAGTTTATCCTTTCTATACTGTTGATTTAAACACATTTTCCAGAAATTATTTAAAGATTGACTGTAATTTTTTTTTTCAGTCTATAGAGAAATAATCTCAATCACGTGGTGCACCCGTGTAGCGGGTTATTTGAAAGTGTGCACCATGTGCATTGAGGTTATTTCGAATAGACTGAAAACAAAATTACTGTCAATCCTTATAATTTAATTCCAATGGTTGTTTTAACATCTAAAACGTCGGGATTCCCTTTAATGATGTCATAGTAGAAGAGAAAATTTAGTCTATGATATGATAGATGAAAAAAATTTGACCAATCAAATGACGCATTACATCCAATATTAAATTATTAATGTATAAACACTATGGTAAAATGTGATATTAACAAAGTATAAGAAGTGCATACAATTTACAAAAAATTTTTTGTTATTTTAAATTTTACACTTTTGTATATATATATGTAAGATGGATTCAAGTCTCCATTTTGTTAATGTTTATTTTTAGACTTCAAACATCAAATTACACGATACTCCAAGTGCTGTCACATTTAATGCACCCATTTAAACCAAGTTATGTTGTAGTGTTATAGTTTATTTTCACTGTTGGTTCTCCTTACAGTCCTCTAATGCAAAGTAAAATTTTATTGACAGTTCCAAACGATGAATACGGAAAATCTACTTTGATATAAAATCAAGTAAATGTTTTTCTTAAAAAATACATTCTCACCCAATAATATCATTCTTTTTTTCTATTTCACATTTTGACAAATTTTTGACAGATTTGACAAGTTTGAAAATATTTTTTTAAATATTTACTATCCCCATGATATCTCTCATGCATTTTATAAAACAACAGTAAGATAAAAGAAAACAAATTAATTCTGTCCCTACAGTATAAATTGTTTTGTTTTTATCAGTCTTGGTGTTTATATATATGTGATAATTTCAGAATGGTTATTTATTTGAGACATTTAAAACTTACAAAGATTCTAATGAGATTTCCCAAAACTATGAAAATTATAGGCAAAGGTATGGTTCAACCCTAAAGTTTGAGATTTCACATGGGTGTTAAGCAACTTAGTTCTGTTGTATTTATTTTAGAAATGATGGAAGTTTCAAACTTTTTTTCAAAGTCTTTTTGATTTTGTAGTTAAAATAATTTGAATTGTATCAAAACAGCGTACAAAAAATCGTTTATGATAGATAAGGACATGTATAAAATGTGTTGACTGATTATGTGGCCTTTGGTTAAATTGGTTTGCCAAAATTAGTTAAAAGTTGTCATGTTGTGTTCATTGAACTTTTGATTCATCAGATTGAGGTATTTTGTAATTAAACTTACTGGCAGACTTTTTTGTAATCATCTTTAAAAAATGTAGATTAATTATTAAATTTTTTTTAGATTTTTAAAATTTTTTTATACATGACACAATTTAGACAGCTATCTGCTTTCGACAAATTACCAATACTCTCGATATTTAGATTCTATTTCTGTTGTGAGTCAGTTGTGATATCTCTACAATTGAGATCATTAAATTTTTAACCTTAGTTTTTGAGAGTATGATCGGTAATTGATAATCTTTGATTATAACTTACCAGATTCCAAACGAAATCAGATCTATCAGACACACTTTTTGAAGATTTATTTCTGATCATTGATGCTCAAAGCCAAACATTTAAGGTTTATTAAACCCTTTATAATAGATTTCCTGTAAGATACCATTGGTTATCTTTGGGTTACTCTAGCTGCCCTTTCGATATCCTGTCATCTATCAGGATATTATAGCGTGGTGTAAAACCTAAACAGACAACATGAAACCAAACATTGGAAATCTCTAACTCCTTGAAGAGTATTTTACTCAAAATAAGACAAAAAACAAAGCCAAAACCAGCCTTAGATGTCTCACACTTTAGTGAGCTTCCTGTAGATTTAAATAAATTGACATATTTTAATCAATTGATTATTGTACAAAGTATCACTGTAAAACTGCTGAAATTCATAGTACTGGGGTTAATAGAAGATTAAGATATGAAGAAACTACATGTCTCATTTCTCAGACACATGATTGATTAAGTTTTACTCAGTTTAATGGTTTATTATATACCTCAAATCTGTATGGAATGACAACTGATGGTTCCATTGTTATATTTTATAATTTATTCGTTTTCTTTCGCATTTTCCCTATGTTTGATTGACATTATGAGATTAATTTTATACAAATTCCTGTAGACGATGTTATTCTGATCAATAGGACATCTATACTTAGTTTCTGTAAATTAATTACTAAGAAATATCAACTAAGTTTGTTTGTTTCTTTCTTTCTTTTTAAATTTTACTTAAAAATGCATTTCTCTGAGTAAACAAATTTTACTTTCTTATACCATACAAGAAGGGGAGATAACCTATTTTACAACTATATGTGTGTTATATTTTCAGGAAGAGTTATTAAACAGCTGTATTCCAGGAGATATTGTAGAAGAAATCAAAGATGATTTTACACAGAAATTGGTTTCACCAACAAATTCTTTTTATGATTTATATGTTCAGCAACATTCAGATGTTAGGTAAAAATAGAAATTTGATTTTGATATAATACAAGAGAAAGGATATGGTGAATTCTTTACACAAAATACTTATTACATCAATTTTATTACTGTTCTTCCACTTAAAGTCACCAAAGTTTGCTTTCCTAAGGAGGAGGTGAAGAAATGAGGAAGGATAAGAATTCTGTAGGCTTTGATGTCAATGGGTCAAAGTTCAGGGGAACCATCACTAAAAATAGAAATTTTCATATTAATACTTGAGTTCCTCTTACACAGTTGGATAGATTTCTTTATAAGTGGTTGGATACAGAGTAAGAAAAACTTTATTAAGGTCACTGTTACTGAAAAAAGATATTTTGGTTCTGGATCATTTGCCCTTTGGAAATAAAATTTAAGCAGATGAAATCTATGGAAGAATTGTATAGATTTTGAGATTAATATGTCAAAGTTAAAGGTCACATCCAGTTAAACAGAATTTAGTAAGATGACCATTTGAATTTGATATCTCATTTATTTGCAGGTCAAGCAATCAAGGTTAATTAAGGTCCTTACCCGATTCTAAAGTGAAGACTGGAAAATCTTCAATGAGCTTTTCAAAATCCATGTCTTTCGCGAGTGGAGCGCAGCAAAATGAGGGAAAAGGCACTGAATTTTAAAAACAAGTTGACGATTTTCCTGTTCTTCACTTTTGAATGAGTATAAGTACCTATTTTTTCCGTAAATACTTGATTTTTAAGTTTCCTGTACCTAGGTAATTTCAATGAGCACAGTCGACAAAGTTAAATAACGTTACGCCTGATTGGTCGAAAGGTATTTGCATTTGTGAATGGCACGATTTGATTGATCTAAAAGCGGTGATGAGGTCACGTGAACCAATCTTAATGGGTCATCTCACACTGAAAATGGCCATTTACGGAAGAATATCATTTCCTTTTTTCCCTGTGAAACCTGTCATATTGACAGCAAAAGACGGGGAACTTGAGAGAAATGCTCTGTTATTATTATTATTCATTATTTAAAATAATATGAATTTTACATTACATTACAGTATTTTGTATGCAGATATTGTCAATTTTACCCCACTTGCAGCAGAATGCACAGCTTCAGAACTAGTCAAGATGTTAAATGAACTGTTTGGACGATTTGATCAACTAGCAAAGGTATGCTGGTAAATTAGAACCCTAAAATGAAATAAAAAGATTTCTTACAAGTACTTAGATTGCAACCTATGTATCAAGATGTATACTGTTAGCCTTTGGTGTATTTTTTTTATACCCCCTGAGTAAGTTTGGGGGGTATATAGGAATCACCTTGTCCATCTGTCTGTCTGTCCGTCTGTCCATATATCTTGTAAGTGCAACTCCTCCTAGACCGCTCAATGGTTAGGGCAACAAATATGAAATTCTGAAAAAATAGCTTTCTACAAATGACTTGAAGACTTTAAATTTATACTGACCTCTCACAAATACTGCTGATTTCTGTTGAAAACTCTGTGACAAGACAGAATCAAACCCTTTACGGAGGTGTTATTTCTTACTTTTTGTTTAATAGAGCGACAGTATCTGACTAGCAGCTAATGTTTTACAATTAAAACGAGTGCATTCTAACCATGCTTTCTAAATTATGTACTGTCCAAACAATTTTTGCAGTTCTATCAAGTGGTCACCTTGTTGGTAATCATACTATATTGGTTTTTATAGTATGTTTATACACCAGAGTGTCAGGATAGATGATGGGGGAGGTTTGGGTACCCATAAATTTAAACCTGCTTAACTGCACCACTGTTCAGTGTCTGTACCAAGTCAGACTATCCTGACTCTCTGTTGTGTTTATGTTTGTGTTTTGTGCTCTTTTATGTTGTCCAGAGTGCTGTCTATTGAGTGACATTGATTGATTGGTATGTCATTGTGGACCTTTTCTGTTATCTATTTGTTCTTTATTTATCAATAGAAAATAAAAAAATTCATTATCATCAAAACAACAAATCTTCACCAAACCACAAAAATTGATATTCATAAAATAAAAGAAGCCTCAATATATACAGTAGCCTAATTTCTTGTAATATTTTATTCTTCATCAAAACCTGATTCATATTGGCTGTCTCTGTTGTATAATTGTTTTACTGCTTGAAATTGTTATCTATGCCAAATGTATTGAGAAAAATTTTACCCTTTCTTTTAGAAAAACCAATGTATGAGGATCAAGATTTTAGGTGATTGTTACTATTGTGTGTCTGGATTGCCTACTCCTAATCCAAATCATGCTGACAATTGTGTCAATATGGGTTTCAAAATGATTGAAGCAATACGGTAAGTGTTCTTGTTTGCTTTTAGAAATTTGAGAAATCAATGAATTCTTGAAATTTTTCTCTGCAACTGTGAGCTTGAATTTTTTATTTATTTACGTTTTTTTTTAATAAGAATGCCATAATTATTTCAATAATTTTTACTACAATTTGGTCCTCTTCTCCACTGCCATCCCATAAATATCATATGGTTCCTTAGTCATTTTGGCAAGTATGTGTGAGTCAGAAGAAATTTGAAAAAAAACGATCATTCTTTACTTGACAATAGATAAAGGCAGGTAGGCTGAGGTTGATAAAAAGGCAGTTCACTCAAAATATTTATGCAAGGTGGGTAGATAGGCAGGTTGATAGGAGGACGGTTGGCTCAAAACAGTGATGCAGGAAAATTTAGTTTGCTGTCTATTTGACAACTCATTTATTGTTTTTCTGTTAATATATGTTACTATAAATGTATGTTTGCACTGGGGTTTCAACTGACTGACAATTGTATTATATATATTTGAATTATAACATCATGACCGTATTTCTCCCATAAATTGATAATTATTTAACTTTATATCTACAATGAATAAATAATATACATGTAATTTAGAATGCCATATCATGATCACACTTTGTATGGGTAATTTGTTTTTTGCATAAAGCTGTTATTGAAATAAAACTACCGGTAGGTGATCTGGGTGAGTCAAGCAACTAAATTATTAATTTCTAACCATTTATAAAATGTCAAAAACTATCGAGTTTATTGTAAAACAAGCATATTTAGCAAAGGTTGCTTTGTATATTAATATATTAACATTGGTATTTTTTTTATTTTTTCTCTTAAAAGATTAAATAAGGACTGAAATAATAAAAAAAAGACCAAACAATTGTGTTTTCAGTAAGAACTTGTGTAAAATTCATTTTTTTATCTCAAAAGACTGAAATAAACACATGATTTTTACTAAATAGAAGAGAGGAAAAATTGATTTTAAAAATGTTTGCACGTATTACCTCATTTTATTGCAGAATTAATGTTTCATTCATGTTGGCAATAACTGAAGATTTTGAATAAATTACAAACATTTGCAGTGATAGGAAACATCTTTCCTATTATGTAGGCTACTTTGTCAGTCTAGCGGTGTCAATGCACTGTAATAAAGACTGAAGCAAGAATAAATTTCTTATAAAAAGCAACTACTATATCTGAATCTGTATGTTTTTTAGCAGGTAATAAAATTTTATTTCTTTGTGAAATAATTAATTTTCTATAGGTTACAGGTTCAGCAAGACAAGTTTGAAATTCATTGTTTTAAACCTTATATATTAATGAAACAAATATTTTGGGGGTCTCTTATGAGATTATAGGTAAAGTTACCATTTATCTGCATCTGTAAACTGACCCTTGACCTAAATAGTCTAGATAGTTTGCTGTAACTACTAAGGTGCATTTGAATCCAATCTAATTTCCAAGGATTGTCAATATACTTACCAAAGCCCTGGTTCACTTCTTGTACTCTAGCTTCCTCTACCAATAAAAAATTGATGCCTGGTGATATAGCCATTTGTGCTGAAAGTCAAACCTCAGTAAACCAAGCCAAACCAAAAAATATTTTTCCCTTTTTTTTCTTCAAGAGATTCAATGATCAATATTGTTGTGATTATCTCCCTTTACAATATAAAGTGGGAAGGGAGGTAATATTTATGTCAAATTCATAAGCAGTCTTAGAATTATATGCACTTTTGCCATATTTTATCTGCTAATTATTATTTTTGACAGATCTACCCAGTATCAGTAGTTGATAGGTAACCTGATAAACTTGGCCAAAAATACATGTGATATTACACTTTAGGAGTGAGAAAACTATGTTTGCACCTAAAATGCTTAAATTTGAGGTAAAAATATGAAATATCATCACTAAAATTCCTCAAATATGCAGTTCACATTCTATTTTTTTTTTCAAAATTGCACGCTGACCTTGAGCAGTTGACTAATTCTTGGCTCTAAGGGGCCTCTGGATTCATTAACTTGATATCTGCTTCAAAGTGAAAACAACACTTTAAATAAAATACTGCTTTTTAAATTTGGTGTTGTCATATTATCATGCCGCCCAGCAGAATATATTGACATTTTTATGCTTTTTAGCTTAACTGGTAAAGATAATGATTTGTCAACTTCTAATAATTGGTTTTTTAATTATCTTGTCATAGTAAATTTGAGAAAAAGACAATATTTAAGTATCATTTTTCAGGATGTTTTGTAACATGTGCTAAATGGTTAGAATAACATATTAGTAAATCATTTTAAAACCAATCTAAATGACACCACAACAATTTAAAAAAAAAAACATATTTTTTTGACACAGAATGAATTGAATTTTATTTTTTTACCATTAGTTTAGAGAAATTAAATAAACCTGTTTATTCAGAAACATTTCAGTCATAACTTTTGGAAAATTAAAGGGAATCCATGTAGAAGTTGATTGATGCAGACGTCAGCCAAATTATTTATAAAGTATTCTGGAAGACAGTACATCAATATGGTATTTAATGTTTTCAGTTGTAAATAGATTGAGTTTATTGGAACAACACCATTGATACGACCGTCTTATTATATTATAAATGATGGATGGACATAAGATTCTTTCAGAAAATTAAACAAAGTAATCAAAATGTTTTTTTACACTTTTGTTGCAGTTGAAATTTTGTTCATTTATTGAAAGTGTTTATAATGAACATTGATGGCATTAGTGCTAAAACTCATTATATTAATAGAATTTGGGAAGCTTTCTGTCTGATTTAGAATAATAACATTGGATTGTTTGAGCGTTTTTATTCATTTAATTTATTACCATGTTTAGATGCTTTAATGACATGTAAATTAGTTTCTGTCATATGTACAACTGAAGTACATGTAACATCATGTGACAAAGGATTGAATGGATCTCGTCATGTAATTTCAGTTATTTTAATACAAAAATTGATTTGATATTGTCTTATAGAAGAATGCCAATAATTATTTTAAATTTGAAAAAAAAGATTTGAAGAAATATCTGCAAAAAATTACCAAAGCAGAAAGTCCATAAAACAAAAAAAATAAGACAGAGCTGTAACACAGAGGACAAATAATACACAAATATATCCAAAGGAATAATACACAGATAGAAAACAAAAGAGAATTAAAACAAGACAGCACAAAAACTAAAGCACTAGCAGTGTTCGCTCCACATAAAAAAATCAGGAAGTGAGATCAGGTGCTCCGGAAGGGTAGGCTATATCCTGCTATCTAACAGTACCTTCTACTTTTGGGTAAAATCAAGAGAAGTGACATGTCCATTTAAGTCAATTCTAGTGAGACGTGAAACCTAAATGAAGATATTTTGTCCCATGAAAGAGCAGAAATTGGGTTCATGTATTTGAGAAATCAAGCGGTGTAAAAGTGGATCTTACAAAAAATCAATAAAGGATTTGATTGGAATAGACAGGTGTCCTTTTTACACAGGTAAAAATTTGCAGTGAGTTGTTATTTCAGTTTGCAGCATGACTTGTGGACTAAAATATTTTAGTGTAATTGTAAGATAATATTTATTGAGTGAATGTGGTCCATGGTTCATTTTGGAATCTTTCTTGATCAGTCAATAGTTTGCATACAATTTCAGTTCTAATTTTTGGCTTCAAGTCCTAATGCATATATATAATTATATTTTGTATTTTGGACCTTTTTGCATGTTGTAGTAGATGATATTTGAAGAGACCCATTCATTATGGACATTTATTAACATTCATAAAAAATGCTTAACAGTTGTTTCAATTAACTATCACTAGGGGAAATTAATAAATCAGGTCAGAAAATTGAACACCTGCAGAGTTTTAAGAATTTAAGAGTTATAAATAAAGTATTTAGTTTAACTGGGTGTTTATTTAAATACTGCTATAACTGATGATCTAAAATTTCATTACTAACCATATTTATTATTTCTTTCATGCTAATCAGTTATAAGAAATGATATATCAATAAAAATAAAAAGAGGGATAGTTCTCATAGTACCAGATTCCTGAAAGTCTGCCTGTCACAGTCTCAAAAATTATAAATTATAAATTATACCACTCATTTTGATAATATCAGCATTACATATACATTTCCAGAAATTGGCATTACTTTTCCAGGAAAAAAATATTACCTTAAAAAATAATTATGTTTCCGAAAATCAAAATGTTTATAATTAAATTATTGCTTCTTCCATCAGCCAGGTAATTAAAGAATTACCTTTTGCCCCCTGCTCACCAATGTGGAGGTGGCAGTAGGACTTCGAGCAGGATATTATTTATGTGTGCTAATAAAAGTCATCATTAAAATGTGAGAAATGCATAAAATAGTAAAATCGGCAAGTGACGTGTTTTAAAAAATTCAGCGATAAACATGAGCATAAAAATATAGTTAAAACTTAATCCGTCATGAATCAAATATCCGTCCTACATGTAGCCATAGCAGCATCTTTGTATCAGTGGAAATTTTACCATTCATATGTTTTGTGTATTGTTCTACATCAAAGGCCATTTGCTCTTTTTAATTCTTTCGCACTGGTGCTTTAATGAAAAAAGTTATCATTTTGATATATGCTGTTGTTTGTAGTATATCAACAAAGACAAATATGCTGAGGTGACAAGCTTAAAATTGTTCATTTAGGTGCCATAAGCACTTAGTGAACACATTTTAAACAAAAAATAAAGAATTACAGGTAATGCAAAGGTAACTTTTCGGAAAGGAAATATAAAGAAACTTAAGGAAACTTAAACTTTTGATTTACGGAAATGTAATATTTGAAATTTAAACATTAACGGAAATGTAATGTGCCCGATACATGTAATAGTAAGGGAGCAAACATTTGAGTTATTGGGGCAAGCAAGTCCTTTGGAAAAAAATCAGATGGTTGTTTCTTAACATTTTTCAAAGTTTATAATGAAAATAAATAACATTATCTCATCATGTGGATAAATATCTTGCTTCTTCTCATAGAATTAACTCTCTAATGTTGTTTGTCTGACATATTCTACTATTGTACATCAGAGTTCTGGACTTAGGTCAGTTAATATAATATATGGATTATCATCCACCCTGACCAAAAGAAATAAGGTGTGTGGGATTATTTTTTTCTATTTGTATTAAACTGAATATAAGAAAAAAGTATGCTTAAAAAAATTTTTTTCTCATTTTAGTTTCAGGAATGAGACTTCAAAAAATCATAAATCACAATTAAACCAAAGTAAAATAATTCTTGGGATTTGGGTTATGGTGGGAATCTCAAATTAAAATCCACAAATTAATTTTAATCGGCCTTATTTGTATTTAGGTGTATTTAACCTCTGCCTTGACAAGGAATACAAATTTTTTTCTTATGAAAAATGTCTGGTCAGATTTTCAAGCCTTCCTAAATGGTCTTAAAAATAGTCAAAACATTGAGACCGCATAATGATAAGAAAAATAATTAATTTATTGACTCAAACAATAGAGAGTTAATTTCTGATCCTCATTAATAAAAAGATGTTTCGATCTTCATTATTTCAAGTACTGTTTTGAGAGTAACATATTTAAGAATATGTATAGATTGATAAACTGAGGGTCCAACATACTTCAGAAGCTGGAAAAAACAGATATACAATGCTTTTAAAGTTACACTTAAAATAACAATTACTTATATCCTTCAGTTGTCCAAAGTATTTTTTCTTGTATCATAGTTTTTCAGTTTAAATTGGACATAAATTTATTTTAAATAAATAGGTTTTGAATTCAAGAGTTTCTGTTTATTTATATTTTCAGGGAAGTACGAGATGCCACAGGTGTTGATGTGGATATGAGGATAGGTATCCATAGTGGCATGGTCTTAAGTGGTGTTCTGGGCCTCAGTAAATGGCAGTATGATGTTTGGTCAGATGATGTCACTACAGCTAATCATATGGAGTCTGGTGGAGTTCCTGGGTGAGTTTTCACCAAAAAAAGTTGAACACTGCAATTTATTAATTTTCCTAGTAATATACCATTGCAAAATAATTGCCTTTTATTGAAGATTTATGCATTAATTTCTGTTTGACCTTTCAAAGATTATTTGATATCTAAAGCCAAAACATTATATGACAGATTGTTTCAATAAACAGTACAAGCTACCAATATATGTGAAGAAAAACAAAGAAGATGTTACTTAGGGAGCTAAATTTCTTGACAATGAATATTCCTGGTGAAAATTATGAAATAATTATTATCATGGTCCAAAGAATATGTATAGAAAGCATTTGGGAACTTGTTTTTACAATTATACATGAGTAGTTCTGGTTTTTGGTAGTCTCATGGTGCTTACCTCTAGTACATGATGTTGTGGGTTCGGTCCCCAGCTGTGTCAAACCAAAGGATAATTTGTTAATGTTGTGTGATATTGTCATCCTGTAGACTGTTACATTTTGAGAAATTTGATAAGATTGTCAGCCTGGTACAAACCTAGGTTCATATTTCACATACTGGTAAACAAGATTTCATCCTGATTATTCATGTAATGATTGCTACTGGATGTCAAATAACAATCAATCAATCATCTTGAACAGGATTGAATGAATCCTAAAGGTAAATATCTGTCCTATTTCTCAGACACATAATTAATTTCTAATCATCCTATTTGATACTTTACTGCCACATAAAATAACTATTTATATTTTAAATACATGACAAGGTTTTTGAAGTGATAATACTTAATATATATATATATATATATATTACATAAGTGTCATTTATTTTAAATTGGAAAAAAAACTTCAGCTCCATGGGATTTTACATCAAATGACATTCAAATTTTTGGCAAATTTATACATTTAAAAGACTATTGACATTTTAAAATTTAAATTATAATTGATCTTCCTGTTTCATTTTAAAACATTATCAATTGATGTCAACAGCAATGAAGATATTGATAAAAATCATTATGTTGCAGTAATTGGAGTTTTATTTGATGATGCATAAATTAGATGATCATCTTTTTAGCTCACCTGACCTGAAAGGTCAAGTGAGCTTTTCTCATCACTTGGCGTCCATCGTCCGTCGTTGTCGTTGTTGTCGTCATCTGTTAAATTTTACAAAAATCTCCTCTGAAACTACTGGGCCAAATTGAACCAAACTTGGCCACAAGCATCATTAGGGTATCTAGTTTAAAAAATATGTCTGATGACCCCGCCTGCCAACCAACATGGCCGACATGGCTAAAAATAGAACATAGGGGTAAACTGCAGTTTTTGTCTTATATCTCAAAAACTAAAGCAATTAGAGCAAAACAGACATGATGTAAAAATGTTCATCAGGTCAAGATCTACCTGTCATGAAATTTTCAGACGAATCGGTCAACTCTTTGTTGGGTTATTGCCCCTGAATTGTTAATTTTAAGGAAATTTTGCAGTTTTAGGTTATTATCTTGAATATTATTATAGATAAAGACAAATTGTAAACAGCAAAAATGTTCAACAAAGTAAGATCTACAAATAAGTCAACATGACCAAAATCATTGATTGACTCCTTATAGGAGTTTTTGCCCTTTAAAGACGGCATCCAGCGTAAACTTTCCTTTAAAGATCTTTTCCTCTCAAACCACTGGGCTAATTGAAACCAAACTTCGGTGGAATGGTCCTTGGGTGGCTCCCTTCCAAAAGTATGTCTGGCATACCTGACTTCCAACCGACATGGGAAAATTCATTGAAAAATCTTCTTGTCTTAAACCACTTGACCAATTGGAACCAGACTTGGCAGCAATGGTCCTTAGATGGTCCTCTTACCGAGGTGTGTCCGATGACCTGGACTGTCAACCAAGATGGCCGCCACAACTGAACTTAGTTTAACATAGGGCCTTATAGGAAAATTCATTGAAAAATATTCTTGTCTGAAACCAGTTGACATATTGGGGCAGCATTGGTCCTTAGGAGGTCCCTTTTCAGAAATGTGTCTGATTTTGTGGACTGTGAACCAAGATGGCCACCACAGAAGAACTTAGTTTAACATAGGACCCTATGGGAAATTCACTCAAAAATCTTCTCGTCTGAAACCACTGAGCTAATTAGAACTAGACTTGGTAGCGATGACCCAGACTGTCAACCAAGATGGCTGCCACACCTGAACTTAGTTTAATATAGGGCCATATGGAAAAATTCATTGAAAAATCTTGTCTGAAACCACTTGACATATTAGAGCTAGACTTGGAAGCATTGGCCTTAGGAGGTCCTCTTTCAGAAATGTGTCCGATCACCCGGATTGTCAACCAAAATGGCTGCCACACTGAACTTTGTTAAATATTGGACTTGTCTGAAACCGCTTAGCCAGTTGGAACAAGACTTAGCAGAAATGGTCCTTAGATGGTTCTCTTTTAGAAATATATCCGTTGACCTGGACTGTCAGTGTCAACCAAGATGACTGCCACAGCTGAAATTAGTTTAACATAGAATCCTATAGAAAAACCAGCCAGATTGACTGCAACACTTAAATTTTTAGGTCTGCTCAAGGTGAAAAGTTAAATCCAGGTGAGCGATACAGGCTCTTGTGAGCCTCTAGTTTATTATACGACTGATTGAAATTTGAAATGAAATAATTTTTTGGGTGAATGAAAATTGATTTAATACATTAGAGTAGGAGAAATATAACAAAAGATTCAATTTCAATAGCAGTGCACAAATATTCATACTCTTAATTTAGAAATTTTAAATGCATTTATTATCACAAATATTTGTTAAAAGACAAAATTGCAGGATTAGTTTATGATGTAATTTTTGTATTAGTATAAAACTGGTAAAGATCAAAATGCAAGTTTTAATTATTGGAATCTTAAAAACATCACATAATTTTTCAAAATTTACAGTATTTCAACAAATTTCGCATCAGATAAAATTTTACTAGATGTGTATGTAGGTCAAACCACTAGAGAAGGTGACCAATATTAACCAGTACCTAACAGGTAAAGTCAGTGATGATAAAAGTTCTTATTGTCCCATAAATACCTGTAAATTGTTCATTGAAAGCCCTATAGTGTGTTAATGAAAAGAATCAGTGG
Organism: Mytilisepta virgata; assembly: GCA_028015205.1. Lineage (NCBI taxonomy): Eukaryota > Metazoa > Mollusca > Bivalvia > Mytilida > Mytilidae > Mytilisepta > Mytilisepta virgata. The sequence goes on along the minus strand of CM051521.1, from coordinate 47,231,441 downwards.
TGATTTAATGAATAGCTTTTGATGATTACATGACAAAATTGACAGTCATATTGAATATATGACCGTCAGTAGATATAGATAATAACTGTAATTATTAAAAGTCAGTTTGTTCTAATAAATCATTTGAAAAAGTCCTGTGACCTAATTTGACTTCCACTTATACTTTAAAATTTTACTTCATGTTTGGAATATTGATGTGAAATCGATATATATATAGGTATAATGTGTTTTTATGTCCTATCAGCATACTTTGAACCAATTTAAATTGTTCTATTATGTGTAAGATTCAAGTGACCTGCCCCCAGGCCCTCTCCCTTTCCTTAATTTCCTTTGATGAGGAATTTTTCAGTTGATTTAAAAACTGTAAAATATAAATTAGTGCAAACTAATGTCATAATCTCAAAACTTAGAAAAAAATATCAGGAAAATGCTTCAGATTTAATCAACTGTATGTTTCAAAAAGTAAAGTTTTATAGCGCATGTCTGACCTGAAATGCAGTTTTGAAATTGACAGAAAAATCCCCCATCAACTTATTCTGTCTAAAGATCATATGAAATCAAACGGTTAAAAGTGATAAAAAAATAAAGTCTTTTTTGTCTTTTTACAGAAAAGTACATGTAACAAGAACAACATTAGATAAACTTAAGAACACAGACATGTATGAAATAGAACCTGGCAATGGACAGGAAAGAAGTTCTTATTTAGCTGAACATAACATAGAGACATATCTGATTACCACAAAAACAAAGAAGGTATTGTAAACACAAAAGCTCCAGAAAAATTTGTTGTTAACTTGAAGCAAAAATATGACATGTTCTGAATTAATTTGGCACCTCTTGTTAATGAAAAAAAGACCAAACAGGTTTTGAAATGGGACGAAAAATTTTAATTTTTGATACTTTCACATCATGCAATGTTTTGCATTAGTTGCCGTGCTGTCACAGTGGTTTGATATCAATCAAACTTGTATTTTATGGTCAAGAATGGAAATTCCTGTAAATTTGTGTACAAGTCAGTTTACAAGGTTTAACTCTCAGTATTTTAAAGCAGCTTATAAGAGATTTGTTGAACAAACAAGGGATGATAAAAAATTTCCCTTTATACATAGGTTAAATTTACAGACTATCTTTGGGATAAAGACATTTTTACAATACATTTTATAAGGGGTACATATATGCAATATAGATGTGCCCTTTAAGCAGGTTTGACAATACATTGTGTAAATATATACATACCGTTACATTGTGTTAAATATAAAGTGAATAGATGTATTTGAAAGATCATTCATTTACAAAAGAAAAATTTAACAAGGGAGTTTTACATACTTATAATGCAGTGCAGTTAAAATTTGTGCTATCGGTGCAGGTTTGCAATATTATTTTCAATATAAGAGCAACTGTATTTTTCAGAAGGAAACAAAAAAAATACTGAATTTGTACTTTGGTTATGGGACAAAATCTCATATGATTGAACACAAGTTATTTTGTTACTTTTAGCTCAAAGTAATTTTTTATATTTTTATATTTATTGGAAATATGACATTTTATCATATGTGTAGTGTTGATATAGGTAGTTTTGCCCATATGAGACTGCTGGAATTAAACTTGCCATATCAGACCAGCAGTGCAAATAATAATATCAGGGCAAAAAATTCATATCAAGGTAAAAAAATCCATATCATTATTATGACGACATAATTGTTTCGCCATAAAATTGAGATCAGGTTCGTAATCCATAACAGTTTTGTTTCTTTACATCGCTACACCATAAAAAAAACCAGCTAAGTTTTCATTGATGTACCTGATGATGTAAAATCTGAAGGATGTCTTCTTTCCCATACCAGTTCCAATGCAGGACATTTGAGAGAGAGGTGGTAAAATCTGTTTGTTGGTCGCGTTGGAAATATATGATAAACAGTTTATGATACCAATTCTTCCATATCAGTCCCAATATCATGCTTTGAACCATATCAACCCTCAGCCATGGTCTCAGGATGATATTGGAACTGATCTGGATAATGGGGTGTTATAATCTGTATGTGTATTATGGCATTGGATTTTTTTTCCTTTCCATATACCTTGAAATGATTAATTGTAGCATGTGTTTTTAATGGTGAATTATGAATGAGCAATCTGATATGCTATCTCTACAGGAAATATCAGGAAAGTCTATCATATTTCATCAACTGTATCTTTCAAAAATTAAAGTTTTATAGCTCACCTGGCACAATGCAATGTGAGCTAATGTTATCACTTTGCTTGCATTGTTTGTGTCTGTCATTCATTCAAAAAATTGAAACCAAACTTCTTTGATTTTCAATGGTTCTTTTGCGGTTCCCTTAGTGGTTTTGACCTTAGATCAATATGGTTACCATTTCCAAAAATAGAAATTATGCAAAAAAAATATTTTCCAAATGGACAATTTGGACTTTGATGGAATGGTTGTTTTGTGGTTCCCTTTAGTGACTGTGTCTGAGGAATCAGAATTGGGACAATATACTGCTGTTTCTATGTAAATATTTTATTATGCAAAATAACAGGGCTATTTACAACCAAATTTAATTTCAATGATCCTTTGATGCCTTTTAGTATGACCTGTATGTAACAGATGAGCACTACAGGCTCCTTTGTGCCTCTTCTAACTTTTTTTATTACCGTATTTTCCTGCCTATAGGTCGAGACTTTTTTACTTTAAAATGACCATTTTACCATTATAAGTCTATGGAGAAAGTATCAATTAGACCTATAGTCCACATAGACTTATAGTCCAGAAAATACAGTATCACCTTTTTGCACAATTTAAGTAAGCAAACGATGATAGAATCATATTTTTAATTATGACAACCCCACAACAGGATTGGAACAAACTCTCATTCTTGTTTCCCTACTGACCAAAACTTTAAACATTTAGCATAGTTGTTCATTTCTGAGCAAATATAGTCAAGTATTTTATTTTCTGTTTTTAGTTTGATGAAAGCAGAAGAATAAGGTCAAGGTTTGAAAACAGTCTGAGAGCATCACTCAGGGTGACAAAATATTTAGAGGAAAGTTGGAATGTTGATAAACCATTTGCTAATCTGCAAGTTAGTTCCATGGCAACCAAACTTCTGGGATTAACAGTAAGTTAGCTTTTAAGCTCATAATTACAGTGTTACACATTTTCCAGTTATACTGAGTTTAGATTTAATAGAAATACTTTCATACTGGTGTTGTTATGAATTTGCCATTATGTTTTAAATTTGGAAATATTGTTGTATTTATCCATGCAAATTAAGCTATATAAATATAATTCCAAAATCTATAATGTATAGAGTTTTGTTATATGGATGAAAATTTAGACCAGATTTCCAAATTTTGGTAATTGTTATACCTGAAATAATAGGTGCAAAAATCTGTGTTATCTAGCCAGACAGTAGGACTTTGGCAATTAATGAAAAAGGCTTGTGATAGTATGTGGTTTTTATACTATCCATGCCATTGTCGAGTTGGGTTTTATTCACCTGTAAAGTATTTCTGAAAAGGGATTACATTGTATAGCAGTTAAAATGAAAATAGAAAAAAGTATAGTTTATAAAAGTCTTTTCTGTTATTTGCCACAGCCTGCCTTCAGATTCAAGTAATCTTCTGGAGCTTTTTCTCTCCTGATAATATTCCCATAGAACACTTTGCAGTATTCTCAATTTTCGGGTATTTTTTTCTTTTTTTTTGGCAAACTCTGTGCTTTCATGCATGCATTATTATGTGTAATTCTTTAAAGAATGGTATATTTATATTTTATCATTAGAAAGAATTAATATATGGAAAGATTGTTAAACGTACCTATATTGAATTGATTGTAAGCAATCTGATATGAAATTCTTTTGTTAAACAATGTATACTTTGTTTTTACTCAGTGGTACAGCACTTATGCCAGTGTCTACATCAAAATAGCTGTTATTAAACCAACCCTTTTTGGTTTAAAAGTTAAATAATTAGTTCTGTTTTTATTTATAAGGTTATGGACATGTCCATGGTAATTTTTTACAGCTCATTTAGCTATTACACGTTATTAAAATGCTGTTTACACATTTGTGATGGATTTGTTTTAGTAAAAATAAAGCTTTGTTTTGTAGTGGTTTAGTGGCTGATCCACAAAATGTCTTGTTCATTCATGTGTGACTCATTTATACATATTTAATAAATCAACCAATCATCTCCATTTAGTTTCAATATGTAATTTATTGAGGACATTAAAATTATAAATTGCATCTATTAATTTTTATGTTTCCCAAAAGTCCAGCATAAATCAATGTTTGTAAATATGAATTGTACAAATTAAAAAAATCTGAATAATAGCAACTGTTAAAAAAAATGAAAGTATGTCACATGCATATATTGAACAACTATATAAAATTGAAGTAAGATATCTTTCTTTGAAATCAAATTTGGCCAGTGCTTTCAAAGTAACCTGAGTAGGCATTTGATTTCTACTGACTTATTTTGTGTTTTAGCTGCCTAATTTTAGTTTTGTTCAGTAAAAACCATTGAAAGTCTTTATGACCACTGTGATGATTTATTTTTATTTTTATTTATTTATTTTTTTTTTTTTGACATAAGAGGATCAAAATACTGTCCTGATGGAAAACTACCTTTTTTAAACACTCTTAAGAAAATTTTTCATATGAATGTGTCAATCACTGAACCACGTTGTAAGCAATATCTTTAAGAAAAAGTTATCTGCAAGAATAAGAGTAAAGTTGAGTAAAGTGAGTCTCGTTTTGTACATAGTCAAAATTGGTCATAAATGTTTTTAACATCACCTTGACAGTTTCTTCATTCAACATTTCATCAGTGCAAAATAGATTGTTTTGAAATATTGCCTAAGTAAAGAAATTTTCACACTGACTAGGTTTAATTACACAGTAAATCTATAAATATGAAGTTCACATTATCATATACTTCATGTTTTCATTCACAGCTTTTACCAGTAAGTGTAATATTACTAACCCTTACTAACCAATCAAACTTTGTTGTCCTGGTCTTATGTTCTGTACTGTATACACAAAACAAGGGGGGTGGGGGTTAGTTGAAAAATCTTTCATCCAAAGTTTGGTGGAAATATTTTTTTACCCAGCTCTAAACATAAAATATTTTTTTATTTATTGGTTTTTATAATTTGTTTTTAATGGATTCTTACAGAAAATTAATTAAATGTCCATTGCTTTTGAAATTTTTTTATTATTTACATGATTGCACAAAAAAAAGTTTTCTTATCATAAATAATATCCCTGTGCCCTTGACAAGAAAAGTATTGGTGCTTATTTTTCCTAATGGCTAAAGGGAGATTATTTTATTATCTCCCTGGGGTAACTTTGTTAAGGGAGATAACCTACTAATGCTTCTTGTTGCCATGAAATAAAATTCTTCTAATGCATATATTACAAACAGTCTGAATTCACCCATGACAACAATGATTGATCAGGAGAAGTTACTAAACTAACACAAACTAATGAATGGGAAATAAGTTTTCGTCTTATAAGTTGTAGATATACTATTCTTCCATTAATGGCCGTTTTCGAGTTGAGACGACCGAGTGGAAACGAGTTCACATGCGCTCGTCTTAACTCTGTATGACGTTCTATGAGAATCCTTAACACATTCGTGTATTGTGACTCTTGAGCAATCAAATGTAATGTCACTATACCTTTTCAATTGTTCATACTGAAAATACCCCTGTTTTTATGGAAGAAATAGGTACTTACACTCGTTCAAAAATGAAGATTTTGAACATTTGTGAGAACCTATTAATCTCTTAATTTTTCATTAAAATATGTGCTCAAAATTTTTCCTCGGGTATATGTATTTGTTTATTCATATATGCATAAGTTCTGTAAGTTGAGAAAATAATTTGAGGACTAAAACATCCTTTTTGGAAGTTTGAAGTAGAATTTTCAAGATTTGTCAATTTAAATGTCAGGAATGTAGGATTTTAAAGTATCACATCTTTTGAAGGTTTGATTTATCCCAGGGTTCTAGGACAAGCATAATTTGTTTAATCCAATTTTGTTAAATGTTAACTCCTTGTGGCATCTATAAATAACTGCAAATTAGAATTGATATTTCAAAGGAGAGAATATTGGTTTAGGTTTTGCTAATTGATTTTCGTGCAGGTACCAGGTACACGTCACCAATGTAACTGTCTCATGAAAGGTTTTTTCCTCATAGACTATAAATTTTACAGATCAAAGAGAATTTTGTGGAAATTTTCCAAGCTGTGTGATCTGCTTGTATTTTTAAAAAATTCTCAAATTAAATGATGATCATTATTAGACATTGATCTCATCAGTAAGGATTGATATCAAGATTTCTCAAGGTTTACTATTTTATACAGATTTCCTGTTGGAATACAATATTTCTCATCACAAGGGGTTGAAGACTGTTTCCTGGTATAGGAAACCTGCATGAAAAATTCATGTCTTACATCAAATGGCACAAAGCATCATATTGCTGTACATTTTCATAATGACTTCATAATATTAAAACACGAATAAAACATCAGACACTTTCCCACATTTGGACGAAATATTTCAAAGGAAATTGCTTATAGTTCAGATAGTTACTATAGGATTTCCATTAACTATTTTTTCCTCTGATCAAGTTATTTTTCTTTAGAATCTCGTTTTAGATTGATTTTTTTCTGTCATGACTGCAATTCTCACTTTCTCTTTTATTTTGAATGTTTTTTGTCTGGAAGAGAAGAAAAAATTTATCATTCATAGATAAAGATGAAATAAAGGAAAATTCACCCTTCAAGATCACCTTCTTTATTGTCAAATACTGGGGTTAAATTCCCCTATCCTGGATCTCTCTTTATAGACATATAGGTTAGATCATCTGTTCTCTAAAATTACTATATTTTCAAAATCCTTTAATATTCTGAATGAAATATGACAGACTGAATGTTGAACTCCATGAGATAAACTGTGTTATATATAATGTATTCCAAAGATATATTTTGTTGGTTTTCAGTATGAAAAATTGTTGATAAAGGATCATTTTATTGATTGGTGATTCATTTTAAATGAAATATATATGCTGAAATTATTTATTATTGTACTTCATTGAATTTGACTTTTGTTACAGAAATTTTATGCAAGTAATTGATTTAAAATAAAATTTCTGTTCTATGCAAATAATTTATTTCAAATTTTCTGTTCAGATTAATGAAACAAAACATTCATCTTCTGAAGGTTTTAATACAAAATGATTCTTTTAAAAAGACAATAAATTTTGGTCGTTTATTATAAGTTAAAAAAAAATTACAGATAAGTGAAAACGGTATACGTGAATATACTTATTCTTGTCATGAAAAAAAAATTGCATCCATTGAGACAGGCATTTATACAAAGTCATAAGTATGACAAGATATTGCCATAAAAAAGTGAAAAAATCATTAATGGATATTCTTCTTCTTTTTTTTGTTGAAAATGTTCAACATCAATTCCTTTGATAAGGGGAGATAATCATAAGTGTTACATCTTTAGGTGCCTTTCACAAAATTTGAATTCAGAATTAAAAGACAAAAAAGAATAAATATCATCTGAAAAATATAACAATTTTACTCAGATATAAAAGTTTTAAAAAAAAGACTACAGATGTATGATCTGTTTTTTAACATTTGAATGAAATGAGCAGCATATGTTCAGGGGCAACAACTGGGGAAAAAACTCAAAGAAGGCTGTTGATATGTTTATTTTTACTTTCTAGTCATTACTGAAGACAAAATTTACTTAAACATTAACAGCATGAGTGTATGTTGAGTTTTTTGCTGTCCACATACTAAATACTAACATATTTTTTAATTTCTCCATGGGTCTCTCAATATACCCATTTGTCATTTGTACATTATAGCGTGATATATGGTGCATGTAAATTTAATGGTTGGTAGTTTACACAGGGACTTTTTGGAAGTATTAAACAAAAGTAGTAAAGTTAAGGGAAATATTTTACATTTTTATATGGGAATAACAGCCACTTATTGGGTAAAATATAGCTATGTTTGTATGTAACTATAATGGACTTGAATTGCCCTAGAATCAAAACAACATGTCATCCCCTTATCCTTTTATTCTTATATTTGAAAAGTGAAATTCATAGAATATAACAACCTTCATGGCTTAATTTCATTTTCATTTTTTTTTCAATGTTTTTATTATAAATTCAAAAAAAAAATTCAATTTTTATTTTTTTTATTTTTGTATTTTCAACTGAAAAGAATGTTTATTTATTTAACATGTTATTTATTCAACAGAGTCTTGCCTTTTTGGATTCAAAGTTGGTGTATAATTCCATGTCAGAAGATAAAAGGTAAATCATTAAAACTGTCTTATTTTTAGATTTTTGTGATTTTCAGCTGAAAAAACTCAGATTTTCATTTTTTTTCCAGAGCTATTCTGATGAATAATATGGCCAGTCTTGTCCCCCACTTTCATTTTTTCTTTCTTGAATGTTGTCAATAGACCCATTTCTACATTATATATAATTATTAATGTTTTCATAGTGTGAATATTAAAAAATAATCGATTAAATTATTAATTCTGATGTAATTTTTTACATAGTTACACATTCACATTAATAATTCCAAAATAAAAACTGTTAAATATTATATAATAAAAAAAATCATGTATAATAATTTATTATATTGTTCAAAATTTTAAAAAATTCTATTTATTATGGCATCCTGTTTTGAACTTTACATGCTGTAATAATTTTCAGAAGATAGATGAACCATTTCATTAAACTTATTGTTTCTTTTTAATGTTGCTATTATCTTGAGTTTAACAAAATAATTTTATCAGTATGAGTCATGGACAATTACAATTTGTAAAACATCTCCAATCATTGAATATAATTATTATTTTTATTCTTATCAGAATTATTATAACCTACTTTTTACCAAATTCAAAATATTAAACAATTATTGCCCTTTAAGGAGTTGAATATGAAATTTGTTAACCTGAGTATGGGTTATTCCCTGAGTTAATATCCAAAGTATTGGTTATTCCCCTAGGAAATAACCCATAATCAGGTTGACAATTTTGGATATTCACCCACTTATGGGCAGTAATTGTATTATTATATGGAACTAACATGGAATGATGATTATGATAGTTGAAGAGGGTTATTCCTCTGTGAATAATAGGATTATTCACTGCTTATTTTTTTCCAGCTAGGTTATTCATCAGGTTGCCAATTTTAGAAAAAATGTCAAAATTGTTCAATATCATGCGATTAGTTATGAAAAAAATTAATTCATTTAAATATATGTGAGATATAATACAATACTTATCACAATGCTTTAGAGAACAAATAACTCTATAACATAGGACAGGGACAAAGGTGTAGGGCTCAAAGGGAATGTACTGGTTATAAAATTTTTTATACAAACTGAATCATGAACCTAACAAACATGTTAGTTTGTTTGTTTTTCAGTGTTGCTCTTATAAATGATCAGTTGAATGCTGAAGTCAATGATGATCTTGCCAGAAAATCTAAAGATTTAGGAAGGAAATAGTAAGTATTAAAATTAATACCAGTTTGATTGCATCAAATATATGCAGATATCAAAAACCAAGTTTTGACACAATGATGGAGACAAAAATTGTGGAAAGCTGAGTACAAAATGGTTTTGTTGTATATCGGTCAGTATCAATTTGCCATACCAGAATTGAATGAATTTTAGCAAGTTTTTCGTGTCTGGTAAGCCCCGAAATAAATTGCCAATTTGTCATTTGTCTTAAGTCATCATTACAAATATAAGGGATGTGGGGTAAAGAACCCCTAGCAGATACCAAAAAATAACAAAAAGATTGAACCTTATCTTCACAAAATAGCTTATGTTTGCATACAACAAACTTTTGGAGGGTATGTCCAAATGCTGATGAAGTGAAATTTACTTAACTGTCATGCAAATAACTTCTTGCTTTTCAGTAAAAATGTTTACATATTGTTTTTGTTTTTTCACATTTTAGGAATATTAGAATGGCTTCTTGTTTGGTTTGTGATAATGTGAGGTCTGTATAGGAGCACTTTTCAGAAAACATTCAATGTCATTATAAGCAAAGAGCCATGATTTAATAGTAGAATAATTCAGTAACAGTAACCATTCAAATTTTAAAATTTCTTTTTGTCTCCATATTCTCAATGTTTTGCTTAGAAATCCTTTTTCATTCAATTCATTTATCACAACAGTTTTAATACACTTGCAGTTTATTTCAGCCCATAAAGAATTATTAATATAGAACAAAAGGATTTTTCTTATTTCTTAAAAAACATCATTTAGAACAAAAAATTTTGTAAAAAGAATACATTTTTTTGCAGGTTTAAGCATGAAGTCAAATTCTGATGATTAAATTAATTTTATTAATTATTGAAAAGAACTGATTTTCATTCCCTGCTCAACACATTGTCAAGCCACTTTTAACGAAAATGTGATTGAATTATCTCCCCTGGGTAATCAGCAACACAATTATTTTTATACCATATAATTAATGTGGTAATTAGAAGACAGTTGATTGACAAACAAATTCATTTATGTGAAAGCTAGTTTGTAAGATGTCCTTTGAAATGACTGATTGGAGAATTATAGATAAAGTGAACATTCTAAATTTGACTTTAGAGTGCTCGGGGCTGTTTTAAATCTATACCAAGCTAGATCAAATGTTGTTAGTCACTTTCACTAATTAAATTCATGTTAAACCTAGGCTTGATATAGATATAATAATTTTTCAGTTCATGGAAGAAGACCAAAGAGTTTGACACAATCCTGTTACGATTTTACCATGAATTAGAAAAAGATTACCTCAGTCGTCCAGACCCCTCATTTAAACTCAGCGTTATTTGTGCTTTCATTATATTTATATGTATTGAAGTTGTTCAGGCCATTATATCTTCAAGGTAAATTATAAAAATGAAAATGATTAATGGATTTACATAAAATAAAAGCAAATGTTTCATGACATTAGATCGCCTCGGTGGTCTCGTGGTAGCATGCTCGCCTCAAGTGCGGTAGGTCGCGGTTTCGATCCCCGGCCAGGTCAAACCGAAGGACATTAAGATTGGTATTTGCTGCTTCTCCACCAAGCATGCGGAGTAAGAGCAAAGATCTACTGGTCGGCTCGGGATCAGTATAATGTGTCCGAGTGGGGTGATATGTCTTCCTGCGGACAGTTACGTCGTAAGCTAGCACATTAAAAATGTGAACAAGGATCATATTCGTACATATTATCAGGTTTTCTGCAAATGTATATCGTAAAATATCAGCCGCGAGACTCAATGTGAAGCTTTTTTGGCGAGTGAGCATAGCGAACGAGCCAAAAAGCTTAATATTGTGTCGAGCGGCTTATATTTTACAATATTTATTTGAAGAAAACTTGATGATAAATTTATCATATTGTTGACTAGCAATCTTAATGGAATTTCTTACTTTTCAATGGCCATCCACCTATAACCGGATGTTTTCCTGATATATTCGGGTCAACGTTGGGTCAAACATTATGACGTCGCTGATATATTCGGGTCAGCTCATATTAGGGTCGGGTCAACTCTTTACAACGTCGCAGTGCCGAAATACGGGAAATTCTGAAGGCCTCAGCAGGTCGATATAGCCATAGGGAAATACGATAAATTATCAACATGTTCTCGTCCTGATATGCACATGGCTGCCACTGGACGTTAAACAACAATTCATCTATCCATCCATCATGACGTTAGAAAGTACCTAACAGGTAATCTCAGATAAGGTTTTAGTTCTTTCATTGAAATATTTATTATTTAGAATAAAATAACAATCCAAAGATACTAATATTAAATATAGTAAATTTATACTATGCTGTATACGACGCATTTGAAGGAGTTACCTCTCATCAGCAGCATTAAAACCGAAACATTTGGAAGACCAAAAACTTATATTAAACAAGAAGTACTCAACCTAAAATACTGAAATAGGAAGTCAAATTTCAGCTAAGGAGATCTACCATGTGCAATACAAGGAATGAACCCTTAGTATTTCTATTATTTTTGAATTTTGCTAAATACTGGTAATTTCTGTAACAAATCAATTAATAATCATGTCAGACAAGTCTGACAACTGGGTTGGCGAATACCCTCGGGGACCTAGGGTCCACCAGCAGAGGCATCATCCCAGGAGTTTCAAAATAACAATCCAAAGATACTAATATTAAATATAGTAAATTTATACTATGCTGTATACGACGCATTTGAAGGAGTTACCTCTCATCAGCAGCATTAAAACCGAAACATTTGGAAGACCAAAAACCAAATTTATATTAAACAAGAAGTACTCAACCAAAAATACCGAAATAGGAAGTCAAATTTCAGCTAAGGAGATCTACCATGTGCAAGGAATGAACCCTTAGTATTTCTATTATATTTGAATTTTGCTAAATACTGGTAATTTCTGTAACAAATCAATGAATAATCATGTCAGACAAGTCTGATGACTGGGTTCTTGAATACCCTCGGGGACCTAGGGTCCACCAGCAGAGGCATCATCCCAGGAGTTAATTTAGACGAGTTATACTATTGAATATTCAGAAATTAATTGCATGCAGTTCTTATTGGGAATTATTTGAAGTCAACAAAAAGACAAGATCAATTAATGCAATTCTTTAACACTTTATATTCAAATTTTACTGAAAAAGATGAATTATACCGATCTTCATCTCATCAGTGTTTTTGGCATTAATTTCAGAATTTACAGATTTCTGTGACATCTGTCATTGAAGTGTTCAAGCAATCACATTTCAACTATACCTACAGTATAATTCTGGACATCTGTTTGATTTGTTTAGATATGACGTCGTTGCACGAAAACAGATTTAAGTATTGTCTGAACTAAACCACTGATGCACCCACTAAGGATTTTATGATGGGTGAATTGAAATGTTGAAACTTTACTCCTCATGTTTTTATCATTTCTAAATATAATTTATAGAAGTTATCCTATTTTTTTCTGTTTATTTTCAGAGGAGTCCCATATATTTTATTATTATTATTTGGTACAGTTGTATATGTTGTTGCAATAGCAACATGTTTTCTTGGTGAACATTTGGTAAGTTTGTTTTATAAACTTGTTAAAAATTATTTTAATTTGAAACATTTTGAAAATCGTACCAAATTTTGTCAATAATTTATTTGAAATTTTCTAGGGCAAATACTGAATCAAATATTAACCTGATATGATATTGAGTACATGTCAATATTGAAACATCTGTCATATAGAATGCATTAAGTAATGTACTCTTATTAATTGCTACATATTTGGCATAACATGATACATAAAAATTACAGGATCATGAGAATTGTACAAAATTTTATTTTTATAAACATTCAGTTTTTAAAAGAAACAGGAGTATTTTGAATTAAAATTTTTAGAAGTAAGATAAAAAAAATCTTTTTATGTTTTTTTTTTTATAATGTTTTCTTTTAATATAAATAATTACCTTCATTTTGTTATTTTTTCCACAGAATTCCAGAAAAGTTTGTTTCATAAAAATCCATCATAGTCCCACACTGAGGATTGTGATAGCCTTTCTATGTGTTGTAGTCATATGTACACCTATATTAGTATCTATTGTAAGTAAATATTTTTTTATGAATATTGAAATAAATATTTTATAATGATAATACTGAAAATATGCTATTTAGCCTTAAAAAGTTAATTACAACATTATTGATAATATTACTGGTATTGTGATAAATCATTAGAGAAAATTTTTGTGTTTTTTTGTTATTATAATCAACATTGTCTATTAAAGAGAAATTTATTACGTTTAAGGATCAAAAAAAACAATGGGGGGAGGGAGGGAATCCTAATACATTGATTAATTTTACTATAACTACAATAAGAAATTTAATTGTCCAGAGTGAAATAACAGCTTTTCTTTCACTCATTGGAATGTGTTCTTTCTAAAGTACACGTACAAGTATTTCACTACCTTTAATGCATCAAAAGTAAGAACTTATAAATCATATTTAGTAAGGATTTAATTCTGAATATTTTTATTGTAGACAAGTTGTGATCAGAAAAATCCTGTCAACTTAAACAATACAAATGATACATCACAGTTTGCTGTATTTGGACAAAATCAAACTGACCAATCAAATGATACAGTTTCTAACTACCTGTCAGAATGTAATCGACCTGTGGTAAGTTGGGAGATTATACATTGACTCTCTTTTGATAACTCACCTGGATGTTGATATTATACAATTACTGACTTTTTAATAGGTCGCTATCAGGATTTTTCAACCTGAGAAATGTAATATTTACCGAGCCTTTAGGCGAGGTGAATATACATTTTCAAGTGTTGATCAATCCTGATAGCGACCTATTTCATAGTCAGTAATTGTTTTATTACATGAATCGGAAAACTGTACTTTCCCTTTCTTTTTTAAGAACAAATCAGTCACTATCACATTCCGCTTGACTGATCAGGATATATTTTGATCTTATAACCATGCAAGCGGAATTCTTGCACTAAAGTTAGATACTTCTCAGTTACTATCACGAGTACTCAAGACTTTTTAGACATTTCTCATCCAATCAGAAAATAGAAAAAAAATTATTCATGTAATAAATATATATATTTATCAGATTGCATGCTCAAGTATCTCCCATTTCACAGAATAGTTATTAGTTTAGCGGATTCCCAATATTTCAATTGAAAAACTTAAGACAATCATAAGATGTGATTTGGTGAGTAGAAACAATAGGGTTGTTAAGTTTAAGAAATTTTCTGGATTATCTCCCTTTGTGAGAGAATATTTGATAGTTAACCTCAGTGACAAAACAATATATTGTGATATATGGAGATTGCCTTGGAGTTTCCATTTAAAAAAATATTTGTTCGTTCTTATATTATTATGATTTGAAATGCTTATATACAGGAAAAAGAATCTTTAAATAAATAAAAAATAGTCATACACCATTTCTAAGTCTATAATTTTTACCATTATATTTCAGTATTTTGTCCTGTGTAGTTTACTGGGACTAGCTTCCAGCAGTGTATTTCTACAAATTAATTACATGGTGAAGCTGCTATATATGTCTATTGCAATGATAGCCTTCAATCTCATGTTTTATATGCATCAGGAATTCCAAAGTCCAAAGTAAGTTCTAATATATATTCTAAAATGTAATAACATGCAACATTTTTTACTTATATTTCATCCAATTTTAACTCATAAATCAGTTTGCTTTTTATTTTTTTATAAGACTTATAAGAAATCTTTATGGGATTGAATCCAGGACAAAGTTGTCACACATTAAAAGAAGGGAGATAATTCAAGGTCTCATTATTTTGTTGAAATTGTCATTTGCATAGTGTTATGTCACTTCATAGATTGAAATACAAATTTTCTATTCAATTGTGAGATCAGATTTTTTTTTTAAAAATAATATGTTTATATTTGCAGTGATGGTGTGTTAAGTGAAGCTGTAGCAGGAACAGTATATTTAGGAGTTTTTTTTATTACACTTATTTTCTTGGATAGACAGGTAGGAAAATACAAATTTTGTTTGCATGTAAGGATTGTTTGTAATGAAGAAATAAACTCTCTTACAAAAGTAGCAGATTAACCGTAATTTAGATTGACAACCACTTGGAGCTAAGATAATAACTAAAACGCTGTAAATGATATCTAAAATTGACAACCACTTGGAGCTAAGATAATAACTAAAACACTGTAAATGATACAAAAATAGTTACTAAACATGCATAATAAATTCCATTTGGTATAAAGAACTAGACTAGAGACAACCACTAACAGTATACGGTTCTTGCTTGATACAGATTATATAAAAATGTTACGGGTTTGAAATAGTTTAGTATGAAAACTTTATTCTCCCCTTGAATCCTCGATTATTGATTTATATAAAATTATAAAAAAGAATTTAAATTCAAATAGTTCGCACAAAAGTAATTTGCACACAAGACTTCACAGTTGCCTCTCGAACTCAGACATTATTAGTCTTCCTATTCTTTAGAACTAAAAGTTCTCAAATTGTTCTATGGATTGAACTGTTTTAACTTGTTCTTTGCATGTTCAACTGACTGAATTTCTAGTGTAATATGAAAACATTTAATAATATGATTGAAAAATACCATTCTTAGAATGCTCACAGGTTAACTAATATACATATTGTAGACTGCTTGATAAAAGGGACTTGCACATGTATACCACTAAATATTGCTGCTTTGTTGTAGGTTGAATATACAAACAGATTGGACTTTGTTTGGAGAGAACAGTGCACCAATGAGAAGAAAATGTTACAAGACACATCAGCATTGAATGAGAAACTTCTACAAAACATATTACCAAAACATGTGGCTGAATATTTCCTCAAAGTCTCCAAGAAAAATGATGTGAGATTTTAATTTGTTAATTGGTTTTGGTAGAAAGGGAAATCATTTTGTGGTAGAGTTTTTCTTTTCTTTTTGGTGGTATGGGTCATTTTCTTGGAGTTGGAATTGATCATTTGGTATTCTTATAATATTTTTATGCACCATTGTTTGTTGTTTGGTTAATAAAGGGATTTATTTAAAAATTATATTTAAGGGCCAAGTTTTGTTTCATTAATTGACCACTTTCCAATTCAACATTTATTATCTCCCCTGATGTGCAACTGTGGCTACCAGATGAAATAAGCCAAAACCATGATGTTTATTCCTGCTATAAACAACTTGCTTGAGATGTTATAATGTTATATCACATGTAGAATAGTTTATGCACATACACATAGGTGAAAATCTGCATGTTATTATTTTATGTCCAATGATACAGTAACAGAGGTATAGCCATAGCCATAGTTAAAAACAAGGGAGTGTATTAAATGCCAAACTGGAAAGGAGTCAATTGCATGCAGCACTTGCCTTTTGCTCACATTTTGTGCAATGCAATTTGTTTGTTTGTCAGCCATACATATTAAAACACAGAGGTTGGATGATACAAGTGTCTTTTCTGTACCAGTTGTTAAATGTCGTAGATCTTTCCTGAAAATATTCTACTATTTCACCTTTAAAATGTTTTCTTGTATTTTGTACTACAGAAAGTAATGTTCTTAGATTACAAGGAGCAAAAGTTCATGCAAGCTATTTTCATTACTTGGCATCCATCGCACACCCTTCATCCATAAACTTTTATATTTGAATATTCTTTGCCAGTTTGAATCACATTTGGCAGCAAAAGTTCTTAAGTGCTACTCTTTGAGATTTATAACTAATGACCCAGACTGGTTTCCAAGATGGCTACCACAGCCAAACTTTAGTTTAACATGAGATCCAATGGGAAAATTCAAAAGTAATACATTACTGACTGCCAAATGTCAATTAATATACATGTGATAATTGTAAAATTTTGTCATGAGTGAGATATTATTTTCAAAAACTGGTCAAGATTTCTAAATTTGCAGTGGTAAAAGTATCAGGGTAAGATTTCAAAGCTTTATAAAAAAAACTCTGACACTTCTAGACAAAAATGTTGAGTCTCATTTCTTCACCACTCAGCATTTAATTGGTTAAACAATTAATTAGTAAAATACAGATACTGATTATTATGATACCATTTGAGAATGTCAGTTCATTCACAATTACATGCATTAGGATTTCTTCTTCCTGTTCTTATTTGTGTAATAACCCAAACATATAATTTTCTACAGACATTCAGTAAAGACCAATAACACATAAAAGCTGTTTAGTTCTACAGACATTTAAATTTCTACATTTTGTTTTATATACAGAATGGTTTTCATGCTCATTGTAAGGGTAATATTTAGAGTAATTTCCCTTTAATTTCCCCACAGAATGGTATGAGTTTGTTGAGGCGTTGTCTATTTGATACTTACACTATTTCCTTACATTTTCGTATTGATATTAATTAAGTTGTATGAATTGTCAAGTGTATCCAATGTGCTAATGGTTTAATGTTTCTCTGCAAAGTCAGTATAGATTTATGTCTGTGTATACAATGTTACAACCTAATGTTATTACACACCTGGTTCTATGACCTTGACATTTTGCCTCATCCAACCTCCTACTTTTCAGTATTCCTCACATATACAGGAAAAACACAAGAGAAGGAAAGTAGAACAGGTAAGGTGGATTTGAAAAAACAGCTTTGCATGCTATAAGTTAGTTATCTCTCTTTGACTATTCTTGCATGGTTTGAATTTTAGTAATTTTAGTGAACATAAGTTGTTCATCTGTTTGTTTATAGAGTAAAGTTGAAATGAATTGCATTGATTTATATCGTGTCACAGAACATATATATGAAAAATTTTAATATACCATGATGCAATACTGTACAGAAAAAAAATGAAAGCTTAGGTCCATATAAGTAAGATTGATTTATCAATTCGGCTGTGAAAAATAGTGTAATTCCACAATTATAGGTAAAATTCACTAAAAGGGTTTTTCTGTTTTTTCTTTGATATAAGCATGTTCTTTACTTGAACTACATGTACCAGATTACAAAGAAATCACTTTTTACATTCAGTAATATAACTTTGCCAAAACTAATAATGAGAATAATTTTTCAGATGACCTTTACATTGCAGTCATAATTTTTACAGTAAAATGTTGTTTCAACTTAAGCTATTGGTTTATTTCCATTATATTTGGATTCAATATGATTAATTTCTTTATTTAAATAACCAATACAGATTAACTCGTGATATAATCATTATAATTTTGTAATTATCGTCCAGTTTCCCCCATATAATGACTGTATGTAAATGGTAGTATGCTGTTGAAAAATCCTAATTAATTTTAGGATAGATTTTGTAGGTCGTGACGTCACCACCTACATTTTTGTCGGCAAGATGGCTGACAATGTAGTGCTTCATTTCATAAAACAATTTATTAAAATACACATTTATTACTGTAAGTATCGGAATGACGTTTTGTACAAATATATTTAAGTGTGTTAATTTTGGAGTAGATTTTATATATCTCTTTAAGTATATGGTTGTTAAAACAAACAAAAAAACTTGCATGTATAAATTTTCATCTGAGAGTTTCAGACACCTGAATCTATGTGAAAGTATAAAATTTTAACATATTTTGAAAATTCTTATCTGAAATTGTGAGTTTTACTCAATTGTTTATAAACTGGTTGGCCCCTGACCACCTTAAATATAATGACATATTATAAATTTCACCGTTTCTAACTCAAGTGGAAAGCCAGTACTTTAGTAAATAAAGCTAGAGAACTTCCAAACACACTAAATTAAACCTATTTCCAAATATCCATATTTCCACTTTTCAATAAAATCAAGTAAATATTTCTTTTATTATCCTTCAATTCACCCCTTTCCTTTTATGTTGGAATAAGAAAACTGCCAAAAGGTGAAACAAATATAAATTAAGACTACAAATATGAGGATATTTACTCTCAGATAAAAAAAAATACTTGTGGTTTCCAGCCAGTTGACCTTTTGACATGTACCAGTCCAACATTGAAAAATGTACCAATGTTATCCTGGATTCTAAAAAAAATGACTATTTTATTCATATTTTCACAGGATCTGTACAGCGAGTACCACCCACAAGTCTGTGTTATGTTTGCCTCCATACCAAATTTTAAAGATTTCTATCAACAAAGTGCTGCCAATAAACACGGAATAGAATGTATAAGGGTACTTAACGAAATCATTACCGAATTTGATCAGGTAAGAAATGGGGGGATATTAAAAGTCTAAAACAGAATCAGAAAAGTACAGAATAATATTTTCATACACAATTCCTTATGAAATGATTAAATTAGAAGTTTTATATCTATTCCCAAGTATAGCATAGAAGAATGAGGGCAAAAGAAGTTGAATTTCTCCCATGAGTTGAAGATATCCTTAACTTTAAGTTTGGATAAATGAAAGAAATTATTTCTTCCATAAACTGTTATTTATATTCTATTGAGGGTGGGAAATTTTTTCATTCATTGACAGACTTCAGTTTCCACTTCATGAAGTCATTGAAAATTCCAGTAAAATCCAGCTATGAGATCATCAGAATACAAACAATTTGAGTTCAAAATGCAGAGTTACTGAAGAAAAAGACTACCATACAGCCTTCAACATAAGGAATATTCCTACACAAATTCAAGCCCTAAATGCCCTCATCTTTCCCCATAAAAAAGTAACGAAATACCTGAATAAAACCTATATACCAAGTACATGAACAACAAAAATAGAAGCAAACATTGAAATCAAAAAATGTTTTTAATAAAAGGAAATTGAAATCAGTTTGCAATAGTATTTCAATATACAGTCAAACCTGCTTTAAAGGGCACTTCTATATAGCAAATCACTGTCTATAAAGGGAACAGTAAAAAGTTCCATTCATGAACAAAGAATGTAAAATAAACCTCTGTATAGAGGGCATCTGTTCATAAATTAACCTCTGTATAGAGGGCACCTGCTCATAAAGGCCACTTTTATCTGGTCCCATGGGTGCCCTTTATATGCAGGTTTGACTGTATAATAACTTTGTTATGTGATTAATGTGCATTTTATATGTTATATATAAAATAATTTATTATTGTTCATTCTAAAATGATAATCAACTTTAAAATTTTCTTTTGTAGTTATTATCCAGAGACAATTTCACTAGTGTAGAGAAAATAAAGACAATTGCCAGTACTTATATGGCAGTAACTGGTCTAAAAACTCCAGTAGCAGTGAAAACACTTAGTAAAAATAACCCATATAAAGAATTCAGACAAAATATTGTCATTATGACCAATTTTGCATTAGAAATGATGACCAGTCTTGAGGAAATCAACAAACATTGTTTTAATAATTTCAAATTAAGAGTTGGTAAGCATTTAGTTTCAAAATATGTCTGTAATAGGGAATATTGTGTTTATTTGGGATTTGTGTTACTTTTTTAGCTCACCTGGCCCAAAGGGCCATGTGTGCTTATGCCATCACTTGGCATCCGTCGTTGTCCATGGTCTGTCGTTGTCTGTCATTGTAAACTATTTCAAGAATCTTCTCCTCTGAAACTACCTTCAAACTTTATGGCCTATTTTCAAATGAATCAATCCACCCATTTTGGGGTTATTGCCCCTGAATTGTTAATTTTAAGGCAATTTTGCAGTTTTAGGTTATTAGCTTGAATATTATTATAGGTAAAGACAACCTATATCCAGCAAAAATGTTCAGCAAAGTAAGATCTACAAATAAGTCAACATGACCAAAATCCTCAATTGACCCCTTATAGGAGTTTTTGCCCTTGAAAGATTATTTACATGTAAACAGAAAATAAGTCTGATATTGTCACAGATGTTTAGGGCATTACTTGAAATAAATTAAATGGTAGCTGTACAGGTAAAATGGAGCATCAAGGGTCAAGGTCATTGAAAAATTCCATAGCAACCGATTAAAAAGTTCCTAGCAACAGATGAAAAAGTCCCTAGCAACCATATATATTTGGGTTAAGGACCTTATAATTTACCTGTACAAGTCAGAAAGAAAGGTCAAGGTCATTGAAAAAGTCCATAGCAACCATATATATTTGGGTTCAGGACCTTACAATTTACCTGTTCAAGTCAAAATGGAAGGTCAACAGTGAATGCCATTGAAAAAGTCCATAGCAACCAATGAAAAAGTCCCTAGCAACATACATATTTGGGATCAGGACCCTACAATTTACCTAATAAGATCAAGAGTCAATGCCATTGAAAAAGTCCATAGCAACCAATGAAAAAGTCCTAGCAACCATATCTATTTTGGTTCAGGATTCTATATTTTAGCTGTACAGGTCAATATTAAGGAGAAAATTGCGACAGTATATATTAAATAGCAAAAATAATCATTGATGCAAGATCTACTGGTACACAAAAGATAACAAGTGAGCGATTCAGGCTCTTGGGAGCCTCTTGTCATACTCACATTAGTGCTTCTCTTGTGGTGTCAGCTTTTATTCATTGTTAAAGACTACACAATACCCCTAAATGTTAACAATTTTCTCTCCATTCAAACCAATTGGGTCCTTTCTTATTGATTGTTACCACATATTGGTACATTTTGATATTGGTGCTAAACAGTTTGATTTTCAGATTCAAGTATCATCAATTGCTGTGATTTTGCTATATGTTAAACTAAGACATATGTTTGAAATGAAGATTTACCTGTATATGAACAATATATTGTATGGATAATCTCATAGCTAAGACATTTTCCTTGAACAGTTATCTTGGAAGTTCTGTTTATTAAGACAAATTTAACAAATTATAAACAAGTGTCAATTTCAGATTTGTGTCCAGGGGTATGGACAATGGAACAGTCATGGTAACCGTTCCTGAATAAAATCAGCTAAAAGCAATGATGGGTCTTTCCTTTAAATGATGTTGTTTAGTTACTTTGAATGGCAAATTAAAGCCAGGTGAGCAATACAGGCCTCTGGAAACCTCCAGTTTCGGATTACAAAAATTTTACTTGAAATTAAATCTGTATTTTTTACAGGTTTGAATCATGGTGCTGTAACTGCAGGTGTAATTGGTGCTAGAAAACCTCAGTTTGATATCTGGGGTGATACAGTCAATGTTGCTAGTCGTATGGATAGCTGTGGACAGCTATGTAAAATACAGGTCAGTCAATGTTGAAATTTTAACTCTTCTGTTTTTTCTGTATTTGCTCTACTTATTTGTTCCATTGAAGATGCTGTTCAAAAATTTAGATCATTGGAATTCAAAATTGCTTTTGTCAGAAGCTATTTCAATCAAAACTAGATGTGTGTTTTTGATAGGACAGCTCTCCTTGTTAAGTAGGTAATTCTGTTACTGTTGTATGTGTTGATGCTAATCAGTTCAATACCTGTCATTTTTATTTGTTTACCTGTGATTTGGTTTATTTCAGGTGCCTGAGAAAACTGCTGAAGTATTAATAGAAGAGGGGTTTGAATGCCAATATAAAGGTATTACCCAGGTTAAAGGAAAAGAACCAATGCCAACATACTTTGTATTGTACCAATCAACACATTTGTGACAAAAAACCTTCAACAAAAAAGATATGTCACATAATTGACCTTTATGAGGTGGCTGCTGACTGAAAAAAGGCTCAACCTCTATATATTAAGAAGAAGTCTTTGGCAGTAGTTAATACGTTTACAATTGGTGCAGATCAAAAATGGTACTTCTCCAGGATTTGTGTTCAAACGTCATATAAACTAATTAAAATATTCAGTAAAGGAAAATAATAGGGTTCACAGATGGAAATTATTGAAAGAAGAAACGAGATATAAACAGTGAAAACAAAAAAACTTTGTGAAAACAATGTTTAGCACTGACTTTGTAATACAAATCTTATAATGTTTCAGAGTTAGTAAATAAAAAATATGCTATCTTAATAATATAAAGTACAGGAAGAGATATGGTGATGAAGAAAGAAATTAGTTTTTTGCAAGCGTTATATCAATTGAAAACTTTAAAGATTTCCAATTGAAAGTGTTAGGATATCAAGTACGATACAGAAAACCACCACCCCACCCCATCTCTAGATTTGCTATTGAAATATGAAAATATTTCCTGTTTATTAACTAATTTAAAAATATTTAATTAGTAAAATAAGAAGGAGAATGGCAGTCTTAATTTCAAATCACTTTATTTTTCAAATATTAAAAAGATTAATTAAGGAAATTTCACAAGGTTTTCAAGTGCAAACTCACAATTAAAAGGTATTAAACCACAAATAGTCATGAATACAGACAAACCAAATTTTTAATTAGAATTTACATATTTGATTGTTTGAAGCATTTTTATGATGGGTATTTAATAATGTATTTATGAATAGTTTCATTTAGATTTACTCCATACATTGAAACAAGTCATAACAGACCAAATTGTCTTTGGAAAACCACCCAAAATTGTCACATTTAGAGACCAGGTGTCTTGAAAGACCATATACTGATGGTTAAGGGATGGTCTAACAACATACAGGTTTTCCTCTGATAAATTTGTTCTCACTGCAATACTCTATGGTACGCCGTTTTTATATTTATTAAAATTCCAAGATATCTTATTTATTTAACAAGGTATCTTATTAAGTATTAAGATATCTTTAATTTTTATAAGATATCCTATTTAATTTGAAAGTAAATAAGATATCTCTATAAGTTAATAAGATAAGTTAATAAGATATCTCTATTAGTTAATAAGATATCTCTATAAGTTTATAAGATATCTCTATTAGTTTATAAGATATCTTATTAAGTAAATAAGATATCTCTATTATTAACTATATAAAAGATATCTTATATAGTTAATAAGATATCTTATAAATTAATAGAGATATCTTATAAATTAATAGAGATATCTTATTAACTTATAGAGATATCTTATATATTCAATACGATATCTTTATAACCAGTTAAATAAGATATCTCTATAAGTTAATAAGATATCTCTATTTGTTTATAAGATATCTCTATTAATTTATAAGATATCTCTATTAATTTATATCTCTATTAATTTATAAGATATCTCTATTAATTTATAAGATATCTCTATTAGTTAATAAGATATCTTATAAATTAATAGAGATATCTTATAAACTAATAAAGATATCTTATAAACTTATAGAGATATCTTATAAAGTATTAAGATATCTTTAATTTTTATAAGATATCTTATTTAATTTGAAAGTAAATAAGATATCTCTTTAAGTTAATAAGATATCTCTATTAGTTAATACGGTTTCTCTATTAGTTAATAAGATATCTCTATTAGTTAATAAGATATCTTACTTCTTTATAAAGATATCTTTTAAACACATACTTTATTAGATATCTTATAAAGTTTATAAGATATCTTATAAACTAATAGGGATATCTTATTAACTTATAGAGATATCTTATATATTTAATAAGATATCTTTATAACCAGTTAAAGAAGATATCTCTATAAGTTAATAAAATATCTATATAAGTTTATAAGATATCTCTATTTGTTTATAAGATATCTCTATTAATTTATAAGATATCTCTATTAATTTATAAGATATCTCAATTAGTTTATAAGATATTTTATTTAACTAAATAAGATATCTCGAAATTGAATAACTATAACAACGGCGTGCCATAATACTCTTTATTAAATAATACGATTAAAACAGCCCTAATACTACCAAAACGGCATGTGTCATACTGGTGACGTCGTCCTGGTCATATAAATCACGTGATCTATATTGCTTTTCGGCCCAGTCCAATACTGAAAAAGGCTGTATGAGCCCTAGGGCTAATACAGCCTTTTCACTTCCGGTCGTTTCATTGCCAGTCCGTATTGGAAATATTGGCCCTATATTCACATTTTTGCCAGTCCGTATTGGAAATATTGGCCCTATATTCACATCATTGCCAGTCCGTATCGGAAATATTGGCCCTATATTCACTTTTGATGTATGTAATACAGCATTCAGAACAAGTCTGTATTGAAAAAGTTGGATTATTTAATACGGGTTTCGAGGCCAATACAGCAAACCTTGAATCTATACCAGTGCCAATACAGAAACAACCAGTTAATAACACTATAGTATAGCACTTTCCAGAAACTCATTTCCAGTATCACAAATCTGACCCAAAAATTATAATTTGAAGCAAATTATTTCCCTTGCTGGGACGTAGTGCTGGTTCGCTGCAGTGCAGAGCAACCAGTATAGGAAGTAAATAGAAGTATTTATTACTTTAATATACAAATATTTCCAGCTTTATAATCAAGGCTGATTACAAGTATGTTGGAAGCAAAAAGATCGCAAGTAGTTCCCAAATTTATACAAACCAAACATTACGTGCAAATTGAAAAGTTTTAAAAACAGCTAATCCTTTACTCTTCATTGCAGCAAATCAGTACTAGGTCCCGGAACATCCCAGCAAGGGAAATAACTTTCTTCAAATTATAATTTTAGGGTCAACATCATGATATCAGAAATGAGTTTCTGGAAAGGGCTATTCTTTATAGAAGCTGAATGAAAACTAAGAGAGTAGCTTTTGATAACAACCAATTATTCTTTTTATATTGGTTGTTGGGGAACAAACAATTAGATTTTCTTGAAAAAAAGACAGGCTTAAAAATGACATGAAAAAATTGCAGAATTGAAGATTATTGGAATAAAATAGTATTACTTTTTTTTAAAGTGCCCCTGCTCCCTAAAAAAAACTAGGCTCACAATTGGTGAACAAAAAATTACAGGATCCAAAATCACTTCCTTGCACTTTTTTTTTATAGCTATTCTTCATCATGAAGTCACAGTGAGAAAAATGTCATATGGCACTGAAAGTTTCAGACAGCTCATAGTTATTTTTTTACTTTTATATACCCACCTTCAACATTAAAAATTCCACCCAAAGCTACATTTTAATTCACGATTAAAATGATTGTCATCTAACAGTATTTTCTACAATGAAATAATTTTCTGGTTATTTTTGTCTACACTGCATTTTGATTATACTTTTGTGTTCATATTTTATCATTTTATTTAGTTGCCACATATTAGGGTATTATTCTATTTAATTTATAAAACCTTTTACACCTTTACAATTCGATATTGTCACCAGAATTGTTGTTGAGGACATTTACTATACCATTGCAGTTTAGTAAGCATTTATCTTATCATACCCCACATAATGAAGTTGCTGGGGTTATGGTGTTATTGGTTTATATTGCAGTTATTTAAATTTCTCATTATGATTGAGTTTTTGCAGGAATAAAATTAAATCACTGCCTGATAATCTAAATCCAAAATTTAAAATATTTCTGGTGAGACATAGTTTGCTGAAATGGGCAAATTCAGTGTACAAAAAAATCTGTATAGAATGTTTATTGCTATGACTGAATAGTCATCTCTGCTGGTGAAACTTGATACTGAAAGTTTTTTTTAATGAACTGTGAAACTTGATACTGAAAGTTTTTTTTAATGAACTGTGAAACTTTAAGAAACTATTATGGAGAGTTTCCATTGGATGTAACTTTGTCCTTAGATTTTATTTGGATTTAACTGTTTTGGCCTTTTTATCAATCTGCCCTATATTTTAATTTATTATTTTTCCATGATTGGTCAAACGGACATATTCATTGAATCAAAATTTTATCACAGAATGGTTGAATTTTAAAAATATGGGGTGGACAGACCAAATTGATATATTATTTTATCATATTAGGCAGAACAGTCTCATGAGCCTGGAATTAAAGAAAACCGGAAACCTGAAAAGGACAAATATCAAGGTTTTTTATGAAAATTGGAGATAGATACATTTTCTATGCAAGAGATGTGATATCTTCTTTTAAATCTTAATTCTACATGGATATTATTGTTGTTTTATACAAGTGCTTTGCAAATTTAAGTGTCAAATGTTTATAAGACAATGTATGTATTTATTATAATACAAACTTATTTTGTTTTTTTTTTTTTGTTTACATGCCTTGATATGTACATATATATTTTACTGTATCTTTATTCTTTACTTATTTTAATGTTGACATTCCATGATACTGTTTTTAATTTTTATTAGAAATGCATTTTTTACAGTCTTCATAACTTGTATGGTTCTGTTTGAAAAGTGAACAGAATTTTTGAAGGAAAAACCATCTTTTTTGTTTGTTAATATTTTATATTTATTGATAATGCAGATATTTTAAAATAACATCCAGAAAATTTTTATGTTCAGTGTAATTTATATAAATGAATTATAATGCTTGTAGTTTGTTTACAAGAACAGTCTTTTGAAAACCTCAATCTCACTTAAAAATGTCTGGCAGATTGGTGTGTTAGGAATCAGATTAACCCAAGACATTTCTGGTGCAGTACAAAATGTTTTCCATGAAGTTTCAGAAAATTTATTATTTATTAGCTCAAATTAAGTGAAAAAGCACAGGAATTAAAACAGCTCATGGTGATATTTAATTTGGTACTTCAAAAAAGTAAGTATAGTTCCCTCCCCAGAAAGCATTGCTACAGACTATCAAATCCTTCAGTAAAGAAATTAAATTTCATGCAGTAAATTATTTTCAATTGGATTTTGAAATTACAGCTATCAAATTCAACATGAAACAAATAATTTAAAGGATTCTTTTGTCGAGGCCAATCGTTCTTGGATTTGAAAAGTGGCACAACATGATATTTTCATGGAGATGAGTCTAGTTCATATTTTAATTGCTAAATATGGTAGTACTGGTATTCAGAAAAGAATAATGTTTATTTGTTGTTGACCTAGTGATATTTTATCAAGATTAATGCAATTTGTTATAAAGTTTATCTTTATATTTGTTAAGGAATAAATAATCAAAGTTATATAAAGTTTATGGATCTTTATGGTAATAAAAGATATTTTTTAAATATTGGTAATGAATGTTATCAGTATACTGCAATTTGTTTATAGTATGTATACAGTCATCAGGTAAGATTGAAACTTTAAAATAATTATTGGGTGGTTTTAACAATATAATTGTGTATTCTTGTTATAGACAATGGGTTATCAACACTTAGCCGTGGTGTAGTGTTAGCGCATCGGACTACAAAGCCAGAGGTCCCTGGTTCGATTCCTGTTCGGGATGAAAATTTCAGGGATCAAATTTGCGACGCCGTATCGACACCATTTGCGAGGATGGTCTCGATAAACGATGCTAGTCGATCAGATGGGGACGAAAAATGGCTGTCCCGTGTTAAGGGAGAGCAACACCCTTAGCACACTAAAGACTCCTCTGTAGATGTCGAAAAAGAGTAGAATAAAATGCCGCTACATGGGCCGCTCTCGCACCCACAGAGTGGAGAGGGATTAGTATAAGTTGGCATAACTTGTTTCCCAATCCACTATAAATAAATAAGTTTAAACTAACAATTAGCCTAGCTCAGTCTTAGATGGTTTAGTAGGCAGGTTAGATAAGAGGGAGATGTGGGTACCCATAAAATAGGTTTAACACAACCATTGCTGGTTATTTTTTTTTTTTTTTTTTTGTTCTTTTGTTTTTATTTTGGTATGAAGGGGTGTCATTTGGATGGTCATTGATTGACCTTTTTTTTTGTCCATTTTATTTTTTATTTACAGTTTGTCAGATTTCCTGAGTAATTGCATCATAATATGTATAAAATACATTTATTGGTACCAATGATTAGATACTTGTACTGGTAGAAACACGTAAGTTCTATTTTGTCACAGGAAATTCGTGCTAAAAAATAGTTTTAGAAATTGAAGAATATATTCCTGATTGATAGTTCTGTTCTTAGATGGTTTTTAGCTCAGCTTGGTCAAGGACGTATATTAGACGTTAGTTATACGTCCTTGGCTTGGTGAAGGGCCATGCGAGGTATTGCCATCCAGTACCCTTTGTCATCAGACTTAATAAACTTTCCTTTAAAATCTTAACCTCTGAAACCACTGGAGCAATTAACCTGAAACTTGTCTCTGAAACATTTATGGAAATGTCTCTACGAAGTTCCCTCATTTCATAATGGTTTGGCAACTAAAATGGCAGTAATAACCAATAATTGTTTCTGATTGGTCAAAATTTTAAAAACCTTCTCTGAACCCACTGAGCCTGTTGATCAGAAAATTTGTATTAAAGGGTATAAATTAAGTTATTCATTTCGTCCTGCTCTGATATCTATTATTGTGGCAATATATAGATATTGCTTAATTTGGATTGATCAAATTTTGGAAATCTGATGAAATTGGTGGGTCATTTGAAGTAAAACTTCATGTGAAGCATCCATTGGAGTATCCATAAGAAGTCTGGTAAACAAAATGAAACAATAATTAATGTGAATATTCTGGTGGTCATGAGTGTTGCTATTGTGAACAGGCCGGTTAGTCAGAATTGGATGGGAGTACGTAGTTGATACTCAGTCTACTCTACAGAATTTTATATGATTTTTTTGGCCTTCTATGCTTTGGTCTTTTCAGAGCATTGCTGATAAGTTATTGTTGTCAAAAGATAAACATTCGCTGTATTAAAATTGGTATCTTAGTGGCACAATTTCTAACTGACAACTTTACATAATTTCCTTTTTCCTGTTGACCTCCATAGATAAGGGATCTATGTAATCACTTTGGTACCATAAATATTCATCGCACAAAACATATAATAATAATGGCATATAATTTTAGCAGTGTTGAAAGCCATGAGAATAGCTAAACTGTTTAAGAGCAGATTTAACTCTAGGCCTAAAATGATGAAAGCCTGCCAAAATAATAAAATAAATATAAAGCTAAAACCATCCAAGGACACATCTGTGCAAACGGGAGATAAATTAAGTTGTGACCTACAGCCAGTAGTACCATGGAAATTTAGACGGCGGACAAAATTGTACGGTGAGGAATAAAAGCGAATTAATAGGTATCTTGACCCTGTTATGGCTGTACACAGAGAAGGACCGCCTATACGTTAATCTGTGTCAGCATGGCAAGATCTACGAGTTTTGAATACCAGTGATGGAGAAATAGAACAAACACATTAGGCCTGATATTTTTCTATAGGATGAATTTGTGTTATTTCAAACAATACTACTAAAACCTCGAATATAATATATTGAGGCCTCTCAGATGATTTATTCATTTGTTACAAATTGCTGTGTGGTGGCCTCGCTAAATATCATTTATATGTATTTCAACCAACCATAGCACACTTTATCCAGATATGATTAAAATATTTTGGTTTTGAGTGTCTGCATGCTGTAACATGGTTTTCGATAGGATAGAAATAATTTTATTATAAAGTTTTTTACGTTTTCATGACAATTTCACTGGGTTGTATACGGCGGACATGAGGGTTTAGTAGCTATAAGAAAATGAACTCACATAACAAAATGGAACAATGACAATTAAAGCGAAACGTGACAAGATTAGATAAAATTGGGGATAAAAACACAAACATGACAACAACGATAACAACATAACTGAGGTATGAACAAACTTATATCTAATAAATTGTTCACCACAAATGTGTCCATTTCCTCTAATCAATCACAATTTGCATTGTAGTTGGCTTTTTATTTATATTTTGTTTGTAATAATTTGTATATATTCATTAATTCAGTAATGTTTATCTTATCTTTTTGTTTGATGACAGTTTTTGTTGGAACACTTTATTTATACTCATTTGTCGATATACACAGGTATGTGGGGAAAGTTTAAACTGCTCAAGACCAAAAAATTTGAAAAATACCCCCCAATATGTTGTTACTGAAATGGCCATGAAGGTAAAACCGAAAGCAATCTACGCACAGATTTATACACAAAAGGAGAAAGTCCTTAGTTTCCAAAAATGCAATAGTTAAAAAAGAAGACATTAGAACATGTAGTCTCTAAAACTCCGTGAAATATAAGGGAACGGCCATTTGGTTTTTAAGGGGCACAAGGAAGGAATTAAAAAAATGGTTAAAAGGGGCAAACTAACACTTTTGCTGAAAAAAAGGTACAGGATTTAATATACCTACCTACCTATCTTTATTTAAGATTTGAGACCAGGTTAGCTCCGAAACAATAGTACAAGAATATGAATGACGCTAAACCAGACAAGACTATTAGTAAGAGTAGGTAATTAAATTTCTTGAATTGTCAAGCCAGCAATGATATTTAGGTAAGTAATCGGCCAAGTGGTTGCGAATGCTCACTGGATCGGATTCTTCTCCAGAAAATGTGCATTCAATACTTCAATACTTTATTCTCATAAACTGACAAGTTACAGAGAAAATATATAATATTTATAAAGTTACATATCTGCATGTGTAGACAATAAGTACATGTATGTTTAACCTGGAGGTACGACCTTTGTGAAAACAATCTTGATGAAACGTGATAAATTAACAAGTATATCAATTTGCTGTGAGGAAAAAAGTTTTGAAAATTTTAATGTATTTGCATTTGATTGACAATAATCCGGTAGTAGTTCTTTTCTATCCTTTTCAAAAAATTTACATATTAAAATATAGTGATACTCGTCACCAATATCATGTGAAGTACACAGTGTACAAATACGATTTTGTCTAGGGATACCTTGCCATCTTCCTGTCTCGATTGGCAGGCGATGACACCCGCACCTAAATCTACATAGATTTTGCATCAAATAAGTAGGTAACACTACCAAATATTTTTCAAAACAAAGATCTGATTTGTATAAACGATAACAAATAGTTTTTGGAGAATTAAATATAAAACATAATATTCTTATCCTTTCACAGCTTCCGATAGCAACTGGTTTTATTTAAGTTTTAATTTTATGTTGTGCTTCTGTCAAAAGCCTTAAGAATGACTACCTTTGAAAGTAGACTATACTTGTAGTTATTTTTACTAAGACAATATACTACAGTATAAAGTATATAGAATTGTACATCTGAATATCTATAATATATCTCCATTAAAAAAACGTGTATGTGTGCCTGAAACTCATGTTTTGTTCTCCACACAATTTTTTCTATTTCATACTATATTATATTGTCTTAGAAAAAAAAAAATACAATTATAGTCTTTACTTTCTGAGGTGATTCTATAGGGTTGTGACAGCTTCGATACCTTTAAATTCTGGCACTTTATTGAGTGCAATATCATGTTTTATGATGGACCAATTAACAGCAATATTGCCCAAGGCCAAAGGCCACGGGCAATATTGCTTTAAGTGGTCCATAAAACATGATATTGCACGACAGTGAAGTGCTATAATTGTTTAATTACATTTCATTAAAAAGAGCACGAATTGGAAATGACCTGTTTCTCAAAAATAGTTCACCGTGCAATATCACAAAATATTATACTTTTACATTTTTACTACTCTATTTATGTTTGTAATCAAAGCTGGTCCTTATAATGTTATATGGACCGGCTGTACATTATATGGACCGCCTCGGTTTGATTCGATTAAATCCCAGAAAAGTATAATATAACAAATAGTTCATGACACTTCGGGTCAAATTTCAATATATGGACCGGTTGGTTGCCCGCCAAAAATTATATGGACCTCAGCATCAGTGTCATGAACTATTTCTTAAATATGGACTGGTTTGAAACACACCGTTTCTATATAAATCTAAAAGTACGAAATGTAATAATTGCAATTATTTTTATACGAAATACCGATAGGTTTGAATTAAATCTTCTTGTGTGTGTGTATAAATAGGATACGACACAATATTTTGACAATACCACCTTGCTTCCTGTTATATATTGAAATGAAACCTACATTTATGTCCGTTGAGAACGTAGAATTGCAATTACAAGCTGCTAGCCAATGTCCGAACTTTTGTAACGTTTCCATGCCAACTACTCTCTTCGTAAAATTTTTATACCAAATGTAGATATATAATCTTTCTGTAAAGCTTCAAAACGTTTTGATAATTTCAATTTTTTAACCAAGCTTTTGGTATATACCCTATGCATTTAGCTTCATCATACTTCCAAACCCATAAAAGCTATTTGACTTACCCTTTCTGAGATTTGCTGCGAATAGAAATAATAAAAGAAGATGAAAAAACAGTAGAAAAACTTGCGTTCGGGTGATTATAAGTATAAATAATCCAAATATAAAGTAGTCAAACAAGTTTTGTCTGTAGATTATGGAAAGAAAGAAAAACATCGATGAAAAGGAACAAAAACTTTACTGAAAGATGATAAGGATTTGCTAACCATGTGTTAATTATAACTGAAAGACATGTTTGAATATACAATAGCACAATTATACATGCACCAAGAGGAAATGTGGGGGAACTTACAGAAGTACGAATGAAATGATGTAACGGATAAGGTCAGACTGAACGTGACAAGATCACCATTTAACCAGGGTTATAGAAATACTCAATATAATGAAAAACTTTGTTCATTCATAAAACAAAAGAATAAATCAGGCAAAATAATGATATTTCCTCTTTCCTAATCCTGCCATGATTGGCACTTCGATTTTACCCAAATATGTCATTAAGGGCAAAATTATACCATTTCCTTGCTGACAAACATACAATGTTTTCAAAATATCTAATAATAAATTGTCACTCTACCCAATATGTGTACAGTTTTGTTTAACTTGAATTTTTGTGCTCATTAATCATTTATTGATTTTCATTACTATTCGAAAAATATTCTTAATGCATATGCCTATTTAATATCCTTTGTGTTAAATTGCTCACAAATGAATTTCTTGATGATTTTTCGGCTTATTCGAAGTTTTGGCCTTGAGGCAGTTGAGCAAACTTGATTCAGAAACTTCGCTCTGACGCAAGAAATTAGTAACTAGGTTTATTTAAGGAGAGGGATTTAAAGGTTAAACTACACGTTTGCGAATACTATCAATAATTCCTAATGTTTGTTTTAAACTTAAGATAATGTATGAAGATTATTTTATTATTCTGTAATTGGCCTAATATAAAGCGTAGCGAAATATCGAACGTAATGTCAAATGATAACAAAACTCAGCAAATAAACTACATGGCATGGTTTTGGTTTACCATTAGCGCCAACCAATTAAGCTATCCAAAAATAATATTTTCCGTCTGTATCCAAAAATTGTCCAACTTTTTTAGTTTGCTGACATTGGATCCAAAAGGTGCATAAAAAAGAAATAGTATGTACAATGTACCATATATATACATAAACTTGGATTTCAGTTTGTGATTGATTTAAGATGCAGAGTTATTGGGAGAGAGACAACAACAGAAAACGAGGACGAAATATAGAAATGATCCTGAGCTAAGGTGTATGTGTAGTGAAAAAGACAAATTTGTGAACATTTACAATATGACAATATCACTTTCAATTGTATGTAAATTTGTTACTATATTTGGATCAAATACATTTCAAGGTCAATTTTATTATCAAATTAACATGATTTAGATGATTCCAATGACTTGACATAGTTAATTTTATTGCGATCTGTGACATTTATATTGACATCATTGGAAGGATAGAAATGGATCTGATATCAGATCGTTATATAGGTCTCTATGAAGAATGGTAAAAACACATAGATGAAGAAATTGTAAATTTGATTTATGGTCTTAGTTTAATAAGACATGTACCCACTTACACATTTCGAAAACTTTTATTCCTACGTGTATCCTCTAAATTACAAAACATCCTTGAGCAATAAATTACATTAAATGATACCAAAGGGGAAAATAAAACCAGTTGATTAAGTGTGACATTGTATGACTGTAAAACTCGGAGTCACAAAATATACCCATATCACGATTTTCAAGTAACCTCTCCATTAAGTATGCATAAACTTTATAAGAACAATTCCCATTTCAGTCTCTGAAAAACAAATAATTTATTGAATGCAATGTAAAGCATCCGAGATATCAGTTACTTCTTTTGGGAGACTTCGTAACAGTTCACTGTTACAGTTATTAATCGTTAACATTTGAATTTAATTAATGACCACCAGAAAACAAATCCCATCTGCATAATTTCTCTCCTCGTTGAACAATGGAATAAAAATTGTCAGACATGATATAATTGATCTCAAGACATTAACAGAGAGGACACTAATGAGAGTTTTTAGCTTTCTTTCATTTACTCTGTGTCCCATTCAAATGGTTATGTTTTTGTGGTATGTGTTCCCTGGTCTGCTATTGTTCACTTTGTTTCTTGAATTTCCCGTTTCGTCTTAGTGTTTCCATACGTTTTTGCCAATATTTTGTCAATGCAATTAATTGTTATTCTGTAAATATAGGATATGATACACTTAACCATTATATAACATGACAAATAAACCATCTCGTTGTATTTGAGAATGATCCATGTTTTCCTTTTATGACACTGAAGAAAAAAAAACTGGAACTAAAGACAAAAGAGCAAGGGCAAATCATAATTGCAATTGTAAGCACTGCTGGTGTCACTACGGACTTTTACTACTGTGAAGAATAATGAAAAAAAAAATTAAAAATGAAACAGTAGTGTTCAATTATTAAACCGAAAATGACATTTATATTTAACAAAATATTTAGCTGGAGACGAAGGCAGCTGCTACAGCCACATGAGAGTAAAAAAACATCAATGAAAGGCGTACCAAAAACGTGAATGAGAGGTGATTGTTATACTAATTTACTAACAGTTTATTTACAGTAGAGTAACTGGCCCATTATAAAACATCTAGGATTAAGATGATATAATTGATAAAAAAAAATAGAAAAAAGCCACAAAAATTACAATTACTAATTAGGAAACATGGGGGACGTATAGACATTGTCAACGCTCTGTAGGAAATGATGTAAGCTTAGGTCAGACTAAACGTGACAAGAACATCATTTAACTATAGGATTATGGAAATATTAAATATCATTTTAGAACAAAAGAATAATTCTAGCAAACGAATGATTTCCTTGTTCCCTATCCCGTCGTGATTAGCACTTCGGTTTTCCCCGAATATTTCATTTTAAGAAAAATTCATCCATTTTTTTTCTTGCTAAAAAAACAGTAGAATATAGTTTTCAAAATATCTCATAATAAATTTTTAATTTCTCTCCCATTTCATGTATTACACTTAGTAAAGTTATTGATTAATTCATCATTTTAAGTATCCACCTTTTGATCTTAAATCCTAATCTAGATTAATGTCTAGATCTATTCGGTTGGCTTTCCAAAGTCTTGGTCACGGAGTACTTAATGGAAATTTGTACTGTACAAAAGAATTTGGTATCTGAGTTTATTTTAGGAATTGGTTTATGTCAATAGATTCTATTCAGACGGAGAAGGCAGCTGCCCCTCCAACTTTTGGGCAAAAAAAAATCAAATTATTTAAATAAAGATATAAAAAGCTTAACTAAGTACAAGAAAGTATTGACTCCAGTGTTTCCCTTAACTAATCATATTGACCAGTCTTGTCGCTGTCCCTTAATTTTATGACTTTGAATATCGTTCGAATCATGGTGTACTTGACGTCTCTTTGAGCAAAAAGATTAATTTAGTTGGCCATGGGAAAACACATGTAGTATTTCGTTCGCTCGAATTAATAAAGCTTCGCTCATACAAAGAATGGAATTTCGTGCCCATTTAATGCATTCAGTTCAATTCCAAAGAAACTAATTCTTCCGAAAAAATTATTATTTCGAGGGAACAATTAATGGCTTGTGCGAACGAAATATTTATTATTTTCTTGTTACAAACTTTTATTTCTGGGGAACGAATCAGTTATTTTTTAACGAATGGCAAGACAAAAATATGCTCATTATAGATTCATACAATTAGAGAGGAAATTTTGGCATGGGGGGGGGACTCAATATGCATACGTAATTTTGTTTTACTGAGGGGAAAATAGCTGTGATCCAAAATTTCGTAGGGGGGAATAGGACCAAGCTAGTTTTATTCTCCGGGGTGGGAGATTTGACATGGGGGAAAACGGCTATATAACACCCCATCACCTTCCAAAAATTCAAATCATGTTCCGGATAACCTTACTTCGGAAGACACGCCTCAGGACAAGAAATATGCGGGATTATCAAGAAAAAAAAATCATCGTTAATCTATCAACTTAAGATACAAGACATCTAGTTGGTTTTGTTTAAATATTTCTTTTACTATTATTTGTTCAAAATATCCTATATAATCCAAAGCCAAGTAAGTTTTGGAATGTCTCAGAAGTAAGGCTTTAGTACCAACGACACGCTCAGCTAGGAGTGCCGAGACCCAAAACATGATTTACTGCCCCCAACAGGACTACGGCCATGGTGGTAACATAAGTTTGACAACTTATTATTTTTTTTAAATATCATAAGTAATTTCAAATGGTTAGACTGAAGCCCTGCAATATAATCCTTGATACCAATTTTGATGCACAAAATATGCAGATTTTGTCGATATATGACTCATTAGTTAATGTTATGTATATCTGTAAAACTATAGATTTTGGTTGACGTAAACGTTTTATGTCGTCCAAAAAAACTGTTTTTATATGTATCAAGAAAATCAAATTTAAGTCTTCGAAATTGCATCTAATTCACATTATCAATATTTTATCAGATGACAAAATAGTAAGAATCCAATATGTGAATTGTGTTATATGTTCCTATACATAGTCTGACTTGATGTTAGATTTTTTTTTTAAATGAAAAAAAACTATGATATGCCATCGAAAGGCACTCATTGTTATAAAATCTTAACAAGTAAATATCTAAAAAAATTAACAGGGTGATATACTAGTTTATCCACTATGAATGAAGATGCCATCTTTGATCCCAAAAGTGCATAAGTTGATTACTAGAGATAGTTTATACAATGTCCCAAAGGTATTCAGATACTCAATTTTTCAAATGTAGAGCAATTTGGACGAATACAAACCGCGTTCGTTTTCTTATAATCTATGAAATTAAGTTTTCATATTTCAAAGATTTTTAACACCCAGATATATTGATTATAAAATATTTTAGGCGTAGCAGGAATGGTCCCGAGACAACACCTTAGGATAAATTTATCCGGCAAGACCAATTGTCGCAGACATTGAAAATCTGAATATATGATTCAGAATCGTACTTTCATTTATTACTATTTATAGAACAAATACCTTTCAAATGTGATACTGCAGGTCAATTTTACCATGATCAAATTAAGGTGATTTTAATGACGTAACATATTTGATTTTAATTGCGATCTATGACATTTATATTGAAATAATTTGAATAATAAAAACGCGATGTACATTTCAAATCTTCCACAGTAAGGTGTTCGTGTTTTATGAGAGGATGGTTAGATATACAGTGTGTTTGTATCAAGTTGTTGTGTTTCTTCTTCTAAATCAAGGAATTAGCACCTTGCAGAGTAAGTATACATAGATTTTACTTCGCAGTTGTATTCTATTGTATTTTTGAGACAGCCTTAATAACCATAAAAAATATATGTCTATTTTAACCCTTTTGGTCATTTTGAATTGCTCTTCAACCTTTTGGATTTCAACATTTTAGGCCTTGAGCACAACTGATGAGTCGTAAATCGACGAAGTGTGCGCATCTTATGCATCAAAATTGGTATGAAAGAAGTTATTTTTAAACACTGAGTCGATATAACTCCTGGTGGACTCCAAGTTCCCGAGGGTATCCCCAGCTCAGGTGCTAGTATTTCGATACTAGCCTGAAATTGATACTTAAAATTTACTGTTACAAAAATGTAAAATTTTCAAAAATTAAGCAGTATCTCCTTCGTGCATAGCTGTGTCCTTAGAAGGTATGGGTATAACCCCTTTTGGTCATTTAGGTAATTTTGGATTGCTCTTCAACTTTTTTGGATTTCAACATTTAAGGCCTTGAGCACAACTGATGAGTCGTAAATCGACAAAATGTGAACATCTTGAGCATCAAAATTGGTACCAAAGAAGTTATTTTTAACCACTGAGTCGATACCACTTCTAGTGGACTCTAAGTCCCCGAGGGTATCCCCAGCTCAGGTGCTAGTATTTCGATACTGGCCTGAAATTGATACTTAAAATTTACTGTTACAAAAATTGTAAAATTTTCAAAAACCAACCAAGGAGTATCTCCCTCGTGCATAGCTCTGTCCTTAGAAGGTATGGGTATAACCCCTTTTGGTCATTTTGGTAATTTTGGATTGCTCTTCAACTTTTTTGGATTTCAACATTTTAGGCCTTGAGCACAACTGATGAGTCGTAAATCGACGAAATTGCCACATCTTGAGCATCAAGCAGAATCTGTATCAAAGAAGTTATTTTTAGTGTGCAGGTTTTATGACTTCGGTGGCATTGTAAAACTCAATCTTGATAGAGAATTTTATCTATCATATCGTTAATTTTCCATCCGAAATGTTTACCTAAATTATGCGTGAGCGATCACTCACTTGATCATAAAATTGAGGGGGCAGATATTTTAAGATTCCAAGAGAAGATAAGTTATGTAAATTGTGTAATGTAATTGACAACGAAGAAAACTTTCTATTGCATTGTAAATTGTACAGTAACTTGAGGGAGAATGTATTTGACTCCTTAAGTTCTGAATCTGAAACTTCGTTATTGCTTAATAAGGAAGAAAAAATAATAAAACTGTCGAACTCTGCGACTACTTTGCATATTAAGATCATTGGGTACTTTTTAAAGCGGTCATTAGAACTGAGGACAGAAGAGCTTGACTTGAAATTAAATAGGCTTATCATGTTTCTGATTGTTTTATTGTTTTTCGTTTTCATTTCGCAAACATTTCAATGATTAATGACAAGTAAAAGTTATTTTTTGTGAATAGCCTTTATTGCTTAATCAATACAGTTTTAGAGTTCTGCATTTTTCGTGTGCTAACCACGGGATTTTTCCAATACTAATTTCAGCTGCTTATTAGTAGCGCATTTTTTCCAAGGTGTAAAGTCAAAACTGAAATCTAAAAACAAATATGATGAAATGGTACAGGGTAAGCGTCCGTGAAACGACACCGTGTTACAATATTTGTTTAATATTAAACTTTGATTTACTGTTTTACAGAGTTTTGTGGAGAGCGAATGTACAATCCAGACCACCAAAAATGTTGTGTAGATACATTGGCCCTCCCTGTAGGATGGCCTTGTTGTGGTAAAGGTGTATACAATCCAAACACTGAAATATGTTGCAATGGAACAGTTTACCCCAGGTCAGATGGCACTCACTGTTGTAAACAATTGCCGTACTTTCCACAAGAGGGAACATGCTGCCTTGGTACCTTATATCATGTCCCAGATGGCATATGTTGTGGCTCAAAATTGTACGACCCAGAAGTCCCGGATTGCTGTGTTAATCAAAATCCAACTGGAAATTCACAATATAAATGCTGCGGGAAGTTCGCTTATAATCCACATCGGGAAACTTGCTGTGATGGTGTACTTTTTCAGTCAGGAGGATTATCTTGTTGTGGGATTGAAGCATATGATCCCAGAGAACAGAGCTGTTGTAATGGTGGCCTTGTTGAACCTGGTGGACAGTTATGTTGCGGTTCTGTCCCTTATAATCCAAATTTTAAGTCTTGTTGTAATGGAAAAGTAAAAAAGTCAGGAGGAAAACCATGTTGTGGGTCATTTATTTATGATCCAACAAATAAAACATGTTGTGAAAAGAAATTGCATTCTGGGGCAAATTTAAAATGTTGTGGTTCTGAAACCTTCAACCCTCTTACTGACTGCTGCAAAGGAAATGCAACTAAAAAGGGTTATAAATGTTGTGGAGGAAAAATGTACAATCCGAACACAACTACCTGCTGTGGTGCAAAAATACATAAAGGTGGCCATTTGCAATGCTGTGGATATTTACCATATGACCCAAAAACCGAATGTTGTTCTGGATGGAATGCAAACGGCCTTAGTTGTTGTGGGAACAAAGCCTACAACCAGTTGAAAAGTACTTGCTGTGGTGGTGTTGTTCACCCAGGTACAAAACGATGGTGCTGTGGGAGAGATACCTATGACCCTAAAACACAATGCTGTCATGATATGGGAAGGAACGGGAAAGCTTGTTGTGGAACAACGCTTTATGATCGAAGAAAAATGTTTTGTTGCAATGGGAAATTAATGAATCCTCGAAAACAAACGTGTTGTGATGGTGTAATAAATAATGGCCTTTATAGGTTTTGTTGTGGAATAGTTGCATTTGATCCAAGAACTCAATGTTGCAGAGGAAAATCAGCCACGAGTCTACCTTGTTGTGGAAAAATACCATATGACGCTTCTAAGAATGTATGCTGTAATGGAACCCTAGGGGGTCCAATCGGATATAAATGTTGTGGCACAAAAGGTTACAATCCGGTGTATTATATATGCTGTAATGGGGAGGTAGTATCCCGATTTGGAAATGTATCCGGCATTTGTATAGGTTAAACAGTTGTATCGGATATTGATGGAAAACTGAACAATCAAATTGTTTTTAATATGGCAGAATGTAAAAACCTCTTCCCCTTTTGAAATTCAGTTATGGTACAAAATGTTTAAATAACACATTTTTCAAAACATACAACGCATAGGCCAATGGTGTTCAAAAATATTTAAAGACAATTTCAATGTTTTTTCCCAAAAAAATTCTACACAAAGACTTTTATGAAACCATTGATACGAACATGCAACT
The DNA here is from genome assembly GCA_028015205.1 of Mytilisepta virgata. Lineage (NCBI taxonomy): Eukaryota > Metazoa > Mollusca > Bivalvia > Mytilida > Mytilidae > Mytilisepta > Mytilisepta virgata. The sequence continues at coordinate 47,189,393 of CM051521.1, read as the reverse complement.
TTCATTTGTTAACAACATCTCTGTATATCTGCCATATATAATGGGCGATTGGTTTTCATAGATTTTTTTTGTTTTTTTGTTTTTGTTTTTTGTTTTTATTTGCGCAAACTGTGCTTGGTGTATATATTAACTCGGTTTTCTTATATAATATTGACCTGTAACTCTACAGATGCTTTACTTAAGAAAAAACAACCTTAGTAAATTTGTCACATTAGTTTCAATTGGACACCTGTAAATTTTCCAAAATTTCAATATTAATTTCTGTCGTAATTAAACTGAATTTGAATTTTTTCCATTATAAATGTCCCCGTTAAACTGGACACAGTTACATTGTGGGCACCAGCAGGTTATCCAATATTATTGTTTTTAATCAAAATCTATCAGTTCTGTTTCAGAGGTCCAAGTTTCCACATCAGTGATTATTTTCAACAAATAAATGTAAAATCTCTTTCAATTACATTTATCAGGCAAAAATAGAACATATTTTTATATTGGATTTTTACAGATTACTGAAATAAGACATCTTTTCATCACAGTATTATTCAAGTGTTTTTGCATGGATGTGCCTGTGTCTGTCAGAGAAAAATTTAGATAACAGGTTGAAGGGCCATCTTTAACATCAAGAAGTTGTCTAAGTGTACTAAAACTGACCGTAAAAAAATAATTTGTTTATATGATTATTGTTTGTATTTTCTGTGATTTTCATACCTATTAAATATTACCAATTTTAAATTTGATGTAACAAGTCAAGAATATTAATTTTTGTAGATTAAATTTTAAATTTCCAATATATTACTTATATGGCAATGGAGGTCATAATGCATCAACTCCTTTCCGAGACCACAATTAATCCGCATCAACTCGTTGTCCGAGACCACAATTACGAATATAGTTCCTCATAATTTATAGTGTATTTTTTTCCATTTTTATTTTCCCCACTTTCTGTTTGCCTTTTTTCAAGTATCCTTGTTAAAATATAAAGCATAAGGGTCATATTACTTAATTTTAAAGAGTTTTTTAATCAGAAATGTGTACAAGTTGTAATTTGGTGACTGCCAAATGACCAAATTTCAGGATACTAGGGGCTATGTGAATGATAACTATACCCCTTAGAGATATTTTGGGGGTTTTCTTGAATTTGCAATGGTAGAATTTTCTATAATTTTAATATATTTTCCAGTTATGAGTGTACATCGAATAAAGGAAAGATTATAAAGTTTGAGCCGATGCCTTTTTTTTTAATTTGACTTAATGCTAATATGAAAATTGCACTATGAAATAATTGTGGTCGCGGGCCATTAGGTATCCTTGCAGAACCGCGTATTGTTTTTGTTCAGTTCTATTACCTGTTGGGTGTATCATGAAATTACACAATTTACTTTATTATTTATTTGTTTGTTTGTTTGTTAATTTTTCTTTTTAATTTACCTATTGATTTTGTTTCATTTTATAGTTTAAAATCAATGCCTTGCATGTAATAATTGGAATCATTCAAATCAAACAAGCGTTTTTTAATGTTTTTTCTGTGATATTGATACATAACTATTTAATTCAAACTTTGATTATATTGCCTTTAATTAAAATTTGTGTAGTTTATGACATTATTGATATTACTCATTTATAAAAAAAAAAACAAAAAAATTTATTCATTTTGGAGGTTTGTGGGATTTATCTGTGCCTGTCACTGATTGACGGATTGTATTTAAATGTATTTATTATGACAAACAGGAAATTTAAAAGAAAGAAACGTATAGCACATGAAAACATTCAAAGATCAAAATCTATTTCGGAGGCATATAAGGTAGGTCTGACAATACGCATTAAGTTTTTTTTTTTAAATTTAATTCCGATCGAGGTAAACCGTTTGGTGCAAACTTTTACCTTAATTTGTTTTGACTTCCTGTTGGGGTCATTTTGGGTTATTTACTCTTTTAGTTGTAAACTTGTTTTGGATTTGTAATGTTTAAATTTAAGCACGTCTGACTGCAAATAAAATTTTCGTAGCAGGCATTAAAAATTCCTTGCTTTTGATTGTGCTGTAATACATTGTAACTAAGCCAGCCTCCTTCCAGTATTATTTTTCTTTTGCCGCTTTCAACTTCTTGTTGATTTTATTTTGGTTCTTTGTTCTATTTTCAAAAATTTTCAGGATTTTATTTTTTTTAAATATAAGTTTCATGCTATTATCAAATAACAGCAACTGAACTGGTCTTATCTTTTCTACCATCAGAGGTATCACTTGTTGCCCTCCTGACGATTCACAAATGAAAAATTTGCCTTAAACTATTTTTAAGGCATACATGGATGCAGTATAAATTCTTTCAAAATTTAACTCCAGATGTATGTATATTTTTGATAGCCTTCCGTAGTTCAAACATTTATTATTTCAAAATAGATAAATATTCAAAAACACAGGAAATGTTGTTCTGAAGACCTCGAGACATTGGACCCAATAAACATAGTCTTCCTTTCAATGTTGAACAATTCTAAAAATGTACTTTAAAGGTCATCATTTAACAAGACCAAAATATTGAAATCCGAAACAATGACAAAAAATGATCAAGATCAGATTGAAATACAAAAAGCAGCTGAAAAGGTTCAATAATCATTGACCAATAACAATCTAAGGACAAAGCTTTGCTGGATTAAAAAATTATGAAGCAACAAAAACAATTTACAGTGAATATAATATATCAGTTTCACTGCCAATAAGGAGCATAAAGTCACAATACAGTCACTTTGCTCATTCACCAAAACAATGTTTTCCGCCTTTACGTAAAATCGGGTGAAAAGTCTCAATTCCGGATTGGTGTCGATTCCATTAAAATGACAAATCAAAAGAACATATTTTTTTCTCCTTTGTGAGATAGTAGCTTGGTAATTAACATCATGACGACCACCAAACATTTTTTGATCAATATTTTTAATATATCAATTTTGGTATAATCATATTCCATAAATCTATGACTACTGTATACTCGGTCGTGTTTAATGCCGAACAATAACCCTAAATTCTATAGAACAAATTACTCTTAAATTTAGGACAATTGAGAGAACAAATTACAGTTATCCGTATACTGTAAACTATATAGTAATGGAATTTATTATCCTTTACAATAACTTATAACTTTAATTTAAAAAAAGAGCCAAGAAAAAGCAACACAAAATTAACATTCGTATGAATTCAATATTGTCATGATAAAAAATTGTCCTTAAAACTCAATAAATATAATTTCAAGCAAAAATCATAAAAACAAAAAAGACAAGAACACGAAGGTAAGACGAATACAAGAGAACACCAACACACACATACCGCAAATATATAACTAAAGAATTAAAACAAAAAAGCGAACGCAAAAGAACAAAATATTACGAAAAATAAAACATTAACCACGTGAAGCCCATATGAACCTGGAGGAACATCAGTCGTTACAGAAAGGTAAGGATGTTCTGCACCAGCTACTTACGTCACAGAAAGGTAAAGACGTTCTGCACCAGTCACTTTGCATATTTGAAAATCTGTTAAGGTATCGATTCCATTAAGAAATGAAATACTATTAGAGATACTTTATCCCTTTTTCATGATCAGATGCATGTAAACAAACCATGATGACGACCATAAAATTTTCGGATTGATGACAAATGTTGAACATTACTGTCATTGAAGTTTATGTTCTGTAGTATATCAAATACAATCAACCGTGAATTTGATATTTTTGGATAAAAATGGAAAATTAACAATTAGAAAATTAAAATCGTCATTCAAGTTTTATTTCAATAGTCCATTGTCGTACATGTAGGTATGAAACATGAGTTGACATGCAAGTGGTTTCTTTAATTTCAAATACGCTGAACGGTAGATGAGATGCAGGATCCTATTTATTAACGTAAACTGGGATTGGCGTAGCTAAAAACTTAACTACAACAGAAAAATTGTCAACAGTTTATATTATCTCCACTGGAATTATGTCTTCTAAACTCAACAACTAAATTGCCGACTAGAATTTCTAGCGTATTAATAACACCAGCCTCTTCATTGTCTAATACGCTAAAGTAAAGCTATTTACTCAAAAAGGCGTTGTTAATTAAATCAATCAGAAAAGATTTTATTTAATCATATGAAAGTAATTCATAGAAAGTATAAATCAAGATTTCTTACATTGACGGTCACACACATACAAGACAAACTGAAGAGATATATATCCCTGTGAAGACGGTTTTATCACACGGAATCTAGAGACAATCCTTATCTGTGATTTACAAGTAGTACATTTAAAAGACGCAGTGATATTATTTCTTTTAGATTGACGTGATGAAGTTTGGGTACACAATAGAAAATGCTATAAGAATATCCTTACTACTCGATCTAGAAAGAACAAAGAAATTTTAAATTTAATTAGCAAATTTTGAAATCGTGTATACTGTTCACTCTAATTATTTAACTCTCTATTATAAGAACAACAAGCAATCGATCGATCCACATTATATCTACTACTGATACGTTGCAATCTTATCTCGAAGTAATTTTTCTTAGTTAAATTTTCAAATATTTTACTAAAATCATCAGAACAGTGTCGTTTTTTATTTTGTAATTTCTCATGACAAATCTACACGTGTAAACTTATTTTGAGTTCTTATTTTAAATATAATAAATGAAGTTTGAAAAAAATCCCACAAAATTGACTAAATGTTCTATGAACGATTAAACTTTGATTTTTTGTGATATCTTATGAGACATTTTTCATCCTTTTTTATACTTGGTGGTCGATTGACATAAATATATACACACATAGATTCAATTGTTCTACGTCATATGATGAGATAAGACAAATTATGCATATTTAGTGCAGAATATATTGATATATGTTCACTTGATTCAAATTTATGATTTACATGCACATGCGGACAACTTTTAGACGTGATATGAATTTGAATGAAACCAACAGTATTGTTATATCACACCATAACAGTTATTTTTGGTGTGTTAAATATTTATGTTAAAATTATAAATGTCAAATTAATGCTCACTCAATCCTAGATTTTCCCCCCAAAAAGGGGTAAATACTGACTTCTTTGGCTGTAAATGGATTTACTTACACTATAAAAAAAAGCACTGTAGCAGTAATTGGCTTATAAGCCTTTTTATAAGATTTATTGCATACGTAAATTCAAATTATATATCTCCTTGTATGTGTATATTACTTCTTTAATGTATAATTCTGAAAACCAATTGAAAGATTAACCATGTTATTATTTCAATAATTGGCTTTACATTGCACTGACAAACTTTTTTGTTTCGATTGAAAATGAGTCAAAAGCAAGTGGATGAAGGATAACCTTGTCGACAACCAGTAGCTTTAATTAAAGGGGTGTTTTATTGTCTTCAAACATTAACCAGGTATATGGTTTTAGTGTTTTGAGAATTTTTTCTCAGTCAATTTGTTATTGTCTTAGGAAATCTTTAACCGAAAACTATAGCACGTTTCAGCAAAGTATTGATAAAACTCGTTACTTAGACGCCATTGCTCTTGTTTACCTTTACGATTTTAATTGTCTGGAATTTGTTTAAGGTAAAAGCTTAAAAACCCAAAACTTGGTTGAAGAAAATAAAACACGCCTTGAGTTCTAAAACGTTTTTTTACGCAGGATGTTCTGTCTGTGTCGGCTATGTGTTTTCATGTTGCACTTATCCATTATTTTTAGGGTTCGCCATCTATCAAACCTAATTGGGCTATATTTCAGATTTTTATCAAATTTAGCATGCAACTAGGACGTTGAACTGCATCTGAATATCAAAAAAATGATGTATGTCCCTTAATACTTCCGGAAATGTGGTTTCAAGTTTTGGCAAACAGATGTGTAAATGCATAGAATGCACGTAGATATCGCTGCAAAAAGTCAAATATTTAGACATTAAATCATGATTTCTCAAAATCCAGTCCCTAGAAAAAAAATTCTAAATATTGAAATTCTGTTTTTATTGATATAAAATTTACTAGGGGTCACCAGATCCGTTGTTTTAGTATATGAGATTTACTAGAAGTAACCCGCGGTTCTCGCGGGAGAGGTAAGGAAGTCGATATTTGATAGGTTAAAAAGTGGGGGAAAGCTGAAGTCTGTTAACAATACTCATTATACTGATGCTGCAGAGTAAAAAAAATTGTTAAGAGGGAGATTGCGAACAAAAAACTATACCATTGATAGCACAGTTTCAATTTTATGCGACAATCTCGGCAGGTGTCTTTAAAGAGGAGAAGACTCATACTTTGCTGGTGCAGCTGATTTTTATGGATGCGTGTTCATTGTGTATCCCCGTAAACCAGATATTGCTATTTACTGGTAACCAATGCATTATCTCAACAATATAAGTGTATCGTCAATTGCCGCTAGTGTACCGTTAATTGCAGCCTGTTGCCATTTACGGTACACCTACATGTATACTATTGCAATGGGTACCAGAAAAGAGCAATATATATATATCTATATATATCTCTATATATGTAAGGGGATGCAGAGTGGTGTTAGTCTTAATGTGTTTTTTCTTCAACAATTTTGTATTGTCATCATGTCTTTGTTTGTTTCTTAAGCTTTGTCCTTTCCCTTGGACTTTAGTCTTTTAATACTTAGGGGACAATCCGGGGAACAACCATTCTATTCTGAGTGTTTATCATGTACACGCCACGTGAAGACCAGACGCACCGTATATGTAGGTGTTCAGCCTGTGATCATTTTTTTTATTTAAATGACAAACTAACATACTGTAAATGTGCATTATTAGTTATCTATTAGCCCATAATCATGGCGTCTCAAGGGTATAATTATTTTTGATTTTTTTTTCTTTTGGATCCCTCATCAATGGAATGAGCCCAAGTAAAATTTTTCCAAGACGGATTAATTATTTGGACTAACCTATTATGTACCATCGGTAAATGTGTACACGCCATGTGATTTTTGGAAACGCGTTGAGTTGTAAATTACATATTAAAATGCTAAAAGATGTACATTGACTGAATCACGCGTTTCCTGTGACGGTGATCAAATAAAGTTGGGGCTTTCATATGTTTAAATCTATTTTACCTACTATTAATACTGTGTAAACAATATTTTCATTCAATGTTTGACGGCGGTGTTACTTGTTTGGTACGAAAAGGAAATGTTACAGGAGGGTCTGACAGCTATGCGTTTCCAAGCCCCGCTGTGTATTAAAATGTCTCGAATTGCTATTTAGACAAACCTCAAATAAAAGTTTCACAATAAACCACTAATTTACTGACAAAAAATGGACAGATAGACGGACAATTAAGACATGCAGTTCGTTCCACTGGGACTCCAAGCTGTTTATATATTTTTTTTAAAAAGTTTTCATATTTTATTAACCATGTTTACATAGAACAAAGATTCGAAACAAATAATTCAAAAATATAAATAGGAATTCCTTACAAAAAAGTAATGGTTCTATATAAAAAAATAATTATAATTTGGGAAAAAACAACATTGGCAAAGTAAAAATGACCCGAGAATTAATAATTCTAGAAAAACAGACTTGGTGGTAAAGACACCAAGCAAAAAATTTTGACGTAGTCTACATTTTAATTTAGAAACTGAAATCTTGGATTAAACTTGAATAATTTACACAGAACCTTCTAGGAGGGGAACTTGACTATTCAAATCAGCAAGCTCCAAACCCACAGAGAGAAAATAACAAACAAAACCCAGTTTTTAGTGTTTTTACAGACATGACGTATAGTTGAATGATTTCCACTGGTGACCCTATGTTTATTTAGTATTATTGAAACGAAAAAGTTAACAGCAGTAACATATCGTTTTTATAGAAAATTCTAGGGATTAGTTTTTCAGAAATTACGATTAAAGGCAAATTATCAATTATTATCTACAGTTTTTATATGAAATCTATAGTAAGAGACCTTTATTTTAAGGATTTTAAATCAACCCTATTGAAGAAATATAAAAGTAAAATACATTTTTTCCCGATATTTAGATGCAGTTTCGTATATTCTTGCTGCACGTAAAAATTTAATGAAAATCCGCAGTTTACCAAATTTAGGTACCTCCTACCTTAAGTTGTTTTATATGTCTGTAAAAATAATTTGATATTCAAACAGCGCGTTAGAAAGTATCTGATCCTTTGGGTTTTCTAAAATATTAACAAATGTATATTCTTTTTTAAATTTAAATATATAATTATTTACAAAAGAATAATTTAAATATATATTTGAATATCAATACGCTCTAGGCTGTTGCACTAACATAGACAAGTTATCAACCACTGCTGACCTCATTACTTTTTTAGAAAATACCAATGAGTTCAGTAGACTTCCTTGTAGTATTCAAATTATTTGAAGAGCACGGGAAGAGAAAAGGTCAATATAAAGCATACATAAAACTGATATTAATATGCAAAACTTGGGATCTTAATTTTCAATAATCATAAATTTTAGATTATGTCACATTAAATAGATATATTTTTTTCACAATATATGAATAATTTTAAAAAATACATTGTCATTTCTATTTTATGTTTTCCGTGAAGGTACCAGCACCGATCTGAATGGATATGATTTACTGGAATTTACCTCTGGTGTTCATCCTTTCATTATACATAACAGGAACCAAATGTGGTGAGATTTTACCTTATTTGTGCATTTTTGTGAGGGTTGGGAGGGAGTTGATATAACAGAGTATAATGGGCCTTAAAACGCAGAATAGAGAATGATGACGTTCTATAATATAAATTTAAAAAGTGGGTGAACTATTTGAGAAAAAAGTAACGATTACGGAAATTTGATCTGAAAACCTATAATATAACATATATATATGTACATGTATATTATATTAATACTTCGTACCATCTTTTCATAAGACATACATGTTACTTGCCCTTAAACCTTGAAAAACTTATATTTTAACTTAGCTTATTTTTGCAATTTTTAATTCCTGACCTAAAAACGTCATCCTCGTAAGGTTTTACACAATATATCTTGTGTATTTTAAGAAAATTTGTCAAAAATGTAAAGAACACAGAATTTAAGATCTTCATACAGACGGTCTTACATTATCATTTTCTTTGATATGTTACATAGAAAAGACCTCGAAATACTAAGGTTGCACTCCACAAATTAATAGTACCATTTTCTATGTGAAGTGAGCTAACAAATGTCATGGTCTTGTGCCATTTTCAGAGTAAACAATACCCATATACATATATATATATTCTGAAAGGCCATTATGTTAGCATTGTTTCAATCATGATAAAATAAATAAAAAATATCCATGGAAACCTAGTTGGCATAGCAACATTTCAAAAATTGTCATAAAAAAAGCTTTAAAAATGTTAAATTTCACTCCACTTCGGCTTAAAATTGAGGTCTGATGCAGCGTTTCAATCTGTAACGAAAGCGGGGTTTACCCTGATCTGGGTCCGGCCTGCGCTTTCGCTCCAGGACTTCAGACAACTAAGTTGTAACTAGTTAAATATCCATCAAGTATTAATGTAAATTCAAACCGAAGTTCACCAAAATATTTAAATATGCCCGCAACTAAATTTCAATATAAATTATAACCTAAGATATTTATTTTCTAACCCGCTCTGTAATTTATATCATACTAGTCAATAAGCATGAAGCATACAAGTTAAGTCAATGATGTTGCATTTCTAAATGTATGTAGTCAATGAAACTGTATATTTTAGGAGAAGAGTTAATAAAGCACTATGTGAACTCGTGAAAAGTCAATGAAGTTCTACACTTTATGTGATATGAAACACCTCACATATACTATACTCTCTCATGTACACAGACGGACAGACTTCAAATAAGCATGAGCAACAACAAGCTCGAAGGGCTAACCAGATGTAATTTACAATACTCAACTCTATATTTCATATATAACACCGTGGAAAATATTCACAGACAGATTTACAGAATATGAGCAAAAGTAGCTCACACGAGCGCATGTGCCTGCCCGGGTACAATGCAATCTGAAAATAAACAGTTCCTATGTTAACCTGAGTCGACAGACAGACAGACCCTAAGAAATGTGTCAACAAACAATGTAAACGTACAGCTCAAAGGGGGCACTTCAAGCTAAAACCTAAATAAATTTGATAACATCTTTTGAATTCTTTGCATCAAAGTTCAGGAACAAGACCAAAATATACCATGAATTTCCTATCAATATAATCTGCCTTTTATTCAAGTAAATTTTAACCTAAACTAGTTCAATTCGAACTCAAGATTCCACTCGCCAATTTCTATAAATAAATATCTAATTTTGACACTTCTGACTAATGGATTTGATAGAATCAAATCAGGGAAAATTCAACACCAGATGACCTTCAAACTGGGGAGATAACTGGCATAAGTAATCAAGATGTTTACATGATACAATTTATTAACAAGACCAACGAATATTTATTACAATCAATACTGTGTTTTAATAATCTGAATCTTTACAAGTTCTTCAGTTTTGTTTATGTTAACATAGTGTCTGACCTGTGTCAATTTCAGTGTAAACTTAATTTATAAATAGAACAGGATACCAGTCAAAGTTTCCGGCTTGCTCCTTTTAAACTCGTTATAACAAATCAGGCCCAATCGCAATTCTGTAAAATATCTTTATCTCACAAAAAACGAATTTGTCCCAAAAGTTTTCAACCTGTAGTAAATTATTTATTAACCGTCAAATACAGGTAGTGTGCCAAACAGACGAAAACTAACCTTATTCAATCTGATGCGAACTACCCAAAAAGCTTCATCCTAAATATTCGGATTAAATACGCGCTATAACACTTGAAAAAATCACCGACAAATGCCTAAATTCTCTACATGCCTCGATGCATATAAATATTAAGACAACTCGGCCATTACCTTTCGTAAATCACATTGGAGCAAGCCTGAAACTTAAATTACGAGCCAAATATTTTACCAGGGGACATTTTCTTACCAGACAACGGTTCCTCAGCCGTCAAATAAATTTAAAGGTAGCAAAACTACGCGTTGGAGGGAGCCACCCCCTAAATTTTCAAGAAAATCACGACTGTACCTCCTTTCAGTTCTAAATCCTGGTCCAGAATACCACGCTAGCAGACAACCGCCTGCACGGACTTTTCAACAAAATAATAAAACGGGGCTGACAAACGGAGGAGAACGGGAAATGTAATATTTGTGAAATAAATTTTTATAAACAGATCGGCAAAACTTAAAATAATACAAAAATAACAAAACTAATAAACAAATAAAAATAATTGAATGGTAAAAAAAATAAATCTGTTGAAAAAAATAAAACCAAGTCTCGAACGTTACAAATCCAATTGAGACTTAATTTTTCAGATTCTGCATAAAATTCCATTACATATGTGGGAAAAAAAAGGTTTACTTTTCCGGCTCTTTTTTTCGCAATTTAACTTACCAGTGCAGGTGCCGATTATCACTGTCAAAGTTTTACACACCACATGTCAATTCACAAGTCCCAGTTTATGACCTCCCATTACTTGTCAGAAGCAAAATCAGTTAATGTTTTCGTATTTTTTGAAACTAAAATCTATCCTCTTTCAGTCAATATTACAATTTTGAGGTTAAGACATTTATTATTTATCTATCATGTAGTCAAACTTTACCAACTGTAATAATTAATAAAATTCTAGGGGTGCATTTCTCCGAAACTAAGGTAATTAGTGGAGTGTAACCTAAATTCTTAAGTTTAAAAACAATTACGGTGGATCTTTTGTTTATTTTTTTTTCAATAAACTTATATTTTATCAATAAAATGGCAAGTTGAAATATTTTTTGCTGTCATCTTTTCATTAGTCCTGTCTCCTGTGGTATAATTTTATACTTATAGTTACAGTATAATAATTACCAGAATACATGTAGATAAATTTAGCTCATCAGATGCGCAGTCTCGACTTTTCTCATTGGCACTCAAAACATAACATAGGTATATTATAAATTTGAAATACTATTTAGTTTTTATATTAAAATATAGTATAGTAAAGATATTTTCTAAGTACTACACTTCCCCAGTCAAGGGTCTAAAAACTTAAACTGCAATATAAGGCCGCAACAAATAGATTTTTAGTTCTTTGGATTTTTTATGCCAAAAATGGGTGCGAGTGAGCGAAATATTAATTTTTTTTCTTGAGGACTAGGTTTTTTCATGCGAACATCATATTAACGCGGGGCACAATTTTTTTTGTCCAAAATATTGCAAAAAAGAACTAAAAATCAAATTGGTGTGGGCTTAGGTGTGACAATTTTTCATTGGTTTACGAGTGCTAGCTATTATCAGATGTAGTTTCAGCTTTTATTATAATATCATGTAGAAATATTTTAAAACTATTCTAATAATGAAGAAAATTAAAAGAGAATGGAAAAGATATTCAATGTTTAATAACTTAAAATATTCAGTAGAGTCTTGGTAAAATGAAAAGAATGTCCTCCGACTTCTTACTTAGTAGAAGTTCAGCCATTTCATTTTATACAGCAATGTGTCGTCCTCTTCGTATTTGTTAATTTTAGGTTTGTATTACCATTTCAGCATTTTGTGGAGATAAGTACTACCTCCCCTCGGAAGAGACTTGTTGCTACGGAGTTTTGAACAAAAAACCCTGGCAACAGTGTTGTGGCTTTAAAGGTTACTACAAGTCATATGAAAGTTGTTGTAACTTAGTTGTCAATTCCCCAGGTGGGACACATTGTTGTGGGGATAAAGCTTATACGCCTCCATATAAAACGTGCTGCAAAGGCGTTCTCAATTCTCCTGGAGGAACTTATTGCTGTGGAAATAAAGCATACACGCCACCATTTTTAATATGCTGCCAAGGAAATTTGAATAAACCTGGAAAGAAACTCTGTTGCGAAACAATTTCCTTTAATCCACTATACGAAACGTGTTGCCAAGGTACTATACATAAAGAAAAGGGGAAGTGTTGTGGCGAGGAGGTCTACAATCCTGCAGAGGAAATATGCTGTAACGGGAAATTACATAATATTGGGATGAGGTGCTGTGGAATGGATGCATACAATCCTTATTTTGAAAGGTGTTGTTTTGGTCGTGTGATGCCACTGGGTAGTTGTTAGAGGAAATGACAAACCTTTTCTTATTATAAGAAAGAAAAATGAAACGATAAATTGATAAAACAATACTTTAGAAAATATTCTCTTTTTAGAAAACTATTGCAATTGTAACTAGGTATGATTGTGATCGCAAGCGAGTCACAAGATGTCTCCCAAACCCCCATTGCCACTATCTAGAGCTTATCAGTAACCCCCTAAATTCCCTTTTGCTCTATTCACCTACAAAATTTCAGAATCCTACCCACCTAGGTTACAGAGATATCGCAATGTCCTATATAATGACCTTTTCCTGTTTCCATGGAAACAGCGGCCATTTTGATTTTTTTTAAGCCCTTTGCAATCGCCATCATTTAAAACCCCTAAATATCAATTTTCATTGAAATCGAAGCACTTCGAAAGAATTTCGAATTTTGGGCCCGAAAAATCACATTTTCGTAAATAACGCGAAAACCGTAAATATCGCTTCAAATTTTTTTTTCGTATAATTAAAGAGCACCTTTTGCTCTATTCACCTACAAAATTTCAGAATCCTACCCACCTAGGTTACTGACATAAAGCAATGTCTCCTATATAATGACCTTTTTCTGTTTCCACGGAAACGGCGGCCATTTTGAAAATTTTAAAAGTCGTTTGCAAAACTTCAGGTCACCCTTAACATATTCCCAAAGTTTCATATCGATTGGACATTGCATCTTTGAGAAACGTCGCGGACAACATTGAACGGAAAGAAAAAGGAAAGAAGAAGAAGAAGAAGAAGAAGAAGAAGAAGAATAATAATAAGAAACCGGACAAAAACAATATGTCTCCCAAAACTTTGTTTGGGAGACATAATTATCAAAGCTGAAAGTCAACTGTCAACGTTACGTTCAAGGCTTTTTTACTTGACGTTTTTCATTGAGTCAAGGGTATACTTCATTAAATTAAAACACAAAATAGGAGTTGAAGCTATATTGTTTGCATTGATTAGCAGTTGATCATTGAAAGATACTTATCTTAACAAACTATGTTTCCAATTCTAACAAGATATATTGAGCCCATCGAAGTCGACACGTTTTTTAATTTACCCGAAAATTGCTAATTTTGTGATTTTTCGTGCATATTTGATTTTTTTATGGACAAGGCGACTTAACTCCAAAACAACATCTGACTTTCTTAAGGTTACAGTAGAGGAGCCTAAGGAAATGTCAGTCCAGTAAGTCTTGTACTAGTCTTTTTAGCAACTTTAAACTTTGATCACACGTACAAAGAACTTGGGAATATTTTGTAACCATTTCTCATCATTTTAGTAACGATGATTAAAGGTTTTTTTTTAGAATAATTATGAATATTTACACGGGAAACAATAAGAAAAATGTTTACATATACTTATTAATAAAGTTTCATTTTTTAAGTTGATATCTCATCTGGAAACAATCAAACAAATGAAATTATTCAAAATATCTCGGCCATATGTACAGAATTCTTTGGCACGAAATAACATTTGTATCCTTTTCCTACAAATTATTTACACGACCTGCAAAGGTATCACTTAAAGTCTATTGAATGAACAATGAATTAACATCATTTTCTAAAAATCTGTATTAAGCTTCGTTTGAACAAAATTTGGATAATACTAAGAGTCCAAGAACACTTTTTATAATTTATTTTTGTAATAGTTACTAACATGTAATTGATTTTCCCTATATGCCTTTAATTTCTCTTTTGATTGTTAGTGTCTCCTCTGATGCTTCTATTCAACTGGAATCAAATTGGGACAAAAGTGCAATATTAATGAACTCAAAAATTGTCTTAATATGACCATTATGAATGTCTTTAGAATCATGCCAATCTCAATATCATGTTTAATCACAAATTACAGTGTGAAAGAGGCAAGCTACACCACTGCCTTCGGAATACTGCCAAGAAGGACATTCAGAACCAAAACCAGACAACTGTTACTTGCAGTAAAAAAATTCGTTTTCGTTCTAAGTGTCCTTCACGTTGAAAAACTGTCTTGAAGACCTTAATTTTGAAAATTTGTACTACAACTGACTCCGAACGTGATATTACAGTATGTCGAAAAATTATTAGTAACTTATTTGTTTTGTTAGTTATCAACAAATCTTGAGCGACCAACATGTTTATTTAGTTTCACAAGAAAGAATATATAGGACTATAATGGCTTAGTGGTTAATTTAGACAAGAAGATCTTTAAGTAAATTTCCCATAGGGTACTATGTTTAACAATGTTTGGCTCTGGCGGCCATTTTGGGTGGTGGGCGGGATCATCGGAAACAATTCTTAAATAGAGCCACTTAAGGACCATTGCTGTCAAGTTTTGTTCCAACTGGCCAAGCCATTTCAGACAAGAATATCTTCAAGTACATTCCCATAGGGTCCTATGTTAAACTACGAGCCACTTAAGGACCATTGCTGTCAAGTTTTGTTCCAACTGGCCAAGCCGTTTCAGACAAGAATATCTTCAAGTAAATTCCCATAGGGTCCTATGTTAAACTATGTTCGGTTCTGGCGGCCATATTGGGCGATGGATAAGGTCATCCGATATAATTCTGAAAGAGGACCATTGCTGCCAAGTTATGTTCTAATTGGCCAAGAAGATCTTTAATTAAATTCCCCATAGGGTTCTATGTTAAACTATGTTCGGCTCTGGCGGCCATCTTGGATGACGGGCAGGACCATCGGATACACTTCTGAAAGAGGACTACCTAAGGACCATTGCTGCCAAGTTTTGTTCCAATTGGCCAAGTGATTTCAGATACGTCAAGATCTAAGTAAATTCTCCACAGGGTCCTATGCTAAACTATGTTCGGCTCTGGTGGCCATCTTGATGGCGGGCCAGGTCATTGGATACCATTCTGAAAGAAGACCATCTAAGGACCATTGCTGCCAAGTTTTTCTCCAATTGGTCGAGTGGTTTCAGATAAAACATCTTTAAGTAAATTTCCCATAGGATCCTATTTCAAACTATGTTTGGCTCCGGAGGCCATCTTGGATCACGGGCTGGGTCATCGGATATTATTCTGAAAGAACACCACCTAAGGACAATTCCACCAAAGTTTGGTCCCAATTGGCCAAGCGGTTTCAGAGGAGAAGATTAAAATGTGAATTATAGACGGACGACAGAAACCAAGTGATGACAATAGATCACATGGGCTTTTAGGCCAAGTGAGCTAAACTAGAGGCTCCCAAGAGCCTGAATCGCTCACCTGTTATTTGTTTAGATCTTCTGTCAATGATTATTTTAGCTATTTAACGTATACCGTCACATTGTTTGCCTAGGGACTTTTCCATCGGTTGCTATGGATTTTTTCAATGACCTTGACCCTTGAGCATCCATATTTACTTGTACAGCTATATTATAGGGCCCTGAATCTAAATTTATATGGTTGCTAGGGTCCTATGTTAAACTAAGTTCCCCACTGGCAGCAATCTTGGATGACGAATCCTCAACAAAGTAACAACACTTAGTCAGCACCTCATAAGGAACATTCATGCCATGTTTTGTTTTAATCCATTCAGCGGTTCTCTAGAAGGAGATTTTTGTATGTTTTTCCCATAGGGTCCTATGTTAAACTAAGTTTCCCGCAGGTGGCCATCTTAGATGACAGATCGGCGACAAAGTGACAACACTTGGTCAGCACCGCATAAGGAACATTCACGCCCTTTGGGTCAGATAAGCTAAAAGTAGAATTTGTCATGTCATAGAATTTTAAAAACATCTGTCTCATACAATATGATTACATTTCTGGATTAATCTTCATCTTTGTTCTATCAGGACCAAAAATTTGTGAATCCAAAATCTCAAAAACATAATTGAAAATAAAATCAGATAGGCCAAAAAAGGTCACAAAACCAAGAAAACCAAGAAAAGGTCAATATTTCTTTGTACAAAGTTTTAGATCAATAAATAATACAGTTTCAATTAAGGATCTTGAGGCAACTGAAACATTGTGAGCAATAATGCAAACAAATTAATGGAATCAATCAGATAAAACCAATACAGACGAAACTGTCAGGAAATGGGTTATAAAGCCAATACATGTATTCCCATAGATAAAACATAGGGAATAGATAGATAACACCAGTCAAAAAAATATGAGCATACAAGAATTCCAGACAGTCACCATCAAATTACAAGGTAAATTAATAGAAAGAATTAACAATTTGCTATTGTAACCATTCTATATGATGTATCTGAATAAAATATTACACGAACAGATAAATGGTTAACAAGGAGCAAGTTACAAAGTTTTCTTAACCCTTACAGCAGTACTTCAGAGACCTCGGAGTATTTGCCTATTGTATCTTGAAATTCCTATGGTAGTTCCAAATGTACTTCTTTGAACCAGATAATTATTAATGTTCTGCATATCTGTCATACCTTGAAAAATATATATGTATCTGGATGTTTCGATTCTTCAGTTAAACAACTTTTAAATACATGACAAACGAGAAATCTGAATTTATTGAGGAATTGAAACAAATAATCAAAAATCTAATAGCAATGCTGGTTAATCAATTACAATTTTCAAGCTGATTCCAAATAACACTGGCAATCAATGTTCAGTCAATCAAAAGCTCAGACCTTACAGCAAGTTCAAGAATCTGAGAGCCACTAGAGGAGATATAAGTGGTTCTCTATGCTATTTACCACACACTGCTATACATTCTCCCTTGTCTTTGACATTGAAGAGTATAAACAAAGTATTTCTGCAAATCTGAATAAAAAAGCTCAGATATATGATATCATTTTTATTTCACTGATAACAAATATGTTACAGTTGTCTAAATTTATACATAACCATTTTTCTCATTTAAAATTAAATTAAAATCTATAATAAAAAGATTGAGATCTTCCTAACCTGTTCCATCAAAATATTAAGAATTTGTTCATGTGTTAGTCCATGTTTATTTTTGCATAGTTTTATTGTATATTTAGAATCTATCTGACTGATTTTGGTTCAATTTAAATCAAGCTGAATATTCAACATAATTGTAATTATGATTGTAAGTTAAGTATTTTAAAACATTTGTAAATAGAATAAATTTTAAGAGGAGTATAAATGTTCAGAAACATAAATAAACATTTGCATACCGGAATTAAAACCTATAGACAATTGACATCACAAACTCTTTTATCTCAAAACTCCTGCTGTGTCAAAGTAATTTGTTAGTCAAAAGATTACATTGTTTTGTTTGTTTAGTTGGGGTTTTACCCCATTTTCAGCACATTTGGCTATTTCGCGGTGGCCAGTTCTTATTGTTGGAGGAAGAAGGAGTATCCGGAGAGAACCACCAACATTCGGTAGGAAAATTGGCAATACTTGTCAATTAAGATCAGAGCTGAACACACCCTACCACACGTTAGATACGAACTCACAACCTCAGTGTTGACAGACTTGTGATCATGAGTAGTCATGACTAACTAGACCACTCGGCCACCGAGGCCCCCCAAAGATTCTATATATTCTTGTTTACACTTATTTGCTCAAAATTCTTGTTACCTTTAATTACTTTCGATAGTCCCTTAATCTTCAAAAGAAGAATGAAAGAAAATGTTTTCTATAAAATATATACGGTCAAAATAAACACAATTACCAAAAAGCATAACTTATTTCTCTGAACCTACAATTTTCATCATACACGATATGAATATTCATTTTTATTTCGAATCATCAATTATACTTGCCTTAAATTTTCAGTAGTAATTACATTAAACTGCCAGGCTCAGCCTGTAAATGGTAAAATATTGTCAACAAATATATACAATAATGCCTGATTTTTAATGCAAAAAATAGAAATAAGACAGGATCAATTATTTTTAAACAAGTCGTGGGTACAGGCACACAAGACATTGTAAGTCAAACTTTCCTAACCATCCATTTAATCCTGGATAAGAAGTGTCAAATAAAAATAACTAATATGCATTTATTAGCAAAATCACATCAAAAGGTGTACCATTATAAAAGATAAATTCTGAATTTACCAATGAGAAACCAGAGTGAGTTATCTTTTCCTAACCAATGTAGGTAAGGGAGATAATAAATTTGTCTCCCTTTTAGCCTCAGGTCAAAAGGGAGAGAATTTAATTATCTCCCTTTCCTACATTGGTTAGGAAAAGATAACTCACTCTGGTTCCTCATTGTGACAAAGAAATGACAGTATACACAGGTATACTGTCAATGAAAGAACAACCAAGAAAGGAAATAAAAAAAGGAAAAAATAGTAAGTTCTATAGCTTCAAAATGTGTTATGTGCCCACACTGCACAACAAGGGTATTAATGCAATTCAAAATGTTTTAAATGTATTTATCATCTCTTTTTCACCTTCAAAAAATTTTAACTGGTTGATTTTTAATTTTAGTCATGTAAGTGTTTAATATGAATCTTGTTATTGAAAGTTACACTAATATAAATCTAATTTAACATGTTACATCTAATATATCCAAAATTATTCCAACAAATTATAATTATCTATATACATTCTCCTTAATTGTGACCTTACTGTAAACTGATATGACTTTAATAAACTGTTGGCACTAAAATAGAACTGTGGGTAATCATCCAAGAGGTTTTTTGGTGGTTCTTTTTGTACAACTTATTTTGAGCTTTTATTATTTAAGTGTTATAATGCTGGAAGGTCATTATTCATAAATACATAACTAGAGGCTCTCAAGAGCCTGTATCGCTCACCTGGATTTAACTTTTCCACCTTCAGCAGGAAAATTTAAGTGTAGCAGTTAGCTTTGCTGGTTTTTCCATCAGGTACAATGTTAAACAAAGTTACGCTGTGGTGGCCATCTTAGTTGACATTCAAGGTTATCAAACACATTTATAAAAGAGGACCATTGCTGCCAGTAGTCTGGTTCCAAATGGCCAAGTTTAAGGTATAATGATCTGCAAATTAAATTTTCTCATATGGTCCTATATTAAACTAAGTTCAACTCTAGGTTAAGCTTTGGTGGCCATGTTGATTGCCCTACCAGGTCAGCAGCTATAATTCTGAAATAGGACCATATAAAAATCATTGCTGCTAACTTTGGTTCCAATTGGCTCAGTAGTTTAAAAAAAAAGATTTTTTAATGAATTCCAAACAGGGTCTAAGGTTAAACTATGTTCGGCTGTGGTGGCCATCTTGGTTGACAGTTGAGTCATTGGACACATTTCTGAAAGAGGATCATCTAAGGACCATTGCTGCCAAGTCTTGTTCCAATTGGCTCAGTGGTTTTAGTCAAGAAGAATATTTAATGAATTTTCCCATAGTGTCCTATGTTAATTTAAGTTCGGCTATGGCAGCCATCTTGGTTGACATTCTGGGTCATCGGACAGAGTTCTGACAGAGGACCATCTAAGGACCATTGCTGCCAAGTCTGGTTCCAATTGGCTCAGTAGTTTCAGACAAGAAGATTTTTTAATGAATTTCTCCATAGGATCCTATTTTAAACTATGTATGGCTGAAGCAGCCATCTTGGTTGACAGTCCATGTCATTGGACAAAATTCAGAAAGAGGACCAATTAAGGATTATTGCTGCCAAGTCTTGTTCCAATTGGCCAAGTTGTTTCAGACAAGAAGATTGAATTCCACATAGGGTCCTATGTTGAGTTTTTTTATATCAGCCTATTAGAAACAAGAACTGCCCATTACGGCCATATTGGTAGTCCGATTGGAATGAAATGAGGAAAATATACAAAGGACCCCCCATATATGCTTCCTGTCAAGTTTTGTTCCATTTGGCCTAGCAATTTCAGAGTAGAAGATTTTTAAAAAGTCAGCCAATCAGAAACAACAATTGCCCATGGCGGCTATGTTTGTTGTCCGATCAGGACGAAATGAGCAATCTTTATAAAGGACCTCCCATAGATGATTCCTGTCAAGTTTTGTTCCATTTGTCCCAGTAGTTTCACAGAAATTTTTTTTTTAAATCAACAAATGAGAAACAAGAATTTTGCATAGTGGCCATGTTTGTTGGCTGATCAGGACAAAATGAGGACACTTTGTAAACAACCTCCCATATATGCTTCCTGTCAAGTTTCGTTCCATTTGGCCAAGCGATTTCAGAGAAGATTTTTTTATATCAGCCAATCAGAAACAAGAACTGCCCATTACGGCCATATTTGTAGTCTGATCGAAACGAAATGAGGAAACTGTATAAAGGACCCCCCATATATGCTTCCTGTCAAGTTTTGTTCCATTTGGCCTAGCAGTTTCAGAGAAGATTTTTGAAAAATCAGCCAATCAGAAACAACAACTGCCCATGGTGGCCATGTTTGTTGTCTGATCGGGAGGAAATGAGCAATCCTTATAAAGGACCTTACATAGATGCTTCCTGCCAAGTTTAATTCTATCTGGCAGAGTGGTTTCAGAGGAGAAGATGAAAATGTGAAAAGTTTACGCAGACGACGACAGACGACGGATGGCCAGGTGAGCTAAAATACAACATGCAAACCAAATGTTTAACACAATCTTATAATATGGTAAAAAAATTGCCATATATTATTGAATAATTTGTTCCCCTTTCGGGTCAGGAAAAATTGTCTTACTAAGAAAATATCTGGCAGTTCAAAATATTCTTGTTTAATAATAACATTTATATGATGTTCATAAAACAAAGTTTGAGCAACTGATTTTCCACTATACAAGATTATCACATATATACATGTACATCTGTACACTTTTAATATAAAGTAAACAAATATGTTTGCAGGTTCTAGTACAAAAACAAAAGCATACTTCAAAGGCCAAAATGGGATACACAGATAAAATATTAAAATTCTGAACAGATTTATATTACTTTCTGCAACTGATATTTTATAAAAGGTAGTCTGCCAGGTACTAAATAACATGTAGATTTACATTGTAGCATAAATGCAGGGGAATTTAGCATTATGCAGTTCAAATAGTTTTCTGTTGGACTACTTTAGGTTAGTCTGGTATGTTTCAGCATATACAATATAAGATAAGATAATGTTTATCAACCAATTAACGGGCCCTCTAAGAGGCAATAGGTAACAGAGTAACAAAAAACATTGAAGAGGGAAGAAGATACTTGATTGACAGAAAATTATAGACAATATATGAGACACTTGAAATGAACCTAGTTTGATTTCCAAGTTGTTTAATACAAGCTATTAGAACTGTATTATGGAAAGAGGTTCAGGAATGCAAGCTTTCCAAAACTTAAAAAAGAATGCCCATAAATAATGCTAAGTATGGATGCTTTCCAAAGCTTAAAAAGAATGCCAATAAATAATGCTAAGTAGTGGTTATACTGGCAAGGATTTTTTAACACAAGTAATGTCAAATGGACTAAGATTTATAAAGCAATGTTCAGAAGCTGCAAAATTATAAAGTATAAGCTTTAAATGTTATTTAACTTAAAACACTAAAATATGAATAAAAATAATAATTTGATCATCTTTGCAAGCAGAAAAATATATCAAAATTGAAATACATGTGTTGTTAAAAAAATTCTAATTTGTAAGTGATTTTAAAAGCATGACAGCTTTGACTAGAAATGGTGCAAAATTAAATATTAAAACATACTAAGATAAACAGAAATAATATCTACATGAAAAAAAAACTTTTTATAATTTGTCTGATTGAAGTAAACAATGTGTACCAACTTAAGATAGAGTAGCCAGATGCATTTTTAGAATTCTTCAGCATTTTCCTTATAAAAATAACAAAGTATAGAACTAATTTCAAACTGCCTCGGCATCATATCTGAATAGCCCTGAAGAACAGAAATAAACTAAGTAGAGTAAGAAAACAAGGTTGGTCCCTATACATGTACATATAAATTATTCAAGTATTATCTACAATGTATATGGAACTATTCTAAAACATTGCACAGTAAAATAATTTCCTTTGATCCGTATCAGGATGTCTTCGTTGTTTTTACAGCATCATAAAAGTTTGAAGCAGATAAGTCCTTTGTATGTACTAATTTTGGCTTGTCCACAAACTCTGAACCAAATATATAAATGGCTGATAAAGACAGCAGACTAGCTGTTCCCCAAAACAATATGTACATCAACTGTGTGCTGATATTTTCTGAAAGAACAGAAGAGAAAAACATGAACCAGTCTTACCCCAGATCACATTCTTAATCTAATAACCTGTGTTTTCTTGTTTTTATCTACCTAAATGCAGGTATTTAGCTAGGATTTTAACACCATTAGTCACTTTTGCACAACATTTGTGACAAATGAAACTTTTAAACTGACCAGAAAGGAAACAGGTCACTAAACGGTACCATTGTAGTTATTAACATATCTTCTTTAATAATAAATAAAAAAAACAAATGAATATATTTCATTCAGTATTGCCATGATTTGAGCTATTATTTCTAAAAAGTAAACTTGAATAAATAATTAAAATGTATATTGCTTTAAAGGAAAAGACTTATTTGTGCTCTGCTATTTTAAAATGATTTTTTGGTCTTTGGTTAAACCTGTAACCAGTCATGTGACAAATGTACAAAATGTATTATGGCAGTTCCAAACAAATGATCTTATTAAATGTTATTTTATCACCAGGGAAATTCCTGCAATTAACCACAGATTACATAATTATTCCCTAAAACAAATGTTTGAAGCAATTAAAATCAATTAAGTAGATGATTACTGTTAAATTTCTGTACTGCCAGTTTTCAACACCTGTTTCGCGTTGACATTGGAGGGTTTATTTATCAGACAATTAACTGGAAAATTATTAAAAGGTTAGTAAATGGCTATGGAAGTTGATTAAATAATTTTTTTTTGTACCTTTTGAAGATTTTTATGTAATTCTACTTATTGCTGTAAAAATAAAGTACCAAATCTACTTAGAATTTAATTTGTCACTCTCAAAATAAATTCGTCAATGTCAAAAATGACGAGCGCTAGCTTAATAATTGCTAACTGTTATTTGAAACTGATTTTTGGTAATATTTCTTGAAACGCCATACAACTGTTTTATTATGATCATGCTTGTGTTACAATCAAACCTACCTTACTATAATACATTTTAGAAAAAAAACAAGAGTGGACACACTAAATGTCTCGCCTGAGTATGCACATGGACACAGAATAATGATTATCTGATACCCGACATTGCAAGTCAAAGAAAAATGCATTAAAAGAAATAGTAATGGTCAGTTGTTAATTTGTCTGAAAAATCTCATGCATGTCATTTAAGCCTAAAACTGTGTCCAAGGCGAGCTAACATTTGTTGAGAAATGGACTTATTTGTAAAAATTGGAAAAGAGTCACTCAAACCTAAAATTCGGGTTAATTTGGATATAGGTATTACAGCTACAGCAAAATGGACTTAATCATGAAAATGTGACTCAAGTCTGAAATTCAAGTCAAGGTCTCAGACAGCCATGTACCCACCAAGCACTATTTATAGACCAAATATGGTTGGTCTATGTATTACAGTTGTTGAGAAATGGATATTATCCCAAAACATGAAACAAGTCAGTCAAGCATGAAATAGAGGTAAAAGGTGAATTGTCAGATGCTGAAGTGGTATTTACCCACTAAGAACTTCTATCAACCAAATACTGTGGGTCTAGTTACAAATGTAGTGCAGTTACTGAGAAATAGACTAAATTATGAAAATGAAATTCAGGTCAAGTTGAGCTGACAGCTGTTAGACTTGCATGTATCCACTAAGACCTATCTACAGACCAAATAAGATGGGCCTAGGTAATACAGTTGCTGAGAAATGAACTTAATCTCAAAAATATAACACAAATCACTCAAGCATGAAATTGGGGTCAAGGTCCAGAGACAGGTGTCAGACTGGCATGTACCCACTAAGAACTAGCTATTGACCAGATATGGTTGGCTTAGGTATTACAGTTGCTAAGAAATAGACTAAATCAAAAAACTTGGATGAAAGTCACTCAACCATGAAATTGAGGTCAAGGTCCAGAGACAAGTACCTACCAAGAACTATCAATATGCCAAATACGGTGGGTCTAGGTATCACAGTTGCTGAAAAATGGACTTTAACCTCGAAAATGTGAAAAAGTCACTCAAGCATGAAATTGAGGTCAAGGTCCCAAGCCAGGTGTCAGAGATGTGATGAGAAATGGATTTAACCACGAAACTTGGACGCAGATTTTACATTTGTTTATGAAGTCAGTGCACCATGAAAATGAGGTCAGCGTCACAAGTATACTGCAGGAAACCTTATACAATAAGCTATCTGTGGACCATAAATCTTAATTGTAGGTATTATATGTGCAACGTTATTAAAGTTTTTAAAAAGTTTACGCCACCGCCGCCACCGCTGGAAAGTAATACCTATATCTTGCCTTCGCCGACTTTTCGTCACAAGCAAGACAAAAATCACAAAGACATGAATTCATTCTTTGGAACTGCTGATAAAGGCACTGATTTTTTTCTAAAATTTTCGTCTTATAATTAATCTCCCCTAGTTCCCAAGGCACTCATGATAGATCACGAGAGCTCAACCCATAGAGCTGCCTAGTTCGTTGCCAAGTAGCAGCTATGGGAAAACCTCTCATCAGGGAGTTGTCAGGTCATAATACGGAAAGCCTGACTGCAGACTATTGTGGGTAACGTGTTTGGAGAATGCCACACTCTCTGCACACTTCAGTAGTTTTCGAAAAAAGGGTAGGCTAATGGCCACTACAGAAGATTAAATTTTTCTGACCCAACCCAACCATCTACCCTTTTCCAGTGGCAGTCTAAATCAGTTCCTGACACATCCCTACTTGAATTGTGTTTGATAAATTGTTGAAATTGTTCTTGTCCTTAAGAAGTATGAAATATTTGCCACTAGACATTAATCAAACAAAATCAAACAACGACAACAATCAATCCCCTAGTTCCAGTTTAAGATAAGATGAGAGATAAAGCAAAAAAATGTTGTGCACACTTAAAGCTTCTTAATTCAAACCATTGTTCTACCATGCAAATTTCCGTCTAACTAAGAAATGCAATATAAGATTCTTAAATAGTAATATGTAAGGATATTTCCTGGTCAGTTTCAAAATAAATTTTTCTGATAAATATTTCTCACCTTTTTTTATAGTCTGAAAGGTATTTGATTAACGAGCAAAATAAGCAATGATAATGTTAAGTGCATGTGCTTATTCAGCACATCTCTTGATTTTTCTCTGACAAAATATGGGACCAAACATACTTAAATCACCCAGGAAATTTTTATGAAGAGATTATACTTACCATCAGGGATGAGAATACAAATTAAACACATGGCTGTGGCTATCACAAAAATTACAGGAATCTGTAAATACAAAAAGAAAGTTTGATGTAAAAATTAAAGTTGGTATACACTGATACTGCAAGTAAAGGATCTATTGTATACTTGTATTTAATAGTTTGATCACATAACTCTGTTTACCTAGTCAAATTTTGACAGATGTAATAATTAAATTTAGTTAAGATTAGTCAAATATATACATTAAGTATTGATACTTTTAGTAAAACATACTGCTACCTAAACTTTTTCTTAGTTTATTTAAACTAATCATTCAACTGTTAATTCAGACACTGATGCAATAATTTTGGTAAAGTTAAGCAGAATGAAGATGGTGATAACTAAAATTCTCATTTTGATTTTTGCTGTTATATTCTTTTATAAAAAGTGCATCAAATACATTAATATTGTAATGCTCTATGTTAACAAAGATTTACAATAATGAATGCATACAAAAAATTTCCTTATTTACAATATAAAAATCATCAGGCAGAAAAAAAAGTATGTGTGTTTACTGTACCCCTACCTACCCTAATTTTTATCCCCTACCCTAAAGTTTTATTGACCATTTCTGATTAAGCACTGTTAAAGTCACAATGTTGCTCCCATAGACTCAATGTAAAAAAATTTTTAAAAAATTTTAAAAATTCCTACCTACCTACCCTATTTTTTTTCAGCATGAGACAGTAAACACACATACTTTTTGTTTGGCCTCATACAGTAAACCAAAGAAATCAGACTTGAAATTTCGATTTTTTCATTAACATTACAAGTATGATTCTATATTATGCTTTGTCATGGTAAGTTATAATGGAACTTACAGCATAAAATTTCCAGTCTCTCTCCAACTGTAAAGGAGATGGTCTGACGACACCTTCATTTTCTTCTACTATATAGTTTCCTAGGAATAAATCCATGGAATCCTAAAATACAAACAAGTACAAATAATTTTTAAACAATATGCTTTTATAGTTCAATACAATATCTAAGGTCAAATAACATTAATTTGTAGATTTTCAACCCCACCTACCCTTATTTTCATTAAGTTTCAATTACCTGATGTCTGTATTGAAATAACTTCTTTCTTAAACTTTTTTGCATTGAAAATCTATATATTCAGTTTAACTGGCTTAATGAAAGTAAAAAACAAACTCACATTTGAACTTGATGCTAGCAAGGTCAAGAAATTGTTTAAATTTTACATCAAAATTTATACACAAGAGATAAAGATATACAAAATAACTGGTTAAACAACTGGCTTAATTTTTTTAATCTTATGGAAAATATCATAAATGAGATATGGGTATCAATTCAAAGCAGACTGCTAATTTCAAGTATGATTGTATTATAAGATATTAAATTGTGTCATACTTGTCTAAATCCATCACTAAAGTTGTTTTTGAAATATCTAATAAGAGAATTCCATCCATCCATCAATAACCCATATGTTGTTCTTTTTCCTTGTCTGAAATCAAAGCAACTGACTGGTATGAACATGTATATAACTCTATATGTAGTACATTGTTAGAAAACATAGTTTTTCTCATAAAAGCCTTACAATCAAGTAGAAATACGAGGTTTAGAGAGAATTTCTCATCTGTTCATACCAAGTACAAGTACATATTCACTATATATGACAATATATATATACTTTATCCAGCGATGATAATTCTTCATCTATTATAGGGAAAAGCCAAAAATATAGGGCATTTCTAGCCTATACATGTATTTGAAAACAGAAGGTGTTCGTGCATAATCTTTGGGAGAACATGATGTCATAAACACAGTGAACCAAAACACAATATCATTGATCATCAAGTCATGACAAGGGTACTTCGAAATGATATCTTGCTAAAGTTTATTTTGCTAGTAAGCAGGCCAGTTGACAGACAAAGAATTTTTTGTGCAAATTTCCATATCATATCCTACAGTGCAAATAAAGAAATAAAAACATAAAGTTATCACTATTTATATCTGAAAACCAAATATAATACGACACATAAATGTGACTGCCATACATTTTGTAAAAAATCCATGGCAGGAAATATAACGCAAATTTCAATTATTACAAAGTGTATCATGTAAAATCTTTGCATTCATAAAATATCACATTATTAAATTTCTGAATTTTTGATAATTTTTGCCTACTTACTAGCATTAAAGTCATTTACTTTCTACATTTGTTCAGTATTACATGGACAAGTCTATTAAATGCAATATGCCTTATATCCATTCAGTGGTTAATTAAAATTTCAGTATCAGAAACAAATTAGCTATTATCTTTCATTTAACATGAGTAACATTTAGATTCATATTCTACATTGAAATCATAAATAATTCTTTGTTTTATTTTCTTAACTGCTTGACATTTAACTAGTATGACGTCATTGATAAGGGCAAGGTTTGTATTCCACAAATGACAGCTTATATCATCTGAAGCAGAGACCTTAGACATTTTATCATTTCAGGGTCTACTATATTTTTTAAGTATTTCCAAATGCATATATCAAAAAGTTATGTTTAATAAAAATTGATACCCATAACAGTTTTTCAGCCAATGATGCCAATCTTTATTTATAGATTAATACATGACTTAATCCATATTGGACTGGGTATCATCCTGAGACTTACAGAATGGATGTAGGGCTTGCCCAAAGTCCGATATGGGTCGAAGGATGAGACCTGTTCCAATATGGATTATGTCATGTATTATATACTGCCTAAGAACGTATGTCCAAATGCACCTGGTCTGATATGGCCATATCAGCCTGACGATGTGACACAACTGGTCTGATATGGCCACATGAATGATGTGTTATTAGCCTGGGGTGTGCAAATATGGGTTGTTCACTTCTGGTCATTACACATATGCAAAAACCATTATATTAAGTACTAAGTATAAAATATAATTACATCATTTGGAGATCCTTACCTTGTAATATCTGTTTTCAGAGCACCTGTCCCTGCATACTGTTTTGACATTATATCTGCATTATCTGCCCAAACTAAAGTCACAAATACAGTTATAATTGATTGTACATTAAAATTCATCCTTTTATCTAAAGATTTGTTTGGGTGAAATTAGAGGTAGTACCTATTGTTTGATGGCAAATTTTTTTCTACATTATTATCAATCAATTACCGGTAACAATATGGGTTGTTGTCTGACCGCTGCTACATGTGTATCCTTTCATTTCCAGATCATGCATCAAATAATTCATCAAATTCATTAACTAGAAGCTCACATTACAAACTTTTCTAAATTTCAAATTGTTTAGATAAACATTTTTAAAATACTGAATAGAAACCTCAAATCTGTCCATTTTCAACAGTGTCAAGGGGCATAACTCAGACACAATCTAGGCTTTTTACTTGACATTTTCCATTAAGCCAAGGCTAAACGTCATTAAATTAAAACACAAAATAGGAGTTGAAGCTTTATGTTTAGCATTGATTAGCAGTTGACCATTGAAAGATACTCATCTTAACAAAGTACGTTTCAAATTTTAACAAGATATATTGAGCCCATCTAAGTCGACATGTTATTTTAATTTACCCAAACAACATCTGACTTCCATAAGGTAACAGTAGATGAGCCTAAGGAAATGTCACTAGATAAATCTAGTGAGTCTTGAACCAGTCTTTTTAGCAACTTTAAAACTCTGATCACAGATACATGTACAAAGAACTTGGCAATATTTTGTAACCATTTTTCACCATTTTACTAACAATAAGTTAAGTTTTTTTAGAATACTTATAAATATTTACACAATAAGAAAAAAGTTTTCACATACTTATTAATAAAGTTTCATTTTTTTAAGTAGAAAGGCCACACAATCTATAAGAAATATGTCATATTTAAACTAGACCTGTTTTTGTTGGTCTAATGAAAGTTTCGAATTTAAAATGATTTCACAAAACATAAACTGCTTATGAAATTATTCTAATTACACAAACAGATAACAGACACTGTTTATTGTTATTTCTAATCATGTTCATAATATAATGCAACATTTTGTACCTTTGAGACCTTTAATTACTTACTTACTGCCCTTGATGCCTGGTGGCATGTAGGGCAGCAACAAAGGTCAAGACCTTTAAATAGCTAACATAAATAGAGGCTTCGAAGAACCTCTATTGCTCACCTGGCAGCCTGGCTCACTGGTTTCAAACAAGAAGATCTTTCAGTGATTTACCATTAGGTCCTATGTTAAACTATATTCTGCTCTGGCAGCCATCTTCAATGGCGGACAGGGTCATCGGATATAATTCTAAAAGATGACCAACAAAGGACCATTGCTGCCAATTTTTATTCCATTTGGCCCAGTGGTTTCAGACTAGTAGAGTACTATGTTCAACTATGTTCGACTCTGGTCGACATCTTCGAAGACAGGTGGGGTCATTTGAAACAATTCTGAAAGAGGAACACTTAAGAACCACTGCTGCAAAATTGTGTTCCAACTGTCCAAGTGGTTTCAGACAAGAAGATATTTAAGTAAATTTCCCATAGGGCACTATGTTGAACTATGTTCAACATTGGTGGCCATCTTGGATGACAGGCAGGTCATCAGATACAATTCTGAAAGAGGACCACCCAAAGACCATTGCTGCCAAGTTTTGTTCCAATTGGCCAGGTGGTTTCAGACAAGAAGATCTTTAAGTAAATTTCTCATAGGGTCCTATGTTAAACGATGTTCGGCTCTGGCAGCCATCCTGGATAAAAAGCCAGGTCATTAGATACAATTCTGAAAGAGGACCATCCAAGGACCATTGCTGCCAAGTTTTGTTCCAATTGTCGATGTGGGTTTCAGACAAGAAGATCGTTAAGTAAATTTCCAATAGGGTCTTATGTTAAAATATATTCGGCTCTGGCGGCCATCTTGGATGGTGAGTGCAGTCATCGGATACATTTCTGAAAGAGAATCACCTAAGGGCCATTGCTGCCAAGTCTTGTTCCGATTGGCCTAGTGGTTTCAGACAAGATCTTTAAATAATTTCCCATACATGTAGGGTCCTATGTTAAATTATGTTCGACTCTGGTGGCCATCTTGTTTGACGGGCAGGGTCATAGGATATAGTTCTGAAAGAGGACCACCCAAGGACCATTGCCAACAAGTTTTGTTCCAATTGGCTTAGTGGTTTCAGACAAGAAGATCTTTAAATAATTTCCCATAGGGTCTTGTTAAACTATGTTCTGCTCTGGTGGCCATCTTGGATGATAGACAGTGTCATCCGATATAATTCTGAAAGAGGACCACCTAAGGACCATTGCTGCCAAGTTGTGTTCCAATTGGCCCAGTGGTTTCAGAGGAGAAGATCTTAAAAAGAAAATTTAGGCTGACAATGACGCACACATAATGATGGCAATAGCTCACATGGCCCTTTGGGTCAGGTGAGCTAATAAATGAGATTTAAGTTTATTGCCACAGAAGATTGAAATATGTTTATCCTGGGTTCAGTCTAGTACTTGTATTCACAGGTATTGATTTGATATTAGTCTATTTATAAATTAACTATTACCATTATTATATGTATAGCTGAAGGATTTGCAATCTTTTATTTGTTGTCCTTGGTGAAGAATACCCAATTTCTGAAATAAAATTATACACATCAGTGTTATATGCAGACCATGTCAACAACAAATGATATTAAAACAGAACTGAAGAGAGGGAATCATAATAAAATTTACTGTTGATAATAATTGTGTATTATCACTTTTTTTTATATCATCTTGTATGTTGTATGCTTTAATCCCTTATACAATTGTTTTGTATTAATAAAGTTATGACAATGGAATAAAATATTTATTTACATTATTCTGTAGACGCTTTTTTATTTAGAAATATACATGTACTAAGTATAAATGTAAATTTGCTTTAAAGTGCCCTTATTCTTCGCATTTTGAATTAAAAATCATTGTCTTAATTTGCAAAACATGGTATTTTAAAAGAAAATCAAATGTTAACATTTCTCCAATTTATTATCAATAACAAAATAAAAACAGAAAAGGAACTTTCAACAAATAAGGCTGGTAAGAGCATCAAATTCTAAAAGCTACAAATATGATTTAAGCAACTTTTGAATGCTTTAAGCATTAGGCATTATCTGACAATAAACAAAAATACAAAAAAAATAATTTCAGATATAAATTAATCAAAACTTCTCGTTTTTTTTTATTATACTATTATCTGTTATTCTTTCAAAACTTTTTGTTAGGCCAAGGTTTCATAAAACATCCAAGATTTGATGATTTCTTCATTATATTTCAATTTAACTACTGAACAATCACATGACAGGACATTTAGAATTTGAGGAAAAATTCAGCAATTTACAACAAATCTCAATTTGAGAAGTTTTATGAAACTAGGCCCTTAAAAAATTCTGTGAAAGTATACTTACTGTCAGCTGATTCTGAAGAACAACTTTACCTATCAAACTCTGTACAACATTTGTTCTATCTAAACAGTCAATACAATTTGTTCTAAATATGCCTTCTTGTAATGATAAAACTGTACCATCCTTCTGCATCATTAAATAACTGAAAATGTCAAGGATTTCTATTCAATGGTCTTCAAATTCAAAAATGAATATACAGTTGTCCAGTTACTGTCATTAATGGCTTTGTGCATATATTTTCTGTTTCATGCTACTTCAGAAAAAGATAAACTACTTTGGAGAGAAGAACTTACCCCCTATCAATAAGACTGATAACTTTCAATAAAGATTGTAGTTGAACATCACCACAAACTAAACACAATCTCACAATATCGTATTGATAGGCTAGTTATCGATAACAATACAGACAAAATGCCTGGACCACTTTTACACCAAGGCCACATCATAATTAATAATAAAGTATGTTCTTGTTTTTTTTTTTAGTGACATTGAAAGTGTACTTTTTTATTACAAGAAAATTTTCTATTGTTATAAAGCCTGAAAAACTAACTAAACTTACTTCTGTCTTCTAATATCATCTGATAATCTGTCCAGCAGTATAGATAATCTATCCCACCTCAGTCCAGTATTACCACATTCATGATGGAAATCAAAATATTCATATCTGCAAACAAAAGAAAATGTTGTCAAAAATTCAATTTGAAGAATTTCTGATTCATTTTTTACACATCTAAAGTATTAGGTTATATTAACTTCAACATTTCTCTTTATATTTTATAACTCAAAAACATCAATGACATTTTCCCTTTACACATGTAGAAACAATCTTAACCTGTTGAACATGTAATTATTTAAGTGAAAACAATGATCTTTACCATTAATTTCATTTCTCTTGACACCTAACTTTCTCAGTGTAATTTAGAACATTCAGAGAACCATGACACTTGCTGTTTACATCATTTCACAATAAAACCCATTGTTAGTCAAAGGTTTTAGAAAGTCCATCCAGACTTTGGCTTTTTCTCTATGTGTTTTTCCCAGATAGTGAAATAAATCCAACATACCTAATTCTTTTATTCTGAGAATTTGTAAGTGACTGAGAGAAAGATTTCTCCAGCAA
The DNA here is from genome assembly GCA_028015205.1 of Mytilisepta virgata. Classification (NCBI taxonomy): domain Eukaryota; kingdom Metazoa; phylum Mollusca; class Bivalvia; order Mytilida; family Mytilidae; genus Mytilisepta; species Mytilisepta virgata. The sequence goes on along the minus strand of CM051521.1, from coordinate 47,155,549 downwards.
GCCCTCTGATCCTGTCTGGTTAACCTGAAATATTAACATAAGAACTGCAGAATACATATTGAATATTTATTTAATACTGATTATTCTTTTGTTCTTGACTATTTGTATAATTAAAACATAAAAGGCTACAAAATTTCTTTTCATATTATAACTTTCATGTTTGACCTACTAACTGAATAAAATTATAATGAATTCTCTCTATCTTGTTTGATACCACTTTTCATCACTGTCATTGGCAATGAAAACCATGAATTTTAGTATTTGACAACTTGCATACTTTTTTTGATGTGCCATCCATTGTTTTGGCTAGAACAAAATTCAGTATCCTCAACAACAAAAACTTTCACTGGTCCATCAAAACAAATGAATCCATCATATTTTAAATCTTTACTCACAAACATAGAGTAGCAATAATGAAAGTGTTTAATAAAATCTGTCATACCAAACTTGAATAAGTCAGAGAATTCTTTGTTTAATAAAGCAATTTTTCAGAAACAAAAGTCATATAACTCTTAAATGTTTACAGGTGAAAATGGTCAAAAACAAAAACCTCCTTAAAGTATCGTCTTACTAAGTTTTATGAAAATCCATCAAAGTGAGCTCTATTACTAGCAAATCCACAGAGACAAAGTCAAGAGGTTAATATCTCTCCCTTTCTACTAGCTATTAGTAATGATAAGTAAAAACATAAAACTTAGAATTCACCACAATATTGTGGCCAATTAACATTTAGTTGTAAAAAATACATACCAAATTTATTATAACTTGTTCACCATAATTATAAATCTGGTTATCAAAATGCCTTTGAAATACTTCTGGCTGCAAAACATTAAAAATCACTATGTAAATATATTCATGACTTAATGTTTACATCCAATAAGGGATTGAGGTTCCCTGGAGATTGTATCGCTCACCTGGATTTGATTTGCACGTTAGTTCAGTATTTAGTGTCAATGGACACAATTATGACAGTCATCTTGGATTTCCAATTAGGACCAAAGTAACGGCACCTGGATAGTATTTTGCAATAATTATTAATGACGAGTTCCAAATGCATGGGTCAAGTAGTTTCAGAGAAGAAAATCTTGAAAATTTAACCGATCAGAAAAGCCCAATTTGGGGCCAGGCAGCCACTTTTTTTTAGCAGAATGGCAACAAAGTAAAAAATAATTAGAACTGAATGTGACCTTACTGAGTGATATCCCCCCTCCCTTTGCAATACTATGAATGTTAAACTTTAGAATACTGGTATATCAGCAAGTTATCTGAGTATTGTTTAAAACCAATACTGTTTCAGAGTATACGTTGAATTATCTCCCCTTCCAAATTTTGGACAGCAACCATATTCCTTCATGCACATCTGCAGGTAGCTTACTACAACTGTGTTAAGTGTAATAAAAATCCAATAAGCCGTTTAGGAAGGGTTGCACTTACAAGCTTTAAACATGTATGTAAAATCCTTTAGTTGGATTATCTCCCTTTGCAAGCATCCAGCAATAATCATCATGCACATCTACATATGATGCTTAAACTTTCATCAAAATCCATTGAAGGGTTCATGAGGAATTGCGCTTACGAGGTACCGGTACATGGACGGACAAGGTGATTCCTACATACCCTCCAAAACTTTGTTTATGGGGGGGAATAATGATGAGGCTACTCAAATACCAAATTTGGTATGAATCTATTAATTGTTCTTCAGTAGAAGAATTTCAAACAGTATTACATTTCCCATAGGGTTCAATGTTAACAAAGTGTGATGCTGCTGACCATCTTTGATTTCCAACCAGCACCAAAGTAACAATTCATGCAGAAATCATTCATATCAGCTTTCAAATCTAAGGGTCAAGTGGTTCTAGAAAAGAATATCTCGGAAATCTAACCAATCAGAAAAGCCAGTTTTGGGGCTTTGCTGCCATGTATGCTAACAGAAACTACCAAAGTAATAAAAAATATTCACATCCTCACAAGTATCACTTCCACCAAGTATAGTATCAATCTATAGAATCTGTTTGTAAAAAGAAGAATTTTAAATACATTTCCCATAAGGTCCAATGTTAAAGTCTGGCATCCATCTGGGATTTCCCATTAGCACCAATGTAACAAATACTTGTGAAAAACCTTGTAATGATGAATTACGCAAATTTTTAAATCCATAGGAAAAGTAGTTTCAGAAAAGTAGATCTAGTAAAATTTAACCAATAAAAAAATGTTTATTAATAGAACGGTACCAAGGCAACTAGAACTATTCATGTCTTCATAAGTACCAAATCCACCAAATTTGGTATTAATCTATTCAATTGTTCAGAATTTGATACTAAATTCCATTGGAATCATGTAATCATTAATTTAATCAATTACATTTAAAAGCAAAGTAATTGTAATTTAATCGATTACATTTGAAAGTTATTATACCATGTCTGAATTCCAATAGGGTCCAATGTAACTCAGTCAGGCCCTGGCAGCCATCTTGAATTTACGATCTGCACCAAACTAACAACACTTCTTAAGGACCTTTGTAGAAACATATTTGTATAGTTTGAAGTTTTTAAAAGTTCAGCCAATTAGAAATTAGAATAGGCTCCGACGCCGGTGTTTTTCAACAAATCGGCACCAAAGCAACAAAACTTGAGAAAGACCTTCTATGAACATATCTGCCACATTTGGTTAAATTCTGTTCAGTGGTTCTCAAGAAGATCAAAATGAAAAAGTTTACTGAAATCAAATGATGAACAGACATAAAAAGTACGCCAAGTGATGGCAATAGCTCACACTGGCTTTTGGCCAGGTGAGCTAATTAGACCTAAAATTACTGTGACTGGTCTATTAAAAAATTTTTCTTCTAACTCACATTAACTTAGTCTGGTCTAGTTATAGCTCAAATACTGTTTACTAAAGATTCCTTTTTCGTTTATACGTATCTCTCATTAATTTAGTCTGGTAAAAGTTATACCCCCAATACACCAAAAGTTATACATCAACATTAGTTATTTATCATGATCTACATCCTTAGAAATTGTTTTCTTCATTATGCTGAATGCTAATCTCTGAAATCTTTTACTCAGTGTCATACATGTATGATAAGGCAATATGGATTGGAAGACTTTGCAGAGAGTTGGCAACTGTAAGTTAAGACCTGTTAATTTCACACATCAACACCACTCAATGCAATATGTGGGCGGATTCAAGTTGGTTGCGGTTGGATGAGCAACACTTTAAAATTATGGTGAATTAACACATTCTTATCATTCAATGAAGACTTTACTTGACATGAAGTATTTGATGTACAATAATAAAACAAATCACAAAATACCAAAATAAAATATGTTTTAATCTATATAACTGCATTAAATCAATGGGTACTTACATAACTTGCAGCATTTATCTTTACTTTGGGTTTGTATTTCAAATTAGGTCGCTGTGACCAAAATATTGGTATAGAGCCTCTTGTCTGAAAAGCAATTTGGGTAAATTTGTTTTCATTAATTTTCTAACTAATGTTTTAGACTTGTTCTAAGTAATACTCTTGTCTCCATACCAAATTACATAATGTTATATCAGGTTACTTTTACAATGCCACAGATTTTTTACCAGATCTTTTTTCTTTTCTAACTGGATGGTTGGATGTGTAATATAGCTTAGTGTACTAAAATTTACATAAATCAAAATAGGAGCAATATTTGTCCCCAAAGACAAACTAAAATAACCCATTGTGATACTTAATTCTCACAATTAAAATACATTCAACAATGTAAATATGCCTGTTGAAATTAAAGAACCTTTGTGAGCGCGCTCACATACCCCACGTCTTCATATTGTCACTGGAGAAACAAAATCTCACTTCACAAGTAAAATGAACACAATCAAATGCTTACCTTCACATATTTATCCTAATTTGAATGGCAGCATGTTGGGAAATTTAAATTCCAAGCGAGAGGAGTCAACAGTAATAGTATAGTGAGGCAAATAAGTTCAAAGGGGTGTAACTCCTAGAAAAAACATTGAATCGTAATTTCCTGTCGATATGCACATCTATGTAGTATGTCCTTATTATCTGAAAAGGTTTCATGAAATTCTGTTGTGTGGTTTCAGAGGAGTTGCGATGACAAACTGTTGCAGTAGTACATTAAAGGAAATAAGTTCAAAGGGGCGTAACTCCTAGAAAAAAAATTGAATCGCAATTTCCTGTCGATATGCACATCTACATAGTATGTCCTTATTATCTGAAAAGGTTTCATGAAATTCTGTTGTGTGGTTTGAGAGGAGTTGCGATGACAAACTGTTGCAGTAGTACATTAAAGTAAATCAGTTCAAAGGGGCGTAACTCCTAGAAAAAAAATTGAATCGTAATTTCCTGTCGATATGCACATCTACGTAGTATGTCCTTATTATCTGAAAAGGTTTCATGAAATTCTGTTGTGTGGTTTGAGAGGAGTTGCGATGACAAACTGTTGCAGTAGCACATTAAAGTAAATAAGTTCAAAGGGGCGTAACTCCTAGAAAAAAAATTGAATCGAAATTTCCTGTCGATATGCACATCTACGTAGTATGTCCTTATTATCTCAAAAGGTTTCATGAAATTCTGTTGTGTGGTTTGAGAGGAGTTGCGATGACAAACTGTTGCAGTAGTACATTAAAGTAAATAAGTTCAAAGGGGTGTAACTTCTAGAAAAAAATTGAATTGCAATTTCCTGTCGATATGCACATCTACATAGTATGTCCTTATTATCTGAAAAGGTTTCATGAAATTCTGTTGTGTGGTTTGAGAGGAGTTGCGATGACAAACTGTTGCAGTAGTACATTAAAGTAAATAAGTTCAAAGGGGTGTAACTCCTAGAAAAAAAATTGAATCGCAATTTCCTGTCGATATGCACAACTACATAGTATGTCCTTATTATCTAAAAAGGTTTCGTGAAATTCTGTTGTGTGGTTTGAGAGGAGTTGCGATGACAAGAAACAGGACTGATGGACTGACGGACGGACGGACAGACGGACGGACGGACAGGTAAAAAACATTATACCCTCCGCAACTCGTTGCGTGGGGTATAATAAAATGAATCTTGACAAAAGGACACTGAACATTTTGTGAATAGTTATTTGATCCAGATTTAAATGAAAATAATTTTTTTATGCTGATTTTGAAAACATATTGTTTTTTACCATTCAATGGATCAGACTGGAAAAAAAAACATTGCTTTGAGGGAAAATTTGAAATAATGGAAAATAATTTGATGGAAATGAAGCAAAAATTGAATCTAGTTAAATTTACATTACTATATATTATTCATCAATTGCGATTACACGAGCTTATTCCCAATCCAACAATAGCCTACTACAGCCAATATCTAATAATACTATCTACAACTAAAGTTCTTACCTGTACATAAGAACATCTGTAGCTTTCATATTGCACAATTTGTTCAGATTCTACGAAGTTGGCTACTTGTCCTTCAGTATCAATACCTCGTACCCAGAAACGTGTACCAGCCCTGTACACACATCTTCTTGATATTAGTATATGGTCAAATGATTTGTTGTTTATCAAGGCTGGAGTTATACATATAACTGATCAGGTATAGGAAAACAATCTTTTTTAGAAATATTTGTTGGATCTTCAAAGACAATTAACTTTCTGTATTGTCCAAAAAAAATCATTCATAATAAACAATGAATATGCTGTGCTTAAAAATATGTATCACCTGGTACAAAGAAATTTCAGCAAAATGATTAAAAGAATGAAAACTCAAGCTATAAGTTCTATGACTACAAGTGGGAACAAATGTACGTACATGTACCAATACTACTTTCCTTGCATTGAATCGACCAGTGTCTTAAATGAGTCCATATTGAAGATCATGATATCTTTCAAAATTATAATAAATTTACAGATCATCACATGTGGCACCAAGCAGAATGAGTGAATAGACCTGTCAGTTCTCACATAAGAGTAAAATTAATCAATTTTCAATTTTAATGAATGAAAGTATCTCTTCTGTAAAACCAAAGGAAAGCAGGACTGATTAATCATATCATATGTACTGTTGACAGATGCTGGTGACATTTGTAGGAGATTAATCTTCTTACTCTATTGTTAGTTATTAAAAATCAATTGGTTTCTATAGATTGAGATAAATATTATCTTTCATCCCTATTAGGGTGAGACAATGCCATCTCACACCCTAGAAACGGCTTACGTCACTATCTGAAATATGAGCAAATGCTATCTCAAACCTAGAAACCCTGTGATGCCAATGTCTCAAATGTGAGAAATTCTTGTCTTACCCAGGAGGTTGGATGAGATAACATACACACAGTTTTTACCTCAATTTTTGAAAATTTTTCAAATGATCTTAATATGTAACATGTGAGAAAATGAATCAAACACATCATCAAAAAAAATTTCCTATCATGATCTCTGTCATCGGCATGCCTCATCAGAAATTGGTAATCTTACCCTTGGGTACATTCTTTCCAGAGTTAGATTTCACACTGAAAAGGCTATTCATATGGGAGATTAAATTGTCTCCAAAATTTGCAATGAAAATAACTTTGTAAATATTTTGATATTTTAAATACCCATAACTGTATTTCATAATATGTATAGGATACAACCATGCAGTATGGGTAGACAAAATCTCTGGAGTTCTGGTTGCTGTGACAATTCTTTCAGGATGTGACCATTCCATGTAAATCTTGGATCAGCCTGCAAAATATAATGATGCTGATGTGTATCCCAACACAAATGTATTCTTTTAAGATTGTTTTGTTAGAATAAATTAAAGTTTTTCAAAATATTCTCCTTAACATTTGGGATCATTTTTAAAAACAGTACAGGAGAACTACTTTGTATCCGAACCTCATCTTGAAATATTATCATTAATATCACAATTAGTGATCAAACAATTCAATAATTCAGGAATAAGTATATTTCCTGTTTCTTTTTATGAATGAATACTTTTGGCATTCAAATTTCAAGATTAGTTATCTTGTTTAATTGATAAACTTTAAAAAAAAAAGTGAAATCTTATATGAAGGATTGTTTTTGTGAAGCTAGATTTAAACGATTGTAAAGAAAAGTGATGGAGATGCCTTTTGTTATATCACTTTTTGGAGATAATTACAAATTATAAATTAAAAGTCTAAAAGACGTCAATACATCAATAACATAACTAATATAATTTAGATGCTGTAGAGTATAGAAAATTTACCCTTTCACACAAGCCCATGCTGATGAATTCAGGACTTGTATTAAAGGGTTGTTCAAACATTTCCTTGGTGACAAATGGAGTACTAACTGTGAGTAACTTACTATTTCAAAGACCTGTTGAATACTGGGATACTTACCCTTTCATGGAGACCCATGCTGACTAATTTAAAAAGAGCTGTAAAACAGTGTAGAAAACTTACTCCTTCAAAGATCATTCAAGAATTCTTAAAGAGGGTTGGTAACTTACTTATTCGAGGAGGTAAAGGCTGAGAAATTCTTTACTTTTAATAATGACTCACTGAATATTTGAATAACTAAACTTACCCTTTCAAGGAGTCCCATGCTGACAAATTCTGGACTGGTATTACTGAGTCGTTGAAGAGTATGGGTAATATCATATGTAGATGAAAAATAATAGCTCTCCACCTTCAAACAGTGTTCTACCAAATTGACATATATTTTGTTGTCAACTGTCTGAAAATATATCCATTTATCTTATTTCTCATCAATCAATTTGAAAATACTGATAACAAGTTATTGATATGGTTGATTTATAGCAGATATGACAGTAATATCTCAAATTGCTAAAATTCATGCAAATTCAAAATAGTTTTTGACATAATAAAGACATTTTGTTTTGTCACAATCAAAAATGTTCTACTATATTTTATAGGTCAAGTGGAGCTGACAATCTGTTTGTCAATACAATTGACTTTCGTTATCTCAAAGTGGAAGGGACCAACAAAAATAGTTTGAGATATATCATGCAAAGTTTAATCTAGGGACAAAAACATTACTTTGAGATATCAGGAGTTTTGAAAAAAATAGGCAACATCAGCACTGGTCTTGAACTCTGAACTTGCTGATGGACTTCATCCTAAACTGATTGATTGATTGTTTGCTTAACGTCCAGTGGAAAATATTTCATGCTTCTTCAGGAAACAGTTCAACAATTTATCAAACAATTCAAATATGGGTGGGACGAAACACAAAGGAGAACCAATTTTGACTGCCACTGTAAAAAGGTTCGTAGTTGGGTAAACTAGGGTAATTTAGCCTTCTGTAGTAGCCATTAGCCTACTCTTTTTTGAAAACTATAGAAGGGGTCTTTAGCGTGCAGGGAACGTGGCATTCTCCAAACACGTTACCCACTATGGTCTGCAGTCAGGCTTTCCGTATTATGACCGGACAACCCCCCCAACACTAGGGTCTCTCCTATCCACCACCTGGGGACGTACTAGGCAGCTCTGTGGGTTGAGCTCCTGTGATCCATCACAGGTTCCTAACATCCTCAATTGAAAAATAATGACAGTTTTCATGTCAAAGTTTAATTTGAATGCACCAAATTCAAGCCTAAAACTGTGTCCAAGGTCAGCTGACAAGTCTCAGACTGGTATGTACCAACCAAAAACTATGTATAGACCAACAAGAGGCTCCCAGGAGCCTGAATCGCTCACCTGGTCCTCAAGCTTTAAGGGAGTCTTTCATGAGCTATTACCCCTATAATGGATCATCTGACAACTTCGACCCAATTCAGACTTTTGTAGAGCTCAATGAGCTGATTGTTTAAGCAAACAACAGCTTTTCTCTATCGACAATAGTTTTCATTCTATTGCAAAGACAAGAGAAAACGCTATTTTTGACATTTAAAGGGTCATCTATAAGGCATCAACAGTTATTTTGACATTTAAGGGACAAAACTTTAACTCCTAAAGGGCTCATTTAAACATTTTGCAAACTAAGGGAAATGCTGTGAAAATGGTCAATTTTGATGTTCTAAGGGGAATAACTCCTAAAAGGAATGACCATAAAACTTAATAAGTACAAATTTAAAAAAAAAATCAAGAAAAAGGGCAATAACTCCTACATGGGTGGTTACATCTTCTTCAAAATTTCAAAGCAGGTAGATCTTGAGGTGTTGAACACTTTAGCTTCCCATCAGAATTTTGATATCTGTCACCATTTTTGAGTTATTTGCAAAAAACTGCAATTTACCCCTATGTTCTATTTTTAGCCATGGCAGCCATGTTTTTTTACAAATCAAAAATCCAAACGATAGTTTAGTAGCACTCATGCCAAGGAACAACTACACTAAGTTTGGTTGCAATTAAACTTATGGTGTAAGAGGAGTTAACGATTTTATTACAATGAATAAAGACTGCAAAAATGGTCAATTTTGACGATCTAAGGGGAATAACTCCTAAAAGGAACGAACCTACAACTTCGATCCTGTTACAAATTTTGTAGATCTTTGTGTGCCTAACAATATGAAATTTAAATTTTTCAAATTTCCTTTATAGTATGCAAGATATTGAGCTTAATAAGTGCAAAATTTGGAAAAAATGCAGAAAAAGGGCAATAACTCCTACATGGGTCGTTGGATCTTCTTCAAAATTTCAGGGCAGGTAGATCTTGAGGTGCTGAACACTTTTACCCTATGCCAGAATTTTGATATCTGTTATGGTTTTTGAGTTATTTGCAAAAAACTGCAATTTACCCCTATGTTCTATTTTTAGCCATGGCGGCCATGTTTTTTTACGAATCAAAAATCCAAACGATAGTTTTGTAGCACATATACCAATAAACAACTGTACGAAGTTTGGTTGCAATTGGACTTATGGTGTCGGACGAGTTAACGTTTGAAAAATTGTTAACAGACGACGACGACAGACGACGACAGACGACGACGACGACGACGGACGCCAAGTGATGGTAAAAGCTCACATGGACCTTTGGTCCAGGTGAGCTAAAAATGGTGGTTCTACAATATTTGTTGAGAAATGGACTTATTTGACTTATTTGGGATGAGAGTCAGCCAACCTTAAAATTGTGGTAAAGGTTAGGTGTCAGACTGTCACTTACTTGGCAAGAAGTATCTAGCTACAGAGAAATGGACTTAATCATGAAAATGTGACTCAAGTGTGAAATTCAGGTCAAGGTCTCAGACAGCCATGTACCCACCAAGGACTATCTATAGATCAAATATGGTTGGTCTTTGTCTTGCCTTTTGTGACTTTTCGTTGCAGGCAAGACAAAAAGGGTTTGCTGCAATGAAAAGCTAATGTTAGTGTAAATACTATTCTGACATACTTTGCTAAAATTACCTGTTTTTCTGTAAGGTGTAAAGTGGTTCTTTTATACGAGTACATTTCAGAATCTGTAACTTTCCATATAGTATGGCCACATATTTCTCCTACTTTCTCTTTCTTTGTTATAACTACCAGATATGGTCCTGCTGTCAATCTTATGATCCCAAAGATACCCCATATTGACTTAGTTACAGCTGGAGGAATATCTGCGTTCCCTAAACAAAAAAACAAATGAGCACTGTTATAAACAGATATAACATTTTCTATATGATATAGAAATAATCTCTCAATCAGTTTAATTGAGGTCTGGAGCTGGCATGTCAGTAACTGCTAGTAGTCCTTTTGTAAATATATATTGATCATTGTCATTTTGCTTAGTTTCTTCTGTTACCTTTTTTAACATCGGACTCAGAGATCTTTTGAACTGAGTTTTACTTTGTGTATCACTGTGTGTTTGTTTATTCCACATTGGCTAGAGGTATAGGGGGAGGGTTGAGATCTCACAAAACATGTTTAACCCCGCTGCATTTTTGCACCTGTCCAAAGTCAGGAACCTCTAGCCTTTGTTAGTCTTGTGTGTTTTTTTAATTTGGTTTATTTTTATGTTTCGGAGTTTAGTGTGCTGTCCATTTTGCTGAATTAGTATACATTATTGTTTAGAGGCCAGCTGAAGCCTGCCTCCGGGTGTGGGATTTTCTCGCTGCATTGAAGACCTATTGATAGCCTTGAGCTGTTTTCTGCTCTTTGGTCGGGTTGTTGTCTCTTTGACACATTCCCCATTTCCATTCTCTATTCTATAAATCTATATATGTCCATATATTTTTTACACTGCCTCGGTGGTCTTGTGGTGCCGTACCCGCCTTAAGTGCAGAAGGTCGCGGGTTCGATCCTCAGCCTGGTCAGACCAAAAACATCAAAATTGGTATTTGCTGCTTCTCCACCAAGCATGCAGCATATAGAATTAAGAGCAAAGGACTGGTCAGCTTGTAATCAGCATAATGTGTCCAGGTGGGGTGACATGTCTTCCCACAGAGTGTTACCTTGTCAGCAAGCACATTAATAATCTAGGTAAAAATTGCCACTGGACAATAAACAATAATTCATCCATCTATCCATTATATTCTCTACCCAGAAAAAGGTTTCTAATTATCTCCCTTTCTTCAATATTTGACCAAAAATGTAATCAAATTTTACATCTGGTAATGTCAAATAAAAAAAAAATCATTTTATTTGTCTGTGCATCTCTTTCAAACTGGGTTTAAATATTTTTGAAGCTAATAAATTAAGCCACTAGTACAATTTAGAAAAGTTTCATTATAAATAATTTACCTTGTAAACTAATTTCCTGTGAAACTCTATCTATGACCAAGATTTCATTATCTTTAGAATCCTTTGACTCCACATAAAACTTTTCAGCAGTTATGTGTCTGCAACAGAGATATGATATTTACTGATACAATTCCTGCTCATGAAATAATTTACTATATTTTATAGAAACCATATAAATACTATCAAATGTTTTGGTTCCTGGAAAACTGCAATCAAGGCTGCCTATATACAATGTATCTATAGAAAATCAACTTCCATAATTTATTAAATTATAATATACAAACTTTTCATCTAAATATTACAAAAGAAAAAATTATGGGAAAGAAAATCATCACAGATGTAAATTTATGCACATCAAATTTAAAATGATGATTTTAAATGAAAACTGTAAGAAAATTTTTTATTGAATGCAAATACATTTGTCCACACACTCAAGAATTAACAGTCATTATTTAGACAGAATTTTATAAAAGTTTAACAAGAAAAAAAGATTTTCATTTGAAAAAATGTTATTTTCTGATTCTGCTCAATATGTTAATTTTTCGTTGAAGAGCAAATGAACAGTTCATGTCTGGAACAAATCCTAATCCCTCATATTTTGCCAAAACAAATTGTGGTTCAAATTTAAATGCCTTGAAAGGAGTTCTATTAACAATATAGGATGTGTTCCCAATTTAAAAAGATATCTTTTAAATTTCATATCTAATGTGAATCATGCATTCTTCATGCTAGTTATATATATATATATATATATATTGAAATTCAGGGTGAAACCACTTCGGGCAAAAACATCCAGATAGAACCAATAATATTGCAAGAGAACTTGGATTGTGCACTGGGATTAGAGCAGACCATATAACAATATTTTACTATCTTGAATGGTTCAGTCGGAAATTCCACAAATAAATTGACTCTCATTGTTTAAGTCTAGTAATTTTCAATTCAGTTTAGTGAATGAAAATGTTTATAAAAGAGACTGGAAAAACAGGACACAAGGTTCAACTAATGCCAGGCAGAGCTATATTTCCTGAAGCTATTCATTAACTGGGTAATAAATAATTGAATAAATCTATTGGCTAATAAAAGATCACGTGGTGTGAAATAATTTGGTTAGTTCGTCCTATTTGGTGGTGCAGGTGAATAACCTAAAACTGCATCATCCAGTGAATAACCTCAACAAATTGCATGGACCTATGAATTGAATAACTCTATTATTCATCATCAGTGAATAACCCATTATTTGTTAATTACATAAATAATGCTTTTTCATTTTTTTCTTTTTCCAGAGCCCAAATTGAACACCAATATCTGTTTGGTATAATAAAACAGTTACGGCCCTATGAGTCGGGGGATATCCAAAACTGTCAACCCTGTTAAAGATTAATCACCTTGAGGGAAATAACCTTAAGCAGGGTTGACAATTTTGGATATCTCCCTCCTCAGAGGGCCATACTTGTATATTGTCCAAGATACTCTTATCTATGCATAATAACGCCGGAAGCAAATAGCTGAATGAGATTGCGCATGGCTACTGCCAAGTTGCTGAAACTTTTTTGATGGCATAATAGTTCAGATTTTTTTTTTCACCTCTACATTTGTACCTTAAAAAGCTCGCTTCGCTCGCTTATTAATCTTTATTAAAATTTAAAAAATATGAAAGAAACTACATGGAATCAAATTTGGCTTAAAAATATTTTGCAGACTAAGATGTCATGTTTCCCACCATTCGGAAGGTTTCAATAAAAACTGATAAGCAATAACAACCTATGCTTCGCTCGATTTCCAGGTTGTGCCTTTTCCATATTAATGTAAAAAAAAAATTCTATCACTTGAAATATAACCCCCACAGAAGGAATTGTTCCTCAGTTGAGAGGTAACCCTCTTGTCTGAGACTGATCGAGGGTTTCAATGTTTGCTGCAAAGTAAAATTTCCAGATAAGAAATGAGATGTCAATGAAATGCATGGAAATTTCTTTAAAACTGCACATCAAATTTACAAAAGAAATATTAGTACATTGCAAGTCTTCAAATGATGCCTGTAGAGCTGAACTTGTAAAGCTCCCAATGAAAGCTAAAATTATGTTTTCTAACTTAAGCTACATAGATCATATACTTTCATCAGATAACACTTTAGTGTGTGATATATTTTGTGAAACTAAAAACACAAACCAATGGTTTAATCAAATCAAGATCTTACTACAAAACCTAGGGTTCTCATATCTAACAGATTTAAATTTTTCAATAAAACTGTGTTTAAATAATACAAAACAAAGGATCCAAGATCAGTGTCTACAGGATCAAAACTCAATTATCTGTAATTCTCCTAAACTAAGTTTTTTCAGGAGTGTATATAACATGGGTCAACGTCCACCTTACATGTATGTTGATGTATTAACTTATTCTGATGTGACAGGTCTGCTATATGCAAGCTATGCATAAGTGCACATCAACTTATGATTGAAAAAGGCAGATATATCAATATTCCTAGCGATAAAAGATTCTGCCAAATTTGTAAAACAACCCAAATTGAAAATGAAGTACATTTTTTACTCAAGTGTGATGGATTTACCACACAATGAACAGAATTTATGTTCAAATTAAATAAAATATCAAAAAATCTGCCAAAAAAAAAATGACTGCAACAGACAATAATTTTAAATAATGAATCTGCTTTGGTTCTTAAATTATCTTCCTCTCTTTATATATAACTGTCTTGAAATTAGAAACAATGTTATTTGATTTGATTTCAGGAATTATAATTTGTAAATTACAATATTACAATTATTTATTATAATGGACCTTTGCCATTTATTGTATGGTATAAATGAGTTTGTGCCAATAAAAAATTTGTATTTTGTATTCAGCGAACTAAATAGTTTAGAATAAACCTAAGAAAATCTCTGAAAAAAATAACATACAAAGTTAATGATTCGTGGACAGACATCATCATGCAATCTTTGCCTGACGTGTGACCAGTCAGGAACTCCTAATTATCTCCCCCTACCGTGGTATTATGGAAGTGCTATAATGGGCCCTTCTTTCCGACCGTATAGATATTTTCTTTTCTTTTTTTTTTAACTTGAATTTGAATTTAATTTTGGGGGGGGGGGGCAGTAATTCTCATTTTTCTTTTTCACTTTAAGGGTTCGGCGTCATATTGCTGTTTGATTATCTATATGTATTTTTTGATCCCGTAAAAACAGTAGAAGGCTATTTTTTACTGACGTCATTTTGTCAACACAGTTTTTGACTCCTGTCAATTCATATCATTTGTCTGATTTGGAACGAAAAAAACTGAAGATGGAAGCGTACCTTGTACTTATTTTACTACCATTGGTATTTGGTTCATACTCTAAGTGTAAGTAACATTGAAAATGGCTGAAATCGAATAAAATTAGACAAAGTAACAAACACGCCCAAAAGTTTTATAGGCTGAGGAAAAACAGGCTCTTCAAGCCTCTTGTCTCAGAAAAAAAATTACTATATATGCCAAGAGAAAAGAAAAGGTCCCCAACTCTGGCAAATTAATTTTACACGCCTTCTTCGATTTCCAAAGAATTATCGCTTCCACTTTTCGGTCTTGCTCAAAACTTAAACATTTTCTGTTGCAATTAGTTTGATGTTAAAACTTAGTTTGACTGGACTAAATCGCTGCTGGTAAATAAATCCATTACATTTGACGAGTTGATGGCGTTCTATTTATAAATTAATACTCTAGTTTACATGTTTTAATTTTAGCATACTGAGTAAGCCAATCAGAAGGCAGCAATTCATTTAACCCGTGTCGTCAAATTTGGAGTTCATTGTAGTAGTGATCAATAATTCACTTTTGGAAATCGAAGCAGGCACGTAGAATTGTGTTGCTTTCTTTTCTCTTGGTATATATTGTAATTTTTTTCTGAGACAAGAGCCTGTGTGAGGAAAGTGGTGTGCAGACGTTTTCGCCAGGACATTTCGGACATATTTTTTTTTCAAGGCAGACTTTTCGTCCACCTATTTTATTAAGTGTATATTGTGACACCTAACACATTTCAGACAATTTTTATGAAGTTTATATTGAGTTTATACCTAGGACACTATTTACTGAGCCAAACATGTTAAAAACAATAATAATAATAATAATAATAATAAAAGCTTTATTTCAAGAGGGTAACACAGTTAGTTACAAAACTAATCTTCCCTGAGGCCCTCAATAGTAACACATATAAAACATTTTATACATTTTCACATATAGTATGAAATAGATATAAGGTGATGATTGCTTTTGATATATGCCTTTCTTGTTTTTGGCCATTTAATTAATTGATAAATTACCTTAGTCTGCTTTTGATTAATAATAATTTTCAGTTTTGAGAAAAAAAAATTGTTAGAATAATTAAATCTTTCCTCTAATTATCTAATTTTTAAATATCAAGTGGATTAAAAAATAATAAAAAAATAAATATAATTGCAATACATTAATATTACAAATTTTGTTTATATTTGAAAATATAAAATTTGCCCCAAATGTCCGTTGTCCGAAATGTACTAGTCCGAATTGTTCTAGTCCGAAGCGTCCTACATTCAAGGACAGTTTTGTCATGTTTATGATTGTAGTTTTAAAAACCATAAGGTAAAAAATTTAATCTTTAGAGGAAAGGTGCTAATAAGGAATTTGAAATAATAATATTATTCTATATATGATAAATTATGTCTCCAAGATACTGTCAAAACTCTCCCCACAGCCAACAGCCTCGCACCTTTTTCGCTCAAAAGTGTCTTGATTTTGGATTGACTTTGCAATTGGAGACATCTTGCCCCACTTATAAATATACTTGACCCCAATGGGAGATTGATCAATAACCAAAATAACATCTATTTTACAATTACAAAACTCGCTGCCATTAGAGATTAGTCACTCCCCCTCCCAAAAAAAAAAAAAAAAAATTCATTTGGTAAACTGGATGGAAAATCAATCATCCAGTCAGATATAATGTTGTGGAAATAAGAATCTTGAATGAACCGTACTAATCATATGTTTTCCGATGAACCTACGGACCGATTCTCAAACTCTCACACGGAATATAAACACAGTGTCACACAGCAATATCCGTTAATTTCGCATTGAGGATTTTGGGAGTCTGCCACTCAGAGTTTTCGTGGTGCACTGTGCGGAAATCTGTGTCACATCGCGATAATCAACTCTACAAAAATCTGTGTCACTCTGCAAAATTTCACTCACTGTGCTTGACATTTGTACATGTAATGTGTTATTGAATACATGTTTGTGTATGCTTTATTGATATGTGTATTCACTTGTGGTCAATGCTCTCAAAATTGTTTGTTGTTGCCCTTTCATGCCCTTTTGATGTTCTTGGGTGTAAATGGATAGTTTACATTTTTTTCGACAAGATAAATGTATGCCACTGAAAAGCTACCAGAATAAAAATAAAAAATGGTGATATTTAATACATGTTTGTATGTCATATTGATTTTTGTACTCTCAAAACAAATTGTGTATTGTCCCTCTTTCATGTCATTTCGATGTTCTCTGATGTAAACACATATTCCGTTGAAGAGACTATGATGAAATGGATAATTTACTTTTATTTCGACTAGACATGCCACTAAAAAGAATAGTAATATTTAAAAAACGAGAATAGACATATTGCCTTGGAATTTTCATGAGATGGGTCAGAGTGAATAATTATCTAATTATATCAATTTTTTTTATTGTTACTGCTAAATAAACAGTGGGACATTAGGTACATACTCATCAGTGCATGAATACATGCAAAGAAACTGCATTTCTTTCTAAAAGTATCTTTATTGGTATCTTTCATTACGCTCAGTGGAGATTTCATACCTATATACATTTTATATCTATGAGTCAGACACATGTAAAGCTATGATTTATAATGGATCTGTTTTCTGAAGAACACATGAACCAGAGAACCATGAGAATTTTTTTTTAATTATATTCGAAGTCATTTAACAGAAAAGTTTTTTATCTTCCCTTTGGTCAATAAAACACCACCCTTTTCCAAAAGAGAACAACTATACCTAAGGAGCAAGATGAAAACAAACAAAAAGGGGGGGAAAAATGGTTGCCATATAAATAAGCTGTTAACCTTATGACATGACATGAGATGACACTGTGGACCTGAACTGAATGTATCAAGTATTCATAGTAAGTATATAATATGTTATCTAATATTATGCTTATAATTTTTCTGATTTACTGATTATTAACTCATAATTATTTTTTCAATATAGAAATCATAGAAATGTGAAGATTTTTGTGGTCAGTTAATGATGATGTGTTACCAAGGCAACCAGGGCAATATATATTTTCATGTAATTATATTTCAGGACAAGGTAGATTCGCATCCAGGACAGTGATTCTTATTATACCACCAGTGCAAAAACAGTGGGAGGTCAGGTTTATACATAGCTCATTTAAAGAAGTGAGCTGTCAAATGGGCAATGAATAAATAAACTAATGACAAAACTAGGGTTGGTGAGCTATCAATGTCAGTGTGGTTATAAATTTAAACTGTAAATGTAGCCACATGTACATGCATTTCAGAAATGTGAACTATGAGTATGACCATGTTATATATTCATTTTGTGGCCTGTGAAATTTCAAGGGGAGGGGCTGAATTATAAGAATAAACTTTATTTCATCATAATAATAAGTTTTGAAAACAGTAAAACATCATCTATTTCAAAGAGAAACAAAGGTAAAGTGGAGGAGCAAGTACACATATCACAGATTATATATACAATACACATAATTTAAACATAATATACACAATTTACATGTAATATAAAAAAAGGTACTTTTTGTTCAATAAATACTTCTTTTTACACATTATGACATAAAATCTTTATTTTTCACCTTTATATTTTTTTCTGAGAACCTCATTAATTCTTTGGACTATGGTGTCCTGCCATGATCTGTGATCTGCTAAGTGTGGAAAATAATAGAGGATATACCTCTACAGGAAAGTTTCTCTCTGGATCAAGTTCTCTCTTCCTCAGTGGACCTCTACCATTGTATGAGTACAACTTACATAGATTCTCTACAGTAAATAGTTCTGGGAAGAGTCTTCCTGCAAGCTGAATGGACATATGACCAGGATTGTAGCTATGCTGCCGAAGGAAGTCCAGGTCTTTCATACTAATTCTGTATACATCAGGAAAGTCCATGAATGGGTAGGTGCCTTCTGATACAGTTGATGAAGTTGGCTAAGGCCGGTTGTAATGTAGTTCTTCATGTTGTTAGTTGTTATTTGACAGTTGTTGTTGTATTGGCACTGGAGGTTGTGTATTTTCATTTGTAAGAATTTGTAGAATGGTCCATAGCATCATCTTTATCTCGGACTGGTTTTTCTTTATTTCTGTTTGATTCTGCTCAAGATTGGACAGTCTAAGCTGAAGTCCTTCTATCTTTTTGTAATATGAATTGTTCCTTCTAAATTGTGTTGGGCATAAGTCTGCTGTGTTCCCCTCTGATAAGTCAAGTAGGGAAGTGGGTGTCTCTGGAGTTCTAGATTCAGTCATCTGATATGTAGCAGGTGAAGCAGGCAACTGGTCATTAGTGTTCAAATAAGAGAAAACCTGTTGAAAGGAGAATGGTGGTGCTGTTAATGAGGCAGAGGTGGAAAGTTCTGTGGAATTGGGTAGCCTAGTTAAAGATTGAAGTGTTGTGACTGTTAATGGCTGCTGTCCAGTAGTAGGATGTTGTGTACTGGAAATAGAAGTAGCTGAATACATAGGAGGTTGTGCAGATAATGTTGGCTCAGGCTCAGGTTCTTGTTGAAATGATGACCCTACAATGGTGGTGTGATCCAATGTAGCAGAGGCTGATGGTTGAGGTGCATCAGTTGGTGGTATGTCTCTACTACCCTGTTGAGGTTCAGTGTTGGCTGGATGTGTTGTCCTACGGGTTTTCTGAGAAAAAAAATTATCATTGGTGAACATTTATTCAACTTAACCACTGAATTCATAACTCCCATTTTAATATGAAATTCAATTCTACTGAAATTATTTTGAGTAAATACATTAATATTTTGATACACTTTAATAATATTTGATATAATTCTTAATTAAATTCTGAATCCAACTCTTCAATTTTAATATCAAATTAAACATAAAAATAAATTGACTTCATTTTGAGTTCTGAAGTGAACTTTGTAAATTTTACTTTGCATTAAATATTCTGATATTTATTCAAATTCAATTCTGAATTTAATATCCAAAATTAAGAAATAAGTATTTTTTTTATTACTTTTAGTTTCATGATAAATATTTTGAAAAAATTGTGAAATAATATTTGACATAATTTTCAACTTTAAAATTAATATTTTGAGACAATTTTTAATCAATATTTGATATAATTTTTAATTAAATGCAGAATCCAACTCTTCAATTTTAATATCAATTTAAACAAAAATAAATTGACATCATTTTGAGCAACATTTGTAGGGTTAGGGTTAGGGTTAGGGGTTAGGGTAGGGTTAGCTTTGAAATATTTTCAAATTTAGAAATTTCAAACATATTTTTGTGAAATTTGTAAATATAACTTTGCAATAAATATTCTGATATTTATTCGACTTCCATTCTGAATTAATATCCAGAATTAAAAAAAATGTATAATAATTTTTAACTTAATGATAAATATTTTGAAATAATATTTGATATTTTTATTTCATTTTTTGCAAAAAAAATTAGGATCAAATATTAATTAAATAATGAACTCAATGTAATGAATAATATTTTCATTCAATTTAAATTGCAATTTTATAATTTGCCTTCTAATATATAAAAGTTAAAAATATTGGGATAAATCTTTACTGAATTCAGCTCTCAAATTTAAATATTGATTCAAAGTATAGGTGAGAAAATAAATATTTTTAAAATATTAAAATTATACTTAATATACTTGCAAGCAAGATATTCTAGTTAAAAAATATATATAAAATCAAAGTATCAGGTAACAAGTGACATAAATTGTATATTGACAACCGTAACATAAGTGAATACTAATATGAAAGTTGGTAATTGACACCTTTCTTTCTGATAAACAACAGAAATGGTAGTATAGTAATGAAACCTAAACCATAAATGTCCCCGAAACTGATAGAATAGAATAGAATAGAATACTTTATTATCCAATTTAGACCCATTAAGAGCATAATATATATATATACAATACATGTAAATTTGAACAACAATTATTACAATAAATCACAATAAATCAAAATTATTTTTCTACATAAAATGAATACATATATAAGTTATTATCAATAAAATATACAAACAAAACAGATATATTGAATCAATTAAGTATAACTTTCTGTCGTATTTCAAAACATTTAAACAAAAATTCTCCCAAATCATTTATTAAAATGGGATCTTCACATATCATCACCATATAAATACGTTATTATCCAAAAGATGTTGCAGATTTGTATATTTTCCATATATTTTATTAAGAAATGTCGTTCGTTCCGTTTCGTATAATTTACATTTTAAGAGAAAGTGAACTAGGTAATAACTGGTATTATATAATTGGATTTGCAAGGTAGGTAACCGTATAATAAATGTCACCAAAAAGCGACAGAAGAATAAAAAAACCTATGTTGTTCGACAGAATTGCTGATAAAGACCTAACTGCTGTAAAAGACCTTATATGTCAGCAAGGGACTTGCAGAAGATGCTCAATGTAGAGCACTATACCGTTGTCTCCATATCTACAGTGAGAAAGGCGATTGATGCAGCGGGATTTGTACTGACAACCCAGGGTACTCTCAAATGATCAGAGACGCGAACAAAGAAAACCAGGTAACATGCTGTCGACAACTTATCAGTACAAATGAAAGTTTCCAAGATGTCATTTTTACTGACAAGACCACAATACAACTACATGACAACAAAACTGGAGCCTACAGACCTAAAAATTCTACAGCACCAACTAGTTTAAGACCAAAACACCCACTCAAATTACATGTTTGGGGGGAATTAGCAGCCGGGGTGCCACAGAAATATTAATTTTTGATGGTATAATGGATGCTGCTTTTTATACACCCGAGACACTTGGCGCAACTTTAAAACCATTCATTGAAGACATTTATCCTGATGGACACCGATTCCAACAGGATAATGATCCCAAACATATGCCAAAGAAAGCACGTCAATTTATGGAGGACAATAACAAACTGGTGGAAATGGCCTTCAGAGTCTCCTGTCCTCAACCCCATTGAGATGGTGTGGAATGAGATGAAGCGTTCTGTAACTAAATGGAACCCAACAGCAAAAGCTCAACAAATTCAACAGTACATTGAAGAATTTTGGCTGAAAGAAATGACCAAAGAAAAGTGTTCCAGATACATAGACCACATATTCAAGGTTGCACCCGTTGTAGTATTGATTGGCGGTAAAGCGACTGTGGACTTGCCAAACAAGGTCATATGGGAAAGTATGCAATATTTTTGTGAGAAACTACTCTGCCCACAGCTAGAAGAAAGATGTTCATTACATAGTGGCTAGTGACAATGCTTGCAACCAATATAACTTTTATCTCTGTGGACTGTCAGTTTTAATGCAATTATTTCGATAGTACATGCAATTTGTGAATAAATTTCAATATGTTCATTAAAAATGTTATATGCTTAGTACCTTTACTTGTATCTTTTGGGGTCTTGTAGTTTCTTTTCTCTTTCTGTTTAGTTCTGGTTTTTGAGGTGTCTGTTTCTGCTCAAACAACTGCAGCATTGCTTTTTCTCCACCAGATGCAATTATTTCAGCATCGGTTACCTCACTGGCACGACCAAATTGTACCTGATATATACTGGATACTTTAATCTGAAAGATAGATTTAGTAAGAAATTTTTTCAATTAATCCAAATCTTTTAAAACTTGTCCAACGTGTAGAACGGAAAACTCAGGAAAAACGGCACAATCTTTGATTTCTCAGTTTTGCCACTTTTTAATAAAAAAAAAGAGTATTTAATATCCGGGGGTAGCTCCCTATATAAACCTATACGGGAATGTGCGGAAAATTTGGGTAGGGTTTTCATGATGTTTGGTATTAATTCGGGGTATGTTTTGAAAAACAAATATTTATTCGGTTTGTATTTACACTAACTTTGGGTTGCTAATCAAGTCCTCAGATATTTGTATACAAACGTCAGTATTAGTTTGGGTGTGCCTTTTCGATATGGCTGTTTTTTTTTGGGTAGGTTTTTTTCATCAATTTTTTTTTCATTATATTATTGACATGTATTCAAGTATTTGCTCGGGTACCTTTTCTTAGGCCATTTCCGCACACCCCTGTCAAAAATCCCGAGTTATCCCCTGGGATTTAATATGTATTATCAAATCAACCCTTCAACCGTTTGAACAATATCACACAAATACGTACATATACCTGTAAAATTAACTAATTCACTAATTTTGACCGATGTGGACCCTATTTTCGCAGCCCGAATGACCGCTTTAAAAGTCACAAACAATTCGTAAGTAAAAGTTCGTTTTTTTAAATTGAGAATATCAACTTTGTTAAAGCAGAAGCCACAAAACATATGACTACTGTTTATCTGAACATTATTAATGTATATGAGTAATTGTATAATGTGTTTGTATTAAATGCTATGGCATTGTATGTATGGTCTTTTTGTTTCATTTATAAAAGTTTAAAAATATAAGAAGCCAAAAACTTTCAAACAAGGTGATGATTGCTTTTGATATCGTCTTCTTTTGTTTTTTGGTCATTTAATATTGATTAACATAATGTCTATAAAGCTAGATTTAAAAATATCAATTAAGAGAAAACAACATTTAAAATAATTAATTTCTATTTTACTTTACCCTGGACCATGTTTAAAAAATCTCATTAAATAAACATATATAAATATAAAACAAAAATAAAAGTAAATCAATAAAAGTTCGTTCCGCGGAACCCAGTGTCTGGCTTGCTTTTGCTGTTGTCCCTGTTTACAGTGTAATATAGCTGAATGTACTTTTACATAATCTTTCTCCACATGTTATTATTGATCATGAAGAATTTGGTAAAAATCCAGGGTGGTTTAAAAAAGTAATGTCTTAAAAACTTTAACTGCAGACTGTACTTAAGTCCATTATAAGTAAAATACGGAAAATGGGGGGGACAAAAATTGTAAAAATTTTCCTCTGGATACTATCTTTGATTATGAACAAGCTTCTGTCCAAGTTTATATGTAAAAATCCAGGATGTTTTAAGAAAGTTATCTTTAACCGCCGAGTGAATGTAAGCGTTGACGCCGCCGTCACCACCTACGAACATCGCCGTGTCTCGCTTTCGTGACAAAAGTTGCCGGCTCGTAAAAATTGAAAGAAATTAAAAGTACTTATAAGTGTCGCTTATTGTACAAAAATATTCTACGTGTAGGTAAATTATTTAGAATCAGATAATTTATTCCGTATCGATAAATTTATAAGAATTGTGAATTTGTACGTATTTCCAGGGATCATATAATACTAACATAAAGAGTTCCTGGTATTTCTGAATTTGTACGTTTCTATCCATTTAAACAACTTTCTAGAATACAATTTTTAATGAATGAAGTTCATTAAAAGTGGAATTAAATCTGGCCTAATTTTTTATCATCGAACAGAGATACATTGTAGGACTTAGTTTTTACCGAGAGATAATCAAGTTAATATATAAATATTTTTATACTTGAACTGGTAGATCAATTTTAAAAGCAGAAGATGACTTACCTTCCCATCAGTCTTTATAAAATTCCTGGATCTCACTTGATATTGACTATCTTCTAAATACTTAACAAGAAAATGTGTGTCAGAATCTTTCCAAAGAGACCGGAGTGTCATTTTGGAATTTGTCAGTATATTATTATCTTAAACACCTTGTTAATGATATGAAAATAGCGTTCATGTTAGCTTTATTTATACTGATAATGTATGGTTTCTTGAGTACTTACCAACCGACTGGAAGGCTCAATCACAAAACAGTTAAGTGTTTGTAATTAATTTGCCATCACTCGAACTCCAATGAAACCACTTTTTTAATAATTGGCATTAATTATTCATATGATAGCAATACAATAGAGGTACAGCAGATGACAGGTATAAACGCCAATACATCAGATCTATCAGTCCCCGTCCCAAGCTAATTAAACCACCAAAATTTTTACTCATAAAATAAACAGATAAAACTGATAATTATATTGAAGTAATTTTAAAGTTAATTTTTATTTATTACATAAATACAAAATAATAAAGCAATGTTATATCGATGTGAATATTTCCAAAAAATGATGCATAAAATTCTTCTTATGCCTTAACATATATTTCTTGGTCTTTCACTGAAAAAGAAAAAAAAATCATAATTTATAACAGTATGTCAATATTGAAATATGTTCAATTCCCGTATATATATATATATATATATATATATATATATATATATATATATATATATATATATATATATATATATATATATATATATATATATATATATATATATATATATAAAACGCAATGTAATAGCAGAGACGTATATGTATTTATATGTCTCTGGTAATAGTGGTATAATGCATGCACATTGCACAGAAATACGTGATAACATTTTTTTTGGCCTAAACTAATCTTCTGGGTATTTCACTTTATGAAAACGAAAATTCACACTTTAATTTAATATAATATGTATATTAATACACGTCATTCAATTGCCGCAGATATATATTCAAAAACTCAAAAATTTAATGGTGATATAATACATATATATTATCTGGGACTATTATACTATTATAGTATAATAGTCCCAGATATTATATGGAAATCGTGAAAACATTCATCTTATGCTTAAAAATACATTTCTGGATCTTCTACTGAAAAAGAAACAAAACATCATAATTTATTATCGTATATCAATGTTGAAACAAAGTCATTTAATTAACACAGAAAAGCAATGCAATTGTGATATACATGTAATACATGCTGACTAGACGTGATGAAACGAGGGACCTCGGGGAACTTCCGCCGCGAATGTTGGCGGAGGAAAATGGGCGGAATTTGAGAGTCTGACACCGAAAAACATCACGTCACTCTGAATTTCGCGATTCCCCGCGGCGGGGGTTTCAGAATTGATCCGTGGTGTGGGTACTGTAATTAATATGCTGTTGGCGTTGCCAATGACGCGAGCACAGCAATAGCCCTTTCCAGAAACTCATTTCCGGTATCACGATTCTGACTCTAAAATTTTAAAATTAAAATTATAAATATTAATATTCTTTGATTAAAAACCATATTGACCTCTTTCACTTTCGCTTTCATTTCGATCACGTGGCAATCACACGGTTCTTTTCAAGCCGTCCAAGGAGTCAATGTGGATTTTAAACAATATCAAAGTAAACGGAATATCATGTGACCGAATACAGACCAATTAGATTATCTCAATAAAATTATTAGGTAACAATATATATGAGATTGAATCATCCGAAGTTGAACATTTTTATAATTTATCTGATTGACAAATTTTGGGGGATTTTAAGTTGTGAGGATCAAGAAATTTATACTCTGTTGCTAGATTCTTGCATAATTATATGCCCTAATTCCCATATCATCATATCTATAAAACTAAATTTACGAATTAGCCGAATAGGCGGCAAAACGCGTGGTTCAAAATAAACGATGTATGGTTCAGATTATAACGGTTATTATCGGATTTGACAATCTGCATTTATAAATTTAAACTACAGTTTTGTTTATGTGCAAATGGAATTTGTATGCACTTTCCGATATGAATTCTCCCAACACATACCTTAGAACACAGGGACTCGTTACAATTGACACAGTATGTCATCTGTGACTGATCCGGCCCCGATCTATAATACCATAACACATGGTATTATAGATCGGGGCCGGATCAGTCACAGATGACATACCGTGTCAATTGTAACGAGCCCCTGTGCTTAGAAGGTTCTCGAATGCATCAGTTTAACAAATTGATTTAAATAAACAAGTATGCACTTATTTTAAATGTATTTCGGTTTGAAATTACGGAAGAAGAATAAAACAAATTAAAAACATTCCCCTTCAAGTGGGATGTTTCCGCTTCATGTATTCAGGATTGTTTTTCAACAATAACGCAATTTCTCCTAACTGTAAAGGTTATGAACTTTGAAGATTATGAAGAAATAAGGTAAAGTTCAAAGGAATTCCTAACTTAGTGTTTTTTGGATTGCTCGGATGTTTACCTTGCATAAAGTGATAACGCCAACCATTATCTATTTTTACATCATTTGTAATGTGACCTGTCTAAATATATCTCTACCATACAATTCCCTGTAAGCCCTAGATAAAAATATGTTTAACAAATGGTCATCTTTATCATTAATGACGAAATTTATCTCGGACATTTTTGATAAATATATAAACGTGGACATCACACGCAGCCACACACTAAAAATGCTTTTATCGTCTGATTATTGGATATATTTGTGAAATTAAGCCTCGCTTGCCCTGCTCATAATGACAATGGAACAATTGGAACAATTATTTTCCAAAAATATGCTCTACGGAACTCACGGCATCGTTTGAAAAATTCATCCGTCACTAAGGAAATGTTTACATCTACAATTTCATTTTTGGCCGGGTTGCACAGAGTGCAAATCCGGGTTATAGTATGGTGAATGTCGGGCGGGCGGGCGGGGAAAATGGGTACCTATTTTGTGAAATCAACTCCTCCTACAGTTTTTCACCCACATCCTTGAAACTTCATAGAATGTTTCTATATATATTGAAGATGTGCACCTCACTTTATGGAGTTATTTCAGGAATTATTTCCCATTTTTCAAAACTTTGGAACTTAGTCGTTTTTTATTGACATCTTCAATAGAGGGTACCTATTTTGTGAAATCAACTCCTCCTACAGTTTTTCACCCACATCCTTGAAACTTCATAGAATGTTTCTATATATATTGAAGATTTGCACCTCACTTTATGGAGTTATTTCAGGAATTATTTCCCATTTTCCCAAACTTTGGAACTTAGTTGTTTTTTTATTGACATCTTCAATAGAGGGTACCTATTTTGTGAAATCAACTCCTCCTACAGTTTTTCACCCACATCCTTGAAACTTCATAGAATGTTTCTATATATATTGAAGATGTGCACCTCACTTTATGGAATTATTTCAGGAATTATTTCCCATTTTTCCAAACTTTGGAACTTAGTCGTTTTTTATTGACATCTTCAATAGAGGGTACCTATTTTGTGAAATCAACTCCTCCTACAGTTTTTCACCCACATCCTTGAAACTTCATAGAATGTTTCTATATATATTGAAGATGTGCACCTCACTTTATGGAATTATTTCAGGAATTATTTCCCATTTTTCCAAACTTTGGAACTTAGTCGTTTTTTATTGACATCTTCAATAGAGGGTACCTATTTTGTGAAATCAACTCCTCCTACAGTTTTTCACCCACATCCTTGAAACTTCATAGAATGTTTCTATATATATTGAAGATGTGCACCTCACTTTATGGAATTATTTCAGGAATTATTTCCCATTTTTCCAAACTTTGGAACTTAGTCGTTTTTTATTGACATCTTCAATAGAGGGTACCTATTTTGTGAAATCAACTCCTCCTACAGGTTTTCACCTCTGTGCTCCTACACCAACATACAATGTGTCTGATTTTGTCTATATAAATATTCATGACTGCCAATGTGCAATATGATCTTGTTATCACCTTTGTCACCACTACAATAAACACCCAGCAACCCGGCCATTTGTGTCTTTGACCCATTTTCATATTTATTCTGAAGGAAAAAGGTAATGCATTATGAAATGTGTATTTAATGAAAGCTTTTCATCAAGTTCCAGTTCAGAATTAATTGTAACAATAAAAATATTGACAATCTATGTGGTTGTGTTTTCGTCATAGATTTTGATTTTGATGGAACCTTAAGGTCCATTTTGGTAATTCTACGTGGCATATAGTCTACTTCACCAGTGTTTCCCTCTTCGGTAGTAACGAACAGCCATGTGACAATTGGGTCACGTTGACCTACATTTCACGCTTCATTGACTTGGTTAAAGTTTGCATTCACATCCAATTCTGGAATACTACATCATATATAGACATGAAACTATCAGTTGAAACCACCTACTTGACAGGAAAGTTTATGGGAAGCCTGCCACAACATCCATATTGAGTTCCTGTTCCATCAATGACATGGCCGCAACAACTTTTTATAGTCAATATGGCCACCACAAAAAAAAATTTAAAAAATAAATTTTAAAAAAAATGCTTATTTTCCCGCGCTCGTGCGGGTTCAATGTCTAGTCAATCTTATTTTTGTAAAATCTTTGTGTAGCATATGCAATGTGTGGTATTGACTTGATTTGTTTATTGTGAATTCTATCAATCAATACTCTTTCCCTCTTTTTATGTAATTTATGTTTTATATATGACTGCCCTTGAGGGCCCTTTAATTGGAAATAAAGATGTTATAGTTGTTTAATATTTACATCAATGATCTACATTCCATATTTGATAGGTAGTGTCAAATATGGATCCAGTTTGTATTGATGAAAATAATATTAAATCATTAATCTTTGCAGATGACCTTGTTATCTTGGCTGAATCTGCAGAAGGCTTAACAACAAGCATTAAACATGTGAGAAAAATATTGTCATAAATGGCAATTAACTGAAAATACTAATAAAACTAAAATACTAGTCTTTCAAGGTGGCTATCAACCTGCTCAAAATACTTTCTATTATAAAGAAAACATGCTAACTGAAGTCAAAGAATTTAATTTACTTGGAAATATTATTGATAGTGAGGGGAAATTTAAAAAGTCAATACAAGAACTTTCAAAAAAGGGACTAAAAGCTTTATTTTCCTTGAGAAAATATATGTCAAATTTTAGGCATGTCCTGGTTAATGTTTCTTGTAAATTATTTGATACTTTGATCAGACCTGTTATATTATATAATAGCGACGTCTGGTTTATGGACTATTATTTTTCTGCATTCTAATCAATACAGAGGTCTAGAGCTAATGAAACAATATGTGATAAATTGTCATTAGCAGATAAATATGCTTTTGAAAAAATACATATTAGGTTTTGCAAATCTATATTGGGAGTCCAAGAAGTAAAGAATAAAGTGAAAAATAAGAGCAAAAAAGCTATTAAAGACTTTTATGATGAACTCTTTCTAAAGAAAATAAACAAATTTGACAATAGTTCAAAATTATACTTATACAGTATATTGAAAGCAGACTATTTCAAACTGAATAACTTTAACAGCCGTAGATTATTAACAAAAATTTCGTATCAGTGATCATAATTTAGAGGTGGTGCTGGGACGCTATAAAAAGATACCCCGTGAACAAAGAACATGCAAAATTTGTAATGTTCTTGATGATGAATATCATTTCTTCTTAAATTGCAAAATCAATAAGGAAATACGAATAAAGTTTCAAAATGATATTATAAATGTGCACCCTTAGTAATTATAACCAACTTGGCTCTCTAGATAAATTACGAATTATTCTAAATGCAGATATGAATGTTTTGTCCACTGTTGTTGATTTTATAAAGCAGTCTTTGGAATTGCGAAAATGAGATCCATATTGGTCAAGTGCAAACATATTTGGAAGTATAATAACTTTATTTATGTATGTCTCTTGTGTTATGTGTTTTATATATATGTGTATATTAGGTTTGATTTGCAATAAAGTTCTTCTATTATAGTTATTCTTATTCTATTAGTATTTTGTTGAAATATTACACTGATGCATTGTGGCCTCATCAATGTTGTCATGGAAGCAGATGCTAAATGAGATTCTGACTTTTATTGGATTATAAAACATCACTTTTCAGAACTACATGATGAGCATCTTCCAATAAAAATTACTGATTCCAATGAAACAACAAGTAATGTCATGAATGTAATGATTGTAACATAAAACCTTTATCACATACATGTACATGTACTGACTTCCAAAGTCTAAATTACATTTCAAGTAAAAATTATGATACATTCGTTTTTATTTTTTTAAAACACATAACCTCTTTCATATACTGACTTCCAAAGTCTAAATAATATTTCAAGTCATCTGTTTTTTTTTTTACTATTTTTGAAAGCTTTAATCAATTTCTAATGATCACTAGCCTGTCAACACTGAGGTTGTGAGTTCGAATCTCACTTGTGGCAGGGTGTATTCGACTCAGATCTTAATTGACAAGGATTGCCAATTTTCCTACCAAAGGTCGGTGGTTCTCTCTGGGTACTCCGGCTTCCTCCACCAATAAAAACCTGTTGCTACAAAATAGTCAGATGTGCTGAAAACAGCATAAAACCCTGACTATACAAAACATTTCAAAAGGGGGGCCAGTTGATCAATCTCTGAAATGGTGAAGACTTTGTTGAACAGGGAGGCAAGTAGGAGAGGTGTGAGTTGGTAGTGGGACGATGTGGATTCTCAAAGGTCAGCTTTAAATGTTTTGAAAATATGGCAGTAATAAGAGTAAATGATCACTTTCCAATTTAACCTTGATTACCTCCCCTGATTTATAACTGCAGCTATGACTCTGTTATAGTATATATGCAGATCTGTTACTGTACAATTGTGTAAAATACGCAATGTAAATATGACTAGGGAATATATATCCCTGTTGACAATGCTGTCCATATTGCTGAAATTCATAAAAATTTCTGTAGTTTTTGACATCACAATTAAAAGGTCATTGTTCCATGGAGTCATTAGGCTTGATTGTTCATTTACATATTTATCTTGGTACTGGATTATGTTTTGGTTGTTCTTTTTATCATTTCCCCTGAATTCAGGTTTTGAAACTGTTGGAATACAAGGCTCCTGGAAGAGAATGCTTTCATTATTTGAAACCAAATATTATCTAAATTATCTGGTGGACATTATATATCATCCAAAAAATTTAATGAATCTTATTTTAGATGAATAGTGTTATAAAATGTGTGAAGCTCATCATTGCGGGCTTTTCCTAAACTCTGTTTAAAATCTTTGTATATTTTTGTCCATGTCATGAATTTCACATAGAGAATTTCATATTTTCAGACTTAAGTATTTAAAATAGCTGTAAGTGGAAAATAAATTAAAAAAGCTGAAATGTTGAATTAAGCAGTGATATATTTTTTTAATATATGGGTTTATTACACTTTAAATAAATCGCTTGTTTTCTATAAGTGCAGGTATAAAAAATAATCTTAAGAAAATAGGTTTCCAGTTACTCAATATTTTTTCCATGTTAGCTGTACCATATGGGCCTTTTGACATAAGAGAATATTTTGTCATTACAGTCATAATTTAATGTATAACTTTTTTTGACTTCAGATTATTATATGCAACAAAGATGTGGAGGAGAAATTGATATGTCTGTAGACAGAATTGAAACTGCAAAGCTGAAAATAACACCGCATGGTGATTACCCGCCAAATTTGAACTGTGTTTTGAAAATAAAAGCACCACAAGGAAAGAAAATAATGATATATTTCACTGAACTTGACATTAAAGAAAAAAGAATAAGAATTGGTTATTCTTGTGAAGACTACTTGGAGCTGTTTGATGGATCTAGTACCATAAGCAGGCATGTTTCAGGTATGAATAATGAAAGCTTATTATTATTAAGCAAACTACTTTAGATGACTTCCAATTCAGAAATTGATTTTTATTAATTGCAGATGGCATTGTTTGGGTTTTAAGTTGATAAAAATAAGACATCCATTTGTTCCTACCCTCTCTAGTTGTTTTTTTTAATTACATATTTGGGAGAACAAACTGGTATGTTTTTTTTGTCCCAGTAACTACATGTAACAGTGGACTGGACAGAAAGGAAAGGAGACATAGGGAACATCATTAAGACAACAACCCTGTAACAGAGACCTTAAAAGTATGGGGGCATAAGCATTCAACACAGGGCATGTGCCTAATACTGCACATGTGTTAGCACATGTCCTGTGGTGAAGATAATTACAGGTAAACTTTTAAATCATTTATTGATCAGTTCTTAATGAATTGTTTTTATTCTCTCATATATACAATGTATGT
Source organism: Mytilisepta virgata (assembly GCA_028015205.1). Taxonomy (NCBI): domain Eukaryota; kingdom Metazoa; phylum Mollusca; class Bivalvia; order Mytilida; family Mytilidae; genus Mytilisepta; species Mytilisepta virgata. The sequence continues at coordinate 47,122,832 of CM051521.1, read as the reverse complement.
CTGGAGAAAGACCTGATGTATTAAAATATTGGTTCATGTGTGTCTTCTGTCTTTATGTTGTGTGTTCTTTGTTTGCTTTTCTTTATATTATGGTGATTGATGTACATCTATCAGCTCTTTAGTTTTGTATTTACTTGATAAATTTGCAATGATTATTTACATATTTATTTATTCACACTGCATGACTGTGAAATGTGGCACGCAACATATTTGGAAAATTCCACACTCCTCACATGTTAAGACATTCTTCTGTTGAAAAAAGAGTGGGCAATCAGTCCTTACCAAAATGTCCATTGGCAGTAAAAATTGATTGTACTTTTGTGTCCCATCAAACCCATATTTCTTGATTTATTGTTTGACTGTTTCCCATCCTGAATATGCATTTAATATTTGTTACTGGAAGTTAAACAAATGGGACTCAATCAAATATCTAATTCCTCTAACTGCCAATTTTGTTTTTCTTCATTTACAGGTACTTACCACAATAAACTTTGTGGAGAAGACAGACCAAAGTATGCTTTATATACCACTCAAAGGTATCTTACTGTGAAATTTTACAGCGACTGGTCAAGACAAGATGACGGATTCAAATTTTATTTCACTTCTTTTCGTGATGGTAAACAAATTATATCATTATACGTTATCCTTTACTGATTTTTTATGTCCAGCCAACAGAAGTTGGAGGACATATAGATTTCCGGTCTTTACATCCATTCGTTCGTCCATCCCGCCTCAGTTTAAGGTTTGCATTGAAGTTTTTTAATTGAAGGTGGAGTTACGTCTTCATGAAACTTGGTACACATGTAAGTCATGGTATGAACTTTCTAAAATATATGCCATTTTAAGGTCTTCATAGTTCAGTGAACATGGGAAATGATATGGGGAATCCTTAGTTTAAGGTTTGCATTGAAGCTTTTTTGTCTATGAAGACAAAATCACAGCATTATGAAACTTGGTACACATTTACATCATGATGTAAACTTTCTAAAATATATACAATTTTAAGGTGTTGATGTAAATTTCTGGGTTCACTGAACATGGGAAATGAGATGGGGAATCCTCAGGTTAAGGTTTGCGTTGAACCTTATTTTCTATGAAAATGAAAAATTGGTACACATGTACATCATTATATGAACTTTCTAAAATTTATGACTTCCAATGTTGGACATTAGTGTCATCCTGACACATCTATACTTGTTTGTTTTAGTTTAACAGTCTGTAAATAATTGACCTTGGTTTGCAAAAGAAACAAAATAGGGATCCATGTGCTCATTAAAGAGGTCAATGTCAAATTTTAAATGTTATAAGTAAGGGTTTTTCTAGTGAGCTACTATAATGTCACAATGTGTAGCTCTTGGAAAAATCATTAGCTCCCCTTACTACTGTATCATATTCCCTTATTCAAAGAAACCTTCAGGGAATATGATATTTCTTAGATTCCAGTCTGTTAAAGTGAGAAATAATGGTCATTCCACCTTATTGAACAAATACATTTTTTGTATTTTCTTTGTTTTTGGGGGGCCTCGGTGGCCGAGATGTCTAGGTAGTTTGTCATAACTACTAATGATCACTAACTAGCCTGTCAGCGCTGAGGTTGCGAGTTCGAATCTCACCTGGTGGGGTGTGTTCGACTCTGATCTTAATTGACAAGGATTGCCAATTTTCCTACCGAAGGTCGTGGTTCTCTCCGGGTACTCCGGCTTACTCCACCAATAAAAACTGGCCGCCGCGAAATAGCCAAATGTGCTGAAAACGGCATAAAACCCCAACTAAAACAAAACAAACAAATCTTTGTTTTTGTTTACTGATATGACCTGAATACGGAGTGTGAACTTTAAGTAAAAGAATTTGCATTATTTGAATATTTGGTTCATATGTCACCTACTATCTGACTTTTACAAGGAATTCCTCATTATTAGCTCACCTGACCAGAAAGGTCAAGTGAGATTTTCTCATCATTTGACGTCTGGCGTCTGTCGTCTGTCGTCCGTCGTCGTCTGTTAACTTTTACAAAAATCTTCTCCTCTGAAACTACTGGGCCAAATATAACCAAACTTGGCCACAATCATCATTGGGGTATCTAGTTTAAAAAATTTGTCCGACCACCCCGCCTGCCAACCAACATAGTTGACATGGCTAAAAATAGAACATAGGGGTAAACTGCAGTTTTTGTCTTATATCTCAAAAACTAAAGCAATTAGAGCAAAACTGATGGGGTAAAATGTTCATCAGGTCAAGATCTACATGCCATGAAATTTTCAGACGAATCGGTCAACGCTTCGTTGGGATATTGCCCCTGAATTGTTAATTTTAAGGAAATTTTGCAGTTTTAGGTTATTATCTTGAATATTATTATAGATAAAGACAAATAGTAAACAGCAAAAATGTTCAACAAAGTAAGATCTACAAATAAGTCAACATGACCAAAATCATTGATTGACCCCTTATAGGAGTTTTTACCCTTTAAAGACGGCATCCAGCGTAAACTTTCCTTTAAAGATCTTTTCCTCTCAAACCACTGGGCCAATTGAGACCAAACTTTGGTGGAATGGTCCTTGGGTGGCCCCCTTTCAAAAATATGTCTGGCATCCCCGACTTCCAACTGACATGGGTGATGTTACTAAAAATAGAAAAAAAAGGGGGGTTTGAATTTCAAAAATATTCTTATATGAAACTACAAGCCCAGTTGGAAACAAAGTTGGCAGTAATGGTTCTTCGGAGATTCTCTTTCAGAAATATGTCCAATGACCCGTACTGTTAACAAAGATGGCCGCCACAGCCGAAAATGAGTTTAACATAGGGCCCTATGGGAAAATTCATTGAAAAATCTTCTTGTCTTAAACCACTTGACCAATTGGAACCAGACTTGGCAGCATTGGTCCTTAGATGGTCCTCTTACAGAGGTGTGTCCGATGACCTTGACTGTCAACCAAGGTGGCTGCTACAACTGAACTTAGTTTAACATAGGGCCCTATAGGAAAATTCATTGAAAAATCTTCTTGTCTGAAACCAGTTGACATATTGGAGCAGGACTTGGCAGCATTGGTCCTTAGGAGGTCCTTTTTCAGAAATGTGTCTGATTTCATGGACTGTGAACCAAGATGGCCACCACAGCAGAACTTAGTGTAACATAGGACCCTATGGGAAATTCACTCAAAAATCTTCTCATCTGAAACCACAAAGCCAATTAGAATTAGACTCGGTAGCAATGGTTCTTACATGGTCCTCTTTCAGAATTTTGTGCGATGACCCAGACTGTCAACCAAGATGGCCGCCACACCCAAACGGCCGAATTTATCGGAAGTGGAACTGGTTCTAGTTCAGGTTTTTAGTTTACAAAACCAGTTGTGGTTTAGGTTTCAGTTTAATACCAAAAGTTTAAAACCAACCCAATTTTGGTGAATAAATGGTTTCTAAATTAGTGTATTCACCAACAATATTCATGAAACATTTTTATATTTAAATATAATATAATAAATAAATTACGAAAATACCTTTTGCATAAGCATCTGCCATCCACTGAACCTTGGATGAGTCATTCAAATGAAGTTCTAACTTTTTTCTTTCGCCAGCCGCCATGATGTCTAGCTACTTTCGATGGAAACCAAACCGCCAAACCTTACCTTGGGCAGTTTGTGAGTTTTCCGGAACTAGTTTCGGTTTGTTGTCAATAAATATGTAAACCAGTTTGGGTTTCAAACCAGTTCCAAACCGGTTTGCAACAATAAATGAAAAGTTTAGTAAACCAGTTCAAAACCAAAACTAGTTTCGTTGCAATAAATTCGACCTTAGTTTAACATAGGGCCCTATGGAAAAATTCATTGAAAAATCTTCTTGCCTGAAACCACTTGACATATTGGAGCCAGACTTGGCAGCATTGATCCTTAGGAGGCCCACTTTCAGAAATGTGTCCAATCAACCGGATTGTCAACCAAGATGGCTGCCACACTGAACTTTGTTAAATATTGGACCCTATAGGAAAATTCATTTAAAAATCTTCTTGTGTGAAACCGCTTAGCCAGTTGGAACAAGACTTAGCAGAAATTGTCCTTAGATGGTTCTCTTTTAGAAATATATCTGTTGACCTGGACTGTCAACCAAGATGACTGCCTACAGCTGAAATTAGTTTAACATAGAATCCTATAGAAAAACCAGGCAAATTGACTGCAAAACTTAAATTTTTAGGTCTTCTCAAGGTGAAAAGTTAAATCCAGGTGAGCGATACAGGCTCTTGAGAGCCTCTAGTTATTTATATGAAAAGAATATATTTTGTATTTCAGGTCCCTGTAACAGTACAAATGAGTTCAGGTGTAAACTTGGCCAGTGCATTGCTAAGTCACTACAGTTTGATGGCTACAATCAGTGTGGGGACAATAGCGATGAAATAACAGAGGCTCAGGAAATAATTGGCAAGATAATTGGGGCTGTTGTTGCTGTTGTTGTAGTTATAGTTATCGTAGCAGTTGTTGTGTGGTTCTGCAAGAGAATGAGAAATTCTGCATCCAGGAAGGTAAGACAGCATAACTATTGAAAACTATGTAATATTAAACAACAATACATCTAAATAGGACAGTTGTAAATGTATGATGTACTAAGATTTCTAGCTATGGCTATATGGTGTTATAAATGATATTTTGTGATAATATTGTTCATTTCGAGAATGTATATTTCATTGAATTATGATTCATCAGTTGTGCTCAAGGCCAAAAAAAATGAATATAAAAGCAAAAATCAAAAAGGGTGAAGAGCATTTTCAAATGCCTAAATGACAACCTTTAAAGGACACCTATTAATAGGAGTAGTGTCTATAAAGGGAACTGTTACATAAAAAGTTTGTAAAGTGTACTTTTATATAAAGTGCACTTACTTTTTTGCCCTTTATACAAAAGTTTGACTCAATTGTTCTTTTTTCAGAGAAATGGTGATCACCAAGCTATACCAATGACACAACCAACTCCGTATCCTGGACAGCAGCCAGGCTATCCACAACCGGCTGGATATCCCATGCAACCTGGAGGATATCCACCTCAGTCTGCTGGATATCCACCTCAACCTGCTGGATATCCTCCTCCACAAGGTTATCCATCTCAGCCCTATCCACAAGGTCCAGCTCCACCACCATATTCTGAGAATCAATATCCCTATGGAGCACCAGGAAAACAGTAAAAAGTTGGAATAGTGTAAAATTATGCCAAGATTTCAACAATGTTTTCACAATTTAATTCTTTATATTTTTCAGGTTTTTATTTAACGCATTTGTTCAACTAAATTTTTAGGAAAGCAAGAAATATAATACATGTATTTTCAGGACAAATATTAAAAGTTATCAGAAAACAGGAAAATATTTGGAAAAGTTTTCCTGGTTTTCAGTTTTTACAATTACTTTTTTTTTCAAAACAAATAAATTTTAAGGGATAAGCTGAACACATTTTGTTTGCTATTCACATTATACATTATTGTATAAGAAAGAAAACAACAAACCAAACTTGTCTCAGAAATTAACATTTTTTTTTAATTAGGGATGAGAGATTTATTGTAAATTAACAAAGAATGTTGAAAGATTTTGGAGTTAAGATTTTATAAGTTTACAAAATATTGACGCTTTGGGGTTGACTAAAAAAAGTACAATCTTGCCCCTTAAGTGTGAATTATCACATTTTTAAAGTAAAAAAAAAAAAATTATGATATACAATGAAATGATAAATATGTTATTTGTAAATTTATGTTTAAAAAGTATAAATATAAAAAAAATAATAAAATAATATCTTCATAATACCACTCTGAAAACATATATGACTTTGTATTTTTTCTTCAGACTTTTTTAGTCATAAAATTAAGTACAAGAACACAAGATAGATAAAGTTATACATTTCCAAATTGATAAAGTGTTCATTTTTAGTGTGAAAATAATAAATAAAAACGCATGTCAATTGCTTTTAATTTTGTTCAGGTTAGATGCATGTTAATAAATTGTGTATACATCCACTGGCTGGGTTGTCAATTACCACCATAAGATATGGAATCCTTATCTTGAAGGTCAAGGTTACAAAATTAGTTTGTTTGACAGTCAAATTCATTTCCACACTTACTTTACACATCTGAATTTGTAACACTTTATCCAGTTTTGTTTCCTGTGGATAAGGAATGATAGGATAGGAATGATAGGCACCTGTAAATCTATAAAAACAATTTTGCTTATAGATGTTGTAAATCAGTATCATTACATTTCATCTTTTATGCATTAAAACAAATGATATCTGCTGACGTTTTCGAATTGGTTGTAAATTTACATATATATAGAAAATGTAAAATCCAGTCAGCAGAGATACAAAGAAAAATCCGTAATTTTTACAGTTGTAATGAATTATTTTGTATGGAGGGTATAAGTTAAATCGTAATAAATTAGTTTTTATGGAATGGTTCGTTAGTAACCAAGCCAGGGATAAGTTTCGTGTGTCAAAATTTTAGGATATATACAATTATTAAAATTTTCTAACTGCAGTTAATATAATAACCTAAAACCACAGCACATCCTGTGCTTGCAAAACATAACGTTCATAAGCACGTCATATGAACAACTATTTTCAGGTTGTTACTGTTGCGTAACATTATAATTGGCATGCTTTGTATGCTAGGAAATACTTTAATATACAATTATTTAAATGTAGATTTGTTTAAAGATAATAATTGTTACAATATTTTATTAAACATTTTACCTCTGATATTTCATCCTTTCATTTTAATTCCCGTTATACCCTTGTGCTTTCATATATTGTCATTATACTTTCAAAAGATCAGGATAAACTGAAATACTGATTTTTTAAGAATGAACAGGATTTTTATATCCACAATTGTAAGTAGGATTATTTCAATGAGAGTTTAGTATGTTTCAATGCACAACAAAAGTATGAAAACTGATTTTTTTTTCCCCCAATTGGTTATATACTCTTATACCAAGCTATTACTTTTGAACTTCCCCTTTATGGGGACATGGGGTTAAAGTTCTTTTATTTTGGAATAAAAAATAAAGTGACTAGAAAATGTTGGACCTTCAAGCTTTTGGAAACATAATGATAATATTTTTAAAAGATCTGTACTGTTGTTCTTTGTGAGTGCAGTTATATTATTATGATGTTGTACTTAATTTGTTTGTTCTATTATATATGAATGTTAATTACCTGTGTAATGTTTTTTCTATTGTTACATGTATATATACAATATGTAATCTTGATCATTTTAAAATTCATAAATCTGACCAAGAGAATATTTGAAGATCTTTGTGTTATGCATAGTTGTAATGTAACTTGTTATCATATCATTGTTGATCAACTTCATTTTGATGGAAATCAAATTTTTTTATTGTACTGTAATTTTTATTATACACAGGTATGATGTATATGCATTAAAATGTGATATGCTAAAATTTTATCTATTGTTTTCAAGATAGTTTATTGTTATTAACATTTTTTTCACTTTTTATAATGTTTTTTTGAAAGCTTTATCAAAATTGATTTTGCTTATGTACATGTATCCTGAATAAGTGAGAATCATTTGAAGTTCATTGTTTCCCCTGGCTTCATTCAACAGTTGTGTTAACACTTCAACTAGAGACAGTTCAAATGTTGAATAATCATGTCAGTTTCAGTCAGCTTATCGTGAAATGATCTGTGATTTTTACTGTTTACAGGTAAATTAGCTTGAGCAGTTTATTTGTTTATCATTATGGAGAAATTTGTAAATAGTTATTTTTAACTAATGGGCACGACTTATGCTAATATATAATGATATAATTTATACTTATAGAACACCTAATCTTGAAATTACAGCAAGTTACCAAACAACACATTAATTATCAAACAGACAATGCACTAGTATAAAAATTTCAATATTAGCTATTCTGTTTATTGCACAGAGAAATCAAGTAAATTTTAAAGAGAGAACATAAGAATTGTTAATATTTCTATCACTCCAAATTTGACTGTTTCACCATTTTAAATGTAATAAATATTTTTTCTTAAAATTTAAAAGAGTATCTAGGTAAAGTCACATAATATCACTGGCACATGGTATGTCTTTTCAGTTATGCTGGAATGAAAATGGTTGAACATGGATTTTTCTTTTTCAAAAAGTTACTTCCCCTAATCTGAAAAGTTTGACCTGGTAATGAATGCCTTCAGTGTTTGTGTACATTTTGACTAGTGAAAAACTGAATATCTGTACTCTTATCACTCATAAATATGAGCCTGCAATTAAAAATTGGGACTTTGTTAATACTTGTGCACATCTCACCAAAAGACTGACATTTCCATTGACTCTTTTAACTTAGTAGTTTATTAATTTAGAATTCAGTAATGTATATTTATTAAATGTTAGAACTTTATATAATCTTTTATCTGTGTAAGTTTTAGTGTGAAGATTTTTCAGGACATTTTCAGTGCTAACATTTTTGTTAACCACAGATTGTATAACTTGTAATATGAATTAATATAATTTCTAAAGAAGTAAGAGTACTATGCCAAATAGTGACGTACCAGTAACCAAATACAACCCATGTTTAAACAATAAAATATAAAACCAAGTATGTACCCTTTGAAAGCTTATTGTGCATTATTATACCAACATTTATTTCAATTTTTCAGTCAATTTTCATCTTTGCATTATTCTTTGTAATATAACAATTATACATGTATATTGTAACTACTGTTGTCAATCAACTTTTCAAAAATACATGTATTCTCTGAAGCTGATGATTTTTTTTTATTTCTTCAGTTTTTATTCTGCAAAATTCTAGAATTTACACATAATTGTATGACAGTACAAGTACTCTGTAGTCAAATTATTATTTTTTTTTTACAAAATTTTCTTCATTTTGGTGGTTGTGACTTTATGTGTATTTATTTTCTATTTAATGGTGTTGGTGGGGTTTCATTTAAAGACAAAAATTTATCAACAGGTACTCTTTCTGGCAAAATTTTATTTTACAAAACAGGTACAGTAGAATCCAGTGGCTTGAACTCTGGTCGCTCGAACACCATGGATTCTCAACCCTTTACAAAAGTCCAGTCATTTTGTCCATTATGTCTATGTCAATTAACTCTCTATTTTTCGAATGCCAATTCTCGAACTAATTTTCTGGTCCGTACAACAGTAATATAATGTAATTTACTCTCAGTAACTCGAACATATTTTTTAATTGCCATACATGACAAATAAGTGTGAAAAACCAGAGGTCTGTTTATTGATGACAAGAAGGTGATTCATTGATAATCCACTTGATGTCTATCGGTGATTTATTCTTAAATTTTTATTTCCACATCAAGATTTGAAGAGTGAAGGGTGTAAATTAAATTTTAAATTTATTGCTGGTTCTTACCCGAAAATTTCTGGACTTCAATGGCTCGAACCACTGATGCTTTAAACTATTTCACAGAGCCCTTCCAGTTCCAGAAATCGAGGTTCTAATATATTTAGATGTCACAATGCTCATTGGTGTAATTTTTCCTAATTGAGCATAGGTCAAGTGGATTGAAAGTAAAAATTTGTCTATTCTTGAAATTAAAACATATGTAATAGATAGGGAGTCTAAAAATGCTATGTCCCAAATTTTCAAAAAAAAATTAAATTCAGCTATGATGAACTTTTTTTTGACGATTTTAGTTTTTTTTCATAACTTTTTATCATTTGGCTAGAACAGGCCTATTTATGTTATGCTGGATACCTTGAAGTTTTATTTTTCTTCCATTTTCATTGTTTCCATGTTGCTTTCTTGTAGGTGAATTCTCTCAACTGAATAACAGTGTTTAAAGTGAAAGTACTTTTTGTTAAAAATAGCTTCGACTGAAAAATAAAGAAATGTGTCACCTGTCCTTCATCAGCCGTTTTAGGAGTCATTTATCGATTTTAATGTTTGATCAACAACCAATCAGGACAATTCAGACTCTATGAATTTATTAAAAACTAATTTCATATTGTGCTAGTACTAGAGAATTTCAAAACCATGAAATTTATTATCCTAGAAACAGGGATTTTTTACAAAACCAATAAAATTGATACCTACTGAAAGGAAATCAATCCATAGTATCTTACTGTTTATTCTGTTGAAATATTTCAGATTTTATATTGCAGAAATTAGGAAATATTTTTTGCAAGTTAAACAGTCATCTCCCCCCAACCCCCACCATCCCCCCTAAAAAGAACTAACTTGTGACAATGAATGAAAAATAAGTGTTGTAGGATTTGAATTTCTCAATCAATTTTAAGACATCAAGCACATCTTAAGAGTTGAGAGATTAGAGATTGCCTCTTTTAGTAATAGACACTAGTAGTTTTCAACAAACTTTCTTACCTGTTGTTATTTTTGTTTTTAATGAAACACATTGTTCTTGTTTATAAACTGATATTTTTGTGTGATTTGTATGTGTATGTGTTTGTGTATAAACTTTACACATTTTTACTTGAATTCTTATTGTTAATTATAATCAATAAACCAAAATGAAGTACATTGTTATTAGTTAACTACTGATTTTCCTATTAGCTCACCTGACCAAAGGCCATGTAAGCTTTTGTCATCTCTTGGCGTCCGTCGTCTGTCCATCTGTTAACTTTTCCACATTTTAATCTTCTCCTCTGAAACCACTGGGCCAAATGGAATTAAACTTGGCAGGAAGCATCTATGTAAGGTCCTTTAAAAAGTTTGCTCATCGTCCTAATTGGACAACAAACATGGCCCCCATGGGCAGTTCTTGTTTCTTATATCAAAAAATCTTCTCATCTGAAATGGAACGAATCTTGACAGGAAGCATCTATGGGAGGTTTTTTACAAAGTTTCCTCATTTTGTCACGATCAGGCAAAAAACATGGCTGCCATTGTTTCTCATTGATTGATTAAAAAAAAAGTTTTTTTGGAACTACTGGGCCAAATAAAACGAAACTTGACAGGAAGCATTTATGGGAGGTTCTTTACCAAATTTCTTATTTTTGTCTTGATCGGAGTACAAATATGGCCACCATAGGCTGTTCTTGTTTCTGATTGGCTGATATAGAAAAATCTTCTCTGATATCCCTTGGTGGCCAGATGGAACAAATCTTGATAGGAATCATATCTGGGAGGTCCTTTATAAAATATACTCATTTCGTCCAGATCAGACTATAGATATGGCCACCATGGGGAAATTCTTGTTTCTGATTGGCTGAATTAAAGAAATCTTCTTCTCTGAAACCGCTTGGCAAAATGGAACGAAACAGGAAGAATCTGTGGGAGGTTTTTACAAAGTTTCCTCATTTTGTCCAGATGGTGACAAACATGGCTGCCATGGGCAATTCTTGTTTCTGATTGGTTGATTTAGAACAATTTTTTTTTCTCTGAAACTGCTTTCCCAAATAGAGTTGGCCAAATAGAGCCAAAATTGTCTATGGCATATAACAAAAATCTACAGAACTGCAGTATTGCTTGAAACCAAACATGGCGTGAATGTTCCTCATAAGGTGCTGACCAAGAGTTGTTACTTGTAACATAAGACCCTATGGAAAATACGTGCAAAAATCTTCTGGAGAACCGCCAGATTTTAGAATAAATTGACGAAGAAGGACCACGATGAAGAAAAATTTGGTTCCTACAAGGCTTCGTAATGAAAGGGAGAAGTGACTTGTCTCTTTGAGGTGAGCCCTCTGAGCCTCTAGTTTTATTTATCATCAGTGCCAAGTGAGTTAGTGGGTTCTAAGCTGTATAGAATAATCTTCTTAGAAACTACTTAGCCCTTGGTACTAAACTTTGGAATTCCAACTGTGCTCCTCTCCTCCCCAATCTGTTTCTTTACTCGTATGAAGCGGACTTCATTCAAGGGCTACTACCTAAAAACAAAAAGAAACTAGCCCAATTCTTTAATTTCACTTTTTTATATACTAGATGACGTATTGTCATTAAATAACGACAAATTCGAAAACTAAATTTTTGTCTGGTTATCTATACCTTGGACCAATAAAGCCATGGTTACTACAAACTGAAGTAGAGAATGTTTCTGTAAGACACAGATGCCCCGTCCTCCTGAACATAGAATTCCCATCTATCATTTTGTAAGAAAATCATTTTAAGAGTTATTTTCAACATATGAAAGTTTCATACTTTTATCCCATGAAATATAATGAATATATAGTATTAAATTCAGTATCTAACATAAAGATCCAACCGCTAAAATTTAATGGGGTCACTAAAGCATGAAATTTAGGTTATGTGGACTAGTATGATGCTGATCTGTGTTGAACTAAAAAAGATGATTGTACTTGTAAATTATCATTGGTATATCAACACAGGTTCTTGAGAAATGGAAAAATTTAATGGAAGTTTCTCTGTCATAAAATATTGGTCATAGTGAGTCAAATGTAGCTGATTTGTGTTGTAATATATAAATAAAATTCTTTGATACCAGTTTTGATGCACAAGATGTACACATTTCGTCAATTTACGACTCATCAGTTGTGCTCTAGGCCTAAAATGTTGAAAACAAAAACAACAATCCAATTGATTGAAGAGAAAATTTTTAAAAATACCAAAACGGGCAAAGACAAAACCATCTAAGGACAGAGCTATGCAGAGGAGATAACTAATTATGAAATGCCAAAAATACATTATCATATTTTCTACACCTAAGTGCAATAATTCAATAAAGTCAATCAAGAATAAAATGTCATGGTGACTTAAATTTTGCTCAATTGTGGTGTACTATACAAGATGACTGGTTGTGAAATATCATCAATATAATACCATAGGTCCTTTAAAAATATACCTAAATGCAAAACTTTAAAATTAACCAAAGTCACTCAATCCTTAAATGTAGGTCGTGATGGCTCAAATGTTGATTATTTATTTGGTGGATTATATTTATTATCATTGAAAGATCTCAACAGGCTACTTTGAAATGGACTCTGTACGCAAAAATTTAACCGAGCGATCAAGCATGAAACGCAGCCCCCAATGACCCAACTGTTGGAGAAATGCATATGTATCATTGTTATAACACCACATGTATTTCTGAGATATAAAATTAAATGCAAAATATTATCCGAATCACTCATGCATTAAATGTAGGTCAAAGTGACCAAGATGTTGCTGAACTGTTCAGACGTATAAGACGATTGTAGTGGTATATCAATAATATATCGCAATGGGTTTTTGAGATAGATGGACCTAAACGCAAAATCTTACAAAGCCGAACGGACGGACAATGGTAAATCTATATGTCCCTTCCACATTCGTGAACGGGGCATAAAAATCAGATTTAATACATTTTTTTTTCTAATCTTCTTTTCTTTTAACTATCAGACAAAACTTTAGAGGAATGGTTCTTTGTTGTTCCCTTGTCAAAAATGGGTTTGGGGTCCTGTCAATAGACCAATATGCCCACCATAACTAACTAGCTCCCAGCAGCATGTATCGCTCATATTAATTTAATTTGCCATTCAGATGTATTAAACAGGAATAAAACAATCCGACTTTGATCTGATTTGTGCTCAGCAGTTTCAGAAGAGACAGGTCTGTTAACATAAATTGCCCGATTTGTCTATTTTGGTCATATTGGCTGAAGATCCAGACCATGCACACAAATCTGACAAGAGACCCCTCACGATCTAAGTCTATTCCCAACTTCACAAGTAATTTCAAAGGTGAAAACTGAAAAAAAATTAGCAAAATAATATTTAAAAACTCAGAAACTATTGGGGCAATTTACACAAAACTTTGGTGGCCCCCATTCAAAATTATGTCTAGTGCCGAAACTAGATGGATATAGCAACCGTTACTGAAAAAAGGCATATGGGACCGCAGTGGATTTTTGCCAGGTGAGTGGTAAAGACTTCTGGGATCCTCTAGTCTGAATTTTAGCTCATTGGACACAAAAGGCTCGTCCAGATTTCTAAGTCAGGTGGTACTGAAATTCCATGGAGTATTTCTGTGATCTAAGTTTCCGTTTAAGTTCTTTAATTAGAAAATTTTGGATTGTTCAGAGCATGTTATGAAATGGTGTTTATTAGGATCTTTATGATATATATTGACCAAAATTGTGATTAGAATTAAGCAAATTAATACAGGAAAGGATCGGAAATAGCTCTCCGTGCGTAAGTAACCTATCAATAAAAGAACAAAGATGTTGGGTTTTTTTATAATTTATTTACGCCCCTCTACCAAAAATGAACAATATTACTTTCTTAAGCCTCGGTTGCTACTAAAATGAATGATAATCTGTCTTTGCTAAAGCACTTGCTAAAAGAAATTGAACTGTTGGTAGTGCTAGGTATACTAAAACACACCTGCATCCCATTACAACGGGTAATGTTGAATATATATATTTACATTAATTCTTCATTCGTAGTGTTTGCGAGTTCAACTACTAATTTTTAATCTCTTTCATAGTTAATATTTGTCCGAAACAGATTTTTTTTCGGACACGTGTGCGTACCTAAATTGGGAAATACATATAAACTGTTGTTACACTAAAGTTAATGGGGGTAATCAACGCCCAGTAGCTAGTATTTCGGTAATGACCTGAGTTTAAAAAATTACCAAATGAAAATGGACCTGTTCCGTTGATGTTATCTCTTCCTCATACTGGATTTGACATGTGCAGCATGGCGGGTGTCCTGCAGAAAGCAGAGAAGCACCTGAGTCTACCCCCGGTTTTTTGGTGGGGTCCATGTTGTTCATATGTTTTTAGTTTTTAATTGTAGTGCATGTATTGTTTTGGTCTTGTCTTCGTTGTTCTCCGGGGTTTGTCAGTCGTTTTGATTTTCCCCTCCTTCGAATATCTCTTTGGTATTTCTTGACTTCACTTTAAACTATAAGGAAACTGAAAATTGTCAGTGGAAAAGTTGGAAAATCACTAGAAACTAAAGCGTAACCGAATTTCCTCTTGCATATGTTTCTGTTCAGAATTGATTGGTTTGCCTGCTGTACCCTTTTTGTCGAGCCTGCGACTTTTGTCGCGGAAGCGAGATCCTACATTCAGTCGTGGGAGGCGTCAACATTTACATTCACTCTGTGATTAAAGTTTTTAAAACATTCATAACTTTTTGAATCTATTCTGGATTTTTTTGGACATAAGCTTTTGGATCGAAACATAGTATCCAGAGGAAAATTTTGTAATAATTTTTTTCCCATTTTTCCGGATTTTACTTATAAATGGACTTAGTTTTTCTCCCAGTTAACATTACATACAGTCTGGTTTTAAAAAAATAATTACTTTCTTAAATCAATCTGGATTTTAAACAAATTTGGACAGTTCGTGATCAAAAGATAGTATCCAGAGCAAAAGCATTTAAAAACATTTTCCCCATTTTCCCGTATTTTACTTATAAATGAACTTAGTTCTTCTACCAAACTTTGACAGAAGTTTCTTCAAGATCAATGAATAACATGTGGACAAAAATTATATACATTCGACTATTACACTGAAAACATAGACAACAGCGAAATCAGGTGAGACACGTGGAACCCGTACTAATTTTTATTAGTATATGTATGTATACGTTGTAGTAGACTATGGCAAGCCGTTTTACTATTTATTCTAACTTCAAGATATCTAATAAACTTTATAAGATATCTCATATAGTTTATAAGATATTTTATATCGTTTATAATATATCTCATATAATTTTCTTTATAAGATATGTTATAAATTATATGAGATGTCTTATAAACTATTTAAGATATCTTATAAAGTATATAAGATATCTTATATACTACTTAAGATATCTTCTAAAGTTTATAAGATATCTTATATAGTTTATAAAAAGGACAAATATACCTAAGGAGCAATAAAAAAAACGTAATCCATTGGACAGACAAACCCGGGAAGACAAATGAACAATCACAAGCACAACAAATAAACACAGAAAACTAAAAACAATGAACAACACGAACTCCTATAAAAACCAGGAGTGAACCCAGGTGCTCCGGAAGGGTAAGCAGTTCCTGCTCCGTATACGGCACCCGTCGTGAAGTTCAACAAAGTCAATCCTGGGGAAGTCACAAATCGGTGGAGGCACATGAAAGGTTACGACAGTCGGAACAGGTCCAACATCATCTTAGATATTGGAACGCTGTAATGATCAATCAATTCGTGATGACGACCGTAAAATTTCCTAAGTGATGACATCAACTTATCCCTGATAAAACCCTGGTTAAGAAGCTTTTGTGACAGCAGTAATCCTCACGCATGCCCTTGAAAATCGGATAAACTGAGAAACGTAGACGCCATATGCAGGCGATACTGGTATATTACTACTTAAGAAGGGGAAGTTAACAACAGGACCCCGGGGGTAACTCTATGGACTATGTACGGGGCCGGGTGTGCGGAAATGGCTTAAGAAAAGGTAACCGAGCAAACACTAGAATACATGTCAAAAATATACCAGAAAAAATAATTTTGATGAAAATACCTACCCGAAAAACAAGCATATCGAAAAAGCACACCCGAACCAATACTGATGTTTAGTATAAATATTAGCACAAATATCTCAGGAATTGAATGAAGTTTGTGCAAATACAACCCGAATGAATATTAGATTTGAAAACATACCCGAATAAATACAAAAAAATCATGAAAAACGCACCCAAATTTTCCGCACATCCCCGTATAGGTTTATATAGGGAGACGCCCCCCCCCCCCCCCCCCCCCCCCGGCTATAGGAAAGCTGAAAAAGTCATCACGTTTCTCATAAAGTTTTTTCTTCAGTTTTGTTGTAGAGGCATCTGTAATCGTTTGTCGCGGCAGTTCAGAGAAAAGGTAGATGAAAGATACATGCCTGCAACATTTTCCCTTTTAATGAAATTCTATCTAGTTTTATATCTTCAGAGAAGGGTTCGGAATTGACTTCTATTCCGATGTTGTTTTGTAATTGCAAAAAAATCACTTCCGGGGTATTTATTGACGTCAACATTTATTGACATCATCAACTAGCTGTGACAGAAAAGCACGATCATAATGTCTTATGCTTATTTATTTAAATACATTATTATCGGAGATACAGGTATGGCATCTGAGTTTCTATATCCAGGCGTAATAACTAAGATTATGGAAGACAAAGATGGTTCTTTTTCTCTTGTTCATGACAATGACTAAAATGTATATTGATTCAAAATGGCTGCCCAAACAAAAAACAGCACCAACATTCTATTTTCTTTATATTCGTTTTTAAGGAAGATCATGAACTGGATTTGTCTTATGCATTTATATCATATAAGTAATGTATCATTAGTGTATTACATCAATATCTGGATGCACTTTATGGGGTAATAATGATACTATGAGTATGACTATGTCTGACTTTGTCTTTGACAAGCAACATAAAATATACAGTGAAAAATAAATAATAACAATTGTCTAGCTTACTGTGCCAGTCATACAGATGAATTGATTTGTAAACATCATACATCAAAAGATGCACCACAACTGCATTTGGCACTATTTCATTTCATTAAATAATCTTGTAACATTTTTTCATCCTTTTAACAGGTTGCATTGTCAGTTTTTATTGTAATAAATTTATACTTCTAGTAGGTCACATTTGTTTATTGCTTACATGATAATTTGTCATACACAAATCTATCAATATTTATTCAAGATTTGTTACATCAACTTTTCATGGCATGTAAATATGATCTTACACATATATATATATATATATATATCATGCGGGAACTTTTTTTTATTATTTTTTGTTTTGTTTGGGGAAATAGGCTAAGTAGGAATCATGCTGAATGTCTATAAATCTCGTAAGCAAAACTTGAAAACTATGTGATAGAATTAAATGAAACTTATCAGAATGGTATGTTAAGATGTACATGCATATGATGCAAAATGATTTGTATGCCTCTATCTTAAAGGGAAGAATTTTGACAAAAAACAATAATCAGTGTTTTTATCAGGTAATTTAAGTTATTTTATCACACAAGTCGGAAGTAAACTGGAGCATCATGATACAGTGTTTTGAGATTGTTCAAATTATATATATATATATTTGTTGTACATTTTATTTTTTTTTATTGGACATTATTCTTTATTTGTAAAAAATGATTGTTATGCCAATCTGGGCCCAAAATAGGATAAATAAATTTTTAATTTTTTTGCTCACAGTAATTTTATTTTTTAACTTGTAAGATGTTAAAGTTTGTTATATATCTATATAGTACCCATGCCAAAAAAAATTAAACTCTTGCCATGGAATAAAATGACAGAATTTAACAAACATTTATTATAAAGATATTAATTTTTTTTTTTTTGAAACGATGAGACTTTTTATTCTGAATATCATGTTGCATATGTATAACAAAAGATCGCTCATTGTTACAGATTGTAAACTCTATTGATTTTATTAATGTATGTTGTTCACTGGTCAGTGCTAATCTGTCAGAGATATAAGTAGAATTGATTAATTGATCAGGACAATATCTAATTAGTATAATTTTGCTGAAATTATTAAAATATGATCACAATAAAATTTGCTTTATTAACTATGTCTTGTATATTAGGCATACCAAATGTGGCATTGCACAACATGCCACACAAGTGAGAAGTCAGGGATGTATTCAGACTCTCCCTGTGAAATCCAGTTGGGTTAAAACTGACATGACATAAAACAGTTTTATTTGAAAAAATCTGTCATGTTATCACCTCTGCCAGTATAAAACAAACATATATGTATAGAATTAATATATAAAATAAATAGTGCATATTTTTAAATGAAATAACTCATTAAATTCTGTATGATAAATGTATATAATATATATTTAGTATAATGAGTTCACCTCAGCGAAGTTGGGGGAGGGGGGGCTGTTGGATTCACCCCAGTGTCCACGTCCACAGCCAGGTCTTAGTTACTAGTTGACATAGGGTCATATATTTTAGTGTGCACTGGCATGATGAAGAGACTGACCATGTGACGTAGGTTGAAGGCCACATGACCCATGTTACACAGTTGACTGGCTTTTAAGTTTTATGTCAAAAGTCAGTTTTGATATACAAAGTGACCTACATTACTTAGTGTTAGGGTGCATCTCAGGGAGTAACACAGCCTCCACCAATATAAGTGGGGGAACGAAGCGAACTTTGTAATTCTAGATTTCTGGATAAAGTTGCTGTGAAATAATTTTTTTCCAGGCCACACCTCTTACCGTACTAATCACAGCAGCATGTTCGCTAATAATTTTGTCCAGATAGACAGTCATAACAACTAATTAATTTAACCCAAGTAACCAGTAACAGCCAGAGGGCTGATATTGATTGAAGGTTGATACGGCATGTGATAACAGATTTTGATCAGTATTGTTCACCTTGTCATATATTTCAACTGGAGACTTGAAGCAGGTTTCAGCTAAGTGTCTCTTAGACATTCAAAATCTAAGTAATAAATACTAAATATATGATAAATATATATTACTTGAGCCTTTCCCCCCATTATCAATGTCAGTTATAGAGGGTTTTTTTCTGTTTACAGGAGTGGGTAAATCATGTTTGTTATTGCAGTTCACAGATAAAAGATTTCAACCTGTTCATGACTTGACCATAGGTTTGTACTAAATTTTCAGTGAATAAACCTTTTTAAGTTTTGAAAATAATAATTTGGTAAAAATTTTCTCTTGCAATCTTTAGTTTTACTATACATGTACATGTTAATATAGAGCCTACAATAATTATTATTCCCTTTTCCTTTAATTGCATTCTGCTGTAGTTATATAGGCATAAAGCTGTATTGAAAATTTATGTTATAGGTGTTGAATTTGGTGCCCGTATGATAACAATTGATGGGAAACAGATCAAACTACAGATATGGGATACAGTAAGCCAAAACAAAATTTTACCAAGTTTTTTTTGTTTTCTTGAATAATTGTATTCCATCAGTTACTATAGTTTGGACTTATTCAAATTTTACTTCTAGTGAAAACAATGACTTCTGAATGTTTTTGGATTCAGAAAGTATGACCCTGTAGTCCAAACACATTTACACGGTTTTTTACAGGAAATTGGATAAATTCTGCATTTCAATGTCCATTACTTAAAGCTTGTTTTAGATAACAGGGTAGAAAAGAATGTTTCTCCCAAGAAGAATCTTGTTCAGCAAACAACAGTGTTGTACAAAAGATAATTGATTACCTAAAAAATTGTGAAATTAGAAGAAAGAGAAATTCCATTTTTCCTTCACTAAACAAAGCAATTTGGTTTCCAGTTCATCATTTCTGTTTTTTTTTTCTATTTGCCAAAATCATCACTGAAAATAACATTATACATGTAATTAATATAAATGCAAGAAGTGTCAAATCATTACATAAATAGCTTCTATTCTCTTCAGAAATACATGATCTGTGTATATTTCTATATTAAAGACTTTCATGTGTTTTTGTAGGCAGGTCAAGAATCCTTCAGATCTATAACCAGGTCATATTACAGAGGAGCAGCTGGTGCATTATTAGTGTATGATATTACGAGGTAAATAACTGTGTTATTACCTGAATTGAATTTTTATTGTTACAGAAACACGCTTTTTGGTAACAAAAAAACTGAGACTGTCTTCTAAAAGTAATATAATCCAGACCCGGTTTTCTTCTGCTTTTTGAAGTCCAGTTTGTCCATTAGGCAAAAAAAAAAAATAGGTGTGTTTCCTGTCGCATGTCAAAAAAAATAGGGTCGGTAGGTCGGGTTTTTTTTGGGGGGGGCAGGCTGCTTCCATTGTGTTTTTTGATAATCAATCTGTTATTTTTTCAGGCTATTTTCATCAGTTCATTGTGTAAATTATGTAAGATATGAAGAATAAGTGTTCAAAAGTTACAGAAGGCATGGACGTGATTTCGAGCCTATAAAATTTTCAAACTTTGCCATTATAGCCTGCCATTTGTTTTATATCAATCACGGTCAAGAAAACACTTTCTTAATAGTGATAAAAATAGACCCAGACTATTTTGTGACATGCTAAAGGAAGATCTTATTTTCTGATCACAATGAAAATTACCGAAATTCTTTTTTTTTTTGAGGAAAACCGGAAACACACCTATTTTTTATTTTGGCCTTACTGTTCCTTTATTATACATAGTAAAATGGCTGCCGAAGTATCATTTCCACTTTTTTTACACGGTTGTCAAAATCAGTTCTGTATAATCTAGAATGAATTATTTGTATTACTAATTTACTTGGCATTAATATGATAGAATTTGGACATGTGTAACTTGTGGAAGTAAGCTTTCTAAATTAGCTATACATTTATAAGATCCATTTGAATGTGCCCATACAGATTTGCAATATAAGCATGATTAAGAGATGATATTCAGAACAAAATAAATCACCACCTGAATCCAAATATAATATTTATTAAGTTTGTAATGCTTTATTGGCATATATTCACAGGAGAGATACATTTAATCATTTGACAACATGGTTAGAAGATGCCAGACAACATTCCAATTCTAATATGGTTATAATGTTAATTGGTAACAAGAGGTATGTGAAATGTAATTATTGACATTGTTATTGGGAATCTGAAGTATTTCATTTGATTTTCCTTACCTGGGGCTGTTGACATGTTCCTGGCTGGATATCTAGATTTTTGGAATTTTTCATGTGGTTTTTCTTGGTAGTTCCAATATTTGTAATGTTTATTCTAATATCCAACACTTTATTGGGTCAAGCATAATAATATGTCCATGCTTACTTTAATTGTTTAAGTGTCGGCGTGTTAGCAAAGCCTTTTATTGCCTTTTGATCTTAAAGACACTTGACTATGATAACAGCATAGGCATTGTCAGTTATCTGTTCTGTGATTGAATGAAAATGCTGTTACATTTGGTTTTAGAAAAATGCGTATTTCATTAATATATTGCTATGTTCAGTTGGTAAAAATTAAGTACAATATATATATAGTTTTAAAGCATTTTTAAGTCATAAAAAGTATTCAAATTACAGTTTCTGGACAAACAATGACATGATCAAGGCCCTACACTTCTGGTTGGACAACATTTTTGTTTTTTTTGGCAATACTGTGTATCGATGGGTCAATGGGATTCCTATGGGTACATACTGTGCCCGTCTTATTGTCGACTTATTTTTAGCTCACCTGGCCTAAAAGGCGTCACTTTGCGTCCGTCGTACTCGTTGTCATAAACTTTTCACATTTTTAGCTCACCTGACCCAAAGGGTCAAGTGAGCTTTTCTCATCACTTGGCGTCCCTCGTCGTCCGTTAACTTTTACAAAAATCTTCTCCTCTGAAACTACTCGCCAAATTGAACCAAACTTGGCCACAAGCATCATTAGGGTATCTAGTTTAAAAAATGTGTCCGTTGACCCCGCCTGCCAACCAACATGGCCGACATGGCTAAAAATAGAACATAGGGGTAAACTGCGGTTTTTGTCTTATATCTCAAAAACTAAAGCAATTAGAGCAAAACTGACGGGGTAAAAATATTCATCAGGTCAATATCTACCTGTCATGAAATTTTCAGACGAATCGGTCAACTCTTCGTTGGGTTATTGCCCCTGAATTGTTAATTTTAAGGAAATTTTGCAGTTTTAGGTTATTATCTTGAATATTATTATAGATAAAGACAAATTGTAAACAGCAAAAATGTTCAACAAAGTAAGATCTACAAATAAGTCAACATGACCAAAATCATTGATTGACCCCTTATAGGAGTTTTTGCCCCAGACGGCATCCAGCGTAAACTTTCCTTTAAAGATCTTTTCCTCTCAAACCACTGGGCCAATTGAGACCAAACTTTGGTGGAATGGTCCATGGGTGGCACCCTTCCAAAATTATGTCTGGCATCCCCGACTTCCAACCCGAGATGGCTGCTGTTACTAAAAATAGAAAAAAAGGGGGGTGACTTTCAAAAATCTTCTTATATGAAACTACAAGTCCAGTTGGAACCAAAGTTGGCAGGAATAGTTCTTAGGAGGTTCTCTTTCAGAAATATGTCCAATGACCCGGCTGTTAACCAAGATGGCCGCCACAGCCGAACTTAGTTTAACATAGGGCCCTATGGGAAAATTCATTGAAAAATCTTCTTGTCTTAAACCACTTGACCAATTGGAACCAGACTTGGCAGCAATGGTCCTTAGATGGTCCTGTTACAGAGGTGTGTCCGATGATCCGGACTGTCAACCAAGATGGACGCCACAACCGAACTTAGTTTAACATAGTGCCCTATAGGAAAATTCATTGAAAAATCTTCTTGTCTGAAACCACTTGCCATATTGGAGCAGAACTTGGCAGCATTGGTCCTTAGGAGGTGCTTTTTCAGAAATGTGTCTGATTTCATGGACTGTGAACCAAGATGGCCGCCACAACAGCAGAACTTAGTTTAACATAGGAGCCTATGGGAAATTCACTCAAAAATCTTCTCGTCTGAAACCACTAAGTCAATTAGAATTAGACGTGATAGCAATGGTCCTTAGATGGTCCTCTTTCAGAATTTTGTGCGATGACCCAGACTGTCAACCAAGATGGCCGCCACACCCGAACTTAGTTTAACGTAGGGCCCTATGGAAAAATTCATTGAAAAATCTTCTTGTCTGAAACCGCTTAGCCAGTTGGAACAAGACTTAACAGAAATGGTCCTTAGATGGTTCTCTTTTAGGAATTTATCCGTTAACCTGGACTAAACCAAGATGACTGCCACAGCTGAAATTTAACATAGAATCCTATAAAAACCAGCCAAATTGACTGCAACACTCTAATTTTTAGGTCTGCTCAAGGTGAAAAGTTAAATCCAGGTGAGTGATACAGGCTCTTGAGAGCCTCTAGTTATCAGCTCCTCTGAAACCACTGAACCAATTTAAACCCAAACTTAAGTGGAATGATCCTTGGATGGTCCCCTTTTAAACCAGTGTTCAATTTCCGGGGCTCCAACCAATATGGCTGCCATGGTCGGACATAGTTTAACCTTGGACCCTATGTGAATTTTAACATTTTTGTTATCTTCTCTGAGACCATTAGGCCAATTTGAACCAAACTTTAGTAGAATGGTCCTTGGGTGGCCCCTTTAAAAATTGGTGTTTGGTTTTCCCGAACGCCATCCAACATGGCTGGACTTAGTTTAACATCGAGTCTATGGGAATTTTACTTATTCGTCAACTCCACTGAAACCACTGGACCAATTTAAAGCAAACTTAAGTGGAATGGTCCTTGGATGGTCCCCTTTAAAATTTGTGTTCGGTTTCCCAAACGCCATCTAACATGGCTGCCATGGCTGGACTTAGTTTAACACTGAGCCTATGGGATTTTTACTTTTTCGTCAACTCCCCAGAAACCACTGAGCCAATTTGAAACTACAAGGCCAGTTGCAACCAAACTTGGCAGTAATGGTCCTTAGGAGGTTCTCTTTCAGAAGGATGTCCATTGACCCGGACTGTTAACCAAGATGGCAGCCACAGCCAAACTTAGTTAACCCTATGGGAAATTCATTGAATTTTTTGTCCGAAATCACTTTAGTAATTGGAACCAGACTTTGCAGCAATGGTCCTTATATGGTCCTCGGATTTGTGTCCTATGACCTGGACTGTCAACCGAGATGGCTGCCACAACTGAACTTAATTTAACATAAGGCCCCATGGGAAAATCTTCTTGTCTGACAACACTTGACAAATTTGGAACCAGAAAAGCACTTATACATGAACAGGTTTTCCCATCCTAGTTTCAACTGTAATTGAAATTATGTGCAATTCTGTAAAAATTGCTCTTTCTTCCAATGGCTCAAAAACTTTATTCATTCTGGCCTCTCACGAATACTGCCGATTTCTATTGAACTATATGGCGAGATAGCATTAAACCCTTTATGTAAGTGTTATTTCAAATTTTTTCCTTTTGTAGAGCGGCAGTATTAGCCTTAGCTATTTTACAGTTAAAACAAGCACATTCTGACCCTGCTATCTAAATTATGTACCGTCCACTCTAATTTTCAGTTCTAGCAAGTGGTCACCTTGTTGGTAATCATACTGTATTGGTTTTTATAGTTTATTTTATACACCCAAGTGTCAGGATAGATAAGGGGGGTTTGGGTACCCATAAAACTGGTTTAACCCCACCAGTATTCAGTGTCTGTACAAAGTCAGACTATCCTGACTCTCTGTTGTGTTCATGTTTGTGTTTTGTACTCTTTTATGTTCATTTTTTGTCCAGCGTTCTGTCAGTTGGGTTGCTTTGATTGATTGGTATGTCATTGTTGACCTTTCCTGTTATCCATTTTGTTGTTTATTTAAAGCCTTATTATAACATTATAACAATACATCTAGTATTAAAAACAGGATTTGATTAAGAGCCATTTCCTACAACTATAATACATACTGCATGTGGACAATTATAATTTTAACACCAGTTGTGTATGATATAAACACAAATGCATTAGTTCATCCATGTGGTGTTTAATAAGCAAACGTGGTCCTTTAATTTAATCTCAGCGCATTGACTTTACATAAAATCGATATATGGATGACGCTCAGAATCAGGTAAAAATTCAAGGGTTTCCCGAGCATTTTCCCCGAATAGATTGAATATGCCAAATTCATATATCAAATTTTTTGTCAAGTCAGTGAACTGTTATTGTCTTTATACTGCAATCTTGGGTGATATTATAGTTGATATTACTACCAATTTCAAGATTATTTAAAACATTTGTTACCCTCATGAGGCTCCAATTGATTCAGTGGGAGAACTCACCTTTTCAATG
Source organism: Mytilisepta virgata (assembly GCA_028015205.1). NCBI lineage: Eukaryota > Metazoa > Mollusca > Bivalvia > Mytilida > Mytilidae > Mytilisepta > Mytilisepta virgata. Next base: position 47,097,132 of record CM051521.1, on the reverse strand, counting down.
ATGATGAGCAGGTATACCATTGAGAATCACATAAGATTATTTAAAATTAAGGACAGTTGGCTGCAGATATTTTTTTCAACAATAAAAAATAAGTAACAAGAGTAAGTATTTAAATTTTGTTCTGATGATTGAAATCAGTAAGTTTCTTCATTTCAGTCCCATCAATCAGGTTTAGTAGGTGTGGCCTAAATGTTATATACTGTCAGTGACGGTATATCACTTGTAAATATATTGTCAACACATTTTGAAAGCTCAAATAGAACGATTGCCGTTAAATATATGTTCACGGGACACACTTGACTTTGCCCCCATATGTTGTATAATTATTGTAGTAGAACATGTAGGGTAGCAGTAATAATATGGGCATATAATGACACTCGGTGAATCTTAAAAGTAAAGTTATATTTATATTATAACAGTGATTTGGAGGCAAGAAGAGATGTGAAGAAGGAAGAAGGGGAAGCATTTGCTAGAGAGCATGGTTTGATATTTATGGAAACCTCAGCAAAAACCGCTGCCAATGTAGAAGAGGTGAACTTATTGAAATTTATATTTTATATATATTTTTCTTGTTAATATAAAATCAAAATCATTTTGTAGTTTTAAGTGATGAAAGGCAGCCACTTATGGAAACTGAATTTCTTTCACTGACTGACTAAGACTATAGAATTTGTAACATAATTTTTGGTAGAAAAACATGAAATCTCAGTTCTTAAAAATTGTCAAGGTATCCTTTTAACTCAGAATTCTCAGTCCCATACTTGTTTTGGTCTGCTTCGGACTTGTCAAATTTTCTTTAATATTGTTAGAATTTTTATTTTTGACTCAATGCTGCTTGATTTGAACATATCCATGTTTTCATGTATTTCCATTAAGTTTTTCCTTAGGGGTACCAGTGTTGCCACGCACCCGGGAAAAAGCTGGGAATTTTATTCGGGGTGTTCCCGGTCGGGAAAAATCCTTGAAAGTTGAAAAGTTTAAAAACAAATTGAATTACCTCCCTTGTGCTCATTGATTCATCCCTCGAAAATTGGTACCCATCTATTAAACAGGTACTCACTGGGTGCATTTCGTGGGATGATACAAATGGGGCGACTTGATAGAGGTGAATCCTGGTCTCAATTATGCTTGATGCAAATGGTCTTGAAATGTTTTGCAATGTTATTAATCAAGCTCAATTTCAACCATGATGCATGGAAATTAAAAAAAAGCGTGGTGGTTTTGCACAATTTCTCATTTGTATTATCCTTGAAAACTACTGATAATCCTGGAAAAACCCTTTCATTTCATGTCTGAAAAAGAGTGTGCAACCCTGGGGTACATACTTGTGTAATCTAAAACTCGGACTGTATAGAACCTATATTTTTAAAACTCTGCATAGTGTTTATATACATATTGAAGATGTGCACCTCCTATTTTGGACAAATTTGACAAATTTTTACTATAAATTTTTGCAAGTTAAACTTTTGTTTGCAATTTTTCAGCAATACATGCTATGAAGGGTGCATACTTTGTGTAATCTGTAACTCTGACTGTATTGAACCAATATTTTTCAAACTTTGCATAGTGTTTATATACATAATAGCATTATGTCCTCAAACTTTTCAGAAGTATTGCATGATTAAAGTCTCTCAGTATACTAAAGTGTTGAAGTTCAGGGTTATAAGATAAAGAAGGGATCTGGTGTATAAATTCATGACACAAAATCCCTATAAGGTCCACATCCTGAAAAATATAAATGCAGTCATGACCTGAATAATACTAGGTAAATGGAAGCATCTTTTTATCTAAACCTCATAGTTAGTAATACTAATTTGCCCTGACAAACATGATGACGGTTACGCAGGTTCAGACATGTAATCGGTCTTGTTTGTTTCAATTTTATTTCACTTCTGTTTTCAGGCTTTTATTAACACTGCTAAAGAGATTTACCAAAAAATACAAGATGGTGTATTTGATATAAATAACGAAGTAAGTACATATGAAAAAGATATGGGGTAAAGGTCAATGAGACAACATTCAGTAGGATTGAACACAGGAAAAATTAGTAATATCATGGCATTAGCAGAAAGAAATAGTTCCTAAAGCAAGAAATTAACTGAATTGTCCAAGAATTTATATTATATGAATAAATATAAAACATACAGATAAAAATAAATCAATTTTATAGCTTTGTAAATTGCACAATTTAGTGATCTGTCAGCCAAAAAAAGGTTACATTTAATAATACTTCTGTAATTTTTTTAAGCAAAAAAATATTGGCTAAAGTTTTTATTTTAATGTAGAAACGAGTATTGAATGTTACCAAATGCCTTGCTGTATTTTGATTTTTTAACGTGTAAAATTTTTATGCAGGAGTTATTTTCACTTTTTGTAAATTCTTTTATTACAAAGGCAAATGGTATTAAAATAGGACCACAGCATTCACCTAATAATCCTAACATGCCATCAGGAGGAGGTGGAGCTAACCAAGGAGGTGCATGTTGCTAAATATAGAACATTTCCTAAGTCATGTGACATAATGTTGTGATGAGGAAAGTGAAAGTATGATTGAATAATGTATGAGGAAGACTATGTGTAAACAGTATATGTATTATAAAACTACTTGTCAATAGTTAGTCTAATTTCATGAAAATATGCTACATCTATATTGTTTATGGTTTTCTATATGCATTTCAACTGGTAGTGACTGGTTTGAAAAGATTTGATAAATCATATTTTGATTATATATTGTGTATTTTCCTACCAAATTTATTTTATATTGTACACAGCATTTTCAGTCCAGTAAACCCTCTGGATTTTGAAATAGATTCTATCTTACATTTTTTTTATTTATTTCTCAAGTGAATAAATATTGAAATTCATGGGGAATCTTATATCTAAAATGAATTTACCATCTCATTTATATTGTTCAAATGAAAATAGGTTAATTAAGTAGTAAAATATGAAAATGTAAGATTAATACTATAGTTGATTTTAGATTGTCTGATAAAATTATTAAAGGAAATCTCCAAAGCAACTCGTGGAATAATTTTATGCACTACTTAATTACGTTCTTAGTGTTTATATATGAATTGATAGTGCTTGAATGATCAGAGTTCATTTTACATGAAGCATCAATGTCAAATTTAAAGATATATAAAGTCAAATTGATTTAAGCATGTTGAAAAGTAGTTTGTTTTATAGAAAAGATCAGGTATGAAGTAATTAAATTGACAATGTCTGAATAATCATAAAAAAACTTACATGTAATTATTTTTGAGAAAAAGAAAATTTAGAAAAAAACTGTATGTAATACATAAGTAAATTTAAAATGACTGGTAGTTTTATGATAATGTTTGGTTCAGTTGTATAAAATGGACTTGAGTGATTTTAAATGGTAGAGATTAATTAAACTTACACTTAAACATATTGTTTATTGTCATTCGTTTCATTTTTTTTACAAATTTAATTTTACATCTGTTTACAGTAAAGTCAGTGATTGAAATTTTTGATTTTTTTTGTTAACAGGCCATTGTCTGTTTTAAGAATGCTTCTTATCTTTTGTTGTGTTATCTGATAGGCTGAACAGCTTGATATAAATTTCAGTTCTTAAAGTGCTAAAGAAATGAATTATGGAGACATTCATTTTCTCTTATACTTATACGCTGTATTTACTTCTGCCATTGTATGAACAAATGTTTGTTAGGTCAGTAAAAAGATGGCGGGGTGTTATTGGCATTGAACAGTTAAATTATTATGCACTGACCATTATCATGAAAGACTTTAAAGGACATTCCATTTTTTTTCACATCTTATTGCCAGTTCAAAATGAAATATAGAAAATACTATAACAGATTTTGTTCTGTTGAAAGTTTTTACCATTGCTAACTCATGAACTCAAGTACAAAATTTATTCTTTTTTCTTTGTTGTTCTTATAAAGATAATAAACTGCAAAATGTACATGTATATGTAAGTTGAAAAAGCATGATTAAATGTTCAAATTGTACATCATAATATTATAACAAGTGTTGAGATTCCAACGATGTCAAACAACCTTTTTTAGAACAGATATATCTTCTGGATAACACATTTGTTGGAATTCATAAGTTTGACATCCGAGGAATCTCTGTCTAATTTGTATAATGTGCAATAAATTGCATGACATGGGTTATAATTTGATGTTATGCATATAAATGTATGAGTAACTAACTTAATCATTTGCTGCTTAATGTTAAATCATTGATTCTAATGAATTAACTAACCATTAAGTTTGGAGTAACTATCTTCTTATTAATATATATGTTGTTTTTGTTTTGTTTTATAGTAAATGTTGTTAAGTCGTGTATATAAGGTATTTATTTATATCTTTTTATTTATACAAGTTATGTTCATCACAGAATTTCAGAACCATCAGTGATGTAAAGATTATTTGGAAAGCACAGTTCTGTTATAAAATATCTTATAAAAAATTATGATAGTATACTTAAATGTCCCTGAAATTTCATTAGCTAATTCAAAACTTTGGTTTATAACTTAAACATCTCATTATAATAAATCACGTATTATTCTGATGATGTAGATTTACTGTAATCTAATATGACATGCTACATTTTCCTTTGTGAACAAAGCTGTGGTCGAAATTAAACAATTATGACCCTCATACGAAATGACATCACAGTCAAAAGTGCATTGTCACAATCCAAGGTATAACGTCACACATTAAAATGATAAAACAGATAATTTTACTTTGTAGAGGATCTTTAACACTTGGATTTGCATTAAAATGTAACAAAATGTAAGTTTGATCTTATTTTGTTTGTTTTAAAACATTTTACGCTTTTCTGTAAAAGTTCTTTCTTTGTAAAAATCAAAATGGCTGCCCATAATTGACACATTATAGAGTTCCCTTCAATTACAGAAATTTTGCATGTTGTCGCCCAGTGAAAAATATAAACAAATTAATGCCTGACAATGTTAAAAATAAGCATAGAGCATTATTTCTTAATTGGTCAACACCGTGATGCCAGGAACATTTACAAATCATTAAAATCTATATGATTTGGTCTTTCATCAAATTAAACCAGAAACATATTTCCAAATATAAATCAGTTGATTGGAACAAAATATTTTTAGAAATTATTGGAATTTAAGCTCTCAAATAAAAACCTCTTGACTTAATACAATTTGTTGGTGGGTGCAGTTTACAGTTCAATGAATTTCATTATAAAAGCCTCTTTCAATATAATATATTAAGTACAGAATTTCAGTATATTCAATTTTAACCTCTATAGATAATGATCCTTACAACTGACATCAAAATTAAGTGTCCATAATAAGGGAAAAGGCCATTTTGTAGACTTAATTCATTGCAGATTTAAATAGATTTCTGAAGAAAATGGCATCATTGTTTTGTTTTTTGGCTTTTGTTTATATTGTTCTTTTTCCTCTTATATATATATACAATATATCTGCAGGTTGTAATAAATCATACAGTTGTACAGTGTTAACTACTAGTGTATGGATGTTTCTGGATGACTGTAACTGTCAGTAAGCTTCATTATACATTCTTTATGAATACAGAATTCTCCATTCATCGTCATATATGGTTCCCAAAACTATCATGGAAACCTATATTCTAGTCTACAATCAATAAGAAATTTTACAATGACATTTTGAAATATTCCTACTCCCAAAGAATTTATCAAATATGTTTTACGACCAACAGTTGACTATATATTGATTAATCTTTATACACAAACATTTAGTTTTATATTGCAAGCCAGTTTTAATTTTTTTTTATTTGCAAATGTCTGATGCTTTTGTATTCTAATAGATTAACAATTAACAATTCCTGATAAATTATAATATAGAAATAATTGTTGCCCTAATTTCAGTGAAATCCAATTCTCATTTTTTGTTTCATTTCCATCCTAAGCATATATTATGAACTTGCTTGGGTTATGTGCTGTTTCTGTTTACTTGTATATGTGCAAATATCATTGTTTATATATGTCAATAAAATAGTATGATTTAAGTCTACTTTTGGTTATCTTTCTTACATTTGTTACATTTTATTCTATATAAAAAAACAGTGGGACTTTGTTTGGTTGAACTTAGGTACCACAAAGACCATGGGTATGTTCAACTACTTTTAAAGGTCTTTAGCAAATACACTGGCAGGTTTTTTCCCTTGCCAGTTCACTGTGGGCAAATCAGTTCTGGCACATATTTGGCAAAAATTTGTATTTTTAAGAATTTCAATGATATACAGTCCAAATTAAGAAGCTCAAACTTTGATCACTGGAACGGTTTTTTAAGTCACTCCAATTTCCCCCTTATTTTGATGCTAAAAACAGCCCTGGTTCTCAAACATCGATTTTTTTTTTAAAGTCAAACAAGAAACTTGATCCTGACAATGATAACATTATGTATTTTACCATGGAAAACTTAAACTCAATAATTGAATTGACAGATGTGTTATCTTATGGATGTGCTTCTCACAATCAGGTATGATAAAAACCGATTAGTCTGAAAGGTAAATGTTTACAATTCGACATAATAAAGAAGTAAACTGTAATGATTACTGTTAATTAGTGATTAACTTTTTAAATTTATATTTAAAAAATACTTCATTTAATGATCCACTGTGCTAATAATTTTTAATTTTCCGTACTTGAAAAAGTTCAGTAACTCAAACTACAAATAAATTAAACAGATTTTGATGGTCCCTTGGAGTTTGAGTCATCAAAGTTCTACTCTAATCTGTTTTCTGGTGTCTTTAGCGTCTGATTAACCATATTTAGCATCTGTGGTGCAAACATTTTTGGTTTCCAGATAAATTCAAGAAAGGTCCAGAAAAATACATGTGTTAACATATTATACACTTATAGGTCCTTAAACTACTGAATAATTTCCTCTGATAGCCTGTTTCTTGGTCTTTTTGGTATAACGTATTAGTTCCGATTTTGATTAAAGAGTGTATGATTACATATAAAGTTAATTATGCAGGTTATTTCTATATCACTAGTACAAACACTACAATACTAAAGAACATGAAATTACTAGAATTTTGGTGGTGCTTGGATCCACTTTATATTGAATTTTCAAGTGTTTTACAACCATTTCAAGAAGATAGAATAGAGAATGGAAACGGGAATGTGTCGAAGAGACAACAACCCGACCAAAAAGCAGAAAACAGCTCAAGGCTACCAATGGGTCTTAAATGCAGCCAGAAAATTCCGCACGCGGAGGCGGGCTTCAGTTGGCCCTTAAACAATAATGCATACTAGGTCAGCAAAATGGACGGCACACTATATATATATATATGTATATATATTGAGCTCCAGACCTCAATTAAACTGATGGAAAGATTACGTCTTATCAGTCACTATCCCTCCCGTTAGGGTTAGTATCACGCCATCATAAATTATACGAGTTGAAAATAAGCCGTATCATGCCGACAACTGGTTTTTAGAACAAATGTGTTTATTTTCGATGCAAAGACCCTATGAGTGAATCAATGATAATTCCAAAAAAGACGATCTGACATGACAACAGTATCGTAACTTGTGGATAAGTTTGTTTAAAGGTTTGGTCAGTTTTTCAGGTGAATGACGACATTTTTGTGCTGTGTATTGTATATTACCATAAAAGATGGGATTAGAAATACCTGAACACATAAGATGTTTGCATGTTAATTTATATTTACGAATGATGTCCTTGTACCGATGATAAAATTAAGTAAATGTTTTTGACAAGTTTGTGATACTGAAATCCCTGGTGTAATAATTTCTTTCGTAAAAATCATATACATGTACGTTGTTACATACATGAGCGAATCGAACAAGTTGAGATTATATATAAACACCATACGATAGTGCCAAAGGAACGTCTCCATCTAAAAACGGATAATTAAAAATAGGAAACTAAAAATCTTCGCTCTTATCGTAAATTTTAGTATTAAGACCCTATTTTTATTTTTATATATAAAACTATTATACAATTTGTCCTGCATTGATTTTTACTCTTTCGATTAGCTTGAAAGGTTATTTCAAAGTCACAATTGGAAGAATTTAGATATGCAATCAGTGAGACAACATAATTAATATACAAGTTACCATCATAATTCCCGTTTTGGTAAAGTAAAGTTTCTAAGGGTGGTGTTAAACTTCTGTAATAAACCTTGAAGTGGCTGCAATGGACAGGAAAGTGAAAAATCGTCTCTTTTATCACAGATTTTAGCATTCACATTATCTTCTTAAATAGTGATTTTTCCGTAAAAAGGAACGCACATCAGTTGATTCATTATTCTCAATACCCCATCCAACAATCAGGGTTGTCACATCTGAGTTGATAATTCAGTGGTATATGTAGAATATATATCCCACATGATTCAGAAACTGATTTCCGGTGAAAAACTGATCATGTCCCTTCTACAATTATGTGCATTTCAAATCCGAATTATCCAAAAGTCAACAAACAAATGTTTTATTGCCAATCACATGAATCAAAATGTAATAGCATACCAATTCGTATTCTTCCTCTACACTTACGTTTAGCTATTGCTTAATCTTTTTATGTATTGGGTATTTTTATCCATGTCTTGATGCCAGGTAACAATTCAGAGCAAATGCTTAGCTATTTGCCCGGTCCTATTTGGTTAAAGACTGAGTCCTTTGTTCTGTCCAAGCTCTTGGTTAAATGTATTGCTTCATCTGACTATTTTGTTTATAGATCATGCATTGGCCTGTTGTTCAACCTCAACAGTGACGGGCAGTTTCCCAGTAAATTCTAAAAAAGTTGAGATTGTCAAATTAAAAAAATCAAAACTTAAAAAGTTACAAATAGTTATTATTATCTGATACTTTCCAGTTGGACTCTAGGGCCAAACGAACTGAGATCATCTAGAAGGAGAGTTGAGCCGAACCTTTAATTGTCGAGCTTCACTTCTCCCTTTTAAGAACAAGAAGTTTTTCTATTACATATAATATGTTGAAATTCCCCAAATAACTCGATTTCGCGGGATTTCTCAAAACATGCCCCATGTGATAGTTTATACCTGAATACCGACATGAATATCTGATTTGACCACGATGACATAAATGGGATGCGTAAAATATAATTCTTTGATAACAATTTTGATTCTCATTTTGAATCATTTTATATCACAGAATGCTTATTGAAGCAACATTGAATAAATTTACCCTCTGAAATAAATATAAACGTCCCCTTAGTTTGAATAACCTTTTTGCAACATGTTGAGTCCAAGAACACTAATTAACATTAAGTATACTAAAATCTATAAAATTAATAATCTAGAAATTACAAATAAACTGTATTTATACAAACAATTAAAAGGGAATTTTCATCATAGTCTTACCTATATTCCGGAATTAACCCGTAACATAGTTTACAATAAGTGATCACAACCTTTTAATAATAATAATAATAAAAAAAACAGACATTTGAAATTTCCAAGAGAAGAATATGTTTAAGGTGTAAAATTTTGGACATTTAGTTCTAACCTTAGGATATAGTTTTTTTAATATTTACGTAGTTAAGTCGATAATTTTAATTACATAGTAAATGAGAGAAAAATCATCCTCTCCCGACCGGTATCCATCATCACGAGAACAATTAAGTAAATAATTAAATGCCTTTCTAGAGCTGTGTAGTGTTGTACTGTGGATTTTTTTTGCCTCACGCACACTATTTATAAAATGGAAATAAAAGTTCAGTTGAGCTATTTATTTTCGTTTATATATACCCTATAATTGTTATTTTTATATGATTTAAACGTATGCAGATTTCACTAACTACCCAGCGCAATGTCTATAGCATGCCTATCATCCAAGTTTATTTATAAAAACAAAAAATGGAAGATATGCTGTTCAGATAGCAATAAATAATTTTAAAGTAAGCAGAAATATATATAAACAAAAGATGCGATAAATCAACTATGTAAAAACTTCATCCGGGCACTTTTGGATTAAATTTCTATTGTGATTGGCCATTGTTATAAAGCACCTGGTCAATGCGTCCTTCATAGAGACATTTTGATTGGATAATTATATCAAAGGCAATATTGTAATGAATGTCATTGTTTCAGAAATGAAGACCAGAAAAAATATTTGTATACATTAGAAGTAAAATAATATACTATTTATTCTAATTTAAGCAAGATATTCATACCACAAATAATTGAAAAAACATTTTATTGTGTCAAAAATGATTTGATATCGTTTATTTGATATCCAATCAAAACGTTCGATTCAAAATTAGAATGCTTTCACACGACTGCATGATGTTGAGGTTATAAGCGGTCTAAATCAACAAAATTAACTTGTACATAAATTTGATTTTTTGACAATATATGACAGGTAGGAGACATTTTAAATGTTTATTTTACCCTTCGTTAATTGAAGATTTAGTTAGTTGACATTTTGTTCATCGATTTTTTCCAACACCCCCGGGAAGGGTCCCATTCAGTTGGCTTCTGTTCAATAATTTCTTAAAAACTGCAAATAGAAATGGCGTTCAAAGACAACTTTTCAAAATTTTACATTATATTAATGTATTACATATATTTGGCATATTGTATGCTTTAAAGAGGACCTTTTAACATTGTTTGAAAGACTTTTCATGGTTTGTTTTCATTTTGAATCCCCGCACGTGTTTCTGAACGGATAGTTTCGATTTTCCCTTGAAAGGGCCTTCCCTTCAAACAACAAAGGACGGGTCAGACTGTTGAAGACTTTCTTGATGTCACTGAAACTTTACAGTTGATATTCATTTATCAAAAAGAATTGCCTGCACATATTTCTAGTATTTTTTTTAAAAGTAAAGTTGAACAACAGGCTTGGGAAACCAAAGATGAAATAAGGGGCACAGTAAAGGAAAAATTATTTTGTTTAATGTTAACAAAAAATATTCGTTTATTTTCAAACCGTTAAAGAACATTTTTTTCTTAAAATTTTTGTCTTTTTAAAATACAATGCAATTTTTTATGGCATCATGCTCAGACTGTATCCTTGTGCAGTTGCGCCTTGTGGCGTTTGTTTGTTGTGTCCATTCTCCTGACTTTGTCTTTTCCTTGGACTTCTAATTTGAGGACTTTTCCCACTGTTTGATTTGATCTTGTCTTTAAATTATCTTAAGAATGTTGTAAAACAAGAACTAACAGTCGTGTTTACCTACAAATTAAAATTTGAAAGCTGGATAATCTCGGGTTTTAGTTTAACACACTGATCTGATTTACGCAGAAATTAAACATCTACAACCACAAATGTTCATGTCCTTTAATGTAAAAACCTGAAAAACAACCTTTCCTTTTTTATCTGTTGTTTTTTTCCTAATGTCTCTATATAGTTAGGATATTTAAAAAAATGATTGTTTGCTGGCTTTTAGAAAAAGACATTTCATAGCAGGGGTTGCGCTGGCATTCAAAAACGTGTCGCAAAAAATATCGCCAAAGCATCATTTTTATGGCCAGTTTCAAAATTTGTTCGCCAAGTCACCCTCCCCCTTTGGAAGCATTACATGATTGTTTTTTTATTCATTACTATTTGGAATAACATGGCCTGAGTAGTATTTTTTATGAAAAATTTTAAGGACAGTTAACTTTCATCTGAAATCACCTTTATTTTGATGGCAAGCCTAATGATACATCTATTTTTCCACATGTGTTTGTTGATGTTAAACCGGAAGTAACATAAAAATCTTTGCAGATCGGAATTTTTAGGATATTATGCTTTTAAACACCTTTTAAAGGTGTTAAAATGCATGCATATTTTATTTCATGACTAATAAAATTACCTACTAAAAATTTGGATAATATAAATACTATTTTAGTGTATAGATTGAATTGTCCTCAGAGTGGTCAATCAATTGAGCAGTCTAGTGTAAACAATCTCGACACGTGCGAGTTATTGATTGTGTTTGTTTACTGTTGAAACACCTGCTGTGTTTATAGGCCTGATGTAAACTGTTCAGTTGTCATAGATAATTATATAAAACTTACAAATGATGTTTCTTAGTCACCATTTAAAAATGTTTTAACATCAGTGCCAGATTTAAAACAAAAGATCGAAAAATTCTGTCACCAGAAATATCGCCAACTATAAAATTCTGTCGCCAAATTGAACAAAAAAATCGCATTTGGCGACATTGGTGAAGCCCAGTGCGGCCCCTGCATAGGAAGAAACTATAACACCTCTTTGAAAGCAATATTTTAGGCCTTGTTTTCCACAAAACTATTGATGAAAAATGTGTGAAATAGAAAATATTGCTGTACTATTTTTGAATGTTTAAAAACTAATTGAATATTACTGGCTGAATTTGAACGCACAAAGTTTACATCTTAAGACATTGCTGCTATTGACAGAGGCAATAATTTGTTCTCAGCATAGTTAGAAAACAATTATCTCACAAATTACACTACACTCTGGAAGATTTGAACTTGGTATACACAAATATTACAGATGTTATGGCCAATTATTTAAATAATGTATTTTAAAGTGATGAATTAAGTAAAAGAGCACAAGGTGTTATGAATTCTATGACTGTAATACAAAAAAGAAAAAGTTGATGGTTTGAGTTGATTATGCTTCATATTTAAATTTTGTATATATTTAATATTTTATAGGTGCGTTGGAAGGTCAACTGCACCAGTATACCTACATGCTACAGATGATGGATAAACTTTAGGTTTTAAATACAGCATTATTCACAGCTGTGATAGTCATTTTGGCTGTTTTAAAAGTGAATATTTATAATGGCAGATAATGGAATGCTAAGTTTGTTTGATTCAGAGGCAGGATTTTTGGATGATTTGACCTCGGATAATGGAATGAATGGTACAGGCACAATAATGGATACCGGACTACTTGTTCAAGGCAACAATATGCAGATTAACCCAATGATGAATACACAGCCACAGCAATCACAGATGTTTAATCAACCAATGAGTGCAATGCAGCCCAATCAATATAACAGTATGCCCATGCAGCATCAGAATATGCCACCACAAAATCAGTATATCGGAAATAATTTCAATCCAAATCAGTTCAGTACAACAAAATTACACCATTTTGGTGGTGCAGTTCCACAACAAGGTGGTACAGCACCTCATATAATGGTTCTTCAACAAAACTCACAACCACGACAACAACAACCAATGCAGGTTCTACAACAAAACACACAACCACGACAACAACCAATGCAAGTAGTTGCAGGAAACAACATGCAGCAAACACAAGGATTTCAAAATTATGGTGGTTTGTCAAATGTGTCGGGACCACGGTTGCCTAATCCACAGCAACAGATGGGAATTCCTCAGAATATGCCAAGGATGTGGAATCAAAATGGACCAGCTCAGCCAACATTTGTACAACAACAAATGCCAAATCAACAACCCCATTTACAAAATATACAACAGCAGATGCCAGGGAATGGCTTACAAACAACCTACCTCACTCATCATGACTATGCCTTACAAAAAGATAATAGTGTCCCACAGAATAGATTCCAAGATAATATGACCTCAACACCTAATGCAAATTTGTTTATGCAAGGAATGAAGTCCCCACCTAGTAACATGAGACCACATGTGCCAACTATGTCAAGTCCAAGTAATAATTTGGTTAATGCCAGCAATATCAATCCGACATCTAGGCCTCAGCTGATGATGATGAATAGAAATGCTCCATTTCAGACACAACAGAATATGAATCCTGTAAATATACCAAACTTCAGTGCTAGTCAACAACAACAACCACAACAAACTTTTCAAAACACATTTAGTATACCAAATGTGCAAAATGTAGGGCAAATGAACACTAATACCATGAATGTTCCAGTTAGTACTATACAGCAGTTCACATATCAACAGTCGCTGCCAAATCAAAATTCCATGGGAAGTGGGGTGCAAATGTCTCAGAGTGCAAACGATAAATCCTCAAATATTATTCCATTCCAAAATACTAGTCCCAACCAAAATAGCCAGTACAGACCAGGGTATACAGCTGGAACCCCTCAGAGGACCACAACTCCGTCGGCATCGCCAAGACCGACACCATCACCAGCTCGTACCCCTGATCAGAATGCTCACACATCTCCTAGTTCTCAGGGAAGTGGTAATCAGCTTGTCTCGCCTCCTTCTGTTTCAAGGAGTAATGTTACACCAGCCTCAAGTCCTTATCATCAAGTTAATAGAAGTGAAGCAAATATTCCAATTAGTCAGCCGGTCAGTTCTTTTGGAAATTTGAGCAATACTAATGTTTCTGTAAATAGCAGTCAGAGCAATATAGTTCAAACCCAACCAATTTCTGTTAGTGTTGGTCAGTCAAATGTACATAATGTTGGAGAAATGAGTCCTAATGTAGGACTGGCAAATAATGTAAATATGGAAATACATCAGCTGCAACAACAGATTCAGACCTTGCACAGTCAACCACAGACACAACAATCACAACAGCAAATGCTTGATTTACAAGAACGAGTTCGGACTTTAAGAGCCCAACAAGAATTGAATAGTCAGCGTCATAAGCAACAGACTCAGCAGTTTCAGCAATATCAAGTAAACCCTCAGCAAATGCAGCCTGCACCTCAACATCCAGCTATAATTCAAGTTCAGCCACAACCCATGCAACCAAGACAGCAGGTTGTTCAAATTCAGCAGCCCTTTTCTAGTCAACAACAGCAACAAGGACAGAGAATTTTATTGTTGTCGAATTCAATGCCCGGTCAGCAGCCAAGATTTTACCAGACTGTCACACAACCGCAAGGTCAACAAATTGGTCAGCCACCCCAGCAACAAAAAGTACTGCTTATTCAGGTTTGTAACTTTCAGATCTAATTCATAATGTATGCACATTAAAGTTTGGTCAAATCTACATCCTTATCTCCCTGTGCTGCCTTTGCTTGATGTTCTAAGGAATTAATTTACATACGTTATGTTTTAAAAGTTTGAATATCTTTCAAATAAAGAAGTGATTGTTTGGACATCATTTGGATATAATTTATGAGGTAATGCAGTTTAACTTGTGACTTTCCTCTGTACTCTTTCATTTCATAAAACCATGGCTATTGAACATAAATACTGTTGATTGAATAGGGCAAGTAGAATTTGATTTATAAATATTGTGGTTTTCTTAACTATTATTTAAGCATTGATATTAGTTCAGAAATGCACAGGTGTTTGATTTTTTGTAAAGCAGATATGTTATATAAGAATGATTATTATTTCAGCAGCAGCAGGCACAGCCAGGACAACAGATCAGACTTATTAGTCCAGGGCAACCTCAACCAATACAGAATCAGATTCCACCATCGTCAGTGGGAATAAATAATGCAAATGTTCCTATGTCAGTTGTACAGTTCCAATTACCACAGAAAACTGAATCTGGTCAGCCAGCACTTCTACCAAAAATTGACAGTGATGGAGATGATAAATCATTTCTGCAAACAAAAGCACAAGAGAAAGCTAATCAAATAGTAGCAGAAGCTGTTGCAAAAGCACAGGCAGCTGGAAACATGCAGATTCCAAAAATTGTTACTCCCCCTCCTATACCTTCAACAGTAGATGATGCAGATGTTCCATTTAGTGATGATGATACCAAGAAAAAATCAGCAAAGAAAAGAACCAAAAAAGGCAAGGCTGGAAAAACACCAAAGAAAGATATTGATGAGGAAGATGGAGAGAGCAAAGAAAAGAAAACTAAAGTTGAGAGGCCAAAGTCCACAAAAAAGAAGAAAAAGTGAGTAGCTTGATAACAATGAATTTACTGGCATAGATCAAGAGGAAGTTGATTATAAAATATTACTAAATCATATGAATTTCTGATTTTTGGTATCTGCTTATCTTTGGTTTTTGTGTCATTGGCATATACATCACATCCCTTTAGTATCGTGGGTATATTTTGTGACCAGAGGTTTACAGTCATACAATACAATGTTTCACTTGATCAACTTTTGCTTGTCGACAAGCTGCATTGACAGAGATATGTCCCAATATTTCGGAACCGTTTACGAGAACTGATTTTATTGTATGGTGTAATAAAATGCTTTCGGTTTCATTAAATAAAAATAATAATAAGACTTCTTACCGGGCATGATAAGTCCTCTCAACATCAAGTCAGTGTAATTTGAATCATATTTATATAAAACAATACATTGCAACACAACAAAAAATTTTTAATTTATGACAAAGCAAATGAAATAATATCTATTATTACATATTATGTCTGGATGACCCCCTTTTTTGGTGGGGGTGTTAGGTTTTTATCAATATGTTTGTCTTATCATGGGGAAAAGGAAAATATATGATTTAGGGGAAGGGATTTCAATGCTTTACAAGATAATTAAAGACTAATGATTCGAGGGGTGCAAGAATGGCACCCATTGAGTAATGAGGTATGTATCATTTAAAGGGGAGTCGCAGTATTGTTTGTACACATCGCTCTCAGCGCCAGTATTATGCCGTTTCTTCCTTGGCTGTTGAAAATTTATGAGATAATTGAAATTTATTGATTTGATGGGAGTGGTAATAACACCCTGGGGAAGCGAGGTATGTGTCATTTGGTGCGTATTACCATGGGGAATAAGAAAATATATGGTTTTAACGATTTATGAGATAATTGAACATTATTGATTTGAGTATCACCCTACTCAAAGAATGAGGTACATGTCATTTAAAGTGTCTTGTTAAGGATAATAATAAAATATATGATTTAAAGCTATGGATTTTAATTGAATATATTTTTCAAAATTATCGACTTTGAGGTTGGGGATGACCCCCTAGGTAAATGTCATTTAATAGGTGTTGTCACGGTGTATAATAAAATATAATATGAGATAGTTATTGGTCACTCCCGTAGAGTTTTTCGATGAAAAAAAAAATTCCCCATAGGGAAAAGAATTGCAAATCAAAATCTATAGTAATCCCCTAGCCCCTTTGAACTGCTCATTATATGTCTCAGTGACACCCATCAAAAAATGAATAATATTAGGCACATCTAGAAACATTGATCTTTCATCATAGAAAATCTCAGATCTATATCTCTGACGGTTATTGAGAACTCGAACGAACAAAATCGGAGAGGAAGAAAAAAAAAGTTCGATAAAAATTGTCTCACACTTCATTGGGAGACTTATTTGTTATAAATACTGGAATGTAAACATTAATCATGAAGCTTTCGCAGTCTATGTGAACTTTGAAGTTAAAATCTTTATTCGCAAGTTTGTTAGAGTGAATTATTTTCTTCTGTTATCGATAGTGTCTACATTTTGTTTAGATTATTCCTGATTTCAGGATCTCTACTTCTTCGGTTTGTTATTTAGTGCATTAGTCATCATTGCACTTTAAACTTTCTCACTAATGAGACAGCCCAGTACCTATTTTTACCCATGTGAGATATCCTTGTCTTTCCCGTGGGTGAGATAAGAATTTCACGCTTGTTTTCCCGCAAAATTTTCGCGGTTCCGACAATCGTGATTATTTACTGTCTGAGCGATATTTAACAAATAGTTTGAGTTTTTATTAGTCTTACCTATTCCATATTGTCCATATCGTTTTATATTTAAAGGTTTCACTCGTCAGTGGCTTGAATTATTCAAAATGCATCCAATACACAAAAGCACATCACACACAAAATGTACATAACGCACTACTTTCATGTGAGATAACTCCGTTTGTTTACGTCGTCTGCTAAAAGTACATGCTTGTCAAAACTTGTCAAAACATATTAGTGAGAAAAAGGATCAAAACACCGGTGTTAAAGTGCAAGACGGAAAAATCTCAGAACCCGCGTGAAAGATTTCCATTGGTCTCCAACTCGGCGGAGCCTCGTTGGAGACCAGAAATCTTTCCCTTGGGTGTCTGAGATTTTTCCGTCTTGCACTTTCACCGGTGTTAGATCCTTATAGTCTCGGTAAAAGATAAGCATTAAAACAATCCAGTGAGGTTTGGAAAAGCTTTACCTGTGTCGCCAATGGAGAAAGCAGGTCTAGTAACCGCTTTCGTCAGTTTTCTTGGCTTCTACATAAGGGAATGATTTTATATTTTGTCTGCAGCTTCACAATGTTGAGTTGTAGCGTGTAAGCAATTTTTGGATCTGTTGTTCAGCCACTTCCTGTTTGTCGGTAGTTAAAAATTCAACAAACTCCAAACACTTGAAAAATTTTCCAATAATTTATTCTTTGTGGTGTATCTTATTCAAATTCTTAGAAATGCCTTTATTACAATAGCAGAAAGGTTTGTAACAGACCTGTGAAAATTTTTACCACAACGCTATTAAAAATTTCTTATTTTAACTGTAAGAAATAATTTGATATACATTGTATATACAGAAATATTAAGATTTCAGGATTTAATATGGTGCAGAGTACTAAGGGTCTTTGTACCAGCAGATTAGGTAAGAGATGTGAATAATTGGGAAATAAACGAGTTTGAGATAACAAGAAACAAATATTTTTATTTTTCACAAACCGATTCACCTTGACCAATGTTATAGACTTTAATAACTTTGGTTTGGTTTTATATTTTAGCTCACCTGACCTGAAAGGTCAAGTGAGCTTTTCTCATCACTTGGCGTCCGTCGTCGTCTGTTAACTTTTACAAAAATCTTCTCCTCTGAAACTACTGGGCCAGATGTAACCAAACTTGGCCACAATCATCATTAGGGTATCTAGTTTAAAAAATATGTCCGACCACCCTGCCTGCCAACCAACATGGCCGACATGGCTAAAAATAGAACATAGGGGGTAAACTGCAGTTTTTGTCTTATATCTCAAAAACTAAAGCAATTAGAGCGAAACTGACGGGGTAAAAATGTTCATCAGGTCAAGATCTACCTGCCATGAATTTTTCAGACGAATCGGTCAACCCTTTGTTGGGTTATTGCCCCTGAATTGTTAATTTTAAAGAAATTTTGCAGTTTTAGGTAATTATTTTGAATATTGTTATAGATTGTAAACAGCAAAAATGTTCAACAAAGTAAGATCTACAAATAAGTCAACTTGACCAAAATCATTGATTGACTCCTTATAGGAGTTTTTGCCCTGTAAAGACGACAGCCAGCGTAAACTCTACTTTAAAGATCTTTTCCTCTCAAAACCACTGGGCCAATAGAGATCAAACTTTGGTGGAATGGTCTTTGGGTGGCCCCCTTCCAAAAGTATGTCTGGCATCCCCGACTTCGAACTGACATGGCTGCTGTTACTAAAAATAAAAAAAAGGGGAGGGTGAATTTCAAAAATCTTCTTATATGAAACTGCAAGGCCAGTTGGAACCAAAGTTGGCAGTAATGGTTCTTAGGATATTCTCTTTCAGAAATATGTCCAATGACCCGTACTGTTAACAAAAATGGCCGCCACACCCAAACTTACTTTAACATAGGGCCCTATGGAAAATTCATTGAAAAGTCTTCTTGTCTTAAACCACTTGACCAATTGGAACCAGACTTGGTAGCAATGGTCCTTAGATGGTCCTCTTTCAGAATTTTGTGCGATGACCCAGACTGTCAACCAAGATGGCCGCCACACCCAAACTTAGTTTAACATAAGGCCCTATGGAAAAATTCATTGAAAAATCTTCTTGTCTGAAACTACTTGACATATTGGAGCCAGACTTGGCAGCATTGGTCCTTAGGAGGTCCTCTTTCAGAAATGTGTCCAATCACCCAGATTGTCAACCGAGATGGATGCCACACCGAACTTTGTTAAATATTGGACCCTATAGGAAAATTCATTTAAAAATCTTCTTGTGTGAAACCACTTAGCCATTTGGAACAACACGTAGCAGAAATGGTCCTTAGATGGTTCTGTTTTAGAAATCTAATCGTTGACCTGGACTGTCAACCAAGATATCTGCCACAGCTGAAATCAGTTTAACATAGAATCCTATAAAAAAAAACAGCCAAATTGATGTTAATGTCTGCTCAAGGTGAAAAGTTAAATCCAGGTGAGCGACACAGGCTCTTCAGAGCCTCTAGTTAATTTTGATACATGGAAACCCTTTGGTTGTATTGAATTAGTCATAGTGACACATACATGTAGTGCTGTGCAAACATTTTCATTGTTATACGGCTCTGAGAGATAAAATGGATCTTTTAAATGCAGAGCAAATTCTTATGAGGGTACAAAAAAATGTACATGTAATTAAATTTAACTTGTATTTATTTTCATGGACATTGGATTCCGTGTAGCATTATACCAGGGGTACTAGGAACATCCATGTGACTGAGTGATACTATTGTTAACAAATGTAATTATGTTTGTCCTTCTCACCAGTGGATTCATTTACATTCATGTAGTTGCTGGTATGGAAGATAAATGTTTGAACAAAGAAAGAACTGACAATCATTTCTTGCTCAAAAGTCAGTTGTAGAAAAATTACTTTGTTATTTATATCATTTGGTCAATATATATAGGATGTAAATTATGTTGAGAATCTGAGAATGTTTATATTAGTTTGATCTGTTCCACCTGGCTCAACTATGTAAACACAGAGATGGACTTCAGTTTACACCTTTAAAACCAATATTTATATCAGAATTCCAGAATTGTTCTATACTGCAGTGATCAGTGAATACAAAAAAGTTATTCACAGACGAATATGATAAATTTAATTTACTACAGATTATTCTCCTGTCTTTTTATCTTCTTTAATTCCATTTACTGGTTTTGATATGAAACCTTTTAAAGTCTTGATTTACTTTTGTTTTAAAGTTTTTCACTTCAAATATTGAACCTTATAATCAGTGAATTCTTTGATCAGTTTGGAAATGTTTTCTAATTTACCTGACTTAATACCTGTTTAAAAATTAGGTCAATAGCAACCTTTTATACTGAGGTCACATCTGTATCATCATTGTTATATAGATTGATTTATGTCGTCATGTTCCTTGTCAAAAGAATGCTTTAGGGCATTAAATGTACGAAAAGTGACATAATTAACACATATACTGCAAATATATGTCAGTAAAACATCTGTTTAACTTTAGTATGCATACACATATTTTACTTTTGAAAATAAACTGCAGTAATTCTTGTACATTTTGTCACATTTGGTATTAGGCCAAAAAAAAATGTGTGTGTTTCCGGTTACCCGACCGACCCTCTTTTTTTTGTGGCTGTTTTGCCGACCCTAAACATATTTTTAGCAATTTTGAAAACTTTTTAACTTCCTGAAAAAAATCGGATCTGTTCCATTGACTTGTAGGGTTGTACATATGAAAATACCTGCTGGCGGCCAGCAGTTTATAAACTTGAAGCTTGTTGCAACAATGATTGCTTCACCACAAATGTTGCCATATCTATACATATTTAATAGGAGTAACATGAAGGTCGCGTCGTCATATACAGAACAGGATCTGCTATTAAACCAATCAAGAGGATCCAATATCGTTTGGATTCGTGTTGCTATCAGACCACCGCACATTCTGTGAGTGGAATGGACACCATACTTGTATGTTGTATGTCAAATTGACATATTAATGTCAAATCTATTAACCCTCCCCCGCCTCAAATAAAAAAGCCGACCGACCCTATTTTGAAAACTGATGTAATAGGAAACACACATATTTTTTTTTTGGGCTTACAGCATTTTGAAATGACTTAACATATACATGTTGTAGCTACTTCTAAGCTACTGTACTTTATATTTGTAAAAGTGAAATTTAGTTGTTATATTATTGTACCCTGTTCAGTCAATGCTACATTAATGGGTCAAACAATAATTCAGCCAGATTGATTAAAATGGAATTCCAAAAATTTCACAATGAAAACGCTCTAGATTGATCATAGAATGTTGTTGATAATGTATTAAAATTAGTTGGTTTTGAATTAAAAATTTTTTTTTAACAACTCCATCTATATATTTAAAGTACAAATTTCAAAGTATCTTACACTTACACTCAATTTGATTTTTTAGTTTTTATTTTTAAAAGAAAAGTTAAAACTGGTCGAAACAGTTTTGTGTAATAATTTTAGAACGTTTTTCATCAGATCTGCATGTATCTAAAATTTGGATGTATTGTGTCTATTGACCAGATGGAGATCTAGATTTTGTTGATCATTGCTATTGCCCTTCTAGAGTTATCCACCTTGACAGAGAATTTCTGCTGTAAATTTAAACATTCAACAGAACTTCAGATTTGAGTATATTTTTTGTGACAGAATGATGTCTTCCAGTGTTTTATAGCACACAAACAAAAAATAAATGCTTGTAATACATGTATGTAAATACTACTTGTTAGTTCTTAGTTTATGCACAACTATTCATTAATTAAATGAATGCAATTTAATCAATTTTCAAGCTTTTAAAACAATTATTTTACAACTAAGTATTATCCATTTTGAAATTTTACCATGGATTATTTATATTAATGCTCAATTGACTGAATATTGATTATTGATATAACCCATCATTAGAACATCGCATATTTTCTAGATTTTATTTTCTCAGAGCCAGTATCTTGTTTTGGTTGTTTATTCATATAGCATTTCAATATGAATATTCTTTTTTAGACCACCTGCAACATTCCTGAAGAGTAAAAAGAGAAAACGAAATGGGTCATCAGATGGGTCAGATGTAGAAATAAAAATTACACCTCCACCATCACCTGAAAATGATGAAGATGGTATTCAGGTGAGTTTTTGAGATAGTGACTGGCTGATGATTGAATATAGATAAAAAGTAATAGTTGAGCCTAAAAGAGAATTTCTGTGAAAAGTATATGTTGCATTGTACCAGTATGTATTAATTAATTGTATACGCCACTTATAATTTTTTGTCATGAGAATTACAATTTAATTTCAACAATTGTCATGAAATGATATAAACCTCAGTACTAAGGTGGGGTCCGTAGTCTTTTGTAACAGGGCAATGGCCCATTGAAGTTTCCTTTCCTAATCACTGAAACTTGAACCTTGACAAGTATTAGCTGAATTTAGTTTTATCATTTAAATTTTACAAAGGCTGCAAGGCAGAATTTGAAATGTGATTTGAATGAATCGGATTTTTAATTTTCAGAAAAGGAGGTCAGCCAGAAATACAAAGAGAAAGAAGTACCATGATGAAGTTGACTTGAATCTGTCTGAAGAAGAAACTGTAGATGTTGATGGTGATGCAGTTGTTGCAGCAGAAGTTGCTGGCGGATCTGTAAATAAACCGGTACAATTTATGTTGTTGGTAGGTGCATGTTGCATGGTTGTTGTGTTTAGTTTTAACAAAAGTGTAAATATTGCAGTGTATCACACAACTGACGAAAACATTTCCCTGTGTTACATTGTAAAGCATAAAAAATTGGTCAATGAGAAAATGGTCATATCATTTACTTGTTCTTATCAAGTAATTTGAAAGATTATGCTTAGGATGCCCTTATTTGGCAGTCATAAATGATATTGGAAAGAAGGATTTATGTCTGTTTAAAGCTCTTTGAAAAATGTTATGGGTGGAAAAGTGTCAAAAATGAATCTTGAAATTTTTGAAAGATTTTTCTCATGTAATCACTATGAAACAAAAATATCCTAATCATAGCACTTATATCTACATTTAATTTATTGTAGGCCTAATATAGGGGTGATTTGGACTGCCCGTTTTCAAATTTTGTTTCATAAAGAAATGCTGCCATGGTTCCATAGAAATTCTTTTTAGCTTTAGAAAATTTTGGGATCATTTCTGAAAAATATTAAATGTTAACTGATAGTTGGGACATCATACATTGAGATTGAAAAAAGGTAATTGTTAAGGATGCTCTCATAATAATGCATATATAAGTCAGAATCTCTAAAGAAGTTACTATTTTGAATGTAAAAAAAAGATAAAGTTAATTCATGACTTGGTAAGTTTGTCTGTTAAATGTTAAATTAGTTTCCAAATATTGACTTCATGATTGATTTAAACTGATAGATAACTTCATACTTTAACTCATTTTTTTAGCTCACCTGACCCAAAGGGTCAAGTGAGCTTTTCTCATCACTTGGCGTCCGTCGTCGTCCGTTGTCCGTTAACTTTTACAAAAATCTTCTCCTCTGAAACTACTGGGCCAAATTGAACCAAACTTGGCCACAAGCATCATTAGGGTATCTAGTTTAAAAAATATGTCCGATGACCCCGCCTGCCAACCAACATGGCCGACATGGCTAAAAATAGAACATAGGGGTAAACTGCAGTTTTTGTCTTATATCTCAAAAACTAAAGCAATTAGAGCAAAACTGACCTGGGGTAAAAATGTTCGTCAGGTCAAGATCTACCTGTCATGAAATTTTCAGACGAATCGGTCAACCCTTTGTTGGGTTATTGCCCCTGAATTGTTAATTTTAAGGAAATTTTGCAGTTTTAGGTTATTATCTTGAATATTATTATAGATAAAGACAAATTGTAAACAGCAAAAATGTTGAACAAAGTAAGATCTACAAATAAGTCAACATGACCAAAATCATTGATTGACCCCTTATAGGAGTTTTTGCCCTTTAAAGACGGCATCCAGTGTTAACTTTCCTTTAAAAATCTTTTCCTCTCAAACCACTGGGCCAATTGAGACCAAACTTTGGAGGAATGGTCCTTGGGTGGCCCCCTTCTAAAATTTTGTCTGGCATCACCAACTTCCAACCGAGATGGCTGCTGTTACTAAAAATAGAAAAAAAAGGGGGTTGACTTTCAAAAATCTTCTTATATGAAACTACAAGTCCAGTTGGAACCAAAGTTGGCAGTAATAGTTCTTAAATATGTCCAATGACCCGGACTGTTAACCAAGATGGCCGCCACAGCCGAACTTAGTTTAACATAGCGCCCTATGGGAAAATTCATTGAAAAATCTTCTTGTCTTAAACCACTTGACCAATTGGAACCAGACTTGGCAGCAATGCTCCTTAGATGGTCCTCTTACAGAGGTGTGTGTGTCCGATGACCCGGACTGTCAACCAAGATGGCCTCCACAGCCAAACTTAGTTTAACATAGGTCTCTATAGGAAAATTCATTGAATAATCTTCTTGTCTGAAACCACTTGACATATTGGAGCAGGACTTGGCGGCATTGGTCCTTAGGAGGTCCTTTTTCAGAAATGTGTCTGATTTTGTGGACTGTGAACCAAGATGGCTGCCACAGCATAACTTAGTTTAACATAGGACCCTATGGGAAATGCACTCAAATCTTCTCATCTGAAACCACTAAGTCAATTAGAATTAGACTTGGTAGCAATGGGTCCTTAGATGGTCCTCTTTCAGAATTTTGTGCGATGACCCAGACTGTCAACCAAGATGGCCGCCACACCCGAACTTAGTTTAACATAGGGCCCTATGGGAAAATTCATTGAAAAATCTTCTTGTCTGAAACCACTTGACATATTGGAGCCAGACTTGGCAGCATTGGTCCTTAGGAGGTCCTCTTTCAGAAATGTGTCTGATCACCTGGATTGTCAACCAAGATGGCTGCCACACCGAACTTTGTTAAATATTGGACCCTATAGGAAAATTCATTTAAAAATCTTCTTGTCTGAAACCGCTTAGCCAGTTGGAACAAGACTTAGTAGAAATGGTCCTTAGATGGTTCTCTTTTAGAAATGTATCTGTTAACCTGGACTAAACCAAGATGACTGCCACAGCTGAAAATAGTTTAACATAGAATCCCATAGAAAAACCAGCCAAATTGACTGCAACACTTAAATTTTTAGGTCTGCTCAAGGTGAAAAGTTAAATCCAGGTGAGCGATACAGGCTCTTGAGAGCCTCTAGTTTTCTTCTGTAAACAGAGTTAGTTGACCAAGTCATCTGAACCATTCATAAATTGAAATGAGAAAATTTTCAGGGTTCATAATACAGGGTTCGCACGGGTGCTTGAAAACCTGGAAAGTACTTGAAATTGAAAATTGGAAATTAAGGCATTGAAAGTACTTGAAATTCAAAGGAGGTCCTTGAAACTCCTTGAAAAACTGTGTTTTTAAGAATAAAAAAAATTGGTTAAATTTTCTGTCATAAAAGTGTTTTTAATTCGTTTTCAGATCACTCGGTCTTGCGTTTATCGGTATTTTTGTCAAGACTTTATATAAGTTTCGCGTATTTTCCCTTTTCTAAAAATAGCTACTTTTCTGTGAAACCGGTGCGTAGTAATTTCTGTGATGTGGTCAAGAATTAAATCTGACTTGGCGTAAAACTTTTAGCAATTAAACGATCCAGATTGATTTTTTGATACCTTAAATTAACTTTAACTAATAAAACATCTTTCATTTACTTGATTAAATGTATTTTGCCAATGAATTTTAGTCACAGTGAGCAAACCGAAACTGAAAGTAGTTCCAAAGAACGTTGATGACATGCCTGGGAAATGTAAATTCTCGGATGTATGGCTACTTACAATTACATATAGGTCATAACCATATGGATTTAAATTGTCCATATCAGTTGGTTTCTGGTCCTTGAAAATTTGGAAATTGGTCCTTTAAAGTCCTTGAAATGTCCTTAAATTTTGTGGTAAAAAATGTGTATGAACCCTGATAATAGTAACAGGAAATTATTCCTTATAATTTGTGGAGGTATATACCATTTAATCATAGCTGAATAAGATTTGATATGTGTATCACATGAAGTCAGTATTTGTAGATGATAACATAGATTTTCCTCTACACTCTTTCCTTGTGGTAAACTGTTATTCATCTAACTAAAAGCAGTTCCTTGTTGTATCATTTACTTCCTTCCCACTGTTTCATAACATACACTTTTTTGTTGTGTAAAATGCACTGTATCATTTTATCAAACTAAAATTGATAAGATTATAGTGAAATTTATTTGAATATGAGAAAGAATGGATTAATGTCAAGAAGACAAGCTCCCATCTCCAAACAGACCAAAAAATAGATATCTATTGAAGATTAGTAGAGGGTTTACTTTGCTTGCTTATAATATTTAATAGTTAGTTGTTTTTACTCCCCTACTGGCAACGATGAAGGGGACTTTAGGATTGCACTCTGTCTGTCACACTACAGTTTTCAACACTTTTTAAAAAAAAAAACGTATAACTAACTGATCTTATTTTCAGCTCACCTGGCTAAAGGCCATATGAGCTCTTGTCATCACTTGGCATCTGTCGTAAGTCTGTAAACTTTTACATTTTCATCTTCTCTTCTGAAACCCCTGGATCTATTGAGCTGAAACTTGGCCTGTAGCCTCTATGCATAAATCATCCTGGTCCATGAAACAAAATGGCCGCTATGAGCATTTACATGTTCTGATTGGTCGAAATTTAAAACTTCCTCTCCTCTGAAATCGTAAAGCCAAATGAACTGATTTTTGGGGAAGGACCTTTACAAAGTTTGCATAAATCATCCCGGTCCGTGAAACAAAATGGCTGCTATGAGCATTTACATGTTCTGATTGGTCGAAATTTAAAACTTCTTCTCCTCTGAAACCGTAAAGCCAAATGAACTGATTTTTGATATGGAACATCTATGGAAGGTCCTTTACAAAATTTGAGTAAATCCTCCCAATCCATGAAACAAAATGGCTGCCATGAGCATTTACATGTTCTGATTGGTTGAAATTTAAAACTTCTTCTCCTCTGAAACCGTAAAGCCAAATGAACTGATTTTTGGTATGGAGCATCTATGGAAGGTCCTTTACAAAGTTTGCATAAATCATCCTGGGCCGTGAAACAAAATGGCCACCAGAAACCTTTATATGTTCAGATTGGTCAAAATTTAAAACTTCTCCTGTGAAACCGTTTGGCCAATGAAGCCTCTTGTTTGTATTGAGCTACAGATCAAGATCAAGTTTTACATTGATTGGATAATTTTTGTGAGGGTTATTGCCCTTGGAAATAGAAATTATTGCCAAATGATAGTTTTCTGGACTTTTTTCAAAAACTCTTTTACCGGCTGATTATTTTTGGTATGTGAGATAAGCTACAGATCAAGTTTGACTTTCACGCTGATCGAATAATACTCTTAGAATGCTTGTTTTTAATGGACTAAATATAATTTTTTAAACAGTAAGATGTTCATTGAAAATGAAAAAAAAACAGTCCTTAGATCTTTACAAAATCATACATAATATCTAGAATTGATTGGAAGTTATTGTAAAGGAAAGGGATTTTACTGAAAGAATTAACTAACTTGATGAATTCTTTACCAAAAATAAAGAATTCATTCATTTTAATAGTCTCAAGTAAAGAAAAGTGAAACTAAATTTTAGTGTTGTGATTTTATTGCTTGCTTTTTTTAGCAGGAAAACATAGCACAACCTCCAGAAGAAGAATCTGTTGTGGTGGAAAAAATTCTGGGTGTCAGAATGAGAAAACTTGACAAAGATGTAAGTGTTACTGTTTGATAAAAACTTGATTAATGATGCATTATACTTTGGAAGAAGTATTTTGTAAGTATCTCTTGAAGTACTAGTTTTATTGTATACTTTCTTAAAAATTATCATTGCAAGACATGCCTTTGACTTGCATAAGACTTGAAATTTTGTGAGGGTAAAAGATCAAGGTCACTATTTGACTCAACATAATTAGGCTTAATATTTATGCATACTTTTCCTGTATAAAACAAATTCACTTGCCACATTTCTGTTTTAATAATAATGACTGATCACATGCACTTGCATACAAAGGGATTACTTAGAAATTTGATAAAGGAATGATTCTTGTACTACTGTTTATATTTTTAGATTGATGTTGTAAATGATGAAGATGAAGCACAGCCTGAAGAGGAGGTGGAGGAATTCTTTGTCAAATACAAAAACTAGTTAGTATTCAATTTCTGTAGTATCATGAAATAGAGCTTTGAAAAAAAGTGTGAAAATATGCTAAGTAGGATACAGGTTGTTTCTTGTAATCAAATTCTTTCAAAAATTCTCATGGAGTTTTTTATATTTAATGGATTTCAACGAAACTTTACAGAAAGGAAGTACATCATCCAAAGATCTGCATGAAGAAAAATCTTTGCTTTCCGATATCACACAAAGGAGATAATTGGACTTCTATTTTTTTTGGCTTATACATTATATATGAACCTCGTAAGCGCAACTCCTCCTAGACCGCTCAATGGATTTCAACCAAACTTTACAGAAAGGAAGTACTTCATCCAAAGATGTGCATGAAGAAAAATCTTTGCTTTCCGATATCACACAAGGTAGATAATTGGACTTCAAAGCGGGGGGTGTCCTTTGTGAGCTTTGCTCACAGTACATCTAGTTAATACTGAATTTAATTTCATGCTTAATTCAGTTTCCTGGAAGATGACATAGTGGAGGTCATTCATATATTTCAGAATTGTATCTGAAGTCTTTAATGAAGTTATAATAATCATTTAGTTAGGTTAACTAGCTATTGATATTTACATCTATACATGAATTGTAAATTGCCAATATCAAATTCTTTACAGCTCCTATCTTCATTGTGAATGGAAAACTGCAGCTGAGCTTGAAAAGGACAAAAGAATTCATATGAAGATAAAACGATTCAAGTCCAAAAGAGAACATGCTAATTATTTTGATACTGTAAGTTAAACAAATGCCAATGGTTTCACTGTGAGTTTGTGATGTGCTTTGTGGTTAGGGATATTTTTTTAAATGAAAGGATATTGGGTATAAATCAGTCAGATTGAATTATACGTACTAATAAATTCTTCAGATGTGAAAGCAAATGCCTTCATAACTTGAGGATGCTTCTAACTATTTGACCATGATTTTGTTATAATATCTGAAACAAACAAGCTGTGGTTCTGACTCTGGCTGTGAGTTGATTCTGTTAGATTTGGTATTTC
Source organism: Mytilisepta virgata (assembly GCA_028015205.1). Classification (NCBI taxonomy): domain Eukaryota; kingdom Metazoa; phylum Mollusca; class Bivalvia; order Mytilida; family Mytilidae; genus Mytilisepta; species Mytilisepta virgata. The sequence continues at coordinate 47,067,396 of CM051521.1, read as the reverse complement.
TTGATGAAAATATTCTATCCACACAATAGTCCTGACATTAATGTCCTGAAAAACAGAATTTAATGGTTGTTGATAATTTATTTCTACAGGTTGATGAAGATGAATTGTTTAACCCAGATTATGTTGAGGTAGACAGAGTTTTGGAGGTTTCCAATACCACTGATCCAAACACTAATGAAGAGATCACACACTTTCTTGTCAAATGGAGAGGTCTACCCTATGAGGACAGTACATGGGAACTACAACAGGATGTGGATCCTGAAAAAGTGAAACTGTTTTATAAATATAGAGAAATTCCACCTGAGGAAGATAGACAGGTATGTGCTTTAAAACAGTGATGTTATAGAATTACAGCCTGTATTTCAGTTCAAATTTCAAATTCTTTTTGGATCCTTCCATACTGATTAATGACAGTTTTTTTCCCTGAATAAGCATGAAATATTTTCCACAGTACGTAATCTATTTTTTAACACAGACAGTATAACTGTTCATTCTAATAGTGATCAATATTATGTTTTAATCTGATGTTTTCAAACACAGAAGATTGTGTGATCAATTCATAATCAATCAAATCATTTTAAGAGAAAATGCAATTCAATGTATTACAGGAATGATTTGACATTAGCTGGTGTGTTTTTGTACCATTATGATAAATAATGTTGTGCTTTGATATGTGTCATAAATTCAGTGAAATAGTTCATGTATTTTTGTTATTTGTAGATTGTAGCCAGACCAAGTAGAGATGAATGGCAGAAGTTCCCAGAATCTAAAGTGTACAAGGGAGGTAATAGTCTGAGAGAATACCAACTAGAAGGTGTTAATTGGTTAACATTTAACTGGTACAAACAGTAAGTTGTTATTGTTTTTTAATTTGGATTAAGCATTATTTATTAAAGTAGATTTATTAAATTTTATACTTTTTTGTTGTTATGGTTATTTTCGTATTGTACTGTTAGTTAAGTATGATATTTTGAAACATAATGAAAATTTGGACATCTGTTGATAAATAGGGGAAAAAAACTTTTGGTGATATCTTTCCAGTAGTCTGTTAAGACTTGAATGGTAACAAATTGACATCTACTTTTTCTTACAATTTCAGCCAAAATTGTATACTAGCTGATGAAATGGGTCTAGGAAAGACAATTCAGAGTATAACATTCCTCCAGGAAATAATGGATTATGGCATAAAAGGACCATTCCTGGTAGTTGTGCCATTGTCTACTTTGGGTAATTGGCAGAGAGAATTTGAGACATGGACTTACATGAATGCTATTGTCTATCATGGCAGGTAAAGAAAAATTTCTTTGAGCCCATGGAAATGGTATTTTATGAAATATATTGCAAGTTTTGTTTAATAGATGGACTAGTATTGAGAACTACTATTGACATTTTTTAACTGAATGTCTACTGCTTAGAACTTTTTAAAAATTCATTTTCATGTAAATTCATTGATTAAACACAAAATTGCCTACAACCTTGCAATGAAATGAAGCACTTTTGTTGGAGTTCTTTATCATAAAGTAACACTGTGGCCTTTAACACTGAGAAAAATCTGCAGTTTATTGTAAGGTTGGAATTTCCTATACTCATATAACTATTCTTGACAAAATATAAAAATGGAAAGTTGTTGACACTATACACAGGAAAAGGAGATATAGATTAAAGTTTACTGGACAAGAACATTTTACTTTGTTTCCTGAAAATTGAGACACTGGAATTTTTCATTTCTAAAACTTGGCATGTATTTATTTACAGTAATTCCAGTAAATTTATGTTACAAGAGTACGAGATGTTCTATAAAGATGAAGCTGGAAGAAGAATACCAGATGTGTGCAAATTTAATGTGCTTGTGACAACATTTGAGATTATTTTATCAGACTGTGAATTGTTGAGTTCTATAGACTGGAGGTGTTTAATAATAGACGAGGCTCATAGACTAAAGAACAAAAAATGTAAATTAATGGAAGGCTTAAGATTTGTTGACTGTGTAAGTAGAACATTCAAATTCATCTTAATTTCTTGTTAAACTAAAACATTGCAGTAAAAAAGCTCTGAAGATTGATAAAATTGTAAAGAAACATTTTACTGGAAACAAAAAATTGTTAATTCATGTATTGTGCTAGATGCCAGGTAATTATTATTTCTGAGTTACGATTAAAGAGAAACAAATGTATCTTAAAAGTTTAAATATTTCTGTTGTAGGAACATCGAGTCCTGCTGACAGGTACCCCTTTACAAAACAATGTGGAAGAATTGTTTAGTTTGTTGAACTTCTTAGAACCAGAACAGTTTCATTCTTCTCAGGCTTTCCTGGCAGAATTTGGAAATTTAAAAACTGATGACCAAGTTGATAAACTTAAAGCCCTTCTTAAACCTATGATGCTAAGAAGGTTGAAGGAAGATGTTGAGAAAAATCTTGCTGCTAAGGAAGAGACAATTATTGAAGTAGAATTGACTAACATACAGAAAAAATATTATCGTGCAATTCTAGAAAGGAACTTTGCATTTTTATCGAAAGGATCAACTACTTCAGCTAATGTGCCAAATCTATTGAATACTATGATGGAATTAAGAAAATGTTGTAATCACCCATATCTAGTCAAAGGTTTGTACGTTACAGTGCGAAAATCGAGAATTTTTATATGGAAAACAAGATTATATAAACTGAAATGGAGGCTTAGCTTGCTTGTGGTTATTTAATTTTACAGTATATCAGAAGAAGAATGTATGAAATTTATATTTCTCACTTTTGGGACAAGACAATTCTAATTTTTGCTGGGGTGAGATAATGGGTTGAGACAAAAGTCATGCGGTTTCCCATAAAAAACTATCACCCAAGTGTCTGGACGTGTTATGACTAAGTAATACATTTTCAAACCAACTCCAAAATGTATCGAATAAAGCTTTCTTCCATCAATTTTTCCAGCGTAAAAGGAAACAAATTATACAAAAATCGAAAGTACTGACCTATACCATCAATATAACTCTGTTATTCAAATGTTTTTAGCCATAGTTCATTGTTTAGATGAATTGAAAATTTTGTGTTAATACATTTTATCTTAAAAAATAATTGTCACAACCTAGAATTTTCTTTTGAACTTCGTTTTTCAAATCTTATTTCACTGTGCGCATCATTCATTTACCTGTGTGATATGGCATATTACTGCACATAGGGTTACATCATGAACAACTGATCAGTGTCAGTCCCCACATTATTTTTATTGCAAAAAAGTGAGAAAAAGAATCAAACATCGCTTATGCTTGTGTGAGATAAGGCAAAATGTCAGACACACTTGGGCAAGATTGATCATTAACTCAGCAGAGCTTCGTTAGAGAACAATCAAATCTTACTCTCGGGTGTTTGAGATTTCCTTATCTAGCACTTAGATTCTTAATGTCTTTGTTGGTAAAGTGGAAGTATTTAATATTGATGCATTTTAATCAAGAGTAAGAAAGAATATGAATGACAGTGCATGCCCATGACTACTAGCTGGAAGCTCCAGTCTAGTAAAATAATACTATCCTAACCAGTCTAGTAGAAAATTCCACTATTCTTCAAGTCTCATTGTTTACGTCTAGTAACTTTTTATAAGGTCTAGTGGAAGTTGTAGCCCAAGTAGCCTTAAGGTCTATTGCATGAAAAAGTTTGTAGAACACACTGTAATGAAGAGTAATTCTAAATAATATTTTTTAAAATAGAAAGCCACTTTGCAGGTTATTTTTGTTGGGATTTTGAATTAGGAATCAAGTTCAAAATAAATTTGTCATAAAGAAAAAGAAAAGCAACTATAAAATGAATATTGTAAATAAAACATTTTAGAGCAAATCTTTTGATTTGTAATTAATCAATCATAAGTTACTATGCTATTGTACATTTATAATAAGAGTGTAATTTATGTATGTGGATCAAATGGCTATTATAATACTTCAATAATAAAAAAAATTATTTTTTGTTATTAGGTGCTGAGGACATGATTATTATGGAAACCAAGGAAAAAGAAAGAAAACAAGAATTAGAAATTATTGAAATTCACAAATTAATGGTGCAGTCTTCTGGAAAACTTGTACTTTTAGATAAACTGTTACCAAAATTAAAACAAAACGGACACAAGGTGCTGATATTTTCTCAGATGATAAAAGTTTTAGATATTTTAGAAGATTATTTAATACATAGAAGGTAAGACATTTTTCTTGTAAATAATATAATGCTACCAATAAATTGTCTTACCCATTTAACGGCCTCGGTGGTCTCGTGGTAGCATGCTGGTCTCGAGTGCAAAAGGGCACGGGTACGATCCCTGGCTGGGTCAAACCAAGACATTAAAATTGATATTTACTGCTTTTCCGCCAAGCACGTGGCATCGAGAAGTAAGAGCAAAGATTGACTGATTAGCTTGGATTCAGTTTAATGATCCGATTGGGGGTATGTCTTTCTGCAGACAGTTACTACGTGAGCTACCAAATTAAAAATCCTGCTCAGCATGTCGGTATAGTACAAAGCAGGATCATATTCATTATCATATCAACATGTTCTTGTCTTGATATGCACTTGGCTGCAATTGGATGTTAAACAATAATTCATCCATCCATCCATCTTTCCCATTTAAACTGAAACTAGATAAATTCGGTTTATCGTATAATCTGTATTATTGATAATGTTTAATATATATTTAATACAACTGATGAATAAATTGTCACAAATAATAAGTGATGAATTTGTAAAAAGATGTAGGTCAGTTTAAAAGATGAATTCAGCAGTTGATACCTACATGGTGAAAGCAGGTTTTCATTATATAAATTACTGAAAGAATCAAAATTTGTTCGTACATAGAACTAAAGTAATAAAATTGTAAATCTGAGGACTAAATATGATATAGTGAATATTGCACATGACACTATTGATATAATTTATCTTTTGAAACTTTGAAAGGGTCCATTTATATTATTTTGTGTGTTACAGATATTTATATGAAAGATTAGATGGAAGAATCACAGGGATTATGAGACAGGAGGCTATAGACAGATTTTCCAAGCCGGATTCTGATAGATTTGTATTTTTACTGTGTACTAGAGCAGGTGGTCTTGGGATTAATCTCACAGCAGCTGACACAGTAATTATTTATGACTCGGACTGGAATCCACAGAATGATTTGCAGGTATTTTTACTTTACTTGAAATGCTTTAGTCCCTGACTCACAAACTAGCTGATGACAGTTTTATAACATGAAGTCTGTGCAAAACCTGTTACTTGATTAACATGAGTTATCAGTAATCTTTACATACAATTTTTGCTGAAATCTTTAAAGAAATCTGTTTTAAATTTTCTACTTTTATATAAAAGTGAAGACTGTGTAAAGTAATGACAACTGTATATTTATTATACATTTTATATCATATAATTACCGATTTAATGTAATTTCATTAATGTTGCTCCGAGCTGTTGATCGTGGAATTCTCGTGACAATTTCGATATTATTGTCAACGGTGACAAACTTCAGATGATCTGGAATTTCTTGTCCATTAATCAATGTAAGCTTCTCGTAAAACTAATGGCAAAATTCTTACTGTGTGATATATGCTTCAAATTTTGACAGACAACTACTGTAAATTCCGAACTTTTTGTATTCATTTATTATTGCTTATTTTTAACAATCAACCATAATGCAAATTCTGTACATGTTGTAATAGAATATTACAAGCGATCAACTACATGTAAATGTAAGGATTTAAAAAAAAAGAAGAAAAAATACATCGAAATTGTTGACGAGTATTCATGAAAGTAAATAATTTTAGAGTCAAATATGAAGTTGTTTTCTTGTATCACAGGCTCAAGCAAGATGCCACAGAATTGGACAAAGTAAAGCCGTTAAAGTATATAGGCTGATAACAAGAAATTCATATGAGAGAGAAATGTTTGATAGAGCATCTTTGAAGCTGGGTTTGGATAAAGCTGTCTTACAATCCATGGGAGGAGAAAAGGCTGTTAATCCAGTAAGTCTGAATAACAAAAATAAGTAAATTTACATATATACATTTATTTTGTGTGTGGATTTTGATTTAAAGAAACAACAAACATGTTTTAATTATCATTAATTATTTGAATTGACATGCAGACGAGTTTGTTGGCTTGCATTTTTATCATGTTTACCCTTATGGTCAAATGTAATCAGAAAGGAGCTAGATATGCTTATTTTTGACATCTTGTAAATTAATTATTGATTTTTTGTAGAGGGCACAGATGTCAAAGAAAGAAATAGAAGAATTATTGAGGAAGGGTGCCTATGGTGCTCTGATGGATGATGATAAAGCTGGTGATGATTTCTGTGAGGAAGATATTGATCAGATTCTACAGAGAAGAACACAAGTTATTCAGATTGAATCTGAGGGTAAAGGATCCACTTTTGCCAAGGTAAGATATCTTTCATTTATTTTGTATGCAGTTTTTTGTCCTGAAACCTTTCACTTGTCAGCTGATAAATTCCATTTGAAAAAGATTTTGAAATTATCAGGTCAGTTTTAAGGATTTAAGTGCCTATGACTTTGTATTATGGCCATCTATGCATATTGATTAGGGGCCAAAAAAAAAATAATTCAATTGTATAAACCTTGTTCTGAATGAAATGATTAGTAGCGTTCATTTTTCTTGATTGCACAAAAATTTTATTCACATTAGTGTAGAAGATATTATTGAATTTTTACAGGCTAGTTTTACCATGAGTGAGAACAGAAGTGATATTGACATAAACGATCCTAACTTCTGGCAGAAATGGGCCAAAAAGGCGGATGTTGATACTGATCAGGACAAGGTAAAAAATTAATACTTTGTGTCAATATAGAATGAAATATTCTTATAACAGTCAGAGATGTTATCTGTTTCTTAATATTTTGATGGGCTATTGTCTCATTGATGAATATTAAAGATCCGATTATTTCCAAAGTAGACTTGTTTTCATGTGTCAAATGAATAGATCAAAGTAAGTAGTGAGTTCAACATTATACATGTATATACATCAATTGTAGAATTTGCTTATTGTGGAAGAACCAAGAATGAGGAAACAAACAGCTCGTTATGGTAATGACGATGGAGTCATGGACATGTCTGAGCTGGAATCTTCCACAGATGAAGAAGCTGGTGAAGAAGATGATGAACTAGGTGGAAAGGGACTTGGCAGAGGAAGAAAAGGAAAGAAGAATAGAAGGGGAAGGAGAGGATCTGATGACGATGATTTTGATGCTCATGGTGCTGTTGGAGAACTGTACTCAAGATCAGAGTGTTTCAAAGTGGAGAAAAATCTCTTGGTTTTTGGGTATGTCCTTTACTGGTTGGATTAACTTGTGGCACAAAGTGTTTTTGATCAAAGTTCACCAAAGGTTATTCAAGCACATATTTTAGTTTACCATCAGTTGGAACAAGGGGAAATAAATAACTGTAATTAATATTAAAGTTCTTGATACTCAGATATGTATTGAAAATACTGAACGTATGTTGAGAAACGTTTTATTTAAGAGTGTAAAAAAGTGCAATTGTTCAAGTAATACTCATTATAGTTTGTTAATTGATAAAACATGAAACCCTCAAATAGTAATCTGAGGTGTTGAATGATTTACGTTACAATTTTTGCTGTGTTTATTGACCATGTAATTTTCTCTAAGGAATAATGTTATGAATATTTCATTGCAGTTGGGGAAGGTGGTCAGATATTAATAGACATGGTTGTTTCAAGAGAACATTAATGGAAAAAGATGTTGAAACCATAGCTAGAGCACTGGTAAGAAGAATTATATCCTATACTCATCATTTTGGGTACCCCTGTGATAAATATGCATTGATAAAGGAGCTACTTGTATAAAATGACTTGTTGATACAGATGTGGCTTTTGCCAAAACACTTAAGGATATTTGCCTGTTATGTTGCGTCTTTTTGGTCAGACTTTTGAACTTCTCTAGTTATATATATCCATTTCAAAGCATTAAATTTAATTGCATTATGACCCCTAAACTTCTAATTTCATTCTTGCATTGCAAAATGTTTTACAAAATCAGAATTTCTTCATGGGTTTTGAGAGGCAAATATAATGTCTATATAAATTATGTTAAAATTCAAGAGAGTCCTGTTTCATGCGAAGCTGCTTATACATGTATCTCAAAAACAAGTACACTGATATATGTATGTCTTAATTTTTTTTTGATGATTTTGTTCCTAGTTCAGACTTCTTTCAATCAATAACAATTAAATCTTTGTTATTGTGAAAATGATCAACAAATATCCTTAACTTCTTTTGTTATTTGGATCATTTCTTAGAAAACAAAGTGAGATAGGTTTCATTTTAAATTGCATGAAAAGGTGACTTCTAATGGTACCAAATAAAATGCTTTTTCATTTGGTAATGTTCTTAAAAGATGTTAACCTGTGAACATTTGTAAGGATTATGCTTCGTATATAGACAGTTGTTTTTCATTTTAATCTGACTTTCATACTTCCAGCTGATGTACTCATTAAAAGTCTACAAGGGCGATGAAAAGATTAAGGAATTTATTTGGGATTTGATTTCTCCATCCAATGATGGCTCACTAAAGAATCATTCAGGTAGAAGTTTTGTAAATATTGTTCATAAATTAATATTTACTTTATACAGAGAGTTGAAGTTGAAAAATTATAAATTGAGGTTAATTAATGCCATACTTGCATCTGGATGGAAAGACATATTATGAAAATTGAAATGGTGCAATTGTGATTAGAAATAGAAAATCCGACTCTGATGAAATATCATAAAAACGTCTACTGATATTATTTGATTGTGCTAGAATACTGTACAAAAAAAAAATCTTGAAAGAAAAATTGCCAAATTTTCATCTGATATTTTTTTTTTGTACAGTATTCTAGCACAATCAAATAATATTAACAGGAGACATTTTTATGATATTTCATCAGAGTCAAATTTTCATCTGATATTTTTACAAAGCGTACAGAAAAGCTGTGTTGAAAAGCCTGTTATATAAATACTTTGATATTGACAGGTTTATCTGCCCCTGTTCCAAGAGGTAGGAAGGGTAAAAATAAAAACAAGAAAGAACAGCCTGAACATGAAATGGCCATGGCAAAGTATCATATAGATCCCGAGACAATTCTGAAAGACAATGGCTATAAAAGACATCTTCATCGACATGCTAACAAGTAATGAATTTACCTTCATTGAAATGTGTAGAATAGATAAATATTGCCACTGTGTTTAAGATGTAGTAATTTTTAAAAATCATTTTAAAGTTCCATGTATCATATTACTGAAAATGATAATTTCTCAGTGATAATAGCAAATACATTGCATGAATAAATTACATGTATGTAGGTATGTCAAATATTTGAAAATACTTTTTAAAGTGTGAACAAATGATGAACTAGAGATCCAATACATATCATTCTATGATGATCTTTTCTTCTGATGTTTCACAAGGGATTTGTAAAAGTAAAACTTGTATTTATGACATAAAGATGAAACAAAAGTGGGTATGATTTACCAAGAAACTAGGAAGTAAATGTAAAAATCATTTTGATTCCTGTTTTAAAGTATTTAGGACCAGAGTTGTTGTTGTTTATTACAGAGTATTATTGAGAGTAAGATTGTTGTATTACTTGAGAGAGGAAATTATAGGCCATGCAGCAGAGAAAATTATGAAAGGTCTAGATGTCAGGTAAGTTTATGCATCCAGTTGTCTAGAATACTATTGCATACATTGACATTTATATCCAATTAAAAAAAAGTTAATTTTACAAAAGTAAAGCTTTGAAAATTATAGCTCTACAACAGTAAAATTAAAGTGTTTTCTCAGACTAATTGACAGTCAAACTCATAAAACCTTAAAAAACCAATGAATTTAGCTATATAACATAAAATTTGCCCTTGCTGTGAATTTGAGTTTTTGATGGCAATAATAAATTATACAGTTGGGAGGGGGATTGGAAGTGAAAGCATGAAAAAAAGATAATAACAGATATGTTTAATGATGGCAAAATTGCAGAATATGGATTTATATGATAATCCTAGAAAACAGATGATGAACAAGAGATCCAATACTGATCAAGATAATGATTGAGATCTTTGTCTGATGTTTCCAAATACATGTTTGTGATTACTCCATAGACAGGTTATGCTATGTCATTACCTAGGTAGTTTATTTTTTTCCAGTGAGATAGAACTTCCACGAGCCAATGTTGAAGGCGATCCACCTACTGCCTGGTGGGATGAACTTGCTGATAGGTCCCTGTTGATTGGTGTGTTCAAACACGGTTAGTATCAGTCACAAACTTCAGACTGTTACAAAATTTGATTTCTGAATTTGTTTGTGTGTCTGACTTGTTTTGATTTACTGTGGATTCATTTATTTTCATGGATACCAAAAAGGCATTTCGTGGGATACGTAAATTCGTGAATTGCTGGCTTAGAAAAAAATATAAAAAGTTGTTGAAATACTTAAATATGTGGCTTGGCACATCAGATATCATGAAAATACTGCGACAAAACATGCCAATCAGACTTTGATATTGTACAGTAAAGTACTGATTTTTAGCGCTTATAAGACAAAAGTTACAAAGTTTACGTAATGGAACAAAGCTGGTCATGAATTTAACAAGATTAAAAAATTCGTAATTATTAACTTCTTAGGTTAATCAGGTGTGAAATACATATTGACAAAATTGAAATCACTTGTCACCAAATACCTTGGGGCATATCCATACGAAGTCATAATTTTAATCCGATTACGATCAATAATTTCTGCTTTATTATTGTCTTTTGACAAGATGCTTTTACTGTAATTCATGAGAAAGTCTGTGTTGTTTAGGCCTAATTAGGACTAAAATGTTTCTCGAATGTATGATTGAAAAAAAAAACGGAAGTGAATTCCGCGCCAATTTACACAGTCGAAGTATTTTTAAAGAAAATTGAGTATTTATATGTTACAGAAGACAAATTACATGAAACACTGTATCGTCTGTCGATATAGCTGACTCATCATATGTCCGTATCCAAGTACATGCTGTAAAAACGCAATTATTCATAGGTACATCAAAACTCCATGGTTTCAAACTTTGAACAGTGCATTTAAGCTGAAGTAAAAATATTATTTTTCATTGGATATTTAAATTCATGATTTTATGGGAACCACGAAAACCATAAAATTGGTATACAACGAATAATAATGAATCCACAGTATGTGCACGGAATAAATTTATTGTGAAGCAAACTCAAAGAAAAAATATAATCAGTTTAAACTGATTTGTTTAAATCATCTTCATGGGATTTTGTTAATTAAAAATCATATACCATCAAGAAGATAAATGTGCTATATGAATTTTATACTATTTTTATTGCAGGTTATGAAAAATACAATTTAATGAGAAGTGATCCATTATTATGTTTCGTCTCTCGTTGTGGACCACCGGATGGTGCTGCTTTGGCAGCTGAACAAAATGATTATGACGAGTAAGTACATGTTCACATAACTGAAATTTAAAGCTATTGATAGATCTATACCAGTAATAAACATGTATTTAATGCCACGCCCACAGAATGAAAATAAGTTATCCAAATTTAATTGCAGCCTTGCACTTGATTAACTGGAAACAATCCTTGATCTTCTAATGAAGATATACTATAGGTAGTCTTTGATTGAAACTCAAGGTATTCTTTATATATAAATTTTGTTTGTAGTGAGGATTTAGATGATACTAAAACAAATGCCAGTGTCCTTAAAGATGATATGGATGAGGATACCTGCACATCAGTGATCTCAAATCAAAGTAACACTGCCAAAGAACCAACAGTGCCATCCAACACGGATGGGGATGATGAAGAAAAGTTGCCTTGGCCGACAATGTCTGATCTAAATACACGTCTGAGAAGAATTATCACAAGTTTCCAACGTAATCACAAACGTCAGATGATAAAGGATGCACAAAGAGCAAAGGTTAGTCAACTTGGACTTATGTATAGAAGGTTTTTTGTACATAATGGTGTTCCATGAGAAATAATATTTGTTAAGTAGGTTGATATACATGAACAAAAATTTACTAAAAATCCTTTAGTAGTACAAAATAATTTATGAAATACAGTTGAGATATATTAGTGTTATATTATTCAGAGAATGGAAAGAAGAGAAAGATTTGATTTGATAAACAGATACAAGGAAGATGAAAAGATTCAGTATCAACAAAGGTTTGTAGTTCACTACAGATTTTCATCAAGCGTTAAGATTCACTTGATGTTATTTTGCAGGACTGGCATCATATGGTTCTTATAGTGATACATATTGTACTTCTGTAAACTGAAGAAAAAATAAAAAAAGTTATCCAAATGAAAGAGAGAAAAAATTCCCATCGTACTGTTTTCCTCTTCATTTTCATGAATAAATAAAAAGTATATATCACATCAGTTCCATTCACTGATTGTATAATGAAAAAAAGTATAGCATACATGCCGATGAGATAACTTCCCAGAAAGGTACGGATCAAATTCAGTGGAAACCACAAATGCTTGATTACATACATAAACAACAAAAAGAAATACATAGCTTATGACATAACTTCTGACTTTGGATCGGCACATCAAACTTTTGTGACGTCAAAGTAGATCGGCATTACTGTTTTTAGATTTGTCCCTCAGTTATAAACTTGAAATAAGTTAGTTTGATAGAGAAAGGTGTTTGGTATCTGAAAATTTGAATGGAGGGATGATGTTATTTGAAAAGATATTACAGGAAATAACAAGGATTATACAAAACAAATATTTATTTTTGACAGTTTTTTCGGATGTTGGGAAAGGTAGGAATTAAGTCGGTGCATGTATATGTATACAAATAATATTGATTTCAATTTAGCATATGGTGTGTGGCCTATGTAATTTACTTATTTAAAACCCTCTGTGTGCTTTTTCATTTATTTTAGATTTTATTTTATTTTTGCATTGATGTACTTGTATTATTTTATAAATGATGTTGTGGAACATAGGGAAAAAAATGCAATACATTTTGAATTCAATAAATAATGAAATGATATTACTTTTTAAAGTCTTTGTCTAAATAGAAAAACATTACTTAATTTAAATTTACTTGAAATACATGAAGTTTTATGTCTGTGGAAACAAGTTTTAAAGATCGTTGTAAAATTGGACTCGTCAAATTAAAATTTATTTTATGACTTTGTCAATTGGATAAGACCTGAGAAAAATGAATGCAAAATATGTCCAATAACTTTTTGATTTCCCTTTGTATTGGTTTCCAAAGTAAAATGCATGTTTGTCTCTCCCAAACTCATTTTAATAAAATCTTTCCTCTCACAACTTTTAATGGAGTAAGGGTATGGGTAACTTCTGAAATTGTTGAAATGCAATGCTTAAGTTTACTTTAAAGTGTCCATGATGATTTGCCATGCTAATACTGAAAACCTAATGTTAACCAGATGTGCTGGTTTTTAGGTTTTATGAGTTTGGCTGTCATTTAGTCTGAGAAAACACTTTAATTTGGCTTGTTTAGAGCTATAATTTTTCAAAAGCTTTTTATTTTACTTTATTATTTTCTGGCATGATTCTTGAAAAAATTATTTGGTTAATTTTCATGTGCTTTTAATGCTTTTACATGGTGAATTAATTGCATGCATTTGATAATGTAAAAATCTTTGTTATCCCAAAACTCTGCAGGTGAAAAATTATTGGATAACTGTTTAGAATTGGCCTTCATTTTTGTCTCGCCTGGACGAAAAGTCGCGTAGGCGAGACATAGGTATTACTTCCCGGCGGTCCACAAAGTAGCTTATCGTATAAGGTTTGCCGCAGTATACTTGTCTTGTGACCCTGACCTCATTTTCATGGTTCACTGACTTCATAAACATGAATTTAAAATCTGCGTCCAAGTTTCGTGGTTAAATCCATTTCTCAGCAACTGTAATACCTAGGCCAACCATATTTGGTCTATAATAGTTCTTAGTGGGTACATGCCAATCTGAAACCTGGCTTGGGACCTTGACCTCAATTTCATGCTCGAGCGAATTTGTCACTTTTTCGTGGTTTAGTCCATTTCTCAGAAACTGTAATACCTAAGCCAACCATATTTGGTCTATAGATAGTTCTTGGTGGGTACATGCCAGTCTGACACCTGGCTTGGGACCTTGACCTCAATTTCATGGTTGAATGACTTTCATCCAAGTTTCTTGATTAAGTCCATTTTTCAACATTCAACCATGAAATACCTAGATCTACTGTATTTCGTCTATTGACAGTTCTTGGTGGGAACATGCCAGTCTGACACTTGTGTCTCTACCTTGACCTCACTTTCATGGTTGAGTGACTTATTAAGTACTTTTTTCAGCAACTGTAATACCTAGACCCATCCATGTTTGGTCTATAGATAGTACTTAGTGGCTACATGCAAGTCTGACACCTGTCTCTGGACTTTGACCTCAATTGCTTGCTTGAGTGACTTTGTCACATTTCCAAGATTAGGTCCATTTCTCAGCAACTTTAATACCTAGACCCACCATATTTGGTCAATAGATAGTTCTTAGTGGATACATGTTTGTATGACACCTGCCTTTTGACCTTGACCTAAATTATTTCTTTTGCAAAATGTCAGGTATCAGATAATCATTATTCTGTGTCCATGTGCATACTCAGGCGAGACATCTAGTGTATCCACTCTTGGAATGACTTATTACCATATTGTGGGTTTTAAGTTTCGGTACTAAAGATAATTTAGAGTTGAACTAATCAGTTTAAAAATTTCAGACCAAATTGGTGAATTGAACTAATGTTGATTAACTTAACAAAATATCATATTTTGTATTCAATGTTTTTTACTTGCTTATCTAAAAGCTTGAAATATTTTTGAAATTTCTTTAAAGCCATTGGACGAGACGAGAAGAGACGGACTTCTATCGTATTATCTCTACATTTGGTGTTGAGTTTGATTTGTACACGGGAAGATACAAGTGGGACAGATTCAGAACTTTAGCTCGGTTGGAGAAGAAACATGATGACACACTAACAGAGTATTTCCAGGCTTTCTACCACATGTGTATGAGAGTCTTAAAGAAATTTAAAAATGATGATGATGGTAATTTTATACTGATAAAAAAATTCTTTTAATTGCTTCTTGTATCAATTAAAGCTTTGTTGATGCTAGATTTCTTGATATATTTCTCTTGAGAAGTACATGTATGTGAAGAGTTAATGTGTCTGTAATTAAAAGACAGTATGAAAAGTTTGGCTGCAGAAATATAATAATTTTTTATGTTATTTTGGATTTTTTCATAAAATAATTCATTTAAAGAAATTGTATCAGATTTTTTTTTTTGTTAAAAGAAGTATTACGAAAAATGAGAAATAAATTTAAGGTGAAAATTCATGTTATAAAAATAGTATCATTCTTTGCAGCCCTTCCACCAAATAACATATATGTGGAACCTATCTCAGAAGAAAGAGCCAGTCGGTGTCTTGCCAGGATTGATCTTCTGAATAAAATACGTACAGAGACATTGGCACATCCTAAGCTGGATGAAAGAGTCAAATTATGTCAAATCTCATATGATCTTCCTTCCTGGTGGATTTGTGGGAAGCATGATAAAGATCTGCTGAGAGGAGCAGCAAGGTAAATATTATACAGTGAGAAAGGAATTACTGTTTTACTTATGTGAACTTATTGGCAGCCTAAAAACTATAGATTGTCGTCCAGTTTTGTAAACAATAAAATAATCATTTAATTTTGTAAATATTAATTAACATGGCTTTGTAATCAAATGTTTTGTTTTTTCAGACATGGTGTAGTACGTACAGATGAATTTATTCTTAATGACCCAGCATTGTCTTTCAAAGATGTGTTCAAAAATAAACGTCCATATGTTAATTCCCCACAATTTATGCAGTCTCCTGGTGCAAGTCAAACACCAAATAAAATGAAAAGTAAGTATATCTAAAAGTTAATCAAATAACTTGTTTTGACTTATAATTGGATAATTATTGTGAGAGTAATTGCCCTTTTATCTCACCTAGCCAAAGGCCATGTGAGCTTTTGTCATCACTTGGTATCCGTCGTCTGTAAACTTTTACATTTTCATCTTCTCCTCTGAAACCCCTTGACCTATTGAACTGAAACTTGGCCTGTAGCTTCTATGGAAGGTCCTTTACAAAGTTTGCATAACTCATTCCGGTCCGTGAAACAAAATGGCTGTCACGAGCATTTACATTTTCTATTGGTCGAAATTTAAAACTTCTCTGAAATCGTAAAGCCAGATGAACTGATTTTTGATATGGAGCATCTATGGAAGGTTCTTTACAAAATTTACATAAATCTTTCTAGTCTGTGAAACAAACTGGCTGCCAGAAACCTTTATACGTTCTGTTTGGTCGAAATTTAAAACTTCCTTCTCTGAAACCCTTTGGCCAGTGAAATTATACTTGGTATGAAGCATTTATAGAAGGTCTTTTACAAAGTTTCCAGAAATCAATCTAGTCTGTCAAATCAAATCAAAAGTTTGTGACTGCCAGGTGAGCGATACAGGCTCAGCCCACTGAGCCTCTTGTTTTTTTAACAAACCCTTTTACCAACTGATCTTATTTTTGGTGTGTGAGCTTATAATGATGAGCGGCTGATCAGATAATTGTTGTCAGAAATTATTGCCAAAATAAACATTTGGTGTGTTTATTCACAGCTCTAGCTGGTAGGGGACTATTGTGAGATTTGTAGTAAGTTACATATTTATTTAAGATGAGGACATTGTTGCTTTAAAGTGTCTTCCAAAACTTTAAACACTGAATATTGAACAAGACTAGTTGATGAAAACACTGAATATTTAACAAGACTAGTTGATGATGATCATTTTTAAGTTGAATGGAATAAATAATAAACTTTTATATGACTATATGTTGAATGCATGTTTTTTCACAGATAAAGAGGATGAAACTGAACAGGAAATAAAAGAAATGATAGAAAAAATCAAAAGGGAATCACAAAAAGATAAAAGTGAATTGACAAGTGTGAAAAAAGAACCAGAATCACCACATAAAATGTCTGATGAAAGTGAACAAAAAGGAAATGACAGTAAAGAAAACAGTCCAAATACTAAAAATATTAAAACAGAAGTGAAAGAGGAAGTAAAATCTGAAGTGTGTGATACTGAAGATGTGAAAGAAGAAAGTGCAGTAGATGATACAAAAAATGAAAAAGTCAATAATGAGGACGATGAAGCAACAGATGTTGAACATGATGTATCTGATTCTGAAATTTCCAAAAATAATGAAGTGAAAGAGGAAACAAATGAACATTCTCCAGAAAAGATGCAATTAGATAAGGAAGAGAAAAAGATAAAAGATGAACCAGAAGAATTGAAAAAAGAAAGTGATGAAGTGAAAGTAGAAGAAAAGGAAAACCAAAAAGTTGAAGATGGGGAGAAATTTTCACGTGAGGATGTTGTAAGTACACCTAAAATGCTTACCAGAAGCAAGCCTATATTGATTTCCACTTGCATGGCACTCTGGCCCTCAATTGAAATATTGTTTTGTGACTTTAATGTCCTTTGAGTCACAAACATAATAGATTGAGTTGTGGGAGGAGCCATGGACCGTTTAATTAGTCCCATACCGGCAGCGCCGAAGGGGACTATAGATTTGCACTCAATCCTTCATTCAGACTATTTTTCCCCCAACTTTTTTCGCAAATCCTGTAACCAAATGATCTTATTTTTGTATTTGACCTTATAATAAGTTTCAGACATACTGGATAATTATTGTGAGAGTTTTTGCCTTTGGAAAAAAAAGATTGCCAAAATAAGCATTTGTTGTGATTTCTCACAGCTTTAGCGGTAAGGGGACATTGTATTGCTCAGCAGTGCTCTCAGAATGCTTGTTTTACTGAAAGTATAGTTTATAAAATACCTTTTTTTTAGCTCACCTGGCCATAGGCCATGTGAGCTATTGCCATCACTTGGCGTCCGTCGTCGTCGTCGTCGTCTGTCGTCGTCGTCTGTAAACTTTTTCAAACGTTAACTCGTCCTAAACTACTGGACCGACTTCAACCTAACTTTGCAGAATTGTTCTTTAGGGCATCTGGAAAATTTCTATCGTTTAAAATTTTTGAAATGTCGAAAAACATGGCTGTCGTTACTATAAATAGAACATAGGGGTAAATTGCTGTTTTTTGCTAATAACTCAAAAACCGTTACAGATATCGAAAATCTGACATGGGGTAAAATTGATCAGCATGACAAGATCTACCTACCCTGAAATTTTGAAGGAAATTCCAAAACCCATTTAGGAGTTATTGCCCTTTTTTCACATTTTTGGCTTTTTTTTATGTTATTATTTCAAAAATCTTCTTCTCTGAAACTACTATTCAAAATCATATGAAACTTGGTAAGTTTGTTGCTTAGGGTACCCTGCATAGAACTGATGTGGGGATTTTTGATTCGTCGAAAAACATGGCCGCTGTTACTAAAAATAGAACATAGGGGTAAATTGCTGTTTTTTGCTAATAACTCAAAAACCGTTACAGATATCGAAAATCTGACATGGGGTAAATTTGATCAGCATGACAAGATCTACCTACCCTGAAATTTTGAAGGAAATTCCAAAACCCATTTAGGAGTTATTGTCCTTTTTTCGTCAAATTTTCATAATTTAACATTTTTCGTCATTTATCTCCAAAACTATTTGAGATAGAAGTGAAATGTAAATTTGAAAAATGTTTGCCATGTTGAGATCTACGTACCCTGAAATTTTAAAGGAAATCCCAAAACCCATTTAGGAGTTATTGCCCTTTTTTGTCAAATTTTTAAAATTTTAACATTTTTGCATTTATCTCCAAAACTATTTGAGATAGAAGTGAAATGTAAATTGAAAAATGTTTGCCATGTTGAGATCTACCTACCCTGAAATTTTGAAGGGAATTCCAAATTCTATTTAGGAGTTATTGGTTTGTGTAATTTGAGGTCGGGTTCTGTTACATTTATTTAAGGTTCACCCTTATTCCTGGTCAATTTTGTCAACTTCCTGCCAGGACTACCACCATCAGGGAACATATTTTAACATTAAACCTTATGAAAAATAAATCTTCAACAAATTTTCCCTGAACAATTGAACCAATTGCAACAAACTTGGTCAAATAGTTGATTAATTGTCCAATGAAAACCAGACTCCAGGTGAGCGATACAGGCTCTGGTGAGCCTCTTGTTTTTTAAATCAAAGGATCATGATATCAAATAATTTGTAATTCCCAACTTGATCATGTTGGAAGTTCACTTAAATATAGGTTTTTGTTGAAGAATTAAAAATTAGAAACACATAAAATAACATTTATGATTATTTCAGGAATTACAAAAGTTAATAAATGCTGAGGATAATATAGATACTGATAGTAAACCAACTGCCATTCCTAGTGATTTCTTACAATGGCCAAAAGTAAGTTGTGTAATTAATTAAACCTGACATATAATATAGAATTATTCATTAAAAGTGTAAACCATATTGTTATGATTGGTAATTATCATTATCTTCTGAAATAGAAATTTTGTTAATTTTTAAATACATTACATTACATTACATAAAAGAATGAAGCAACAGTACGTCCAGTGTTGTTCATTTCATTCATTTACACAATTTCTTCAGGCATGCGAGTCATTATTTTAATCCCAACCTCACTTTCTGAATCAGAGGATAAACAAGTTTAAAAGCATTGATCCAGAATGTGTATTCAACAAATTTGTTTATAGTATATTACATATATCTAATTTTGAAATCATGTGGTTGCTATTTATTATGTATTTACAGGACAGAATAATTTTTCATCGGCTAGAGCACATATGTTATTGTGTAGAGACAGGAGAATGGCCGTTCCCAAAGAGGATGTCCAACATTCCAATGAACTACGACTCGCGTAGTGCTACACCGCTTGGTTCAATGACCCCGAGGGATGAAATGGATCTTAGCCAGTCAGATGCTGGTGATTCTGTTTATGATGGCATCAAGGTGAACAAGGGGATAAGTGATATTGATAAAGATTTTGAAGTTCAATTTACAGAGGTAGGGTCATTTTGGGTGTGGTTTTGGGGCAAAGCAGCTTTTCTGTAGATTTCTGACTGGCGTGGTGTCTTTGGATATGAATAGTATACTAACAAATGGTTTGTATGTGGCAAGTTTTTCATACATGTGAGAATTCTGGTATGCTGTGACTTCTATACATCTATACCACTATGTATTTCACAGGGTGTATGTTTCATAGTTCATGTTTACAGTCTTTCATATTGAACATTATTTAATAAAATCTCATAACAAATAAATCATCAAATATTTCTAATATAAAAACGTAATTTTTCTAAAGCTAATTTTGAATGTGGGCATTCACTTTCATTACATGTTTACTCTGCTATAGTTGGTCTATGGTTAATAAAATAACATTCATTAATTGAGGAATGATTCAAAATCACTATCATAGAATAGATATCATTATGTTGGACATTATTATTGATTACTTATGGTAATTTATTTATTTTTCATTCACTGAACAAAGGAAAAGATAGTAAATTAAAATGGTACAAGGATTGAATTCTTTTCATTTGAATTAATTTGATATAAATTGAAGAAATAAATTTGAAATTCTTTAGGTTAAATCTGACAGTGATGAAATTCTTTAATTAATAGATTAAGCAGTCCAGAAATATTGATTTCATGGTGTATTTCTGCATATTTTGTAGGGTGATGGTTTGAAAATGACATTCCATAAACGGAAGGAACAGAAACTTGAAGGTAAACTAAATTATTATACTATGTTTAGCATTAGCTTGGACCATCACAGAACATTTGATGAATTAGAGATCCAATACTTACTACAAAATATGGTGATCTTTTTTCTGATGTTCATTTTCTTGTCTAGAATTGGGCAGCTGACAGTCATGATTATTATTGTTATTGATATACTATCAAATATTCTTCTTGAGAATGACAATATATTCTTTATAACTGAACCTGTGATAAAAAATTATTAAGTATAATGGGTTATCTTGGTGATATCTTTAAACTTAAAGAATCTATTTTCTTTTTTTTTGTGCGTTTAAAACTTGCGGAATATTTATTCCCGATACCTTTTACGTCACTTTAGTTAATGGTATTTATGACATTCAACTAATTGGTTAAATTACTGTTTTTCCTATTGTGTAGGGAGAATGGCTCACCTGCTGAACCAGTCTGCAGCATCAAGTGACAACGATAGTCAGTCTGAGTCTTTGACCCCACGATCTCAGGTAGCTGGACATTCCCCACGGCACTCACCACATCATTATTTCTTCTCACAGGTTCGTCTAATTATAGCTACACACAAAATAAGGCTTCTTATGTGTGATAGAATAAGAAGTGTAAAACGAAATTATTCTCCATAAAGTACAACAGGAAGTGAAATTTTAGCATAATGTGTACAATTTATTCTGCATGTTTCCATGTATCTATAGTTTAAATAGCTAGATTTTTTAATAAAAATATATGTATAAACTTTTAAATTATAGAAGTTAGTCCTTGATGCATGTATTCTTTGTTTTGAACAGTTTTTGTATTAAATATTTTGCATTTATGCTGTATCTTTGCTTTCTTTCATAATCTTGTAAACCCATGTTTTTACATATGTGACAGATTCTGGATTCTTAACTTTTTTGTGTGTAGCTTTAGTTTCATTATTGTATCATTCATCTCTTTTAATTCTTCAATGTTATGACTTTGTATTATTGAAAAGGAAAGTGAAGTAAAAAAAGCAGTTTTTTATTTGAAACATTGAAGTATTAAATTTTTCTTCCTTTCTCACAAGTTTGCAGTTATATATTAATTTTGACAGAAATAGTTTGGAATGATAATTTGTTTGCAGTGGTTGTTTATAGAAACATTTTCACCAGAAAGGTTATTGTTGCATACTCATTTACTATCTTCTCTTGTCAGCCCCAACAATTATCTAAAGCACCTGCATCATATCAGTTTGGCTATTTTGGGGGGGGGGGGACACACAATTCAGATTTTTTGCATCATCATTTAGATCATCATTTAAATGTGTATTAAGAAGAAAGATTTTGTACATGACTCAGTTAAAGAGTAAAAGGATTTTATAGATTTAGAATTTTTTAATATTTACTTAGATTCTTAACAAAAATATTAATGTATTTATAATATTTGGAATTCTTAAATACAGTATATGTTTGTCCGTACCATTTCCTGCATAGATATACTTCTGAGACATTGAGCTTCTGTTTGTCCAACTTGATGAATTGTTGTTACTAATATCATGTTCACTGTTATTAATATTTGTTGTTTTACCTCTAATGGGAACTGGGCACTTTTGTTTTTCTAACAGACTCCTGCTGACTTACTTTCCAATGGGTCAGGTCCAGATTTTGATCCCATCCTTCTCCAAAGGAGTATGGTAAGTTTTTAGATTTGCTTTTGCTGTCTGCATTATGCAATATTTATATCTGCAAACAAACCAGAAGGGGGGGGGGGTATGAATATTTGAGCTTGTTCACAGAATCCTTAGTTAGAACCTTCTTGCTTGGTACATCTTACAAATACTAGTCTAGACTTAAAAAAGGATTTTATTTGCTTAAAGTATTATTGCTGTATGCCCCAGAAACTCATGTTTTTAAAAATAATCTTTTTAATATGTAAGTATAAACTGATATTGTGCTGATAAATGATTAAACTGTTTGAAGGGCTGGTTTTGTGGCTTTCAAGTAAGATTCTGATGTTTTTCTGCTAAATCACCAAAAAAGAATTTCACTATAGGTATAAGTATCTTCTTATGTGTAGTTCTAGGAAGCAAGTTCATGGCTATTTGTGAAACTTTTTCACCAGGTAATTGGGATTTTATACCACAGAACAACACAAAAAAATGAACTAGTTTCACAAGTGAAGTTTTAATGTTACAGATTATCAACTGCATTAATTCAATACCATTTTGAGATTAAATAAAGAGAGGTGATAAAAATATTCCACTTTTTAGCTCACCAGGCCTAAAAGGCCATGTGAGCTTTTGTCATCATGTGGCGTCCATCGTCCGTCAGTCGTCGTCTGTCCGTCCACAATTCACATTTTAATCTTCTGCTCTGGAACTGCTGGGCCAATTGGGAACAAAACTTGGCAGCAATGGTTCTTGGGTGGTCCTCTTTTAGAATTGTATCCGATGACCTGGCCCATCATCCAAGAGCTGAACACAGTTTAACATAGGACCCTATAGGGAATTTAATTAAAATTAAAACAACTTGGAAGAAATGGTCCTTAGGTGGTCCTCTTTCGGAATTGTATCTGATGACACAGCTCGTCATCCAAGATGGCCACCAGAGCCAAACATAGTTTAGCATAGGACCCTATGGGAAATTTACTAAAAGATCTTTTCTGAAACCATTTGGACAAATAGAACAAAACTTGGCAGCAATGGTCCTTAGGTGGTCCTCTTTCAGAATTGTATCCGATGACCTGGTCCATCATTCAAGATGGCCACCAGTTAGTTTAACATGGGACCCTATGGGGATTTTTAGTGCTTATTAACAAAAGTCTAACAGATTCTTTAAAAAGCTTGTTATGAATTTAACAAGATTAACAAAATCTGTAATTATTTACTTCTTGGGTTAATCAGGTGTGAAATATATATTGACAAAATTGCAACCACTTGTCACCAAATACTTCGGGGCATATACATACATATTTTTAATCCGATTACGATCAATAATTTCTGCTTTATTATGTCTCCCCTTCTCGAAGGGAGACATATTGTTTTAGTGAATATTATTCTTCCTCTTCTAATCAAATTTTTTGTCCGGAACATAACTTTTTTGTTTCTTGAGCTAGCCTCATGATATTTGGAAGGTATATGCATCAGGTCATGGCGGAGTGCAGAGTACCACATTTGGGTCCCTGGGGGTCAGTCCCCACCCCCTAGCCTGTAAAATGTAGGCTAAAATAACAAAATACTTAATATTTTGAAAACCATTGTGATCCCCACCCTATAACCATATATATTATTACTCCTTATGATAAGACAAATCATTTGGTACCATAGGGGGGTCTGAGGGGGGTCATGCCCCACCCCCTCAAACGATAAAATACTAAATATTCTGAAAACCATTGAGATCCCCACCCTATAACCATATATATTATTACTCCTTATGATAAGACGAATCATTTGGTACCATAGGGGGGTCTGAGGGGGGTCACGCCCCACCCCCTCAAATGATAAAATACTAAATATTCTGAAAACCATTGAGATCCCCACCCTATAACCATATATATTATTACTCCTTATGATAAGACGAATCATTTGGTACCATAGGGGGTCTGAGGGGGGGTCATGCCCCACCCCCTCAAATGACAAAATACTTATTATTCTGAAAACCATTGAGATCCCCACCCTATAACCATATATATTATTACTCCTTATGATAAGACGAATCATTTGGTACTATAGGGGGTCTGAGGGGGGGGGGGGGTCATGCCCCACCCCCTTAAATGACAAAATACTTATTATTCTGAAAACCATTGAGATCCCCACCCTATAACCATATATATTATTACTCCTTATGATAAGACAAATCATTTGGTACCATAGGGGGGTCTGAGGGGGGTCATGCCCCACCCCCTCAAATGATAAAATACTAAATATTCTGAAAACCATTGAGATCCCAACCCAATAGTGTTCTTCTTCCTCTTCTAATCAAATTTTTTGTCCGGAACATAACTTTTTTGTTTCTTGAGCTAGCCTCATGATATTTGGAAGGTATATGCATCAGGTCAAGGTCGGAGTGCAGAGTACCACATTTGGGTCCCTGGGGGTCAGTCCCCACCCCCTAGCCTACATTATCTTGGAAAGGGTTGAAATCCCCACCCTTAAACCATATATTTTATTATTCATGATAACAAGACAAGTTGAATGCAGTATACATCTGAGCCCCGGGGGTCATCCCCTACCCCTCAAGACCAGAAACCTTAATTTATCTTAAAAATGGTTCAGATCCCTTCCCCAAAACTATATATTACCTTATTCATTCCTTGTTGAAGCACATATCTGTAGGTAACTACATGTATTATGTACCATAGCTCTTAATATGCCACCTTGATGATCCCTAAAAAATGTTAAAAAAACTATGGGTATGGAAGGGGAGACATCAGTTTTAGCGTGCTAAAACAGTCCAGCATGCTGGACTCCTGTGACAACAGCACCTCTAGTTATCTTTTGACAAGATGTTTTTACTGTACGTTATGAGAAAGTCTGTATTGTTTAGGGCCAATTTGGAGTAATATTTTTGTTGAAAGTTTGAATAAAATAAAACAGAAGTGAATTCCACAACAATTTACACAGTCAAAATAGTTCTAAAGAAAATATTTTGAGCGTTTGTATGTTACCAAAGACAAAATTACATGAAACACTATATCTTCTGTGTATATAGCTGACTCATCATATGTCAGTATCCATGTACATGCTGTAAAAACGCAATTGTTCATAGGTACATCAAAACTCCATGGTTTCAAAGTTCAGTGCATTAAGCTAAAGGAAAAATATTATTTTTCATTGGATATTTAAATTCATGGTTTACTGGGACCCACGAAAACTTTGTAATTTGTATACAATGAATCCACAGGATGCAAAAGATGTTTTACATTATATTCAAAACAAACACTAACTTTACAATTTTATCAGACATGTAAATACATATTACAGTTTTCATAACATTCTTCTAAAAGTTTGCATGACATTGATAACAAAAACAAAAGGATTATTTGACACCAATGTACATATCAAAATCACACTTGATTCCCAGTGAGAACTATGGATTATGGAAATTCTTGAGCTGAGACTTAACTAAAGGGGTTTGAAAAATACTTTTAATGTTCTACTTGATAAATATTAAGCAAATATTTTTTTTTTTATTTCAAGGCAATGAAATGATAAATATTCTTTATACGAAGTGAAGTTTTGATTTTCAGATGGAGCATGCATTAATGTTCCCAGACAGACGGAGAAGAGGAAGGAGAAGAAAAGCAGAAAAAATGGCAGAACTTGCCATGGCAGAAGCTTTATCAAAAAGACAACAGGCCAAAAGTATATCTGCTTTTGACCCTGGTAAGGATTATAAATTTTAAAAGTTGTATGAAAAGAAGGTCATTTTTAGCAGTGTAATAGTTAGATAATTTATAACGTTAGTTGATTTGTGATATAAAATGAAGACTAAACATCTTTGTGTCAGAAATAATTTTCCTAAAGTGTAATAAATTTATGATGAACTGAGAGTATATCTTGTCTAAAAAAGCAATATTTAACTCGTCAATTTCTAATAAAGTGTATTATATAGTATAATAATTTTTAAATTATTCATTCTCATACACAAATTATCAGATAATTATGCACATGTATGTTTAGAACATCGATTTATTGATACTTGTTATGTTGGGTTTTTTTAGAATCGAGAGTACCTGTGATAAATTTAGAGGATGGTAGTAGACTGTCTGGTGACGAGGCTCCACAGAAAAAAGATTTAGAGAAATGGCTAGATGAACATCCTGGATATATGATAGCTGATTGTGAGGACGAGGATCTCTTGGATGTAAGTTTACCTTCTTTTCAAGAACAATAAAAATGGAACTTCAGGGCATTTTATAAAAAGCAAGGATTGAGAAAATTGAAAATTTCTGTCATTTAAAATAGTGGACCATTTAACTTTTATTTGTTCAGAGCTTTTAAGTTCTAAAAGTTTCATGTCTTTATTTAGTTTGATTACTGCTGGCTGCCAAGATGTATTTAGACACACAAAAATTTGTGCTTGTTTGCAGAACTAAGTATAACTTTCAGTTTAAATGGAAAAGGTCTGTGCCTTTAGACACTAGCCTGATTAAATCTCCTTCAGACTTGTTAAAATAATGTGTCACTAGCCTGACCTATCTTGTGAAAAAGTGCTCAAACTCTCATTTTTAGTCTAGCAATGTTCAGTTCGATCTAGTAAAAGTCATACGCTGGCTACAAAAAGTTCTAGTGAATGAAAAGGTTTTGTGGTCAATAAAACTCACATGGAAAGTCTGTGAACGTTATTTTTATATCTGATACCATTGAACTTTATTATAACAACAATGGTAAAAAAGATAAGATTAAAAATAATTGGTCAAGAAAGATCCTATCTTGCTTCTTTATTTAAAAATTCATATCACGAGAGATAAATTTATTTATTTTAATAGGATATGCCAAGACGTGGAAGGAAGCCCCGGCTTGATCCGTCAATGATTGATCCTATAAAAATGACAGGAGAGGAAAATGTCTCAGTTGTAAATAGACTCACTGGTAAAAAGGTAGGCTTAAGATTTATCCAATTCATTTTAGTTTGAATTAAAAAATGTTGAAGCATTGAAAATGTTTGATGGTGAAAAATTTGTTTGTGCAGATTAAAAAATGTGAAATGTCAGGTCATAATCCTGAAAACTTGCTATAGAAAGAAAATTATAAAATGTTTACAAGTTATTTGAGAGAAAAAAATAGTAATTTTAAATAGGGTGAAGTTTTATTATGATTTGATTTATAGATTTGTTTTTAATACTCATAAATTAAAAATCTTGAACTTATACTACTAACTTTTCAGATAACTGGTGCTAAAGCCCCGCCATTGAAATATTTAATAGAATGGCTAGAACAAAACCCCATGTATGATGTAGATTCTAAATGGGCAGACATTGTACGAAGTAAAGTAAGTATTAAGTGTAGTAATACCGTTTTCAGTTGTAGATTATACACACTTTTTATACCCCCCGCAAACAAAGTTTGGGGGGGTATATAGGAATCACCTTGTCCGTCCGTCTGTCTGTCTGTCTGTCTGTCCGTCTGTCCGTCTGTCCATATATCTTGTAAGCGCAACTCCTCCTAGACCGCTCAATGGATTTCAACGAAACTTTACAGAAAGGAAGTACATCATCCAAAGATGTGCATGAAGAAAAATCTTTGCTTTCCGATATCACACAAGGGAGATAATTGGACTTCTATTTTTTTTGGCTTATACATTATATATGAACCTCGTAAGCGCAACTCCTCCTAGACCGCTCAATGGATTTCAACGAAACTTTACAGAAAGGAAGTACATCATCCAGAGATGTGCACGAAGAAAAATCTTTGCCTTCCGATTTCACACAAGGGAGATAATTGGACTTCTATTTTTTTTGGCTTATACATTATATATGAACCTCGTAAGCGCAACTCCTCCTAGACCGCTCAATGGATTTCGACGAAACTTTTCAGAAAGGAAGTACATCATCCAAAGATGTGCATGAAGAAAAATCTTTGCTTTCCGATATCACACAAGGGAGATAATTTGACTTCTATTTTTTTTAGCTTATACATTATGTATGAACCTCGTAAGCGCAACTCCTCCTAGACCGCTCAATGGATTTCAACGAAACTTTACAGAAAGGAAGTACATCATCCAGAGATGTGCATGAATAAAAATCTTTGCTTTCCAATTTCACACAAGGGAGATAATTGGACTTCTATTTTTTTGGGCTTATACATTATATATGAACCTCGTAAGCGCAACTCCTCCTAGACCGCTCAATGGATTTCAACGAAACTTTACAGAAAGGAAGTACATCATCCAAAGATGTGCATGAAGAAAAATCTTTGCTTTCCGATATCACACAAGGGAGGTAATTGGACTTCAAAGCGGGGGGTATCCTTTGTGAGCTTTGCTCACAGTACATCTAGTTTAAAGTAAGTTTTAAGTGTAGTAATACCGTTTTCAGTTGTAGATTATACACACTTTTTTACCTCTAGAAATAAAGCTGAGAAAGGGGTGTGTAATATGTAATACTACACGCCCACACTTTTTTTCTGGCGTCAGTTCGATGTCAGTTCAACAGAACAACTAACATATGCTGGATCGCCGTCATTTTAGACATTATACATGTATACCCATATATGATAAAAAAAGATAATGGAACCCAACAACTGAGATTAAAATTCATACCTCTTAATAACTCCTTGAAAAGAGCGTTAAGACAATGAAAAGGTATTCCGGTTTGATTTTGATTTTTTTCAACCACCATTTTTGTTTGTATCGTCTGGTTCCTGGTGTCATATTTTGTTTTTATTCACAAACTATTCTGGTATCAGATAAAGGAAGAGACATTGCATAATTGACATTTATAAATGATTGACACAATTCAGTAACAAAATAAAATTAACATTGTAATTTATGACATCTGACAGCAATAGTTTAAATATTGTTTCACTTAATTTTAAAATTAATATCACGCAAACAAAAAAGTCGTTCTGAATTCGATTTGGAAATTAGAAGGTGGTAGTTGATTTCCATTGTCAATAATTCATCAATTTGTCTTTAAGCTTACGCATTTTCCTAAACTATCTTTTATTTTAATTGCATAAAAGCATAAAACAAATTGAAAGACTCGACCAGAAGGAAAAGATGTTTCAGTTCTGAAAATGATGAAAAACGCAGATCTCATGTCGATCACAACTTGGCTTTGTTGCCAAAAAGTCCGTGCGTATAATATAGTAGAACTAAATTTTTTTCCTCGATGTAAGAGCTTGAAAAAGGGTGCGTATAATCTATGACTGCATATTTTCTACAACAAAATAAGGTAATACTAATACTTAATAATTATGTATAATGGAACTCTGTTGGTTTTCTAGCACAAATTATGTGGTGAATTGACTGATATACTTTCTAACTAATGTGAGAATGCTCAAACATGTTTGTCTTGAGTTCATTAAAAAATCTTGAAAATAATCTATGATATTGATGTCAGTAATCAGTGTGTAAGTGGATGTTGGCTTTTACTCTGATTCTTGACATTTTGTATTCTAGATATTTAAACATAAAAAATTAAGAGAATTATTGATAAATTTACATTATTAAGTGAAATTTATTTTATGAAGATGTTAAACTTTTATCCTGTAATTTTCAGATAAGTCTACCAAAGTCATTACAGGGCCGTGTTGTGACAGCCAGTAGAGGCAGAAAACCCAAAGACAGTTTATCCTCATCTCTCATGGGAGCTGACATTCCATTTAGTGCTGCATCATTGTCTGGACTTAGTGGTTTTAATCCTAGTCTAATGTCTGGATTACCTAAACTACCTCTGGGAATGCCTTTTGGAGCCTTACCAAATTTTGGACTTGGGAATTCATTACTTGGAATGGCAGGCTACTTACCAGGGTTGACCACGTCTCATTCAAAAGACACTGAATCATCATCTAAAGACAGTAGTAAATCACCTAAGTCGAAAGAATCTAGTAAATCAGAATCAAAATCACCGAGTTTACCTCACCCCTCATTTCCTTTCATGTATAATCCCATGTTGTTGAATCCTCTATTTGCTGCTCAAGCTCAGAGTCTTGGATTTTCACTGCCAACTAGTCTCCCTACTTCATTTGGTGCATTGGCCCATTCTGGATTGGTTAATGGGTCAACTGGAGACTCCGACTTGGAAGAAGGGGAGATAAAACGTTATAGTCATAAAGAACGTCGAAGTAGCAGCAGTGGATTGCAGGATGCCCCACAAGATCTCAGTGTGAAAAGTAAACACCAACATAGTGATAAAAAACATTCATCACATTCCTCTAAACATGGGAGTGTATTGAGTGCCTCAAAACATACTAGTGCTAGTAGAATGCAAGATGAACCAACAGACTTGTCAATGAAATGTAAGCCAGTTACTCCAGATTCTGCCAAATCAAAACCTAAAATACAGAGTTCCTTCAAACTAAGTAAAATTGTAGACACGTTGAAGGACAAAGTGAACAAGATGGAAGATAAATCCAGGAAGGATAAGAAATCAAAACTAGACAGTATTCTTAACAAATTGGTAGAGGAGAAGGAACCAGTAGCTCAGGACAAGTCTTCAAATGAAGACGATGCCTGTCCTGCAGATCTGAGTATGGCTTCTGATTCTAAATGTGAAGATACAGCCAGCGAAGACAACAGAAGTGAACAGTCGTGACCAGTGTAATTTGTGTTGTGACAGTCTACGATAGCATCATTCCCCCAAGCCTGACCACCATATCATGTTTAGCATGTAGATAATTTATCGACAAGAAGTTATGAATGTCCTTTATTTTAAAGCTTGTACAATCTTATTTATTGTATGACAGTACTTAAAATACAGTTTGTGATGTA
Source organism: Mytilisepta virgata (assembly GCA_028015205.1). Classification (NCBI taxonomy): domain Eukaryota; kingdom Metazoa; phylum Mollusca; class Bivalvia; order Mytilida; family Mytilidae; genus Mytilisepta; species Mytilisepta virgata. The sequence continues at coordinate 47,036,219 of CM051521.1, read as the reverse complement.
TAGTATGCGACACTTCTAAACCTGCCGGATATTTTTTCAGGTCGTTTTATGTATATAATTTATTTGTTGTTGTTTATTTAATGAAATGTGTCATAGGATCATGTAACATTTGTACATTTTGTATTATTTGTGTATAAATTTGCTATATTTGAACAAATTTTACATTTGTTATCAAGAATGATTTATTCCTGAATATTTTGACACTGTTTTTGTATTCCAATTTGATGCGGTCAGATTTCATTGCAAAGTGTTTCATCATTATTTCTTTATGTTGGTCATAAAATTTCACAACCAAATATGTCTCTAACAATGAAATTGTTATTTCACAGAAAGACAACTTCATCTTTATGTGTTGATAAATGATCATTTAGATAAATAACACAAAATAAATGTAGAATTAAATATTTGAAGTGTTTTACTAACTAGTAACATTTAAATGTTCACAACTAGAGTGGTCATTAATGGACATTTTGATTTAAGTATTCATTGCTTCAAGAAGTTTTTCCAAAAAAGTTAAAAAGATAATTACACAAGGATTATTTTATTGTGTTTTTTTAGTGGAATTACAATTTTATAAATCTGAATTGTAATTTGGATCAGTGTACAATACATCCGTTTTTCCCCTATTGGCAAAAATCATCCCTCATTGCTAAAAAAATAGATTTTTGTGAAGAGTTTTAGGGACAGATTTGCTTGTGAATACATTTTATATCATCATCATTTGATATTTAAGAGTAATAACAAGTCTCAGGGGCAATAAGTATTACTAGTGTTATATAAAGCTTAGTTATTCCAGTTAATTTATTGATGTGTAAATGAAATGGACGTGGAGTGAAGCAATAATGAATTATCTACATGTCAAATAGTTCAGCCAAAATGTTTTTTTTCTTTTTTGTCAAGTAATTTGTGTTTTTCTGTTCTTTCCTATCTTTTTCAAATATTGTATTATTTATATTTAATATTAAAGAAACTAGAACTTCAGTTTAAAAACCAAATTAATGTTTTGTGAAATCAGTTTTTGTCTCGCCTGCGACGAAAGTCGCTGGAAGCGAGACATAGGTATAGCAATCCGGCGGCGACGGCGAAGGCGACGGCGACGGCGACGGCGTTAACTTTTTGTAAAACCTTAATAACTTTTAAAGTATAATACTTACAATGTTCATCTTTGGTCCACAGGTGCATGAAGTGATGACCTTTTCAGCAGCACATTTTTAGATGACCTTGACCTTTTTTTCATGGTTCAATACCCACATAAACATTGCGACATAGTTTTACATTCAAATCCTTTTCTCAGAAACTATAATACCTAGAGTTATTATATTTGGTCTACAGTGAGATCTATATGGGTACATGCCAGTCTGACACCTGTCATTTGTCCTTGACCTCAATTGCACGGTTCAGTGAACTTCGAAAATCTGCGACATAGTTTTACATTCAAGTCCCTTTCTTAGTAACTGTAATGTTTAGAGTCATCATATTTGGTATATAGTAAGATCTATATGGGTACATGGGAGTCTGACACCTGTCATGTGTCCTTGACCTCAATTTCACAGCTCAGTGACTTTGTCAATTTTTTCTTCTAAAGTCCATTTTTCTGCAACTACAATGAATAGACTCATCATACATGGCTTATAGCAAGATCTGTATGGGTACATGCCAGTCTGACACCTTTCATGTGCCCTTGACCTCAATTTCATGGTTCAGTGACTTTGTCAATTTTTTCCTCAAAAGTTTATATTTCAGCAAGTGCAATGACTAGATTCATCAGATATGGTCTATAGCTAGATCTATATGGGTACATGCCAGTCTGACACCTGTCATGTGTCCTTGACCTCAATTTCATGGTTCAGTGACTTTGTCAATTTTTTTCTTTAAAGTCTATTTTACAGCAACTACAATGAATAGACTCATCATACATGGCTTATAGCAAGATCTGTATGGGTACATGCCAGTCTGACACCTTTCATGTGCCCTTGACCTCAATTTCATGGTTCAGTGACTTTGTCAATTTTTTTCTTTTACAGTCCATTTTTCAGCAACTGCAATATCTAGACTCGCCATATATATAAGAACTTGCCCACCTCATATTTTCAGATTGATCACTAATGTTTTAATTAGGGGATAGACAAACAGGAAGGGGGGGGGGGAGAAGTATAACTTTGTGTATAAAGTTCCATCTAGTTTTTTCTCTTCGAATGGCATACCTAAGATAATTGATACAAAACTTACATGATTATGTATATAATCTATTTGAGAAAAAGTATTTTGTTGATCATAAAACCAAAGATCTTGTTTGTAATGTTAATTTCTCTCTTATTATTAGTAATAGGATAACTATATTTGGTATGTGCGTACCTTGCATGGTCCTCATCCCCATCAGACAGTTTTCAATTGACCTCGACCCAAATTCACGGATCAGTGAACAAGGTTAAGTTTTGGTGGTCAAGTCCATATCTCAGATACTATAAGCAATAGGTCTAGTATATTTGGTGTATGGAAGGATTGTAAGGTGTACATGTCCAACTGGCAGGTGTCATCTGACCTTGACCTCATTTTCATGGTTCATTGGTTATAGTTAAGTTTTTGTGTTTTGGCCTGTTTTTCGAATACTGTATGCAATAGGTCTACTATATTTGGTGTATGGAAGGATTGTAAGGTGTACATGTCCACCTGGCAGGTGTCATCTGACCTTGACCTCATTTTCATGGTTCAATGGTTATAGTTATGTTTTTGTGTTTTGGCCTGTTTTTCGAATACTGTATGCAATAGGTCTACTATATTTGGTGTATGGAAGGATTGTAAGGTGTACATGTCCAACTGGCAGGTGTCATCTGACATTGACCTCATTTTCATGGTTCAGTGGTTATAGTTAAGTTTTTGTGTTTTGCCTATTTTTCGAATACTGTATGCAATAGGTTTACTATATTTGGTGTATGGAAGGATTGTAAGGTGTACATGTCCAACTGGCAGGTGTCATCTGACCTTGACCTCATTTTCATGGTTCGGTGGTTATAGTTAAGTTTTTGTGTTTTGGCCTGTTTTTCGAATACTGTATGCAATAGGTCTACTATATTTGGTGTATGGAAGGATTGTAAGGTGTACATGTCCAACTGGCAGGTGTCATCTGACCTTGACCTCATTTTCATATTTCAGTGGTTATAGTTAAGTTTTTGTGTTTTGGCCTGTTTTTCGAATACTGTATGCAATATGTCTGATAGCATTTACTTTCATTAGAAATACACGACAGGCGAGACATTTTTGTGTGTCCACTCTTGTTATATTTGTTGATGGAGGGGAGAATTTATAAAAACTTTTCACACAATGTTTTATTAAGTCATTCATAATTTTGTAGTTTCCTTTTTAATCTATATTTATTTCCTGATATCAGATTTCAATATTGGAAAATAATTTGCTGTTAAACCTTTATTTTCAGTTGTTTTAAACAATTGTTGTGGGATGTTAAGTCACAATATAGTGATATTAACATTTAGTAAGATAGTCTTATGCATCTGAAATAAAGGTTGAATTTATTATACCTAAGGAACTAATTCTTGCTAGATTTATAATTGATTTTGAACAGGGCAGATTTCCTGGTTGTTTCTGGGTTGTGAAGGAAGAGAAATAAAAGATTTTGTATCAAATCTTGAAGTCAACTGTAACAACATATCTTTAACCATTTTACTTAGTATTACATTTTAACTGTTGATTGCCAGTTTAGTTTTATTTTCTGTTATAGTACTAAAATATGAAGTTTAATATTACAACATTATTGAATGACCAAATAACTGAATTTATCACAGGATATTATCTACTCTAACAAAAAGTAACATTTCATGGCATTTTTCATGCTATACAGGTAGTTTTACACTCAATTAGGTGTACATACAGTACTGTGTTAATTTTGATGCTTGTTCGACTGACAATATCAGGACTTTTATTCTTTCTTGTTTTAGAAATCTTATCTTCACTTTACTGTCTTTTGCTCTATTATTAGTAGTTTGTAGATATTTATTTTTGGATGAAATTTGACATCAGACATTTATCTCATAGATTGATGTGATGGGAATTTTCAATAAATTTATTGACATTTTCTGTAATAGTCGTTATTTCATTTTATATAACCTCAGGATGGATTTGAACTGTTCAACATTCTGGCCTTTGAGAAGACGGAGAAACTTTTTTTAAAAGTTGAAATTCATGACTCATGTCACATGGACTCCATTGCAGACAGAAAAGATTGTGTCAATTTATACTAGTATACAATTGAAATGGAGATTCTTACTGGAGGAGAAATGAATAAAAATTATGATGAATAAGCCTTGCTGCAAAGTTAATATGCCAGTTTTATCAGATTGCAGACATTTCACATTATGTTCTGCATGACACTGCCATAAGGGAGATTTGTCTTTTTCGTTTTGGTTATTTTGGTATTTGAATCTACCCTTCATCATATAGGTTGGTTGTTTTCGCCTTTAACCTTTTCAGTCCTGAAATAATTCACAACAAAATAAACATATTTTGTGTACAAAGTTGGAATCATGTTAGAGTGTTGGACACCCAGTATATACAAGACAGTAAATATGTTGGACACCCAGTATATACAAGACAGTAAATATGTTGGACACCCAGTATATTACAAGACAGTAAATATGTTGGACCCACAACAAACATAACTGGTAACATAGATCAATTAGTCCCTTTCACCAGTTTCATCTCCAAAACGTGAAGACAGAAACACTCTGTTGGAATACTGCTGAAATTGCTCTTAAAAAGGAATTTAAACAAACAAGCACTGAAATAAGATGTAAAACAAACTGGCATATCCAGTGATGTACCTTCATTTGAGCCCAGTTTAAGGTAGGAGGTACCTAAATCGGCATAAAATTAGGATTTTTATGAAATTTAACACACAGCTAGAATATTCGAAACTGAATCTAAATATCGAGAAAAAAAATGTATATTTAGCTTTTATTAGCTCACATGGCCTATATGCTCATGTCATCACTTTGCGTCCGTCGTCCGTAAACTTTTCACATTTCGATCTCTGAACATACTTGGCAGATTGTAACCAAAATGAATGATATATGGAAGGACATCTACAAACGATCCACCATTGGTTGCGGTTGGATGAACAACATGACTGCCAGAGGCCATCTTTGAATTTTATTGGCCAATTTTCAAAATCGCGGAAACTACTGTTTGAAATGTTTTGAAACTTTGCAGGATTGATAACAATACCTTCTACAAACGATCCACTTCTGGTTTAGATTCATTTGCTCAACCGATGGCTGTGGCTGTTCAGTTTCCATTGAAACCCTGGAAAAGACCTAGCTCACCTGGCCTTAAAGCTGTGAGCTATTCTCATCACTGCGTCTGTCATCGTAAACTTTTCACATTTTCATCAACTCCTCTGAAACCGTTGAGCCAATTTAAACTAAACTTTAGTTGAATGGTCCCTGGATGGTCCCCTTTAAAATTTGTTCGGTTTTCCGGGGCGCCATTTCAATATGGCCGCCATGGTCGGACATAGTTTAACCTTGGATTTGAACCCAACTTTTGTGGAATGGTCCTTGGGTGGCCCCTTTTCCAAATTATGTCCGGCATCCCCGACGTCCAACCGACATAAAAATAGAAAAAGGGGGGGGGGGGGGGGGGGGGGGGGTGAATTTCAAAAATCTTTTCTATGAAACTACAAGGCCAATTGGAACCAAACTTGGCAGTAATGGTCCTTATAAGGTTCTCTTTCAGAAATGTGTCCGTTGACCCGGACTGGCAACCAAGATGGCCACCACAACCGAACTTAGTTTAACATGGGGCCCTATGGGAAAATTCATTGAAAAATCTTCTTGTCTGCAACCACTTAACCAATTGGAACCAGACTTGACAGCAATGGTCGTCAGGGGGTCCTCATTCAGAAATGTGTCAGATTTCGTGGACTGTGAACCAAGATGACCGACACAGCCAAACTTAGTTTAACATAAGAACCTATGGGAAATTCACTCAAAAATCTTCTTGTCTGAAACCACTAAAACAATTAACCAGACTTGGTAGCAATGGTCCTTAGATGGCCCTCTTTCAGAACTGTGTCCGATGACCCGGACTGTCAACCAAGATGGCAGCCACAGCCAAACTTAGTATATCATAGGGCCTTATGGAAAAATTCATTGAAAAATCTTGTCTGAAACCACTTAGTCAGTTGGAACAAGACTTGGCAGTAATGGTCCTTAGATGGTTCTCTTTTAGAAATGTGTCCATTGACCTGGACTGTCAACCAAGATGGCTGCCACAGCCGAACTTAGTTTGACATAACCCTATAGAAAAAACCAGCCAAATTGACTGCAACACTTAAATTTTTAGTCCTGCTCAAGGTGAAAAGTTAAATCCAGGTGAGCGATACAGGCTCTTTAGAGCCCCTAGTTTGTCAATTGCTTAGGAACTAATGGGCAGATTGTAACCAAAGTTGACAGGAATGATGTATGAAAGGACCTCTATCTACTTTTGGTTCCGGTTGGATGAACAACATGGCTGCCATGGGGTCATCTTTGATTTTTATTGACCAATTTTAAAAAATCTCCTCTGAAACTACATTATAAAATGTTTTGAAACTGCAGGATTGATGACAAATATACCCTCTACAAACGATCCACTTTTTGTTGAGAGACGTCTACTCAACATATACGGCTGCGTCTTTTCAAAGTTTCAAAGGAGCTATTTGGCAGACTGTAACCAAAGTTGACAGGAATCTCACGGAAGAAAAATGCAAATGATCCACCTCTTTTTAGGTCAAAGGTCAAATATTAAGGTTACTTCGACATTTTTGCGTTTCTTTAAAAGCATTGTGGATATAAAAGAGCTTACATATAGCGGCTTAATAAAAGCCAGGTGAGCGATACAGGCTCAGCTGAGCCTCTAGTATGTCTTCAATAAGATTTATTTAAAACCCTGGGCATAGATATTTTATTGTAGATTTCATATAAAAACTGCCGAAAAATAATAATTTCACCTTAAATAGTCATTTCTCAAAAACAAATCCCTAGAATTTTCTATAAAAATGTTATTGCTGACGCCTTTTTCATTTCATTGATATTAAATAAATATAAGGTCACCAGCTTCGTTTTCACCGTGGAAATCATTCAACTATATGTCCGGCTGTAAACACAATAAAAATTCTACGTTTTTCATCGTGACAACATTACGCTTATTTTCACTACAACGAGAATTTCAATGCCAATAATGTATCTTTTTTTCTAATCTTAGGCACAGGATTTTGAGAAATCATAATTTAAGTCTAAAGTTCTGACTTTTTGTGCATACTATATAAATACACATTCTATTTGCCAAAACTTGAATATTTCGGAAAGTATATATCTGATACACATTTTTTGATATTCAAATGCAGTCTTAAATGCTCTAGTTACATGCATTTTTTACAATAAAAATCTAAAATATAGCCCAAATAGGAACCTCCTACCTGAGACTACAATAACACAGCTCGTACCTTAACACCTATTTTGGCACCACGGGTTAAAAAACGTGAAACTTAGTTTAATACCAATTTGAACCTGCATAATATTTATAAATAGAACTCAAAATTTACATTTCTTCTATATCTAAATGTAAAATATTTTAGACTTTGTCAAGCAGAAATGTTATCACTCAGTAACAAACTAATGTCAGTCATAGGTAAGTTGGAGATTATATTATGGGTAACATTATTGAGTAAAATTTTATCCCCAGCGTTACCCACATTAAAATCTGATCTCTCATTAATTATTTCGCTTTTAATATGCCAAAAACGGAAATTAGGTAACCAAAGTATTACAGCTAGGTCTTTCATGTGACGGGCATTTAGATTTTGGAAGTTCTGAAAAATTGAAATGGTAGAAAAGAAAACAGAATAAATTTTATTCAATTCAATATTGTATTGGAAAGGTGATCCAAACAGTGAAATAATACATATAATGAACGTACAATAAAGTAAACATGTCTCTCAGAGAAATTGATCATATTTTCTTTTAAGAATACTCAAGAGTGTCTAGATATGTAATTATATATTAAAGTACAAATAACCATTACTTATTATATACTAATATATGAACCGATGAGGTGATTTCTCTGCTCAAAGGCTTCTTTTATGAAGATACACAGAGATCTCAATTTTTTTTTAAAGTTTCTGGGTTTAACATTTTAGCCAGTAAGTCGTTATGTGTGTTAGAATTTCATATTTTTGTCTTCGTAATCTATACTGCGGGCATTGAAATAAAAAATGAAGTTCACCCTCGACTTATTGACACAATATTTACAAAATCTTTTTTGCCAAATGAAAGCAGCAAAAATGATATTAGAATTTGTATATGATTTTAATTAGTATGGAAGGTGTCACCTCGGTTACTGTTGATTCAACATAATACCAGGAATTTTATAGATCATGCGAGTGGTGATGCTTCCAAAACATAAATGAAAAAAAAATTATTGGCATACAGCTTAAAGCACTCTTTTAGAAAAACTGAAAGAAAATAATTCCGTGAGAAGGGGCCGTGACACATGGGTGCTCATTTCCGAAATCCCTCTTTTTGAAGTTTTCCTCACTTCATAATTTTTTTGTCCATTTTTCCCACTTTTTTCACAATTCTCCCAAATCCCAGTTTTGGGTTTTCCATAATGCTCCGTTTTGGGCCACCCAGAGTGGTCTGCTTGCTTTATTATGGTTCCACTGCATTGAAAATTGTGCGATGAGCTATGGATTTCTTTTTTTGCATATATATTACATTTGGTCTTTATGCCATTACCCCCGGCATTACCTCATATCCACACCTTTTTTCATGTGTAATAGCTGATGCCAATTGATCCTCAATGGTGATCAATAATCTTCCAATCATTTTGACTCATGGTGCTACATATCAGATATATTAGTGTCTGTTGCATTTAGGGCAAATTCTGGTTTGTAAGCCATATATATCAAGAAACACTTATCAGTGTCGAGGCACCCGGTCATAACCATCCAGATTCTTTCAGTTTGCTGTTTTTTCTTTGCTAATGACGAGTTAGGCGGGAACTATTGAGATCTGCTGACACTGATATAGCCATATTTATAAATTTACAATTTGCAAAATTTGAATTCTTCGAAAAATTAAGGATTTTCTACCCCGGACACATCTGATTACCTTAGTCGTATTTGGGATAACCTTTTAGGAATTTTGGGTCTTAACGATCTTCAACTTTATACTTGATTTGGCTTTTTTTTCAAACAACTTTGATTCAAGCGTCAAGGATAAGTTTTATGCAGACGAAACGCGCGTCTAGCGTACTGAATTAGCCTGATTTCTTTGAATCTCTGAATTTTTCTGACACCGTGACGCCTATGTCTATTGTTTTACTTATCCACAGGTCAACCTCTTTTGCCTCTTGGTTTCATTTATTCGATAATTCTTCGATTTCTACCCAAAGTTTTCCTTTAGAAGATCTTGGATTGATTCTTCCATGAAATCAATATATATGTTAAATTATTTAATCTTGTATTTAATTCAGGTTGTATTCCAGAAAACTGGACCGTTGGTATAATTAAGTCTTATTTAAAAACAAAGGGGATGCTAACTGACGAGAAAATTATAGGCCAGTTACACATATTAGCTGTTTAGGCAAGGTTTAACTGATTTTAAACTCCAGGTTATCTGTTATTTCTGAGGAATTTCATATCTTAAATGATAATTAATCTGGGTTTCGTAGAGGACATTCCACTTGTGATAATATTTTCATTTGTCATTGTTTGATTTCTTTGTACTTTGTCTCTGACAAAAAACTTTTCTGTTGTTTTGTTGATTTTAGTAGAGCATTTGATACTGTATATGGAGAATTTGAAAAGTTCGAAGATGGCTTAATTACTTTGAAAATTTGTGTAATTCTACTTGTTTAAATTATTCATTCAGTTCAGATGAAATCAGGTTGAGTCCTGAATTTATCAAAATCAAAATTAAGAAAATTTCGCAAGATCAATTTATCCAGTCTTGGTATTCAGATATTGAAAACAGTTCTAGAAGTAACTTTTACGTAATGTTCAAAACAGAATTCAAACTGGAGCCATATTTAGTTAGATTAAATTATTCCTCCAGAATATGGATAAGTAAGTTTAGAACAAATAATATCCATATTCCAATAGAAACTGGAAGATGGAGAAATGTTCCGAGAGAAAACAGAATATGCAAATTATGTTTTGAAGGAATTTGTGATGAATATCACTATTTATTTTTATGTCAAGATGAAAATATAAAATTATTGAGATATTTATTTATATGTTCCCTCTTATTTTCATGAAAACCGAACCCAATTTGAAATGAAAGGTCTTCTCTCCCTTTGCCATGTAGAACTATTAATTTCCAATATTTCTCAATTTATGGCACTGGCACCACCAGTCAGACAAATCATGCATTTTCACCATTCCCATTTTTCTATTTTTCACATTGGCAATATCCCACTTCCCTCCCCCCCCCCACTATATCCCACATCCAAAACGCATGTCACCCCCTTCCACGAAAAAGGAAGAAAAGTAGAAATTTTATGTACAGTGTGACAAAGCTTCTTTTGGTCCATTTGTTCCTTTACTGTTGCGAAATTGTGGTCGGGGACAATTCATAGCATATATATATACATATATATTATTGGTGGCGACAGTTGATATCGATTTTCTAGCAATATGCTAATAATAATACCTATATTGATTACACATGGGTTGTAAATACGATAAGGTATGAAGCCCCATGGAAGATTCGAGATTCAATAATCCAATTTCGAAATTCACCAGTTAATTGCGAAAGGGAGGAAACTTAAATAAATTTATTAAAATGATCCAAAAGATTACGAATTTTTATAATAATTAAAAATTTGAAAGTGTACAAGACACGATAAGACAACACAAGACATTCATATACATAGAATAGAGAATGGAAACGGGGATTTTGTCAAAGTTTATAGGGGATCGCTGTATGGCCGAGATTCAGAACTGCAAATGGCTCTATAAACATCACTATACATACACGGGCTGATTTTCAATGACCAGAAAGACAGAATACATGGCTTTGGGTCCAGTACTGCAAAGGGCAAGATCACTTCACAATTACGTGGATGTCGCTTTGCTTTAATGTGACACATGTATTTTCCATCATATATAGTGAGGTTAAAATACCGTACAGGTTTAAACACAGAATAATATCACTTTCCAATGACCGAAGGAGAAATACAATAAAAAAGGGAGAAGAACGGTTACTGTTGAATATTTTTCGCCTAATTATAGTTTTATAACCACACCTCCCCCCCCCCCCCCTTACATTATGTCCAGTAATAAGACAAGGCTGAAACAGAGAAATTCAATGCTACACTGATTACGCAGGTTACCATGAAACGGGTCTCCATGTGCTATAGACCTGGAAGCATGTGTTTCTACATCATTTTGACGTAAAAAAAAAGGACACCCGAAAAGATCTTTGTTGGCAACGTGTTGAATAGAATTCTTTGACTTTGTTAGATGTTATTAATTCTCTGTGTTCGGATATATGACCACTGATGTGCAGTTATGGGGCAAAGCACGAAACACAGAAACATTTTTTCCACCCCTCTAGCTGAAAATATAATTTTTAAACTGTTCAAATGACGTCTTCTGTCTGGTTTCACTGGAAGGGAGTTCCGTATTTAGGCAGCCCCATATCTAGTTCATGACTTTAAATTATACTATATGAGACACACCATATGATGTAGTTCTAGGGTTGGGTACAACTGCAGTATTTACAAAACCTGAAATAATACAAATTTTCTTGAATAAAAATTAAATCTTGTAAAAAGGACTTATTTTATTGATAATCATGAAGGACTCTGGCCAAAGGTAACGTGTACATCCTTCTTGATGTAAAGCAGAGTTTGGATCTTTCAAGAAGAGAATCATAAGAACTTTCAAAATCATCACAACCAAATCTATAAAGCGCAAGTTCTGGAGTTTTCTCTATTTTTGAAGAAATTTCTCGCTGCTAGCCGTGTTAGGCACATCAAGTATTCTTCAGATGTTGAAGTTATGTTGGCACACCGAAGAAGAAGGAGTAGGTGGAAAGAGTATTGGGAGACAGGGAGAAAGGGGGTGGGAGAAAGGAGAAAGGGAAGGGAGAAAGGAGAGAGGGGCGGGAGAAAGGAGGGAGAACTATCAAAGGGAGACGTACTTTAATGTTGAAAAAAAAATAAAGAGGTAAAAAAACGAAAAAACTGGATACTAAATGTTCTAATAAATGGACAAATCTTTGAAAAAAGGCACCATTTATATTTCCCAAACCATTTTTGCCATTTCCGATCATTTCATTAAAGAATTTGATGTTCAATCTGACTTAAACTAACATGATACTATAGACAAATTATTTTATCAACATTTCAAACCATTGTTAACATGCTTAAGTCTTTACGCATGAAAAATCTAAATTCTCCACGTTTACGCGTGGGTTTGATGTGGGATACTTAGGCATAGGAATAGTACATCTTCGTCCCAGAAACCATACTTCTGAGGGCTTAATACTTGTAAAGATAAAAATATAACTTTGGCATTTAAGTAGGTAATGTGTGTAGACTCTGTATAGGCCAATTTCGACCTACTGCACATTCATAAATGAACAACAAATGGATAATAGGACAGGTCAACAATGACATATATTCCAACCAATCAACATCACCCAAACAGACAGAACCCCAAAACAAAAATAACATAAAAGAGCACAGAACACATCACAGAGTCAGGATATAGTCCATGCATATTTCAACAATTTTCCAGGTCACCTTAAAATATTTACGTTATCCACTTGACCATACAAAGTAAGGTGTTCTCGAGGACAGGGAAAAATAGAGATGACACAATAAAAAACTATGTCTAATTTCATGATCCTCATACATGACCATACATATCAAAAATGAGTTTCTTGACATTGGGGCATGCACAATGCACCATTGACAACATTCCAACATTGTGTATTAATTTGCGTACGAGTCGGAGGCAGGCCTTGTTCGTAAAATCAGTATATGCTTTAATAAAGATCTATGCCACCTATATATGGTCATATATTAATTCAAATTTGTATTAAAATCGATTGACCTGAAAAAAGACGGTTGTTAAGGTGGGAGATGGAAGCAGAGGGGCGGGAGAAAGGAGAGAGGTTGCGGGAGAAAGGAGAAAGGTACCCCCTTTTCCACCCCCTCAAGAAGCCTTATAGTGTTTATACGTATGCATACGGAAATTATATAAAACACAAAAAATTGTAATAAACAAGCCATGCAAGCTGAGTAGACAAAATAATGTAGATAAAATATTTTTAACAATCACGCAGGCACACACACACACACACACAAATACCAGGAATATGATAGTAGTATATGATCCCTGCAAATACTAACCACAAATGCCTTTATTTCGACCAGTTACCTGCTAACGGTAGTTAAAAATATAACTGGGAGCAAACAGTAGTTGTGTACTTTGATTTTGTATGTTAAAAACCGTGGTCAAACGCGTGTTTAGAATAAACGTAAACAAACTTGTCCTGAAAAAGTTTGACCCATTTATTCATTCGCAAATCATATGAATGTTTTACTAAAAAAATAAGTCCTTTGTTCTTTAGATTTGTAAATACTTCATTTCTTTCTATTTAATACAAACAGCCACGTTAAAAGTAGTAACCTTTATTCATATAAAATACCAATAAAATTGGGAACTATTTTAACTGTTAAATAAACAAACAAGGCATTGAGTACTATCTCGCCCGACTTTTCCCGCCATAAGCTTATTTTTGACCTAGATTGAAATTGACGGCCATTGTTGATGAAATTTACTACGACCAGAAGATTTGTGGCTTTATTCCCCAAAAATGGGTCTGTCAGAGGACGGGGAGGATGTGGTAGAGAGTCAGTTCGAAGAACTGTGTTTAGATCTCAACATGGACAAGAAAGCCAAGGACGAGGCATTCGATAATTACCAAAAAATTCTAGAAAATTACTCGTTAGAGGCATGTAATTGATCGGATTTGTGTTTGCGGTTTCTAATATAAGTCTTTAAAAAGTAGAAAGGAAGCAAACGTACAACACAGTATAACACCCCTTTATGTATTTCATACCTGAACAAGGGAATTGGTCCCTTAACCCTTTTCACAGTTTTATATTACAATGTAGGGATCTCTTGTAGTTGGTGATCGCAAGACTGGTATAAAAATTTTGTACCAGTATTGCAGCTTTTTCAATAACAACAATACTTGTACATTCTTTAAGGTGTAAAAAATTTTTCATTATGTTCATAATGATCAATAGGGGATTAAATGAACTCAAAAAGATTAAAGAGGATAATTGAATTATGAAATTAATCAACAACTAGTTAAAAATAATCATGATACTCATAAGCCCTAATTAAAATAAACAGATACAAATAAACAAAAGATTATAGTAATTAACTCATATTATTCAAACATTTGTTAATTATATTCAATAGAGGTTTCCCCTAGACCAATTTAGCATGGCACTGCACCATGCCTCCATCTTGAAGCACCATTCTGCCCTCATCATGAGTTTTACAATGTGTCCCCAGGTACATGTGGCCAACTTAACCTTCAATTTTTAGTTTAATCTTATCTTTTTGAAACTGATTTGCAATTAACCATGTACCCCTGTTGTGTTGGCACACTTTTATGACACTTTTACACCATCAAACTAGGATGAAGGCTGTTTATTGCAGGTTTTGATAAACATAGTGCCCTCAAGTCAATGTGGGGTTCCCCATATTATCTTTTTTAAACATTGAGTGCCTTCAAAATATGAAATTTACCATGCCTTCACAAATTACTGGGGAAAGCACTATTCAATAAAGATAAAATGAAATAAAATCTTATTATTATCTCTATTTTTAAAGGATTTTTTAGCAACCAATAGAAATTACTGTTTTTAAAATAGATTAAATCAGACTACAATGAACAACCTAATATTCATGCCTTTCTTCATTAACAAAGATTTTGATATGGCTGGTATTTCACTTGTATTCCTGGCCTTTCCTAAGCAAATGTCTGTTTTAGACGGAGTACGCATCATTGTTATCAGACACAACCATGGGCAACACAATTCGTAGCAGATATATCAACTGGTACAATAACTAATACTGTAATAAAATACATTTATAAAAAGGTGTTTAGGCCTAAAATAAAATATTGTTTGTTTCCCCAATCCCGACCGACCCGGAAAAATCGCCGCGACCGGAATAATTTTATTGCCGATTTTGTGTAGAAATTTTTTTTATCAAAATTCATGTGGTGGTGCGGTGCTCTTATGAAATGGAGGAGTCAAATACATAAGACATAAGAAGGAAACGCTGTTCTTCAAAGCGCCTTTGTAATCGGCATAGTTGAAAACGCCTTGATGACGCGACTTGGCTTTCTTCTTCCACGTGGTCTCGGGTCTTTATGATATTCTCTAGATTGTTCATACATTTAAATGTCAGAACATGGACGCCGTTCTGTCGGTTTCCGTATGATGCCTCTACCCTGGCACAGCCCGATATCTGTGCCTTCTGTGCAGCTGTGGGGGCAACAAAGGACCAAGATGCTATTAAAACACATCGTATTGTTCTACCAGTTTGCAGAGACTGTGTCATTATTGGAAAATTACCACCCAAGAGAAACCAAACAATTATAATCTGCGATCTTCAGTAAATGATGATTTGTTCTTACAAAGACCAAATACAAATTTTTATAAAAAATCCTTTCAGTATTCAGCAGTTAAAATTTGGAATGATTTGCCATATTGCATAAAAAATTCTCGAAATATTAACATATTTAAGGAACATTGTTTTAAATATTTCCTTAATGGAGTTTAAGGAAAATGTACTATATCTTAATTATATACGTTTATTATATACTGTTTATAATTTGTTGATTATTATTATGTGAATGTGTATTGTATGAATGTGTATGATTTTGTTAATGGATGTTTTGGAGGGCCTCAATGAAAATTAGATTAAGTCTAATTGAGTAACCCTCGATAAATAAAGAATTTACTTACTTACTTACTACTTACTACTTACTACCCAATTAACCCTTTGGCCGCGGGAAGGACATATGTGTCCATTGTCGGCAGGCCGCGGGAAGGACATATGTGTCCAAATGATATATAAATTAAATTGATTTTTTTTCTGTATGAAGAATACAGATTCAAATTTTGTTGTTGAATTGTTTTTATTAAGATCTACGCACTGTTATTGGTTTTCCTTGATCTCTTTGATCTTGGTGTTCAAAAACAACGTTACATGACGTCACAATGAACGAGTTTTTTTTTTTTTGCAACGTTGTAAAATTAATGCCGCTTACGTCTTTACATTTGTGCAATTAACGTCGCGGCCATAGAGTTTTATTTAATATATCTGACATGAGGAAACTGATAGGTTGATACACCCTAGAATTTAAAATACTGCCCTATAATGATGGTTTGTAATTTCCTATTTACAAGTACCAAACAAAAAAACAAATTTACCAAAAAAATAAAATAATTTACCTACCTACCTACCCACACCTGACTTGATAGGGTCGGGTTTGGGGAAACAAACAATTACCGTATTTTACGGTGTATAGGTCGATATTTTTTTCCCAGAAAATTGTTTGGTCGACCTATACGGTGTTTCGACCTATCTGTGTCCAAAATCGAAAATTGTCTTGGGGAAAAATACCCACCGGCAAGAAAAATAGTCACAGAATTTGATTTGTTTTTTGTAGAGCTTGCTGGCAAAGATTTTTGGAGCAATGGTACTGCTGGGATGGCTGCCGTTTATATTAACAATGTAATTAAGTCAAATAAAATATATTTAACATGAATTTGTGTTGTTTATTTTTACGATTTTGTCAAGGAGGAACTGCATCATGTAACAATAAAAAAAAAAATATTCGGGACAACTATGAATAAAATACGTTTTTTATTGGGATGGAAACATAATTTATGCATTTTTTTTATAAATAAATGTAGTTTCAGAAATGTGAGAATAATAATATTTTTAATCACTAAAGACAACTGTTCATTGAATACCCAATGAAATCTGGATTAACAAAGGACATAATTAATACACAACAGTACGATATCATCGATTGTCAGTGTATACCCAGTGTAAATAAAGAACAATAACTCTTATTCACACGTGCGCAATGATTCACCGGTTTGAAAAAACATGGCGAGTAAACACATGTCAATCGAGTGGAAAGTCAAATTTTACATTTGTTGTCAAGGTTTTTTATTTCAGAAACTTATTGTTTGTCTAAAAAAAAGAAAACAAACAACACTAGGTCCCAATTATTTTTTTATTTATTCAAAAAACATGATTACACAATAAATGATGGATACAGAGTTACTGAGCTAATACTTACCCATACTTACCGATGTTTTTCTGTGTCTAGAAGTCGTTCATCTCCGATCGACCTATACGACGCCTCGACCTATCTGATACTGAATCCCAACTTTTACCCCAAAAAGAGCAATTCGACCTATACGGCCTATCGACCTAAACACCGTAAAATACGGTATTTATTTTTGGCCTTATCGTTGTTCATTTGAATGCCCTATTTGACACTTTGCGACCATTCAGGTTAAAATGGCACCGTCCATTTTGTCGCCTAGGCATTTTCCAACGACCAGAGACCGATGTTGCTGAAATAGAATTTCTATAAACAAAACGACACAATATTTCATGTTTTGAAGATGGAAATTGGCTTGGTATGTTTTATGTTCCCATTAAAATTAAATCGGGTGGTTTTGGTCTAATTAAACTTCAATTCATGTTTGCACCCCGGAATGGTCGTTAGAAACATCCTGTTCTATGTAAACTATGGGCTAAATTGTCCTCGTCTGGACATTTTATTTTTAGTTGAGATTGCGATGCAATCGTCGATTTTAGTAATAAAAAATAATCCAAAGATACTAATATTAGATATAGTAAATTTATACTATGCTGTATATGACGCATTTCAAGGAGTTACATGTATCTCTCATCAGCAGCATTAAAACCGAAACATTTGGAAGACCAAAAACCAAACTTATTTTAAACAAGAATTACTCCTAACTAAAAATACTGAAATAGGAAGCCAAATTTCAGCTAAGGAGATCTACCATGTGCAATACAAGGAATGAACCCTTAGTATTTCTATTATTTTTGACTGAACTACAGCCGTAAAAAAAGTCGTGCACTGTGTGCACTTGAGGTTTACTGCGTTGATTATGCTCACTCTCTGAAAAGGCTCCAGATTATATCTAATACATGTAGCTTATATTTTGTGATATAAGAAAGGGTATAAATAAAACATGATATTTATAGTATAACTTATCTTTAAATTCAAATACCTAACAATCTACAACGAGTTACCAAACAACACATTAATTCACGATTTCGTGTAGCACACGAGTGAATTATTAGTGTTTTTCGTTCATGAGTTGTAGATCTTTGGTATACAAATTTCAAGATTAGTTATTCTGTGCTTGGCAGAAACGGACAAGGTTGTTAAAAAGAGGGCAAGTTGTAGATGTAGGAGTCTAGCCAATGTGCATCTGATCTATTTATTAGTGTAAATAATGCTGTTGGGCAGCTTATCTGGGGCTACAAGGTACAATAAATGATGTGCATCTGTATGGAAAGCTCATCATGGAGTTACTTTGGACAGGGAATGTTTATGAATGTCTATAAAAGGATTAGTACCATAGTGGATAAGATATAATAAGATGGATAAATTCTTGACCTAAAATAAACAATCGCAAGTTCAAACAAAGCAACATATATTACATAATTTTTTTTATTATTATAGGGAAACCAGTTACATTGGTTGGTGTGTTCATTATATGAGGCATGCAGGCGAACTGTTACACCTACAGTAGGCCGTGGAACTGTAGAAGGAAATTGTGTCTCACTTACAAGACTGCTTCGTTCTTCAAAGTTCAGGTACTGTAAAAGTTTATACTCTGGTAAAATAGAAGAAGAATGAAATAATAATAAAAAGAAATCCCAAATGGTTCAGACTAGTGAGGTGCTTTCATTACTTTTACATGAGAATGCCATATATGTATTTATAGTGATTGCTAATTTTGATTTTCGAAAACATCAAAATTTATTTTTCACAATTTTTTTGGGAGCACCAATTTGGCATACTTTTTAAATATAATCCTTAATTACCAAAATTACCAGTGTTGTAGATCATATGTCTTCATTGCAAATGTTTTTGACCGAATGTTTCTTTTACCATAAAAATCTTTTTATTCATGATATAAGTGTTGGAACTTTAGTCATTGAATTAATCATAACATAGTTTTCTCTCAGAAATAGGAAACTAACATTTTTGAGAAATAAAATGAAGTGTATATTAATGCTAGGGAGTATTGGCTTGAATTTCTGTTTTTTTTAATGACAATGGAATTTTATACTTTGGTACAGTTTGATTCAATTTTTCAACAAGATGAAAAAATGGTCAGATATGGCAAATCTTAGGAAAGAATTCCGAGACAAAATAGACAGACTGGAAAGAAATTTTGCTGTTTCAACTGTAATTTTCAAGAAGTTTGAGCCTATATTTTTGGATATATTCAGGAATCCTCAGGATGAGCCTGCTAAACAAAACAGAAGCAGGAAACAAAGGTGATGTATTTATGTATTTATAAAATATTTCATTCCAAGTTTTCGAAAAGCATAAAATCTTGGCCAAAATTATTGGCATAGTATATTTTTAAATGTTTAAAGATTTTAAAAACCTTGTTGAAGTATCAAACAGAATTGAGTATACAGTAATGTGTGTTGAGATTAAACTCTGAGTTTGTTCAAAAAGTATAGTGGTCCTCCATATAGATAATTATTTCAGTTTAGAATTATTTTTTTTTAGCTCACCTGACCCAATGGGTCAAGTGAGCTTTTCTCATCACTTGTCGTCCGTTGTCCGTTAACTTTTACTTCCATCTATGGAAGGTCCTTTACAAAGTTGGCATAAATCATCTTGGAACAAAATAGCCGCCATGAATATTTACGTTTTCTAATTGGTTGAAATTTAAAAAATTCTCCTCTGAAACCATAAAGCCAAATGAACTGATTTTTGGTGTGGAGCATCTATGTAAGGTCTTTTACAATGTTTGCATAAATCATCCTGGTCCATATAACAAAATGGCCACCATGACCATTTAAATGTTCTGATTGGTCGAAATTTAGAACTTCTTCTCCCTTGAAATCATAAAGGAAAATGAACTGATTTTTGGTATGGAGCATCTATGGAAGGTCCTTTACAAAATTTGCATGAATCATCCTGGTCCATGAAACAAAATAGCGGCCATGAGCATTACATGTTCTGATTGGTTGAAATTTAAAATTTCTCTGAAACCGTAAAGCCAAATGAACTAAATTTTGGTATGGAGCATCTATGAAAGGTCCTTTACAAACTTTGCATAAATTATCATAGTCTGTGAAACAAAATGGCCACCAGAAGCCTTTATATGTTCTTATTGGTCAAATTTGTAAATTCTTCTCCTCTGAAACCGTTTGGCCAAATGACCTTATACTTGGTATGAAGCATCTATGGAAGGTCATTTACAGAAGTTTCCAGAAATCAATCTAGTCAAATCAAATCAAAAGTTTGTGAATCCCAGGTAAGCGATACAGGCTCAGCCCTCTGATCCTCTTGTTTAATAAGGATAACACAAATAGGTTAATAAACATCTTTTTATATTTTAGACGGCTGCCCTGTTCATCATCTGAGCTGTTTAATTTTTGTTGGACTATGTTTGTACATGTCAAAGGTAAGACTGTTAATAATTTAGACTTTTAACATGTAGAGGAGAATTAAGACTGGTAATAAGTAGTCCGAGATTGCTCTCATGTCTGACGGCCTTATTTGTGATATG
Source organism: Mytilisepta virgata (assembly GCA_028015205.1). Classification (NCBI taxonomy): domain Eukaryota; kingdom Metazoa; phylum Mollusca; class Bivalvia; order Mytilida; family Mytilidae; genus Mytilisepta; species Mytilisepta virgata. The sequence continues at coordinate 47,015,312 of CM051521.1, read as the reverse complement.
CTGGGGCCGTGGGACGTCAGAGCGCACTCCGTATAGAAATCATGGAAATTGCCAATCCAGACTTGGGGTGGCAGTTTTTAGACTCGAAATCGTAATATATCCAATTATAAGTAGATAAATCATACATCAATCGATTCATTTTTCTCTAAGAATATGTATATCTTATTCACCAACAATCTCCCTGTACCACAAACAAAAGCTTTATTCCCTTCAACCCAACATTTTCGTCAACATTTACATGTTCTGATTGGTCGAAATTTAAAACGTCTTCTCCTCTGAAACCGTAAAGCCAAATGAACTGATTTTTGGTATTGAGCATCTATGGAAGGTCCTTTACAAAGTTTGCATAAATCATCTTGGTCCATGAAACAAAATGGCCGTCATGAGCATTTACACATTCTGATTTGTCGAAATTTAAAACTTCTCTGAAACCGTAAAGCCAAATGAACTGATTTTTGGTATTGAGCATCTATGGAAGGTCCTTTACAAAGTTTGCATAAATCATCTTGGTCCATGAAACAAAATGGCCACCATGAGCATTTACGTGTTCTGATTGGTCGAAATTTAAAACCTCTGAAACAGTAAAGCCAACTGAAATGATTTTTGGTATGGAGCATCTATGAAAGGTCCTTTACAAAGTTTGCATAACTCATCCCAGTCTGTGAGATAAAATGGCCGCCATGAGCATTTACATCTTCTGATTGGTCGAAATGTAAAACTTCTCCTCTGAAACCGTAAAGCCAAATGAACTGATTTTTGATATGGAACATCTATGGAAGCTCCTTTACAAACTTTGCATAAATCTTTTTAGTCCTTGAAACAAAATGGCTGCCAGAAACCTTTATATGTTCTGATTGGTCGAAATTTAAAACTTCTCCTCTGAAACCGTTTGGCCAGTGAACTTATACTTGGTATGAAACATTTATAGAAGATCATTTCAAAGTTTCCAGAAATCAATCTAGTCTGTCAAATCAAATCAAAAGCCTTTTATTAGCTCACCTGGCCAAAGGCCATGTGAGCTATTGCCATCACTTGGCGTCCGTCGTCGTCGTCGTCGTCGTCCGTTGTCGTTAACAATTTTTCAAAACTCTTCTCCTCTGAAACTACTTGACCAATTGGAACCACACTTGGTATGAATGTTCTTTGGGGTATCCTGCATAGAACTGATGTGGGGATTTTTGATCTGTCGAAAAACATGGCCGCTGTTACTAAAAATAGAACATAGGGGTCAGACAACAGTTTTTCGCAAATATCTCAAAAATCATTAGGTTACGGCAAATTCTGGCAGGATGAAAGTGTTCAGCATGATGAGAGCTACCTGTGTGCTGATTTTCATGAAAATCTGTCAACTGATGTTAGAGTTATTGCCCTTTTTAACTCACCTAGCCAAAGGCCATGTGAGTTTTTGCCATCACTTTTCGTCCGTCGTCCGTCCGTCCGTCCGTCCGTCGTAAACTTTTCATTAAAAAATCTTCTCCTCTGAAACCGCTGGGCCGATTGGTTTGAAACTTAATAGGAATGATCTATGACATGTCCTCCACAAACAATCCTCATTTTATATTGATCCGATGAAAAACATGGCCACTGTTGCTAAAAATAGAACATAGGGGTAAATTGCTGTTTTTTGCTAATAACTCAAAAACTCTTACAGATATCGAAAATCTGACATGTGTAAAATTGATCAGCATGACGAGATCTACCTACCCTGAAATTTTAAAGGAAATTCCAAAACCCATTTAGGAGTTATTGCCCTTTTTTCGTCAAATTTCAAAATTTTAACATTAAAAAATCTTCACCTCTGAAACTGCTGGGCCGATTGGTTTGAAACTTAATAGGAATGATCTTTGACATGTCCTCTACAAACGATCCTCAATTTATTTTGATCGGACATAAAACATGGCTGTCGTAGCTAAAAATAGAATATAGGGGTGCATGTGTTGTTTTTGGCTTATAACTTAAAAACCATTACAGATATCGAAAATCTGACGGGGTAAAATTGATCAGCATGACGAGATCTACCTACCCTGAAATTTTGAAGGAAATTCCACAACCCGTTTAGGAGTTGTTGCCCTTTTTTCGTCAAATTTTCAGAATTTTAAAATTTTTCGTCTTATCTCCAAAACTATTTGAGATAGAAGTGAAATGTAAATTTGAAGAATGTTTGCCATGTTGAGATCTACCTACCCTGAAATTTTAAAGGAAATCCCCAAACCCATTTAGGAGTTGTTGCCCTTCTTTTGTCAAATTTCAAAATTTTTTCATTCAAAAATCTTCTCCTCTGTAACCGCTGGGTCGATTGGTTTGAAACTTAATAGGAATGATCTATCACATGTCCTCTACAAACGATCCTCAATTTATTTTGATCTGACATAAAACATGGTGGTGGTAGCTAAAAATAGAATATAGGGGTGCATGTGTTGTTTTTGGCTTATAACTTAAAAACTGTTACAGATATCAAAAATCTGATTGGGTAAAATTGATCAGCATGACAAGATCTACCTAACCTGAAATTTTGAAGGAAATCCCAAAACCCATTTAGGAGTTATTGCCCTTTTTTCGTCAAATTTTCCAAATTTAACATTTTTCGTCATTTATCTCCAAAACTATTTGAGATAGAAGTGAAATGTAAATTTGAAAAATGTTTGCCATGTTGAGATCTACAAACCCTGAAATTTTAAAAGAAATCCCAAAACCCATTTAGGAGTTATTGCCCTTTTTTTGTCAAATTTTCAAAATTTTAACATTTTTGCATTTATCTCCAAAACTATTTGAGACAGAAGTGAAATGTAAATTGAAAAATGTTTGTCATGTTGAGATCTACATACCCTGAAATTTTGAAGGGATTCCTAAATTCTATTTAGGAGTTATTTGTTTGTGTAATTTGAGGTCAAGTTCTGTTACATTTATTTAAGGTTCACCCTTATTCCTGGTCAATTTTATCAACTTCCTGCCAAGACTCCCACCATCAGGGAACAAATTTTAACATTAAACCTTATGAAAAATAAATCTTCAACAAATTTTCCCTGGACAATTGAACCAATTGCAACAAACTTGGTCAAATAGTTGATTAATTGTCCAATGAAAACCAGACTCCAGGTGAGCCATACAGGCTCTGGTGAGCCTCTTGTTTTATTTATTCTTTTTATTTCGAAATCAGGGGAAAAATTATCTGGTCTGTATCTGGTTTTATGCAGTGTACTGGAAGTCTGTTATTTGCACAGTGAGAATGAAATAATTTACAACAAAGCAGTTCTGTTATCAATTCTAGCATGATTTTTGACAAAAAGAAGTCAGTTACCCTCCTCCTTTTTTATATATATATCATTTTGCTCTATTCATTACGACCTGACCTGAGAAAGATTTTTGATGGAAGTTTTCTTGCCAATTATCTTTCATCTGAAATGACCTCTTAAATTTGATAGCAAGCCTAATAAAACATCAATTTCCATGAGTCTTTATTTTCATTGAAACTGGAAGTAATATCACAGTCCATTGCAGAATGGAAATTTTATTATTTTCCACTTTTAAAAGAGATAAAAGACATGCATATTTATTTTCATAACTAAGAAAATACCATATCAAAATTTTAATAAAATAAATATTATTACCATAGAGTATAACTGCAATGGTCCCCAGAGGGTGGTCAATCAGTTGTGAAATTGTGCAGTCAAGTGTAAAAGACCACAGTGCCACATCCGAGTTATTGATTATCATTTGTTTACTTAGCTTTGAAACACCAGGGTTAATTAGCCTGAAGTAAAGTGTTCAATTATAGATGATATAAAACTTACAAATGATGGTCCATAGTTATCACTAAAAAATGGTTTTCACCTGTGTTGCAGATTATTTTTCAAAATAAATTGAAAAATTTTGTTGCTAGAAATATCACCAAGTATAAAATTATGATGCCAGAATGAATTAAAAATCACATTCTTTGACTATGTGGAAGTCATGTGCAGTCCCTGGGATGGCAGATAGGTGTGGCTTGAAACAATGGTGAAGGAAAAGGAAAATGCAGTTTGCTTAGTTTAACATACCCTGTGTCAAAAATGAACAAATTGTTTCAGGCTTGAAGGAATTGAGTATTAATGACCACCATCAGAGGGTGTGTCGAGAAAATTATATGATGTGTAGTTAAACATTACATATCCTAATGAGCAAGTCGTGAGCTACTCTCAACTTTTAAATGCATTGAAGGAATTAAATAATGCTTATTGATATTGTTGACCACATAGAGAATATTTTCCAAATAAGGTTTGATTGTCTACCTACAAGGCCTATTTGTTTCACTTTCAAGCAAAATTCTGCTTTTGGAGGTCTGAAGTTGTCCATTACGGTTCCATTTTCCCATGGCCAACAAATTGCGAAGGGATATGGTAACTCTACCGTCCGTCCATAACACCTAAACATCCTTCAAGGGATTGACCTAACTTGGCACATACTTAGTCCTTATGAATATCTAGAGCCCTATTGATTTTCAAGGTCATAGGTCAAAGGTCAATGTCAAAGTGGAACTTGTAAATTCTTTACACTCTTGTGAACACTTCTACATGTACACATTTCAGGGTCAAATTTGTTCACGACAAGGGGATGCCATGCTTTGTGTTGCCCTTGTTTTTCATAGTAAAATAGCCGTTGAAGTATCGTTTCCAATCTTTTTTCCCTTGTTGTCAAAATCAGGTCTGTACTTGCAAGGTAAAGGTCAAAACCTACAACTTTACATGAATACCAAATATTCAAATAAAGAAGTCATGTCCACTCACAATTAATTCAGTTCAAAGGAATTAAATGATAGTTGTTAATTTAATTGACCTCTACCAGAGGTTGTCATAAAAAATGTATGATTGTCTACCTGCAAGATCAAGGTAAAAAAATAGTTTAACTTTACATACCCCATATCTATCAGACGTATTTCAAAGAAAAAAAGAATTGCAACTTCCTGTTTAAAAATTAGCCAGCATTTCACACAGCATATTTCTCTACTACTTCATCCCTGTGTACTGGTAAGTGGTAAGAGTCAATAGAAAGACAACATTGATGTTTCTTCTGTCTTATCACTATTATCTTCAACCCAGAAGAGCCTAAACTTTTACAAATAGAAAGATGAACCAACCTTGATAGTGTTTATACTGAAGAGGATAATATACCAAAGGAGCAAACCAAAAGATGCAATGCATTAGACGGACAAACCTGGTAAGACAAATGAACAACCACAAGCACAACAAATAAAGACTGAAAACTAAAAACACGAACTGCTATTAAAACCAGGAGTGAACTCCTGTAAGGGTAAGCAGTTGCTGCTTTGTACATGACACCTGTCGTGAAGTTCAACAAAGTCAATTTGTAGGTATTCACAAATCGCTGGAGGTACATGAAATGTTACGACAGTGGGAACAGGTCCAACATCAATCAATTCATGATGACCGTAAAATTTCCTAAGTGAAATCATCATCTCAAACCATAAGAATCTCCAACTCACAGATTAAAAGGCACTTTGTTTACGGTTCTAGAACTTGGCAGCCAGTCACCTGAAGAACCTCAACAGCAGCTTACAAGAACCAGAATCACTAGACCATCTTGAGGCCCTGAACAAGCTACTCAACCCTACACATGTCAGTTGACAGTACTATACTGACATGTTCTCGCCCAAGTTCTGTCTCACTTTACCTATCTGATGAGAGTACGACAAGATGGTTTATAACTATCCGATTTCAATCCAGCTTCTAAAACCACCAAAATTAGCACATTAAAGACTCCTCTGTAGATGTTGAAAAAGAGTAGGCTAAAATTACGCTACAGGGGCCGCTCTCGCACCCGCCAAGCGGAGAGGGATTAGTAGAAGTTGGTGTAACTTTTTTCCCAATCCACTATAAATAAATAAGTTTAAACTAAACTTTCCAAAGAAACAGAAGAAAATGAAGAAATTGTACCCATGTTTTTGAATAACCAATGAATTTGTGCCTCTCTTTTTAGCTCACCTGACCCAAAGGGTCAAGTGGGCTATTCTCATCACTTGGCGTACATCGTCTGGCATCTGTTGTGTGTCGTCTGTTAACTTTTACAAAAATCTTCTCCTCTGAAACTAATGGGCTAAATGAAACCAAACTTGACCACAAGCATCATTAGGGTATCTAGTTTGAAAAATATGTCTGATGACCCCGCCTGCCAATCAACATGGCCGATGGCTAAAAATAGAACATAGGGGTAAACTGCAGTTTTTGTCTTATATCTCAAAAACTAAAGCATTACGGGCAAAACTGACATGGGGTAAAAATGTTCATTGGGTCAAGATCTACCTGCCATGAAATTTTCTGACGAACCGGTCAATCCTTTGTTGGGTTATTGCCCTTGAATTGTTAATTTTAAGGAAATTTTGCAGTTTTAGGTTATTATCTTGAATATTATTATAAATAAATACAAACTGTAAACAGCAAAAATGTTCAACAAAGTGAGATTTACAAATAAGTCAGCATGACCAAAATCTTAAATTGACTCCTTATAGGAGTTTTTTAAAGACAGCGTCCGGCGTAAACTTTCCTTTAAAGATCTTCTCCTCTGAAACCACTAGACCAATTGGCACCAAACTTTAGTGGAATGGTCCTTTGGTGGACCCCTTCCCGAAGTATATCTGGCATCCCTGACTTCCAACCGACCTGGCTGCTGTTACTAAAAATTAAAAAAAGGGGAGATGAATTTAAAAAATCTTCTTTGAAACTACAAGACCAATTGTAACCAAACTTGGCAGTATTGGTCCTTAGAAGGTTTTCTTTTAGTATTATGTCTGATGACCTGGAATGTTAACCAAGATGGCCGCCACAGCTGAACCTAGTTTAACATAGGGCCCTATGTGAAATTCACTCAAAAATCTTCTCGTCTGAAACCACTAAGGCAATTGGAACCAGACTTGGCAGCAATGGTCCTTAGGAGGTCCTCCTTCAGAAATATGTCCAATTTCCTGGACTGTGAACCAAGATGGCTGCCACAGCCAAACTTATTTTAACATTGTACCCAGGCCATAATCTTGCCGGCGAAATGATGATTTAAGTTGCCAAAGAATTTTCCAAATCGCTAAATCTCGCCGGCCTATTCATTTCTTGGCGAAGTGAAGTCGTTATTGGAATATCAGTAAATGGGAGATAACTCGTGACTATTTTTAGCACAGGTAAATTTTTGAAACAAAATGGCGACGATCAAGAAGAATCGAAATTTTGATGTGGCCTCGACTTATATTGTCAATGTTTGATTGAAATAAATACAACGGCGACTTTAAACCTATTTGAATTTTATATTTAAAACTATTTAAGGGAAATCGAAATATCGTTTCATTTGTTTGTTATGAATTGAAGATGCATGGCGTCAGGACGATGTTGTGTAATCACAAAGTCAACTAATTTCATATTTTTACTACAACACGCAATTTTTGATCGGCCAAGAGGTTGGTGGAAATTCTTAAACGGCTTTTTTTGTAACTTGTATTCAAATTCGAATTTTGAAGGGAAAGAACATCTGACAAATAGTTTGGTTACCAGAGGAATGCATGATAACAAAACATGATCAGCTGATTGTTGTTTTGTTCTACAGTTAGGATTACAATGAAACACCTATGATGAAAGATAATTAGCCCTTAATAGGTTAATTATTTGAAAGTTGGCTTGGGTGACATTGAGTATGAGAATCTCGAGTTACAATGACACAATGTTTTGACAACTATATATATATATATATATATATATATATATATATATATATATATATATAACAAAAACTCTATTGTAAAATCCGGAGCTTTCGACCAGTCAAGCCGGCCTTCTTCAGCGGAACTTTATTAGTGGTATGGTTACAACATTTAATCCTCACAATGAATATACGTACAATAACTTAACGTCACTGACAGAAAAAAAGACCGGGATGAGACGTCAACCTTTTGTGTTGACGTCTCATCCCGGTCTTTTTTTCTGTCAGTGACGTTAAGTTATTGTACGTATATTCATTGTGAGGATTAAATGTTGTAACCATACCACTAATAAAGTTCCGCTGAAGAAGGCCGGCTTGACTGGTCGAAAGCTCCGGATTTTACAATAGAGTTTTTGTTATTTACCTCATTTTGAGAGACTTTGATTATATATATATATATATATATATATATATATATATATATATATATATAAAGATATAAAGTAATAAAATATATGATTTGAATCTACTTTTATTTATAAATGTGCCATTGAAAACAGACACACTAAAAAGTGCAACCGATACGGTGAATTAAAGTCAACTTCTCCAGAAAAAATTACCACTTCTCCCTAATCCATCCTGGAAGAAGAAGTCACTTCTCCTTCTTCAAAATCCTAGATTAGGCCCTGATTGTACCCTATGGGTAATTCACTCAAAAATCTTTTCGTCTGAAACTACTGAGCCAATTGAAACTAAAGTTGGCAGCATCCTTAGATGGTCATCTTTCAGAAATGTGTCCGATCACCTGGATTGTCAACTAAGATGGCCGCCACAGCCAAACTTAGTTTCATATAGGACCCTATGGGAAAATTCATTTAAAAATCTTGTCTGAAACCACTTAGCCAGTTGGAACAAGACTTAGCAGTTATGGTCCTCAGATGGTTCTCTTTTAGAAATGTGTCCATTTACCTGGACTGTCAACCAAGATGGCTGCCACAGCCGAACTTAGTTTAACATAGAACCCTATAGAAAAACTGGCCAAATTGACTGCAAGACTTAAATTTTTAGTCCTGCTTAAGGTGAAAAGTTAAATCCAGGTGAGCGATACAGGCTCTTGAGAGCCTCTAGTTTATGCTTCTGATATTTTTACTGAATGTTAATGCTTTAAAGCATACAATTTTTGTGATTATGTCCATTTCTCAGCAACTATATTTTCTCTATTAGGTCCATTTATCAGCACATGTAATACCTTAAATTTTCGGAATGTCACTTTTTTGTTTCAATGCCAAAAGCGAAAAAAGGAATTAAATTCATTTACTCAAACATCTGATGAATTCTGCATACACCATTTTTGAACAAATAAAACCATCAAACCTAGAAAGCTGAGATATACAAATGACTGCTGCAAATTTGAATATTGGACCTTGTGTAAATTTTGAAACCTAATTGGACATCTACTAACTATAAAAAATCATTCTCCTACAAAAAGTAGATACATGAAATAATATTTGGTCTCCTTAAATTATAGAAAAGAAATACTGGTTTAATTCTTTACATAAAATCCAAACTTGCATATATATCAAAAGATTGAGTGAGCTTGAAATCTTTATATCCAAAGAGTTGACAGATCATTTTATTTCATGCATAGATGTGACATACATAAATAGGTCAGCATCCAGGCATAAGTATGTCAGTCTGACCTTGAAATTATATTGTCTCTACCTACTGAAACAAACACACCCATATATGGATGATAACAACAGAAAAACTTATTTTAGATATATTAAAGTTGTCATGTATCTTTGTTTCAACACTAACAGTTTGACAGTTTTTATCTTTTTATCAGTATTGATATGACTAATGTATTTGAGATGACATTTTTTTACTACTACTACGGCTTTGCAAAGAAAATTTGTCATAATAAATTCAAGATTTAATAGTATCATTCAGCCCCAGTAGACTCTTAATTGAATGTTAAATTCATGTAAATAAAATTTTCACTATCTTACTAGTAAATCATTCCGTAAAAATTATAACTTATTTGATTTGAATGGAGATAGCGACAAATGGGGATTTCTTTAAAAGCATGCATCATTGATAAAAGTAGTTAATATCCTAGGGACAATCTGTGATTCTCTACCTGTTATGGATACTGTAAAAATTTTGTCATTTGCGTTATATGGACTTGTTGATTTTGTATTTTAAGAGATACTGATTTATGAAGTGAAATGTTGTTGAATTAGTTGTATTTTGTTGCCAAGTTATTCTTTGTGGGAGGAATTACTCAATGAGTTTGTAAAAGACTAGTTTTGGATTGAATTTTTATCTTGTTTTATCTAACAACAAACAAATTGCGAAAATCCACACTGGTGGTTGATAAATATAGCTTAACATTATTATAGCACAGACTGCCACTTCCACAGTTGCAAGGAGGAGGGTTGACTTTAACCTTGCAACATTATGTGCCCATCCCAAGCCAGGTGCCTTTTTCAGTTGTTGTACGTTTCTGGGTTTTCTTTTTGTTTATTGTATGTTTTTATATTTTAGACATTTTGTAGTTTCAGCTTAGCTTGTCAAAGATCCTTTGTGGATTTCAATAGCAATAGGGTACTACAGGAGCCACTCAAAAACCTCTACCTCCCACCTTTCCAAGTGGAAAGGGGTTAATATTTATCAATTATGGACTTTTAATGAGGTCAATACATTATGTATTGACCTGGTAGAATTATATCGAGGATGGACTATAGTCTGAGGTCGATATCATTTTACCAGGTCCATATATGATGCGTTGAGGGGCGAATTAAATATCCTAAATTCTTACAATACATATGAGGGGCCTCTGTGGTCGAGTGGTCTAGGTAGTTCGTCATGACTACTAATGATCACTAGCTTGTCAACACTGAGGTTGTGAGTTCGAATTTCACCTTTGGCAGGGTGTGTTTGACTACGATCTTAATTGACAGGGATTGCCAAGTTTTCTACCAAAGGTCGTGGTTCTCTCAGGGTACTCTGGCTTCCTCCACCAATAATAACTGGCTGCCACGAAATAGCCAAATGTGGTGAAAATGGCATAAAACCCCAACTAAACAAACAAACAAAAATATGCACTTGTCTGTTTTTAATCAAGAAACCTTCCTCAGCACTTTAAAAATAAAATATGTAAAATGTGCATTTTGATAGTTCTCAGTCTTCCGTAAAACAGATAGACAATGAATTCTGATTGGCTGTAATTTGAAAAATCATCTCCTCTGAAACTACAAGTGCAAATGATTTGTAACATGATACAAGATTTTTTTTTTTTCTAGATCTTCTACCAAAATCCCTCTTTTTGACTTGATCAGGCAAAAATCACGGCTGCCATGGGCAATTCTTGTTACTGATTAACTGAAACATTAAAAATCTTCTGTCCTGATACCAAAAGTGCAAATGTTTGTTTAATTGTGGTTGAATGCCGTTTTCAGCACATTTGTCTATTTCGCGGCGGCCAGTTTTTATTGGTGGAGGAAGCCGGAGTATCCGGAGAGAATCACGACCTTCAGTATGAAAATTGGCAATCCTTGTCAATTAAGATCGGAGTTGAACACACCCCGCCACAGGTGAGATTCGAACTCATAACCCCAGCGTTGACAGGCTAGTGATCATAAGTAGTCATGGCGACCTACCTAGATAAGTGCAAATGATTTGTAACTTGGTAAAAATGATTGTTGTGAAGTCCTCCACAAAGTGTCCTCAAATCTTCTTGATATAGCTAAAACATTGCTATTGGAAATTTTTGTTTCCAATTTGAACAAATCCAAAGCTTTGTGAATTAGTACAAATAATGTGTTTAAGGTCTTCTACAAAGATTTATCATTTCATCTTCAAAGGGCAAAATAGACAGGCTAGTCTTTAAATGAGATTTTTTGGGCTATTTGTAAACCAGGTGTTTCTTTATTATACATAGCAATATGTCTTCCATTACAACATTTGTTTTTTTTTCTTGGACGAGAAAATCATCTCTGCTTATATACATAGATATTTTCCCGTAATTGTTATGAATTTCAGGTCAAAATTACGGTGTTACGGTTTATGGTCTATCATTAAGGATTTCCTTTTATTACCCAAAACCGTTCCTGGTTTAGATTTTAATCTTTCATTACAGGTTATTATCTTGGAAAGATAAAGCGCAATAGACAGTCAGATTTTTAAATACTTTTGGGATGTCTCAGGATTATTTGCTTTATAAAACAATCTTTTTGGTCTTTGTACGATTCTAAATATATTGATGAATGCAATAATATTCTATGAAAAATTATGATTACTGAAAAAAGTTGCAAATTACCGACAACTCAGATTGTTTTTACTGATAGGACCAAAAAGGGGTTGGCATCTATATCAGGCCATTTTCCTGCTATCAGTGATAACTTATTTGAGTTAGTCTATGTGTTATTAATATTTTAGGCCATTTTCTTGCTATCATTGATGACTTATACGAGTTATGTGTTAGATATATTTTAGGCCATTTTCCTGATATCAGTAATGACTTATATGAGTTAGTCTGATGTGTTATGTATATTTCAGGCCCTTTTCCTGCTGTCATTGATGACTTATATGAGTTAGTCTGATGTGTTATTTAGATTTCAGGCCATTTTCCTGCTATCATAGAAAACTTCTATGAGTTAGTCTGATGTGTTATATATATTTCAGGCCATTTTCCTGCTATCAGTGATGATTTAGTAAACTCCTACCATTTATTACTCTGTTGTGTAGACTGGATCTATGCCAACTGTTTGTTAGGAGGAAGGAAAGATCTACTTAACCCAGAATTCTCTGGTTTGTATTTTTTAAAAGAAATCTGTGTTAAAAAACAAGAGTTATTCAAGAAAGAAATAGTGGAAAAAATTACCTGACTTTTCGAAATGGTTTGAGCCATCAAGATTCAACTGTAAGTCAAATCTTAGGACATTTCACAGATTTTTGTATCCATTATTAATGTGCAGATAACAGTTTAGTGGAGAAATCTCCTTTCTATCAGAGAAAGTTTTTTCTTTGTTTGGGCTCCTATCGTTATAGAAAGAGGAAGTGGAAGTAAAATGATTTGTTTGAGAGTGATGGATTTCATAGGGATTCTTCATTTACATGGGATTTTCTTCATTTTCCAAAGGTCTGTTCTGGATTTCAGTACTAAGGGGCTGGCAGCTATGAAGTAAAATATGAAATGTTCACACAAATGTCCATGCAAAACATTGGAAGGAAAAATATCATCTACTCCTTTAGCCACAAGCCTGAAGCCAAAGTCTAGTGGAATCTCCCTTTTGCTAGTAGAAGTTATATATCACCAACCCGATTGGTCTTTTAAAGAATTTCACTATTTGTAACAGTTCATAACAATTTATGTATTTCTCATGTGTAGTATATAATTTCGTGAAAGATGATCATACAGTAGAATCTCGGTGGCTCGAACTTGGATTGCTCAAACATCATGGATTTCTCGATTCTATTCAAAAGTCTGTTAATTTTTTCCATTATTTATATGTAAATTTACTCTCGGTTTTTCGAACACCAACTTCTCGAATTCTCGAACTTATTTTCTGGTCCATATAACAGTGATATAACGTAATTGTCTCTCAATGACTCGAACACTATTTTTGAAAAATATCAATCAGTATGAAAAACCAGAGGTCAGATCAATAATTGACGAGAAGGTGATTGCTTGTCAATTATAGGTAATTGTTATAATCACCTTGATGTTTGTTGGTGATTTATTCTTATTATGTCCACTTTAAGTTTTGATAAGTGGGTGTTTTGTTTCAACAATCGGATAGACAAAAGGATCTAAATTAAATTTAAATTGCTAGTTCTGATAGTGATTTTTTTCGAACTACCCATGCCACAAACTAGCTTTACAGACCCCCTTAGAGTTCGAGAATTCAAGATTCAGCTAACTCATCTAAGCTAAATTTTGGATATTTTATCAAAAGAAAAATGTTTTTTATATTTTCAGCTCTTCCAGAGGATTTTGAATCTAAAGACTGGAAACCCCCTCAGGAGCCTCCTTGTATAATTAAACTTCTTTGTGAAAAACATGAAGGTTTGGAAATAGAAGCCAAAGTTATTAAGGAACACTGGTGGAAACCACATATCAGAAAACTGTTTGAGAAAAAAGTGAGTATTGCGTTTTTAGCTCACCTAGTCAAAGACCATGTGAGCTTTTGTCATTACTTGGTGTCTGTTGTCCGTCTGTCTGTAAACTTATACATTTTCATCTTCTCTGAAACCCCTGACCTATTGAACTGAAACTTGGCCTGAAGCTTCTATGGAAGGTCCTTTGCAAAGTTGCATAAATCATCCCGGTCCGTGAAACAAAATGGCCGCCATTAGCATTTACATGTTCTGATTGGTCGAAATTTAAAACTTCATTCTGAAACCGTAAAGCCCAATGAACTGATTTTTGGTGTGGAGCATCTATGGAAGGTCCTTTACAAAGTTTGCATAAATCATCCCGGTGCGTGAAATAAAATGACTGCCATTAGCATTTACATGTTCTGATTGGTTGAAATTTAAAACATCTCTGAAACCGTAAAGCCAAATGAACTGATTTTTGGTATGGAGCATCTATGTAAGGTCCTTTACAAAGTTTGCATAAATCATCCTGGTCCGTGAAACAAAATGGTCACCATGAGCATTTACATGTTCTGATTGGTTGAATTTTAAAACTCCTCTGAAACTGTAAAGCCAAATGAACTTATTTTTGGTATGGAGCATCTATGGAAAGTCCTTTACAAAATTTGCATTGATCTTCCTTGTCTGTGGAACAAAATGGCCTCTGTGAACATTTACATGTTCTGAATGGTCGAAATTTAAAACTCCTCTGAAACCGTAAAGCCAAATGAACTAATTTTTGGTATGAAGCATCTATGAAAGGTCCTTTACAAACTTTGCATAAATTATCATAGTTTTTTAAATTCTCCTCTGAAACTGTTTGGCCAAATGAACTTACACTTGATATGGAAGGTCATTTACAAAGTTTCCAGAAATCAATATAGTCCATCAAATCAAATCAAAAGTTTGTCACTCCCGGATGAGCGATACAGGCTCAGCCCTGTGAGCCTCTTGTTATTGATTTGGTTCTATGACAAAGGGGGCCTCTGGGGCTGAGTGGTCTAGGTAGTTCGTCATGACTTTTAATGATCACTAGGCTGTCAACACTGGGGTTGTGAGTTCGAATCTCACCTGTGGCGGGGTGTGTTCGACTCTGATCTTAATTGACAAGGATTGGCAATTTTCCTACCGCAGGTTCAGGGTTCTCACTAAGAATTTTTCATGATGAGTCCTGGGACTCATTATTTTTCAGAATGGTGAGTCCCAGCTGATTTTGATGAGTCCAAGTCTCAGGACTCATCACCCTTTTAACGTACATTGCTGCATGATTTTGACCATGGTAGGCTTATTGTACTATTGTTAAAGTTTTATTAAAATCATGTGCTGCCTTAAAATACTGATGAATATAATTTGAAATAAAAAAAATTAAAAAAATTGAAATTATGCAGTGGTGCTCCGAACTTGGAAGAAAATTTCTGTTACAGATATGAGCAAAAATATTTGTACCTTTTGACACAACTTATTTATTATTGCCATTTTATTTTTTAATATTTATTTATCTATAATCTTTACTATTATTTTTTCTCAAACATACTCTTAAAATCCTCCCATTGACCTTGCTTGAACACCTTAATAATCAATACATGTATTGACAAAATTTTCATTTGTGCATAGATATGTCAAAATCCGCTAAATTTATTTTTAAATAAGGTCTACATATTGTTACCGGTCGGTAAAAAACACCGTGACCAATGAAAAATCACGAGAATTCCGATTGCTGCCATTTTCTAGCTTACTTTTTGTCGTTTCTTTCCCCTTCCCCTTTGATCTCCAAGAAAACAAAAAATGGCGGCTCGAGATTTTTAATGAACATAACGGTCTTCAGACGCAGCTGATTAGATCTACATGGGTCCCAGGGACGCATGAGTTTGAAGGATGACGCATCCAGTCCAATTTTAGCACGTCCAGGACGCATGTACGCGCCTTCGCGAGAACCCTGTGCAGGTTGGTGGTTCTCTCTGGGTACTCTGGCTTCCTCCACCAGTAAAAACTTGCCGCTGTAAAATAGCCAATTGAGCTGAAAACCCCCGTAACTGAACAAACAAATCTATGACAAAGCATAGTCAGTTAACTTGCAGATGTTCGATGATTCTGTCAGGGTCCTGCCCTTACCTAACTGGTGAAAAAGTTTAATCTAATAAACCTTAAAGGTTTACAAAATCTAGACAAAACTTTTTATAAGATTTTAAAACCACTTTACTTAATCCCCTATCAATTATTGTGACTTTTAGATTTGTTAATCAAAATTTAAATTACACCTGTCAAAAAAATTGCAATTTTATAAAAAATTGTTAGTGTTGAGGTAATGTCCATTTTAAATCAAATGAATTTCAAAAGTCTTATTCCAGTCATCAAAATCGTAGACGAAGGACATATCTTATGGCTCAACTGTTCACTGAACTTTTAATTTATCTGGAGAATTTTGTTGATCTATGAGTCATATTTCTTTTGATAAGAAAAAAAAAAAGAAAAAGAAAAAAATGTGTTCATTGTCTAAAAGATTGATCTAACTTGTGAATTAAGTTAAAGACAACTAACATTAATCTTATGAAAATCTTAGAAGTAAATAGATTTTGAATTATTTAATTACAGGTCCTGAAAGGTAAAACAGACACCCTGTCAGCAGTTTTAGAGATTGGCAATTTTGAGTTTAACGGGTAAGTTACATGTTATTAGTTCTTAGACATTCACGTCAAATCTAATAAAACAGAGTTCATATTCATATGACAGTTCTATGGTAGAATAAAATTGTACCTAATTATGAATATGGGCTGTGGAGTTTCTGATTCAACACAATCATTTATCATGTAGCTATAAATTAGTTGTTGTTATTAAGTAGTTTCCACCTGTACTAATTATATATGGTCATATACATACTTATTACTTACTATGGGAGTGCTGAGTTGGTTAAAATTATTGTATGCAAGGAGGTCCTAAAGTATTACAAAAGATCTAGGAATTGACTGCTTTACTGTTAGTACTTCAGGGAAACTTAAAAAATGCAGCTTGTAGTAAAAGCTTGAGGGAGATTATTAGCAGTTTTAAAGAAATAATGCAGCAGTGATAAATTTATAGAGCAACTAGATGTTGAACCTGCGCGAGCGCGGGAAAATAAGCATTTTTTGTTTTTGTTTTGTGGTGGCCATATTGACTATAAAAAGTTGTTGCGGCTATGTCATTGATGGAACAGGAACTCAATATGGATGTTGTGGCAGGCTTCCCATAAACTTTCCTGTCAAGTAGGTGGTTTCAACTGATAGTTTCATGTCTATATATGATGTAGTATTCCAGAAATGGATGTGAATGCAAACTTTAACCAAGTCAATGAAGCGTGAAATGTAGGTCAGCGTGACCCAATTGTCACATGGCTGTTCGTTACTACCGAAGATGGAAACACTGATGAAGTAGACTATATGCCACGTAGAATTACCAAAATGGACTTAAGGTTCCATCAAAGTCAAAATCTATGACGAAAACACAACCACATAGATTGTCAATATTTTTATTGTTACAATTAATTCTGAACTGGAACTTGATGAAAAGCTTTCATTAAATACACATTTCATAATGCATTACCTTTTTCCTTCAGAATAAATATGAAAATGAAATTGTAGATGTAAACATTTCCTTAGTGACGGATGAATTTTTCAAAAGATGCCGTGAGTTTCGTAGAGCATATTTTTGGAAAATAATTGTTCCAAATGTTCCATTGTCATTATGAGCAGGGCAAGCTAGGCGTAATTTCACAAATATATCCAATAATCAGGCGATAAAAGCATTTTTAGTGTGTGGCTGTGTGTGATGTCCACGTTTATATTTATCAAAAATGTCCGAGATAAATTTCGTCATTAATGATAAAGATGACCATTTGTTAAACATATTTTTATCTAGGGCTTACAGGGAATTGTATGGTATATATTTAGACAGGTCACATTACAAATGATGTAAAAATAGATAATGGTTGGTGTTATCACTTTGTGCAAGGTAAACATCCGAGCAATCCAAAAAACACTAAGTTAGGAATTCCTTTGAACTTTACCTTATTTCTTCATAATCTGCAAAGTTCATAACCTTTACAGTTAGGAGAAATTGCGTTATTGTTGAATAAACTGTTATCACAGAGATATGTCTCGCCTTTTTGTAATTTTGATTATGCAAATGTTGAAATCATAATAGCAATACCTTAACATCTTACACAAGTTATGCAAATATTCAAAGT
Organism: Mytilisepta virgata; assembly: GCA_028015205.1. Lineage (NCBI taxonomy): Eukaryota > Metazoa > Mollusca > Bivalvia > Mytilida > Mytilidae > Mytilisepta > Mytilisepta virgata. The sequence goes on along the minus strand of CM051521.1, from coordinate 46,997,278 downwards.
CAATGAACCATGACTGAGTTACATGGTTAAACAATCTCCATATAAATGAGATGTGTGAATGCTAATACAACTGGATACCAAATACCATTGACTTATTATAAGTTGTTCCCAAACCTAAATACAAAAATTTTGTGGGAAAAATTTGGTTGATTATATAGGGAATCACTGATGCATGACTGAGGGGTGGAGCCAAATAGTCTCCATGGCAATGAGATGTAGCAATGGTAATACATCTGCATACCAATTATCATTGACCTACCACTAGTGGATCCCCATAAACTGACCTAATCACAAACTAATACATGTAAAGTAAGCAAACCATTCAAAGTCAATAGACCATGACTGAGGGGGTGGAGCCAAATAATCTCCATGGCAATGAGATGTAGCAATGGTAATACATCTGCATACCAATTATCATTGACCTACCACTAGTGGATCCCTATAAACTGACCTAATCACAAACTAATACATGTAAAGTAAGCAAACCATTCCAAGTCAATAGACCATAACTGAGGGGGTGGAGCCAAATAATCTCCATGGCAATGAGATGTGGCAATGGTAATACATCTGCATACCAATTATCATTGACCTACCACTAGTGGATCCCCATAAAACTGAGCTAATCACAAACTAATACATGTTAAGTAAGCAAATCATTCAAAGTCAATAGACCATGACTGAGGGGGCGGAGCCAAATAATCTCCATGGCAATGAGATGTGGCAATGGTAATACATCTGCATACCAATTATCATTGACCTACCACTAGTGGATCCCCATAAAACTGAGCTAATCACAAACTAATACATTGTTGACGCCGCCGCCGCCGCCGCCGGAAACAGCATACCTATGTCTCGCCTTTTGACTCCGTCAAGGCGAGACAAAAAACTGAGCTAATCACAAACTAATACATTGTTGACGCCGTCGCCGCCGCCGCCGCCGCCGCCGCCGCCGCCGCCGGAAACAGCATACCTATGTCTCGCCTTTTGACTCCGTCAAGGCGAGACAAAAACAATCTTGAATACATGAAGCGGAAACATCCCACTTGAAGGGGAATGTTTTTAATTTGTTTTATTCTTCTTCCGTAATTTCAAACAGAAATACATTTAAAATAAGTGCATACTTGTTTATTTAAATCAATTTGTTAAAATGATGCATTCGAGAACCTTCTAAGGTATGTGTTGGGAGAATTCATATCGGAAAGTGCATACAAATTCCATTTGCACATAAACAAACCTGTATTTTAAATTTATAAATGCAGATTGTCAAATCCGATCATAACCGTTATAATCTGAACCATACATCGTTTATTTTGAACCACCCGTTTTGCCGCCTATTCGGCTAATTCGTAAATTTAGTATTATAGATTTAAGGAAAAATATGGTTACCAGCAGTTATCTCCCTTCTATAAAAAAAACATATAATAAGATAGAATTTATAAAAACTCACTCCAGTTTGTTAATCTGATTTTCCTTTCAAAAAAATTTGGTTATTAGTGTGGATGGGCAGACAAGCTAGAGGTTGTTGTATGCAAGGAGGTCCTAAAGTATTACAAAGGATCTAGGAATTGACTGGTTTACTGTTAGTACTTCAGGAAAACTTTAAAAAATGCAGCGTGTAGTAAGATCTTGAAGGAGATTATTAGCAGTTTTAAAGAAATAATACAGCACTTATAAATTTATAAAGCAATTTAAGAAAAAATATGGTTACCAGCAGTTATCTCCCTTTTATAAAAAAAAAACATATAATAAGATAGAATTTATAAAAACTCACACCAATTTGTTTATATGATTTTCCTTTGGAAAAAATTTGGTTGTTAGTATGGATGGACAGACAAGCTAGAGGACAGACTTTATAAAGTTTTTGATATTGGAAGCTGAATATATATGAAGAAAATGTGAAAACAGTTTGAGACTGATCTATTTAATTTGTTGTGATACAGTGTCCTTTGAGTTAACTTACATTTGAACCATTACTTGTTAGTTTTAATGTTTAATCTATTTAGTTTTCAGTAGTAAGATATAGAGTAGTCAATTTTTGTAATTTTTACTTGTATGGTTCTGATGATATGGAGGTTCATTCATTCTAAATAGCTCTTTTCAATAGTTCACAATGGAAGTTAGTTTACGTTGATCTATTACTTAAATTGTTTCTTAAAAAGGAATGTAGTATTTGAAATATTCTTGACAGAAAATCTATAAAAACAAGGAATATAATTTTTGATGACGTTCTTCATCCTACTGTCTCTGATATAGAAACAAAAACTCGCAGCCCTCTGTCATTGGGAAAATCAATCATGTGCATTGCGAGTGCAAACTTTCGTTGCAACAACATGTACTTAAGTAAAAACAGATAAAAAAATCTCTCAGCAAGTTTTATGGTTCTTCATACCATGATTAGTATTACTATTTGTGATATGCCTCAGGGGAACAACACATATTTAACTAATACTTATGTCATAAAAATTTACATTGCATTAAAAACAGAAGTAGCTGATTTGAAAAATGATAATTTAGTTAAATTACTGCTTCGGTGAAACACAGATAAATATTATTAAGTTCAGTTGAAAATAGGAACAAGATCAAATTCTAAATAAAAAATGACAGCTCAGTTGTAACTTTGTTCAAGGTCACTTTCCTTGGTAAGTGCTCTAGATATTAGGATATTGAAATTTGCAATTGTTGAATGGGAAATTGATAGATCCAATGTTAGAGATTGATTAATGTTTATTAAAACCTTTCAAAATGTTTCTTTTGATCTGAGAATGATTTGTGGAAGTTGATAAACAATGAAAATTACTTTCAAAGCATTTAGTTGGATTTTTCTTTGCATGTCAAAAGTAAAGAGAATGGCCTGTATTATTGCCCTATTTAATGGGACGAAGTTCAAGGCCTAGATATTTTTATCTGTTAGCAAGGTTTTCAAGGCTATTGGATATATGGTTTGAATCAAAGTTACAGGTCTTTTGTAAGTAAAATTCAAATAGAATTCTGTATTATATCACGAAAGATAGTTTAACACTCGTTCACCTGTAATGTGAAAGAACTGGACCCTGGATATTAACCTGTAACATGAAAGTACTAGACTTTGGATCAACGTGGCTAGTTACCATTACATGAAATAGAAAAAGCAGCAGAAAATATTTCAAAATCTTCAGAAACTACCATTCCATTCGTGACTAAAATTGAATGGAATTGCCTTTGAAAGATCTCCTTTCAAACGTGTACCTTAAGATTTGGACCTTGGACAAATATGGCCATTGTAACTTGGAAAAGCAACAAAAAAAAAAAATTAATTGAAATATACCCAAGTTGTTAAGGGTCCAGAAATTTAACCAATGTGGCTGCTTTTACTGAAAATAGAAAAATCAGCCCAAAAAAAATTTGAATTCCTCTGAAAACTACTTTGCTAAATTGTACTAAACTACATCAGAATGGTCTTTACATGGTGCTTTTCTGAACTGCATTCAGAGATTTGATATTGGATCACTATTGTCACCATTACTAAAAATCGCAGAAAATCATAAAAAAATGTCTAAAAATCTTCTATAATCTGAGAATTTGTTTTTTGATGTGTTTGGCAGCTTTGACCTTGGACCAATGTGTTAGAGAGCAATATTGGCCAAATATGACTGAAATCAAAGGACTATTTCTTAAAATTCTTTCAATTTGCTTTTTGCCTCAAAGAATTACTTGAAACATATTAATGCATGAGCATCCATTCATTTGGTTTTCTTTTTGCATATTATTACAGTGATTTAATACTATAGCTGATTCAGGAAATTAATTTTCAGTAGATTGGTGGTTGATTTGTGCATAAATGCTTTTGAAGTTGAGACAAGATATAACGTAAATTAAAAATTCTGTTCTATTTATAATGATTTCTGTTAGTTTTTCTTTCATGTTATAATGATTCTGTCAGCAATTTTCATTAAGTATTAAAATGAAAAAACACATCATAATTGTGTTTCTATTTTATAATTGTGATCAATATTAAAGATCCAGATGAAAGATGAACTTTTAAAAAATGCGTAGATTATTGATGAACATGAGCCAAGATTATGAAATAATAAGTCAGCGTATTAACAATTCATTATTTAGTTATATTATTTTTTATTGTAAAAGGCTTGTGTCAACATGCTAACGGGGAGAGAGGGAAAGATAATTTTCTTTGTTTCTCCACATGAGAGATTTTGGCAGAGTTACAATCTTTACGATTTATACATGAAGTAGAATTGTTAAAAGGCTTTCTAATTAAGATAAAATTTAAAAGGATAGATATATACATGTAGTTTAAACATGCTCGCTTTGTACTTATGGTAAATGGCGGGGTTGTAGGTTAGGTCAGGTGTCCTTAGAAGAATAAATGTTACAGAATTAGTGTTTAAAGTTAATATTGTTAAATAAATCTAAATTTATTTATGGAAATTTAAATAAAAGGTGATCATTGGTATTGTTGAGACTTACTTGTACTTGATTTACTATTGCTCAATTTTATTCTTTATAAATTGAATGTCGCAAACAAAACTGCCTTCAGTTAAAAATATAAATCATTGCAACATTATTTAAAGTGTGCTTACTTTATACACAGATATATAATTAATTTACCAGTCTTTCAGTAATCAAATAAGGTATGTAAATCATAAACTTATCCCTCCTAAAAAAAGATTAATTGCCAAAGATCACATTGACCTCATTTTCATGTTCGATTTACTTCCGTGTTTATGCTTACTACTATTTTTGCACCAAAATATTAGTGTTTCAGATGTATATCAGACTTATTTTAACTTTCATCAAATTTAGGGCCAAAATAGATCCTTACCAACTTATTTATACATGTAGGTTATACATTGCATGTATAATAGGGTACCTTTAATTAACATTAGTAGAAAGTAAATACATACAAAAATATTCTTCTAGAGAACTGCTGAATGGATTGAAACCAAACATGGCATGAATGTTTCTTATGAGGTGCTGACCAAGTGTTGGTGCTTTGGTGCCAATCTGTCATCAATGATGGTCGTCAATAGAAGACTTAGTTTATCATAGGACCCAATGGGAATTACATACAAACGGTTTCTTCTTGCAAATTACTGAATGGATTGAAACCAAACATGTCATGGATGTTAAATCTCAAGGTCCTTTAACAATGTACAAATGGAAATATCAGGTGAGCAATACAGGTTCCCGGGAGCCTCTGGTTTCATATCTTTTCTATGGTGAAAGTATATAGAAATGATTGGTAAAAGATGGTTGCTCTACCAAGATGGTTTGTTACTAGTATGTGCCTTTTTTGGATTTTTCAAAACAAGTAAAAATACACAAATTTTTCTGTAAATAAAGTTCATTATTGTTTCCTGTTCGTCAGAATGACATTGATGCAGCTAATTGTCAGAGCGGCAAAGTTCCCACAGGCCTGGCTAAATCAGTCCTTCTTGTCAGACCTACTGGTCAGAACACCTTTTTACTACCTGGATCCCCCAAAATCTAAATGTCTGTCTCTGCTAGGTACCTACTTTGCAAAATATTATAAATGTCTTAATAAAGCAAAAGCCAATTGTGTATGTCATAAACAAATCTTTCCTGTACTGCGCAAACATATTACTCAGATATGGCAGTCTCTGTTGTTAAAAAGAGTGAAATAATATTAATAATTGCAAGCAGGATAAAAAAGATATCATTTGATTGTTGACAGAGGTCATGCCTAGCTAATAAATTAAAAAAAAAACGTAGTTCCTTGGCAGTTGTTATGCTCCTTTTGATATTAGAACACACATGTAACACAGGAACAGCTCCTATTGATATTAGAACACACATGTAACAGGAACAGCATATACCAAAACAAAGCACTGCATTAGAATGGACATGGCCATAAGTCATAAAGTTTTATTTAAAGTTGATATGGCACATTTAACACTGAAGAGCTATTGACCGACATGAAAGTCTCTATTATACTCAAATGTTTGATATAAAGAATATATATTAATTAAAGCAATATAATAAAAAGAAATTGTTTGAGGATTGACAACACACCATGCATCACTAATGAATTGTAAAATCAGCCAGCAGTATCTTCAAAGTGGTGGTGATATTATCATGCTCTCTTCAAAAAACACAATGCATCACAATGTCCTCCATACTGAATGTTCCACTATTTGTAGATTTGAATATGGTCTCATTAAAATTTGTCTCATATCCTTACTCTCACAAATTAGAAGGGTACTAATCAAGGTATTCATTTCCCTTGTTTGAAAAGCTGATCATTAAAAAAGCTTCAAAAGGTTGGTTGGGCAAAGAGTTGACAGGTATCTGCATCTCATAAATGATAAAGGAGGAAATTTGTTTTTTTTTGTTTTTTTTTCCAACTTTTAATTTGGAAATTTTTTTTTTTTATTATCCTTATGCCTCCTATTCACCATGATTCATGAGTATAGCAGAAATTAAGTTTACCTAGAAACACATGCCACTAAGAAGCATAAGAGGACATTCTTGGTCCCTGTATCTTTGGGACAGCTCTATTATAAAAAAAAAAAAAAAATCTTGTTTAATTTTGTCATAAGAAGGTTACTAACAAAAATGGTTTGCGAGACCCCATATGTTTCTTTGTAAGCCAAAATGCTGAAAACTGTTGGCTAACGATGGTTCATTTGATGATGCTGCAGCCAGTGGAGCTAAAATATCAACAAAACCAGACATGGTTTTTCAGTTTTCCCACCATATGGTATTTGATAAGTAAGGATAATATTACCTTTAATAATAGCATTTTAGGTATTATTTTGATGTAAGGGTATGGTCTATAAAACTTAACAAGTTTTTGACTTACAATGACAATTTAAATCCTAAATTGCTCTTTTGTAAACATAAAGCATAGGTTTTTAAGCAGATCATCATTAAAATGGCCTGCCATCAAAGGCGACAATTCAAAATTGTCTTTCATCAGAAAAACTTCTTCAGTATGATGTCAAATTTATTTCTCTGTCGAATGTCCGTAAAAAACTTGTTAAATTTACCCAAAATACAATTGAAGACAAGTACGACAATGATATGGCATAGATTATCTAAGTGTTTGATTTTGTTCCACATACATGTCATCAAAGTGATAGAAATCATTTTATCAATTTCCTTATATAATGCTGTAAAGCTGATGATTCATCACACAGATAAATTGATGTGATGCAAATGGTTGTTGATATGGTTGAAAATAATGATTTTGGCCATATTTCAATTTTTTGGTTTTTACAATACATTTCATGATTATCTGTTGTGATGTTGTATGAATGGGAAAAAAATTATGCAAATCAGTACAATCATACATTACTAAAATATTGGCAATAAGTTGATTTTTTGAGTGGTTTTCTATTGTATACTTATTGTTACATATATTTGTTTATTATATGAAATTCTTTGTTTATTTGGAATTTGGCACTAATAAAAATTTTTTTTACACCAATTTCAACTCCCATGGCCTTTGGCCAGTTTGAGGTATTGGTATCACTTGGTGTCATTTTCCGGTAGTCTTTCAATTGGGCGGATTGGGATTTCAATTGGGCTGAATTTTTTTTTCAATTGGGCTGAAAAAGTATTTCAATTGGGCTGAAAAAAAATTGCAAATGGGCGGAATGCAATTTTTTCAAATGGGCTGATTACCTGTGATTTTCCGATGACTAATCTAAAAATAGACATAAAATGTTGATGAAAAACATAACTTTATAGGAAATGTTCTAAAATAGACATAAAATACTAAAAAAAATATTTCTTTAAAAACATTTTAAAATCTTTTAAAAATATCTTAAAATAAACATAAAACTTTCATAAAATACTGTTCATAAATAAATAAAATAAACTAAGCACTGTTTCTAACAGTCTGAAACTTTAGCACTGGAAAAATAACTGTACATATAACTGTTCTACATTTACATGTCTGTTCGGGCTTGGAATTTGTACCCCACAACCTTTATGAACTCCTTCCGCGAAATGTCACCAGATGTATACTTTCCGTACTCGGTCATCACAAGTCTGATTTTGTCTCTATCTACTCTTCTTGGTGTCGACTCGTTGTTTAAAGCACGGACTTTGATGTAAGATGTAGCCTGAACTTGCTTTAATACATCGATGAAAATGAACAGATTTGGGTGAGCACTACAGAACTGAGCATTGAAGTGCACTCTAAATTTGTATATGTAGAAAATATGACAATTCCCGAAATCTCATCATTGTGTAGCACAAAATTTTCATCTTTACTCGTGGCAATTTGTAATTCTGTCAAAATTTGATGTGTATCAATTCGGTTTTTCGGCAAGGTAGGAAATTCCTTTCTCCGCTGTCGGTATAAAGCAAGCGAAGCATTCTTCAAGTCTTTAGGCTCTAAAGTCGATTCAGGGAAATTTTGTAATTCAGTTCTTATGACTTTGGACGGGCGAGCGGTAATGTCATCAAATGCTTTCCTTTTAACCTGAACTCGCAGAAGTTTTGCTTCTATTTTCTGTTCGTTGCTGTCGTGATTATGTGAGTTTTTCGAAGATATCACATGAAGTCCACTTGTATCTGTTCTCAAACGTGCCTTACAAGTACTACGAGCACATCTCCAACTAATGTCACCAGATTTCAGAGTAGCGTCAATACGGAAATTATATCCATCATAGATTAAGCACTTTTTCCCTCTGTTTGTTTCTGTCAACTTTATGTCGTCCATGGTTTCTCTTAGTATTTTACGGACTAAATGATTACATTTATACTGCGAATTTCGTTCACATTATGTCATAGAGGTCATGTGCATACTGTTTATATCTTTTGTCGTAATTGAATACCAACACTGAATTAATCCTATTAAATCTTAGTTAATCCTACACTTGTGAATTCACATCTCTATTTATTTCATATTTTACTAGTTACACTTCATCTATTTTACCTGTAAAACACGTCCGCCCAATTGCAAAATAAAAAACGCCTAATTGCAAAACTAAAAAACGCCCAATTGCAAAAAAAGATAATTGGCAAATCCGCCCAAATGAAGTGCGTCCCATTTTCCATAAATTTTTAATGTTTTGATCTACTTGAGAACTGCTCAACAGACAAACCAAAGTTTGCAGGGAAGTTCTTTGTTAAGTCCTTGCTGAGAGTCGTTACTTTGGTGTCAGAGCCTATTCTAATTTCTGATTGGATGAACTTGGAAAAACTTCTTCCCAAGAATGACTTACCTGATTGAAGTCAACTGTTACAGATATATTTCTATGAAGGTCCTTAACAGTTGTTATTAATTTGGTGCTGATTGGAAATTCAAGATGGCTGTCAACATAGAACTTAGTTAACATTGGCCCCTGTGGTAAAAAATTGATACCAAACTTGGTTGAATTGATATCTACGAGAACATGAATAATTCTTGTTACTTTGGTACTTTTTTTTGCCAATAGACATGGCTGCCAGGCCCCAAATTGGGCTTTTGAATAATTAAATTACCAAGGTATCTGCTCTGAAACTACTTGACGCATTGATTTGATACTTGTGATGAAAGATCAGTGAAGGTACTTTCTAAGTGTTGTTATTTTGTATAGATCAGAAATCCAAGATTGCCACCAGTGGCTGACTCTAACATTGGTTTCAGTGGGAAATGTATATAAAATTATTCTTCAAATTAACAATTTGAAAAGATTGATTGGTTGAAGTGATACTTATGAGGACTCAAATAATTTTTGTTACTTTGGTACCTTTTACCAACAAACATGGCTGCAAGGCCCAGAAGGGGGCTTTCCTGATTGGTTAAATTTCGCAGATCATGATGATCAATGCAAGGTACTACTTTGGTGATGATCAGAAATCCAAACTGCAGTCGACATTTGACTTTGGAAATTGGATACTTTGAGACTTACGGGAAATGTATAAAAAAATTCAATTAAAATAGCTTGATACCAAACTTAGTGAAAGTGCTACGTATGATAACCTGTATAATTTTTGTTACTTTATTGCAGTTGTACTAACAAACATGGCTGCCAGGCCTAAGGGGGACCTTTATGATTGGGTAAATTTCAAAAAAAAATTTAGAATCTACTTGTCCTGTGGGATTGAAACTTCTTGTGAATGTTCACTGCAAGATACTTTCCAAGTGTTGTTTCTTTGGTGCTCATAAGAAATCCAAGAGGAGTAAGTTAACATTGACCTTAGGTGTTTGTCTTTTATAGTTGTGTCCATTGACACCAAACACTTACAAGGCAAAAAATCTAGGTGAGTGACAGGGAGCTGCTATTTTCATTTTTAAAAATATATTGAAAGAATTTGTAACATGTTCATAAGTGGATTCTATAGAATTGTTTCTTAAGTTGAAAAAGAAACATGATTAATGGACAAATAACATCAGAAATTGGATACAAAATAGAATCTGCGATAAAGTATCTTAAAGTACTTTGGTCCGAGATACATGTTAATTTTTCATCATTAAGGTGCTACTTTGTACTCCATTACGATATAATTACTTGTAATTGATTTTTTGTTCGCATTTTCAAACTGATTAATATTTTCTATTGATCTCAAATTTCCAATTTTCTTTTATTGAAAAGATGAAATACACATCAATAATAGGTATCAAATAAGTTCAGCAGTAACATTGCAGGGTATTTATAAGCTATTATTACTATTTGTATTGATATTGTTCAAAAGAAATGATCAATTTTCCCTGTTTATAGGATGATAATTACCAAATATGCATTTAAAGGAAGTTATGTATAGATTTTTCCGTGATAACAATAAAAATATATATTAAAAGATTGATTATATATCCGTGATTGCATATTTTATGACAAATTTACAGTGTAAATGTTCTTTTAATAGGTTTAAATTACAGTATTCTTTTTTTTAAGTTACCATTTGAAATTATTAAAAAAAAAAATTAGGTTAAGTAAAATAATTTTGGAAACGGCTGGCCAATTTGTTAAATATATACTTTTGAGCTCACCTGACCCAAAGGGTCAAGTGAGCTTTTCTCATCACTTGGCGTTCGTCGTCCGTCATCCTGCGTCTGTCATCCTGCGTCCGTCGTCCGTTAACTTTTACAAAAATCTTCTCTTCTGAAACTACTGGGCCAAATGGAACCAAACTTGGCCAAAAGCATCATTAGGGTATCTAGTTTAAAAAATGTGTCCGATGACCCCGCCTGCCAACCAACATGGCCGACATGGCTAAAAATAGAACATAGGGGTAAACTGTAGTTTTTGGCTTATATCTCAAAAACTAAAGCATTTAGAGCAAAACTGACGGGGTAAAAATGTGCATCAGGTCAAGATCTGCTTGCCATGAAATTTTCAGATGAATCGGTCAACCCTTAGTTGGGTTATTGCCCCAGAATAGTTAATTTTAAGGAAATTTTGCATGTCTTCTTTGGGAACCGTTACCTCGTGAGCTAGCATGTTAAAAGTTTAACTCAGCCTGTTAGTATAATACAGAGCAGGGTTCATATTTATATCATATCAACATGTTCTCATAATAACTGTCACTGAAAATTAAACAATAATCAATCAATCAGTCCAGTATAAAAGCTGAAATTGAGGTGGTAATTTTACATTGCCACTTCGTTTGATGTTGTCTGTAAATGTAGTCGGAACTTCAGGTAGTTAACATAATAGAAAAAAAGTTTGACAAATTGTAATACAGAGAAAGAAGATTGTTTCAAATCAATAAAACGTAACATTTCCTTGATTTTGGAAATATAGTAAGTGCATGCCTGAATTAGCCTGAATTAGCCTGATTTCCAGATTTTGACAAATTTTATACTGATATATTCCAATTGAAAATATTGAATTTTTACCAGATTTTTGGATTTTGACTCCTCCTGTACTTTCACCCATGTAAGTGTATAATTATCAGTCTCCGTGCAAACTCAAGTTTCAGGTTTTGATCTGAACATAGCATAGGTAGTTTTGAAAAAATTGATGCATTTCATAATACATACATGGTACAGTCATTGAATATTTTTAAAATGAAAAAGAGTTGGTCCTTTTGTACTGGGTTGACTGACATAGTTTTTTAATTATCTGAGTTGGTTTCTCAATTGAAAGTGTATTAGTTGACATGTTTTGGTGACAGAAAATATATTCTTCAAATGCAGTTACCCATGTAATGCAGAGATCGATTACTTTAATAATAATATGATTCTTATTATTGACCTCTTAAATAGCATTAGTACATACCACTTCAACTATCCTGTACAGGTTCTTTTGTCTTGCTTGTAATGAATGTCACTAAAGTGAGACAGGCAGCTGTGTTAACTTTACATCATAGGGCAACCACACTTTCACCGAGAATGTACATACCAGCAAGGCACATCATTTTGATTCCAAAAGTAGACACATAGTGAACCTGTGCTCAAGGTAGAAGAGCTTTTGGGCAGAGAATTTTCTTTTAGCAATTGACTTTGCTTTAAAGCTTGTCAGAAGCAAAGTTTGAGTTGCCCAACTTTTGTGTATATTAGCAGTCTTAAGGTATACCCAAGTTACAGTTTCTGAACTGAAAATAGCATAGGTATTTTGCAAAAATAACATTGTATCAAAAATGAAATTTTACTTGCATGATAAATATGATCAATTGCCTGAAGTTGCCAGGTATGTTTTCATATCTAAATTGTGAATTTGACAGGAATTATGAAGGAAATCTGTGACTTGTTTTTATATAATTTAATGCAATATCTTGACAACAATTTTTCTAGAAGTAACAATGGGAAATAATCTCATTAGAACAAAATACCAGTCAACTTGGACTGTAGGAAGAAATATTTGGACTGTAACAAGCATGACTAAGACCCATTAAAAGTGAAAAGAAAAAAAGAATAAATTGTACATGAAGTCCAGTAACAATATGTTCCACTTTTGTATCCTAAAAAACTTATTATAATTGAATGAAACTTTCTCAGATTCTTTATCATATAATGCCATTGTGCACCTCATATTTTGTTTGTGGCCAAAATCATTAAAATCATTTTTAGTTCACCTGGCCAAAGGCCATGTGAGCTTTTGTCATCACTTGGCGTTCGTTGTCCATCCGTTAACTTTTCACATATTGATGTAACATTCTGATTCTAAAGAACCTACAATCATACTACTTGGTGTTAGGGTGCATCTTGGGGATTAACACAGCCTCCTCACAAAATTATGTCAATCTGACCTACTTATCGCACTTCATTGACCTAGGTTAAGTTTTGCGCCCGAGTTCAGTTCTCCTATAGTCATATTACTTGGTGTGAGGATGCATCTCGGAGTTTACCACAGCTGGCCACCAAAATTAGGTCACTTTGACTTAGTTATCTCACTTCATTGATTAAGGTTAAGTTTTATGTCCAAGTTCAGTTCTCAGATAGTTTAAACATATTTTATTTGCAAAAAGAAATGCAGAATGGATCAGACACAAGTTAAACAAACTTGTGAATGTGACCTACTTATCGCACTTCATTGTCTTAGGTTAAGTTTTACATCGGAGTTCAGTTCTCCGATACCAAGCGACCTACAATCATATTACTTGGTGTGAGGATGCATCTTGGGGAGTAAAACAGCTTCCCACCAAAATTAGGTCACTCTGACCGATTTATTGCTCTTCGTTGACTTAGGTTAAATTTTACATCTGAGTTAAGTTCTCTGATACCAAGCGACCTACAATCATATTACTTGGTGTCAGGGTGCATCTCCGGGAATAACACAGCCTCCCACCAAAATTAGTGGGGGAGTGAGGCGAACTTTGTAATCATAGATTCCTGGTGTTTATTGGTCAAAATCATTGTTGAAGTTTCTTTTACCAAAACATGGACATTGAAAGCGGTGGGCGTATCATTTTGTGAGCTTTGATCACAGTACCTCTAGTTTCTCTGTGTCATTCTTAAGTAGCTTGAACCCTGTTACAGAGAAACTAACAATGCCATTCTAAAACTTAGCAACTCCCAGCCGACATCTTCAACAGTAGTGCAGGGTAAAGGGAGGGGAAAATATTTGATCTAAAAACACCAAGATGAAAAAAGAGTCATTTAAAAAAATTGTTAAAATTTTTGCTTGTCAGAGGTTGAAATTGTGGATGGCCTTTTTTTATTGGAAAATGATGGCCTGTAATTTCTTCCAGTTCAGTTTAAAGTGCGTTAATGACTTTTGGCGAAAGTACGACTTTTAAGATAATGTTTAAATGATCATTGTATTTTCATGTTTAATTTCTATGTTTTTATCTGGATGTATTTTATAACAGAATTTGATTACAGAATGATTACATTTTCAGCCCAGTTGAATGTTTACTTAGATTTTAATGTTAGCAAGTAAATCCCTCTGGGGGGTGTTTGGCAATTGTCCCAATACAAATTTTCACTTTATCGTTAGCAGAAAAAACAAAGATGTCATTGACTGTCCTAAAAATAGTTGCTGATACAGCGAATTTTATTATTCCAAGCTTGAAAAACTATCGCTTCATACTTTCCATTGATTTTTACGGGAAAGGTGATCCTGATGAAATTTATCCCGTAGAAATCGATAAGTTAGTCATCATGAATTAGATTCATTACAAGTATTTAATATTTGAAGAATGATATCAGTGACTTGTAAAACTAAAAGCAAATCAATTATATCTTTTAAAATCAAAATTTCGTGCATTCTTTAAGGGTTCAGTTGAAACTTGTTTATTCTATTGTTGTGGTAATGTTGTGATGTGTTTATGATTTTAGCGGCAAATGATCATATTGTTGACATTATATATCAATACGTATGATCATAAAAATCGATTGTAAATCGTTGAAATTGTTTAAATCGGACAGTGTTATTGAAGATATTCTAATGAATAAAGAAATTAGATGTTATGTCATCATATTAATGCCCCTTTAAGAGAAGGTGGATCCATAGTCAATAGAAGGAGATTTAGAAAAATGACAAAGAGAATTTTGGCAACAATATCTACATTGATTTTAGTTAAATCATGGTATTTTGTCATAAAAGTTTATCTTTCTGTTAATAAATGTAATCCTGATAGATTGATCAATTAATTTAGAAATCTTGTTATCCACCTTTATTGGAGGATTTAAGTGGCTTAGTGAATCTCAGCTACAAGGGTTTTTTAGAATAATGAAAGAATTCAAAAAAAAAATCTGTATAACTTACTCAGATGTAATAGTGAATAAAAGGGCTTATCTGGATTGTTTGAAATGGCAATTTATTAACAAGGCAAAATGGCAAAATCCAAAACATTGGGATTAAAAAACACGACAAAAGCCCAGAAATATTGATCATTGGATGCATGTAGGACAAACTTAAAATTAATTTAACAAATGAAGTTGAATAGTAAAGAAATATGCAATTCTATAAAAAAAAAACAAAAAAAAACAAAAAAAAACAAAAACAGTCTCCTGTATACTTATATTGCATAATTTTTGAAGCTCAGTTTGCTGGTATTTTGGTACTAGCCCCAAATTATCACTTTTAATTAACTTACAAAAATGGTAAATTTGTGAAAACTAAGGAGTATCTCCCTCATGGATAGCTTCATCCTTAGATGGTTTTGGCTTTACCCCTTTGGTCATTTTGGCAATTTTTGATTTGCTTATCAACATTTTAGGCTGTTGTTTTGGTTTTCAACATTTTAGACCTTGAGCACAACAGGTGAGTTGTAAATTGATGAAATGTACACAACTTGTGCATTAAAATGGATATCGAAGAATTTATTTTGAAGCATATCAAGTTACAAAAAAGTACTGGTTAAAAATCTCTTCTGTGTGAACAATTGAAAAATAGTAGTTGGCAGAATTCAACTAGGGATGATTGGATTTTTTTTCCTAGAGTGGGATGGATGATAGGGGTTAGGAAGATGATGGGTAGTGTAGGCTTGATGTCTTGGTCCTGGTATGAATTTTTTTTCCATTGATTGAAATCAACACCTTAAAATATATCTTGGAGCTGTACCATCTGATCATTTCAATGGTATATCAATTACATCTATATTGAAAAGAGAAAGGATTAAGATGTATATTGTAACAATACTCTTGATGTTTATCTTAAACATATCGCTGGTCCATATAAATTGCTGTATGTTGGCCTCAAATTATCATATATATTAAACTTTGGGAGGGATGTATTATCTTTTAATTTAGTAACACATAGATACAGTATCAATTTAATTACTTACGCTTAAAAATTTACAATGTTTGTGCTTTCTTGCATTTGTGCGACATTTACGTAAAACATCCATCCAAGGACAATCACATTGTATAAGACCGACCATTTTAATCCTCCAATTTGAATCTGAATTGAAAAATTAGACCCAAGTCCACATGTGAAATTTTTAATTTGAGTGTACATCATGAAATTGAATTGGGCTGTCAGTGAAAAAAGCCTTATGAAAAGAGCTGGAGCCAGAGTATGGTCTTTTGTTGTTAGGAGAAAACTCTTGAATTTGAAACAGGGTTTGCAATCGATATTTCAACAATAAAATATTTATATAATGCATGTACTTGTATAGAATATTGGTACTATACGTTTCAATTATTTTCTAAATATTATACACTCGATATTTGTCCACAATGAATAACATTGAAATTCATAGATATGTTGAAAACATTTAATGTTCATCATAAATTTTACTATAAAAATTGAAGGATATGGGGATAGCGTCAATGAGACAACGTCTCATAGCATTGAACAAGGTCTAGTGGTGTTCATATGGCCAATGTCAATTATCTGGAATTTATTCTTTCATGTTTCTTTGTTGTTTCAAGTCATATACATATTGGAATGCTAGGCACCTTTAAATGGATCACGGGAGCTCAACCCACAGAGCTGTCAGGGCATCCCCAGGTGGGATAGTGGAGACTCATTCTTTGAGGGCTTGTTGGGTCATAATACAGAAAGCCTGACCATGCACCGTAGTGGGTAACGTGTTTGGAGAATGCCACATTCCCTGCACACTAAATACCCCTTCTGTTGTTTTCGCTACAGAAAGCTTAATTATCTGACACTACCCAACCATCCACCCTTTTACAGTGGCAGTCAGATCGGTTACCCTTTGTGTCTTCCCACTTCTATTTGAAAAGGTCTGATAATTAAGTGGTTCTTGTCCTGAAGAAGATTGATTTATTTGCCAGTGGACATTAAGCAAACAACAGTCTATCAATCGTTTTGGAATGTCCATTCTGGGAAATTCTTTTGTGCACCTATTTTTTATAAAAGTATATTAACCTACTAGTTGCATCATTAACCTTGATCTTATAACCACACATTGACCTACCGTTATATTTGATGTTGTACATGTAGTCATCATTGTTGTAACACCATAGTTTTTAACCTGCATTTCAGTATTTCCATCAACAAGGAACATCAAAAGCTTGCCAAGAAACTTGTCAGGTTAGTTAAGGAATCTTTTCAGCTCCTAACAGCCAGTTATGTCCCTTCTTAACATCATTATCATCGTCACATGCTCAAAAGTGTACGAAAATAGTAAACACTTTTTGTTTTCATGTACAGAATATATTTTGATTAGCAGAAAATAGAAATAAAAATTTTAATTTTATGAGGCTGGAAGAATTTTGATTGAAAAGGTAAATTATATTTCTGTCAATATTTTATGTTAAATTCCCAATTTTCAAATTTCACTGAAAAAACAGTTTCTATTTTTGTACACATTTGATATAACTTTATTGCACTTTAGAAACCAGTTACATCACACTAAGTTCATTTTTATTATGCAGCAGAGATGAAGGTGGTTCATAATAGCAGTAAGTTTTTTTTTTTGAGTAATGCTTCTTCTTTTATTTTCAGTAAAGCAATAAATAGTGAGTATGAAGAATTTGTACTGAGTGTTGGGGATTTTGATGAGAGAATTTTCCTTGGAGACGATGCTGATGAGGAAATTGGTACCCCAGCAAAATCTAAGACAGTGTCAGAAGAATTGGATGATCGAATGAAGTTAAAGCAGAATTTGGAACAACATTTAGACGAGGTTAGTTTAACACATGAAATTTAATATCAACACTTGTGTTGTCTTATGTGTTGCCAAATTACAGTGATTAAAATGAATTTTGAAAGTCTTAATAGTTCTGACCTTAAAGATTTCAGGACCAGTTGTATGGAAAATTTGAAGAACTAAAATCCCAACATCTATTTTATTTTAATACTGTATTACTGTATACTGGGATAAATATTGCATCTGTATATGTTGCAACTGAATATTATGTACAAAAATTATAATTCAAGGCTTAATGGTACCGATCCCTGTCGCATTTTGTTTGCAGAATTAAAAACTTTGCATTAATTTTTGTATATACAGTAAACAATATAATCAGTGGAAATGTTGAGTTACTGTAGTGCATCTCTGAACTGAAAAATTGTGGCAACTTTTGAGATTGCAAGAGTCAACAGTACATTTATGTACATATAAGATTAAATTGTGGTAGCTGTGGTGAATAGTAAAAACATTTGTGAAAATCATAAAACTTTTGTCTCTAACAAAGGTTGGTATTAAATAAATATCAATGGGGGCCTTTTTAAATTCTTTAATTTCACTGAGCAGACAAATTACTAACTGAAAACAAAACTGCAGACAGACAGTAATTTGATATAATCCTTTGACACGATGATCCTCTTATGAGGAAATTCATCTCTGTGGTGTTTACTTTTCTAAACCAAAAAATTTTAATTTAATTTACAAAAAATGCTGTAGCTTTTAGATCGGGTATTGTATGAAAGAAAATCTCTTTGATTTAACATCATCAGAAGGTTGCAAGGGTACTTGACACTGTATGATTTGATTTTGTCATCTGTAAATCGGTAAAAGAAAAAAAAAGTATTGAAAAATCTTTTTATCCATTTGTTTACTTTTCATTCATTTGAGTTTTCTTGTACATTTAATTTTTGACGCAAGTACAGAATAAATTTTGGATTATTTTGATCTTTATTGAAGTATAATTGAGCCCCCATTTCATGACACTCAAATGAAAAAGACCATATTTATAGCATATTGAATATTTTCCTAAATTTTAATATATTTTACATAAAGTACTTCAGTATCAGCTTAGTCAAAAAGAATGGTACTCAAAAGTTTTAAATTTTGATAACGCTGCATTTTCAAAATTACAGACGAATATGAAGATGACGTTAATACATGATTGAGGGGGGTTTTGTTTGATTTGGCGTCTGACATTTGAATTATGACATCTTTTTTGTTCACTCCTGGTTGTTGATTTATAAACAAATACATGTCTTTATTTTACTGATTTGATTTAGACCTCCAACAATTAGAGAACAATCGAATTTGGTAAATTTGATAAACTGCCAGATAATCAGCTGGTTTTGTCTGTCCTTATAGACAGTTAGACATAACAGCTATTATCTGTTTATCTCGTTCATAATCTTACTCAAAGTAAATATTTAGTTTAGCTTGTATTGTCAAAACATCAGTCTTAAAGTAAACTAAGTTTAAAGAGAGTGAAGATGTATCTATGATAAGAATAGTATTTAATTTTAGTTAAAAGGTAATTTCTTTGTTACATTTAATGATTCTGTGGTCGAGGTTAATTTTTTTTGTCCATGATTTGTTTTTCCGGATGATTTTAACAGTAATCCCAATATCTACTTAGATCTATTATGGGTGGTTTAACAATGATAAGGCTATTTGATAGTTATTGTATTTTTTTTCGCTGGCCTCAAGCCAACACCTGACTTTTGCCTCCTTTCCCATTGTAGTCCGTTAGACAAGCTTTTACTAGTTTTGGCGGCTAGAACTTCAGTCAATATACTCACCTGTACTTTACTTATTAGAAACATTAATTTATACCCGGGGCTTCATTATACTATTCTTCATGTCAGGAATTTAATGTGGTAATAATTTTGTCTTATTTCTAGATTTTATGATTTATTTCACTGTATGATTAACTCATTAATTGTCAATAATAATCTTGTTTGACAGTCCATGCACAAATCTAACACCTCGTTCAATGCAGTTTTTGTACTAAGTATAATGCAACAGTCGCAAATAGAAAGCAATTATGTATTCATCCATTTACCTGATACAGAGGTGATCGTAAGTAGATGACAAAAAGAAATTTGATCGTGTGCCATAACTTGCGTCATTATGCAATGTTGTTAAAGGTATGGATAGTAATGACCAGGTGATGTCACGTCTCGTGTATAAAAGAATTAGAAAACTGGTAATAAAAAAATGGCCCAGGTGTTTATTAGATTTATATTCAGACCACCAGAGAAATTGTAGTTTCACTATTATATAATTTCTTTCATTTTTTATACCAAAATTGAGATAGTTTGATTATAAATATGCCTTATTTCACTTCTGATGTTTTTTTCATTATTTATTAGCTGACCTGTACTAATGATTATATGAACCAATGTCATTCCTGTGTATATGTCAAGTAATAAAGACCATATATATATAAAATCAATGAATCTGTGAATGGTCTATTGCAGGGGTCCCAAATCTTTATTTGCCAAACATGTCTGTTTTTAAAGTCTTAATGGCAAAAATTTGAGGGTGGGTTGGGACAATAGAAGGGTAAAATATCACACTATTGCAGCAAAGGGGTTGATATTTTCAGAACACACTCAATAGGCTTTTCAGTACTGAAAATTGACTAGCCCGATAGTTCAAAGTACTATCCAAAAGCTTGTAGTTGTAGGGTACAGAAATTTACCAGCTTGAGTATACATACATTTCATCAATAGTGTTATCCCTAGTTTGATATTATATTAGCTATCCAAAAAGTGCTATATCCTCTGTCAGTTGTTGTGTATGGTTGCATGGTTTTTTTTTTTTATATAAATTAGTATATTTTGGAGTATCTCCATTCAATTCTGAAATCGTTAATGATAGGCACGATATGAAAATTCAGTAGTCCAACATGAATTATAAAAGAGCACCCATAAATCACACCAGTCCTAGGCATATGTTCAACCCATGTCTGCTCTGTCTCACCCAGTTGCTACCTTCTCCAAACAAATAAAAAAAAATCTCTTTAGAACTGCCTTATGACTTACACCTACACACTTTTTGTGTCGCCTGCGGAACGCATGGTCGACACATAGGGATCACTATCTGTCGTCTTGCGTCTTGCGTCGTCACACTTTTCTTCTATCCTCAACTACTCGTAAACCGCTCAAAGGATTTTGATGAAACTTTCTCTGTGCATTAACCTTAATGCACAGGTGTGCATATATATTTCATTTTTAGAAATTTTAATTTTTTTTGGGTAAAAATTGACATTTTTGCAAAAAAAGGGGGGCAAAACTTCTATCCTCAACTACTCCATAACCGCTCAAAGGAATTTGATGAAACTTTCTCTGTGCATTAACCTTAATGCACAGGTGTGCATATATATTTCATTTTTAGAAAATTTTAAATTTTTCTGTCTAAAAAATGACATTTTTGAAAAAAAAAAAGGGGGGGTCAAAACTTCTATCCTCAACTACTCCATAACCACTCAAAGGAATTAGATGAAACTTTCACTGTGAATTAATCTTAATGCACCTGTAGGTGTGCATATATATTTCATTTTTAGAAAATTTTAGATTTCTTTTTGTAAAAAATGACATTTTTGCAAAAAAAGAGGGGGGGAACTTCTATCCTCAACTACTCCATAACAGCTCAAAGGATTTTGATTAAACTTTCTCTGTGCACTACCCTTAATGCACAGGTGTGAATATTTATTCCATTTTTAGAAAAAGTTAATTTTTTTTGTAAAAATTGACATTTTTTGAACAAAAAAGAGGAGGGGGAGTCAAAACTGCTATCCTCAACTACCCCATAACCGCTCAAAGGAATTTGATGAAACTTTCTGTGCATTAACCTTATTAGAAAATTTTAATTTTTTTTGTGTAAAAATTGACATTTTTGAAAAAAGGGGGGAGGGGTTCAAAACTTCTATCCTCAACCACTCCATAACCACTCAAAGCAATTTGATGAAACTTTCTCTGTGCATTAACCTTAATGCAAAGGTGTGCATATATATTTCATTTTTAGAAAATTTTAATTTTAAAAAAAAAAAAAGACATTTTTGAAAAAAAAGGGGGGTTCAAAACTTCTATCCTCAACTACTCCATAACCACTCTAAGCAATTTGATGAAACTTTCTCTGTGCATTAACCTTAATGCAAAGGTGTGCATATGTATTTCATTTTTAGAACATTTTAATATCTTTTGTAAAAATTGACGTCCGCAGGCGACACATGTCTTCCTTGGAAGACTCGCACATTTTAAAATAAATTTATGTAATTTTAAACTTAATTAAAAAAAGAAGAAAATAACAAGGTGTTCAGCTTCCAATCCTATTTTAGAAAGAAAGACAGTTTACTATTCCAAATTTTTTTTCATGTGTAATCAATGTACTGATGCACCTGAATATGTAAAGGTTCTAAGTTTAATTTTTGGATGCTAACATTTGAGGATTGTTGTCCAACAAAAAATAGAATACCATTAACAGGAAGTATTTCACAGTCAGTCATTGGCAAAAGCCTGATTATTGCTTCTTTCCACAGCATTATAATGAATCAAGGGGATAAATGCCAATTTTTTACTTTAATTTTGATTAAATTTAACTTCCAAGCCATTTTTTCTGTACTTTTAAGATAGTAGAAAAGGCAATTTCATAGCCATTAAATATTCAGTTACAGTTACTTAAATAAACTAATTACATTTAAATGTAAAATTTCACATTAGAATATTTTAATATGATTAGATTATAAAAATGATAAATTACTTTATTTTTAGGTACTATATAAATATTAGATGCAAAGTTATGTCAGACTTAAAAAAAAAAATTAAATTTCTTTTTTGTCTTTGATCTTGGAAAATTGAAACCTTGTTTGATCTTGAAAAACTTCAATCAGTAAAATGGAACTTGGAGTCAGAATAATCAGTAAAATGCAACTTCATCTCCTTGGTAACAGTCTAACAGTGATTTATATCTGCTGTTTGTGTGGATGTACATGGGAACTTCGGATTCCTTGTGTTTCATTGGGTGCCAGTTTTTGCAGATTTTGATCGTGTTGCAAAATCTGAAGTTTAATATTCTTTGATGCCAGTTTTAATGCACAAAATATGAATATTCCATCATTTCACAACTCATCACTTATGCTCAAGACCTAAAATGTTGAAAGCTAAAACAGAACCCCGAGAGAATATTCAATGCCAAAACGACCAAAATGATAAAGACAAAATGATCTTAGGACAGAGCTATGTATGAGGGAGATGAATTTAGTATCCCCAAAATATTAATATTTCACCAGACAAGAAAATTTGATGCCCTTGCAAATGATTAGATCTGAAGTGCATACAGTCCCCATAGCAGAGATCTTTCTGTTCTGTTTACAGTAAAACATATCAGATGAGTCCCATGTGTATGTCATGAAAGTATCTGTCAGAAGAGGTTTATTTTTCATGAATTATATACACAGTGACATATACGAGTTATCTTAAAAAAACCTCATGGTCTGCATATTTATTGTCTAATAATCACGAGTGAAAATTTAAGTCTTGTGTAGAGATATGACATATTTCACTGGACATTATGGTAGAATCTTCCTGTATGATTGTAATAGATGTGCTGTGTTTATGTGAAGTCTTCAGTAATAAAAGACATATCTAAAAAAATCTGACATCAAATGGAAAAATTCTGAATGCAAAGGTTAATTGAGATGAAATAAACCTTTTCCCTTTCATTGAAGTTGGGGACCTAGGTTGTGATTTTGTTGTAATTATTGTTATTCACCAGGTCTTTGATACTAATTTGTTAATTGGAATCTTGATCGTGATGAGGTTCGTTTGACATTAGCATTTATACATGTACGAAGGCTGTGACATGAATATTAATTACCCTCTACTATCATTTCTTAAAAGTTACATGGATATTATGGTAAAAATTGTGTATCTTCTGTGTAATATAAACAGTAAAGAAAAAACTTTAAAGTACACCTCCTACGTATTTCTCTTTACAAAATAAGATTGATTATTTACTAAAACAGTACATGTACAAAAACTTATTCAAGTTGCAGATGGATATTTTTTTGCATTACCATGGTTACTGGTACAATTTCTTTAAAAAGTAAATAAAAACAAACAAAAGCAAAAAACAATACAAAAAATGCATTGTAATATATATCTACTTGAATAAATTAAATTTTGACAGAACAGAGAAAATAAATTTCAATGATGTAAAATGATACAAAGTTATTCTAAAAAATACATTTCCAGTGTAATTTGAGCAGGGATGTGAGTTTTCTTTCAGTATCAGGTTTATTCCCTAATGTGTTAAGTAATCAAAGATTTTTTTCATTCACAGCGTTGTAACACATTTAGACAAGGAAAATCTACCTAGGCTTACAAAAAACATGTTATAACTTGTTGCTTTTTTCCCTCAATACCTTGTGTATATATAGTGCGTTGGAACAAAGAAGTTGGGAGTAATATGCTATATCTGTCACACAGAAGACATTTAAATCCTAGGGAGGCTGAAGAATGGAAAAATTGTGAAAAAATCATAATATAAATATTATTTTTTGGTCAGGAAGTGTGATTGATATTGTTATTAATACCATGAGGAAATAAAAAGATTATCTGGAAGAAAATGTAAACAAATTTAAATCCCATGTATGAATGAATGAAAACAAATTGGTTACAATTTACATGGTAAAAAATTGATTAGTAGAAACAATTATGCAGATTTTTCTTTTAATTGGTGAACAAGAAATAGAAGTGTGGACGTGAATAATATGTCAGAATAACAACGATTAAAAATTCAGATGGAAGAGAAAGACCTTTTACATACCCAACAATGCAAAGGGTTTATATTCTAAAGCGTGACTTGTGTTTATGCCAACAGAAAAACAGCTGGCCATTCAGTAAAAGTCCCTGTTATTCTTTATCTTTTGAACAGACAAAATCCCTAGCTCCTCTGACGCCATTAACGGGAAGAAGATATTTGAAAGACAAAGATCCCTCGATAACTCCAGTCTCAACGGCCACTCAGAGTGTCAGCAAACT
This sequence comes from Mytilisepta virgata, assembly GCA_028015205.1. Classification (NCBI taxonomy): domain Eukaryota; kingdom Metazoa; phylum Mollusca; class Bivalvia; order Mytilida; family Mytilidae; genus Mytilisepta; species Mytilisepta virgata. Next base: position 46,972,298 of record CM051521.1, on the reverse strand, counting down.
ACAACAGTTATTATCAGGGAGAAAGACCAGTCCTTCAGATGCACTTCTAGAAATGTTTAGGTAGGTCTTAAAAATTTTTTCCCAGTTATTTAAATAAATATGAATTTTTAAACAAATTTCATTCCAAATGCAAAATTATTCTCATTTTCTCAACAACCACCCAGTTTTCTGTTATTGAATATTTATTTCAAGCACTGAATGTCTGTCCTGATTATATTGATAACTCATTATCTAGTATTTGGGATTTGATATGAAATATTATCAAAGATTTTACTTAATACTATTATTTGAAAATATTTAACACTTTAAAGCAAAGTTTTGTCATTATATATATTTTAATTTTTCCCATTTATGGTATCCCATCATTATGTTATTGTATTTGTTTTCCAAATATATAGCCTTCTTCAAAAATTATTTGGCCATATTTGTTGAAATATAAACATGTGGTGCATTGAATAAGTATCATATAATCAGACATTTTGGTGAACAGGAAATATATATCCAGATTTTGACACAAAATGACATTACCGAAAAATCTACTCGAAAAGTCAATAGAAATGAAAGGATACTGACATCCATCCAACTGGCTTTCTGTCAAAACTTGTGGTTTACAAAATTAAATCATTTCTAAATATAAACATTTTTTTGTTGTGTTGGTCCATATAGAGTTCTCCGATACAATTGTTCTATAAAACAAATGTTTTGACATTAAAGGTCCATCCATGATCTTTGAGGTGTTAAACTATTTAGATTTTATAAATTTAATTAGAAAACAATTGAATTCCAGGCCCATACATTAGCTTCAATTTTAACTTTGAAAGGAATTAAGTGCCAAAAAATTCAGGAAAACAAACCCTAAAATAAGTATAGGTGTGGAAGTGTCACGACATCACTTAAGAGATAACTGTATTGTATTTTCAAATTTCACGGCATCAATTGGAGATTTGATGGTCGCAAATTGAGTTTACTGGCGACGCGTCAGCGGAGCCAGTAAACGGGTATTTGCGACCATCAAATCGACAATTGATGCCGTGAAATTTTAAAATACAATACTGTTATCTCGATTCTAATGTAACTGTACGAAAAGACGTTAAAAATACGATTTTAAAATCCCAAAAATACAAGTGCGCATGCCTTGCAAATTTCACACCATCAATTGTGTAATTGATGCCGTGAAAATTTGGACGTCATCCAATCAAAATAGACGTTACATACAGTGTTACATTAGAATCACAAATATTTGTAAGATTTAAAATGCTAATTTGAAGTTCCAAAGGCTATTGATGTTGCAAAAAAATTTGAAGAAAGGGTCATAATCCAACACCACTCACAGCTAAAAAAAGGCAATTTAAATATCTGATGGAAAAAATATACATGTAATATTAATTTTCAGTGATTATAGTCGAATTTTATAACATGTTTCAGCATGATTTCAAGTAAATTAGGTATTACATCATTTTATAAATTGTGAACATAATTATTAATATATATACTTCCATAACATATCTAAATTTCCTAAATATGATTTCAGAATTTTAGCGAGGAGTATTTGTTAGTTGTGAGATTTTTCGTTTTGATTTTTTTTTTGCAGTAACTTTGTTGCCATAATTATGATCACTGTGATAAAAAAACATATTTTCCGATATTCTGATATTAAACAAGTGGTTTCTCTTGCCAGTTTTCTGATTAATCAAAAGTAAAACTTAGATTGTACTGTTAATAAAAAATAGTACATTCCAAGTTTAATGAAATATTAAATAATTGATAACTTAAACAAGTCAAAAACATTGAATCAAATAAAAATTGGTTAATTTTTTTATGCTGAATCTATGAAATAAAAATTCTAGAATCAAACGATTTTAAAGACGGACATTGTGGTTAAATGCTGAATATACAGATTGCAAAGTATTGAATTCTGGTTTCACATATGATTAATGTTTAGCAATTAATATCAGATCGTAGATAAATTATGAGTATTTTCCCCATTATAACACTAGTATAGCTTTTCAATATTAAGATTGTTATGTAATTCGATTTAAGTTCTGACAAAAACATTTACATAAGGACATATGTAATGTACACAGATAAGATAGTTAATTTATCAATTCAAAGAGTTAAATCATCCACACAGTAAAACGATGGGGTAATGTGGTATACTTAATCTTGTGTTAACTGATATACTTAAGTAAAAAGTGGAGAAATTTAACATGTAATTGTATATCAAAAACCCCCCCCCCTTCCCCCCTCCCCCAACAAAAAAAAAACCAGTTGTATTATATTAGAGATTTTAAGGAGTAACAAATTTGCACTAAAAGTATTCGTTATGGTAACTGCATAAGTACTGCATAAATGATAGAATCTAGCATAGAAAATATTCTTACCGTAAAATAAATAGATATAGAGATACGAATATAAAGATACAAAAATAGACAAAATCATTAATAATATGCATAAGAAGTACCATGTCACTGTGGGCCAGATATTATTTATCTTAATTATTGGTATCTCAAAAAATTATGATTTGTGATCTATCAAAAGATTATAATTTTGCATTATTACATACTACTGATAAATCAAAATTCCTCTTATCATTTTTTTTCTAACTGTGCTGTCAGCATACCCCGTATTATTTCATTTCATAATCATACATTAAGATTTACAAAAGCTTAAATGGGGCAATATATTAATACTGTTTTTGATACCAAAGGTGAATAAGTAAACAAATACCATCAGATATTTTCATTTTATAAATTTGAATGATATACAGCTATTCTTTTATGATTTATTGATCCATAAAACTTCTTCAATAGATATAATAATATCTCAAAAAATAAATATTTAATAAAGGTGAATTTTAATTATACAGAATTATATAGATTTATAATAAGTACCCGCAGAAGTCCCAAAGGCCGTAAATGATAAGATAGGTCTTAGTTTGGAAATTAATCGGTCATCATCAGTTTTAATCAATTCTCCCAGTTTGAGACATCTTAAATAACCGCTTTTGATTTGAAGTGAATGACAGGTCTTCACAACAGGTGCATTAAATTAGATTTTCATTTTGGTGTAAATTGCTACTTTTCTCCTCGATCAGAGATTGTTATATAAAACTATTTGAAAAAGCAATTCAAAAGAAACATTGAATTTTAATTTTCGATTTCCTTGAGCCGCTTGGAAAATTTAATTTCAGGCTTATTATGGAAAGATGAATAGATGATAAACCTAATTTCTTTAGTGTGAAAGAAAATAAATGTATCTTTAATATACATCTATTTAAGAAAAAAATTAAATAAATTATGTGACAGTTTGCTGCTAACAATTTTAATAGCGGTTTATTGAGTAAGCGTGGTGTTGTTAAAAGTCCTTTGAGAATGAAGTCACAGGAGTTCAATAATGATTGAGAAGTCTTTGTTGGAAATAGATTTAAACTTACATTGTAAAAAAAATTGTGATTTATAAAAATTAAATGAGTTTTGACAGGTTTGAATGGATGATTTTAGTTTACTGATAATGTGACATAACAAATAAATGATTACATTGACAAATTGATTGGATAACCAAATGAAGGTCATTATTTAGTACTGGATAAAGGATATACAACCATATCATCACAGATTCCTAAGTAATTATCCTTCAATAGATTTATTTCAGTTTGATAAAAGGAGTTTTCTTGCATAATTTTGTTCATTTGCTATTTGGTAATGATCTTGTAATTTAAGTTGAAACTTCAGGGTAAAATTTCAAATTTTAAGAAAAAAACCATTGTTGTTGCTTCATTAAAACCTGGTTTCGATTTCAGTTTGCATGTATTATCTCTTTAATGCATGCACCATATCCTTACATTTTCATATATATTTTTATTATAATGATAAATTCACAAAATTTCACAATTAAGTTTAAAGTTAGAAATTTTTTTATATACCAGAAAACATTTATTGGCTTAACATTTATTTTAATGTAAGCAGTGTAAAGTTATATTGACTGATAAATCTCAGAACTTGTTCAGATCAAGGGGAGTTAACAGTAGTGTGCTATTTTACCAAATCATTGAAATTGAATTGCATATTTTAACCTTAAGATGTTAATTTTCACACATAAGAGATGTTTCTTTTAATCCAGTCTTACTTAAAAATCGATCCCCATTCATAGGTAATGGCAGGGTGTATATAAACAAGATTTTAATTAGGGAGTGGGAGTCAGTTAATTTGTCAGACGTTGAAAAGTTTTCTCAACATAAAAGGATTTTTTTTTTTACCAAAGTAGAAATTAGTTGTTTTGAACATGGAGTTTAAATGATGTTCAACATGAATAATTTACAATTTTTTCCCATATATTCAGTAATATTGTATTTGATCTGTAAGGGTACATCAGTTTTATATTGATAAGCAAAAAAGGGATGGTCCATTGTTAATATATGTACATTTAGCTTACATTCTTCAGGAATCTTACAGAATATTAATGTAGAAATTTCTCTGTTGAAAAAAAGTTTTGAGTTTGAGATTTTTAAAGAAAATTTAGTTAACAGATATTTTACAAAAGGTATCCAGAATATTTAGTACTCTTTGAATCATTGAAACAATTTTGTATGAGTGTTGATATTTATAGAAGCTTTAATAGGGTGAGAGACCTCCTTTTGAAGTAGTAGTGAAGTGATGGTCCATAAGTTTCATATATAAACATATTCCAGGATGGTTGTAACAAATTCAACTACAGTTAATTTAAAAGACCCTTCCATTTTAGTTTCTTAAATCTCATGTTATATTTAATATTTGCTTTGAATTTCACTACATTTGAATTTTTGTATTTCAGTAAAGCTTTCTGAGCAGTAAACATTTGAAAATATTGAAGGTCATTTAGTATTTTTGCAGAAAGTAAAACATTAAGAATGTCTTACTGAATCATCAAATTTTTTTGTATGGGACTTAAATTTCTAACCTTTGTTCTTTTAAATTCTTCATTCATTGGAGAACAATATAAATATATGTCAAATACAAGCATAGGGATCATTCGATCTTTTTTTGGCATAAAACCCATCACAGTGATCACACCGTGAAATCATTCGACAAAGTATGGTCTGTTTCACTTTCAAGGTTCATTCAGAAATTAAAATAACTTAAAAAATCAAGGACATTTTTTACGAGGGATGGTTTCGTTTTATGTGTAAATTAAAGAAAATTAATGCTCAGAATGTGACATGACAAACATTACAATAACTAACATTTTAATATTTGCCTGTACTATTTTATATCAAAATTTACAGAAATCTCATTAATGGATTTCACATAACTGTTTTTATTTTAAGAAATTTGCGATAATGAAATGAATGCATAAATGCATTAATTTTTTTACCCTATTAGCATAATCTCTTAAGGCTTTTTGGTAAGAGTTTCAAATATTAAAATGGAGGTGTATGCCAATTAAAAAGATTTGTTATCCTGAAAGGCTTGACTAATGGTGGTGAGTGAACAATTCTGTTAGGCAATGAAAGTGAATGAGGAAAACCATGTTTAGCCAATAGACTACCAGAGGTTTTATGATGAACATGAAATGAATTTTAAAATGCATAGCTTTACAGATTTCCTGGTTTAAACAAATAAACAAAGTTCAGAATACAAATTATAACTACTTCAGACTCAATTCTCTTCTTTAAAGATTTTGAGTGGTATTTTTAGAAAAAGGTAATTTATATGTACAACAGATAAAAAAAAATGTTTGTAAGTGTCTTGTGTAAGATAAATGTACTTTAGCCTCACACCATTGCATATTACCAATGTTTCTATTCTTATTTTAATATTCGATAAATATGTAAAAAAGAGGTTCATATAAAATCTACTCTAATTACTCATATTAAAGCTCTCTAAATACTTATTTAAATTCAAAAAGATTGACTTTATTGGTGTTTTTTTTCCAGTGAATGTCCAAAAGATCCTGTAGATGGCATCATATCCAGAGTTCGAGAAATGGGAGAGATTTTTTGTAATCAATATGTACAGGTATGCTTCTCAGAGGTGCCAGTTTTCTAAGTTTTCATTTTGATTGAAAGAATTACATTTTTCGTATTTTTTATTCTGATTTAGGAAGAGAATTTTTGCTTGTGTTGGTACTAGAATTTTCTGTAAAAATAAAATAAGCTTGTTATACATGAAGAATTTTAGACCTAATATCAAATAGAAATCTTCGTTATTTGATGAACTGATCTCTCATAGTTGCATATTACATGATACCAACATATATATATGATTTTCAAGATTAATTTTTTTGTCTTTCGTATAACTTGACGAAATGCTTACCTAGAAATAAAGGTACATCATTTCAACAATAAAAAGATAACATTTAACTATTATGTTTTAGCCAACTGATGATACACCTGGTGCACATATAGATTTTGCAAAGAGACGGTTACAGCTTGGAGAAAGTCTATACTATAAAATATTAGAAAGCATTGTAACACAAGAAAAGAAAAGATTAAGTAGCAAAGAGGCAGTTTTTGTAAGTTTAAAAGTACAATGGAAGTTTTATTGGAAAGTGAATAAGTATACATTTTAATGTACAAGATGGACATTTATTCAAAATAAAGAACAGGTTGGTGTTAAATATAAAAAGAGGTTTAATTTTCTTTATCACTTAATGAAAAAAGCTGCAAAAATTAGATGTGATTACAAAAAATTGTTTGTGGTAGTACATACTTTTTCTTGTCAGTTGGCTTTGATGCCTTCTTTTAATAAAAGTTGGCTTTGATGCCTTCTTTTTTAATAAAAGTTGGCTTTGGTGCCTTCTTTTTTAATAAAAGTTGGCTTTGGTGCCTTCTTTTGATAAAAGTTGGCTTTGATGCCTTCTTTTAATAAAAGTTGGCTTTGGTGCCTTCTTTTAATAAAATGCTTCAAATATGAATAACAATGATAGTGAATCCATTGCTAAAATAGGCCATTTTATGGTATTCACCACTGCCTGTTAGTTAACTAATCTGTGGTTCATGTATAATTTTGCCATTTTTTCTTACAGTTAATGAAAGATGAGTTTAAATAATTTCACTGTCAACAATGTTACAATGTCATGTGTACTGAGTAGCATACATGGCTGTATCCTACAATACTGAAGAATTATTCTACTTCTGCCTGAAGTTGAAAAAAATTATAAATATTAATACTAACTTCATAAAAGTCGTAATATTTATATCAGAATCACAAAATATATATTGAATAAGCAACACAATTTGTTCATTTCATTGCATTAATTTTCAAACATTTTTTGTGCTTTTCAGAATTTATTGGAACATGATGTCTTTCATAGATGTTTGTTTGCTTGTTGTTTAGAAATTGTTATTTTCTCATATAATTCACAAAGGTAAATATTTTTTTTTTTGTATTTTGATAACTATGTACAAAACAATTTTTGAAAAATTAAATTTTTAACGTAATAATGCTTTTATAAGTTAAGAAAAAATTGGGCTGATTTACACAATAATTGGATTTAGCACATATTTGGCTATTTCGCAGCGGCCAGTTTTTATTGGTGGAGTAAGCCGGAGTACCTGGTAGGAAAATTGGCAATCCTTGTCAATTAAGATCCGAGTCGAAGACACCCTGCCACAGGCAAGATTCGAACTCGCAACCTCAGTGTTGACAGGCTAGTGATCATTAGTAGTCATGACGAACTACCTAGACCACTCGGCCACCAAGGCCCCCCCAATAATTATTGTCAATGCTGTTAACATACTGTACATAGATAGGCATGTTTAACACAACAAGTTTCTGAGAGTACTTTTATTTTATTAGACAAGTTTTAATTTTAGCTTTTGGAATTTTTTGTTTTATTACAGGAGTTTTCCTTGGATTGTTGAGATCTTTGATATTTGTCCATATCATTTTTACCGAGTTATAGAAATAATTATTCGTGCTGAAGATGGTCTTTCAAGAGATGTAGTAAAACATCTGAATCATGTAAGTTGAAACACTTAATATGTAACCTTTTTCAATTGGTATGAATTTTCTTTGGTAAAGGGAGGTAACTGTGATATTTTGTTTTAAGTGTAACTTCTCAAGGTTGCACCAGATATGCACAGAGTGAATGAGCAAATTTTAAAATAATGAGTTTACACGTTTTAAGAGGTTTTTACTAGTCAATTTACATTTTCAGTTTTTAAAGTGCAGTACTTTTTCTATTGGAAATTCACCATTCACAATGATATTATAACTTGGATCACTCTATTTTATTAAACTGATCGGGTGGAGTTGACCTTTTAATTTGCATATGGCCAGTCAATTGCATTTTGTGTATGTTCTGGACGACTCCTGTTACATGTTATTGAACTGTATTCAGTAGTGGCAATGTTAGTACTTTAGAACAGACTAAGGTGTCAAGGTGTATTGTAAAAGATTTGCAGGAAAAAAAATTTAAGTCTAATATTGTTAATAACATTATGAAATCATTTTTTTACATCATGTATAAAAAACAGATATTGTCAAAAACATGATAAATATCCATACAACCCCGAATGAAGGGTCATAGATTATAACATGACATATAACTATCAAATACCTGGCACCCCAAATGAAATTGAATGTTCCGAAATTGTTAAACTGATATAAGCTCCACTCTATCACGTGAAAAAATTTGAATAACACAAACTGTAAAAATTTCTGATGTTTTCTTGGACATCTAACTATAGTTTGTTAATGAACAAAAAATTGTCTTATTACTTAAGAATTTAGATTTTTAAATGACAAAGATCCATTCGATGCACTGAGACAAAAATAAATCTTTACATATGTATTACAGATAGAAGAATGCATTTTGGAGAGTTACGCATGGAAACGTGAGTCACCATTGTGGGATGCTATTAGAGAAAATAATGGGGTACCTGCCTGTGAGGAGGTAAATACACAACAGTTCATTCTGAGCTGGATTTGTTTATGAAACTACTGCATTAACATATAGCCAAACAGTGATAAAAATATCGTAAAAATCATTAAATTTTTTTCTCAAATTCATCTTTAGTTGAATATTTGAAGGATATTACCTCGGTTTGAAATTCAGTGATAATTTATGTAAAAAAAAATTCCGGAAGAAAATATTTTAGATTGATTTAATTTTCAGGTTATCTTGCCGAGTCAGATTGACAGCAATCTTAGTTCTGCAAACAAAGTAATGCAACACCCAGCTGTAAAACGATTGGTTGATGAAGGTCATGGCGGCAAAAAAGGTTTGTAAAAATATTTTCCACATTTTAATCAATTTATATTTGGAATTGTATTGAAATAATTTTTTCTCCTGAATAAATATTTTTGTAAAAATTTTATCACATGAAATTTATCAGTCTTTACAATGTGTTATGTAGTTTGATGTGCTGCATGACTCTCCATAAGTGAAAAGAATGAAAGTGTTAGAATATTTAACACAAACATGATTCAGCAATCACGTTTTTAGCATACTTTGGGCTTGGCTTGAATGGGAATGAGATAGAAGAGGTGTCAGAATCTGTCTAAACAGTTTACTTTTGGATGAAAAATGTCTGGTAATCTTCTATCCTTGATAAATCTTAGATTTCAACAATTTCAAAGTTGGTATATAGTAATATGTATATAGGTGATATACAATATATTCTGTTAACCAGATTTCTTTTTTATTTTTAAGAAATTCCACAGTCACCACCAGGACCATCAGCAGCTGATAGATTTAGTTCACCTTCACCTGGAAGTGCTAAAAGGAGGCTGTTTGGAGCAGGGGTAGGAGGAACAGCATCCGTAACCACTCAAACAGGGAACCAGGAAAGTACTGGTCAAACAGTTATAGCATTCCAACAGGCACAGACTGAAGATGGCAGACAGGTATCATCAAGTGATTTTATATAGCATTATCTAGTATAGAATGAATGGTAATATGAATTTTTATACCCCAACCTTTAGGTGAAGGGGGCATTAAGTCTTACCCTTGACCGTCCTTCTGTCCATCCGATTTTGGTTTCTGCACTTGACTTTAGTTTGCTTCATCAAATTTTTATGAAACTCATACACAGTGCTAAGAACCATAACACACAGAGTTCAAATTTAGACAGCGATTCATTTACCATTTTAGAGTTATGTCCCTTTATAACTTGGAAAATTGCAATATTTTCAACTATTATAAGCCAGCTTGAGCAGGGTCATTCGTGTCCTTAGACACATTTTTGTTTTATTTTTAAATTAATTTTTATGGAGAATATTATAAATTCCAAAATTTAGTTGTTCTCTTCTGATGTGGGTTGTTGCTCCTTGCTGAAGATTACTGGATAACCCCAAAATCATTTTTAGCTCACCTGACCTAAAAGGCCATGTGAGCTATTTTCATCACTTTGCGTCCGTCGTCGTAAACTTTTCACATTTTTAACCGGATTTTCATAGGAAAATATCGGTTATTAAATTGGTGATGTACGGCGGGCGGGCGGCCGGGCGGGCGGACGGGCGGCTGCCAAACAGTGTCCGTGCAATAACTTATGAACTGTTCAACCAAAGCTTTTCAAATTTTAATATGTTGTTACTGATGGCAAAATGGAGGTCAAGTTCGATATTGACGATTTTCACTTTCACCGTTCAGGAGTTATGGTTCTTGAAAGATTGAAAAATGGCTTTCCCAGTGGTGTCCGTGTGATAACTTATGAACTGTTCAACCAAAGCTTTTCAAATTTTAATATGTTATTACTGATGACAAAATGGAGGTCAAGTTCGATATTGACGATTTTCACTTTCACCGTTCAAGAGTTATGGTTCTTGAAAGATTGAAAAATGGCTTTTCCAGTGGTGTCCGTGTGATAACTTATGAACTGTTCAACCAAAGCTTTTCAAATTTTAATATGTTGTTACTGATGACAAAATGGAGGTCAGGTTCGATATTGACGATTTTCACTTTCACCGTTCAGGAGTTATGGTTCTTGAAAGATTGAAAAATGGCTTTTTCAGTGGTGTCCGTGTGATAACTTATGAACTATTCAACCAAAGCTTTTCAAATTTTAATATGTTGTTACTGATGACAAAATGGAGGTCAAGTTCGATATTGACGATTTTCACTTTCACCGTTCAGGAGTTATGGTTCTTGAAAGATTGAAAAATGGCTTTCCCAGTGGTGTCCGTGTGATAACTTATGAACTGTTCAACCAAAGCTTTTCAAATTTTAATATGTTATTACTGATGACAAAATGGAGGTCAAGTTCGATATTGACGATTTTCACTTTCACCGTTCAAGAGTTATGGTTCTTGAAAGATTGAAAAATGGCTTTTCCAGTGGTGTCCGTGTGATAACTTATGAACTGTTCAACCAAAGCTTTTCAAATTTTAATATGTTGTTACTGATGACAAAATGGAGGTCAAGTTCGATATTGACGATTTCCACTTTCACCGTTCCGATATTGACGATTTTCACTTTCACCGTGTGTGTACTTATATACTCTCAAAAATTCCAATATTTGTCACTTTCTATAAATAGGAGGTCAAGATTGATTTTTGCCTTTCCATTTCTGAACCCTACAAAACCCTACAAAAATTCATTTATATTTCTTTACTTCATCCTGTTTGGGAATCCAGATTTGCAAACATCATTTCCATGCAGGAAAATCCGGTTTGCTGTCATTCGACAGCCTCTTGTTATCAACTCCTCTGAAATCACTGAACCAATTTAAACCAAACTTAAGTGGAATGGTCCCTGGATGGTCCCCTTTAAAATATATGTTCGGTTTTCCAGGGCACCATCCAGTATGGCTGCCATGGTCAGGCATAGTTTAACCTTGGACTCTATGGGAATTTTAACATTTTCGTTATCTTCTCAGAGACCATTAGGCCAATTTGAACCAAACTTTGGTGGAATGGTCCTCTGGGTGGCCCCTTTTAAAATTTATGGTCGGTTTCCCCAAACGCCATCCAACATGGCCGCCATGGCTGGACTTAGTTTAAAATTGAGCCTGTGGGAATTTTACTTTTTTGTCAACTCCTCTGAAACCACTGAACCAATTTAAACCAAGCTTAAGTGGAATGGTCCTTGGATGGTCCCCTTTAAACTTTGTGTTCGGTTTTCCGGGGCACCATACGATATAGCTGCCATCGTTGGACATAGTTTAACCTTGGACCCTATGGGAATTTTAACATTTTCGTTATCTTCTCTGAGACCATTTGGCCAATTTGAACCAAACTTTGGTGGAATGGTTCTTGGGTGGCCCCTTTTAAAATTTGTGTTCGGTTTCCACGAAAGCCATCCAACATGGCCGCCATGGCTGGACTTAGTTTAACATTGAGCCTATGGGAATTTTACTTTTTTGTCAATTCCCCATGAAACCACTGAGCCAATTTGAACCAAAGTTTGGCCCTTTTCCAAACTTACATCCCAGACTTCCAATCGACATGGCTGCTGTTACTAAAAATAGAAAAAGGGGGGATGAATTTAAAAAATCTTCTTCTATGAACCAAAAGGCCAATTTCAACCAAACTTGACAGTAATGGTCCTTAGGTGGTTCTCTTTCAGAAGGATGTCTGATGACCCGGACTGTTAACCAAGATTCATTGATAATCTTCTTGTCTGAAACCACTTTATCAATTAGAACCAGACTTTGCAGCAATGGTCCTTATATGGTACTCTTTCAGAAGTGTGTCCGATGACCTGGACTGTCAACCGAGATGGCTGCCACAACCGAACTTAGTCTAACATAAGGCCCCATGGGAAAATTCATTGAAAAATCTGGTCTGAAACCACTTGATCAATTGGAACCAGACATGGTAGCAATGGTCCTTAGATGATTCTTTTTTTAGAAATGTGTCCATTGACCTTGACTGACAACCATCTTGCCTGCTACAGTCGAACTTAGTTTAACATATAACCCTATAGAAAAACCAGCCAAATCTTTAGTCCTGCTCAAGATGAAAAGTTCAATGCAGATGAGCGATACAGGCTCTTTAGAGCCTCTAAATAATCTTTGACCCTACCTCATATCATTCTATTTCCATATATACATAACTTTTTCAAACAACAAAATAAAGTCCGTGTTTGTCTACCAGACTTTCCATACATTTACTGTGTACCACACAGGTACAGTGTAAAAGTTTGGAAAAGTAATTGTCAATTCCATTGTTTCAAAATATTACACCAGAAATCAGCAATAGAATTAATGTGGCCTTCTTTATCTCAATGTCTTACATTTATTTTTATGTAAATGTCTTGATTGTTCTTCATAATTATTTATTATCTAGATACTGATACCATTACATACCACAGTTGTAAGGACACCAGTAAAACAGCAGGATCAGAATGTTGCTCCTCCTACTAATCAGTCACAGACAGGGAATCAGAAACCCAAGAAAACTGGTTCCCTGGCACTCTTCTTCAGAAAAGTAAGATTGTTATTATGTACACACATGTAGGAGTTTCTTTTGCCTTAGTTTATGTAATCTTTCTTCAACATGTAGACCGCCTCGGTGGTCTCGTGGTAGCGTGCTCACCCAGAGTGCAGAAGGTCGCGGGTTCGACCCCCGGCCAGGCCAAACCAAAGACATTAAAATTGGTATTTGCTGCTTCTCCACCAAGCACGCGGCATCTAGGAGTAAGAGCAAAGACTGGTTGGTTCGGAGTCACTATAATGTGTCCGAGTGAGGTGATATGTCTTCCTGCGGACAGTTACCTCGTGAGCTAGGACATTAAAAATCCGACTTAGCGTGTCAGTAGAGTACAAAGCAGGGATCATATTCATTATCATATCAACATGTTCTCGTCCTGATATGCACCTGGTTGCCACTGGACGTTAAATTCATCCATCCATTCTTTAACATGTAAAATGTGTTTTGGTTGGGATAATTCATAATAATGTAAAATGTGAAAATTGTAATTGTAATTCAATATTATAATCAAATTAGAACATTGTCTGTGAACTTGGCATCAATAAATTATTTTTACAGTTATATCACATGGCATCAGTCAGGTTACGAGATTTATGTGAGAGAATGCACATTGAAGAAGAGGATGAATTAAGGAAGAAAATTTGGACATGTTTTGAGCATACACTTGTCAGTCATACAGATCTCATGGTCGATCATCACATAGACCAAATTCTTATGTGTGCAATATATGTAATGGCAAAGGTAAGTTTCTAAGAGAAATTGTAAAATGTTTTTTTTATTCTTTTTTAGATTTTCCATTTAATCAGAAAATTTAATGTGAAATATGAATTGATTACACACATACAACATCAGTAAATTTCTAGTTTTTCCATAAAACTTTAGAGAACAGCATAACATAGATAAATTTTTATCTGTAATCATGAGTCAGGGTATGCATTTGTCGCTATAGTATATTATTTAGATTTATCATCGTGAAAATAATACCGTCGATATTAAAAAGAAAATCATTTATCTCCAGTGGACAGAATAATTTAGTATTGTTATTGTAAAAAAAACCATTACAGTGTTTCAATCAATGATTTTCAGGTAACAGGGAAACCTCAGTCATTCCAGAATATAATGAAGTGTTACAGACTACAGCCACAGGCACAGAGTCATGTAAGTCTTCACACTATACTTTATTCTGCTTGTGATTCCTGAAATATTATTTATAGAAAAAAATTGGTTTATCTGTTTGGCAATGTGCAGAGAGCAGGCTGGTGGCTCCAAACAGTGATGAAGGAAAATCAGGTTTGTTTTCAGTTTGACAGGTCATTTCATTGTCAGATTATTAGAATAAAATTTACTGATAGATAATGAAGGACAATTTAGTTTCACTCATGTAACCATTGTGATTTTAATTTTCATTTGAAAATTTTACAATTACAGATATGTGTAAGTATATGAAATTAAAGAAGTTTTATTTCATAAAGTATCTGATTGAAAATAAATCAATTGTATCAGAAATTTTTGTATTTGAATAAATGTTTACTGAAAACATTTTGAATAAAAATATGTAACATAAAATACAGTTGGCAAGTATTTAACTTATTAATAAGTCACAAATGTATATATAAGAAGTGTGTTGCTAGGATCAGATTGATTATTTTGATCTGACCTCTATTTACAGGTATATAGAAGTGTGCTATTGACAGGTCGGCGGAGACATACCTCAGGTGGCAGTGATGGTAGTAGAAATGGTACTAGTGGATCATCATCTCCCGTGAATACTTCCACAAATAACTCAGGTGAGTACTGTTGTAAACATTGATTGGAACTTCAATCAGTTGTTCTTGAATAGGTTTTACCCTAAGTTTGATATCAGAAAAAGTTATGACAGGTCATACATGTTCTATATTGTTAATGAAATAAATGCATTTTAGAACATAAGATGGAATCAAGTCACTGTGACCTACATGATGCATGAATATGGTTGCCCCAGGAAATAGTCAATCAACCCACTTTCTTAAATTATGCAATTACTATGAGCATGATTTATTCTCCATTTTATTTTGGTTCCTGTATGAACTAAAACTAGAAAATTGAAATTGACATCTCCATTTGTACCTTCATTAGATAAACCAGAGTTGATGAGATCTAGTAGTACACTACCTGTACCACACCCAGGAAGTCATCCCCCAACACCTACCCACTTATCTATGGGAGGATTGGAAACAGAAGAAGAGAGAGGGGACCTCATTATATATTACAATCAGGTAATACACATTAGTGTATTGTGTCGTGCAATTCTTAATTTCCAAATTTCCATAGTTGATATTTATATTTGAGAGTTTTAAATAAAGATATGCAAATAAATTAGCAAATACATGTGAAACAAAATAAAACGAACAATACAATTATACACACAGTATTAATTTCTTGTAAACTTGGAGGTTGGTGTGCTTACTAATTATCAAGATATGATAATTTAAGCATCACTTGATTTTCATTTTAAATTACAATCAGAATATTGAAAATAAATGAAAAAATATTTACAGTATGACTTATTCAGTATTTTACAAATTTTTCTTATTTATTTGGTCTGCTTTTATGAGGATTGAATCTTTTTACAGGTTTTTGTATCAAGACTGAACAGTTTTGCCAAGAAATTTTCGTCAGGAGTTCCAACTAGGGTATGTGTTTAATAAAGGCGTACATGAATATCTTATTATATTGTACCATCATGATTAAGTGTGCTGTAGCCTTATATGGAACGTGAAGTACAGACCTCAGACTTACGACAAATTGTAGTCGTGCTTTTGTTAACAGGTGGTCTGTTATTACCAAAGCTACAACTTCATCATTACGTGTGTTAAATAATATATTTCAACAAGATAACAATCTGTGAAATAAATATACACTTGACAATATATTTTAGCCAAATACTGTGTAAAACATTGTGAAGGACTGCATTGGATTACTGTAAATTTCATGTGAGTGGTAGCTCATTCTTTTTTTTTCAGATCCAGTTGACAGGTCAGAAAGTTTCTTTAAATTCCGAGTATAATGTGTGCTTTTATTATTGCAAATCATGTGGAATAATGGACTAAAATTTACAATTTATTAGATTGGCAAAGCCAAGTGTACATCATTGTGGTGAGATAGATGTTGCTTACCACTCACATGAAATCAACTTAAAAAAAAGAGTTAAAGATGCAGTTTGTCAGTTGAAATATTAAAAAATTGAAAGCAAAAAAGATTAATTTTCATAAATTATTTGCAATTACTACTCATGAACCTTCATTTAAATGTTTCACTATATCCTTCATTACTTATATGTATATTTATATGGAAGTCCTTTTATGTATATGATGTTATGTTCATATGAACACAACCTAAATATAATTATAATTACCAAACTGATTTTCAATTTGCAGGATTGTCCAGCATTATCTCCCCTCCCAGTGATGAAACCTCAGACATTGTCACCGAGGAGGGTATCATCAAAACATCCAGTATACATATCACCTTGTAAACAAATAAATCTGAAGGCAACACCTCATATGGGAAAGACCCCTTGTTTGCATTACAGTTTTAACAGAAGTCCTGCCAAGGTAACTTACCATAAATTGTTTGCATTGACCTTGAATTGTTGAAGATTGCTTATGTTCATGAGAATTTCATGCCTAGCACACAGTGATGGATAAAGTTCACAAAGATAGGCCTACCACTGCTAAGATCTGCTTGCTTTTGTGAATGTGTGATTTTTATAAGATTAACAGAATGGCCATTGTAGGAATCATATTAGTATTCTTTTGTTTTCAAATTATTTGACATGCAAATGTTTATTTGAAAATAATGATCTCATATTGAAACAAATTTTGTAGATATCTTATAGTTTTATTTAGATTCAGAAGATTAATCATAAAAGCAGTTTTGAAATTATAAGTCTTTTTCTTAACAGGACCTTCGTGCAATAAACAACATGATAAAAATGGAAAAGCGACCGTCTTTCCTTGGCAAAAGAAGTTTAGGAGATTTGACAAATGATGAAGAAGAAGGCATTGAAAGTCCCTCTAAACAAAGAAGACAGGGTGCTTCCCCTATGTTTTTGAAGAAACTTCAAACTGTCGGAGTAGAAAGAAGGGAGGCCAACGGAGTAAATTAACTGACACTGAAATAGAAT
Source organism: Mytilisepta virgata (assembly GCA_028015205.1). Taxonomy (NCBI): domain Eukaryota; kingdom Metazoa; phylum Mollusca; class Bivalvia; order Mytilida; family Mytilidae; genus Mytilisepta; species Mytilisepta virgata. The sequence goes on along the minus strand of CM051521.1, from coordinate 46,954,781 downwards.
GAATTGATTAGATATAAAATGTTGTCTTTCTTAATCATCTCGTGGACTATCATGTGATACCATTCATCATTGTTATAGGATTATATACTGATAAAATTTCTCATCACCTGCCTCTTAATATGAAAATCTGACATATTTGATGTCCAGTATTGATAAATGGGCAAATTTGATTTGGGCCAGCATTTTTATATGGATTAATTTTGTTGCTCAGAAGTTTTCCTGTTAAGGTGTTATACACAAGAAATAGTGCTCATATATTAATATATATAATGTTATAGTAATATATTATCATCTGGTTTCCTTCATAAATTTTATTTTCTCTGTTTTGAAATACATTTAATCTCGAACATGGAGAAAAAGGGACAGGATCTGATACAAATTGGTTAGGGCGATACAGTTCCAGAGTTAACATTCGTAATCACCTGAAATAAGTTAAATGTTACTCTTAAGTTTATTATGAAAAGTACAAATTTAGTAATTTGTTGAAAATAAAGTTTATGCAGTTTAGGCATAAAGATTGTCATTTTAGCTCTATGCCGTGAAAGTCACTGAAAATTACTATGTTTCTCTTAGTAATGAAAAACAGTAAGAAATAGACTTCTAACCTCCAATTATAATTGGTAATTACTTTGTCCAGATGCCAGAATTGACACCCTGACATATTGGTTAAGTTGATGTTAGTCTTTGCTATTCTGCAGATCACTTCATTCTTTAAATATCAAAATTGATGTAACAATGGTTAAAAATTTGTTAGCAAATCTTAAAAAAGCATGGTGTCTTCTGGGCACCTGTGAAAATATTACCCATAATGCATGAGGTTATGAATCTGAATTTTGAAAGTGTTTAGTGAATAATTTAAAGATAAGTAACTAGAATGTTGACTTGGTAACAGTTTATTGGTGCAAATAATGTGATAACTGTGATAAAAATGGCTTCCATTTACACTGATGAAGTGAGTGTGGTACAAGAAATTAGAAAAATTCAGTTTTAACAGTATATTACATTGTTTAGTGAAAAGGAATGTTTTTTTGTATTTTTTTGGTGGCTTCTTAGAGTGGCTTCATTGTTTTTGCTGGTATGAAAAATGAAGCATGGAAACCAGAATAAGTCTTTCAAGTCTTCTGTAAAAATCATACAAAAGTAAGAATATGGGAAGCCTGTTGAAAATTTCTCCAGAAAGGCTATTTTACCGCAACAGAAGTTTAAATGAACATTGTGATGTACATGTATGTTAAGAATAACATATAGCTGTTTTATACAATATAGATCACAAAAGTTATTTTTATATTCTCATTTGTTTCCAAGGAAGTGCTATTTTTTTCTCACTCAAAGTACATGTACGTGTATATGGCAGGTGAGTGAAAGAGAATAAAATTAAAACAATACAGTTAACTCACATTATTTCAAAGTTCTTGATGTCTGAAGTTATAGATCTGGCATAAGTTAATACCTTTCATTGCATTTACTCCAAAAAGGTCTGGGTACTGTTTCACCAAAGGTCGTAAGAATTACGACTTATCCTAAATACTTTGAATATACACAAGTTACGACTGATCGTAACTCTTACAACCTTTTGTGAAACAGTACCCTGATCAACTTTGATACAATGAAGATGACTAATTGTTCTGAAGTAAATGAGAATATACAAATTGAGTTGGAATATGAAGAATAAATATATTGTTGAATGTAATTTTTGTCACACCTGCGACGAAAGTTTCGGAAGGCGAGACATAGGTGTTGCTTTTCCAGCGTTGTCTTTGGCAGAATCGTCAACAATTGTTAATTTTTCTGCTTAAGTCAGTTTGAAAGGAACTACTTGTGATAGATCAATGATATTTTGTTTAAATTACATTACTATCAGTACATCTCAATTAGTCGACCATTTTGAGTACCTGCACTCTAGGTCATGGTCCAATGACTTTCTGTTAATTAGCAATTTTCAGTGTTAAGTTTTCTGCTTAAGTTTGATAGGAACTACTTGTGATAGATCAATGATATTTGTAATTTGTAATTACTATCAGTACATCTCCATTTGACTACCATTTCGAGGCTCTTTCAATTCAGCAATGTTGCTGTCCATCAGATTGTCTTTATTCAAATTTTCTGCCGGTAGGCGAGACATATTCTCTTTGTCAACAGTTTATATTGTTTCATAGTGCAATTTTTTGTATATACAAAGCAATCTGTAAATATGAATATGTGACAGTAAGTCGCCCACTTTTTAAATTTTTTTTTACATGGACTTTCAACATTTAGAATTTTCTTATTTTGCAATGTTTTTACATATTTCTACCCATCTTACTTTGTACATTTTTTTTAAATAATTGCATGTTTTACATGAAATATAACAGTTTTCTTACTCAATATCTGCACACAATGTATTATGTATGTATGAGCACAGCATATTATGAATAATAAACAGAGTGAAAATTGTGAAACTAATAAAAAGTTCTGAAAAGTACATATTCACAAGGCCGTATTAATTACAGTAAATTTGGAAATTATGATGTAGATTTTACATGGTAAATCTTACTAAAAATCAACAATATTATGACATTAATTATTGATTTGTAATGTAATGTGTATGTATTATGAAAAATTAATAAAGCAAGTTCTAATTATTGTGACTCTCCACCTAATGAATAAAAACATCACATTAATTTCCAAATAAAATTGTCTTATTCCCAGCATTTTTATTTTACAATAATTTTCAAAAAAGATTAATATGCTCAGTTTCTTCTGACATACATATAGATTTTCTTTTGATTAGGTATCCACTTTCCATGTATTCCCATGGTTAATATTTTTTTTAACATTTAAGATACTGCATGGAAATATTTTAAACATGAAAATTGCATTAAAAAACAAGGAAGCAACCAGTGGCTATCTAAGATGCATCATTAATTTTCGCCTTGAGTTATCTCCCATTCAAAAGTCAATAAAAGTTTTTAGACATTGAAGTATCTGAAAACAACCAGATTTCTAATTTTTAATGGCCTAGCATGTTGTTAGATAATTTATAATGTAAAACCTACTGCTGGAGTTGTAATGAATGATGAAAATATTGGCTAGTAAAATAATTTGCTGAGTAAGGACTTTCTATAATAAGATAAGAGAATGGAATCAGTGGATGTACGATGATAAGTAAGTTTCTGGCCTTCATTTAGGACTTGATTGTACAATTTTTTTCATTCCATTATTGTAAAGATCTAGTCATAATCATTTTTGTTGGTTAATTGTGCACATGTAGCCTTTAGCATTAGAAAAATAAACCAAGTTATTGGTAAAAAGATTGGTAATTTCATGTAGGTGGGTTATTTGAGATTGAGAAAATCAGATTTTATAAGTGGGGTAATGACTTCTGTCAGTAGGTTGAAGAAAATATTGTTCTATGAATTTTATTAATTTTAATATAGTAAAACTACATTTTAAATGTAGATAATTTATGTCGATGTTATGTCTGTGTCAAATTTTTAGATGCCAAATTTATTGTACAGAGGTAATGCAAGCCTGTTATATTGTGTATAGTATTTTAAATTGTACAGATATAAATGTTGAAAAATTGTCTACACATCAAATCTAATAAAAATATGGAAAAGTCATTGATTTTTCATGTTTTTTTTTAAAACAGTCAGATAGTTGACTTATGTTCAGTGCCTATATATATCAAGACAAAGAGTACGATAGGGATATCATTGAAGAGGTATATTTTTGGCTAATCCCACCAACTGGCGATGTGAACTAATGTCATCACTTGGTTTCCATAATCCATTAATTTTTCATGTTTGGATTTTTTTCTCTAAAACTTGGGCAAAATGAACTGAAACTTATATTGAGTCAATGGAAGTTTGCATGTTTGATCTTGATCAGACAACTTACATGGGAGTTGATGATTAACATCTCCTTATTTCTGATTGGCTGAATTTCAATAATATTCCTATAATCCTGCATAGGGAAATGAAATGAAACTTGGTATAAAGTGTACAAATGTATATTGAAGAACTTAAGATGTTTGGATTTTTTCATCCTGACCAGACTGCTAATATGGCTGCTATGGACAATTACAGAATTTTATCTCCTCTGAAACTTTGATAAATACATGTAACTGAATTTGAGACATTTAAAATTCTAGTTCCTGATTGGTTGAACTAAAAACAAATCTCTGCCAATTGTACTTAACTGTGTAAATTAGCATATTTTATCCAGGTTATGGTACTAACACCACAGGTAGTTTGTTGAATTTGCAAAAAAAAGATTGACCAAGTGAACTACAACTAATACAAGAGAGGGTATACATATAATTGAAATTTAATCTAGATGACTACATGTAATAAGTCTGCAATTGACATTTCTTGTATATGGTTGGTAAATTTATAAATAAAAATGTCAAAAATTGAAAGTGAAGTCAATTTTTAAACAAGTCCAAATAGTGCCAGTGATAATGGCCCAGATGCTTGTTTTAGTTACTAGCTGAACTGACCCAAAGGGTCATGTGTGCTTTTGCTACCACTTGGCATCCGTCGTACGTCCGTCAACCTATTGCAATTTAATCCTCTAAAACCCCTTTGGCCAATTTTGACCAAACTTGGCAGGGATGGTCCTTTGCTGTCCCCTTTCAGAATTATATCAAGATGGCCGCTATTAAAAATAGAAAATTCAGAAAAAAAAAATAAAAAATCTCTGAAACTACTCTGCCAACTGGGACCAAAATTTGGTGGAGTGGTCTTGGGGTGGTTCCCTTTCAGAACTATCCGATGACTCCGCCCATCATCCAAGATGGCCACCAGAGCCGAACTTAGTTTAACATAGGACCCTATGGGAAATTTACTTAAAAGATCTTGTCTGGAACTAACTGGCCAATTGGAACAAAAGTTGGTAGCAATGGTCCTTAGTTGGTCCTCTTTCAGAATTACTAGTATATCCGATGACCCTGTCCACCATCCAAGATGGCTGCCGGCGTGGAAACTAGTTTAACATAGGACTTAATGGGAAAGTTCACTGAAAGATCTTGTTTGTAACCAGTGAGACAATTGGAACTTGACAGCATGTTCCAGGCTGGCAGTCAAGATGGACATAGTCCAGGTGAGCGATACAGGCTTCTGGGAGTCTCTAGTTTCATTTTGTCACTATAAACAGATACTCAGACTTGAAAAAGATTCCCTGAAGAGGAAATCCAGTTTGTCTCACATTACCAGGATAACTGGAACGACATAAGTGATTATTCTCGACATTAAAATTGACCTTCATCTTTTCACTCAAAACAACATATCTAAAAAGATCTGAACACTTCTTGAGTTACTGCAGAGAGACCCATTTTTGGATGGTTTGCAGGTATAGCATATATGCTGAATGAAAGAGGGTTGACTGGCAGAGAAGATAGGGCCCAAGATGGGGTACCTATTTTGTGTAATCAACTGCTTCTACAGCTTTTAACCCAGATCTTTCAGACTTTGCAGAATGTTTATGTGGAAATATTTAAGATGTGCAATACGGCGTATGATGTCATTTGATAAGTTTAGTCATTTTTGCAACAAATCTGTATATGGTGCCACTTTTGTGTTGTCAACTCCTCCTACAGCTTTTAACACAGATTGAAACATTGATGTGCATGAAGGAGTATGATGTCATTTGAATATCTTTTTCCAATTTCTTTTCATAGTGTGAAATCTGTTCATTTCTCACAAAAATTGTAATCCCCCCCCCAAATTATTACTCATACAATGTTTGGTTTTACATTTCACATGGATTTTGTTACTGGTCATCATAAGCCTACCTTTGGTATGGGTTGGATATTGCATGTAGTTATTTTATGGACAATGCAACCTAGTCTGCATTTTTTCACAATAAAGGGATATAACTCGAGGATGATCAATCCATTTTGACCATTATTTTGTTCCTTGACAGAAGTTGAGCTTCATCCTGTCACTAGAAACAAAGCCTAAAAAATCTGTTGAATGCTTCTGAAATTTTTGCATGTAAACCCACAGAAGTGGGCCATATTAATAACTATAAGCTTTGGACATTTCATACAAAATTAGAAAGAGTAAACTTAATAAGTAAACAATGTTATATTTAAGGTGAAAAAAAAAACTTTATAACACTTCCACATAAATTTGGAAAATTACATGGCAAGAAACTCATTACACTCTGGTCCTGTGTTAAAGTTAAAATCTAATTTTCATATTGGATCCTTCTGTATTTCAGATCTAGTTTATTTTCTTACTGGATATGGCTGAATATATTTTTCCAGTTGAGAGAGAGATGTTTATTTTATAATGGATTAGAATCTAAGTAAATCAGTAACAAACCTGAGAATATAAAACACCTATGACGAGATAGCATTAAACCCTTATGGGAGTGTTGTTTCTAACTTTTTTGTTTAACAGAGCAACAGTATCCAACCAGCATGTGATGAGAGCCTTTGTTATCTTTACAGTAAAAATGAGCACATTCTGACAATGCTATCTAAATTATGTATCGTCCAACCAATTTTTTAAGTTTTAGCATTGGTATCCATATCATACTGTAGCCTTTCTACATAAAAACATGAATCTTTATTAATAATTATATGAAAACATTTTTCTTATTGTTTGCAGTTTAAATATTCATAATTATTCTAAAAAAAACATAACTCATCGTTACTAAAATGGTGAAAAATGGTTACAAAATATTGCCAAGTTCTTTGTATCTGTGATCAGAATATTAAAGTTGCTAAAAAGACTGGTACAAGACTCACTAGACTTATCTAGTGACATTTCCTTAGGCTCATCTACTGGTACCTTATGAAAGTCAGATGTTGTTCTGGAGTTAAGTCGCCTTGTCCATAAAAAAATTCGTAAGGGTTCCGCGGAACCCAGTGTCTCGCCTACTTTTGATGTTGTTTATATTTTCAGTGTGATAGGTGAATGCACATAATAGTAAAATTCAAGGATAGTTTAAGAAAGTTATTAAAATTTTAAAAACTTTAACCACAGAGTGAATGTAATGTTTCCTGGCAGAAAAACTAAGTCCATTTATAAGTAAAATACGGAAAAATTTTTTTTTTTTTACTAAATTTACTTCTGGATACTATATTATGATCATAAACAAGCTTCTGTCCAAGTTTGGTACAAATCCAGGATAGTTTAAGAAAGTTATTAAAATTTTGAAAACTTTAACCACAGAATGAATGTAATGTTTCCTGGCAGAAAAACTAAGTCCATTTATAAGTAATATACAGAAAAACTGGAATTTTTATTTTACAAAATTTCCTTCTGGATACTATCTTATGATCATAAACAAGCTTCTGTCCAAGTTTGGTACAAATCCAGGATATTTTAAGAAAGTTATTAAAATTTTAAAAACTTTAACCACAGAGTGAATGTAATGTTTCCTGGCAGAAAAACTAAGTCCATTTATAAGTAAAATACGGAAAAACTGGAATTTTTTTTTTACAAAATTTCCTTCTGGATACTATCTTATGATCATAAACAAGCCTCTGTCCAAGTTTGGTAGAAATCCAGGATAGTTTAAGAAAGTTATTAAAATTTCAAAAACTTTAACCACAGGGTGAATATTTGTGGACGCCGCCGCCGACGACGACGACGACGACGACGACGACGGAATGTAGGATCGCTATGTCTCGCTTTTTCGACAAAAGTCGAAGGCTCGACAAAAATCCAAAATGCACGAAAAATCACAAAATTAGCAATTTTCGGGTAAATTAAAAAATGTGTCGACTTAGATGGGCTCAATATATCTTGTTGGAATTTGAAACATACTTTGTTCAGATAATTATCTTTCAATGGTCAACTGCTAATCAATGCTAAGCATATAGCTTCAACTCCTATTTTGTGTTTTAATTTAATGAAGTTTATCCTTGGCTTAATGAAAAGCGTCAAGTAAAAAGCCTACATACTGTATTGGCTTTTCCAGTATGTTTTGTACACTAGTGTCAGGACAGATAAGGGGAAGGTTTTGTGTTTTTTTATGTTGTGTTTTGTCCATGATTCTGCCTATTGTGTGGAGTTAATTTAATTTCCTGTTATCCATTTTGTTGATCTCTCTAAAACATTGCATATTCAAATATACTCTAGGTGCTTGATGTTGTAGTGCTTGTGTACAATATGAGCACAGAAATGCTTAATGCAGATCAACAAAAGCTATCATCCCCTTTTCTTGAGGAGACATTGTTTTTATCCTGTCAATCAAGGTCTAACTACAACAGATTACATTGAAATGAGACTAAAACTTGACAATATCTATATGTATCTTCCTGTATACACTAGCTTAATTTCTTTATTATTTATTTCATGAATATTTAGGGTATTCCCCTTCCAAAGCAAATCTTAAATATACATGTACCTGTAAACATTTTGTTTGAAAGAAACCAAACTTGAAAGAATAAACTTATAATTTGTAGTTGAGATCAATAATTTTCATTTTTTGATAAAATAGGTGTGTTTACAGTTTCTTATGATGAAACACTAAATTCCCTATTTCTTGACGTTGAGAAGTTTTTGTATCCAAGATGTCCACCAGCCTACTTGGGAATGGAATAGACCTGAATGAATATCTGGGGTTTCATAGCAATGTATCTAGTAAACAAGAAGATAATTTTAGAAAAAATAAAATGCTCCGCTGGGCGCAGCTAGATACGACCGCAGATGTCGAACCCTGAATAGTTGGGGCAATTATGAACACAACATTCAAGTTTGATACAATACTGAATTTAGATTGTGAATAAATATTTGACACAGCATAGGTTTCTGACACAGAATGAATGTTGTCTAAGAACTTAAAAATTTTTAATTTACCTATTCAAACCATATCAGTATTATTTGTTTTTATATATAAATCAGAAATAACCAATTTAAAATTTAAAATTGGGCACACATATCAATGTCTTGCTATTGCGCAATACTGTGCAATTGAAGATTTCTTGCTATTGCGCAATACTGTGCAATTGAAAATTTCTTGAAATATTTGACACATAATAGGTTTCTGACACAGAATAACTGAAATCAAAGAACTTAGAATTGGTCATATGATTTGAATTTATATTCAATTTTTTGCTTCTTGTGCAATACAATATGCTGTGGAGAATTGCCCCCCCCCCAAAAAAAAAGTAATTTACCCCCTTTTTAGCTTTAATTTTGGACCCCGATTTGGAACAACTTGAAAACTGGGCCCATAATAAAAAAACTAAGTACATGTTTAGATTCAGCATATCAAAGAACCCCAAGAATTCAATTTTTGTTAAAATCAAACTAAGTTTAATTTTGGACCCTTTGGACCTTAATGTAGACCAATTTGAAAACGGGACCAAAAATTAAGAATCTAAATGCACGGTTAGATTCGGCATATCAAAGAACCCCAATAGTTCAATTTTCGATGAAATCAAACAAAGTTTAATTTTGGACCCCGATTTGGACCAACTTGAAAACTGGGCCCATAATAAAAAAACTAAGTACATGTTTAGATTCAGCATATCAAAGAACCCCAAGAATTCAATTTTTGTTAAAATCAAACTAAGTTTAATTTTGGACCCTTTGGACCTTAATGTAGACCAATTTGAAAACAGGACCAAAAATTAAGAATCTAAATGCACGGTTAGATTCGGCATATCAAAGAACCCCAATAGTTAAATTTTCAATGAAATCAAACAAAGTTTAATTTTGGACCCTTTTGGCCCCTAATTCCTAAACTGTTGGGACCAAAACTCCAAAAATCAATCCCAACCTTCCTTTTGTGGTCATAAACCTTGTGTTTAAATTTCATAGATTTCTATTTACTTATACTAAAGTTATTGTGCAAAAACCAAGAAAAATGCTTATTTGGGCCCTTTTTTAGCCCCTAATTCCTAAACTGTTGGGACCAAAACTCCCAAAAACAATCCCAACCTTCATTTTGTGGTCATAAACCTTGTGTTAAAATTTCATAGATTTCTATTTACTTATACTAGAGTTATTGTGCGAAAACCAAGAAAAATGCTTATTGGGCCCTTTTTCGGCCCCTGATTCTTAAACTGTTGGGACCAAAACTCCCAAAATCAATCCCAACCTTCCTTTTGTGGTCATAAACCTTGTGTTTAAATTTCATAGATTTCTATTAACTTATACTAAAGTTATAGTGCGAAAACCAAATGTCTTCGGACGACGACGCCAACGTCATACCAATATACGACCGCAAAAATTTTGCGGTCGTATAAAAATTACGGTGGGAATTTTCCATGGAATACAGATAAACTTAAAACTACAGTGCATGACAAAACAGATTTAACAAAAAAAAAAAAGAAATGTATTACAAATTAGAAATGCAGCTACTTCCAACCTATAATTGTTGGAGTTGTCTCCCTTATAATAAATGAACAGGGAGTGTAAAAGCTATTGGTTACTGCAGGTTCCCCAAAATTTCACAAAAATCCATTTACAAGTTCAATAGGATTGATTGATTGATTGTTGCTTAACGTCCAGTGTCAAATATTTCATGCTTCTTCAGGACAAGAACCAGTTTAATTTATCAAACAATTCAAATAGCGGTGGGACAAAACACAAATGGGAACCAATTCTGACTATAACTGTAAAAGGAGGATTGTTGGGTAAGGTCACATAATTTAGCCTTATGTAGCGGCATTATCATACTCTTTTTCGATAACTACAGAAGGGGTCTTTAGCCTTCAGGGAGTGTGGCATTCTCCAAAAGAGTTACCCACTATGGTCTACAGTCAGCCTTTCTGTATTATGACCTGCCATCCCATTAACAAGAGGGTCTCCCCTATCTGCCACCTTGGGACGCGTTAGGCAGCTCAATGGGTTGAGCTCCCGTGATCCATCACAGCTGCCTAGATGCAGATAGGATAAAGTGTATGGGTCATTGACAGTACAAAGTGACACAATAAAACTTGTTTCATGTATAAAGCTGGGAAAACACGACAGACCTTCACCATCAGAGATGCTGTATCAAACTATATATTTCACAATAAACAAAACGTAAACACACATGTCATTTTATTTGAAAATGTTTTTGTTTAATTTTTTTTTTTACAAAAGATGAAACTTAACAAATCTACATAAAATATATAACAAATAATGCAATAAACAGCTGCTTCATAAATGAATGCCACATACCTCCCAATTTTTTTCTGTGAGTCAAGTCCCATAACTCTGGAACTACAAATCTGAAAACTGACTTTTTTTACATTAAAACATAATTTCATGTTGGAAAAATTTAACCATTATAGAGTTACCTTTGCACTCAAGGAAAAATATTCAAATATCTCAGAATCAATGTCATCTAACCATAGAAAGATACAAAAAATATTTTAAGTTTGTGACACTCTTAAAAATCCAAATTTGTGAATCATCATGTACTTATTGAAAATGAGCAATTCTTTATTAAATGGTTAGGTAAATTTACAAAGTCTTTAAGGAAATGTCATTTGTAAAAGTGAAAAGGGAGGTTACTTATATTGGCTGTTGTATTCTTTAAAGTTTCATTGATTTCAATTAAAGTCATTATTATGTACGTGTATTTATGAAAAAATACTTATCTTAAATCATCCAAAAAATGTTCTATTCTGCAACTCTACAAAATAAACTGTTTACAAATTTTCGAAAAACTCATCAAACACAAACTTTGGATATTACACAAACTGTGGATGGATATATAGCTGTACAATATTATAAAGCAGGCATATAATAAAATGTTACATTTACACCAGCAAGCTTAATAACTTTCTACATAATTCTAACCTAAATATGCAAAGAACAAAAAATCTTTAATAAAAACTATCTCCTACTAAAACACTACATCTGTTCTTAAACTCAAATTAGAAAGAAAGTCTTTAGACTGATATAAAATAAGGCACATGAATGATTATCATAACACTTCATTTTAATTTAACTTCTTATCAACTAAAAACTTGAAAAACTGAGAAATTATGGCACAAACTTTATACTCCTTACAAAATCAGCTTAACATGCTATAAAATCTATGATATAATAACTTTTTGTCCTCTATTTTTTTGCATTAATAATACATATAGGCTTTTGTCACACCTTTCCTTCAATATTCTGGTATTATTTTGGGAAAATTTTGAAAAATTTTACAAAGAAAGAAATAAAAGATTGACATCAAACCAGATTTTCATTCATAAATGTTTGGAGGCACCTGGTGGAAAATTTCCACAGATTTCTTATTGTGTTTTTCTCTTGTATATGTGAAATAATAAAATTGAGGTAGCACACAATCAATATATGACTTCTGACAATCTATGCTACTACGGGATAAATATCACAGTTGTACCATATTATAGAGGTACAAGAAAATTAGAAAGCACTATAGAAATGTATACAAAATCAACCTGTTTTCAGAAGGTGTCTTTTTTTTGTCATGATAAATGCAATATATAAAAGGGTATATACTGATAATTCATGATATTTAAAAATAAATACTTACAAAAATATATATACCTTAGAAATATGTGAACATATTCTAATGAATTTACATGTATATTATAAATGAGACCATCTCAGTAATGTTGTGTGAAATATTTGTTCAATATTCATGATAAGCGGTACTTTGATTTGATTTATTAAATAAGAAAAATAGTATTTCATGGAATACAGACTTTATCTGCTCATAATGTCAAAATTAAATTAAGAATGAACACTGAGAAAAATATACCTCTGTATTCGTTGTCATCTTCTATCCAAAAGCAACAAACAAAAAAAACAAAAAATCTTTTCATTTAATCATTCAAACACAAACATAATTCTTAAAAATGAATTCTACAGAATTCTGAATTTTTTCTTTAAACATTTTTAAGATATCTTAAAATCACATTTTTCAAAAAAAAAAGAAGATATTCTGAATATTTCAGGAATGTTTTCAATTTTGGAACAGGTTATGTGATGCAACCTACTTTGAGGCAGTTTATGCAGCATAAACCATGAAGAGGTTAGTGCTAAAAAAAGTGTAAACTGACCAAAGTAGGTTATACAGGTATAACCAGTTCCATAATTTATAACAATCCTTTCAATTAAATTTTCAAACAAATTCTGATCCAAAATTGTAAGTATAATCATCTTTAAATCGCAGACTGTGAATTAATATGTTGGTGACATCACAGTACTCAAAGTTGATTATACTATATAATGTAACTTGCCCAACCATTAACAACTAATCACATTGTTTGTTACAAGTCAAATTAAATTACTGAAAGTTAAATTTATGGCTGACATTTTAATATCATGCCTTTTATCTAAGAAATCCTACTATACTTGAATGAAGTCTTTATTTGTCAATCAACTTTTAAAGAGATTATTGTATGCATAACAATAACTTTCTACTAAAATTTCGATGTGGAATATATACATATTTTCAAAAGGGAAAGTTTCCACCAAATATCTACACTAGGCATTCTTGCAAATTGTAAAATAATATATTGAAAGATTTAACAAAATGTTTATACATGTATTACATTTAGGCCCAATGTCTGACTTCAATGATACTCAGCTTATGTTTTTCTATAACAAACACCACTTGTCATACAGCACTTGGAATGATTTATCACAGATGTTTGATTAAAAAATCCTATCGTATATTATCATCACAATGAGGTGTTTTGATTGATCATTGATTCCATATTCTTTTTGTTTTGTTGTAACACTGACTCCATATTCTTTTTGTTCTGTTGTATTAAAGTTTCCATATTGTGCATGGTGTCCTTTGTAAAAGCTGCTGCCTCTGTCTGGAACGTTTCTGCTTCTGTTTTGATTTTATTAATTACCCATTCTAAACCTTCTCTACCCTGTAAATAAAACAAAAATACATTTCTAATTTGGCAAAACAGATTTTTTTGACATATCACTTCAATAGCATTTTCAAGTTGTCTTGCTTACAGAAATTTAATTATTTCTGTTGAACTCAGGTAACTTGATTGCAATGGGTTTCACATAAATTTTTTATTCTTTTGAACTGTAATTGCTTGAACTTATCTATGGTTCAAATGGCTTTTGCTAGTCCTGTTTAGTCAGTTTGAGCTATAAGACTCCTACCATATTATCATCATCCATGTACAATTTTTAATAAAAGTAAAATTACGTTATTAACATTCATTTATATTGTCAATCAAGTAAAATTTCAAAATAAAAGTATTTTTCTATCAAAATCTATTTATATTCTTTATCATAAAAGTAAAATTCCAAATAATTTGTGTTCATATGTAATCAAAATAAAAAGTACTAACCTTATTGGCATTATTATTTATATTCTCTGTTAATATATTCTCTATGTAACTAGACAATGGTACACCTTTAACCTTTACAACTGCTTCTTGTTTAAGATGTGTTCTGGAAATATAAATTAAAGCAACTTAATTGTGTTGACAACATTATACAGCCTTCTTGTTTTGTGACAAAATCACATTTATATGACACGTTATTGTCTAAAATGTGTAAAGCAAGTCCCTTTTTCGTTACCTGTCAGGCTTTGGATGTTTATACTTAAGATCTAATATTATTTGTTATAAGGGCCCCATTGTGGGTCCTTGATTGGTTCCATGGATGGATGAATTATTGTTTAACATCCAGTGGCAACCATTTGGTGCATATCAGGACGAGAACATGTTGATATATGAATATGATCCCTGCTTTTTACTAGACCGACATGCTGAGCCTGATTTCTAATGTGCTAGCTCACAAGGTAACTATCAACAGGAAGAAAGATCACCCCACTAGGACACATTATACCAATTTTAATGTCTTTGGTTTGACCCGGCCACAACCTTCCCCACTAAAGGCAATCATGCTACCACGAGACCACCAAGAAGGTTAAGATTGGTTACACAAATAAATCTAATCTATAGATATGTAGCTACTTAACACACTTACTTTTTACTGTCTTCTGGGTGTGGAGAATACACTAATGTCTCATCTACTGTCACCACATTACAAAATGTTATCTAAAAAAATTAAAAAAAATAAATCTTTTTAAACTGTTGTCGCCAAGACATTTATTGAATCCTTACTGGACAAAAAAGCTGTCCCAGGGCATAAAATAGATTTCAATAGATCAGAGAAGCGACTTCTTCCTCTGGGGCAGATTACAGAAAAGAGGGGACTCAAGAGGTCAATCTATCTAAGCTTCAATGGAGATGAGTTACATTAAAATTTGACTAATTCTTAGTTTAATTGTAATCTGTGTATGTATTTGAAATATAAATAATAGAAATAATATGCTGAACACGAAAAAATCACTAAAAATAAACATGCAAAACGGATTACAATAAATAGACCGTAATAACCCTAATGATGTTTATTTCATCTTTCTAAACCATTTAAACTATATTTTAATAAATTTGATTGAAACAAGATTGATTTATAAGTAAATTTTATTGAATTTTCCTACCTGGAAGTTTGCTTTTGAAAAGAAATCCGTAATGAGTTCAGAATGGAATTGCGTATTCACGTTTCTCAGAGAAATAAATTTAAAAATTTTGAATTAAATGAATAATGTTTTTACAAAACAAATCCTCTTACCATTGTTTATTAAACATTGAAATGTTATAGTTATAATATGTATCGCTCACCTGGGAGTCACAAAGTTTTCATTTGATTCGGTGGACTAGATTGATTTCTGGAAACTTTGTAAATGACCTTCCATAGATGCTTCATACCAACTATAAGTTCAGTTGGCCAAACGGTTTCAGAGGAGAATTTAAAAATTCGACCAATGAGAACATATAAAGGCTTCTGGTGGCCATTTTGTTATACAGACTATGATCATTTATGCAAAGTTTGTGAAGGACCTTTCATAGATGCTCCTTACCAAAATTTAGTTCATTTGGCTTTATGGTTTCAGAGGACAAGTTTTAAATTTCGACCAATCAGAACATGTAATGCTCATGGCGGCCATTTTGTATCATGGACCGGGATGATTTATGCAAATTTTGTAAAGGACCTTCCATAGATGCTCCATACCAAAAATCAGTTCATTTTGCTTTACGGTTTCAAGGGAGAAGTTTTAAATTGTGACCAATCAGAATATGCAAATGGTCATGACGGCCATTTGTTTCATGGACCAGGATAATTTATGCAAACTTTGGAAAGGACCTTACATAGATGCTCCACACCAAAAAATCAGTTCAATTGGCTTTACAGTTCCAGAGAAGTTTTAAATTTCGACCAATCAGAAAATATACATGGTCATGGCGACCATTTTGTTTCATGGACCGGGATGATTTATGCAAATTTTGTAAAGGACCTTCCATAGATGCTCCATACCAAAAATCAGTTCATTTTGCTTTATGGTTTCAGAGGTGAAGAAGTTTAAAATTTGGACCAATCAGAACATGTAAATGCTAATGGCAGCCATTTGGTTTCAATAAGCGGGATGATTTATGCAAACTTTGTAAAGGACCATCCACAGATGCTCCATACCAAAAATCAGTTCATTTGGCTTTACAGTTTCAGAGAAGAAGTTTAAATTTGTACCAATCAGAACATGAAAATGCTAATGGCAGTCATTTTGTTTCACTGACCAGGAGGATTTATGCAAACTTTCTAAAGTTACCTTCCATAGATGCTCCATACCAAAAATCAGTTCATTTGGCTTCACGGTTTCAGAAGAGAAGAAGTTTTAAATTTGGACCAATCAGAACATGTAAATGCTAATGGTGGCCATTTTGTTTCAAGGACCAGGATGATTTATGCAAACTTTGTAAAGGACCTTCCATAGAAGCTTCAGGCCAAATTTCAGTTCAATAGGTCCAGGGGTTTCAGAGGAGAAGATGAAAATGTAAAAGTTTACAGACGGACAGACAGCGGACGCCAAGTGATGACAAAAGGTCACATGGCCTGTGGCCAGGTGAGCTAAAAAGACGATGAGACTACAAACATAACATGTGTTGTGAAAATCATTTGTGAGATGCTCCAAATCCAGATCATAAAAATCATTTGTGAGATTTTCACATATTAGTCAACAACATGGCGGGTCGTTTAAAGTTTGCTACTGTTTTTGTCTTCAACATTAAATCAACTATTTATTTTAAGGTACAAAAAGATAAATCATGAAAGCAAAATAAAATAACAATACCGCAACTATGAACCATTATTTAGATTGCCTATTCTTAAATTTCATTGACCAGATCGATCATATGGAGTCAAAAAATGACAACGATGTGGACAAAATATGAAAACTCAATTTTTTCGACAATTTTCCAATTTTCCTAAAAAATAGGTGTATTTTAGTGTTGAATTAATAGAATAAATAGAATAATGTAACTGGTTTTTCACTAGATTTTTTTAAATTTAAGTTTTATTTAATAAACAAGATCAAGAGTTTGACAAAAGAAAAGGACAATTAACAAGGCCAAATAAGGTATGAAAAAAAGTTAGATGGGTATGTAAATATATGATTTTGATGAATCTACCCTGTTTGGTCCAGCTATTTAAAAAAAAAAACATTGTGTTCAACATTCATGACAGAAAAACAAAGACAAGGATCAAAAGCAATTTGAACTTTGCCTTATCCATGCGACACTGAACATTAAGCCTTAAAACAACATAACCAATTTAATGATTTTGATCATTGAAAAAAATCTTTCAAATTATACCACAAAAATCTCCCAATTTTTTTGCTTGTTTTGAAGAAAGCACTCTATATAAAAACAAGAGGCTCTCAAGAGCCTGAACTGCTCACCTGGCAAACAATGCACTATAAACTAAATTAATATATTAATGTTTGTTGTAAATTAAACTTAGTATTAAAGGTCATGTAAAATGCTGAAAATACCTTTAAAAGTCTTTCAAGAACCTCTGGAAAGTTTGTTCTGTTTACCTATTTGACCTTACATCTTTGGCATCTAAAAAGTGAACTCTCTTTTTCTGAAGTATCACTGTTTCAATTACATGTACTTGAAAAGGAAATATTGCAGGAACAATCATGCTAAGTTTCATCCAAATCCCCCTAGTAGTTTCAGAGGAGAAGATGTTTGAAAATTTGTTAACAACGATGATGACGGACACCAAGTGATGGCAATTAAAAACTCACATATTATGAAGTTAAATCATTGTTATACAACATTCTCATCATCACCATTCACTAAGGATACCATGTTTACTTTAAAAACCAAATATTGTTGAAATCTGGGCAAGTGTAAAAAAAATGGCGGGAAAATAGCAGCCTTTTTAAAAATGGCCCTCCAAAACAAACTTTCATCATCACCATTCAACTCGGGATACCATGTTTACCTTGAAAGTAGCTTTCATCTTCATTTTCTTTCTATAATTCAGGAAAAAATAGCAAAAAACAGCATTTTGACCCCTATGTTCTATTTTTAGTAAGGACGGACATGTTTTTCGACCAATCAAAAATCCAAGCATTACCTTTTTGCAGGATACCCGAAGGAATAATCTTACCAAGTTTCATTTGACTTTGAATAGTAGTTTTAGAGAAGAAGATTTTTGAAATAATAACATAAAAAAAAGCCAAAAATGTCAAAAAAGGGCAACAACTCTAACATCAGTTGACAGATTTTCATGAAAATCAGCACACAGGTAGCTCTCATCATGCTGAACACTTTCAACCTGCCACAATTTGCCGTAACCTAATCATTTTTGAGATATTTGCGAAAAACTGTTGTTTGACCCCCTATGTTCTATTTTTAGTAACAGTGGTCATGTTTTTCGACGGATCAAAAATCGAATCATAAAATTTGTCGGGATACCCTAAGGAACAATCATGCTAAGTTTTATCCAAATCCATTCAGTAGTTTCAGAGGAGAATATTTTTGAAAAATTGTTAACAACCACAGACGACGACGGACGCAAAGTGATGAGAAAAGCTTACATGGCCTTTTAGGCCAGGTGAGCTAAAAACTTAAGTTTCTGTTTTCTCTTATAGTATATTTAATAGTAACATGATAAAAGCTAAGGTCTAAAAATATATATGAAATGAATTACCACCAGATTAAACGAGTGTTTATCAACATGGTATATACTATTGCCTAAATGATTCAACACTATATAGTAAGAAAATACTTGTGTATACATACATTTAATTGGAAAATAATAAGTCATTTCAGATTTAGCTATTTCAAAATTATATTTAAATGTGCAGCATTTTTTAAAGAAAGAAAGATATGCACCATGCATTTGCTATATATTTAGAATGATACAAACCAATTTTCAAAAATAGTTTGTAAGACACTGACTGTATCATTACCGATATCAAACCAAATTACAATTCAAATTAAAACATATCACTTACATTCCTAGCCTTCAGTGTCATGGTTTTCTTTGCAGGGTCTACCTCTGAATGTTCACTGCCAAATGCAAGGTCATCATGACCTAACAACTATAGAAAAGCAAAAAATAAGGCAACAATGATAGGAAGAAAATAAACAGGCGTGCATACATTGCTATACTACATGTATATCATACAACATTCCATTACGGCATAATGAACAACAACTTTACCCAGAACATCTGCAGAGATTAGAATATATGGCTTTCAGGAATGCTGTATAATGGAACTTAATACATATTTGTGACAGTGGATACTTACATTTCTTGATTTTATAGTCATTTCATTAAAGTCTACATCCACAATAATTTTTTCACTGATGTAGCATTCGTCGAGATGACCAAGAAGCTGATGTCAAATAAGAATGTAAATAGTTTTAAATAAGGAGATCTCCCTATGAAATAAAATTGTATTCATTTATTTGAGTTACATGTAAATGTATATATACTTTCACATGAGAGTTTTTACTGATGCAGGGAGTATAAATACCAGCAGAGAACTAAACTTCCATAGGGAAACTGGCAATCCTTGTCAAATAAGACTTGAATGTAACACATCTCTCAGTGAGTCTCATCGAGGTGACTGAGATCATTAGTTATCAAAATACCTGTTTGTATGTCTTTTGTAAAAGATAAATATAAAACTGCTTTTTGATGTTATATACAACAAACCAAAAAGAATCTATACACAAATCGTGAAAAATTCTTTTAGATCAATTTATTCTACTATGAAATGCTGCTAATAGTTTCAGGTCAGTCATGTTCTAATTTCAACGATTATGACAATCATGTAAATGATGACACAATCAAAACTGTAAACAGAAATTCGTAACCTAATTGTTGATATGCTGGTTATCATTATTAGTTTAACCAACTACCTAGACCACCAATGCAATTGCCAGTTTTGATTTGCCCTTACATGTAATTCTTACAATAAAAAGCTTCCAGGGACCACGCTGGGCCTCACCAATGTCGCAAAATGTGATTTTTTATTCAATCTGGCGACAGTTTTATAGTTGGCGATATTTCTGGCGACAAAATTTTTCGATCTTTTTTTTGAAAAAAAAACTGGTACTATGTGAAAACATTTTTAAATGGTGACTAAGAAACATCATTTGTAAGTTTTATATAATTATCTATGATAATTGAATAGTTTACATCAGGCTAATATTTATATTATCCAAATTTTGATTAGGTAATTTTAATAGTCAAAAACTTAAATATGCATGCTTTTCAACACCTGTAAATGGTGTTTAAAAGCATTATATCATAAAATTTCCGATCTGCAAAGATTGTGATGTCACTTCCAATTTAACATCAACAAACACCTGTGGAAAAATCGATGTTTTATTAGGCTTGCCATCAAAATAAAGGTCATTTCAAATGAAAGTTAACTGTCATTATTTTTCATCAAAAATACTTTTCATGTCATATTATTTCAAGTAGTAATGAATAAATAACAATCATTTATGGCAGAATTCTTCCAAAAGGCGGAGGGTGACTTGGCGAACAAATTTTGAAACTGGTCACAAAAATGATGCTTTGGCAACAACTTTTTGAATGCCAGCGCGACCTCTGGCTTCACATTGCATCTGTATTTCTATATGTACAACATGTAGTTGATCAGAGTCAAATGTGTTAGTCTCTGATTCTTAGTGCAGATTTAAGATATACAGGAAGGAAACATCCTCCAAAGTCTGAGTTTTGTATCCATGTTCGTTCCTACAAACTCCTGACAACATTCATTCATATTTTACGGGTCGGAAATGAACAATTTTCATTGGTTGCTTCTCAAGGTCAAAAGAGAATCTATTTGCTTCATAGGTAGAATTTTTTAGGTCACACACCAGGCGGTGATATGTTCAACCCGCTAAATATTAATCAGTGTTGTCAGGGGTTTGTAGGAACGAACATGGATACAAAACCCTGACTTCAGAGGATAGGAAGGAAAGGAAACTTTCCAATTTAACTACAATATTCAAGATGGTACAGCTTTCCTTAAAACTCATACCATATTTTAATGTACATGAGACCTGCATAGTAAAATTTATCTATAAGAATATTTTCAATACCTTTATTGCCCATTTAGGAAAACCCCACTGAGTTGTCATGAGTCTGTGGGTTTTTAAAACACCCTTGTCATCAACTTGTCTGTCTAATACATCCACAGCCTTCACCTGTTTGCTGCAAGGATTTGGGTACTTTTTCCATGCTGCCTGTACAACAGTATCCCAAGCATGTCTGCAAATAATATTTTACATTAAAGGTTAAAACGAAGTTGTTTTCCCCTAAACCACTGACAGTTACAGCATGTGAACATGCTTTACAGTTGTAGCTTGTGACAAATGGCAGCACCTTCTATTTGAAATTGGTAAGTATGCTTTATCTTTTAAAAGATCTTTCTTAATACAGTTCAGTTAAACAAAGTTGACAATGATTATGACTCCATAGGCATAGGTTCTCATCAATAAAAACAGGGTACATGTTGGTAACATTTTATAGGTACATGGTATGGACAATGCTGTGATTTTCCTTGCAAAATGCTTGGGCGTGGTTTGATTCATTAGTCCACTAATTTGGGGGGGATACCACGCAAAAAATTTTTTTCCACGCAAACATCGTGGATACCATGCTAATCAGTTGATGGGTCCATGGGTAACATCTATTTTTAGATATATGTGTGTGATATGTTCTCTTTCTTTTGTAGGTATGCTGTACAGTTGGAAGTAAATCAACTTTCTTACATATTTAATGCAGTTATCTTAGATAAAAATAAAGTTTAATATTAGGATTTTGTTTTGTAATTTTCATTCTTGTTCTACCCTCAAGGTGATACTACGATCGATATACATTATAAGCATTAAAAGGGATTCTCTTTATACACCTACGCATTAAATGACTTCTTTTTTTATTTTAAAAGTCAAAATGGATTCAGTTCTGTGATGCATACGATCTGCGTCTGCTGTTTGTACAACACATTATTCTTCAGCCGAATTCTTTTGTGTATTGACTATGTATTCATGGTATTGTGTGAATATTCTGCGGGCATGCTTGTACGCCCATTTCAGTCAGACCATGATTGAAATAAGTTCACTTGTGTTTATTAATTAATAGAAATACGCGTACATGTATAAGCTTGGTGCGATGACGCCAGAAATTTTACATTACAGCACAAATGATACTGATTTTAAAAACACGTGCATTTTCTAGTGATTAAACAACAACAAAAAGATCTAATATTTATATATTAAAACAGTAATAAAAAAACCCAACTCTGGTAAAAGTTGGACGAAAAAGTCAAATACGTGTCCTTATTATTTACTGATGACGACGGACCCGAGTAGGACTGAAACAAAATTCTCAATGTAAATTTATTTCAAATCTCAGTTACCGTTCAAGTATATCTTAAAACCCTAATATACATTTTATAAGGGCGAGCGACTTTTCAATTTTTAACTTTTTATGATTTTTTTCAACTATGAGTCCAAAAAGACGTTTTTTTCATATTCTTTAAGAATGTTTTAAACGATAAGTTTCACTTAGTCAGCGGAAGGTCAACATGTATAATACATACAATAACAGCGAAGTCCATTATTTTTATCCTTAATTTATTTCCATGCAAAATATTATCTGTCCATAATAGGACGAGAAATATGTAATTGTTTTTTAGAAGTACATGTAATATATATGCTTGGGGTTATGAACAAATTTATGTCAACGAACTTCAATCTCCCCATTAGAACCTACACATGTACGTAGTGTCAATTTTAGTCTCTTTCACATATCCTGGTCAGAAATGCTTAACCCTTTAGCATTTGCCCAGTTTTTGACAAAAATCATGAACAATTCGGGTTGCACAATTGACCACACAGAAAAAAAAATATTTTCAAAGATAAAAACATTTATTGTATACATTGTAAAAGTATAATACACTAGCTTTAATTTTTCAAATTCATTACTTGATTGCCTTGATTACCGTTGCTATGGTAACACATCAAACTTCACTTCAAACTTGAATTTTAACTGTTTTTAGCCAAAATCAAAATATACTAAGGGTTCTTTTTGTTCAGAAGTAGAAATAGGGTTTGTTTATGGTACAATAGTTTTAATAACAACCTGAACTGGATAAAACAATTGAACAGTTTTGGAAATTATGTGAGAAAGTTAGGTTATTTATGTTGCTAGGCAACCATGAGAATTTGTCAATAAATGCTGATTCCATATAGTTTTCTAAATTTTTTATATAATAACATGAAATTCCACCCTTAAATTAATTATTTATTTACCTTAACTAATTCCTATATATTTTTGGAGAAAATGTCATATTTTTCCTTAGCAACCAATGGCATTCCCTAGCAACAAACTATGAAAAACCCTCTACTGATATATATTCAATGTAAAATGATTTCCGAAAGTCCAATTTTATTTAAAAATCCAAAATCTTGTGTAATGTTAAATATTCACAGGTTAAGATCATTTCTACCTACTAAAAATAGTGTAAACTTTTACTTATTAAAATGCTACTAATCAACCATGTTCATTGGTTCGCAGTAGAAATTTTTTCAATTTGTAATTTTTGAAGTTTTGACATGTTCCACCATCAACCCATTTATGACTTAAACCAGAATAAATAGTACATACATGTAGATATTCAAATATTTTTCCTTAGCAACGATATTGACTCCCTAGCAACCAAGAATGAAATACAGTTTTCAATTTTAAGAAGAAGGCAGAAATGATTCCTTATTTAAACATACAAGTATACTAGTTCAAAGGTTTTTACCGGCTTAAAAAGAACAAATCAAATGACAATCAAATTATATACACCAGAGGAGATGGTAAACATTTACAGTTGAATAGGGACATCTCGTCCCGCGGACCACTCGGCCCATGACCACTCAGCCCGAGGTAAAGAAAACTCGGACCGTCAGAAAAAGACAACTCGGACCACAAGAAAAAGACAACTCGGACCGTAATCCTTTTGATGGGCCGACTGGTCTTTTTAGTACAAATGAACGGGACGAGTGGTCCTGGGCCGAGTTATCCTGCACCCTTACAGTTCTCTAAAATAGATAATCATCACATTCGTTCCCTTTTGTCGAGCCTGCGACCTTTGTCGCGGAAGCGAGACATAGCGATCCTACAGTTCGTTGTCGGCGGCGGCGGCGTCAATATTTACATTCACTCTGTGTTGAAAGTTTTTAAAACATTAATAACTTTTTTAAATTATCCTGGATTTTTACCAAACTTGGACAGAAGCTTGTTCATATCAAAAGATAGTATCAAGAGGAAAATTTTGTAATAATTTTTTCTCCCATTTTTTCCGTATTTTACTTATAAATGGACTTAGTTTATCTTCCAGTTAACATGATATACAGTCTGCAGTTAAAGTATTTAAAACATTAATTACTTTCTTAAACCATCCTGGATTTCTATCAAACTTGGACAGAGGCTTCTTCATGATCAAGAAATAACATGTGGAGAATAATTATGTACATTCTACTATTACACTGAAAGCATAGACAACAGCCATTATTTGTGAATATTTCTTTCTTAGAAATCATAGATGTAGCTTTCTAACAAAGTTTGTGTTGAGATATTATAATCTTTATAATCTATTTGATTTGATGTACAAAATAAGCATCGGTTTATTTCGTTTGCGTAAAAATTTAGATAGACCAAAATGCTTAAATACTATTTTCCTTATTTCAATAACTTTTGGCATGGGAATCTTTCAAACCAATATTTGATATTTCATAGAAAAGATGACAACTGGAGAGACATATTGTTGTGTACAGTTTTTTAATGAGTATTTGGGTGCAGGTTAGAAAGTGTTTTGCCTTCTTGTTGCATATAAATTGTTTGTAAAAAAATGAATCCTGTCTCTCTTAGATTTTTTTTCTTTGCTCCAAGATTTATGGTTATGAAGACACTAATAAGCAAAGGAAGTTGTTGACTTCACATTTTGAAACTAAATAGACTAGATAAACTGCACTGTAATGTTTTAAATTAAAACAAATACTAGTATACATAATTTGAGCACTTTTTATTTTGAAATGTATTTTAAAAACAGTTCAATGCTTTCAAACCTTCCATATGTGATTGTATATTATGATGTACACATTGAAAATCCATATATTCAATTGTTATTCAAACACAGCACTGTCACTGAAGCACCAGTCTGTATATGTAACATGTATGTCAATTCAATTAAACGAAAGCCTTGTTTAGTTTGGAAAGGTTTGCTGAAATTTCATACAACTTTCTTAGATCTACATAACATTCTGAAAAACAAAAAGTATTTTTTAAAAATCCAATCTGAATGACCAAGACTGGTTCTTAATATGACTTCACTGAAGCAATATCAACATGCAAAAATGTATACTGTTGAATGTGAATTTTTGAAAGACATTATCTTTTGCCTGTATTACAAATGTACATTTAATCTGACTATGTAAACATTGCAATGTAGTACATGCATATAAAATAAGTGTCTGTTAATACTATACGGACTAATTTTATAAATGTGCAGAATAAATGTTATTAATTTGAAAATTTGAGAATAATGAAGTGTAAATTTCACTCTATGTTATGGCTGATTTAAATACAACATACATTTTGTATCACAAATTATTACTGCTACATGTATACAGAAAACTCTTAAACAATACCTGAAAAAGGCACATGCATTGATAAGCTTTAATTTATGTATAGTATTACCAGCCATTTTTCACAGTTACAGAGATACCATTTGATTTTTAGAGGGGGGGGGATTTCATAGGATGTAGTATATCAAATGTTTGATCCTGCCTATTTTTTTTGTCGAACTTTTGGTCCTGGATTTTTTACTTGCCCGCTATTGCAGCCTAAATTTTTATTTTCATTTAAACCCAAAAATTTCCTGATTGACATAGATTCCTGCATTCCCCCCTTAAAAATCAAATGCTTGCTACCTCACAACATATCTTGTCTTTAACTATTAAAGTTTATGTTGCAGTTTGAAAATTACTTGTTTTTTTCATTAATAAATATATTGGGTGGCCATGGTAGCTGAGTGGTCTAGTTTGGTTGCCTATTTATGATCACTAAGCCTGTTAGAGTTTAACCCATCTTGTGGTATGGTGTGTTCAACTCCTATCTAAATTGACAGGGATTGCCTGACATTGGTCATTGGTTCTCTCCAACTTCCACCAATACATGATTAAAACTATAAAAACATATCCTTTACTATATTTCAAGTAAGAATGCATGTATCATTTTGCATGTATTTAAATGGGCATACATGAATACATTATATCTTGGAAATATTATTTGTGTACACCACCATTTAACAAATTCTTACCACTTATATCACATACAACTGATGTTACCAAATTAAGTTTCTAAATATACCACAGAATGGTTCCTTGTATGTGCCCAGTATATGCAAAATTTAAGTCGGGGGGGGGGGGGGGGGGGGTATCTGTCAAAACAGAAAAAACACAAAAAAACATAATATTTAAATTAAAACATAATTAATTCATAAGTTACAAGTTTTCTACTACATTGTAACTATGCTTATTTATTTATGGAAGGGAAAGGAATTTAAAAGGAAATAATGCTCCAAATTACATTATTTGTATTAAAGAATTCAAGTTTTAGAATGTAAATAAAAAAATCTGGATTAAAAATTACTTTGACATATATTTTGAAAAATAAAATATGCAATCATATACAGGATCACAGATACTGCCAAAAAAAATAAAATAAAAAAATAAAAAGCATGTAAAACATTTCAAGGATCAATTTGCACCTTCCTAATAAATAAATAAATTATGGTTGCTCCTATAAAGTACAAGTTGACTGATGTATACATGCATACATGTAATACATGTACATAATATCTTTTATTTCAAACAACAACAAAAAATATCATAATACAGAGCTCTCAGATATAGAAATTTTTTTTTTTATTTAATTAGTCACGTGTAAAATCAAGATATGGTGAGCATCATAATAACCAAGCAAGGCTTGCATTTCTAGAAATACAGTATCCTGTATTATAAAAATAACTTGTTTATGAATTGCATAAAGTATTCTTTTTCTATTACCAATTTCTCATGGTAAACAATAAGGTCTTTGTTTACAGTAAAAAAAAAAAAAAATGAACGAATGCAATTTAAATCTAAACAAATATCAGAAATTCTAAATTGATCAAAACAATATTTTTAAACAGGTTAAAATTTCCATAAGACTGCAGCAAAGAGTAAAATAAACAAATGTAAAGCTTAAGTAATCCTTCCTGTGCAGCAGGCTTTTTTTAAACCTATTTTTATGTTCACTATTAACAACTTTTTATGTGCTTTAAATTCCATAGTTTAAAAAAGCTTTTACTTCAAATTTACTATTTAGTGCTTATGAAATGTAATTTGGTTGAGATATATATCTATATGTTATCTGCCTTGGGAGTTAACGCTTGATTTTGAGTACAAGATAACATTTATCGATGAGAAAAAATATACTTTTACCCATTATTAGAACTGGAACAAAATTATCATCTTCTCACTTTCTTTCTCCTCGCAATCGTTTATTTCGTGATTCAGCAACAAATCAAGAGAGTCCTCTTATTCTTCATACAGGATATATCGTTTGCAATATTTACAGCCATTTTCACTTGGAAATTAATTAACTTCACTAGATTAATCGTACATTCTTGAGCGTAATTGTTGAAACGCACATGTAAGTCGGTTCAAAAGTTGGCACGTCGTAATAATCTGAAAACCGATCTCCGGAAAGCTATTTACGCTGCCGCACATGTTTAAGTTTAACCGGCAGTTGCAACGCCATCAAAGGGTCATTATCTGAAAACAAAAGTGTTTTGAAAAGCTTGTAAACTGGAGAAAAAAATGTTCGATTTAGATTTTCCTATTTCGATTTCCAATTTTAAAAATTTGACGTAAATTGAAAAGATAGAGAAAAACCAGGGATTTCTTCTGCATTAACTAGATTGTTTCATCCGCAAAAATGATAAATCTAGATCTTTTTAAGATATATTATATCACAATAAAAGTCTTTTTCTGCACTTTAGAGTACACTTTTCATATTGTGAATTATTAATCAAACGACTGAGAATATACGCTTCAAGTACATCGGACATCGTTGTAAAATTGCAGATGAAAATTGAATAAGTGTAGCAACGTTTACACCATAATAACTCGTCTTTTTACAAATAAATATTTTATAGAATTATAATCATGTGAAAAAGGAAATTATTGGCTTTAAATCAAGCCCTTTCTGGCCAAACTCCGTTGAGTATTGAGGCAATTATCAAGTTTTTGTTGGAATGATACTACACGTTGAACGCTTACCGGTCAAATTTGACCGGTACAAACGTTAAAGGGTTAATAATGAGAGGTTAGATCAATATTGAACCCCACAAGAACGAATTAATCGTTGTTTACACGTTTCTAGCACAAAATGTAGACAACACAGTAAAATTTTGAATAGTTGGTATATGATTTGTGCATATATGCTTTTACGGTATACATGTAGCACAAAAACTTCTTTATTCTGAAAAAAAAAATTCCACATCAATTATTAAATTTACAACAATGTACCTAAAATTATGACACACATTGATTCTCCTAAAAGATGATAATAAAATATAATGTAAGTAATCCCATTAAAACATCAATTTTACTCTTTGAATTTTTTAAAAATTAACGGCAAAAGTATATCGTACTACACAATATTTATACACGCATGTATACAGTAATACTTGTATGCCTCATAACCAAATAAAATCATTTCTATGAATGGCCACGCATGGACACCACTTAACCTGTGGAAATGTTCACGGTCGTTTCTATGGCTACCATGCATTTTGTGTGGACAAAATTAGCATGGCAAATGCGTAGTGTCAAAGCATGGACTGTGGAAAATCACAGTATTTGGTTGCCTGTACTGTAATAGTGAAGGTACTAATGGAAAAGGTTGAGCTGACATGGGACTGATGAGTATTTATTTGAGCATTAACTTTCAGTTAACACCCAAGAATATCCCAAAATACGTGAAATCTATTATATATTATTTTTTTGTCATTTCAAAAGCAGAATTGTGTACCAATAATGATACAATACATTAAATACATGTACTTTGCTTAACAGTCATCGGTTGTCCGCAAAAAATCGTAATCGGTATTAATTATTGTCATGAATTTCCTAATTACATGTGTATTGTTATTATTTCATCATTTTTTTCATTAAACAAACAAAGTTTTTTTCAGAAAATAATAATGTATAATTAATATTTATATCAACAAAAGGCACAAATCAAAGAACTGATAAAACAAGAGGCTCCCAGGAGCCTGAATCGCTCACCTGGTCCTTAAGCTTTAAGGGAGTCTTTCATGAGCTATTACTCCTATAATGGATCATCTGACAACTTCGACCCAATTCAGACTTTTGTAGAGCTCAATGAGCTGATTGTTTAAGCAAACAACAGCTTTTCTCTATCGACAATAGTTTTCATTCTATAGGGCAAAAACAAGAGAAAAAGCTATTTTTGACATTTAAAGGGTCATCTATAAGGCATCAACAGTTATTTTGACATTTAAGGGACAAAACTTTAACTCCTAAAGGGCTCATTTAAACATTTTGCAAACTAAGGGAAATGCTGTGAAAATGGTCAATTTTGATGTTCTAAGGGGAATAACTCCTAAAAGGAATGATCATACAACTTAATAAGTACAAATTTAAAAAAAAAATCAAGAAAAAGGGCAATAACTCCTACATGGGTGGTTACATCTTCTTCAAAATTTCAAAGCAGTTAGATCTTGAGGTGTTGAACACTTTAGCTTCCCATCAGAATTTTGATATCTGTCACCATTTTTGAGTTATTTGCAAAAAACTGCAATTTACCCCTATGTTCTATTTTTAGCCATGGCAGCCATGTTTTTTTACAAATCAAAAATCCAAACGATAGTTTAGTAGCACTCATGCCAAGGAACAACTACACTAAGTTTGGTTGCAATTAAACTTATGGTGTAAGAGGAGTTAACGATTTTATTACAACGAATAAAGACTGCAAAAATGGTCAATTTTGACGATCTAAGGGGAATAACTCCTAAAAGGAATGAACCTACAACTTCGATCCTGTTACAAATTTTGTAGATCTTTGTGTGCCTAACAATATGAAATTTAAATTTTTCAAATTTCCTTTATAGTATCCAAGATATTGAGCTTAATAAGTGCAAAATTTGGAAAAAATGCAGAAAAAGGGCAATAACTCCTACATGGGTCGTTGGATCTTCTTCAAAATTTCAGGGCAGGTAGATCTTGAGGTGCTGAACACTTTTACCCTATGCCAGAATTTTGATATCTGTTATGGTTTTTGAGTTATTTGCAAAAAACTGCAATTTACCCCTATGTTCTATTTTTAGCCATGGCGGCCATGTTTTTTTACGAATCAAAAATCCAAACGATAGTTTTGTAGCACATATACCAATAAACAACTGTACGAAGTTTGGTTGCAATTGGACTTATGGTGTCGGACGAGTTAACATTTGAAAAATTGTTAACAGACGACGACGACGACGACGACGGACGCCAAGTGATGGTAAAAGCTCACATGGACCTTTGGTCCAGGTGAGCTAAAAAGATACACGCTTGTTGGCTTGCTTTTTCACAAGGTTAAAAAGACAAATATGAAGCCATCTGTTTAGCTCATTTATATCACTATGGGTACAGTACAGTCAGGGTGGAACTGTGATTTTCCCTTCATTTTGCAGGGTGGAGTCCACTCAAATTTTGAGTGGTGTCCACTAAAATTAGTGGACACCACTCAAAATTTGAGTGGACATTTGTGGACAGTCAGTAGTTTTAACTCTTAAATATTTGCTAAGCAATAAGAAATGAAAAAAAAATATATAAAATAATAAAGTATGATTATTTAATTATGAATATTTCTTATTTCATATATATTTTGTAGAAACAGTTTACATGTATATATGGTATGCAATTACTGACTTTCCACAAATGTCCACTCAAATTTTGAGTGGACACCACTATTTGTAGTGGACAGGAAGTTGTGGAATTTGAGTGGTGTCCACTTGTGGAAAGTGGAAAATCACAGTATCACACTGACCATACTGTATGTATTACAAGTAAACAAAAGCTTCTTCCTGAATTATTTCATTTTGATAGTACCACTATGTATCGCAAGAGCTTTGACAGTTTGACTATACTTCCAGTCTTTAGAGGCTAGAACAGGTTGGTTATACATAACGTATTTTCTATTTTTTAAATGTGGCTCCTTCCAAATTGATTTTAATTGTCAGTGAAAAACGGAAAAGAAATCTTACTTAGAGTCAAAGTACATGTAATGGTTGTAGCCACCATAATTATGAAAATCCAAGTATACAGGGCTATGAGAAAACATGCGATAAAAAATCATTAAATGGGTCTCCATGTGGCCATCAACAATAAGCAACAATAAGCAAAGGTAAGGTTACTTTTAAAACAAAAATATTTTAAGATGACCTACAATTTTTCACACATTTATATAATATTTGTTGTTTTTTCTTCTTAAAGATATGTCGAATGATATTTAGTCAATAATTCAATGTGTAGTAAAACTTTCTTATAGAGATGACCTGCTGTTACAAATGCAAGTTTACGTTACTTTTTTTAAAATTTTATTTACTTATATTTTTTAAGTAAGATTATTTCGATGGATATCTAGTTTTTGTCCAGAATAAAAACTTTGAGAAAACTAGATGTATATTAACATATATATGAAACAAAAAAATGGATTTTTATTAACTAATATTTTTGAAGTAAGATTATTTTGATGGATATCTAGTTTTTGTCTAGAATAAAAACTTTGAGAAAACTAGATGTATATTGACATATATATGAAACAAAAATATAGAAAAAAAATGGATTTTTATTAACTAATATTTTTGAAGCAAGATTATTTAGATGGATATCTAGTTTTTGTCCAGAATAAAAACTTTGAGAAAACTAGATGTACATTAACATAATATCTGAAACGAAAATAAAAAACCGAGACAGTCAAGTTACCCAAGAAACATAAGAACTCCAAAACGTTTAGACATATGACTTAATTGTTTTACTTTTGTAGTGTTTAATAACTAACGAAGCAAGACATCTCGGCCCATTACAAACTCGGCACATGTCAACTTGGCATAGTGCAAACTCGGCCCACTAATAATAATAATATATATATTTAGGATTTAAACATTTATTAAGTATTCAACAAAGAATTAATGAACAATATCTTCAAAATTAAACCTTCAAAGCTGAAGTTCGACAATTTATTTATAACTATAGTAAAGTCAAGAAATACCAAAGGGATATTCGAAGGGGAGACAAATCGTAACAACTGACAAACTCCGGAGAACAAGAAGACAAGACCAAAACAATACATGCACTACATTCAAAAACTAAAAACATATGAACAACATAGACCCCACCAAAAAAACGGGGGTAGACTCAGGTGCTCTGGAAGAGTAAGCAGTCTCTGCTTCCTGCAGGACACCCGTCATGCTGTCCATGTAAAATCCAATATGAGGAAGGGATAATATCAATGGAACAGGTCCATTTTCATTTGGGAAACGGTTTTTTCATACCTGTCAACCAAGTCATGATGACACCCATAAAACTTTAATAAGGATGACTTCAGCTTGGGAGCAACGTACCCCTGTCTGAGCAACTTTTCTGTCAGAAGCTGGGCTCTGTCCAGGAAGTCAATGTATATGTCACAAGCTCTGAAATAACGTATGAGTTGTGAAATATATACTCCATACGCCGGCGCTTCTGGAATATTGCCGCTCAAAAATTGGAAGTTGACGATTGGAAAGTCAAAGTCATCCCGTTTGTCGTAAAGTTTTGTATTCAACCTTCCTCTGGTGTCAATTTTGAGGTGAAGGTCAAGATAAGATGCAGACTTGGCAGTGTCGGTTGTATCCTTAATTTGGAGCTTATTGGGATAGATGAGATGTAAGAAATTCCCAAAACGTGAATTGTTGAGTGATAAGACATCATCTATGTAGCGGAAGCTGAAATTAAAGGTACGGGCTAATTTCTTGTGTTTTTCCTTAAGAAGCCCATCAAGGAAGTCTGCCTCATATGAGTAAAGGAACAAGTCGGCCAGTATTGGCGCACAATTAGTACCCATAGGAATGCCAATTGTCTGTTGGAAAACACATCCACCAAATTGAACAAATATGTTGTCGATCAAAAATTCAATCATCAGGACAATTTCGTCCTCTGTATATAGCCTTGCAATTGAGAGCAAAGATAATTTCTATTGGAGATGCATTGTGCACTGAAATCTCCGGATATAGAGGATGAAAATTTAATTTTTTAATGTTGTCTTCTTTTATAATTTTTTGTTTGTATTTATCTTATTTATTGATTTTTATGAATTTAAATCTAAATTTTATTTTCTTCTATGCATAGTTAAATAAACATCACCATAATCTTCTACTTCCACGCATCTGAAAAACTGTGGTAATAGTTAGCAATGTCAGTAAACGCCAGGTGGAGATGTTTTGGGGGAAGTTATTTGAAAACTGGATTCCGCTTCTTTACAACCTTTTCCAGATTATTAACTATGGTTTCCGCCCAGTTTCACCCTTAGTGTTTACTGACATTGCTATAATAGTAATAAATATTTAACATTGTCAATGAAATTGTTATTGTTTCCTGTTTGAATTATGTATTTTATTACTAGTATTTTAACGATTCTATGATTTTCTTTAATTAAATGCAATAAAAACAATAGTTATAATATAATAAACACCAGGCACAAATATTTTTATGGTTTTTTCTCATAATAATCATAATATAATATTGCTTTTCAAATAAATATAAAATACATGAATAAGAACCATTTCCATTAATGGGCCGAGTTTGTAATGTGCCGAGATGTGTTGTATTCATAACTAAGATATAACATTGTTTCTATGAATTTCTTATATGCCTCTGTATCCTTGAAGTGAATTCTTTCATATTCTACTGATTTCTTAGGTATGCTTGTGTATTTTTAGCCCTTGGGTATTTGTATGGACACATTAACTTTTAGTTTTATTAACTTGAGTTTCAATGTTCTTATAAGGCAGTTTTTCGTAACAACTCGTCGTTTTTGGTAACAAATTCTATTCATATATGTGTGTCTTCAAGGGAATAACATGCCTTACTTGGTGCTCGCTGACCATGCTAAGAAAACGTGACTTACGCAATACCACAATGTCACATATATGATTTCAGCAAATTATTAATAAATACTGAAAACGTTTTCAACTGGCATGAACTTACTCAAAAATGTGTTCAGATGTCCAGATTTTCATACTTCACAGTCAACTGGGTAAAATATTCCTATAAAATCGAAAACGTGAAACAATATGCGATTTAAGGCCACAAGGTTCAGAGGTTGTCTTATGACGACATCAAAGTTACCGGATAAAGTTTTGCACTGTAAATAGTACTTTATATTTCCTAATTTTTGGCACTGAATTTCATTTTTATATTTATTTTAAATTTTGTTAATGAAAATTGGAAATAATATAGATCTAAAAATTAAAATCGATGTTTGAAAGGTTATTTGAACAGAAAAAAACTTGCAGGCGTATGAAAATACTTATTTTTTTGTACCGGTGAATTTAATTCGTCAATTTTTACCGGATGTAATTTTGTGATAACCAATCATTTATGCAGTTGTTTCATATTTTTGTAAAGCTGTTCCTAGCAACATTATATCTACAAAATGGAGTTTTTGAATCAACAATTCACCGGCCTGTTTGTTTGAAAACAAATGAACCTGGCTAATTGAAGGTATACCCATACAATACATTAGCGTGAATTAGTTGAGACTTTTTCCTTAGTGCAGGTAGTGTCAGCAAATAAGGGATACACTGATTGTGAAGGAATTAATAGCATACTACAGTTTTCTATCACTTATTCAATATTGCAATCACTCCACTTAAAATTGATGATACCCATGGCAGTTCGAGTCGAACTTGCAAACTCGAGTATATCTGAATGGTTAAATGATACTCGCTTTTGCTGGTATGAGTCTATGATGTCATCAGTTTACCAGCAAATGCGAGTATCTTCACCTGACTGTATATACACGAGTTGACAGTAGCGCCTCCCATTTCTAAAATTCATACAAATTCTTGTAGTTTTTTTACATCACAAAGTGAAAGTATGACATCACAATTAAAGAGGCAATTGTTCTGCGACATCATTAGGTCAAGTGGAGCTGAAGTTCTACTGTCAATAGGTTTATTCTTTCACTGTTAATGCAAATGGGTAATCCGCCATACCTGTAGATTTGCATCAATATTTATACATTTTTTAACATTTCTACTGAGCCAATTAAAAATCTACCATTCAATTTCGGAGAAATTCAAGGTCAAATTTGGGCAATCTTTTTGGATATTTTTGTCAAAGATAACAAACACATTTCATCTATTTTTGGGACATAATCTTTCATGAAGAGACATCATTTCTGTTAAACAAGGTACAGAAAGAATTTATTTTTTAACTTGAATGTTTTTATCACTTTTTAACTTTGATTTTTAGAAAATACATAACTGGAAGTTGCTTCTGCATATGAAACTATATATGTTCTTTACTTTTGTGTTTTTTTTTTTTTTTATTGCAATTATTCATGATATATTTACAATATATATGAAAATCTTGTGAGAAATTATTCCAGTCTCAGCATTTGAGAAGTGTTACCCCCAAAATTTTTGGGTAGTACAGTGGGAACATCAGAGGAAATGAATGATAAACGACGCATGTTGCAAAAGAATTATGCAAAAAGGGGGGGGGGGGGGGGGGGTTGGTGTTGTTGTTACTACTAAATACCAGTGTCAGTCTGATATATACATGAGGTATTTTAACAGAAAT
Organism: Mytilisepta virgata; assembly: GCA_028015205.1. Taxonomy (NCBI): domain Eukaryota; kingdom Metazoa; phylum Mollusca; class Bivalvia; order Mytilida; family Mytilidae; genus Mytilisepta; species Mytilisepta virgata. Next base: position 46,918,576 of record CM051521.1, on the reverse strand, counting down.
CAACAAATCATACTAAAACTAATCAGTTTCAATTTTTTCTGTTTTTCATTTGCCCAAATGTATTACGCACATTGAAAAATCCAGCTAGGTCAAGGCAAGATGAATAGTATGTAGAATGTGGTATCTCTTCTTTTGCAGGCCATTAAAGACAACAAAATTCACAAATTGAAGAATTCTTTTCCATTGAGATCTGTCCTGTAAGTGCATTTTCAACATACCCTGGCCGTGTGAAGCCTCCACTAGTTTTTTCTAAGTGGTTCTGTTTTTTTTCAAAGAATTTTCTACTAGCTACATTGTGTAAGTACAAGGTTGCCCTGTCCAGATTCAGGACCCACTGTTTTGTTTTGTGTTGAATTTTATGCACCATTTACACAGCTTTCCTGCAAATTAATGATTGAGAAGTAAAATATTAGTGAAATTTATTTAACAACATGTTTTATGAAAGAATTATTTTTTCTGTTGCAGGTTACCAAAAAAATTTTAAAATGCCGCTTGGGCCATTTGGAGAAGTGGTGGGTACCACAAATACCCTGGAGGCCCTTGGACCAGATGCAGCCTTTTACAAAAGCAAAGTAATTGCACCTAGAAACCCCAAACTCCTGAAAGGAGATAAAGAAGAAATAAAGGTATTATTAGTCTTTATTGTAAAGGTTGTCATATGTTCATACATGGCAATTCTAGATGTAAATGTGTAAGTCCACATTGAGTTATACATATAGCATAGGCAGGAAATTCAAAACGTATTCATTGCTACTAACATATTACTGTAAGTTAACAAAAACATTATTGCCTCAAACATTTTTAGTATGAAAAAAATATGAATAAATGCATAAATTTATGCCTTTAAAAAATTGTTAAAAGTCAAAATACAAAATTAAAATTTCCCAAATTTACCGTAATTTAGACAACTAGCTCTTTGAAAATTTGTTAGTAGATTATCTACAATTATTGGATACCAGTTTTGGTGCACATTTTGATTGATAATATCGTTTATCAAAATATAATTTTCCTAAAAGGTGAAAATTTGTTGGTAAATGTATACAAAGGATTTGAGTATGTCAACCATCTAGACTGATAAATGGAAAAACTTCATTACTGAAAAGCATTTAAATTACTTATGCACAATTTTCAAGATGTCAGGAAATGAAAAATGTGCAAACTTTAAAAATTAGTTCCATTTTTTTTTTTTTTTTTTCAAAACACTCTTCAATTTCTCTTATAAAGCTAAAATGTTGTGTGAAAATTTATAGAAAAGTTTGAATTTCAGTGTGTACAATTTGTATATATAATTATTTTTTTAAATGTTGTTGAGGATTGTCTTGATTTTTATTAATTTGGTCTGCAATTAATTACTGTAAACAAACAACAAAATGGATAACATAAAAGGTTGACAATGATATACCAATCAATCAAAATCACCCAACAGACAGAACCCAGGACAAAAAATAACATAAAAAAGTACAAAACACAAACATAATAAATACAACAGAGAGACAGGATAGTTTGACTTGGTACAGACACTGAACAGCGGTGGGGTTAAACTAATTTTATGGGTACCCAAACCCCACCCCCCCTTTAAACATAATATAAAAGCCAGTACAGTATAATTACCAACAAGGTGACCACTTGCTACAATTAATTGCTGTAGTATGTTTTTTGGTATATATTTCAGATGACTCCTAGTCAGTTCATGTTTGACATGCAAATGGACACAGACCAAAAATTGTCCAATACTCATACAATGAAAGTACCAAAGAAAGTTGACCTGTTGGATATGGCAGATACAAGTCTGCAAAAGGTATTTAAACTTACTTTGGTTTAAATACAAGTGAACTAGTCAATAATTGTAGAAAACTGTAAAGTACAATACATTTTAATTTCTTTACAGTGACTTTTGCATAATAAAATTATAATGAATGAAGAAAGTTAAAGTGGATAATAATGTGTTTTTGTTCAATATTGTATTTATTTACATAGTTATTTCTATGAATCATTTGATTTGAGTTTGTATCATACTGTCTTCTTTCAAAATGGTGAACGGATGTGATAACATTTTTTTAACGAAATGATTTAAAATATATTTTGAACTTATCTTCAGTTTTCTCAAGTGAATATTGATGAACCAATGTTCCAGCCATACCCATCAGAAGTAACTTTTCAGAAGTTTGAACCATATAAAGTTTATGAAGTTCCACTGATACTCAGAAACAATGATAAGGTAGCCTATCTAAATGCTTTAGTGCCAAGACAGTAGGAAATAGTAAGAGTTGAAAGCAGTGCTGTTAGCAGGGATTATTGTTTGAAAGCTTGTCAGTATTAAATTCCTAGAATTGATTAGGATTCATTTATATATTGTTTGGAATCTTATACACAGCCATGATCTGTTGGTAGTCTTTGTATGAGAAAATAAAAAATCAACAAAGTACAAATTTTATTGTTATGCTACCATGTCTTATACATTTAAAAATAACAATGATCAGTAGTACTGTACTTTTTTCCCCTAATAGTCATAACTATTTATTACTTTTTTCAAATTCATGTATACCTGAAATTTCCTGAAGACCAATTATAATAAACCTGAGAGCTTTTAAACACCAAGAAATCAGCTGCTTCTGTATTTGAAACACATAGTAGTACCTTAGTACATACACTAATGATGTTTTATACAAATATTAAATGTATGAAACTTATATTTTTTTTTTAAATATTTTTTTCTATTTGTTTCTATTACAGTAATAACACTAATTTTTTTCTGTTCATTTTTTCATATGAAACCGAAATTAATATATATGGATTCTATTAACATATGATAATGTGGTTTCAGGTTCCAAGATTAGTAAAAGTAACACAGGCAGATTCACCGTATTTTAAGATTATAAGTCCCCATGATGTCGGAAACAAAGTTGGTCCAGGTTTACCAACAACATTTAGAATTCAGTTTAAACCAGAGGAGAAAAAGGTATGCTGCAAAAATTTAATACACTGCTTGAATATATTTTATATTTTGTTTGAACTTGGTTTTTGTGTTTTCTTGGGGATAAATCAGAATCATAAACATATTTGCACAACACAGTACTTACTGCTTATTTCATAGGAAAGTTGTAAAATTTGATATCATCAGGACAGCTAACTTCATTAACTCACAAAAATTGGTATCAATAAATGAAACCGTAGTGTATACACATAAATTTGATGAGTTTAAAACAAATATGGTAAGATTGGTGTTGTTAATTATAGCGGATTAATTGGATTATAGAATTTGCATAGGTACATGAAATCATACATGTTTATTTATATAAGTTTCATAGGACCAACAGACTTAGGATTACATCCTTTAATATCCACTCCTATTTCATGAGGGATATTGTAAATATTTTTGAAATAAATTTTTTCTTTGTTAAGTACAAAATATATCAGACTAGATGTTAAATACATCATATGAAAAAGACAACAGATCCATCTCTTCATACTAACTTATTTGACAATAAAGAGCAAACAGTTATATTTCTTTTACCATTTTACTTCAGGATTACAACCATGAACTTGTATGTATCACAGAAAGAGAGAAGTTTATTGTACCTGTTAGAGCTATTGGATCAAGGGCTGTTTTAGACTTCCCTGACAGTATCAACTTCCCACCAGGACCTGTCAAATACACACATACCAGAACATACTTAGTTAGGAACATTGGAAACAGAGAGGCTAAATTTACCCTTACTGCTGAGAAGTATGCAATTTTAACACATTTAATAAACTATTTATTAAAAAATTCTTGTGAATAGATTAATGAACTTACAAAAGAAAGAAAAAAATTTTAAACAAACCCAAGCAATGAACGAGGTGTTTGGTCTATTATTGTTGAATTTCCTTAATTTTAATGTTTTATCAAAGATATTCAAAGTAACTATCAACATAGGATTGTATTGCGAATATTAACCATAACTTTATATATGTGATATTTTTGTCTGACGACTTTCAGCAGTGCACATTATTTCTACATAAGAGACAGGTGTTTGTTTTTAATTTAGGGGTGATTTAATCAAGTTATTTTGATTAAAACTTTAAGCTGTTAATCTGAAGTTCGAACAAAAAGTCACAACTTTACCATAGTATATGAGATATTTATAAAGAAAAAATCAAAATATATTTATTAAAAAGCTCATTGTATGAACATATTCAAACAGTGTGACAGAAGCATACATATGTAGAGAGAAGTACAGACATATATAATTTATACATAAATTCAAAATAAAGTTAGATTTTTCTGATAGTAATCTAAGGGAGACTACCCCAGTCCATTCAAGTGAATACAGTGTAACACATAGACTAAGTAGTTAAGAGACATACTACAGAACCTCAATATAATTCAATATTTCTATTTAGACCTTAGCTTGAAGCATATATGAATAAATTTTGTAATATTTGTACAAACTAAGTTATCTTCATTACTCATTAACCATAAAAATCTGCAATCATAGTTACTATTTTGCAAAATATTGTAATTGTAAAGATATAAATTAATTCAGCTCTCTCAATGTCATACTGAGAACAAAACAGTAGTACATGTTTTTCATCCTCTATTACACCATAGTTGCAATGTTTGCATATTCTTTGATCAATGGGTGTTTTTGGTATAGTGAATATACCAGTTTCTATATGTAACCCATGACTACTGTTTCTAAATCAAGTTAAAGAAAATCTCTCATAATCATTTACCACACAACTTAAATAATTTTCAAATTTTAAAATCTTTTTAAAAAGTTTGTAGGATCTTAATTTGTCACTATTGCTCAGTTGCTTTTTCCAAAAGCATTCATCAAGTATTTTTTTATACTGGAAATTGTTAATTGTCTATACAATATATTGGAATTTAAACCAGCTATTTTACAGTTTTTCAAAATAGACTCAACTGAGCTTAGCCAGCGCTTTTGATTCTAGTGTAGCATATTAATATGTGATAATCATTTTCAGACCTTTCTCAGTGACACCAGAAATTGGAACACTTCCAGTACAAGACAGTATGCAAGTAACAGTAGAATATAATCCACAGAAGGCAGGGGACCATCACTCTGAACTGGTTATCAGTTATGATACAGGTAGAATTTTAGATTCATAGTTTGAAACATTTAGTTTTATTTAAATTATAAATTGTGTTGTAAGGTGAAGCTACCACCTCTAAAACAATCAAAGAATAATTTAATCAATATGCATATCCTTTGAACCATATTAGGTTATTGTCTGAAACAGTTATGACCTTCAGCAAGGACTTTATTTGGGACATTATAAACTTGGCTTCAGATCAGCAATTATATGCTATATAACTTTTACAGGAGAAAATGTATACATGAAGTTGTATGGTGCTGCACAAAATGCTAGTGTACGATTGGACAAAAATACAATAAAGATGGAGAATACTTACATATCAATGGCCAATCAGCGAACAGTTACCATACACAACAGATCAGATGTCATCTGTCACTTCAGATGGACAAGATATTCTACTAAGGAACAGGAAGATGAAGAGAAAGATCAGTAAGTTTTAAGATTTCTATAGCACTAACGTCATTAGTTAATCATAGGTAATCACATTCTGCAAATAGTGAATATATTGATGAAAGTGTGGTTAAATACCAATAAGTAGTAAACATCTTTTTGATGTATATAGTATTTTACAGTTAGATTGATGCTGCTATATATGTTTTGAACTATTCAATAAATGCGGGCAATTTGAATTACTAAAGTATTTTTTCAGGTCCTTACTGAAAATTTTGCTCTTCAGAAATTTGGTTCCATGTTGAACATATGATTTCTTCTCATTTTGTCTTTATTTTCTATCACTTTCAGGGCCATTAGAAATGTTGAGAGGGATGAGAGTAATGATAAGAAAAGTTTTCAGGAAGAAGTTATCAAAGATCCAACATTACAAGACAAATTGTCAATCTTAACTAGAACATTCCACAACAAAAGAATGGTAATCTTTAATTGTTCAGTATCATTTATACATGCATTACAAATATTCACCTGTTATGAGCTAAATTATAACTTTGTAAGGCTGAGATATTGGAATATAATTTAATCTGATTTGAATACTGCATTTTAATTGGCTGAACAGCATAGAGCAACATTGATTATACTGTATAACCTGATTTGGTCTTGCAACATCACCAACGAATTAATCTGCCACTTGTAAATTCAAATAGTCCCATGTCATTATTGATGCTTGAATCGAGGAATCATTGTACTTCTGTTTGGAAATTAAATTATAAGGAATGTTTCTAATTTTTGAACAGATTATACTTCAATAACTTGGTTTGGGTCAGTTTACTGCATTCATAAACTGCTTCTTTTTGTTTTTTAGGTCATTGAAAAGGATCCCTTGTTGTTTGATGATCAGGAACTAAGAATAGAACCTGTTGAAGATGATATCTGGCCAAATACATCGTATGATGTGAACGTTATTTTCAAACCAAGAGAAGCAAAGAGTTATGTCCTAACAGCATTTTGTGATGTTACAGGTCGGGAGACATTTTTACCTTTGAGAATAAAAGGGGAAGGAATAGGACCAAGTGTAAAATTTTCATTTGAGACATTAGATATGGGAAATATTTTTATTGGCTCAAAACATACTTATGAGATTATTCTAGCCAATCATGGAGACATTGATGCTATTTATAGTGTTTTGCCAAAACATTCGATATTTGGTCCATGTTTTCAGTTTGATCCCTCTGAAGGAATTGTGATGCCTGGTGGACATCAAGCAATTGCGATAAACTTTTGTAGTCCGTATCTTGGAGATTTTGAAGAAGAATTTTTCTTCCAAATAGATGGCCAACCAGAACAGATCAAAGTCAAATTCTGGTAAGTATTTTGAATGTATTAACATGTCTGTCATATCAATTCAGAACAATTAGCATATCAAAGTTTAATTTTTATGTCATATATGTAATATTCAGTAAGGAAGGTGTTTTGTAATAGTCTTTCCCATTATCATGAAAAACATTTGAATGGCCTGTCCATAAATTTGGAAGGGTTTATAGTTTTAGCCTTTTTTTCTTTCCATATTATTTGTAAACTTGTTTATTTAGAAATAAAATGACCTTATTAATATGCATTTCCAACTAATGTTCTGTATTTTTTCTGAAATTACAGCGGTACTGTAATTGGTCCCACCTTCCAGTTTGATGTTCCCTGTCTGAAGTTTGGAACAGTTTCATATGGTAAGTTTTATTGGTGGCATAAAAGTGCTTTTATTCAACTTTTTAATTCTCAAAACTCAGCAAGTGTGTTTCATTATATTGTCTTGGTTACAGTTCATCAAGTCATTGAAATAGTTAACACAAACACACACACAAAATGCTAACAGTCAACAGTCTGTAGACCGTAGACCAATGGATAAGTTAATCATTCTATTATTTGTTCAGAGCTATAAGTAATTTCATTGTTTATTTAGTACATATTTATGTAAAAAGACTTCAGTTTTTTTTTTTGGAACAATTATTAAAGTCTATTAATAACTTCTGCCTATGACTCTCAGCAAAATAATTGGTTTGATCATCACCAAAAACCTTACTAGATTTTCATTTGGACAGTTTGTTTTGAATTCAATAAAAAGTGAAATTGAGAATTAGATAAAGCCTAATGAAAGTAATAGTATAATGAAAAATCTACATAAAATAATTGATTTAATTGAATTATTTTTTATATTTTTTTCGTAATTTTGTAATATAGTATAGTAAATTTAAGTATGAATGATTTACAGGCTTCTTAAATACCCAGTCTTGCACACTGATGAACACATCACTGGTCCCAATGAAGTTTACATTACGTGTACCAGGGGATGGGATAACTGACAGTATTTGTGGTACCAGTGATCTGGATAGTAGCAGAAGTCAGATAGGATCTCCCTCACCGAGGCCTGTGGCTACGAGAACAGGACCACCAAAAGAGTTTGAAATATTACCACAGTCTGGAATCTTACAACCACAAAGTGAACTGAGAGTGTCTGTGAACTTTATATCAAATACTATCAAGAAATATGAAATGAACTTGGTAGTAGATGTTGAAAATGTTGGAGAGGAAATCTTATCACTGCCAATTTTTGGGAAGTAGGTTTATAGTATTTTTGTTTATTCCTATAGATATTTCTTTGATAATGTAGTATAAGTGGTAGTTAGTCTGGAAAATTTGTGGCTTAAATTTTCTAGTGTTTTCTCTAAATTTTGAAAGGAGTACATTATGGAAATAAAAAAAAAGTGATATGTTTATTTTAACAAAGTGCAATCATTTTTTCAATAGTTTTGATAATCTGACATCATAGTTCATTAATGTGAAATTTATAATTTTAGATGTGTAGTTCCACCCATTACAGTATTAAGTCCTATTCTGGATTATGGACGGTGCTTTCTACGACATCCATATGAACACTCGGTCAAACTTCACAATGACACAGATTTACCTGCCAAATATGAACTGATAACTCAGATGGTTACAGAGGACACACCGATCACCTACACTAGTCCTAAACCGAAGGTTGGTTTTAAAGTTTTATGCAGTTCCATCCAGATAAGTATTTTATTTAAAATAAAAATTTATATTGAGGTTTATATTCAAAAAGTCTTAGAATACATCAAAGAGGTTTAAAAAACAAAGAAATACGAACCTAATAAAAAAAACGCAGTATTTAAGTATTTGTTATTGTCATATGTAACAATGTCAATATACATGTATTTAAAATGATATTTTCATGTTTTTGTTTAATTTCAGGGTATTGTTGAACCCCATTCCTTAACAGAAGTACCAATGATAATCCAGGCACAGAATTTAGAAGAACAAGATATTATTGCACAGTTCTCCATATTTGGAAGTCCAGACCCACCTTTGGTAAAATACTACATAATTTAATGTGCTTATTATGGAAAAATTAAACGATTTCTGTATTTGTAAAAAAAAAAAGAATGGTATAAGTGTATTTGTTTTGATTGATATATATCTGTGGATTACAGAATTTTTGTAGAAAAGCTTTGCATCTGTTTGATCTTTTCTTGATATTTGAATTTCTGAAATACAGTGTATTTATATAAACATCTAAAAAAGTCACACAATTTACCAAAAAACTTGAGAAGACTTCACAAACAATTGATTATAAAAACAATACTTCTTCCTTTTTTCAGCCAGTACATATAGCCTGTATTGGAGAAGGGCCAGTCGTCCATATTTCTCCCCTGAGTCTGGACTGGGGAGTTATACCTGTACTTACAAAAAAGCCAATGAAATTGATCCTCTCCAATGAATCTTTAATTCCTTCAAAATTTACTGCTCACATGGTACGTCCAAAGACTGCATTTACTGTTGAACCTAGAGAGGGTGAAATTGGACCAGAAAAGAGAATAGAATTGACAGTCACTGCCAACCTGGATGATTGTGTTAGGTAAGAAGCATGTGGAATTGATATTATGTACAAGTTCATAATGTGTTATAAAAAATAAGTATTTTCTTATATATAAAAATATATAACAAATATCTTATACTTAAACATTTGGTACTGACATTATATTGGTAATGCACAGTGAAAAAAAAAAGAGGAAAAGGAGGTTATTACATGTAATTATAAGAGGTACGTACCTATAAAATGAAAATATAGACATTACACTTTTTATTTATCTTTCATTATAAGTTTTTAATATTTTGACTCTTCATGTGTATTTTATTTTGGGATTTTATTTCAGTCCACATTATTTAAAATTTTATTTAAAAACATTGAAAAATAACATTTCAGTATTTTCAATTTATGTTTTTAGATTCCAGGACAAACTTCAGATTAATTTTATTGACAGCCAAGTAAGACAGATTCCATTGGCTGGATATGGACAGGGTACAACCATAGTCTCAGAACCTAAGTTAACTTCATTCTTTGACCTGGGTCCAAACTTCAGGTAGATATACAATAATAAAACTCATATAGAAGGGAGAAAACTCAGAAAATTTAATATCATTTGAATTTTCCAAAAAAAAAAAATTCCTTTATTGTACATACATGTTTATGGCACTAGCAAACCGTTTCTTTTATTCTTCATAATCCACTAGGCAATGTATAATTTTCATCATAAAGGGACGATCTTATTTCTAATAGAATTCCATTTTTTGTAATTTGAATTTTTGTTTGTTAATTATAAATATGACTTGGATTCTGCTATAGTATTTATTTTTGATTGTCAAAAAAATCCATGTCTGTAGATCTGTAGTTACTGCAAACAAATACTGGCATTGGATATAAGTGCTAAAAATGACATTCTATTCATGTTTTTATTTACAGTAATAGACCTTTGAAAAAGACAATACTGTTAACAAACAAAGGGAGACGACATCAACAGTTGGTTTGGAGCACTGATGGCTTCCCTCCTGTGGGAAAAGCAAAGAAAGAGATGGCAGCATACAAACCTTTGGATATGAAATTTAGGGTAGGTTTCTATGCTCCTTTCAAATAATGTTTATGATAAAGGGGATGTATCGATATTATAAGGCCAATTAAAATTATAAAGATTCTGATCTTTGACCGACCCTCAAAATGGTCCCATCTCACATACATGTATTTCTATTTTTTTAAATTTAAGGTTTTCAGATAATTATGACATATATGTTTCCAGAAACTGATATGAAAACACATTAATTTCCTTTTATGATTTGCAGAGTACATTCAACATGGATGATTTTATTCCATTTTTTAGCGGATTTTCGCTTTTTGTACAGATTTTTCCGTATTAGTTTCTCAATGATACATAGCAATATGGCTAACGGTACAGCATTTCGATTTTTTTCTTGGCCCTGGAAAATCATGTCTGTTTCAATAAAAACCCAACCACTTTTCTGAGGCAAGGTAGATAAAAATCCATGTACCTACCAACAAGAGGAATGACAGCTCTTTCTTTTCTCAGTCTCACAGAATAGAGGGATTCCCCTCTACGTCACAGTAGAAAGATATTTTTAGTCTGTGGGATGTTAGACTGAAAAGAGTTTATTAGTCATGAAATTAATTCAGGTTATCCAGGGTTCCACTTTCATTAAATAAAATTGTTTGAAAACTGTCCTCATCCTGTTTTTTTGCATACAAAACATAAAGCAAGATTTTTTTGGAAAAAAACAAACCATGATAACTTCATTGGATTATAGACAAGTTTAATGCTTTGTACAACTGAAAATAAATTTAAAAAGAACATTTTTAAATACCTGTTGTATGTATATTTGTTATTCCCAGAATGTACCACCTCCAGCAGAACCTCCTAAACCAATATTCAAAATAAATCCCAACAGATTTGATCTCCCTCCCGGAGCCTCAATGGAAATGAACATTGAAGGATTAGTTGAAAGGTAGGACACTTTAAACTTATTTTAGTTGCAAATAAATCTATTTTAGTATCACAAATAGTTTTCTATAGTTGAACGGATTTGAAAAGTAAGGTTATGAATTACGGATAATAACAGAAAGAAGAATAAGCATTGAATGTACATAAATTTAGTTATAACCTTGATAGTAGTAAAATAGAAAATTGAAAAATTAAAATTTTGAAATTCAAGAAAAGGAAATCTTCATCTTGCATTCTTAAAATACTCTAGTTTGGTTATTCTGTAGATTTAAAGATTTATCAAGATCAATTATAATATATAATAATTATAATAGCTAGTGCTATAGGAGCATATGCATTTTCTACATATGAGTCATTTAGAAAAGTGTTTGTTTATGGGGGCAGCGATATTGTGCTACATACTAAGGCTAGAAAAAGTTTTGTTCGCCGGAAACTGAAGTAAGGGAAATAACTTGCTTCAAATTATAATTTTAGAATTAGAATCGTAATACCGTAAATGAGTTTATGACAGAAACATCTTCACAGTTATAGGCAGAATATATATATCGAGTGCCCTTTAAATCCAGTTTGATGGTATATGTGACTCTTATTTCTGTATTACCTGTAATATGACTATATAAATTTGATTACAGCCCACAGTATATAAAGGAGAGGCTACTGTGCCATGCTATCATAGGTAGACAAGGTGGTAAAGAACTGATCATGAGAGTAGATCTGGCTGCTGATTTTATCAGTCCTTTGTTAGAGTTTTCTACTAAATCTGTCTACTTCAGAGTTGATAAGGTTAGAATTAGTGCGCTTAAATATGTTTTGCCATGAACATTTTTTTGTACAATGAATTTTTTCGAATTTCATTTGTTCATTCCTTAGTGTGTAATAATTATTGCAAATCTGAAAACAGAAAAGAAAAGAAAATACATGTCATGTCTTAATTATTGCAATCATTATCTGTAGTAATAAAACATTGCATTACTTTACCGTATATACATGTATAAATATATATACCATTGATACATTACAGAAACCTGATGATGAATTATCACTGCAGACAAGAGAGCTGAAGATTATGAATGTCTCCACACTGCCACTAACTGTAGGTCTTCAGTTAAAATATCCATTCCAGATTATACAAAGTGATGGATCAGAAACATCAGAAATGGTAAACAGATATAATAAACACTTTAACTTTGAAATTATTTTAATTATTCTTTTGACATAGTGTATTGGAGAAAAAATTAGTAATTTCTGAGATGCTTAATTAGTCAGTAATTGAATTCTCTACAAATTTTATTTTACTTCTGTAAAATTAGGAATATGTATCTATTATTAGCAATTGTATACTTGAAAACAAATACTCATTTAACCCCATATGCTATTCCAATTCCTGATCCTTCTATATTTATTCTGAAATTATATATACCTTGTTAATGTATTCCTAAGTTTGAGGATAACTGTTGTAACTTATTAGTACATAGTACACATATTATTATCAGATATAGATTTTCATATATTTTTTAACTCGTATTCAGGAAGTACATCTAGAGGTTGGTAAAGAGTACATGCTAAGGATACAGTTTGATCCAGCATATAAAGATGATTTACATATCAGGATGATTGATGAAATCCTTCATGTGACATACAAAGAACATCCACACATTGTAAGTATCTGTCATGAATGACTTGAAATCAGGAATTAATCCTAGACTTTAAATCTTTTTAAGTAATCAATTTTTCCTATATATATGAAACAAACTTTTCTTACCTGACCAGAGCTTAATATTTATTTGCTCAGGGATTTTATTCATTAGTTATTAGACATGATGACTTACATGTAAACACATTGGTGATAACTACAAGAATTTTTTATGTTGTAGGATTATATAGCCTTGAGAGGTGAGGTGTACTTTCCAAATCTTGACTTTGAGAAGACTGTTGTTGACTTTGGTTGTATATTGAATGATACAGAGGTCACACGGTACATCAATATAACAAACAATAGTCCCATGGAGGTACATTATAAGTGGTCATTCCTTATTGATGATAAACCATGTACAGAATTCAGAGCACCTCCCAAACCTGCCCTGTCCTTAGAAGAGATTCATGAAGAAGAGGAGGAAGAGATGGTTGTGGGTGATACAAGGGTTGAGGTCATGATATCTGAAGCCACTGAAGATAAAATTGATGCTGAAGAAAAGGGAGAAACAGAATCCACAAAGGTAGGTCTTTTCATTTTCAATATTTCATGAATTGGTATAGTTTATGTATTTATTTAATGAATACTGCATGTAAATGTATTTCTTTGAATTCTGTTGACGCTAAGAATTCAAACATTTTCACTGAAATATCTCTCAGTTTGATTGGTTGTTTGTTTAGTTGGGGTTTTACGCCATTTTGAGCACATTTTGGCTATTTTGTGGCGGCCAGTTTTTATTGGTGGAGGAGGCCGTAGTACCTGGAAAGAACCACGACCTTCAGTAGGAAAATTGGCAATCCTTGTCAGTTAAGACCGGAATCAAACACCCCACCGCAGGTGAGATTTTTGAACTCACAACCTCAGTGCTGACAGGCTAGTGATCATTAGAAGTCATGACGAACTACCTGGACCACTTGGCCTCTCTCTCGGTTTAAACACTTCTTGATGAAAAATTTAACATAATGAGATTAGATTTAGATTACCAAAGATAGATATACATTGTATGTTTGGATTTAGCATGTTTTATGAAGATAAGAAAAAAAATAATGTACTGTCAATATACAGGGAAATCAAACCATGCAATACTGTAATAAAAAATCAAGTAAGCAGTGGTTGTATTGTTGTTCTTCATCTATAAAATCTAGTTGCATTATTCCATTTTCATTTCACATTTATTATGACAATTTGATAATATTATTAAAAGGTAATGAATACATTGAGCTAATTATAATTTTCAGGAAGAGGTTGGCTCGAAAGATGCCTCTGAAGAAGTTAAAACTCAGGAAGAGGAGGTTGTGAAAGAACCAGAGGCCCTAGATGATATTAGTGACAATAAAATGGCCCCTGAAAGTCCTACAGGTAGTCCACAAGGTGGAAGTCCTAGAAATGAGGAAGACCAACTGGAGAAGGGACAATTAGAATCACAGGAAGCTCCTGAAGGAGGGATTGATAAAAATAAAACTGATGAGACAATGCTAAGTTTAGCTTCTCTCAAAGATATTGTTTATGAGGAAGATCCATTGAAGACCAATAGAGCTTTAAGTCAGCTGTTAGAAGATACAGACTCTACAGCACAGATTGGAATTGAAGAGGTATAAAAAAAATTATGCCATTAAAATATTTAGACAAATACAAGGACATATTGGGAAAATTCCACAGAAAAAGATACATAAGTTTCCCAAAACATAATTTGTTCTGAAGCACCAATAGTCACATTTTGAAAAAAAAAAGATTGAGAAAATAATTAACTGTTCAAATTTTATTGTACATGGACTTGTATTTAGGAAGTACATAACTTTATTAAATTATTAAACATCATACCAATGTATTTATTTCAGGTCTTTGACATTTTGCCTCTTTATGGATATTTACAACCAGGGGATACAGAACAAGTCACTATGACCTTTTATGGACATGCAAATATCTGGGGTCAGGTCAAGGCCATATGTGAAGTTGGAGGAGGTCCTACATATGAAATTATGCTGACAGGAGAGGCCTCTTTAGTGGATTATAAATTTGATACCAAGGAAATAGACTTTGGAAAGCAAATGTACGACCATGTAGCTTCAGCTGAAATAAAACTAATCAATACTGGGAAGGTTGGCTTTAATTTCTGTGGTATTGGTATGGATCCTGCATATGCCAAGAAGCCAAAACCTGGAATACCTATAATGGTTCCACATGCTGTAAGTTTGACATGTTAAGTTGACTACCATTGAGAAACATTGCATTAATTAATGAATTTACAGAATGTGTAGCTACTGACTGAATATCATGTTAATTCACCTAATTCACATACACCACAACTAAGTCAGCTTTTTATTTGGCAAGAAAATGGAATTCAGATAAAATAATTTCTCAAGTGATTATGTTGATGTACACTATTTTTTTCAGGGCTACATTGAACCAATGAGTGAACAAATCTTGGTAGTGAAATACTTGCCTGGTGCTCCAGAGGATTTCAAGAAAAGTTTTGTAATCCAAGTAGCCCACTTTGAACCAGACATCATGACTATCAGTGGTACAGGAGTCTTCCCAAGGATATCACTAGATCTTCCACGTACAGTGGATCCCGAGGGACAATATGAACGAATGGTAACACAGGCTAAGGAGAATCTAACAAAGAGTGGGAAAATAAAACTTACTGATAGACCTCAGTCCCCAATATTACCATCCTCTAATAGGATTCAACCAGATCTTATGGCACAGGTAGGCAGATTTGTAGTATGTAAACAGTTCATTATATTTATATTTACAGGTAAAAATAATTGATTTTTGGTAAATTTATGGAAACATCCACACACAAATAAAAACAAGAACAAAAATAAATGCAATGTAGTTGATGTTTTTTATTATATATATATATTACATCAAGATGTTACCTATAGACCCTTATATCCCAAAGTAAATTCCAAATAAACAATGCTACCAGCATAAGGAAAAATCATTGCAAATATCAAGCAGAGCTGTGAAATTTGTTGTTCACGAACATTGTGGAATCTATAAATATTTTTATATTTTTGCTGGATCTGTAAACTTTTATTTTTTTCTTTGAAAAAAAACATACAATTTTTATATAATATGATAGAGATAAAAGCTTTTTATTGAGATGATATTTCTTGATATTAAATTTTTAAATATTTGAACATAATATATTGTAACATTGATCCTCATTATTCAGAATTCCCATACTCAACGACTCATCAAAATTTCCAAATTTACAATGTATTTTTGAGACTTCATACAATTCATCTTGAAAATCTCTTATGAAGAAGCCTGTTGTAATGGGATACATTCTATTGTGTTTTCAATTACTTAACTTCTCTTATGCAAAACTTTACATGTATATTGCTTTATGTGTAGGGAGATATCATTCCTCAGCCACATGAATTAGAAGTACAAATGGAAGTAGAAAATTTGACTGTCAAAGACTTCTCAATGGAACTAGCTCAACATACATCTAGACCAGATTTGTATGAACCTACTCCACCAACCAGTAATGAGAACAGAGAAGAGTCTAAACCTAAAAAGAAAAAAAATAAGTAAGTTCCATTTTATGAATCAAAAATATTCTTTAAATGTCATAACAAATGATCAGTATATAATATACTGTAAAATCAAATTAATTTGTTTGTTGATTGTTGCAAATCTTATACAGCACACCTTATGCAGTTTCTGCAGATATTGTAAATATTAGTTAAAAAAATGAATTCTTCTTTTAAATACTGCAATATTCAGTCTATCATATTTGTTTTAATAAAAAGAATATTGAATTAATTTCTGAATTAACAAGATTTTTTTGGGTTATTTTTATGTAATTTATCATTACCTGGTAAATTCATGAAATATTTGAACTTGTTAATAATTGATGCAGTGTATGTTTTTGTAAGGAACTTTTTCTAAGAGTAAAGCTCAAATTAAACTAAATATTCTGACATTAAACTACTCTGACATGAAATGATGAAAAAGATATAAAATAAAAAATTAACCAGAAATTGATACATTTGTAGGCCAAGACTACCAGAATATTTGTTGGACTTTGGGTATGTTGTCCTGGGAACAGTAAAGGACCATATTGTAAAAGCCTCTAACACAGGATGGTCTCCAGTCTCCTTTCAAGTTGAGCATTATGATGTTCATCACTATGGTTTCCATGTCGAGCTCGACAAAGTAAAACATCTACCAGGTGCTCCTGATCATGAAACAGTTGTCTTTAATGTGAACTTTGACCCCCGTGGTGCTAACTTGGGGCTAGGATCAGTAGAGACTGTTGTTAATATTAATGTAAGTTTTTAATTGAGATTTGTATGTTCAAATATTTAGGATAAAGAGCAATTAACATAGTTTCAGGTCTGAAAAGGACTAACAAGATGATACCAACTTTAAGAACTTTCAGTGATGCAAGTCTTTAAGACACCATAGTTTCTTTAGCTAATTAAACATATTCTCTCTTGTTTATATATGTAAAAAGGGTATCTAGCTGTATTTCATATCATACTTCATTCAGAGTGCAGATAAAAGTAAATCAAAAGACACTGGTCACCCTTTATATTTGCATGACACACTAGATATTTTAAGTTTGATATGTTATTGTCATTCTTAAACTGTTCAAGTATTAAAAAAATCCTGAAAAGATAAATAAACATGGGATGCTATAACTTTACCTTACAAAGGTTGATGCAAAACATCTATTTTGTATTTATGCTCAAGAAAACTTTATAATAACTGATAGAGAATAAACATGATTCAATCATTTGTAGATTATAAATGGACCATTAATCCCTGTTAGACTGAAGGCTAATGTGACGATGCCAGATATGGAAATTTCTGATGATACTCTAGACTTCTCAAGTGTTAACTGTGGGGAATGTAAGGTCATAACAGTACAGTTACACAACAGCCAACATGTCAAGTGTGAATGGAACTCAAATCCTGCAGAAAAAGATAAAAAGGTCAGTCATTCAGAAATAGTATGTAGGCATTTGTATTTTAAATTCAACAGTGAAATGCAACTACATGTTTGGTTTCTGGCTGAAGTCTCCCAGACTTATAGAATATAGAAATGGAATAAAGTCAATATTTTATTAAATTTTCAAGTTCTTGAATTACTACACAATCACTATCATGTATTGAAAATGAACTGTAAATAAAAAAAAAATTGGTTTTTTAGAGTAGTGTCAATGAGTTAGCATTCAGAAATCATTGAGAATTATCAATAATGTAGCCAAACTATCTTTTTTTTTCAGTCTGAGAAACATGTACCAATGCATTTAAGAAGAAAAATGAGAAATGATAAACAAAAAGCCAGACATTTTGAGATCATGCCTCCCACTGGTGTACTTATGCCTGGACAAAGATTAAATGTACAAGTTAAATTCATGCCCACAGAAGAGGTAAATACAAATAGGTTTTTTATTTCATAAATGGTGTGACTTTTCATTTTAAAGGTTTAAAAAATTGTGATTTCCAAATGATATGTTTGTTAGGTAGTTATAAGATCATATAGAATATTCTTGCTAGAACATGATTATATGAAGATTGAACCAGAAAGTGCTCCAGAAAGTGAACAGTAATTTTAATTGTCAAAAGGTGGACACATACATTAACATACATTAAGAAAATTATTGGTAAGGTACTACTGTATAAAGACACTTTTGTTAATTTTCATTTGAAAACATTTTTGTAGAAATTTTACGAGCAAAGAATTCCTATTAGAATAGCTCAGAGCAGCCAGAGAATTCTGTTGCTGTGCAGAGGACAGGGTCTGGAGCCACGTCTTGAATTTGAGAAAAGTCTTGTTGAATTTGGACCTATATTACCTCACAGTGTAGGAGATGAACAGGAAATTATAATCAAAAACCCATGTACCTACCCTATTGAATTTTACAATCTGGAATTTGATACACAGTATCTGGAGGAAGAGAAGGTAATTTAGTTTGAATTGGCTGTTTAATTTAATCAGATGTTAGTTATGAATATATGATAACACAAAGGCTACATTCATGGATTACATTGATTACGACATGAGAAATTGCACGACAAAGAAATTCCTATATTGCATAGCTGCAATTCCTTATTTGTTATCTTCAATTGCATTACTTTGTTTAAGTATAACATTAAGACATTTAAAATTATTTGAGAATAAATGTTTTGTATTTTAGTTCAGTTATGAATAAACCTTTATAACATTGTAACCAGTGAAAGAAAATCTGGTAAATCACATGTGAAAATAAAAGCCGTTCTTTCACTCAAGGAAGTGACATCACAATTGCCACAGAGAGTTATCAAAAGACATAGTCTGTTTTATTTCAATTTATTTCTGCTAAAATGCTAGATTCTGTACTATGTAATAAAAAGTATAACTGTAATCGCCGAATTGAATACCAGAAATAAATTACTTGTGACCGAACTACCGCCGCAAATAACTCGTGCACTGCGCACACTTGTGATTTACTGCATAGTTTACTTATGTTGTTTATTTCTGGTATTTGAATACAGCGATTAATTATACTATAATTATTAATCATTTTGAGTGAAGATACCAAAAATTAGTTAAAGTAAATACATCCGTTTCATGCAGAACTACTTTTTACTTCCGATAAAATTGGTAAAATATTGATTAGGAAGTAATTTAAAACCAGTATTTTGTATATTCGCAGGTATTAAGATTGATGAAGGGGTATGATGAATATAACACCATCTTACTTCCACCAAGAAATCCAGGTGATAGATTACCACATGAACTTCTGGATTATTTCGAAGGTAAGTTGGTCATAATTTGATAAGGTAAGTTGGTATTAGTTTGATATTTATATAGTTTCAAAAGCCACAGCTTTTTCTTATAAATTGCCTTGTGACATATACAGAGCTGTAGTTGTGACAGTTGAATACATATTTCAAAACACAAGAAAAGACAAACTCATCATTACAGAAAAAAAAAAGATAAATGCTTTTTAATGTGAGGCTTATACAAAGATTGGTTTTATATTATAGTCACAATTGTTATGCAGTGCAAAGTTTTCAACCATAAAATATCAATTTTTCTTGTAGAACAAATGAAGAAACTCGAAGAGATAGAACGTGCCAGGAAGGAAGCTTTAGAAGCTTCTCGTAAAGATTTGGATGACAAGGAAGGTAAAAATTCTTGTGTATTATTATCTATACATTGAGGATAAATTGATAATAAAGAAGTGACATTCAGTACTTTCATTGGTGCAGTGGAGTTCATAATTTGTTGAAATATTTTAACTTTTTAATAATGAGTGTATATACACATTTAAACACTGTTTTAACCAATTGGTTATCAGTACAGTTTAGCACAAATAAACTTTTATTTAGATTTTTTTTTTGCAAGACAGGTAATGAAAATCTATTCAATCTTGCATATTTAGGTGAGGGCAGTGAAGCTGACGATAAGGATGAATCTGAGGATAGGACAGAAGCAGCCCCCGGGACATCCCGTCCGGGATCAGAACCTGGTGATCTTATGGAACTAACTAAAAAAGATGAAAGTGATGAAGGTAGTTCAAGGATTTTTATTTGGAAAAAATTAGGATTAATACAGCTTATGTACATGTTTTTGACGTCATATATTGTCAGTTCAAAATTATCTTAATAATATACAATTATGGACCTATAGAATGGTAAATATTATAGTATTATTGCATAAGGTTTTTCATATCAATATTCCATATCGGCCTAAGGTGAATGAATATCACTCTCAGTCATGAGTAAAACTAAACTTATAAAAAAAAATTTTAATTAGCACAAGAATCTGCCAGTAGTATTGGTGTAGGAGAGTTAGAGATTACTCCAGTCTCAGCAGCTATAGCCAGACATCTTGGTATTGACCTAAGTCCTGAGGGTAAAGCAGCACGTAACAGAAGGGGTATAGCTGTCATCGTACATGGTGCACCAATGTCAGGTAATTTTTTTTTTTCAATTTTCTTTAAAGATAATAAAGCATACAAACGGCTTTTGACGTAAAGTGTCTTTTTATTGATAAAACTATTGGAATATTAGTTCATTTAATTCTAATCTGGTGTTGTATCTAATTTTATTTTTTACGACTCTAAAAAAATATTGCATTCATGAAGCAATGGAAACTATGCTACAAAGCTTTTTAAAAAAGTTATTTTAATTTTTGATTCATCTGCCATCTGTGTAAATATGAAATGTATCTAATTGCAGGAAAGACAAGTACAGCTATTACTTTAGCCAAGAAATATGAAGCTGCCATCTTAACTGTTGATCAGATAGTAGTAGATGCTATATCAGGTGGCAATACTCCAGCTGGATTGAGGGCACGAGCACTCTGTCAGGAGGCAGCCAGGAAACGAATGGAGGAATTGAAGTTATTGGAGGGAGAAGAAGCAGAAAAGAAACCTGGAGGACTCAGTATAGAGCAATTAACAGCCCATACACAGGGAACCAGTAGGTTTACTTTATAGTTCAGTAGTCATCTTAAACTGAAAAAAAAAGAATTAGTGCAAGAATTTTGTAAAAAAATGTTAAATAGTTGTCTTCCCTTTGATAGATAGAGTTTTGTGTTAGTGATTATATATAACTTTAGTTCTTTCAGAATCCAAAGTCATACAAAAACTTCATTTGACATCTTTTGGCATCAATAATAACATTTTTAACAAAATATACATAAAATGTTTAGTAACAGTTGAGAATAAAAGCATGAAATTTGCAATGAATTTTGAATGGATTATAATTTTATTGGCCTATGCTAATGATTGGCTAGTTTGTATCTTCCAGATTTGTAGCCTAAAGACTCCTCCAACTTCTAAAAGCATGTAACTTTTCTATTGAACAGCATGCATGAACATAACATTCCACTAATTTTATAGTTTTAACTAAAATATTTTGAGTGAGTGAAAGTTTGAAATTTTTTGTGAACACTTAATATATTCACAATAAATATAATCATAGTTCATCATCATCATTATCATTGAGTCTCATCATCATTTTTTTAGTTTTCTAATATTTTTAAATATTAAATTTTATATTTCAAATATTACTCTCAAAATGAGAAGTATTAGTCCTTTACCTTCCATAACTAAGTTACTAAGGAAAAATAATCTAAATTATCTCCCTTTAGTCCATAGGTTGAGATCTTGTTATATACTTGCAACATTATAATGCATTCACATGTAAATTTAAAATTTTGGGATAATTTTCAAAAGGTCATACATCACGTAAAGCACAAGAACGACCTATTTTACAGGGATGGTTTTTCTGTTTTTTGGCTTGAATTCCAACTTTTTCAAATCAGATTATTCTATTCAGTCAATTATGGTTTCTTTATTATACATTATAGTAATTTTGGCTTCAATTGCACCATTTCTACATATTTTATTGCATGGCAGAATCATCCCAAAACTTAAAAAAATTGTGTAGTGGTTTTTTGAGTTTTTACCAAAATGTATCTTAATTAAGTTTCTATTATCATGTTTTTATATTTGGAGACAATTTGGGATAAGTAAAGGATATTTAGGATAATGAATTCTTGCTCAATGGTGAAAAGTGACATTTCTATCAAAACATATATTCTCAACCACCATTTGTGCCCTTATGTTTGTGTTAACATTATGGCATTGTATTTACTTAACTAAAAAACTTTTTTCGATTTATTTCGATTTTGGTACCTGTGGCCAGTTGACTAAGAACTGTATACATAACAAAACCCAAGGGAGTCTATTATCTCCCCTGGGTATTGTCGGGGGGTTATATAAATGAGTACTGTTTTTATTGTTCTATAATTTTTTGACGAAAGTATGTACAAGACCTTTTGTTCAATTTATTTTACACCTTTATCTGACAGCCAGCAGGATGTCATGTTTGAGAATAGCTAGTAGTAGACCAAGTAAGAACCACTCCTATCTTATCAATGTTTTTATTATGTCCTGTCTTGTTTTTAAGAATTTTAGTCATT
This sequence comes from Mytilisepta virgata, assembly GCA_028015205.1. Lineage (NCBI taxonomy): Eukaryota > Metazoa > Mollusca > Bivalvia > Mytilida > Mytilidae > Mytilisepta > Mytilisepta virgata. Next base: position 46,895,583 of record CM051521.1, on the reverse strand, counting down.
TATGAAGTAAAAAACTGAATAGTCCTGAATTTTATTTGACATTCAAATATTTATGTGTATATTTTCAAAAAGGCATTATACACATGTTCACATAGACCTGTGCATGTAATATCTCACACGAAACTCAAAGTGCATGATTTGTTTTGACTATATTATTGTCTGTTAACAAGATGAGCATGTTTAACTTGACTGTCATGTAAAATATTTCTTAGTCATTAACATGTTTATTGAAGAAAAAAGACACTTGTACAGATTACACAAGAAATATTTGCAATTGATATGATTTTATACATTATCAGACTATATTTCCAAAATGCACACAGTTGATAAAAATTTCTGGTCTACTTTGCTCAAATTTGACAAGTTTTAAGATAAAATAAGAATATCATATAAAGCTGTAGAATTTCAAGCCATTATTAGGTTGAATTCTTCTCTATTTATAAAGGATCATTGCTTTACAGTAATTTTCTAAAACTTGAAAATGAGAAAAGAAATATTTACATTTCATATAACACAGGATTATGTAATATTAATAACTCTGAATAAAATGGATTTACCTTAATTATTCAGATTAATCACATATTTTAATTCACATTTCATTAAATCTAAACACATGATACTCTCACTCATATAATTTACTTTTAACTTCATAATATCACAAGTCACCTGCTTGCTTGAACTAACACGTTTGTCTTTTGTTGTCAACTTTAGCGAGTAATGTTGGAGTCCCACAGGCTACATCTATTGTGTCCAATCGTAAAACGAGTACCGTTTCAGACGTAAAAGGTAAAGACAAACACCACCAGGGAAGTTTGGCAGGAGCCAAAACTGGTATCAACACCTCGTCCATAGAAGGTGGAACAGGAAGTCAGGTAATATATAGTTTGCTTTGCTCTAATGATTGATTGGAGATTGGGTGGGAAAATATTACATAAGGTTCTATACCCATTACTATTTTTAAGGAAAATACAAAGAAATGACTCCCAGAGGGACCATTTGCTGAAATATCATATCATTCTTGAAAAATATATGGTTCTTTTGCGGTTTACTAAACTTATGACCGCTGAAAGCTGCGACATCCTTTATTTTGCTATATGAATTAGATAAGTGATCTTCAGCAAAGCTTTCAGTTAAAACATTTAGATATGTGAAAAAGAATGAAAGCTTAAAAAATAATACCATAAAAAACTGTGTGTTATTAAGTTATAATAGTATAGATGAAATTATTGGTAAATTTGCTAAAATTCTGTTTAAGGTTGCAGAAAAAAATATTGTATGTATTGGTTATTTAGAAATTTGACCCTGCTTTAAATCCCACATTTATTACTTCCCATTCACCCAGCCAATCATTTATGTATATATTCCGTTACTTTAACCTAATTATATTTTGTATCCTAATGTTATGTTCAGATGGGGAGTAGAACATATCTTACCACAGAACCTAGTACCAAGCCCAGTAAAAGTCGAGGGGAGGTACAATGTGTGAATAATAGATATATTGTATACATGTAGCATTTTGGACACTACAGCATAATCTTTATTTCTGATTTGAAAAAAATAATAATGTTGAAAAAAAGAGTAATTGATATTTATCTGTAGTCTCCATAATGATAGAAGGACATGATTTTTTTTTGTTTTGAAATTTGTACATAGATATGTTGGATATAATTTTTTGTTCATGCATTTTTATCTGTAGAATTTTAATATATTCCCTCCTTGTTTTGTTTATTTCATGTACACATACAATTTTTTAGAGTTATTTTTAATTTAAGATTGCAATAAATATACTTCAGTTGCATGTTTAAAAATACATTTACACATATATTTTCCCCTAATGAATTTAACCATTTTCAGACAACAGATTTAATATCTTGTTTTGGTGTAAAAATCATTTCATAAATAAATCTTACTTGTGCATAAGAAAAAAATGAGAAATTAATATCATTGGAGTAAAACAAATCTCATTAATTTGGCATATTATTTGTCCCTTCCCATTTTTACATTTATTACCTCCCCTGATTTCTAAACTACAGCTGTAACTCCGTTAATGTATACATGTAATTTGAAATGAAAAATTATGCAGATTTTTACCTGTATGCATCTGTAAAACCTGTTTACAAGTGGCATTCTGTTAAAACTCCCTGTCAGTAATGTCAGGCGTGGATTAGGTAAAGTTTATTTCCGCAATGAACAACAAGGTTTGGACTTATTGTAGTCTCAGTGCCTTAGTATGAATAAAATGGAGGTAATAAATATCGAATTAGAAAATTGATCAATTTTTTTTACCCTACAATCGACTGTATATAGAAAAAATATTTTGATAAGTTGTGTCAGAATGACATATAAGTTTGGACTGGACAGAATAGATAATAAGCAGTTTTGTACAACATACGATTTAATAACTAGTATATTGTGATACCAATAAGTGTCAAAAATAGTCATGAAATGAAATTTATTCATTTTTTTTTCATAACCTGATAATTTAAAATTAAGAATATGTTATTTTCCACCAGGATTCACGGTTAGCCAAGGTATGACACAATTAAATGCAAACCTGTTTATAAGTGATTACTCCTTATGAACAGGTGTCTTTTAAACACAGGTTAATTTCAAATTTTGTTCACAAAAGGGATATTTTCTCAGTCCCCTCTATAGGCAGTGCTTGCTGTGTATAGGTTAATATATATAGGTTTGGCTGTATGTTGTTTTAGATTATTGAGATTAAGGTTCAGGGTAAAAAAAAAAGAATTTTTGACATCACACGAAAACAAATATTAAGACATATAGTGGTGAAAGCAGTGTTCCTCAGTGCAGTGTGCAAAGGCATTTTATTTTACCATGTATAATATATAATTCCAAAATGTAATTCTATAAATTTATAAAAATAAAAAATTCTTTATTAATGATAAGCCAGATTTAGGCGAGCATCATATTAACAAACACATTAATAAACACAAGACTAATTTACAAAATACAAAAGACAAAGGGACTAGATAATAGTTTTAACGACAAGGCATAAATATATATACATATATACATAATATGACATTATGTGAATATTGATAACAATAATACCAACTATTCTTTAATTTTCTTTTCTGATGACATATGCTTCTTTTATATACTTACAAATTGATTTTGTAAAAGTGGGATTTTTAGGATTAAGAACTTCCCTTATGAGATCTGATTCATTCATGTTATTATCTATTGTGAAAATATATTTTCATATCAGAATGAGTCAAGAAATAGATTTTAATTAGATTTCATTTATTAAAAAAAAAGACCAAAATAATAAAATACTTGTAAAACAGTAATAGATAATTACTATGAAATTTGAATAACTCCTACTGAAAAAATAATACTATTTCAGGTCCCAAGCAGCCCTCCACCCCTAGCAGCTCCAATTGCCCGTAAACTAAGTGTAAGTGCCAGCGTAGCAGGAGAAGAGGGATTGATGAGCTGTGTCCTACCAGAGGATCTACTTGTAGAAATATTGTCTGACCGTCTCCAACTTAATGATTGCCATAGAGGTGTTGTATTTGATGGTTTAGAGACACTGTTTGCTCAGAACTTGTACACCACGGCTCATGCCATTCTCAGATCATTGAATAACAGAAGGTTTATTTATTTTATCACTCTAAAATTGGAGTATGCCAAACTTAAAGAACAAGAGAAGAAAGAACAGGAAGAGAAGGGTGAGTTTTTATTATGAAACTTAGTGCTCTGTTTTTAATAATTTGAGGGGCTTCAGTTGCCTTGTGGTCAAGGTAGTGTATCATTACTTGAATTATCAACCAAGGTTCTGAGTTCCTTTTAACCCATACTATATTAACTCCAACTCTGTGGAATTTTCTTATTTTTTCATTCCTGATTTACTGGCTAGATAAAACATCACTATATCAAATTTTTGTCTGTAAATTATAGAGAGAGCTCAGAGGCTTGCTGAAGAACAAGACCGTATCAGACTGGAAGAAATGTCAGAAGATGAATATGATGCTTTAAGTGAAGAAGAAAAAGCAGCCGTTGATAAGAAAAGATTGGAAATAAAGAAGGAAAGAATAAGAAAGTAAGATAGCAATTAGATTTATTTATCTTTTTGAAGATAATATTTTTTTTAATCATTTGAAATATCTGAACATGTAATTTAGTTTGCTCTTTTGAAGAAGTTTCTGATAATGTAAATCCAATTATGCAAAAATTGTAGAGACAAAAACACTGAAATTAGTAAAATACCTTTTTGTTTAATAGTAATGTAAACAGAAATCATAGTAATCTCACATTATTGTTGATTTAATGTGATTTACAATAATAAATGCATACATGTATTTCCAAATTTAAAGCTCCTGAAAGCCAATGAAATTTCTTAGGATTTTTTCTCATTTTATAACCCTAATGTTTTATATGAATTTCAGAGAAAATGAAGAAAGGATAGAAAGAGAACGTATAGAAAGGGAAAGACTTGAGGAAGAAAAAAGGCTTTTAGAGGAAGAAAAGTAAGTAGGGAATTTTTAGATAGTTTAGATAAAATCAGGGATCTAAAATTTGTTGTAAATAAAATTATACTCAGGTCCAGTTGACATAGAGACAGAACTAAAGATTGCATCACTTCCATCAGGCCCATTTATTTATTTAATGAAATATCTAACCTTGTGTCTTTAATTCCTTTCAAAAATAATATATTTATGACATTTCCTGAATCTTGTGCATTTACTAACTCTTATAGAATGTCGAAGAGAAAGGGCAGAAAAGGTCCTGCCAAGGAAGAAGCTAAACCAGATGGTAAAAAGAGTGCAGCTCCCACAGGACCTGCTGGTAAAAATAGTAGCATGGAACGTATGAAAGGTCAGGGAGGTAAACATGACGGAGATCATCATCCTGGAAAACAAGCTTCTGCCATAGAAAGACCAGAATCCCATCAGACAGAGAAGAGCGATTCTAATGTTGATGATGGAAAGTAAGTAATTTGACTATACTAAGTAGTGGACGAGGATGAGAATGAATGAATAATTACTACTTTGATCAGGCATCATTGTGTTGATTACTGGAATATAAATTTTTTATCACTGTTGATAATGTTATTAAATTTTATTATTCAGTGTAAATCATATAGAAGTAGTCATAATATACTACAATGTATTATTTTTCTGTGTTTTAAAATTTTTTTAAAAACTTTCAGAATTTTTCATCTGCATAACTGTATATTACTTGTTAAAGTAGCAAATAGAAAAAAAAAAGGAAATTTTGCACAAAATGCAATTTGTATCTTTGTTGTATTAGTTATAAATAAACTTTCATACTTTTAGTTAAAAAATTAAGTACCTAAGATATTTACAATCACTCATATTTAATTTTAGGAAAGGCAAAAAGAAGGATGGAAAGAAAGACAGTAAAGAAAAAGGAGACAAAGAAAAGGTGGATATATCAACAGAGGAACCAGTCAAAGAAATGCCAAAGGAATCAGACATATTGCTCATGCAAAGGTTTGTACAAAATCTGTAGCTATGGTTTACATTTCATTGTCTTAATTTTTCATTTTTTTACTTTCTTAAATATTTTTATAATTGATACATTTTATATGAGTTCATTTAATACACAAAATAATTGATGCTAGATTAAATAAATTCCCAATTTTCCCTTTACAAACAACATTGGAATACCTGCTGAATTTCCCATTTTTCCCATTAAAGTACATTGGAAATCCTGCTGATATAGGAGATAACTCTTTTTATTTTTCTAATAAAAAAAACTTGACTTTATAGATGCCTTGAGATGCATTTCAGCAAAAGTTCAGATGAATGTTTCAAAAAATGATACTTGAAATATCAAAATTACCTCTGAGATGTTGCTATTGGAAATATCAGCAGTCTTGACAGATAAAAGTCTCAATCTTCTGTAATTCTATAAATAAAAACACATTGAGTTTGAATATTTGTGTTTTTCTGTAGGTTCCGCACATTTGAACATGCTCAAAAGGATATTAATGAAATGATTGAATTCTGGGATAGAACAACTCTATCATTAAGAAGACCACCAACACCATCTGAGAAATCTGAAGAAGACCCACAACATCATCCACAGTCTGGAAAGTCTAAAGGAAAGAAAGGTATGTTAGAATATATAATACAGAGATAGAGGAATACTGTGAATATTACATTTTGTCCTGCACCCATTTTCATGGCTTTTATGGGAGCAGAAGAATCACAAATTTAATTATTCAACTAAATACATATATATTTCATTATGTGTTATCATCAGAAAATACCAAAACGATTAAACCTATCCTCAGAGCAACAAATTTTCATGACCAATAGAATTGATATCCATTACAAAAAGTAATTAAAAGGGAACTTTGGTCGCTGAAATTACTTTAATCCTATCTTGAATAACTTTTAAGAAACATCTAAGTTTGCATGCAATGTCAATAAAAATAAGCTGATAATTACCAAGATCATTGCCGTTACTGTACACAGAATATCCTTGACATTGGAGTAAACAAAGGGTCAATTTTTTTTCAAGTTTTAAGCAACATATTTCAAAATTAAAGATTTTTATTTCTTATTTTTAGGAGAAAAACATGACAAAGAAAAGGAAAAGGCTGAAAAAGAAAGACAAAAACAGATACAAAAAGAAAATGAAGAAAAGGCTGCAAAAGAAAAAGAGGTATTATTTTTTTTTGTGATTTAATAAAAATATTCCAAAAGTAAAATCAAGATTCTTTAAATAATTTTAGTTGAACTTGCTTTAAGGAGCACTTTTTACTGTTTGTTTGTTTATTCCACATTGGCTAGAGGTATAGGGGGAAGGTTGAGATCTCACAAAACATGTTTAATTTTGGTTCATTTTTATGTTTCGGAGTTTAGTGTGCCGTCCAATTTGCTGAACTAGTATACATTATTGTTTAGGGGCCAGCTGAAGCTTGCCTCCAGATGTGGAATTTTCTTGCTGCATTGAAGACCCATTGGTAGCCTTGAGCTGTTTTCTGCTCTTTGGTCAAGTTGTTGTCTCTTTGACACACTCCCCGTTTCCATTCTCTATTCTTGTACATAGCTTGAATTTTCTTGAAGAGTAATAGATAGGTAGAACTTTTGTGATTCTTTGCCCAATTTTAGTCCATTTTTAAACAGAAAATTTAAAATTAACACTTTTTCCTGTCTTTCAAATTAACTTTAAAAAAAGTAGACAATTGATTAAAGGTAGTAAAAACACCTTTTAGTCACCTCAGTTAGGAATTTTCTTACCTTAAATTATTAATACATTTGTTTCCTTTATCTATAATTTTTGGCTAAAAAATTAAAAGAACAATATATCAAATAGCTGTGGCCTTATATTCAGTATAGAAGTTACTGAATTTTCTCTTAAGGTAATAATGAATAAATGTAATCATTTATAAAATTTTTATATTTCAGGCTGCATTAGCTCAACAAGCTGAAGGGCAGGAAGGGGAGGTAACTATTGAAGAGAAAGAGGATGATGGTATAGGTTTGCCACATATTGTTGTGGACTGCTCTGATAAATCCACTCCAGTGCCACAGAAAGTAATTGGTTGTGGCAAATTTCCTGTTATGGAAGAGGTAAGATAATTCAAAATATTGAAACATAAAAATTAAGAGATTCACACCATCTAAACCTACATGTATTTAAGCCAACTGTTTTTACATTTTTTTTCAGTAAAAAACAAAGAAAATAGATTCAATGCAAAAGGAAGCAATGAACAAAGTAAAAATGCATTATTATTGCTTTTCTTTGTTAGAAAAAGTGAAAAATTAGCAATGAAGAAATGCATGAAAATCATTAAATTACATTGAATCTAACAAAATAATATTGCAGTGTTAAAATCGATCTGGAAAAAGTACTTTGTTTTCCTTTTTCCATAATTCATTCAAGTAAAACTACAAATGAAAAAAAAGGATTTTTTTTTCTCTACACTTCAGGTATTGGATGGACTAGGTATGGGACCCAGAGGACCTCCGGTACCCCCACCTGCTGCATTCAGTGTAATCCCATACCCTGTTAAGAGGAAGGCTCCTCCTGTCAGTGAATTTGGAGGCAGATACATCTTCATAGCTTCATCACCTGATGATCCGTTAGTGTATTAAAATACTCATTTTACAAGTTAAAAATAAAAAACATTTTTGATGAATTGTATCCATGGTAATTTGTCCAATAGAATGTTTCAGGAATTTATTGTCTTTCAATTGCAGTGAGCAAGTTAAATCATTGTTTTGTAGGAAAAGGATTATACTGTTATTGATAATATATCTTGTTTTTGAAAAGTTAAATTGAAATGGATGAGAGGAATTAAGTATAGAAAGCGATATTTTTGTCCCTGTTTTTCCACATCATGAAATTTGAGATGTCAGTGAACAGAGACAATGGTTGACAGTAATTTTTCATCTCAAGTAAGAATTTCTACTATGAGGTTAACAGATGAAAAATGAAGGGCAATGTTTGATACATTTCAATCCTTTTTTATATTTAGTAATATTGGTGTACCTGATACAAGTGGAACTGAAATTGAGGAAGAAAAGTCTGTAACCCCAGACAAGGGCAAGGAGGACCATACCACACCCACAAAGGGTAAAGCCGGTAAAGAGAAATCCACTTCTAAAGATCCCCAGAAAGGAGAGAGAAAAAAGAGTGCCGAAAGGAAACAGACATCAAAATCTGAACGTAGACGTCCCTCTGTCAATGTACAGTCTCCTCCACCAGGGGCAATAACTCCTGTGTCAGACGGAGATAATTTAAGGTATTTAGTCAGTAGATATAACTATTAGATTATGGGCTATGGTAAAAATCACAAAGTATATAATTTTCTTAAACAGGAAATAATATTTATTTAATATATGAGGATTAAATCTAATAATCAGAGGAATAGGATATTAACTGGTGACCTGGGATAATTTATGTTCAGTTTTCAAAACATATCTAGCTACAGAATGTTATAAGTGATTTATTTTAACTTAGTATCAATAGATTTAGTTCAGAAAATAAAAGTTTTGTTAAAAACTAACATTTTAACCATCAGTTGTTAGAAAGTTACGTTTAGATGTTTTGTTTTAATGTGTTCATAATTCTAACAGAAGAGTTGTTGATGGCTTTTAAATGCATGGCCTGTAACTTTTCACTTCTTATTTCTTCTGTCTATATATATAATGTCACATGGTAGTCTCTTGTGCACAGTTGTTTTTGTTGAAAATAACTTTTTCAACAACATTTCAAATAATATTAACCCCTTAAACAAGAGTTGAACTAGCAAGTAGTTAACTTTACTCGCTATTTTAATACGATTTTAATAGCTACATGGCTACTTTGTGTAAAACTATTTGGACTTGTATTAACTATTAATTACTTTTAAAACCGAAATTGGATACCAATAACTCACTCAAAGTATGAAAAATCTTCTAACTATTATTATAAACAGCTGTTATTTCTCATCGAAGCAAATAAATGACCTTAGGAGTTAACAAAACAAAATCAATTTTCTGTTCTAATATCTGTCTTTATTGTCTCAATGTGAATCCCTCTTTGGCTTCTTGCGTTGTGTATGCTTATGAAATAACCTTATTGTTTTCTTGTATTGTGTATGTAATATTAGGACAAAACTGTTGAGAAAAAATTTTTTTTTATTAAAATTGGAGATGGAAATTTCGTTTCATTATTATTATGTTTTTCGTCAACACTAAATTTCTAAACCATCTACTTTTTGAACTAATTCTCTTATAATTACATAATGTATTGATAAATTTGTCTTTCGTCTACTACTAAAAGTTGCATGTGTACACTTGACTAACGGAGCTAATTTTAACACATTAGTTAGCTTGCATGTCTCTCCTTACAGTGTGTCCGGGGATGGTACGGCTGTAGGAGAATCTAAATCACCAAAGTAAGTAATCCTGTGGTATACATAAACATTCATACACTTTCATCCTCAAACATATCTTACTTGGTGTGTAACCTTATCAATCAATAAATATTACTGACATTCATCCTTTATTTTCAGGAGGGGGGTTAGCATTTCTATTTGAATGAAATTATTAAATCATAAAATGTTTTAATTTCTAAAAAATCAGCTCCTGGTATATTTTGTTCTGTTTCATATTTTAAACTTGGAATTTTTGGAAAGCGATCAATGAAGCATATGATGTGTATTTATTTTGCCAGAAATTATTTTGAGTTTAGACTTTAAATGGCTAAAAAAAAGAAGTTTAAAAGTAGAAAATAACAAGTTTGCTTTGACTGATGGGTTCTATGTCTTCTTCTTAAATATGTTACACTGTTTCTCTTTCACATAAGTTTTGGAATGCACAGCTTAAAATCTAATGTTTTCAAAATTGACAAGTGTGTGCATTTTGCTTCAAATACATTGCTTCATGCACTGGTTTTAGTTCTTAATCTAGTAACATGTGAAGTTTGTCATTCTCATCACACACAGTTTTATGCCAAATAATTATCAATCATACAGCATGCCATCTGAAATTGTTAAATGTAAAACAAAATGTTTATGTATACCAGATTTAAAGACAAGTCTGGCAGGTATTGTATTCTTAGGCCTCACAAAAAATATTAGAAGTTTTTCAGGCACTGCTGCATGGTGTCAAAAGCTACCACATCAGCCAACATTTTTTTTAAATCTGTAAAATTTTACCTTTTGTTTGAAATCATTATCATTGTCAGTGAAACATTTTCATCAATAATCAAGATTCAAAGACTATATGAGTTCAGTCTCTCTACAACCCCCCTCCCCTTCCCTGTGTATTTGTCACAAAGCATAAAAAAGCCCTGAGAAGCTGCTAACTTTTTTGTATGGCGTTACTAGTTTTTCTTATTTATAACAATTTAATATTCTTTTTTTGTTAAAGTTTTTCTGAAATATTATTTGCACCATCTACAATTATCTTATAGTTTATATATGACAGATTTTATGAAGTTTCTTTGATTTCTTTTTTTTTATATAAGTAATGTGAAGAACTGAAAGTAATTCATATATTGTATTTTCTGGACTATAAGTCTATGTGGACTATAGGTCTAATTTCTAATGGTAAAATGGTCATTTTAAAGTTAAAAAGTCTCGACCTATAGGCAGGAAAATACGGTATATCTACAAACATTGTTCCAAAATTATGCAATCATAAAAAATTTCTTATGAATGTTGAAAATCAATTGAGACTAAGGATATATGTATAACATTTTTTATTTTACATATAATTAATCCATATACATGTAAGTTCCAGTATTCTAACTCAGTTCTTTTATTTTTTAAACAGACTTTCAATTTTCCGTTGGATTGTACCAGCTAATGGAGAAGTTGTAATACGTTTACGATTCCAGTCAGAGGAACTGGGCCAATTTGACCAGACTTTGAACTTTGAGATCGTCGGTACACGTCGTAGGTACCAGTTGTTCTGTAGAGGAGTATGTGCTTTTCCCTCAATCAGTAGGGAGCCAAGGTAAGATGTTTTAAATAAATTTGTTGCTAAAATTTTATACATATTGCAAATTTTGTCTAACTTGAATCTATATAAACTGGATACCTGTTTAATCAAAAGAGTGAGTTTAGTTTAGACAGGTTTTGTTGTATAACATCAAAAAATTTCTACAAGATCTTTCTTATTTGAGATATGCAGACCAGTAGAACAGTTTATAATCAAATTTTTGAATGAACACTCAGTAATTTACATTTCACAGAATTGTTTTCCCAAGTCGTAAAAAGACCAAGAAAGCAATGGAGATTGTCCATAAGAAATATATATTGGCAACAGAAACATTTGAATTTGGACCTTTGTTGAATTCAAGACCAAGAACTGGGTATGTAGAATAGTGATTTACATGTTCTAAAATTTATTCAAGTTTTGTGGCCACTGAAGAATTTAACATGAAAAAAAAGAAGGAAACAAATTCTAATCAAAATTACTAAGTAGGAAGATAAATGCATAAGGCTATACTTAAAAATGTACCACTGGACTAACCATTGTGAAATCTTGATATTGATTAGATTTGTATGTCTTAAAATTCAAATACTTAGCACAAGTTCAGTTATTGTGAACCAAACTGTTTCTGTTTAAATCGTGATGGACTCCGAAAGAAAAAACAAACACATTAAGTTTGGAAATGATTTTTTAATTAAAATGACAACTATAGAATAGAAAAAGTTTAATATTGTAGAGACTCCCTTGAAGATTCAAGAAAAGAATAAAAGGAGAGTTGGATGAGCTTTTAAATGCTTGAAATGCCAATTTTTAAACACAGAAATATTGAATATTTTGATACACTCCAGAAATTTTTATCTAAAAGTAAAAAAAGGGACATATTAATGTTTGAAGTTAAATATTTTTAAATAGTACTTATTTCCCAAAGATTAAAATTGAAATGCTATAAATTTTCTAAAATGAATTTTTTTTAAGTCTTACTCTATTTTTTCAGCTACAAAGAAAAGAAACATCCTGCTTACTTGGAACAATTAAACATTACCAACACATCACCTCTGGATGCTGACATCAGCTTCTGTTTCTTCAAAGACAGTAAGAGTGATACATTCATTCTGGAACCCCCTGTAATGATACTAAAACCTGGAGAGAGTAAGAAGTTAACAATCTGGGCTTATCCATGTAAGGTTGGCAGAATAGAAGACTCAATTGTGTGTTGTATCAGAGAGAATCCTGAACCAGTTATATTTAAGATAGCTTGTGATTCATTTAATCCTGAGATTGATCTTAATACCAAGGATTTCAGATTTGAGGCTGTAAGATTATTCAGGTTGGTATTATTTTGAAGGCTTTATCAATATTTGATAATTCTGAAAGAGTTACATTTAAGAAGTGAATTTGATTTACATGTATACGGTACATTAATTTAGCATGATATGTGATGTTGATTAGGGAAAGGCAAAAAAAAATAATCTTAGGGCTTTGCATCACTTCTTTTTATTATTCAAAAATTAATTGTAAGAGACATAAATTAACATGAAAAAGCAAAAATAAATTTGTCATAAATAATGTGCACATACTCTGCTCAAGATTTAACCAGTACTGTCTTTATTGCCAAATATGCTTATATTACATTAAATAAAACAATTTAAAATTTATATATGCTGTGTATGTAATAACAAAAAATATTTTGGTTTTGTACTTAAAATTATGATTATTATCTCATAAAACACTAATCTTCATGTGTTTGAGTTTTTATTTTTCAGGAAAGAAATCAGGACTATCCACATGAGAAATAATACCCAGTTGCCAGTGGTATGGAAGGTGACGGGAATAGAACAGTTAGGCGATGATTTTACATTGTCTGCAGATCATGGAGTTATTGAACCATTACAGGAATATCCTCTACATGCTTACTTCAGAGCAATGAAACCATTGAATACGTCACAGCAGAAGAAAATTAGATTGGAGGTAAATCAGTAAATATAATCAGTTTATCAATTATTGGGAGTGAATGCAAAGTTGAAATCAATTTATAGAAGTTGTGAAATTTCATTCTGTCACTAAATCTTTTAAGTTATATTGCAATGTATTAGATATATATAGCTCAAAATGATTGAAATACATTGTCACATGATTACTTTTGATTATGGGGCTTTTTTTCATTTTAGAGAATTTCTCATGCGTAAAAGCATGCAAAAAAAAAGTTTCTTAAAATTTACTCTCTATTTTCCTACTGAATGCTTTCCAAAGTAGTTTTTTAATCAGTTGTTCAGTTATCATGACTTGTTATGTCATAGCAGATCAGATCACTTGGTGTGTAAGTCATTTTCATGTATGGACTATTTTTGTGTCCATCACATTGAGAGATCATTGCAGGTCTTGATTCAGATATAAAAATAAAACTCTTAATTGTTGGAATTTCAGTAGTATGAAGTATATGCTTAATGTAATTATTTCAAATGATGTTAAATATTATGCTGCAAAAAAATATACTGATCTAATAATGTTAGCAATTTCACTGTTCATTATGAAATTTTTAATATTAAATTTGTAATAATATTATAATTTTTTTTGCAGATACATGACCAAGAAGGAGTTCATCCATTGTCCACAGAAAATATTACAGTTCATTATGAACCATATGATATTAGTGTTGATATGAGTTTCAACAATAAGGGAGGTAAGTGCAATATAGCAGACATGTTTTCATGACTTTATTATACCACATCATGTTTTGAATATTAATAGAACTGAAATTCTAAATGTAAATGCTCAAGTATGAAGTAGGATAAGATAAACACAAAGGGAAAAATATTTAATGTAGATGTTGTTTGGAAGAACATGTAAAGCAAATCTTTTTGGGTTGATGAATTGATCGGGCCAGTAAATCTGTAATTTCAGTTATAATGCTCATTAGAGAATTCCTAACTTTTTGTAGAACATGGAGCTGAGGGAGGTGGCCTAGACCTTGGCATTGTTCATGTTGGAGAAGAAAAGAAATGTACTTGTGCCCTTAAGAACAGAGGAAAATATGAAGTGGGATTCAAGTATGTATGCAAAACCTTGAAGATGAAAGAATTTTTTATACTGATGTCTGGATTTTTTAAAAATTGTTGAAAATATAATATAAATTTGATTGTTTGCCTCAGTTTCCTATATTGGTGTTATATGATTGAATATTTACAATCTTCCAAGACTTTATGTCTAACATTCAGTAATTTATATATTCCTTGTTTATCTTCAGTTTTATCAGGAAAGACTGTGACCCAGCCAATCCTAACGCATCATCCCTCTTCACTATAATACCAGAGAAAGGTACACTGGCTTCATCCGATAGACCTACCCAGCCAACAATTTTATTTAAATCTGACAAAGAACTAGTGATTAAAGATCAGCCAATACTCAGTTGTCAGGTCATTGATCTGAAGGTTGGAGATGAGGGAGAAATCATTGGTGTTATTCCCATCAAAGTATCAGCTAAAGTGTTATTCCCTAAGTAAGTATTCTAATGTAACAAGAGGGAGAAATCATTGGTGTATTCCAATCAAAGTATCAGCTAAAGTGTTATTCCCTAAGTAAGTATTCTAATGTAACAAGAGGGAGAAATCATTGGTGTTATTCCCATCAAAGTATCAGCTAAAGTGTTATTCCCTAAGTAAGTATTCTAATGTAACAAGAGGGAGAAATCATTGGTGTATTCCAATCAAAGTATCAGCTAAAGTGTTATTCTCTAAGTAAGTATTCTAATGTAACAAGAGGGAGAATCATTGGTGTATTTCAATCAAAGTATCAGCTCAAGTGTTATTCCCTAAGTAAGTATTCTAATGTAACAAGAGGGTGAAATCATTGGTGTTATTCCAATCAAGGTATCAGCTAAAGTGTTATTCCCTAAGTAAGTATTCTACTGTAACGAGAGGGAGAAATCATTGGTGTTATTCCAATCAAAGTATCAGCTAAAGTGTTATTCCCTAAGTAAGTATTCTAATGTAACAAGAGGTTGAAATCATTGGTGTTATTCCAATCAAAGTATCAGCTAAAGTGTTATTCCCTAAGTAAGTATTCTAATGTAACGAGAGGGAGAAATCATTGGTGTTATTCCAATCAAAGTATCAGCTAAAGTGTTATTCTCTAAGTAAGTATTCTAATGTAACGAGAGGGAGAAATCATTGGTGTTATTCCAATCAAAGTATCAGCTAAAGTGTTATTCCCTAAGTAAGTATTCTAATGTAACGAGAGTGAGAAATCATTGGTGTATTCCAATCAAAGTATCAGCTAAAGTGTTATTCTCTAAGTAAGTATTCTAATGTAACGAGAGGGAGAAATCATTGGTGTTATTCCAATCAAAGTATCAGCTAAAGTGTTATTCCTTAAGTAAGTATTCTAATGTAACAAGAGGGAGAAATCATTGGTGTATTCCAATCAAAGTATCAGCTAAAGTGTTATTCCCTAAGTAAGTATTCTAATGTTACAAGAGGGAGAAATAATTGGTGTTATATATTCTGATCAAAATATTACATAAGTTTTATTCCCTAAGAATGTATTCTAGAGGGGCTGGTTTGCAAATATGGTCTTTTTCTTTAAAATAATAATTTGAATGTGTGCAAGCAGATTAAACTTTTATGTAAGTGAAGTACAGTCAAACCTACCCTAAGTGTCACCTTTATTAAACAACCACCTGCCTTCAGAGGTCGTCCTCAAGTCGGCCCAAAGAGTTTTACGTGTTAAGTTAACTTGAATATGCAGTCACCTCTCTTATGCGGCCAGCGGTCACACAGATAATATCCTAGCTTGAACATTTACCTGAACTAAATTGTCATTTTTCTTTCTAGACATCGTTAATTGACTTTTAAGTTATCTTTGATTAATTGTAGAGCTTGGGTATCATTCAAATGATCAATCGCATCGTTCATATACGGTCAATTGTGGAAAAAAACATAATTTCACCTCATTCCACCAGCCATGTTTTTTATGTTTGACAACAATAATATCTTAACCTTTCCGGACTGGAAACCAAAATGCAGATTTGCCGCTCAGTATAAAACTTGATTAAACGGTCACCTGTCTAATGTGGCCACTATACCTTTGTCCCAGTTGTGACCACTAAAAACAGGTTTGACTGTAAAACAATGATTGAAAACCCTTAGTTGATTCATACTTGAGGAAAAAAAAACATACAAAAAAAGGAAAGAGCAACAAACGAAATTTGAAAGATGCTCAAAATATTTGGTGAAATATGAAAAAGATATTTCCAGTGTCCTTGCGTAAAATCAGTATGACTGCAACTGATCAACTGATCTACTACATATCATAAGGGGAATTTATATGCTCTTATAATTTAAGGATTAAATTTTAGATATGAGATACAGCCTGCCAATGATATTAATTTTGGAGCATTGCTCATAAACAACAAGAAAGAGGGTCAGAGCAGATTTGAAATTCACAACCGTGGTGAGTTTGATTTCAAATTCATCATCTCCAAGATGCAAAAAGAAGATAAACAGGTCGGAGGACGTGGCAATCGGCCGTAAGTATTATACAATGTTGTTATAAAGTGCACTCCAATATACAGGGTTCACTGCTTCCGCTTCTGTTTTCACCACCACTTGTCCCTTTTTTATTTAGTATATGGAGTTTAGTTACCATGGTTATAAGTTGGGATACAGGTATAATCAGGTTTAGGTTACATGTACTAATGTTGCCCTATCATATTTGAAATAATTTTGAAGTGACTATACATGTACATGTGACAAATTCTGAGTAAGGATGAGAATGAGTGGGGTTGAGATTTTTGTTGACGTCAAGAAGACAGTTCCATAATGAGGTTTTCTGGTTCATTTTAATTTTTTTTTTTGGGGAGGGGTTAATAAGTTTGTTTTTATTTTTTTTCAGTTTTCCCTTATTGTTTTGTTTTGCTTTGGCTGTTGCAAAATATTGATTGAGTCCTTTTTAATAAAAAATGAGTTGTGTACGACCCTGTTGATGGATGTAAGTCAGCAATATAAAGATGATTTCAGTATGAAATAAAGACACTGGCTGAGTAACCTTTCTTGCCAAGTTCTCATTCTCAGCATTTGCAATTTCTAAAAGTTTTTAGTAATAAATATTTAAACATAAAATAAATGTTAAAAGCTAAGTTAGTTCAAATAAGTAATAGTAGGGATATAAATTCCAAAAGGCATGTTAAAGTCTTAACATATATTGATTTCCTGAGAACTTTTATTGCAGAACAAAAGTATAACATTTTCATAAATTCCTTAACATTTTGAATAAGACATTTGTTAAAAAATCTTGAATATATACTAGGTATATAATCATTAGAATCTTTTAAAACTTGCTCATCTGGGTTAGGGTGATGATTAGATCTTTATTTTTGTAGTAGTGCATGGTTTTCTTACATGGGACCAATGCCTTTTTATTTTCTGCAGATCATTACAAAGTTTGCCACTTTCTTAAAGTCTTATTTTGCATGAATTTTTTTTAATTTGCTCTTCTAACAAACCCTTTCACAAAACATAAAACAATTTGTGTACATCTTTCACAGACCTGTGAAAGACAGCAAACGAAGCAAGTCTAGGGATGGATCGAGTTCTGGAAGATCGGTAGCTAGACCTAAGAAAACCGATTCCGTCAGGTTAGTTAGTCCGCCCACCCTATCACATCTCTATCTATCTAACCAACTGTCGTGTGACTTGCTAACGTAGTTATTAATAGTTCTCTGCATGTTAAATCCTGCCAGTGTGTATGCATTTTAATAGCAGCATTACAATTGGTATGATGTGTATTGGATTATAAAATGTATACCATAGATATATTATATTTGATGAATAATATGTAAAAGGTCATCTTGAACAGTAGACATTTAAGACAAATTATATATTTTAAAAGTTTTACCCAGTTAACTGTATTTATGTCATTTATAGAATATAAGACAGTTTATTTCTTCTAACTAATAAAGATAATTGTGACAAGTAAAATGTTTTCATTATCTTTTACAATTTTATTGATTGATTGAATGGTTCTAAAGAATTATTTTAAAGGGACTTGAAAAATTGTTAGAAATACTATTGGTGTTTGAATTATTTGAATTCAAGGCACTAATTTCAAGATACCCTTAGTGACTCTTTTCGGTCTTAAGTTATTCAACAATCCTTATTTCAACAGGTTGCCAAAATGTTTATTGAATTTCTGTTTGTTAATAATAGAGATTAGTACTGATAATTTGGGGTGCTCCTTAACTGGTACAAGCGTACTGAATGGGTTGAACTTAGTGCTAACGTTTTATGACAATTTACAGAAAATGGTTAAGAGTATAGCAAATATATTCATTAAACCACAAATATATCAATAAGATTCATTATTATTCTTTTATCAAAGGATATAATCCATTCTGCATTTCATGGAAAAAGATGCATTTAAAATGAAAACTGGGAATTTTATGATTTTAATATCTTCAATTTCCCTTCTGTACTAACAGTTCACTTTATAAATATTATGTAACAATCTGTAGTTGATAGAGTCACTTTATAGATGAAAGCTTCCAGTTAGTGAATGAGTTGCATATTCTCTGACATATAATGATTTGTGATTTAAAATGTTGTTATTGATGGTGGTTGTTTTTCAGTAGTATGGATAAAAACGTCTGATACAGGAAGTTTAACTAATTTTGAAATTGGAATACATGTACCAAAAATCAACAAGAAGTGAACGAAGCATTAATTCATGAGTGCACTGCATGTAGCACATGAGTGCACTGCATGTAGCACATGAGTGAATTAAATTGCTTTTTGGTCACAACTTGTAGATATTTTATATTCAGATTTCAAATTATTTTGTTTGAATTACTGGTAAATTAAAAATTATTGATAAAATAAGAAGGATTATGAGTTTTTATGTGATAACACATCAACATTTGTTTAACAGTGTAATATCACTTCAAAGTGAAATACAGCTGTTAATTTATATGCAAATTATCAGAGTTTCATAGTATTTCTCTGCAGTCAAACTAATAATAATAGTTTTTTTAGCTTATTTTTTAATTGGATAATTTTTCACTTATTTTCAGACATAAACAATATGTAATAATCTTCTCCCCATGAAATTGTTTACCATACAAGTTGAGAAAAGTAGTACATGCATGCCATGAAAATAATTTTAGATAATTCTGTCTTTCTGGAAGCTTTTGTCTACTTCACTATATTTGCCTTTGCTAATATTTCTACAGCTAATTATAATTGCTAACTCAAACTTGCCAACCTCAACAAATCAAATTTAGACATGATTTTCTTCGTTTTTAAGGCTGATTTTAGCTTTTTTATATCCTAAAATATTTTTTAAAAGTATAGCTATAATAAAACCCCATTTCAGCTTTTTCAGTCATGTCTGCAAATTATCAGCTTAATTAAATTAGTAGCAATTAATTTCAAAACATGTGCATGCTGGTTGGCTAGTTTGAAATGTGTTTTTGATAGATTGCAGTGAGGCTTATACTTATATTTCACATAACCTCTGTTTCTCTGTAGTGATTTCCCTAGTCAAAGTCAGCTGACTACTGGAAATTCTCGACCTTCTGTTCAGCCTAAACGTCACTACTACAGGTATATGCATTTAAGTTAAAAATTGGTTCGTAATTTAATTTATTTTTGGTTCTGTCTTACTGAAAAAAATGAGAAAATTAAAAATTGGACGTTTTAGATAAATCTAGTTACAGACTTTCAGTAAATAAAAAAAGAAGTAATTCCAGCTGAAATTTTTGTTTGTTTAAATTTTGAAAACAGGGCATAATATGGTAGAAGTTTTGATAAAATTTTATGAAATTGATCTATTCTTGGATATTTTTACTATTAAGACTATTGTTAGAACTTCCATCTCTTTACCAAATATGAAAAGTGGAAATCAACAAAGAAAAGATAAAGCCCACTTCTCCTTTTTTATAAGCTAAAACATTTCCCCCCTGTAAATCAGAATATTGACCACTTTTTCACAATTTATGCTTTTTAGAATGAACTAACAATATGCATGTAAAATGTATCTGTATACATTGGCTATATTAATACCATATCCTAAAAACATATATTTATATATCCTTATATACATATATGGGTTAATTGTTAGAATGTTTGCAGTGTTTTTGCTTTTTATTTCAGAATTTTAGAAAATTAGAGGTGTTTTTTGTTTTAAACTTGTATGAATACACATGTATGACTATAATTTGTTCAATTATAACTTGCTTTTGAATTCTTCACAAAACCAACTTGTTCACATTATTAACACATCAAAATCTTAAACTATAGTTTGAAATTGATTTTATTTCACTGGAATATTAATATCATTATATATAATATAGATTGGATTGGTAATATTGTATATCTAATACATATATTGGGGAGAGAGGAAAGTAAGTGCCTATAATTTTAGCTGATTCAAGATCAAATGTAATAATCCTTGCATTTTTAATTACCCAACAGGGCTGAAGGTGGCGCTGCTCGACAACAGTTTGGAATGTTTGTTGTCTCCCCTACTAGTGGTACTGTTATTGTAGGTGGCTCTATAACCATCAATGTAGACTGCATAACAGAACAGGAAGGAAAGGGTGATGAAGTAAGGATGTTTTATATTTTACTAAGTTTAGTTGGCATTTTTTTCTCCCCTGCAACGAAAAGTCATGGAGGAGAGATATAGGTATTACTTTTCGCCGGCGGCGATGGCGTAAACTTTTTTTAAACTTTAATAACTTTGCACATGTAATACCTACATGGTCCACAAGGTAGCTTATCTTATAAGTTTTGCGGCAGTATACTTGTCATTTTCATGGTTCACTGACTTCATAAACATGAATTTAAAATCTGCGTGCAAGTTTCGTGGTTAAATCCATTTCTCAGAAACTGTAATACATAGGCCAACCATATTTAGTTCTTAGTGGGTACATGCCAGTCTGATACCTGGCTTGGGACCTTGACCTCAATTTCATGCTCGAGTGACTTTGTCACTTTTTTCGTGGTTAAGTCCATTTCTCAGAAACTGTAGTACCTAGACCTACCGTATTTGGTCAATAGATAGATACCTGCCTTTTGAGGTCAGCTTGGGACCTTGACCTCAATTTCATCTTTAATGACTTTGTCAATTTTTTGGGATTAAGTCCATTTCTCAGAAACTGTAATACCTAGACCAACTGTATTTGTTCTATAGATAGTTCTTGGTGGGTACATGCCAGTCTGGACCTTGACCTCAAATTCATGGTTAAGTGACTTTAATCCAAATTTCTTGATTAAGTCCTTTTTGCAGCATTTTTAATACCTAGACCCATCCGGTCTACAGATAGTTCTTAATGGGTACATGCAAGTTTGACACCTGTCTCTGGACTTTGACCTCAATTGCATGCTTGAGTGACTTTGTCACATTTTCGAGATTAGGTCCATTTTTCAGCAACTTTAATACCTAGACCCACCCTATGTGGTCAATACATAGTTCTTAGTGGATTCATGTCAGTATGACACCTGCCTTTTGACCTTGACCTCAATTTCTTTTAACACATTTTCCTTTGACTTGCAAAATTCCTGGTATCAGATAATCATTATTCTGTGTCCATGTGCATACTCAGGTGAGACATGTAGTTTGTCCACTCTTGTTATTTGTTTTGATGATATTAAATCAATTTAAAATTTCAACTGATGTACCAGTATTAATTAAACTGTATAAAATTAGAGTTAGGGTACACACATTGAGTCAGGTTTGTAGAAACTGCAGCTTAACTGTATTCAAAATGACAGTATGCCATATATAATATACATTTGTGTATATATCTGAATAATATATTTAAAACTAATACATGTATTGCCTTACATACTCTAATTGTTAAAAGTCAAGGGACACATAAAAGCATTGCTAAATCACAAGTATAAGTTAATTTATCATGTATATAAATTTGTCCTCTTTTTGTAGGAAATAAGTATAGATGTGGTGGACAGAGATCCCAACGACCACCCTGGTGGTATTCCATACAGACTGTTAGCTGAAGTTTGTGTACCATATATTAGTATTATAGAACCTAAATATATTGGATCTATCTTTGAGGAACACAGAATTGTAAAAAATCTCAGCATTTGGCAGCACAGCAATCAGGTAATGGTTAAACGTTAAAAAACATTACAGTTATGAAAGAGAGAGAAAACTGTAGGAATGCTGAATGCTGAACACATTATTTACAACTGGTTTTTTCTAGAATACCTTAGATTGTCTTTAAAATATCAATAAAAAGGGTTCTGTATTTTTGTTTTCTTAGTTGTAAGTAAATAATGATGTTTCCAATTCTTAAATGCCTCAAATTTTCCACATTTTTTCTGCATTTTATTGATTTTTGTCTAAAATACAACTTCACCTTAAAAGGATGGCATTTTTGAACAGTTGTAAGTGTTTCCAAAAAGTGTTGGACAAACTTGATTGTTATTTGAAATGTAGAGAATTTAAAAGTTAACTGTTAGCTGATATGTTGCTGCATGTATGCCCAAGACCCACTATTTATTTTATAGTGCCAGTATCGTCAGGTAATACAACTATATATAAATGAGACTTTTAGTGCTGTGTAATGAAGCTTTTTCTTACTGCAGGGTTGTTTTCTCATTGATACTTACTGTTGATTTCTTTTGCAGGGAGACATATACACAGATGGTGGTGTTTATGCTGAAGATGAAAACAAATTCATATTTAACAACGTAATCATAGGACGTAAAGCTAAGGCCAGATTTAAGATCTCCAATACAAACAAGGTTCCGTGTGATGTTATGTTCTCTGTAAAACCGACCAATGTCAAGAGAGCCGGACAAAACCAGGACATATTTGAAATAGAACCACCAAGAGCTCAGATCTCTCACCATAGTCATGTGTATGCCACTGTGACATTTTCACCTCCATCAATGCAGGTATGCAAAATGGTTACTCTAAATTTCAGCACAAAAGGCCACAGTTTACATGATACATTACTTTTATATCTGAACTAGTATGATATTTGAAGAACCTTTCAATTAGTTTCCAAATATGCATATATCATATTCCTATATGGAAAAGGGTACTTTCTAAAATAAAGGAGCTGGTTTGGTTTATATATCAGATCTATATTTTTGGGATTATTATTTTGACTTTTTACATATTTATTGTTTAGCACTACTGAAAAGACAAGAGTTGACATAATTTGTACATTTAGTGCATTACAATAAGTGTCATTTGATGTTTCAATTTTATAATAAGATTTATATATTCATTGTTCATGTAAGACTTTGAATTCTCAGAATTTTCCAATAAACTAATAAAAATCTGTTCCTCTATTTTCAGTCTTTCAGTGCACAATTTGAAGCAGCAATAGAAGGCACAACCAAGGGTAAATCACTAGTATTTGAGATTGCCGGAGATGGAAACCTGCCTCGTATAAGTGTACAGAAACCTACAATGAGGAACAAGCTAGGACAAACTATTCTGTTATTCAAGAAGAATTTGATTGGAAGAACAGAAACACTGCCATTTACATTGGTTAATGATGGAACACTGCCAAGTAAAGTATGTCATAATAAAATTTTGGGGTAATGAATGAAACTTTTTTTTTAAAGCTAGTTAAAAAATTTTGATATTGTTTGTATATACAAGTCTCTTTAATATACTATATGTGACAAAAATTAACCCATTAGACTTAAAGTTGAAATAATGACTAAATCTCAAAGAATATAAAGAAAATTTTTCAGAGACTGATTTAGATTTTTTTAGCATTTTGTTGGATGTTTCAGAGTGAAAAAATATTGAACCGTGAGTGTTTCTGAAACAAATATTTTTCTGAAATTTTGTTTACACTATCTGATTGAGTGCATATAGTTTTAAAAATGTTTACATACATTTTAGGTTGATTTAGATTTGATTGATCCAGACAAAGTGTTCAAAATAAGACCAGCTAGTGATACAAATGCAGTAATGGAATATGATTATGAGGATACCAAAAGACCTCACACTGCTTCTGTATCTGTTGGAGTTGGTGAAACAGCCACATTTAATGTTATCTTTAAACCAGCAGCAGTTCAAAGGTCACAAGCTCACATTAAATTGACAGTAATTGACAATCAGTATGAAGATTCTATCATTCAGATGGTCGGAGAAGGCTACGAGGATGAGATAACTCTTGATAACATACACGGTATCGGACAAGTACCTGAAATACCGGAGGACATGCCTGATGATGATATTGCTGGTATGTAGAAATTCATGTAATATATTTTAGTAAAAACAGGAGAATCAAACAACTGTTTTAATCTTTTCAGACATTATAACTGCTCATTTTAATTTATTTCAGCTGCAAAGCCAAATCTGATCAATTTTGGAGATGTTTACATCAATGAAACATGTACTTTGTCATTCTCACTGACAAATCATTCCAAGAGTGATGTATACCGTATCCAGTGGCCAGATCATCCTAACTTGAAATTCTCTCCAACATTGGCACATCTACATCCAAGCTCTTCTAAAGACGTAACAGTTACATTTAAATCTGATGCTCCTAAAGTCCTTACAGAACAGGCTATTAACTGTCGTGTTACTAAGATTCAATATGACAAGCCCATTGATCAGGTAAGATTGAGTGACGGTAATATCGTTTAACACATTTGTTCATTTGAATGCTTTATATATTCTGTGGAGCATTATTTGCTGAAAATCTAAAGGATCAGAAAATATTGTTGAAAAGAAGTTTACAAAAACCCAAAGCTTAAAGAATTTAAGTTCCACAAATATTTTTTGTTGTTAAAAATGCCAAATTATATCTGTAATGCTGTGTAAAACCAACATCACTATAAATTGGTAAATATACAGTGGAACCTCTGTAAACCGAACAGCTATGAGACCGTTAAAATTGGCCAGTTTTTGGAGGTGCCGGTTTTGAGAGGTTCGGGATTTGACTGAAATCCAACCCTGAAGTAAATAAATTGAAATAAGGAAATACATAATTACTAAATTTGCTTGTTTTTTTCTTTAAATGTTACTAAATCATAGTCTTTTAGTTGTGATGTTATTTTTTGGTAGAAACAGAAGTTAAAAACTGTTATTTAAATGGAGTTTTTCCAGTACATACCAATAAGGCTCTGTTTAAAATACGCTTCTCAATGACACATGAAAGAAGAGAATGAAAGTTTGGCTGGTATTTAAGGTGTATTTGACAGGAATATATATGTTTAGGACCGCAAATTATCTCCGGTATTCAGAATTCAGAGGGGCGGGTTTTTGGAGGATTTTTTACTTAAAAATATAGGTCAGAATTCCCAACCAGAATAAAATGTTCGGTTTGAGGAGGAATCCGGTTTTCAGAGGGGCCGGTTTAGGGGAGTTCCACTGTATTTTCATTGTTAACATTTATGATAAGCAGAAAGTAATGAAAATAGCCGAATTTTGAATTGATGTGATAAAACAATAAAAGTAAATGGATTTATAAAGTAACATAAAATCGAATAAAGAGAATTTATTGAATTTTTTAGGTTGCTGCCTGGGATGATAGGATCAAAACTGTCAAATGGGTTGATGTGCCATCATCACCACAACCCTCAGAAAGGTTAGTATTGTGATGTAATTTAGCAAATTTTTTTTTGTTTAAATTTGTTTTAAATTATAAAAAACTTTAGAATTGTATTTTGGTTACTGTTTAAATTTTCTAAAAATATGCCAAAAAAAACCCTAAGTTCTTTGCATATTTTTATTATATAAATTCCTCAAGTTCAATCACTGTAATTACATTAGTTAGGTAACAAGTGTTTATCCCCAGCTGGGTACAAATCTTGGATTATGATTGGTCAATGACCCGTCAATACAAAACCCATATTCCCTGGCATTGCTAACCCATATATTTGGACCTTGCTAACCATTACCCCGGGGCAGCAAATATGATTTTGATGATTACATTTGATATGACAATGAAAACGTCTTATATTGTGATACCTGTGGAGTTCTACCAAAGTTTAAGTACCCAACACCTCGTGAAAAGTATGTCAAATTGACATATTTCACTTTAGCTTTTTCCTATAATCAGAAATAAACATTGCTTTAACATTCTATGTTGTGTCTGAATTTTTCAAAAAATCGCCAGATTATTGCTGAAACCGGGAATAAAATCATCGTCTACGTTCGTATCTGTAGATATGGATATTTATTTTTTTAGTAAAGCATGTAAAAGAAAAAATGTTATCTCTTACATGTGTATTGCATAGATCTTGATTTTTTTTTATTTTCAGTGGTACAAAGATTCCCACAAGTTCTAGAGGTGCTAAGAAGAAGGTTGTAGAAACAGAGCCTGAACCTACTTACACAGATTTTCCTGACACTAGTAGAAATGTAGAGCTCCTTGTCTCTGCCAATGCAGATTTCTGTAAATTTGGATGTAAAACAGAAAGTGTTTTCTTTAAGGATACACTCATGTTCCAGACAAGAGTTTATGAGTAAGTGGATTTTATCAGTTTGTTTCATAAAATTTTATATGGTCTAATCAAAAACTAAGGAAATATTTTGCATATACATGTACTTAGCTGAATATTGAGAGCAAACTTTCTAATTTTGTTTGATAAATTGAAAAATCTGATCACGGCATCAATTTTTGATCTGCAGAATAATTTGAAAAACAAATGGCATTTTCGCCTGAACACAATCTGAATGACTTAATTCATTAACTATTACAGATTTAATGTTAGTAACAAAGGAAATATCAAGATGGATTACAACTGGCAAGTTTTGATGGAAAATATGGCTCCAGCATTGACAAGAGCTGTGACATTTATGTCTGAAGGAGAGAGACCTGAGTCTCGTGTAGATGCAGTAGATGCTAGTTATGTTCCCTTCAGTGTTACACCAGAATTTGGTACCATCCCTGCTGGAAAGAAACAGAGATTTGCTGTTAAATTCTCTCCCTTAGATGTCAACACTTATGAAGGACGACTTGTATGCACGTAAGATTTTTATGTAATATTTAAGAAAATTGTGTATCATCAATTATGATTTTCAAAAAAGATAAAGGAAAAAATGAAAAAAAGCACTGGTTGAGTAGGAAAAAAGGAAAAAAATATTCTTCGTGTAAATTTGGCCAACTCAAATTTTTCGGCCATGTGAGCTTTTGCCATCACTTGGTGTCCGTCATCCGTTGCTGTCCGTCGTAAACTTTTCACATTTTCATCTTCTCCTCTGAAACCACTGGACCAAATGGAATTAAACTTGGCAGGAAGCATTTATGTAAGGTCCTTTATAAAGATTGCTCGTTTCGTCCCGATTGGACGACAAACATGGCTGCCATGGGCAATTGTTGTTTCTGATTGGCTGAGTTTTCAAAAATCTTTTCCTCTGAAACTGCTTCCTCATTTCGTTCCAATCGGATTACAAATATGGCCGTAATGATTAGTTCTTGTTTCTGATTGGCTGGTATAAAAAAAAATCTCCTCTGAAATGGCTTGGCCAAATTGAATGAAACTTGACAGGAAGCATCTATGGGAGGTTGTGTACAAAGTTTTCCTCATTTTGTCCTGATCGGGCAACAAACATGGCCCCTATGGAAAATTCTTGTTTATCATTGGTTGATTAAAAAATAAAATTTCTGTGGAACTACTGGGCCAAATGGAACGAAACTTGATCTCGAATCTTTAGATGGTCCTCTTTCAGAATTGTAGCCGCTGACCTGGCAGGGCAATCAACATGGCCACCAAAGCTTATTTTAAATCTGAACTTAGTTTAATATAAGACCCTATGGGCAAATTTAATTTGTAGATCATCATACCTTAAACTTGGCCATTTGGAACCAGACTACTGGCAGCAATGTTTTTTAGAAATGTGTTTGATAACCTTGAATGTCAACTAAGATTGCCACCACAGCGTAACTTTGTTTAAAATTGTACCTGATGGGAAAACCAGCCAAGCTAACTGCTACACTTAAATTTTCAGTCATGCTGAAGTTGGAAAAGTTAAATCCAGGTGAGCGATCAGGCTCTTGAGACCCTCTAGTTTTAATGATGTATTCAATATTTATAAAAAATTTCCTGATGTGCTTGACCAGCTGTGTTAATAATAATTCTTAAAATCTAAAAACAAATACATAGGTAAAATTAAGGACACACATAGAAAATCAAGATATAAAAAGATGTCTATACTTAATTTTCTTCATTATTTAGATTGTCCAACTTAGATAAAGAACAACAAGGACCAGTTATAGGACTGAAAGGAAAGAGTCTAATGCCCTATTGTCATTTTGAGTTGGAAGATTCTGATTATATTACCGGTGCTCGAAGGGATCCAGAATTACCTGGTCCTGGAGATGCTACAAGGGGAACAACTCTTGATCCAAATACAAGAGTGATTGAGTTCAGTTGTGTTGGTATTGGTGTGAAGAAGACTTTGTAAGTACCATAAATTTTGTTTTTTATTATTCAAATTAATTATAAGGAAAGGCTAATTAGTGTTTTAGTGACATTTTTAAAACTCTGTTGACCTATTAGTGTGTCATTGATAATGGTCATATTCAAGCCTTTTATTAAATAAAGATTATTGCTATAGTACGTGAACTATACAACCAATGACAGAAAAAAAGGTTTTAAATGATGTCCAAATAATATCATTCATGTTTTATTCAAAATTTTTGTTTATATATTAAAATTACCCTTGAAGATAGTGATAGAATATGAATATTTTATAGAACATTTGGTGTGGTAAATCCTACCAATAAACCATACAATTTTGAATGGGTCTGTGAAGACGGAAATGATGACACCACCAAAATATCACCATTTAAATGTCTTACTCCAGATGGTCTCATTAAGAGTGGAAAAAGATTCCCTGTAAGTACAGTGGCTAATTGTATTATATTTTAGATTCACTTTATATATATATATGTTGAATTTCAATTTACTTGACCTTTGAAGTGGAGTTAGTATTTTTGTATTCAAAAAATTACACAGTTGATAATGGATCTTAAGTAGAAAATTACAAACGATTCAGAATTTTGAAACAATGAATTTTAGATGAAGTACAACAGAAAAACACCTATAAAGAGTGAAACCACTTGGACAGTATAATATGTGGATGACAGTTTTAATGAAAAAGTTTTAATAAATTACATATTTGGACAAATATTTATGTAAATATCTTTGGATTAAAGTATTATATTAACCCTAAACAGCTGGCATTGAGTACTGATAGCTCACTAGCAGTATAGTAGTGTACATTGTATCTACTGTTAAACATTGAAACATTCAATGGTAAATAATAATACACAGACAGGGTACAATAAAATTTTACTTTACTCTTTCATTCCCTAAAAAAACATCTTTATGATATTAAAGTGAATAATACAAATAATAATCTATATGTATTTCATAACATTAAGGTAATGTTATTTTCTGTTTTAAATTAGGTAACATTTGAGTTTACCTCAATGGAACTAGACTTGGTAGAATCGTTCTGGAGATTTATAATTCCTGATCAGAATATATCTGTTCCATTCCTATTGGTTGGTAAAGCAAAGGAACCAGATATAGCAATGGACAGGTCACATATGAACTTCAAAGCATTACTAATAGGTAAGTTGTGATATTAAGCTGCATGTTTTCAGTTACCGATATGTATAACTTTTCATTTTCTATCTCAAAAATTTCAAAAAGAGATTTATAATATTGCAGTATGACTCCATAGAGCAAGCTTTGACTTTATCCATAATCTAATCCAGTGTCTTTTGCTGCAAATTTGAGTAGATTTCACTGTTACTCATAAAACATCAAAATATCGTACTACATGTATTTTCACATGTATAATTGTAAACTGAACCCCAAAGAAATTAATAATGTATTAAAATATTTAGATTTAAAATTAATGGAAGTTTCACTCCTACTTTTACAGGTCACCAAGCTACAGAGAATGTATATATCATTAACAATGAGGATGAACCATTTACATTTGTGATAGAACAAGACTCGTGTCACTCAGCAGGTTTCTCCGCCCACATACATATAGAACCACTGACTGGTATTATTCCTGCTAAATCAAGGTCTGTATTGTAGATTTATATTCTTTAATACCTCAGATAATGTTACAGTGTTGCTGCACTCTGTTTGTTTGTTTAGTTGGGATTTTATGCCGTTTTCAGCACATTTGGTAATTTCGCGGCGGCCAGTTTTTATTGGTGGAAGAAGCCGGAGTACCTGGAGAGAACCACCAACCTTCGGTAGGAAAATTGGCAATCCTTGTCAATTTAGATCAGAGTCAAACACACCCCGCCACAGATTCAAGCTCACAGCCTCAGTGTTGATGGGCTAGTGATCATTAGTAGTCATGACAAACTACCAAGACCACTCGGCCACCGAGGCCTCTGCAGCACTCTGTGTTGAATGTGGGAGAAATGTGTTCTAATATAGATTTGAATAGGAATCAATCAATCAAATCCAAAACCATAGGGTAGGCATTCTATCATTGTGTTACTAAATTTTATACAAAATTGTCTGAATTTTTCATTTTTCAAAATTTAAGGATTAAATTCTTGTAATAAAATAAATATGTAAGAAGAAGCAAAATAGCATTACTCTATTTGTGTTTTCTCATTTTGATTTTTTGAATGTACTGGGTAAATAAATGTGTTTGCTTATCAATACATCTAGATAATTAAGGAAAAAAAGCAGTGTTGAGTTTCATTGTTTCACTGTTCTTATATTCTGTATTTCAGAGTACCTATTCAGCTGCATTTTGCACCAAACTCAGACAAGGAAGTTAATTTTAACGTAGTATGTAAAGTAAAGAGGAAAGTGACACCTGTTACATTGAATGTAAAGGCTGAAGGTTACTCCATGAATTCTACATTATTGTGTGAAGATTCTCAAGGCCGGGTGGAAGAATTAATTAGTAATGGCATGAACATTATCAGATTTGGTGAGGTATGTTTTTCTTCATGCATATTTGTATCAGCTAAATGAATTTTTAAAAAATCAGTTAACATGCCAGACTAAATGGTATTAATTAGACAGATCATGTTTGATATTGACTTTTAAAATTGTCAATTTTTTTATGATAATATCATTGGCTACAAGTCTAAGTTTTAATATCTGGTGAGCAAAATTTGTTTTCTGGGATAAATTTTTTTTACATGCTTTTTAATTCCTTTCAGGTTGAAGTGAATGAACAACAAATAAGAAATCTGACTATAATAAATTCTGGAAAATTTAATTTTGATTATGAATGGGAAATGAACATGAGCCCTCAGAAGAAAGAAATGGTTTCCATAACTCCTAGTCTTGGTGGGGTGCTACATGGGGAGAAAGCTGTGTGTAGACTGGTTTTCTGTCCACCTGGTCGAACAACCTTGAAGGACTGTGAGCTTGTGTTAAAGGTGAGACTTCATATCTGACATCATGACTAAAGCATTGGAAAGCAAAAAACTTTCGAAATATTTTAAGGATATCCTATGTTTTGGTAAACTGAACTTGGTTTTTGCAATTTCAAACCTTACATTTGCTAAAATTTGAAAATGATAAAGAGATGTACTATAAATAATGAAATAAATAGTTTGAAAAAAAATAAAGCTAACAGTGGATATTATTCCGAAGAACTTTCCTGATAATGAAAAATTAAATATACTTTTTCAGTATGAATTTGATTACATGCTATCCATTTCCTTGATAACACAGGTAAAGAATGGACCAACCTACAACATAGGACTGGAGGGTCTTGGAGTAACACCTGGATTACATTTTTCATTCCAATCATACAACTTTGGAAACTCTTTCATCTACAAGGCAGGAATGCCTGACCGTAATATGGTGTTGAAACTCACCAACAAAGACAGAAAGGACATCAGTGTAAACTGTTTATATATACCAACAGATCATCTGCATCATAACTTTAAACCATGTATCATACCTCCTGGACAGTCTGCTGATGTTCTGTTTACATTTTATCCTAGAGAGGCTAGATTTTATAAAGAAATCATTACGTTTGAAATCAATGGTTTATCAAGAAATAGTGTTACTATTATGGGAACTGGAACACAAATGAAGGTTTGTATGATGTTAATACATATACCAGTTTAGGAAATGTCAGAAATTAGAAACATTCTCAAATTTGGAAACAGTTTCTAAATTCAGAAAATAAAAGATTCCTATAGAACCCAATGTTAACTTTTCAAATATCATAAGTAAAAGATTCATATTCAATTTGTTTTTTTTTGTGAATTCAGAAACACGATTCCAAATTCAGACATTTCTCAAACTGATACCTTTCTTTGATCTTTACTGTTTTGATATTTTTGAGAGGTTTGTTAATATACCCAAGTACATGTATTTGGCATTACAGGTATTTAAAATATATAGGAAATGTATTGCATGGTTTAACTATTAAAGTTATAAATTGTACAATATACTTAACAGTGTTCCCACCTGACTCGAAAAGTATGGTTTATTCACTAAAACTCTTCTTCTTTACGACTCGTTATACCCAGATTAGCCAAATCATTTCAACAAGGAACCAGTGTATCTTGGTCATCTGTATGCTTATTGTAAGGAGATCTTTTAACAGTCATTGCTACAATTGCTACAGTGGCATGCCATTTAACCTGATTGTTATGCTGAAAAATGATCTGGAAAATTGTTAGGAAAAAAAAGCTCCTTGAATATCTGTTCAAAGATTTTGTGGGAACCTTGATTTAAAAGTACATGTACTTCATAATGTCATAATAAAGTCACTAAATATTACTTAACATGGACAAATAAGAATGGTCAGACATAATAAACAAAGGTATATATAAGTTTCAAATTATATCATTGAAAATGTTGCATTGCATATGAATTTGAAATTTCATTCTGTCTTAGAATTTGGTCTTAATATACAGAATGACAAATAAATTGCATAATTTTCTTATAATTTCAGATTGAAGTAGCTGAACCTATTGTAAACATAGGTTCATTGGTAGTAGGTGGTAAGGTAAAGAAACCTCCAGTTGTACCTATTGTAAACAACAGTCCTGCACCAATTACATTTAGACTGGCTCTGACCCCTACCACACCAGTTTTACAACAGACAAATGCTCTGTCTATCTCAAACACTGACCCAATTACATTGGAGGGAAAAGGTGGAGCATGTAATGTATTAGTAAAACTTCAGAACAGAACAAGAATTCCACAGTTTACAGAGGAGGTATATCAAATTTCTGAATCAAAATGCCGATATTTCAAGTTACATTTGTCATATACATGTATGAATTTAAACTTTTTTCAAATCCTACTCAGTTCTGTGATTCATTGTTAAACAAAATTTGTGAGAAAATGTATGGTTTTGGTAAAACATTAGAAAAGGACTTGGAAACAATAAAAAATAAAATTTTCAAAAAACACCCATTTTGGTACAAATGTATTTGTAAAATTATGGATGCAAAATTACAATTACTATTGAATTGCCTCAAGGTTGAAAGTTATTTCTTAAATGAAAATTCATCTTGAGTAGTTCTGATTTGTCCATTAATTTTGCTTAGTCTGAAACAGTAAATGAAGAGGTTAAAATACATCTTACCAAGATCTTATGAATTTTAAATTACATAATTCTTTCAGGTATACATGGAATGTGCTGGACATTCTCAGCCACTGTTTGCTATCAAAGGATGTGTATTGGGTATGGAAATTAATCTTGATACATATGCCATTCCATTTGGAAGTGTGTTTAAAAACAGCTCTACATCAAAGAAAATTGTGATGACGAACACAGGAGATATGAATGCCAGGTATGTTTTTATGTGTCTTAATTTAGCTTTAATTCTTCAATGTGAGAAAAAAAATAAGTAAACAGATAAATAGATTTTAAAATATTTTAAGCATTGCCACATTTGATTGTCATAAAAGCTTATTTGGGGCTTAAAGGGATATGATTATTCCATTTAGTATGCAAACAGAAATTGTAATATTCTGTATAAAATAAGATATTGTCTCCCTTTGATTAAAAAAAAAACCAATTAGCTTACACAGAGTGATGTAATGTAGTGAGATTTTTCGCAGATAGATAGGGATGAAAAATAAATATCAAAATATATGAAAAAAGAAAAAAAAACATTCAAGAGTAGTTTTAGCCGTGGGTCTACAGTCAAATAGATCTGATTATTTGCCTTACTGGTCAGTGAAACAGACTTTAGTTTGGATAAGAATACTTCAGGCTGATTTTTTAAGAGTTGATCATGAATCCCTTCCCATTTTAGATTTTGTTGGGATGTAAAAAGATTCAAACCTGATTTCAACATCTATCCTGTAGAAGGTTATATCACACCTGGAATGGAGGTTACATTTGAAGTGACCTTTGAACCAAAAGTAGAGAAAAAAGACATAAGATATGATGTAAGTAACTAAAAATGTTAATCTGAAATTTTTAATTAAATAATGTGTATCTGAAAAGTTTTTAAGTATCTCGTACTTCATAAAAGTAATGTAAACAATTAAAAATTTGGACGCAATCCAACATTTCAAACATTTCAAACAATAAACAAAGCTTGAAGGTCACATAAATATTTTTGTTTTATGAAATAGAAATATTTGTGATGGTTTGCTGTGAATACTATATGAAATTATTTTTTTTCATTTCATACCATTGTATGAAATGAAAAAAAATAATTTCATCTAATATACGAATACATTTGATTAAAATAATCTATAGAAAAAGCTTTCATTGTTTTTTTCTATCTTTTTCAGAATCTTCAATGTTTTATTGAGGGTGGTCCTCACAAACCAGTGATGTTGACCTTGACAGGATTGTGTACAGCTGTCAACCCAAGAGAAAGTCAGTCATTACATCCATTCTCTGTCCCGGTCCGTGAGGAAGACACAAAAACCATAACAGTGAAGAATTCCACCAATCAGTCATGGCTTCTACGTCCTATTATTACAGGGGACCAATGGAGTGGACCCACATCATTCAGAGTGGAGGCACTCAAGGCTGAGAATTATCCAATCACATACAAACCTGTAAAAATGACTCATGATGGCATAAAAGATACTGTAAGTGATTTATCAGCTGTGACCCTAAATAATTTTTTTCTTTTAAAATTATATCAGGAACTCTCTTTTTTTTGTTGTTGCTTCATTTGAACTTTTGGACAGCAGGAGTTACATCAAAATACAAGTTTACAGATTTAATGTCCTTTCATATATTTATAAGCTGTTATATTCATATTATAGAAACAAAATAGGTATATATCATCATTTGTCAAAAATAAAGAAGAAATTTCTGAATATTGTCCATATTTATAAGAACATCTTTTGTACTAGTTCTGATTCTTGTAAAAGATATCCAATATTTTTTTCATCTTTCATTTTATTATTACTGATCATTTTGTTGTAATTTCTAAATGACAAAGATTTGTGTATATACTAAATGTAATACTGGTTTATTCTTACTCAAAGTTCTTACCAAGTAGAAATTGTCTTTGATAAACTTTTTAGGGATCCATCTTTTTCCAGATTATATACAGTTGACTCTCGTTATCTCGAACACATTTAAGTTGAAATTCTGAGTAACTCAAATTATCTGTTTGGATCCTGAACAGCAGTAACTATACAGATATACTCCTGATATCTTGAATTTTCGCTTAAGTCGAACTACATTTTCAGGTCCCAATGGATTGGACATAACGAGAGTTGACTGTATATTGATAAGTACTTTCCAATTGTAAATTGTCATTGATAAACATTTTAGGGATCCATCTTTTTCCCAACACCAGATGGCAGTGGTTTATTCTGGACCTTGACTGGTACTGCTGAACCACCAAAACCAATTATACACAAACCAGTAGAGGTTCCATGCAAAGTATGGTACACAGAACTTTTACCAATTAACAACTGGCTTAAGCAACCTCAGAGGTAAAATATTACACTGAAATATGTCCACAATAATTTTAAAACAGTACAATTCATAACCGAAACATTTGTATTGTACAAAATATATACAGTTGCTAGTGAAAAGCTAACAATCAGATCAGTTACATAAAAAATTGATCGGCTGCAGTAGTCTTATGATTTTGTCAGAAAATAAACCGAGGTGTGTATTTTCTGAAGTACATGATTTACCAGTAATAAGTACTATAACAAATGAAAAACAAAAAATACCTAGTGAGTCAAAGTTTTAACCAATGAGGAACCAGAGTGAGTTATCATTTCCTAACCAATGTAGGTAAGGGAGATAATTAAATTCTCTCCCTTTTGTCCTGAGGCTAAAAGGGAGACAAATTTATTATCTCCCTTACCTACATTGGTTAGGAAAATATAACTCACTCTGGTTTCTCATTAGTTCCTGTTTCTATGAATTCATAAAATTTCATTGGATAGGTTTTTGTGGGTGCATTGAAATTGAATTTTGGTATTACACAAAGTGCATATTTTGACATTAGTTTTTAACAGAAAGTAACAAAATCACCATATTAAATATCCTGCACACTACAAATTATCAACTAATCAAAATAATTGATAATGTATAAATGAAAACACATATATATGTCTTTTGTTAATTTGCATAAAAGAGACAATTTTATTTACATGTTTTCCAGATTCAAAGTGAACAGGGAAGACATTAAGAAAGATAATTCGACATCAATAGAACACATGCAATATATCGATGTACCAGCTAGTGGATCTAAAGATTTCAAATTATCCATGTATTTCTATAAAGAAGGTGTCACACAAATGAAGGTTTGTCATAAATATTCCATTGTAATGCAATACTGATTGCAACATCGACTTGATGGTCGCCAATAAATTCAATTTCCAACCATCAAATCATTCAATTGATGCCGTCAAATAATAAAATACAATACAGTTATCTCCTAATTTACAGAAAATTATATCTAATACAGAAATACGCAAAAAAAATAAAATAATAATAATAAAAATTTAAAAAATTATTGAAACTTTTATATTGTGTAGAGTTAGAAAAATATCAAATTACAAGATAACAAAGTTAGATGCACCGTTACTGCATTTACTCTCAGTCGTTTTGGAAACAAAACTTTGGAGACGTGAAGGGATGTAAAATAACAAAAATAATTAATCATTGATAACAGTGAGAGTTGAGTGCAATGTGTCAAAATTATCTTATATTAACAAAAAAATGTCTGACAGTAAATTGTCTTATATTTATCTCTGTATGTAATACAGCACTTAACCAATAAACTTATTTTTTCTCTATTATATATTCTTTTAAAATGGAACCAAAACATTGATGTAGGTTTTCTTACGATTTACAGCTAACATTCCTAAATGAGAAGTCAGGAGAATATATAGTGTATGATGTGTCCTTCAAAGCTATCAAACCTAACATTATGGGAACTATTGATCTGAGTACTCCTGTCAGAAAAATGTTAGAGCACAAAATTACACTGGAGAACCCACTGGATACCCCAGTTACGTTTAGTGTTGCCTGTCCACCAGATATACAGATACCAAGTCAGTTTATTGTACAAAAAGGCTCAAAGGTATGTGTGATTTTCATATAAAGAATACTGAAAGCATATTGCATAAAAAACTGAAAGAAAAGAATATGTTTTTTGCATGTTTAAGTAGGAATATCAATGCAAATTGAATTTTTTGTTGTGGAATTTAAAGTACTAAAGTTTAGAAAAAGCAGTCATAAACTATGTCAAGAATGAAATAATGTTGTCCTCATTTTTATCGCAATCTGAGAAAATAGTTTCTGAGAATACTTTTTGAATAAAGATAAAGAAAATAATCCTTTTATTTTTCAGCATATTTGTACATTCAGTTACCTCCCCTTGAAGGTTGGTGAAACATCTGGTAAAATTGAATTTGCCAGTAATGACCTTGGAACTTACACCTATGAGTTGAATCTTAAGGCTACACCAGCTGGACCAGAAAAAGCCTTGTACTTCCACTGCTGTCTGGGACAAAATCAGGTCAATGTGGCCAAATTCCTTAACTTCTCCAAACAAACCAAACCCGATTATACTTGTAAGGTAAGCAGAGTTTCCCAGTATTCTAATGCTGATTTTTTTTTTTAAAGCAAGATAGTGTAAAATAAGCTTTCCGATGTTTGTAAAATTAAAAGTAAAGCTTGATACAAAGCAATACGATATGAAATTAATGTGTTTAAGAGAATGATAAAGTCAACTTTAGTTTTGTATGAAATAAAAAAATATCTTGTTTCAGATAAGTTAATTAATTTTGTTAGGTAGATCTTGTAGATACTTTACTTATATTTAAGAGTTTTCTCTTACAAAATTGTTATTCTCAGTTAGATGAGTGCTGAATACTGTTCAAAATACCTTTTCTGTAATTGAAACATGCTGTTTCATTTTCATTTCAGGTGGATAACCATCATAACTTCCATGTGGATAAAAATGTCGCAACTGTTCCAGGATCAATGGGCGGTACTGATGTTTCTGTTGATGTGACCTTTGAACCTTCACAATTAGGAGAACATAAAGGCATTCTAACAATCAGCTCTCCCACAAGTGGAGAATATATTTTCCCATTGTATGGAACCTGTGTAGCTTCAAAACCACAGGGACCATTTATTATCAAATCAGGACAGACTACAAACATTCCCTTCAGAAATGTATTCCACGGACAAACATCCTTCACCTATCAGGTGGATAATGAACTGTTTTATGTTACTAAACAAAGTGACACTGTACGTGGACCAAGAGACCAGAGAATTGGTGTTGGTTTCCATGGTAATGATAGTGGATCAAAAGCTCAAGTCATGGGAAAGTTAATTGTTACATGTTTGAAGTCTGCAGGAGGCACGTCGAATGCCCAGTGGGTGTATTACCTAAAAGGTGTAACACCTTAAAGTGATATAAGTCAAAACACTAAGAGCTGTGATAATACATTTTATTTATTTTAACGTTTTATTTAATGAATTCATGATTTTATTTGTAATATTGTCCAGTTAACATTCCCCTTTACACAACTTTTATAAAATTATTTTTACACAGACATCCAACCCAATATTCTTGTATTAATATGTCTTAAAATTGTTATGTTTTGTTTTAATTTTATTGCATTTTAAGTGGAAAAACTTATTGAATATTGAAAATTGTAAATATTGTGATAAGACAAATAATTGATGGATTTAAAAATTTAAAGACTATATTTATACAACTGAAGAATAAAACATTCAAAAGTTGAATTGGTGTTTTTAGAAACTACATTTGTTATTGCTTTTTCACATGGTTATTATCTTGAAATATAATTATGTGGTTGACATAAACATTGATTTCATCCTTGGATCACTGATACACTACTAGTTTAAATTGTTTGTTTTTTGTTACCCCTATTATTTGATGTCCGAAAATTAAAATATTACTGCTGCCTGTTGATATATACTGGTGAGGTCTTGCCTTAGATCCTTATTTTTCTATGAAATTATAGTATGAAATCAATGTTGATTTTAAACAAGATGCTCAAGAGAATTGATCCTGTATAGCTAACCTAATAGTCCCACAATCAATCCATTTTATTTCAAGTGAAAATTGTAATGGACCTTCCATAGATGCTTCATACCAAGTATCAGTTAATTTTGCTATATGGTTTCAGAGGATTTTTGAATTTTGACCAATCAAAAATAAGATATCACCATGCCCGCCATATAAGCTGTCCGACCGGGACAAAATATGCAAAATTTATAAAGATCCTTCATACCAAATTACAGTTCATTTGGCTT
Source organism: Mytilisepta virgata (assembly GCA_028015205.1). Classification (NCBI taxonomy): domain Eukaryota; kingdom Metazoa; phylum Mollusca; class Bivalvia; order Mytilida; family Mytilidae; genus Mytilisepta; species Mytilisepta virgata. Next base: position 46,855,468 of record CM051521.1, on the reverse strand, counting down.
TGCAGTTTCAGAAAAGAAAATTTTTGAAATTTTGACCAATCAGAAATAAGAATTCATCATTGTGGCCATATTAGTTCTCCAACTGGAACAAAATATGCAAAATTTATAAAGATCCTTCCAAAGATGCTTCATACCAATTTACAATTCATTTGGCTTTGTGGTTTAAGAGGAACATATTTTTGAAATTTTGGCCAATAAGAAATGAGAATTCATCCTGGCAGCCATATTAGTTCTCAGACTAGAACAAAATATCCAAACTTTATAAAGGTCTTTCCCCACATGCTTAGTACCAAGTTACAGTTCATTTGGCTTTGTGGTTTCACAGGAAATTTTTTTTGAAATTTTGACCAATCAGAAATGAGAATTCATTATGGCGGCCATATTAGTTCTTCGACCAGAACAAAATATGCAAACTCTATAAAGGTCCTTTCATAGATGCTTCATACCAAGTTTCAGTTCATTTGGCTTAGGGGTTTCAGAGAAGATCAAAATGTAAAAGTTTACAGATGGACAGAAGTTCAGCAGTTATTCCTACTGTTTTATATGTTTATGTGACTTTTTACCTACATTGCCAATGTCGAAAGCAGGGCTAGTAACTGCTTCACTCTGTCTGTCCATCTAAAAGATCTTGGGTAGGAAACTTTCGTCAACAGAAGGGAATGATTTTATATTTCATCAATTTTGATTTTACAAAAGCTAAAAGTCCTGTCTAGAGGGAAATAGTGGCTGCTATTTATCATTCAGTTAATCATTTGAGCTAGTTGTCAGTTAATAATAAGTATTCTAAGTTCAGCAGTTATTCTGTTTATGTGATTTTTTACCTTCGTCACCTGCTTGACTCTGTCCATCCTCCCGAAAGACCATGGATAGGAAACTTTAGTCAAAGTTTTCTTGGCTTCTACTGGAGGGAAAAATTTTATATTTCGTCTGCAGCTTCATAATGTTGAGTTGTAGCATGTAAGAAATTTTTGGATCTGTCGTGCAGCCAAATCCTGTTTCCCGATAGTTAAAAATTCAACAATAATCAAAACACTATAAAAAATTTTATGAAACTTTTCTTGGCTTCTACAAAAGGAAATGATTTTATATTTTTTCTGCAGCTTGGTAATGTTGAGTTTTAACCTGTAAGCAATTTTTGGATCTGTCGTGCAGCCACATCCTGTTTGCCGATCAATGAATTGCATGCTGTGACGCAGGTCCAGACCCTGTTTTGGTATTTTTGTTCAAGTTCTTTAACCAAGAGAATACCAAAGCAGTAAGACATTGGGCAAATTTGACAAAACCAAAATACAAAGACAAGGCAAAATTTGACAGTACAATAAATCAGCAGACAAATACTACAAAGACACAATAGGCTTTTTACTTGACGTTTTCATTAAGTCAAGGGTAAACTTCATTAAATTAAAACACAAAAAAGGATTTGAAGCTGTGTTTAGCATTGATTAGCAATTGACCATTGAAAGATACTTGTCTTAACAAAGTCTATTTCAAATTTTAACAAGACATATTGAGCCCAACGAAGTCGACACATTTTTTAATTTACCGAAAAGTAGAGGAGCCTAAGGAAATGTCAGTCTAGTGAGTCTTGTAATAGTCTTTTTGACAACTTTAAACTTTGATTACAGACACAAAGAACTTGGCAATATTTTATAACCATTTTTCACCATTTCGGTAACGATTTTTTTTTTAGCATAATGAATATTTACAATGGAAACAATAAGAAAAATGTTTTCATGTACTTATTAATAAAGTTTCATATTTTTAAGTAGAAAGGCTAGACACAACCAAAGGGGTCAAAAACACATATCAAATCAGAGAATCAGAACAAGACAGTACAAAAACCAAAGCAATTGCAATGTGAACTCCCACAGAAAAACTGGAAGTGACATCAGATGCTCTGGAGGGATAAGCATGTCATGATACTAGTTATTATACATTAATCATCTGGAACCATTTAGCCATTGTTTTGTGGAAGACAAAATTGTTTAAGGGGAGATAATTGAACTTAAAGCATCTGTTTATCGTCTGTGCATTGATACTTAAACATGCATTATACAAATGAAAATTTATGGCCAAATGACTAGCAACAAATAATGAACATACTACAATGGAAGGTTAGCTCACTTGTTAAATGAAATTTCACAAATTGTTCATTTTGGGTATATATGGATTTTTAAAATGGGCCTGGTCCAAAACTACCACGAGTGTTGGACTGAAATCTTATATGCATACATACCAGGTCATATTCATAAGTACTGAGAGGTCAAAGGAGCTTTTTTGGGGTACTTCTGGTTCAGGGTCAAATCATGGAAACCCATGACTGCCCAAATTGACATTTTAGCATTTTTATTGCACAGAATTTGGGGTTGAGCCATGATATCATCACCTGGAAAAATGCCATTTTTCACCAACCAGGCTTCCCTTGGTCACATAATACACAATACTTGTTGCAGAATGGTTTTTGCTTGTATGCATCAACGTGCTATTTTTATAAATTGGGCAAAAAGATGTGCTTCAAAATAGTCATTACAAATAGACAAATGGCAGGATCTGCATGCTAAGGGTTAAACTTCATAAGACAGTTATGAATAAAATATTTTTCTCAGATTTATTCAATTTCATCTGACAAATTTAACTATCTTTTTCACTTCAAATACATGTCATTTTTAATCTCTTCAAACAGTTTAAATACTGACATGATATGCATAATATCAATTATTCATTCGTCCAAGTCTCTTTATTTGCTAATTTGTATGTAATCCTGATTCATTCGCTTTCATACACATAGCACTTTCATAAACAGAACCAGAGTAATCCAGACATTACACTTGGTTATGATCAAGAAATGATCAAATGTCTATGTGTCATCCTCCTCTTCATCATCACCAAATGATAATAATTTCTTATCATTCACTTTTTTAGAGTTTGATTTTAAAGATTTCGGAACACCTTTTTTCTTTTTTGCAGAGGTTGGATTCAGGTCTGATACTGTTTCAGTAGTTCTTTTTTCAGGCTTTTTAAAAGTTATTTTTCCATCAGCTGGTGGTTCATCTGAAAAAAATTGAAATTAAAAAAAAAAACATGACATTTCACAATATACTACTTCTTCAGCAAAACATTAAAATCAATGAATACTGTTAATTCATAAACTGATTTATTGCTTCATTGAGGTTTAATGCCAATTTCAGTGCCATTTGGCTACCGGTATATTATGACGGACAGTTTTTATTGGTTAGATGGTACAACCAAACTACAGGAGGAAAACTGGCAATCCTTGTCAATTAAGATCGGAGTTGAACACACAAGCTGGATTCCAATTTACAAATTCAGTGTTCACAGGCTAGTGATCATTTGGTTGTTACATGAACGACCTTGTCTACTCAGCCACTGTAGCCACCAACTTACAAATTTAGAATATGATGAAAATTTATTGAGTAATAGTGACCTTTAACCTAAAACAGGATTTTTGACCTACTGACCTGAAAATCAATAGTTTACTTCCTCTTTTCTATTTTTTACAACAGCATAATTTTCCTCCCAATTGGGCTAGGCAAACTCAAGGAATCATTCAGAAACAAAATGCAGAATAAGGAAATGTGAATTCTATAATCCTATGCTTCACAAAAACATAATAGAATACATAATGGTGGATCATTTCTTCATTTAATTATTAATTTCAATTATTGTTTCCACTGGGAATAGATGAAATAAAAAATAAAGAAAACAAAACAAATATTCTATATTTTTGAACTTTCTTTAAATAATTAAGATATATGACATACCAATGGTCTTTATCATTGCCTGTGCCTCTTCAGCAGTTAAGTCACCTTTCTTCAAGTACAACAACAACTGGCTTTTCATCATCTTTATCTGGCTGATCATCATCTTCAGCATCAAAATCAGGCATAGTGGCTCTCTAAAATAATCAGTAATATAAAAATTGGAAAGTGGTTGACGTAACAGAAAAATCCTAAATGGGCTTTAATTTTTTGCTGTACTTTTTATTACAGATGCCATTTTCATAATTTTCTTATTTTGCACAAATAATACCGGATAAATCTGAATTTAGGCATGCCTTAAAATATAAATAAAAAATTTTCAAACATTTGCATATTAATGTGTGCTGAGAAAATGAAAATCAAACACAATGGAAAATTGTGATCTTGATCATAAACACAAAAGGATAGCTGTGAAGTCATCTTTCATGGGTTTGGTGGAAAATAGGTGTAACAAACTTGTGATGTTATACTTAATGCAAGCAGCTTTCAAAAATAGCTAACTTTCTACAAACTACCAATGAATTATGGAATTTGTGCTTCGAAATTTGAAATTTCTAAGCACCAATTCAACAATTCAATAGGCAACAGTAACAATTTATAATGGTACAAAGGCTTCATAAGAATACTGGCAAACTCCTTAGTCCATTTAAATCATTGAGAGGAATCAAAATTAGTGTTCCTTTTCATTTTGGAGGAGTGAATTTTTTCTTACTTTCCTACTATCATACATGTACTATTAATTTGTACAACTATAACTTTCATCCAGCGAGAAAAATCCTTCCGAGAAAGGTTCCAATAAAGTAATCATCTGTACAACCAGAAATTTTTTTTTCCCATAATGGATGTACTGCCACAGCAATTACCATATGCTGCCCTTATTGTATTTTGCCAAACAGCTGACATGAAAATTGCGAGACTTTAACGTGTTAAAAAGAATTTTCAAATGTCTTTGTTAATTGAAGAGATATTTTGATTAGGAAATGTAGTTCTGAAAACAATATCCATGTCTTTGTATGGTTTGTTTTGGTTGATTTATGACTATTTCAAAAAGGCTGTTTGTTGCTACAGTGAGTCATGTATAAAAGTGTCCATTGTTTACTACAGAAAATTCAAATAAAATTCACTTCATTTTGAAGTGTACAATTCTGGAAGAAATCAGAAAGTTTTTTATGTCTTAAAAAGACTTCTTTCACAAGTCAGTGTAAGTGTAGCACAACAGTTAAATCAATGTAATGAACTTTTTTGTCAGCTGATAATTGATGTGACACATTCAAAAATACCGTTAGTTTTCCAAACAGTTGAAGTAGCTGGCGAAATTGAAGCATTAAGTAGGTACTAACATCCCTAATATATGAACAGGTAACTGTTGCTTAGATTTTTGTACAAAATGACAAATGGGAATCATGATATATGTTGTAGTAACTTTTCATATCATCCATGACTAAATGTGCTTGTAAAGTGTATAATACATGGTGATGGTGCTCACAGCGACCATTCTTTACTGGTGGAGGAAGCCGGAGTACCCGGAGAGAACCACCAACCTTCGATAGGAAATTGGCAATCCTTTTCAATTAAGATCGGAGTCAAACACACCCTGCCACAGGTGAGATTTGAACTCACAACCTCAGCATTGACAGGCTAGTGATCATTAGTAGTCATGACGAACTACCTAGAACACTCGGCCACCGAGGCCCCGATGGTGCTCTGTGTATTTGTACTTATATATAATCCTAAAAGTTTATCAGACTGGTGATGATGGACTTAAACTGGGGTCTCACTGTATCGCGGTACTTATTTTTTCAAGATGGCATCAAAATTACATTGAAATAACTTTGGTAGCGTGATACAATGGAACCGGCAATACAGTGGGAACAGATTATAATAGGCCCTTTCAGAGTTATTGCAGCCATATACCCGAGTTGAAAATTGGGTTAAATTGGAGCTGAAGTTCTACTGTCAATAGGTCTGTTGAATAGGGGGCAGATTTTCATAATGGAGGTGAAAATGTTTTGAAAAACACGGGAAAACATCATTGAAACAGAACAGTTGCTTGGAAACATACATAGGTTTTCCCGTACTTTCTTACTATTTCCCCCTCCATCCAAAAAATCAGCCCACTATTCAATATGGCTGCAATAAAACCATGATTGAAGTGGCCTATTAGTGTCTCTATTAGTATTGGTTTAAAACTATTGTATATATATTTTCTAAAATTTATGAATAATATTAGTACCCTTAAATAATCCCTGACAGATCTCGATTTAACCCAACTGCTAAACCGAATATCAGGGATTGAAGATTTATAAGAACTAAAGTAAAGAAGAACTCAGAAGTCAGTAAGATTTCTGGAAAACCCAATCTCTTGGTCTTTTGTATATCATTCATACTTTTGCATCAACACCTGGTTCCTCCTTATATCCTACTTTCTCTTTAAATTTCTGTATAAAGGCTGGCTCATTCCTAACAAATGAGACACCGGTTCTCTTTGACATTTTAACTGTTTAACGTTATTTCATCTGTTTCTTAGTCGGTCAAATTACTTAAGGAAACCGTAAGGATGCGTTCGGATAACAGTGGCTTGGTGATACAATTATTGAATTATTCGTGCACTGTAAGAATAGTTGCATACGAAGATTTTTCACGAATCAAAAATCCTGATATTCACTGTATGCATTATCGCCGCCTAAAATCCATGCATCCAGTCAGTCGCACTCGATCAAACCCACACGCACACAAGCAATATGACCCTTGGCAACAACTGAAACTTTTTAGTTTCATTACAAATTTTAAACATTGTTGAAATACGATGTAATGTGTGCTCAATTTACACGATTTATATGTGCAAATTATATTTAAAAATGTTTGAACGTCTAATTTCCTACGAAAACTTGAGAGACGCGCTTTTGCATACAACTAATTTTAAGGTTAAATTTAGAATTTTAAGTGAAAAGTTTAGTAAAAAGGTGTACTATGAAAGATTTTTGGAAAATTAGCAAAGAAATAATTGTAACTTTCGGCGGAATATATAATTCTACTCACAGAGTATGTAGAAAGAATAGAGCTAAGGGACCGTTCAATATTTGCATAATAAATATTTGGATGGGCATGCCAGATCTTTTTTTTAATATGTATAGTGGAAGGGCCAAAAATTTTGTTTGTAGGAAAAAATCATGCTATGAATTTCGTCGGCTTGTTCGAAAATTTCTTCTGCGGGCACAAAAACTTAATTAAAACAAATTAGTATTATACTTTTAAGATTCTGTCTCTCTATTTGTCTATATCAAAGAAACCGTCCATATAATGTTATATGGACCAGTGGACGGGGCTTAATTATTATATAGACTGGTGGGCGGAGAAGTATGATATAGATAAAAGTTCATTGCACTGATTTGGACCTGTTATTGTCGCCCTCAAAAATTATATGGAACTCAGCTAAGCTTCGGTCAACATAATCTTTTTCGGGACGACCAATCGGTCCATATACTGCCATATGACCCTCCGTGCAATGAACTATTTGCTAAAAATAACAATTTATGATTTTAATGTATTTTAAAAATAAAAAAAAATCATGTAACATGGAAACACAACAATTCTATAACTTTGAGCAACCAACAACAATATTTAATGTAAAAAGAACACATGTATGTACAATGTATGTTCCTTATTTTTAACTTTATAATGAAAGGCACATTAAAAAATACAAGGTGCATAGTGAAATTGTAGCATCAGTGATAAATAAAGAAAAACATTAAACAGCGGAGCTTTAAATACAAAATAATTATTTGAACGTTTGTGAAATATTTATAACTTTTATACCTTAGCAATACTCTTGATACTTTGAATACATATTTGTGTTTAAAAACTGTTTGTACGAATGGATCTTAATTTTGTGATAAGAAAATAGAACTTGATTTATTTTCCAAGTTTATTTCATATAATCTCAAAGCCTTGTGCTGACAAAATCAAACGTGGTGCTTGAAATTAAAGGGTGATCCCTATATTAAAATGTACATGTAACTTCGTACTCAAATTGATACACATGACATATGTACATGTATATTATCTTCAGTTTTTTAGATTTTCACATGAATGGAGTTATAGCAGGGCATGCAACCACTCTTTTTACAGAAATCTGGAGATTGGCAAACACTTTTTTGCACAATTTAAACGGATGGGCATCAACTTTTTTATGAAACAAAATTTAGCATGATCGACCAATCCCCCTGATAAATATTGGACGGTCACTAATACTCACATTCAGTCACTTCTGCATGGACATATAAGCATGACTTTTTAAAGTTCTGTGTCAAATGTTTCTTTTGATCACCTACCTGTGCCTATTAAAGACCGGTTAAATTGTTATGTTGACCAATTAAAACGGTTACCATGTGTTTATATTGTTTGCAAAGTGACAAACATGCAGGGAATCCAAGATGGAGTAATTTTCTGATAATTCATTTTTATTCTTAAAAAAGATATAGTTTTATTGCCAAAACTTATATGATATTAGTTCGTAATATGGTGAAAATGTGTAATAAGTCACATTTCACGAATAAATCGGCCTTGGTGATGGATAAATTTTGAAATCTATAATTTTACGCAAAATCAACGGTAAAAATACGCCACACAAATTATCTAAAATGTTTTTTTGTCAAATGTCTTCATGGCACAATTTGTAAAATTTTAACTAATTTTTTCCAGAAGTTTCGTATTATGTAATGTTATGATCTACATTTTGAGTCATTATTTGGAAATTTTGTACAAACTGAACATGATCGTTTCTACGGCACTTTAATTGCTGTATGTTGTACTTGATATTTTTGTTAGTCTAAGTAACCTGGAAATGAGGAAATAACATGAATTCTGAATGTTTTGCTTGGCAATACAATGTCCCCTACCGGCTTGAGCTGTGAGAAAACACGCAAAATCTGCTTGGGTGTGTGAATCAGACGAAGGCATATGGACAGAGCTGTTTTCTGCTCTTTAGTCGGGTTGTTGTCTCTTTGACACATGTATTCCCAGTTTCCATTCTCTATTCTATTGCAAGGGGTACACAATAATTACCTGATCAGCTTGGTTTGTAGCTCATCATTAGCATAGCCTGGTATGTGGTCTCTAAAGATTTGCTAATGATAACTAACAAATAAGTTACTAAAGATTTTCTACATACCTTAATATCGCGTTGGGAGCCAGTTTTAACACAAATATGCCAAAATAACGTCTTTAAGAAAGTTTTTCAAGGTGAATGACACTCAGAACCAGCACGAATTTTTGGCTGTAAGTGAGATTATATATCTACTTTCATATAACATATTAGAATGGTTTTGGTTCTTTCCTTCTTGGCATATTCCAAAAAGTGATGCAAATTGGCCCATATCGCCTATACAGACTACCTTTGCTGGTGTTAAACTTGAACTTATTAAGTTCAAGTTTAACTTATTAACTTATTATATATGTTAAAAATATATGCGAATTAAATAATTTAGATGTAAATGATTTGTGGAAGTGGATTATACTACAAATAAGGTATCATTTGGTAAAAATACCAAACAAATGCTTAAAATTATGAAAATTTATTTAAAAAATTAAAATCGCTCCCAGAAAATATTTATATACAGTCAAATTAAGACCGATTATGTTGTAGACAAATTTATTCTGGAGCGTAATTTTGAGACCAGGAGACTAATGTGCAAAATGAGAATTAGTGATTGAAAATTGAAAAAGGAAGATACGCAAGATTAAAACGGGAAAACCGTATGAAAACAATGTTATTTAGAATTAGAAGATGAGAATCATTTTTTCCTAACTTATCCTAAATATAAATCTCTTCGGCAAAATTTATAAACAGAAATTGATAAAATATGTCCAGAATTTAAAAACTTTAATAAAAAATAAATAAATAAAACCAGAAACACTTCTTTCTTCATATCAAATTATGCAATTTAAAGCTCCATTCGTTAGAAAGTCTTTAATACTGAGGAGTGTGGACCTTGCTACTGCATAGTTTATAGTGCATCAATTAATGTGGTTTGATTTACTGCTTGTTTGTTTAGTTTATGATTTATTGACGCATGCCATCAACCCTTACGGGTATAAAAAATAAAATAACAATCCAAAGATACTAATATTAGATACAGTAAATTTATACTATGCTGTATACGACGCATTTCAAGGAGTTACCTCTCATCAGCAGAATTAAAACCGAAACGTTTGGAAGACCAAAAACCAAACTTATTTTAAACAAGAAGTACTCATAACCAAAAATACCGAAATAGGAAGCCAAATTTCAGCTAAGGAGACCTACCATGTACAATACAAGGAATGAACCCTTAGTATTTCTATTATTTTTGAATTTTGCTAAATACTGGTAATTTCTGTAACAAATCAATGAATAATCATGTCGGACAAGTCTGACGACTGGGTTGCATGGCGAATACCCTCGGGGACCTAGGATCCAACATGCAGAGGCATCGTCCCAGGAGTTTCAAAATTATAATTGTGCATTTATTGAATAAAGATATAATAATTAATGATTAACCATAAAATTTTTGTTTGCTAACATAAAAATACATTGCAAACAATCGTTTTACGATAAAAAGTAGGTATAAATACTTAAGATTAAAAAATCAATGGCTACGAGTGAAACAAATACACGGGAGAGTGGCTCTACTCCTTTTTTCGCCATGTCTTCCAGTGACCATTAATTCTAATACAACGTTCATTATCATTGGAAGGGTTGAAATTACAATTTTCAAACCATCGATTCATTAACTGATGTCTTCTGAGAAGACTGGCGGTACGCGCAATGCTTACATATATGTAGTGGACTGAGAGGATAATCACCTTTAAACATAGGCTAATTCACTTCACCCAAATATACCAGGAAAAATATAAACCTCAATATTTTGACACTCCCAAAAAACCATATATTTTCTTGATGTTTTATATTTCGATAAATTTTGTTGATGAGTGTAATACTGATCGACATTCTAACAGTCAATCCTTAAGATGCTTCCTTAACATTTTGACGACATAATAATACCATAAAATAATCCGTGAAATTTTATACCCCCCCCTCTCCACCGAAGACGTCAATTCTTTTTAAAACCCAAAAGTAGGCCAAGTCTGGAAAAATGGCCTCCAGCAATATAACGAGTCTGCGTCACGGGGAATTTTCTGAGCAACCCTGAGCCAAACCGTCACTTCATTAGTTTAAAAAATCTACAATTCTATATTTTTCAACATTTACAAATTTGAATTTGCTCTGCACCTTTTGGGATTGTTGTTTTCAATGGTTTTGCCTTTAGCACGACTGATGAGTCGTAAATCGACGAAATGTGCACATCTTATGCATTAAAACTGGTATCAGAGATTTCAAGTTTATTTTACCACTGAGTCGATGCCGCTGCTGGTGGGCTCCAGACTGAATTCCCCGAGAGTATCCCAAGCTCAGTTGCTCAGTAGTATTTCGATATGACCCCGAAATTTATATTTAAAATTAAGTGTTATAAAATTGTAAAATTTGTGAAACCCGACCTCCTGTATAGCTGCTATCCTCAGATGGTTTTGGCTTAACTCCTTTTAGTCATTTTGACATTTGCTCTTCAACTTTTTGGATTGTTGTTTGGTTTTCAACATTTTAGGCCTTAAGCATAACTGATGAATCGTAAATCGATGAAATGTGTACATTTTGTGCACTAAAATTGGAATCAATTTTTTTTTATTACACTTACATTAGAGTCGTTAAACTTGACACAAGTCTGGCTCTGTGTAATATGTCCCATTTATAATTACTTTTTTGTTGTTGCAAAATGCACCTCTACTATCCATACTTATTTATTTATAATTACTATCAAACAGTGTACACAGAATGATAGTTGAGAAGTGCCTATTTCATCTATTCATATAAATAATTAATGCAAAAATGAAAGATTACATGGATTACATAGGGACTTGTACACAGTGGACTTGTAACAAGTCTATGAGTCGGGACACATGCAGTAACTAAAATATTGTATTTTTATATTTACCAGCATATTAACTTTTGATTTGATTCCGGTGAGTAAAGTCAATTAGCAACCATATTAAATCTACAACTGGTGATGGCAAATAATAAAATAAAAACATTGCAGCTATATAAAAGGCTTAGGTAGTCAACGAAACACTTATAATGGCAAATTCGACTTCCATACTAAATTCACTTTCTATCCCTGCAAAATAATTTCATTTGATGGCATATATATGCCGAAATTGACGTTTTTTTTACACATAATAACATTGAACAGCCAAGTTATGAACTGAACATTCTCGGTGGAATGAATAAAAAAGTTATTGCGTGCAATCACCGAAGAGACGTCAACTTTTATAGAATCTTTAAAGTGATAAAAACGTCATTTTAGTGACGTCATAGGCTTCATTTGACGGTCATGTGACTTTTTGACGTCATATTCGTCATGCAATCTATAATGAATGACGTTTTCAACTTAAGGAATTTGATTGGATAAAGCCGTTAAATTATGAATTGCGCATGCTTACGTCTGCAGTTCCCATACATGTCACGTGATTTACTTGTCGCCATGTTGGAACTAGTCGATACCATTGTGAATGGGAACACTCCTGTGATAAACCTTAAAATGCGCAAAAATTAAATCCTTCGTTTACATATTTGTAAGTATAGGGTTTCACCGTTCAGACTAGAATCAAATATAAATAAAAGTTCCCTAACAATGATCTGTTTGCGAATAGCAAATAAAAACAACCCTCAAAACATCGTGCTTGGCGGGTTCTACGAACAGGAAGATGATAAGAAGGGGGGATCTGTGTCTGTGCTAGGAATTTTTAAAATTTGTTAATGCTTGGTCATACTGATTACTATCAGACGTAGTAGTCATCTATTCATCATAGTGTGAAACCCTGTAAATTTATTATACAAATTGAAATTTAAATGTTTTAATATTTTAAGAAAAAAGAAAGGGGGGATTACTCCAAAATATTTATATTTATAGTAGTATGCCATAGGTTTAGTTCCTGGGAGTACTGTACTTTCATTTTGATAGAATTTAAAATTATTCCAGACTTAACAGAAACAGAAGTAATGTCATTTCAATCTGTTAAGATTGTCAGCAGAAACAAATGTCAGTTGAGTGATTCTAACCATCCCAGGTATTTTTCTCAACTTGAAACAGTTTGCTTAAAACTATATTCGCACAGCAACACATATATAACCTAAAATAGAATTAAAACCTTTAAAAGTTCAGAAAACTTTATATGCAAGTGGTGATATTGGATAATCGTTGAGAAAGAGTACTCTGCCAATAGTCGTCTTCTAGTGCGACCATCAGTTGTTATCCATTATTCTGTTAGTGGAATCATTAAATCTTTTAAATGGTCACCAAATTGAATAAATGATGAGAGCTATGTAAATTTTACCATTGGTTATATGTTTATATAAACTGATCAACAGTAATTTTTTTTCTTCTTCGGATTTTAACAAATTTTTTAAAAAGGTGAAATCATCACTGAAATTTGTAATAAACAATACAAATTTATTGAAATGCTATACTTAATCAACTAATGAATTTTATTTGAAAGACATAATATGTCTTGTTGAATGCAACTAAATTAAGTTCATACACCTACTCAGGGTCGCACTGGCATTCAAAAACTTGTCACCAAAAAAATCATCAAAACATCATTTTTGTTGCCAGTTGCAATTTTTTTTCGCCAAATCACCCTCCCCCTTTTGGAAGCATTCTGCCATACATGATTGTTCTTTTATTCATTACTATTTGAAATAGCATGAACTGAAAAGTATTTTTGATGAAATAGTTTTAATGAGGACATGAAAAATTAAAGTCTTGTTTCCTGCTACCGGCCAGAAAAAAATAGGGTAGGTAGATCGGAAAATGATTTTTTTTTTCTCATCATTTTTTCAGGTATGGATTTCTGTGACACAAAAATGTAATATGTGACAGTTCAAAAAAGACGTTATCAAATGTCTTTTATTTGACTAATGTCTACATTCATGAAAATTAAGCTTCAACACACTAGAGCTACCGAGCACAATAGCGCTACCTGTACTGGAGGCGGCCATGTTTATTAGAGAAAGACTAAAATCAGAGTTCGGTGCCGGCACTGAATTCCGGTAATTTGGAAAATCGATTTTTTTTCTGATTTTGTCCAAAAAAACTTTTAAGAGTCAGGCATAAAAAAACAGGGTTGGTAGGGTAGCCAGTAACATGACTATATTTGTTTTTGGCCTGACAGTAAACTTTCATCTGAAATGACCTTTATTTTGGATGGAAAGCCTAACAAAACATTGATTGTTCCACATGTGTTTGTTGGTGTTAAGGCCTAAAAAAAAATATGTGTTTCCGGTAACACCGTTTTCAAAATTAGGGTAGGTAGGTAGGTTTTTTTTTTTTTGGGGGGGTGGGGTGCAGATCGTCAATACGGATAAGCCCTAGTGGTCATAAGTGAATCAAGGTTAATCAAAGAACTATGATCTTTTACAATGACTATGTTTTATATGCAATATATAGAAACAAGGAATGTGGACTGAGGGATGCACAGACAGGGTTATTACTATATACCCCCCAAACAGATGACTATTAAGATTGGTGTCAGAACATTTAGAGACAATATAGACATTGAAGCTGTTATTTCTGAAGAACAGAGAATACCTGACCTTCTGTCCAGAGATCAACAAAAGAAAACCAAAAAACTTTTTTGTAGATTTTAAAAAATAAACATTCTTAACAAAACTTGTCATCTATATAACAGTTTCATTTCCTTTTGCCATAGGGTCGCTGTACAATAGCAGTGAGTCCACGATTTTCACAAATGGGTAGGACAGTTTTGTATTTTTTTTCGAAGTTCAGCACTAACTTCAGCACCCTCACTGGCACAAAAGCAACAAATATCTGGCTGTCCTAACCCACTTCCATAATATGACAATTCAACAGCCACTGCACATGCAAGGCCTGGTCTGAAAAATATGTTCTTCAAGACTGACTGATTAGGGTCAGCCAGTTCTGCCCCACAAGTATAATTGTATTCAGAAATGTTAATAGCTATGAGTGTCTGGTGTCTTTCAGTTCGTCTTATTTTTGAGTAATAGACTCTGGGTTTTAAACATTCCACACATTTAACAACACCACGTGCGTTCTGGGATGTGAAAATATTGGAGACCCGCGGTGTGCGTCAAAGTCTAGGGCGTGAGCCTGGATGGAGCCGCAACGGGTGCAGATCTTGGTGGTGGTAGCAAATATTCAAACAAGAACTTTGAAGACTGAAGGGGAGAAGGGTTTCATGTGAACAGCAGTTTAACATAGGTCAGTCGGTCCTATGATATAGGGAAACTCTGTTCCGAAGCAGGGCTAATTTATTATACCTACTGACTTTAATAACATAAAGCCTGTATTGTATCGAAAGGGAATTGGGTTAATAATCCCAAACCCGACATAGACTTAAATAAAAAGTCCCGTCCCAGCATGGTGCAGACTGAGAAATAATATAAACCCTTTTATACTTTTTTGTTTTTATTAAAAGTAGTTGTGGTTGGTCAGTTCCCCTTTATATTCCCAATAACTCTAGTTTAATGAACTTCATTGGAAATTTGCCAATATAAAATGTGCTGATGAAGCTTTTTTGTTTATCTCATCTAAACTGCTTTTAAATAAATTATATTTAAAATTTGTCATCCATGACTATGATGTCATTTTCTATTTTAATATGTTATGGTGTATTTAAATGGGCTGTTATGGTTGCAAAGTATAAAGAAATGGGGGGGGGGGGTGAAAACAAAATTTAGGGGGGTGTAAATGAGAAAGTGGGGAGGGGGTAATTTTTTTCTCATTTCATATTTCATAAATTAAAAAGAAAATTTCAAATTTTTTTTTAGCAAAAAAGGGGGGGGGGTTACAATAAATTTTATTGTTTTTTGTTTTTTTTTTTTGGGAGGGGGGGGTCAATGTGCAACTTCATAGTGTATTGCACAAAAGCTAAAAAAAGGGGTAAATTATTATTTTTTTTTTGGGGGGGGGGTTGTAATTCTCCACAGCGTATTGTATTGCACAAGAAGCAAAAAATTGAATATAAATTCAAATCATATGACCAATTCTAAGTTCTTTGATTTCAGTTATTCTGTGTCAGAAACCTATTATGTGTCAAATATTTCAAGAAATTTTCAATTGTACAGTATTGCGCAATAGCAAGAAATCTTCAATTGCACAGTATTGCGCAATAGCAAGAAATTGATATGTGTGCCCAATTTTAAATTGGTTATTTCTGATTTATATATAAAAACAAATAATACTGATATGGTTTGAATAGGTAAATTAAAAATTTTTAAGTTCTTAGACAACATTCATTCTGTGTCAGAAACCTATGCTGTGTCAAATATTTATTCACAATCCAAATTCAGTATCGTATCAAGCTTGAATGTTGTGTTCATAATTGCCCCAACTATTCAGGGTTCGACATCTGCGGTCATATCTAGCTGCGCCCAGCGGAGCATTTTATTAAGTTTTTTATGAAGATTTCATCAAGTAATTTAGAAGTTTTCTTAATAACAAGGTGATTTATGATGTTTTAAATGTTAATAATGTAAAACACTCTTCAAATAAAATTCAATAAAATATGATAATTAAAATTAATAAAACTTTAATTGATGATTGAAATTAACATTAAATTAATTATTATAAAATTTTAGGGTCATGCTACTAATTAATCTTACGATATTTTCATATCACATCATAAAACCCCTTCATCTTTGGTAAAAATTCATCTCAAAAATGAAAAACTCGTCTTATAAACATTCTATTTTGTTTGTTTGTTTGTTTAGTTGGGGTTTAACGTCGTTTTCAGCACATTATGGCTATTTCGCGGCGGCCAGTTTTTATTGGTGGAGGAAGCCGGAGTACCCGGAGAGAACCATCGACCTTCGGTAGGAAAATTGGCAATCCTTGTCAATTAAGATCGGAGTTGAACACACCCCGCCACAGGTGAGATTCGAACTCACAACCCCAGCGTTGACAGGCTAGTGATCAGTTGTAGTCATGACGAACTACCTAGACCACTCGGCCACCGAGGCCCCCATTCTATTTTGAAAAAAAAATGCTAATTAATTAAAAGTTAGCAATTAATTATTAAGTAAATTAAATTTCACATAAGTACACACTGAATCTTCTTAGTTAAATGAATTTTGTATACACGTTCTTACACAGTATCTGTTCGTAATAATTTGTCATTCATCCATTTGATAGAAAAACCACTGCATACAGTTGTGTTCATACATGTTTAAGTTTTGCTATTGTGCTTCAATTCACAACATCCATAGTGTAGAAATGTGGTAATATGTAAACTCAACCCAGTTGAACCAGAGCGTACAAGTGTGTGTGTGCAACGCATTTAAAAACTTAACAGCATCATGTGAAAAATTAAATCTTCGATGCACTGCCACAGTAGACTAATGTGTATACAATATCAAACTAAAATTTCTAAATCCATATCATTTTAATATGATCATTCATTTGTTTGAAAGAACTATAGAGTAATAATTTGCATCTTAAAATTTAATTTTATGTAGAATTTATATAAAGTTTTAAAAAAGTGAAGAAAATTTACGCATTAGTACCTATGGCTTTTGGAGATCAAGTCACAAAATACGTTATGGTTTTTTATACGACAGCAAAATTTTTGCGGTCGGATATTGGTATGACGTCGGCGTCGTCGTCCGAAGACATTTGGTTTTCGCACTATAACTTTAGTATAAGTTAATAGAAATCTATGAAATTTAAACACAAGGTTTATGACCACAAAAGGAAGGTTGGGATTGATTTTGGGAGTTTTGGTCCCAACAGTTTAAGAATTAGGTTCCAAAAAAGGGCTCAATAAGCATTTTTCTTGGTTTTCGCACAATAACTCTAGTATAAGTAAATAGAAATCTATGAAATTTGAACACAAGGTTTATGACCACAAAAGGAAGGTTGGGATTGTTTTTGGGAGTTTTGGTCCCAACAGTTTAGGAATTAGGGGCCAAAAGGGTCCAAAATTAAACTTTGTTTGATTTCATCGAAAATTGAACTATTGGGGTTCTTTGATATGCCGAATCTAACCGTGCATTTAGATTCTTAATTTTTGGTCCCGTTTTCAAATTGGTCTACATTAAGGTCCAAAGGGTCCAAAATTAAACTTAGTTTGATTTTAAAAAAAATTGAATTCTTGGGGTTCTTTGATATGCTGAATCTAAACATATACTTAGTTTTTTTATTATGGGCCCAGTTTTCAAGTTGGTCCAAATCGGGGTCCAAAATTAAACTTTGTTTGATTTCAACAAAAATTGAATATATGGGGTTCTTCGATATGCTGAATCTAACCATGTATTTAGATTTTTGATATTTGGGCCCGGTTATCAAATTTGTCCACATTGAGGTTTAGAGGGTCCAAAATTGAACTTTATTTGATTTCATCAAAAATTGAATTCTTGGGGTTCTTTGGTATGCTGAATCTAACCATGTATTTAGATTTTGGAATACCATAAAGGGATGGTAGGAATTGTCTTCGGAAGTTATGGCTCAAACCGTTAAGGAATAAGGTGCAAAAAAGGGGGGAAAAGGGTTTCAAGGTTAATGGACAATTACTTAAGTACAAAACATAATTTAAAAGGCAGTGTAAGGTTGGTAATTGAAACTCATTTGAATATCTCACCTAAACTGCTTTTAAATTATTTATATTGGAAATTTGCCAAAAACTTTATTATTAATAAATTCCATTGGAAATTTGCCAATAACTTTAGTTTACTGAACTTCATTTGAAATTTGCCAATATAAAATGTTGCTGATGAAGCATTTTTGTTTATCTCACCTAAACTGCTTTTAAATTATGTATATTGGAAATTTGCCAAAAACTTTATTATTAAATTTCTGATTTATATATAAAAGCAAATAATAATGATAAGGCAAGAGATACACACCAAACAGGATGTGTAAAATATTATAATAAGTCTTGTGCAATAGCAAGAAATTTTCAATTGCACAGTATTGCGCAATAGCAAGAAGTCTTCAATTGCACAGTATTGCGCAATAGCAAGAAATTGATATTTGGGCCCGGTTATCAAATTGGTCCACATTGAGGTTTAAAGGGTCCAAAATTGAACTTTGATTTCATCAAAAATTGAACTATTGGGGTTCTTTGATATGCCGAATCTAACCTTGTATTTAGATTCTTAATTTTTGGTCCCATTTTCAAATTGGTCTAAATTAAACTTAGTTTGATTTTAACAAAAATTGAATTCTTGGGGTTCTTTGATATGCTGAATCTAAACATGTACTTAGTTTTTTTATTATGGGCCCAGTTTTCAAGTTGGTCCAAATCGGGGTCCAAACTTGGGGTTCTTTGATATGCTGAATCTAAACATGTATTTAGATTTTTGATTATGGGCCCAGTATTAAGTTGGTACAAATCAGGGTCCAAAATCACTCTTTGTTTGATTTTAACAAAAATTGAATATATGGGGTTCTTTGATATCCTGAATCTAACTGTATTTAGATTTTTGGATTTTGGGCCTTGTGTTTAAATTTATCCACAGGTCCTTAACGTCCAAAATGAAACTTTGTTTGATTTCATTAAAAATTGAATTATGGGGGTTCTTTGATACGCTGAGAGTTATGGTCCTAACAGTTAAGGAATTAGGGGCCAAAAATGGGCCAAAAATAAGCATTTTTGTAACTTTCAGACATAACTTGTGTGTTAGTTTATGGATCTCTCTGACATTGTACCACAAGGTTCCATATCACAAAGGGAATGCTGGGATTGATTTTGGGGGTAATCATCTCAAAATTTTAGGAATTAGGGGCCAAAAAAGGGGCAAAAAACAAGCATTTTTATAGTTTCATGACAATAACTTATGTGTAAGTGTATGAATCTTTCTGAAATTGTACTACAAGGTACCATATCACAAAGGGAAAGCTGGGTTTGAGTTTGGGGGTAATTGCCCTTAAAGTTTAGGAATTTGGGGCCAAAAAAGGGGCTACAAACAAGCATTTTTCTAGTTTCCAGACAATAACTTGTGTTCAAGTGTATGGATCTCTCTGAAATTGTACTGCAAGGTACCATACCACAAAGGGAAGGCTGGGATTGAGTTTGGGGGTGATGAATCATAAGGGGGTTCAAAAAATTTGGGGGAGGGATTTTTTTTTCCTTTTTTTTTCTTTAAAATTTAAAATTTTAAATTGATTATTTCTGATTTTTATATAAAAGCAAATAATACTGATATGGTTTGAATAGGTAAATTAAAAATTTTTAAGTTCTTAGACCACATTCATTCTGTGTCAGAAACCTATGCTGTGTCAAATATTTATTCACAATCCAAATTCAGTGCTGTATCAAGCTTGAATGTTGTGTTCATACTTATCCCAACTGTTCAGGGTTCGACCTCTGCGGTCGTATCAAGCTGCGCCCAGCGGAGCATTTTATTCTATGACATATGATGGTGGCTGTCAGGAGACTAGTTTTTCAGCGCACATAATTACGCAACGGACTTGCAAAGGATATCTTGAATATTTTCATAAAGACAAATTGTAAACAGCAAAAATGTTCAACAAAGTAAGATCTACAAATAAGTCAAATGACCAAAATCAGTGTTTGACCCCTTATAGGAGTTTTTGCCCTTTAAAGATGGCATCCAGCGTAAACTTTCCTTTAAAGATCTTTTTCTCTCAAACCACTGGGCCAATTGAGACCAATCTTTGGTGGAATGGTCCTTGGGTGGCCCCCTTCCAAAATTATGTCTTGCATCCCTGACTTCCAACCGACATGGCTGCTGTTACTAAAAATAGAAAAAAAAGGGGGGGTGAATTTCAAAAATCTTATATGAAACTACAAGGCCAGTTGGAACCAAAGTTGGCAATAATGGTTCTTAGGAGGTTCTCTTTCAGAAATATATCCAATGACCAGGACTGTTAACCAAGATGGCCGCCACAACCAAACTTAGTTTAACATAGGGCCCTATAGAAAAATTAATTGAAAAAATCTTCTTGTCTGAAACCACTTGACATATTTGAGCCGTACTTGGCAGCATTGGTCCTTAGGAGGTACTTTTTCAGAAAAGTGATTTCGTAGACTGTGAACCAAGATGGCCGCCACAGCAGAACTTAGTTTAACATAGGACCCTATGGGAAATTCACTCAAAACTCTTCTTGTCTGAAACCACTAAGCCGATTAGAATTAGACTTCATAGCAATGGTCCTGTTTCAGAATTTTGTGCGATGACCCAGACTGTCAACCAAGATGGCCGCCACACCCAAACTTAGTTTAACATAGGGCCCTATGGAAAAATTCATTGAAAAATCTTCTTGTCTGAAACCACTTGACATATCTTCTTGTATGAAACCGCTTAGCCAGTTGGAACAAGATTTACCAGAAATGGTCCTTAGATGGTTCTCTTTTAGAAATATATCCATTGACCTGGACTGTAAACCAAGATGACTGCCACAGCTGAAATTAGTCTAACATAGAATCCTATAGAAAAACCAGCCAAATTGACTGCAACACTTAAATTTTTAGGTCTGCTTAAGGTGAAAAGTTAAATCCAGGTGAGCGATACAGGCTCTTGAGAGCCTCTAGTTGGAAGATGCATTCATTGATGTACAATGTATATAGGGCAGTCCCAGGGGATAGCCTCACCCTTAAAAATTACAATTTAACTTGAAACATTTTTAGCTCACCCAACCAAGTTCTGAAGAAACTACTGGGTCAAATGGAACCAACCTTGACCACAAGCATCATTAGGGTATGTAGTTTAAAAAATGTGTCCGATGACCCTGCCTGCCAACCAAGTATGGCTAAAAATAGAACATAGGGGTAAATTCCAGTTTTGTCTTAATGTCAAAAACTAAAGCATTTAGAGCAAAACGGGTAAAAATGTTCATCAGGTCAAGATCTACCTGCCATGAAATTTTCAGACGAATCGGACAACCCTTTGTTTGGTTATTGCCCCTGAATTGTTAATTTTAAGGAAATTTTTCAGTTTTAGGTCATTATCTTGAATATTATTATAGATAAAGACAAACTGTAAACAGCAGAAATGTTCAACAAAGAAAGATCTACAAATAAGCCAACATGACCAAAATCATTGATTGACCCCTTATTATATAGGAGTTTTTCCCTTTAATGACAGTGTAAAGCATTAACTTTCCTTTAAAGATCTTCTACTCTGAAACCACTTTGCCAGTTAGGACCAAACTTGGCAGCAATGGTCCTTAGGAGGTCCTCTTTCAGGAATATATCCGATTTCATGGAATTGAACCAAGATGGCCACAACGGCGGAACTTAGATTAACATAGGGCACTATGGGAAAATTCATTGAAAAATCTTGTCTGAAACCAATTGACCAATTAGAACCAGACTTTGCAGCAACGGTCCTTAGGAGGTCCCCTTTCAGAAATGTGAGATTTTATGGACTGTGAACAAAGATGGCTGCCACAGCCGAACTTAGTTTAACATAGGACCCTATGGGAAATTCACTCAAAAATCTTCATGTCTGAAACTACTGAGCTAATTTGAACTAAAGTTGGTAGCATGGGTCATTAGATGGCCCTTTTTAGCTCACCTGGCCGAAGGCCATGTGAGCTTTTGCCATCACTTGGCGTCCGTCGTCGTCCGTCGTCGTCGTTAACAATTTTTATACGACCGCAAAATTTTTGTGGTCGTATATTGGTATGACGTTGGCGTCTGCGTCGTCGTCTGCGGCGTCGTTCGAAGACATTTGGTTTTCGCACTATAACTTTAGTATAAGTTAATAGAAATCTATGAAATTTAAACACAAGGTTTATGACCACAAAAGGAAGGTTGGGATTGATTTTGGGAGTTTTGGTCCCAACAGTTTAAGAATCAGGGGCCAAAAAAGGGCCCAATAAGCATTTTTCTAGGTTTTCGCACAATAACTCTAGTATAAGTAAATAGAAATCTATGAAATTTTAACACAAGGTTTATGACCACAAAAGGAAGATTGGGATTGTTTTTGGGAGTTTTGGTCCCAACAGTTTAGGAATTAGGGGCTAAAAAAGGGCCAAAATAAGCATTTTTCTTGGTTTTTGCACAATAACTTTAGTATAAGTAAATAGAAATCTATGAAATTTAAACACAAGGATTATGACCACAAAAGGAAGGTTGGGATTGATTTTTGGAGTTTTGGTCCCAACAGTTTAGGAATTAGGGGCCAAAAGGGTCCAAAATTAAACTTTGTTTGATTTCATTGAAAATTTAACTATTGGGGTTCTTTGATATGCCGAATCTAACCGTGCATTTAGGATCTTAATTTTTGGTCCCGTTTTCAAATTGGTCTACATTAAGGTCCAAAGGGTCCAAAATTAAACTTAGTTTGATTTTAACAAAAATTGAATTCTTTGGGTTCTTTGATATGCTGAATCTAAACATGTACTTAGTTTTTTTATTATGGGCCCAGTTTTCAAGTTGGTCCAAATCGGGGTCCAAAATTAAACTTTGTTTGATTTCATCGAAAATTGAACTATTGGGGTTCTTTGATATGCCGAATCTAACCGTGCATTTAGATTCTTAATTTTTGGTCCCGTTTTCAAATTGGTCTACATTAAGGTCCAAAGGGTCCAAAATTAAACTTAGTTTGATTTTAACAAAAATTGAATTCTTGGGGTTCTTTGATATGCTGAATCTAAACATGTACTTAGTTTTTGTATTATGGGCCCAGTTTTCAAGTTGGTCCAAATCGGGGTCCAAAATTAAACTTTGTTTGATTTCATCGAAAATTGAACTGTTGGGGTTCTTTGATATGCCGAATCTAACCGTGCATTTAGATTCTTAATTTTTGGTCCCGTTTTCAAATTGGTCTACATTAAGGTCCAAAGGGTCCAAAATTAAACTTAGTTCGATTTTAACAAAAATTGAATTCTTGGGGTTCTTTGATATGCTGAATCTAAACATGTACTTAGTTTTTTTATTATGGGCCCAGTTTTCAAGTTGGTCCAAATCGTGGTCCAAAATTAAAGCTAAAAAGGGGGTAAATTATTTTTTTTTTTGGGGGGGGGGGCAATTCTCCACAGCATATTGTATTACACAAAAGCAAAAAATTGAATATAAATTCAAATCATATGACCAATTCTTAGTTCTTTATTTCAGTTATTCTGTGTCAGAAACCTATTATGTGTCAAATATTTGAAGAAATTTTCAATTGCACAGTATTGCGCAATAGCAAGAAATTGATATGTGTGCCCTGTTATCAAAACTTTATTATTAACAAATTCCATTGGAAATTTGCCAATATAAAATGTGCTGATGAAGCTTTTTTGTTTATCTTATCTAAACTGCTTTTAATATGTATATTTAAAATTTGCCATCCATGACTATGATGTCATTTTCTATTTTAATATGTTATGGTGTATTTAAATGGGCTGTTATGGTTGCATAGTATAAAGAAATGGGGGGGGGTAAATGAGAAATTGGGGAGGGGGTAATTTTTTCTCATTTCATATTTCATAAATTAAAAAGAAAATTTCAAATTTTTTTTAGCAAAAAAAAGGGGGGAGGGGGGGTTACAATAAATTTTATTGTTTTTTGTTTTTTTTTTGGGAGGGGGGTCAATGTGCAACTTCATAGTGTATTGCACAAAAGCTAAAAAAAGGGGTAAATTATTATTTTTTTTTTGGGGGGGGGGGGGGCAATTCTCCACAGCATATTGTATTACACAAAAGCAAAAAATTGAATATAAATTCAAATCATATGACCAATTTTAAGTTCTTTGATTTCAGTTCTGTGCCAGAAACCTATTATGTGTCAAATATTTGAAGAAATTTTCAATTACACAGTATTGCGCAATAGCAAGAAATTGATATGTGTGCCCAATTTTAAATTTTAAATTGGTTATTTCTGATTTATATATAAAAACAAATAATACTGATATGGTTTGAATAGGTAAATTAAAAATTGTGTCAGAAACCTATGCTGTGTCAAATATTTATTCACAATCCAAATTCAGTATTGTATCAAGCTTGAATGTTGTGTTCATAATTGCCCCAACTATTCAGGGTTCAGCATCTGCGGTCGTATCTAGCTGTGCCCAGCGGAGCATTTTATTCAAAACTCTTCTCCTCTGAAACTTCTTGACCAATTGGAACCATACTTGGTATGAATGTTCTTTGGGGTATCCTGCATAGAACTGATGTGGGGATTTTTGATCCGTCGAAAAACATGGCCGCTGTTACTAAAAATAGAACATAGGGGTAAATTGCTGTTTTTTGCTAATAACTCAAAAACCATTACAGATATCGAAAATCTGACATGGGGTAAAATTGATCAGCATGACAAGATCTACCTGTCCTGAAATTTTGAAGGAAATTCCAAAACCCATTTAGGAGTTACTGCCCTTTTTTCGTCAAATTTTCAAAATTTTAACATTTTTCGTCATTTATCTCCAAAACTATTTGAGATAGAAGTGAAATGTAAATTTGAAAAATGTTTGCCATGTTGAGATCTACCTACCCTGAAATTTTAAAGGAAATCCCAAAACCCATTTAGAAGTTGTTGCCCTTTTTTTGTCAAATTTTCAAAAATTTTTTATTAAAAAATCTTCTTCTCTGAAACTGCTGGGCCGATTGGTTTGAAACTTAATAGGAATGATCTATGACATGTCCTCTACAAATGATCCTCAATTTATTTTGATCTGACATAAAACGTGGCTGTCGTAGCTAAAAATAGAATATAGGGGTGCATGTGTTGTTTTTGGCTTATAACTTAAAAACCGTTACAGATATAAAAAATCTGACATGGGGTAAAATTGATCAGCCTGACAAGATCTACCTAACCTGAAATTTTGAAGGAAATCGTAAAACCCATTTAGGAGTTATTGCCCTTTTTTCGTCAAATTTTCATAATTTAACATTTTTCGTCATTTATCTCCAAAACTATTTGAGATAGAAGTGAAATCTAAATTGAAAAATGTTTGCCATGTTGAGATCTACATACCCTGAAATTTTAAAGGAAATCCCAAAACCCATTTAGGAGTTATTGCCCTTTTTTCGTCAAATTTCAAAATTTAACATTTTTCGTCATTTATCTCCAAAACTATTTGAGATAGAAGTGAAATCTAAATTTGAAAAATGTTTGCCATGTTGAGATCTACATACCTTGAAATTTTAAAGGAAATCCCAAAACCCATTTTTTTGTCAAATTTTCAAAATTTTAACATTTTTGAATATCTCCAAAACTATTTGAAATAGAAGTGAAATATAATTTAAAATGTTTGCCATGTTGAGATCTAACTACCCTGAAATTTTGAAGGGAATCCCAAATTCTATTTAGGAGTTATTGGTTTGTGTAATTTGAGGTCGGTTTCTGTTACATTTATTTAAGGTTCACCCTTATTCCTGGTCAATTTTGTCAACTTCCTGCCAGGACTACCACCACCAGGGAACATATTTTAACATTAAACCTTATGAAAAATAAATCTTCAACAAATTTTCCCTGAACAATTGAACCAATTGCAACAAACTTGGTCAAATAGTTGATTAATTGTCCAATGAAAACAGACTCCAGGTGAGCGATACAGGCTCTGGTGAGCCTCTTGTTCAGAATTGCATCTGATCACCCGGATTGTCAACCAAGATGGGTGCCACAGCCATAATTAGTTTAATAAAGTACCCTATGGGAAAATTAATTTATAAATCTTCTTGGCTTAAACCACTTTGCCAGTTGGAACAAGACTTAGCAGTAATAGTCCTTAGATAGTTCTCTTTTAGAAATGTGTCCATTGTCCCACATCCCTGACTTCCAACCAACATGGCTGCTGCTACTAAAAATAGAAAAAAGGGGGGATGAATTTCAAAAATCTTCTTCTATGAAACTACAAGGCCAATTGGAACCAGACTTGGCAGTAATGGTCCTTAGTAAGTTCTCTTTCAGAATAATGTCCGATGACCCAGACTGTTAACCAAGATGGCCACCACAGCAAAACTTAGTTTAACATAAAACCCTATAGATTGACTGCAATACTTATTTTTTAGTCCTGCTCAAGGTGAAAAGTTAAATCCAGGTGAGCGATACAGACTCTTAAGAGCCTCTAGTTTACTTAAAACATCTATGGTATATTTTTAGGGGCAGTAGAAACTAGAATGGATTGAAAAACTTTTTCAGATAATAGAGATTGGACAGGTTCATATATTGTTTTGTTTGAAAAAGGTTCAAACCTTTGGACTAGTACAAAGTTGCATCCTTCTTCCTGATTTATTTAGACAAATATCTAGTACATTTAAAAGATACTGCATGCTTGAGATCACCCTACGACTGCAATATAGATGTAAGGGAAAGGAGTGAGAATTGTTAAAAACAGAACCATTTGCAAGTTAACTAGATCATGCTGGTAATTTACTATAGAAAATGAGTTAACATTTGTACATCTAAATCTATCTGACAGCAAGGACACTGTTCTAGTGAAGCTCTGATTATTAGCCTTGTTTTTGGCAAATGGCCTGATGGAACTGAGCTTGTTAGCTTGTTGGGGGGGGGGGATTTGAAAACAAAATTTAGGGGGGTAAATGAGAAATTGGGGAGGGGAGCAATTTTTTTCTCATTTCATATTTCATAAATTAAAAAGAAAATTTCAAATTGTTTTTAGCAAAAAAAAGGGGGGGGGGGGGGGGGTTACAATAAATTTTATTGTTTTTTTTTTTGGGAGGGGGGGTCAATGTGCAACTTCATAGTGTATTGCGCAAAAGCTAAAAAAGGGGTAAATTTTTTTGGGGGGGGGGGGGGGGGGGGAATTCTCCACAGCATATTGTATTGCACAAGAAGCAAAAAATTGAATATAAATTCAAATCATATGACCAATTCTAAGTTCTTTGATTTCAGTTATTCTGTGTCAAATATTTCAAGAAATTTTCAATTGCACAGTATTGCGCAATAGCAAGAAATCTTCAATTGCACAATATTGCGCAATAGCAAGAGATTGATATGTGTGCCCTGTTATCAAAACTTTATTATTAACAAATGCCATTGGAAATTTGCCAATATAAAATGTGCTGATGAAGCTTTTTTGTTTATCTCATCTAAACTGCTTTTAAATTATGTATATTTAAAATTTGCCATCCATGACTAAGATGTCATTTTCTATTTTAATCTGTTTATGGTGTATTTAAATGGGCTGTTAAATGGGGGGGGGGGGGGGGGGGGGATTTGAAAACAAAATTTAGGGGGGGTAAATGAGAAATTGGGAAGGGGGCAATTTTTTTCTCATTTCATATTTCATAAATTAAAAAGAAAATTTCAAATTTTTTTTAGCAAAAAAAGGGGGGGTACAATAAATTTTATTGTTTTTTGTTTTTTTTTTGGGAGGGGGGGGTCAATGTACAACTTCATAGTGTATTGCACAAAAGCTAAAAAAGGGGTAGATTATTTTTTTTTGGGGGGGGGGGGTGGGGGGTGGGGGGCAATTCTCACAGCATATTGTATTGCACAAGAAGCAAAAAATTGAATATAAATTCAAATCATATGAATACTTCTAAGTTCTTTGATTTCAGTTATTCTGTGTCAGAAACCTATTATGTGTCAAATATTTAATTACAATCCAAATTCAGACCTGTATCAAGTGCAAATATTGTGTCCATTTTTGCCCCAATTGTTCAGGGTTGGAGCTCTGCGGTCGTATCCAGCTGCGCTCAGCGAAGCAATTTATTTTAAGTGTAAGACTAGCTATTACTAGGTTTATTTGTAGAAATGTCTTTAATTTTGTGCTGATTGGCAATCCGAAATGACTGCCAAACACAGACTAGGTTAACTTTGGACCCTTGAGAAAATGTATTACTTTAAAATAAAACAATTCAATAGATTGATACCAAACTTAGTGAAAGTGATACTATTTAGTACATGAATAACATTCATTTCTTTGATTCGATTCCACTAATTTATATGGCTGTCAGGCTTCATGTGGGTTATCTCTGATTGGTTTAATTTCCAAGAAACTACTTGACCCATGGATATGAAGCTTGTCATGAATGATCTGTACATTGTATTTTAATTTCCTGCTTTAGTTCATTTTGGTTCTCATTTTACAAACACTTAACAGTACTACAATAAAATATTCAGATTACCAGTATACAGCAGCTCAGATTTTGCACCTTTGATATCTATTGCATTTTAATTGTTTTGCAGTAGTTTACCAATATATTATTATTCACAGCATTTCAATTTATATGTTGTAGAGGTGAAATGGATACATTGGGAAAAAGTGATGATGCAGCTGTTGGAGATCTAATAACCAAATATAATACAATGGACGAACCTGGCATCAAGATTCACAACGGTTTTGAGGTGGACCATTCAAAAAGTAATGGTAAATGCTCTGATATGTTAAACAGCAGTTCTCCCGACAAGAGTGGTTTACTTGATAAATCTGGAAATGAAACACTACATACAGTTGATACAAAAAATCAGAATGGTGACGAACATAAAGAGCAACCAGATGACATCTCCACTAATGTTCAAAAACATGAAGAGGATTTGGATAATTCAGCTGCAACTTCAAACATGTCTGATATCAGTCCATATGAGGACAGTGAAAAGTCTATGGATATTGAAGTTAAAGCAGATCTTAATACTGAAAATAAGGTCAATGAAATGGTAGAAAATAGTTGTTTGAACCAGGGTGGAACTGACCTAATTGAAAATTATCATTCAAAAAATGATGAGACTGAGCCAGTAAAAAATTTTGGTTCAAAGCATGATGAAACCAAATTAAAAGAAACTGAAGAGTCAGAAAAAAGTCAAGAGATTGATTCTGAGAACAATTGTCAAGAATTACAGGACACTGCTATTGACATGCATAAGTTGCATACCTCTGATAATAAAACTGCTGAAATCAGTGGCATACAGAAGGAAAATGTGGAAAGTGACTCTCAGAATAAAAGTAAAGAGCTGAGTAGTTTAAACAATGGAACAGAAATGGATACTAGTTGTGAGGAAATGACAAAAAACTTTGAAGTAGAAAAGGAAGAAACTATGAAAAGTTTAGATAGAAAAGAAAATGTGTCCGATAAAAATAATAAAGTGATACAAAAGGAAAATTTGGAGGCAGAAACAAACTCTTCAGAAAAGATTGACATTGAAGTAAAGTCAAACATTACATCAGTGGAGAAAGTCACTGATATTGATGGATCAGAGATTTTGATTACCTTAAATGAAGAAAATGAAGAAAGCGATCATGAGGATGAAGAAGCCAGTGAGAAACAAAAAGAAAAAGATAATAATAATGAAAATACAAAACACAGTGATAACGTTGAAAAGAAAGCTTCTCAACAGGTTGTGGTCGTTAATGAAAGTCCGGAGAAAAAAATTAATTTAACCACTTCAGTTGTTACTATAAAGACAGAAACAACTGTTGTAAATAGTAAGCCGACTGTTAATGTTCAACCATCAGTTGCTGCAGTTGGAACTACTCATCCAGTTAGACTTCCAGTCCTGCCTGGAGCCCCAGTACAGTATTTTGTGTCATCATCTATCCAGTCAATACCCAATCAACAACAAAAGTACATTAATGTTGGTGGGCAGCAAATATTGATACAAGTGCCAGTATCTAGTATTAATACACCAGGGACAATAAACTCTCAAGCAAATTTACCAACGTTTCCCCCACCAAATCTAAATAAGAAACCCTTAGACAAAACTATTGATTTGGATATACCACAAGCAAGTTGGGAGCAGAAAGAAATTATAAAGTATGAAGTGCAACAAAAAAAGCCAGACAATGCATTCTGGGGTGGATTGGCAAATGTCAGCAAGAAAGCTGATCTGAGTAATGTGGCAAAATTTCTTTTCGATTTAGGAAGTGACATTGTTAAAGAGTCTGCATATGAACAGATTGTTCAGGTGCAAAAGAAGAAAGAGGACTCAAACTTGTTGAACGGCTCTGAAAAAGAGAGCTTACAGCGCATGCAAAAGGTTGTTGAGGAGCTAAAAGAAAAGTTAAAATACCTTCATGATTTGCCAACTTTAAAATGTAAATGTGGCTTTACAACAGATTCTGCTAATGTTATGTTCTTGCACAGACAGTATCCACATACTTCTGACAATGCTCTTACTTGTGCACATTGTGAAGAATCATTTGATGGTAAATCAGCAGATGAACGTTTTAGAATTCATATGGAAATTGTGCACAAAATCAAACCTATGATTTATGCAAAAACTTCTTATTGGCCGTGTAATCTGTGTGCATTTGATGCTACAAGTAAGAGTGCATTGGCGAGACACAAATTTAAATGTATGAAAAACTTTAAACAACATTTGAACCAGGCACCTCATCACGTAGACATTAACCTAAGTTTGAAAAATATTTTCTATAAATTTCAAGTGAACAATCGTAAACTTCAACAATCTCAAGTGGCTGCTGTAGAGAGACCAGACACTAGAGGAAATAAAGTACCACCAATAGCACAAAAACAGTCAATAATTCAACCTAGACCTGGACTACCAGTGCATCCTATTATAGTGAATCCGAATAGAACAATTATAGCGCCGCATTTTCAGCCATCTGTCTCTGGAGTTTCACCAGCAAATACATGGCAGAATAATTACAACAGAATACTAGCTTCACCAGCTAACTTTCCTATTAATGGCCCCAGATTTGCTCAGGTTCAAAGGCCGCCACCACCATTGAAGCCTTCCACAGTAAATAATAAACCAACTG
The DNA here is from genome assembly GCA_028015205.1 of Mytilisepta virgata. Taxonomy (NCBI): domain Eukaryota; kingdom Metazoa; phylum Mollusca; class Bivalvia; order Mytilida; family Mytilidae; genus Mytilisepta; species Mytilisepta virgata. The sequence goes on along the minus strand of CM051521.1, from coordinate 46,823,983 downwards.
TTAATCAACTTTTGAAGAGTCATCAACCTATGACTAATCCATCCACCAACAGAACTGGATTCGAAGTTTGTGAGATTTGTGGTGGTTATGTTAAGGATAGAATGTCTCTAAGAATACATTTCTTTTATGCTCATAAAATAGAAATGCCTGCTCATGTGTTCAATAAACCCCTTGCACCACTGTTTTGTAGTACGTGTAGTGAAAGATTTTGGACATCTCAAGGATTTGCTAAGCACAAGACTAGTACTAAACATATTCAGAAATTGAAAGCAGTTGAGTCAGTAACAAATCAGTGTTGGATCTGTCATCAAAAACCAGAGAATTTATATTCTCATCTGCACAAATTCCATCGTTTAACAACTGGAGAGTGTATGGCACTGAAGCGTTGCATGTTTTGTGGCATTTTGGCAATTACTCGCAAAGAGCTAGAACTCCATATGGCAGGTTCACATGGTGTTCTTATAAAGGGAGATGAAGGAAAGACCAACATGCCTGTAACTAATCAACCCAGCTCTGGTCTCAAGCCTGTTGCACCATCAAATGTAAACACCAAGAATTTGTCGACTGTGGTAACTGGAGGATCGTCAGGAATGGTGAGAAATAATTTCTGTGTCTTCTGTTCAGCTCAATTTCCAGACAACACAAAACTAACATTACACTGTCTTAGTGTACATGCAACATGCAAGAAATGTGGAATGGTAGTCAACAAATCAGCAGACTTAACAAGACATGTCTGCAAAATGTCTAGCAAGACTTGTAACATTTGTGGCATGAAGAATTTGAAACCAGCTGGTCTGTTGAAGCACTTTGAAACGCACACTAAGCCATGTAAAGTTGCACTGAAACGCTTAAGTCCCTCACAGATTGAAAAAGCAACAGGCCAGAAGTATCAAAGACTTGATACAAGACCAGGACGTAGAAATCTTTCCTCTGGTCATGATATTAGTCATAAGAAGAGCAGCAGTGGTCGAAATAGATCATCATTAACTGTAGCTATGAATTTTGACAAACCTAAACACAGAGGGAAAGTTGTAATTGATTTGTCCCAAAAACTTGAAAAAGATGAAGTAGTTATTGAAAGTGATAATGATTCTGATGTTATAATTCAAGAGGAAGAAAAAACAGAAATAGTTTTAGATAGTGATGATGATGAGAAAACCAAATCAAGAAATGTAAATAATGATATATCAGAAAATGTAAAATTAGTAGAAATGGAAAAAACAGAAACTGAAAAGACTGTGGACCCCTCTGAAAATATGAAAAATACTGAAAAGGAGAGTGAAGAGGAAAAGAATATGGATAAATTGGGGTCTGAATCTTCCAAAAATAAAGTTGATATTGAAAGTAGCCAAATTTTAACTGAAAAAATTGTTGAAAATGAACAGTCTGAGAATAAAGAAGCAAACCATGACGTAAACACTGAAATAACTCAATCAGAAAAACTCGTAGAAACTGTAAGTATTAAAGAAGGAGGAATCAATACAGATTGTAATCTTGAAACAAAAACAAACAATTTGAAAGAATCTGAAAATTCTGAAATTCAGCATTATGATGTTGATGAAAATGCCAAAATTTCTGATACAGACTCCCCAAATTCACGAAAACGGTCTCGGTCTGATGAAGACAATAGCGATGAGGAAGGCAGTAAGAAGAAAAGAAAATCTGATGATGAGAGTGACAATTAAAACAGTCATGTTAAAAATTCAGACCCAGTTGGTTTTTTTTTGTCAGAAGGTTAAATTCCCTTGTTAAAATTTTTTATATTGTTTTTGTGCTGTATTAAGTGCAAAGTTTTAAGTAAAGTAATTTTTAATAGAAATTAATGCAATGGGTTTGAATTAACTTTGCATTAATTAAAATACACATTTAAATTTTTTTTTTTTTTTTTGACAATGTACAGGAATTTTTTTTTGCAACAATGTACAGAAATTAATGTGGTCTACGAACTTCTCCACTCCACACTAGTCTGATCAACCATTTTTTATGGTGCTACATTATTTACTTTGCACATTGACTGAATACATATCGAAAATTTGGACCTCTTATTTTAGACAAAGACATACATATATTTTCTATGTGTTGGACACGGTCATTTTGGCATCTGATGCATTGTAGGGGATTTTGTATGTGAAATATTAAACTTGTATAGCTTTGATTTATATACATTAATGAAGTGTTGTATATTGATTGAACGTGTACATGTATTATTATTTTGGGTATTGTCAGCTATGTGCTTGTATTCAGACCCAAAACGAGCCTTTTTTTTCTCTATAATTACACCTTATATAAGAATGCTGGATTCTGATTCGTTAACTTGTGGTGTATTTTGGTTTAACAAATTTAATTAATTTGAACACTTTTCATTAGCAAGGAGTATTTGCTAGAAGGATTTGCTGTTTTTTCCCATCTGCCATGGTACATTTGTATTTGTGAAATGAATTTGCCTTTTTAACCCTCTGCTGTGGTATTTGTGATAATGAATTTGCCTTTTTTACCCTCGCAGGATATTCGGTGTAATTTAACAGATATGTCATGTTTGAGGGGTATTAGCAAAACATGCCAGTCTCGAGAAAACAATTTTCCTCGTCCTTTTTGGGCTCGAGGAAATTTTTATTCTCTTGACTGGTATATTTTCCAAATACCCCTCTCACACATGATATATCTGTATATAATCCCTGCACTTTCGAAGAAAATTGTAGTCTCCATCCTCTGTCAATGACATGAACACCTCTTTCATTACAGTTTAAGATATTTTCACATTTTCTTCTGATTTAAAAATTTTTGACCTGACAGCTGTCAAAATTTAAAAATCTCTTTCATTTTTCAATTTATACTTTTATTTCTGTAAACATGTATATGTATTATTGTCATACAATATACATTTATGTACATTTACCATAATGATGTGATTTTGATTTTCAAGTAATGCGGCAACATGGGTAGAAATTTTGAACATTCTGAATGTTATCTTTTGTCTGAAAATTCTTTTTCATTTTAAATTCACCTATCTAAAGGCCAGTACATGTATAAGCTGTGTCTTCACTTTTCATTGTCATCTGTTGTCCATCATCTAGTTAACTTTCCACAATTTCATTTTTAGCTCACCTTACCAAAGTAAATTTGAGCTTTTGTCATCACTTGGCATCCGTCGTCCATCTGTCTTTAAACTTTTACATATTCATCTTCTCCTCTCAAACCCCTGGACCTATTAAACTGATACTTGGCCTGTAGCTTCTATGGAAGGTCCTTTACAAAGTTTGCATCCAGGTCCATGAAACAAAATGGCTGCTATGAGCATTTACATGTTCTGATTGGTCGAAACTTAAAACTTCTTCTCCTCTAAAACCGTAAAGCCAAATGAACTGATTTTTGGTAAGGAGCGTCTATGGAAGGTCCTTTACAAACTTTGCATAAATCTTTCTAGTCCGTGAAACAAAATGGCCGCCAGAAACCTTTATACATGTATGTTCTGATTGGTCACTTCTCTGAAACTGTTTGGCCAATTAACTTATAACTTATGAAGCATTTATAGAGGATCATTTACAAAGTTTCCGGAAATCAATCTTGTCTGTCAAATCAAATCAAAAGTTTGTGACTGCAAGGTGAGGGATACAGGCTCAGCTTACTGAGCCTCTTGTTTTTGAGAACTGTTGAACAGAACTTGGCAGAGATGTTCCTTATAATATCCTTTCAACGTATTGTTGAATTAGTGTGGATGTCAAGAAATAATACGGCCAGAGTATACTTACAACTGATTGACTGAAAAACAATGTACCCAGCTGATCCCAAACTTCACAGAGATGTCTCCATAAATGTCCTCATTAACTGTTGAAAAGTTGACTTAGTTATACTTTCTTTTAGTATTTTTAAGTTAGAAATACATGAACTTAGTTTTGAAAAAAAAAATGTTTCAGGCAGTGATGGCAGATTTTAGAAATTTTGAAGGTCGCCTAAGAAACACAATATTGATACATCTCAGACATCATTTATTGATGAATTATTTTTACTCATATTCTAATGCAACTAAATGTTTTTTCAAATTACTTTGTCATGATTTTTTTATAGTTTTGTATTTGCATAATTGCTCAGTAAATAGTCAATATGGTAGAACAGATGTTATAAATTGCTGAGAAATCAAGACTGTGTGCCAAGTTTTCTTTTCATGTTACTTGCAGCAAAAACCAGCTTTTAATGCTAATCCCTAAAATATTTCGTTGAAGCAATGCTATATGGTTATTGTGTGAATATTGGCCTGATCAGAGTATTATATTGCATGAGCTTGCATTTTCTGTTGCAATACAGTAATATAGTATCTTTGTTTTCATTGAACACCTTAATGAAATGTAAAGATTCGGGCATTTATTGAAGTTCTTTGTAACAGTTCAAAGAAATTATCACAATTTATTAAACAAACATAATGTTAAAAGTACCCGTGGATATGTTGAAAATACAACACAATATTTCATTAAAATCTACCAGTATATATTTACTCTATATGTGTATGTATTTTTGTGTGAGACTTGAGTATAGATTTCTTAAGAGTTAAAAATGATTGTCCGGTTTTTTTTCAACTTCAGTTATGAAATTTTTTTATTTTAGTTATTGAAAAAATGTAATTTATTACTTGAGACAGAGATGATCTATCTTTTCTTTTTCCTTAAACTGTTAAGAAACTTGTATGAGTTTTTGTGTAATACTGTAAAATGATGGAATATATGTTATGATCTTGGATTTGTATTGTACATGTATGTTACAGGTTTCCTTTATAAGGTACATTTATAGAGAATGTACATTGTTGTTGTTAAGAGATGCTTTGTAGATGTGATAGATAGTGCTGATGTTTATGTATATAAATGCTCCATATTGTAATGAAAAAAAAATGGAGAATAAAATATATCCGTGATCTTTACATGTGTTACATGAATGACATACACGATGGAAAAGAGTTTGTTGAATAAAAAAAACGTTATTGTGTATTATTCCAAGGTCACCTGGGCCAAAGGTTCGTGTAAGCTTTTGCAGTCACCTGGCATTTTTATCTTCTCTGAAACCCCAGGATGAATTTTAACCAAACTTGACTAGAATATTGTAAAGGTGCTCTTCAAAATTCTAACTGAAAAATATGGCTACAAGTCTGATTGGTCAGTTCTCAAAGATGATCTTCTCTGAAGCTTCAAGGCCAATGTTTTTAAACTTTGCAGGATTGATTGAAGTTGATTGCGTAACTTACAAAGTGGCAACATTTACATTTAAACCTAATAGGAAATACCTTTTTAGCTCACCTGTCCCAAAGGGTCAAGTGAGCTTTTCTCATCACTTGGCGTCCGTCGTCCGTCGTCGTCATCTGTTAACTTTTACAAAAATCTTCTCTGAAACTACTGGGCCAAATTGAACCAAACTTGGCCACAAGCATCATTAGGGTATCTAGTTTAAAAAATGTGTCCGATGACCCCGCCTGTCAACCAACATGGCCGACATGGCTAAAAATAGAACATAGGGGTAAACTGCAGTTTTTGTCTTATATCTCAAAAACTAAAGCAATTAGAGCAAAACTGACATGGGGTAAAAATGTTCATCAGGTCAAGATCTTACCTAAAGTAAGATCTACAAATAAGTCAACATGACCAAAATCGTTGATTGACCCCTTATAGGAGTTTTTGCCCTTTAAAGACGGCATTCAGCGTAAACTTTGCTTTTAAGATCTTTTCCTCTCAAACCACTGAGCCAATTGAGACCAGACTTTGGTGGAATGGTCCTTGGCTGGCCCCCTTCCAAACTTATGTCTGGCATCCCCGACTTCCATGGCTGCTGTTACTAAAAAACAGAAAAAAAAGGGGGGGGGTGAATTTCAAAAACCTTCTTATATGAAACTACAAGGCCAGTTGGAACCAAAGTTGGCAGTAATGGTTTTTAGGAAGTTCTCTTTCAGAAATATGTCCAATGACCCGGACTGTTAACCAAGATGGCCGCCACAACCGAACTTAGTTTAACATAGGGCCTATGGGAAAATTCATTGAAAAATATTCTTGCCTTAAACCACTTGACCAATTGGAACCAGACTTGTCAGCAATGGTCCTTAGATGGTCCTCTTAGAGAGGTGTGTCTGATGACCCGGACTGTGAACCAAGATGGCCGCCACAGCTGAACTTAGTTTAACATAGGCCCTATAGGAAAATTCATTGAAAAATTGTGTTGTCTGAAACCACTTGACATATTGGAGCAGGACTTGGCGGCATTGGTCCTTAGGAGGTCCTTTTTCAGAAATGTGTCAAATTTCGTGGACTGTAAACCAAGATGGCCGCCACAGCAGAACTTAGTTTAACATAGGACCCTATGGGAAATTCACTCAAAAATCTTCTCGTCTGAAACCACTAAGTCAATTAGAATTAGACTTGGTAGCAATGGGTCCTTAGATGGTCCTCTTTCAGAATTTTTGTGTGATGACCCAGACTGTCAACCAAGATGGCCGCCACAGCAGAACTTAGTTTAACATAGGGCCCTATGGAAAAATTAATTGAAAAATCTTCTTGTCTGAAACCACTTGACATATTGGAGCCAGACTTGGCAGCATTGGTCCTTAGGAGATCCTCTTTCAGAAATATGTCCGATCATGTGGATTGTCAACCAAGATGGCTGCCACACCGAACTTTGTTAAATATTGGACCCTATAGAAAAATTCAGTTAAAAATCTTCTTGTCTGAAACCGCTTAGCCAGTTGGAACAAGACTTAGCAGAAATGGTCCTTAGATGGTTCTCTTTTAGAAATGTATCCGTTGACCTGGACTAAACCAAGATGGCTGCCACAGCTGAAATTAGTTTAACACAGAATCCTATAGAAAAACCAGCCAAATTGACTGCAACACTTAAATTTTTAGGTCTGCTCAAGGTGAAAAGTTAAATCCAGGTGAGCGATACAGGCTCTTGAGAGCCTCTAGTTCTTCATCTCTGAAACCACTAATTTTTACCAAAGTTGGTAGGGATTATGTACGGAAGGTGATCTACAAAAATTACAAAATTCTTTGAGATTCAATTTAATCAGACTGCCAATTTAGTACACAAATAAAAAAACTTTAAATGATATCTAGTCTGTACCTGTAAGTGATCCAGTGGTTTCTGCTTTTCAAAATTCTGAAAAATCTGATGGTGCAAGTTCATATCATGAGTATGGAAAGCTATATAAAATCTTCCTCCTGTTAGAACTTAGAAGTACATAAAACTTTCAACCTGTTTGTAAGGCCATCTATTTTTAATTAGTTGGTTTACGGATCCGCCGACCCGATTTTGCCGATTTGAAGAAAAAAAATAAAATTGATAATTTTGGTTTTTTATTACCGCAGACCCTCTGAAATCAGCCATCCCAAAAATAAAAATGAATAAAAATCCTTTTTGCATCAAAATTTCATACAAGATTATATTCCAATTCGTCTAAAAATAGATTTTCCATCAATAAAATACTTGTAAACATGATCCAAAAAAAAAATCTATTTATAGACGTTAGTTGATGCCAATTTCCGAAACACGTTTTATGAAACGAATTTCTTAATAGAAACCATGCCACTTCTAAGTTCGTTTTGTATGAATATCTTGATTCCGTAAGATATCGAATCCACTCATTTAATGTTGTACAACTTGTAGTTGACGAGTCGGTCCCGTAAAAAGGGAACGGTCTACTGAACAACACCTTTCAAGATAGATGTTCTGATATTTGGGTTTCAAAAGAGGGAATTAACTGATCATTTGCAACCTTTGTACATTTGGCAATATAACCAAGATTGTTCAAAAGTACATGATTTTCCCTCTTTTTTTTTCCGACCGACCGACCCACCCTATTTTTTTAAAAAAAAATCCGTAAACCAATTAAATAAAAATAAAAGGCCTCAGCAGACATCTGTTTGAGCTTGCTATGCCAAGCAATTTTCACACGCTGAAAGGTCTTTCAAAACCACCTAGTCATTTGGAATACAAATGGTAATATATTATGGGCAGTATAACATTGGCTCAATGCCATCTCTAATTTTTACTGTTAAATTGATAACAAAGAAGCCTAGTTTATGTGTGGTCAATGCCGCCATCCAGCAATACAGGGTCCCTTAAAGGGAACAAATATTGGATTTTTATTGGATGGCCATGATCAGATTTGAAATAAAAAGGCAGGACCAGGATTTGGGAAAAAATAAAGACAGGATCACTTTAGGTGTGACAAAAAAATGCAGGACCTGTGTCAATCAGGATTTTTTGTTTTAAATGGAAATAAAAAAATCCAGAAATTTTTATGAAAAAAGTATTATCAAACATTTGATCCCAGCCCCCATAAAAGTCAAATGGTTGTTCCCTAAGGAGTCATATTAAAATAACACTAAGAGAAAGAGATATTTGTGTAATGCCCTCAAAACAGATGCATATTGTGCCCAAAAACATAAAATAAGAGGGTACATAGGCATCAACTTCTGAGACAATGTCCCCACAGACCAATTTGGAAAAGGTTTATTAAAACATGCAGACGACTCATCATATCTAACTTGCTCGAGTCAAATTTTTTATATGGTCCCAAATGTTTTACAGTGCAAATTTGTAGTTTGACTCCTTTTTAGTCGAATTTTCTTCTATCTCAAACTAAATTTTGAATCCCAAATAAAAAAAAAAAAAAAATTATTCGTTATGTCGAGTAATCGTCATCAAAACATTACTTGCGCATTTATCATCTTCACCGGTAATTGACAATCGGTGTCTATTGATTTATAAAGAATCCACAGGTGATTGTGTATATGTAACCACCAGTTACCACACCATTATGGAGGTTGCAAATGGTAAAAGTTGATTCTGTGCACACATTTCTGGACATATATGGCCGTTTAAGTTGATTTCTATCTATTTTGGCTGTCCGAAGGACTTCGAGATAACAAGAGTCAACTGTATATCTAAGTGACCTGTTCTAGGAATGTCTTTGTTATCAAATGTAAAGCCAATTTGGGATTGTCTTGAGTAAGTTTTAAATAAAGATATTTCCCTCATCAGGATATGTGGTTTGCTTCAATAAGAACATACCATAGATGTCGCATGGTAATCTTGAGGTTGTCATTTCCTCAGGCAATCCTAACCTCACTTGTTTGAAACTGGTTAGTGAGGTACACGACCAAATATGAACAAGTACAGTGGTATAGCGAGTCCGGTTTTGTCAAAAAACTACAGAGGATTAGAGGTGTTACATTTTCATCATAATCCTTGACATTACAAATAAGGTTCTTCAAAACAGAATAAACTGACATGTCTAGAATTTACTCGCAGATAAAAATTTGGATAGATTCTCAAAAGATTTTCCAAAATTTACAACTTAATTCCAATTGCAGCTATCATAGAACAGAATTGCTGTGAAAACTATACCAAATATCAAAAGTTATTTTTAGATCACCTGGCCTATTGCCATCACTGCATCCGTCCGTTAAATTTTCACATTTCAATCTTCTCCAAAACCAAATGGCCAATTGAAACCAAACATGGTGGGGATGTTCATTGGATTGTCCTCTACAAAGTTTGTTTTTGGTTCTGATCAAAAATTCATCATGGCTGCCAGGGCTATTTATGCACTATGATTGGTTAAAATTTTAAAAATCTCCTTCTCTGAAACTACAAAAGCAACTGAATTGTTATGTTGCAGGAATGATCCTTACATGGTCCTCTACAAAGATTTTTGTGCCAATCTGAAATCCAAGACGGCCACCACCACAGGACAAATTTAACATAGGAAACGTCAGAAATCATTTGACAGATTGAAGTAATATTGTGCCTGAAGGATCACATAATTGTCCTTAACAAAATGGATGTTTTTGGTGCCAATCTGAAATTCAAAAACATGGCTGCCAGGGCCATTTATGCAATCTGATTGGATGAAATTTAAAAATTCTCTGAAACTACAAAAGTGATTGAATTGTTATATTGCAGCAATGATCCTTGTGCCAATCTGAAATCCAAGATGGCCGTCACCACAGGACACATTTAACATAAAATCCTATGGGAAATACATACAAACATCTTGTCAGAAAGCATTTAACAGATGGAAGTAATATTATGCCTAAATGATCAGATAATGGTCCCTAACAAAATTTTTGGATTTGGTGCTGTTCCGAAATTCAAAAACATGGCTGCCAGGGCATTCTGATTGGAGGAAATTTAAAAAATCTTCACTGAAACTACAAAAGCAATTGAATTGTAATATTGAAGGAATGATCCTTACATGGAAAATTTAATTTGCCGATCATCATACCTTAAACTTGGCCATTTTGAACCAAACTAATGCCAGCAATGGTCCTCTTTCAGAATTGTGTTTGATAACCTTGAATGTGAACTAAGACAGCCACCACACCCTAACTTTGTTTAACATGGAACCTATGGGAAAACTAGCCAAGATAACCGCTACACTTAAATTATCAGTCCTGCTGAAGGTGGGCAAGTTAAATCCAGGTGAGCGATACAGGCTCTTGAGAGCCTCTAGTTTGAATAAATGACACTCAAGCACTTGCAAATGTACAGGATAAAATTGTGTCCAAATAGTGTTTACCTGTTGTCAAATCTGAAGAAAAAAAATATTTGTAAATATTATCCATTACAAAGGGACACAATTCTCAACAACAAATGAAACCATCAAATATTAATGACAAGTATTAGTAGAAATTTTTTTTTATGAATTTGATAAATTTTAAAATATTACATTTATCTCACATCATTTAATACTTTATAACAGCAATTATTCAACACACAAATCAATATAATAAATATATAACTGTGAACAAATTATAAGAAAATAGATATACATATAGTAGTATTTGAAATATATCAAGTATCACAGATAGCTTTGCACAAATGTTAGATTTTACTGACTTTCTTACCCTAAAAGTATTATGGTTGACTGCCATTATGTAACAAAATAACCTAAACTAAAAATAAAATCTAAATCTAGTAATGATGTCTCTGTTAATGATATTCTAAATGAAATACTGACAACATAATTCACAAGATTTGAGGAGTACTATTCCCAAACTTCATTTAAATGTATATTGAAAGTGACTTGATATTTTTAATAGGCAGTACAAGCTGTCTCCCATATTGTTGGATAGACATAATGAACAAATATGTAAATAGGTTTCTCAAATCCAAGAAAAAAACAAACAAAATTACAATAAAGTGCCTTGAAAAAAGACAAAAGTTTAAAGTTTGCAAGAAGCATATACCTTCCCAATTTTGAGACAAATTTCACAGGCCTTAAACATGTAAATGTTAGTAGGGAATTGTGGCCATACAATTCCTGCTAATTACTGCATTACCTTCCATCTGTAATATTGATATATATATATACATTGGCCTTGACTCTTGGACTTCCATTTTGACTTGAACTGGTAAATTGTAGGATCCTGAACCCAAATATATATGATTGGTAGGAACTTTTTCATCAGTTGCTATGGATTTTTTCAATGACCTTGACCTTTCTTTTTGACTTGTACAGGTAAATTATAGGGTCCTTAACCCATATATATATGGTTGCTATGGACTTTTTCAATGAGCTTGACCCTCCATTTTACTTGTACAGCTACCATATAATTTATTTTAAGTTATGCCCTAAAAATCTGTAAAAATATGTCAGACCTTTATTTTTACTGATAATTACTATTTACATGTAAATAATCTTTCAAGGGCAAAAACTCACATGGTTATTTCAAGGGCAAAAACTCAATTGATTATTTTGGTCATGTTGACTTATTTGTAGATCTTACTTTGTTCCTTAAAATTAACAATTCAGGGGCAATAAACCGAAAATGGGTTCACCAATTCATCTGAGAATTTCATGGCAGGTAGATTTTGACCTGACAAACATTTTACCCAGTCAGTTTTGCTCTAAATGCTTATGATTTTTTTTAGATAAAAGCCAAAAACTGCAGTTTACCCGCTATGTTCTATTTTTAGCCATGGTGGCCATGTTTCTTGACGGAAAAGAAAATAAAACACAACATTTATTGTAGATACTTCAGACTAAGTATGGCTGTAATTGGTTCAGTGGTTTCAGAGGAGAAGATCTTTCAAAAAGGTTATGATGGATGCAAAGTTATGGCAAAAGCTCATATGTTTTTCTAGGACAGGTGAGCTAAAAAGGGAAAAAAGACAATTTAAGAATCATTTTCTTCGGGCCTTTGTAAAGTTTAACTTCAATTATCTCCCTTGAATAACTTCTGAATTAAAAATTTAACCACTTAATAGTTTTCATAGTAAAGGAATAAAACAGTGTTGTATTAAAGTCAACCTTGTTGATGAATATTTCAAATACATACAAGACATAAATTTTCAATTGTGGTACAAATTGCACATTCAAAAGAGTCATCCATATTCCAATATTACATCATACAAAAAATGCTTTATACTGGAGAAAAATTTAAAAACTTTCTAAAATGTCTAAAAGTTATGAAGTGATTCCATTTCTCCTAAAAAATTCTGCTTTCACACGTGCAATTCTAACATGTTTTCTGTCTGGATGGTCTGTCGACATGTCAAGTCTGTGTCCATATTCTGTTGATGCAAGAGTTGGTACTGTCTTCTGTTTTTCCTATAAAAAACACCAAAAAACAACACATGATAAAAGCAAGCCAATTGCAAAGATGTAAACTTGCAGTGAAGTGTAACATCTACACTATTTCAAAATAGAATACAATTTATTAACTTATAGAAAATACTACTTTTGGGTCATATCTTGCTTCTGCCTTGGCTAATTTTTGTTTTATTTTTTTTAGGGGGGGAGGGCAATGGACGGGTAAGTCTTCAAGAAATTAACTATGGAAGAGGGGAGATAGCTCAAGATTTAGTTCAAGAAAAAAAATCCTCTGATATAATCTTTGAAGTTGCATACTATAGAGATATTCTGCAAAAAAAGAGGATTCTGATTTGGGAAAATTCAACCACATCTGTGATTTTTTAAGGAAATATGATACAGTAGCAAGGAGAGGTATTAAAATTGCAATTGTATCTTACATGGTCATCAATATTTTTTGGGTGGCCAAAATTTGCATAATTTCCTAATTAATTTCGATCTTTCCTATTTATTATTTATTAGAGAATAATGCCTATTTACATCAGAATATTTTTCAAAATACCTGGTGAAGCTATTTTTTTTTGTTAAATTTTTTTGGTAAAATCCTGAAATATGGAAAATTTTGGTGTTTTGACTCAAATATACCAAAATGGGTGTCAAATATCTTAAAATCGTAGTCATGAAGGTGCAGTTTTCTTCATGTATATGGAATGAACAAATAAAAATTGACCTTATGTTAAAATTTCAGCAAAACCTCAGCAGAGGAACATTGTTGTATCATATTCCCTCAAATGCTATGCAGTCAGAATTTTAGAGAAACTGTTCAACAATATTTGCCATATTTTTATTTTCCCTTTCTGTTCCCAGAAATATATATATCCCTTTTCCAAAGTTCATTTCAAGATTATAACTTCAGCTGGTCCTTGTTATTAGGAGGAAAGATGTTCAGTGCTTTTAAAGATTGTTTATTAGTGTGATATACAATTATTTATGCTTTATAATCCAAAATAGTTAGCATCAAGCTGGAGGTAGAAACTTATAAAAATTGATATCCAACAAAATCAAAAAAGCAAATTAGGGATTAAAAAAATCAGATCAGTATAGTGACATATGCTCTTGTACTGTAAACTGTGAACTGATATAGGACTAGTGCAAGGTCATGCAAAAGGCAAGGAAGGGGAATAATTCATATCAAATTCATATATGTACAGTGAAATTGTCAAACAATATTTCCCAAAAATAAAAAAAATTTTTGTGGGTGACCTGAAACTTACCTCTTCATTTACAACTAAACCTCTGGATTTAGCATGTTCTCTATCATCTCTGTGGAGTTTATTATTGAAACCAAATTCCTTCCTGAACAGTCGGTCATATGTTAGTTTGGGATACCTATCCTAAAATAAAAATTCCATTATGTAAATTATTGTTGATACTTGTTTATAAATTTATTTTATTTTGACTGTTTTCAAATCTACAATTGTGCAATGTCATTTGTTGAAATATGCATGTAGTGCATATAAAAACTGATATCAGAAATTTTTTTTATCATTGTCACATGCTTCAATACATGACAATTTTTTTATACAATCTATATATCCGTAGATACTGTATAGAATTATAGGTAGTTTCGTTTTTGAACTATATCATGTTGAATATCTAGATGAGCCCTAAAGGGTGAGTTTAGATATTCCACATGGTAAAAGTCAGTATAAATAATTAAACTTCCTTTTATTCTGTTTATCCGTGGTTCATTTTTTTATAAAAAATATCACTTTTTCAACTAAATTTTAATGTGCACTATTTTTTATAGCAGAAGAAGTTTGTAATGCAGTTGACAAATCATTGGCATGTGACATCATTTTGAAACAAATTCTGGACAGTGAATGGAAGAGGAAAATATTGACTATTTTCGTGAATTGACGACTTGTCATCGATTATTTCTGTAATTCATTTTCATTGGACGATCAGATAAGTAGATCCTCCTGCATTACGTCAAAAAATGTATTGCCTAATATTTTCAGTGATACAGCCTTATGGGATACTCGAAAATATTACGCAAAAAGATCAAAGAAAATATGTTTGAATGCTGATAAATTTATATATATGTATTTCAAATTTGGCATGTAATTTTTTTCAGACAAATATTAATTTAAACATAAACATACAGAACAAAACACTGGATATCTTTTCAACTTAAATACAATTTTGTATGTTAAAATTAAAATATCTTACAAAAAATAAAAAAAAATGCAAATCTACTGTGGGATAACACTGGTAAACTGAAAACTAAGGAAGATAATTTATATCTGGCCAACTAACTAACAAATTAATATCATGACTAATATTGTATTGGGTGACTAGTACTTGTTAATAAATGGGTTCTAAAATATATTTTTACATGTAAATTACAAGTATCTGATTTTATTGTAAAATGCAAACATCAGTGGTTAAAAGTTAAAGATTATATATGTAGCATCATAAAAAAATTTCTATATCTAGCAACAACACATAAAAAAACAACAGCAATGCAAAATGTGAAACCATCATAACAAAAATCCCCAACTCTTCTACAGTGATGTATAATTGAAAAACTATCAGTCTCAGTATGCCCATAGGTTCAAATAGCCTTAGTTACTTTTTGCTTGTTAGGCCATGATGGTCATCTTGGATGACAGTCAAGGTTATCTGATATATGAATTTGGAGATCACCATTTCCATGTTATAATAAGGCTAAATCGGTCCCATGATTTTATAGAAAATAAAATTTACTAAGTTTCAAGCATTATCCCATGACAACAAATGGTGGTCATAGATAGAGTTCCATTGAGATAAAAACAATTAATTGTAGAAGACATGAACTAGACATTCACTGTGAATTTTAATCTACTAAGTTTAACTGTTACATTTCAATTTTATTTAAACTTTGCCGTGAAATTTTTAAATTGTTTAAAACCTGTAATTGCTAAATATTTATAAAGCCTACTTCTTAAAATTGGTTTATATTCTGTTCTGTGCATCCAATATCAATATTTAAGATATATATATATATATTAATATGTGATATCAAGCCTATGACTTTTATGTCATCACAATTTCGTAACTAACAATTAAAATTATAAATATTAATACTTCCAATAATATTAAACATACAAGTAAAAAATTTGTTCAAGCATCTCTTTTCAGTAATTTTCAGTTTTTGTAAATTTACTTTATGAATCATTAAAGTATATTTGGTCTGCTTGAACAAATTTAAATATAATCATGCGCCATGCAAGCAATTGTCAACACTCGCCAATTAACTTTACCTGATCTGTGTGCTCATATTCTATCTGTAAGGAAAATCTAAACAATGAAAACATTTTATCTGAAGCAACACCAACAGAGAAAAAATTGTTTCCTGACTCATGACCAACCTGTTATTTTATTCCCCGTCTAATTATAGCATTCCCTTTATAAAAGTTGTGGAATCAACATAAAGGGTAGTTTATCACACAGTTACACATACACAAAAAATCTCTCACATATTTTGAGTTTTTTCCAAATTAATAGAGAATGTTCTTTATCTTTTTCTTGCATCACAGTGTCTATATATATCCTATGTGCGTTTTATGTTACAATGACCCTTCGTGATCTATGGACGGATCCTTGCAAAACAAAAACAATTTGACCAGAACATCCACTGCAAACTTCATTTTATATCTGTTTATTTGGCATATCAAAAAGTGAATTGCTGGTGGAATGTGTAAATAATCGAGGTAAGTAAATACGTTTTCTTTTAACCGACATTCATCTTATAAGAAAGATGGTTTATACATATATGATCAGAGTGAATTTCAGTTATTCTCGGAAAATCATTTGTACAAAATTGGTCAATTGAATGTCCAACTGATAAGCTTATATGCACTGGTCAAGAATCACAAAGGACGCAGTGTCATTGATCGTAAAGGTCAGTTACCACTGGTTATTAAGTTTTTGCCTGTTTTCAAAAGAATTCCCATTCAGATTTTTAAAATAATTTTATTTAATTAAACAATGGCAAATGCTAAAAAAATTCACAACTTTTATAAGCTCAAACTATGTGAATAGATGACAGAACAAGTAAATAATTGAAGTAAGTAACTATTATGTCTTCTTTGATGTTCAGCTCTTAACAATAAAGAGTAATTCTTGACAAAACAATAGAAACTATTTGAAAATTGTAAAACGATGTCAAACTCTGTTGATTACGAAGGATTTTTGTAATGTCAAAGGTGTGTAAAGGATCCAATATGGATAGACACCGTGTGCATCAAACTTGCATATACTTGCCAGTATGGAACCCAAACTCCCCAAAAATGTTAATAACCGACACGAACCCAGGAAAAAATATTTTCATTCCATAAAAGATGTATACATGTAATCTAACTATAAGTTTGTTTGTTGGGGTTTAACGCCGTTTTCAGCACATTTTGGCCATTTCGTGGCGGCCAGTTTTTATTGGTAGAGGAATCCGGAGTACCCGGAGAGAACCACGACCTTCAGTAGGAAAATTGGCAATCCTTGTCAATTAAGATTGGAGTCGAACACACCCTGTCACAGGTGAGATTCGAACTCACAACCCCAGCGTCGACAGGCTAGTGATCAGTAGTAGTCATGATGAACTACCTAGACCACTAGGCCACCGAGGCCCCCTTCTGCAATTAGAGGTAATTGACTTTAAAATTATTGTCAAAACTTACAGGTTGTAAAATAATAATTGCTGTAACAACATCTTAATTTCGGTATGTTTAACGGTGTTAATTGTTGTGTATATCAATAATTATATGTTGACATTTCCTGTCATCTACTTTATTGATAAATATTTATTGAATCTAATCACTGATAATCATAATATTTTTTTCTTTTAAATGAAAAAATAATTTTATTTTTTATTCATATATAATTATGTTCAAAATTACGGTTCCATTCCAATATAGCATTGTTAATTACTTAATATGGGACGAATCGACCATAATATGGGGCCAGATCGACTCCATAGTATTTGGATTTGCTTAAAGAATCCTAAGGTTCTTACCTAGTGGTAAAAGGCATAGAACGACAGAGTAAACAGGGCCGATGGCAATGAGATGGCGAGAATTGCTCCCTTTCAACTTCAAGTTCCGTTTGTCTGTGTACAGATCTACAACTGGGTCTGGGGTAAAATTATTCATTTAAATAAACATACTTTTATCGTAAATTATACCTTGAAGAAGGTGAAATACAAGAACAGTTCTTTGTTTTTGTATCAACCAGTCAGGTTACCAATGTAAACAAAGAAAAATGTCTTACATTTTTAGGTGTATTAAATACAGTTCTTTCAGGTGGTTCTTGTCGTTCTGTGGGTACAAATGCAAATGCAGAAAGCTCACAAGTTCTTCCTTTCAAAGTAAAAGATTCTGTTTCAGTTTTAACATTGATTGTTGCTTGGGTCATTTTCATGCAGTTCGAAAAAAGTGAACACTTCCGTTACCAGGTGCTCTTTCTGAACCAAAAATATGTCAGTCAGTCCTTATTATGGCTTACAGTGACTTTGATCTTTGAATCAGTCTGAAAACAGAATAATCACAAATTATTCAAAATTTTTTTTTTAAAATTTACTTATTTTTTTCAAATGGTAACATTATACTCATTTGCTAAAATTATTCTTTCAGGATAGCCAAAACTTTAAGGTCGGGATGACAGGATTTAATTTAAATTTAAGAGAATAAACTTATAATCAATTTGAAATTTTATATGTAATAAATATGCGTGAAATTGTGATTATTATAATGTTTTTATATAGAGATACTTATCTAAAAGCTCTCCATGCCAGGTTGATGGATAATTTAGTTTTTATTAAATATCCCCCCTTTTTTCCAAACCAAAATGGCTGCCAAGATATGGTTTGTTTACAAATTTAGACTTACTTCCTAGTTTTCAAAACAAAATAAAAAACCCTTTTATTGGTATCAACTTTTTGTGGCAGTAGTAATAGCCAGGAACTATCGAGTTATTATGTCTTGATGATAGAAAGAAATTTTTCAAACACTGACTGTCTTTAGTCAGTTTAGATAATAAAGTTTAGTCTAGGAAAAGAAATATGATTTCAGGAATCATTATTTTATTTTCTATTGCTGAATTAAGAATAACAGCAAGTGTCAAGATATGTGGAATTCAAGAACTCTTTTTGTAATCTCACAGCTACTAATAAAAAAGTTGATGGGTTTATGGGAGATCTCTCATTAAGATGTTTTGGTCTAAAATTTTATAATTATCATAGAAACTCTTAACGGGTTCATACAGTAACGAAATGTTATTGTCTTGCATTGAAGTTTAGATGACGTTTTACATGTAATCTCTTTATTACAATAGACTGTAAGATGCAAAATGAATTTTCCAATACTGTGAATTAATCCACACAGCTGCATCGACACAGTTGAAGTCCATTATGTTGTAAACTCTTGTTATCTGGATTATTATAGAATTTTTCATGGGTATGGTTTGATAAATGAATGAAACTGTATTTTTGTTTTAATGTTCTTGTTTTTTTTTTTTTTTTAAATAAAAGAAACTGGTATAAAAAGCTGAATGTATTTGTACTGCATGCATGCAGCTGATTTCGGGGTGCCATGCTGACCTCTGGTTATGCTTTCAACCCATGTTAAGCCTTTCCTTCTTGCTGCATGTGCACTCAGATGTAACTTTTAAGTGCTCAAATGCCCTGATTTAGGGAATCTTAACATGTCATACACCATCCTATAATGCTTAATTCAGATGGTGAATATGCTTTGCACTTAAGAATGCAAACAACAGTTTCGTATAAAATTCCAGTGATTTTTCCCTAAATATATTATGTCATAGGTATGGAATTCCCTCTATAAGTTCTATATATTGATTTCTGATTGTGTTTTGGTTTCATTATTTAAATTAGAGCCTTGGCTTTATTTTAAGTTTAAAAAAATGCATGAAATATAAAAAATTATTTTTTTTCAGAAAAGTTTTATTTATGGGAGACTACTCTGAAAATAGGGTAGGTGAAAACACAACATTTTTATACCACTTCATGTAGCAATTTTAAAAGGCGGCAAATGTACCCTGAACCTACATGTGCTGAAACCAGTTGAATGTGTACTTTGGAAAATACATATACTCAGTTCTCTAAATTATGCAGGAATTCTTGCTAGAATGCTCTGAGGTTGGTCTGTTTTTGTCCGTTTTCTTTCTGTAATGGTAAGAATTTGGAAAGGAATTCCTTAAAAATACTTATATACAGTGAAAGCTTGAATAAATATGTTTTATTTGATATATGGTTGTCTATGGGTATATGATACAGCCAATTGTCCAGCTATCAATCTTTTGAGTATGTTCCTTCAATTCATGACGTCATGAAAAGTACTAAGAAAAACTGTTGTGTGCACTCTTAATATATATCATGACATAAAAGTTTAAAAAGGTTACATAAAATTATATTTACCAAAAATATTTATTACCTTCCCATTATTCAACAATTAAATATCAATTTGATATTTTCTTTGTGAGAAAAATGTTTGAATTAAAAAAAAAAGTTTTATCAAAGGGGGGCAGCCCAACATTTTTTTTTGCAACAGCAAACAGTACAGCTTGTTTGATGCATAAGCTTTGAACCCTACTTAGGCCCATAAATGACAATAAAACATGTTCTAAAAGAAAGGTAATAAAATTTGACTGCTACATTGTTTACTATTTGTATTCAGAATAATAAATATTTGGCTTAGGGAAATTTTTAGCAAGTGAAA
Source organism: Mytilisepta virgata (assembly GCA_028015205.1). Classification (NCBI taxonomy): domain Eukaryota; kingdom Metazoa; phylum Mollusca; class Bivalvia; order Mytilida; family Mytilidae; genus Mytilisepta; species Mytilisepta virgata. The sequence continues at coordinate 46,803,640 of CM051521.1, read as the reverse complement.
ACCCAACCAGAAATGCTGAGATTTTCTCAGTTTAACAACAAAGAAAGTACCCACCTTTTTAGCTCAATTGGCCTAAAAGGCCATGTGAGCTTTTACCATCACTTTGTGTCCGTCATCCGTCCACATTTCACATTTTCATCTTCTTCTCTGAAACCACCAGTCCAAATTGAACCAAACTTGGCAGAAATGTGAATTGGATGGTTCTGTACAAAATTATTGTTTTTTGTGCTGATTGGATATTCAACATGGCTACCAGGGGCAGATAATTCGTTCTGATTGGACTTATCTTTAAAGCTATTCTTGTCAGAAACTACCTAGCCAATTTAATTGGTTTGTTGCATGAATCATCCTTGGATGAACCTCTACAAAAGGTATGTTTTTTGTGTCGATCACAACCAGACTTAGTTGAACATTGAAGCCTATAGGGAATTTTGTACAAAGGACTTCTTGTCAGAAACTACCAAGCCAATTGAAATGTTTTTGATTTGATAGACCACTACAAAAGTTCTGTTTTTTGTGCCGATTGGATATTCAACATGGCTACCAGGGGCAGATAATTCATTCTGATTGGACATAACTTTAAAAGTTCTTCTTGTCAGAAACTACTGAGGCAATTGAATTGATTTGTTGAATGAATGGTCCTTGGATGAACCTCTACAAAATGTATGTATCTTAAATATTAATTGGATGTTTATTTTTTTTTCTTGTTGCTTTTGACATTAAAAACAACATGAAAAAAACCAAGGAAAAAAATAAACATCTGATTAATACAAGATTAATGAGAAATGATAAATGGGCTTGATAAAGGACAGAATCATTCGGTGTTTAGATACCGGTAGATATGATCTGTTTAAGATATTTTTACTATGTGATGTCTTAGAACAACTGATTCCAAGACTAATTTTCATATCTTAGTACTAGAAACTGCAGTAGAGAGATTACAGAACAGTTTGAATAAAGGTTGATAAAAAACTGAAACAGTCAATTGGATCATTTCCAATTGAACATTATTATTTGTTCCATTGCTTTCTGTTATCAAGACTTTTAAATGTATTACAATTTTAACCCAGAAGAGGTTTTTATTGCTACAACAAACAAATTTTCCTCTCATGAGATTACTAATTTCTTGTGGTGTATTTGATATAATGTAACTTAATATTCAATTCAAAATATTTATTGGAAAAAGCACAGTCAAATACTATATTACAAGTTTGCGTAATCCAATACAGGTTCATAGCATTTATACACATAAACAGCAATAACAAAAACATACATTAAAATAAAATAGTTTTCACACAAATGTACATGTAAAACTTTACACGTGTATATTATGTTTTGCATTACACAATACCAGGAGCTTTTTCATAGTTGCAAATCAGGGTATATAATAAATATTTTATTGCAAGTGGTGTGACAGAGGGAGCAATTGAAAATTAACATTCAAATACCTTTAAGAATTTGAGAATTTGATGAATTTAAAGTGTCATATTTCATAATGTATGAACAAATTAATTTTCGGATGAAACTGGATTCATAGCGGTATATCTACAATGTTGGAAATCATATCTGCAATCTTATTTACTTATTTAAATTTGCAGAATACTGTAAAAACAAGGACATCAGATATCCTAATGGCATTTTGTAAAACAGAGTCACAGACCTTTTCCTTAGAATATTTAGAAACTAATTAATATGGGATCATGTGTATGTAAGGATAATATTGAGGACAGACAGGGGAGCAGTCACAGGCTACCATATCACGGACATTCATTAGATTATCACAATTCTTTACAAGGTTCTACATCCCCCTCAAATGAAGCAGCCAATCCTCGTGTACAGCAAGCTGTCCTAGAAACATTACATTTGATAAGAACACTAGTTGATCCGTGAGTAACAAATTTGTACATACATGTACACTGAAATGTCAAGTATATTTTTCATGAGTTGTAGAAGTAGTTCTAAATGAGAAGTTTACATTGTCAGATCAGAATTAGAATGTCACCAGAAGGTTTCTGTTACACAAACTTAACTTTGAGATTACAGTATTTTGTTGTTTTTATAGACCAATGGAATTACAATTTAATGATTAACCTATTATTTTTGACAAATCACTGGAATTTTTGAGAAATTCCAAAAGTATTCCATTTTAGTAATAATTTCCTTTTGCATTGCATGAATCAGAAACAAACATTTTTATCACATTTCCATAAAACTATAATGTCACATTCAAAACTAGTGTCATCTTAACTGAAAGTTTCTTAATGTAACATGTGTATCTTCTGAACATCGAGCAAAACCTTGATTAAAAATGATAATATTGAATATTTACTTTTAAAAACTTCTAAGCTTGATTTATTACAAAGATAAAGCCATTTGGGATTATTTTATAATTTCTATATGAATTAGCTTTTATCCATATTCAATTTTAAACTATTTCAGAGAAGGTGAACCCATCCAGGGAATGTTAATACTACAACAGATAGGAGAGACAGAATCTGGATGGCTGGATGTTGTTTTAGGATTAATTGTACATATACCAATGGAGGAACCTCTAGGTCCTGCTGTAATAGATCTCTTATTAGATGAGTGTCCTTTGCCTACAAAGGTATGTGTAAATTGAGTATGGAAGTTCATCAGTAACTTTTCTTCACTTTTACACTACACTGTACATACAAAATCTGTAAAAGTTGTGTTGTTTCATCAGTTTGTTCACCATCAAGTTACAAATTGCATACTTATGTTTTCTTGTTAATTATAAGAACACAAATGTATAATACCTGATGAACTCAACTTATTATATTTTGGGGAAAAATCCTAAACACTTTATTTGTCAAACACATAGTTTTGTAAATTTGTTTGATCTGGAATAAGAATAGTTTCTTTATTGCTGGTGACATTCCAAAAATTCTTTCTAGACCATGCAAAAATTCAAGATTACAAGAGTCAACTTTAGTTATATGTACGTTTTTAGCTTTTGGTTTTATTTTGTAGGATGGTATTATGACATTATATAGTAGATTAAAACATGAAACAAATGGTGCAGATTTTATGCTATTTCACAGTGAATGTCAGCAGAGAAATACATGTATAGTTTTAGGATGCCTTGCTGCTAAATTAGCTGGTATGAAATTCTCTTTTTCATTAACCTTGTGATGTCATTGGTCATACTAATTTTCCTATGGAAAAAATCTGGATATTAGTTTAATGAAGTACGTCAGGTGGGTTGGGTGGCTACAAACAGAGAGGAAGGAAATTGAGGTTTGGTATCACTCAGAGAACTTCTGTTCAGGCATATTTTTGTATTAACCTAAAAAAAAGTAAAAGGTATTTCTTTCAAATGAATCTAATAACAAGTCTTTAGTAGACCTTAAGTGTATTTATATAACTGGCTGTGAAAATTTATTGATATGGAGTATGCAGCCAGATTCTATTGGCTGAAAAAAATTAAAGCAATGACTATATATATGTGTGTTGAGATGTGGCAAGGTGTAATGTAAGTGAATTTTATATAGGATGAATAATTTCAGTTAGATATGTGAGCACGGATTGAAATAATAAGCAAAAACAAAATATATGTGTTTTTTATAGTTTCCCGATGAATCCAATTTTTGAGTGCCAGAATTATAAGGACAACTGATTTCTTCAACTTTACATTACCATATTATTAAATGTTACTGCTTCTCTATCTCTGTTAAAATGTGTAAAATAATTGATAAAACGGGTTAGTAATCATCAGTTTATTCACCAGTAAATTACAATCAGCAAACTTTGTCCCTTTGTCAATTTTATATATTATGCCTTAACCAGACTGGGTGAAAAACACGAAATTTTAAGTTTAGACCAAAAAAAAAACCCTATAATTTTTTAGAAGGAACCCCTAACAAACCTATCTTTTTTTGGCCTTAAGTTGTATTGTAGCAATAAACAACATAGTTTGGGCTTTTGTTACATATTTATTATAAGACCTGGTAGTCTTAATTATAAAACAGGGGAGATAATTAATGTGTAATTAGACAGTGGTCAATTAACTTTTAGCTACAATACAATATAAGCCATGCTTTCCTTATTACATATATTTTAATTTACATTAGATTAAAATGCTTACTTAGTTGCAATCTTCTCTTAGATGTTGCCAGTAAATTGTTTTTTACTACAATTATTATTATGATTAAATTACAAGTGTTAATTTTATTTTTCTCAATTATATTTTTCAGGTCCTACCAGTGTAGCAATTTTAACCAAAGAAGTTTTAAATTACCTAATATCAAGATTGGTATGAGATTTCTAATTTTAAGAAGTAAATTCTTCACATACAAATCCACTTTTAAGGAAATCTAATAATGATAAATAGTTGTAATTCTCAAACTTGAATGAAACCTAAATATTTTAAAATTTACTTATGTTTTGCCACAGAATTTGCAATTTAAATTTGACTGTCTAATTCTTATGTTTATGTTTGTTCATTAATACTTAGGCTGGAATAGATACATAGTTACTTAGTATGTTGATGAATTTTTTCTTGTTGATGTGCATCCTTTACAGTTTTTGTGATGTCTTTTTATGGTATTAATCAACTGACAGCCACAGATTTATGATATTTTTTGTGTAAATTTCGCACATGAAGTATAGAATATACACCTGCATGTGACAAAATTTAAACATTGTTATTTTTGTTCCTGTTTCAGGCTTTGTCTTTCCATCCAGTGATCAATCTACATGCACTGATAGCATTAGAAAAATTTGCACAAACAAGTAAGAAAAAATAATATGCATAAGATTGTAAAGTATAAAAAACAAGGTATTAAAATAGGTTTTGTGCATTTAAGTTTCCAGATGCAAGTGTAATGTTAACTTGTCAATACAAAATTAGATTTTGAGCTATTTCACATAAAACAAGAAAATGATAATATACTCTGACTGGCCTCGAGGTATAATTGCACATTGATGTTATTAACTGTTTATAACACTTCTGTCTTGTTTGTACGTATAAGTTTCCTTTTAATATTTTGAAAACTGAAAACAAGTCTTCACAGAAACAGAAAAATTAAATGACAATTCTATTTCACGAGTATAGGCAATGATTTGTGACGACTTGTAACTGAGGGATAATTCAATGATTTATTTAAGAAATAATTTATTTCTGTCATATTTTATTGTTATTTACATATGGGTAGGCATTATATTCATGAATATTTAACCCCGAGCGATAGCGAGGGGTTAAATCTCATGAATATAATGCCTACCCATATGTAAATAACAATAAAATATGACAGAAATAAATTATTTCGATTCTAATAGGACATTACGGTAATTTTTATACTGGTAAATACGGTATAGATGTGTGATTATCAAGTGGCTGTTCCAACTTCCCAGAATCCAACGACTCAATGATGTATTGATTAACAGAGTTCTGGGGTCTATAGTAATTAATAATTTTGTAGTAACTGCCCTCATGTTCAACTTTAAGTCCAATTTTCAACGGCGTATTCCCTACAGCGGCCATTGCAGACAACAATTCTAATGTGCTTTTACGTGGGGGTATGCTGGAACAGCCACAACAATGTTGTGGAAAAGGTCACGGACATTGAAAATATCACATTTTAATATTACACATTTATGTTTTTAGCTTTAAGATTATAAGATTAGGCTTTTATTCGACGCTAACGCTTAAATTTTCATAAGAATATTGCTCAAATGAAAGTTATGTAGGAAATGTTGAATGGCATCATTGCGCAAGTGCTAACTATATTTTATTGTTGTTTACGTATAGTTTTATTTATATAGCGAATGCAGGGCGTCATATTAGAATGAATATTAATAATTTCAGGTGAAAACAAAAGAACAATTGAGAATATAATCAAAGGATTACCCAGGAATCCATTAGAAGTATTAGAGCAAGACACTAAACCTGTCACTTATCATAAAATAGAAGTTAGATTCTGTTCTTCATGGTGTCTGGATAATTTGTGTAAGTAACACACTTACGTGTATGGACAATTTGATTTAGGATTAAAATTGACCATTTTCCATTTAAACATTTATTGCTTTTCATGATTGTAAACTACGGCTATGCCCCTTTTATTGTATAACAGAGCATGTAACAAAGATGCAGAATTTTACCTCTATGTATGTGTATAAAATATTTTATCCTGTAACTCTGCAATATGAACAACCGAAATGCATTAACTGTATATTTAGAAGTGATATAGAGTCACTGACTGTATATCCCTTTTTTACTGTGACGTCATAGTACAAAACTTCCGTTCAGAAATTCAGCTATTTTTGACAGATTTTATGTTTTAAGATTAACAGACTATGTGTACATTGTCTCTTAATATTAAATTTATTTGAACTTGGTAAGAAACAGGTGAGTAAGCTCGGCAAGCCTTGCATTTATACCTGTTTCTAAGCCTTGTCCGAATAAGTTTTATATTCCGAGACAATGTACACATATTGTATATTTATATATGACATGTTGCTAAAACATCCCTAGAAATCTCATGATGGTGAACAGGTAAAACTGTTTATTGCAGCAATTAATCTAACGATTTGGGATTTTGTAACACATTTGTAAGACCTCATAACCTTAATCAGAAAACAGGGGAGATAATGAATATGTAATTGGACAGTAGCTAATTAATGTTTTAAAATACCGTATAATATAAGTCATTCCTTACATTTTACACAAACTTACATTTTTACAGAATTATATGTTCATAGCATTCTTCTCTTAGATGTTGGCAGTAAATTCTTTTTAACTATAATGTTATAAAAATAGTACAGTTATCTCCCATGTATGTTTTATATTCTTTATAAAATTGAATTAATAGTAAAATATGATATACTGTGGACTGTGGACTCGTTATGTATTGTTGTTTCACAAGTTTGTTGCATTATCAAGTAAATATTATTATTAATGTTATTAGAAATCCCTTCATACAAAACAATAGACTATGGAGTTGCCTGATTAATTTGAAGTTAAATAGTTTTTAGTAACATTTTTTAGTAAAGAAAAAATAATATTAAAAATAATATTCTTCTTTTTACAGTTATACCAGAGGTATGTTTTTTTACTGGTCACCAAATGTCCTTCTGTAATCATTTAAACATCAGACATATTTATATGCTGTCCACTTCTTAGTCTGATTACTTGGAAAAAAATAAATTACACATTGCTCTTCAGAAATATGAAGGAATTCTTACTACTCGCACAAAGGTGTAAATCTTGATGGATGACAAGTTTAAGTAAACTTCATGTATATAATTCCAATTTTGTTTTCAATACATCACATGCAGTAATTTCATTGGCTAACACCAATTTCTGGTAAAAGGTTTATAACTTGATAAATTCCTTTCATGATGTCTTGCGTATGAATATGTACGCATGCAATATAGTGCATGAGGAAAATGTTAATTTCAAATGGAAAATGTCATATTTCTGCATTACTTTGGAATTATAAGTAATAATGGTTATTTTTACGGAATTTATCAATGTGATAGATCCTTTGGACTTTATTTAATTTGTGAGTGAATCGCCCTAGTTTACACATCGATAAATTCCTTCCAAATAACCTTATTACAATAAATATTATCTCTCTCACGGATATAATGTACAGGTTTTAATTTATATATAATAAAATTCACATCCTTTATTTGTAAACTGGTACATTTATAACTCTCATTCATATGAAACCACTAATGTCAAAAGTAAAATTGCCATTTCTTAATGATTAAATTTCTGATTTAATATTGTTATCACATGAATACATTCCCTCCAAAATCTTATAAATTACAATCACAAAATGGTTCAGAAAAGTATTTATATTAGAAAATTGATCTTGCACGGCCTTACAGTTTGAACTGTTTTAATTTGTGAAAACATGTTTGAACCATCAAAGTTTTTAATATATTAGAATCAGATAGTGAAACATTCACAATTAAATTCCATTGCTTAATGTTAAAAAATAAATTCAGTAGAACTTTCATCACACATATAATCTGGGGACTAACAAAAACAGTTGAGTCATAGGTCGAGTATCGAAAAAATAGGTTTTGATAATGAGACTTAACAAGCAATTCATGATACCAAAGTGGTTGGAGTTATTTGAGTTTAACTGAATATATGCTTTATTTTTTGTTTCCAATTTTAGGGAAGAAAATTTTCCTATGAAAAGGTGAATCTGAAGAATATAAATTCAATGTTGAATATAAATGATGTTAGTGAATATCTTAAAATATCTGCCGATGGTTTGAAGGTAAGTTTTACAGGTTTTCTTTATAGATTGCTTCAATGTATCTGGCATTACCAGTTTTACAATATTCTATGAACATGAAAGAAAAGAGATTTTAAAAACTTCATAACAAAAGTTTTTGCACTTCCTATAAAACTATGCAAAGGAGAATAAAAATTGATGTGCACATTGTTTAAAGGATTAGGTGCACAGAGGGTCAGTATTGGCACTTAAAATTTCATGAATATTCACATTTGTTAGAATAATACAACTTTTACAGAGAATACTTTTAAGAATCCAATCAAAAGAAAACAAATGAATTTCTGATCCATTAAACTGCAATTAATGGCACAATAAGATTATAAATGTATCCAATATGAATTGAATTGTATTTCTGACAAATTTTTACCTTATTTGGAATAGTTCTTTGCCTCAACCAAATAGCTTTTCGTGAGCATATGGCTCTAACCTAAATACAACTTTTGTTCATATCATAGTTTGGGATGAAAGGTTAAAGCCGATGTTTCCAAGATGAAATTAGACCTACAAAATGTACAAAGTTTTTGAATAAGTAACCCTTTTTAGCTCACATGACCCTAAGGTGAGCTATTGTCATCACATGGCATCGATCATCTTTCGTCCGTCGTCCGTTGTCTGACGTCCACAGTTCACATTTTGATCTTCTCCTCAGAAACCACTGGGCCAATGGGGACCAAACTTTGGTGGAATGGTCCTTGGGTGTCCCCTTCCAAAATTGTGACCAAGATGTCGACCAAGCTAAAAATAGAAAAAAGGGGGGTCAAAATTTTTAAAATCTTCTCCCCTGAAGGTACTATGCCAATCTCAGCCAAACTTTGCTGAAATGATCCTTGGGTAGTCTCCTTCCAAAATATTATCCAGTGGTCCCGACATCTGACCAAGATGGCTGCCACAGTGGAACATTGTTTAACATAGGACCCTATGGGAAATTCACATAAAAATCTTCTTGTCTGAAACTACTTGTCCAATTAGAACCAAACTGTGGTGGAATGCTCATAAGGTGGTCCTCTTTCAAACGTATGTCTGATGACCTGGACCTCTGACCAAGATGGCTGCCACAGCCAAACTTAGTTTAATATAGGACCCTATGGGAAATTCATTTAAATGAAAATGGTCATTAGAAGGTCCTCTTTCAGAATTATGTCCAATGAACCTGACGATCAACCAAGATGGCCGCCACAGCCGAACTTAGTTAAATGTAGGACCCTGTGGGAAATTCATTTAAAAATATTCTTGTCGGAAACTACTGAGCCAATTGGAACCAGACTTGACAGCTGTGGTCCGTAGATGGTCCTCTGTCAGAAATATGTCTGATGACCTAGAATATCAACCAAGATGGTCGCCACAGCAGAACTTAGTTTTACATGGGACCCCATGGGAAAATTCATTAAAAAATCTTCTTGTCTTAAACCATTTGGCCAATTGGAACCAAATTTGACATAAATGGTTCATAGGTGGTCCTCTTTCAGAAGTGTGTTCGTTGACCCGGAATGTCCACAAAATTCATTTAAAAATCTTCTTGTCTGAAACAACTGAGCCAATTAGAACAAGATTTTGCAGCAATGGTCCTTAGATTGTACTCTTTCAGAATTATGTCAGATGACCTGGACTGTCAATCGAGATGGCCGCCACAGCCGAACATAGTTTAACATTGGACCCTATGGAAAATTCATTAAAAATTCTTATTGTCTTAAACTAATGAGAGGTTGGAAACAAACTTAGCAGCAATGGTCCTTAGATGGTCTTCTTTCAGAATTGTGTCTGTTGACCCAAACTATCAACCAAGGTGGTTACCACAGTTGAGTTTTTAACCCTGTGGGAACTGGTCGCTATATGTAATGCACTATCAGATGAGCAGTACAGGCTCCTGGGAGACTCTGTTTTGAGGCTTGCGGTAATGCCATAAAAAAAAAAAACATGACAGAAATTTTTTTCTGTTATAAAATCTAGATATATAAGAACATATTTTTGATGTAAATACAGGGTGATGGCAAATTTGAAATTTCCATAATTCAAAGTTTACTCCCCTTAATATATAAACATAAAGTTCATTGGATACTTTATAACAAGATAATGACCATTCATCCATAACAAAGTTAAGTACTGGTAATTTATAACACTTATATCTATATAACAGTGGTAATTGATAGTAAAGGAGTAAGTTCATTGTATTTTATTTTTAGGCGAGAAGTGATGCTTCATCATTTGAAAGTGTTCGTTGTACATTCCAAGTTGATTCTGGAGTTTGGTATTATGAAGTCTACATAACAACTGCTGGTGTGATGCAGATTGGATGGGCAACCAAAGATAGCAGTTTTCTAAATCATGTATGTTTAATTTTAGTACTTGTATAACTACTGGGAATCCATTAAAAATTCTTTATGTGTAACCAGAACACATTAATTCATAAAATACAGCTTAAACTCCATTATTAAATAATAATGTTTTACTTCATTGAGAAATTACAGTACTAGACAATTTCTTTGTTAACAATGATGTATGGGTTTTGAAGTGAGAAATACTCACATATTATACTGCATTGGAAGTTTGACTTAAAAGCAAAATTTGTTACAGGAAGGACAGGGTATTGGTGATGATGAATATTCTATGGCTTACGATGGTTGTAGACAATTGATATGGTTTAAAGCTGAGAGTAGGCCAATTCATCAAAAATGTTGGATTCCAGGTAAGTTAACTTAGAACTACTCCAGTTTAAAAAGGGAGATGCTGGGAGCTTTTGCAATCACTTTGCGTCCGTCATCTGTCATCCGACCGTCTGTCCATCCACAATTACAAAAAAATCTTCTCCTCTGAAACCGCTCAGCCAAACTTTGATGGAATGGTCCTTTGGTGGCCCCCTTCCAACATACATTAGTGCTGTGACTAAAAATAGAAAAAAGGGAGGAAGAATTTAAAAAATCTTCTTTTATGAAACAGTGTTGGCAGCAATGGTCCTTAGGAGGTCTTCTTTCAGAAATGTGTCCAGACTGACCACCAAGATGGACGCCACAGCCAAACTTATTTTAACATATGACCCTATGGGAAAATTCATTTAAATATCTTCTTTTCTGAATCCACTAAGCCTATTGCAACCAAACTTGGCAGAAATGGTCCTTAGGTGGTCCTAAGAATAATGCCAGGTGACCTGGAATTTCAACAAAGATGGTCGTCACAGCCGAACTTAGGATACTATGGGAAAATTCATTAAGAAATATTCTTGTCTGATATTACAGAGCCAATTGCAACCAAACTTGCAGAAATGGTCCTTAAATGGTGTTCTTTCAGAATTATGTCCGATGACCCAGAATGTCAACCAAGATGGCTGCCACAGCTGAACATAGTTTAACATAGGACCCTATGGGAAAATTAATTAAAAAATCTTCTTGTAAACCACTTATCCAATTGGAACAAGAGTTGGCAGAAATGGTCTTTTGATGGTCCTCTTTCAGAAGTGTGTCAGATGACCCAGAATGTCAGCCAAGAAGGCTGCCACAGCTGAACTTATTTTAACATAGGATTTTAAATGGGAAAATTCATTAAAAAATCTTGTATGAGACCTCTAAAAGCCAATTGGAACCAGACTTGGTAGAAATGGTCATTAGGTGGTCCTCTTTCAGAAGTATATCAGATGACCCTGAATGTCAACCAAGAAGGCCACCACAGCCAAACTTAGTTTAACATAAATATGATATATGAAAACTAATAAAAAAATGTTGTTTGAAACCATGTAGCAAATTGGAACCAAACTTGGCATAAATGGATTTTTGGTTGTCCTCTTTCAGAATTGTTTCAAATGACTCAGACTGTCAACAAAGATGGACGCCACAGCCAAATTTAATTTAACATAGGAATTTATGGGAAAATTCATTTATAAAATCTTCTCTTGTCTGAAAGCACTTGGCCAGTTGGAAACAGATTTGGCAGCTCATAGTCTGATAATACAGACTTTTGTTTCTCATGTGCTTTTATGGCTGTTGATTGGCAAATTGAATCCAGGTGTGTGATACATACTCCTGGAGCCTCTAGTTTTAATTTTGTATAGTGATAGATGTGAAAATGAAGAATTTCAACCCTTTTACATTTTCTTGGGTGGTCTGTTACATACATGTGTATGTTAATTTTGTAGCAGGAAAATACATATGCTCTTCTGTCCATCGATGCTGTTTACTAGTAAATGATATGTATAGCCACTCTTCATAACTGCATTAGTTTTGAGTTCAGCTGAAAGAAGATTACTTGGATTTAGTAGCTAAGACGTTGTCATAGAAGTTGGGTATTCAGGGGGTAGAATCTTCCACCTCATTTATTACATCATCATTCCTGAAGCATTTTCATGAACAGTCTTTTAAATCATAGATGATTGAATTCTTTGTATATTAAAGTAGGTAATAAACAAGAGTTTTAACTTTTTATACGACCGCAAAATTTTTGCGGTCGTATATTGGTATGACGTTGGCGTCGTCGTCGTCGTCGTTGTCGTCGTCCGTCGGAGTCTGTAGACATTTGGTTTTCGCACTATAACTTTAGTATAAGTTAATAGAAATCTATGAAATTTAAACACAAGGTTTATGACCACAAAAGGAAGGTTGGGATTGATTTTGGGAGTTTTGGTCCCAACAGTTTAAGAATTAGGGGCCAAAAAAGGGCCCAATAAGCATTTTTCTTGGTTTTCGCACAATAACTCTAGTATAAGTAAATAGAAATCTATGAAATTTTAACACAAGGTTTATGACCATTTTTTGGAGTTTTGATCCCAACAGTTTAGGAATTAGGGGCTAAAAAAGGGCCCAAATAAGCATTTTTCTTGGTTTTTGCACAATAACTTTAGTATAAGTAAATAGAAATGTATGATATTATCTTGGTGGGCTAAGGGAGGTAATCCAAACACATTTAATTTTTTTCTCATTTCATATTTCATAAATTAAAAAGGAAATTTCAAATTTCTTTTAGCAAAAAAAGGGGGGTTACAATAAATTTTATTGTTTTTTGGTTTTTTTTTTGGGAGGGGGGGGGGGGGGGGTCAATGTGCAACTTCATAGTGTATTGCACAAAAGCTAAAAAAGGGGTAAATTATTTATTTTTTTTGGGGGGGGGGGGGGAATTTTCAATTGCACAGTATTGCACAATAGCAAGAAATCTTCAATTGCACAGTATTGCGCAATAGCAAGAAATTGATATGTGTGCCCAATTTTAAATTTTAAATTGGTTATTTCTGATTTATATATAAAAACAAATAATACTGATATTGTCTGAATAGGTAAATTAAAAAATTTTAACTTCTTAGACCACATTAATTCTGTGTCAGAAACCTATGCTGTGTCAAATATTTATTCACAATCCAAATTCAGTCTCGTTGGGGGGGTTGTCAGGTCATAATACGGAAAGCCTGACCGCGGACCATAGTGGGTAACGTGTTTGGAGAATGCCACACTCCCTGCACGCTAAAGACCCCTTCTGTAGTTTTCGAAAAAGAGTAGGCTGATGGCCGCTACAGGAGGCTAAATTATCCGACCCTACCCAACCATCCTCCTTTTACAGTGGCAGTCAAAATTGGTTCCCCTTTGTGTCCCATCCCACCCCTAATTGAATTGTTTGATAAATTGAACTGGTTCTCGTCATGAAGATGCATGAAATATTTGCCACTGGACGTTAAGCAACAATCAATCAATCAACCAAATTCAGTGCTGTATCAAGCTTGAATGTTGTGTCCATACTTGCCCCAACTGTTCAGGGTTCGACCTCTGCGGTCGTATCAAGCTGCGCCCAGCGGAGCATTTTATTTTCATTTGTCAATATTAACTAGATAACATAGTTATTATTCCTTTTTTTGTTCGCTTTATTCACATTGTATGTCAGCTGTTATAAACTGTATGTTAAATCACACCAAAATGTTCGTCAGCTGTTTTATACTGAGATCACCTTGTGTGTTGAATCAAAATCTCACACATTAATTGCTTCATTTCTTCCACCGATAACCTAGCAGTTATCTCCCCTTCAACACTTTCATTGAAATAACATGCCTGGAAATTTTCTTGAATAAGCCTGATTTCCAGATTTTGACAGTTTTTATACAGATATATTCCTATAGAAAATATTGAATTTTAAGCCCATTTATGGATTTTGGTACCTCCTGTACTTTCACCCCTGAAATAATATGTGAGATATTTCCAAAGTCGTGTACCATTTTAACATGCTTATAAAGTAGTGTGGATGGATCTTAGAATCCTTAAGGAATTTTATATATGGAAAAACACATTCCTTCAAAACAACTCTGTGAGTGACAACTTTATTATTATTTTTTTTGCTTCTTTATAATGGACCAGTACATTGCACTATATGTACTGATCACAAAATATTAAGTATGATTTTTTCCAGGACAGCTTCTCTGCTTGCAGATTTTTACCCTTAAACCACTCTTAAAAGTTGACAAATATTACATATATTTATATGGAAAGAATGCTAGTGAATATGTTTAATACATTTCCCTATATATATTTAATTCATTGTAATATACTAGTAATAGATAATTCATGAAACTTTTGGCCAAATGAAAATTTATGGACCTGATAGCCTTTTCAGAAATATGGTATGGACATTGCTTTGCTTTGGTCTGTTTATTATTTTTGTAAGTCAAGTAACTAATATATGGATAATATGGATAATACTTGTATCTCAACTTTCTTCAGGAAGAAATCTAGGAATCACTCTTGATTTTACTAAAACAATGGCAAATTTTTCTAGTACATGTAGCATTATTTCTTATTTGATTAATGCAATTTTGATACTGTAAAACATTGAATAATATCTTAGTCAAATTCAGTGTATGTTTGTATTGGAGATAAAATCCAAGGGTTTAAGATTGTGATTTTCCAACAAAAAAAATCTGCTAAAAAATTTTATTATTTATTTGATACAGTAATTTATAACAACAAAATGTCATTAGTTCATGTCTGTTGAGCTCTCAACCTGCTTAATATATTATAACATATTATGATTAAATAAATAAGTGGTTAATCATTATATGATGACCTAGTGAATTTAAGTAAGTTAATGATAAATGTCGGCCAGGTCAGTTATACAGCTGCTTCGAGAGTTGCCATCTGAAAGCCATAGAAGGAATTATTTTACTAAAGACTTTTTAAGTGCTAGGCTTTACAATTGCTTGGCTGGATTTATACATAATGTTTCAATAATACTATTGTAATTACCAAGAAAGATTTAAGGGATTTAAAAGTTTGGAATTATTGAACTGTGAATTTACAGCTTACCAATAATCCATAAAGATTGTGAAACAATTGTGTTAAATTGCTGTAAGAAGATAAAGTCAGTTTACTGACATTAAATAATTACTTAATCACACTGAAAATTTATGTGAACTTTTTCAATACTTTAAGTGGTATGTTACTTAATTCATCATAATATAATTTTACATTTTGGATGGGAACCCAGCTTATGGCAAGGTGTATGAGACTTCAATCTTAATTGTTAAGGATTGCCAGTTTTTCCTGCAGTAGGTTTGACAGTTCCTTCAGGGTACTTCCTCCTCCTTCTTCCACCAATAAAAACTGGCTGCTGCAATGTGACAAGTTGCTTGAAATGTGGCATGAAAATCCAAATAAACAAGCATACATTTTGGACATTTGCTGTGATTTAGCTATGATATTGGCATAAAACACCAAAACAATCAGTCATCTGAACATCTTGTCTGAACATACTGTATATTTTGGTGAATTTTGTTTATATTTGACACAAGTATTTTTAGATTTAATTTAGTAGATGTCTTGTGGGGTGGGTTATTGGTAATAATCAAAGGCCTAATTGGAAACCACAAATATTTATAGAATAATAGGTAATTTCGTTTTTGATACTGACTATATCATGTTGAATATCTAGACAAGGCTGAAGGGTGAGTATAGATATTCCACATGATATTGTGAGTATCAAAAACGAAACTACCTATTGTTCTGTTTATCGGTAATTCATTTTTTTCTGAAAAATATCACTTTTTCAACTGATTTTAATGTGTACTATTTTTCATAGCAGAAAAAGTTTGTAATGTTATTGACCAATCATTGGCGCATGACATCATTTTGAAACACATTCTTGACAGTGAAGGGGAAAGGAAAATATTGACTATTTGCGTGAATTGACAACTTGTCATTGATAATTTCCATAATTCATTTTCAGTGGACGATCAGATAAGTAGATCCTTCTGCATTACGTCACATATGGTATAGCCTTATATTTTCAGTGATACAGCCTGTATATGAAACTCGAAAATATTAGGCAAAAAGATCAAAGGAAATATGTACGAATTGCCGATAATACCAGTTTATTTCTGTGTTTAATTCAGTTTAATGATGTCTCTTTGATACAAACACAGTATCACTTTCATTTTCATATAATTAATAAGAATGGATATGATGGGTAAATGTTTGCCACAAATTCCTTCATCCATGACAAAAGTTCAGGCAAAGGAATAGTGATATGTATATCATTCGGTAGTGTTTTCTAATTCCAGAATACGTTCTGGAATTGACATGAACTCAAAAAATCAGTGTCAAGTTTATAATGGGAGGAACAAGAAAAAAGACAATTAGAATTCAGCTACATTTAAGATCAAACTATTTGATTAAAACAAAGAAACAAGTACTATTTATTAACATATAAAAGAATGCTTTAATATCTTTCACTGTAATCTGTTATCAGTTCATCACAAAACAGGTGCTTTGTCACATGTATACACTCCAATGATCATGTGACATGATGTACTGTTAATCTTTTGATAATATGCGAAATATTATATTTCTGTGTGTTACCTATTATGCTGTTGATAATATCTGGTTTTGAAAAATTTGTTACTGCTTTTGTTGTTTTGTATTAAGGTGAATATACAAAAATATTTATTCTTCTTGTATATAGTTATATGTTCAGTTTTTTTTCTCATTCTATTTATAGAAAATTCTTTGATACCAATTATGATGAAAAAGATGTGCACATTTCGTCGGTTTAGGACTCCTCAGTTGTGCTCAAGGCCTTAAATGTTGAAAAACAAAACAATGGTCCAAAATGTCGAAGAGGAAATTTAAAATTGACAAAATCACCAAAATGGTAAAGCTAACACCGTCCAAGGACAGAGCTTTTGCATAAGGGAAATACTCCTTAGCCTTCACAAAATTTAACATTTTTGTTACATTTAATTTTACGTATCAATTTCAACATAGTATCAAAATACTAGCAACTGAGCTGGCGATGCCCTCAGGGTCTTGGGGTTCACCAGCAGCAGTATTGACTCAATAGTAATAATAAATTCTTTGATCAATTTTGATGCACAAGATTTGCACATTTTGTCGACATATAAAAATGGTATTTTTTGACATTCGAAAAGGCTACAAATTTAGATGTACCATTCTGCATGCAGAATTTGATGTGTTAAAATCATTATATAAAAGTATGGAGACTTCTGTTAATTTTATAAAAGATATGGTGTACTGCTGGAACTGGTGTAAAATGATAAATAACAAAATCATATTCAGTTTCAGAAAATTATCTATTAATGTTCCATAAAGGGGTTTGCTTTTATAAGTTTAGTATTCAGAAAACTCTTGTCATCCATCAGAATTAAAAAGATGATTGCATACTATTCAGAAATCACTGTACTAATTGTAATAGAAACAAGCCAAGTTATGTCAATAATTTATGACTAAATTCTTTAAAACTATTATTTCTCATATTTTGCACATGTACATGTAAATAATTTTATAATTTTGTAAAAGTAAATAATAGATTTAATTTAATGTATCTATATAACAAAGAAATACTATACAGAAATTAGGCCAAGTAAAAAAATAAGTGTAGTTCCTGTTACATTAAGATAAAAAATAGGATAGGTAGGTAGGGAATTTTTTTATTTTACAAATTTTTTAACATAGAATCAATGGTAAAGACATTCTGACTTTAACAGTACTTAATGAAAAATTTCCTCAAAATCTGAATGGTATGTACAAAAAAAGAGTAGTTAGGGTAACCAGAAACACACATATTTTTCTTTTTGGCCTTAAGTCCAAAACCATCATAATGAATTATGTAGCAAAATTATGGTTATGGCAGACAACAGGTTCTGAGTCTATACATTTGGTTGAAAAGTGATGAGACATTAACAGCAAGTTCAAATAGTGCCAAGTCATATATATTCTTTACCTAACAAAGCCAGCATGATCAATTGAACACAGAGAAAAGCAACATTTCTTGAAAAAGTTTTTATGGTCTTATAAATAATGAATATTAACACATGAAGCACTGAGTTTGAACAACATTTTAAAATTTTAAAATTTTCCATTCTATCTGGATGTTATTATTAGCAAAATCTGTAATCTTATGACAAGAAATGATATATTCATAAACCATTAAAAAACTTCATAGCTACTTTATATACAATATTACAATGTTGTTTGGTAATTGTTTTTTCATATAGATAATATATTTAAATAATTTTTTAAGTTAAACAGTAACAAAAACATTCCATTTGAGCTAAAATTTCTTACTTTTTTGTCTTACATTTTTCTCTGATTATCACAGAAATTTACAACTAAACTGCCCCAAGCTAATTCCTTGATGTTAGAATGTCACACTCAAGATAATTTTAACCCATAATCTCTACACCTTCCATTTGCCCATCCTGCATTTTTGTTTTCATTTGATCAATTTCAAATTGTTCATACTTTGTCCTTTCACGTTGCATCCTCTGAACTAATTGTCTCATCTTGAAAGTTGGAGTGTGCCTGAGTGCCCTGTTAGCAGATTTGAGTGGGATATGTTTTTTGTCAGAATTTGTTAAGTCTAGATGTGTCATTTGTTCAATGATAAGTTTACTTGGTGTTTGGCATCGCTGAATTTCTCCTCTCTGAACTGAAGTTTTAATATATTTCCACAAGTCACGTTTTTTCTGCTCAGGTTTTATTGTCACAGTGAAAGGTGATTTGCTTCTTTGAGATAATGAAGACTTTGCTCTCTCTGGTTCTTCTTTTAGATTTTCTACTTTTGATTCGACTACAGAGTCTGTTTCTTCTGTCCAGTCTTTTTTAGAAACTGCTCTAGCAAATATATTCAACATTAAGCTTGCTTTTGACATAGCTGGAGGTGGCTTTACCTCTTTTGGAGAAGGGACTTCATCCTGCTGTTCTTCGTCAGAGAGTCCTTCCGTATTCAGATTTCCAAAGAAATCATCAATTTTTCGTTGTAATTCCTGCTGTTCTTTTTTCAAAGCTTCTTGTGTTGGTCGTCTAGAATAACTTGATGACTGAAAACTTGCCATAGTTCTTGGTGTATCATATCCGCTTCGTGTTGAATGTGCATATTTATCACCGAATATAACAGATCGTAATTTATCAAGGTCAATATAGTCATCGTCATCTTCGTCAAACATGCTACTATTATCATTGGACCATGCTCGGGATGTTTTTCTCTGCATTCCAGGATGAAAAGTTTTTGCACGTCCCATTGGCTCTGGTGTTCTACGACACTCCATATTATTAAGAGAAAATTTCACTTTTGATTTTTCACCAAGAGAAGGAAGTTTTATTGTTTGATCATCAAAATCCATTGATTGCGACATTTTTGGCATGGGTGGAGCTGATTTAGAATCTCGCCTTTCCCAGTGCATACTTCGTTTACTTTTAGCAGATGAGATAGAAGTGCCTGGTGTTGATAATTCTCCTCTGTAATGGATCGAATCCTCCTGCCGACTTTGTTGTTCCCTTCGATGGAAGACTTGTCGAGCTTGTCTAACAATAGCATTGGCATGTAAATCATTCACTGTTCTCCCTCTTATAGGATACTGTTGTTTCTTTTCCAAATAAAAACACTTTGTCACAACTCCTAATCGTTTTGTACTATTTTTTAATTGTGATTCATCATAACTGAAATCTCGATAGGGCTCAATACGTTTACGAATTTCAAGGTCGGTTTTACGTTTATTTATATCATACACTTTAGCTTCATACCTTAGTTGACTTGCACTGTCATGAATTTGTTTGAGTTTATGACTTATGTCCCTTTGTAATTTACTGCTCCGTAGTTGTAAATGATTTTCACAAACATTGTTTTTGACACTCGTCAGTTTTTCTGTTAGAGAAACTTTTTTAGCGTTGTCCATCGCTTCTTCCTTCATGTCTTGGAATGGATTGGACACCAGTTGTTCTGAGTCCATAATGAAGAAATTACCTGTAACAAAACAAATTGTATCAAAATTTGAGTAACAGATTGGGATACTTGTTTATTTTTCTGTCTGAAATAAATTAAAGTTTTAGTAAAGACTATTATACAAAATTACATACATTTCAAAAAATGCACTTCTCCCACTTTTATTCACATATTTCCAGTAAATATTTATTAATGATATTTTGTGTTAGGATATCCCTTATGTACAGTATTTATATTCATACTAATTATTTAAAACATCATCCATTATACAAATTTACAAAAGTATATAGTTTTACATGTTGAAAAGATTTTCCATTGATGCAGTTTTCAAAGGCATTTTATACAGAAACTCATTACATTTGGAAACAAATATCATGTTTGTATCTCTGTATCATTTTTCATATTGTTTGATGGTGTTCTGAATATGTTAAATATATTTTAATGCGTCAAGTATCAGTCATGAAAGAAGATGGGAGGGAATGGAAAATGTTCAGGATTTTGTTTATTTAAAAATTTACTGTAATGTTTATTTACTTATTAGATTATATTTTTTTCTTGAATTTTGTTCTTTATGGAAAAAATACATTATAATGTGTGACTTAATGAAGCAAAATCCCATATTTATTTTGTCCCGTTACTATTTAAAGTGGAATTGTTCAAAATAATAACCAAATATACAAGATTATGATAGATAAATATTAATTTTAAGCAACATCATGATTTGAATGCATTTTCAATAAAATATTTGATTGCAAATCTTGAAATGGACTGTTTTTAGTGTTTCTACTTAATTATAAGCTAACGTAAAAAGAACAGATTAGTAAAATATTTAATATGAACTGTAAAAAGGTAACGTTAACCTCTATGTTGATATTTTTACCTACTTGCTTCCCCTTTTGCATCAGAAATTCGTTTTTTATCTTCCTCATCTGTTTCATTAATACTAAGTTTGACTGTATAATTTAATTCAGTCATTTTTACTTTTCACCGCAAAAATAAATTTTCATAAGTTCTTTAAGCACAGTTTTAACAGGGAAGTAATAGTCGACATAAATGATATAGTCCAAAAAGAAGCAGCCATAATTGTTGACAGAATCGTAGAAAAAGGTCGAACAGTTTTGAAAGTAACATTTCAAACAATAGTTGTTACCACAAAGATTTCTATTGTGATTGTTTTAATCTGGAAGAAAATTTAAGACTTCTCACTTTTAACCAACAGAAAAAAAGATTATAAGATTAGTAACTAATTCCTTGTACATAAGAAATCATGTTTTGGCATCTACTGTTATAGAAACTGAGGGTCATATGTGTAATACACACTTGAACAAATTAATTTAAAAACGTAACTGTTTCTAATGTAATTCATTTGCTTTGTTTTAATCTTCTGATCTTTGAATATCTGTGATATTTGAAGGTGCCAACTAATTCTTAACATACATATGATATGTAAAAACTTCATTTGAATCATACTATTTTACCATAGGTAAAAATTGTTGACTTACAAGGTGCTACATTATGAACATTTACATGTACAGTAAAACCTCAATATTTCAAAATTTTCTGATCTCAGAGTAATAGTGGTCCAAAGATAATACTTTGCATTATATTTACCCCTCATAATCTCAAATTATTTTTGATGTTCCCTTCACCACTGAGATACTATGTCTTATAAATTGGGGGTTGAATTTTCTACAACTTTTAATTTTGTTTGACCTTATCTTTTCTGTGTCAGAGTATTTACTATGATGTCCATGTTTTGTACTACAGGATGAGAAATGTTATGTAATTTAAAAGAATAAAAACCCAAAAGTCTGTCTATGTCACAGTCACTGTATTTATAGGTAAAAAAGACAAAACAGAATTAAATAGAACATTAATCAAAGAAATATAAAAAAATAAATGATTGACAAAGCAGTTATTTTGTAATGTAATGTATCAAATTCTTTACATAGATATTTCCTCCTTGATGGTCATATTATAGTATGTAACATAGTTTTATCCAGTTGAATAAAATCTTAATGAATTTTACTTTTATACCGATAATTTTCAGTGATATTAAAAATTAAAATGATTTTAGGTAAATGTGGCATTATATGCTAAATGAAAAGATAAATTATCCATTATTAGTGTTATAAAAGATGTTTTTTTTTTTTAAATTTCCAATAAATAAAGGATACAGCCTTTAGATTAGATTGATGAGTTAAGAACCCAGGATCCAATGAACTGAACTGATGCCAAATGTAATAATTGTACTCCCCATTGTTTTTGCAGTGTGCCTATAGTACAAAATTAAAATTTCAATATACCTTCAAAAATAAAATGAAAGACATGTTTAGCATTATAGCGTCTGTAGATAGTTCTTATCAAAATGCTTGTATTAAAAGTACTTGGTTTAAAAAGTAGAAAATGGTTAAAACTGTACTGTCAATATTGGAAAAAGTGTAGATTTTCTTACCTATTTGTTTAATATCCTGTTTATAAGAAAGAGGACCCACCATCTTTGTGCTTTATTTTGAGAAGCACAAAAGCCAGAATCACTACGTTTGTTGTAACAGTTCTGAACCAGAGTACAGGGAACTGTGACTCATTCCTATATGCTTTTGTATGATTTGATAGGAATTCAGAATTGTGATATCAAAATTACAGGTGTTTGATAAAGTCAAGATAGAGGATGAAATTTCATCTCTTTCAGAAGATTTAAAGATCACAGTTGATTTACACATTCCATTTGAGAATAATAAGAATGTTGCATAGGGCATGGAGGTTTTTTACTGAAACCATTTGTCCAAAATAAAATTATTATTAGATTCTGATCCCCTCTGAAGATATTTCATTCAGATAAAAAACATTTTTTTGTATTTCTGCTGATTTCTTGACTTTTTTACAAATCTGCCAAAATATAATTAATAACAATACTTAAAAATTTTGATGAAAATCCTGATATTCATTTACTTTTGGGAAATTATGATATTAATAGTTACATTGGATTATATAAATCACATTTTTTTTTCAATATCAGCCTGTTTTGAAAATGTTTTTAAATATTGATTTTATTTTTGTTTTATGACCATAAAATAATAATGGTTAGGTATAAAGATTAATAGTTGTGATATTGTTGTTTAATTGGCTGAAATTAATATCTTTTCTAAAAATAAAAGTTTAAGTTAATATCTGTTTTTCTCAAACAATATTATAAATGAAATTGTCCATCTTAGATATTTTAAAAAAAATTCCCATTAATGTATTTTGTGATTATTGAATGTATTACAGTGTTCTGTGTTTATAGTAGTTGTATATTGATGATAACATTTAAGTCTGATAATATAACAATATTTTTTGAAGGGAAAATCAAAGTACTCTTTAGAAAATAAATTCATCCTAAGACTGATTTGTCTTCCATGTCTGGTCAAACATCTTTTTGCAGGTTTAACATGTTTGATAGCACCTTTATATTCCAGTTCAAAGAATGTGTCTTCTAAATCAGATATTTAATTACCTTTCAAGTGTTCCTAGCCTAATAAAGAAGCAGCCATTAGCTGAATGTATTCGGTTTGAACCCAACTTGGCCCTGAATTTGAGGCAACAAAATTTGCATGTAATTTAATCGAAGACATTCATTTGCTTACAATTTACAGTATGCATGAAAAATCTACCATTCATTTGTAATATATATGCATATTAATATATGTTTTTTGTGTACCAAATTTATATTTAATCTGAATCAATACCCTTATATAAGGTAAGCAATTGTGGCATAAATGTTAATAAAAGGAAAGACAACCTATAAGTTGGGCCGCACTATTATTTTACTCGTAAAAAATACAATTTTTGTCTAATACGTAAATTTATATTTTATAGACTTTGCTTATGTCTCTTTTCATTTTTAGCAGAAAATTAGTGGACTTAGGATTTTTCTTTGTTATAATATCTTTTAAATTTAATAAGGTCATATTTAAAATGTCTAGATAACTTGTATACTGTAGATTTTATTGATTATTGATAAGTAAAATATCTACATCACCAAAGTTACAAACCATCATATTCCATTTCCATCATTTTGTTTGTTTTCAAACTTCCATAAAACTCCGCTTCCATTTGATCCCTTGTTTTATTCATTTTGGATGTACTTAAAAAATATCTCAGTTTCTTAATATTATATAATCTGTTGTCTTCAGCACTTATATTTTTGCAAATTTACTTGATCTGATGTTAATAAGCTTCTTGGCTATGTTAAAATATTTCCATTCATCAAAGTTTGTGATTAGCAATTCCTATTTTTTCTCTTCAGAATAACATATTTAAAAATTTATAAATCACATCTTCCTAAACAATTTTTGCCATTATTTTTCAATTTGTCAGTTCAGAAATAATAGGATAGATTTTTGTAGTCTTCCAGTAAAATCTCTTCTGATGTATATATTTTAGAGTGACAACCTTAATCCTTCGTGTAAAAATGTTTATGTTCAATACAAGTGTTTTGTCATAGATTGATCTTCACAAATGAATTTAAAAAGTGATTCTTTGAAAATTTAAAAATCACAAACAAAAGAATGACATTTTGTTTTTCCGTGTTTAAACAAACATTTAAAATTTTTCTAAATTGTTTCAATTCTTATAAAAATACTTTTACTTTAGTTTTTATTAGATAATTAGTAGTAAAAACTTTGGTCCTATTTCTGAATGTTTAAAAAGATTTGTAAATGATGTTATTTCTTATAAATGAAAGAAAATGAAAAATGGATGACAATTGACATTTTGAAAAAGGGAGGAATCAATAATACCCAAGGTTAATGAGTAGTAAAATATTATCTTTTTGCTTGTCTTAAATCTTTGTCTTTTGTTAAAATTGGTTTCGTTTTTGAAATTACAGATCAATGTGATTGATGAAAACTAGGAAGGGAAATTTTTGACATTTTCATTTTAAACATAAGACTGTGTAAAGGGAAAATTTTGATTGGTTCTTTTTCCACCACTTTGCTGAAATTACAATAACTCCAAAATTTTCAATCATAACAGGAAAAATATGAATTAAATTTGTTGAAGATCACAATGCAAAACGGGCAAAAACTGAAAACCAACAATAAATTACAGTGTATTTTTTGTTAATAGGATATGTCTCCACAGATCATTATTGATGTTGTAAAAAAGTTTAGTTGTTTTCTTAAACATCCATGGCAATATCTTCCAAAATGTTTGAGAGAAATGACCAACTTTCTAATACATAGCAAACATTTCTTGTTATTCAATACTCTATTGGGATTAAATTGCTTAATAGTTCTTCCCATTGTCTGAAACCCACGGCTGG
Organism: Mytilisepta virgata; assembly: GCA_028015205.1. NCBI lineage: Eukaryota > Metazoa > Mollusca > Bivalvia > Mytilida > Mytilidae > Mytilisepta > Mytilisepta virgata. The sequence continues at coordinate 46,777,864 of CM051521.1, read as the reverse complement.
TTGTGCTTACGCCATGCTTTACTTATTGATAAGTGTAGCATAATGTAAGCTCAACTGGCTGTGGGTTTCCTTGTTGAATGTTACATACAATGAGAAGCTCAAATATTTATGCCATCTTTTTGCATTGTCACTGTGAAATGAACATGCTAAATTTGACTACTGTTTTAAGTAGTGATCATGCTATTTCTAAGGAACCCTTAGATATATCAAAATACTGAAAATTTTTAAAGCAGAGGAAAAATAGAAAAATACATAATAACTTACCTTTCATTTCTAAATTAGAATTTTACTTACAATGAATTTTGATACATAAAAGTATATTTTACTTTCAACTGATTTTTTGAATGCTTGAGCACCCACTTTCATCATCATTTTCATTTGCAAACTAGTAATTCTTCGAGGTTCTTTATTCACTAATACATGTTAAAGAAATTAATTATTATTTTGCATTAAAACTATTGTCAATTGACAGGTCTGACCTTGAGCTTAACCTAGAAATTAAAACTTGTGTATTGTTTTAAAGATCGACCCCTTTCTAAAATAAACTGAAGGATTTAATTTTTACATTGTTTTTAATATCAACATCTGTTATGTGGTGGCATTTAACATTATATGATGATATTAAAATCAGAACTCTTTTCTTTTAATTTACAAAATTGATTTATATTATAGCAGCCCATCTGCTTTCCAGATTATCAGATACCATAGGGGTGTATATACTCAGTAATGGACCAATTTCAGGTTGTTTTACAAAGATTATTTTATTGATATTGAGTTGGGCTTCCTTTGGAATTGTTTTCAAATTCATTGAAAGATGGTTTTTTTTGTGTTTTTTTTAAGCTATATTTGTAAATTAACATTTTGGAAGTATTGGAAAAAGTCTATGAAAAGATTAGATTAGAATCTAAGTGCAAATAAATAATTTTCTTATAGAAGCAGTATGTAAAAGGTTTTCATGGTTGATGTGCTGATGCAGAACTTAAATGCTAAAATTTTTGATGTTTCACATATCATATCAAATTATGAAGCTTTAAAAAAAAAACGTTCAATAAAAACCGTAATAATTAAAATAAATAAAATGTTGCCGATATTTAAACTAACCTGCCTGCTCTATAGGAGATATTATAGAGCTTTCCGATAGCATCAGTTCGGAATATGACATGATTGCTATTTCCTCTCACGTTAGATTTCAATTATAAGTATGAATTTCGTCGAGGGTTTCTAGTTTCAGTATCCCCTTTCTCAGTATCTTAATAATCCATATCAATTTTGTTCTGTTTTTCCCCAAAATCTTTTCACTAGGTTGTTAAATTATAAAACAATCCATTGCCAGAAAATATGAAATAATAAAGAATCACAGCCTAGTGTTACACAGCATATTTTATTGTCATGCCGTTAATTAGTCTTGTATTAAACGAACTATTAATTACTTTAAATGCAAATACAATCAATTGTTTGCAGTGATTTATAAGTGTCCCAGCTATCCAATAGATGATCAACGATAATTGTTGCCACTTTTTTAAATGTTTCATGTTGCATAGCATTTATTAACTTGATATAGCGATATGGAAACTGCCGATCTTTAAATACTGCTGTAGTTTAATTGTCGTGATATTTTTTCATCGCAATGACAGTGTAAATTTTTGACAATTTGATATTTATCATGTCTGACAAAATCAAATAAAATTTCAATCATAACTTGATACCGTCTTTCTCTTAAGGTATGAACATGTTTACTTTTTTATTTTATCAGTATATAATTAAGGATTAGGAGTTGTCATTTATAATCGTCTCTTTCTTCTTTGATTGACAAACCAGAAAACTTAATTGACCTACACTGTATTACAAAAATATTATTAGAAAAACTGGCCACCTATGGTTTTGAACTTGATTGATTCTCATGCTTTACAGGTCTCGAGATAAAGACTTTGCCTATGTCTGTTACTATAGCAATGAAGCATCTTTGAAGAATTAGATTAAAAATCTTAAAATTCATTTCAAGTAGAATCCTTTTAAGGAATTAATTGAAATGTATGCTGGCTATTTGTTGACTAAGCAACTAAAGAAAAAAAAAGTTGTCTTACCCAAGTATTGACCATGTAAGGACTCAGATATAACTTCCCATATTTGGATTAGCCTAATGTGTTTTTCATCTATTGACCAGTCTCTAATGATGTGGTCACATGGAATGGCTTTCTATCCAATTCAACAAATAACCAAATTTTCCAACTGACAAAATCGGGTTCTTAGTTTGGCAACATACAGTGAGCGGATGGGCAGGTGGGCAAGCAGCTTCAAACAATTGATCAAGGAAAGTTCACTCTATCTTCGGCTCGACAGCTCATTTCTTGTTTCATTATTCTCTGATAATGTTTGCTTCGTGGAAACTTCAATTTGACCTATTGTTATTTTGGAAATGAGTAAACTACTTCCATTAGGTCTATGCCTAATGACATCTGTGAAATAAATCACAATTTAGACGTAGATGTCTTTATTTCATAGTAGTTTATAAGAGTAAATTCTTACATACTTTTGAGTTGAATCAATTCATTGATTTTGAAATTTCTGTGATCTCAAAAAAAGTTAAATTATCAGTTTTGACTTCTTTGTTTAAGATTTTGGCATTAAAAAATTAATAATCAGAAAACCCCATAATCAATAGGTAACATTGTTAGTCTTTTTCTTTAAAGCATTTTATTTTTTTTATTTTGCATATTATCCTTTCAGTTTCCTTTATATATTGAAACGTAACAAAATTAAGTTTATACAAACATAATTCCTCATGGTCAATCAAATTCAGAGTATTTTGTATCACAACTGTTCCATACACTTTATTTATTGGCTGACGTGGTTATATAATTGAAAATAGGTTTAGTGACGTCTTGTGACAAAGGAGTTATACAAAACAATTCTCTGTCATTGCACAGGGCTGAATGGGAAATTATAGTAATTATATAATTGAGAAATTGATAAAGGACAATTTTTATGTAATTTCCTTTTTCTTTCTTTATGACTTTGATCTTTTGAGATGGTTGTTTTTTAATTGGTTACTTTTAATCTGCTCAGTATTAGAGTGCTTTGTTTTTATAAAAGAAATAGTTTATTAGACAGTTAATAGTATTTCACTTAAAAGGCTTAGTAAAAAGAAAGTATTTTTTTACCTTCTAATTTGCTGGAATAATTTTTGTACAGAAGGACAAAAGTTAGGAAATAGAAATATAGAAAAATATTTAGGTCATTTTTAAAGATGTTTTATTGTCTTTGGTCCCATGCAACAATATTGGGTATTAATTTAAAAAAAAATGGCATAACTGTAAATATTGTCATTGTATAATATGTTAAATAGCAAAGAAGCAGAGGATCTTCCTAACCAACTTGCACTGTGTCCCTGTAAACATGACAATTGACCTTTCTTAGAGAGTGAAATATACAAATATATGGTCAACTTTATGACCAGGCAGACATAAACAAAAGACATTGCCAGACATTTTAGTCAGACTATTTAAAACATGAAAATAGGGGGGAGAGGAGGGTTAAATAACAGTCATATTATATTTCAAAGGCTAATGTTTTTCATCTCAGATTTCTATCCAGCAGTTAAGGATATTCTTTAGTGGTAGATTATCGATTGAAAAGTCATTTTCTATTTTAAAAACAACAAAAAATCAATACAAATTATAAAAAGTCAGTTTTCTATTTTAACCAAATTGGATGAACGATAAAGAGGAGTCAATCTATAATTGCTGATGAATATCATAAGTATATATTGAATAATTTTGAAAGATGACACTTACCCTTTTGATCTATAGAAAATTGCTCTTCTAACAAATTATGCATTTTGTCCGCAATTTCTATAGTCCTATTATCATGTGTACTATGAAATAAATATTGTAACCTTCTAAAAACCAAGTGGATCGGGAATGTTTTTAGAATTATGCAATATTAATGGGTCTTTTACATCTTAGCAGGAATATCTATACATTAATTATATCTATTGTTGAAGGGGTATTATTTCCCTTCCTTAATCCCCTGCAGACAATTTCATATAACTGAGTTCGTTAAAAGCCATTTTATGTAAATTTCTCCGTAATATAAGAAATCTTGTTAAATTTGGTTAATAAAAATTCATAGATTTTTAAAGACTGATTTAAGATAGTAGATATATAGAAATTATTTAATCAATCAGAATTTGTTAAATTTATATTATCCAAGATGGAACATATCTTTTATGTATTAGTTTTAATTTGAATTATTGCGTTTTAATTTAACCAGTTTTGAACATGTCTTAACCTCTTTAACTCATTAAATTTACAAAGCATAAAATTTTTGAATATCAAGAAAATCACTGCGAAATTACCGATAATAAAAAGAAAAAATGTAAGCATATTACCGGGTACCATTTATAAAGTCATGTAAAAATCATTTTAAAACTTAAGTTGTAAAAGAATATATTTTCTGAAATTTGAAAAACATTACAAGAAAATTTATGTCTTATTGAGAAAGAAGATGAGGATTTTTAATGAAATTTTATTCATGTTTTAAAATGTTTGATTACAAAATTCTCAAAAACATTTAAATTAACTGGTCCTTTAGTGGTCCTTTTCTGTTTTAAACAACTTACTTAATTCAATATATTGCCAAAAGCTGGTAAAATTGCTGGTTGGCTGACATGTTTTAAGAAATCAGCTCATTATATACCTTTGCCCTACATACAAGAAATACATATCTTACCAACTTGGTAGAATTTCCTGATGGTTGAATTATCTCCAAACATTTTAACTTTCGTAATTAAAAAAAATTATAACAATTAGAATTTATTCCAAATCATAATGTGCATATCTCCATATTTTACAAAGTAAACCACAAGCCCCCAGTATTGGTACAGTTGACTTTTTAAATTTTTACCAGACAATTTTAATTGAGAGTTTTTGTGACAAGTTTTAATTGTTTCTTTTGTAAACTTTGATCTGATTTCAAAACTTAAAGTTGATCTTTAACAGAATTTATATTTCATTTTAATTTCTGGTTAAGAATTAGAATTCAAAAGTTCATTTAGTTAAGGGTTTCTCTCAAGGTTTGAAAGTGCCTTTGATAGTTTTTGAAATTGTAAAGCTTTTGTCATACATAGATTTTGGATATTTAAGAAAAGTCAGCTTTATTTGCTTTAAGAAAACACATTGACATGATGCAGTAAAATTTAAGTGTTTCACCAGATTTTCCAATGGATAAAATCTAATTACTAGTTTGATTATTTACAACGATAAAGAAAATTCTATTTTATAAAATTTACACAACAAAATGCCCAATATTTCATTTCCATTGCATCTTTTTGAAATGCTTTTAAGATGAGCAAAATATTTCATGATCTTTTTATTTATTTAGTTGGGGTTTTATGCCGTTTTCAGCACATTTTGCTATTTCGCGGCGGCCATTTTTTATTGATGGAGGAAGCCGGAGTACCCGGAAAGAACTACGACCTTCGGTAGGAAAATTGGCCATCCTTGTCAATTAAGATTGGAGTCAACCACACCCTGCCACAGGTGAGATTTGAACTGACGACCTCAGCGTTGACAGGCTAGTGATCATTAGTAGTCTTGACGAACTACCTTGACCACTCGGCCACCGAAGCCCCTATTTCATGATCACATTTTAACAAAACCTTTAAGATTTGCTCACGGAAAGACTTGGCATCACATTTTTCCTGAATCAAATTGTTTGGTTCCTGAGAAGGGCCAATTGTTATACATGAATTTTGTGATCATTAAAGAAAGTGTTTTTACAACATTTCAAAGTACAGCTGTTTGTTTACATTTATCCATTTTAGTTATGATGTTGTCATTTTTGGAATTGAAGAAACTAGTTGCTAGTATTTCGATACTAGCCTGAAATTGATTGCTTTTAGCTCCATTTCACAGAAACCAATATCAATGATATTTTACAACTACAGTCCTCGTGTATAGTACAACACAGTTCAGCAACACCTATATTGTTTTTATGGCAGGGCATCTGTGTCTTATAGACACATTTTCTAGTGTTTCTAGTGTTTTATTTTTGATAGGTTTTGAACATTTTAGACCTTGAGCACAACAGATGAGTCGAAAATCAATGAAATGTGCACATCTTGTGCATCAAAACTTGTATCAACTGGTAAAATTGTATTTTAAGGCTCAAAGGAGTCAAACTCAAAATATGTAAAATCTATTAGGCCACACCAAATTTATTTGTAGTTCTTTAGATTTTTCATGGCAAAAATAGGTATGAGCAAAAAATTTTTTAACTAAAACATTGCAAAAAATCGAGGAAAACCCTTTTTTTTACCAAATTTTTGGAACAAACGAAAACTTAATTCTAATTTCTCAAAAATTGAAGAATTTAGGCAAATCTTCAGCGTTTTTTTAAAAGGAAGTGGCAAAAAAGTTTTTATTTAAAATTTACAAAGTCCGAAAATCAGAGCCGCGAAATCCAAAGAACTAAAAATCAATTTGGTGTGGCCTTAGATGAAATCATCCTTCATTTGAGAAGGGGATTTGAATTTTTGTAATGTATATAGATCAGCTAACAAGTCAAAGACCCTACATAAAGATTAATATTATTGGCATAAGCTGAAGTTTAAAAATATTCAAGGCAAAACATTTAGACAGTGGAGATTCTACCTACATTACTTTGTCTTCATATTGCTAAAATAATTAAATATCCTGAAATTTAAAGTCAGTAACTAGCATTTATCTTTATTATAATCACTCGAAATCAGGAGAAGAAGTAGAATTGAGATGTCAAACAAACCTTTGAGATGTACCCTTATGATTAACTGTTAAAATATTGAGATAATGACTTAATTTTAATTCAGTGTAGTTGAAGGTGAAGTGTAGAAATGAAAATATATCTTTACTGAAGAATATATATTCACCTACGGAAATAATATACATTAATTATAGAAACATTCCTTTGTTATTTTTAAACAGGTTGGTTAGCTTCAATGTCAATCTTCATGGAGGCTATTTAAACTTTCAATTAGCGATAAGATCAGATATCTGATTCCTGACTTGGATGTCAAACTTAAAACTTATTTTAATCTAGATGTCAAACTTCAGACTAGCTTCTTTTTATAACTCTTTGTTCTCCTTGGTACATAGTAACGTTATTTTTGAGACCATGGTTAGATGAAACTTGATATTTTTCAAACTTTTGAAATGGAGTAAGCATTTTAATACCAAAAGGCAAATACAGTTTATTCTATTGACTTTCCCAAATATTTTTAAAACATTAATAGTATCAAAATAATATGTATATTTATTTTTAAAAAAAAGACTGACCTGGTTGGTTAATTCTTACCCCCAGTGTAGAAAACTCTCATCCCCCACCTACTCCAGATTCCAAGCTGTCTTATATTTCATTTTTATTGTCATGTTACTGAGAAATGGATGATTTTTAATTGAAATAGTAAAATAAAAAGAAAAGATAATGAAATATCCAACCATCCATTTCAGGTTTTAACGTTCTTGGCAAATTAAAAAAAAACATATTCGACAAATTTCCTGGTGATGTAAAATAATTTTATAAGTTATTCAAAACAACTGATGGCAGATCACAAGAAAACAAAATTACAAACAACATCCCCCCTCTTAGAAAAATGACATGAATGAACAAAAGACAAACACAAACACAACATGCAGTCAAGATAGTCAAACTTTATACACACACTAAAAAGTCTGGGTTGCTCTATGTAATCAAGTGTGGGTTTCCGACGATTACCTCCCTCTTATCGATCCTGACTCTTTAGTACATATAAACATAAGAAGAAGTGGTTACACTTTATTTAGATGGCAGTGTCAAAATGTGCTCATTATTACGGCAAAATTATATCAGGTACTTATAACAGTTGGTTGTATAATATTTAAAGGAGTAATTGAAATTCTGATTCTGTTTTCAGGAGATACTCTTGGACTTTTACTAAATATTGATGAAAAGTACCTGACGTTTTCATTGAATGGAGAAGCTTTGCCAAGTTACGATGATCTCTTCCAGTATTCAAGGTAAGATAATCTGAGAAGTTATTTTTATTCAATGATTTATGTAATATTACTTATTCATATTTTGAATAAAGAAAATATCTGTAAGACCAATTAATCTTTGATGTAAAACTTTCGGCTATTGACTTATTTTTCTTTGCATGGTGTTCTTATCTCTCTGAAAATGCAAACAACAGTTTTGTATAACATTCTAGGGATTTTCAAAAAAATTATAAATAATGAGTAAGGAATTCCCTATTTTTATGTACATTTTCTTACTGAGTTTTGTTTACTTTTTAATAAAAACTTGAAGTTTATTTTAGTTGTATAAAAATATCAGATAAGTGAAAAGAAAGACATTTTTAAAAGAGAATATAAACAAATTGAATACAATATTTATAAACATCCTGATTTTAGTAGAGGGAAAATCCAACATTTTTGTGTTGGGTAATGTGACAATTTATGAAACTGGCAAATGTACCCTGAAGCTGTATGTTTTAAAAACAGATTGATATTCCGTTTCAAATGCATTTAATCATACATCTGTAAATTCTGCACATATGATCACTAGATTGGTCTAAAATCAACCAATATTTTGTCACTTTTCTTCATGTTACAGCTGAAATTTGATAAACTGATCACAAGTAAATGTCATATAGTGGAAAAACTTGAAACAAAATCTGTTATTTGATATATAGTTTTTATAGGGATATTTGATGCAACAAACTGGTCAGCTACCAGCTTGCTAAACCTAGAAAATCAATTTATGACGTCATATGAAAAACTGAAGAAAACTGTTGTGTGCATTCTGATATAAAATGAAAAAACTCAGTCAGTAAGCTTCCTTTTTAGCTCACCTGGCCTAAAAGGCCATGTGAGCTATTCTCATCACTTTGCGTCCGTCGTCGTCGTCGTCGTCGTATGTCGTCGTAAACTTTTCACATTTTTATCAACTCCTCTGAAACCATTGAACCAATTTAAACCAAACATAAGTGGAATGGTCCTTGGATGGTCCCCTTTAAAAATTGTGTTCGGTTTTCCCGGGCGCCATCCAATATGGCTGCCAAGGTCGGACATAGTTTAACCTTGGACCCTATGGGAATTTTAACATTTTCGTTATCTTCTCTGAGACCGTAAGGCCAATTTGAACCAAACTTTGGTGGAATGGTCCTTGGGTGGCCCATTTTAAAATTTGTGTTCGGTTTCCCCGAACGCCATCCAACATGGCCGCCATGGCTGGACTTAGTTTAACATTGAGCCTATGGGAATTTTACTTTTTCGTCAACTCATCTGAAACCACTGAACCTATTTAAACCAAACTTAAGTGGAATGGTCCTTGGATGGTCCCCTTTAAAAATAGTGTTCGGTTTTCCGGGACGCTGTCCAATATGGCTGCCATGGTCGTACATAGTTTAACCTTGGACCCTATGGGAATTTTAACATTTTCGTTATCTACTCTGAGACCATTAGGCCAATTTGAACCAAACTTTGGTGCAATGGTCCTTGGGTGGCCCCTTTTAAAATGTGTGTTCAGTTTCCCCGAACGCCATCCAACATGGCCGCCATGGCTGGACCTAGTTTAACATTGAGCCTATGGGAATTTTACTTTTTCGTCAACTCCTCTGAAACCACTGAACCTATTTAAACCAAACTGAAGTGGAATGGTCCTTGGATGGTCCCCTTTAAAAAGTTTGTTCGGTTTTCCGGGGCGCTGTCCAATATGGCTGCCATGGTTGGACATAGTTTAACCTTGGACCCTATGGGAATTTTAACATTTTCGTTATCTTCTCTGAGACCGTTAGGCCAATTTGAACCAAACTTTGGTGCAATGGTCCTTGGGTGGCCCCTTTTAAAATATGTGTTCGGTTTCCCCGAACGCCATCCAACATGGCTGCCATGGCTGGACCTAGTTTAACATTGAGCCTATGGGGATTTTACTTTTTCGTCAACTCCCCTGAGCCAATTTGAACCAAACTTTGGTGGAATGGTCCTTGGGTTGCCCCTTTCTAAACTTATGTCTGGCATCCTCGACTTCCAACAGACATGGCTGCTGTTACTGAAAGTAGAAAAAGGGGGGGGGGGATGAATTTCCAAAATCTTCTTCTATGAAACTACAAGGCCAGTTGCAACCAAACTTGGCAGTAGTAGTCCTTAGGAGGTTCACTTTTAGACGGATGTCTGATGACCCGGACTGTTAACAAAGATGGCAGCCACAGCCGAACTTAGTTAAACTTAGTTAAACATAGGGCCCTATGGGAAAATTCATTGAAAAATCTTTTTATCTGAAACCACTTTACCAATTGAAACCAGACTTTGCAGCAATGGTCCTTATATGGTCCTCTTTCAGAATTGTGTCCCATGACCTGGACTGTCAACCGAGATGGCTGCCACAACTGAACTTTGTTTAACATAAGGCCCCATGGGAAAATTCATTGAAAAATCTTCTTATCTGAAACCACTTGACCAATTGGAACCAGACTTTGCAGCAATGGTCCTTAGGGCGTCCTATTTCAGAATTGTCTGATTTCGTGGAATGTGAACCAAGATGGCCGACAGAGCCAAACTTAGTTTAACATAGAACCCTATGGGAAATTCACTCAAAAATCTTCTGGTCTGAAACCACTCAACCAATTAGAACTAGACTTGGTAGCAATGGTCCTTAGAGGGTTCTCTTTTAGAAATGTGTCCATTGACCTAGACTGTCAACCATGAGGCTGCCACAGCCGAACTTAATTGAACATAGAACCCTATAGAAAAACCAGCCAAATCTTTAGTTCTGCTCAAGATGAAAAGTTCAATGCAGGTGAGCGATACAGGCTCTTTAGAGCCTCTAGTTAGGTGCACACAACAGTTTTTATTAGTACTTTTCATGACGTTAAAATTACAGGAACTTACTCAAAAGATTGATAGCTGGACAATTGGGTACATTCGCCAGCTTCCAAAATTGCTATATGAACTGGTATGAAAATAATGTTTTTTCACCTACCCAATTTCCAGATGTTTTTAGAGTGGCCTCCCATTAAAGACAAATCTGTCTATTCAGATCTACCAATAATATCTTCTTTAAATTTTATTTTAACTTTAGCCTAAGTAAAAGTTTTAAAATCAGCCAATACAAAAATGGGGTCAAAGATTTTTTTTCACAGAATTAAAAAATCGGAACCTGTAATTATTTACAGTTTAAATATTTTATAAAAAGTCCTAACCACATGAAATTTGTTTATTTTGTTAACCATATTGTTGTTTGAATTCTTTGGTATTAGGGACTAATGGGAGGTAATTTTATGATCTGCCCTTGGTACTTTGGTTAAGGGAGATAACTAATATTTCTGACAGTACTCATAATATATAGATTAACAATATAAATCCGGTAATCAAGTAATTAACACCTTTAATTCCTTTGTTGGGACAATTAAATGCAATAAACCTGTCAAAAGATAGTAAGATGGCTTAATTTTAGAGAAATAAGGTCCCAGAATGTATTTCATGAAATTTTACGGGGCATTAAAAGCATTTCCCGGGGACAATCAAAAGAGTATCCATAGGGCATGCATGGTGCCCTGAGAGGAAAGGCATTGTGCAGCATCATGCTAAAAATGCTTAGAAAAACCACAATATGTTGAAAATATGTTTGTTAACGATATAAATTATTTAAGGATTATTCGGTCATTTTATGTTCAAGAAATAACTTCAATCACATGGAATACACTAAATAACCAGTATAGGAGATTATTTTTAAGTGTCCACTATTCACATTTAGGTTACAAAATTACATTAGAATGCAAACAACAGTTAAAATTCCAGTGATTTTTCCATAAATATATTATGTCATAGGTATAGAATTCCCTCTATTTGTAAGTTCTAGATATTGATTTCTGGTTGTTTTTTGGTTTCATTATTTAACTTAGAGTCTTGGATTTATTTTAAGTTTAAAAAAATGCATGAAATATAAAAAAGTAATTATTTTCAGAAAAGTTTTATTAATGGGAGACTACTCTGAAAACATCCAAAAATAGGGTAGGTGAAAACACATTTTTATACCACTTCATGTAGCAATTTTAAAAGGTGGCGAATGTACCCTGAAACTACATGTGCTGAAACCAGTTGAATGTGTACTTTGGAAAACATACACTCAGTTCTCTAAATTACGCAGGAATCTTTGCTCCGATGCTCTGAGGTTGGTCTGTTTTTGAAGTATTTGAAGGGGGGAGGCCTATTTTTGTCAGTTATCTTTCTGTAATGGTAAGAATTTGGAAAGGAATTCCTTAAAAATACTTATATACAGTGAAAGCTTGAAGAAATATGTTTTATTTGATATATGGTTGTCTATGGGTATATGATACAGCCAATTGACCAGCTATCAATCTTTTGAGTATGTTCCTTCAATTCATGACATCATGAAAAGTACTAAGAAAAACTGTTGTGTGCACTCTTACCAGTAAATCATATGATAGACAAAAGAAAAACCAATCAAATGATGTGTTACATCCAAATCATTTCTGTGTGTGTAATGTTTAATTATGTTTTAATGACAAATTATATCTATTTTAGTGGAGGATTTTTTGCAGCAGCCAGCTTTATGTCTTACCAGCAGTGTGAATTTAATTTTGGTGCCAAGCCATTTAAATATCCTCCTAAAGGGCTTTCATTTAAAACATTTAATGACTTCGGCAGTATGACTGAGGAGGAAAAGAGAATTTTACCACGGTAAGAGCGGAAACACAAGTAACTGATATAATTAATTAAGAAAGTCCCAAAAAGAAACAAATATGACACAAACAAAATAAATTAGTGTATTACTGAATAAACAAATGAACAAGAAAGATGAACTGAAAAGGCAGCTTTTTGGCCCAAAATCGGCGATTTTGTGAATTTAGAAATTATTTTAAATATTTCTCAAAATGGTTCTTACTGTGTAAATTTTTCCATCTGAGATATACTGTGTGACATTTAAGTTAATGGCTAAAAATACAATAAAAATTCCATCATTAAGTTTCTAACATCACATGATTTATTTACATTTTTTTTTCTAAATAGCTATGAGCCAGAGAGCCAGAGAGAATACCAAAACAATATTTACATCATTTCTTGTATGATAACTTGAGAACTACTAAATGATGTTATGATACCAAATTGTCATATAGCCTAATGGGTTTGGAAGGAGGAAAAGTGGCCTATTTCTACCTCCTCCTTTGAAAAAAATATTGATGACAATCATACAATCTTACTTACATTGAGGAAACACTGTAAGATACACAAGTTATCCGTAAAAAAAATAACATCAAGGTAAACTTTCTGAACAAATTTATTTTATAAGCTATATTACAAATTTGTCTTGCACTCTTATGAATTGTATAAGTGGGTAGGATGGCCAGGAGCATAAATATCAAGTGTGTATACACATTTATGTATTGAAAAATGATCTGTGTCTTTTATCTGATAAATATATAAGACAAGTGTTACATGATTACTTTTTGCATCATGGTTAGTTTTGTGTTACACTTTCATATAGGGCTTCAGCACATTGTTTATCATACATTTATTCTTTCTTTCAGTCATGTGCGTTTGAATCTAATCAAGAATTTTCAAGTGAATGATGACTCCTGTACAATCTGCTTTGGTGAAAAGGCGACACATGGTTTATATCCATGTGGACATGGGTAAAGTATAGAAGTTAACAATTCTTTATTAAGATGAATTATGAAGTCAACTTTCAGAATAATTTAATTGTAGATTTTACACATTATCTAATACATAAACATTTTAAAGTCCATCATTTCATAAAGTAGATTTTTCTTTTTCAATAATGTTATACAGAGAAATGCCTCTGTTTTAGATCTTAAAAGAAACATTTATAAATTTGATCATTTTTAAAATTAGCTTAGATTTTCTAATTTATTATAAATAACCTCCCCTGGTTTTTTACTCAGCTATTACAAGATCCAATAATTACATTATATATAATTACATTTTGAGCTGCATTTCATCAAATACTGAAAATACTATTGGCTGAAAAGAATCACATGGTTTAAGGATGCTCGCTGGTCATGTTTTGGTCTTTTTGTCAGATTTTCGGAATCCTCGAGTTTTATCCATTTCTTAAACATTAAATTTTTTGCCCATGAACCCCTACTTTTTCTTTTATAATTCAATCATATATACCTTAAAATGGTATATGACAAAATTTTGTGAAATCCTTTTCATTTTTCATACAATTTTGAGAGACTGAAGTTGCCAATGCAAAGACAATGAAAAATCCAGAGAAAACCTATTTCCTGCAAATTTTCAAGGCTTTGTAGCTCTAAAATGAGCACATGAACCTATATTTTTTTCTTGCTTATTTGTTTACTATTCATATGTTCTCTCAAACTAAAACACCTATTTCAAATCCTATTTATTTCCTATTAGACCAGCGATCATCCTTAAATAATGAATTCTAGATGAAAGACATCAACTACAACATGATAAGACTACGCAGTCTAAGAATTCTAATTTAAAAAATTTTAATATGTGAAAAGTTTCATGTCTTTTATTAGCTCACCTGACCCAAAGGGTCAAGTGAGCTTTTCTCATCACTTGGCGTCCGTCGTCCGTCGTCCGTCGTCGTCCGGCGTCGTCCGTCGTCGTCCGGCGTCGTCGTTAACATTTTACATTTTGAACTTCTTCTAGAGAACCACTGAATGGAATGAAACCAAACATGGCATGAATGTTCCTTATGAGGTGCTGACCAAGTGTTGTTACTTTGTAGCCGATCCATCATCCAAGATGGCCGCCAGCGGGGAACTTAGTTTAACATAGGACCCTATGGGAAATGCATACAAATGACTTCTTTTAGAGAACCACTGAATGGAATGAAACTAAATCTGGCATGAATGTTCCTTATGAGGTGCTGACCAAGTGTTGTTACTTTGTAGCCGATCCATCATCCAAGATGGCCGCCAGAGGGGGACTTAGTTTAACATGGGACCCTATGGGAAATGCATACAAATGACTTCTTTTAGAGAACCGTTGAATGGAATGAAACCAAACATGGCATGAATGTTCCTTATGAGGTGCTGACCAAGTGTTGTTACTTTGTAGCCGATCCATAATCCAAGATGGCCGCCAGCGGGGGACTTAGTTTAACATAGAACCCTATGGGAAATGCATACAAATGACTTCTTTTAGAGAACCACTGAATGGAATGAAACTAAATCTGGCATGAATGTTCCTTATGAGGTGCTGACCAAGTGTTGTTACTTTGTAGCCGATCCATCATCCAAGATGGCCGCCAGAGGGGGACTTAGTTTAACATAGGACCCTATGGGAAATGCATACAAATGACTTCTTTTAGAGAACCGTTGAATGGAATGAAACCAAACATGGCAAGAATGTTCCTTATGAGGTGCTGACCAAGTGTTGTTACTTTGTAGCCGATCCATAATCCAAGATGGCCGCCAGCGGGGGACTTAGTTTAACATAGAACCCTATGGGAAATGCATACAAATGACTTCTTTTAGAGAACCACTGAATGGAATGAAACTAAATCTGGCATGAATGTTCCTTATGATGTGCTGACCAAGTGTTGTTACTTTGTAGCCGATCCATCATCCAAGATGGCCGCCAGCGGGGGACTAAGTTTAACATTGGACCCTATGGGAAATGCATACAAATGACTTCTTTTAGAGAACCACTGAATGGAATGTAACAAAACATAGCATGAATGTTCCTTATGAGGTGCTGACCAAGTGTTGTTACTTTGTAGCCGATCCATAATCCAAGATGGCCGCCAGCGGGGGACTTAGTTTAACATAGAACCCTATGGGAAATGCATACAAATGACTTCTAGATCTTCTAGTGACCCACTTAATGGAATGAAACCAAACATGGCATGAATATTCCTTATGAAGTGCTGACCAAGTGTTGTTACTTTGTTGCCGATCCATCATCCAAGATGTTTAGAAGTCTATCAGAAAATTGTAAAAAAAATTCTGAATGGTCACAACTTGACCACATATTCAAAAATAATAATGATAAGATGTCTTCAGTAGCTATTGTAATCACATTAGATACAGGTGAGCGACACAGGCTCTTGAGAGCCTCTAGTTAGTTTCATAGTGTTGTAAAAGGATTGACCTTGCACACATTTTACGTATGATGTGCTTCTGCCCTTTTACACCAAAATGAAACTAAAAGGAGAACCATTCAATTCTTAGAATTCCTGTGAATTTGACAGAGACATAACTGTAGTTAGAAATCAGGGGAGGTAATCAATGTTAAACTGGAAAGTTTTGATTTTATTTGACTCATATTTTTCATAACTTTGTTCATTCTTTCTTTTTATCTTGAAGTAATAAAAAATTGCACAGTGAAAGAAAATCCAATTATTTACATTTATAATGACAAATTTTACTCTATGAAGTGATTTTCAAAAAATACAAAATATACTTGTGACCAAACAGCAAAAATAATTCACTCTTGCTCTTAATCCATTTGTGAATTCATGTATTATTCAATCGCTCATTTCATTTTTTAAAAATGTATTTGTATCTAAAAATTAGTTATTCTATCATTATTTTGCAGTGGATTTTGCTTTAAATGTTCTTTACAACTGGAAACCTGTCCAATGTGTAGATCAGGTATAGATGAGCGAATCTTGCTGGAGAGGCGAAGGTCGAGGAAGGTATCAGAAGAATTATCTGCTGAGAAGTCAAAATGACATTGTTATAAATTTTCTGTAATGTGCAGCTAGAGCTTCAGATATAATTTTCTGTGTTGAAGTGACAATATGCCTGTATGTTGGCCATTTTTTATTGAACATTTTATGCCTTTTTAATAAATTTTGTAAGCTCCAAAATATTTAAAGCACACAAATTATAATGCAATCACAAATTCATAAATTAGGAACTATTTTTGCATTTTGTAATTTATAGCATGTGATCAGTATAGGCTTCCATTTTGATTTCAATATTTCTGTCTTTTAAATCTTTCAGTGTTTAAAATAAAGGGGATGGTATTATAAAAATCCATGGATGTAACTGTAAATTAGGAAATATTCTACAAATATGAAAAACAATTCTACTGCCTAGTTGGCTTATTGTCACATATTGTAAACTGCAAAATCTTAAACTTTATTTTAAAGAAGAAAATATTACAATGCATATTTTTGTTGTCAATTCACATTATAAAACTAAGGGGAAATAACTCAAAAATTGCATTGCAACTCTATACACCAAAAGACTGTGATAATATTCTGTTTTAAATTTATTATCCAAAATAATATGATTTTGTCAAAACAAAATACAATGATTTAGAAAAGCTGAAACTTTTTTTCTTCAGATCTGTGCAATACTACAGGTCAAAGAGGTGCTTGTTTTGTCTATCTTAGTCCTATATTCATTTGATATATTTTACATTAGGTATTCGACAGAGTAAAACGTGTGGTTTTGGGACCATTATTATGTGATAAATAGTCCCTTAATTGTATGAATTCATTCAGAATGATATACTATATACTGGCATTTTGTGTATATTTCCATTACAGTGTTGTTGTCCTAACTGTACAGGTTTATATCTCTGTTAATGTACTGATCATGTTATAAAGAAATATTGTGAGCTATTTTAAAATATTTCCTTGTTTTAGATTCTGAATGGATTGGTAAATGCATTGTTAAAAGCTTTGCAAAGACCTTTTCTTTAGTATTATGTAAAAATATCTGCTGTCCTGAAGAATCTCTGTGAAAATTATTTAAAATAAAGTTTTAGGTATGAGAATTAGGAGGTATGATAAGGCCTTTTTTTGCCTTAAAAAGTGAACTAGCAGCAGTATAAACATTGTAAGGGTAGATACTTAATTAGTCTTACCTAGTAATCAGGAAATTCAGGGAAGTGGGAAGGAATAAAAATAGCTCATTGTATGGTGTGTTTCACATTAAGTGCAATAAATAGTAAAATAAGAGTGAAGAACACAAAAAAAAATTGTGCTTCTTTAGGCAAGTACGTGTTATTTAAGAATATTTAACAAAACGGTCATTTTTCTTCTGCATGATAAATTCCATAGGCAAGAGTTTTTACAGATTTGAATAAAAATTATTTTAAAAGTAAAGCCGTAATACCCATAAGTGACCATATTTTAGCCATTTTTATGACAATGCTTAAAGAATTAATCTTGGTAATTTATTAAGTACAAGTTTTTGATAAATGTCATGATATAACAAACTAACTTATCATATATATTAGAAAAGTTTTGTAAGTCATACGTTCAATATGAAAATTTCCACCAAAGTTATGGATCTACCATTTTCATCATGACAATGTACTGAGCAAAATGGCCGTTATGTTGATTAACACTAATGCTAGTTTTTTTAACTGGGTTATTCAATAGATAAAACTTATTATTAGTTCCACAAAGTAGGGCAGACATGTGGGAATCGTAGGAAAAATCCAGTTTGTTGTCACTTTTAAGAGCTCTTTTCTTGGTTTTTTTTTTTTTTTTTTTACTTTTCCCTCAAAACCATATTTCCATATTCTATACTACCAGGGTAAAATGTTTTGTTTCATAAAAAAGAGGGATGCAAATGAGCCCGTTTAGCCACTGTTCATTAACTATAGAAAAAATGGAGTTAACAGTACAACTTTAGTCATAATTGTATAAACACCTGGTGAAATGGTTTTGTTGCAGCTGTTTATTTATTGTTTATTTACACTTCATTCTTGAAAATATATGAAAAAGTTCAGCTTGTAATATTTGCAGTTTGATTTTTTTTTCAGGGTTCTATTTTAACCCTGACAAAGGATAGAAAATATTTCTTGGAGTTTAACAAGATTAGATTTACAAATTACCAATTCATCATTTAAGGTAACGGGTACGTAAATGGCTTGTCCAACGATTTTTTAGAGAAATTGTATACACTTACAACTTCAGGAAATATAAAGGAAAATCGAAAAAAATAAGTGGGTTCTTTTGATGTATTATTTGCATGGGGTTACCAAACTTATTTTTTATACATCAGCCGTTGAAACGTCGAAATTGCATAACGTCAGTGGAATGGATTTTACGACGTCACGTCTTTCTTTGCAGAGTTATCGTCTTACAAGTTCATGTCACATACATGATTAATGAGTCGAAGCAAACCTAACCTTATAGAGGTATCTTTTTATCATGCATACTTGGACTTTATAGAAATATGAAATTAAAATATTGTCTGAAAAGAAATTATGCTTATTACATTCTACGAATAACAGAAAAGCCTGCCGATGCAGCATATCGATTTATTTTTAATTCATTCTATTGTAAAAATTATTAATATTTTTTTCTTATTTTTGTTTCGGAAGTTCAGTGATACAATAAATCTTCAAAATCCATCCAAAATTACTATAACAATTTTGAATGTTTTAGGCAAGACTCGAGAAAGATCGTATAGAGGAGTTTTGATCTTTTTATTTTATTTTCAATGAGTGCGAGGTTCTTTTTCATTTTTGAAACGGCAATTTAACTACAAAAATAACTAAGAATAACTAGAGCTACGGGTAACATACAGTCTTCAACACTAGACATGAATCTATAAGATATTTTAAGTTTAAAATTGTATTGAAATCAGTAAAATTGTGAATAAATAATATAGAAATTAGGGATTGCCATAAAAACCTAATAAAATACGGAAAGCCTCAAACCTGTGTCATTTAGGGTTTTTTTGATATATAGATCTCTGTCTGGGTCAAACTAAAGACTTCTAAATTAGGAATTTCTGCTCCTTCGCTAAACGCGCGACATTTAGGAATAAGAGCAAAGACTGGAGTCAGAATAATGTGTCCTGGTGGATGATAAGTCTTCCTGCGTACTATTACATTGTGGAATAGCATGTTAAAATCCGGCGCAATGTGTAGGCCTTGTACAAACCAGTAGTATCTGTTCTCTATACACGTTCACAACCTTTGTATTATTAATTACAAAAAAGTTTATAATGTGAATTACATGAATAATGAAGCGTCTATTTTTTATACGACTGCAAAATTTTTGCAGTCGTATATTGGTATATTCGTCGTCCGAAGACATTTGCTTTTCGCACTATAACTTTAGTATAAGTTAATAGAAATCTATGAAATTTAAACACAAAGTTTATGACCACAAAAGGAAGGTTGGGATTGATTTTGGGAGTTTTGGTCCCAACAGTTTAAGAAAATTTTAGGTTCCAAAAAACGGCTCAATAAGCATTTTTCTTGTTTGGTTATTATCTTGGTGTAAGGGAGGTAATCCAAACACATTTAAAGTAAAATGTGTATGATTCAATTACCTCCCTCACACTGCTTGTAAATTATGTATAAAGAAATGTAGATTGTCTTGGGGTGATTTACAGCTGTCAGTTTATTTTTAGAAGTTACTATTAATTAATATTAATTTTGTCCATATGTCATTTTCTATTTTAAGACTTTTATGATATATTTAAATGGGTAATTATGTTTGCAAACTCCATGAGAAATTTGAATAGGGATTATGACCATATCTTGAGGGAAAGAATTTTTTTTTTTGGAAAAAGGGAAAGGGGGGGAATAAGAAATTGTGGGGGTGGGGGGGGTGCAATTTTTTCTCATTTCAGATTTCAGGAATTAAAAAGAAAATGACTTCAAATTTTTATTTTGCAAAACAAAGGGTGGGGAGGGGGGTACAATGATTTTTTTTTGGGGGGGTCAGTACGCAACAGCATAGTGTATTGCAAAAAAGCAAAAAAAGGGGTTAAATTTTTTTGGGGGGGCGGGGGGTCAATTCGCAACAGCATATTGTATTGCACAAAAAGCAAAAAATTGAATATAAATTCAAATCATATGTCCAATTCTAAGTTCTTTGACTACAGTTATTCTGTGTCAGAAACCTATTATGTTTCAAATATTTAATTACAGTCTAAATTCAGACCTTTATCATGCGTGAATATTGTGTCCATTTTTGCCCCAACTGTTCAGGGTTGGACCTCTGCGGTCGTATCCAGCTGCACTCAGCGAAGCAATTTATTTATTTTTTTGTTTCATAAAAATAATTTCTGTATTCCAGATATGTACTTCTTTGATATTCATTCTTCCCTTTTGAAAGTTCTTTGCCTCTTTATTACTTACAAAAATCACCCCGAATCTATCACCAATACTTCACTATCATTATCAAATGCATGCGGAAATAAAAATGTATTTATATGACTAGCACAAGTTTGCATTCCACTTCTATTTATAGAAAATATTGCAGACGTGATAGAAAGCACCATAAACTACGGATTTTCTTTGTCTTTACAAACTTCGAACGGTTATACTAATTTTGAAAGTGATAATCTAGCTCGAATATAAACCTTAAATATCTGTAACAAGTATATAAAAGTGATTTCTCACTTTTTTATCGTCAGTGTGTCTGTTTGTGTTCTTGGTCACATTGGAAGATGACTTTCTTTCTTTCAAATTTAGAAAATCAATTTTACGAACTGAGGTGTTTAGACAGTAACTCAACCACTCTCCGACCATCACACCATATGACGATGTTGAGTTATTTTCATTTTCTTGGGTGGGAAGCACTATTTCATTTGGACATGAAATCTCATTGACAAGTACTTCACTTTTTGATAAATTTTGAATTGCATTGACTAATTTTCCACCGTACTGCCCATTGTTTTTCTCTACAAGGCAGATCCTCTCCTGACATCTTGAAAATATTTTTTTCTGGTGTAAGGGTGATAACTCTCTTAACCACGAGCGCAGATTTTCTCGTGATCGGATAGAGGCGATGACTTACGTACCTCTTACCTTAATATATTGTATTTGTAAATCTTGATTCATTTAATATTGTCGGTATCAATTTGTATGGTTTAGTTGAGAATTTTTCATTTCAAGGAAAACAACTTTTTGTTTTTATTTTTATTTTTGAGTAATAAATCATTGTAAAATAGCATTGAATATGAAAATTTGTGGTTAAACCAGAACAATTAAAACCACATGAATTGGTATCCAACAAAATAAAATGATTCTACATTGTTTTAATCAGATATGTTATTTCATTGCTTGTCCATGTATACAAAATAATCTTATTCTAAGAATGCATTTTTGTAATATAAAACAGTATTTTTGTTATATTTGTTATCATATGGTGTTATTTGTTTTATATCTGTCTCTTTTTATTAAAAGCTAAGAACTGAAATAGTTTGTTGTTGTGTCTGCAGATTTTCACAAGTAAACATAAACATACACTATTGATTCATTAGACTTCTTTGGATATCAATTTTCATAGATACTACCAAATTTATGTATTTGACTAAATCAAAATTTACAATGCAATATTTGTGATGAATTCAAAATAGTCAAAGGTGAGATTTTTGTCTTAGTTAGAGGTAACATTTTGAAAATTAACTAAGAACAGAAAAGAATTTCAAAAATTTTAGGGGCAAGTTTTCGAAAGTTGCCTAAGAAAAAAAAAAGCATTTTGGGAAAATGTGAGATATTACATGTATGTAGTTATTGTTATTATTGAAAAACGACTTAATCTACAAAATTTAGTGTCTTTAAAAAATCAAGGATTGCTACCACAAATATAAATTCCCAATATCAGACAACTATCAATTCTAAAAGAAAATTGACCTTCAATATAAAAGTGTAGCTTTCTTTAGTTTGAAGGAAGACTGGTTAGTAAGTTACAAACCATGAAGGTAGTGTTATACTATCTGTTTGAATGACCAAAGAAATCAGGACAAACGTGTTACCACTGTTAATTCTTCTCATGGTTCTATATATCAAATGTGATCAATCCAAAATAGTCATGGATGAGATTTTTTTGGCCATTTATAATGATAGATTTTCAAAATTTAATTTAGAAAGGGCTCTTTTCAATTTAAAATTTATTAACTCCCCTGATTTCTAATGCCAGCTGTATATTACATCTGATATTGTATACTGGGACATGCAATAAAAGCAGAATTTTTATGTATGCATAACCTAATCTATAAGCTACATGATGTTAAAACACCTGAAGCAATTAATTTCATGCAGGGAAGAGGTAAATGTGTTTATTGCATCAATAAACAACATTTTGGGCTGATTGAAAGACATCCATATCATTAAGACCTGATAGCAGTGTTTGAAATAAGAGGAGATAATTCATATTTATTTGGAAAAGACTTTGAGGCAAAACAACAGTTAAGTATTTTGGAGGCAAAAAGGATGAATTTCTACTCTTAATGTAAATATATATAAGTATGTTTTTGTTCTGGTATTTATAATTCCCTACAACTGTGTGCTTAATTCAAAAGAGTAAACTTCATGGAATTATGGATTCCAATAAATAAAATAGACAATATTAAAGGGCATCAATTTACAAGATACATGATTGGCACATCATAATCACAAATAATATTTAATTATCCATAATGCAAGAGCTTAAGAAAGCGACATTATTAATCAACAAAAAGAAAAGTCATAAAATTTGGTGTACTTTTTTGTGGAAATGCAACACATATGATTAGCATATCTCAAAAACAATATCAAAATTAAAACTGAACTCCTCCTGTCTACAAGATGTTTTGTGATCTAGTGTTAAGCCAATTCGGGGAAAGAGTCTTTTTAAGCACGATCTTAAAGGTGTTCAATTACAATCCAGCCATAGATGCCTATCATAAATTTCTATTCTTCAAACTGAAGATTGTTTTAAATCGGAAACAAAACTTACATATGGTTGTCATGTAACATGTCTGGCTAGATGCCAAAGTCTCGTCAGCATTGTCGGTTCAGTGAAAAGAGTATGGTTGCAAATCAAAACAAGAAACAGCTAAAACTGCTATTTTATAAAAACGTGGAAAACATGGATTTGTTGGGACCAGGCGTTACATGCATTATAAATATGAAATTTCGTTTCATTTTCACCAGAATTTTCAGAGATTTGTTTCCAAATTTGACCAGTTAAATCAGAAACAAGTATTTGTAATTGAACTTTGTCAGAACGCAGATTGCAGGTAACGAAACAAGAACTTAATCCACGTATGTAATTTCATTTAGCCAAGGGACTACAGAGGCGAGAGTTTTACCAGTCCGAAACAGTTAAGGGCCATTTTTGGCTGAGTTAAGTCTTTCTGGGACCAAAACAAATTTGCTTATCAACACCCAGTATATAATTTATGTGTAGGAATATACTGTTGCCAGACGTCCAAGAATTATATTTAAAAATTTCAACAGATAATCGAAATTCCCCTCAAAGGAAAAGAAATTATGTTATCCATCAATAAACGGAGTGGGACATTTTACTATTCCATACCACCTGTCGTCACTTGTTTTTTTTTATGTGGGAGTTTAGTTTTTTGTGCCAGATTCTTTTATTTCTGCTTGGTTAACAATGATGTTTTTTCTACCTTTTCTAGTATTTGTTTGATATATTAATGTTCTCACGAACTGATTCGCCTTGGTTTAGAATTTGGCCTTACAGCCTTTTCTCGCTTTCTTTACATGGCAGTGTTTTTTGTCGATTTTTCATAAATCATAGGGCGATAACATTTTGTGTCTATACTTCAATCACAACTGGATCAATTATTGTTTGTTGTATAACTTTCTGTCTTTCAAACACTAAAAGATCATAATGTTAAACTTTAATTGGTATCGACTGTGAACTCAGCACGTTCTTTTTAAATGAAAAGGTATTTAAGTCTGCAGAAGATTTGAGCTATGCATCTTTTAAATGTTATGTTTTTACTAGTGCAATGTAATATATCTGTTTACAACATTTTAACTTGGAACTACGTGTAAAAATTGTCCAAATTTCTTAAGCAAGACTATAGGTGTTGTCAATTCTGTATTCAATGTAATTATAAGTCAAGACAGAGCTCATGATTTTAAAATGTTCGTTATTTGATGATTTGCGAATAGAATAGAAGTATTTCCGTATGATCCCCACAGGGTCGTCACTAGCGACCTCAGTAGCAATGGGTAGTAAAATATGTTATCAAATAAAAAAATTATGTTACATCGTTATAATAAGCTGAAGTTTTCTTCTCAAAAAGGTCGTGTATAGAGGCAATTCGTTGTTCTATTTTCTAACTATAACATTGTCTCTAAATGTTTAAACTATTGTCCACATGGTACACTTTTCGACTGTCATCATTATACATTTATCTGTATTTTGCATGGCATCAGTTCGCCAATTTAGCAAATAACCAAACAAAAAAAATAAATTTACATAAAATGATGGGATTTATGCATATTGTAAAATACATTCAAAAAAATAGTTCAAGTTCAAGTTTTTTTATTACCAATTAAGGTCCCCATTTAAGAGGCATATATAATGACAACACAATACAAAACATTGATTTTATACATAAATACAGATAATACTTCCTTTTTAAACAATAATACTGATTAATAACTGTATATACACGTGATTCTCCCCACACGGGCGTGTTTAAAAAGAAAGTAAAGAAAATATAAATTATATGTCCACTTCGTCCCTTATCCAGATGAGCAAGCTTTACAGGTTGTTCAGCAGGAAAAGAGACCATGGGCCGATGCAAAAGGACCTTCTGTTTTCACATATATTACATATAAATTGTCTGTGCACGTCTATAATACCATAAAATATAAACACTATAGTGGACTTCCTCGGCGTGACTAAAGCACAACCGAAAGTCAATTGTCTGTTCTGTGCAGAAGTCACCAAGGGTAGATACTAAAGGTTCCAGTGTTTGAGCATTATATAGTATTATACAATTCACTTTAATGAACCTCTTCGTGGCTAAAGCACAGTAGAGAGTCATAATCTCACAATAGTTATATAGTGCTTCTGTGTCTTTTCTTTTTCACTGTTTTAACTTTTACTTTAAACCTTTTTTCAAATTTTCATTTCCCCCCTTATTTCGTAAAACTGCGAACGCATAAACATTCGATTTAATTTCAAGTTGGCGTACACAGGCTTCATACTGCAAAGAAAGTATATGTATATATTACACGGATTTTGCAATTATCAAATGGAATATCTATACTGAGATATCTCTCGCTTATAATGGTGAATGTAATCAAGAAACTGTTGGCCCCGACTCTATTCTATGAAATAATTGCTTATACTTTGTGACAATATTCAAAGTAGAAACTTTAAATATCCAATTCTTCAGCAAATAATCAGACGAACAAAAAAATACATAAAATGGTGGGATTTATGCATACTGTAAAACTCATTCAAAACAATAGTATCAGTGTTTCTGTTTCTCTCGTTATCGTGGTTTTTAATTTTACTTTACACCCCTTTTTAATTTTTCCCCCCATGTTCTATTTATTTCGTTTTTTTTCTTTAATTTGTAACAGAAAGATTCATAATTTTGTGGTGATGGGTAGTTCACATCCGTCCTCTCGACTCATCATCTACAATGAAAATCGCCAAATTGACTAATGGATCAGAAAAGATTTATTTTAGTTCTTAAAAATATATAATAAAAAGTCAAAGAAACATTTCTAAAATATTTTATCGCGAGTATTACTTTAAACATACTTGGGTCTGGATATTGTTGCAATGATCAGTATACCTTTTCAGAAATCAAATCAAAATTGTTTATTCCTAATCAAAGGGCCTATAAATGGCATGAAAATCAACATTAATCATGAAAGTCAAACATACACAACCCGCACATACATATAACATACAAACAACCATTCACACTGATTTATTACGATTTAAGATCAGTAAAGTAACACGTACAAAAACAACAAATAAACAGTATACAATGTATATATCACGAAGGAGAGTCAGTAAAAAGAGGGATAACTCGAATATCTATTTATTTTGTCTCAACTGGAAAATCTTATCCAAATTGTTACAGAAGGTAATATTAAAATCTAGTTCATCATTTGTCAATGGTTCTCTAAAATTATAATCTTCAGGTTTGGATACTTTTAAAATAAATTGTCTAAAATTGAATTTCATACTGTATAATAAATGCAGTTTATTTTATATTAAGTTAACCTTTTGTGCTATAACACTCCTAAATTCAAGTATCCCAATTTCAACTTTAAACAACCGAAATTTAAAAACAATTTAAACCCTCCCTGAGTTTGGTAGCTCAAATTCAAATTTGAAACTTATCAATATTGTTACCCCACTCGGAGCCTCAGCGAATAATCAATTTCATTTTAGGACAAAAACACTTATATATTAAACAGTATATTTGTATGGAAACGACATTTGATCACATAGTTTCCAACTGTAACACGCGTACGCTGTATCTAGCGACGCTAAGGCATGGGTAATGCGTTTGACGAACTCTTTTCGCATGCGGAACTTTATCAAGCACCTACTGCCTAATCACATACTCATGAAGAAATCCTTTGTTTTCATTTTAATTTGTCAAAATAAATGTTGAAACGGAGTTCTTTTGTATTCTGGTAGTTGCATATTTATATTAAGTATACAACTATAATGTCAAATGCAATAATAAATGGTAGATAACCCCATTATAACACAAATAAAAACAAATGTAGTTCGCCATTCATTCACATATATTACCGAGAACATTTACGACGGACATCGGAATCATCCGAACAACAAAAAATTACCTAACCAATCAATTTTAAGAATTTCATAGTCGCTGACCAATCAACGCAGGCTTTACAAAGTAGCGTGCTCCTTTTCAACATGGCGGGTGAGTCCACCTCATTTAATAAATTCTGTTCTATTTACGAAATTTGAACTTTTCCGCCTTCACTGACGAAATTATATTATTTTTCAGATATTGATTTTTATACTGGAATTTTGGACGACAATGGTGAAGAAGGTAAGATATGTTAAAGTCAACATTTTTGTCATTGTTTATCACTGCAGCGCTGCGGAGATGACAAAATGTCCCAAGTTCTGAGATTATGATATCCTTTCGCGTCCACTTTCGCGTATTCAATATTTCTGCCATTTGATGTTTTTTCGATATTTCAAGCATGTTCTAAAACATCCATTAAACATGAATTTACGATTTTGGCGTTTGTTTTGGTTCGACACGTGTAGTTTATGTTGTAAATTCAAACATGACGCCAAGTTAGAATAGAATCAATGATGCCATGATTATAGTCACGTGACCAGGGTTTCCCCCTAACCTCATGACCCAAGTTCCCGCGCACGATTCCCATTTGAATTTGGTGGCGTGTTTGCAGCAAGGGAGTAAGTAAAACCAATCTTTTTGACCAGAAGAAAATTAATTAACGTTGCCTTAAATCTTGAAGACCTGGTGAGGAATAAGACTTAGTCACAAATGAGTAATGACAAGGCAGTGCGTCATTGCTGTTTAATAATGGTAAGTAGGTCACGCTACTGAGTGGAACTGTTGCCAAATTATATTGTAATGGAGGTGAGAGAGCGCGCCAAAAAGTGTTTTTGTTGAAATCTTTGACTAATATTGTTTTTCTTTTAAAATTTTATAATTTTTTTACGAAATGCTGTGGAAAATCGTTGGAATATTTAATTCTCTAAACAAAGAACTTTCCATTGTTGCCATTTTCGTTGTGAGGAAATTTCATCTAAACAATGGCCATGCATTGATTGTGAGAGAATAACTTTACTCTTTAGAACTTTAGGATAGTTTAGATCACTTGTGTGCAAGTTTATTTTGAGTGTAATTTTTTGTTCAGATTTTGTACTTGTATGCATTTTGGACATGAATTTAAATTCCATTTAGGCAGAGGAGGTGGTAGCTGCCTTCATGGCTTTTCTACCACAAAATTGTTAAATGTAAATAGATAAAAAAAATTGTGTAACATGGGAAGTTGAGTATAGTAACATTCCACCAAAAAAAACTGCCGCATTGAAAAGGATGAACTGTAACTTATTAGCTACATCACTTTTTACAGAAGGAAAAAGATTGTTCAATTGACTATGTTGGATTTGTTTTAAAAAAAAATTAACACGGGTACAGGGCTTTCTATTTTTTTTGAAAATTAACTTGCCCACAGGAAAGCTGTATTAAAATTTTACTTTCCTGCATCATAATTCACTTTCTTGTTTTTTAATTTTTTTAAAAAGTCTGCAAAACATCATTACCGTTAACGTGGACTACTTTCCGTTTCTTTGATTTGGAAACGAAATATTTGTGCAAGTTCATGCCTGGTGCCTTATTAAACATTATTGTCAAAGTTCAAAACTTTCAGTTTGGTTTACTGATAATACTTGATTACTGCTAAATGCAAGGGAAAAACAAGCTGACTTTCGGGTAATCAGTTTCTAAAATTTAGATTCGTCCAATCACTGGCTACGTCAAACATTAAAATAACGCACCAGAACTTACCATGTACTGGTAATTTACTTGCCGGATGGGAAACTGGTACTTGGGTTTTTACTTGTCCCTTCAATGGGAAATGGGAATTCTGAAGCCCTGGGGTACTTTCTAATTGGCTTTATCAGTAATTAGTTTATTCTTGGTGTTCACAGGAAATCATATTTTCAACAAATCTTAAATCCACATGCCTTATATTACTTCAGAAGACAACCCTTCGATAAGTAATTTTTAAAAATTTGTCATCATAAACTTACATAAACTACAAGTACAAAACATAGAATTGGTTGGGGTTAATGAAGAACATATTTATTTTATTTTGCTTTATTTTCATAATTAATTTTTAAAAAAAAGATGTGACACCAGAATCTAGAGTTATGTACCATAACATGCTTCAAGACCGATGTCAGATTTACTGCCTCCTGCAGGACAAGGGACAATTTATGATTATGCTGGATTGTTTTATTTTGAAAATTTTACTTGCAGCACTTGGCAAAAGTTTTTTTTTGGGGGGATAGATATTTCTTATTGTACAATTGTTAGATTGTTTTAACATCTGTTCATTCTTGTTTTTATCTGGTTGTCTATTCTTTTCAGGCAAGAAAAAAGCAGTCTCGCGTTTGTTAAGTTGCATATATATTCATAAGGTCAAATGAAAAACCGTGCAGTTCCTGTTAGTGTTATTTTATCTGCCTACCCCTATTTTGGCAGCTACCATGGGTGATTTTTTTGACACTTTTCAGTGTGCATTGTTTGTCAAAATGTCTCAGCTTGACTCAATGTAAATAAAATAAATAAAAACAGACCTGTTTACCACTACGATTTTGGAGTAATTTCTACGATTTTTTGTACTCAAATTACGCTCTACGCCCAAATAGGTCATTTCTACGCTTTCAAAGATGTTACAGTAAAAAGAATTGGCAGTATGTAATTTTGTATCTAAAGGAAGTTATGCGAACACAAAACGGAGTCTTTGTCTTTTACACGCTTGGTAATGAATATATAAGTATGTATTACAAACTCTCTGGTGATCGTTAACTGTAAAGTTTGACACATGGCGCGATGCTGAAACAAAAGAATAATGTTGTTGAAGGTAACATATTGTTTGAAAATCTAGTCATTGTTGTTTAACTGACTTATTGTTATAATAAAAGTTTGAAATAATTTGAACTGTTCAAAAGTTTTCAATTAGTTACATATTGTGATGCCAGACATATTTCAAAACGCAAATACGAGCAAGAGGTCAGAGAACATAAATTTTTTGATGTTTGGACCAAGGACAGACCATGGTTGTATCTTTGGATTTACAAGAGAATGACTTAACAAAATTTAGGAAGAAAACATATATCATTGTGTTCAATATAACTAATCCTATTGAATCTATATATTTGGTATCTTCAAAACATGACTCTAAAAGCTCTCAGAATGCAGGGTTTTGCATCTAGTTTTTCAAAAAATTTCTGGGGGGGGCATGCCCCCAGACCCCCCTAGCAAGTTCGTGGTGCGTTGCGCCACTCATCGGTGATAGTAATTTTTAGGACTTGTAAAATCTAAAACTACACCTAAATATTGAAAACTACACTTTCTAAATGTATAAACTACACTACTAGCTTAAATGGAGTAAACAGGTTTGTAAAAAATCCCTCACAAATCATCAATATTAAAATCTTGGAAATTCTGGCAGTATTGAAGGAAACAAGTACTGTATTTCTTGTAATTAAAGCAATTGCGTAGATAGTTTCCAGAAAAGGGGGGGGGGGGCTTAATTTAGAGAAACAAATTCAGAAATTATCAGATTAAAAAAAACAAGAACTATTCATTTTTCCCAATAAGGAGTAAGGGCTATATTTTTTTGCAAGGGTGTTGTAGGTTAGCGCAAATTTTTTTATACCAAAAATATTAGAAGTGTAAATATCATAAGATATTAGCCAGGGCATGGATAAAAACTAGTGGTTGCCAAAGGCGACTAAAATTTGGGCGATTGAATCTTCTGTGGTCTTAGTAAACTAAATATTAAGTTTATACTGGGCTCCTTAATTTTGGAGTGGGTACCTAAATATTGAAAAATTAGGAGCCCAGTTGAAGACCAAGGTATTGGTCTTTTTCCCTCTTAGAATAAATTTCATTATATAAGATTTGTTTTCCCTTCAATAAACTAAAGGGTAATGATTGTAGTTAGCTAATTTTGGTGTGAGATAGGTTGATATATATGTTGAAATTTTTAATGAGTTAGTATGTATTTGGATTTTCCCGAATTAGAAATTGCTGGTGAGGAAAAGATTTCTTGTAGGAGGAAAGGCTTAAATATTTGCAACTCTGCAAAGAGTATTTAGTATGGACAACCCTAATTTAATTATTAAAATATTTAATTACAAATTTCATATTTCTTTACTTTTTATGCTAAAGCTGCAAGACATACTGTTTCAGTTGAATTTTGCAGCTGTCTAAATTTGGTTATTAATGGTAAAAATGGTTATTTGAGCTAAAAAGTCAAATTTTGATTATTGATTCAGGCAAGGCAGTAACAGATTTCATATATATATATATTTTACCATCTATAATGAGAATGAAGGGTGGTATGTGAAATTGAGAGTGGCACACCTTTAAACTGGTCTTCTGTAGCATATATGTCTACAAGATACATTGTTTGATTACAGGATTTGCCCTAGATGACGACTTGGATGGAGAAGATAATTACAATACTGATGATAAACTGTCTCCACTTCAAAAATTGGAAAAATATATGCAAAGTGACAATGTTTATACTAGGTATGAGTCAGTGTGTGTAGACATTTATATATCACTTTGAAATATTTTTTTATAGTAATGTTTTTTTGAAGGAATATTATAACTATTGTGTAATATAGCAGTAAGTAAGTAATAAAATTTTAATAAAAATTTAGATGAATATTTTTTTTTCAAATTTTGGTATTATAATTTCTAGAGGTAGGATAAATATGGCAAGAAAGTTCTATATTTTTTAGACAAATGGTGGCCAGGGGTATGTTGGACACGATTCGAGCTGTGGAAGACCAGGAAGAAGATTGTACTCCAGTTTTAGAAGCCATGGTCAAGTTATCAGAAGATTCAGGTATATTTTGAAAAATGTCAAA
Organism: Mytilisepta virgata; assembly: GCA_028015205.1. Classification (NCBI taxonomy): domain Eukaryota; kingdom Metazoa; phylum Mollusca; class Bivalvia; order Mytilida; family Mytilidae; genus Mytilisepta; species Mytilisepta virgata. Next base: position 46,745,509 of record CM051521.1, on the reverse strand, counting down.
AAGTATAGATAAGCCATATAGTTATCTAAATATTGACAAACATGGCAAAAATGTATTAGCTGTCAAACATTCAACTAAAATTTTTAGTAAGAGAATTGGACAAGAAAAATGTTGACCTAATCTATTTTGAGAAATTTTTGAAGCAAAAATAAGTGTAGAATTCTTGTTTACAGATCCTATTGTTAGATCAGAATTAATGGAACAGATTCCTCATCTGGCCATGTATTGTCAAGAAAACAAGGATTTATTCCCAAATTCAGTTTCAACATACATTTTACCAATGGTGGTTCGATACTTGAACGATCCAAATAATCAAGTAAGTATCAGTTTGTCAAACAGTGTATTATTTCTTTGCTTGGTTCAGAAGAAAGAAAAAACCTAATTATAATAAACTAATACTTTGTCCGTTACAACACCAAATATTAAGCTGATCAATTAAATTTTAAATCCAATATACAATTGATTTTGATTGATTGATTGGAATGCATGAAAATATGGTGTGTTTTCACATTACAAATAAAGATTTATTAAAATTTTCAATTTATAATGGGTATTATGTGCTTGATGTAAAATTACAACATTCTTTTAAAATTTCACCAGGGAACTCATAACAGGATGTCATATGCTACAATCTTCAGGACTTTTTGTTTCAGAATGTAATATAAAGCAAGTTTTACTGTTACAGCAATGCTTGGGATAAAAGTTTGCTCATATAAAGTTACCAATGTTAAAATCCGTAGCATGCAAATGGCTGCCATGAATTATTTCTAAGTTTTATTTGCATCATTTAGTGATATAAAGAATGCATCACTTAAAATATGGAAATTCTCAAAGGGAAGGTGTATTACTACTTTCAGTCAAAAGGAGCACTATTGGTAGAATGTAATTTGGGAATTTGGGAAGGGGGGGGTGTATGCAATGAATTTTATATCTGGCAATTGTATTACACAGAATTTAATTTAAATTCATTTTTAGGTTAGGAAGACCAGTCAGGCTGCTTTATTAGTCCTTTTGGAACAAGATTTAATTAGTAAAGGTAACTATATTTGTAGAAGAAATGTGTACATTGTCATCACTTTATCAAGTTTTCCCATTAGGCCTTAAAAAAAACTGTTTCCGGTAACATCCCCTTCATACTTAGGGTCGGTAGGTAGGGTTTTTAAAAATTATTTATGCATTTGCAGGGCATTAAAGGCTCGCATACTGGTTTTGGTGGAGCCAATTGTTTGCATTTTGCAAATTTATGAAATTCCACATCGGAGATCGTGGGGATTCTAGTAAAAAAACGGTGACAGAAACACCAAAACTTAATTTTTTTTTACCGACACCATTGGTTGGGATACTGGAGTTTTTTTTGGTCTGATATAAATTTTGTTTATGTGATAATTATGACATACAGGGGAATGAACTGAATAAATGGCAGTGTTTTCTGGTTTATAATTTGTTTTACCAAGCCCGTAAATTAGTTTACCTCGAGTGTCTTTCAATCAGTTGACATTTTGAGAGCTTCATAATTCCTCCAAATCCTGTTTAGATGTAAAAAATCAAATATTAACCCATCTCACTGCATTACCGTAGGTTTACACAGTGTTGCACTAAAACAGTCCAAATCACATTGTGCATAGAAGGTTACTCTTCTGTTTATTGTGTGTTATGATGTTTATAAATGTCCCAGGTACAAAATATATGCCACAGTTCATGTATTATTGAAAAGAAAATGTTCTGCGTGAAGTCAAATTTTATTAGTTGGGATTGGCCTTTACCATAAACTCATACTTTTCACAATTGTGATTTTGGTACAGTGTAATGGCTAATGCACTCTCCTAGAAAAGTCCATGTACTTCTAAATGAGTAGCCAAATCTTGTTTAAAGTGTAGATGCTGTACAACAAGTCTTTTATGGTAATTGACACTGCATTTCTATTGACTATATATCATTCATGTTCAGTTTTGCAGGTACTTTTGTCTCATCAATTTCTGAAACTTGAGTTGTTTTACTTGGTGTTTAATATAACAAATTTTAGAGACAGTTTCATGTATCGTTTGCTGTTTTGTTTTCAGCTGATATAGAAGAACAAGTTGTTAGTGTAATATTAGACTTGGCTAGTCCTGAAAGTATAGATGATTACAGAACTGAAGCTGTAGCAGTAAGTATGCAAACATGACATCTTGTGTCTTGTTTCAAATTGCAATTATAAAAACTTTGAAAGCATTGAATTTGCAGTTATTTTAGAAGACAAATTTCAGCTACAGAATAGTGTTGTGCTTTGTGAAAGACATGGGTAGTGAGATGTTTAGTCTTTGTTCACCTTGCTACTCTGTCTTTTGCATGGCCATGCACCACTACTACAGAAAAAGTGCCAGGTGATGAAGATTTAAAGACCTGTAAAATGAATTTAATGTTTAGGAAAATTACAACAGGTAAATTCAGAATTTAGTGGCTGTCAATGCTGGATGTTATAGTTAAGAATGTCTCCTATCACAGCCAGCTTTGATGAGCCTTTTGATCTGAATTTTCATCAATCTTAGAAAATATGTAGTATTTGTAATAATCCAAGTGTATATTTGTCTAGACTTAAAAATCTTTATAAACAATTTTCAAAATTAGTTGGATTTAATATTTGAAACCAGCTTTGTCCACGATGATTCATGATATACCTGTCAAAGCGAAGAAAACAAAAAGGCAGAACATGGTTTGAGATACTGACCAAGTTGCTGTGATGCATTGTGCATGTGTTGTATCACAGCCTGCTTGGATCAGTATTTCACTTACTGATTACAAGTGGAAGTTCCTGAGGCCATTATCAGTTCAGATTTAATCTACAGGTAATTATTGGTACTCATCACAGGAAATGTTGGATTAATGAAATGGTTTACCTAATTAAATGTTACTAGCATAAAAGCCATTTGAGCTGAGCATATTTAGCTTCAAGCCATCTAATAAACTTGGAGTGATTGTTAGAACTAATTAACTTATTGTTAAGTTTTACTCAAATTACATAATTGTTTTAATGAAATAGTATATATATTGCACTGAAATTGGATGAAATATTAATACTTTGACAAATACAGTTGGGAGGTGATTAACCAGTCTGAAGAACAGCTACTTAGGATATATGGTCCAGAGTCATCAAAGTGACTGTGAAATGTTGTTAAATGTCATATCACAGCCAGCTTTGATGAGCTTTGTATCAGTATATATAAGTTTGCAGAAACCTGATAATATGTACAGATTAACAAGACAAAATTGTATATAGAACTGTATATTTGTGTTCAGAAATGTCAGCTTTTCAGTGGCTTTTATTATGAATTATTTATCTTTTGCATGAGGAAATATAACTTGTTTGAGTTTTAGAATTCAATCTATTCAAAATGAACATCAGAGTGGTTGTGAAATGTTATCTTTCGTCATATCACAGCCAGCTTTGATGAGCCTTTGGTTTAGAATAAGGTTTGTAGAAAATTACCCTGACATATTTGATTTATACTTTATGAATTGTTTCCAAAATATGAGGTTATTTACAGGGAAATAAATGTACTCAGAGAATTGCATTTAAAAAGATGTCAAAGTGGCTGTGTTGTGTGGTATTTTTCATATCACAGCCTGCTTTGATGAGCTTTTTAATGTAGCTATATTTAGTAGATGTTGACCAGGATTAGAAGAAATGTAATTGATGGAAGATCTCGTTTTCAAGACATCAAAGTTGTTGTGATGTGTTTTTGATTTTTCATATCACAGCCAGCTTTGATGAGCTTGAAGTGGGAAATGCCTCCAGCAAGCTTACCTTACAGCTTGGGTGTAATCTTGGAATAAGGAAGGACTTGCTGAAGAAACAGACAGGATTGCAAAAGATTGCATTAACCTTGTAAAGAAAAGCCATGTAAAAAAGAGGGTCATCAATTTTCTATTAGAATGTGTTGTATAAACATGTATGCATATTTAAAGTGTAATTGAAATTTGTATGTTTGTTTTCTTTTAGGTTTTTAGTTGAGGTGATCTTGATGTCAAAGTGGTTGTGACATGTTGACAAAATTTTCATATCACAGCCAGCTTTGATGACAAGAAAACCTCTCATGACAGCTTACAAGTACATTTTCATATGAAATTGAAATAGCGATAATTACCTTCCAAAATTTCCAATAAGCTAGTTATAGATTTTGTGATTAGCATTTGTATTGAAAATATTTGTTAATATGAAAAGTTCATTTTGAATGTAATTGTATATTACACATTTTGTTGTATAAATAAAGTGTATGTTCTACTACATAGGAGTGAAATAACTTTAAAATAAAATAATTAAATTGTTAGTGTATCCAAAGTGGAGTTGCTTAATTCTGGGTGACAACTACAATTTTAAAAAAAAATTGCTTGGAGGTCAATAAACACATTTATGTGTCAGAGCTTTTAGAAATCTTGTTCAAAGGGGGAGCCGGAATGCAACTGAAAAATCAAAGAATAAAAAATCCCCAAAGATGGAGTGTTTATTCAAAAGGTGGAAAAAGATAAGGGGCATTAAGGTCCCCTATTAATGCCTAAAATATAAGCAAAAAAAGAAAATCTGAGTAAGCAATAACCATTAAATACCAAATTAGTTTCTTATATCGTTCTGGCAATAAGCCATGACCAAAATAACAGTTTTGTGAAAAGCCCTAGTTTTGAAGATTTTAGCCAATTCTCGCACATATTTTGGACTGGGAAAGTGCCACCAAATAAACAACTAAATTTGGCATGAATATGTATTAGGATATTGTACATCTTTTATAAAAGTATTTATTTGTGCACGTCATAATGTTGTTAATTAATCTGAATTAAGTATATTTTGGTAGGTTGAGGGTAATTTTGAATCCTATCTTTAGAAGTTCATATTTTTAGGCCTAAAAACGGCCATTAATGCCCGTTCCCCTTTACAATATTTTAAGATAGTTAAATTTAAGTTTCCATTGGACAGATGGATACTTTTTCCTGACATCAGCTATTTTGATCCAGTCCCTTTTCCTCTGCAACAACTTTTCTTCAAAATTTTAAGTTAGAAATTTTATACGCCCATCGTAGATGGGACGTATTATTGTATACCAATATCTATTTTCTGTCCATCAGCACTTCGTACAGTAACTCAAACTTGTTGCAATCAATTCTTGTGAAATTTTAACATATTAGGATTGATGGAACAAAGCTCCCTTTCGATTTGGACAATTTTCAAATTTGTCAATCTGGAGTTGTAGGACTTTGATTTTCTAAATATCAGCAATTTTGCACATTTTGCACACCAACTAATTTTCTTCATTACAAATGATGGTCTGAGGGTCTGTATACTTTGCCGATTTTCACTTTTGTCGCTTCAGAGTTATGGGACTTAGATTGTCCAAATAAGTATAAAATTTTCTGCTTACACAAAGATATTTAATTTGTAAGTGTTATAATTTAGATATGTTAAGCCGTTAATAAAGTAACATGACACTTAATTTGCTTTAAAAAGTCAATATTTTCCTATGGGTATATCATGCACATAAGGCACTGTTTATTAAACAAGTTACCAAAGTAAATGTTCAGGTGACCTTAATCACCCTCTTCTGTACAAGAATGCAAATGAACTTTAAATGTTTTGAAATTGTAAAAAATCCTATATAGCACTCTAAATGAAAAAATTTTTTCAATATCAGGTGCAGTTAAAATCGAGGGTAAAATTTTCAGAAATGTCTATGTCAGTATTTAGAACATTTAAATTCGATAATGAATCAGAAAATTATAGGCAAATTATAAATAGCCAGTTATCAGTACATTTTAAGAATGTTGAAAAATGCTTTTCATGTAACATTTTTAAGGAAATAAGTGGCAAACGTATACCTAAAATGTTATATACATATAATTAATCATCCTGTCACTAAACTGCAGAAATGCACAGAATTAAATATAGAATGTGGACTTCAAATTTCTTCCTTTTACTTCCAGTTAATGAGTAAAATGTCGCCGCTGTTGGGAAAGGAGATGACGGAAAGACTATTTCTTCTTAGATTTTGTGAAATGTGCACAGATCCCTTGTTTCATGTTAGAAAGGTAATATACAATATTCCATAGAAGATCAGATTTGATTTAGCAGAGATTTGGTATTTTAAAATTTTTCACAATTTACATTTGAAGATACGTAAAAACTATATGAACTATCCATTCAGCAGAAAGCAAACTGCATGCAACCATAAATACAAACCCTATAAAAGTGCCATAAGGCTTTGAATTTATCCCAGCATAGAAATTGATATATTTATAGAATTGGCCTTTTGTCTAAGTAAAAATTATTTTCTTTGGCAATAAGCTGAACAAGGACTTGTTTCTATAGGAAATACAGTGAAGAACAATAAAAACTGTTAAGTAGCTTGAACTTTACATGAGCATGTGAAGTTTTTAATTTATTCACCACATCATTGCCTCCAATTATAATTTATTTTGAAATATCTGACTGAGCATTCATTTATAGTTGGAACATTCCACATTACCTAGGTTGCATTCTTGGATGGGTTGCTTGACGTTTGATTTCATTTTGATTAAACTTCTTTCAATTTCTTGTATTTTCAATTTGTGTTTATGAATAATAAATAGATCATTTGTTCAAATGAATATTTTTGAAATTTTATTGGGTTAAATGAAACCCAAATAAAATGCATTAGTCTTTTAATGATTTTGCAGGTGTGTGCAGCCAATTTTGGTGATTTTTGTACAGTTGTTGGGCAAGAAAACACAGAACGAGAGTTGGTGAGTTCAATATTTTTCCCATTTTGGGGGGTTATTTATACAACCCTGAGAAGTAATGAGAGTTGACATTGTTAAGTTTGAAATTTGGATTTTGCTTGTTTTAAATTTGAAGTAAAATTCTTCAGTTTTTTTAACCCTTTCACGGATTGAGTCCCCACAGGAAGTAACCCTTGTGCGATGACTTCCCTGACAAGATGGAAGACTTGAGTGGCTAATTCTTTGTTAATACTTTAGAGAATTAATTTGGGGTCATTTATCTTTTTTTAATAAAAATGTTAATAAAACATGTTCTTTGCTATCTTTTTATAGTTTTTGAATGAAAATGTGAAGATTCGTTAGCAAACATTGGTTCCCACGGCTGGACATGTTGAAATTCTTCAAATAGCGTTAAAATCGCTTTAAATATGCAATTTTGTCATTTGTTCTTTATTACAGTTACCAAAGTTTTATTATTTGTGTGAGGATGGAGTATGGGGAGTACGAAAAGCATGTGCAGAATGTTTTATGGCAGTTTCATGTTCTTGTTCTTTGGATGTACGAAGAGGAGAGTTGTCTAACCTGTTTGTTAATTTGTTATGTGATTTGTCTAGATGGGTGAGTAAAATTGCTTCTGTTTTCAACAATAATTCCAAACTAAAATTGCAGTAAATATCCTTTATAAACCATGACAATATTTATTTTGTTGTAGGGGATAAAACTTCCATGTTACTAATAGAATTGATTCCAAGTCTGCAGAAGATAAAATCATGTTTTGAATGGATAATGGACAAGCCCCCATTATCAAAGGAATGAGAGGAATAATCTCTTACAGTTCTTAAATTAATTACTACATTTTGATTTTACCCTATATGCAGATCTAAACAAATCTGAAATGTTCCTTCTTAAACCTTAATTTTAGGATAGACATGTTCCAGTAAAAAAAATTTACTACAACGTAACAAGGTGACTTAAGAAAAAAATTTAATTTAATATGTAATGACATGGCCAAAGTGAACAGGATTTTTTTTATTTATTATTTTAGGTAAGAATGGCAGCATTTCAACAGTTGGGACCATTTATATCTACATTTGCAGATTCAGATTTAACTGGTCTGTATGTAAATGAAGAAGGTGTACTAGTTGTAAAGAATCCAGAGAGTTTGTAAGTTCTGAAGATTTGAAGTTTTTCATGTAACAGAAATGTTTTCTTTAAATAAAGGCCAAGGAACCATAATAAAATATTACCTTGTCTACCTCAAAAGTTTGTAAAGAGCTTTCTATGGATTCAAGGGGTTATTTTTCATAGCTGAATATGTAATTGGATGATTTTTCTTAAAGAATAAAGTTATGTGAAATGGGACGCTTTACTGGTTTATAAAAGGAATGTATCTTGGAAAGGAAAATTATCCATGACTATGGAGAACAGCTGTACATTATAAGCTCGTTAAAATAGATGAAAGGAAATATGTCATTATTTTCAGAAGAGAATATGTAATTAAGGGACAATTAGTAATTAGCTGGTTAGTGACATTAATTAAACTCAGGTTAAGTGATTGGTTAATTAATGTCACAAAAACCAGTTCAACATATATAAATATAAAAATGTGTCAAATACTTAGTTATTTGTTCAGTTATTCATTGTTATTGAATATTTCAGAGAAATTTTGCGGGATTTAGAAGAAAGAATACGTGAAAAGGGAGATCTGGTTGAAGATGTTAAACTATTTGAGAGAGACAAGTTAAAGGAAAGTAACAGTACTCATTATGTAGAAATTGCTGAAGCAATGGATTTATCAGATGCTAACATTTCCCAAGAAGTACTCGTTACATCTGAAGACAATCTTTCCCTTGAAGAGAAAAGAGCTAGTACATATGAAAAAACTAACACTGACACAAGTATGGAACAGAAATCAGATTCTAGCATACCCAGTGAAGATATAGAAGTGAATTGTGATAAAAATAGCAAAACTGATGACTCTCAAATCTGTGATATTAGGGAATCAACTTCAGACTCTTTATCTTATGTGAATAGTGATATATCAAATAACAATGTAGAAAGTAATATAGAAAGTGAAAGCCAAAATTGTGATACTAGTGACTTGTCTGAAGACAATTATAGTTCATTTCTTTACTGGCGATCTCCATTGCCTGATGTAGACCTGAATCTTGTTGAAGGACGCAAAACTGAGGACAGTCAATTAAGTGTTTATGCTAGGGAATATATGATGGAGTCGGAGAAATGTCTTTCAAGTGATAACAGTGAAGAGTCTCGGGAGGAGCCTGTACATGACCAATGTGTGAAGGAAAACAATGAGAAAAATGTCAGTTCGGAAACAGAAAAATGCAAAGATCAGCTGATTATGACTGCTGATGTGTGTACTTTGAACGAAGTAACAGAAACAGTGGATAACATTGGGAGTACTCATGTGATTGGTGATCAGTTAAAAGAATTATCTCTTCACAGCAACAGCATCCATGGTAAGTTATAATATAAAAATCATCAAAATTATTATCTATGCATTATTTGTATTGAAACGAAGACTTTTAGTATTAGTAAGTTGTACCAGCAGCAATTTTAACCTTAAATGCTTCCTAATGAAAAATTCTTATACTAATTTTTCCCAGACAAATTTGTCCTACACAGTATTTTTCATTTATTGTGTTTTACTGTTATTGATGTAAGGGTTTCTGAAATATTTTTTTTTCCAGATTTAAGCAGTAACAGCCTTGAATTTATTGATGCTGAAAGTCAAGAACATATCGATGAGGCAGCTTTAGCTCAACAACAGGTACATGTTTTAATGATAGTTCCATAAATGTTCAGTATCCAAATATTTTTCTGTCATGCTCAAAAATCAAAAGATTTATTAGCTGTAAATTTAAACAGTGAAGAGAGAAGATATGAAACAAACATGCCTAAATTTTTGAGCTGAGTTTGTTCAATAATATTAAGCTGTATTATAATAATTATACTTTATTTTATAGGACATTGTACCTCAGAGTCTTCTTGAAAGTTACCTTGGGATGGCAGACCCATCTCGAGCACAGACTGTAGATACAGAAATTACCAGACATTGTGCCTACAATCTACCTGCTGTAGCTTACACCTTAGGAAGGAAAAATTGGAACTGTATAAAACTGTTGTATGAAACTCTAGCTTCTGATATGCAGGTGTGTACATACACTTTACCAATACTGTTCTAATTAATTTCAGGAAGCAGTCATTCTATTTTCGCTGGACATGTCCATGATTAGTATATAATCATATCAGTCCCTGGTGAGGGTGAAATTTTTATTTATGGAAGATTGGCCTATTATATTTACTGAGGATAAAACTTGTCAAAAAGTGTCTGGCAAGAAGTTAATGGGTCCCAGTATCTGAAACAGAAAAAAAAGAATTGTAATTTTTATAAACATTGTTCATGCATAGATTTTTAAGATTTGTAAACAGATATTTCAAACGATCAGTTGAAAATATAACACATTCTTTTTTTTTTTTTTAGTGGAAAGTGAGGAGAACTTTAGCATTTTCAATCCATGAAATGGCCATTATTCTTGGTTCTGATATTACACATAGAGACTTGGTACCAGTTTTTGATGGTTTTCTGAAAGATTTGGATGAAGTCAGAATTGGTGTCCTCAGACATTTTTCAGATTTTCTAAGGGTAAGTTGGGTAATGAATATGTTAAGTGTTGAACAAGTCAAAGTGCAGTTTTTTTTATTTAATCATGTTAGTGCCACAAATTAATCTTGTATACATAATATGTAGGGCATACGTAAATTATAATTAGTAATTCTTTCAGAGTAATCATGTAAGGCCATTAAGGTTACCCAAATTTTTAGCCCGTGCTAAAGTTTTTATTGGAATGTTCAGTGATGGTGGGTTAGTCCAAGCAGTGTGAAATAAAGACCAGATTTGGGAAGAAACAGATTAGTGTAAAAGAACCATTTTCCATAATGTAGGCCTAAAATGTAGTAATTTCAGAATTTGTAAATAGTGTTATTATAATACAGTTCCTAAATCCAATGTGAAAGATTATTTATTTACTGCATATGTATGTTTTAACAGCTTCTAAAGCCAGAGACAAGAAAACAATATTTAAGTAAAATGGATAGTTTCATGAGCACAGACAATCACAGAAATTGGAGATTCAGATATGAATTGGCAGAGTAGGTGTCTTTAAAGAAATGTTTTTGAATGTGCAATTTATGTGCAGTTGGTCGTTATTTTCTTGAACAGTCATAGTATAGTTCAAATAATCTAATCATTTAATAGAATGTTTGAAATAGTCAGGGTTAAATAGTTTAATACTGAAATTCGCTATTTTATAAATGAATTTTAATGCTGTTTATACATTTTCCCTGGAACAAGAAATTAGCAGTGATGTGATTTGAAAACCTTAACACGTACATTTATCATAGGTAATGACGTATTAAGTTTGTGGTAAACAGTGCTAAAACTAAAAGCTCAAGTTAAATCTTGCATGGTGTTGGAATTGCACATAGATACCTGTGAAATATGAAATACCTATTGTGTCCAAGTAAATATAAGTAGATACTTTATAGACGGCTTGCTACATTGATACTTTATTATTGAACGTATTGGCAATTCATTCGTTTTTAACTGCTTGGTTTGTTTTTTTGCAGACAATTGATATCCATCACAGAGTTGTTTTCTGGCACAGAAATCAGTCAGTATGTATTGCCACTTGGTTTGGCTCTTTGTGAGGATAGAGTGGCTGAAGTCAGGAAAATGGCTTTCAGATTGGTATGTATGATTAAAGATATTTTCAATGCTGATGTTATCTATATGAATGTGAATTTAGAATATTTTTAATGGCAAAATCTTAATGTTAGTTTGGAATGTGGGTGTTGGGTCGTACAAGTATCCACCACAGGATGATAGGTTTCCTGTCAATTTAACAGCTCTTTGAATATGTGGAATTAGGCCAAATGAACTGAAACTTTGTGTGAAGCATCTATGGAAGGACCTTTATAAATAAAAGTTGCATATTTCGTTCCAGTAGGGCAACTAATGTGGCTGCCATGATGAATTCTTATTTTTGATTGGTCATAATTTCAAAAATCTCCTCTGAAACCGCAAAGCCAACTGAACTGTAACTTGGTATGAAGCATCTATGGAAGGACCTTTATAAAGTTTGCATATTTCGCTCCGGTGTGACAACTAATATTGCTGCCATGATGAATTCTTATTTCTGATTAGACATTTTAAAAATCTTCTCTGAAAACCCCAAGGATAGATACCAACCATTATAATTTTTCCATAATTGTTACGAATTTCAGGTCAAAGTTACGGTGTTGCGGTTTAGTCTATCATTACAGATTTCCGTTTATTATCAGGCCCATACTGTTCCTGCTTTAGATTTTGATCTTTCATTACAGGTTATTATCGTTGAAAGATAAAGCGCAATAGAGTCGGATTTTTAAATACTTTTGGGATGTCTCAGGACTATTTGCTTTATAAAACGATCCATTTGGTCTTTGTATGATTCCGAACATATTGATGAACGCAATAATTTTCTATGAAAAATTATGATTACTGAAAAAAGTTGCAAATTACTGACAACTCAGATTGTTTTTACTGGTATGACCTTGAGGTTGATATCAATGCACAAGCCAAATGAGCTTACACTTGGTATGAAGCATCAATGGAAGGACCTTTATACATTTTGCATATTTTGTTCTGGTCAAAGAACTTGTATGGCCGCCATGAAGAATTTTTATTTCTTATTGGTCAAAATTTCAAAAATAAAATTTTCTGAAACTGCAAAGCCAAATGAGCTGCAACTTGGTATGAAACATCTGTGGAAGGACCTTTATAAAGTTAGCATATTTTGTCCCGGCCGGACTGCTTATATGGCAGCTATGATGTTCTTATTTTTGATTAGTCAAAATTTCAAAATTCTCCTCTGAAACCATATTGCCAATATATATACAGTTGACTCTTGTTATCTCGAACACAAGTCAAAATTCCGAGTAACTCTATCTGAACCCTCAACAGCAGTAACTGTTCAGATTTACTCCTGATATCTCGAATTTTTGCTTACGTCGAACTAGATTTTCAGGTCCCAATGGATTCCACAGAGTTGACTGTACTTGGTATGAAACGTCTATGGAAGGTCCATTACAATTTTCACTTGAAATAAAATGGATTGATTGTGGGACTGTCAGTTGAGCTATACAGGCTCAATTCTCTTGAGCCTCTTCATGTTTCATGTTATGATTTTACAGATGAGTGTTATAATGAGAAAACTTTCAACAGATGGAGATGAGAAACTTATCGAAGGACTCTTGATGCAATTGGTCAATGCATTTGCAAAGAATAGCAGGTGGTCAGGTAGACAGATGTAAGTAAGACTATTCCATTAATATAAATGTGGGAGGGTAGGAAACTTTTTTTATAGAACCCATGTTCTATATTAAAACATCTCTTCCTACCTTCCCACATCCATTTAAAGGCATATCCCTAATAAAATAATTCAAAATTCGGGAAATTTAATGCTTACACTTGATTTTAATTATGAAGGTCAAGGGCCAAGGGGGTGAAGAAAGTTAAATGTGTTTTACTAAATAACATATTTCCTGCTCTTTATATAGGAGTACTACCACCAATACTGGTATAACTATGATGTGAATACCAGACACACACACACACAAAACCACCAAAATATGAAACTGAAGCCCCTTTTTATATTTTTATATACTTCATAGGGGACTGATAGCAATTGCATTTGTCTTTTAGTGCTTGTTTTGTATTTGTTAAGATTTTTTTGGCAAGATCATGAGGCACAGTTTGGCACTGTACTAATCAAAAATATATTTGAATCCCATATGTACATGTATGCTATTCTCATTCGTGCTGCTATAAAATTCTATTTACCAATATGAACACATCACATATGCATCTGTCCTTTATAAATATGTAAAATATTTAAATGTTTTGTTGACAAAGCTTCTTGCTGTTAATTTTCATCATTAATATGTAATTAAGTACAGAAGACTCTTAGTCTTTTTACATTCACCATAAGAATGATACATTGTAAAATATCAGTGGAGCATGTTGGCTAATAGTAAATCTTCTCAGTATCCAGATGGTTTATCCTGTACTTATTTTTCAGTTTTGCCCAGTTAACACAAGCCATTATAGATGAGGATGCTGTTCCAGTCGATAGATTTGTTGGTGTGATTCTGCCTGGTCTGTTCTGCCTTAGTCATGATAGTGTGCCAAATGTCCGAATATCCGTTGCTAAAGCGTTCTCACAATCACTGATGAACAAAGGTAAGCTTTTTTAAGTGCAACTTGGATACCTTTGATTTTAAAAAGGAGTTTTTAAAATCCCCACATTTGTTAGTGGGACTATACTGCGTTCACCTTGTATTTTCGTTCGTCCACAAACATATTTTGTCAACTTTTTCTCACTTTCTACTTCACAGAATGATTTCATAATTGGTATGTAGCTTTGACATGATGAGTTGTATGTGGTCTCCTATTTTCTGTTCTACCGGACCCCAACTTCCTGTTACACGCAACTTTGTAATTGTAAATCCCCTACATGGCATACTAATATCAGTAGATATTTTAAAGAACAATGCTTCTATGTACATTATTTTAAAAGGCTACTATTGATCCCATTATGTCTTCCAGAATTTTTCACATCGGAGAATAATCCATGTTATGAAGAATTACAGAAAGTTCTAGAACAGTTGCAAAGTGATGAAGACCGTGACGTAAGATACTTTTCTAGTCCAATGAGCGAGACCAAATATGAGGAAGAGGACCAAGAGGATAGGGAAGAAACTATATTGTTACATTAACCAGAGGGAGGTTAGTACCTAAATAAATTTGGATACATGTAAATAAAAGGGAAAGTGGCCAGCAAATGTAATTCCATGATCGTAGACTTGCCTTTTGTGAAAAAAAAAAAACTGAAAACACTTGATCATTCCCATTTAAAAATGATGGACCAGTTGACGAAGCATTGGTTGGGTAGAACCCTTTCAAACATCTGTCAAAGGATAAGAATTTTGGACCAGTATGTTCAAAATATAAATCTGATTATCTGAACTCATTGTTTGGTACTGACCCTCTTTGATGTAATGAGTCATAGGGAAGCTACTTCCAATATTTGTTTTGCTGTTAAAATTAGTAATAAAAATTTTATTACCAAAATTTTGCTGAAATTGAAGGTTTCATTGTAACTAGATCAGTCAGATTTGTGTAAAGGTTCAAAGTGAGCTTGTGAAATTGTTATACAATATATCTACAACTTGTGACCAAATAACACCAGTATTAGAATTAATTGTGCACCCTTCATTGAATTATTGTTAAGTCACTGGTTGTAGATGTTATGTATTCAAATTTCAAGATGCATTGTTATAATGATGTATGTTTAGAAAAGTTGAAACCTGTTAAGAATAGTGATTCCAAGGCAATACTGAGTGTTACAATTTATATATTTTCTTTTTTCAGATAAATAGTTTTGAAGTGCTCAGGGACTGGACTGTTGTTATGCAATACCCTTTCCATGAAAGGAGCAATTCAAGAGTGATCAAAATATGATTTTGTGAATGACAAAAATCAATATTTTATATGACATTATTATGATATTTATTATTGACAGAGGATTTTATTTATTGATCAGAATTTTATTTTTGTGGGAGATCTGTTAAAAAGCTGTGATTTTATGAATTGACATTTTTTATATGCAGAGTTTTCTTATGTGATATTTTTAATGGCCAAAATGTTGGGCTGTGATCGTCACGGTGAACTCATTTTTTTGTCTCAGTTTATATAGTTATTAAGCTATAGTTGTGTAGAAAAACAATGGAGAAATACATGTATGAAATAAAGACAATTACAAGTACTGAGATTAGAGCTTTAAAAGCTGTCCCAATAAAGTGCTGAAAATGACTATTGAGAGTTATTAATTTTATTAAAATTCTTAAATTACAAGAAAAATTCTCTCCATATTGGTGTTTTAAATTATTTATAGAAAAGTATTGATTTATTGCACCAATAATTGTTGGCAAGGTTATCTGAAATCACTGTCACATTTTTTTAAAGACATTTTTATTCACCTCCCAGTCAGTTAAAAGTTAATATTGAAAATAAGACATACTTGAGTAATTCTACACTGTATATGTAAAAGGGAACAAATTAAAGTATACTGATTGCAAAAATATTTACAAAAATCTAGGAAATTTACATATGGGTCTGCTTTGATGTACACCTCAGTCTTTTTGAAATAATACCATAAAGTGATCTATCCTTGATTAATAAGAGTAGTTTTTTACAAATCAATTTTATGTTGGACATAATTCCACACATTTGACAGTTGATATTGATATGTTTTAGAATGTAGTTTCAAATCTGTATTATTTAACATGAAGTTCTGAAGAGTATTCAGGATTTTTAACATTTCAGGTGAATGATATGTAAATTTAATATAGAATTTTAACTGCTAAATTTATTTACTCACATTGTTAAGTGATGCACTTCATTTTAATAGTGAAGTTTTAATTTATATCATGAATAACTACAAAGGCCAGTAATTGTGTATTTTTTGAGTGATTTGTTAAATGGAAAATGCTGGTCTATTTAATTAACTGCACGCACAGTCCCTGTACCTAAAATTAACAAATCTATATATGTTGTGTTGATTTTTGAAAAATCCCATTCAAAAGAATTCATGTATATTGTAAGAACTTCATGTGACAACAGCTGAATTTCAGTCAGAAATGTTCATCTTTGATATAGTTACCTTTATATTTATATAAATTTAAATGAAAAGACTGAAAATGTTTAAAAAGGAAGAGGTAAAACAGTGAGAAAAAGCCTTCTAAAAATATTGTTACACATCTAAAGTATAGAGACGATGTTAGGGATAAAATTAAAACATCACCCTTTTCTTGTCTTTTGGTGCTCCCTCTGTAGTAAAGACAGTAAAACATTTAAATACAATCAAATTTTACTAAATGAATTAAAAATACATTAAAAGGTGGGAAGTAATAAACTTGGGGCTTAATAGTTGAAATGATCGATTGTCCTTTTAAGACCTAAAACCAAGTTTGTGTCACTTGTCCTAAAAATAGGCCCCCTGTACCTAAAACACTGATATAAATGAATTTATCTAGAATCTTAAAGAAAGGCAAAAGGACACAATATGAAAAATTGAAAACAGGTGCTGTTTTTCATATTCAAATCCTAACATTTTTATTTCTTTAGATTAATCATTTTCCAACAAAAAGTAGTCAAATTTGGGTTTTAGATTCACAAGTTTTTGCAAAAGGATCAATTAGTCAATAAGTAGATCAGTTTTTAAATCAATATACTCTTAAATGAAATTAACAGGGTCTTTTAAATTAATGCAATCATGTCTAGGTGGACCAATATTCAGTTAATTATTGAAAATAAAAATATCAATGCATACTGGTTTGTTACTTGTCACTGCAATGCACATGCCAACATTATCTTTTTTAGCTCACCTGGCACAAAGGGGCATATAAGTATATGCCATCACTTGGCATCCGTCGGCAGCATCGTCATCGTCGGCGTAAACTATTTCAAGAATCTTCACCTCAATGCATTGATATTTTGGGCAAAATACCTTCAAACTTTAACTGAATGTTCCTTAGGGTATCACTAGTTTATAAATTGTATCTGAAGTTATGATCTATCAACAAACATGGCCACGCACTCGCGGATTAACACAAACACACACCAAAATAATTGGGGGAACGAGGCCAACTTTGAAATAGATTTTTGGTTTGTGTTATGTCATATACTGTGCTAAAGTGATACAGGCTCCATATACAGTATGCGTGTTGAATATGGCTCATTGCATGTTGCTAAATAATAGCCATCAAGGTTAAACAATATTTTCAAAGTTTTACATTGTTTGCACATAAAGTGAATTTTACCTTGGGTCTTGTCATGGAATTTAACGCTATGTCATTTAAACGTGCTTGAATTTCATTTTCTTACCAGTTTGTGAACTATGAAATTAAAATCTTAATATGCACGTTTTATTTTTAATGTGAATTATTCTTCATTGTTGGACATTTTGTTTAGGCTATTGCAGATCTCTACTTATCCAGTCTGTTTTAAAATTGGTGCATTAGTCATCAGTGCACTTAAAATTGTTTAAGGTGAGCATCAAAACAATTCTTCAATGAGGTAGGGAAATGAAAAGGTCTTGAAAATGTCTAAATATACAATACATTGTTACTGTCGTAAAATATAAAATTTATTTGGGCGAGCTTCTGCGAGCCTTTTTCCCCCCATGTTTCGAATCGAAACTTTGTATTGTCTTTATTCTGCTATCATAAAATTTCCGCTTTAGATGCATAAAATACCTTAAAATTACGTTTAAAGTTGATACAACTGCCATGAAAACGCGGGTGACGTAATCTTGTACATTTACTATACTACCCGCGCTCTTCATGTAAACAAGTACCAGTAGAATTTATTAGACTAGTTTATTCTACCTTTGTTTTTAGACCGGAGATGGCTTCATTCCAGGATTTAACTGGCCAACTTCGTGTCATAAAAAAGCGTAGGAATCCACTATATGAAGAAATTGTGCTGGCTAAAATTTGAAGTTTTATTCTGCATTATTAAGAGTGAGAAAAAAAGTTGATACTAACTTGACTCAAAATTTTTTAATTAAGATGCCAGACAAGTTCACTATTTGGATTACAATAACCATAGAACTGCTGAAGCACGGTTGTTTGAGAGAATGGATATATGTAAAGGTACATGTATACAGTAACTGACTGGTTCGAAGTCAACTGTTTCGTTTTACCCAAAGCTGAGGTCAAACACAACGGCTGTTTTGCGAGAAATGATAGAATACCTTAAAATAACAATCCAAAGATACTAATATTAGATATAGTAAATTTATACTATGCTGTATACGACGCATTTCAAGGAGTTACCTCTCATCAGCAGCATTAAAACCGAAATATTTGGAAGACCAAAAACCAAAAACAGTTTAAAAAATGTTAAATTTTTTTACTAACTCGTTAAGAATTTATTGGGCGACTTGAAATGTGGTCCAGTTTCTCTAAATAGAAAGTTTTGAACTGTTATATAACATGTGATACTTAAAACCAGCCCAAGGCTTAGTCAGTTTTCAACAAAACTTTGCAGCTTTTCTCGAGCTGTATTTGACCAGCCAGCTACGATTGAACTTGGTGAATCCTAAGGAAAAATTCTTGCGTCTTACTTTCGAATTTTCTTGTATCCGATTGGCCGTCTCAACCGGAAAAGTTATTTCGTTTAAAATTTGTCAAATCTCTAAGGATTACGTGTCAAGTGTGCAAAGAATTCAAACATATTCTGCTTCAAATCGGTCAAGTAAATCCAAATTACAGGATGATAATTTCAAGATTGCTTCATGTAAACAAATACTGACTTTGAAATAGGTCGTTATCGGGATTTATCAACCCGAGAAAAATAATATTCACCGAGCCTTTATTCGAGGTGAATATACATTTTCGAGGGTTGATTAATCCCAATAGCGACCTATTACATAGTCAGTAATAGTTTTATTACATGAATGGGAGAACTGTACTTTCACTTTCTATTTTATGAACAAATCGGTCACTACCACATTCCGCTTGACAGATCAGGATCTATTTTAATCCCATAATCGTGCAAGCAGAATTCTTGTTCTAAATTTAGATACTTCTCATTTATTATTATCGGTACTCAAGACCGTTTAGACATTTCTCAGTCAATCAGATAATAGAAAAAATATGATCATGTAATAATAGACTTTATTAGGTCATTGACCGATTCTGTGTTTTAAGACAGGAAATGGCTTGATTGCAGGATTTAACTGGCCAACGTCGTGACTTGCAGAATCCATGATACGAAGAAATAGTGCTGGTTAAAATTTCAACTTATTTTGTAAAATTCCTCCGTTTTTGTAATTACCAAGTAACATGAATTATCGGGGTGTTAACTCGAGTCTGTCTCGTTTACACACAAATTAATTCATACCTTTTTGTAGCAAAATGATTTACAACGAAAGCTACCGATTCACTTTTTTGTCCAGATAAGCTAAAAAATGAACAACATTGTCCCTATGGCAACACATTTAATTGTAGAAACTTCAGTCTATTATTTATCTGGTCCTCTTAATATAGCCCATCAGAGCTACAACTGCATCCATTGTCTCTTGACACGTAGGTATAATCTGTTCTTCTGGCAGGAGAAAACCGTAATAGCTTCTATCACGAAGTTCGCAAGTGTACGAATACTTGATTCCAAGACTGCCTTTTGTATAATCTATGGCTGCTCCTGAGACTGGGTCTGAAAATGATTTTAAATGTAATTTATGTCCAGCATTTATTTATCACGATATTTTCTTATATACTAGTATAGACTTGGAAGACATTTCAAATATCCAATGGATTTGTCATTTTTAGCTATTGTCATTACTTTTCGTCCGTAGTCCGTCTGTCAACATTTCACATTTTCAGCTTCTAGAGAACTACTATATGGATTGAAACGAAACATGTCACAAATGTCCCTTACAATGTGCTGAAGAGTAGTTACTTTGATGCCGATCTGTCATCCAAGATTGCCGCCAGTGGAGTACTTAGTTTTACATTGGACCTCATGGGAAATACATACCAAATTCTTCTATAGAACTGCTGAATGGATTGAAACCAAACATTGCATGAATGTTCCTTACGAGGTGTTGACCAAGTATTGTTAATTTGATGCCGGCCCGTCACCCAAGACAGCCACCAGCGGGGGACTTAGTTAAACATACTAGTAGTACCCTATGGAAAATACATATATACAAAAATCTTCTAGAGAACCACTGAATGGATTGAAACCAAACATAGCATGAATGTTCCTTATGAGGTGCTTACCAAGTGGTGTTACTTTGCTGCAGATCCGTCGTCCCAGTTGGCCACCAGCGAGGGGGTTAGCTTGGCATTGAACCCTATGGTAAATACATATAAAAATCTTACAGAGAACCACTGAATGGATTGAAACCCAACATAGCATGAATGTTCCTTATGAGGTGCTTACCAAGGGTTGTTATTTTGGTACTAGTCCGTTACCCAAGGTGCCGATCTGTCATCCATGATGGCCATCAACAGAAGACATAGTTTAACATAGAACCCAATGTGAATTACATACAAACGGCTTCTTCTTGAACATTACTAAATGGAAACCAAACATTGCATGGATGTTAATCTCCAGGTCCTTTAGAATAAACAAATGGAAATATCAGGTGAGCGATACAGGCTCCTGGGAGCCCCTGGTTCTCTTTACACTTTCACTATAACAAGGTGAAAGTTCTAATGACATATTCAATATCCTGACGTAACAGAATTACTGCTTTTCACCTTCGAAAAGACCACCTTAATATATTTAGGGCCTTTCAAAAGATTTAATTATAGATGGGTACGATCACTTTCAAAACCTTGGAAAGCCGTGATATAAATATATAATTTTTAAGCAAAATAAAACATGTATTTATTTCGTTAAGAAATTGACAAAACAGTATATATGTTCAGACATCATTATAAACTTATTTATACGTGAAAATTATGCATAATATTCTTCGAAATTTTAATGTTTTTAGAATATACTCACAAAGTAAATTATAGGTAGACCCAAATATATATGAAGTATTGTATCTCTGTCTCAAAGCTTCAACTGACACTTCAGCACCAGTATTCTGAAATGTAATATAAAATATGTGGAAAGAATATACCGGCATTTTCCAGGTTTCAGATTGTAGTGACCAAGATTGCAAATTTTCAGTTATGGATTTTTTTTCAGCGATTACATAAAAATACTACGATTATGAAATTTATCAACTCGAGATAACTAAATTTTCATTTTTTAAACTGTAAGGCTTGTCCAAGCAGTTTAAAAAAATGAAAATTTAATTAATAGTTAGATGCCATCGGGTTGATATGGCATATGATACGGATTTTGCCATGTATCATTCTATATAATACTTATTTTTATACCTTACATAGTATAAAGACAATATTGATGTTTTTCTGAAAATTTGTGACACCGGGAGACAAATGTGATGTCCCAGGCTTCACCGGAATTTACCGTCATCGGTGCAGGATAATTATGTTTGTGACGTCATGAAACAAAAGTGATGTCAAACGGGCGACAAATTTGATGTCCCATGGCTGTTCGGAAACAACCGTCTTTGGTTCAGAATTCATACATCCGTTGTTGTGAAATGATTCAGCGAGGAACTGATACAAAAATTGACTGTTTTGGAATATTATGTCTTATATAATCATAAGTTTTTATAAGATATCTTTTATACTTTATATCTCATATAATATTTAAGATATCTTATAAACTTTATAAGACATCTCATATAATATATGATATCTTCTAAAGTCAATAAGATATCTTCTAAAGTTTATAAGATATCTCATATAATATTCTTTATAAGATATCTTATAAACTTTATATTTCATATAATTTATAAGATATCTTATATAGATATCTCATATAATTTATATCTCGTATAATTTTCTTTATAAGATATCTTATAACTTTTAGAAGATATCTTATTAACTTTATAAGATATATTATATAGTTTATAAGATATCTCATATAATTTATAAGATATCTCGTATAATTTTCTTTATAAGATATCTATATAAGATATCTTATAAACTATATATCTTATAAACTTATAAAGTTTATTAGATATCTTGAAGTTAGAATAAATAGTAAAACGGCTTGCCATATATAAGGTTTTTTCCTTGACATTTTTCAAGTTATAAATTCTCTTTTCATATTTTAAACTGAAGCAGTTGAACATTTCCTCAGTTGAAGCGACTCCAATGCAGCAATTTAGTAACTGGTTGATGAAGTGTTTCCTATAAAATTTGTGTGAATTTAAAATCCAAACTCACCAAATCAAGGTATTCTTCAGGTAAAAGTGGGGTATATCCCCAGGGGTATATCCAGTACTGTCCATAAGAGTGGAAGGATAAATAGGAAATGAATTGGACACCACCAGCTTCCAAGAAATTCCTGATGGCCTGTGTTTCTACTTCAGAGAAATAATTCGGCCCAGAATATACATCTGAACAAAAGTAAGGTGATCCACCATAATCTGAAAAAAACTACCCTATTTACTCAGAAGTAGACAACATTAATTAAATTGTTGTGGGCTTCTAATTAGAAACACAATTAAAAAACTTAGTGGTCCAACGGTGTCTTCCCGATTGTCCAACATTTGAAAATTACAGGTAAAAAAATGTAAAAAAATGTTGGACAATTGGGAATGTTTTGATAAGAATTATACATGTTGGTTAATTAGAAAATGTTTTGATAAAGATAGTTTTGAGGTTCTATAAGGGGTGTTCATTAACAGAAAAAAATATACTAGTGTTGCTTTAGGTTTATCCCTATATGTATGGTCAGATGATTCTACAGAAAAATTCCAAAATGTACTGTCATCAACTGAGATCCAAGAATTAATTCATGAATTTGAAATTAAGAATATTGAAAACTGTCATTCAGATATTCATCAAGCAACCATAAGATTTTCAAATATATTAATAACTGATGCAGAAAAATCTCTTTGAAAACCAAAAACTAAGAAGAAAACAAAAAAGAAAAAACAACAGAAATGGTTTGGCCAAGATTTGAAGAAAATAAGAGCTAATCTAATAAATTATGGTAAAGTTTACTCTAAATTCTCTAAAGATCCATATGTAAGAAATCATTTTTATAAACTAAATAGAGAATACACTAAAGCAAGGAAAGTAAGTAAGAATAAATTTAAAGTTTCAATAATTAAAGAGTTGGAAAATCTTAATGATGATAATCCTAAACTTTACTGGAAACTGATTAATGATCTTAAAGATACAGATACATATGATACTAAAAGTGATATTTCTCCATCACGCTGGTTTGAACAATTTAAAAATCTAAATTCTTTAAAACCAGAATTCTCAAAAAGATTAAAAAACTCGAATTAAAACTAAACAATGCTGAGAAATCTAAGTGCTTCAATGAACTTGATTTTCAAATAAGTGCAACTGAAATTTCATCAGCAATAAGCAAATTAAAAAATAATAAGGCACCTGGACTAGATACTGTTACAAATAATATGTTAAAGTGTAGCCAGACATTTCTTCTTAATTGTTTGGTTAGACTCTTTAATTCTTGCATAGCAAATGAAATATACCCTGAGTCCTGGGCTGAGGGGTATATAAAACTTCTACATAAAGGGGGTAGTACTGAGGAGCCCAACAATTATAGAGGGATAACCATTACTAGCTGTATTGGAAAGTTATTCAACAGTATTCTTAACTTAAGGTTAGACAAATTTTTAATGAAACACAACATGATAGATGATTGTCAGATTGGGTTTACAAAAAAAGCTAGAACATCTGACCATATCTTTATATTAAAATGTATTATTGATAAATTTTGTTCACACAAAGATGGTAGAGTGTATGCCTGCTTTGTTGATCTAAGAAAAGCTTTCGACACTCTTATCCACACCGGGCTAAAGCTAAAACTTTCCTAAAGCATTAAAAATACTGGATATTTAAAAAAATATATTAAACATTTTTCTTTTAAAAAGTATGATTTGTTTTGATGATATTGTTTGCTTCAGATTAAAATATCCAAAACAATATTATAAGAAATAAATATATATTTCAAATTAAAATTATCTTTCATCTATTTTAAGAAAAATTTTATATTTAATCTATATTAATATTTATTTATTATTTATTTATTTACAATAAAAACCCCTTGCTACCCTCAAATTATAATGATGATCATACATTGTTTAATTAACAACAATTAATGTAGGACAATCAGAACTTTTGTTGTTGGACAATCAGAACTCCATAATTTTAAAATGTTAGACAATCGGGAATAAACCGGTCCAACCACTTATCAAAAGAATTAAATGGCTGGTTGAGCGATTACAAGAAAGGCATATATGGACCAGATATGTATATCAAAAATGTATTTCTTGTTTTAAGAATATCAAAATATTACCTACATTACACTAATATAAGAACAATTTTACATATATACTTATGCTTGGTCAATATATTTTGTATAAATCTGAAAAAAGTGTATCTACCAAGGACGAAGTCCGAGTTTGAAATTATCATAGACACTTTAAATATGTTATACTTACAATGTATATGAACCTGTTTAAGTGCTATTAATCTCAGACTTTGTCCTCGTTAGATATAAAAAGTATAGGCATCGTCGGAAATCCTCAGACGAGAAAAATGTACATTCAAATGTACTTCATATCCATACGAGATTTATTTTTCAAAGAAATGTGTATATCACATAAACAACCATTTTGGAATTAAAATTGTCGTAGGTCATTTATTTAGCTATGTTAGAAGGTGCATGCAATTTAGACAAATTACGTCTCAACAATAACACTCAACGCCAAAAAATGTAGAAAAAAAATCAAAACCAAAAACAAAAAAAGATGTTGAGAAGTTCCAGTGCAAAGCTTTATCTGTGGACCCAGAAGTTCAATTTAAGGAGTTGAAGATATAATTAAAGATTCGTTTTTAAAAACTAACATGGATTCCAATGAAATTTGAAATTTCTGTTGAGGTCCACACCATAACATATTCTCTTTTGTCCACGTTTTTCATATTCAAAAGGTCTTCTGTTCTTTCTCCAAAGACGGTCCTACAAATGAATACTGAATGTATGGTTTATAACTTTTCATATTATCAGTTATTACACCTCTATACAATGAAGCAAACAAATTTAAAAATCATTAAGTAAATAAAATACCAACAGATTTGTATGTTACTTTTTAAAAAAATAAAATTATAAAAAATGACATTATAAAAGCACCAAGAAATAATAATAATATATTTAAAAAAAACAAAAATAAATATAAAAAAAACTAACAGAAATTTTTTTTTAAAAAAGATAGATGAATACATAAATAAAATTTTAAAAATCTATAATTAATACATTTTTGTATTTATTGTTGGTACACAACCTATTTATGAGATGTTTGAATCGAATACAAAAATCCAATTTATTAAAGAATTTTATTTATATAGCAACTAGAACCACATAAATATAAGCTTTGGATTTTTTTACGTAGAGTTAATTTTTGAATTAATAGTGATAAAGACTGTATTAAAGGAATTAAATTATTAGATATGTAAAATCGACCGGATTACAAATAAAATTGATAAATGACATATAAAAAAAACACCCGTCATCTAAAACATTTTTTAAAAGACATGTAAATGATATGATAATATTTAAAATGGGAAATCGCTTTTGTTTTAAACATGAAAGTTTCATAATATATCCTGGTTAAATTAACTTTTGGCCCATTAAAAATAATGAATCCACAGCACTAAGTTGTGCTTCTGACACAAGACCCAAACACTAAAATTCTACGGAGTCACTCAGAAATTCTAAGAAATGGACCTAAACGCAAAAACTTAACCAAGTCACTCATGCACAAAATCTGAGTCAAAATGACCCAACTGTTTCAGATTTTATAAAAGAGGATTGTAGTGGTCAAATATCATCGATATAACACCATGGATTTCTGGGATTTCAGGCAGAACTTTATCAGAGTCAGTCATGCAGTACATGTAGGTCAAAGTAACCAAGATGTTGCTCATCTGTGTTCAGTTTTATTAGAGAACTGCAGTGGTATAATATCAGTGGATTAAGATCGGAGTCGAACACACCCCGCCACAGGTGAGGTTCGAACTCAGCGTTGACAGGCTAGCGATCACTAGTAGTCATGACGAACTACCTAGACCTCTCGGCCACCGAGGTCCACAAAGGGTTTCTGAGATATGGACCTAAATGCAAAATTTTAATCAAGCCGAACGGACGATCAAGGGAAATCTACATGCCCCTTTCACACTCATGGACGGGGCATACTAATTGTAAATATATAAATAATTTTTTACGCAGGTATATATTTGAGTGCCTTTTATTGTATGTCTTTGGGTGCCAGTTGTACCTTAAATATATGTTCATCATATTTATCTTTTCAGAGACGTAACCCTACAGCTTTAACATTTTTAAACATAAAATACATGACGAGTGTTCGGTAAATGCGTACAAGAGAAATAAACCTATGCAATGCTGGAATATAATACTATATAAGTACACAATCCTTTATCAATGTTTTTCATTTTGAGAACTGCTTATTCTTATAAGTATTTTTTATAACATGTTAAGCAGTAGTGATCTCTCCAAATAAAATGCAAAGGAGAATCAACATAAATTCGTTAGAATAATTAATAAGTTTTTATATATTAGATATATACATTTTGACGAATTATGTCTTATCAGCATGCTAAGACTGAAAACATTGAATAACGAAACAAATCCTCATTTTTCAGCATGATTCAAAAGTCATCAGAATTATAAAAAAAAAAACTGGTAAAGCTAAAATTAAAAGACCGAATTAATAGGACAAGAACTAGAAATCTGTACTGTCGGAATCGACAGTGATCCCCGCACCCCTTGTAAGTAGTTGGGCCACTAACCTATAGTCAAAAATATAAAACCTTATTCCCATCCAAATATAGTATGCAGTCATTCTATAAAAAAATTAAATCAATAAACCTAATGAAAAATGAAAAAACCGTAGTTAAGCTTAAACTGACAATTTTTTAAATTTGACCAGAGTGAGCCTCTGGTTTAAAAATCGATATTTTAAATCCTTATTGTGCAACTAAATATAGTGTAGGACAATACTATATATAATCAAAATGAATAAATTGCAAAATAGAATAGAAGTAAAGGTCACAAGCTTAAATTGAAAATTTCAAATTCCGACCCCTGTGGACCCCAATTTTAGAAAATTAAAATTCTAAAATCTTATTGCACATCTGCATATGGTGTTGAAATAAAATGCGTTAATTGAAAAACAAAACACTAGTTTATGTTACAAGCTTAAATTGATAGTTTTTCAAAATTCGACCCCTGTGGGCCCTAATTTTAGAAAATCAAACTTATAAAACCTTATTGCATATCTGCAAATAGTATATGACAATACCGCATAGAAATAAAATGCATAAATTGTAAACTGAAAGAGGAGTTTAGGTCAAGCTTAAATCGAAAGTTTTTGGAAATTCGACCCCTGTGGACCCCAATTTAGAAAATCAAAATTCTAAAACCTTATTGTGCATCTGCATACAGTATATGAAAATACCACATAGAAATAAAATACATAAATCGTAAAATGAAAGAGGAGTTTAGGCCACAAGTTTAAATTGAGTTTTTCGAAATTCGACCCCTCTGGGCCCCAATTTAGAAAATCAAAATTCTAAAACCTTATTGCGCATCTGCATATGGTGCATGGTAATACTGTACAGAAATAAAATTTAGGTCACAAGCTTGAATTCCAAATTTTCGAAGTTCAACCCATGTGGCCCCCTTGTTTAGAAAATCAAAATCAAAATTCTAAAACCTTATTGTGCATCTACAGGTGGTATGCAACCATTCTATACAGAAATTAAATTTCTAAACCCAAAACTGAAGGAGGAGTTGATGTGACAAGAAAGTGTGACGCACGGACGGACGGACGGAGATAATCGCTATGTTCCCGAACTTTCTTCGAAAATGCGGGGATAACTATAAGCCCTTAACGCTTAAGTCCATATTCTGAGGAATCCACTCAGAAATTACTCCATAGGTAACTGGGTTACTTCTAATTCTCATTAACATAGCACTTAAAAAATCGTTTTAATCAAAAGGTATACTGTAGTGTGTGCAAAGGTATAGCCATCAGGGTTGAGAACAGGAACGAAGTACCAATCATAAGCGTCAACCAGTTCTTCTGTTTCCACGGATGAAGATGGGTTAACTAACAGCTGAAATAATAATTTGTAGAAGCGATGACAATCTGAAGCAGATTCACTTAACCATATCGGAAGTGATAATATCAATTAATACAATACGTCTGTAGCGACTATATCTTATACATATTCAAGGTCGGATCATTGAAATTTTAGGTTGGAAAGCATATTTTGCATATTTTAAATTATAAAACTATTCTTGACAGGGAAAGAAACTTCAAGAAATATATTGACACCTTTAATTGTATTACAATACTGACTAGAAGTTCCCCAGCCAAGGCGAAGATGTAGAAAAAAAATTGTATGGCGCACTATGATCAAGTAAATTATCCGGCTGGGTCCTTGAATAAAATTCCAAGAACGAGTATCACCTAATTATGTTGATGCCTAGTTCGATTTAATTTGCCTCAATGGTTTCATACAAGATCTTTAAGCAAAATATCAGTCCATTTAATTATGTTTGACTTTTCTACTATAGAACCCACATTGTTCGTCAGACGGATTATGGGATACAATTCTGTAAGGAGAGGAGAATTGCTGTAAAGTTTGGTTCAGTGGTTTCTGTGAAGATTAAAATTTAAAAAATTAAGAACGACTGTAGACGACTAGTGATGACAATAAATCAACCTAACCTTTGACCTACCTCAACTAGTGACTTAAAATTTCTCTATTCATAGATACATACATTTTTAAATACTTCGCTATACAGGGTACTTACTGCCTACAAATGTAAACGTCATAACATATAGCTTGTTGCTGAATTGCTCAACTTTTACGTTCTTCACATACTGGCATAAATGCTCATGTCAACTTTTTTTTTTTATACAACACCAATCTACATTCAAAATCTAGTCCGTGTGATTTTTTGTGTTTGATTGCATATTACACCACATAATAATGTCGCTTTACCTCATTAATTATAGATAAGACCACAGCTGGAGATATCCACTCTCGTGCATGGATGCCACCTTCCACAAATACACTCAGTTTGTTTTGCCCTGGTTTGTGTATCTGTAACGATAATTTAGTCAGATAAAACTATGTTACTCCGACGTTTTATGAAATTATTGGGAAAAAAACAAGTTCGTGGGTGATTTAAGAAAAATTATTCAAGATTTGGGAGCACTCACAAAAAATCAAACAATCTCCTACCAAACCCATGAATTTGAGAGATTATCTCAAGCCCTTTTTATTACAGTTTTTTTTTGTTGTTCCCATGTCTAAACTTGAAACTTTCAATTTTCAGTTATTACGGTATAATTCATCTTCTTAATAAACATATATAAATGTGATATACTCTCGACTATGCCTCTGTCTATTACTGGGTATAATAATACATATGTATATATATATATTAATGTACTATTCTAAATTGTAATATGACTACGTGTAAAAATAAGTATACATTGAATAATCTGTGTAATAATCTTTTACAATACTAGTAAACTATATTTATATCGGTGCTAGGGTACATTGTGTACGTCTTAAACTCCGAGTTGGCGAGATGTTTTCGTGGCGTCGAATGCCTAGCTTTCACTGTACTTTGACGTGTGTCACGGTGTGATTTTATGTCAAGAATTAATCCACCACATCTCTTTTTTCATCTGAAATTTACCTAGAACAAAACCTGAGGAATTTAGATTATTATAATCATGATTACTGTGTTATACGTTTTAAAAGGCGTCGTGGATTGAATTTGTCAACGAAAACCATTTACCTGTATTATTTTAGTTGATGAGATGAATTGGAATTTGACAATAGTTACCTTAAGCATATGAATCGGGTTATCTTCATAGGTACGAGCAAGAACTGAGTGGTCAAAGAATATTTTGTCTCCTGATGGACCATAGAAGTTCGACGTTGTCAAATTTAATACGAACGATGTAATCTGAAATTAGAGAATGTTATTTACTTTACCAAACAATATGACAATTACTAAGTTTCTTTTATCTCGTAGTCTATGCTTTTCAGGTGTTACTAAAAATATGGGGAGGGAGGAAGACTCAGTGGTCTAGATATTTTGACAAAACTAATAATGATCAGGTTGAGTGGTAAGGTGCGTTTGATTCCCTTATCAATTTATCATTTTTTTTTCGTCCAAAACTCGGTGATTCTCTCTCCTGCTTCATCCACCAATATATACTGGCCGCCACATCATCATCATTAATGCGAAAAGAAGAGACCGTTTTCTTTGAGCAGTAAAAACTCTGAAACCATAAAATATTTGAAATCTTTGAGATATAACATATAATGGTGACATTCAGTAGTTCCCAAATTCCCCCCAAAAGAATTTCCTTTTCTTAGAAAACTGAGTTTTGTGTAAAAATGTTTTAAAAAACCGCCCGTCATTGGTAAGAGTATTATTCGCATGCTTTTTGAAAATAAATTAATATTTTATTATCTCCCCTTTTGAAATAACATTTTTGCTAAAGTTAATTTCATTTTTGTGATAGTATCTATTTTGGTAAAATTTAACATTCTATAAAACGGGAATGATCATTTAACACAAAACAAATTAATTATTATGATTAGACATTCGGTTTAACTTAACTTTGCAAAAGATATAGTTATATGGTACCATGACTTTGATTTAAATCCTATTGTTCAAACTTATTCGCTTCCGATAGTTTTGTGATTTGATAAGAATCACACTTTCTCTATTTGGGTTGGAGCTTGCCTTTTCAATAAAGCCAGAGTTCCCCTCATAGGAGGTTGTGTTTAAATTTTTTGAAGTTTAATAGAAGTTTTCAGTGTTTAAATTAAAATGGACACTACGTTAAAAATTTTCGCTTAATGTCTTTTCTGAGATTATTATTTCTGGGGCCATTTTTACTTTGCCAGTGTTGTTTTTCCCAAATTATAATTATTTCTGATATAGAACTTACTTTTTTGTAAGGAATTCCTATTTTTGAATTATATGTTTCGAATCTTTGTTCTATGTTAACATGGTTAAAAAAATATGAAAACTTGTTTTGCTTTGACCCATATGAGTGTGTTTTATGCAAATAAAGCATTTTATTTCTAAAAAATTTATATAAACAGCTTGGAGTCCCAGTGGAACGAACTGCACGTCTTAATTGTTACTGTCCGTC
The DNA here is from genome assembly GCA_028015205.1 of Mytilisepta virgata. Lineage (NCBI taxonomy): Eukaryota > Metazoa > Mollusca > Bivalvia > Mytilida > Mytilidae > Mytilisepta > Mytilisepta virgata. Next base: position 46,713,815 of record CM051521.1, on the reverse strand, counting down.
AGTCTGTCCATTTGTTTGTCAGTAAATTAGTGGTTTATTGTGAAAAACTTTTATTTGAGGTTTGTCGGAATAGGAATTCTAGACATTTTAATACACAGCGGGGCTGGGAAATGCATAGCTGTGAGACCCTCCTGTTACATTTCCTTTTCGTACCAAAATAGTAACACCGCCGTCAAACATTGAATGAAAATATTGTTTACACAGTATTAATGTAGTAGTTAAAATATATTTAAACTTATGAAAGCCCCCATTTTATTTGATCACCATCATAGGAAACGCGTGATTCGGTCAATGTACATCTTTTAGCATTTTAATGTGTAATTTACAACTCAACGTGTTTCCAAAAATCACATGGCGTGTACACAATACCGATGGTACATAATAGGTTAGTCCAAATAATTAATCCGTCTTGGAAAATTTTTACTTGGACGTATATTCCATCGATGAGGGATCAAAAAAAATTTTTTAAAAAAATTCAAAAATAATTATACCCTTGAGACGCCATGATTATCTGGACTAATAAATAAATAATAGGCCCCGTTGTTTACAATGAACATTCACAGTATGTTAGTTTGTCATTTAAAAAAAAATGATCACAGGCTGAATACCTGCATGTACGGCGTGTCTGGTCTTCACGTGGCGTGTACATGATAAACACTCAGAATGGAATGGTTGTCCCCCGGATTGTCCCTTAAGTATTAAAAGACTAAAGTGCAAGGGAAAGGACAAAGCTCAGGAAACAAACAATGACATAATGACAATACAAAATTGTGGAAGAAAAAACACATTAAGACTAACACCACTGTGCATTCCCTCACAGCAGATATATATTGCTCCTTTCTGGTACCTATTGCAAAAGTATACATGAGAGGTACCGTAAATGGTAACAGTCTGCAATTAACGGTACACTAGTAACAATTAACGATACACTTCTAGTGTTGAGATAATGCGTTGGTTACCAGTAAAAAGCAATATCTGGTGTACCGGGATACACAATGAACACGCATCCATAAAAATCAGCTGCACCAGCAAAGTATGAGTATTCTCCTCCTTAAAGACACCCGCCGAGATTGTCGCATAAAATTGAAACTGTGCTATCAATGATATAGGTTTTTGTTCGCAATCTCCCTCTTAACAATTTTTTTTTACTCTGCAGCATCAGTATTGTTAACAGACTTCAGCTTTTCCTCACTTTTTTTTACCTATCAAATATTGACTCCTTTACCTCTCCCACGAGAATCGCGGGTTCCTTCTCGTTATTTAGTTACTAATAGACCTGAAGGTGGAATAAAACTCCAATAAACCAAACCAAGAAATTATATGAACAGTGTTAAGTCTAGTTGAGCACTGAGTTGATCACCTAGTTATAAGGGAACAACCATTTAACTTCGGGGGGGGGGGGGGATTATGGTTTTTGTCGAGCCTGCGACTTTAGTCGCAGAAAGCTCGACATAGGGATAGTGATTCGGCGGCGGCGGCGGCGGCGGCGGCGTTAACTCAATTCTTAAAAGCTTTATATTTTAGAAGTTGGAAGACCTGGATGCTTTATACTTTGTATATAGATGCCTTATGTAACGAAGTTTCCGTCTGTCATACGTACATTGTCCTTGACCTCATTTTCATGGTTCAGTGACTACTTGAAAAAAAAATAAAGATTTTTTGTAATGTTAATTTCTCTTTTATTATGAGTAATAGGATAACTATATTTGGTATGTGCGTACCTTACAAGGTCCTCATCCCCGTCAGACAGTTTTCAATTGACCTCGACCCAATTTCAAGGATCAGTGAACAAGGTTAAGTTTTGGTGGTCAAGTCCATATCTCAGATACTATAAGCAATAGGTCTAGTATATTTGGTGAATGGAAGGATTGTAAGGTGTACATGTCCAACTGGCAAGTGTCATCTGACCTTGACCTCATTTTCATGCTTCAGTGGTTATAGTTAAGTTTTTGTGTTTTGGCCTGTTTTTCGAATACTGTATGCAATAGGTCTACTATATTTGGTGTATGGAAGGATTGTAAGGTGTACATGTCCAACTGGCAAGTGTCATCTGACCTTGACCTCATTTTCATGCTTCAGTGGTTATAGTTAAGTTTTTGTGTTTTGGCCTGTTTTTCGAATACTGTATGCAATAGGTCTACTATATTTGGTTTATGGAAGGATTGTAAGGTGTACATGTCCAACTGGCAGGTGTCATCTGACCTTGACCTCATTTTCATGGTTCAGTTTTTGTGTTTTGGCCTGTTTTTTGAATACTGTATGCAATAGGTCTAATATATTTGGTGTATGGAAGGATTGTAAGGTGTACATGTCCAACTGGCAGGTGTCATCTGACCTTGACCTCATTTTCATGGTTCAGTGGTCATAGTTAAGTTTTGGCCTGTTTTTCGAATACTGTATGCAATGGGTCTAATATATTTGGTGTATGGAAGGATTGTAAGGTTTACATGTCCAACTGGCAGGTGTCATCTGACCTTGACCTCATTTTCATGGTTCAGTGGTTATAGTTAAGTTTTTGTGTTTTGGCCTGTTTTTCGAATACTGTATGCAATATGTCTGATACCATTTACTTTCATTAGAAATACACGACAGGCGAGACATTTTTGTGTGTCCACTCTTGTTTATATTGGTTTGAATTTTTTTTCAAGGTATGGACACAATTTTATTTTTTTTCGACTGCGATCAAACCAAATTATTTTTTTTCTTACCAAGTCGAATCAGAATTTTTTTTTCGAGCAATGCCCAGAAAGTAAAAGGTGTATTTATTCCTATGAAATCACTAGCAGTAAAATAAAACTGGTATGTACTATGAATTTGTTTTTATAATTAAACATTTGCATATACTTTTCATACTCATATATTGACAAATTTGAACAAAATTTACCTATTGATGTATTTAAAATGAAAAAATATCGAACCATTGAGGTATTTCCCAACCGAGTTTTATTGTTTTCTTGAAATTACTACCCATTCATATATTTAAATGTAATTTTCCCACCCCAATTACATATATTATATATTTTACAGCTCAAAAAACCGACCTTGTATTTTATTATAATAATCATAATTTCCCACAGTACTGAGTAGACACACATTGGGTAAATGTACATGTATGCATATTTAAACTAGGCTCAGAGGGCTAAGCCTGTATCACTCACCTGGCATAAAAGCCGTTTTTATTAATGTACCTCAAAGAGAGAAGTCTCTTCTCCCTATCATTATGAAGTGTGGTAAGCCTTGCAGGAACGCAATTTTTATTCATCAAGGTCCTTCTACTTAAAGGTCAGCATATTCTAAAATTTGGCGGTTCTCCAGAAGATTTTTGCATGTGTTTCCCATAGGGTCTTATGTTAACCTAAGTCCTGGGCTGGTGGCACGAAAGTAACATTACATGTCAGCACCTTATGGAACATTCGGGCCATGTTTGGTTTCAATCAATACTGCAGTTCTGTGCATTTTTGCTATATACCATAGACATTTTCTGACAGGTTTGGCTCTATTTGGCCAATCAGTTTCAGAGAATTTTTTTTAATCAACCAATCAGAAACAAGAATTGCCCATGGCGGCCATGTTTGTCGCCTGATCTGGACAAAATGAGGAAACTTTGTAAAAAACCTCCCATAGATGCTTCCTGTCAAGTTTAGTTCCAGTTGGCCAAGCGGTTTCAGAGAAGATTTCTTTAAATCAGCCAATTAGAAAAAAGAATCGCCCATTTCATCCATGGTTGTCGTCCAATCAGGACGACAAAAAATAATTTCATAAAAGAATTTCCATAGATGCTTGCTGTCAAGTTTGGCTGACAGTTTTGGCCAAGCAGTTCCAGATAAAAAAAAAATTTAATGAGAAACAAGGATTGTCCATGAAGGCCATGTTGTTGCCTGATCCGGACGACATGAGGAAATTTTTTAAAGAACCTCCCATAGATGCTTCCTGTCAAGTATCGTTCCATTTTGCCAAGCAATTTCAGAGGAAAAGATGTTTTTATATCAGCCAATCAGAAACAAGAACTACCAATGGCGGTCATGTTTAATGTCCGTTCGGGACAAAGGAGCAGATTTTATAAAGGATCTTACATAGATGCTTCCTGCCAAGTTTTATTCCATTCGCCCAGTGGTGTCAGAGGAGAAGATTAAAATGTGAAAAGTTAACAGACGGACGCACGCTCGGACGCCAAGTGATGACAAAAGCTCACATGGCCTTTGGCCAGGTAAGTTAAAAAGGAACAATGCGTTGATTGTCATGATTGTTGCTCTTCATCTTGACGGTTAATCACTGAAAGGTCAAGTATGACTGAAAAACTAAAGAAAATATTTTATTATGTTCAAAATAAATCAAGTCATTTTTGTATTAAATAATGGTCTAAAGCTTTTCTTGTAATCCTTGTGATTTTTTTGTTAAATCATCTCTCGGATTCAATCATTTGTTTGGGGAAGAAATGTATCTAAACCAGAATTTTTTTTCCATAGTATTGTAAATATATTTTTTTGGGGCCCTTGCTGCAACAGATTATTTCTTTTCCTTCCCTTGGGAATCAGCATATTTTTTTCAACCCCCCCCCTCTTGGAGTTAAATGGCTGTTCTCTAACCTGAGTCTGGCTACTGGAAATAAATTTGAAAGGGCGTAACTTTAAGAACTGGTTCAAGCGATACCGATAACAGAGAAGTAGATATTTCAACGATAAAGTGTTATATTTCCAATGCATGGAAAATATAACAAAAGTATTGAATTCCAAAGACTAGAACTTTACTTCGGTTAGTACGGCTTTAAATTTATCAAGCTGCATATGACCAATTCTTGTATGATTCTTGTTCAAACACTTTTTCGGAGTAATATTTCGTCTTTCATTATTACTTTTGGAGGTTTCAAGAGTAACGATACGTGATTTAGGAAAAAAAATAAGATTTTAAAGATGTCATGCCATTATACGACTGTGCTTTGACCAGCTCTTTTTAAATGTTGATAAAAAAAATATAAATAGTTTCTTAGTATAGAAGTTTTTGATATTAAAAATATTATAAATAGTTTTAAAAATAATTCAAATATTAAATATCTTTACAAATAATGACTAAACTTTACCTCCTCAAAAGTGTGATACTTGCTGAAAAATATTTGTGCTGGATCAATTGACTTTTTACTTCCACCAGTTTGTTCTTCAATCAACCTACAAACATGGTGTTATCATATTAAACCAAAAATCTCAAGATCTAAGCCTACATCACTCACCCTGGGTGTTAAATGAAACCATTTTTATCTTCAATAAAGTTTATTTGACAGAAAAGTTTTGAAATTCGACTGTGATATAACAAAATACTTTTTTTCGTTAGAAAAGAGCAAATTGAGCTTTTGTCTATTTTTAATAACTATAGATGATTGTTATTTTTTAATATTTTTTCCATTTCGGAAAGTCCTCTGGCTCCAAAATGCATTAATTTATTAGAAACATACGGTTGTACATCTTGTATCCAGGTATAATATTGTGCATCAATCATCTGTAATTCTCTGTTGACATACTGTAATAATTCTGGCGATATCAGGACATCCAGGGATTTATCTGTACCGTCTCTACGCCATAAATCCAGCTAAAATTTAAGGAAGTTTTTTCACACAATTCGATATTTTTCAGTGTCTTTGTTTAGCTTGCTTCTTTGGTATATTTTTCGACAATTTCATAACACTATGTAATAAAAGCCTCGAATTAAAAAAAATGTTTAAAATGGTGAATATAAAAATGTTAAGCTCTATCGAAAAGAATGTAATCAACATAAAAGAAATCTATAAAACCACAAAGAGCAAAGAAAAAGAGGAATGCGTACGTACTGAAGTACGATTCTATTTATATAACTAACAATACTTGATAGTTTCATACCCCGTATCTCTCAATAACTTGTAAAACTGCACTTTCATCTTCTGCAGATCGAGGATAAACTGTTAATACTTGGTATCTATAAAAATCAACATTGGATGAAAAACACTCTTTATTTATCATCGTGCTCTTTTATTGATTTTATGCTATTTAGAACCTCAATCCAATCTTTAATAACACGAAAGAAAAAAGATGAAGAGTCCACTCCTTTAATTTAGAGAGGAAATGAATGAGGGAACCAAGGTTACATCATACACAAAATTCATATCTTCAGTTAAAAAATGGAATACCGATTGAATGTTTCAAAATAGGGGAAATCCGTGGACAAAAAAAAGAAGAAAAAAAAACACGACCTGGCACACAAAAAAGACGACAGTCAAAGGACAAACAACAAATAACACAAAATACTAAACAGAACACACAGAAATTATACGAGCAACAGGAACCTCACCAAAAGCGGGATGAACTCAAGTGCTCCACTAGCATGAACAGTACCTGCTTTAGGCTTCTCTAAAGGGTGGGGGTTTTAACGGATTTCATGGCGGAAAGTTTTTTTCTTAAAATGGGGAGTTTGTCCCTTTTGGAATAGATAAAGATTCCGAACGTTGACATCTATATATATAGTATATGTTATTGTAAATCCCTTAGTTCAAATGATGAGGAAGTGACATTGTACAACTTAATGTATCACGAAGATTCATTTACATTTTTGTACATCTTCTAATAAAAATGAAATTACAGAATTAATTTCTCGGACTTCCTAATCTGTGATGATTAGCTTTTTTAAAAAAAGAGTACAAATACTTATTAAACATAAATATGAGAAACGCTAATCAGATACGTTATATATACGGGGCGCCGAATGGGACTCTTGTGGTTTTGTACTCGAAATTCAATTTTGTACGGACAAAAGTGGTTTTTGTTCAACAAAAATGAGTTAAGTTTAACAAAATTTGTAGCATACTACAAATTTAAATTTTGTCATACAAAATCATCTTCCAGTGGACAAAAGTTACTTTTGTCATAACAAAATTCATTTTTGTATCACAGACTTTACTTTTGTTACTTAATTTGAAAATTGGGCGACAAAAGTCAATTTTGTATGCAAATTAGTTTAGTTTGGATTCTGTGAACTAATTTGCATACAAAACTGAGATTTTGTCACAAAATTCAATTTTGTGTTTATTTTTGTGTAGACAAAATTGAGTTTTGTTAAACAGAAGTGAAAATTTAACACAAAAGTCAATTTTGTGTCACAAAAGTCGATTTTGTGTCACAAAAGTCATTTTTGTCACAAAATTCAATTTTGTGTTTATTTTTGTGTAGACAAAATTGAGTTTTGTTAAACAGAAGTGAAAATTTAACACAAAAGTCAATTTTGTGTCACAAAAGTCAATTTTGTATGCAAATGAATTCTCTCATCACGATTTTGTAAGAAGGCCTCTCATTGGATATAGTAACCGCGGGTCTCGCAGGTACAAGGACACATCATATGGGTGATGCGCTATTCTGCAAAAGTAAGTATAAATACCTAATAAAGTATATATGGCAAATATAGGACATTTTGTAGAATATCGTTTATTCTAATATGACGTCCTTCTTTGGCTTTAATGTCAACAAACCCATGTTACTTATAGGATACACGTGATTGACGTCACAATTGAACTTCCAACGTCAGTTGTTTTTCAAAAGACGATTTAGAGTATCGTGTAGTCATCTGTTCTCGATAGTAATCAGTTCTCGATAACAATGCGCGTGGTTAAAATAGACGTATTTCGCGAAATAGCACATGTTTTCTATTTGTCGGGATTTCAAGGACAAAACAAAAACTCGCTTCAAGCATCGTAATTTTGAAAATTAAAATATAGTTTGACATACAAATGGAAATTACACCAAAGCATATTAAAATATAATAAAACAAAGTAATCTCTATTTCAGGAAAATAGTAAACCTAAGAACATTAGTTTTTTTGTTTATTTAGACAGTATATCTTCTAAAACATTAAAATACAACATGTATGTACGATTATTTATCTCTGGAAAAGGAAGGGGGATAAGTTGGGGGTCAGAAAAATCTGAAATTGGAGAAGGGGGACCAGAGGCTTCTTTATGTAGGGGGATCATGTTTATTTTTTTTTTTAATTTTCTTTTTCAAAAAGCACCAACATTTTTTTCGATCCTCTTTTGAAAAACCACTGACGTTGGAAGTTCAATTGTGACGTCAATCACGTGTATCCCATAAAGCAAAAGAAGGACGTCATATTAGAATAATCACTATTCCACAAAATGTCCTATATTTGACATATATACTTTGTTAGGTATTACTTACTTTTGCAGAATAGTGCATCACCCATATGATATGTCCTTGAGCCTGCGAGACCCCCGTTTACTATATCCAATGAGAGGCCTTTTCACAAAATCGTGATGAGAGAAATCAGTTGCAGATCCAAATTTGCATACAAAATTGACTTTTGTGACACAAAATTGACTTCTGTCACAAAAGTCAATTTTGTGTTAAATTTTTCATTTCTGTCTAACAAAACTCAATTTTGTCTAAACAAAATTCAATTTTGTCTCACAAAATTGACTTTTGTGTTTTAATTTCGATATCAGGAACAAAAGTCAATTTTGTATCCAAATAAGTTCATATTTGCATACCTATTTGACAAAATTGAATTTTGTCTAACAAAAATGAATTTTGTCTACAAAAATGAATTTTGTCTCACAAAATTGACTTTTGTGTTTTAATTTCCATATCTGGTAACAAAAGTCAATTTTTTATGCAAAAAAGTTTATATTTGCATACCTATTTGACAAAATTGAATTTTGTCATGACAAAAATGAATTTTGTCTACAAAAATGAATTTTGTCATTACAAAATTGAAGTTCTCATAAAACAAGTCTGTATTACGGGGCGCCGAATGGGACTCTTGTGGTTTTGTACTCGAAATTCAATTTCGTACGGACAAAAGTGGGTTTTGTTCAACAAAAATGAGTTAAGTTTAACAAAATTTGTAGCATACTACAAATTTAAATTTTGTCATACAAAATTATCTTCCAGTGGACAAAAGTTACTTTTGTCATAACAAAATTCATTTTTGTATCACAGACTTTACTTTTGTTACGTATTTTGAAAATTGGGCGACAAAAGTCAATTTTGTATGCAAATTAGTTTAGTTTGGATTCTGTGAACTAATTTGCATACAAAACTGAGATTTTGTCACAAAATTCAATTTTGTGTTTATTTTTGTGTAGACAAAATTGAGTTTTGTTAAACAGAAGTGAAAATTTAACACAAAAGTCAATTTTGTGCCACAAAATTCAGTTTTGTGTCACAAAAGTCAATTTTGTGTCACAAAAGTCATTTTTGTCACAAAATTCAATTTTGTGTCACAAAATTCAATTTTGTGTCACAAAATTCAATTTTGTTTCACAAAAGTCAATTTTGTGTCACAAAAGTCATTTTTGTCACAAAATTCAATTTTGTATTTATTTTTGTGTAGACAAAATTGAGTTTTGTTAAACAGAAGTGAAAATTTGATACAAAAGTCAAGTTTTGTATGCAAATGAATTCTCTCATCACGATTTTGTAAGAAGGCCTCTCATTGGATATATATAGTAACCCCGGGTCTCGCAGGTACAAGAACACATCATATGGGTGATGCGCTATTCTGCAAAAGTAAGTATAAATACCTAATAAAGTATATATGGCAAATATAGGACATTTTGTACAATATCGTTTATTCTAATATGACGTCCTTCTTTGGCTTTAATGTCAACAAACCCATGTTACTTATCATGGGATACACGTGATTGACGTCACAGTTGAACTTCCGACGTCAGTTGTTTTTCAAAAGACGATTTAGAGTATCGTGTAGTCAACTATGCGCGTGGTTAAAATAGACGTGTTTCGCGAAATAGCACATGTTTTCTATTTGTCGGGATTTCAAGGACAGAACAAAAACTCGCTTCAAGCATCGTAATTTTGAAAATTAAAATATAGTTTGACATACAAATGGAAATTACACCAAAGCATATTAAAATATAATAAAACAAAGTAATCTCTATTTCAGTCAGAAAAATAGTAAACCTAAAAACATGAGTTTTTTTGTTTACTTAGACAGTATACCTTCTTCTAAAACATTGAAATACAACATATTGTACGATTATTTATCTCTGGAAAAGGAAGCGGGATAAGTTGGGGGTCAGAAAAATCTGAAATTGGAGAAGGGGGACCAGAGACTTCTTTATGTAGGAGGGATCATGTTTATTTTTTTTTTTTTTAATTTTCTTTTTCAAAAAGCACCAACATTTTGTTCTATCTTCTTTTGAAAAACCACTGACGTCATAAGTTCAATTGTGACGTCAATCACGTGTATCCCATAAGTAACATGGGTGTGTTGACATTAAAGCAAAAGAAGGACGTCATATTAGAATAATCACTATTGCACAAAATGTCCTAAATTTGACATATATACTTTATTAGGTATTAATTACTTTTGCAGAATAGTGCATCACCCATATGATATGTCCTTGAGCCTGCGAGACCCGCGATTACTATATCCAATGAGAGGCCTTTTTACAAAATCGTGATGAGAGAAATCAGTTGCAGATCCAAATTTGCATACAAAATTGACTTTTGTGACACAAAATTGACTTTTGTCACAAAAGTCACTTTTGTGTTAAATTTTCACTTCTGTCTAACAAAACTCAATTTTGTCTACACAAAATTCAATTTTGTCTCACAAAATTGACTTTTGTGTTTTAATTTCGATATCAGGAACAAAAGTCAATTTTGTATGCAAATAAGTTCATATTTGCATACCTATTTGACAAAATTGAATTTTGTCATGACAAAAATGACTTTTGTCTACAAAAATGAATTTTGTCTCACAAAATTGACTTTTGTGTTTTAATTTCCATATCAGGTAACAAAAATCAATTTTGTATGCAAATAAGTTTATATTTGCATACCTATTTGACAAAATTGAATTTTGTCATGACAAAAATGAATTTTGTCTACAAAAATGAATTTTGTCATTACAAAATTGAGGTTCTCATAAAACAAGTCTGTATCACATAGTTTTCTAAGACAAAAATGATTTTGTTATGACAGAATTGAATTTTGTTTCCACAAAATTGATTTTGATTACAAAAAGTTCATGTCCCATTCGGCGCCCCGTATGTATCACATAGTTTTGTAAGACAAAAATGATTTTGTTATGACAGAATTGAATTTTGTTTCCACAAAATTGATTTTGATTACAAAAAGTTCAAGTCCCATTCGGCGCCCCGTAATATAAAACATTGCTTGGATGAAAACGGATGTAAAATAATTGGCATTGTCTCAAGTAATATTTGGAAAAAAATAATTGCTATAAAAATTATTTTGACAGATGCAACGCATTCCACAGTATTATTTTCCACTGGTGACAGGACATTTAATACAAAATATGCAGTGAACAAATTTGTTGTAAAATATATATAGTTTGATCAGGAATTGAGAGTGATTCCAGTCTTGCTATTCATACACGCGGGAATCGGAATCAATCGATTTCCAATTTTGCGTTATGATGGCACGTCATTTCCCGCTTAAAATCAAAACTTGTACCACTGCCTACAAAATCAACAGGTTTTTTTTTCAAAATGACCGCAGTCAGGTCAGAGCCATACTATATGCACAATATCTATATTATCATAATATATCAATTAAAATATTTGCATGTTATTATATAGAATTTCTTATTTCTAAACACTTATTTATAAATATACCCAATGTTTTAGGACATTAATATTTTCATTAGTCAATATCCAAATAAACTTTGCTGTTTTATTCAGATTCCCAAAATTATTACAAAATAAAGATATATTTTATAAAATACTTTTCATTTTCATACAATGGACATTGAGCTAAAAATGTTCCTCGTCTTCCGCCTCTCCGAGTATGCACTTAGTACATATTCTTTTTAACGTTCAATTTAATTTTTAGCATATCTATCGTGCATGTCTGAGAAAACATATTAGTATACACCACAAAGATACAACATAACCGCCATATCATGAGGCGTGTGAAATAGTCAACGGTATCTTCACCAAAATATACAACTTACCCGTCATACCTCGTAGAGTTTAGAACAGTTTACAGCAGGCACACAACTAACTTACCCGTCATATCTTGTAGCGCGTGGAACAGTTTACAGTAGCTCCACCACTAACTTACCCGCCATTCTTTTTAGAATGTGGAACATTCTACAGTAGCTCTACCAGTGTCTTACCCGTCATATCTTGTAGTATGTGGGATAGCTTCAAATATCTGTAAAAATAAGACGAAACCCACTATCGTCAACGCCATGATCCTACTGTTTCCCTATACAAAACGAGAAAACAGACTTTGCTTATTTGTTCAATTTTTATGAATAACTTTACAACTTTACATATCACTAAACCGAAAATAAATCTTTTAATGTGTTTCAGACTTCACGAAAACGTAAAAATAAATTGCTATGTGATGTCTTTGTATTAATATGTATAAAATATACAATATCACAAAATGCGACGTACCTTTTGGTGTCTTTTTTCCATGATGATGGATCAAAATAAAATGATTTAAAATTTTGTTAAATGCATGACCGATCATTAATACAATTCTATAAATGTGCATTTTGTTTGTTTTTTGTTAATCTGAAATAAAATATTTTTATTTGTCTAACGTTTATAAACATCAACATATCTATAATTGTAATTGTTTTGTTCAATATCATGTACATTTCATGTGCACGGCTATCACAACGGATATACGAAATTCTGCCTTATAAATTCTTTTGAGGATTTTTGTACTATTATGTTTTATATACTTAGAAATAATTTCTAATTTGACATAGGTTACCAGGTCCATAATTTTGCCAACGTGCCGTTACCATTTAAAATTATATTAGAGTTCAGTTTTGTTTAGTCACAGTTTAAATTTACTCGTTTAAAGAAAACCATGATTAACAGCTGTTTAAGATGAACCTGTGACGCTCTTTCGTTTACATTTACTTATTTAAGTTTGAATTGTGTAAGTAACCCTGATTCAAGTAAACTTATCTTCAGGCTTATGCCCATAAGCAAAGATTTTTTTCTTCAAAATCCAAAAGCCTTGATTTTGATTTTAATAACATGATTAATGCCACATAAACGAAGACCTCACCTCTGGTACATTTTAAAATCGCACGTGTCCGATAGTCAAGTCAAGTAGACCCCTCTAACACAATTAGCGATCTGCTCGAATGTCTGACCAGTACTAGTATATGATGTCTCGAAATGAATAACTGTCAATTAGTCGGAAAATTAGGAAAACTTCATTTTGTATTTGCATTCCTAAAAGGTCGTCGTTAGCCTGCACTTCTTCGACTTTGAGAGGATTTGATAATAAGGAATATACTACAACAAATTTAATGTTTTTTTTTATCCAAGGCAATTGATTGTCCGTTTCACGATATTTGAATTTGTAAATCAAATGCTAGGTTATCTGAAAATGTTCAAAACTGATGAAACCAGGTAGAAACTTGAAATATAGCGTGTACATTTGTACTTAGGAATATTTCCTTAATGGGGTTCCTCATGTTTTAATTCTTGGGCCATTACTATTGAACGGAGTTTTAAACCAAAAGAAAGCACGTGCACTTATACATTGTATTTGTATACTGTAAGTATGTTACTTCATATAAAAACTTTGTTGTATGAAAGCAAATAATCATTCTTTATATATAAGAAGAAATAGATTTATGGTCATACAAACTTACAAAATTTTGAAGTGAACTAGATCCAGACTTATTGCAGAAATAAAGAAAACAAACGTAATTTTTTAAGTTATAATTTCTTACAGATTCCCAGTGTGAACACTACAGTGTACAGAAAAAAGTTCATTTAGGTATGCTACCCCAGTATCATCGATCTCATTACCTGATGTGTTTAGAATCTGTGCCAATTTTAGTCAACCCTCATCTCTTTTTGTAATTTAAAAGCCTGTACTTGTTTAGCATTTAAAAACGACCCATCCCTTTTAAATATTTTAACGACGCAGTATACCTATCATAATAGTTTGTAAATTGACATGTTCGTTTACCTTTTATACCCCCCGGAAACTAAGTTTGGGGGGGGGGGATATATAGGTTTCAGTCCGTCTGTCCGTCTGTCCGAAACAACGTTGTCCGCAACTCCTCCTTCATTTCTTGCATGAAACTGTCTGGAGTTTTAGATCACTCTATGGAGATGTGAATATTGTCAGGAATTCCAGTTTAGACAAAAATGTAAAAGATATGGCTGTTTGGAGTTAGGCATTTTTTAACAATGTGCATATTGTCAGTATTTTCTGTTTGGACAAGTACTTTGAAAGCAAATGATGATTTGAACTTAAGCAAAAAATGTTGTTGTTGATCCAAACTGACATTGTCCGCAACTCCTTCTTAATTATTCAAAGGATTCTCATGAAACTTTATAGAGTTTTAGATCACAATATTGAGATGTGCATATTGTCAGGATTTTCTGTTTGGGCGAGTACTTTGAAAAAAATGCTTTGAACTTAAGCAGATGTTATCGATCCAAACTGACGTTGTCCGCAACTCCTCCTAAATGAATCACAGGATTCTCATGAAACTGTATGGAGTGTTAGATCACATTATGGAGATGTGCATATTGTCAGGATTTTCTCTTTGGGCGAGTACTTTGAAAAATACTATGATATGAAACTAAGCATTTTTTAACAAAATGTCCAAACTGACATTGTCCGCAACCCCTCCTACAGTACTCACAGGATTCTCATAAAACTCTATAGTGTCTCTTCTTGGTAGGATTAATGAATTTGTGTAGGTTTCAAAACCCGCACTTCGAATGGAGTTCGGGGATATTTGTAATCGGTCCGTCTGACCGTCCGTCAGCCCGTCTATCCGTCTCTCCGTCGTACAGTCCGTCCGTCTGTTTGTCCGCCCGTTAGATAACCTTATCTCCAGAACTCCTCGTTCATTTTTCACCTCATACATTTAATTTCTATACAGTATTGTCACAAACTGTATGTAGATGCGCAATAAAGTTTTAGAATTTTTATTTTCAAACATTGGGTCCTACAGGGGTCGAATTTCGAAAATAGAAAATTTAAACTTGTGACATAAACTCCTCATACATTCTTCATTTATGCTTTTAATTTCTGTACAGTATTGTCACACACTGTATGTGGATGTGCAATAAGGTTTTAGAATTTTGATTTTCAAAAATAGGGGCCCACACGGGTCGAATTTCGAAAACTGGAAATTTAAACTCAACTGCTTATTAATTTTTCATTTTATGCTTTTAATTTCTATACAATATTGTCACATACTGTATGTAGATGCGCAATTTTGACTTTGACAACTTGAGGCCCACAGGGGTTGTATTTCGGAAATAGTGAATTTAAGCTTGTGCCTTAAACTCCTCTTTCATTTTTCATTTTGATTTAACAAATTTATTTGTATATATATAATATTGTTCTTTATTTTCTTTAGATATGCGAAAAGGTTTTTAATTTTGAAAATCTATTAAGGGATTAAATATTTAGACCGAAATGGTGAAATTGCTTATTTTGCTTTGTCTCTGGAAATACTCATTCATTTTTTGTTTCAGTGGTTTCATTTGTGTATAGTATTTTTCTTCACTATGCGTAGATGTGCAATAAGATTTTCAATTTTGAAATTTGATTCAGGGTTCCAATTTTCAGACTGAAATTGTTAAATTGCAAATTTTTCACTGTTAATTGTTTTTTGACTTGTGCAGTGCGGGGAGTGACATCGTTTATGATGACACCAATTTCTAGTTCGTTTTTAACTTCATGCATTTAATTTCTATGCAGTATTATCACATACTATATGTAGATGTGCAGTAAGGTTTTAGAATTTTAATTTTCAAAAATTTGGGCAAACAGGGGTAGAATTTCTAAAATTTGAAATTTAAGCTTGTGACCTGAGCTCCTCATTCATTTTTAACTTCATGCATTTAATTTCTATACAATATTTTCACATACTATATGTAGATGCGCAATAAGGTTTTAGAATTTTGATTTTCAAATATTGGGGCCCACAGGGGTCGAATTTTGAAAATTGGAAATTTAAGCTTGCGACTTTAAACAACTCGTTCATTTTTCATATTTTGCTTTTAATTTCTATATAGTTGTCACGTACTGTATGTAGATGCGCAATAAGGTTTAGAATTTTGATTTTCAAAAATTGGGGCCCATAGGGGTGAAATTTCAAAAATTGGAAATTAAGCTTGTGACCTGAGCTTCTCGTTCATTTTTAATTTCATGCATTTAATTTCTATACAATATTGTCACATACTATATGTAGATGCGCAATAAGATTTTAGAATTTTGATTTTCACAACTTGAGGTCCATTGGGGTTTTATTTCGGAAATAGTGAATATAAGCTTGACTTAAACTCCTCTTTCATTTTTCATTTAGATTCAGCAAATTTATTTGTATATAATATTTTTCTTTATTATCTGTAGATGTGCAAAAACGTTCTTAATTTTGAAAATCGATTAAGGGTTCCAATTTGGGACCGAAAATGGAGAAATTGCTAATTTTGCCTTGTCTATGGAAATACTCATTCATTTTTTTTGTTTCATTGGTTTTATGTGTTTATAAAATTGTTCTTCACTATGTGTAGATGTGCAATAAGGATTTAGAATTTTGATTTTCAAAAATTGGGGCGCACAGGGGTGGAATTTTGAAAATTGGAAACTTAAGCTTGTGATTTTAAAACACCTAATTAATTTTTAATTTTTTTCTTTTAATTTCCATATAGTTGTCACATACTGTTTGTAGATACGCAATAAGGTATTAGAATTTTGATTTTCAGAAATTGGGGCCAATAGGGGTCGAATTTCGAAAATTGAAAATTTAAACTTGTGACTAACTCCTTATTCTCTTTTCATTTTATGGTTTTAATTTCTATACAATATTGTCACATGCTGTATGTAGATGCGCAATAAGGTTTTAGAAGTTTGATTTTCACAACTTGAGGAAAATAGTGAATTTAAGCTTGTCTTCCATTTTTCATTTAGATTCAGCAAATTTATTTGTATATAATATTTTTCTTTATTATCTTTAGATGTGCAAAAAAGTTTTTAATTTTGAAAATGGATTAAGAATTCCAATTTTGGGACCGAAAATGGTGAAATTGCTAATTTTGCCTTGTCTTTTGGAAATACTCATTCATTTTTTGTTTCAGTGGTTTTATTTGTTTACAATATTGTTATGTGTAAATGTGCAATAAGGTTTTCAATTTTGACATTTGATTCAGGGTTCCAATTTTCAGACTGAAATTGTGAAATTGCTAATTTTGCAGAGTTAATTTTTTTTGCAGTATGGGGATGGACACCGTTTATGATGGCACCAATTTCTAGTTATGATTGCTACTGGCTACACTTTTTATTACTTTTCATGTTGACTGCTTGCTACGCATTTTTGTACATTTTATTATTATTTTTCATTGCCATGTTTTACCAATAACAATGTACTAGTATATGCTAGTCAAAATGTCATTTTTCACTGTATATATTTACACCAACTCTCTAAAACGGCTCAAAAGCTCAACTCCAGCTTGTTTTTTTTTGTTTTCTTTGTCGACCATGTATAAAGTTTATTTGATTTGAAATTTAGAATTTAAGTTTAGAAATTTTTAGAAGTAGGATATGCGTTAAAGATCAAATATATTAAGATTATTTGTGTTTTTTTTTGGCGAAAGTGAGTTTCTAATTCTCATCTCGTAGAGTTGTGAAAAATAATAAAATGATCTCTTTATTGATATCAAATTTGTTTATTCCACACATAAATAGGATGTACTTATAGTAATATCTTCCATTCCACTCATCCCATCGTTGTTTTCGTCCATCAAATACTTTTACGCACATGTTGACAGATTTACATTGCATTGATTTGAAACATTGAAGAAAAAAAGTTATCCTGAAGAGACCAAAATCTAAAGACAATTGAGGTGAATTTGTAAGTACATGAACAAGCAAACCAAAATGAATGAGAACAGGACGGCTCAAAACTAAAGCAATTGCGATGTTAACTTCCACAAAAAAATTAAGGTGCTCCAGAACGGTAAGCATATCATGCTCTGGTACAAATGATAACGGTACGTTAGGAAATCCAGTAGTGTGTAAAGTAAAGTAAAGTAAAGTAAAGTAACAATTCTATTTAGACATGAAATATAACTGAAGATATTAATTCTCATTTGTAAGATAGAAACTTCATATTGATCAATCTAGATGATATTACCAGTCTGAAAAAAAAACTTTACTAAGAAGATACAAATCACATGCATAACATAAATTTGAAATGTAACTACAATAAGCCGAATACTTTGGTACGTTATCACAAGGAAAGGGGAAGTTCACAGTTGGAAAGTTAAAATGATTACGTTTGTCATAAATTTTGATTTCAACAAGACGTTGTCTGTATATAAATATAAATCTAGGCATGAAAAGAAATGGAATTATCGGTAAGTCATAAATTTTAAGTTCGCTGGGGTGATAAGATGTAAATAATCCTTCAAGATAGGATTATTAAGAGATAATACACCACCTGTTTAGCGGAAAATGAAATCAAACGACTTGACTAATGTCTTCTCTTCCTTCTGTAGTAAACAGCTCTTAGCTCTTAGATTCATAAGAAAAAGAACAAATCGGCTAACAGCGGCATACAGTTTGTCCCTGTATCCGTTGAAAACCTATCCTCCAAACTCAACAAATATCTTGTCGATTAGAAATTCCGGCATGTTAACATCAGCATTTTAGTATGGTTTTTGAGCAAATAAGCCTTTACCTTTCCTAATAACAGACTCTCTTGACTTTAGTACAGAAACATTGGTGAATTAAATCACGCAAAACAGGTTTTAAGGGTTGTGTACAGCGTACTGAAATGAAAAGTTTTAATACTGTTGCAATAGATAAAAGTTGGTAAAAGAAAGATAGTCCTGCAAGTCTTTAGACTTTTTAAGAAAACAACCTGCTTTATATATGCATGTCAATTGAAAGACAAGTTTTTCGAATGAGTTTCACCGATGATCGACCAGGATTAGCATTGGCGGATCCAGGTTTTCCAGAAGGGGGGAGTTTAAACTTGTTTGCCGATCGGAGCGTGGCGAAATAATAGGTTAGAGGTGGGGGTGGGTGTCCAGAATAATCTGATACTAGTAATTTTATAGGAAATGGCCAAGTATTTGTTTAATAAATATTACTTCTAGTGACATCTTTCTTTTTTTTTTTTTTTTTTAAAGTGGGGGCGTTCGCCCCTTATGCCCCCACCTGGATCCGCCACTGATTAACAATAACCACCAACGGCACATGCTCTTTCAACTTTCAAATTAGTTCACAGACATGGAAACAGATCGTTTTATCAGTGATTGTAATTTTCTCATCATTGTCAGGATTTTTACCTATCTATTTGAGGTTAAGCGAGTTACAGGGTTGAATAAAATAAGGTAAGTTCAATTGTTTCATGTACAAAGTAGGTAATTGCATCTTTCAGCCAAGTTATTAGCCAATTCACATTGCTTAAGGTACTCAAATTTTGAAAATCTATTCTGCCAACTTAGGTTTACAGACAGTACAATACATTACCTGCTTCTGCTTGCCAAATCTAATAACGGAATAAAAAACACAAAAAGACCTCCCCCCAGAAAAAAAACAAAAACAAAAACAAAAAACAATTACAAAACAAAAAAACACAATTATAGGGGTTTTGTGAGAACTGATCAATGCAGTATTTAAGACATAAACAAAATGAATCTGCTTTACAGCAAAGCTGATTTTCTTTCATCAGTGCTTTAAAAACAACCCACCCGTAAACCAACCGCACATCGCACAACTATTAACTTTCTTTTTTCTTTGGAAAATCCGGCTTAAATCAAAGTGCTGACAATTCTCACAAAAATATTTAAGATAAAAACATTAAAGCTCCATAAAAGAAAACAAATGCTCCGAGTTGTGCTCTTTAGATTTATCAATTTATCAAAAGAAAATTTGAAGCATACTCTTTAATGCAGAAATGAAGAGTAACGTGATAGGGACCCTGGATAAGAAAACAAAAACGTATCAAGCTTTGATCTCTTAAATATTCCATACATTTTATGTTTTTCGTAACTGAATGCTTAGCACAATGCTTATTTTAAGTGCATTTCTTTGGTTTAACTACTAGTAACTTGTCCTTCCTTACATACAAAGTTTGTTCCTTACAACATTCTTACAAAAAATATTTCCCAGAGATTATTTGATTCTACTAGCAGAAATGGTTTTGATTCACAGTTTCCGTCGCCGATCGTGATTATGTGCAATGGATGAAGCTCTACCAAATTACGTATAGATAATTTATTCTGAATCTATATTTTTCTATTTCTGTGGAGCCGTTTTAAGATGGTTGACAAACGCTATGAATGCATCCATGGTTTCTTCACAGGTTGGTATGAGTTGAGAAACTGGTAAAACAAATCCGTATCTTCCGGTGTCTCTTAGTTCAAGCGTGTAGGCATATTTGATCCCGGCTCCACCTTTTGCATAATCATCAGATCCACCTGCAGCGGCATCTATTAAGAAAAAGTAAAATATTTTTTCATTTTTTCACCAGTGTCTACCAAAAAACATGAAATGCACTATCTTCAGTGCTGTTCTAGACCTACATACGTTTGAACCGTGGTCATTTGAAACGGAAACCAAAATTGCGACCAGTCCCTGTTCTTAATGATACACTTCTAGGAAATTGAAATATTGCATCATAATTTGTCATTATCAAATTTTAAACTTTAGGAGATATTCGATAATTAAAATAGAGAATGGAAACGGGGAATATGTCAAACAGAAAACAAACCGACCAAAGAGAAGAAAACAGCCCAAGGCCACCAATTGCATTTCTCAGCCGTCCGAAATATCAATGAATTTCAATGAAGTTGCATGTCAGCGTCATAGTGCGTAATAATAAGTCAACTGTTATTTTTACTCTGTTTAATTACCAAAATACGCAGAAACGAATGGCAGTTTTAATATTAATATTTCTTTTATAGGTCACAGCAAAATTTGGGTTCTCTACTGTTACCTCTTCAACGCTGCTTCGAAATCCGGGTTTCCAGACACACTTGATCAACGTCCCTACAGGTGGCATTTGACACAGTGATTTAAGACTGAAATCACTTATTAATAACTATGGTCCCTGATATGGTCATACTTACACAGGACATTTGTAGATGATCCTACAGAATATCTCGTTCTGTATCTCTGGTAGAGTACATCTGTTGCTGTTATAGCTGCATTATCCTAAAAGCACAAGGTATATCTTAAAATTTAGTTTCGGCGATATTCGCTTGAGTGATGACATAAGATATAGTGAATAATTTCACATCTTTCTTGAATAAGACCCCATACATAGTAAAACTCATTCATGTCCCCTTTAGTTTCAAAAAAAATATGAGAAATAAGCATTATGAAATATATTGCATATACTTGTATCATCACAAATGGAAACGTTCGAACTAAAATGCTCAGCTATGGATGTTCTTCAGCCAAAGACGAATCCTGTGAAAAATAATCATAAAGAACATGTTTCAGAAACAATACTGGCACAATATCAAATTCTGATTTTTTTTAAAAATTCACCCTGAACTTGCCATCGAAGTCATTCTAATGTAAAAACACTTACTAAATCTAAATGATCTACAGGTAAAGCCGCTGTATATCCCCATGGATACAGCCACATCTGGCCATAGGAATGCACGGTTAAATAAGAGATAAAGTCGATATTTGAGTTTGCGAAGAAATCGCGCACTGCACTGCTTTCGGCTTCACTGAAAGCTCCAGCTCCTGAGTACACATCACTGCAAGGATTAGTGCTGCCCCCAGTCGCTGCAAAATAGGAAAAAATATTTTGTAAATAATTTGCATGTATTTCATTCTGTGGAAACACAGATGTCCTATTTAATGCATACAAAGCGCTTTGATCGAAATAATTGTTCTCCAGAATTGTTTAGGTTTCTCCAAAATGCATAGGTTGTTGTTGACTGGGTCTGACAAGGCGCCACTATTTCACGTGATTGTGGGCATTATCCAATGAGTTGTCCCTATGAATATGGACAAGATCCTGTGATGCGTCCTATTTCCATACAAGTATTCTCCCTGGTTGGGTAAATGTGGAATAGGGCACCCTTTGGATTTTTGTCTACAATGAAATGTGGTTATTCAAGGATTTTTTTTTCAAATTTGAAACAGGTTATTCAATATAACCTTAATGTTAGAGGCAGTTCACGCTTCGTGAATCGCGAAGCGAAGCGGTTCATTTTTAAGCGTAAACTGACCAACGTAGGTTATACAAGTATTACCTGTACTAAATTTATATCAATCCTAATAATTTAGTTTTCCCAAAAATTTTATAATCCAAAATTGTAGGTAGAATCATTTTAATAACTTATTTGACACAGGAATATTCAAATCGCAGATTTCGAAGTATTACGTTGGTGACGTCATAGTATCCAAAGTAGATTTGAGATACATAATTGACGGTTGCTTGAAAATTTCCTGATATACACAGGTTGGTCATTTAAGCAGAAATTTTACTGCTCGCTTTCGCTCGAGGCAAAATATTTGGTATAAATGGCCTACCCGTGATAAAATCGGGATATTTTCAAGCCACTGTGAATTATTTCCATTCTAATAGGACAGTTTCTACGACATTTTTAAACGCCGAAACATAGGTATTCAGACTCGAAAACCCCATTACACAACGCAAGTTGTACTATGAATTTGCCAAACAAGCGGTCTGACGTCTGTGACGTTTGAACCAATATATCCATGTTTTACCATGGATGTAGACCGAAAGCGTTTAAAGCAGATCATATTAGATTATACAATATAATCTAACTTGCTCAAACGTTAACCATTAATCAAATTGTCTGTTACAATTCAAATTAAATTATACGAAAATAGTGGCCCCCACCTGATCTTCTCAGTGGTTATAATTATTGAATTTCACTGATTACCTGGGTTCCACTGGTATCCAAAATTTCTGTTAAGATCTACACCATGGCAAGTTGATCCAGCATTTAAACGTCTGTTTTTCCTCCAAAGTCTTGTCTGAATTTACATAAATAAAATACTTAATCAGTAAAATATGGTGCTAAAACCGAATCAACATTCAATATTTGATAAGCATACTAAACAAAGGAAACAAATGCTTTCTTGACCTGTAACATCTTTAAAGACCCAAGTAGCAAACGGGTCTGTTAATAGATCACAGGTAACAAATATTTCCTCGTGTTCAATCCTATGTGATGTTGTCTTACTTACCCTTACACCATATCATTCAAATTCATCTTGGGAATAAGATTTCAAGATTTTATTTTACTCTCAGACAGTATACACTGTAACAAGAGGCAAATGTACATATCAAATACAATACAATGGTGAACGAAGACAGAACGGAGCATATATACAAGTACATTACACAACATATGTGATTGTTGTATAGAACAGCGATTGTGTATAGAAAGAAAAATCCATTCTTTAAATATTCAGAGATTTTCTGCAAAAAGATTGAGAGATTATTTTAGACTTTAACATTGCATAAAGAAAATAAGCCAAACATTTTATCTTCTCTGGGATTTGTCACGAAATAGTTTGTTGTGTATTTAGCTCTGATATTTGTAATTCTAGGATGTGGACAAATGAACAGATAGTGAAATTCATTTCCTATTGATCTGCTATCGCAAAGAACACAATATCTCTCCTCTCTTGGAGTATTGTTCCAGCGACCAGTCTCAATAGGAAATCTAATGTTTGAATAACGCAATTTACATATATTAATTCCACGGTTCTTGTTTAATTTGGTCAAATAATTTTCAAGGCCAAATTGATGTTTAAAACTTGTGTAAAGTTGACCTCTAGAAGAGTTACCTATCTCAATGATCCATTTTTGAATAAATTGATCACAGAGAACTTGACGAACGTTAAATTTTACATCCAAAGTTGACAGAGGACACTGACTGTTCCATACATAACTTAAACCTGCATTATCCAATATGGATTTAATACAATTTATCCAAGCAGAGTTACATATTTCTGAAATTTGCATTTTATATAACAGTTGATACATCATACCTGAAAGCTTATCACTATTACTCAACAGTTTCGACCGAAAATTAAGTAACCTTGTTTTTCTTTTGATTCCCAGAGGACAACGACCTGATTCCCCATACACTATACAATTAGGCGTACTTAGTCTTCTTAAAAAATTGGAGGTGTATTTTTTCCAGAATAGCATATATTCAAACCCTCACACCTCACATGAGTAAACTAATATCGGTTGTATCAAAGAATCAAATAATTTAAGTTGAAGGTCAATAGGAATACAAATATTCCTTATTTTTTATACAAAGCGTATAGAGCTTTTAGAGCATGATCTACGAGCTTCTTTTTCGCCAGGGTAAATTTGCCGTTATAATTAAACGATAAACCCAGGTATGTATACGAATCAATAATTTCAATCGTTGACCCCTGTATTTGGAAGTTATAATTTTTATTACATTTTCAGTTTCTGCAAAAACCACTACCTTTGTTTTTTCCGTGCTAACTGACAATTTCCATTGATACTGTTTCAAGACCTTTGACATTATTTTGGAGTAAGAGCTCTTCTAGATCGGACAGAAAAATAGAAAATAGAAAAGGTGATCAATTTTCTCCCTGACAAACCCCGGTTTCACACGAAAAAAAACCCCCGAAATATCATTCCCCTTTTTACACAAGATTTGATATATACATATTATATATTACTTTTACAATTTTCCCAATAACATTATTTTTTATCAATTTCCCCCATAGCCCTTGTCTCCAAAAAGTATCGAATGCCTTCTTAAAATCTATAAATGTACAACATAATTTTTTGCCAAGTGAAAAATGTAGTTAAATTAAGACATGTAAACAGAAAATATTGTCAAGGGTGGAATAACCCTTTCTAAAGCCAGCTTGCACATCAGGAATTACATCAAAAAGATCAGCATATTTTGTAAGTCTACAATTAATAATTGCAGTAAATATTTTACCAACATACGACACTAAGGTTATACCTCTATATGAATCAGGATTATGTGGTTCACCTTTATTTTTATAAATTGGTAGGATAATGCCCAAAGTCCATGCTTCAGGAATAATACCAGTATCCAAAATTTTATTGAATAATTTTAAATATAATGTCAAAAATAAGTGAATCGTAGATTTAATGTATTCGTTTGCGATATTGTCAAAACCTGGAGATTTATTATTTTTTAATTATTTAACCACAGATAAAATTTCATCCTCAGATATTGCTCCATTTAAAATTTCATTTACTAATTCAATGTTACATTCAGGAATTTCAAAAGTTTCACTCTCGTCATTATTTTCAACATCTGTATTCAAATTTTTAAAGTAATCTTATAACTCATCAATTGATATACCTGGATCATTTCCAGCTGATTTATTTAAATTATTTAGAATTTTCACACATCTTTCGGTTCATTCTCATATTTGTCAGGCAGATCGTTTTCAAATTTAAACTGAAACTCTTGAAAACATTTGTTTTTTTTCGGATTTATATGCTTTACTAACATATTTCAACTAAATTCGATGCTTTACTAACATATTTCAACTAAATTCGAGTTCTCTCTGATTTACATTCTGTATGTTTTTCCTTCGCATTATGAAATTTGTTCCGTTTTTCCCGGCAGCTTTTTCCAAACCACGGTTTATCAAAGTTTCCTTTGGGAAAGTTGCCTATATTTCGACTACCAAAGGATTTTTTAGCGGGCGTGATAAAAATCTCGTTTACATTTTCAACAAAATTGTCTAAATCTGTTCGAAAATAATCATCAGTAACATCCAAACCATCACATTTCTCTAATAAATCAGCTACTATTATTTCATTCTCAATTGTCTCAACAAATTTCTCCTTATCACCACTAATCCAACGAACAGGTTTTGTTGTGCTATTCATTGTATTGTTATGTAAACAAGAATTTGTTGACAAAATCGAGAAAGTGATCTGTAATCTACAGATATCAAAGGGTCAAAATCATGGACACAAAAATCGGAAATCTGACGACACAATGACATAATCTATAAGACTGGTTCCGTTACATGTAGATTTACATACACCAACATCTTTACCAATTTTTCCATTTGCAATATATAAACTATTGTTTTTACACATGTTTATAAGTTTGTAACCATAAGAATTAATACGACCATGATCTTCACTTGATCTTTCCAAGGGCACATTTTGCGAAATAAGTTTTTGAAAATCATGCATATGTTCAGTAAGACTATTAATATTATCAAAATTCAAAAGCTGCAGCAGATCATCATCAGGTAAAGTATATTAAGATATGGTATCACGTCTAGTATTAAAATCACCAACCAGTGTACACAAAGAATTCTCATTTTTTTTAAATCTATTAATTCACTTTCAATCTCTTCAAATTCATTCTGTGACGAATATTTTGAACCCTCAGGGGGTATATAAATCCATCCTAACAGTAAATTAGAAAAATTTTCTCTGTATAAATCAAAATTTAACCATAACACAAATTCTGAAGCATTTTCTATTATTTTAAATTTTTTTTTAATGATGTCCTAAAAATAACATTGATACCACCAGATATTTTTTTTTACATTTTTTCCTATTTTTAGAATAATAACTGTATCTATTGGGTATATTCAAAACATCTAGATCATCGGTTTTTGATTCAATAAATATATTAATATTATATGTGACTATCAAATCATTAAATTCATTATATAATAATTTATTTTTCAGACCACATACATTCAGACAGGAAATTTTGAGATCATTCAAGTTTTTCGGTATCACATTGTGGTCAATACACTGTCCTTTTGTAGGCCTGTCCTAATGACGTCCCATTGCCCCATTAGGAGGTACAAAATTCTCACTGCGCATTTGCTGTTCATGGATCACATCTTCTGGATAGATTCGCCTCCCATTAACATAAAGTAGATCTGCATTGAATCGAACATTTTTTCCTGGCCTTTGTTCACGTTTGAAGATTGGCCAAAGAATTTTTCTTCGCTCCATGACCACTGTGGGGAATTGTTTGTAAGCACTATACCTATAATTTCGCAACTATTGTGCGTGGTTTACCATCCTGTCTAGGTCTTAGTCTATGGACTATGTGAAACTTTATGTCATCTGCTATACCCATATTCTTCTTTAGAAAATTCTTAAGTACTTGTTTGGTTTTAATGTTTTCTTGGTCGTCTTTCTCACTTTCGTCTTCCTCTATACCTCTAGATTTAGCGCATTGTGCTTTTTTCAATGCTTTCCTCCCTTCTTTGAAGCATCCCGAGCTCTATAGTCTATTCTTTTATATGTTTCTTCATTTTAGAATATAAACAATATAAACGCCATATCACAATTATTATAGCAAAACTTCTGTGCCAAAATATCGACTGATACCGTATAAGAGGGAGGGTTAGCAACTCAATGACTCCCATACTGCTCAGAACATCGAGAAGAGAAGGGGAATACAACATCCTAAATCAAATCCCCATGTGCCTGTAATATCTTTACATTTTCACATGTATGTACAGGCTTCTCTACAGGTCAATATGAAAAGAAACCGCGAATCTTTTTGAAAGCGTTACATTCACCAACTACGCTTTCTTGACCAGTGCAAAGCTTATGCATATACATGTTTGTCTTTTTAATAAAATGATAATAATATGTAATCCTGTTTAAAAATACAAATGAAATTATCCTTATAAAAATATGTTATATTTCTTTGTATTCTTGAGGGGGGAAATATTCATACAAAGTAACATTTTGCTTTTTCATCTTCGACACAGAATACATTTTATCCTTTTAAGTCGTTTTAAAAGTTTTATTGCACTTACACTTGTATGAGAGTAACTGTAACCATCGGGATTGAGGACGGGAACCAGATACCAATCATATTGATCTACTAACTCTTCTATTGATGCCAATCGATCTGGATTATTCTTCAACTAAAACATATAAACACACACATATAATCAAACTGTTACAGGCATTATTTTGTTAGATTTCTGGCATTATGTAAAATTTGAAATTTTAGTAAAAATATTACATATTGTGCCGTACTAGTTTCAAGCAATTTGATGATAAATATAATAAGATAAATTAAAATGTTGATGTTAAAATTAAAAAAAAAGTGTTTATAATTTTTCTTAAAACTTATTTTTAATTTATTATATGTAGTAATATTAGTTCTTTAAACTGAACAATTAAGAAAATTTAAGGGGTGTATACTACATACCTGATCCATAAGATAAAGTAGAAATGCTGGAGATATCCACTCTCGAGCATGGATACCACCATCAACAAAAATTGATCTTTTAGCAGTTCCGCTTTCTTTCCAGATCTGAAATTTTTATCTTATATATTTGTTGTCTTAATGTTATAATTGAAATACGGTTGTAAAATTACCTTACTGAATTAACTACTTATTGAGACCGATTTTTGATTTCTGCCTATGTTTAACCACGGACTTAGGATTTAGTTGGAGGGCTGAATACTCATGAATATATTTAACCCAGCACTATACTCTGCATGTGTCTGTTGAAATCCAGGACACTGTTTTTAGTGGTTCTCTCTTATTTGCTTATTGTTTATCTTTGTGATGTACAATACTCTTTTTATCTAGGATTAATGGTTTCTCGAATTTTCGACACCATATACCATTCAGTGCTTATCCCGCTGGATCTTAAGGATGCTCGCTGGTCATGTTTTGGTTTTTTTGTCAGATTTTCGGAATCCTCTGGTTTTATCCATTTCTTAAACATGAAATTTTTTGCCTATAAACCCCCACTTTTTCTTTTATAATTCAATCATATATACCTTAAAATGGTATTTGATAAATTTTTAAGAAATCCTTTTTATTTTTTCATACATCTTTGAGAGACTGAAGTTGTCAATGCAAAGACAATGAAAAATCAAGAGAAAACCCATTTCCTGCAAATTTTCAAGGCCTTATAGCTCTAAAATGAGCACATGAACCTATATTTTTCCTTGCTTATTTGTTTACTATTCATATGTTCTCTCAAACTAAAGCACCTATTTCAAATCCTATTTATTTCCTATTAGACCAGCGATCATCCTTAAAGCCGACCACATGACATCAATTTAATCAGTCTATTCAAATGTTCAATCCTATGGAATATCATTTCGTTCACACTAACCCTACATCTTACATGCGTTTCCATTCTCTATTCTATTAAATTGACTATTCTATTAAAAAGACTAGGAAAAAAACAATACAACTGACCTACGTTTTCCTAACGGTTCCCCTTTAAATACAATAAAATGGTGGAAGTTTGGATTAAAAACATACACACACACACAAAATAAGAGGTTTTACAAGGACAATCTTATATCTGTTATATTATCCCTTGAGGCATTCATATTTAAAAAAAAACAGAGCCAAAAACGCTTGTTTTTGGTTATTGATTAGACATTTCACACTCATCAAGCGCTATTTTTTACCAGAGAAAGGACTGCACAATTTAAAATTACTTGATCGTGAAGAATGGAATCTACCTTCATCATAACAAACCTTTATCATATGGATGGTCCTTCCTTCCACAGTATGTCCAATCAAATCCTTGGTAGATTTAATCGTGTCCCCTGAAGGTCCAATACTATCACTTGCAGTAAGTTCGTTCAGAAAATATTCTATCTGTATTTAAAAAGAAAACAAATTAATACACTGCTGCAGTTCATATTACCTGAATCTTATATTAACTAAACTCCATAATTATAGTTGTTGTAGAAAAGTATTTTGTAAAAGCGCATTGTGCAACAACATTTTTCATACTGTTCTTATTTTTGAAGCATTTGAGTTTATCTTCAAATTATATGTATTGGGTTCTTTCGAAGAATCAAAAACACAATACAAATTCAGTCTTTATCGGATTGAAATACATGTAGCCAGTTCCTTTACAGGTTATTACATGTACTATTTTTTTCTCAAAGTAAGGCTAAATGTCTACTTCTTTGTCAATTTTCATCCATTTCTATTTATAACAATGTAATTGTTTCCAATTCGTCTTTACACAGATTACTCTTCCCTATCTCTCAGTTCACGTGTTTCACTCTTTCTGGTAGTTAACAGGACCCTCGTATGAATCCGATATCATTGTCTAAGAAATAATTCACTGACGCCAACCCTAGATAACTGAACTGATATCAATGTCTTTTTAACTTACATTTTCGAATGTATGGTATGTTGAAAACATAAAAGTTTGTGCTGTTGCTCGTTTGTGTACGTGATACTCGTCATGAACCATTTCTTTGTCTATCAAACTAGAATATTGGATAAATATATTAATATATGATCACATCATATAGCTTTTTGTTAGAGAAACTATCGGAATCACTATATACTGTAAATTCGGAAATTATTGCGATGTTTTTATTATTGCGAAAAATGCGACAGGGTTGTAATCGCAATAATTTAGATTCGCATTTTGAAATTTTTTATATGAATGAAGCGTGATTTTGCTTAATATCGTAAAAATTAAAATCGCATTTTGGTCTAAAATGACAAAATCGCAATAATAAATGCGTGCAATATTTTCTGAATTTACAGTATGGGACATTTGTCGATAGTGCAGCATTACCTTAGACCAAACATGGTAAAGGTTAAAGACTGGTATCTATACTGTGTTGCACAAAGTGTGAAAAAACCCAAGACTTTCATTGATTCACACACCCTGGATTTTGGTTTTATTGCTTAGGCCCTTTCGGAATTTTGCACTATCAATGTTCAAAATTTTTCGCCTGTACCAAGTGTTGATGACGAATTCATCTGATGAAAATTAATCGTCCATTGCGCTTTCAAGCACTCAATTTGGCATTATTTTTTGGTTTTGTTTTATTTATTTTTTTTTTTTTAAACTTTGATGATACCGCTGGCACCCAGCTGGAGTTCCATAAGTTAGCATATTTTCATTTGGCCAGTGCTTTAAGATCCTTTAAGATACATATTCTTAAAATTTGTGAAATGGTCCCAGCCTTCACACGTTTCAGGTTGTCATTTTTAAGAATTCAGGCTTTGAATGGCGTTATACCGGTTGTATGTCTATTGTCTGTGTGTCTCTCCTTGTCATTTTTAGAATTAAGGCTTGAAATAGCTGTTTTAAACATGTTTTTATGCCTGTATGTAAATATACTTACGACTGAACGTCATGAATCCATGTGTGAAAAGGAATATTTATGTTGTTTAGTTCCTGTTTCACGACTCCCATCAGTTCGGGGAATATTCTGACATCAAAAGTACTGTCGTTGTGGTGTACATGCCATATATCCAGCTATTTAAAATGAAACAGACAAAGGGTAAAGAAAAAAGACGGACTAGGATTTGGACATGAAATATATCAAATACCGTTCATTTCGCTTTTTCGAAGGTTGCTGACGTTATTTTTGTGGACTTTTCCTCGCAAGAAAAACTGCAAGTGACGTTTGAAATGCATATTTCGTCAAGTTAATACCGATTGATATAACTTTACGTAACAAAGACACATTTCAGCTTTTTACGGTTGTTGGGTTGATGAATAATTGTTCCATTCACTAACTACGCTTTCTTGACCAGTGCAAAGCTTAAGCCTATATGCATGTTTGTCTTTTTGATAAAATGATAATATGTAATCCTGTTAAAATGACAATATGCTTATAAAAATATTTCTTTGCATTCTTGAGAGGGGAAATATTCATACGGAGTAACATTTTGCTTTTTCATCTTCGATACAGAATACATTTTATACTTTTAAATCTTAAACGATATCAGGTGCATAATATTATGTTTAACCAAGCCTGTTACGTAATGGACATTGAAAATGGAGTTCAGCTAATAAATCTTGTAAATAAAACTAATTCAAAAACTTACACCATACTTTTCAACCAAATGTAGGATATGTTTGGCCTCTGTCTGGGTCTTGGGGAATATTTTAAGGACTTGGTGGCTGAAATACAAGCACAGAAACAAATGAAATGTGGTCTTCGGTGACCGACTGCTATCGCCTTTCAAAGTCACTTCACTCACATCCTGTTCGACTAATCGACTCTTTAACTAGTTGGAGTTGATCGTCTATCTCTGGTCAGCACCAATATTTCTCTCAGACAACAACATCAGTTTTCAGTTTGTTAAATAATAATAGCTACTAGATTCATTATGACCGCTATTAAGGCATAATAAGTGTAATAGTTATTTCCCCGACCGACTCAAATCACGTGACAACTGGAGTGTTCATCATTCCTAACACTGCGTCACTGGCACTCCAGCTGTAACTACACGAGCAATTGACAGACTAACTTTATCTGTAATAATTCACACCTCAGAAAGAAAAGAATACTAAAGTTATAAAAGTTTTAGCTTTCTAAAAAGCTGTGGACTGCTTCACTGTATCTTAATTTATAGTAATATGTGAGCATGTGGTTGTTGATTTAGTATTGGAATTGTGGTATTCTTAGATATTGATTGATATGAAATGTGTCTTAGACTTGCAATAACAGTTTATCGGAACTGATATACACATTGTTAATTTTCCGGCTTTTGATGACTTATCCTGAACGAGTAAAGTCTGTAATCTTTTATCTCATTTAAACCAATGGCTGTTGCTGTATCTCAGCCGCATCATAAAGTAACCAATCAGCGATCAGTAATTATTTCAAGATGGCGTGTATGTCAACTGAAACTAATAGCCCCGCACCGTGATGCGAAGCAAACACATATGTAGAAGTTTTAAAGAAGAAAAAAAAACATACCCATCGTATCTCACAGACTCAGTTGCGGCCCTTGAGAGAAGAAACACAACGGCAATGCACACTAGTTTCATGTTGTCCCTGAAAAAGTATTATTTGAAGAAATCAGAAGCTATGAATCTTCGATTGTATTGAAAAGCTTGTCATGTGGTGAATGAAACATATGTCGTCACAAATGACGTAATTCCTTTATTTTTTTTATCGGTGCGTTCAGGGAGCAGAATAAAATCCGGGAGAAAGTTGATCGAATGGACTGCAAAATTGCAATATGGCCGCCAATTGTGTTGGTCAACGTTATTTTGTTTTTTCATTTCTTCTACTAATAGGCTTACACCAAGCATAATAAAAATCATTTCATTGACTGATTCATTGATTTACTGATTAATTGAACGTCAATTGTTTACAGGACTGACTGATTAATTCATATTTGACGCCACATCGGGAGATTTACCGTATTTACAAATGCCGATATCATAGGAAAAAATATTCCATAATACCGTTTTTTGGTGTGCTACATACTCATGTTTCGTCAAATTAGGACTTGACAATATGCTCAAGTTCACGAAAAAAACCAAAAATGTAGGGTAGATTCATGGACCAAAATAAATTGCTGCGCCTTATGAGCATGATGCGCCGGTAGGAAAACATTGATTTTTTTTTTAGGAAATTAAGTGTCATGTTACTATTCCAATCTCTTAACGTAACTAAATTATAACACTGTAACAACAAACTAAATATCATCTTTGTGTAAGCATGAAATTTTATACTTATAAAAAATTGCTTATATAAATTTGGACAATTTAAGTCGCATAATAATGTGTAACAGTTTGAAAAAAATCAGCCAAGGCGTACTCGAGTTAGTGTGCGACATGTGAACAATCTAAGTCCCATAATTCTGGAACAACAAAAGTGAAAATCGTCAAAAAAGCATACAGACCCTCAGACCATCATTTGTAATAATTTGGTCAATGCTGGAAGAAAATCAGTCAAGGCGTACTCGAGTTCGCGCGCGACATGTGGAAAATTGCTTATATATATATCTATAAGTCCCATAACGACAAAAATTAAAATCGTCAAAATCGAAAGGGTGCTTTCTTCCGTCAATCCTAATGTTGTGTTAAAATTTCATGAGAATTGATAGAAGCAAATTTGAGTTATGGTACTAAGTGTTGACGGACGGACGACTGGATGGACGGACGGACATTGACTATACCACAATACGTCCCGTAATATACCAAAATTGTATTATAAGAATTGACTCAATTTGATTTAATAATAACAATGGAGTAAATGCTTTCCATAGTTGTCATTTGATATTGACGATAACAAATGCACCCATTCCTGACGATATCCCTTATCTGTCAACATTTAATACAGGGATGGCCATTTGATAGTTCGGTGGGAGGCGAAAATTTATAACCATTTTCTTGATTACCTAGAATAATAATAATTAATGTTAATGATGATGATGATAATATTTTTCGACATCTTTTCATTCAAATTTAAGTCCAGGCCATTGCAGAAACATTGTACTTCTTAGAAGAAATTGAAAGAGATGAGGTAAATTTTTTTTTAAAACATTTCTTATTTTTTTACATAAAGTGTGACAGTAAATTTTGTTTTGAAGAATTGAAGAACCTTTGCTGACAAATGTTTGTCCCTTGTAGAAGACATCCAAAGACATATCAAATGATTGGCATTCAATCTTTAGTCTAAACGGGTCATACGCATTAAATAACAGCCCATTTTGTATTTTTTGTATAAAGTGTATTATCTTTCTATCAAGAGATCGTTATTATATTCAACCACGTACATTAAAGCATATTAGTTTTTCTGATAATTTGCAATCAAAATGTCTGTATATTATTATTTTAAATAAATTCAAAATTGTCAAGAAAAAAAGCAAGCATTTTTTCACGAAAACTTGCTATGAAGAAATGTTTGAAGTATAGATATTTATCTACGTAATCATTATAACAAAGTATAGTTCATAAATAATTGTTCACTAAAATTATTTATAATTATTAAAATTTTCTTAAAAATACTTTCTATCGGAAATATACACAGAAATACAATTTCTAAGAAGAAATATTTCCCATTTAAATCAATATTTTGGTTTATGGTTTAATTTTCGCAATGCGAAAATGATAAATAAATATATAGAAAAATTAATTGATGTTGCTCCGAAATGTTTGAGTTTTTCGTGCCAGATACTTTTAAAAGTCAAAGCAAACAGCTCCCACTTAGAAATGTTCAAAGTATCTACAAAACAATTTAAATTAAAAGTAATAAAAACCCAAATTTAAACTTTTAAAGTACTTTAGTTTCTTACCCTGTACAGAACAAACTTAATACATATTTACCTTTTGTACAGTTAAGTAGACATCCAAATAGTTTCTGGATAATTAAACAATATGATATTTTTCTTAATTGATTCAATAAATATCAATTGTGCTTGAGATTGTAATGTCAAAGGCAGACAATAACAGAAAATAGATACCCATGTGTCATGAAGTCGTCTTGTTAAGATTTAATGAGCTTCTCCTTAACGACAAATCTGCGACCAATTCATACGGGAGATATGAATTCACATTTGTAATCAATTTTTTGTTTATCGGTCGTTATTTGATATTCCACAGAACTCAATTTTTTGGTAGTTTTATTCGCGCAAAATACACCTACAGTTTTGTACATCCTTAAGGCTTGTATAATTGATTGTATCGGATCAGAAAAAATATTAACGACAAAAGCTGCGACTTTTCTAATTTTCGCCAAAAGAATAATATCATACATAAATAAAGACTGAACTTTTAAACAGAGATTATGCAAGACTCCCCTTTGTCAAACAACATAAAAAAATGCTACGATTTTACAATGATGTGTTAACACATTACAGTTGGGAAATTTTTAGATGTCAAACGCATGGGTTAAATCAAAGGCAAAAATGTTTAAAAAAATGGAGAAAATTAAACAATTAGAAAAAGCACAAAAAAACCCTCAGCCTTGGGTTTTTATTTTCAAATGCAATTTATTGAGATTCAATCTATGTTAGGATTGGAACTGCTTATGTCTCCTTGTCAGCTCGTGATCAAGGAGTTTGGATAGCGAAACATTTGGACTTTTATATGTTTATTGTTGTTTATAAACAATTAATTTGTCATTTGTACTTATTTAATACTTGTATTTCTAAATAAACCCTTATTCCATTAGCAAATAGTTTGTCCCAACGTCATTAATTTACATTATGCTTAAATAACTTCTGAAACCTAGCTATGAAGGCCCTTTGTTTCATTTTATTTTCTGTAACTGCATCTATCTATCTATTGTTTTATATTTATTGTAAATATATAGAATAAAAATACCTCAATAGAATTGTGGTGCCTTAGATATGTGTTGGACCCCAACCAATTAAAAGAAGAGCACCTTTCTTATTCCCAAAATACACCACAGTTACAAAATATGGCTGGTAAAATTCGAAAAATTCAGAACTTTTAGACGTTACGCGCGATGTTCGTACACATTAGGGTAACGTTACGTCGTCCGTCACAAGCGACGTTTTTCAATGATGAAAGTTAAATATGTTCTGCTTTTACACATTTGCACGTTAAAATAATAATTGAAATACCAAACTCGTACAAAATTTAAGATACCTCAATGGAAATAACTTGGTTTCTCATTTTCGACGATCACCAATAACTTAAAACCATTTCATTAAGTTTTATCTCCTTTTATTTTTTTTCTAAATTAAGTACATAAACAATATCCATCAAAAATAAAACCAAAAAAAAAAAAACAAACCCCAAAACAGATTTTTTTTTTAAATCTCACACTCTCCTTCCTTTTTTGAAATTTGTAAATAAAGTAACAACCACTTCTACCAGCATAACTTTAATCATTTTACAAAACAGTATAATTACACTAACAATCACACAGCCTTTCACATAGTTTAGTAAGATTAATTACAGATTAAGATAAATAATGTATAAAAACTAAACTGGATAAAAACACTTAATTTTTATAGATTTAAAAAAAAAATACTTAATTCATTTGATTCAATGTACAAAATGGTTTAGATGAAGGAGAGCATTCATTCATCGAATAGAAAAAACTTCAAAAATAACTCTAGATTTGACACGGTTTCTACAAATTAATGAAAAGTAAACTGAGTCCCAATACCACCTGTATTCGGAAAAAAAACTAATAACAAGTATCATTGTCTGTTTTTTTTTTAATTTGGTCTTTTATTTCTTCGATGTACTAAAACAAAGGGATTTTAATAAACTTGTACCACGTCCGATTTAGACGTTATTTTAAGAAAATCGCCTCTGTGACATTTTTGTCACTATTTTTGAGAGGCATATAATTTTCTTACTGTTCATGTTATGTTCACAAGTTTAGTTTTTAAATAAAGAAGACGAAAATAACATTTCATTACTGGATTTAAAATGTGTTTAAACTAACCAAAGTTAACCCAGGAAAGAATATAAAAAGTTATTTGTCGCAGTGTTTTAAAAAAAACACAAGTGTGACATTTGATTCACACAAAATGAAAGTGTCGTGATTTTTCAATGATTGACTGAAAATATATGTCCATTGGAATTTTTTATCTGCTTGAAAATAACATTTGATAGATAAAGCGATTTTTAACCAACAGCCAGAAATTTGTCTTTTTTCACACAAGATTTAGGATGACTGAATCGCAAAAAGTTGCATGGGACAGGAAAACTTTATGAACTTAAATGGGCTTATCTGTTTATGACGTCATCATAACGTCACAAAAAGTTACGTCAGAAAATGTTGCCTCTGTGGCAGCAATGTGGCAAAAAGTTGGGGATATGCGCCCAAAAATAAAAATACAAGACCGACTTAAAGCTGAAATATTTTTGATAAATGTTACCTGGGACAGCAAACATTTTCCCGTAAATCTATCTTTAAATGCGCGTAATATTTATGTATAACAGTTTA
Source organism: Mytilisepta virgata (assembly GCA_028015205.1). Taxonomy (NCBI): domain Eukaryota; kingdom Metazoa; phylum Mollusca; class Bivalvia; order Mytilida; family Mytilidae; genus Mytilisepta; species Mytilisepta virgata. The sequence continues at coordinate 46,676,141 of CM051521.1, read as the reverse complement.
TTAAAATTTAAACAAGTAAAATTGGCTGTCCTATTTAAGATCTACAAGAAAATATATATATTGGCATACATTTCTTTATTTTCTTAAAATTCTGGACAGTTTTATAGCAGAACACGTTGTATGTCTTCAAAGGCATGAACATCGCGCGTAAAGTCTCTCCATGTTTTCAAAAGGTTTTCAACAATACGAGTTGATTTTGATTCTGGTACACTATATCTAAAATCTTCCCAGTGTACTGGGGTATCTAAAATCTGTTGAAATGGAAACTATCAAAAACAAGAGTTACTTATGCATTTGATTTGATTAGTTAGGAATAATCAAAGTATACTATGCAACATACTCTCTCTGTTTCAAAGTCTTCTTTGTCGCATTAATCCATTTTTATAGCAGTAACATAGCAAACAGTAGTGTTTATTCTTGTGATTTTGGAACGGTATTGTCTAAAAAGGCTTTTTTTTCTAAAATACTATTTCTTAGGCACCGTTTAACATGTGTTAAAAATCATTTTAAGAACAAAAAAACATAAATGACATGTATTCTTTTCCTGAATTTCTTATCGTGTAGACAATTGGTCCGTTAACAAATGTCTTACCCTTCGTGTTGACAGCTGGAGAATATTCATTGACTGTAGCACCAACACTAAGTGATAAGATCTATTCACGACTTTGTCCTTGTTAAGACACGCTTGTTTTCAGTCAAGGTATTATTATAGATACATTTGTAGGACAAACAAGTATGAAACTATTATATCTTATAAGTTAGTTTACGGATTTATTTTTCAAAATTAAAAGTATATTTTTAAAAATAAAAAAATAACAAAAATGAATTCTATGAAACCAAATTTTGCTTAATACTTAACAAAATCTTATGAAATTTTATAATGTATTATATTGAATAAATTGCACTATGACACATTTATCAAAGTTTTTCGAAGAATCAGAAATATAGTAATCGATAACGAAGCAGATCACTAATAGCTGTCCAGAATGAAACTTATAGTTTTAATGTTACACGAGGAAGATAAATGCATTGAATTCTTATCACTTTACTATATCGAATGATAAATGGCTTATTCTCAGTCAGAAGCTTCATAGTGACTTGTTCCCACTGTCGTAACATTTCATGTGCCTCCACCGATTTGTGACTTCCACCGGATTTACTTTGTTGAGCTTCACGATGGCAGCCGTATACTGAGCAGGAACAGCTTACCCTTCCGGAGCACCGGGGTTCACTCCTGGTTTTTATAGGAGTTCGTGTTGTTCATTGTTTTTAGTTTTCAGTGTTTATTTTTTGTGCTTGTGGTTGTTCATTTGTCTTCGCGGGTTTGTCTGTCCAACGGATTACGTTTTTTTAATTGCTCCTTAGGTATATTTGTCCTCTTTGGCATAATAACATTTTTCGTTCATATAAATAACTAAATATTCTTTTATATCCTACAAAGAATAATGGCCACGTGGAGCTTTTATTTGTTAAATGTATTTGTTAATTCGGTGATGTGCATGACCGAGCAACTACAAAAAATATAAAGAAAATAAAAATTAATTTGAAAAACGCAGACTGAAATTTCAATATGAAAATGAGATGGTGACCTTCAACTTTTGATCTGGAATATTTTTAAGGTTAATTGGTTGATAACTTGAGCGAAATAACTCAGAGCATTACTAGTTTCACCAGAACTTTCAAAAAATGGGATTTAACAAAAAAAAGTATGAGTTTAGGAAAGATTTCACATTAAAATCTACAGAAATTATGCAGGAAATACGCGTGTATACTCCGTTTTAATTTTCAGTAATTTTTTCTACGTAAGAAAAATGAAAATATTTAACTGAAAAATATATAATTAGATATAGTACTTACCGTTCCTTTTTCGTATAAATTCCGCCATTTTGATAAATTTTTCTCGCATTGTCCATCTTCAATACAGTATATAAACCCTTCATTAATCTCCGTTTGAATAAAGTATGTGGTCACTGTACGGTCATAAATTGCAGGTAATTGTATATTCATTGCCATTATTACCTGCAAATGATCCTTTAATTTCTTAATTGTTAGTGCTAAAATCAAAGTTATGATAATTATTATACTAAATATTATACATCGTACCCTATTATGACGTCATGCACGTTAATTCTGGTATTACTGCCAATTTCCCAGAATAACAAGGCAGATTAACGGGTGATAATTGTATGACCGGATGGTTCTAAGTTTAAGCGGGTAATTGGTTCCGGATCTAACCGCGAAACTCAATACATGTTGACGCGCTCGTTGATAGTTTATGACAGTTGATTTCAGTGATATGACAACGCCACGATTCTGATATTGGAAGAAAATTTTGCTGTACCTGGTAACTTCTAGAATGACGTTAAAATATTGTGCTCCATTGGTTAATTTTACCACAAATGTATTTAAAATTATCGTTCTCGATAATTTCACCTAAAGGTCATTTTAAAGCAGAATTTCGATCCAAACATATTGCTCAAGTGTAGCTTGATTCTTGAGCTTTTCAGCACAGATTAAAGGCCAAGTAGAAACTTAAATTAAAACAATTTGACAACAATTATAAATTAAAGTTTGTGTATGGGTAGTCTACACTAATTGTCATGAATTCATCTAAATATCCTGATGAGTCTAAGAATCCTGCCATCTCAAATATTTTTTTTTATAATACTAGGCAAATTTTCCTGTAAATAGGGAAAATTTAACATGTCAAAAATTACTAAAGTTGAATTCATATGTCAAATTGTGCTCAATTTGTCATATCGTTGTGCTTCAGTACTGAAAATTGCAAATTAATCGGTTTACATTATAAGGAATGATACGACTGAATTGTTCCGTTTTAAGTCCTATTTTCCAATGTCTATACTTCAAATGTTTGAACTTTGTCTTTAATGTCTTATACATAGAAATGATTTGTATGGCATGGTTTTATCGCCAAAATTATGGGAAAAGTTGATATATAAAATTACGTCGAGCTTTAAAACTAAGCAGAAAAACATTAAAATATGCAATAATAATAAACATTTTGTCACTAATGTTTCTGCGAATTTCACAGACCTCATAATTTTTTTCAGATAAAATATTATCACGGTCGTTCTCTTCAGGATATCTATATCTCATTGTCCACCGCCGAGAAGCGACGGAGGGACATGGTAATGATATCCGTCCCTCCATCCGTCGTACTGTCCGTCGGTCCGTCCGCAACACCTTGTGGACGCATCTCCTCTAAAACCTCTTGGCGGATTGCTTCCATATTTTATAGGAGTTGTGGGACTTAGACTAATTTCAACATTTCTCAACAATATAAGACTTTGTGGACGTTTCTCCTCTGAAACCGCTTGGCAGATTGCTTCCATATTTGGTAGAATGTATTGTTATGAAGTATAGATGTACATACTCCACCACCATTTTCATTCAACAGATTTTGTAGGAGTTATGGGACTTCTTATGCAAATTGGTTCTACAGCGGCGGGGGACATATGGCTACGTATAGCAATCTTGTTCAAATAGCTCTCAAGAGTTCAGTTAAATTTAAGTCGGGTTAATAATTCTGTGCGCTCAAAAAGCTATTAACAATTTTTCTTCCTTCTCGTGAACAAGGTCATATTGGACGAAACGTGAGGCCATTTTAACTTTTAATTTTTTTTATGTTTTTGTTATTTTTTACATTTGTACAATGTTTGTATTTTCAAAACTTGGTGTTTATCTTATATTGTATAAACTCATTATATATCTACAAATCTCAGTGCGAGTACTTTTGACCAGAACGGTGCACACTTGATCGGATATTGGGTCTAAACCTTGGGTAATGTATCTGCTTCTGTGTCGCCCATTTTCAGAACATCATTACCATCTATGACATTACTGAATACTACTTTTTTGGCAAACAAGTATATATATAGGAAACAATCGCCGTTCAGAAAGGGAAAAGTCACTTTTGAAAAAAAGAAACGATCATGATTTTCCCCTTTTTATCACGAATATTGTCTTGTGAAATGGTAATATCATGGTAGAGAGAAGAACTATCAGCAGTAGAAGTCCTTAGGAAATTTGTGTTTTTCACATTAGTTTATAAATTTTATGCATTTGATGAACATTGGTATATGCACGAGCGTCTTCTGAAGTTTTTTACTTGATTTTTTAAAAAAAATCGGACAATTACAAATACTTTTTACAAATGACGTAAAAATGCAATGACTGTGCAATAAAATGTATTTCTAAAAACTAAAAATATCAGTAACCTTGTGATTTAGATTGTTCTTTATGTAATAATCTTATGTAATCAACGGGATTATGGTTATTCATGGAAAAAATTATCAATATCAATTTCCTATTGCTTAATTGTCCGAATAATTTATATTATGGGTGGGCCCGTTTTAGAGTTATATGTCACATTTTGAAACAAAAAATGAAATTGATTGATTAAGTAAAAAAAAACGTAGCGCACCCTTCAATGCCGTTTTATATCCTATTGAAACTCATACAATGAAAAAAATCAAAAGGATAAAAAAGAAAGACACAGAAAGAGGAATACATAAGATGCAAAAATGAAGTAAATCCATAATATACATACAAAAAGAAAATAGAAATTGATTAGATTCATCTGGATATGTGATACCAAGACTTTTTTTTGTTTTTCCGACATCAAAGGATAAAGAAAGGCAATTAGTGCTCCTGATATAGATGTGGTCGATTGGGTAGTAAAGTAATAATTCACTACGTTATTATCGCTTGCATTGTCACAAGAAACATTAGAACTTATCAATTTCTTCTAATTTTAGATTCAATAATCAACTATACAGTAAAACGAGAATTTCGAATTTTTGAAACAGATGTAACTACTTGTAAATTTTTTCTGACTATTCATTGCATAGTAAGGAGTGTTAATTTACAGTAATTGGAGAAGTGGGTAGGTATATTGCAGAAGATATTATATTGTAGTATATTGGAATATTAACTTAAAATCGTGAAAATGATCAATTTACTTTTTAATTCCATTTTCATCCCCTGTTATGTAAATAAATAATTCGATGGTTATATATACATACTTATTATTATTATTAGATAGAAGTTAATTTAAATTGAAATCAAGGATGATGTTGTAAGAAAACGTTTAAGTACATGCAGAACAAGTGCACGCAGTTTTTAGGAGGACATTATAGAAATGATAAAAGTCAATATAATCTATATGTATTATAATCATGATAATAATGTTATCATTTGAAGATAAAATTCTTTTTTAATCAGTGTGTTCAGTTCATACAGGGCTTGCAACTATACGAACTTTAACTCTATCTATAAAATTTAATTTAATTGGTTTCATGCGAACGTTAACAATGTCTTTACAAAGATAAATGTTATCTTGGTAACGTTCCTGTCATATTATTTAAATGTATTCCTATCTTTGACTTTATTCATTATCAAAGCGTATAAAGTATTCTTTTAAGTGGTTCTGATTATTTCGGTTGTTTAATAGGTAGGGTTGGCGTAATGGTTCTTGTTTAGTGGCCATGGATGATCTTGTTGATCTTGCTATTTACTGGTATTGGTTGTTGTTAGATGGACTTTTGTTGTTCCTGTTTTTTGGTGGACTTGGTTGTTGTTATTTTGGTCGACTTCGTTGTTCTTGTTGTTTTGTGGACTTAGAACCTGTTTGTCCTTACTGTGTCGTGCATTGTATTGTTTATTTGATTTTGTTGTTCTTTTTGTTGACTTTTTTCTTACTGTTTAATAGATTTTATAGATGGTGTAAATTGATTGATATAGTTATCGTTGGTCTTTCCTGTTATCCATTTGAATGTTTATTGGTTGTTATTGTTGTTAGTTGACTTGGTTGTTGTTACTGTTTGGTGGACTTGCTTGTTCTTGATATTTAGAGCACTTTGTCTTTTTTCTTTATTGTTTTGTGCACATATTTGTTCCAGCTGTTTAATTAACTTGTTCTTTTTTATTAACGGACTTGTTCTTATACTTTGGTGGACTTCAAGTTGGTTTTTTCTTCTTGTTTAGTGGATCTGGTAGTACTTTTCATAATGCAGATAAAAAATTTAGTAGTACTTTCTTTATAGATCTAAATAACATAATATATATTTGGAATTACCTAGCTTGAAATAAACATTTCTGTTAGGTTTTTGTATTGTTTCAGGCCTATGTAATATTTTTTATCTAGATATTTATTTTTTTTTACATTTATTTTGATCCTAATATTTATTTCATGGTAACTGTAATATATTATACAATTTATGATTTAGATATGGTTCATGATTTGGTAGAATGCCTCATTTCAAATGAAAGTACAGTACCTGACTCGTCAATGTCACGTTTATCTTTTGCCAAAATTTAAGTTTTTTTTAATGGAAATTAATCAATATTCAAATTTTTTAGTTTTTTTTTTATCAAAATCAGTAAATACAATAAGAAAAAAAAATGTCCTTAGTGCTGATTTAAGGTTTGCATATAGCCCTTAGTTCTCTTTGTGATCCTTAATGCACTAAGGAGGTCCTTTGCGGTGTTTTGCTCAAGGTCTTGAATACTGAAAACCAAAAGAATATTACTTCAAAAATGTTGAAGAGCAAATTCAAAAATGCCAAACTGATTGAAAGGGTAAAGCCAAAACAATCTAAGGACAGAGCACTGCACGAGCGAGATACTCCACAGTTTTAACATTATCTTAATAATTAATTAATTTTATAAACAATTTCAAACGAGCGACACCTAAAAATATCAATTAAACTGTTTAATGCAGAATTCATTGTCTTATCCGTAGACGGTGTGACGTTTACCAACCGACACGTGACAACCCATGTGATTGTGCAAAATGGCAGACGAAAAATAAACTGCAGAGTGAAGAAACCAAAGACAATGAGCGTTTTTAAGAACATTAAAGGAAGTTTTGCGGCAGGGCAAGTTGTGTTTTTAAGAAAAGTCGATAGAAAATGAACCGATAATGTGTTAAGTCATGATGACAAGTATATATGAGGGGGGGGTACAAGGTTATTTTCGTACTACTACTACGTTTACGTGTTTGTGTGTTTTCAAGGTAGTATATCGTGCAAACATGCAGGTAAATTTTTTTTTGTTCATAGTAAATGACGTATTTATTTCTGGTGTACCAGTGTTCATGTCCACCTGTTATATTGTTACAATATGAAACAGGTGTGACCTGGAAAGTGAGCGAAGCGTAAGATTTTTATGTTTGCTTTGTCGGCGTTTAGTGAAACCTTTGTAATGGCGGGAACACTTGCGTCTGCATCTTTTTTTCTTGTCAAATTTTGATATATCAAATTTGATTGCAGGTGGATTCTTTGGTATTTATTTTTAATTTCATGACACTTAATGTTTATTTTTAAATTTTTTATCGGCTTAAAACTTTTAAAAAAAAAAAAGAATGTTCGAAATCACGCGTTTTCTCACAGGAAGTAGTTAGATTTTGAAAGCCGCCATCTTGCAGAAAAAAAATAGAAGGATGAAACTAGAACAACGATATCCAAATCCGAAAGCCTATACACTATAGAGCGAGCTTTGCTCAAATAATATGAGACAGGTGCGACCTGAGGAGTGAGCAAAGCTAGTGCCTTTTTTTAATTTTTAGTATTTAGATTTATCGAATTAGGTTGACAAATTAAATTGGACGTAAATACCTAAATGGGTCCGAGAAATAAAGGGACGGATGAACTTCTGATTTCATGGGACATGTGCCTAGTGATAATTTCCGGTTTTACCAATCGTTACTTCTCGAACATTTTCATGGCCCATACTGTAGAATGGCAGAGGAGTTACGATGGACGCAGTGGCCGCCGCCATCTTGCAGAAACTTTTTCAGTTGTAGAATACTTGGCCCTTATGATGTATACACATATATATCCGAAATTTGATACACTTAAGAGCGAGCTTTGCTCTCTTATTATAATTCAAATGCAAACCATCATCTGAGAAAATGTACATAATCAAAATGCATTCACCCATGATTACAGTCATACTCATCAAATCTGGATGCTTAAAGTATTGTCAAAGGAACACCCATGGCGAAAAGCATAATACCTCAGTTTCAATTTTAGCGCTAAAACTCCTGATTATAAAGACCAATCAGAAATAAACTAACCATTTCTACATCAGTTATGGATGTGACAAATTCATTTAAGGGTGATAAGAGAGAGAATTTTTTTCAATGTCAGGCTAAATGGTTCGATGTTGAGTTTTTTCTGATGAATTTAATTTTTTTTCTTGTTTTTGAGACTTTGTATAAAAATACGAATAATAAAATCTGTATAGAGCTAAATACCAACAAAACATGTCCTATATTACAAAAGAAATAAAATTTCCCTTATCATAAAGACGACCATTAGGCCAAGTAAAAAAATGTATGTGGTTCCAGTTACTCTACCTACCCTAAAGATTTTTTGGACATTTCTCAGTAAGTACTGTTAAAGTCAGATTGTCTCTACCACAGACTATATGTTAAAAAAAATTGACCTTAACCTATTTTTTATTTTGATGTAACAGGAACCACACATATTTTTTTACTTGGCCCTATTACCAAGAATCCTGAATTCAGAGAAGCAGTTTACCTTTTTTTCTTCCGATGGTTTTTATAAAAATGTGAGGAGTACATGAATGTTGTATGTCTTTTATCCAATTCATTAAGAGTAAACAATTTCCTCATTTTTCCAAAATTGATCAATTCCTGGATAATTAAGACAACAATTTTGGAAAACATTTCTTATTCAGATTCTATTATTTTAGACATCTTTTTCAACTATATTTATTATTATTTTGACAGGCTAAAGTCCTTCACTTCAAGAGACTCAAGTAAACAAGATTTAAATCTTGGCATTACAAAGTCGTCTGTTAATTTTGATGCTGGTGCTGACCTTCTGGCCAGGTATTTAATGCTTTATTTCCATTATTTATGATTTTTATAACATTTGTTTTTCTTTAAATTTGTTTTATCAGTTATTTAAAGATTTCTGTAGTAGTTCATTTTATGAGTAGAGACCTGCATTGGTTGTTATTAGTTTTAACAAAGAATAAGTCTTGATTTATTAAAGATACAGTCAAATCTCGATTTCTCGAATCCGAATGGCTCGAATACCACCAATTTCTCGAACAACTTTCTTAGTCTCATAAGTGAATATTCCATTTTATTTACCAGCAATCACTCAAACACCATGTATTTCTCAAACTAATTTGGATGGTCCCTTCGAGTTTGAGCTACCGAGGTTCTACTGTAATTTTACATAAATATGTAAGTTTTGTTTTCAGATCTAGGGCATTGGTTTTATCAAAAGAAATAACTTTAATAACCAAATAACAAATAGTTGAATACATATTCATATTTCTCCTATTCTTGACGTGTTTAATCAATGGGATAAAAATACATAATATTTTTAACCACTTCCAGGTGATTAAATTTCTACGTGGGAATTACCGCCGTTTTTTCTACATTTATTGGAACAATTAACTAGAGGAGTCCCGAAATGACGTCTATGTAAACAAACTACATAGCAACGACATTTTCTTGAGGTTTTTGTCAAAAATCATAGGAGAAACAGATTCTCCTTCAATTTACGCGTGAGTTATGGAATTTCTCCACCCTCAATAGTTAAATTTTAGATTTTAACTATCTCGGGTGGAGAAATTCCATAACTCACTCATAACTGAAGGACAATCTATATTTACCTGCAACACCAGTTATAAAATAAGGTCTAGCATTAGCTTCATTCCCACTGTCAGTCTAGCTATTGCTCACAAAATATGTTGCTTTCTTATTTATATTTTTATAGATTTTTCTTGAATGGTTGCATATATGATATAATTAATGGAGGAAGATTGATCTTTTTGTAAATTTATACTTTATTATTCAGAGTTTTTTTATGCAAATATATTTTATTGAATTAATTTCAGATATCAAGAAACATGGAAAGAATTCCATGAGACATGCCAGGAAAATGCAAGGAATGCTGAGGTATAAAATATTCCAGATGTTTACCCATTCTCTCAAACAGAAATCTGTTTATCTCGTAACTGCACCTTGTAATAAAAGATTGTCATATGCTTATTTTCAATTTTCATATCTGCCCTGATATCATCCATAGAATTCCATATATGCAAGTTCCAGCAGATATGGGTTGAGGTACAATATCAGGACAGATATGGAAATAGCATGTGATTATATGTTTATCACATTTCCCAGGGGCTGAAAAAAAAATGTTGAGAGCAATGACCTCCAATATCCTGTGGGTTGTGAAGTTATCCAGTACTGGCTATCCTTCTTTATTGGCCATATTGTTTAATTCTGATGTGATGTCATCACACATGTAGGGCAAGTTAATGGTCATCAGGCCCTGGGTATGGATATCAATCTAACACTCTATCACTTATTACATATGCAGAACTGCATCTTTCTGTTATAATATATGTGATAATTGAATGACGTGTCATTGATTTTCTCAAGAAGAGCCAAGAGGGAAATATCATAAAATTTACTTTGATTAGGATTTTATAAATTTGATTACTTTTCGTCACTTCACAGAGGAATATAGACATTTACTGGTTGTATAAATATTTTGTTCTTTCTTGTTAGGGAGCAACCATTTGATTTTTATGAAGGGGCTAGGATCAAATCTTTGATCCTGCCTATTTTTTGTGGAAATTTTGGTCCTGGATTTTTTTTTTGGCCACATTTTTATTTTTATTTAAACCAAAATATTTCCTGATTGACACAGGTCCAGCATTTTTTTTTCAAACCTAAATTGATCCTGTCTTTTTATTTTGCCAAAATCCTGGTCCTGCCTTTTTATTTCAAATTTGATTTTTTGTGCAATTATTATAAGGACTAGGAAAGTCAGAATGTTATCCCAATAGAAAATCTGTTGAAATTTCTAGAAAATTTTCTAAATAATAAGGGGTTTGTAGATAGATAGTTAATTTGAATAACTGTTATTCATACATTAAACGATCAATTTGATGCTTGATGGATTTAGATAATGTCTAGGATGCAAACTTGCCTAAGCAGCTGATAAATTATATCATTAAGGTGAATTTAAATGAGAAGTTTACAGGGCAGCGGACATGAGTGAAACGATCGTATCATGTTTCCAACTTTTTTCATTTATATAGGACATAGATGGACAGATAACAGATTTGTATGTGAAATATGACAGACAACAGGAAGTGATGTCACGATTACATGATTGCGTTGGTTCCCTGCCCATACTGGTTTCACAGTTACAACAAGCTACGGATTTGCTAGGTAGGATCTGTAATTATGATTGTATCAAACTGTTGTTTATTCATGAATTAACAGTGCTTTCAACAACCTACAGCCCTAATACTTCCAGACATTGTTATTTAAATGTCTATTTACATTTCAACAAAATAGAAATTTCTGCATTATATAAAAATAATTAATTAGTAAAAGACCAAAAGGTGTTGAATCAGTTGTAGCAACACTATTAAATGGGTCAAAAGTTTATTTAATTATACCTCAGTATGTTTTTTCTATGTAAAATATAAGACAATAATTTTACTATTTTGTCTGTTTCTAAACTTGAAACTATTGACCGGTAAAGTTATCTTGGTATAATAAAACACTTACTGACTGCATATTCGGGATATTGTAAGTTTATTATACCCTCAATACCAACTATTGCCCTCGGCTCCGCCTCTTTTTTTTTAAATCAAATAGTATTTTGATTATGAATTAACATATCTGGACCATGGTAGATAATGATGTCAAATCATACTCCTATTTGATTGAAAAAAATTTACAACTCTTTTAAGGAGAAATTACATAGATATATTAGTCCGGTGTTGAAACATCCTTTTTAATTTACATGTGGCATCTATTTTAATGCATTAAGTTTACATGTATATTATTGCAGAAATTACCAAAAATTGCAGAGGTTATTAACATTACTTTGCATGGAACACTTGGTAAATTTGGAATATTCACATGAAAAATTATGGTCCAGATCCCTTTAATATTGTATGTTTATTTATAGATGTCTATCAAATATATTTTCAAGCTTCTTTAGAAGAGGAGTATGAAAAAGTTAACACAGCCTTGGTGAACTTAGAAGATGTAATAGAGGAGCGAGAACTATTGACAGCACAAATCATAGATACCCAGAAATTATCAGAATACAACCAGAGGAAACAGGATGAAATAGAAAGGTGTAAAGGTATTGGGTAACATGTTTCAATATGTAGAAACAGTAACAATTACAATACTTATAAATGATGACAAACAAGATTTTTACTATACACAGTCCACTATAATGTTATGTTGTTGTTTTTTTGAAGTTATAATCTTCTAGAAACGACAATGGCACCGTAATGAAACAATTACTAACCATTATATCATATTGTTAAGTATTAATGAATTTTAGTTTTTATAATGTTCCGATTACATGTCCAAGAAGCGTGATGTTAGCCAAAGATCATCAGTATTGGGGCAATGGGGCACTAATGATTGCAGTGTTTGCAAGGGTTATTATCAGAGCCATAGGAAATATAACAGACCCAGCTAATACATGTATTAATTGGTAATATATATATGTGAAGAGGTCCATGCAAGGTTTGAAAGTTTTATCTATTGGAAATAATCTCTACCAAACAATACATTATCTGAACAGAAAAATTGTCGTATCTAGGTAAACTATTTTTAATGACCTTTAATGATTTCCTGAAAAATTGCTATTATAAACCTGTTAAAAATGATTATGAAATTTTCTACAGATTTAGAAATTCTCCTTGGTGATTTTTGAGCAATATTTACAGGGTTGCCATGCACCTGGGAAAACGGGAAAAAACCAGGAATTTTATTTGAGGTGCTCCCGGTCGTGAAAAACGAAAAAATCCAGGGAAAATCCTTGAAAGTTAAAATACTGGAAGTTTAACAATAGATTGAATTACCTCCCTTGTGCTTGTTGATTCCTCCCTTGAAAATTGGTACCCGTAAGGTCAACAGGTACTCATGAGCGCATTTTGTGGGACGATACGAATGGGGTGACATGATAGAGATGAATCCTGATCTCGATTACGCTTGATGCAAATGGTCTTGAAATGTTTTGCAATTTTATTTATCAAGCTCAATTTCAACCATGATTCAAGAACAGCATGGAAATTAAAAAAAGCATGGTGGTTTTGCACAATTTCTCATTTGTATTTATCCTTGAAAACTACTAATCGTGGAAAAACCCTTGAGTTTCATGTCTGAAAAAGAGGGGCATCCCTGTATTTACATAAGATGCTTGTTGGTCTCTGTCTCTTCCAGTGGTAGTGTGATTGATAGCACAATATGGATGGTTAATAGCAAATATTTTTAGTGTCAATATTAAGAAATTTTCATGTATGCCATGTCAGTATATTTGTATACATTTCAGATAAGATATAGGCATGTAAAAGCTTCCGGTTTTCCTTCCATTTTTAGCTCACCTGGCCAAAGGCCATGTGAGCTTTTGCCATCACTTGGCGTCCGTAAACTTTCACATATTGATCATCTCCTCTAAAACCAATGGAGCAAATTTAACCAAACTTTTCAGGAATGATGTATGGAAGGTCCTTTACTAAGATTGCCGAAATTTTTCCGATCCGCCAAAAAACATGGCTGCCAGAGCAGGACATAGTTTAACATTGGACCCTATGGGAAAACATGTTAAAGTTCATCTCCTCTGAAACTACTTTAGCAAATTTAACCAAATTGTTCTGGAATGATGTATGGAAGGTCCTTTAGAGGGATTGCTCATTTCGTTCGAATGCAACAAACATCATGGCTGACAGCAGGAACATAGTTTAACATACATGCCTATGGAAAAAAACATATTTTGATCATCTCCTCTAAAACTATAATAGCAAATTGAATAAAACTGTACTGGAATGATGTATGGAAGGTCCTTTACAAAGTTGGCTCATTATGTTCAAATCTGAGAAAAACATGGCTGCCAGAGGGGAAATACTTTTAACTTTGGACCCTATGAGAAAAATATATTTTGATCATCTGCTCTGAAACTTTTGAAGCAAATTCAACCAAAAAATTAATGGAAGTTTGTAGAAGCATTTTGTCAGGTGAGCGATACAGGCTCAGCCCACTGAGCCTCTAGTTTAAGATGGAAAACATATTTATATTTAATTTTCAGTTGACCTTGCTCAAGATCATGCAAGAAAAATAAATGAATATGAGAAAAAGAAGAAAAACAAGCAGAAAGAAAGAGAAGAAGCATTTAAAGATGCCTTTGAAGATGATTTATATCATTACAAAACCTATGGACATGTGGATAGTAAGTATGTCTAAGCACACATTGCAGTTATGAAGCCAGTTATTTAAACATATTTTATTGTCAAAAAAGAATAACGAAATGTTCTAAAACTTAGTAATGCTATCTCTGTAGCTGTGACAGAGGCACAACACTCAGGGCTGTCTAGGGTGTCCCGGGGTGTTGGGGAGACCATTTTATTATGTCATAATAGAATAGCCTGGATATCAAAATAACGGTTAAAATGCTCGGAGAATGCAATGCTTCTGGCACACAAAAGACCTGTAAAAAATAGGCTAATTCTTAGCTGGTACAGAAGGCTAAATTACCCTTGTGTGTCCAACTGTCCAAACCCTCATTTCTCTATTACTTTGACGTGTTTGTTAATCAGTTCTTAACGCTAAAATATGTGTAATATTTGCGACTTGACATTGCATCATCATAATCATCAACTCTCAATCTGTCACATTATATTTTGTATTCTAAATTTAAAATATTTGCCACTAAAGTTGTAATATACCATAGTTATTTCAAAGTAGAACAATGATGGACTTTCCTCTCCTTCAGATGATACCTCAAAATTGGATAGTATCCACATCCTAAAGAGTCAAAACTTTGAATTGACAGAATGAAATATTTCATGTTTGTGATGCATAAAATTGTCTTAACATTTCTCAGATTTGTTGATTATTTGGCTGCGTTATCAAGGGCCATAACTCAGAGGTCACATCCATATTTTTATTGTGTCGCCTGCGGAATGCATGGTCGACACACAGGGATCACTATCTTGTGTCTTGCGTCGTCTTGTGTCGTCACACTTTTCTTCTATCCTCAACTACTCGTAAACCGCTCAAAGGAATTTGATGAAACTTTCTCTGTGCATTAGCCTTAATGCACATGTGTGCATATATATTTTATTTTTAAAAATTAAAAATTTTTTTTTGTAAAAATTGACATTTTTGAAAAAAAAGGAGGAGGATCAAAACTTCTATCCTCAACTACTCCATAACCGCTCAAAGGAATTTGGTGAAACCTTCTCTGTGCATTAATCTTAATGCACACGTGTGCATATATGTTTCATTTTTAGAAAATTTGGTCAAAATTGACATTTTAAAAAAAAAAGGGCGGGATCAAAAATTCTCAACTACTCCATAACCGCTCAAAGCAATTTGATAAAACTTTCTCTGTGCATTAACCTTAATGCAAATGTGTGCATATATATTTCATTTTTAGAAAATTTTTTATTTTTTTTCTAAAAATTGACATTTTTGCAAAAAAAAAGGGGGGGGGCAAAACTTCTATCCTCAACTACTCCATAACCGCTCAAAGGAATTTGGTGAAACTTTCTCTGTGCATTAACCTTAATGCACAGGTGTGCATATATATTTTATTTTTAAAAAATTTGGTCAAAATTGACATTTTCTAAAAAAAAAAGGGGGGATAAAAAATTCTCAACTTCTCCATAACCGCTCAAAGCAATTTGATAAAACTTTCTCTCTGCATTAACCTTAATGCAAATGTGTGCATCTATATTTCATTTTTAGAAAATTTTTAATTTTTTTTCTAAAAATTGACATTTTTGCAAAAAAAGGGGGGGGGGGGCAAAACTTCTATCCTCGACTACTCTATAACCACTCGAAGGAATTTGATTAAACTTTCTCTGTGCATTTACCTTAATGCACAGGTGTGCATATATATTTTATTTTTAAAAAATTAAAATTTTTTTGGGGTAAAAATTGACATTTTTGAAAAAAAGGGGGGGTTCAAAACTTCTTTCCTCAACTACTCCATAATGACTCACAGCAATTTGATGAAACTTTCTCTGTGCATTAACTTTAATGCAAAGGTGTGCATATATATTTCATTTTTAGAAAATTTTAATATCTATATTTATATTGTAAAAATTGATGTCCGCAGGCGACAGATGTCTTCCTTGGAAGACTCACACATTTTTTAAAAATGTGGCAGATAGGTTGACAATTTTTAAAAATTAAAACCATTGATTGTTCCTGCTACAGAAATAAATAAAATTTCTAGGAACAAAGACATAAAAAATCAGGGAATGCAGGAATGATGGAGGGGAAGAACATATTTTACATAGTACCATATTAACATAAGGCCCAGCTAAAACTAAATTAATGGTGCATGGTAAATAACCTGTCATTTTAAAGTGCAACACATGCATTTAAATATACTGTAAAATATTACAGTCAGTCTTTAAGATTTATTCTTGGTGTTGTTTTAAGGTCTAAAATACAGAAATGACATCACAGTAGAAAGAAAAAAAAAACCAATCAGAAGTCAAATTACTTCTAATATTGTATCATGGGATATATATCAAGCTATGTTTTCAAAATTATGAGCAAAGTAGACTATTATGACTTTGAATGTTGTTTGAAATCAGCAGAATTTTAGTAAAGCAACAACTTTTTAAAAAAGAAATCAGTAACAAAAGTAAGTAGAACACACAGTGACCAAAAAGTTCTGTAAATTGTACTTATTTTCTTGTATTTTATTTTTTTCACAGAAGTATCAGTATCAAGTTCAGAAGGAAGTAAGAAGATTGATCTTGCTGATGTTTCCTTTGATGAAGAGGATAATGAATTAGATGAATTCCTTGCTTCTACAGAAATAACACCATCAAATGAAAACTTTCCTGGTCAGTATATTAATTAACATTTTTTAATGAAAACTTTATATCTAGTCAGTATTATTTTGAAGACCCTTGAGCTGTTTTCTGCTCTTTGGTTGGGTTGTTGTCTCTTTGGCACATTCCACGTTTCCATTCTCTATTCTAGTATTTAAATTACATCTTGTAATGAAAGCTTACCCTCATTATTGTCCTAACTAGAAGAGGGGAATTATTTTTTCATTATAGTATAAGTTAAATAATAGAACGTGATTTGAATTTGTCATAGGACAGAGTGTTTTCATAAATCAGAAGTAAACTGTCTGAAATTACTGTATTGCTTTCACTGTTTTCAAGATAAGAGAATCAGGCCTTAGGAATGTGTTACAATAAACCAACTTATTTTGTTAATTGCCATAAAAATAAATTACCTGTTCACCTGCATGGCATAACTAATTGCCTAGGATTATTACGTACATGTATAGCTAAATATTTGCATGAATAAATGCACATAATATTATGCAATAAAGGAGTCATAGCCATATTTAAAAGTCAGTATTGTAATAATTAAAAATTGGAAAGTGGTTGATAAGGCAATAAAGACCAGTGACTTAGTATCAATGTAAATTTTTTTTAAAACATACCATAATGTCCATAACTTTTGCGCATTCAAAATTTTTAAGTACTTATATTTTAGGACATTACTATCTTATATAAGTACATAATATTAGGGTCTTGTGATAGTTATATGCGAAATATTTACGAGGTCTGAGTGTTACCCAACACAAAGAAGAGTGCAATATGTTACTCAGACCTGGCAAATATTTCGCATATAACCTAATATTATGATTATTATACTGAATGCCATTTATTTAAGATTATTTATGAAATTTATATAACCAATTAATTTGAACAATCTTTTTATATTGTCGGCATTAGAGGGCGTATTACTGCAGTTATATGCCGATTTCGATATCACCAAAGTTCATATGCAAAATATTACAGTGACCAGTATCATTGCAGTTTCAAGATGAAGTATAATAATATTAGGGTTTGTGGATCAGAAATATTGCCATTAATAACAAAGAATTTGATTATAAAATGAACATATGAAGTTTTTATGAATGTACTTAAGTTTGAATTAAAAGAAAGTTTGATGATACCCCATCCCATGCAGCAGAAAGACTTCTCGTCGTGTCAGATATTTAATGAGATATTTATAAATTGTTAAAATTGTATTTGCAGAATCTGCAGAGGAAACAGAAAATGTATTTAGTGAAGATGATTACATTCCTAAGATTGACGAAGAATCAGATTTCTTAAAATCAGGAGAAACTGTTACAAGTGACAGTGATGTTGAAAATAGACATATAACTACCGAACAACAAAACAACACAGTACAAACTTGGATAAACAATAGCAATCATGAGGGAGACTTTACAGGAAGTAAAGATGAAAATTCAGATTTTAACTGTGGTCATGGAGAAAAGAAAGATTCTGATAACATAGTGAAATCTGGTAGTGGAGATATCAATAGATCTTCACATGGAAAATCATGAAATTATGAAATTTTAATACATTCTTTATTCGTTATGATGCATATTTTTTGTCATGGCTGTTTCTAGAAATTAATGAGAAAAACAGGCTCCCAGAAGCCTATCATTTATAATGGAAAACTCAGAGTTTTATTATATGTAAGAGGGTTCAGGTAAATATGAAATAGTTTGTATCTCTTTCTCTAAGTATGTGAGAATCAGAGTTTAATAATTACCAGTATCATTTACATACATATATATACATGTACTATTCATTAAAAAAACCCCAAAGGCCATGTGAGCTTTTGCCATCACTTGGTGTCCGTCGTCCGTCTGTCTTCCGTAAACTTTCACATATTGATCATCTCCTATAAAACCAATAGAGCAAATTTAACGAAACTTTACAGAAATGATGTATGGAAGGACCTTTACTAAGATTGCAGAAATTTTTCCGATCCGCCAAAAAACATGGCTGCAAGTGCAGGACAAAGTTTAACATTGGACCCTATGGGAAAAACACTGACTCGATGGTCTCGTGGTAGCGTGCTCGCCCCGAGTCGCGGGTTCGATCCCCGGCCGGGTAAAACCTTAGACATTAAAATTGGTATTTGCTGCTTCTCCGCCAAGCACGCGCCATCTGGGAGTAAGAGCAAAGACTAGTTGGCTCGGAGTCAGTATAATGTGTCAGAGCGAGGTGATATGTCTTCCTGCGGACAGTTACCTCGTCAGCTAGCACATTAAAAATCCGACTTAGCGTGTCGGTCTAGTACAAAGCAGGGATCCTATTCATTATCATATCAACATGTTCTCGTCCTGATATGCATATGGGAAAAACATATTTTGATCATAGGCTCTGAAGCTATTGAAGCAAATTGAATCAAACTGTACTTGAATGATGCATGGAAGGTTCTTAACAAAGAGTGCTCATTTCGTTCCAATTCGACAACACACATAACCACCAATGAGGAAGGTGGTTTAACATTTACCATATGGGACAAACATATTTTGATCATCTCCTCTGAAACTGTTGAAGCATATTTAACCAAACTGTTCTGGAATGATGTATGGAAGGTCCTTTAGAGGGATTGCTCATTTCGTTTGAATGCAACAAACATCATGGCTGACAGCAGGAACATAGTTTAACATACATGCCTATGGAAAAAAAAATATTTTTATCATCTCCTCTAAGATTATAATAGCAAATTGAATAAAACTGTACTGGAATGATGTATGGAAGGTCCTTTACAAAGTTGGCTCATTATGTTCAAATGTGAGAAAAGCTTGGCCGCCAGGGGTGAAATACTTTTAACTTTGGACCATATGAAAAATATATTTTGATCATCTGCTCTGAAACTTTTGAAGCAAATTCAACCAAAGAATTAATGGAAGTTTGCAGAATTAAGCCTTTTGTCAGGTGAGCGATACAGGCTCAGCCCACTGAGCCTCTAGTTACTAGTTATTTCAGAATATTGATATTAGAAATTTTAAATACCGGTAATATTCTATAAAATAGCCATGGATTTTTATTTGTTAAGGTATATTTTATTTGTGCTATGGGACCATGTTTTTTATTTGAATTACTCTTTGTAATATTGCTTATTAAACTGCCAAGACCAAATTTTAGTTTTGGGTTATTATATTTGTCTGCTACTCTTTGAAGGCTGAATTGCCCTTCTTTTTGTGATTTTTAGTTCGTCTCAACGAAGTTGAGGGGGACTATTGGAGTACCCCCAGCATCCGTGTCCGTGTATGTGTCCACAGCCAGTTGTCAGTTACTTGTTGACATAGGGTCATATATTTTTGTTTGCAGGTGCATGACAAAGAGACTGATCATGTGACATAACATGAGGTCACATGACCCATATTACACGGTTGACTGGCTTTTAAGTTTTGTTTCAAAAATCAGTTTTAACATACAAAGTGACCTACAATCATATTATTTGGTGTGAGGGTGCATCTTAGGGAGCAACACAGCCTCCAACCAAAATTTGGGTCATTCTGACCTTCTTATTGCACTTCATTGACTTAGTAGTTAAGTTTTACGTCTGAGTTCAGTTCTCCGATACCAAGGGACCTATAATCATATTACTTGTTGAGAGGTTGCATCTTGGGGAGTAACACAGCTTCCCACCAAAATTAGGTCACTCTGACCTACTTATAGCGCTTCATTGACTGAGGTTAAGTTTTACGTCCGAATTCAGTTCTCCAATGCCAAGCAACCTTCACGCTTCATTTACATAGGATAAGTTTTGATTCCAAGCGACCTACAATCATATTACTTGGTGTCAGGGTGCATCTTGTGGAGTCATACAGCCTCCACTCTGACCTATTTACTGCGCTTCATTGACTTAGGTTAAGTTTTACGTCCGAGTTCAGTTCTCCGTTACCAAGCGACCTACAATCATATTATTTGCTGTGATGGTGCATCTTGGGGAGCTACACAGCCACATCAAAATTAGTTTGGGAACGAGGCGAATGATCATTTTATAGACCACTACAAAAGATATGTTTTTTGTGCCGATCTGATTCATTCTGATTGGACATATCTTTAAAGCTCTTCTTGTCAGAAACTACTGCCAACTGAATTGATTTGTTGCATGAATGATCCTTGAATGAACCTCTACAAAATGTAGGTTTTTGTGCCAATCGGAAAATTCAAGGTGGCTTTGTTTTGTTTTATTGTTTTAAACATATTTTATTCACGAAAACATGAAATGGATTGAATAGCAGGCTATGCCTATATATATTCTCTCCATAAATACAAGGCAACATACAAACATCAGTAAACATACATTCAATCATATTACATTTTACCCATAAGTTATGTGCCAATCGGAAAATTCAAGGTGGCCGCCACAGACTAAGTTTAATATTGCACCCTATGGGGAAATAGTATAAAGGTCTTCTTGTCAGAAACTACCAAGCAAATTGAAATGTTTTAAGCACGAACAAGCATTGGATGAAACCTCTACAAAAGTTCTGATTTTTGTGTCGATCGGAAAATTCAAGATGGCCACCACAGCCTGACTTAGTTTAACATTGGAGACTATGGGGAATTTTTTACAAAGGTCTTTTTGTCAGAAACTACCAAGCCAATAGAAATGTTTTTGATGTGTGAATGATCATTTGATAGACCACTACAAAATGTATGTTTTATGTGCCAATCTGAAATTCAATATGGCCACCACAGCCAGAATTGGTTTAACATTGAACCCTATGGGAAATTTGTACAAAGGTCCTCTTGTCAGAAAATATTAAAATATTTTTATGTATGAACAAGCATTGGATGCACCTCTACAATAGTTATGTTTTTTAAAGCTTATCTGAAATTCAAGTTGGTCGCCACAGCCACATTAGTTTTACATTAGGCCCTATGGGGGAATTTGTACAAAGGTCTTCTTGTCAGAAAATACTTTATTTATCGAGGGTTACTCAATTAGACTTAATCTAATTTTCATTGAGACCCTCCAAACATCCATTAACAAAATCATACACATTCATACAATACACATTCACATAATAATAATCAACAAATTATAAACAGTATATAATAAACGTATATAATAAGATATTGTACATTTTCCTTAAACTCCATTAAGGAAATATTTAAAACAATGTTCCTTAAATATGTTAATATTTCGAGAATTTTTTATGCAATATGGCAAATCATTCCAAATTTTAACTGCTGAATACTGAAAGGATTTTTTATAAAAATTTGTATTTGGTCTTTGTAAGAACAAATCATCATTTACTGAAGATCGCAGATTATTATTGTGAACTTCGCTAACAGTTTGTAAAAATTGATACTCTGGAACAAGACCATTTACTACTTTATACATTAGCACAGATTTTTGATATTTAACTCTTTCTACAAAAGGTAACCAGTTCAGAGAAGAGAACATAAAATTTGAAGGAACTGTCTTATCACATTCTAATATAATTCTTGCAGCTCTTTTTTGAAACTTGGTAATTCTGTCTGAATCTTTTTTAAGTACATCACCCCAAACAGAACTGCAGTAGTCCATATATGGTAATATATATGAGTTATAGAACAGCTGTCTAACATGAATTGGTATAAAATGTTTTAATTTATTTAAAAGTGCAATCTTGGATGATATAATTTTACATGCTCTGTTTACCTGATCTTCCCATTCTAAGTTTTCATCAATATCAATGCCAAGAAGTTTATGACATTTGACGTTTTCAATTTCTGTTTCATCAATTTTGATGGAAAGCTCTGGTAATTATAATAAGTTTTCTTTTGGAGCCAATGGTCATACATTTAGTTTTGTTAGCATTTATTACCATGCTGTTATTATCACACCAAGACGCGATAGTATTCACATCATTTTGCAGCTCGGTATTTATACTTTGAAAATTTTTGTCATGATGATCAAAGTCGAATCCTCAGCATATAAATCAATACCAGATTTTTTTTATATGAAAAGACAAATCATTTATGTATATTATAACAAGAAGGGTTCCTAAAATAGACCCTTGAGGAACACAATATTTAACAGTATGTTTATCAGATTTTATATTTCCATGGTGAACTTCCTGTTTCCTATCAGATAAATAAGATTGAATCCAATTTTTTGTCATGTCTCCAACCTGATAATATTGCATTTTTTGCAAAAGAATAGAATGATTTACCAGGTCAAAGGCTTTACTAAAATCAATAAACTGCACCTACAACATCGCCGTGGTCTAAATATTTTAGCCACTTATCAACTAATTTTGTAAGAGCGGTTTAACTCGAATGGCATTGTCTAAAACCTGATTGTGAAGTATGTAACAAATTATTCTCATTTAAATATTCATACAATTGAGAGCAAACATGTCTCTCAAATATTTTTGATATAGTACAGAGAACTGATATTGGTCTATAATTTGACGGGATATCTTCCGGTCCTCCCTTCTGTATAGGAGTTACCCTTGCATGCTTTAACTTTCCTGGAAACTGACCACTGGTCAAACTTTTGTTAAATAAAAATGTTAAAGATGGTGGTATAATTTCTGCACCAAGTTTTAATATTCTGGGCCCAATTTTATCAAGACCTGAAGATTTACTAGGATTTAGCTTTTTTACTAAGCCAATTGAAATGTTTTTGTTGCATATTTTTAAGATCTTTGGATAAATGTCTGCTTCAAAAGTAATGTTTTCATGCCAATCGAAATGCCACAGCTGGACTTAATTTAAAATTGGACACTGGAAGAATTCTTTACATATCTTATCACGAAGTACTGGACACTCTAGAACAATTCCCTACAGATCTTATATAGAAGCGCTTTGTCAGTTGTGGTCACATAAAATCCAGGTGAGGGATTCAGGCTCCATGGAGCCTCTGGTTTTTGTACTGAGGAGAATCACCCTTGTAAATTGCTTTGTCCTTATTTGGTTTATGGTTTTACCTTTTTGGTTTTTTTGGTATTTAATTTCTTGTTTTTTTATTTTTGGTATTTAGCATTGTTAACCTTAATCACAATTAAAGAGGTGTATTTGATATACAAAATCTGTATTATGGAATATTTGAACAGTGGACAGTTACTGAATTTATTTGAATTAGTTCAGTGTTTCAACAAGTTATATCCAGAAAATATGTTTACATTTATGTTCTTATTCCTAGAATGTACACTTAAACTGGTTTTAATCCCCTTTTCATTTAATATATATATATATATATATATATGCAACATACTGGTACATTTAACTTAAACTTCAAAAATATATATCTGCATTCCATTTTCCTTTCTCCCTTATTTTCAACAGAGCAATACACAATACAACATGAATGTACAAGCATGCATTATAAACATTGCATATTTCTATTTGCACTTATAATTCAGTTCCTTGATTTTGCAGTTATGAACTTGGTGCACAGATTTATGGCAATGGTGGCCATTTTTGTGCTAGCATCAAACACAACAACAAATGGTATCTTTCTGATGGTCTTAAAGAATACCACAGTGCTGGACAGGGACTGAGACTGCAAGGTGGAACAGCCAAAATTCCGAACAGATACAACCTTGACTATGTTATTTATTTAAGAATAAAAACATGAATTTAAAAATTGTGTATTTTCAAATATTATAAATATAATTGTGAAAATAAATAATCAGTCCCTTGTTTTACTGAAAATGCTGCTGAAAAATCATGCTTCAACGGTGAGGAAAATAAATAATCTGTCTTTATTTTCCACAAAAATAAATAACCCATCCAAAACAAATCCTCCTGCCGCCCCCCCCCCCCCCCCCCCATCAGAATATCAAATGGTCGTCCCCTAATCGAGTGTAGGTAAAATTTAGATCATGTGACAGAGGCAGTCAGAAAAAATCTTCTTATTAAAGAAACAGATAAAACATATTATATCATCGCATTTGAATTGCTAAAACTATTCAGTTAAAACACCCTTATAAGTTGGTTGGGGGATCTTTTCGAAAAAGTTCATTTTTTGCTATTTCTTGGCGTCCGTCGTTCCGCCGAAACCACTGGGCCAATTGGAACAAAACTTGGCAGCAATGGCCCTTAGGTGGTCCTCTTTCAGAATTGTATCCGATGATCCAGCCCACCATCTAAGATGGTTTGTCAGAGCCGAACATAGTTTAACATGGGACCCTATGGGAACTTTTCTTCAACACCACTGGGTCGACTGGAGTAAAACATGGTGACAATGGTCCTTATGTGGTCCTCTTTCAGAATAGTATCCGTTGACCCCGCCTGCCATCCAAGAGGGCTACCAGAGCGGAACATAGTTTAACATAGGACCTTATGGGAAATGCACATAAAGATCTTCGTGTCTGAAACTGATGGGTCAATTGGAACAAAACTTGGCAGTAATGGTCCTCTTTCAGAATTAAATCCGATGACCTACTTGTCATCTAAAATGGCCGCCAGATCCGAACACAAATTGGATCAAAACTTGGTTGGAATGGTCTTTAGTTGGCTCTTTTTCAAAATTATATCTGATGACTCCTACTGCAATCAGAGATGGCTACCAGAACCAATCACATTTTAACATAAGACCTGCACATGCTTCAGGGAAAATTCACCGAAAGAACTTCTCGTTTGAAACCAGTGAACATTTTGGCAAAACCAGTGTGCCAATTGGAACTTGACAGCAATGTTCCAGACTGTCAGTCAAGACGTACATATTTAAACAATTTATTCTGCAAATGATTTCCAGGTGAGCGCGATAGAGGTGCCTTTGGGCCTCTAGTTGGGGTATATGGTTTCTTGAAGGGGACGTGAGAAATTTCTTGGATATTTCCCCAGGATGTTTTGATAAGATCACAAAAGCTGTTTTGGGGGTATCTGAAAAAAAATCTGTTTTAGGGTAAAATTTGTTTCCAAAAATGTGCAAACGATCTAGGGGAGTACCTCTTCTAAACCGGCGAAAAAGCTTATTTAAACTTTTAGATTTTCTCGACTTTTTTCTCTATTGAAAAGAACAAAAGCTGAGTACTGAGATGGAGAAAAAAGAATAATATTCAATAGATTATTTTTAAATTTCAACGTAAATTTAAACGATCATGTGTTGTTATGATGTTATTATGCGAGCAAAGTGAGCTCTTTTATGATATTGGGCATGGTTTTCGAGAGTCACATGACTGTATACTATTTGACGAAAACTCGCATAGCCAGATTGAATTAACATTCTGGCTTAACAACAAAATAAAATAAACTGATGAAAATTTAATATAACATCGCAAATAAACTTTGCAGAGGCTGAAAACCAATATTCTATAATTTTCAGTAAAAACTGGTTGTAAATACGAAATAGTTCTCAAGGTCTCATAGGAACAATCATGACAATTTGTAAATATCTTTCAAATGATATTTCCAATTTCATAGATGTATTTTCCAAACTGTCACGGTGATTTTTGCAATTTTTAGCAACGTAAATGCACGAACTAATTAATTGCTATACTTTAAGCATAGGTATACCAATAAAATATACTTACAATGAATGCTTCCTTTGGTAATGGATTTAATTTATCATCATCAAATCTCTTTCTATAAATTAATGTTTGTGTTCTAGTATTGAATTCAATTGGAAATTATTGGATGCATTTTCTTCTGGTTCCAAGAATAAATATGCAAAACTCTTAATTTAATTTTTAGCTCAAAGGGCCATATGAGATTTTATCATCACTTGGCGTCCATCGTCCATCCGTCTGTAAACTGTTACATTTTGATCTTCTTCTCTGAAACCCCTAGGCCAAATACACTGAAACTGTGTGTGAAGCATCTATGGATGGACCTTTATAAAGTTTGCATATTTCGTTCCGGTCGAACAACTAATATGGGCGCCATGATGAATTCTTATTTCTGATTGGACAAATTAAAAAATTTTTTCTCCTCTGAAACCCCTAAGCCAAATGTGCTTAAACTTGGACCTTTATACATTTTGCATATTTTGTTCCGGTCAAAATCTCCTCTGAAACTATATAGCCAAATTAACTGATACTTGCTATGAAACATCCATGGAAGGTCGATTATAATTTTCACTTGAAATAAAATGGATTGGTTGTGGGACTGTCAGGTGAGCTATACAGGCTCAATTCTCTTGAGCTTCTCTTTTCTTCCTGTATTTAGAGCTGTTTTTCTGGCTCTGAAAAAAGATATATATGTACATGTTATATATAAATAACCGGTTACTTCTGTGTTGTAAGTTAATATCGGTTTAACCAGGGTATCAAAGAGGTTACATGCTACTTTTACTGGCACATTATTCAAAGATCCGGTATATGATTTCGTACTAAATAAGGAAATAAGGCTTTCCTTTTCTTCTTTGCCAATTTTAAGTACTGTGATATAAATTTCCGTTACTTTTAGTCAGAGGTCTTAAAGTAAACCATAAAAGATTTTTAATTTCTGCATTATTAAATGATACAAAGGGGGTTCTAGTCTAGAATAAATACTAAAGATAAATGTTTATGTCTTTTTTACAGGCAGGTAGATCTTGACCTCATAAACATTTTTAATTCGTTTAAGTGTTGCTCTATCTGCGCTAGTTTTTGAGATACGAGTCAAAAAGTGCATTTTGCGCCTATGTTCTATTTTTAGCTATGGCAGCCATTTTTCTCGATGGACAAGAAAATAAAACATACACTTTATACTAGATACCTTAACAATCTTTCAGTCTAAGTTTGGCCGAAATTGACTCTGTAGTTTCAAAGGAGATTTTTGAAAGTTTAAAAAGATGACGAAGAAAATGTGAAAAATGGTCTTTAAAGGGCAAAAAGTCCTTTAAGGGGTCAATTAAATCAACAATAATATTCAAGATAATAACCTTAAACTGGAAACTTTCATTAAAGTTAACAATTCAGGGGCAAGAATCCAACAAAAGGTTGACCGATTCGTCTGAAAATTTCATGGCAGGTAGATCTTGACCTGATGAGCATTTTTACCCCATGTCAGGTTTGCTCTAAATGCTTTAGTTTTTGAGATAAGCCAAACACTGCAGTTTACCCCCTATGTTCTATTTTTAGCCATGGAGACAGGTTTCTCGACGAGCAGAAAATAAAACACAAACTTTATTCTAGATACACTAAGGATCATTCACACTAAGTATGGCTGTAATTGCTTCAGTGATTTCAGAGGAGACGATCTTTGAACAAGTTTACGACGGACAGACGACGGACGACGGACGCCAAGTGATGGCAAAAGCTCAGATGTCCTTTTTGCACTGAACATTTTTTGTCAAAATATGCTATTTTTTTTTGACAGTCATCTTATTGTCAACAATGAAATACCAATCAATCAAAGCAACCCAACTGACAACTCCGGACAAAAAAATCACATTAAAAAGCACAAAACACAAACATAATTCAATTCAATTCAATTCAATATTTTATTAACGTCTCACCTTATGTATACATAATGATATACACAATAGTTATCATATAAACAGTAATACATAAGCCAATCAATACAGATTTATGAGAGACGATAAAACACATAAAATAAAACATGCATAAAATTTAAAGAGACACAATTCTGTACAAGCAAATATAAAATTATTTACAGTATAAAACTTCTCTACGTTTTTTTAAGATTAAATTACAGATTTTGGCACAAACTCTAAAAATATCTTGATTCGAAAATAAAAATACCATCTTCTGACAGTCAGTAAAATTCATAAAATTATCATCAAACTTAAAAGCTTCACTAAAAAGATGATTTCTAAAATCATGATAAACAGGACAATGTAAAATATCATGCGACTCATCTTCAATTAAATCTTTGCAATTAAAACAACATCTATCCTCCAGTCTTAAATTTTCATAACGACCAATTTCCAATCGAATTGGAGCTACCCCACATCTAAATTTAGAAAAGGCGCTACGATCACTAAAAGGTAATACAAATTTACAATAATTTTCAACACAACTAGACATTGAACCCGCGCGAGCGCGGGAAAATAAGCTTTTTTTTGTGGTGGCCATATTGACTATAAAAATTTGTTGCGGCCATGCCATTCATGGAACAGGAACTCAATATGGATGATGTGGCAGGCTTCCATAAACTTTCCTGTCAAGTAGGTGGTATCAACTGATAGTTTCATGTCTATATGTGCTGCATGTAGTATTCTTAGAAATGAATTTTAATGCAGACTTTAACCAAAGTCAATGAAGCCTGAAACGTAGGTCATCGTGACCCAATTGTCATGGCTGTTCGTTACTACCGAAGATGTATCCACTGATGCAGTAGACTGTATGCCACGTAGAATTACTAAAATGGACCTTAAGGTGCCATCAAAGTCAAAATCTATGACGAAAACACAACCACATAAATTGTCAATATTTTTATTGTTATAATTAATTCTGAACTGGAACTTGATGAAAAGCTTTCATTAAATACACATTTCATAATGCATTACCTTTTTCCTTCAGAATAAATATGAAAATGAAATTGTAGATGTAAACATTTCCTTAGTGACGGATGAATTTTTCAAAAGATGCCGTGAGTTAGTTAGAGCATATTTTTGGAAAATAATTGTTCCAATTGTTCCATTGTCATCATGGGCAGGGCAAGCGAGGCTTAATTTCACAAATATATCCAATAATCAGAAGGTGAAAGCATTTTTAGTGTGTGGCTGCTTGTGTTGTCCACGTTTATATTTATCAAAGATGTCCGAGATAAATTTTGTCATTAATGATAAAGATGACCATTTGTTAAAAATATTTTTATCTAGGGCTTACACTAGAGATATATTTAGACAGGTCACATGACAAATAATTTAAAAATAGATAATGGTTGGTTTTATCACTTTGTGCAAGGTAAACATCCGAGCAATCCAAAAAACAACTAAGTTAGGAATTCCTCTGAACTTTACTTTACTTCTTCATTATCTTCAAAGTTCATAACCTTTACAGTTAGGAGAAATTGCGTTATTGTAGAAAAACAATCCTGAATACATAAAGCGGAAACATCCCACTCGAAGGAGAATGTTTTTAAATTTTTTTTTATACTTCTTCCGTAATTTCAAACAGAAATACATTAAAAATATGTGCATACTTGTTTATTTAAATCAATGTGCTAAAATGATGCCTTCGAGAACCTTCTAAGGGATACGTTGGGAGAATTCATATCGGAAAAGTGCATACAAATTCCATTTGCACATAAACAAAACTGTAGTTTAAATTTATAAATGCAGATTGTCAAATCCGATAATAACCTTTATAATCTGAACTATACATCGTTTATTTTGAATCACGCGTTTTGCCGCCTATTCGGCTAATTCGTAAATTTAGTATTATAGATATTCTGTCTTAAAAAGCTTATATGTTCTTAACTTATTACGTCCATTACCCGTCCTGGAAGAGAGTGAGTTTACATTTCTTTTCCATTCTTCAGTGTAACTTATAAACATTTTTGATAAAATATCTTGTTTCAAAACACACTTATTTATGTTACCATTTATATCACAAAAATCATCTAATTGTAAATCAGTTAAATGTTTCCTAACAATATAATTCCAATTTTTAACTATTTTACGTTGCCGACTGACCTCATCTGCCCAAGCGAATACTTTTCTGTTTGTTCGACAGTGATCCATATTTACCAAACGACACCACTGAGCTGCGATAACCTTCCACTGTGTATGCTAGATCGGCACCCAACAAATGTCTCCCATGACGGCAAGGTTGGGTGTATATCTACCAACGCCAAGAAAAAATCGACACGCTCGAAGTTGGATGGCATTAATACAGGAATTGCTCTTGTAACCCCAGATTGCAGCACCATACTCTACAATAGGGCTTACAAGCGAATCAAACAATTTTTTAAAAACATCATATGAAACGCCACCAATGGCTTTACACTTAGCTATAACTAAACCAAGAGCCCCGTTCGCAGACTTAGAAACAGCCTTAGCAGTTATATCAAAGTCTTAATCCCAAATAAGTATAGTCGCTTTTTAAATCAATAGTCATATCTCCACATTTAAAGATATATCTAGTTCGTTCAAATGAGGTCGGTCTAAAATGGACAACATTACTTTTGAGAGCATTTATAGTCATATGATTATCACCACACCAATTACACAACTCATCTAAGAGCCTTTGTAGCTCGCTTTCAGTATTAGCTAACAATACAATATCATCTGCATATAGCAATATACATACTTTTTCTCCATCTATATCTAAACCAATATCAAAGGATTTCAAATAAATTGCCAATTCGTTTATGAAAACGTTGAATAATAAGGGTGATAGCGGACAACCTTGTTTCAAACCACAGTTAACAGAAAACCAGTCTGTATTAAAATTATTAACTCGTACAGAACATCTAACCCCATTATATAAAGATTTAATAGCCATACACATCTTCATATCAATACCCACGGATGAGAGCTTTTTCCATAACAAGGATCTGTCTATGGTATCGTATGCCTTATTGAAATCAATAAAAGCACAGAACGTTGACTTGCGATGTTTTTTACGCACATCAATTAAATTAGTAAGCGATGCTATTTGATCCACAGTACTCCGTCCCTTACGAAAACCATTTTGCTCATCAACCAAAGCGTTATTGTCATCTAACCATTTACTCAACCTGGCATTCAAAATATTACAGTACAATTTATAAGAAGCAGGTGCTAAGGCAATACCCCTATAACACAAAGGGTCTCTCTTATCAGACATATTACTGTTAGGAATCGGATTTATAATAATGTTATTCCATAAATCCGGTACCTTTCCATTGCTAAAACAACAGTTAAATAATTTATGAAAAAATATCACACAACTCTGATTACACAAAACATCCACTGGAATATTATCTATACCAGATGCTTTACCCCTTTTAACCATATTAACAGCGTTAACAGCCTCTTCAACAGTAATTTCATCAATAAGGAGAAAATCATTAAGTGTCAAGACGTTACCAGAGTTTTGATCTTGTGGGTTACTCAGATCTGAATTTACCTCACTACTAGGTTGATTCAATAACGTTGAGTAGTCCGTCTTCCATCTCGCCAAGACATCGTCTACATTAGTTGATACATTACCATTGAGGACTTACGATCAGTTGCAATTCCTATCTTACCTATTTTCTTCCAGAAGTTATGATGGTCAGTCTTTGACTCAGTTAAGAGTTCGTGCTGTAGCGAGTACCAATACTCACGTTTGGCTCTTTGAACTTCTCGATCAAAAACTCTGCGTTTTGACACAAAATTACTTTTTAAGTCTGGACAAGAACGATTAGATATTTTACCCCTTTTCCATACCTTTTCTGCATAACACATCTCATTAAAGAGTACAGTTAAATTCTCATTCCACCAAGGTTTTTTTTATCCGTTTTTCCTTATTAACATGTATACTATCTGACATAATGATTACTTTAGAATTTAACTTCTTATTCATTTCCTCTATTACAGTACTACAAAAATCGTCATATACCTTATTAATGTTACATTGTGAAGTTTCATCAGTTTCAAGACTATTAATAGTGTCCATAATCTGTCCAAAAACTTCATCACTACAACAAAAATCACTCGGAATATTTTTTGTCTCATACTTTATGAACCCTGTATCTCTATTAGGTGATATGTCTAACGGCGGTAACGGGGATTCAATATGAAATTCACAATACAAAAGAGAATGGTCAGGAATAGATTTAGCATCCAACCCTGTCGTGTTAAGCCAAGAATTTATAATCAAATCGGAGGCCCGCATAACCTTAAAGTCTTGAAACAAATGAAGATTTTCATAACTTACAATACAGTAGTCAACTACAGATTGACCTTTAGAAGAAACACATGTGAAATCATTAGTACCAACTCTACCATTCAACATACAGCAATTACTACTTATCAAAAAATCAATAAAAGTGTTACAATAACTGTTACGTGTAAAGTCTACAACATTTCTTATACCAATATTGTCTACTCCAGGTATATAATCATACTCGTCACTACATCTACTATTAAAATCACCTCATATAAAGAATAAACCCTCGTTCTGAAATTCGTACACCTGTGACCACAATGTATCAAAAAACTGATCTTTATCAACTTGCCGTGTCGAGTTTTCTGGGGGAAGATAACAAACACATATGTTAAAACTAAAAGTGGACATTCTGTGTTTCAGATATAACCATAAAATACCATCATATGACTGGTTCAAAATACCAATATCAAAAATTTCAAAAAGATAGTCCTTAATTAAAAAACCCACCCCTCCAAAGCCACATTTAGCTCTTTTGTGGATACCTTGTCTATTATTCCCAAACCACTTATACCCATCAACATTTAAAATACATCATTTCTCAAATAGGTTTCAGCTATACCAACTACATCAAGGTTTAAACATTAAACCGATCTCAAAGGTACAATATAATTGTCAGAAATGGCATTTTTAGTCCATCCATTTACATTCCAAAAACCTAATTTTACCTAGCAACGTTTATATTGATAGTCTGATCTGTCATGACCACTTCTACTCGATGGTGATGAACGACGATTGGAACTGTCACTATTTTGGCGACGACTAGAATCGTTATTGTGACGAGAGTCTCGTCTATCAAAGTTTCTGTTAGAACTATGAGTTGTTCTGGTCGTGTAGGGGACATAACTATCCTAGAACCTCTAACACGAATATCCGGGTTAACGGATTTTAAAGTACTGACTAGTATCCGCATGTTTTCCGACTCAATACGCTGTTGTTAGGTTAAATCTGGATGTATGAAAACATCACTGTACTGTCTACTGGATTTCAGTTTCTTTTTAGCAGACAATATGGCATCACGATCAGCTTTTGTCTTACAAGAGACGACAACAACACCAGCACTGTGTGTATTGCTGACTTTACGCTCGACGGTAAACGGACCCATTTTAGACAGTTTTAGACCTTCTGTAATTAAGGCTGCAACTTTTAGTTTAAGGTTTTCCTTTCGGCCTTCAGGTAGATTACGTATTATAAGGTTCTTGGTAATATCTTGCGTCGAACTAGTTGTATCGGCACTCTTTTCAAGCATTGCTTTGGAAATTTCGTCTAACTTGTCTTCAACAATTTGCAAGTCTTGATCAATGTCTTTGCGTAATGTTTCCACCGTTTTATCCACATCTTTACGGATTTTTGACACCTCGCTACTAACACGTTTATCCAAAATCTGGTTGAACTTGTGAGTAAGTTTGCGATCAAGATTTTCCTCAAGACTGTTAATGCGAGCACTCACACCGCTAAACATTGAATGCATATCTGCCGACAATTTACTTATCATTTTTGTCATAACGACGGCTTCTGGAGACAACCCCGCATCAACATGTACTTCAGCCTCAATTTCGATATCGGCCGGCTTCTGAGAAGCTATCTGGTTCACATCCAGTTGATCCCTTCTCTTTCCACCAGTTGATTTTCTTGGTTTCTTGTTCTGATATTTTCGGAGAACAAGATCCACTATCATGCTTCCTTTTATTACTGTTCTCTATATGAGTACTATCTAAAATGACCGAATCATTAGCATTGTAGATAACATCATGTGCAAGCGATATAATGTCACTTGTATCGAGGTTTTCTGTGGAGATATTACATTTGCCTACAACGCTTTTGCGTTCCATTTTACGGTTAAGAGACATTCTTTAGGCAAGTAAAATAAATGATGATTGTTTGATTGTTTGATTGATCTCACTAATCTCTAAGCAAACTTGGCTGACTGGTTATTACTAGCGGCTATAAAAGTCCAAAGTCCAACATTGGAAAGGCGTTAATACGTCCGCTATGTAAATAAACACTCTAACACAGCCAGTGAGTTGTATTCATATGTGGTGAATGTAGTATATTTAAAAACGATGTGAAACAAAGACAACTTTTTTGTTTCAAATCAAAATTAATGCAAACTCACATATCGTGAATATAAATCCCATACAAAGAACTTCATCAATTTTCGGCATCAGAGTTCACATAAAACACTTAAAAGTTTACAAAATTTGCCGGAGCACTTTCTTCAGCAATCATATACAAGGGCGACAACATAAACACAACAGAGAGTCAGGACAGTGTGGCTTGGTACAGAAACTCGACAGTGGTGGGGTTAAACCGGTTGTATGGATGCCTACCCCCCTCCCCCCTTATCTAACCTCACACCTTGTTGTTAAAACAAACTTAAGTCTATAAAACCAATACATGTTCAGTATGATTACCAACAAGGTGAACGTTTTATAGAACTGCAACATTATACTGGACGGTACATAATTTAGATAGCAGGGTCAGAATGTGGTCGTTTTAACTGTAAAACTAGCTAAGGCTCTCATAGCTTCAGGTCAGATAATGCCGCTCTACTAAACAAAAAAGTCTGAAATAACACTCCCATAAACGGTTTAATGCTATCTCTCATAGAGTTCACTACAAATCGGCAGTATTCGTGAGAGGTCAGTCTGCAAGTCATTGGGAGAAAGAGCAATTTTTTACAGAATTACACATTATTTCATATTTGTAGTTTACTTACAAAGAAATGTTTATTAAGAAATGTCAGCTTATTCGCAAAACCCATTTTCAAATAAGGATATACCTTTATCATACTTGGAATATCACCTACATATGTATGCAATTAAGTTAAGCAATATTCATTTATCAAGTAATAAATGGATTCAATTGTCGGAAAATAAAGTTTATTTGCACTCGCGGCAAAGCTCGACAAACCTTGTATCTCAACCTGTTTCTAAGGCTTGTACAAGCAAAATGTATATTTTCTGACGACGTACATATACCATATTTATTTGACTTAATATAATTTTTTTATTGTGGCTTGCAGACTGACGTATCATGCGCTCATAGCGCAGCTGTTAATTTTGAGAAAAGTGCACAAAATAACATTTAATAAAATAGATATGATCCTACAGTTTCTAACACTTTTTATGTTAAAGCGAACAAAATTAAACATCCGGGCTGTTTTGGTACATCATATATATGTAACAGTCATAAATGATTAAACAGCAACTTTCAATCAAACGGTAAGGTAGCAACCATTTGATTTTTTTTTGGGGGGGGGGGGGGGGGCTAGGATCAAATTTGAAATAAAAAGGCAGGACCAGGATTTTGGCAAAATTAAAAGACAGGTTCACATAAGGTGAAAATGAAAATCCAGGACAAAAATTTCGACGAAAAATATAGGCAGGATCGAACATTTGAAATAGCCAACCCCCCCACCATAAAAATCAAATGGTTGCTCCCTTACTTATTTATAAGTCCTGTTGATAGTTTTGAAAATAACCTATGTTATCATTATCATTTTTCAAATTATATAAATACACAACTACACAGAATACCTGTGTAATTCAATGATGGATGAAATCATCATACTAATTGCCATCACAATCTATTTAATATACTACCTGGGTTGATAGTTGCGAATTATTTATGCGTTAACTTAGAAGTTCATTACGTTAGCCTATAATATTGTATATATTATAATCTATGCATGATTATGCAATTTTTTTTGTGACGCAAAGATACTTTGATGACTTATATTCAAACTTATGTTATCATTATCATTTTTCAAATTATATAAATACACAACTACACAGAATACCTATATAATTCAATGATGGGTGAAAAATCTTCCCACAGAGTCATCATACTGGGATATAGAATAATACATTGCAAAATCCGTATCGCATGCTATATCACCACGAGGAACCAATATCAGGCTGATATTGGTCGAGTGGTGATACAGCATGCGATACGGATTTTGCCATGTATTATTCTGTTTATCATATATTTTAATAGATCCAGATTCATGCTATATAACAGGTCTTTGATTTGTTTACAATCGTCCGAAAATATAAGAATAAGGGTAGACAAAAATATGATGATTTTCCTGTAGTTCTCCATGTGACTTGGAATTGTTTTTGTTTTCATAGACTTCCTGATTTGATTATCATCGAAATGTCTCTAATAACCTATTCACAAATATACATGTATAAGAGCATTTTGAGACAATTATTTTTTTCATGTAATTGAATGCATTCACTAATGATATTGTGAGCTGTTCCCACCTTAGAACACGATACATATTTCCCTAGATACCGGTTTATGCTGCCCTGCATTGTTTCAAGATGTCAGGCTCGTATTTTCCGTCATTAGCCTTTTTAAACCTTACAAGTAGCAAATATAACTCGGGGGGGGGGGGGGGAGAAATGGTTTCCAAAGTTGGTTCATCAGTCTCTTCCCCATTGGGGCAGGGCTTTCCAAAGTAGCCGGTAGACGGCGGAAATCCGCCGTTTACTTGTGCTACTTCACTGACAAAAAAATAAATTCAAAAAGAGAAAAAAAATCTTTTTAAAATATGTAGACAAGCGTTGGGAGTCGTATTGTCGCGAAGTAGCGATAAACAAGGATGTAAATCCTGTGTTCACCTTTAGCTAAATATAGTTCACGTGAATTCCGTTCACTGATTGGTGTCTATTAAAAGTGTACATTTACGTCATCTCTAGTCTGAAAGAATCGTATTTTTGCAAGGATAATAAGAGAGAAGTTCCGATGGTCAACAACAATGAAGCAATCAAATATGGAAGGGAATTACCGCCATAATGATAACGATATATTCTTGTTGTATTATTACTATTCTTATTCCTATTATTGTAATTGTCAGCTGTATTATGATAAATCTTATTTTCTAATTTCATAAACATCTAATTTCTATTTTATATTATTAAATTTCTAAATTGTTACAGGCCGATTATTAATTTTTTATTGTAACTTTTCTACTTTCATGCATAAATTTTTAAATTTTATTTTCCAAAATTATACTTTTAAACTTTACAACCTCAAGCTTGTCAAATCCTGAAATGAAAAAGATCAAATATCCCGTTTCCATAAAAAATACACGAATTAGAATTTAGAACTTAGAACTTAGACGAATAGCAATCAGCATATTGGAATTTAGAACTTACGAATTGGAATTTAGACGAATGCGAGTTAGCATAATTGAGTTGGCATAATTTAATGTCACATTATGACGTGTCGTCTGTACAATGAATCTCCCTCATCATGTGACCTTGTTTACGA
The DNA here is from genome assembly GCA_028015205.1 of Mytilisepta virgata. Lineage (NCBI taxonomy): Eukaryota > Metazoa > Mollusca > Bivalvia > Mytilida > Mytilidae > Mytilisepta > Mytilisepta virgata. The sequence goes on along the minus strand of CM051521.1, from coordinate 46,638,213 downwards.
CAACTAGAACGATAGCTGAGGGTCTTAAAGAGGGGGTATGAGAACGAACAACGTGAAATAAAAACATTTTCGCTGAAATCGAATCACGAATAATAAGCAACGTTCTAAGGAAAAGAAAACGGACATATACAATTTTTTTTTTTTAATATTCACTTCTTTATTAAATTGAATATTGATGGAACTGATTAGCCTATATCAGAATTTCCCGTATCTTCAATACCGTAACACGTAAAATAACGAATCGCGGGCAATAAAAAGAACTGGAAACGCCCAAAGATCGAAAACACGAGAAATGAAATGGGGAAAACGCAGCACGATAAACACGCTGTACGTTACCTCCCTCATAACTCTGGGGCCGTCAGATTTACGGCTGTGGTTCACTGTTTACCCAGTAAGTTTTAAAAGAAATATTGGATGGACACTGGTGGATTTAGAGAAGTGGAAGGGCCCGCCCCTTTTTAGCCGAGACCATATATTATGTATAAAAGTCCCATAAAATTATCCCGGGTCTCCTGTTGTCTTCGGGGCCTGTATACGATATTTATTGTGGGTAGGCCTACTCACAATAACTATCGTATTTTACAGGCCCTATGCTTTTTCACTAAAGAATTGTCAGATGCCGTGACCCGGATCCGACACTGATCACAGGGCTCGTATCAATATAGTCTTTCGATCACCAATCATTACTGGTTGATACGAGGGAAGGGGGAGGCTTTTCATAAAACTTTTCATATTGAATCCTTGAAGTCCTCAGTGGGTGATGTGAAGCCCCCGGAATTTCCTGGATTTTCTGAGATAAATTTTAGCATAAAAATAAAAGTTTTATGCCCCCTGACAAAAAATTGGGGGTGGGGTGGGTGTATATGCCGCTTTGTTCGTCCGTCTGTCTGTCTGACCCAAAGCAAATCGTTTCCAGATGATTACTCAAGTTTCCTTTAACCAATCATTCTGATATTTGAACACAACGTTACTGGCTTATATTAAAATACAGGTCAAGTTCTATTATGGGAGGAGCAAGGATCCCAAAATTTAAACCTCACCCCTGTTTTCTCATAGCATTTTTATAACAGAAATTGACCTGTGTTTTTTTATAAGTAACATTGTGTTCAAATATCAGAAGGATTGGTCAAAGGAAACTTGAATAATCATCTGGAAATGGGACAGACAGACAGACGGACGAACAAAGCGGCATATCCCCCCCCCACACCCATTTTTTTTTGTCAAAATTTATCTCAGAAAATCCAGGAAATTCCGGGGGCTTCACATCTTGGATATCCAAAACGGCTTCGCCCTGGACCAACTGAGGACTTCAAGGATTCAATATGAAAAGTTTTATGGAGAGCCCCCTCCCCTTTCCCCAGTATCAACCAGTAATGATTGGCGATCGAAAGACTATATTGGTACGAGCCCCTGTGATCAGTGTCAGATCTAGGTTTTCGAAACGTTGGGACACGGCATCTGACAATTTTTAGTGAAAAAGCGTAGGGCCTGTAAAATACGATAGTTATTGTGAGTAGGCCTGCCCACAGTTAATATCGTATACAGACCCCGAAGACAACAGGAGACCCGGGATAATTTAATGTGACTTTTATACATAATTTTATATATGGTCTCGGCTTAAAAGGGGCGGGCCTTTCCTCTTCTCTAAATCCACCAGTGTCCATCCAATATTTCTTTTAAAACTTACCTTGTGTAAACAGTCAACCGCAGCGCACCAGTTATTCATGAGGGAGGTAACGTACAGCGTGTTTGAACTTTTTTATTTATCGTGCTGCGTTTTCCCCCATTTTATTTCTCGTGTTTTCGGTCTTTGTGCGTTTCCAGTTCTTTTTATTGGCCGTGATTCCTTATTTTACGTGTTACGGTATTGAAGATACGGAAAATTTTGATATACGTTAATTTTAGAAATACATATGTAAATTATATCAATATTTAGTGCCATCATTATTCAGTGTAATTAAGAAGTGAATATTATCTAAAACAATGTATATGTCCCCTTTCTTTTCCTCAGAACGTTGCTTATTATTCGTGATTAGGTTTCAGCGAAGATGTTTTATTTCACGTTGTCCTTTCTCATACCCCCTCTTTAGGACCCTCATATATCGTTCTACGTAAACAAGGTCACGTGATGGGGGAGATTCATCAGACGATGTCCAGCGCCACTGATCGTCATAATGTGACATTAAATTATGCTAACTCGCATTCGTCTAAGTTCTAACTTTCAAAATGCCGATTGCTATTCGTCTAAGTTCTAAATTCCAAAATGCCGATTGCTATTCGTCTAAGTTCTAAATTCTTATTCATATATTTGTTTATGGAAGTTATTCATTTCAGGACTTGATGATGTAAAATTTAAAAGAATAATTTTAGAAAATAAAAATTAAAAATTTATGCATGAAATTATAAAAGTTACCATAAAAAATTAAATCGGACCTGTAACAATTTAGAAATTTAATAATATATAAAATAGAGATTAGATGTTTATGAAATTAGAAAATAACACTTAGCATAATACAGTTAACAATTACAATAATAGGAATAAGAATAGTAATAATACAACAAGAATATATCGTTATCATTATGGCGGTAATTCCCTTCCATAATCAAATACCCTGTTCATTAAATTTTATAACAATAATATTTGTTATTATTATCAAAAAAGAATGAATTATCAGCATAACGGAAAGAAAATAATCAAGAATTGAAGGTAACAGAATCCTGCACACACAAAAAAAATCAAATTTCTTCGAGATTTTTTTTTTAATTTCATACATAAAAAATGGTAATTTGAAAGTTGATAGTTGATATCATAATCTATTTAATATACTACCTGGGTTGATAGGTGCGAATTATTTATGCGTTAACTTAGAAGCTCATTACGTTAGCCTATAATATTGTATAAATTATAATCTATGCATGATTATGCAATGTTTTTGTGATACAAAGATACTTTGATGACTTTATATTCAAATATGGCCGTCATGATGAATTCTTATTGGACAAATTTTAAAAATCTCCTCTGAAACCCCAAATGACGATACCTATAAGTGGAGGCATAGTGTCAGTTTAGCCGTAGATGTCCTAAAGATATACGCAAACTATCGACAATAATAGTCAGATATATTTATTAACAAGAAGACATGGACGCATCTATGGGATATATTCGTCGTTTGTCTACCCGAGGTGATATACTTACTGGATTTGATCTTGCAAATGCCGAAATAGAGATGACAATGTAAGACATTTAATATTAAAATTTTAGTCAAAAAGTAGTATAAAAAGTGAAGTTGCGGTTGAAAAAAAATCCATGCATGGTACGAGATACTTTCTTGCCTTTCCACAACCCACTAGAAGAAAAAATAAATAATCGCTCCCTAAAAGATGTCATTAATGATAAGGTCATCAATTAACACATTCTCCCACTTTATCTAAAGTTAAAGTAAAGATTAAATTTTTTCCCTATATGTTCCATGTAAAAATGTTGATCAAGTGCTCTCGGTAATCTAGCGCATGCGCACAAGAAAATGTCGACGTTTCGATATAAACAGAATACTGAATTTCACCTTGACATTGTAGGTTGTCGTGTGTTACACGTGGCACATTATAGTAATAAATTCCAGAGGTGTCATTGAGGCTATTAATTTAGAAACCAAAATCTTTTATTTCAGATAAATTGGCAAGTTTTCTTTTGCTGAATCTGCACACATTTTTGTGTAAAATGAATTTTAACGGTCTGGATCATTTTTCTGTCATCATTTTATCAGTCTGTTGACAGGTTGATGACATATGTCTACAAAACGTAAGGGATAACTAGTTAGTAATTCCACTATAAAACAACTGTCAGTCAACTGGTTATGTTCACCGATTGGCTACAAGACAAAACTCTACCTCATTAACATGTAAAATAAAGAATAAAAATTTAAAACATATTTTTTATCTCTGAATTAATCACCCCTCTTTTACATGTTTAGTTTTGTCTGATTGCTCATGTATTGAAATAAGATTTTATTCATTAAAGATGGATAGTGAGACTCACATCAAATCAAAGGTAAAGCATTTCCATTTGAATAATTTTTTTTGTATCTGCTTACATTGGATTATTATCAAATTTTTAATTACCCCACATCCCTTTTATACGCTTTGTTACATTTGTAATTCAGAAATACATTATAAAAATGAAAATAAAGTTTGATTTCATTGCGGATAGGGAATTAAAGAAAAGTTCTTTAGAATAGCTCATAATATAACAAGAGTGAAATACTGGAAATTGTTGTTTTTCATTTTTCACCAAATATTTTAACAATGAATTCAGAATATCAGTTTCGGATTAAGATGGAAATACTAGCAACTGTTACAATTGTTAGAACAGAAATGCCTTGCAAAATAATTAGCAATTCGTATAAATTGTGAAATGTATACCAACGATATGCTCTTGGATGTCTGTCGAGGGCGAAAAATGGCAAATTAACCACTGGAAAATTGAAATCACCCCTATCATTGATTTCAGTGTACACTTCATTCATGATGAAATCAAAACGAGGACAACAAACGCTTCTTACGGGAGACTCGGTAGCGAATATTGACAAGTAAAATGAATGGGGTCGCCTCAACAGCGAATTAACCGTTGCACTAGATTTAGGAGCCTATACACATGTAGATGAAGCTATATATACATGTATAAGTGTGATAAAGATGGCCATTTAATAATTTCAGATCAATATTTCTATGGAAACAAGTCAGACGTGTTAAGAACAGTCCAAAAAATGTAAATAAAATGTTTGAATAACAATTCACAAAAAATAGATTTAGGCAGTCGGAAACGACAGCTGTCCTCGCACATGTTGTATCCCTGTGCACCACTTTCACAATCATATGTTTGAATACAGTCCCCATTTTTTGAAAATAGAAATCTAAAACCTTACTGCAATACAGTGTATGGCAATACTGTATAGAAATAAAATGCATAAGGTGAAAAATTTCACAGTTTTTGAAATTCTACGAAGCCGGGATAAAAAAAAATGGCAATGGGAGTGTAAGAAGAGGAGTAGATAACCAGATTACGTACTGTCAAAAACTGATTCAAAATTTGTGACAACCAATTATATACTGTAGCTGTCACTCTGACATTGTGCAATTAAACAAAATTTTGGAAAGGAAGTAGGGCCATTTACCCCTGTATTTATTTCAAGGGCCATTTTCAAAAAGTCGCCTAAAGCCTTTCAAAATATCTGTGGGCATAGCCTGGTATATGGTCTCTAAATATCTGCTAATAATAACTAATAAATAATTTTCTAAATGTTTTTCTACATACCTGAATATCGGTTTGGATGACAGTTTTAACACAAATTTGCCAAATTAACGTCTCTGAGACAGTTATTCAACGCGAATTAAAATCAGAATCAATATAATTTTTTTTGCTGTAAGTGTGTTTAGGTATCTCCTTTAATGTGACAGTAGAATATTTTTGGTTCTGAATGTCCTTTCTGCCGGGGGGTCAGTAGTAAACAAAGTGATACAAATTGACCAAAATCGCCTTTATACACGACCTTTGCGAGTAGAAAACTCGAAGTTATTGATCATAAATTGTTTGTTTGTTAACATTAAAATGCATTGCATGCAATCGTTAACGATAAAAAAGTAGACCTATAAGTAATTAAGATTCTTTAAGATTAAAAAATCAATGGTTATGAGTGAAAAAAATAAAGGGGAACATGTCCCTACTCCTTTAAGGGTCACCCAAGAAAATTTCAATCAAATAAGTTGAAAGAATTTGATGAATTAATTCTTGACACAAAATCTCTACTTTTACACGACAGAATTTTAAGCAAAGAAACGTTGTTACTGTGGTTCTTCATCGGAAAGCCACAAAAAGGCCTTCAACACGGAGAAAATCTCCTACTCTATTGCAAGATAAAGAACCGGTTTTAGCGGAATTATTTAATAAATGCGGATTATTACCGTCTCGCATGCGAGACGGGATAAGTAATGAAAAGCTAAACAGAGGGAACCAGTCGTTAAAATGGACCAGAATAAGTCTCCTGATTGGCCGTCCCAACATCATGAGATAGACGCATGCATGATAAACGGCCTCTGATTGGTCAGTCAACTGGAATAGCTGATCTGCGGATGCAACTTCGTACATGATTACGGGATAGCATCACCTAAACTAGGGAAAATCGTCACGGGCTGTAAAACATACAATATTTGTTTGTTGCTTTAAAAAGCGTGTTTCACACTGTCGTACCTGTACATCTGCATTCTATTAATAGACAAATAGCGGTCTATTTATAGACACATTGACTGAATATGTAAGAGATAATTTATTCCGGCTGTGATATTCATATATCTGTGAAATATTTTCCGACCGTCAAATGATGATCTTGTGTAAAATATGAATCAGATAATATTTTATAGCAATCTTAATTTTTATATAATGAAATATTTTCCAACTTTATTCCGTCAGAAGTGTATTAATATACGAGTTCGGAAATAATTTCACACCGGAAAAAATAAACCGTTACAAATACATATTGACAATTCATTTATTTATTATTCTGGATATGTTTTGCAATAAGGTCCACTGCTAAGATTCTAAATATTAATTATGTGTATTTCCTATTACAAACTAACGGGCCAGGGGGTTAGCTGTCGTTTCCGACTGCTCCATCGATTTATTTAAACAAAAGTCAGAAACAACTTAATTATACTTTATGATTTAAGACAATTAGAAATACAAATATCACTTAGAATCTTCCTAATGTACTAAATACCTTCAAGTAACCACCACATGTCTCCTGTGCCTGTCCCAAGTCAGGTCGTGGTAATTGGTTAGTCTTTGTACTTTTTGACTCTCCGGACCATAGAATTTTCGTGATTTTGTGAGCTCGAGATCTACAAAACAGTAACTTACTGCAAATTGTGCATTTGGATGCATTCGGTATTTAGGCTGAAGTTGTGCATGCTTTTTTCAAATATAGTTTTACAGGTGTGGAATGCGAAATTTTGTAACGACATATATTCCCATTATACACCATTATAACAAAACAGTTAAAGTCCTTGACATATAATTAAAGTTGCACCGGCTGAATGTTGATAAGAGAAACAAATGGATTACCTATTTATCTTGTAAATTATACATACACAACACTCAATACAAGATTAGCTTTTGAAAAAAAGCTGAGGTCATTCGTTTGGCATTTTTAAATAAAAGAATGATTTCTCATATTCAAAAACAATGCACCACAGAAGCGTTGTTTAATAGATTTTTATTTTGTCATCTTAAAAGACGTTATAGCCAAGCTTTACTTGATCAGCACCTTGTGAGGAATATTGCCACAGCATTCATTTATCATCGTTCTGTATATTAAAACATATACGTCAATGAGGTCCGGGGAATGAGGTAAGGGTATTATGTTAATTGCTTTCTTCAAAAGCATGTGGAAATGGTAAGATTGAAATGAAAATACCGGAGAGCCACGTGGGCATTGGCCTCTTGTTATTAATAGCCTTATTGTATTTACATGTATGATTATTAAATTTTACAAATTTTACCACAATCAAAAATTTCACAACATAAATATTGTCATAGATATCGTCAAATGTCACCCCTTACGTTTCGGAAGTTAACTTTACAGATAAAGGCTATTACATATATAACCGTATGGCAATTTAATAACATAGCACTGAAGTGATGATCTGCAGCGCTGCTGCTAAATTTTTCGCACTAACCTCATTTTCTTATGCCTTATTGTTGTTTTGAGTCTTAACAGGGTTTCTGATACTGCACTAATCGTCATGCTGATACTGCACTAACATATAATACATTTACTTCAAATCTATCATTGTGCAATAGAATAATTAATCATCGAACAAGTTTCGAGGCATTTATACTATTCCATTTACAAATTATGTTGAACGGATATCTTTAATCAGAAATTCAACTAATGGATAAGCTGAATGGTTGATTAAATACCATCACAATCCATGAATAACTAGAACTTTGAGTGACCTCACTGAGTGATACCCCATTTACAATACTAGGAGTTTCCGCTTACAAACTTCAAACGCATAAGTTGGATTATCTCCCTTTGCAAGCATCCGGCGATAATTGTCTTCTTTCATGTATATCTACATATGCTGCCCAACCTTCATATAATGTTTCATCAAAATTCATTGAACGGTTAAGGAGGAGTTACGCTGAAATGCTTTAAATTTGTAAAACCCTAAAGTTTGATTTTCTCCCTTTGCAAGCATCTAGCAATAATTATCTTGCTTCATACACATCTACATATGATGCCCAACCTTCATATATAGTTTCATCAAAATCCATTGAAATGTTTAGGAGGAATTGCGTTTACAATGTAGATGTACAGACAGACGGACAGACAATTCCTATATATCCCCCAGCCCCCCTCCCCCCACCCCCCCCAAAAAAACTGTGTTTGCAGGGGGTATAATAAATGGTCCATTCTGACGATTTTCACGTATTCAGTAATTCACTAAAATAACTCGTGTAACTGTCAAGTCAGAACAAGTAATAAAGTTCAATATTTTGTTCTAAAACAGGTAAAACAAAAGTCTAACAACAGTTAAACTATCGTACAACATAACATATTCTATAGTGTAACAGTAAACAGTCACTTTCTGAATTATGAATCATAAGAGATACAATTCTTTGATACCAATTTTGATGCACAAGATGTGATTTACGACTCATCTGTTGTGCTCAAGGCCTAAAATGTTGAAATCCAAAACAATAATCCAAAAGGTTGAAGAGCAATTCAAAATTTCCAAAATTACCAAAAGGGGTTATGCCAAAACATTTTAATGGAGATACTCCTTAGGTTTTGCAAAATTTTACATTTTTGTAACAGTATATTCGAAGTATCAGTTTCGGGTTAGTATCAAAATACTAGCAACTGATCTGGGGATATCCTCGGGAACTTGGAGTCCACCAGCAGTGGCATATCGACTCCAATGGTAAAAATACAATTCTTTGATACGCAAGTTGAGCACATTTTATTGATTTAAATCACATCAGTTGTATTCAAGGATTAAAATGTTGAAATCTAATACAATAATCCAAAAAGTTGAAGAGCAATTCAAATCACCAAAATGACCAAATGGGGTTATGCCAAAACCACCAAAGGACAGATCACTGCACAGGGGAGATACTCTTATGAAAAGAGTTCATGTAAAACAAAGAATTAACATAGATAATTAAATTCATTAAAAAAATTACAATTGTATATTTGTTTTGTGTTTACAAAACTAAAGTTAAAGATAGTAGCAGAAAGTGGCATCCAAAACATCGCATGTGCAAGTAAATAAACCAGAGGCTCCAAGGGGCCTGTATCGCTCACCTGATATTTCCATTTATTCATCGACAAGGGACCTTCAGATTAACATCCATGCCATGTTTGGTTTCAATCCATTCAAATATTTTCAAGAAAAAGCCGTCTGTATATACTTTTCATAAGGTCCTATGTTAAACTAAGTCTTGCGCAGAAGGTCATCATGGACGACAGATCGGCACCAAAGTAACAACACTTTGCCAGAACGTCATAAGGAACATTCTAACTATGTTTCGTTTCAATCCATTCAGTGTTCTCTATATGAAGACTTTTGTATGAAATTCCCCGTAGGAGCAATCGGAATAAGTATAACGAACCGCGCAATGCCTAAGTTTTTTTTTTAGAATTGCCCACAAACTATCATATCCACGTCGGATGGTTATTGACCTCGTTGAACGTGGGCATCCTTTATCTGGTGAAACTTCCGGGGTTTTGACTGTGGAAAAACACGGTGGATGGTCAGCAGATGGATATAATACAACAATTAAAAATTTACGTTATGGTTTCTTAATTTAATTCCAATGCTTTTCATAATTTTATAATTCTTCCTTTTGATGCAGAGGTAACTGTTAGTTGAGTTTGGATACCTGTTTGTTTTAATTGTTTTGCTATTGATGGTTGTGCCTATTAATACATCATTATATCTTTAACCGGTTTTCCAATATTTTGATCTCGAGCACTGCTGTTGAGTTGTCAGTCAACGAAATGGCCATACAGTGCATCAAATTTATTTCGGTATTTTGTGATGTTTTATTCCTAGTTTTTTTTTTAACGTCCGTAATAACAGATTTGTCCAACATCGGTGTCAGCATAAATAAATGGGTCAGCTGTAGACCAGAGAATGATTGACAATAATCTTGACCGCGGTATATTGTTTGAAGTAACGGGTCAGGGTATTATGAACTTGGGTGTGTAACATGAATTGACGGGTGTCAAAGTATTGTATCTTTGACAAGACCTAAAAAATCTCGTGCAAAAACTGGCGGGAAAATATACGACGGTATGATAAAATCTTCAATCAATACAATTTGGGAAAATAACGTATGTATGCCATAAAAAGACAGACTTATGGATGTTCGGGACAAATATTGAATTTGGTTATATCGTCAACGGGGAAATTTGATATGACCTATTGCAGACCGACCAAGAACGAATGAAATGGATAAAAGATAGATTTTCAATAGTTTTGTTGTATTTGTATCTGAGGAAAATTCCCAGCACAGGAAACGTTACATTTTATAAACAGACGGCGAAATTTGGATTTCATTTTAGAACGAAATAAAGGTTAATCAATGACATTTATTCCTTTATGTACAAAATGTATATAGTATAGGAAGCATATAAAATGTTGTTATCATTACATTTTTTCAAAAGATAACATTATTTAAGAACCAAATACATGTACTTACAATCTGACTATATGCATTAAGAAAAAAAGTCCTACAGATCAAACAAAAAAAAATATATCAATTGATAACATTTATTTCGTAATAAATTGTAATCCAATTTGAAGAAAATAACGAAATAAAAGACAGACAGACAGACAGACAGACAGCGTTAAAGAGTAAAACGGGGAAATTTGAGTTACAGTATATAAGACAGTGTTTCAGAGATACACGGGGAAATTTGAGGAACAATATATAAGACAGTGTTTCAGAGATACACGAGGATATTTAAGGAAAAGTATATAAGACAGTTTCAGGTTTTAAGATTCCGAATGCATTTTTGAAATATCCCCGTATTGGGACTAGACGGGGAAAATTGACGATATAGCCTATTTTGTTTTTGCCGAGGAAAAGTGAGAACGAAATTTGATAAATGTAACCAGAGACCTGTTTTATATGTCTCTGATGTAACGTCATTCCAAAAATAATAATTTCAAAAACGATTGATAAGTCTTGTTCTTGGAATATATATCGTCATCCAAAACCACCCAATCGCGTCAAATGGTCGCTCCATACTGAGGAATTTCCCGTGTTGCCAGATTGTCGATATTACGACCAAACACTACTCAGATAATTTATATGCTCTACGAATTGTCGAAAATAGCCGAACGATCTTCGTGAGAGTCAAATTAGATGGATCCTGTATGGAATCAACAAAAATAAATTGGGTCAATTAATAATTATAAAAATAATACATGCGTTTTATTAATAATCCTTGTGCTCTCTCCTTAACTTTAATTGTTGTTTCTTTCATTCCATTCCGTATAAAACAGTGTACCTTTCTAAAATAAGAATGTACTGCACACTTCGCCATTTTTTTCCCTTCAAATAATGAGAATTTATATTTAGACATTCTCCGTGAACTGTGTACTTAATATTTCTGAGCATGCGCGATGAATTGTCCGCGATCTGATTAAAATACATTCCTGCAAACTCCGTCTTAAAGGCGAATTTGTTTATAATTATTTATTCATAAAAGTTATCATGAAGGTTAAACCTATATAAGCCCTCTCCGAAAAACACTAAATAGTCTAGAAAGATGTGTACGAAACTGATAAATTGATACCGCCCCGTTTGGGGACACAAACAATTATTTACTTTTTGGTCATACGCAAAAATATTCATGAAAATATTACGGTATTAATAACTCAAACAGCAACCATGAGCGTGGGAATTCACATCTGTTATGTGAAGACCGATATTGACAATGAACTTGTTTAAATTTTTAACTGGCCGATGTGACGTAGCATCGAATCGTATTAATAGATTATCAGGTGTTGACCTATCTTTGAGAGACGCTTTCTGGATTGTATACACATCGAAACTAAAGGCTTATAACGAGTCGCATTGTACAAATGTAATTAAATCTATTCAAAAAGAAAGATATCAAAATGTCCCCAGGTAATGCACAAGTCTACAACTGAGACTGGTTCAGGTTGAACGGGGCCCTGATAATGGAGACTGCATTACTTTCAAACATTGTATCAATATGCTGTATCGTAAAAATCGCAAGTTCCGTAAAAAAGCAAGCACGCATCTGCAAATATTTAAAACACTTCCTGTGTAAAAATTGGAAGTTTCACTTTCACAAACCGTTCCCGTTATATTAACAATTGATAGGAAAATATACTTTTAACCAACATTTGAGCAAATAACTCAAGATTAATTCCCGAATGTTTAATAACTTGCGGAGAAAATTTTGAAAAATTGTGGTTTTATATGTAATTTATAGGAAAATTTCTAAGCGGGAACTCATTTATGTGTACTGACTGTATATATGTAATTTAAAAGAATTGTAGATTATCATTGCTTTTATAAACACGAATAAAATACTGTTGATAGCTGTGTCTTATAGTGGTCAAAATAGAATTTAATATGTTAATTTATTGTACTGTAGTTGTTTACTTGGCCAAAATAAGGCAAGTACAGCTATTATTTCATACATAAATTGATTAATGGTAATTCAGACACAGAAATAAAAATATATCAAGTGATATCAACAATAAGATAAACTTGAAAAACATTTTTTCCTTCCCCATCTCTGCCTGAAAGGATCATGTACACTATGAGACTTGCCTTATTGACAGCCTAAGAATTTTGACTCTGGTGGAATTTGGTATATATTTGGATGATAAATGACCAAAATATGTTGAGAAGTATAGTCAGGTATAATGGTGAATTTCTGAAACATTTCATGTCTAAACATGTTAATATTTTGAAACCCAAGGGGAGACTTGCATTTTTTATGGCCTAAGAATTTTGATTCTGGTGGAATTTGGTATATATTTGGATAATAATTGACCAAAATATGTTGAGAAGTATATGAATTCCCTTTATTATCCTAAACATTTCATATCCAAACATGTTGATATTTTGAAACACAAGAGAAAACTTGCATTTATTATGGCCTTATTTGACTCTGATGGGATTATGGTATATTTTTGGATGATGATTGACCAAAACATATTGAGAAGTATATTAATTTCCTTTATAAACACCGGTACATAGTGTGGTATAATAATTAATTTCTGATGCATTTCATGTCTATACACATATATATTTTGAAACCCAGGGAGAGACTTGCAATTTTTACTGTTTAAGATAGGTAAATCTGATGGAATTTAGTATATTTTTGGACAATATTTGACCAAAGTTTGTCAAGAAGTATATAAATTTCTTTTATTAATACCGAATTTGGTATAATAATGAATTTCTGAAGCATTACATGGTCATACACATTGATATTTTGAAAGCCATAAGGATTTCTTATATTAATATATAGTTGAGGTATAATGATTTCTGATGCATTTCACATCCATTGTCGGCAACCCTCACATGTGCCCTGGTTTTGACATGGCGTGAGGGTTTAAATCATGTTTAATGATACACTATATTGATTGTATGTCTTATAGGAGTGATGAGTAACAGTGCCTTTTACTGTATGTTGCTGAGCAATTCAGTATTGCATTTTCATTGTGGCTTTGAGCAAGTTATTATTTTTCTTCTTGTAGATTTATTCACGACTTTTCATTGAATGTTATAAATCTAGACCTATTTTAATTCTACCATATTCCATACACCTGTTAATTTACGGCTTGGCTTATCTTTAATTTTGCAGATCCCTCGGATAGCGCCAACAGCCCCCCCCACCCAAAAAACAAATAAAAATCCAAAAAAAATCTTGGAATTTGAGCTGTTTATCACATATTTGTAGGCTTCTGACTCCAAATGTTATATCGAAAACGGATTGTGGCGCTTTAAAAAAAACAAAACAACGCCGATGTTTTTTGTTTTTCAAAGCTGCCACAAGCATATTTATAATTGATTTCATTCATTCATAAGTTAAATAAGTACTAATTCATTCAATTATTGTGTAAATGGTTTGTAGTCCTTTGTATATATGTTAAAATTAACAGAATAGTTTCTGTTTCTAACTAGCTTGTGAATTTTACGTCGACTTGCGAAATTTACACTAAACAGCGTAAAATTTGAAAGACAAACCGGAAACCGGAAACGGAACTACCATTTTTTACGGACTTGTAAATTTTACGCTACAACTCAAACAGAAATGAGGTTAGATGGCTCAGAAAAAATCAAGTATAAAAATTAAAATCTTTGAATATCCTTTAGTAATAAAAGGCAGTCCAAAAAAAGCCATCAAAACACATACTTTAAAAAAACTATGTAGTAATATATCTATTGAAAGGTAGTAATAATACATATAATAAGGGAAAGTTTAATGTGAAGACTTAACGAACATTTAATAATGCATAAAAAATAATACTCTTTTTTTATAAAATGCTAAGAGACGGCTAGCTTTTTAGAAAAGCTATTACTTGTGTCAGACCTGTGTTATTGAAGGACAAAGCTGGTTTGATTCATTTTGGGCGAGAAGTGTCAACAAAAATCTGTCTACAAAATGGAGACTTGTCAGAATCAGTCACTGTTTTGATACAGAATTATCTAAGGAAAATGTAAATATTTTAAATTTTTTTCGTGAAAAACAATAGGGGCATTGACGATTTAAAAAGAATAGTATACACAGGGAATTTCGTTCCAATAAATTTCTCCTGAAATCAGCTCTCATGCGAAATTCACGTGAAATTAGAACGTGGATGTCTTATGTGATTTTGGACAAGCCTCGCAGTTTAAAAATTAAAATTTAACGATCTCCAGCTGGTAAATTTCATAATCAAATGGTCATTGTTGAAGAATCTATATTTAACCATAAAAATTAACTAAATGTACAAAAAAAATGGAACTAAACAAATAATGTAAAATAATGTCTCTTTTGTATTAATCAAATTGTTATGGGAACAATAAAAGAAAGGTAAAAAAAAAGTGTTAAAAAGATTTTCCCTGATGTTGGCGTTGGAGAGATAACAAACTCCGTCACATGTAGATGTTTTTTTACACAATAACATCTTGTGAATCAAGGTGTCAACAGTCAGTACAGAAACTTTACGTAAGTCTGTACTAACTTTATAACTAAAGCCTTTGATAAATAATTAATTTTGTTGTCCTAGAAACCGACCGTCACGATAACTGCCGTTAGTAATGCATCAGATAACTCATTGAGGTCCTGTATTCCACTTTTATGTTCTTTCTGTCACTAGTAAAACACTTAAAATATTAAACATACATTCTGGTCTTGTATATTCTTAATTTGGCTTCATTTTGTGTAGCACCGTATTTTCAAACTAAAATTAAGACTACAAGATCAAACCAACAGTAATTCAAGACCGATGAAGACATTAGATAAAGTTAGATAAGTTCAGCATAGGTTACACATTGCAAAATTCATTCTGAACTGGTTTAAACCACCAGACATTTGGTCTTATCTTTATTTTATCTAAAATTTCAGAACTTGTAAAAATCAAGACAGCCAATGGTCGTTTAAGATAAACATGCTTTCTATTTATTACATCAACAAGTTCATTCAAATTGGATAGAAGTGTTTGGAACCTGAAAGTTCTATATGGAACATTTTTTTCTCTTTTTTCTTCCATTTCAAAAATCTAAAGAGCTGCCATTTGCCAATTCGTTTCTTTTGGTATATGATTCTCTTAATATGAATATTCCAGATATGTCAAACTAGACCAAATATAGTGATGAAAATTTTAGTAAGCGGGTTAATTTTTTAGTGAGACACGATCTCATATAGTAGCTAGCTGATCTTAGTCAGTATTTCCATTGTGGTGTAAAATTTATACTTAAATATTCATTATCATAGAATAATGTTAAATTATTGCATGCCCGTGCATAGTTACTTCCATTGGTGGTCTGTTTTCATCCTCATTTTGGTACATATATATAAGGATATAATTCCAATCGTCACTTACATGTTTAAAACTAGAAGCTCAAAGATGACACCTCTAAGAAAATCCGACAACTTAACTAATCACAATGACACATTCAAGACACCCAGACCATTCGTGGATGTTTCATATAATGAAGTATTGCTTTATTTATCACAGCAGTTTCAGAAGAGAAAATCTTTCAATTTTTTATTAACCAGAAACGTTTATTGGGTTTTGCCGTTACGTGAGCGGTGTGATTTGGATAAAATAAACTTCATAGAGGTTCGACAATAAAATTTTCAAAGGAGAAGATTTTTCCAAATTTACCCCAAAATAAAATATAATAAAAGAGGTATTGACTGTTAATTGTCTCGGTTGAAATGAGGACATACCAACACCATGTTTCTCCATTTCATGCGAGATGAAAAGATATTTTCTCAATTAACAATAAACCGATGAGACCTCAAATAGTCCATAAATATACTAAAATATTAACAGGTAAATGAGCTGACACGATAATTAAGAAACATTATAGTTTATGAATTTAGTTATGCTTTATTAAGCAAATCAAAATAACATTTCTACAGATCTGCATTAAAATTACATGATCTAATATTACAGGAGCAAAAATTAAATGTTTTTATTCACGAAAATAGTGAAATGAGAAATATCTGATCTTCAGTATATCTCAAAAGTTTAGAAAAAGCGTTTTGACATTTTTTCAAGATTTTGACTGAATTTTTGTTATTTTTATTAAAACTTAGGGTATTGTCATTCGGATTGATAAACTTAAAGATGACTTAAAAACACAACGAAGATCATCAGTGGTTGATTTTCCTCCCTTATCCGTCAGTCGAAAATCCGCTGAAGATGAAAAACAAGAAAGTTTATCTGAAAGTAGAAAAACATCTGTTAGTGGAAAGCCAACAAAACCTGTTGAAGTTGACGAAAAAGTTGAAATAGAAGACGATAGTTGGAAACTTTTGTATAAAGTCAGCGATTCTCCACCATTTTACATGACCATTTTATTTGCACTGCAGGTAAGTAATTGACTGAATGAGAGAAAATTATGTACAATAAAAAATCAAACTGAGACAGAAAAGCTCGTTCAGGATAAATTATCTTTGGTTATGGGTCTTTAAGAAATGTTTGGGAAGAGAAATTGCTATCCGCTAGAGTCGACTTTGACACAAAAAATCAATAAAATGGCATAAAAATGACAAATGTACAAGTCCTACCCCACCTAAAAAAACTGAAAATTTGTAGTTAAATGTAGGAACTCTAGAAGGTAAGCAGTTCTTGCTGCACTTGTGTTCGGTATAAAATAAAGTCAGGGTTATGAGTCGAGAGTGAAAAAAAGAGATTCAGTTTTAAAGAGAATTGGAAAAAAATCATGGATCATTTATAAGATCGTATTATGTATAGGTCAAATCAGTCTTCCAATTACCATTGCAACTATAATAAGACATATTCATGAAGCTTCTGGTGAAGAAACATGTCAGATTGAATACTTCAAGCATTATCCCTTTACATGGGATATAGGTCCCATCTTAGAGTATGATCATATCAAAGGTCTTGTACATATTTTGGTTTTCGGTTCTATGTAAGCTGTTTTTATGCTTTTTCTACACTGTTTCCTCAAAATGAATAATCTATCTGATAGTAATTCAGCAGATCTAAGTACCCTGTAGAACATAAATATAAATTCGTGTAAATCCTTCTTTCAAATGAATGAAAAAATGAAAAAAACTGTTCACTACTTCCACGTTTCAGCAAACGTTAATGAGTTTACCTTCTTGTGTGATGTCAGCCATTTTAGTCGCCCAGGCAGTTTGTGCAGAACATGACAACGATTTAAAGACACAACTTTTATCTACAACAACATTCCTAGCTGCCCTTTGTACTTTTATACAGACTACGTTTGGTGTGAGGTGAAATTAAGGTTTTAAAATATGTCAGTAATTGTGTTTCTATTAAAGCATTTAAACTAAATAATTTTTTTTTGTCAAAATGGTTTCAAAAAATTTATATTTAATCCATACAACTGTTCAACTATGATTTATTGCCGTTTAATAACGATTTTACTATCTGGCCTACTTAATTGTAAAAAACCTGCTAACTCTTATCTAAATAAGCCGGAATTACTTAATTGACCACAATTTAATGAAGTACTATATAGTTTATTTTCAAATACGAAAATAACGTTTACACAATTTTACTTGACCTGTCTTAAGACTTAGACGACATGTTATGGTCACGTCACACAGCCAATATTCCGATAAAGTGTTTATATATTACTAGAGTCCATTTTAGTTCTGAAACATATGACTACGCTAACACCATCACGTCTAGCATACACATCTAAAGTAAAAGCTATTGATTAAATTTATGCACTTTCGATGTTGATAAAATATACTAAGCGACTTCAATCGAAACTGTTTTCCTAGTTGTCCCTATGCCTTATTTTCTTGTGAGAAAGGGACTGAAAAAGAAAATGAACTTTTCATTCAGGTAACATAAATTTTTCAGATTACCTGTCTATCAAGGACCAACACCAGCCTATATTGTCCCGATATTAGTGTTATCAGAAATACCAGAGTGGAAATGTCCAGACATAGGATATAAAGTCATCTACAACACAACTACAGGTAGTTTCTTTTCATTTCATTGGACGTGGTGTTCCTTAAGTTTCGGAAGACTTGCCAAACAAAAGTAGATTCATGTAAATGTAGTTTTTCTTAATTGAATCTTTCATATAAAATTCAATTCGAAAATGTCTTTAAAAGACCAAAAAACTGTCACTATAACCTTTTGTTCCTTTAGTCGTAATTAATTATTGCCTTTGTCCCAAGTTTTTGTAAGAGAGTAAATTTTCCCGTTTTAACTTCATTCGTAGGGCAGGGACGAGGAAATGGTTGCCAGTAGCAGATATAACGACGTGGACAAATCCAACTGTGTGTTTCTAATAGTTAAACTGTTAATTTTTAGGACATACCTGGCCGTTTTTTGAAATGTACAGAATTAATGAAAGTCGTGAATTTTCCATATGATAAGAATGGGGCTTCTGACATATTTGGGTCACACTATAACTGTTACAGCACCTTGATAAATTTATCTTTGCAAGAAATTTAGAATATGAACATCGCTTATTCAAATAAAATAAAGTCGCAGTGAACTGAATTACACAGATTTAACACCAACTAAAGATAAAGCCACGATATCATAAATTTATTATATCCTTTTTTTTCCTGTAAGCCTTGTTTCACAAGAGATGAAACTCACCCATAATATGTGTTTTATATGTTTGTTATATGTTAAGTGAGGAATTAATCGGGGCAGTATATCAAAACTTTTAACACTATTTTAAAATTTATTTTGCGTTATGTATTTTGCCTAAAACTTTTGCACTCAACTTCTGTATTGAATTCTTTCTATTATAGGCAAATAAAATTTCTAAAATAAAGAAAAAGAATTAATCAGAGCAGTATATCAAAACTTTCAACACTAGTTTAAAATTTATTTTGCGTTATCTATTTTGCCTAAAGCCTTTGGACTCAACTTCTGTACTGAATTCTTTCTATTATAGTCAAATAGAATTTCTAAAATAAAGAAAACAATTCTCGTTTTCTGTATTATAAACATAAACGTCAGCCACTTTATAATAACAGACATGTTTATCTATCGTTAGGCGAAAATTTTACAACAAATGAACTTGATATAGTTGGATTTCGGGAAAATGTTGCCATACCAAAGCTAAGAGCGGTAAGTCTTGTAGATTTGTATGACGCGGTATGTGCGTCATAAATATCTATTTATCCCTAGGCATAAATATTCATGCCCTTAGCATAAATCGATTTATGCCTAGGCATACATATTTGTAAATCCATTTAAGGCTATGCATAAATGATTAAAGCCTAGGCATAAATCGATTTATGCTTAGGCATAAATATTTAGGCATAGATATTTATGCCTAGGCATAAATAAATATTTATGACGCCCATACCGCGTCATAGATTTGCTTTTTTTCGTGTTTGGTAGAAACTGGTTGTTTCGTGGAAACCAAATTTTGTGCTTTCGTAATACTTTGTTAATAGAACATTATTCAATATAAATATCGTAGAAAAAAATAATTTCATGGCTCCACATACAACGAAAACAATGACAATGGAAAATTTAAATTATCCTTTATATTCAGAATGTCGGAGCCTGAAGTTCATATAAAGCTATCGTGGTCCTGTTGTCACTTTGATGGGTTATGTACGCAATTGTGGGAAGAGCATGTATTGCTGACAAAACGTGTGTTCAGTGGTGTTGTTGGCAAATATTCAAACAAATGGCTAATGTGTTGTCGACAAATATTCATACAAGTGGTGAATGTGTTGTTGACAAACACATGCATAAAGTAATTGTATGCTGAAGTCAGACAAGCTGTTTTTAAAGCTAATACTTGTAAAATGTTTAAATTCTTCATACTATTAAAATGAAAGGATATTGGATATGCATCAGTATATAATTGTTTTTAATTGGTTTTTTTTAGCATTGCTGTTAATGATTTGTCTAAATTGGTATCATACATTCTAATTTTACAGTGTATGTTTAATATGCATTTTTATTGCACTTCATCATCTAAATTAAAAGTACGGTAATAGATTACTGTTTAAATTTATTTTGTCTGTATTTTTTGCAATTTTAAATTTCATGTTCATTAATTAGTACCACTATTCCAGCACCAACCGGTCCGGCGTATAAGATTTTATTTTTTATACTTTTATGCTTTTGGAATTTCCATCTTGGTGCATGGGTCCAAACAAATCCGAAAGGTTCAAACTTTTATATTTTAATTTAATTTAATCTTTCAACAGCTTTGAGTTTAAATTCTGCAAGAGAATCTTCACAAATTTCGTTTGGACGCACAAGAATCATTTGTGGCGTTTTCCAAAATATGATTTGGTCCCTATTTATACATGTATTAACTTTAGACAATTAGCACCCCAGAGTAAGTTATATGCTATTACCTGTTACAAAATTGAAAGCAATGTTTAAATAATTAGGTAATGACATTCATTAATGATTGAGTGTTTTTAAACAGGGACTTAAATCGGTAATAAACAAAGTAAATACTTTCGTAAACAAAACGAAAAAAATTAACAGCTTATGCTTTAGTTTAAAAAATCCTCTAGAGAACTAGTTGCTCCAGATACATTTCTTATTTTTTTGTCATCACTTTGGCGGAATAGCACTTGAAGGCGCCATTCCAAAACATTGTCGGGCATTCCCGTAGTCTGGCCGATAAAAATTGAAAGAAACTGGGGGTGAATTTTGAAATCTTCTTCTATTAAACTACATGGCCAGATGGAACCAAACAGTGGTTATTAGGTGGTCATGTTTCAGAATTGTGTCCTATGATCCGGATTGTCAACCAAGATCGTCGCCACAGCCGAACTTAGTAAAACGCAGGGCACTATGGAAAAATCATTTAAAAGTAGTCTTGTCTGAAACTGCTTGGTCAATTGGAACCAAACTTGGTAGCTATGGTTTTTTGATGGTCTTCTTTGAGAACTGTGGCCAATGACCCACAGTGTCAACCAAGATGGCTACTACAGCTTAACTTGGTTTAACATATAGGACCCTATGGGAAAATTCACTTTAAAATCTTCTTGTCTGAAACCAATTGGCCAGATATAATCAAACCTGCCAGCAATGGTCCTTAGACGGTCCACTTTCTGAAATGTGTACGATGACCCACATGTCTGTCACAGCCGAACTTATTTTAATAAAAGACTCTAATTAATTTTAAAATCTTCTTTTCTGAAACCACTTGGCCAATTGGAACCAAAATTGGATGTAATGGTCCTTAGATGATCCCATTTCAGAAATGTCTCTAATGACCCTGTCTATCAGCCAGCTTTGCCTCCACAGCCGTTTATAGTTTATAAGATATCTTTAAAAGTATATTAGATATCTTATTTACTTTATAAGATATTATTAAAACACTCAAGTTATCTTTTTAACGAAATAAGATATCTTTTTAACGAAATAAGATATCTTATATATTAAATAAGATATCTTTATAAACAGTTCACTAAGATATCTTATTTAATACAAATAATTGTGTTAGGAAAATTACTCTACGTTCGATACAGAACATAGTAGTTTGAATCGTAAAATCCTCCGCTAACGTGTATATAGTCATTATCGTATTTCCCCATGCCTATATCGACCTGCTGAGGCCTTCACAATTTTCCGTATTTCCGCACTGTGACGTCGTAAAGAGTTGACCCGACCCTAATATGAGCTGACCCGAATATATCAGCGACGTCATAATGTTTGACCCAACGTTGACACGAATATATCAGGAAAACATCCGGTTATAGGCAGATGGCCATTGAAAAGTAAGAAATTCCATTAAGATTGCTAGTTAACAATACGATAAATTTATCATCAAGTTTTCTTCAAACAAATATTGTAAAATATAAGCCGCTGGACACAATATGAAGCTTTTTAGCTCCTTCGCTACGCTCACTCGCCGAAAAAAGCTTCACATTGTGTCTCGCGGCTGATATTTTACGATATACGTTTGCAGAAAACCTGATAATATGTACATATGAGAATAATTCCCATACAGCAGTACACGAATTTTTATTTTATTATAGATGCAGGGTAGCTTGGTTCTAGCAGGTGCCATCCATATGTTAATAGGATTAACAGGATTTGTAGGGATACTACTGAAAGTAGTGGGTCCACTCACTGTTGTTCCAACTCTCCTGTTGCTAGGAATAGAAATGTACGGAGTGATGAACACTTATTGTGAACCTCATTGGGGAGTAACAGCAGGGTATGATTGTTTTTATTTATAGGGTTTTACTCATTGTATCTTAAAAGAATGCAAATGCCGATTGACTGAATGCACAGTTGTAGACTATAGCAGAATTAAAATGCATACAATCGTTTAATAGTGTTTTAGAAAACAAAATAGCGTGTTTATGTTAACCAACAGAAGTACATATAGTATGATCTTTTGTGTTTAACTGTTTCCAGTTTGCGTATTTAAATGTTAAAATTACCAGTATTTAGCAAAATTCAAAAATAATAGAAACACTAAGGGTTCATTCCTTGTATTGCACATGGTAGATCTCCTTAGCTGAAATTTGGCTTCCTATTTCGGTATTTTTGGTTGAGTACTTCTTGTTTAATATAAGTTTGGTTTTTGGTCTTCCAAATGTTTCGGTTCTAATGCTGCTGATGAGAGGTTACTCCTTGAAATGCGTCGTATACAGCATAGTATAAATTTACTACATCTAATATTAGTATCTTTGGATTTTTATTCTTTACAACCTTAGACTTAAAGCATAACCATTGTTAGTTTACTATGAACGGAATGAATTAGTTTTCCTGTTCGCTGAATGCCTTTATTTGTATAATAAAATGTTTTTTTCGTGACATCATTTTCGTAGTGGTTATCTAAAGTTAGAATGTATAAAATAAATAGATCTATTTATTTTAGTTGTTAATTCTTTGAAAATTTTCTTGTATAAATTTATTACCTAAAAGAATTTTCTCTAATGACGGAATATTAATTAATCTTTTCAGAACTTGTTTGATGACCATTATCTTAGCTGTTTATCTAAATGGCTGGAATATGCCTATACCAATATATTCAAGAGGGCGGGGTTGTCACATTATTAGATATCCACTACAACAGGTTTTGGCAGTGAGTACCTTAAGACTAGTTCATAATTCTGTTTGTTACTTGGGTTAACTAATTGCATAATTTTGACAATAGCGACAAGTAATATTATATTTCATAGTTTTGATTTTTGGCTCTGAGTACCAGCAGCGAGAAACTAATTTTTAAAATGGTTAATATGGTACGTTGAATTACATAATGTCCATTGTAATCAGTGTTTAGCTCACCTGGCCAAAACGGCCATGCGCGCTATTGCCACTTGGCGTCCGTCATCGTCTCCTCTGAAACCACTTGGCCAATTGAAACATAGCCGAACATAGTTTAACATAGGAGCCTATGGGATATTTACTCAAAGATCTTGTTTTCTGAAACCACGGGGCCAATTGGAACAAAACTGGGCAGCAAGTCCTCTTTCAGAATTGTACCCGATGACCCCACGGGTCATCAAAGATGGCCTCCAGAGCCGAACATAGTTTAACATAGGACCGTATCGGAAATTTACTTAAAGATCGTTTTGTCTGAAACCACTACGCTAATTGGAAGAAA
Source organism: Mytilisepta virgata (assembly GCA_028015205.1). NCBI lineage: Eukaryota > Metazoa > Mollusca > Bivalvia > Mytilida > Mytilidae > Mytilisepta > Mytilisepta virgata. The sequence continues at coordinate 46,613,882 of CM051521.1, read as the reverse complement.
ACTTGGCAGCAATGGTCCGTATGTGGTCCTCTTTCAGAATTGTATCTGATGACACCGCCCGCGATCATAGGACCCAATAGGAAATTTACTTAAAGATCTTTTTGTCTGAAACCATTAGGTCAATTGGAACAAAACTTGGCAACAATGGTCCTTAGGTGGTTCTCATTCAGAATGTATCTGACGACTACGCCCGCCATCCAAGATGGCCGCCAGAACAAAACATATTGTAACATAGGACTTAATGGGAAAATTCACTGAAAAACGTTCTCGTTTGAAACCAGTAAACAATTTGGCAACACCCGTGAGCCAATTGGACAGCGATTTTCCAGACTTCCAGTCAGGATTGACATACTCAAATGATTTATTCTGCAAATGATTTCCAGGTGAGCGGTACAGGCTCCTGGGAGCTTTCAGTTTGTTGTTTATAGTAGACGTTTCTTATTATCAACCTGCTTTTAAAACTCAGACCATTGTTTATTAGGGCACTATAAAAATGCCCAAAACAAAGCTTGTAAAACGAACATTTGTATAGAGGGCACATCTATACACATCAGATGTTTAGAAGTTACTTAAGATCTTTTCACAGTAAGGGCTACAAATATGAAATTTTGTATAATTTTGTATAATTCTGTAAAAAGTGCTCTTTCTTCCAATGACTTGAAGACTTTTAAATTTTTACTGGACTGTCAACGAATATGCCCATTTCTATTGAACTCTATGACATTAAACCCTTTTCTGACTGTGTTTACCAGTTCATATAGTACATACTTCATGAATTGATTAAAATAAATGTACAGTCAAACCTGTTCATATAGTGTTTTTTCCGTCACTTTGATGCCCTTTTTACTTAGGTTTGACTTTATTAACAAATCGGGGAGTGTATACTGTATTCAGTTTTGATTACTTTCATATACTTAAGATTCAGCTGCACCAGTTAGATGACTTATACCGTGTAAAATATGCTTATATCTGCTCGAAGTCAGACTATCCTGACTCTCTGTTGTGTTAAAAGTTTTGTGCTCTTTCGTGTTTTTTTGTGCGGGTTCTGTCTGTTGGGTCGTTTTGATTGATTGGTATGTCATTGTTGACCTTTCCTGTTATCAATTTAGTTATTTAAGCAACTTTCTCAAGATTTGATAAGTGTTAATTAGGTTTATGTACAGGTGAACCTCTCGCAATTAATGTTTAAACATTACAGAGATCAGGTGAACAGCCCCTTTTATTGTAGTTGTTCAGTTTGAGGAATGGTCTTTATTTCATGGAAATTAAATGTTTTGATGGCTTTTTATAACAATGGTATATTTTTTTTAAAGATTTTAATTGCAATATTAGTTGGCTGGAGTATGTGTGGAATTCTAACTTACGCAGGCGCATTAACCTCGGATCCAAAAGACAAGCAATATAAAACCAGGACAGATTTTGGAGCTGATACCATCGAAAGAACACCGTGGGTCACCATGCCATATCCTGGTAAGGGAATTATCATTTGAGTTTGTAGGACAAGTAAAGTAAAAAGCCATTTTTTCCAAAGTTCTGTAAAAATGAGAACGCTAAAAATTTGGTTTTAACTTATGGGTTTGAATATAACATAGAATTAATTTGTAGATTTAAAAAAAAAATTCTCACTCATGGATGCTCTGAAAAAAATATCCAGGGTCAAAGATCATCCCCTTGCAACCCAATTCAAATGTTACAATTCATAAGTCTATTTATGTATATCTACACATGCTGTCCTAATCTGTTATCTGACAATAGGTATTAAGTACAACTATTGTTGAATATTTACTTTTATGTTTTGCTGATATTAAAAAATGAAAAAAATCTTCCAAAGTTGCATCAAAGTTGCACCAATATTAGGTTAACATATCTGAAGCGAATTAATCCTCACTGTACAAGTGGTCGTAACCGTATTTTCAGGACAGTTAAAACATTTTTCACACTGTCTAGAGAGACTCGAGTTTATTTAGTTGCATAAACATTCTGTCATCCAATTTTGATGTAGAATATTTCACATTCTTCTCAAAACCTAGAAGGTTAAAAGCCGAAATAATTGCTCAAAATAATCAAGGGCATGATTCAAATGTCAAAACGGGTAAAAGCTAAGACCATCCAACGAAAGATTAAAAAATATTGTCCTGAAGTATGAATATATTGTATTTTGTATTTTTTTCCAGAAATCTTGAAATGGTAAAGATTTTCAAAAACAACTAATGATTCATTTTTACACCCCCCCCCCAAAAAAAAACCAAACAAACAAACAAAAAAACCAATGATAATTATAATAATAAATCAAGATATATATGTATTAGTATTGGAGTTGTACGGCACTTTCGGTGGAACTGACAGCCAGTGTTAATTGATATATGAAGCTGCAGTACACCGAGAGAACTATCAACCTCTCATTGATTCAGAGTTCAAAAGATCTTGCAACTATTTGTAGTTTGCATCGAACTCACAACATCAGTGTTGACAGGCTAAATATTATAGTTAGTCATGACGAACTACCTACACCACGAAGCCCGTAAAAAGATATAATGGTTTCTAATATAAATATATATATATCTGTAGGTCAGTTTGGGAGTTCTGGATTCAACACAGGAATTTTCCTAGCGTTTTTTTTAGCCACGCTTCTTTCTGTCGTTGAATCTATTGCGGACTACTACGCATGTGCCAGACTTTCACATCTTCCTCCTCCGCCTTTAGCAGCTATGAACAGGGGAATTATGACTGAGGGATTTATGTCTATGATAGCAGGATTCTTTGGGGCTGGACATGCTACTACTACATACAGTAATAATATTGGACTTATTAGTATGACAAAGGTAAAAATATTCACATTCATTGTAGATGATAAGGAAAATATATACTTAATTCAATTCCCAGAATGCCGTATATGAGTTTTATTCTTGTTATTACTTTTCGGTACAGTATCACATTTGTAACTTTAACATGAAATTGTTAAAATAAAATTAGATAAAATGTTTTGTAATATATTGTGTTTAAATCATTTCATCTAAGAAAAATCTGCATAAGCATGTTTTTTGTAAATTTCGCAGGTAGCAAGTAGAAGAGTGTTCCAAGTACTGGCAATACAGTTAGCAATATGTGCCATAATTGGTAAGATGGGTGCAGTGTTCGTGACGATACCATATCCTGTACTAGGTGGTTCAGGAATCATTAGTTTTGGACTCTTCCTGGGTGTTATCATGTCATACCTACAATTTACAGATATGAACTCGCCAAGAAACCTCGCCATTGTTGGTTTGGCCATGATAACAGGATTAATGGTACCTAACTGGGTCAAGGAAAACTCAGAAGTTATCAATACAGGTGAAAATAATTTAAATCAATTTTTGTCTTTTATTGCATATCTTGTGCACCAAAATTTCCTAGAATATTATTACAACATTATTGAGGTATGAGACATAAGCGGATGTTCTTGTCAAGAAAAGTTCCTCCTTGGTAGAACAGTTGATTTAGGGAGGGTGGAGAGGATAGGGAAGTAATCTTTGATCGTGGAATTCTTCCGGCAGCATCCATCAACCTAACTTTTTTCCCAAAATACTCTTGTAATACTATTTGAACCCAGTTGCTATTATTTTTTCCCTTTAAAAAATCCTTCCTCGTCCATTTTAAAAACAAATGGTCATTCAAATACAATAGAGTTATTGTGTTCTTGTTTTTGTTCGTTTTTTCATTGATTATGTTCCATTGATTATGTTCCATTGAAAATTGCTGAAATAACAACCAGATATGAACTAAAATTAAGTACTGAAGCAGTATTGAAATTTTGAGAGTAAACCTCAAATCCGATATTTTAAAGTGTAATTATTAATACTGATTTTTTTCAGGAAGTGAGGAATTTGACAAATTTTTGATAATGACACTGACGAATCCGTCATTTTTTGGAGGAACCCTAGCTTTTATTATGGATAATACAGTCAAAGGTAAGACACCAGTAAACCCTATCTTTTATAGAATGTTGACTGAAGAACAAGTTTGTAATAAACATTATTTGTTTTGGTAATCATACTTATTATAACTATATATTTTGTATAATAAAATTTTCATTATTTCCAAGCATTTTGTCGATATAACGCCTTTCTGAAAAAAAAAGTTTATAAGTTTTTATCAAATCTTACTTATGCTCAAAACGCTTCTTGTGATTCTGTTCGTAAATGATTACACTTCGAGAGATAAATTCATTCAAGGTACAAAACGAGAACGTGGATTAACAGCTTGGTCATTAGGAGAGAGCCAATCAGCTGACGCAGATTCTCAGATTGAGGAAGGTACAGATGTATATGAAATCCCATATTTAACCAAACTGTTGATGAAATTACCATGTATGAAATACATCCCTGTATTTCCAACGTTTACGCCAGATAATTTCAAATGTAAGAAAACATCCCAACAGGAAGATAACAGGCAAAACGGTATACAGATGGCTTAACAACATACAAAACATGTAGAAAATTCTTTATTTGTATATTTTTTGCAATAATATGTTTTTTTTATCATTATTTTTAAATTTTTTGAAAATTTATTTTATACTTTTAAATATAATAAGCTTTGAAATTTATAATTTGTTTTTTAAAAATATGTATACATTGTCTTTATAATAAAATGTAAAACATTTATTTTTGTATTTCTGCCTTGCACGATCTCTATCACACACAGATGAACACCCATGGTGGTGACTTCAACTATCTGGTCGACCGCTTCCAAAGTTTTCGTTCAGGATTCATGTAGAAACAATATATGACCTACAGCGTAATAGTTTTTCAAGATTTTATTGATAACCCCAGACACACCTAGGCGTACAGACTTTATAGATTTAGACTTTTATTTGACAATGTGACAGTTTACACTGTTACAATAGGCAGACAATTATACAGAATATAAATACAATGACGAACACAATAGAAGTTACATAAATCACATAGAAAACACAGTACTATATACACAATATACCTAATATAGTGCAGCACCTGGCTTGCATATTTTAGAATAGACTGAATAATAGTAAAATATTACAGCATATTATTTATAGAATTATTACATAAATTACAAATACTTGGTCAATTTCTTGATAAATAACGGAAGATTATTCAAAACTCTTATGTAACAGTAATATAAATAAAGTCAAGAAATACCAAAGGGATATTCGAAGGAGGGAAAAATCGAAACAACTGATCAACTCCGGAGAACAACGAAGACAAGACCAAAACAATACATGCATTACAATTAAAAACTAAAAACATCTGAACAACGTGGACCCCACCAAAAAAAAAACCGGGGGTAGCCTCAGGTGCTACGGAAGAGTAAGCAGTCTCTGCTTCCTGCAGTCCTTCAAATTTATGTTCCGTAGGGTTATTTCTATAATAATGTGGTATATAGGAATTTCTTAGTCTAACTATATCAGAATTTGAACATAGAAATAAATAGTGAAATTCATTTCCTTCAGCTCTGTCATTACATAGAGTACAAAGACGTTCTTCTTTTAAGTTAGATCATCTTAATTTGCTTAAATATATCCGCTTTTCTTTTTTCAATTTTAAAAAATAATTTTCTAAAAAAAATCATGTTTAAATAATGTATATATTTGGACTCTTGAGGAACTACCTATATCACTATACCATTTTTGTACAAATTGATCATTTAAAATTTGTTTGACAATAATTTTCACATCATTTACTATGCATAACACACACATTATTCCATACAAAACTCAAACCTATCTCATCCAGCACAGCTTTAACAAACAATAACCATTTAGAATTGAAGTACAACTCTTGTTGAATATTTACTTTTATGTTTTTGCTGATATTAAAAAAATGAAAAAATCTACAAAAGTTACATCAATATGAGATTAACATATCTGAAGCGAATTAATCCTCATTGTACAAGTGGTCGTAACCGTATTTTCAGGACAGTTAATTCAGCAAAACATTTTTCACACTTTCTAGAGAAACTCGAGTTTATTTAGTTGCATAAACATTCTGTCATCCAATTTTGATGTAGAATATGGTTAGGACTGAAATCCATATATAGTAGGTTATAAATATTACCGGATAATTTTGTTCCATTCCTAAGTAATTTAAACCAAAAGTTTAATAGGGATAGACAAATTTCTGATTTTTCGATATAATGTATACAAAGCTCTCTGGGCTTGTTCAGCTAGTTTCTTTTTTGCCATATTGAATTTACCATTAAAATTAAACAACAACCCAAGATAGGAATATGATTCGACTATATCAATATTTGAATTAAATAATACAAATCTGTGGTCTGAGGCCAGGTTTTCGAAGATGTCTTATGACTACGACATATCGTTAGATGGTTTTACGACGTGTCGCAGTCATAAAATGTGTTTTCGAAATGGTCGCAACTTGTGACATGTCACAGAATTTGTCACAAAGTTACGACACCAAAGAAGGTGTCGTAAGATGGTCTTATAATGATCGTATCTGTATAGAAGCACGAATAATTCGTTAAGCGTGAATTTGAATGTTCGAACCCTAGGTATTTCTTATTCATATTAAAATAGAGTAGACCGATAAACTGAAGGCGTAAACTTTTACAATGATTTTTTTGATCCATGTTAATAGATTGTCACAATCCATAATTCGTAATTTTAGTATCTTTGGATTGTTATTTTGAAACTCCTGGGATGATGCCTCTGCTGGTGGACCCTAGGTCCCCGAGGGTATTCGCCAACCCAGTCGTCAGACTTGTCTGACATGATTATTCATTGATTTGTTACAGAAATTATCAGTATTTAGCAAAATTAAAAAATAATAGAAATACTAAGGGTTCATTCCTTGTATTGCACATGGTAGATCTCCTTAGCTGAAATTTGGCTTCCTATTTCGGTATTTTTGGTTGAGTACTTCTTGTTTGATATAAGTTTGGTTTTTGGTCTTCCAAATGTTTCGGTTTTAATGCTGCTGATGAGAGGTAACTCCTTGAAATGCGTCGTATACAGCATAGTATAAATTTACCATATCTAATATTAGTATCTTTGGATTGTTATTTTGAAACTCCTGGGATGATGCCTCTGCTGGTGGACCCTAGGTCCCCGAGGGTATTCGCCAACCCAGTCGTCAGACTTGTCTGACATGATTATTCATTGATTTGTTACAGAAATTATCAGTATTTAGCAAAATTAAAAAATAATAGAAATACTAAGGGTTCATTCCTTGTATTGCACATGGTAGATCTCCTTAGCTGAAATTTGGCTTCCTATTTCGGTATTTTTGGTTGAGTACTTCTTGTTTGATATAAGTTTGGTTTTTGGTCTTCCAAATGTTTCGGTTTTAATGCTGCTGATGAGAGGTAACTCCTTGAAATGCGTCGTATACAGCATAGTATAAATTTACCATATCTAATATTAGTATCTTTGGATTGTTATTTTGAAACTCCTGGGATGATGCCTCTGCTGGTGGACCCTAGGTCCCCGAGGGTATTCGCCAACCCAGTCGTCAGACTTGTCTGACATGATTATTCATTGATTTGTTACAGAAATTATCAGTATTTAGCAAAATTAAAAAATAATAGAAATACTAAGGGTTCATTCCTTGTATTGCACATGGTAGATCTCCTTAGCTGAAATTTGGCTTCCTATTTCGGTATTTTTGGTTGAGTACTTCTTGTTTGATATAAGTTTGGTTTTTGGTCTTCCAAATGTTTCGGTTTTAATGCTGCTGATGAGAGGTAACTCCTTGAAATGCGTCGTATACAGCATAGTATAAATTTACCATATCTAATATTAGTATCTTTGGATTGTTATTTTGAAACTCCTGGGATGATGCCTCTGCTGGTGGACCCTAGGTCCCCGAGGGTATTCGCCAACCCAGTCGTCAGACTTGTCTGACATGATTATTCATTGATTTGTTACAGAAATTATCAGTATTTAGCAAAATTAAAAAATAATAGAAATACTAAGGGTTCATTCCTTGTATTGCACATGGTAGATCTCCTTAGCTGAAATTTGGCTTCCTATTTCGGTATTTTTGGTTGAGTACTTCTTGTTTGATATAAGTTTGGTTTTTGGTCTTCCAAATGTTTCGGTTTTAATGCTGCTGATGAGAGGTAACTCCTTGAAATGCGTCGTATACAGCATAGTATAAATTTACCATATCTAATATTAGTATCTTTGGATTGTTATTTTGAAACTCCTGGGATGATGCCTCTGCTGGTGGACCCTAGGTCCCCGAGGGTATTCGCCAACCCAGTCGTCAGACTTGTCTGACATGATTATTCATTGATTTGTTACAGAAATTATCAGTATTTAGCAAAATTAAAAAATAATAGAAATACTAAGGGTTCATTCCTTGTATTGCACATGGTAGATCTCCTTAGCTGAAATTTGGCTTCCTATTTCGGTATTTTTGGTTGAGTACTTCTTGTTTGATATAAGTTTGGTTTTTGGTCTTCCAAATGTTTCGGTTTTAATGCTGCTGATGAGAGGTAACTCCTTGAAATGCGTCGTATACAGCATAGTATAAATTTACCATATCTAATATTAGTATCTTTGGATTGTTATTTTGAAACTCCTGGGATGATGCCTCTGCTGGTGGACCCTAGGTCCCCGAGGGTATTCGCCAACCCAGTCGTCAGACTTGTCTGACATGATTATTCATTGATTTGTTACAGAAATTATCAGTATTTAGCAAAATTAAAAAATAATAGAAATACTAAGGGTTCATTCCTTGTATTGCACATGGTAGATCTCCTTAGCTGAAATTTGGCTTCCTATTTCGGTATTTTTGGTTGAGTACTTCTTGTTTGATATAAGTTTGGTTTTTGGTCTTCCAAATGTTTCGGTTTTAATGCTGCTGATGAGAGGTAACTCCTTGAAATGCGTCGTATACAGCATAGTATAAATTTACCATATCTAATATTAGTATCTTTGGATTGTTATTTTGAAACTCCTGGGATGATGCCTCTGCTGGTGGACCCTAGGTCCCCGAGGGTATTCGCCAACCCAGTCGTCAGACTTGTCTGACATGATTATTCATTGATTTGTTACAGAAATTATCAGTATTTAGCAAAATTAAAAAATAATAGAAATACTAAGGGTTCATTCCTTGTATTGCACATGGTAGATCTCCTTAGCTGAAATTTGGCTTCCTATTTCGGTATTTTTGGTTGAGTACTTCTTGTTTGATATAAGTTTGGTTTTGGGTCTTCCAAATGTTTCGGTTTTAATGCTGCTGATGAGAGGTAACTCCTTGAAATGCGTCGTATACAGCATAGTATAAATTTACCATATCTAATATTAGTATCTTTGGATTGTTATTTTGAAACTCCTGGGATGATGCCTCTGCTGGTGGACCCTAGGTCCCCGAGGGTATTCGCCAACCCAGTCGTCAGACTTGTCTGACATGATTATTCATTGATTTGTTACAGAAATTATCAGTATTTAGCAAAATTAAAAAATAATAGAAATACTAAGGGTTCATTCCTTGTATTGCACATGGTAGATCTCCTTAGCTGAAATTTGGCTTCCTATTTCGGTATTTTTGGTTGAGTACTTCTTGTTTGATATAAGTTTGGTTTTTGGTCTTCCAAATGTTTCGGTTTTAATGCTGCTGATGAGAGGTAACTCCTTGAAATGCGTCGTATACAGCATAGTATAAATTTACCATATCTAATATTAGTATCTTTGGATTGTTATTTTGAAACTCCTGGGATGATGCCTCTGCTGGTGGACCCTAGGTCCCCGAGGGTATTCGCCAACCCAGTCGTCAGACTTGTCTGACATGATTATTCATTGATTTGTTACAGAAATTATCAGTATTTAGCAAAATTAAAAAATAATAGAAATACTAAGGGTTCATTCCTTGTATTGCACATGGTAGATCTCCTTAGCTGAAATTTGGCTTCCTATTTCGGTATTTTTGGTTGAGTACTTCTTGTTTGATATAAGTTTGGTTTTTGGTCTTCCAAATGTTTCGGTTTTAATGCTGCTGATGAGAGGTAACTCCTTGAAATGCGTCGTATACAGCATAGTATAAATTTACCATATCTAATATTAGTATCTTTGGATTGTTATTTTGAAACTCCTGGGATGATGCCTCTGCTGGTGGACCCTAGGTCCCCGAGGGTATTCGCCAACCCAGTCGTCAGACTTGTCTGACATGATTATTCATTGATTTGTTACAGAAATTATCAGTATTTAGCAAAATTAAAAAATAATAGAAATACTAAGGGTTCATTCCTTGTATTGCACATGGTAGATCTCCTTAGCTGAAATTTGGCTTCCTATTTCGGTATTTTTGGTTGAGTACTTCTTGTTTGATATAAGTTTGGTTTTTGGTCTTCCAAATGTTTCGGTTTTAATGCTGCTGATGAGAGGTAACTCCTTGAAATGCGTCGTATACAGCATAGTATAAATTTACCATATCTAATATTAGTATCTTTGGATTGTTATTTTGAAACTCCTGGGATGATGCCTCTGCTGGTGGACCCTAGGTCCCCGAGGGTATTCGCCAACCCAGTCGTCAGACTTGTCTGACATGATTATTCATTGATTTGTTACAGAAATTATCAGTATTTAGCAAAATTAAAAAATAATAGAAATACTAAGGGTTCATTCCTTGTATTGCACATGGTAGATCTCCTTAGCTGAAATTTGGCTTCCTATTTCGGTATTTTTGGTTGAGTACTTCTTGTTTGATATAAGTTTGGTTTTTGGTCTTCCAAATGTTTCGGTTTTAATGCTGCTGATGAGAGGTAACTCCTTGAAATGCGTCGTATACAGCATAGTATAAATTTACCATATCTAATATTAGTATCTTTGGATTGTTATTATGCCATAACCCTGCCCTCTAAATAGTATCAAATGCACTCTTAAAATCAAGAAAGATACAAAATAATTTTTTGCGTAGTGAAATATATCAAAATAACAGTAACTGAAGGCGTAAACTTTTACAATGTTTTTTTTGATCCATGTTAATAGATTGTCACAATCCATAATTCGTAATTTATGCCATAACCCTGCCCTCTAAATAGTATCAAATGCACTCTTAAAATCAAGAAAGATACAAAATAATTTTTTGCATAGTGAAAAGAAAATAGTTAAAATATAGTGCAAAACAAAAATATTATCTGTAGTGGAAGATCCTTTCCTAAACCCTGCTTGAGACTCCGATATGAGCCCCACCTCATCTCAAAAACTATTCAATCTATCATTTATTTTTGCGGAAAATGTTTTCCCTAAACATGAATTTAATGTGTCTAATATCAAATTAAAAAGTTTGACATACATAGGCATAAGATAATTTACAGAATTCTTTATGTACTCATTAATTATTTTGTCACAACCATTGGCTTTACCATTCTTCAATTTGTTTACACTTTTTAAAATTTCTTCTTAAGTTATAGAACTATTCAATAAATTATACAACTCAGCAGGTAAATTGTTTTCACTCAGAATTAAATTTGGTTCATCATCATCTTCATCGGCTTCATTTCAGAAGTCGTAGAGAGACTGAATGAAATAAGAATTACATATAACAAAATAGAAATTAACTCAATAAAATAATATTTGAACAGAACAACATAAGAACAAACAACACAATCAGATAATTTGACTTAATAAAACAACAAATGGACATAACAACATCATGGAAATAAACATAATACAGCTGTGGCGTTCCATAAGATTCTTATATACTACTTAACATCGCGCTAGTTACTTCTTAGATATTTTTCACAAAAAGATCTGTTTTTTGCTAGTATTTACACTTAAAATGAAAGTCACAGAGACAATATCGCCAGAAACATACATCAAAATACCATAATACATGTTAATTACAAAGTTAAATCTAAAACTGTGTTACAGACAATAAGGTAATCATTATACTTTTTAAAAAGTAAAGTGTAATAGGGCTGTTGTTTTTATACAATTTCGTTATTTTGTGAAATGAATTATCCAATGTATGTATATTCTAAATTTTATGAACACAAATATTATCAAAATAACAGTAACTGAAGGCGTAAACTCCAGACGAAAGGGGGGAATGCGATATATAGTCTGGAAAGGTATTCTTTACTCAACCTTATAAACACAAGTACATTTAGATTGTAATTCAAGCAACGTTATGCATAATCAACTTGATCAGGATGTACTTTATCTATTTCTACACAACTTTCCCTGAGGCTTTTGGTAATGATGACGTTTTAATAAAGTTCAACTGAAAATGTGTCATTTAGACGTAAAAAATATTGATTATCACTTCTAAATTTGGTTTTACTAAATGCCACTTCCAAGACAAAAATATTCCATAGGAAGATATGGCTGTACAATATATTTCCGTGCCTTTTAGATTCGTAGTAGATATACAGACACATGTATCCCTGATTTTTTTTCATCGTGATATAAGTGCCTGTGTTTCATACAAACAAAATAACAAATATTTAATTGTTAATAAAGATACAATGATTTCAATGATTACAATGATTTTGTTATAAACAATAGCAGTATATATGCACAGGCAAATTAGCATTTGAGTAGGTGCTGAGGAGGTACCGGAAGTGACGTGACCGGAATCGGAAGTGGTTTTTGCGCGCATGCGCGACAGGAAGTAGTGTGTTTTCCCGCCATATCTTTACGGAAGTAACGTAAATCACGTGCTGAGACCCGGATGTGTGGTCTAGACATGCGTACCCGGAACCGGAAGTGGTTTGCGCACATGCGCATGCTCATTTCGGTCCTGCTGCTTGTTGTTGTTCGTCATCGCCGCTCTTCTCTTGCTCATCGCTGTTTTTCTCTTGCTCTTTGCTGCTCATCGCTAATCACGACCTTACTCGCGTGCTCATTTTGGTCCTGCTGCTTGTTGCTTATCGTCATCGCCGCTCTTCTCTTGCTCATCGCTGTTTTTCTCTTGCTCTTTGCTGCTCATCGTTAATCATGACCTTTCTGGTTCAAGCGTGACAAACATGAGGCAAACAGTCACGCTTGCTTAGGTGATCCATCGACGTGGGGGTATTGATCGTTTAGAATAGGAGTAGGAGACAGACCCACGATAAGGGTTAGACCCTGGACTATGGTTAGGGTTAGAGTTAGGGTTAGGGTTAGGACTAAGGTTAGGGTTAGAGTTATGGCTGGGGTTAGGACTCGAGTTAGGGTTATGGTTAGGACTGAAATCCATAAACGTTCGTTCGCGTCCGGAAAGACTCTGAAATTTTCGTTTCATTAGGGTGCTCTCTTTCAGGTCCGCGTTACTTGGGCACAGCCATCTTTGATGTCCATCGTACCATCAACGAGACCGAGAAGATTCGTTCCCGTCCTGGAATGGAAGTATCTTAATTCTCCGGTCTCTGCTTCCTCAGTACAAATCCAAACGACACATTGATCTTGAATCCGTGGTCTGAAGTTCGAAAATGTGGCGAACCATGTCAGAAAAGGTAGCGGGTGTAATCTCGTTCTTCCTGGACACGATTGCCGGTATTTTCTTGTCCGGATGGAATGCCAGTGCCTCAGATATAAAACCTAGTATCTGGATCTTCTGCCAACACTATATACACATGTATATATGTAGACAGTTACAAGTCTGTCAATGCAGAGTAGTCTCATGTCATAAATGTATAAAAGGAAGTGAAGATAGTCAGAGAAGTCATTCGTACGATGGACCTCCTACGAGTATACGAGAGAATCGTCTCTGCCATGTTCGAAGACGATGTGGTGAACAAAGAAAGACTGGTCGTATTGTCGGCGTTTACTCGTACCTATAGTGAGGAGTTTCCGGATTGGGCGCCGCATATTTGGACAGTATACCATAGTGTTGATCTATCGAAACGGTTGGAACTGACCAATGAAAATGCCAGATTTTCGACCAATCGGAACGGGAGAAGTTAACCGATCACGATGTCGGAAAGATAGCCAATCACGTTTTACGTTTCATAATATAAGAACCAATCCAGTCCATCTTCACAAAGCCTCCGATATGTAAATAAAACAGATCAGTAAGAAGAAGAATCAGACCACAGTCAGCCGATTACCAGATCAGTAAGAAGAAGAATCAGACTACAGTCAGCCGATTACCAGATCAGTAAGAAAAAGAATCAGACTACAGTCAGCCCATTACCAGATCAGTAAGAAGAAGAATCAGACTACAGTCAGCCGATGTGTCTAGTAAAGAAAAGAAAACCAAAGACCAGATCAAGAACGATCTAGTCCAAGACGTCATGACAGCTTCCAATATTCCTTTGAAAGTACCACTTGGTGGAGGAACGTATGCAGAGCTGACAGAATGGAAAGGTAGCAAGAGAATGGATTTGAGATGTTGGGAAAGCGACACTGTGCCCACCAAGAACGGAGTGAGCTTATCTTTGATACAATGGAAAGCTTTATGCGAGACTACTGATGTTCTGGATGATTTGATCGATAGAGTAAAGGATAAAGAACCAGTGGACTGGAGATATCACATTGGGGACAATGTATTCGTCACCGTCAATGTATACCCCACGATTTGGATAAGAAAGCACTTTATACCCCGCGGAACTGGACCTATCGTCCAACAAAGAGAGGAATCGGCTTGGACACCTTCGAATGGAAAGAACTGAAGAAGATCATACCTTTGTTTGAAGAGAAAGAACCAGAACTTAAAACATTGGCTGATGTAGATTTTGTAAAAATGTAAAATAAAATTTGAAACTGTATCATTTTTGTTTGTCATCATTACACGATAAATATCCCAATAATCACATCAATCAGTCTTGATCTACCACTCAAACCGACAACATGAGTACCGAGTGGCCTTCCGATTTGAAACGTCATGTTAACCCCATTCCTTAAGCTGCAGCAGCAGCAGCGAAAACAGTGACAAATAGCACCAAAAAACCGAAATGAGCACGCGAGTAAGGTCATGAGTAGCGATGAACAGCAAAGAGCAAGAGAAAAACAGCGATGAGCAAGAGAAGAGCGGCGATGAAAAACAGCAAAAAGCAGCAGGAGCAACAGCAGCAGCGAAAACAGCGTCAAGAAGCCCCCAAAAACGGAAATGATCACGCGAGTAAGGTCATGATTAGCGATGAGCAGAAAGAGCAAGAGAAAAACAGCGATGAGCAAGAGAAGAGCGGCAATGACGAACTGCAACAAGTGGCAGGACCGAAATGAGCAGGCAAGTAATGTCATGATTAGCGATGAGCAGCAAAGAGCAAGAGAAAAACAGCGAGAAGCAAAAGAGCAGCGAAAGGGGGAAAACACACCACTTCCGGTTCTGGTCACGTGAATTCCGGTTCCGGTCACGTCACATCCCGTGACGTCATTTCCGGTTCCGGTGATGTCACTTCCGGCACCTCCTCAAACGCTAATTTGCCTGTGCCCATATACTACTAACAATTTATAATAAAAAAGGAGCAAATACAAGAATACAAGCTATTGTTGAATGCAACAGAACTAATGTGGGTACAACAAGTACGATTGGCTAGACATAAAAGGTGTGGTATTTAGTTATAATTCCAAGAGGCAGAGCACAAACCATGACATGTTATAATGTTTTGCATTGTCATATTAACAAAGTAAATAATTATAGTATTGTAACAAATCAACAATCATAATTTAGTTTTTTGTATTTAAAATTTCCCCCTAAAGGAAAATAAATCATTTAATAGTAGATGATTGTATATAAATGTATCTTCTGCAGACATAAGCCATACAAGTTTGGAGATATTACGAAGTGATTTTACATTTTTAAATTTATTTTCAATATTGGTCATATAAACCTGTCTCTTAATCTGAAAAAGAAAGTGTATTTCATCTTCAATGTTTTGATTACATAATTTGCAAATTCGTCTCTTTATATGTCTCAATGACATGACCAATATCTTTATATTTATATATGATTTTTACCGTTTTTCCTAGGCCTTGTTTTGTGAAACTTGTCAATTCGAGAATTTCCTCGAGCGGAAAACCGTCTTCAAAGATTAAAGTTCCAGCCTTTTGTTTGGCCACTATTTGTCACACGCGCTACACTAGAAGAATCAACGTGTCTCTGTCCTTGCCTGAAAAGGCTGGGTAACCATTTGAGCCTTCTTCGTGCTAGGGATTGGGGCTTATAATTCTTCCCCATGAACGAGGGCAAGATTATGAAATCGCCATATTGAGATAATTTATGACGGCCAGGTCTGTTCCTGCTTTGACACTTAAAACTTACAATACAGCAGTTTCGTCTCACTTTTTTTTGTGTTTCTACTTTCACATTTTCATAACTGCTACGGAACTCGCAAAGGATTTGATGATTTACGTACACATCTTTAATATTCCTCAGTTTGGGTGTGTTTAATATAGCATATTTTTTCTGCAAAGCATAGAATCAGCATCCTGTTGATTCATATATTTATAGCAAATGAATAGAAAATTAACTTACAGAAAATGTATTGAACTGACTTAATAAAAAGATACTAGTATTATAAAACATTCAAACTAATTGTATTGAGCAGCGCATCAGCGCAGTGCTATTTGTATTAGGTTTGTTTCTTACGGAGTATGCCAAGGTTAATGGGAGTCTGATTCCATCTGGGACCCTTACTTCTAAAGACAGACGTTTGTGTTATACAAATAACAGCCAATACACTACACACGCGTTTGTTTTATACAAATAACAGTCCCATGCACTGGGCATCTTGTATAAAACAAACGCCTGTGCTTCTAAAATTGGATAGCTCTTTGTGTAACCTAAAGTAATCTTCCGAGTATTCATATTGACTCGGACATCCTCGATATTGTCCTCACGTATATATACTGCTGTCTGGTTCTTGATAATAAACGAAACGCAATATCTTTATCAACTGGCTCCTAATATTATCCTATATTATAAAATCCCACTTTTCTCTAAAACATCCCTCTACCTTCATTGTCATTTTTTTTCATGTTAAAAATTGGAGCATAAATGAAATGTCCAATTTTCGTCGACTGATACAGTATATGTCAGTAGACGAAAATTGGACATTTGATTTATGGTTCAATTTTGTGATACTGCGTTTATTTCTGTCATAAAATGATGAAAAATTAAAAAAATGGCAATGAAGGTACACGGATTTTGTAGAGAAAAAGGGGGTATGCAACATTGATTGATTGATTGATTGATTGAATGTTGTTTAACGCCACGTCGACACAAATGTTCATATCGTGGCGAAAACTAATTTTCGTTTAAAACAAATCAAGTAAGACCAGACTTGATAAAACAAATACATATTAACAAGTAAAACAGAAAATAATAAAAATAAAGCTAAATAATAAAATTCCTCGAAAATCTGATTATATAAAAAAATATCACAGTTTAAGCTTTTGAAACAAAGAAATATACATTATCACAGTCAAAAACAATATCAACAAACAATAGATTAAACAAATAAACTTGAAATATTACGAGCATATTAAATTAGTGATGTGGACTATATTCTAGAATATAGCCCAACATCCCTCAAATATTTTAAAAGACGGTCGCCAGCGACCTTTGTAAACAAGTCTTTAATATTGTCGACTGTGTAGTACCGACTAATGATATCGGATTTATCTACACAGTCTATTAAAAGGTGTTTGACAGTGTGTCGGCATTGGCAAGGGATACACTCAGGAGGCGGCTCATTTTCTAAAATAAAAGAATGAGTCGTCCTGGTGTGGCCAATGCGACATCTAGTTAAAACAACTTGTTCTCTCCGGTTTCTGCCGAAGAAACAAATATTTGTGCCAACGGTTGGCTCAATAGCATGCAATTTGTTGTCTGTAAGCAGATTCCACTGGGACTGCCACAGACGTAAAACATATTGATAAATCAAAGGTTTAAAATCAGTATAAGGCACTGACATATTAGTAACTGGTTTATCTAAAGCATCCTTCGCTATACTATCTACGACTGTGTTTCCTCGGATACCAATATGACTTGGTATCCACATAAAAACTATTTCTTTGCCCATTTGGACAAGTCTTTTATAAAATTCAATAATGTGGGCAATTAAAGGGTTTTTATATTTCTGACCTTCTATAGCCAATAAACATGAAAGAGAATCCGAGCAAATAAGGAATTTTAGTTTATCAGACGTTCTGACAAATTTTAAAGCAAGAATGATGGCTCTAGCTTCTGCAGTGAATATTGAACTGGAAGATGGAAGACGGAGAGTTGCTGCCTGCTGCCCATGGACTGCTGCAGCAGCCACTTTGTCCCCGTCCTTGGATCCGTCCGTATAAATTGAGTCATGAAATGCAAACTTTGATTTTATTTCAGCAAAAAGTTGCTGAAGTATAATTGGGTTAGTTTCCGACTTTTTATGTTTTCTGATGTCAAAAATAAATGTGGGTTTGGGTACAAGCCAAGGCGGCGACTGAGGTATACTAATAGGGGCTATTTCACAAAGGTTGATGTTGGAACCAGAAATGTGTGGTTTCATCCGGATACCAAAAGGAGGAATTTTGTTTTCATGCTGTTCAAATATATCCTCATAGAGAGGGTTAAAAACACAGTCGTAGGCAGGATTTGAAGGATATGCTTTTAGCTTGGTTAAATATTGTAAACCAAGTTTTATCCGACGATTATAAAGAGACGGTTCGTTCGCCTCTACATATAAACTCTCCACAGGAGACGTTCTGAACGCCCCCTAGGCCAAACGTAGGCCTTGGTGGTGAACAGTATCTAAAATTTTTATGTAGGATTTGCGAGCAGATCCATAAATAATAGAACCGTAGTCAAGTTTTGATCTCACTAAAGATCTATACAAATTTAACAGAATGCTTTTATCAGCGCCCCAGTCAGTACTGGAAACAACTTTTAAAATGTCCAATGCCTTCAAGCATTTAGCTTTCTGCATTTTGATATGGGGTGGAAAGGTGAGTTTATTATCAAACAGAATTCCAAGGAATTTATTTTCTTCAACAACTTTAATGGGTGAATAAAAGAGCTTTAGTTCAGGGTCTAAATGCAGTTTTCGTTTGTTACAAAAATGCATACAGACGGTTTTTGAGTTTGAAAATTTAAAACCATTATCTGTGGCCCACTTTTCAATTTTATTTAAAGACAACTGTAGCTGTCTTTCTATATTGTTCATATTTTTAGCCCTATAACATATCAAAAAGTCATCTACATAGAGGGAGCCCTCAACATTTTTGTTTTAATGTTTTAGCTAAACTGTTTATTTTTATACTAAATAAAGTGACAGAGAGGATACTTCCCTGAGGAACACCCATCTCTTGTTCAAAAGGGTCAGACATGATGGTGTTAACCTTTACCTTGAACTGTCTATCTGAAAGAAAATTTTCAATGAAGGTAGGTAACCTACCTTTCAACCCCATATCATTTAGGTCTTTTAAAATGCCATATTTCCAAGTGGTGTCGTATGCTTTTTCAAGGTCGAAAAAGACCGACACCACGTGTTCACCCCTAGCAAACCCGTTGTGTATGAAAGACTCGAAGCGAACGAGATGATCTAACGTGCTTCTGCCCTGCCGGAATCCACACTGTATATTAGACAGTAGACCATTGGTCTCAAGGAACCAAACAAGGCGGTCGTTGATCATCCGTTCCATCGTCTTGCATACGCAACTTGTGAGGGCAATTGGCCGATAATTCGACGATTCAAAATGATCTTTACCGGGTTTTGGAATAGGGACAACTGTAGCAAGCTTCCACAAAGAAGGCAAATTACCAGTTTCCCAAATGTTATTTAGTATATCCAAAAGTGTTTGTAATGATTTATCAGGAAGATGAGTCAGAAGTTTATAATGGATATCATCTGGGCCACATGCTGTGTCATGGGCCTTTGCCAGAGAAGTTTTGAGTTCATCCAAAGAGAAAGAGCGGTTGTAGTCTTCTGTGTTTTTAGATTTAAAGTTAAGTTTAGTTTTTTCAGTGCGATTTTTGATTTGTTGAAATTCCTGAGAGTAATTTTGAAAAGAAGAATGCTTAGAAAATGTTTCTGCAAGTTTATTCGATACGTCCCTTTCAGACGTTAGAAGGGTCTGGCCATCTTTCAGATGGTGGACATTGGTTTTTCGGTTTTTGCCATTAATTATTTGTATGAAATTCCAAACTTTGTTCATTGGTGTACGAGAATTTATTTTAGAGACGAAGTTTTGCCAAGAGGTTCGTCTCTCTTTTTTGAATGTTCGACGTGCTTTTGCACGGAATATACGGAATTTACTTAAATTATCTTGGGTTGGATGCATATTGAATCGTCGTTCGGCCTTCTTTCTATTTTTCTTTGCCTCCTCACAATCATCATCAAACCATGGTTTGCTTGGTTGTTTAGGATTTGTCGAGGTTTTAGGAATGGTCCTTTCAGCTATCGATACTAAATCCATTTCCCAGGTACCTGTGCTGAAAAATGTACTTACAAATTGGACATGACAAGTCCAGGTCATTTGCCGGTCATGATAATATTGTTTTACAATCCCCTTAAACTATTGGTGGGAGTACACTAAAGTTACAGATAAAACGAAATGTTTCCCCCTTTTTGAAGCAATGATATAATTTAATCATAGACTGTCTCCAAACATGATAGATAAATCATTTCACACATATTGGCAAAAGGACTATTTTTGCGCAGCACATTTCCTTTGATTCTTTTGAAGCAATATTTACTTGTTTCTTTATGTATTTATCCTTTTGGTTACTATTTTTATCGCTTCCCTCCGAGGGTCGTAGGGCATTTGCGAAAATAACAAAAATGCTAGTAGGTCTTTCCCGCGAATTATCTTTACCTTACACCTTTTCCGAAAATTTTATTAAATGTTAAATACAGGTGCAATATGTATAATAAATGTAAGTCAAAGGTATAAGGCACGTACAAGATATATTATTCACTATATATAAGACATATAGTGAGATTTCGCTCACAGTTATTTGGATATTTGGTTTTCATTAAAATAAATCAGTTATGTCATCACTATGCGTCCATCGTCCGTAAACTTTTCCCATTTTGATCTTCTCCTCTGAAACTACTTGGCGGATTGTAACCAAACTTGGTAGGAATCATGTATGGAAGAGCCTTTACAATTAATCCATAATTGGTTGCGGTTGAATGAACGACATGGCCGCCAGAGGCCATCTTTGATTTTTATTGGTCAATTTCAAAAATCTTTTCCGCCGAAACCACATTATGAAATGTTTTGAAACTTTGTGTGATAATAATACCCTCTACAAACGATCCACTTTTGATTGAGATTCATCAGCTCAACCGGCGGCTCCTGATGTTTAAGCTTTCCATTGTAACCATATGGGAAATTACTTTTTTGTTATTTTCTCATGAAGTGAAGGGAAGAATGTAACCACAGGAATCTCATATGGAAGGACAGATGCAAATAATCCGCCTTTTAAGGTCAAATATCCAAAGCTTACATATTCAAATTGTCTAATAAAAGCCAGGTGAGCGATACAGGCTCAGCTAAGTCTCTAATTGGATATATATTACCGTAAAATGAATTTATGAAAAATGGAGATGCTGTGTACCGATGCAGCAAATCTAAATCTTGCAAGAAGTCTATAACGACTGACAAGGATGGGATTTCCGTTGTAAGAACCATGCATGTAACATCGAGTTAGACGAACGAAAATCTGAAGCACAAGCCTTTCGAGTTCGTGTGCAAAGAGCCTCTTGAGACTATCTAAAAGAATACGTCTACTAGTGTTTCTAAAGCCGTTTACAGAAAAAGGTGTAAGAGTTACCATTTCGGAAAAGGGATAATATAATGAAAAATCGGAAAAGGGATGCACCCCGCCTCCGAGAGCACCTTGTAGGGCCTGATATCATTCCCGGTTTTTTATCGTATGATTTATAGTATTATTTAAAAACATAAATTTTCACACATGGTCGTCCCAGAAGTCTAGTATAGATAGTTTAATCTGTAAAAAAGATAACCGTTATAAAACATATTGAAAAGTTTCCTTTTAATTATAGCCAAAAAGGACTTGCAGATAGTTTTGGTATAGGCATTCTGGGTATACGCCTTTCATCTTACATCCTACTAATCCGAACAAATAAACTGATTCGACCGCTCACAAAATAGTACATAACATAATTTATTAAAAATCTACACACTTTACAGTTAATATATTATCTGGAATTAATAACACCCAAAAAGATGCTATCAAACTAGTTCTGATAATGAAAATGGGCATATAACTTAAAATATTTTAAGATGACAAGATAGACGTTCACAAAAAGAGATGTTACTTTTTGCTCTGGGTTTCAAAGAGTCAACACCTATTTATTTTTAGTTTTATTTTTTACACACTCGTTATCAAGACCATATTGGTCGAAACGTTGAGTATTTTTTACTTTTTACTTTTTAGTTTGTTGTTGTTTTTCACGATTTTCTATTTGGTTTTGTTCGACTTGTGTATTTCATACATTTTAGTCGTCTTACGCCCCTTTTGACAGCTCACCATTTCCATTTATTTTTCTTGTTATCTATTACTTTTTGCCTGGAGGCTAACACATTAAAGTCCTTTATGATTCTTTACTATCCTTACTAACATTTGTCGTAAAAGTTTAATATTAACATATTTCAGAGATATATAATTAAGACAAAGGTCAAAAATTCATCTTGGGAAAGGAACCATATAAACTGTTTCATTGTGTAATAAAATTTCGCATGATATGGATAGGAAATAATTTTCTTGTTACATCCTTCCATATTCATATCTTAATGTTAACCTGATAGGAAGTTGATAAATGTACAATTTCAGGAATATATAACTAACACTCTTTTTACTTTCTACAAATTCTACATCGAATAATTTGTGTATAGACTTATTGCGGACATGCGAATCTTTATTTTTCAGGGAAATTCGTCACCTACTATGATCCACAAAATAAACGATAAAATCCCGTCCGTAGGATTCGAAATTGAGTAGATTGGGACAAGATTATCCGTTCATACTCTACTCAAACCAAACCTAACGAATACTGAATTATACGGAAAACATTGTCCAACCTTTATAACAAATATATCGCTGTACGAGCTGACAAGTCTCTTATACTGGGTGAGTATCAGAATATACTCTTCATCTACAAAAGACAATACACTGACTTTCTGATATTGACAATCCATTTAGCAACCCCATTTACACACGCACTACGATATCGAGGGAAGTGCACTACTAAACACCTGTCGCAACTCCTTACTTTTTACTTCTTACCTCTTTACTTCAAGCTGTTAAAGACGGAACCACGATATTTACTATGGTAAAGCTTACTTTAGGAGTGGTGTGAACCAGATGTGGATTCTTACAAGTTGTAACATTTACAGGGACATCTTTTTTATAGTAACCTTACCCATTGCAACATGCTCACTATTCAGGGCCCAAGGTCACAAAGGACCCCTAACTTCTGGGGATGATATTTCAACAGTATTTAAAGCTTTTGATCTTTACATAATAAACTAAATTATGTTTTTTTTATCTAATTAAAAAAAAAAGGATAGAAAGAAACACCAATCTAGTACTGGGTGAGGAAATCTTATTTCGTAAAAAATCACACCAATTGTAACAAATGCACTAGTGGGAATGAGGAAAATAACAAGCAAAAAAATCTAATTTGAACCTGACAATCTTCCGATGACATGTCTCCAATATCCGCCTTTGGTAATGGCCCAGACAATTCTGTGGGTTAAGCTTCTGTGAAACACCACAAGAAGCCAGTTTGCATTTGGGAATTAATATATTAAAATCGTTAACAAAATCAGCTGCACGAAGTTGCTTAGTTTTAATAAAAATTATATACACAAGGTCTAACAGCGTGAGAATTTTACATGATTATGAAAAAAACATTATTGTAATTGATAAAATATTACAGGTACTTATTCAAGGAGATACTATATTTCCATAGATAAAATTTTGGGATAAAATTCCAATAGGAAAATAATATTTTTAAGATTTAAATATGGAAATTGTCTTTTGCAAAATATGGAAAAGTAACATTGTGCAAGGATGATTTCAGTGTGGTGCAATTGTCAGTGGATTTGATATTCATTTCAATCATGCAAATTGCATTATAATGCAGACATTTGTCATCTTAATATATTTTGACCTATGAGAAATCACATAAACATGTCAACCGTGTAACGTACTATACAACTAAATGTTATAAATATGTGTTTAGCATTAATATGACATCTATAATGACAAAAATATGAAAGCCAAGAACATCAAAATATACCACAATATCGTTAGGTTTTGTAGACTAAAGTAAAATTATAGCATATAAAATTAAGGAGTCGCTAAGTTCGTTAACAATGAACGTACTATACAACTAAATGTTATAAATATGTGTTTGGCATTAATATGACAAATATAAGAAAGCCAAAACCATCAAAATATACCACAATATCGTTAGGTTTTGTAGACAGAAGTAAAATTATAGCATATAAAATTGATTAAGGAGTTGGAAATTCTCTAAAGTGGTTCATTGTCATTAACAATGAACCACTTTAGAGAATTTTCAAATTTCATATTTTGAAATTTTGTTTTTATTCAAAATGATCAATCGTTTATTGTTGCATACATCGACAAATGTTGCCCTCTAATGCAGAGAATTTCCAAATTTCATATTTTGAAATTTTATTTTGCTCAAAATCAATTATTTATTGTTGCATACTTCGACAATTTTTTTAACAGCCTGAAATTAGCAAAGCCAAATTAAATAACTCCAGTTCAATAAATTCCAGTCTTTTATATATTTAGTTTTGAAAATTTTTACCCTATCACATGGCTCATCGAGTCATAATATTTTATAGTTCACCCTCTTGATTTTAACTTATCATAAAAGCCAGGTCTGAGAGTAGGCTTCGGCTAAGAGGGTGTATATGAAAAAAATATTACTCGCTGCGCCATGTATTAGAGCAGAATGTTACGCTCTTCATTTAAATAAGTGAATACAACTCATGTGAAAGAATGATAGAGCGTTTATTAACCTTCGAAAAGTCATGATCAAATTTCGATTTAGCCTCGGTCGACAATGAACTTCTCGGGGAAATAATTCGTACTATCACGTACCCTCTCAAATATGTTGTGGGACAGCTTCTACTGCTTAATATTAATCACAAAGATAAAACAAAAAACACTATTTAAGGATACTCTACACATTTTTTCAAGAGATAAGTTTTGGCTATCAATAACACACCAATTTAAAATACTAACAAGCTGGTGATATTCTTGAAGACGTGAATCTACCATGTGCAGGAGAGGACTTCTATAATGGTAGCAATAAACACTCTGATACCACTGATGATGAACAACTAATACATTTTTGTCAAATCAAATATGTCTAAATAGCGTGCTAAGATCGAAAGCTTTTAATAATAACTAAAAACTTGTTATTAAGTTCAAATGCAAATATCATGCAAAAAGTAAAATAATTTTAATGAACCCTATTTATGTGTGTGCTAAATTTTGTTTCAGTATAACGGTAAATGTTTGGTCGAATTGAGTGCCCATAAAAATAAACACGAGACAATTTTTATAATTTCTATTACACTTTTTAGGAAATGAGGACAAAAAAATGTCAGACTGAAACAATTTCAATGGAAAGTGGAGCAATAAGATTGTTATTATAGTTTTACGCATGTAATAAGAAACGATCCTTTTCAGTATCATGATGTATATTCCGCCTATTTGTTGTCTTCGGTGGAAGAAAACGTTTTGAATTCTAGTTGAAATCCGAAGTTCCGTTTTGAGAGAGAAGCCACGCTCTTCGAACGATAAACAACCCTATCAAGGACTCTTCGGAGGGGTCCGTAGATGGCCTGTTGGTAGGCAAAATTACAGTCCCTACCTGTTCCATTTCAAGTGGCAATCTAAACTCCCCGCCCCGGGGAAACCCACTTTACGCACCTGCCAACCTGATTATTTGATCACGTACCCATCATGATACTGAACACATGATAGGAAAACAATTTTCGCTTAAACTAAAATAACCCGAAACACTGAATAAAATACATGTAATACAAAACACAATGTAAGGTCAAAGTTGCGATCTATACCGTAAATTGGGGGGGGGGAGTTTGTTATGATCGTTAAAAAAGTATGTGCATATACAGTAAAAGTATGAAGAAAAAGTATGGGCATGTATAGACAAAGTATGTGCATATATAGACAAAGTATGTGCATATATAGAAATAAGTACATATAAGGCAGCTATGGTGCTCCAT
Source organism: Mytilisepta virgata (assembly GCA_028015205.1). Classification (NCBI taxonomy): domain Eukaryota; kingdom Metazoa; phylum Mollusca; class Bivalvia; order Mytilida; family Mytilidae; genus Mytilisepta; species Mytilisepta virgata. The sequence goes on along the minus strand of CM051521.1, from coordinate 46,587,730 downwards.
AATTTGCCAATTTTTATACGCCCGTCAAAATTTTGACGGGACGTATTATGGTATACAAATGTCCGTCTGTCCGTCTGTCCATCGTAAACATGTCGCGCCGTAACTTAAGAACGACTCATCCAAATTTCACGAAACTTAACATAGTTGTTTCGTATGATGGTCAAACGATCTGTATACTTTTTGGTGAAAATAAGATTAAAACTTTTTAAGTTACGGGACTTTGTAACTAAAACAGAAGCGTTTTTTTCACATGTCGCGCCATATCTCAAAAACGATTTATGATTATTGCTTAAAACTTTCCGCATTTCTTAGCTATATTTATCTAAAGATCTGTATACTTTTCGGTGATGATTCAGAATTTTATTTTAGTTTTTGAGTTTTTTAAAAAAAAAGGGGGGGGGGGCTTTCACATTTCGCGCCGTATCTCAAAAACGATTTATTATTTATTGCTTACAACTTTATACACTTCTTTGTTATATTAATATAAAGATTTGTATACTTTTTGGTGATGATTCAATATTTTATTTTAGAGTTTTTGAGTTTTTTGTAAAAAAGGGGGGTTTCACATGTCGCGCTGTATCTCAAAAACGATTTATGATTATTGCTTAAAACTTTACACACTTCTTAGTTATATTAATCTAAAGATCTGTATACTTTTTGGTGATGATTCAAAATTTTATTTTAGAGTTTTTGAGTTTTTTGTTAAAAAAGGGGGGAGGGGGGGGGGGGGGGTTCACATGTCGCGACGTATCTCAAAACCGATTTATGATTATTGCTTAAAACGTTACACACTTCTTAGTTATATTAATCTAAAGATCTGTATTCTTTTTGGTGATGATTCAATATTTTATTTTAGAGTTTTTGAGTTTTTTGTAAAAAATGGGGGTTTCACATGTCACGCCGTATCTCAAAAACGATTTATGATTATGGCTTAAAACTTTACACACTTCTTAGTTATATTAATCTAAAGATCTATATACTTTTTGGTGACGATTCAAAATCTTATTTTAGAACATTGAGTTTTAAAAAAAGGGGGGAGTTTCACATGTCGCGCCGTATCTCAAAAACGATTTATGATTATTGCATAAAACTTTACACACTTCTTAGCTATATTTATCTAAAGATCTGTATACTTTTCGGTGATGATTCAGAATTTTATTTTAGTTTTTGAGTTTTTAAAAAAAAAGGGGGGGGGGGCTTTCACATTTCGCGCCGTATCTCAAAAACGATTTATTATTTATTGCTTACAACTTTATACACTTCTTTGTTATATTAATATAAAGATCTGTATACTTTTTGGTGATGATTCAATATTTTATTTTAGAGTTTTTGAGTTTTTTGTAAAAAAGGGGGGTTTCACATGTCGCGCTGTATCTCAAAAACGATTTATGATTATTGCTTAAAACTTTACACACTTCTTAGTTATATTAATCTAAAGATCTGTATACTTTTTGGTGATGATTCAAAATTTTATTTTAGAGTTTTTGAGTTTTTTGTTAAAAAAGGGGGGAGGGGGGTTCACATGTCGCGACGTATCTCAAAACCGATTTATGATTATTGCTTAAAACGTTACACACTTCTTAGTTATATTAATCTAAAGATCTGTATTCTTTTTGGTGATGATTCAATATTTTATTTTAGAGTTTTTGAGTTTTTTGTAAAAAATGGGGGTTTCACATGTCACGCCGTATCTCAAAAACGATTTATGATTATGGCTTAAAACTTTACACACTTCTTAGTTATATTAATCTAAAGATCTATATACTTTTTGGTGACGATTCAAAATCTTATTTTAGAACATTGAGTTTTAAAAAAAGGGGGGAGTTTCACATGTCGCGCCGTATCTCAAAAACGATTTATGATTATTGCATAAAACTTTACACACTTCTTAGTTATATTAATCTAAAGATCTGTATACTTTTTGGTGATGATTCAAAATTTTATTTTAGAGTTTTTGCGTTTTTTGTAAAAAAAGTGTGTGTGTGTGTGTGTGTGGGGGGGTTTCACATGTCGCGCCGTATCTCAAAAACGATTTATGATTATTGCCTAAAACTTTATACACTTCTTAGTTATATTAAATTCAAGATCTGTATACTTTTTGGTGATGATTCAAAATTTTATTTTAGAGTTATTGAGTTTTTTTGTAACAAAAAAGGGGAGGTTTCACATGTCGCGCCGTATCTCAAAAACGATTTATGATTATTGCATAAAACGTTATACTCTTCTTAGTTATATTAATCGGAAGATCTGTATACTTTTTCGTGATGATTCTTTATTTTATTTTTGAGTTATTGAATTTTTATTGAGCTTTTGGTAAAAAAAGGTAGACTTTTTTGGTCACATTTCGCGCCGTATCTCTATTACTTAAAAGTTTACACGCTTATGTTTTGCCGGGTTTCCATATACATCCCACCAGCAGCTCCACTATATAAAGGAGGATTCCAAAAACATTTATTATGTTTTTTTCACAAGACGACGGGCGTATCATGCGCTCGTGGCGGCACAGCTGTTTATTATTATATCAACGATGGTATATAATACATGTATATTTGATAATTATCAAGATGAATTTAATGCTAAATCGTTAATAAATTCTAATTTTCTACACGTTACAGACGTAAATGGTCAATTATCAAGCAATTCATATCATTTGTTGCAATAATGTCATCCAAAAGACATTCAGGAGCAAAACAATTTTACTATCATATGAAAGGTGATATATGTACTAACTTACAGCAAAAAGGACATAAAAATAGCAAATGTAAGTCAAAACTGTCTCCAAAAGCTATAAATGTTTAAATATAAATATGTAGTGTATTTTTAGTTACTTTTTTCGTATGGAAATTGTTGTTATAAGCAAATTTTAACAAGAAATCTACCAGGCTATGTAATTTGAAAGTCATTAGACGACTTGTTGAAAATGGTCCAAGAAGTGAACAAAAATCTGGGGAAAATGACTCTACCCCTTTCAATGCAACCCATTCGCATGACGATCAATTGTCAAGGGAAGATTGAGACCAGAAACATTAATGGAAATTGTAACCTAACCGGTTTGAATACTGAAAGATAAAAATCGTAATGCCAGAGAATCTTTCAATGTACTCAATAAGAGGTAATTAGAGCGCATTGATTTTTGTAAAATTAATACTGTGTTTACACGAAATACGTTTTCTCTAGCGTCTAGCCTAAACGTGGTTTTTTTTATATTATTTTAAAATATAGCTTGAAAATTTTTTCGAAACGTTACTTAAAGCATGCTGCGTTCGCACGACGATTTTACAAAATTTCTTTTTGTTAAGATTTAAAAAAAAAATAATTGGCACAATTAAAATTGAAATTAAGACTACAATTAATTCTAAATCCAAAACCTGAACTTTTTAGTGGTTGTTACTGCCTTGATAAAACAATCATTAGAGTTTAGACAGGATAAAGTTATACTCTATTATAAAATTGTTTTTCATTTCTACTTGTATGACTGTACACTGCATATACGTTTTTCTATTTTGCTTGACCATCATGGGTTTTAATCCAAAAATAAAGTGTTTTAGATAATAAATAAAGCAAACAAACAAAATATTATTCATGCAAATTCGTTTGTTAGTTTGCGAACATGGACATTATTTCTTATGTAAAGGTTTTATTCTTACTTAAACATATAGGTTTGAACCGTTTCGATAGCGAATTATTGTCCTGATACAGAAATTTATCAGTTAAAATAAAATTCATATCAGACGAGGCAATACCGTAACGAATTAATCAAGATTTAAAGTAACGCAGCCTGTTTGTAAAATTTAAAGAAAAAAACCATGTATTTCGGAAAGGAATGCTTTTTTCTGTGAATTTCAGTGTGCACGACTTTTGTTTATTCATTCTTTAAGGGGCGGACTAGCTTGCGTTTAATGTGTATTAATGGATTACATGTAATATCCAAACCAACCGGACTATTATAAAAATCAATGCGATATGCAAGACCAAACATTGTATGTATAATGAAAAGTGGAGGGGGATACAGTTTTTGTGAAAAATGACTAAGTTCGACAACATGAAAGATCTGGAAAATGTTTCTTCAAATGGCATACTATTCCTTTATGTACATTTTCAGTATGTCTATAAACATTCTGCAAAGTTTCATAGATATTGGTTACATGCTGTAGGAGGACTTAAGTACAAAAAACTGGTACCCTCTGTACACTAGTTGTCACAAAAATAACTAGATTCCACAACATGGAAATTCTGGAAAAAGGTCTTCAAACTTCATGCACATCTTCATTATGTCTGTAAATATTCTGCAAAGTTTGAAAGATCTTGGTTACAAGCTGTAGGAGGAGTTTATTACACAAATACACAATTTTTTTTCAAAAAAATGTCCAAGTTCCACAACATGGAAATCTGAAAAAAAATCTTTAGATAACATCATACTCCTTCATTCCCATCTTCTGTATGTCCATCAACATTCTGTAAAGCGTGAAATATATGGGTTAAAAGCTGAAGGGGAATTTTATTACACACAAATGGTACCCTCCATACAGTTTTGCTGCAAAACATGACTTAATGATACGCGTACAACCAAAAGAACAAAAACATTCTTCAAATGACATCATACTCCTTCATACAAATCTTCCTGTCCATAAACATTGTACAAATCGTCAATGATTTTAGTTAAAATCTGTACACAAAATTAATACCCTATTAATGCCCGTCCGAAATCCACCATAGTATAAGCCTGATTTGCCCTACATGCAACCAACCCGTCCTAAAATTAACCGCGTTTGTGGCCATTTAATTTCATTCAGGCCGATTTACTAAGCGTATCTAGCATAGGATAGACTCATTTTCAAAATAACAATCATACTTCTGCAGTGGTAAAAAAAAAAAAAAATTTTTGGTATGCACAATGCTCAAATAGCTTTGTTCGCCTTTACTCTGGTATCTGTGTGAAAATTTATACGTGTTATTAGTTGGACTAACCTGTCAGTGATTCTATGCAGTCTTCACTTTCCATGACACCTTAACAGTTATTTACACGATTCATGTTTATCATTTTCTAATTTTTCAAATAAATTTGTCAGAATCCAATTCTACTGATTCGAAATGAATCCATTTCAGCAACAATCCCAATTGAATTACCATCTAAGAAAACTTCAGTAACCTCGTCATGGCATTCTGACGCTGGAATTCAACTGAAAGTAGTTAAGGAAGAGGAAGAGAAAAGTCCAGAAAAATTAGAACAAGAAAATGAATCATGGAAACTTGTGTATAAAGTTAGTGACTCTCCTCCAGTTTTCCTGACGATCATGTTTGCTTTACAGGTAGATATACATTTCAACTAAAATAAATGTAAATTAAAAAGAATTCCTGAAACATGTGAAAAAATAAAATAAAAAAATAATAATAGAACAGAGATCTAGAGGAGCAGGGTATTTGCATAAATACTCAATTAATTTTATTATATAGTGTACTGAATGTACAGAAAAATTCCCCGGTGTGCAGTTTTGTGAGGCACAGGTATAGTATACAAAGATGAAAACCCATAAAAATAGACAAAAGCAATATTATTATCATAAGAGATGCTGTTACACAATTACATTTCTGATCACTCAATCAAAATAATTTCAGCAAACTTACCAAAAACCATGATACCCAATTTTATCACAAGAGTGATGTAAAAGTTTACATGTGATTTTTTTCTCTGGAAAAGTCAAAAAAGCATTTGTCTATTATTAATTTCTTTAAACTTTCATCTTTTATATTTACATTGATTTATATATTCAGTCATTTTTTTGTTTGCTCTATCTACTCATATTATTTTGAAGGGCTTTGCTTCAGTATCTCGATTAAATGATGAAAAAATAAATTTTGAATTGATTTTTTAGCAAGTTTTGATGTCGTTGCCTGGATGTGTTATAACTGCAGTTTTAGTTGCTGGTTCTTTATGTGGGGAAGAAGACGATGTTTTGAAAGCCAAACTTTTGGCTACCACCATATTTCTTTCGGGAATAACGACCTTTCTTCAGGTCACGTTTGGTGTTAGGTAAGAATAAACAGTAGCACTGAAATTTTGTATTTTCCAGATATGAATTCTTCTTTGAACACGATTTTGAAAAGAATATGGGTTGATCCGCAGGAAAATTTGTAGCATTCTCATTATGTGATGTTGGAATATAAATTACAAGGCAATTTTAAATGTTTTAATAATATATTTGCTGATAAAATCATTTGGATATGATTTCAGAAAACGTCATTCTGTCAATTCCACGCTATATCTGATTGTGCGACTACGATTGAGGCTTCAACTACGACTTCGAATATTTGTAATGATAAATGCAGCTCTGAAGAGCATTGACAGTAATTAAACTGTATATCTTAAAACAAAATAAAACACACAATAATGTTCATAATGATGACATAATTCCATATTTCTTTTATTTAAAGATTACCAGTTTTTCAAGGACCAACACCCGTATATGTCATACCGATTCTAGCATTGGCATCACTTCCAGAATGGACATGTCCAAAGGATGAAGTGGGTCAAAATACTACAGGTAAACATATATTTCACACGAGAAAAAGTGAAGGAAAATAGAATCGATACCAACTTTGAGTTTTTGTTACTACCTCCGCTGCTGATAGACTGAAAGTCCCCGGATTTATAATCCTCATTAGCAGCAATTATTTTGGGCTTTTTAAAAAAATGATTTTTCAAAATAAACGTAATGACATTTTAAATTGCTCTATGGTGACCGGATGTGCCATTTCCCGTTTTTGCCTTAAATTTAATATTTAATGACGCGAAAAGGCAAAAATAATTCCCATTTTCGCGTTTTCGCTTACGAAATATCAAAGGCGAAAACACAAAATGGCAGAATCCATTCACCATAGCTCCACAATGTTTTCGTTTATTTTTCTGGATTTCAACATTTAACACTGCTGATGAGATATAAATGTGCACATACTGTGCATCAAATTGGTATTACAAAATGTTAATTTGTTCATTCTATCAGAATCCCTCAAGTCAAAATCGCCTTGATTTTGGCTATCTGCAGAACATATTGATAAAGCACGTGTTGGTGTTTTTGGTTACAAGCTGTGAAGGGATATAAAGAAAAGTGCTTTGAATGCAAAAGAAATATGGTTAGTATTTGTTTATCTTAAAATATAATGTTTCCATTGCAGAGAGAGTATTCACAATGGGAAACAAAACATTTGATTTAGAAGGTTTACGTTCAATGTATATATATCCCAGATTAAGTTTGGTAAGTAAAGATCAAATTTTGTAGTCGATTGAATTTGGTGAATAATATTTATTGAGTTTAAAAAAAATATCTTCTTATATAAAATTTAGAGAAAATTTATACTTTAAAATTTTAATTGAAGACGAATGAAACTAGAAATTGGTGCCATCATAAACGATGTCCCTCCCTGCACTGCATAAACAGTGAAAAATTAGCAATTTCAAAATTTCAGTCTGAAAATTGGAACCATGAAAAAAATTTCAAAATTGAAAATCTAATTGCACATCTAGAACAATATTATAAACAAATAAAACCACTGAAACAAAAAATGAACGAGTGTTTCCAGTGACAAGGCAAAACAAGCAATTTCACCATTTTCTGTCCCAAAATTGGAACCCTTAATCAATTACCAAAATTCAAAACCTTTTCGTATATCTACAGATAAGAAGGAACAATATAATATACAAATAAATTGGCTAAATCTAAATGAAAAATGAAAGAAAAGTTCAAGTCACAAACTTGAATTCCCTATTTCGGAAATACAACCCCCAATTTTAGAAAATCAAAATTCTAAAACCTTATTTCACATCTATATACAGTTTGTGACAATATTGTATAGAAATTAAATGCATGACATCAAAAATGAACGAGGAGTTCTGGAGACAAGATTATCTAATTGACGGATAGACGACCGATTACAAATATCCTAGGACTTCATTCGAAGTGTGGGGATAATAATGAATAAAAAATAATTTTACAAATATAAGTACACAGATTTAACAAAATTTGGGGTCAGCGTTGACATCGCTGACGCCCGTTGTCCGTTTATTTTGAAACTTTGTGTGAGTATGGATATGATTTGCACATTAATTTTCATCGTGGTAAAAAAAGAAAAAAACATGTCGACAATAGCCAATACGTTCGTTTTCATTTAAAGAAAATCCTTTCTGAAACAGCTTGGTCAGATTGGTCAAGTGAATCAAAATTATACAACAGGTAACAAAATATTTCTCACACACGGTATGGCTCAGAGTCATATTTTCTAAAACTTTATATCACGAAACATAGTGATTTTATCAATTTCATTGAAAATGACGGTGTTTTGACTTTTCTAATTTCTGTCACCGTTGTCTCATAAACAATCAGTATGCCCCAATTTCGTAAGGCATGACTAATTTGTATTTCTAAGTAGTATAATGCAGTAGTTTACATTTTTTCCTCCTCTTTCAAACCAATTGATAGAATGGAAAGTTGCTTGTGAGCGATGCAGGCCCACTCTTTACACGTCTTAAGTCCCTTGTTTTATAGTTACAGAGAAGTCTTATATTTGCTGGATTGTTCCACATGTTAATCGGGGTGAATGGTATGGTCGGATTGTTGTTGAAGTTTGTGGGTCCCATTACAGTCATACCCACATTGTTGTTGCTTGGAATAGAGTTTTACAGTGTTGTAACTGATCTGTGCGATGCACAATGGGGAATATCAGCTATGTAGGTACTGTAGCCTGGTTCATAGAGTTTAAAAGAAAAGTTTTTAAAAAGTGCTAACGTTAAATCGTTGTCATTCATGATAATTTCTTTCTTTATATTTTGAATGCTAGTATAAACCCCATTCTCATACCAGCAGGAGAAATTGTTTTGGTATTTTTAGAACAACATCGGTTGGTATAATATTAGCAAGTTAAAGTTAAATTTCTGAAAAAAAATCGAAGCTAGACGTTTTGAACTTTCTATGAGCTTTTGGCATATTGTTGAGGACATTATATAGTGATTTTAAAGTTAAAGAACAGCAGAAAAAGGACTATTCGTTTGCTTTCAGTGTATAATTTTCTGCTATTCAGGTGGACATTAACCTAATGCAGTCTTTTTTTTTTAAACTTTAGCGCATTTTATAAATAACTTATAAAATTGTAATACAAAAGTTTGGCTTCACCCTCGTAATATCCTGTTTTCAAATATTGTAGATATTATTGTCAATGATCAAGGTATAAAAAAAATATAATCAAACCTTATTGCAAAAATGTTGTCCTGTTATGTGCCTCATAAACTCCCGACATTCTTAGCTTAGATAGAATAATGTACAAAATAAAGACCAGGATGTTCTTACAGATGACACTGTTCAACCTTTTTGAAACAAAAACATCGACACATTCGTAAAGCGTTTTTACAGAAGTAAAAACGGCAATAGTTGACGAAATGTTTTAGATGTCCTCGGAAAAATTAATTTATGTGAGAGGCACAGTATAGGCTGCATTCTATTGTATGCTTCTGATATAATCTCTGTTTTTTATTATTTGGTCGAAAAAAATGCATAAAACTTTAAAACTAGCTGTTGTGTTATTACTACTATACAATTATAAGCATAGAAGTGGAACTGATGAATTGCGTAAAGCAGTTAATTTAAAAATTATTTTCTCTAACAGGACAGTTTGGAAAAATAGGAAAGCGACAAATACTCCGCCATCAAAATCTAACTGCTACGTTGGCTTTAATCATAGACTCAATAGCAGACTATTATGCATTTGCAAAAATGTCACATGTACCACCACCAGTGCATGCAGTAAATCGTGGTATAGCATGTGAGGGAATGATGAGTATGGTAGCAGGATTTTTTGGTGCAGGGCACGCAACAACAACTTACGGTGGTAACATAGGAACAATTGGGATGACTAAGGTTAGCCTAAATTAATTGATTTTTCCGTTTTGGCATATGATGCAAATCCTCCTTGTATGGCGAAGGTCAGACAGGCGAGCGGGTGAATATGGAAATTATGGTACATATTATTGTGTAATCAACTCCTCCTACAGCTTTTAACCAGATCCTTGAAACTTGGATATATTGAAGATGTTCATGAAGGAGTATGATGTCATTTGAAATTATTTTGTAGATTCTTCGTGTTGTTAAACTTAGCCATTTTTGCATTATAAGTAAGTGTATTGCGAAGCAGCTCATACCACAATAGAATACGAGAAAAATGATTGGAAATGATGAGCTGTCAAAAGGGGTATAAAATGACTTAAATGTACAAAATTCACAAGTCGATCAAAACCAAATACAAAATCATAAAAAAACCAACAAAGGTTAAAAGTAAAAACGTATCGACCAATATGGCCTTGATCACGAGCATTAAAAAAAATAAAAGGTGTTGACTCTTGGAAATCGGGCCGATTGAGTCTTTGACAATTTTTTCTTTCTTTCACGGCATACTTAGTAAAGAAAATAATTACTTTTCAAATACGTTTTAGTCTAAGTTTACAGGACGGCTTGTTGACCTTGATATGGCCTAAGGTGTATTAAATGACTTCATTTTTTTCTTGTGTTTCCTTCTCCAAAGCAAGAATAAAACTGATGTCAAAAGCCCAGAAACATCCCATATATATAATAAAAACCCACCGATCGCAACAATGTCCTGGAACTTATACAATACAGACGTGGTAGTAGCGTATTTCTAGCGTGATACGATCTTCTAGCGCCTAGATGTATCTTGACACAGCCATAAGAAGTCGTGCAATATCGGGCTTAATGGGTGATAGGACCATAGCGCTGAAGTATAGAGTGTGGCGCGGTCGCAGAAGGACGGCGTGATAGCAGCTATTTTGTACATACTAGAAGCGTTATTGCCTTCACCCTGAAGGTGGTTTTCCAGTTTTTCCACGATCTCGCTACAATCTTGCATGTCGTGAAGTTAGTGGAGATCGTATCGGAATCTTCATCCAGTGTGAAGGGGGCTTTAATGAACGTGTAGATAATAAAGTGACCGATTAACTTGATTTAGTTTTCAGGTCGCCAGCAGACGAGTATACCAGCTTTTTGCAATAATAGTAATCCTGTTCTCTGTTGTGGGAAAATTTACTGCGGTTTTTGTAACAATACCAGACCCAGTTATTGGTGGAGTTGGGGTGGTCGGATTTGGAACATTTTTAGGTCTTATCATGTCAAATTTACAATATATAGATCTGAATTCATCTAGAAATTTAGCTATTATTGGAATTTCACTACTAATTGGTCTAATAATTCCAAACTGGACGAAGAAACATCCGGAGTCTCTATCAACTGGTAAGATACTTGATTGTATTTCATTCTACTACTAGAAACAACGCACATAAAATCAACAATGAACAAGTAATAATAGGCCTAATTCTATGTTCGTATTTCAAATAATGATTTTGTTTCTGAATATGTTTCATTCACCAGGCAACTTGTTTCTGTTATCTTAGAAGAATGTGTTGGTAGATCACTGCAAAAGAAAACGTTTGATCAATCGAGGCTAATAATATTTTTCTTAGTCAACTACAGTAACATTCCAACCATATATGGCAATATTATTTTCAATATTATACTAGTATACTGAATGCATATCTCTGAGCTTACTTTCAAATACTCGGCGTCATCTAAAACAAAACATATAGGAATTTTTTCTGGTGACTCATTAACCACATTTAGTACGTATATTTCAGTCTTTAAAACTATCTTTTCCTTATAAACATCTAAAATTATACGGACTCTTTAATTTCAGAACAATGCAGATCATGGTTGAGTTCACTTAAGTAGGCTTTTTACTTGACGTTTTTCATTAAGCCAAGGGTAAACTTTGTTAAATTAAAACACAAAATAGGAGTTGAAGCTATATGTTTAGCCTTGATTAGCAGTTGACCATTGAAAGACACTTATCTTAACAAACTATGATTCAAATTTTAACAAGATATATTGAGCCCATCTAAGTCGATACGTTTTTTAATTTACCCGAAAATTGCTAATTTTTTGATTTTTCGTGAATATTTGATTTTTTTATGGACAAGGCGACTTAACTCCAGAACAACATCTGACTTTCACCAGGTAACAGTAGATGAGTCTAAGGAAATGTCACTAGATAAGTGTAGTGAGTCTTGTACCAGTCTTTTTAGCAACTTTAAATCTCTGATCACAGATATAAAGAACTTAACAATATTTTGTAACCAATTTTCACCATTTTAGTCACGATGATTAAAGTTTTTTAGAATAATTATGAATATTTACACTGGAAACAATAAGAAAAATGTGTTCATATACTTATTAATAAAGTTTAATTTTTTTAAGTAGAAAGGCTAATTAGCAGCATCAAAACCGAAACATTGGAAGACCACATATAGGTAATCCTACTGCCAAGTGTCAATTAACAAATTTGAGATTTTTCTTGATTAATGAAATTTATCCGGCAAGGCTTGCTTAATCTGATTTTTACTGTTAAAAGATCGGTTTTGTTTTGTGAAATTAACAGTAAATTACACATATATTTTATTTGGTAGGGTCCAAGTTAGACAAAGGGTTAGTGGAATGGGACACGTCCAGTAACGTAGTGTTAGAGGACATACCTGAAAGCGACTACGAGGAGGATGTCACTGTGTATGAAATAACAACTATTTCCAAAATACTTAAAAATATAAACCTTTTGAAATATATTCCAATATTTACTCATTTTGATCCTAATGTTTATAAGTGTAATTGTAGATGCCCATGTAAGCACAAGTCAACATAGAAATTATTACGAGATACATGGATATTAAAATTCCATTTAAAGGCACCATAAGTTTTTGTTTTGTAAAAGAAGAAGATTTTGATACCGGAAATTCTTACATTTTTTATATTTATTTACATGTATTTCATATTAACTTTAATACTTTTCTTTAATGTAAAAAGGAATGGAAGTAGATATGGCAGCTTTTTTCCCCCAAGTATACAGAAAAAAAATTCTTGTTTTTGCTTATTTGTATGTCTTACTTTCAATGTTCTCATAAAAAACTGTTCCTTTGTATATCTAACAAAGTTCAGCTCTCGATAATGATCTGACGACAGCGTGTATTAACTATGCTGATATAATTTGATTTTTATGGGGGGAGGGCTAGGATTAAATTTGAAATAAAAAGGCTGGACAAAGACTTTTGCAAAGTAAAAAGCCAGGATCACTAAAAGGTGTATAAAAAAATGCAGGACCTGTGTCAATAATGCCCCCCCCCCCTGTAAAAATAAAATGGTTGCTCCCTTAGTTAAGCATTCAAGTTGCAATTATTTTTTTCCTCCGAATGAAAAAACATAGTTTAAACCGAACAGAATATCCAGACATTTTATCCCTATAGCCCCCCTTCCCCCATAAAAATCAAATGGTTGCTCCCTAACTTATTTATAAGTCCTGTTGATAGTTTTGAAAATAACCTATGTTATCATTATCATTTTTCAAATTATATAAGTACACAACTACACAGAATACCTGTATAATTCAATGAAGGATGAAAAATCTGCCCACAGAGTCATGATTTAAATTGTTTACTACTGAAAATAACTGAGTCTTCTTTCGTAAACAGATAAGTTCAAAGGACAAATACTAAATAAATAAAGAACAGAGAACAAAAATCAAGTATGGTAACAATTAACTCTATACTGAAAATTCAATCACCTGGCCTTAACATGTAAATCTTCAGGTATGGTTTACAAACAAATCAGTGTAGTGATATGTAAATTCATAGCTATTGTTTTAGTAAAAAAATCGAAACAAAACTTTTTGCTAATTATTTCTTATTAACTATACCCATGATACCCCGCTATTTTAAAAGACATTAAATATAAAATTACATTCATACTAGGAAGCAAAGCTAGCAGATTTGCGAAAACGAGAATACTCGTGCTACAATTAATGCACCATCATCGGACTTGAATATGACCGGAATACATTTGTAGTTGCATATGGCAAAAAAAAAATGATATCTCAATCTATTTAATATACTACCTGGGTTTATGGAATTATTTATGCGTTAAATTAGAAGTTCATTACCTTAGCCTATAATATTGTATAAATTATAATGTATGCATGATTTGACCTTTGGTATGCAAATTTTTTGTGACGCAAAGATATATTCAAATGACGATACCTATAAGTTGAGGCATAGTGTCAGTTCAACTGTAGATGTCCTAAAGATATACGCGAACTATCGACAATAGTAGTCAGATATATTTATTATCAAGAAGACATGGACGGATCTATGGGATATATTCGTCGTTTGTCTACACGAGGTGATATACTTACTGGATTTGATCTTGCAAATGCCGAAATAGAGAGAGATGACAATGTAAGACATTTAATATTAAAATTTTAGTCAAAAAGTAGTATAAAAAGTGAAGTTGCGGTTGAAAAAAATCCATGCATAGTATGAGATACTTTCTTGCCTTTCCACAACCCACTAGAAGAAAAATTAAATAATCGCTCCCTAAAAGATGTCATTAATGATAAGGTCATCAATTAACACATTCTCCCACTTTATCTAAAGTTAAAGTAAAGATTAAATTTTTTCCCTATATGTTCCATGTAAAAATTTTGATCAAGTGCTCTCGGTAATCTGGCGCATGCGCAAAAGAAAATGTGGACGTTTCGTTATAAACAGTATGCTGAATTCTGTTTTACATTGTAGGTGGTCGTCTGCTACACGTGGCACATTATAGTAATAAATTCCAGAGGTGTCATTGAGGCTATTAATTTAGAAACCAAAATCTTTTATTTCAGATAAATTGACAAGTTTTCTTTTGCTGATTCTGCACACATTTTTGTGTAAAATTAATTTTAACGGTCTCTATCATTTTTCTGTCATCATTTTACCAGTCTGTTGACAGGTTCATGACATATGTCTACAAAATGTAAGGGAAAATTAGTAATTCCACTATAAAAGAACTGTCAGTTAACTGGCTATGTTCACCGATTGGCTACAAGACAAAAGTCTACCTCATTAATATGTAAAATATAGAATAAAAATTTAAAACATATGTTTTGTCTCCGAATTAATCACTCCTCTTTTACGTGTTTAATTTTGTCTGCACGTGTATTGAAATAAGATTTTATTCATTAAAGATGGATAGTGAGACTCACATCAAATCAAAGGTAAAGCATTTCCATTTGAATAAAGTTTTTTTTGTATCTGCTTATATTTAATTATTATCAAATTTTCAATTACCCCACATCCCTTTTATTTGTTACATTTGAATGGTTACGAATGAGAGTGATGTATGAGAGTTTAAACAGTTATATTTTATATAGACTGTATTGATTTATGCCCTCACGGGCTCATGATTGAAAATAAAAATTTACTTACTTACTTTACTTACTTACTTACATTTGTAATTCAGAAATACATTATAAAAATAAAAAATAAAGTTTGATTTCATTGCGGATAGGGAATTAAAGAAAAGGTCTGTAGAATAGCTCATAATATAACAAGAATGAAATACTGGAAATTGTTGTTTTTCATTTTTCACCAAATATTTTAACAATGAATTCAGAATATCAGTTTCGGATTAGGATGGAAATACTAGCAATTGTTACAATTTTTAGAACAGAAACGCTGGAAAATTGAAATCATCCGTATCATTGATTTCAGTATACACTTCATTCATGATGAAATCAAAACGAGGACAACAAACGCTTCTTACGGGAGACTCGGTAGCGAATATTGACAAGTAAAATGAACGGGGTCGCCTCAACAGCGAATTAACCGGTGCACTTGATTTAGCAGCCAATACACATGTAGATGAAGCTAGATATACATGTATAAGTGTGATTAAGATGGCCATTTAATGATTTCAGATCAATATTTCTATGAAAACAAGTCAGACGTTTTAAGAACAGTCCAAAAAATGTAAATACAATGTTTAAATAACAATTCACAAAAAAATAGATTTAGGCAATCGGAAACGACAGCTGTCCTCGCACATTTTGTATCCCTGTGCACCACTTTCACAATCATATGTTTGAATACAGTTCCCATTTTTTGAAAATAGAAATCTAAAACCTTACTGCAAATACAGTGTATGACAATACTGTATAGAAATAAAATGCATAAGGTGAAAAATTTCACAGTTTTTGAAATTCTATCCCTGTGTTCCCCAATTTTGAAAAATTCTAAAACTGTAGTGCACAGCTTCGTACAGTGTGTGACAATACTGTATAGAAATAAAATGCATAAAAAGGAAAAATGAAACAGTATTTTCGGTCATAAGCTTAAATTCACAACTTCAAAATTCTACCACTTTGAGCCTAAAGTTTTGAAAACAATTTTTCTTAAATCTTATTGTTCATTTTCATATAGTATATGACAATAGTATATAGAAATAAAATGCATAAAATGAAAATCATGAAAGATGAGTTTCGGTTACAAGCTTAAATTCACAACTTCAAAATTCGATCCGTTTGCGACTCAAGTTTTGCAACACTTAAGTTAAAAATGGACTAGGATAAACTGACCACAAGAAATATGATGGGCAGACGGACGGGGGCGATAACAATATCCCCGAAATTCTACGAAGCCGGGATAAAAAAAAATGGCAATGGGAGGTTAAGAAGAGGAGTAGATAATCCGATTACGTACTGTCAAAAACTGATTCAAAATTTGTGACAACCAATTCTATACTGTAGCTGTCACTCTGACATTGTGCAATTACGACAAAATTTTGAACAGGAAGTAGAAACATTTTATCCCTGTATTTATTTCAAGGGCCATTTTCAAAAAGTCGCCTAAAGCCTTTCAAAATTTCTGTGGGCATAGCCTGATATATGGTCTCTAAATATTTGCTAATAATAACTAATAAATAATTTTCCAAATGTTTTTCTACATACCTGAATATCGGTTTGGATGACAGTTTTAACACAAATTTGCCAAATTAACGTCTCTGAGACAGTTTTTCAACGCGAATGAAAATCAGAATCAATATAATTTTTTTTTTGGCTGTAAGTGTGTTTAGGTATCTCCTTTAATGTGACAGTAGAATATCTTTGGTTCTGAATGTCCTTTCTGTTAGTAGTAAACAAAGTGATAAAAATTTACCAAAATCGCCTTTATACACGACCTTTGCGGGTAGAAAACTGGAAGTTATTGATCATAAATTGTTTGTTTGTTAACATTAAAATGCATTGCATGCAATCGTTAACGATAAAAAAGTAGACCTATAAGTACTTAAGATTCTTTAAGATTAAAAAATCAATGGTTATGAGTGAAAAAAATAAAGGGGAACATGTCCCTACTCCTTTAAGGGTCACCCAAGAAAATTTCAATCAAATAAGTTGAAAGAATTTGGTGAATTAATTCTTGACACAAAATCTCTACTTTTACACGACAGAATTTTAAGCAAAGAAACGTTGTTACTGTCGGAAAGCCACAAAAAGGCCTTCAACACGGAGAAAATCTCCTACTCTATTGCAAGATAAAGAACTGGTTTTAGCGGAATTATTTAATAAATGCAGATTATTACCGTCTCGCATGCGAGACGGGATAAGTAATGAAGAGCTAAATAGAGGGAACCAGTCGTTAAAAAGGACCAGAATAAGTCTCCTGATTGGCCGTCCCAACATCATGAGATGGACGCATGCATGATAAACGGCCTCTGATTGGTCAGTCAACTGGAATAGCTGATCTGTTGATGCAACTCCGTACATGATTACGGGATAGCATCACCTAAACAAGGGAAAATCGTCACGGGCTGTAGAACATACAATATTTGTTCAGTTCACCGTAGTAAAGATTTAAACTTATCGCTGGGTATCTAATAAAACAAAGAGCTTCATTTGGTGCTTTTAGTTTGTTGTTTTAAAAAGCGTGTTTCATACTGTCGTACCTGTACATCTGCATTCTATTAATAGACAAATAGCGGTCTAATTATAGACACATTGACTGAATACATATTGACAATTCATTTATTTATTAATCTGGATATGGTTTGCAATAAGGTCAACTGCTAAGATTCTAAATATTACATTATGTGTATTTCCTATTACAAACTGACGGGCCAGGGGATTAGCTGTCGTTTCCGACTGCTCCATAGGTTTATTTACAAAAGTCAGAAACAACTTATACTTGATGATTTAAGACAATTAGAAACACAAATATCACTTAGAATCTTCCTAATGAACTAAATACCTTCAAGTAACCACTACATGTCTCCTGTGCCTGTCCCAAGTCAGGTCGTAGAAATTGGTTAGTCTTTGTATTTTTTATTAATAGCCTTATTGTATTTACATGTATGATTGTTAAATTTTACAAATTTTACCACAATCATACATTTCACAACATAAATATTGTCATAGATATCGTCAAATATCACCCCTTACGTTTCGGAAGTTAACTTTAAAGATAAAGGCTATTACATACATCTGTATGGCAATTTAAAAAAAAATGAAGTATAAAAATTAAAATCTTTGAATACTCTTTAGTAATAAAAGGTAGTCCAAAAAAGCCATCAAAACACATACTTTAAAAAAACTATGTAGTAATATCTATTGAAAGGTAGTAATAATACATGTAATAAGCGAACGTTTAATGTTAAGACTTAACGAACATTTAATAATCCATAAAAAATACTCTTTTTTAATAAACAGCTAAGAGACGACTAGCTTTTTAGAAAAGCTATTACTTGTGTCAGACCTGTGTTATTGAAGGACAAAGTTGGTTTGATTAATTTGGGACGAGAAGTGTCAACACAAATCTGTCTACAAAAAGGAGATTTGTCAGAATCATTCACTGTTTTGATACATGATTATCTAAGGAAAATGTAAATATTTTAAATTTTTTTGGTGAGAAGACAATAGGGGCATTGACGATTTAAAAAAAATAGTATAAACATGGAATTTCGTTCTAATAAATTTCTCCTGAAATCAGCTCTCATGCGAAATTCACGTGAAATTTGAACGTGGATGTCTTATGTGATTTTGGACAAGCCTCGCAGTTTAAAAATTAAAATTTAATGATCTCCAGCTGGTAAATTTCATAATCAACTGGTCATAGTTGAAGAATCTATATTTAACCATAAAAATTAACTAAATGTACAAAAAAATGCAACTAAACAAATAATGTAAAATAATGTCTCTTTTGTATTAATCAAATTGTTATGGGAACAATAAAAGAAAGGTAAAAAAAAGTGTTAAAAAGATTTTCCCTGATGTTGGCGTTGGAGAGATAACAAACTCCGTCACATGCAGATGTTTTTTTTTACACAATAACATTTTGCGAATCAAGGTGTCAACAGTCAGTACAGAAACTTTACGTAAGTCTGTACTAACTTTATAACTAAAGCCTTTGATAAATAATTAATTTTGTTCTCCTAAAAATCGACCGTCACGATAACTGCCTTTAGTAATGCATTAGATAACTCAATGAGGTTCTGTATTCCACTTTTATGTTCTTTCTGTCACTAGTAAAACGCTTAAAATATTAAACATCCATTCTGGTCTTGTATATTCTTAATGTGGCTTCATTTTGTGTATCACCGTATTTTCAAACTAAAATTAAGACAAGAAGATCAAACCAACAGTAATTCAAGACCGATAAAGACATTAGATAAAGTTAGATTAGTTCAGCATAGGTTACACATTGCATAATTTATTCTGAACTGGTTTTAACCACCAGACATTTGGTCTTATCATTATTTTATCTAAAATTTCAGAACTTGTAAAAATCA
Organism: Mytilisepta virgata; assembly: GCA_028015205.1. Classification (NCBI taxonomy): domain Eukaryota; kingdom Metazoa; phylum Mollusca; class Bivalvia; order Mytilida; family Mytilidae; genus Mytilisepta; species Mytilisepta virgata. Next base: position 46,568,030 of record CM051521.1, on the reverse strand, counting down.
AGACAGCCAATGGTCGTTTAAGATAAACACGGTTTCTATTTATTACATCAACAAGTTCATTCAAATTGGATAGGAGTGTTTGGAACCTGAAAATTCTATATGGAACATTCTTTTTTTTTTATTTTTTCTTCCATTTCAAAAATTTAAAGAGCTGCCATTTACCAATTCGTTTCTTTTGGTGATGAAAATTTCGGTAAGCGGGGTTAATTTTTTAGTGAGACACGATCCCATATAGTTGACCATAGTCAGTATTTCAATTGTGGTGTAAAATTGATACTTAAATATTCATTATCATAGAATAATGTTAAATTATTGCATGCCAGTGCATAGTTACTTCCATTGGTGGTCTGTTTTCATCCTCATTTTGGTACATATATATAAGGATATAATTCCAATCGTTACTTACATGTTTAAAACTAGAAGCTCAAAGATGGCACCTCTAAGAAAATCTAATCACAATGACACATTCAAGACACCGAGATCATTCGTAGATGTTTCATATAATGAAGTATTGCTTTATTTATCACAGCAGTTTCAGAAGAGAAAATCTTTCAATTTTTTATTAACCAGAAACGTTTATTGGGTTTTGCCGTTACGTGAGTGGTATGATTTGGATAAAATAGACTTCATAGAGGTTCGACAATAAAATTTTCAAAGGAGAAGATTTTTCCAAATTTACCCCAAAATAGAATATAATAAAAGAGGTATTGGCTGTTAATTGTCTCGGTTGAAATGAGGACATACCAACACCATGTTTCTCCATGCGAGCTGAAAAGATATTTTCTCACTTAACAATAAACTGATAAGACCTCAAATAGTCCATAGATATACTAAAATATTAACAGGTAAATGAGCTGACACGATAATTAATAAACATTATAGTTTATGAATTTAGTTATGCTTTATTAAGCAAATCAAAACAACATTTCTACAAATATGAATTAAAACTACATGATGTAATATTACAGGAGCAAAAATTAAATGTTTTTATGAACGAAAATAGTGAAATGAGAAATATCTGATCTTCAGTATATCTCAAAAGTTTAGAAAAAGCGTTTTGACATTTTTTCAAGATTTTGACTGAATTTTTGTTATTTTGTATTAAAACTTAGGGTATTGTCATTCGGCTTGATAAACTCAAAGATTACTTAAAAACACAACGAAGATCATCAGTAGTTGATTTACCTCCCTTATCCGTCAGTCGAAAAAAATCTGCTGAAGATGAAAAACAAGAAAGTTTATCTGAAAGTAGAAAAACTTCTGTTAGTGGAAAGCCAACAAAACCTGTTGAATTTGACGAAAAAGTTGAAACAGAAGACGATAGTTGGAAACTTTTGTATAAAGTCAGCGATTCCCCACCATTTTACATGACCATTTTATTTGCACTGCAGGTAAGTAATTGACTGAATGTGAGAAAACTATGTACAATAAAAAATCAAACTGAGACAGAAAAGCTCGTTCAGGATAAAATATCTTTGGTTATGGGGCTTTAAGAAATGTTTGGGAAAAGAAATTGCTATCCGCCAGAGTCGACTTTGAGACAAAAAATCAATAAAATGGCATAAAAATGACAAATGTACAAGTGCTACCCCACCTAAAAAACTGAAAATTTGTAGTTTAATGTAGGAACTCTAGAAGGTAAGCAGTTCTTGCTGCAGTTGTTTTCGGTATAAAATAAAGTCAGGGTTATGAGTCGAGGATGAAAAAAGAGATTCAGTTTTAAAGAGAATTGGAAAAAATCATGGATCATTTATAATATCGTATTATGTAAGGTCAAATCAGTCTTCCAATTACCATGGCAACCATAATAAGAAATCTTCTGGTGAGGAAACTTGTCAGATTGAGTACTTTAAGCATTATCCCTTTACATGGGATATAGGTCCCATCTTAAGAGTATGATCATATCAAAGGTCTTGTACATATTTTGGTTTTCGGTTCTATGTTAGCTGTTTTGATGCTTTTTCTACAGTTGTTTCTTCAAAATGAATAATCTATCTGATAATAATTCAGCAGATATAAGTACATGTACCATGTAGAACATAAATATAAATTCGTGTAAATCATTCTTTCAAAAGAATGAAAAAATGAAAAAAAACTTCATTACTTTCACGTTGCAGCAAACGTTGATGAGTTTACCCTTTTGTGTGATGTCAGCCATTTTAGTCGCCCAGGCAGTGTGTGCAGAACATGACAACGATTTAAAGACACAACTTTTATCTACAACAACATTCCTAGCTGCCCTTTGTACTTTTATACAGACTACGTTTGGTGTGAGGTGAAATTAAGGTTTTAAAATATGTCAGTAAATGTGGCCTTAATTGTGTTTCTATTTAAGCATTTAAACTAAATAAATTTTTATGGTTTCAAAAAATTTATATTTAATCCATACAACTGTTCAACTATGATTTTTATTGCCGTTTAATAACGATTTTACTATCTGGCCAAATAATTTTTAAAAAATCGTTTAACTCTTATGTAAATAAGCCTGAACTACTTAATTGACCACAATTTAATGAAGTACTATATAGTTTATTTTCAAATACGAAAATAACGTTTACACAATTTTACTTGACCTGTCTTAGAATTCATTGACGACATATTATGGTCACGTCGCACAGCCAATATTCCGATAAAGTGTTTATATATTACTAGAGTCCATTTCAGTTCTGAAACATATGACCACGCTAACGCCATCACGTTTAGCATACACATCTAAACCAAAAGGTATAGATTAAATTTATGCACTTTCGATGTTGATGAAATGTACTAAGTGACTTCAATCGAAACTGTTTTCCTAGTTGTCCCAACGCCTTATTTTCTTGTGAGAAAGGGACTGAAAAAGAAAATGAATTTTTCATTCAGGTAACATAAATTTTTCAGATTACCTGTCTATCAAGGACCAACACCAGCCTATATTGTCCCGATATTAGTGTTATCAGAAATACCAGAGTGGAAATGTCCAGACATAGGATATAAAGTCATCTACAACACAACTACAGGTAGTTTCTTTTCATTTCATTGGACGTTGTGTTCCTTAAGTTTCGGAAGACTTACCAAACAAAAGTAGATTCATGTAAATGTAGTTTTTCTTAATTGAATCTTTCATATAAAATTCAATCCAAAAATGTCTTGAAAAGACAAAAAAACTGTCACTATAACGTTTTGTTCCTTTAGTCGTAATTATGTATTGCCTTTGTGCCAATTTTTTCTAAGAGAGCAAATTTTCCCGTTTTAACTTCATTCGTAAGGGGAGGGACGAGGAAATGAACGACGTTGACAAATCCAAGTGTGTGTTTCTAATAGTTAAACTGTTAATTTTTAGGACTTTAGGACATACCTGGCCGTTTTTTTTTTAAATGTACAGAATTAATGAAAGACGTGAATTTTCCATATGATAAGAATGGAGTTTCTGACATATTTGGGTCACACTATAACTGCACATTGATAAATTTATCTTTGCAAGAAATATAGAATATGAACATCGCTTATTCAAATAAAATGAAGTCGCAGAGAACTGAATTACATAGATTTAACATGTTGTTTTAACACCAGCTAAAGATAAAGCCATGATATCATGAATTTATTATATCCTTTTTTTCTTGTAAGCATTGTTTCACAAGAGATGAAACTCACCCATAATATGTTTTATATGTTTGTTATATGTTAAATGTTGAATTAATCAGAGCAGTATATCAAAACTTTCAACACTATTCTAAAATTTATTTTCCGTTATCTATTTTGCCTAAAACCTTTGGACTCAACTTCTGTAGTGAATTCTTTCTATTACAGGCAAATAAAATTTCTAAAAAAAAAAGAAAAAAAATTCTCGGTTTCTGTATTATAAACAGAAACGTCAACCCCTTAATAACAGTCAAGTTTATCTATCGTTAGGCGAGAATTTTACAACAAATGAACTTGATATAGTTGGATTTCGGGAAAATGTTGCCATACCAAAGCTAAGAGCGGTAAGTGTTGTAGATTTGTATGACGCGGTATATGCGTCATAAATATTTATTTATGCCTAAGCATAAATCGATTGATGCCTAGGCATAAATAATTATTTGTAAATCCATTTAAGGCTATGCATAAATGATTTATGCCTAGGCATAAATCGATTTATGCTTAGGCATAAATTAATATTTATGACGCACATACCGCGTTATAGATTAGCTTATTTTCGTGTTTGGTGGAAACTGGTTGTTTCGTGGAAACCAAATTTTGTGCTTTCGTAATACTTTGTTAATAGAACATTATTCAATATAAATATCGTAGAAAAAAATAATTTCATGGCTCCACATACAACGAAAACAATGACAATGGAAAATTTAAATTATCCTTTGTATTCAGAATGTCGGAGCCTGAAGTTCATTCAAAGCTATCGTGGTCCTGTTGTCACTTTGATGGGTTATGTACGCAATTGTGGGAAGAGCATGTATTGCTGACAAAACGTGTATTCAGTGGTGTTGTTGGCAAATATTCAAACAAATGGCTAATGTGATGTCGACAAATATTTATACAAGTGGTGAATGTGTTGTTGACAAACACATGCACAAAGTAATTGTATGCTGAAGTCAGACAAGCTGTTTTTAAAGCTAATACTTGTAAAATGTTTAAATTCTTCATACTATTAAAATGAAAGGATATTGGATATACGTCAGTGAGACTGAGCGTCCCATATAATTGATTTTAATTGTTTTTTAGCATTGCTGTTAATGATTTGTCTAAATCGGTATCATACATTCTAATTTTACATTGTATGTTTAATATGCATTTTTATTGCACTTCTTCATCTAAATTAAAAGTACGATAATAGATTACTGTTTAAATTTGTTTTGTCTGTAAACATTCAAACATTATGTATAAATGTTATAAACACCGATACATAAAAGTACAAAATTGATATTGAGTTCAGTGATTTTCCTGTTTACTAAAAACAACATTAATCGTTCCACTTAATAAAAATTCATAGTCTTCTTGAACTTTGTCATGGGATCACTTGTCAAATACGAGGTGACGAGAAATATAGGATACTAACGATACAAACTATCAGAAGTCAATTAACATAGAAGCTAAAAATAAACTATCCCGCGGGCAATGTCTGAATATATTCCTTAATGGGCTTTCTGTAAATACTTCGGGATAATATTAAAAGTTACCTAATAATGTTACAAATAACAATAGAGGTAGTCTTTATCTTGCTTAAAGCGTTTGACTCATATTTGAAGTCAATATGACGACTACAAAATGAATGAGATCAATAAAAATGTTGTGTGGTTTATGTTTTGCGTAATTTATTTTTGTTTATAAAGATGTCAGTTCATTTTTCAGATCAAGGTTTTACTATCGAAGAAGTTTATTTATTCGTTAACGACCTTGTAAATTGATAGTCTGTGAGAAATATGACTTAATTTGTAATTTTTGCAATTTTAAATTTCGTGTTCATTAATTAGTACCACTATTCCAGCACCAACCGGTCCGGCATATAAGATTTATTTTTTGTACTTTTATGCTTTTGGAATTTCCATCTTAGTGCATTGGTCCAAACAAATCTGAAAGGTTCAAACTTTTATATTTTAATTGTACTCTTTGAACAGCTTTGAATTTAAATTCTGCAAGAGAATCTTCGCAAATTTCGTTTGGACGCACAAGAATCATTTCAGGCGTTTTCCAAAATATGATTTGGTCCTTTTTTATACATGTATTAACTTTAGACAATTAGCACCCCAGAGTAGGTTATATGCTATTACCTGCTACAAAATTGAAGCAATGTTTAAATAATTAGGTAATGACATTCATTAATGATAGAGTGTTTTTAAACAGGGACTTATATAGATAATAATCAAAGGAAATACTTTCGTGAACAAAACGAAAAAAATTAACAGCTTATGCTTTAGTTAGAAATATCCTCTGGAGAACTAGTTGCTCCAGATATACTTCTTATTTTTTTTTGTCATCACTTTGGTGGAATAGTACTTGAAGGCGCCATTCCAAAACATTGTCGGGCATTCCCGTAGTCTTGCCGATATGGCTGCTGTTTCTAAAAATTGAAAGAAACTGGGGATGAACTTTGAAATCTTCTATTAAACTACATGGCCAGATGGAACCAAACAATGGTTATTAGGTGGTCTTGTTTCAGAATTGTGTCCCATATCCGGATTGTCAACCAAGATCGTCGCCACAGCCGAACTTAGTATAACGTAGGACACTATGGAAAATATCATTTAAAAGTATTCTTGTCTGAAACTGCTTGGTCAACTGGACCCAAACTTGATAAATATGGGTTTTTTATGGTCTTCTTTCAGAACTGTGTCCAATGACCCACAGTGTCAACCAAGATGGCTGCTACAGCCTAACTTGGTTTAACATATAGGACCCTATGGGAAAATTCACTTAAAAATCTTCTTGTCTGAAACCAATTGGCCAGATATAATCAAACCTGTAGGCAATGGTCCTTAGATGGTCCACTTTCTGAAATGTGTACGATGACCCACATGTCTGTCACAGCCGAACCTATTTTAATAAAAGACTCTAATTAATTTTAAAATCTTCTTTTCTGAAACAACTTGGCCAATTGGAACCAAAATTTGATGCAATGGTCCATAGATGATCCGATTTCAGAAATGTCTCTGATGACCTTGTCTATCAGCCAGCTTTGCCTCCACAGCCGTTTATAGTTTATAAGATATCTTTAAAAGTATATTAGATATCTTAGTTAATTTATAAGATATATATTAAAACAATCGACATATCTTTTTAACGAAATAAGATTTTTTTTAAACTAAATAAGATATTTTTTTAACTAAATAAGATATCTTTATAAACAGTTTACTAAGATATACAGTCAGTTGACATAAATGAATTCTCATTTGTAAATTTTCCTATATATTACATATAAACCCACAATTTTTCAAAATGTTGTCCTGAAGTTTTTTTTCATATTTTAATGAAATTTGTTTTGATGATCAAAGAAAAATCTATAATTTATGCTGATAATATCAAAATATTATAAAATTTTATTGTTTTTTAAAATGTAAAATTTAAATACCAGTATTAATTTTTAACAAAATTTTCTCCCTTAAACCTATGTAATTTTTACACGCATAAAAACTTACTTACATTTAAATAATGAGTTCTCCAAAATCAATTTCAAAATTATCTAAAGAAACTTTAAATGTTTCAGAGATTAGTCATACAAATTTCATAATTATAGGGTAAGAAATAACATCAAAACAATATTTTGAAATAAAGTAGTTTTATATGAATTGTATAGGGAAATTTACAAGTGTGAACTCATTTATTTCCACTGAGTGTGTAAGATATCTTATCTAATTAATAAGATATCTCCATTAGTTTATAAGATGTCTCATTTAGTTTATAAGATATCTTATTAAACTTAATAAAGATATCTTGAAAGTGGAATAAGTATAAAAACGGCTTGCCATAAACATATTGTAATAATACGATCGTATGCGACGTCGCAGTGGACTGTCGAAATTGTATACAAGTTCATGATCAATGTCAGCAGTCATGTATAAACGTTTACAATTGCTTTACTAAATAAATAACGTAATAAGCATATATTATCAGGTTTTCTGCAAACTTATATCGTAAAATATCACCCGCGAGACACAATATGAAGCTTTTTCGGCGAGTGAGCATAACGAACGAGCTAAAAAGGTTCATATAGTGGCGAGCGACTTATATTTTACAATATTTGTTTGAAGAAAACTTGATGATAAATTTATCGTATTGTTAACTAACAATCTTAATGGAATTTCTTACTTTTAATGGCCATCCGCCTATAACCGGATGTTTTCCTGATATATTCGGGTCAACGTTGGGTCAAACATTATGACGTCACTGATATATTCGGGTCAGCTCATATTAGGGTCGGGTCAACTCTTTACGAAGTCACAGTGCCAAAATACTGGAAATTCCGAAGGCCTTAGCAGGTCGATATAGGCATGGGGAAATATGATAAATAATTGTGTTAGGAAAATTACTTTAGGTTCGAGACAGAACGTATTAGTTAGAATTGTAAAATCCTCCGCTAGCGTGTATATAGTCAATACGAGAATAATTCCCATACAACAGTACACGAATTTCTATTTTATTATAGATGCAGGGTAGCTTGGTTCTAGCAGGTGCCATCCATATGTTAATAGGATTAACAGGATTTGTAGGAATACTACTGAAAGTAGTGGGTCCACTCACTGTTGTTCCAACTCTCCTGTTGCTAGGAATAGAAATGTACGGAGTGATGAACACTTTTTGTGAACCTCATTGGGGAGTGTCAGCAGGGTATGATTGTTTTTATTTATAGGGTTTTACTCATTGTATCTTTAAAAAAATGTAAATGCTGATTGACTGTAATGCACAGTTGCAAACTATAGCAGAACTAAAATGCATACAATCGTTTAATAGTGTTTTAGACAACAAAATAGCGTGTGTATGGACCTTTTTAACCAACAGAAGTACATATGTGTGACATGCCCGTACTCCATGGATACTAAAGAGATCTTGGGCCCTGACAACAAATACATAATTCGAAATGGGTATATCTGTACTGATATAAATTCGGTTTACGCAGTCGTCTGTACGAATTGTGATAAGGTATATATCAGAGAAATATTTCGTCGTCTTTGTGACCGCTTTGCAGAACACTTGCGTTTTATAAAGAATGGAACTGATTGTCCAGTTGGCAATCAATTTCGATTGCCTGGTCACAGCTCGTCAGACGTCAGCGTAACCGTTTTAAGGACAGTTAACGGAGGAAGACAATACAGACAACGCCTTGGGCAGAAAATAATTTTTAGCCTGGGGACACTCCGACACCGTGGAATTAATGTAAAATTTCAATTCATTTACTAAGTATGCACACTAACTTTTTGCGGTACAGTTATCTTATATATGTTACGTTTTCTATACATCATAACGTCAAAGATATTATTTTACTTATTTTTACTATATAGTTTTATTATCTAACTTGCCATTTATGTATTTTCTATGAAGTACGTTTACTTATCGACACCAACGTCAAACATTATTTTGTTTTTGTTTACATTTTATGTACGGACTCAGTCTCGCTCTGGGTTTCAAAGAGTCAACACCTTTTTATTTTTATCTTTTACATGCTCGTGATCAAGACCATATTGGTCGAAACGTTGGGTGTTTTTAACTTTTTAGTTTGTTGTTGTTTTTTACGATTTTATATTTGGTTTTGTTCGACTTGTGTATTTCATACATTTTAGTCTTTTTACGCCCCTTTTTACAGCTCAACGTTTCCATTTATTTTTCTTGTTATCTAGAAGTACATATAGTATGATCTTTCCCGTTTAACTGTTTCCAGTTTGCGTATTTAAATGCTTTACAACCTTAGACTTGAAGCATAATCAGTGTTAGTTTACTATGAACGGAATGAATTAGTTTTCCTGTGCGCTGAATGCCTTTATTTGTATAATAAAATGTTTTTGTGACATCATTTTCGTAGTGGTTATCTAAAGTTAGAATGTATAAAATAAATAGATCTATTTATTTTAGATGTTAATTCTTTGAAAATTTTCTTGTATAAATTTAATAGCTAAAAGAATTTTCTCTAATAATGGAATATTAATCAATCTTTTCAGAACTTGTTTGATGACCATTATCTTAGCTGTTTATTTAAATGGCTGGAATATGCCTATACCAATCTATACAAGAGGACGGGGTTGTCACATTATTAGATATCCACTACAACAGGTTTTGGCAGTGAGTACCTTAAGACTAGTTCATAATTCTGTTTGTTACATGGGTTAACTAATTGCATAATTTTGATAATAGTGACAAGTAATATTATATTTCATAGTTTTGATTTTTGGCTCTGAGTACCAGCAGCGAGAAACTAATTTTTAAAATGGTTAATATGGTACGTTGAATTACATAATGTCCATTGTAATCAGTGTTTAGCTCACCTGGCCAAAACGGCCATGCGAGCTATTGCCACTTTGAGTCCGTCGTCGTCTCCTTTGAAACCACTGGCCCAATTGAAACATAGCCAAACATATTTTAACAAATGACCCTATGGGACATTTACTCAAAGATCTTGTTTTCTGAAACCATTGGGCCAATTGGAACAAAACTTGGCAGCAAGTCCTCTTTCAGAATTGTATCCGATGACCCCACGCGTCATCAAAGATGGCCTCCAGAGCCGAACATAGTATAACATATGACCGTATCGGAAATTTACTTAAAGATATTTTTGTCTGAAACCACTAGGCCAATTGGAACAAAACGTGGCAGCAATGGTCTTTCAGAATTGTATCTGATGACACCGCCCGCTATCAAAGGAACATAGTTTAACATAGGACCCAATAGGAAATTTACTTAAAGATTTTTTTTTTCTGAAACCATTAGGTCAATTGGAACAAAACTTGGCAACAGTGGTCCTTAGGTGGTTCTCTTTCAGAATGTATCGGACGACTACGCCCGCCATCCAAGATGGCCGCCAGAACAAAACATATTGTAACATTCACTGAAAAATATTAATGTTCTCTTTTGAAACCAGTAAACAATTTGGCAAAGCCCGTGAGCCAATTGGACAGCAATTTTCCAGACTTCCAGTCAGGATTGACATACTCAAATGATTTATTCTGCAAATGATTTCCAGGTGAGCGGTGCAGGCTTCTGGGAGCTATCAGTTTGTTGTTTATAGTAGACGTTTCTTGTTATCAACCTGCTTTTAAAACTCAGATCATTGTTTATAAGGGCACTATAAAAATGCCCAAAACAAAGCTTGTAAAACAAACATTTGTATAGAGGGCACCTCTATACACATCAGATGTTTAGAAGTTACTTAAGATCTTTTCACAGTAAGGGCTACAAATATGAAATTTTGTGTAATTCTGTAAAAAGTGCTCTTTCTTCCAATGACTTGAAGACTTTAAATTTTTACAGGACTGTCAACGAAAACTGCCCATTTCTATGGAACATATTCTATCTTGACAAGATAGCATTAAACCCTTTTCTGACTGTGTTTACCAGTTCATACAGTACACACTTCATGAATTGTTTAAAATAAATGTATAGTCAAACCTGTTCATATAGTGTTTCTTTCCGTCACTTTGATGCCCTTTTTACTTAGGTTTGACTTTATTAACAAATCAGGGAGTGTATACTGTATTCAGTTTTGATTACTTTCATATACTTAAGATTCAGCTGCACCAGTTAGATGACTTATACCGTGTAAAATATGCTTATATCTGCTCCAAGTCAGACTATCCTGACTCTCTGTTGTGTTAAAAGTTTTGTGCTCTTTCGTGTTTGTTTGTGCGGGTTCTGTCTCTTGGGTCGGTTTGATTGATTGGTATGTCATTGTTGACCTTTCCTGTTATCCATTTAGTTATTTAAGCAAATTTCTCAAGATTTGTTAAGTGTTAATTAGGTTTATGTACAGGTGAACCTCTCTCAACTAATGTTTAAACATTGAGGAATGGTCTTTATTTCATGGAAACTAAATGTTTTGATGGCTTTTTATAACAATGATATATTTCTTTTAAAGATTTTAATTGCAATATTAGTTGGCTGGAGTATGTGTGGAATTCTAACTTACGCAGGCGCATTAACCTCGGATCCAAAAGACAAGCAATATAAAACCAGGACAGATTTTGGAGCTGATACCATCGAAAGAACACCGTGGGTCACCATGCCATATCCTGGTAAGGGAATTATCATTTGAGTTTGTAGGACAAGTAAAGTAAAAAGCCATTTTTTCCAAAGTTCTGTAAAAATGAGAACGCTAAAAATTTGGTTTTAACTTATGGGTTTGAATTTAACATAGAATTAATTTGTAGATTTAAAAAAAAAATAAATCCTCACTCATTGATGCTCCGAAAAAAATATCCAGGGTCAAAGATCATCCACTTGCAACCCAATTCAAATGTTACAATTCATAAGTCCATTTATGTATATCTACACATGCTGTCCTAATCTGTTATCTGACAATAGGTATTAAGTACAACTCTTGTTGAATATTTACTTTTATGTTTTTGCTGATATTAAAAAAATGAAAAAATCTTCCAAAGTTGCATCAATATGAAATTAACATACCTGAAGCGAATTAATCCTCACTGTACAAGTGGTCGTAACCGTATTTTCAGGACAGTTAATTTAGCAATACATTTTTCTAGAGAAACTCGAGTTTATTTAGTTGTATAAACATTCTGTCATCCAATTTTGATGTAGAATATTTCAAATTTTTCTCAAAACCGAGAATTTTAAAAGCCGAAATAATTGATCAAAATAATCGAGGGCATGATTCAAATGTCAAAACGGGTAAAAGCTAACACCATCCAACGAAAGATTAAAAAATATTGTCCTGAAGTATGAATACATTGTATTTTGTATTTGTTCCAGAAATCTTGAAATGGTAAAGATTTTCCAAAACAAATAATGATTCATTTCCCCCCCCAAAAACAATGATAATTATAATAATAAATCAAGATATATATGTATTAGTATTGGAGTTGTACGGCACTTTCGGTGGAACTGACAGCCAGTGTTAATTGATATATGAAGCTGCAGTACACCGAGAGAACTATCAACCTTTGGTTGATTCAGAGTTCAAAAGATCTATTTGTAGATTGCGTCGAACTCACAACATCAGTGTTGACAGGCTAAATATTATAGTTAGTCATGACGAACTACTACACCACCAAGACCGTAAAAAGATATAATGATTTATAATATAAATATATATATCTGTAGGTCAGTTTGGGAGTTCTGGATTCAACACAGGAATTTTCCTAGCGTTTTTTTTAGCCACGCTTCTTTCTGTCGTTGAATCTATTGCGGATTACTACGCATGTGCCAGACTTTCACATCTTCCTCCTCCGCCTTTAGCAGCTATGAACAGGGGAATAATGACTGAGGGATTTATGTCTATGATAGCAGGATTCTTTGGGGCTGGACATGCTACTACTACATACAGTAATAATATTGGACTTATTAGTATGACAAAGGTAAAAATATTTACATAAGGAAAATATAAACTTAATTCAATTCCCAGAATGCCGTATATGAGTTTTAATTTTGAAAACTTCACAAAAAATTTATTTCATGAAGAATATTTGAAAAAAATAAGTTTTATTAATGTTATTATTTTTCGGTACAGTATTACATTTGTAACTTTAACATGAAATTGTTAAAATAAAATTAGATAAAATGTTTTATAATATATGGTGTTTAAATCATTTCATCTAAGAACAATCTGCATAAGCATGGTTTTTTTTGTAAATTTCGAAGGTAGCAAGTAGAAGAGTGTTCCAAGTACTGGCAATACAGTTAGCAATATGTGCCATAATTGGTAAGATGGGTGCAGTGTTCGTTACGATACCATATCCTGTACTAGGTGGTTCAGGAATCATTAGTTTTGGACTCTTCCTGGGTGTTATCATGTCATACCTACAATTTACAGATATGAACTCGCCAAGAAACCTCGCCATTGTTGGTTTGGCCATGATAACAGGATTAATGGTACCTAACTGGGTCAAGGAAAACTCAGAAGTTATCAATACAGGTGAAAATAATTTAAATCAATTTTTATCTTTTATTGCATATGTTGTGCACCAAAATTGCCTGGAATATTATTACAACATTATTGAGGTATGAGACATAAGCGGATGTCACGGTCTTGTCAAGAAAAGTTCCCCCCTTGGGAGAACAGTTGATTTAGGGGGAGGGGAGAGGATAGGGAAGTAATCTTTGATCTTGGAATTCTTCCGGCAACATCCATCAACCTAACTTTTTTCCCAAAATACTCTTGTAATATTATTTGAACCCAGTTGCTATTATTTTTTCCCTTTAAAATAATCCTTCCTCGTCCATTTTAAAACAAATGGTAGCCAATACAATAGCGTTATTGTGTTCTTGTTTTTGTTCGTTTTTTCATTGATTATGTTCCATTGAAAATTGCTGAAATAACAACCAGATATGAAAAAAACTTAAGTACTGAAGAAGTATGAATTTTGAGAGTAAACCTCAAATCCGATATTTTAAAGTGTAATTATTAATACTGAATCTTTTCAGTAAGTGAGGAATTTGACAAATTTTTGATAATGACACTGACGAATCCGTCATTTTTTGGAGGAACTTTAGCTTTTATTATGGATAATACAGTCAAAGGTAAGACACCAGTAAACCCTATCTTTTATAGAATGTTGACTGAAGAACAAGTTTGTAAGAAACATTATTTAGGGAGTTAGTTTCGTAATTCCAATGAATATTACGATACAATAAACAAACTTTTGATGCCCCATGTCATTTTTATTTTTTACAGTTTTTTTACATTGTGTTCCATAAATGTCAAATAATGTCAGGATTTTAATGAGAAATCCCATAACCCAGAACAAATAATGTGGGTGCATTTAATAAATTCACAAGTTTTAAATATTTTAGTTTTGGTAATCATACTTATTATAACTATATATTTTGTATAATAAAATTTTCATTATTTCCAAGCATTTTGTCGATATAACGCCTTTCTGAAAAAAAAGTTTATAAGTTTTTATGTCGAAAAACTAACAAATCTTACTTATGCTCAAAACACTTCTTGTGATTCTGTTCGTAAATGATTACACTTCGAGAGATAAATTCATTCAAGGTACAAAACGAGAACGTGGATTAACAGCTTGGTCATTAGGAGAGAGCCAATCAGCTGACGCAGATTCTCAGATTGAGGAAGGTACAGATGTATATGAAATCCCATTTTTAACCAAACTTTTGATGAAATTACCATGTATGAAATACATCCCTGTATTTCCAACGTTTACGCCAGATAATTTCAAATGTAAGAAAACATCCCAACAGGAAGATAACAAGCAAAACGGTATACAGATGGCTTAACAACATACAAAACATGTAGAAAACTCTTTATTTGTATATTTTTTGCAATAATATGTTTTTTTATCATTATTTTTAAATTTTTTGAAAATTTATTTTATACTTTTAAATATAATAAGCTTGGAAATTTATAATTTGTTTTTTAAAAATATGTATACATTGTCTTTATAATAAAATGTAAAACATTTATTTTTGTATTTCTGCCTTGCACGCTCTCTATCACACACAGATGAACACCCATGGTGGTGACTTCAACTATCTGGTCGACCGCTTCCAAAGTTTTCGTTCAGGATTCATGTCAGAAACAATATATGACCTACAGCGTAATAGTTTTTCAAGTTTTCAAGATTTTATTGATAACCCCTAGGCGTACAGACTTTATAGACTTAGACTTTTATTTGACAATGCGACAGTTTACACTGTTACAATAGGCAGACAATTATACAGAATATAAATACAATGACGAACACAATAGAAGTTACATAAATCACATAGAAAACACAGTACTATATACACAATATACCTAATATAGTGCAGCACCTGGCTTGCATATTTTAGAATAGACTGAATAATAGTAAAATATTATAGCATATTATTTATAGAATTATTACATAAATTCCAAATACTTGGTCAATTTCTTGGTAAATAACGGAAGATTATTCAAAACTCTTATGTTACAGTAATATAAATAAAGTCAAGAAATACCAAAGGGATATTCGAATGAGGGAAAAAACAACTGGTCAACTCCGGAGAACAACGAAGAAAGACCAAAACAATACATACATTACAATTAAAAACTAAAAACATCTGAAAAACATGGACTCCACCAAAAAAACCGGGGGTAGCCTCAGGTGCTACGGAAGAGTAAACAGTCTCTGCTTCCT
This sequence comes from Mytilisepta virgata, assembly GCA_028015205.1. Taxonomy (NCBI): domain Eukaryota; kingdom Metazoa; phylum Mollusca; class Bivalvia; order Mytilida; family Mytilidae; genus Mytilisepta; species Mytilisepta virgata. Next base: position 46,552,272 of record CM051521.1, on the reverse strand, counting down.
GCAGTCCTTCAAATTTATGTTCCGTAGGGTTATTTCGATAATAATGTCGTATATAGGAATTTCTTAGTCTAACTATATCAGAATTTGAACATAGAAATAAATAGTAAAATTCATTTCCTACAGCTCTGTCATTACATAGAGTACAAAGACGTTCTTCTTTTAAGTTAGAGCATCTTAATTTACTTAAATATACCCGCTTTTCTTTTTTCAATTTTAATAAATAATTTTGTAAACAAAAATCATGTTTAAATAATGTATATATTTTGACTCTTGAGGAACTAACTATATCACTATACCATTTTTGTACAAATTGATCATTTAAAATTTGTTTGACAATAATTTTCACATCATTTACTATGCATAACACAGACATTATTCCATACAAAACTCAAACCTGTCTCATCCAGCACAGCTTTAACAAACAATAACCATTTAGAATTGAAGTTTTCAGATAAATGCACATTATATATAGTAGGTTATAAATATTTCCGGATAATTTTGTTCCATTCCTAAGTAATTTAAACCAAAAGTTTAATAGGGATAGACAAATTTCTGATTTTTCGATTTAATGTATACAAAGTTCTCTGGGCTTGTTCAGCTAGTTTCTTTTTTACCATATTGAATTTACCATTAAAATTAAACAACAACCCAAGATAGGAATATGATTCGACTATATCAATATTTGAATTAAATAATACAAATCTGTGGTCTGGGGCCAGGTTTTTGAAGATGTCTTATGACTTCGACATATCGTTAGATGGTTTTACGTCGCAGTCATAAAATGTGTTTTCGAAATGGTCGAAACTTGTGACATTTCACAGAATTTGTCACAAAGTTACGACACCAAAGAAGGTGTCGTAAGATGGTCTTATAATGATCGTATCTGTATAGAAGCACGAATAATTCGTTAAGCGGGAATTTGAATGTTCGAACCCTAGGTATTTCTTATTCATATTAAAATAGAGTAGACCAATAAACTTTTACAATGGTTTTATTGATCCATGTTGATAGATTGTCACAATCCATAATTGATTTACATGTACATGCATGTTACACATGTACAGTAAACGTATATGCATTAATCATTTTTAAAAGGCTATTAAAATTAAAATTAATTAAACGTTATTTTTTATTTATTTTTTCTTCGTTTAGTTACAAGTATTTTTTTTAAAATTAAAATTGCATACTTTGTTAAATCATTTAAACTTTCATTATTTGTCATTACTGACTTGCGATTGTCATACGATCGTCGTAACTATGATTGTCTTAGGATACCATTGTTTTACATCATACGATAGGTCGTAAGACCATCATAACTTAGTCGCAAGTAATGTCATAAGATATGTCTTACGATCAATCTTACGATACTTTCGAAACCTTTCCCCTGGTTTATACTTTCGCTTTTAAAATACCATAATTTTAGTTTTCTCAACATTTACATATAATTTCCATTGTTACAATATTGTTCAAAAACTGTTAAGCAATTTTGTAGATTGTCGGCTGATTCTCATAAAATGATAGTATTATCTGCATATAAGAGTATAAAAATCAACAAAAATATTCCCAGTTGTTCTTGAATTTTATGTGATATTGTTTGGAGACCCGAAATATTATTAATGCACAAATAATCTTCAAGATCTGATAGAAAACTGAGAATAAGGTGGTAAATTTTCCCCTTGACGCACTTAAGGTCGCACGAGAAAAACCCTGACATATTGTTACCCTGTTTTACGCAGAATTTAATATTATCATACATATTAAAAATAACTCTAAGACACAAATAGATGTAATCCTCACGAAAAACCCAACAAAAGTTACTTCAGAATTTTTTTAGTATTTTTCACCGTTTTCCAAAATAAAACGGTCAAAGGGACCATTATAAGTTCAAAGGGACCATTATAAGTTCAAAGGGACCATTATAAGTTCATTGATGCTTAATATGACATATTGGACTGGTTAGGCATTAAAGGATCATATTGGACTAGTCAATATGACATATTGGACTGGTTAGTCAATAAAGGTATAATTGCGTAAGGTTTTCCATATTGGCTTAGTTATTGGTCCAAGGCAAGCCATATTGGAATGAGGCGAATCATGCATTTTATTACACCATACAATAAAATCAGTTCCGGTAAACGGTTCATAATTATATTGGGATATATCTGTCAATGCAGCATGTACAAAAGCAAAAGTTGATCAAGTGTGACATTGTATGACTGTAAAACTCGGGACACAAAAATACCCATATCATGATTTTCAAGTAACCTCTCCATTAAGTATGCATAAACTTTATAAGAAAAATTTTCCAATTTCAGTCTCTGAAAAACAAATAATTTATTGAATACAGATATTACTCTTTTCAAATTGTTTTCTATTTTTTGAAAAATAGTTATAACCATATGTCTAGATCATCAGTTTTGGTTTCAATACAGACAAAAATATCGTAAGATGTTATCAGATCACGAAATTCTTGACACAATAATTTATTTTTAATGCCGCAAACATTTGGACAAGTAATCTTTAATTCATTCAATAAGTCACGGTGTTGATAGTTGAGAGACTGTCCTCCTGCAAGCCCGGCCTATCTGATGTGACGGACATTTGGTGGTTGAGTCTGGGGGCCAAAATTCTGCATCATAAACTGTCGGCCTTGTTCATGCATGTAATTTGAGCGATTCAGTTCATAGCTAAGATTAGGTTGTACATCTTCAGGATATACTCTAACTCAATTTACAAATAGTTTATCCTCTTTAAATCTAACATTTTTCTCGAGGCATTGTTCTCGTTTGAACACCAGCCGTTGTATTTTTCGCCGCTTTATTATTTCAAATTGTTCGTACACGCTATACATTCATCTTTCAGCATTTGTGGGGCCGCCTTCAGGACTCCGTACAAGAGACAATGCATACAATTAATAACAGATATTCATACATAGCGAGACAAAACACATATATAAATACGATATAACAAACATTATGCATAAAATATTCCATGATTTTTTTAATGAAAATTTTTATGAACTTGAACATTACATAATGAAAGCATACCAGTGAATTTAGTCATATTAGGATTATTAACATAGGTATACATTTTGATCTTAGAGCAGAAATCTCAACATGTTTGCATACAAATAATGTATGAAATTCATCCCCTATCCCATCATAACATAAATTACATAATCTATCCTGTCCACCTACCCGTCTCTATGGGTAATTTCAAATTTGAACAATGTAGTTTCGATATATAATAACTCTCCCTTGGTAGTAATTTCGAAACATAAGGTTCTAAACTAAACTCGCGTTTGAATAAAGTTTAACATTCTCCCCTTGAAGCTTTATTTATCTGTGAAAACCAATGCTGATACTACTGATATATTAACCTCTGTTTAATTGTATTCTTTAAACAATTAATGTTTACCTCTAATTGTTCGTTCAATACATAGCTAATATCTGTTTCATCAAAAATAGATTTAACATATTGAACCCACTTGAATTAATTAGGATTGTTTTCGTGTAATTGGATCATCAATCAAAGAAGAATATTTTAGAATTTCTCTCTTCTTTAACTGTTCTGATATCATTCGGATTTTTATGAAAATTTCCAATGAAACACGACCTAATTCCCCGTAAACCATAATATTTGGAGTGCTGTTTCTAACACCCAAAATATTTTTGCAGAACTGCAACCGAATTTTTTTCTATATTTTGTTTATTTTCCAAACCCCAAATCTCTGTTGAATATAATAACATAGGTGAAATCAATACATCAAAAAGTTGCAACTGAATATCAATAGGAAGAGAGATATTTTTAATCTTTCTGTAGAGAGCGAACAGCGCCTTTTGTGCTTGATCAACAATCCTTTTTTTAGCTGTACAAAAATTAAATTAAAGGTTACTCCTAAATCCGTGTAAGAATCTAAAACCTCTATAACATTCCCACATATATGAAAATTAAATTGTTTACGTAATTTTATCCTACTAAACACAACTACTAAACACAACAATTTGTGTTTTAACAGTATTAATTTGTAGTTCCCAAATATTACAATATTGTTCAAAAACGTCAAGTGCATGTTGCAAATATTCTTCACATTCAGACATAATAACGATGTCATTTGCATATAGAATAACAAAATTGTTAACAGACTTGTAACAATTCTTCACGATTTTTCGATATGTACTCTAAGTCTTTTACATTATTTTCAAAAAAAGGCTTTCAAAATCATTTAAGACTACTGAAAACAAAAAGGGATGTAAATTTTCTCCCTGTCCAATCCCAACTTTACAATTAAAGAAAGTGGAACTTTGATTACCATATCGAATATATTTCTTTATATTTTGATACATATTGACGATAACAGTTCTAAAATTTCTTAGAAAAGTTAGATTTTCGTAATTTATGCCATAAACCTGCCCTCTAAATAGTATCAAATGCACTCTTAAAATCAACAAAGGTACAAAATAATTTTTTGCGTAGTGAAAAGAAAATAATTAAAATATAGTGCAACGCAAAAATATTATCTGTAGTTGAAAATCCTTTCCTGAACCCTGCTTGAGACTCCGATATGAGCCCCACCTCATCTGAAAACTATTCAATCGATCGTTTATTATTGCGGAAAATGTTTTCTCTAAAAATGAATTTAATGTAACACCTTTATAATTAGAAGGATCTGCTTTAGATCCTTTATTTTTAAAAATTGGTATCATGATACCACGTGACCATAACTCAGAGGTAATACCTGTATCTAATATCAAATTAAAAAGTTTGACATACATAGGCATAAGATAATTTACAGTAATCTTTATGTACTCATTAATTATTTTGTCACAACCATTGGCTTACCATTCTTCATTTTTTTACACTTTTTAAAATTTCTTCTTAAGTTATAGAACTATTCAATAAATTATACAACTCAGCAGGTTAATTATTTTCACTCAGAATTAATTTGGCTCATCATCATCTTCATCGGCTGTATTCATTTCTTTGAAGAAGTTGTAGAGAGATTCGATCGAAATATCTTTATCTACTCCCTTTTTCATTTGACTAATACTATTCAAATTTTACTATCCGATTTTTTTCGTATTAGTTTTTCAGCAGCATCTTATCACATACTTATTATTTTCTTTCAAGTGTTTTTTATTTAATACTTTAAGTAAAATTTGAATACCTCTGCTGGTTTATAATCAGCAGATCAATTCCTAGTATTGCGATACTATAGCGTATAATTGATACTTTAAATTTTCTGAAACCTAAGTAATATATCCCTCGTTTGGCTTTACCCTTTCGGTGATTTTGGTATTTGAATTTGCTGTTGCACGTAGGATTTATTGTTTCGGATTTCGATATTTTATGCCTTGGGCATAACTGATGAGTCCTATAAATCGAAGAAATGTGCGCATATTAAAAAATCGGTATATTTATTTAAAAGAAAATCTTCTGTAATCAACAAATTTGCCTTTACTTATGACACACACACACGAGCACGCGCGTCTAAAAAGATGCAAAACAACGACAATAAGATAATAACGTTAGAATACAAAATAATAATTATAACACAGCAAAATGTTCATATCATTGACATTGTTGGAGATCCGTTTTCGATGTTACTATATTTTTTGTTTTCGGCGAAATAAATACATAATCAAACCACATTCTTATATACTACTTGATATCGCGTTAGTTACTCGTTAGATCTTTTTCACAAAAAGATCTATTTTTTTCTAGTATTTGCACATAAAATGAAACTCACCGAGACAATATCGTCAGAAACAGATACATCAAAATACCACAATGCATGTTAATTACAAAGTTTAACCTAAAACTGTATTAAAGACAATAAAGTAATGATTATACTTTTTAAAAAGTAAAGTGTAATAGGGCTGTTGTTTTTATACAATTTCGTTACTTTTGTGAAATGAATTATTCAATGTATGTAAATTCTAAATTTTATGAACACAAATATTATCAAAATAACAGTAACTGAAGGCGTAAACTCCAGCCGAAAGAGGGGAATGCGATATATAGTCTGGAAAGGTATTCTTTACTCAACCTTATAAACACAAGTACATTTAGATTGTAATTCAAGCAACGTTATGCATAATCAACTTGATCAGGATGTACTTTATCTACAACTTTCCCCAAGGCTTTTGGTAATGATGAAGTTTTAATAAAGTTCAACTGAAAATGTGACATTTAGACGTAAAAATATCGATTATCACTTCTAAATTTGGTTTCACTAAATGCCACTTCAAAGACAAAAATATTCCATAGGACGATATGGCTGTACAATATATTTCCGTGCCTTTTAGATTCGTAGTAGATATACAGACACATGTATCCCTGATTTTTTTCATCGTGATATAAGTGCCTGTGTTTTATACAAACAAACAAACAAATATTTTATTGTCAATCAAGACGCCCCCAAAGGAGCAGAATAATTAAAATAAAGTTAGATACAATGAATTCATTGATTACAATGATTTTGTTATAAACAATTTATAATAAAAAAAGGAGCGAAAACAAGAATACAAGCTATTGTTGAATGCAACAGAGCTAATGTGGGTACAACAAGTACGATTGGCTAGACATAAAAGTGGTATTTAGTTATAATTCCAAGAGGCAGAGCACAAACCATGACATGTTATAATGTTTTGCATTGTCATATTAACAAAGTAAATAATTATAGTATTGTAACAAATCAACAATAATAATTTAGTATTTTGTATTTAAAATTCCCCCCTAAAGGAAAATAAATCATATAATAGTGGATGCAGTTGATAGTATATAAATGTATCTTGTGCAGACATAAGCCGTACAAATTTGGAGATATTACGAAGTGATTTTACATTTTTAAATTTATTTTCAGTATTGGTCTCTTAATCTGTAATCTAGCATTCCAAAAGAAAGTGTATTTCATCTTCAATGTTTTGATTACATAAGTTGCAAATTCGTCTCTTTATATGTCTCAATGACATGACCAATATCTTTATATTTATATATAATTTTTACCGTTTTTCCTAGTCCTTGTTTCGTGAAACTGGTCAATTCGAGATTTTCATCGAGCGGAAAACTGTCTTCAAAGATTAAAGTTCCAGCCTTTTGTTTGGCCATTATTTGCCACACGCGCTACACTAGAAGAATCAACGTGTCTCTGCCCTTGCCTGAAAAGGCTGGGTAACTCTTTGAGCCTTCTTTGTGCGAGGGATTGGGGCTTATAATTCTTCCCCATGAACGAGGGTAAGATTATAAAAATCGCCATATTGAGATAATTTATGAAGCCCAGGTCTGTTCCTGCTTTGACACTTAAAACTTACAATACAGCACTTCCGTCTCACTCTTTTTTTATGTTTCTACTTTCACAACTTCATAACTGCTACGGAACTCACAAAGGATTTGATGATTTACGTACACATCTTTAATATTCCTCAGTTTGGGTTTGTTTACTATAGCATATTTATTCTGCAAAGCATAGAATCAGCATCCTGTTGATTCATATATTTATAGCAAATGAATAGAAAATTAACTTACAGAAAATGTATTGAACTGACTTAATAAAAAGATATTATAAAACATATTATAAAACATTCATGCTATTTGTATTAGGTTTGTTTCTTATGGAGTATGCTAAGGTTAATGGGAGTCTTGTTTCCATCTGGGACCCTTACTTCTTAAGACAGGCGTTTGTGTTATACAAATAACAGCCCATTCCTACACACGCGTTTGTTTTATACAAATAACAGCCCCATACACTGGGTTTCTTGTATAAAACAAACGCCTGTGCTTCTAAAATTGGATAGCTCTTTGTGTAACCTAAAGTCATCTTCCGAGTATTCATATTGACTCGCACAACCTCGATATTTTCCTCACTTATATATACTGCTGTCTGGTTCTTGAAAATAAACGAAACGCAGTATCTTTATCAACTGGCTCCTAATATTATCCTGTATTATAAAATCCACTTTTCTCTAAAACATCCCTCTACCTTCATTGTCATTTTTTTTTCGTTTTAAAAATTAGAGCATAAATCAAATGTCCAATTTTCGTCGACTGATACAATATACGTCAGTAGACGAAAATTGGACATTTGATTTATGGTTCAGTTTTGTTATACTGTGTTTATTTCTGTCATAAAATGATGAAAAATGGAAAAAAATGGCAATGACGGTACAGGGATTTTGTAGAGAAAAAGGGGGTATGCAACAGACTAAATCCATTTCCGAGGTGCCTGTGCTGACAAGTGTACTTATAAATTGGACATGATAAGTCCGTGTCATGTGCCGGTCATGATAATATTGTTTTACAATCCCCTTAAACTATTGATGGGAGTAGACTAAAGTTACAGATAAAACGAAATGTTTCCCCCTTTTTGAAGTAAATAATTTAATCATAGACTGTCTCCAAACACGATAAATAAACCATCTCACACATATTGACAAAAGGACTATTTTTGCGCAGCGCATTTCCTTTGATTCTTTTGAAGCAATTTTCACTTGTTTCTTTATGTATTTATCCTTTTGGTTACTATTTTTATCGCTTCCCTCCGAGAGTCGTAGGGCATTTCCGAGAATAAAAAAAGCTAATGGGTCTTTCCCGCGAATAATCTTTACCTTTCCCCTTTTCTGAAAATTTGAATAAATGTTAAATACAGGTACAATATGTATAATAAATGTAAGTCAAAGGTATAAGGCACGTACAAGATATATTAGAGTGCACACAACAGTTTTTCTTAGAACTTTTCATGACGTCATAAATTGAAGGGACATACTCAAAAGATTGATAGTTGGACAATTGGCTGTATCATATACCCATAGACAACCATATATCAAATAAAACATATTTCTTCAAGCTTTCACTGTATATAAGTATTTTTAAGGAATTCCTTTCCAAATTCTTACCATTATAGAAAGATAACTGACAAAAAATAGGCCTCCCCCTTCAAATATTTCAAAAACAGACCAACCTCAGAGCATCCTAGCAAAGATTCCTGCGCAATTTAGAGAACTGAGTATATGTGTTTTCCAAAGTACACATTCAACTGGTTTCAGCACATGTAGTTTGAGGGTACATTCGCCGCCTTTTAAAATTGCTACATGAAGTGGTATAAAAATGTTGTGTTTTCACCTACACTATTTTTGGATGTTTTCAGAGTAGTCTCCCATTAATAAAACTTTTCTGAAAATAATTACTTTTTTACATTTCATGCATTTTTTTAAACTTAAAATAAAGCCAAGACTCTAATTTAAATAATGAAACCAAAAAACAATCAGAAATCAATATCTAGAACTTATAAATAGAGGAAATTCCATACCTATGACATCATATATTTAGGGGAAAATCACTGGAATTTTATACGAAACTGTTGTTTGCATTCTTAAGGCATTCTTGATACCCTTATTTTCAAAATAACAATAAATTTTCTCAATCTACAGACAATTACGAATAAAACGATACCTCGTTTGTCTATTTCTGACATGTGAATCAAATATATTGAACAAATATTCAAAGGAGGGGGTTTTGATACCCTGGGGCATAACTCACAGACAATGACATAAAATGTAAATTTGACATATTTTGATGTAATATGAGCATATTTCTCTCTTATGAACTGTTTTATGCTTGTATACTTAAAGATTTGATTAATTTTAAGAAAATACATGAAAAAAACTAAATTTTATTGTTAAAAAAAAGGTTCAAATGAAAAAAAATAAGAGTGCCAACCATTCCTTGAATTGAATAACAGTGTAATTATGGAATAGTTTATTGACACTAATTTTTACCAGTGAAATGGAAATAAAGTTTATTTTTTCTTTTTTTTTCTTTCATTTTTTTCCCAATATTTATGCGAGAAAAAAATCTGCATATATTAAGTGCAATGAATCATCTAAAACTATAACCGGCTTCAAAAACTGCGAATAAATAATATGACGTCTTTACACTGGACATCAAATTATTACTGCAGATCTGTTATTTTTGGTTGCTAAGGCCAGATGGGACATAATAATGCATTAAATACCATGCTTGGTACATGAAATTCTTTCTATCTGTCTAATGTTGCATAAACAATACAATACATGAGCTTTATAACCAAAATACTGTTGAAATCTGAGCCTTATCAAAGCCTTTAAGAGTGCACACAACAGTTTTTCTTAGAACTTTTCATGACGTCATAAATTGAAGGGACATACTCAAAAGATTGATAGTTGGACAATTGGCTGTATCATATACCCATAGACAACCATATATCAAATAAAACATATTTCTTCAAGCCTTCACTGTATATAAGTATTTTTAAGGAATTCCTTTCCAAATTCTTACCATTATAGAAAGATAACTGACAAAAAATAGGCCTCCCCCTTCAAATATTTCAAAAACAGACCAACCTCAGAGCATCCTAGCAAAGATTCCTGCGCAATTTAGAGAACTGAGTATATGTGTTTTCCAAAGTACACATTCAACTGGTTTCAGCACATGTAGTTTCAGGGTACATTCGCCGCCTTTTAAAATTGCTACATGAAGTGGTATAAAAATGTTGTGTTTTCACCTACACTATTTTTGGATGTTTTCAGAGTAGTCTCCCATTAATAAAACTTTTATGAAAATAATTACTTTTTTACATTTCATGCATTTTTTTAAACTTAAAATAAAGCCAAGACTCTAATTTAAATAATGAAACCAAAAAACAATCAGAAATCAATATCTAGAACTTATAAATAGAGGAAATTCCATACCTATGACATCATATATTTAGGGGAAAATCACTGGAATTTTATACGAAACTGTTGTTTGCATTCTTAAGGCATTCTTGATACCCTTATTTTCAAAATAACAATAAATTTTCTCAATCTACAGACAATTACGAATAAAACGATACCTCGTTTGTCTATTTCTGACATGTGAATCAAATATATTGAACAAATATTCAAAGGAGGGGGTTTTGATACCCTGGGGCATAACTCACAGACAATGACATAAAATGTAAATTTGACATATTTTGATGTAATATGAGCATATTTCTCTCTTATGAACTGTTTTATGCTTGTATACTTAAAGATTTGATTAATTTTAAGAAAATACATGAAAAAAACTAAATTTTATTGTTAAAAAAAAGGTTCAAATGAAAAAAAATAAGAGTGCCAACCATTCCTTGAATTGAATAACAGTGTAATTATGGAATAGTTTATTGACACTAATTTTTACCAGTGAAATGGAAATAAAGTTTATTTTTTCTTTTTTTTTCTTTCATTTTTTTCCCAATATTTATGCGAGAAAAAAATCTGCATATATTAAGTGCAATGAATCATCTAAAACTATAACCGGCTTCAAAAACTGCGAATAAATAATATGACGTCTTTACACTGGACATCAAATTATTACTGCAGATCTGTTATTTTTGGTTGCTAAGGCCAGATGGGACATAATAATGCATTAAATACCATGCTTGGTACATGAAATTCTTTCTATCTGTCTAATGTTGCATAAACAATACAATACATGAGCTTTATAACCAAAATACTGTTGAAATCTGAGCCTTATCAAAGCCTTTAAGAGTGCACACAACAGTTTTTCTTAGAACTTTTCATGACGTCATAAATTGAAGGGACATACTCAAAAGATTGATAGTTGGACAATTGGCTGTATCATATACCCATAGACAACCATATATCAAATAAAACATATTTCTTCAAGCCTTCACTGTATATAAGTATTTTTAAGGAATTCCTTTCCAAATTCTTACCATTATAGAAAGATAACTGACAAAAAATAGGCCTCCCCCTTCAAATATTTCAAAAACAGACCAACCTCAGAGCATCCTAGCAAAGATTCCTGCGCAATTTAGAGAACTGAGTATATGTGTTTTCCAAAGTACACATTCAACTGGTTTCAGCACATGTAGTTTCAGGGTACATTCGCCGCCTTTTAAAATTGCTACATGAAGTGGTATAAAAATGTTGTGTTTTCACCTACACTATTTTTGGATGTTTTCAGAGTAGTCTCCCATTAATAAAACTTTTATGAAAATAATTACTTTTTTACATTTCATGCATTTTTTTAAACTTAAAATAAAGCCAAGACTCTAATTTAAATAATGAAACCAAAAAACAATCAGAAATCAATATCTAGAACTTATAAATAGAGGAAATTCCATACCTATGACATCATATATTTAGGGGAAAATCACTGGAATTTTATACGAAACTGTTGTTTGCATTCTTATACACTAAGACATATAGTGAAATTTCGCTCACAGTTATTTGGATATTTGGTTTTCATTAAAAGAAATCAGTTATGTCATCACTATGCGTCCTTTATCCGTAAACTTTTCCCATTTTGATCTTCTGCTCTGAAACTACTTGGGGGATTGTAACCAAACTTCGTAGGAATCATGTATGGAAGGGCCTTTACAATTAGTCCACCATTGGCTAAGGTTGGATGAACAACATGGGCGCCAGAGGCCATCTTTGATTTTTTGGCCAATTTCAAAAATCTCCGCTGAAACTACATTATGAAATGTTTTGAAACTTTGTGTGATAATAATACCCTCTACAAACGATCCACTTTTAATTGAGATTCATCAGCTCAAACGACGGCTCCGGCTGTTCAAGCTCTCCATTGTAACCATATGGGGAAAGGACTTTTTTGTTATTTTTTCAGGAAGTGAAGGGAAGAATGTAACCACAGGAATCTCATATGGAAGGACAGATGCAAATAATCCGCATTTTTAGATCAAGGTCAAATATTATGAGCTTACATATTCAAATAGTCTAATAAAAACCCAGTGAGCGATACAGGCTCATGTGAGTCTCTAGTTTGATATTTATTACCGTAAAATGAATTTATTGAAAAATGGAGATGCTATGTACCGATGCAGCAAATATAAATCTTGCAAGAAGTCTATAACAACTGATGTAGGCTTATGGGTCGTTGATCGTATAGTGGTAGATTACTGCTTACTGGTTACTTGCGTTATGTATGAAAAGACTGTGGTTCCAATACTTTATTATGCAGATCAATTAACAGTAACAGATAGTGGTTAAGATGTGGACTGCACTGTCGCTCGTATTTATAATCTAGCCCAAAAAAACCAGTTAGAACAAGATAAAATACTGCGTAGAAAAATAAAATAATACGCAGAAAATATTAAACGAATATAGAAAATTAGTCATTCACACGTCAATCACAGCCAACATTCAGCCCCCCTCATCCAGTTAGGCTCCTCAACCCTATTTTGAGTTATATGATTTCCTCTCTTACGTTTTTGGGGTGTTTCCTGCCTTTGACCATGCTGATCCTTTTTGGCGAATACCCTTTATTTTTTCTTTTGAGCACTTTTTCCTGTTCGACCTCCTCGTCCTCATCACTTACTACCATGGGTTCTGCCCTAGAATCCCCAGCTGCAAACACATTATAAGACCTGAAAGGACATTCTTTTGACCTATGACCCCGTCTGCCACACCTAAAACAAGTTTTCCCCTTAAGTGCCCTATATCCATTGGCTCTATCTGTCGGTTGTCAGGACAATTCCCTACTGTTGGCCAAGAAACAGGTGTTAAGAAACTGTTATTGTTGCCTCCCGTCCATGACGGCGGTTGGAAAGGAGTTTCCCTTACCCTGACAAATTTATTAGATGGTTCTAGTTCATTAAACGTATCTGTTCTATCCCTAAAACGTTTTCTCAGATTTTGCTCTTTCATAGCACATTGAACGGCCTTATCAAAAGTTTTTGGTTCCTCCCTCATAATTTTCATACGGAGGTAATCAAAATACAGTCCATCACAGAAGGCATCAACGAACTGTTGCTGGATTAGCCCTACTACATTTGAATCAGTTTGTACTGGTTCAGGATAAGCATCCTCAGCTATCCTTAACAGCCTTTCAGCGTACATTTGTACACTTTCCTCTGGCTTCGACTTTGTTTTTCTAAGCATAGCCAAGGCCTGTTGTGGATCTGTGATCTCAGCAAACCGTTTTTGTAACAGTATCTTAAGATCTTGCCATTTAGGTGGTTCCCCTGCTGACTCAATCTAATTAAAAACCGATCTCTCATCGCTCCCGTTTTCTGATATGTCGCGTGGGAGATCTAACGAAATCCGCTATGAGGTCACATGTGAGTGAACTGGAACTTATGAATTTATAATGACATGCAAATGAGTTGACTTCCTATCAGTAAGCCAATCAAAAAAGTTTAGGAATTCTGGGGACTGACGATTTCTTCGTAATCAACTTACAAGATCGCGTAAGCCACAATTTCATTGGTCGAACAGGACACACCTACGAGGTCACTCACATGTGACCTCAAAGGGGGTTTCGTTAGATCTCCCACGCGACATATCAGAAAACGGGAGCGATGAGAGATCGGTTTTTAATTAGATTGGACTACAGTAAAAAGAGGTACTGATACTGCAGTTTGCAGTGCTTTTAATTGATCCAAGGCTGTTTTAGCCCAAAATTTTGGATTATTTTCATCCAATTTGTCCTTAAGTGACCAAAAAGGGTTGAAACTAGAGTCTGTATGTCTCCAATACTTTATTATGCAGATCAATTAACAGTAACAGACAGTGGTTAAGATGTGGACTGAGCGGACTACAATGTCGCTCGTATTTATAATCTAGCCCCAAAAACTAGTTAGAACAAGATAAAATACTGCGTAGAAAAATAAAATAATACGTAGAAAATATTAAACGAATATAGAAAATTAGTCCTTCACACGTCAATCACAGCATCCCATAATGGTACTATTACTAATAGGCACCTGACGTGTGAAACATACCCAGTCCAAATACAGTTCCAATACATCTCTATCGAAATATCATGTTAGTACATATCTATTTCATAAATGTCAATTTTAACAAGTTTTACAATTTAATCGTTGGAACTGTACTAAACTGGTATTAGCCTGTCTAAATACAACTTATTATACAATCATATTTTGATTTTAAAATTATTACCTTCCCAAATTAATTGAAATATATTTTATATATTTTGGTCACCCAGGCATTCCCGTTACACTGACAAGGATGGGATTTCCGTTGTAAGAACCATGCATGTAACATCGAGTTAGACGAACGAAAATCTGAAGCACAAGCCTTTCAAGTTGGTGTGCGAAGAGCATCTGGGGACATATCTAAAAGAGTACGTCTACTAGTGCTTCTAAAACCGTTTACAAAGGTGTAAGAGTTACTATTTCGGAAAAGGGAAATTTAAAAATTTGCGAAAAAGGAATAATATAATCTTAGAAAAATGTGAAAAATCGGAAAAGGGATGCACCCCGCCTCCGAGAGCAACCTGTAGGTCCTGATATCACTCCCGGTTTTTTATCATATGATTTACAGTATTATTTAAAAACATACATTTTCACACATGGTCGTCCCAGAAGTCTAGTATAGATTGTTTAATCTGTAAGAAAGAACCGTTATAAAAATATAGAAAAGTTTCCTTTTAATTAGCCAAAAAGGACTTGGAGATAGTTTTAGTATAGGTATACGCCTTTCATCCTACATCCTACGAATCCGAACAAATAAAATGATTCGACCCCTCACAAAATGGTACATGACATAATTTATTACAAATCTACACACTTTACAGTTAATATATTATTTGGAAAAGCATGATTAATAACACCCAAAAAGATGCTATCAAACTAGTTCTGATAACGAAAATGGACATATAACTTAAAATATTTTAAGATGACAAGATAGACGTTCACAAAAAGAGGTGTTACTTTTTGCCTGGAGGCTAACACATTAAATTCCTTTATGATTCTTTACTATCCTTACTAACATTTGTCGTAAAAGTTTAATATTAACATATTTCAGAAATATATAATTAAGACAAAGGTCAAAAATTCATCTTGGGAAAGGAACCATATAAAATGTTTCATAATTGTGTTATAAAATTTCGCATGATATAGGAAATAATTTTCTTGTTACATCCTTGCATATTCTTATTTTAATGTTAACCTGATAGGAAGTTGATAAATGTACAATTTCAGGAATATATAACTAACACTCTTTTTACTTTCTACAGTTTCTATATCGAATAATTTGTGTATAGACTTATTGCTGACAGGGTGTGACTAAACATCGAGTTCGAGTTAAAGTTAGAGTTAGAGTTCGAGTTAGAGTTCGAGTTAAAGTTAGAGTTAGAGTTCGAGTTGAAGTTCGAGTTAGAGTTCGAGTTATAATTCGAGTTCGAGTTGAAGTTTGAGTGAACTCGAGATATTAATTTCTTATGCCATTTATCGAGTTACATTACGAGTTAGAGTTACAGTTCGAGTTGAAGTTCGAGTTAAGATAAAGGCACTTGTTCCTGGTACAATTTTTTTTCTAATACGGAAATCAGTGACGAATTGGAAATGTTGTTCAACAGACATCTTAGTCACAGTTCACATGATAAAATGCTGTTACGTGGGCCTTTAGAGTGCTTCATCTGCTAATAATTTGTAATATTAAATTTTTTAATAGAATGTCAATGAGAATTTAAGCCTTCTTTTATTCCGGGTGTAGATCATCAGTCCTAGCAAAACAAGTCAACCAGACTCTACCATACGATCTTCAACATATGGACGGAGGTATAGACACACTATGTTTGTCCGAAATTTAGAAAAATGTGAACACGACATATCAAGCCTACAAGTACTCTTTACTACAAACAATATTTCAAACAAACAAGAGGCTACAAGGAGCATATATAAGCTCGCCTGTAAGGGCACAACATTTAACTTCAAAGGGGGGAGGTGTTTTTCTTTAATATTGGTTTGAAATTATTTTTTTTCAAATTATGGACCGAATTTTATTATTTTTTTTCGATTACAATCAAACCAAATTATTTTTTTTTCTTACCACGTCGAATCAAAATTTTTTTTTTGAGCAATGCCCGGAAAGTAAAAGTTGTATTTATTTCTATGAAATCACTAGAGGTAAATAAAACTGGTATGTACTATGAATTTGTTTTTATAATAAAACATTTGCATATTTCTGATATTTTGTTTTGTATATTAATTCTTTAAGAAATAGAATATAAAATCATTTTCTCTGTACTTTGTTTTTTATTATAACAATCATAATTCCACACAATAATGAGTAGACACACATTGGGTATATGTACATGTATGCATATTTAAACTAGAGGCTCAGAGGCCTGAGCCTGTATCGTTCACTTGACAGAAACAAGAATTGCCCATGGCGGCCATGTTTGTCACATGATCTAAACAAAATGAGAAAAAAATGTAAAAAACCTCCCACAGATGCTTCTTGTCAAGTATCGTTTCATTTGGCCAAGCTGTTTCAGAGAAGAAGACGTCTTTATATCAGCCTATCAGAAACAAGAATTGCCCATGGCAGTCATGCCTGTCGTCCAATCAGGATATAAAAGATTCATTTCATAAGACTTTCCAAACGGATACTTCCTGTCAGGTTTCATTCCATTTGGCCAAACAGTTCCTGAAAAGAATATATCAACCAATGAAAAACAAGAATTGCCCATGATGGCCATGTTTGTTGTCCGATCGGGACGAAACGAGAAAACTGTGTAAAGAACCTCCCATATATGCTTCCTGTCAAGTTTAGTTCCATTTGGCCAAGCAATTTCAGAGGATAAGATTTTTTATTCAGCCAATCAGAAACAAGAACTGCCCAAAAAAGGAACAATGCTTTGATTGTCATGATTGTTGCTCTTCATCTTGATGGTTAATCACTGAAAGGTCAAGTATGACTGAAAAACTAAGGAGAATCTTATATTATGTTCAAAATAAATCAAGTCAGGTTTGTATTAAATAATGATCTTCAGCTTTTCTTGTAATGCTTGTGATTTATTAAATCGACTCTCGGATTCAAATATTTATTTTTGAAAAAATATATCTAAACCAGTAATTCTTTCCATAGTTTTGTAAAACAGATTACGTTTTTGGTCCTTGCTGCAACATTATTTTTTTCCTTCCCTTTGGAATCAGAATATTTTTTTTAAACCCCCAAAAAACCACAACCCCCCCCTTTTGAAGTTAAATGGTTGTTCCCTAAATGTTATTGGTTCGGTGCATCCTTCGACACGATATTGAAACTGAACACTCCTAAAGATGAATTAGGCCAAATTGCCCAGTGGATTTAGAGGAGGCCACCTTTGTAGCAGAGGTCGGAATTAGTTGACATCGTTTTGGAAGAGGACCATCTTAAGATCATTAAAGTAAAATTTGGTTGATATTGACTTTGTATAGTTTCAGAGGAAAAGATTTTAAATTTTCCTTCCCCCTTTTCTATAATTAGCTCCGGCAACTATCTTGGTTGAAGGTCGGGAACAACAGACACATATTAGAAGGGGACCACCCAAGGAATTTTCCACCAAAGTTTGGTTCTAATAGGCCCAGCAGTTTCAGAGGAGATCTTCAAATTGTATTCCCCATAGAGTCCTAAGTTTAATTATGTCCGGCCGTGATGGCAATCTTGGATGACGAACGAACACACCAGATAATAGTTTAAAGGGGACCATCCCATAACTATTATAACAATTTTTGGTTCCAAATGGCCCTGTAGTTTTAGGGGAGGAGATTTTCATATTAAAAAACAATAACAAAAAGCTAAAAATCAACAATTCACGGGGCAATAACTCCAAGACGGGTAATACGATTTCTACAAAAAAATGAAACGCATTTACATCTTGTCCTTGTGATCGTTTTTAACTTCCCAGATTTTCTCTAAAAGACATTTCTTCTGAGATAATTTTCAAAACTACTGTCTGATCCATATACTCTTTTTTAGTAACATAGGCAATGTGGTTTGGCTTCCGCGTCAGTCAAATGCGCAATATAAAAAACAATAAACAGTAAAAATGGTTCCAAAACTATTCACAACGTTTATATTATTTTGAAGGATATAGTTTTGTATCACAACTTGAAATCCCACAATTCAGTGTACGGATTATTTTAAGGAAGATTTGAAAAAAAAAAACTTTTTGTAATCATACAAGATACACATCCATTTGATACATGTAGCTATTATCTGGTGTCCAGATGATTATAAACTGCGAAGAATAAAACTCTAGGCACAATAACTTAATCCCCCCAAAAAGGGGGGGGGGGGGTTACTCTCCAAAATGTTCTGCACTTAGGCTAGTACTATTTATTTCTCGATTTTTCTTTATTGTCTAGGGGTCCCAACAATTGCAGGTATTTTGGGGGGTGCGTTCAAAAAGAAAATAATAGCGTATTTTTCTGGGTCTGAAAAGGGTAGAGATATCTTTATGGGGGTGTCAACAAATTTAGCTATTTTGTTATGAGCCTATGTACAGTACAGGAAAATTTTTTTACCTCCCTCCCCTTAAACTTAATCCGTAACTCGAATTTTAACTCGACATGCAACTCGATAAATGACATTAGAAATCAATATTCGAGTTAACTCGAAGATTAACTTGAACTCGAACTCTAACTCGAACTGTAACTCGAACTCTAACTCAAACTCGAACTCGATGTTTAGTCACACCCTTGCTGACATGTGAATCTTTATTTTGCAGGGAAATTCGTCACCTACTATGATCCACAAAATAAACGATAAAATCCCGTCCGTAGGATTCGAAATTGAGTAGATTGGGACAAGATTATCCGTTCATACTATACTCAAACCAAACCTAACAAATACTGTATTATACGGAAAACATTGTCCAACCTTTATAACAAATATATCGCTGTACGCGCTGACAAGTCTCTTCTACTGGGTGAGTATAAGAATACACTCTTCATCTACAAAAAGACAATACACTGAATTCTGATATTGACAATTCATTTAGCAACCCCATTTACACACGCACTACGATATCGAGGGAAGTGCACTACTAAACACCTGTCGCAACTCCTTACTTCTTACTTCTTACCTCTTTACTTCAAGCTGTTAAAGGCGGACCCACGATTTACTGTGGTAAAGCTTTCTTTAGGAGTGGTGTGAACCAAATGTGGATTCTTACAAGTTCTAAAGTGTTACAGGATGTGGCACCGTTAAAGTCCACAATTCCTCTAAAGTCCACAACACCGCTAAAGTCCACAACAAATTTCCGCTAAAGTCCATAACGCCGCTAAAGTCCACAAAATGACCTCCGTTAAAGTCCACAAAAAAAAAAAAACGCCGTTAAAGTCCACAAGAACAAGTTCCGCTAAAGTCCACAAAAAAAAACGCCGTTAAAGTCCACAAGCTCTTTTCTTTGTTATTGAAAAAATAATTCTTTTCTTTTTATCCCGGTATTATAGTAAAAAGCATGGACTTTTGTTCTTGGCAGTTTTTTCTTATCGATCTGATTTATATATTTAATAAATGAAGATTACATGTATCTGCAGAAGATTTTGATCCTCATAATTTGATCTATCATGTATTGTGAATTTTCGTGAATCAACATTTATGATTTTGAAAAAGAGCAGTCTAATGTCGCTACAAGGCAGCACTCGCACCCGCAAAGTGGAAAGGAATTAATATAAGTAGCAAACTTGTTTTTCAATCCACTATGAATAAATTTGTATAAACTACCATTTATGAAAAGTTATCTGGTTCTATCTATAAACATAAGATCGAAACCCATTCAGTTTCTGTCATGCTTCCCAGCAGCAGAAACGGTCCATAAGCCTCAAAGATAGACTTCAAACCATAATGTTCACGTTTGAAATCACAATGATAATAAATTTTAAAATTCCACAATTGCAGAATATTTTGTGGTGCTAAGCAGATTTCGTTCACTGATTGGTTTGTATGTTTGTTTGGTTTGCTACAAGAAATAGATATTTGTTTGAGAATGTGTTGAAGACGATTTGAAAAAAAAAATGTGTGGATGCTCTTCATTGTGTTTTACCAATGACGAGTAATAGAATTAAAGGTTTTATTTCAACCATGATATATGTATATGTTGTAGGGTACTGTGAAAACAATTTAAAGTTGTTAGTTTGATTAAAACACAGCCCTAATGGAAATCGGTTAAACTTGCATAAACTAGATTTAAGATTTAGATGTGAAATTCATCAGACTATAATACCAATCATTTTTATAGAGTCCTTTACACAGGAATTGAACCTGTCCCCAAGTCAGGAATTCAGTGGTGTCGTGTGTTATGTGTAACATATTTGTTTTTCGTTCATTTTTTGTACATAAATCAGGCCGTTAGTTTTCTCGTTTGAATTTTTTTACATTTGTCATTCGGGGCCTTTTATAATTGACTATGCGGTATGGGCTTTGCTTATTGTCGAAGGCCGTACGGTGACCTATGGTTGTTAATTTCTGTGTAATTTGGTCCCCTTGTGAAGAGTTAAATCAATGGCAATCATACCACTTCTTCTTTTTTTTTGATATTGAACAACAACTTTACTTTCGGTTAACCAGTTAAAGAGTTCGAACGATGATCCGAGTAACCTGATGAGCAAAACTGTTGAATTGACAACACGAAAATATAGTATCAATGACAGGAAAGGTGATCAACATAATTTTTTGTGTTTTATGGGAATTGATAATAAACAAAAACGTAAGAAATCAAAATTTAATAAACAACAGGAAATTCTGTACAATATATACATAGATCTTAAACGTTTTAAACCTCGGGAAGCATGTGATCTTAAGGTTGTATCGCTCCCTGACATAAATAAGATTTAAGAAAACACATGATAGTTTAAAGTTTTATAAACTTTAGAGCTCCAGTGCTCGGGCCTCTTGGACATGCATTTCTTTCAACAAAAAATTCACACCCACCCTACTGAGGGTTAGTACAAAAGTTTTAATTATCTTTTGCAAAATATTTCTAGCAATGGTGGTCATCTTGGATGCTATTGGATACGAATCTAAAAGGAGATTATATTAAAAGAGTGATTCAAATTGTCGTATTGTTTTATCGAACGTATTTTAAAAAAAGAAGACACACGCCCCCCCCCTTTCAGAGGATTTTTTTCTCAAAACAGAAAAAAATACGACGAACTGATGTTTATACGTCGACAATGACGGTCGCTCAGTGTTGGCAAAAACTATGGCACGCCGTATTTATATTTATTCAACGTTCAAGATATCTCATATACTTTATAAGATATCTCATAAACTTTATAAGATATCTTATAAAGTTTATAAGATATCTTATAAAGTTTATAAGATATCTTATATAATTTATAAGATATCTTATATATTTTATGAGATATCTTATAAAGAAAAGTTTATAAGATATCTTATAAAGTATATAAGATATCTCATAAACTTTATAAGATATCTTATAAAGTTTATAAGATATCTTATAAAGTTTATGAGATATCTTATAAACTTTTCTTTATAAGATATCTCATAAAATATATAAGATATCTTATAAATTATATAAGATATCTTATAAACTTTATAAGATATCTTATAAACTTTATAAGATATCTTATAAAGTTTATGAGATATCTTATAAAGTATATGAGATATCTTATAAAGTTGAATAAATATAAATACGGCGTGCCATATCTTTTTATAAGATATCTTATATAATTTATAAGATATCTCATAAACTTTATAAGATATCTTATATAATATATAAGATATCTTATATAATATATAAGATAAACTTTATAAGATATCTTATATAATATATAAGATATCTTATATAATATATAAGATATCTTATAAAGTTTATGAGATATCTTATAAATTATATAAGATATCTTATAAAAAGAATTATATTAGATATCTCCTAAATTATATAAGATATCTTATAAACTATATAAGATATCTTATAAACTATATAAGATATCTTATATAACGTTTGTTTATAAGATATCTTATAAACTATATAAGATATCTTATAAACTTTATAAGATATCTTATATAATTTATAAGATATCTTATAAAGTTTATAAGATATCTTATATAATTTATAAGATATCTTATAAAAACCCAATTATATAAGATATCTTATAAATTATATAAGATATCTTATAAATTATATAAGATATCTTCAAAACGGAATAAATATAAATACGGCGTGCCATAAAAAACTCACATATATAAGCAAAAAGAAAAAATGATATTTTAGTCCATCGAAACAAAATACATTTGGTAGTTAACCAGACTCAATTTTGAAAAAAAAAAATTGAAAACAACACGTTTAATAATTTCTTGCGTCCGAAGCGCTTTTCTGGATTTACTTTCATCAGGAACGCTCAAAGCCAAACATTTGAAATCCGAAGATGTATATAAGTGGTAGTAAAGTCATGTATACATGGTATGCATGACTGTCTGCCTGGACGGTGTCATCTTTCCTTCACCTTTTTAATTTTGTGCGGCCTCCATATCTGTCTGAAAAGATTTATCTAACCTTGACTTCATGCAAATTGATAATTGAAATGTTAATTTGTTGAAATGCTTGAAGTAAAATCTCTCTGTTTGAAATTCAATAATAAACACTAAGTCTAACACATGCAAAACATTAAGTGTGTTAAGTCTTGTTATAATACGTTCAATATACAGATTCCTCAGGACGTTATTCCGATAGCAATAATCAATACAAAAGTATTTGATCTAGAATTGTCTCATTCACACTCAGTCTACATCTCTGATTTACCCCTGTTGCAGGTACATTGGGTCAAGATGATGTTACTGTTCACCCTTTTAATTTTTCCGAGGCAATACTGTTTACAAAATTCTAATTGGAAGTTATTTTTATATAGATAACTTCTAACTATCTATTCCGTGCCATCTTAAGTCAAAATTTTAGCTTTTTTTGTTATGTTGGCAAACTATATTAAGTCGAAAAAAAAATAGCTGGAGGGGAGGGCATGATACATCACCATGACCCAATCTTCCTATGCTTATGTTCAGTAACAATTTAATTAAATCTAAAAAATCTTCTTCATACATTCTTTGTCGAATTTGTTGTATTGGCATGTCTTTCAACAGCAACATCAAAAAAATGTGTGGACTTTAACGGTGTTTTTTTGTGGACTTTAGCGGAACTTGTTCTTGTGGACTTTAACGGCGTTTTTTTGTGGACTTTAGCGGAGGTCATTTTGTGGACTTTAGCGGCGTTATGGACTTTAGCGGAAATTTGTTGTGGACTTTAGCGGTGTTGTGGACTTTAGAGGAATTGTGGACTTTAACGGTGCCACACAGGAACATCTTTCTTTATAGTAACATTACCTATTGCAACAACCTGCTCATTATTCAGGGCCCACGGTCACAAAGGACCCTGACTTCTGGGGATGATATTTCAACAGTAATAAAAGCTTTTGATCTTTACATAATAAACTTAATTTTTATCTTATTAAAAAAACAAGGGATACAAAGATACACCCATCTAGTACTGGAAAATGCTTATTTCGTAAAAAAAATCACACCAATTGTAACAAATGCACTAGTGGGATTGAGGAAAATAACATGCAAACAAATCTAATTTGAACCTGACAATCTTCCGATGAAATGTCTCCAATATCCCCCTTTGGTAATGGTGCAGACAACTCTGTCGGTTAAGCTTCTGTAAAACACCACAAGAACCCAGTTTGCATTTGGGAATTAATATAGTAAGATCAGCTGCACGAAGTTGCTTAGTTTTAATAAAAATTATATACAGCGTCTGACAGCGTGCGAATTCTACAAGGTTATGAACAACCAATATGATAGTTGAAAGTTCAAATTTTAAGTGATAGAATATTACAGTTACTTATTCAAGGAGATACTAGATTTCCATAGATAAAATTTTGGGATAAAATTCCAATAGGAAAATAATATTTTTAAGATTTAAATATGGAAATTGTCTTTTGCAAAATATGGAAAAGTAACATTGTGTAAGGATGAATATGATTTCAGTGTGGTGCAATTGTCATTGAATTTGATATTCTTTTCAATCATGCAAATTGCATTATAATGCAGACATTTGTCATCTTAATATATTTTGACTTATGAGAAATCACATAAACGTGTCAACCGTGTAACGTACTATACAACTAAATGTTATAAATATGTGTTTAGCATTAATATGACATCTATAATGACAAAAATATGAAAGCCAAGAACATCAAAATATACCACAATATCGTTAGGTTTTGTAGACTAAAGTAAAATTATAGCATATAAAATTAAGGAGTCGCTAAGTTCGTTAACAATGAACGTACTATACAACTAAAGGTTATAAATATGTGTTTGGCATTAATATGACATCTAAAATGACAAATATATGGAAGCCAAAACCATCAAAATATACTACAATATCGTTAGGTTTTGTAGACTGAAGTAAAATTATAGGAGTCGCTAAGTTCATTAACAATGAACCACTTTAGAGAATTTCCAAATTTCATATTTTGAATTTCTTTTTGCTCAAAATCAATTATTTATTGTTGCATAGTTCGACAAATTTTTTAACAGCCTGAAATAAGCAAAGCCAAATTAAATAACTCCAGTTCTATAAATTCAAGTCTTTTATATATTTAGTTTTGAACATTTTTACCCTATCACATGGCTCATCGAGTCATAATATTTTATAGTTCACCCTCTTGATTTTAACTTATCATAAAAGCCAGGTCTGAGAGTAGGCTCCGGCTAAGAGGGTGTATATGAAAAAAAAATTACTCGCTGCGCCATGTATTAGAGCAGAATGTTACGCTTTTCATTTAAACAAGCATGAAGTGAATACAACTCATGTGAAAGAATGATAGAGCGTTTATTAACCCTGGAAAATTCATTATCAAATCTCGATTTAGCCTCGGTTGACAATGAACTTCTCGGGGTAATAATTCGTACCATCACGTACCCTCTCAAATATGATGTGGGACAGCTATTAATCACAAAGATAAAACAAAAACACTATTTAAGGATACTCTACGTTCCAAAACTTATACATTTTTTCAAGAGATAAGTTTTGGCTACCAATAACACACCAATTTAAAATACTAACAAGCTGGTGATATTCTTGAAGACGTGAATCTACCATGTGCAGGAGAGGACTTCTCTAATGGTAGCAATAAACACTCTGATACCACTGATGATGAACAACAAATACATTTTTGTCAAATCAAATATATCTAAATAGCCGTGCTAAGATCGAAAGCTTTTAATAATAACTAAAAACTTGTTATTAAGTTCAAATGCCAATATCACGCAAAAAGTAAAATAATTTTAATGAACCCTATTTATGTGTGTGCTAAATTTTGTTTCAGTATTACGGTAGATTTTTGGTCGAATTGAGTGCCCATAAAAATAAGCACGAGACATATTTTATAATTTCTATTACAGTTTTTAGGAAATTAGGACAAAAAAAATGTCAGACTGAAACAGTTTGAATGAAAAGTGGGCAATAACATTGTTATTATAGTTTTACGCATGTATAATAAGAAACGATCCTTTTCAATGTTACCACGCCTATTGACCGTAAAGGTCAGATTTACTGATAGAAGATGCTAACTTACTAGCTGCCTGTCTGGTAAATAATGTACCAACTTGATACATTTTTATAAAACCGTATTTAATATTATCAAATGGAAGTGTTTGCTTTAGGATATGGCAGAAGACCATCAGTGGCTGATGGAATAGAAGCTGCAAGGAATAGAAGATTTTCTGTCAGATCCAACTCGCTCGACGTAGCTAGTGAAAATTCTAATGAATTCCCCGGGGAAATTGTAAGTTTTTATTAACATTAATATGTAAAAAATCTAATTGATAGGTCTTTTATATATGATTAATTATAATAACATTTTTTTTATTTTTCTTGTATATTATACTTGGCAGTAATGGCGAATGTTATCATGATATACATTACATATGTAATACATTATTTATTCCTATTTGCTAATATTACTTATTAGCATTATGTACTAATTGAAGAAGTTTGGCTACTTGGAAATAAACTATCTTGAAAGAAAGCATTATCTATTTTGATGCATGTCTCAGTACTTAGCTGGCTTTTTTGGTGCAACCTTTTGTGTCATTTTGGCATTTGAACTTTCTTTACATTTTTCTGTCTTCTATACACTTCAGTTTGACAAGAAATAAAAGTTATTTCTCAGTTGTGAAGTGTTAGCTACCATACTTTTAAAACGTAAAACTGACAGCTGGATACTTAGTTTAATCAGCATTCTGCCGTTCAAAATTTATATATTTTCTCGTGAAAAAGGTGACCTTTAATCTCCTATAAGAGTCAAAATGCAAACTAAGAGGGAGAAAATTAACATAATATTAAATTGTAAAAAAAATATTTTTCTTGTACATGGAATCTGAATAGAATTTCGAAAAGAAAGTGGATAGAAATATGTACTCATTTTAAAATTTATACACGTTGGAGTATAAAATGATATTCAATTTTTAATCATTGTGATGTTCATCATTGAAACAGAAACATCACATTTTACAGTATTTTTCCTTCAGATATGATTATATTAGTGTAACTGTTGTAATGTGATATCTGTCAATGTGCCAATTATTCAGATTTTATATTTTTATTATCAGATCTGCATTTATAATGTACATATGCATTTTGTCTGTAATTATTTGTTGGTGTTAATCATAGACTTACCACAGTCTGTTTTATAATTTGAAGGAAATGACATCCAATGAAGGAGTAAATTAGTTCTCAGAATCCAGATAAATGATGTCATAATAAGCATTAAGATAATTATATCCAGTGACGCAACATGATAACTAGAGATTTCTTGGAATTTATTGCCATTTAAAATTAGTATTTAATGTCAATAGACCCAATTATAAAGGAGTAACACCTATTGCTAATGTTAAGTAAATCCAGTTGCTCTCTGATTTCCAACAACTAACAAAGCATCAATTCTTGTATAGTACCTTGAAATGATCATTCATAAAAAAAATTTCAATCCCATGGAAGAAAATCTCCGAAATTTAACCAATCTAAAAAGCCCATTCTTAGAACCTTTCAGTCAGGTTTGCTAGAAAAAGACATTTTTTTGGCATATCTAGGTATCACTCGACCAAGTTTCGTATCAATCTATTTAATTGTTCTTCGGAAGAAGAATTTTAAATGCATTTCCCATAAGGCTCAATGCTAAGTAAGTCAGGTGCTGGCAGCCATCATTGATTTCCAATCGTCACCAAAGTAATATTTCCTGGGAAGTACCTTACAATGTACAATGATAATTCATGACAACTTTCAAATCCATGGGTCAAGTAGTTTCTGAATAGAAGATTTGGAAATTTAACTTGTCAGAAAAGCCCCTGTTGTGGCCTTGTGGCCATGTTTGAAAGCAAAATGGTACCCAAGTAACAACATTTTTCGCCTCCTCGTCATTATCACTTCTACCAAGTTTCGTACAGATCTATTAAATTTTTCAGAAGAATGTTAAATACATTTCTCCATAGGGTCAAATTTTAACAAATTCAGACACTGTCGGCCATATTTGATTTCCGATCGGCACCAAAATAACACCACTTAGGAATTACCGTGCAATGATCATTCATAACAAGTTTCAAATCTATGCTTCAAGTAGTTTCAGAAAAGATCTTCTAAATTTAACCACTTCGAAAAGCCCCTTTATGGGCCTGGCGGTCATGTTTATTGGTATAATAACACCCAAAGTAAAAAGAATTAGTCATGTCCTCATATGTATCAAATCCACCAAGCTTGACTTTCTGTTCAATGTTTCTTCAGAACAGGATTTTTTTAATACATTTTCACACAGGTACTTACTTTAAATGATTCGGTTGCTGGTGGCCATCTTGGATTTCCGATCGGCACCAAAGAACCAACACTTGTTAAAGACCTTTATAGAAACATATTTGTAAAGATTGGGCTCAATCGGGTAAATCGTTCCTGAGAAGTTCAGCTTATCAGAAATTAGAAAAGGCTCTTGATGCGGTCATGTTTTTTTACCAATCAGAACCAAAGTAAGAAAATTTGGAGATTACCTTACAACCAACATCGCTGCCAAGTTTGGTCAAATTCTGTTGTGTGATTCTCAAGAGGAAGATCATAATGTAAAACGTTTGGTCAGGTGAGCTAAAAACATGAAATGATACGCCAGAGCTTGTAGACAGTATATACATACATTTATCAAGCATTTTTCATTATTTTTGGACTTAGTCTTTTTTTTTGCTGCATGCTACGCAGTTTACCTTGTTTGTGTGGTTTAAAACTGCAACCTTTTTCAGTTACATGATTCAAACTTTGCGCTTTGATTAAAACCTTTCTTTTCTGTTGGGAAAAAATGTATTTGTTGAGTTCTTTCCTTTGTTTGAATTAACATCTTTGTTACTAAGTGTTGTGTATTGACTTTGAATTAAGCTGTATAATATGAATCGCGGACAGTTTTCGATCTGTATTATACGAAGATATTTTATTAATGTTTTAAGCGATACTTATGTATTTTTGTTTTCGTATGCTATAGACGATTTAAGACTAATTTTCATAGATACGCCCTAGGTTATTATTGTGCTTCATATTGGTGAACAAATGTAGGTGAACTTCCATTGTGATAAAATCTGATTTATTCAGATATATGCAGTTTAGTGTGTAATGCATTTTAAATATTAAATACCATTATCCACATTCCAAATAAATTTAAAGCAAGCTATTTTAGTTTTATCCTGCAATCAAGCCATTTCCGGTCTAATAACAGGGGTAGAATCTACTTTAGTCGTATTACGTCATAAAGTTCGCCTTTTCTCATGTTTCTAAAGCTCGCCCAAATAAATTATACTAGACACTGAACCCACGCGAGCGCGGGAAAATAAGCATTTTTTTGTGGTGGCCATATTGACTATAAAAAGTTGTTGCGGCCATGTCATTCATGGAACAAGAACTCAATATGGATGTTGTGGCAGGCTTCCCATAAACTTTCCTGTCATGTAGGTGGTACTGATAGTTTCATGTCTATATATGCAGTAGTATCCCAGAAATGGATGTTAATGCAAACTTAAACCGAAGTCAGTGAAGCGTGAAATGTAGATCAACGTGACCCAATTGTCATTTGGCTGTTCGTGACTACCGAAGATGTATCCACTGATGAAGTAGATTGTATGCCACGTAGAATTACCAAAATGGACCTTAAGGTTTCATCAAATTCAAAATCTATGACGAAAACACAACCACTATTTATTCTGAACTAGAACTTGATGAAAAGATTTCATTAAATACACATTTCATAATGCATTACCTTTTTCCTTCAGAATAAATATGAAAATGAAATTGTAGATGTAAACATTTCCTTAGTGACGGATGAATTTTTCAAAAGATGCTGTGAGTTAGGTAGAGCATAGTTTTGGAAAATAATTGTTTCAATTGTTCCATTGTCTTGCAATGATGCATTAGAGAACCTTCTAAGGGATATGTTGGGAGAATTCATATCGGAAAAGTGCATACAAATTCTAATTGCACATAAACAAAACTCCAGTTTAAATTTTTATAAAAGCAGATTGTCAAATCTGATAACCTTTATAATCTGAAAATAAAATCGCGGCAAGTTTTGTTATCCGACATCGATTTTCGGATTGAAAAATACGGATTCAAGTGATGTCTAAGTCGTGTTTCAGTCATGTATGTTAATGCTAAAAGTTTTAATATTTACCCGTTTGTATTATATTTGATAACTATCAAGATGAATATAATGCTAAATCGTTAATAAATTCTAATTTTCTACACTTAACAGACGTAAATGGTCAATTATCAAGCAATTCATATCATTTGTTGCAATATTGTCATCCAAAAGACACTCAGGAGCAAAACAATTTTACTATCATATGAAAGGTGATATACGTACTCACTTACAGCAAAAAGGACATAAAAATAGCTAATATAAGTTAAAACTGTCTCCCAAAGCTATAAATGTTTTAAATAAGTACATGTAGTGTATTTTTTAGTTACTTTTTTGGTATTGTAATTGTTGTTATAAGCAAATCTTAACAAGAAATATACCATGCTATGTAATTTGAAAGTCATTAGAAGACTTGTTGAAAATGGCCCAAGAAGTGAACAAAAATCTGGGGAAAATGGCCCAACCGCTTTCAATGCAACCCATTCGCATGACGATAAATTGTCCACGGAAGATTGAGACCAGAAACAATAATGGAAATTGTAACCTAACCGGTTTGTATACGTACATATTATCAGGTTTTCTGCACACGTATATCGTAAAATATCAGCCGTGAGATACAATGTGAAGCTTTTTCGGCGAGTGAACGTAGCAAACGACCTAAAAAGCTTCATATTGTGTCGAGCGGCTAAAATTTTACAATATTTGTTTGAAGAAAACTTGATGATAAATTTATCGTATTGTTAACTAGCAATCTAAATGGATTTTCTTACTTTTCAATGGCCATCTGCCTATAACCGGATGTTTTCCTCATATATTCCGGTCAAGGTTGGGTCAAACATTATGACGTCGCTGATATATTCGGGTCAGCTCATATCAGGGTCGGGTCAACTCTTTACGACGTCACAGTGCCGATATACGGGAAATAGTGAAGGCCTCAGCAGGTCGATATAGGCATGGGGAAATACGATAATGAAACATAAAAATCGTAATGCCAGAGAATCTTTCAATGTACTCAATGTAATTAGAGTGCATTAATTTTTGTAAATAAATAGTATGTCCAAACGAAATAATTTTCTCCAGCGTCTAGCCAAAACTTGTTTTTTTTATATTATTTTAAAATATAGTTTGAAAACGTTTTCGAAACGTTCCGTAAAGCACAATGCGTTCGCAGGATGATTTTACAAAATTTCTTTTTGTTAAAATTAAAAAAAAAATAATAATTGGCACAATTAAAATTGAAATTAAGACTACAGTTAATTCTAAATCCAAAACCTGAATTTTTAGCTGTTGTCAATCAAAACATAAAGTGTCTTAGATAATAAATAAAGCAAACAAACGAAATATTATTCATGCTAATTCGTTTGTTAGTTTGCGAAAATGGAAATTATTTCTTATATAAAGGGTTTATTATTACTTAAGCATATAGGTTTGAACCGTTTCGGCAGCGAATTATTGTCCTAATACAGAAATTTATCAGTTAAAATAAAATTAATATCAGACGAGGCAATACCGTAACGAATTAATCAAGATTTAAAATAACGCAGCCTGTTTGTAAAATTTAAAGAAAAAAATATTCAAAATAGATTTCTCTCATTTTCGGTAGACCTGAACATGTCATAACCTTGTATTTCGGAAAGGAATGCTTTTTTTTCAATGAATTTCAGTGTGCAAGACTTTTGTTAATTCATTCTTTAAGGGGCGGACTATCTTGCGTTTAATGTGTATTAAAGGATTACATGTAATATCCAAACCAAACGGACTATTATAAAAATCAATGTGATATGCAAGACCAAACATTGTATGTATAATGAAAAGTGGAGGGGGATACAGTTTTTGTGAAAAATGACTAAGTTCGACATGAAAGATCTGGAAAATGTTTCTTCAAATGGCATACTATTCCTTTATGTACATCTTCAGTATGTCTGCAAACATTCTGCAAAGTTTCATAGATATTGGTTACAGGCTGTAGGAGGAGTTAAGTACACAAAACTTGTACCCTCTGTACACCAGTTCTCACAAAAATAACTAGATTCCACAACATGGAAATTCTGGAAAAAGGTCTTCAAACTTCACGCACATCTTCATTATGTCTGTAAATATTTTGCAAAGTTTCAAAGATCTTGGTTACAAGCTGTAGTAGGAGTTAATTACACAAATACACAATTTTTTTCAAAAAAATGTCCAAGTTCCACAACATGGAAAATGTGAAAAATTTTTTTTAGATAACATCATACTCCTTCATGCCCATCTTCTGTATGTCCATCAACATTCTGTAAAGCGTGAAATATATGGGTTAAAAGCTGAAGGGGAAGTTAATTACACACAAATGGCACCCTCCATACAGTTTTGTTGCAAAGCATGACTCAATGATACGCGTACAACAAAAAGAACAAAAACATTCTTCAAATAACATGATACTCCTTCATACAATTCTTCCTGTCCATAAACATTGTGGAAATCGTCAATGATTTTAATTAACCTCTGTACACAAAATAGATACCATATTTTTAATGCCCGTACGAAATTCACCATAGTATAAGCCTGATTTGCCCTTCATGCAACCAACCCGTCCAAAAAATACCGCGTTTGTGGCCATTTAATTTCCTTTTAGGCCGATTTACTAAGCTTATCTAGCAGAGGATAGACTCATTTTAAAAATAACAATCATACTTCTGCAGTGGTAAGAAAAAATAAAACATTTTTAGAATGTACAATGCTGAAATAGCTTTGTTCGCCTTTACTCTGGTATCTGTGTGAAAATTTATACGTGTTATTAGTTGGACTAACCTGTCAGTGATTCTATGCAGTCTTCACTTTCCATGACACCTTAACAGTTATTTACACGATTCATGTTAATCATTTTCTAATTTTTCAAATAAATTTGTCAGAATCCAATTCTACTGATTCGAAATGGATCCATTTCATCAACAATCCCAATTGAATTACCATCTAAGAAAACTTCAGTAACCTCGTCACGGCATTCTGACGCTGGAATTCAACTGAAAGTCGTTAAGGAAGAGGAAGAGAAAAGTACAGAAAAATTAGAACAAGAAAATGAATCATGGAAACTTGTGTATAAAGTTAGTGACTCTCCTCCAGTTTTCCTGACGTTCATGTTTGCTTTACAGGTAGATATACATTTCAATTAAAATAAATGTAAATTAAAATGAATTCCTGAAACATGTGAAAAAATAAAATAAAAAAATAATAACAGAACAGAGATCTAGAGGAGCAGGGTATTTGCATAAATACTCAATTAATTTTATTATATAGTGTACCGAATATACAGAGAAATTCCCCGGTGTGCAGTTTTGTGAGGCACAGGTATAGTATACAAAGATGAAAACCCATAAAAATAGACAAAAACAATATAATTATCATGCTGTTACACAATTAAATTTCTGATTTTTTCAAAATAATTTCAGCAAACTTACCAAAAGCCATGATACCCAATTTTATCACAAGAGTGATGTGAAATCTTACATGTGATTTTTTTTCTCTGGAAAAGTCAAAAAAGCATTTGTCTATTATTCATTTCTTTAAACTTTCATCTTTCTATATTTACATTGATTTATATATTCAGTCAAAGTTTTGTTTTCCCTATCTGTTGATATTATTTTAAGGGCTTTGCTTTAGTATCTCGGTTAAATGATGAGAAAATAAATTTTGAATTTTTTTTTAGCAAGTTTTAATGTCGTTGCCTGGATGTGTTATAACTGCAGTTTTAGTTGCTGGTTCTGTATGTGGGGAAGAAGACGATGTTTTGAAAGCCAAACTTTTGGCTACCACCATATTTCTTTCGGGAATAACGACCTTTCTTCAGGTCACGTTTGGTGTTAGGTGAGAATAAACAGTTGCACTGAAATTCTGTATTTTCCAGATATGAATTCTTCTCTGAACACGATTTTGAAAAGAATTAGTGTTGATTAACAGGAAAATTTGTAGCATTCTTATTATGTG
The DNA here is from genome assembly GCA_028015205.1 of Mytilisepta virgata. Classification (NCBI taxonomy): domain Eukaryota; kingdom Metazoa; phylum Mollusca; class Bivalvia; order Mytilida; family Mytilidae; genus Mytilisepta; species Mytilisepta virgata. The sequence goes on along the minus strand of CM051521.1, from coordinate 46,517,849 downwards.
ATGTTGGAATATAAAACTGTTTTATTACAAGGCAATTTTAAATGTTTTAATAATATATTTACTGATAAAATCATTTGGATATGATTTCAGAAAACGTCATTTTGTCAATTCCACGCTATATCTGATTGTGCGACTACGATTGAGGCTTCAACTACGACTTCGAATATTTGTAATGATAAATGCAGCTCTGAAGAGCATTGACAGTAACTAAACTGTATATCTTAAAACAAAATAAAACACACAATAATGTTCATAATGATGACATAATTCCATATTTCTTTCTTTCTTTTTTTTTTTAAAGATTACCAGTTTTTCAAGGACCAACACCAGCATATGTCATACCGATTCTAGCATTGGCATCACTTCCAGAATGGACATGTCCAAAGGATGAAGTTGGTCAAAATACTACAGGTAAACACACGAGGAAAAGTGAAGGAAAATAGAATCGATACCAACTTTGAGTTTTTGTTACTATCACCGCTGCTGATAGACTGAAAGGCTCGGATTTGTAATCCTCATAGTAGCAATTATTTTGAGCTTTTTAAAATATGATTTTTCAACATAAACGTAACGACATTTTAAATTGCTCTATGGTGGCCGGATGTGCCATTTCGCGTTTTTGCCTTAAATTTAATATTTCATGGCGCGGAAAGGCGAAAATAATTCCCATTTTCGCGTTTTCGCTTATGAAATATCAAAGGCGAAAACACAAAATGGCAGAATCCATTCACTATAGCTCCACAATGTTTTCGTTTATTTTTCTGGATTTCAACATTTAACACTGCTGATGAGATATAAATGTGCACATACTGTGCATCAAATTGGTATTACAAAATGTTAATTTGTTCATTCTATCAGAATCCCTCAAGTCAAAATCGCCTTGATTTTGGCTATCTGCAGAACATATTGATAAAGCACGTGTTGGTGTTTTTGGTTACAAGCTGTGAAGGGATATATAGAAAAACGCTTTGAATGCAAAAGAAATATGGTTAGTATTTGTTCATCTTAAAATGTAATGTTTCCATTGCAGAGAGAGTATTCACAATGGGAAACAAAACATTTGATTTAGAAGGTTTACGTTCAATGTATATATATCCCAGATTAAGTTTGGTAAGTAAAGATCAAATTTTGTAGTCGATTGAATTTGGTGAATAATATTTATTGAGTTTTAAAAAAATATCTTTTTATATAAAATTTTGAGAAAATTTATACTTTAAAATTTTATTTGAAGACGAATGAAACTAGAAATTGGTGCCATCATAAACGATGTTCCTCCTCGCACTGCACAAACAGTGAAAAATTAGCAATTTCACAATTTAAGTCTAAAAATTGGAACTCTGAAAAAAATTTCAAAATTGAAAACCTTATTGCACATCTACATATATTGAAGAACAATATTATAAAAAAATAAAACCACTGAAACAAAAAATGAACGAGTATTTCCAGTGACAAGGCAAAATTAGCAATTTCGCCATTTTCGGTCCCAAATATTAACCCTTAATCAATTTCCAAAATTCAAAACCTTTTCGCATATCTACAGATAATAAGGAACAATATAATATACAAATAAATTGACTTAATCTAAATGAAAAATGAAAGAAGAGTTCAAGTCACAAACTTAAATTCCCTATTTCGGAAATAAAACCCCTGTGGGCCCCAATTTTAGAAAACCTTATTTCACATCTACATACATTTTGTGACAATACTGTGTAGAAATTAAATGCATGACATCAAAAATGATCGAGGAGTTCTGGAGACAAGATTATCTAACAGACGGACAGACGACCGATTACAAACATCCTAGGACTTCATTCGAAGTGTGGGGATAATAATGAATAAGAAATAATTTTACAAATATAAGTACACAGATTTAACAAAAGATGGGTAAGCATTGACATCGCTGACGCCCGTTGTCCGTTTATTTTGAAACTTTGTGTGAGTATGGATATGTTTTGCACATTAATTTTCATCGTGGTAAAAAAAGAAAATAACATTTCGACGATAGCCAATACGTTCGTTTTCATTTAAAGAAAATCCTTTCTGAAACAGCTTGGTCAGATTAGTCAAGTGAAATAAAATTATACAACAGGTAACAAAATATTTCTCACACACCGTCTGGCTCAGAGTCATATTTTCAAAAACTTTATATTACGAAACGTAGTGATTTTATCCATGTCATTGAAAATGACGGTGTTTTGACTTTTCTTATTTCTGTCACTGTTGTCTCATTAGCAATCAGTATGCCTCAATTTCGTAAGGCACGACTAATTTATATTTCTAAGTAGTATAATGCAGTAGTTTACATTTTTTCTTCCTCTTTCAAACCAATTGATAGAATGGAAAGTTGCTTGTGAGCGATGCAGGCCCACTCTTTACACGTCTTAAATCCCTTGTTTTATAGTTACAGGGAAGTCTTATATTTGCTGGATTGTTCCACATGTTAATCGGGGTGACTGGTATGGTCGGATTGTTGTTGAAGTTTGTGGGTCCCATTACAGTCATACCCACATTACTGTTGCTTGGAATAGAGTTTTACAGTGTTGTTACTGATCTGTGCGATGCCCATTGGGGAATATCAGCTATGTAGGTACTGTAGCCTGGTTCACAGAGTTTAAAATAAAAGTTTTTAAAAAGTGCTAACGTTAAATCATTGTCATTCATGATAATTTCTTTTTTTTATATTTTGAATGCTAGTATAAATCTCATTCTCGCACCAGACGGAGTGTAGCTGATTTTTTTGGTATTTTTAGAACAACAACGGTTGGTATAATATTAGCAGTATATTTAGGAGGATGGGCCATGCCGATTCCTGTTTGGACAAGATCAAGCGGGTGTCACGTGATCAGATTCCCATTACAACAAGTACTAGCTGTAAGTGTTTTTATTCATTTAGATACTAGTATACATATTTCCGAGATACCCTCAACAACTTTAATTTTGGCTTTTATTGTTCTTCTTTGTTTCAATATTTAAAAAAAAAACAATTAAAGAGAAACATCCAATTTCTCATTCAGACTTCTAAGTGTAAATTCATTTCATTAATGAGGTTATGATGAAGAAAATTCAATTTGTTTGATATCTTCAGCCCAAGCTCCCATGAATGAACTGAAAATATGCAACGTAAATATGATTTTTTTCGACTTTCAACATTTCATTTAGTTCTCGTTTTATAAATCAGTTCTTTGTAAACTTTAGCAAGCATTTCTGTATAATCTTCTCAACTGTGGCGGGGTGTGTTCGACTCCGATCTTAATTGACAAGGATTGCCAATTTTCCTACCGAAGGTCGGTGGTTCTCTCCGGGTACTCCGGCTTCCTCCACCAATAAAAACTGGCCGCCGCGAAATGGCCAAAATGTGCTGAAAACGGCGTTAAACCCCAACTAAACAAACAAACAAACTGTATAATCTTTGAAGTGTTCACGATTGGCTTAGTAATTAACCTTTTATATATGCTGTTGCTTTAAAATACGTTTTCGTTATATTTTTGCTGAAAAACCTTTTTTCTTTTAAAGTTAAAGTTAAATTTCTGAAAAAAAATCTAAGCTAGGCGTTTTGAACTTTCTATGAGCTTTTGGCATATTGTTGAGGACATTATATAGTCACTTTAAAGTTAAAGAAAAGCAGAAAAAGGACTATTTGTTTGCTTTCGGTGTATAATTTTCTGGTATTCAAGTGAACATTAACCTAATACAGTTTTTTAAACCTTAGCGAATTTTATAAATAAGTTATAAAATTGTAATACAAAAGTTTGACTTCACCCTCGTAATATCCTGTTTTCAAATATTGTAGATATTATTGTCAATGATCATTGGTTGGTCCATATCAGGAATAATGACAAGTTATGGAGCATTTTCTGACGACCCAAACAGTGAAGAATACAAGGCTCGAGCTGACTATGGCATCAGTACTATCAATAAGACGCCATGGTTTTACATGCCACATCCAGGTATAAAAAAAATATAATCAAACCATATAGCAAAAATGTTGTCCTGTGTGTGCTGCATAATCTCCCGACATCCTAAGCTTAGATAGAATCATGTAAAAAATAAAGACCAGGATGTTCTTACAGATGACATTGTTCAACTTTTTTGAAACAAAAACATCGACACATTCGTGAAGCGTTTTTACAGAACTAAAAACGGCAATAGTTGACGAAATGTTTTAGATGTCCTCGGAAAAATAAATTTATGTGAGAGGCACAGTATAGGCTGCATTCTATTGTATGCTTCTGATATAATCGCTGTTTTTTATTATTTGGTCGATAAAAAATGCTTAAAACGTTAATGACTGGCTGCTGTGTTATTACTACTTTACAATAATATGCATAGAAGTGGCAACTGATGAATTGTGTAAAGCAGTTAATTGAAAAATTATTTTCTCTAATAGGACAGTTTGGAAAAATAGATTTTGATGGCGGAGTATTTGTTGCTTTCCTAACTGCTACGTTGACATCAATCATAGACTCAATAGCAGACTATTATGCATGTGCAAAAATGTCACATGTACCACCACCACCAGTGCATGCAGTAAATCGTGGCATAGCCTGTGAGGGAATGATGAGCATGGTAGCAGGATTTTTTGGTGCAGGGCACGCAACAACAACTTACGGTGGTAACATAGGAACAATTGGGATGACTAAGGTTAGCCTAAATTAATTGATTTTTCCGTTTTGGCATATGGTGCAAATCCTTCTTGTATGGCGAATGTCAGACAGGCGGGCGGGTGAATATGGAAATTAGGGTACATATTATTGTGTAATCAACTCCTCCTACAGCTTTCAACCAGATCCTTGAAACTTGGATATATTGAAGATGTGCATGAAGGAGTATGATGTCATTTGAAATTATTTTGTAGATTCTTCATGTTGTGAAACTTAGCCATTTTTGCATTATAAGTAAGTATATTGCGAAGCAGCTCATACCACAATAGAATACGACGAAAACGAATGGAAATGATGAGCTGTCAAAAGGGGCATAAAATGACTTAAATGTACAAAATTCACAAGTCGATCAAAACCAAATACAAAATCATAAAAAAAAACCAACAAAGGTTAAAAGTACAAACGTATCGACCAATATAGCCTTGATCACGAGCATTAAAAAAATAAAAGGTGTTGACTCTTGGAAACCCGGCCGATTGAGTCTTTGACAATTTTTTTCTTTCTTTCACGGTTTACTTAGTAAAGAAAATAATTACTTCTCAAATACGTTTAAGTCTAAGTTTACAGGACGGCTTGTTGACCTTGATATAGCCCAAGGTGTATTAAATGACTTCATTTTTTTCCTTGTGTTTCCTTCTCCAAAGCAAGAATAAAACTGATGTCAAAAGCCCAGAAAAATCCCATATATATATAATAAAAACCCACCGATCGCAACAAGGTCCTGGAACTTATACAGTACAGACGTGGTAGCAGCGTATTTCTAGCGTGATACGATCTTCTAGCGCCTAGCTGTATCTTGACACAGTCGTAAGAAGTCGTGCAATATCGGGCTTGGCGCGTGATAGGACCGTAGCGCTGAAGTATAGAGAGTAGCGCGGTCGCAGAAGGACGGCGTGGTAGCAGCTATTTTTCACATACTAAAAGCGTAATTGCCTTCACACTGAAGGTGGTTTTCCAGTTTTTCCACGATCTCGCTACAATCTTGCAGGTCGTGAAGTTAGTGGAGATCGTATCGGAGTCTTCATCCAGTGTGAAGGGGGCTTTAATGAACGTGTAGATAATAAAGTGACCGATTAACTTGATTTATTTTTCAGGTGGCCAGCAGACGTGTATACCAGCTTTTTGCAATAATACTAATCCTATTCTCTGTTGTGGGAAAATTTACTGCGGTTTTTGTAACGATACCAGACCCCGTTATTGGTGGAGTTGGGGTCGTCGGATTTGGAACATTTTTAGGTCTTATCATGTCAAATTTACAATATATAGATCTGAATTCATCTAGAAATTTAGCTGTTATTGGAATTTCACTACTAATTGGTCTAATGATTCCAAACTGGGCGAAGAAACATCCTGAGTCTCTATCAACTGGTAAGATACTTGATTGTATTTCATTCTACTACTAGAAACAACGCACATAAAATCAACAATGAACATGTAATAATAGGCCTAATTCTATGTTCGTATTTCAAATAATGATTTTGTTTCTGAATATGTTTCATTCACTTGTTTCTGTTATCTTAGAAGAATGTGTTGGTAGATCACTGCAAAAGAAAACAGTTGATCAATTGAGGCTAATAATGTTTTCTTAGTCAACTACAGTAACACCCTAACCATATATGGCAATATTGTATTCAATATTATTACTAGTATACTGAATGCATATGTCTGAGCTTACTTTCAAATAATCGGCGTCAACTAAAACAAAACATATAGGAATTTTTTCTTGTGACTCATTAACCACATTTAGTATGTATATTTCAGTCTTTAAAACTATCTTTTCCTTATAAACATATAAAATTATACTGACTCTTTAATTTCAGAACAATGCAGATCATGGTTGAGTTCATTTAAGTGCATCTTAATGTAAATGTTTAACATTAATATTGAAAGGAAAAAAGTGTTAAATGTTTTATACCTCAATTGCAGGTTCAGTAGATGTAGATAGTTTACTTAGAACTATATTGACAAATCCAATGATTGGAGGATTTTTGGCCTTTTTCCTGGACAACACCATTTCAGGTATAAAACTACAATGTATCTAATTGAAATTATGTTTATTTTTTATTATTTAGTCAAAAATTGGTAATCCTACTGCCAAGTGTCAATTAATAAATTTCAGATTTTTCTTGATTAATGAAATTTATCCGGCAAGGCTTGCTTATTCTGAATTTTACTGTTAAAAGATAGGTTTTGTTTTATGAAATTAACAGTATATTACACATATATTTTATTTTGTAGGGTCCAAGTTAGAACGAGGGTTAGTGGAATGGGACACATCCAGTAACGTAGTGTTAGAGGACATACCTGAAAGCGATTACGAAGAGGATGTCACTGTATATGAAATAACAACTATTTCCAAAATACTGAAAAATATAAACCTTTTGAAATATATTCCAATATTTCCTAATTTTGATCCTAATGTTTATAAGTGTAATTGTAGATGTCCGTGTAAGCACAAGTCAACATAGAAATTATTACGAGATACATGGATTTTAAAATTCCATTTAAAGGCACCATAAGTTTTTGTTTTGTAAAAGAAGAAGATTTTGATACTGGACATTCTTACATTTTTTATATAATATTTACATGTATTTCATATTAACTTTAATACTTTTCTTTAATGTAAAAGGGAATGGAAGTAGATATGGCAGCATTTTTTTTTCAAATATACAAAAAAAAAATTCTTGTTTATGCTTATTTGTATGCCTATCTTACTTTCATTGTTCTCCTAGAAAAACTGTTCCTTTGTATATCTAACAAAGTTCAGCTCTCGATAATGATCTGACGACTGCGTGTATTAACTATGCTGATATCATTTGATTTTTATGGGGGGAGGGCTAGGATTAAATTTGAAATAACCAATAAGGCTGGACCAGGATTTTTGCAAAGCAAAAAGCCAGGATCACTAAAAGGTCTAAAAAAAGCAGGACCTGTGTCAATCATTCCCCCCCCCGTAAAAATAAAAATGGTTGCTCCCTTAGTTAAGCATTCAAGTTGCAATTATTTTTTTCCTCTGAATGAAAAAACATAGTTTAATTGAACAGAATAGCCAGACATTTCATCCCTAGTCACTCCACTTGAATTTTTGTATTTTTTTTTTGGGGGGGGGGGGTGTGTCATGCTGGTGGTTGGCAACAATATTACTAAGTATAATTCAATTCCTTCAAGGTATTATTCAGTTGAGAGCCAGCGGGACTTTATTATTTAAATATGGGTATTAAAATTGAGTTGGAATAGACGTGTTTATTTGGATATAAGGTTAAATGAAACCCGGCAGCCTCGCTGCATATCCCCGCGCCACTGTTGTGTTAATCACAAAATTAAATGCTACGAGATCAATCAAAGGAATATTACACAAAAGAACAATAACATTTTTTCACTGTTTCACTTACTACCATTTCTTCTTTTTTAAATAATTCAGCGAGTGCTATGAATGGCAAAACACAAATGAGCAAAGAAATTATACTCAGATGTGACAATAACTTTAGTAATGAATTGGACAGTTGAGATAGAAGTCATAATGTTAAATAAAGTGTGACTGATTAGGATATCATACATTGATAATGTTAATACATGTAGTGAACTGTTTTTATGATGACATGTTCTACTAATTAAGTGTAAATTTACCAAAGTTGGAATAACAATTTTGAAATTAAATGGTTAGCCTAAGTCTTGTGACATTAATAGTTATTTATATGCATGGTTGCTAGATACATTTCCAAAAAATGAAGATCTTGGAGTCTTTCAGGAAATTCCAAATATTCCATTTAATTTTGGAAATTTATCATTCCCTATACAGCTGTTGCTCTTTTGTAAACAAATATGTATGGTTGCTAGGTACTTTTCCAAAAAATTCAGATCTTAGAGTCTTTCAGGAAATTAACCAAATTTGGAATTCCATTTTTGGAAATTGAATGGTATTTTTAACTCTTATGATATTAATGGTTATTAATATGCATGGTTGCTAGATACATTTCCAAAAATGAAGGTCTTAAAAGTCTTTCAGGAAATTTACCAGAGTTGGAATTTCATTTTTGGAAATTGAATGGTTACCTTAACTCTTGTGACATTAATGGTTATTAATATGCATGGTTGCTAGATACATTTCCAAAAACTGAAAGTCTTAGAGTCTTCCAGGACATTTACTAAAGTTGGAATTTTTTTAAATCAAAATATTCCATTTAACAGCTATTATTCTGTTAATGTCTGATAGTATGGTTGATTGGTAAATTTCAAAAATTAATAAATCTGAGACTCTTCCAGAAAATTTTTTTCTGCTCCAAGGGCAAATTTCAAAATTCCGAAACCTTAGGCACAGACAACTTGTAAAGTGCTAGTAATGCACCAATTTTTATGTTTCTACCGCTTAGGGTGTAAGAGTAGTTCTGTGACAATCGATTTTGGGATTTTTTAACTCTCTTGTTGCTATGCCCCCAGGGGTTTAAGAAAAATTATCATGCCACTTTTGAATTTGCTATATGTAATACAGTCATGGTTTCAGTTTCATCATTATAGTCAAGATAGTTTAGAAGATTTCACTATTTACTGGATATCGCGAAATCCGTTTTTTGCTCATAATTATGCCCTAAAGGCAAATTCAAAAATTCCGAAACCTTCAGCACAATCTCAGATTGAATCTACATCAACAATGCTAACAATGATCAAAGTTTCAGTTTTCCATCTCTTATTGTGCCTGAGATAATCGCCAACAGCAAAACATTATCCCTGCCGCTTCGCTAGCGCAGGGATAACTACGTTTTTGACCTTGGCCTTGTGGGTAGATGATCAAACCTTTTTCGTGACAGCCTCTGGTGGTGGTCAACAAGATCCCAAGTATCGTTTAATTCAAGACATTATGACAAACCAAAACAAAAATAAAAAACAGATTAACTAGCAGTAGGTGTGAATTTCCCATGAAGCACTTGTATCAATCATTTGTTAGGGGGAGGAGTTACATTTTGGGATGTCTATCCTTTCATGAACGTAACTAAATTATATCTAAAGTTCTAACAATAAACTTCAATAACAATATTAATAAAACACATTAAAAACAAAAAAACAAAAAAACAATGTAAAGCAAAAGAAATAGTATATACTCTCTCTCTCTCTCTCTCTATATATATATATATATATATATATTATAACAACACCGGATTTTTTTTATCACAGATTGTAAATAGAGATTTTTATTATAAATGTCGGAGTTTTCTCTATTATTACAATCATTTGTATTTTCTCAAAGAACATTACAGAAAAGGGAAATTACTAAGTCTTTGTTTTGACATGGAATCACCAAAATTTTTTTTGAAAAAAAAATGCTTTATACCTTTATTTACTGAAAGTAACCTAAAGTTTTCCTGGAAATCTATTGTAACCCACAACTAGCCCAGATAAGCATCTGCTTGGGGGTGACAAATTAGCATTCATATTAGTTGATAATACATTTATTATTATCGTATTGTCTACTTGTTGAAAACCCATGGAGTGTCAAATATTTAATGCGTTCGTTCAAACATGGAAATAAGAACAAGGTGAACAGTGTTATTACAGTGGTAACCATGACTATATTAAAAGTCGCTGTGGGGGCATAATTAATTTGTCTGGTGATTTCAAAGTCACAAGATGTTACTCCTTGAAAAATGTTGAAACAGAAAACTCTTCGTATCCATGACAGATTTTTTTTTACAAACTAATGTTAAAGGCATTGGTCCTAAATATGTTAATCACATACTTTAAACCTCATTATTATAAACGTTTCCTGATAACAAAACCAGTCATTAATAGAAGGTGTATACAATTTGATTTTTCATCAAATCATGACTGATCAGTTGTGTTCAAGGTCGATAATTTTGAAACATATCACAATGAAGAGCAGAAACAAATTCCAAAATGAAAAAGGTTAAAGCCCTAAGTATTTGAAGACCAGAGATTTGAATGAGGGAGATACTCCTTAGTTTCCAGAAGATTTAACGATTTTATGTTCGTTAAAAGTATAGGCAATATCATAATAAATATCAGGATCAAAATAATACCGACTGAGATATATAGAATAATAACTTTAAATTTTCCTTTCAAAATTAGACAAAAAATTACCAGAAATTTCTGAGGCTCTTCCTTTTGATGCACAGGTAACCCTTAGCTGACTTTGGATTCCTGTTTGTTTTAATTGTTTTTTTAGGTTTTGATGGTTGTGCTTATTAATTCATCATTATATCTTTAACCAAATTTCCAACATTGTGATCTTGAGCACTGTGGATGAGTTATCAGTCAACGAAATGGCCATACAGTGCATCAAATTTAATCGGTATTTTGTGATGCATATCATAGGTAGTTTCGTTTTTTATACTGACTATATGATGTGGAATATCTAGACAAGCACGAAGGGCGAGTTTAGATATTCCACATGATATAGTCAGTATCAAAAAAGAAACTACCTATTATTTTGTTTATCATTTTTTTTCCTGAAAAATACCGCTTTTCAACTAATTTTAATGTGCACTATTTTTCATAGTGGAAGAAGTTTGTAATGCGGTTGACCAATCATTGGCGCGTGACATCATCTTGAACGGGAAAGGAAAATATTGACTATTTGCTTGAATTGACGACTTGTCATCGATAACTTCCGTAACTCATTTTCATTGGATCAGATAAGTAGATCCTTCCGCATTACGTCACACAATTTATTTCCTAATATTTTCAGTGATACAGCCTGTATGCGATACTCGAAAATACTAGGCAAAAAGAACAAAGGAAATATGTACTAATTGTCGATAAAGTGATGTACATTGGATACTTTGAGTCCATCAACAGAGGCAACCACTCGGTGGTAATAATATTATATCATACGATGGATGTTGTTGCGCCATTTCCTAGAGTGAAATATGACTTTGGATTTCACTAAGTGAATTATCGGATTTTATTTCACCATACTCAATGTAATAATATTCTATCATACCAATTTTAACACACAAAATATTTCGTTGAATTACTCATAAAGACCAAAATGTTAAATCCTAAACAACCCAAAATGTCCAGCAATGTAAACTTGGCATAACATTTTCTTTTCTAAAACTCATAATTAGTAGGCTTTTTACTTGACGTTTTTCATTAAGTCAAGGGTAATCTTCATTAAATTAAAACACAAAATAGGAGTTGAAGCTATATGTTTAGCATTGATTACAGTTGACCATTGAAAGATACTTATCTTAACTATGTTTTCAAATTTTAACAAGATATATGAAGCCCATCTAAGTCGACACGTTTTTTAATTTACCCAAAAATTGCTAATTTTGATTTTTCGTGCATATTTGATTTTTTTTATCAACAAGGCGACTCAACTCCAGAACAACATCTGACTTTCATCAGGTAACAGTAGATGAGCCTAAGGAAATTTCACTAGATAAGTCTAGTGAGTCTTGTACCAGTCTTTATAGCAACTTTAAAACTCTGATCACAGATGCAAAGAACTTGGCAATATTTAGTAACCATTTTATTAACGATGATTAAAGTTTTTTAGAATAATTATGAATATTTACACTGGAAACAATAAGAAAAATTTATTCATATACTTATTAATAAAGTTTCATTTTTAGCTCACCTGGCCTAAAAGGCCATTTGAGCTATTCTCATCACTTGGCGTCCGTCGTCGTCTGTCGTCGTCTGTCGTCGTCGTTAACAATTTTTCAAACATCTTCTCCTCTGAAACTAGGGAATGGATTTGGATAAAACTTAGCATGATTGTTCCTTAGGGTATCCTGCACAAAGTTTATGCTTCGATTTTTGATCCGTCGAAAAACATGGCCACTGTTACTAAAAATAGAACATAGGGGTCAAACAACAGTCTTTCGTAAGTATCTCAAAAATCATTAGGTTATGGCAAATTCTGGCAGGTTGAAAGTGTTCAGCATGATGAGAGCTACCTGTGTGCTGATTTTCGTGAAAATCTGTCGACTGATGTTAGAGTTATTGCCCTTTCTTGACATTTTTGGTTTTTTTTTATGTTATTATTTCATAAATCTTCTCCTCTGAAACTAGTGAATGGATTTGGATAAAACTTAGCATGATTGTTCCTTAGGGTATCCTGCACAAAGTTTATGCTTCGATTTTTGATCGGTCGAAAAACATGCATGGCCACTGTTACTTAAAATAGAACATAGGGGTCAAACAACAGTTTTTCGCAAATAGCTCAAAAATCAATAGGTTATGGCAAATTCTGGCAGGTTGAAAGTGTTCAGCATGATGAGAGCTACCTGTGTGCTGATTTTCTGAAAATCTGTCAACTGATGTTTGAGTTATTGACCTTTTTGACATGTTTGGCTTTTTTTATGTTATTATTTCAAAAATCTTCTGCTCTGAAACTGGTGAACGGATTTGGATAAAACTTAGCACGATTGTTCCTTAGGGTATCCTGCACAAAGTTTATGCTTCGATTTTTGATATGTCGAAAAACATGGCCACTGTTACTAAAATTAGAACATAGGGGTCAAACAACAGTTTTTCGCAAATATTTCAAAAATCATTAGGTTATGGCAAATTCTGGCAGGTTGAAAGTGTTCAGCATGATGAGAGCTACCTGTGTGCTGATTTTCGTGAAAATCTGTCGACTGATGTTAGAGTTATTGCCCTTTCTTGACATTTTTGGTTTTTTTTTATGTTATTATTTACAAAATCTTCTCCTCTGAAACTAGTGAATGGATTTGGATAAAACTTAGCATGATTGTTCCTTAGGGTATCCTGCACAAAGTTTAGGCTTCGATTTTTGATCCGTCGAAAAACATGGCCACTGTTACTAAAAATAGAACATAGGGGTCAAACTACAGTTTTTCGAAAATATCTCAAAAATCATTAGGTTACAGCAAATTCTGGCAGGTTGAAAGTGTTCAGCATGATGAGAGCTATCTGTGTGCTGATTTTCGTGAAAATCTGTCAACTGATGTTTGAGTTATTGCCCTTTTTTGACATTTTTGGTTTTTTTTTATGTTATTATTTCTAAAATCTTCTCCTCTGAAACTACTATTCAAAATCAAATGAAACTTGGTAAGATTGTTCCTTAGGGTATCCTGCAAAAAGTTAATGCTTGGATTATTGATTGGTCAAAAAACATGTCCGCCCTTAATAAAAATAGAACATAGGGGTCAAAATGCTGTTTTTTGCTATTTTTTCCTGAATTATAGAAAGAAAATGAAGATGAAAGCTACTTTCAAGGTAAACATGGTATTCCGAGTTGAATGGTGATGATGAAAGTTTGTTTTGGACGGCCATTCTCCCGCCATTTTTTTACACTTGCTCGGATTTCAACAATATTTGGTTTTTAAAGTAAACATGGTATCCTTAGTGAATGGTGATGATGAGAATGTTGTATAACAATGATTAAACTTCATAATATGTGAGCTTTTAATTGCCATCACTTGGTGTCCGTCATCATCGTTGTTAACAAATTTTTAAACATCTTCTCCTCTGAAACTACTAGGGGGATTTGGATGAAACTCTACAAAATGACAGATGAGTTAAGCATGGTTTATTGGATAAAAACCAACAGCTTAGTCAATATGATCAAAGATGAAGCATAATAGAAAATAAAAAGCCTTAACCCACAATTTTTACATAACTTCTTTCAAAATCTTAAAAACGAAGACAACATATAGACCAAAAGATTTATACTTGTATTTGAAGATGAATTAAAGCTTGTATTTTGTATTGTGAATCATCAGATTGACCATGACTGTATCTTAATCAAGCGTAGGGAGAACTCATGCCCATTTCTTTCCAGAGGTTCTTGAATGAAAGGCTTTTAAAGGTATTTTCAGCATTTTACATGACCTTTAATACTCAGTTTAATTTACAAAAAACATTAATATATTAATTTAGTGAGCGATTCAGACTCTTGAGAGGCTCTTGTTTTAAGTAGAAAGGCTACAATTAGGTATGATGAAATAGTTTACTTGATTCCACATTTTGTCGTCCCACCTGCAAATGACCTGCCTGATTGAAAACAGTGTTGAATTGTGTTAACTGACACATGGATACACTCCAGACCATATTCCCAAATACCGAGAGGCCAAAGGTGCATCTTAAGAGAAACTTCTGGTTCATTATTAAAAAAATGTCATTACAAAATGGTACCTAAATCTTAGGCACAGGAGCAAATCTTGGAGAACCCATCCCCTCCAAAAATGCTATTTTTCACTGACCAGGCTTCACCTTGGTCACAGAATACAACATACTTGTACCAAAAAGGCCTCAATGGAATGGTTATTGTTTGTGTGGATCTTTATGAAATGGGCAAATATGAATAGACAGCTATCTGAGAAATGGGTCAAAACTGTCAAATGATGGGATCTGCATGCTAAGGGTTAAATATCATTCACTTGATGAATCAATGACTAGCCACAGGAAGTTGCAGAAAAGAAGCTTTAAATTATTAATTGATTTGGAAGTTTTGTTTTATAACAATAACACTGAGTGTTTATTCTTTTATTGAACAAGTTAACAAGTGTTAACCCAATCCAGTCAATAAGTACTTTAATAAATGAATAATAAATTAAATTCTACATGTATACATGATAACAATTCATCATTTCTTCCCATTATATCATTACATAATAAAATATCAGCTATATTTGGAAATATCTGAGTTCAAAAGGTCATTGCTTTCCTCATAATATTAAACATCACAATGTAATAAATAAAATTCACATATTAACAAGTAAAAAATATCAACAATACAACGGTATAAAATATGATGATGTAAAATGAAATTTGATGTATGACTAGGCATTGTGGATAGAACAAATAATGTAATCACCTTGTTTACAGTATGATAAAAGACAAATGTGGGATTAATATGCAGCTTGTTGCAATCAAAGGAAATTCACATAAATTACCAATAAATAATATTAAATTTATCATACCACAGGTTCATTATATTTTATTGGATACCAATGTTAATGCTAAACCACAAATTTAAGTAACATATTTTATCTGAATGAGAAAATTACAAAACAATGAAATCTGATGTCCTTGAAACAACAAATTTTCAGTAAACAACAGCATATAGATACCCGCAAAAAGTAACAAATTCACAATATAAAAATAAGATTAACTTACCATACTTCACTACATTTTATTTTGCATCTGTATAGTTTGCAAGAACCCAAAACTAAAGATTCAAATGTGTCTTAATTCTTAGAAAACCTGTATCTGTCTGATTGTAATAAGAATTAAATTTTGGACATGATCATTACCAAAACGTTTAAGGAAGAGCTTTTGGTGTCTACTACTAATTCGTATAAATGTATATAAGCTAACTAAAGTACAAAAATATATTCTGTATTTCCCTTATTCCTGAATCAGTAACTCATAACATTTAGTACTATCAACTAGAATTATAAAAACAACTATCTGATTTTTGGAGAGTATATAATATGGCAATGGCAACAAATTAATTAAAAAAAAGAGCCATAATTTGGTGAAATAAATGTGATGAGGTGAAAAAGGATATGATTGGATAGCACCTGGAATCAAACAGTAGTATGTTTAAAAAAAAAATAAACCCATGTCTGTCGGTGCTGTAAAAGAAATTTCTTTTCCCCTAAAAGAAACCAAATGGTTGCTCCCTCATAATAAAATATATATCAAACATGAGCAATATTTATAAGACAATACAAGAAATAATAACACAGATCAATACATAGTTATTAATACATCTGGAAGATTCATGTTATCAATGTGCTCAACATGTCAGGGTGCAATCTATCACTATTCATTTCATCAAAAATAAAGTTGTACAATTATTTATGATTTAAAAAAAAAATCTAGTATGCCTTCCATATCTGAATATGCGACTTGATTTTATGTGCGTCACATGACTATGTATGTACTGCAAGGTTAAGTGAGAATTTCTCTGGTCTTGTGTCAAGTACAAAAAATTTATATATTCAGAGACAACGTATGTATACGATCTTCATCCCGCAACCTCAAAAGCATTTATTATATTAATGAGGCAAATGAGAAGCCATTTTTATTGTGGCAATTTTTTTCATGAAAAAGCATCATCAGACAATACATATATGTCAAAAATAGAAAGTCACTGCAGTGATGAAATTTTTCTAGTCGATGCTACTACAAAGCAATAGATACATTGAATGGTGTATGAATTTTTGTGTATATGAATTTAACTGAGGGCTATTTTAGGAGACAATATTGTAGATTTACAGTCAAACTATTGTTAGGTCTCTACTTAAGGAGAGCATTAACAACTGCCTTGACATTGAGGTTACGTAGATCTGTGTAGGTCTGACCTGTCCCAACAAAAACAATAGGTTGTCCTGTGGTATAAGTCATAGATATAGCAGCACCAACCTAAAATAGAAAATAAATTAGTTTATATAAAAATGTTTATCATAGAAATATAAGATCAATGGATAGATTCCTTTTTCATCTAATTTCAATAATATTTCAAACAGATTCTATGAAATCACAAACTTTAACTAGAGGCTCTCAAGAGCCTGTATCGCTCACCTGGATTTAGCTTTTCACCTTGAGTAGGACTAAAAATTTAAGTGTTGCAGTCAATTTGGCCGATTATTCTATAGGGTTCTTTGTTAAACTAAGTTCAGCTGTAGCAGTCATCTTGGTTGACAGTCCAGGTCAACGGACACATTTCTAAAAGAGAACCATCTAAGGACCATTTCTGCTAAGTCTTGTTCCAACTGGCTAAGTGGTTTCAGACAAGAAGATTTTTAATTACTTTTCCTATAGGGTCCTATATTTAACTAAGTTTGGCCGTGGTGGCCATCTTGGTGGACAATCCGGGTGATTAGAAACATTTCTGAAAGAGGACCATCTAAGGACCAATGCTGCCAAGTTTAGTTCCAATTGGCTCAGTATCAGACGAGAAGAATTTTCGGTGAATTTCCAACAGGGTCCTATGTTAAACTAAGTTCGGCTTTGGCGGCCATGTTGGTTCACAGTCCACAAAATCGGACACATTTCTGAAAGAGGACCATTGCTGCCAACTTTGGTTCCATTTGGCCTTGTAATTTCATAGAAGAAGATTTTTGAAATTCATCCCCCCTTTTTTTCTATTTTTAGTAACAGCAGCCATGTCAGTTGGAGTTTGGGACGCTGGACATACTTTTACAAGGGGGCCACCCAAGGACCATTCCACCAAATTTTGGTCTCAATTGGCCCAGTGGTTTCAGAGGAGAAGATCTATAAAGGAAATCTATAATAATATTCAAGATAATAACCTAAAACTGCAAACTTTCCTTCAAATTCAGGGGCAAAAATCCAACAAAGGGTTGACCGATTCGTCTGAAAATTTCATGGCAGGTAGATCTTGACCTGATGAACATTTTAACCCCATGTCAGCTTTGCTCTGAATGCTTTAGTTTTTGAGATATAAGACAAAAACTGTAGTTTACCCTATGTTCTATTTTTAGCCATGGTGGCCATGTTGGTTGGCAGGCAGGGTCATCAGACATATTTTTTAAACCAGATACCGTTATGATGTTTGTGGCCAAGTTTGGTTCCATTTGGCCCGGTTTTTTCAAAGGAGAAGATTCTTGTAAAAGTTAACGGACAACGGACGTCAAGTGATGAGAATAGCTTACTTGACCCTTTGGGTCAGGTGAGCTAATAAAAAGTTAATTTTTATAAAACAGTTTCATTTCATAATGTATTACCATCAGCATGAAAAAAAGTTTTTACAAATGTCAAATTATTATGACTTATTGACAAAAAATTAATTATCCTGTTGTCACTTCAGTTTTCATCAAATTTGACTCTGATTTTAAATATTTTCTTAAAAAATATTATTTCATACATACTTTATCATCAATAGTATCAAACTTGGTCAAAACAATCCCATCAATAAGTCTGGGATTTGTCATGTTTGAATTATCAGCAAGAGCTTGGTTAAACTTTGTAAGCTGGTCAACAGCTTCATTACCAACCAGAGCTTCACCCACAAATAATACCAGATCCGGCTGGTTTACTTTTATAAGCTGAAAGTATACATAAATATAACATATATAATACAATTTTACTTTTTATATGTTATATTGTGTCTTGGATAGAGAAGTCACTTCTCCCAAAAGCTTAAGGATGTTCGTTGGTCATGCTTTTGAATTTTTGTCAAATGTTCAGAATCATCTGATTTTATTCATTTGAATACAATAAATTATTTTTCCTGCTAACACCTATTTTTCTTTTCATAAATCTTTGCATGCAGAATAATAAGATATTTTAAAAATTATTATAAAATCCTTATGATTTAATGGTATTTGAGAAATAATAAATCTATCAATCTATGTAAAATCAAGAGAGCATATTTTCCCCACCAAATTTTCAATGGCTTATATCTTGAAAACAACCACATGGACCTATAATTTTTTTCACTCTTTTAGTTCCTTTATTAATCCACTATCAATATTTACAAATGTTATGAAAAGCTTGTTATTCTGAAACTTAGCAGCGAACATCCTTAAGTCTAATTAGACTCTGAAAGAATTGTAATTTTTAAGTATGTTCAAAATGACAACCATTAATTAATGTTTGTGATAAAGAAAAAAGGTAATTATATATCCATAAATGGGCTAAAACATCTCTAATGTATTCAAATCATTACTTTATCAATTAATTATGAACTCACTATTTTAATGAAAACAGCAATAACTATTGTCATAGTTATTCAAACACAACAGTTAATCATAAACAATTTTTGCAGAAAATTGTAATCAAGGATTACTGTGATAATTTTTTAATGCTGAAGATAAATTAAACTACTATAAAATGTATATACCTTTGAAAGAGCCCTCATCAATGGCTCATTGTCCTGCATTCTACCTGCAGTGTCTACTAGCACCACATCAATATGGCAGTCACGAGCTAAAATGACAAGATTAATTAATTAAAAATTATGAAATTATACATTAAGTGAAAAATATATAGAATATTCTTTAAAAATCTGCGTTTAATCATCATAAAGTTGACTGTTTTACTGTTACTGTTTCAAATATGATTTTAAACTTTTAAATATTAAAATTTGCAATTATTTGTATCTGCAAAAATTAAACTTCATCGAAAATTTCCAAACATAATGAATATGCAGAGGGTATAATACATAGAATAACAAGTCTTGTTTGGTACGAAGACAAATATTTTCGATTAGTTTTGTTTCTTGAACATATACAATGTAATATATTATAGCATATTCATCAAATCTCAAGAGTGATTAATCACATGATAAAACTGATTACAATTACCATCATATAGAATTATTCTGAACATTTCAAACAACTTAGGGATAATGAGAATCAACCTTATCTATTTGTTGTTCCACGAAATAGAAATTTTTCTATCCTGAAATTCCAAAAAGGGTTACTAAGTAGTTATTTTTTTGTCATAATATATGCTTATTGTTCCTCTAAATATAACATATTCATGAATCAGATTTACCATAATTAATGGCCTCCATGGCAATTCCTGCAGCATCTTTTCCATAACCTTTCTCATACAATTGAACCATGTGCTGTCCATTTTTATCTGGTGGATGCAAGGCATTCAATTTCCTGGTGTGTGTACGGAGCTGTTCTACAGCACCTGCTCTAAATGTATCACAGGCTGCTATCAAAACTCTAAAACCATTCTCAATAAGCCAAAAACATATCTGAAATAAAAAAGATGCATAAAATATTTCAATGTGTCTAAGCAAGAATTATGAAATTGTAAGTCAACTTAACACTGTTACTACAGGTCAGGTATTTTTTATGGAAAATGTATCCATCAGCAATGTCAATTAATATTTCATAAATTACCTTAGCAAGATTTGTTGATTTTCCAACTCCATTTACACCACAGAAAGTTATACAATATGGGCGACCTTTCTGTTTACACTCCATAGCATCTCTCAGTATGTCAATGCGTCTCTTTGGTAACAGAATGTTTACACATGATTCCTGCAGAGTTTGTTTGACTGTACTTGCTATAGCTGCAATACAAATTAATTTGTTAACTTTAACTGTTAGGAAAATCTGGAGACAACTTTAAACAAACAGAAATTCTGGAAATTTTTTTTATTTCCCGTCTTCCAAGCAATGATGCACTTTTGGTCAATATAATGCATAAAAATTTAATACAAGCAAATAAATTTTTAGAAGGAAATATTTTATTTAATTTTCTACTACTGAAAGAATAAAATGCTCCGCTGGGCGCAGCTAGATACGACCGCAGATGTCGAACCCTGAATAGTTGGGGCAATTATGAACACAACATTCAAGCTTGATACAATACTGAATTTGGATTGTGAATAAATATTTGACACAGCATAGGTTTCTGACACAGAATGAATGTTGTCTAAGAACTTAAAAATTTTTTTTATTTACCTATTCAAACCATATCAGTATTATTTGTTTTTATATATAAATCAGAAATAACCAATTTAAAATTTAAAATTGGGCACACATATCAATTTCTTGCTATTGCGCAATACTGTGCAATTGCAAATTTCTTCAAATATTTGACACATAATAGGTTTCTGACACAGAATAACTGAAATCAAAGAACTTAGAATTGGTCATATGATTTGAATTTATATTCAATTTTTTGCTTCTTGTTTGCTATTCTGTGGAGAATTGCCCCCCCCCCCCCCAAAAAAAAATAATAATTTACCCCTTTTTTTAGCTTTTGTGCAATACACTATGAAGTTGCACATTGACCCCCCCCTCCCAAAAAAAAACCAAAAAACAATAAAATTTATTGTAACCCCCCCCTTTTTTTTGCTAAAAAAAATTTGAAATTTTCTTTTTAATTTATGAAATATGAAATGAGAAAAAAATTACCCCCTCCCCAATTTCTCATTTACCCCCCCCCCCTAAATTTTGTTTTCAACCCCCCCCCCCCCCATTTCTTTATACTTTGCAACCATAACAGCCCATTTAAATACACCATAACATATTAAAATAGAAAATGACATCATAGTCATGGATGGCAAATTTTAAATATACATAATTTAAAAGCAGTTTAGATAAGATAAACAAAAAAGCTTCATCAGCACATTTTATATTGGCAAATTTACAATGAAGTTCATTAGAGTTATTGGAAAATTTCCAATGGAATTTGTTAATATTAAAGTTTTGATAACAGGGCACACATATCAATTTCTTGCTATTGCGCAATACTGTGCAATTGAAAATTTCTTCAAATATTTGACACATAATAGGTTTCTGACACAGAATAACTGAAATAAAGAACTTAGAATTGGTCATATGATTTGAATTTATATTCAATTTTTTGCTTCTTGTGCAATACAATATGCTGTGGAGAATTGCCCCCCCCCCCAAAAAAAAAAAAAATTTACCCCCTTTTTAGCTTTAATTTTGGACCCCGATTTGGACCAACTTGAAAACTGGGCCCATAATAAAAAAACTAAGTACATGTTTAGATTCAGCATATCAAAGAACCCCAAGAATTCAATTTTTGTTAAAATCAAACTAAGTTTAATTTTGGACCCTTTGGACCTTAATGTAGACCAATTTGAAAACGGGACCAAAAATTAAGAATCTAAATGCACGGTTAGATTCGGCATATCAAAGAACCCCAATAGTTCAATTTTCAATGAAATCAAAGTTTAATTTTGGATCCTTTTGGCTCCTAATTCCTAAACTGTTGGGACCAAAACTCCAAAAATCAATCCCAACCTTCCTTTTGTGGTCATAAACATTGTGTTTAAATTTCATAGATTTCTATTTACTTATACTAAAGTTATTGTGCAAAAACCAAGAAAAATGCTTATTTGGGCCCTTTTTTAGCCCCTAATTCCTAAACTGTTGGGACTAAAACTCCCAAAAACAATCCCAACCTTCCTTTTGTGGTCATAAACCTTGTGTTAAAATTTCATAGATTGATATTTACTTATACTAGAGTTATTGTGCGAAAACCAAGAAAAATGCTTATTGGGCCCTTTTTTGGCCCCTGATTCTTAAACTGTTGGGACCAAAACTCCCAAAATCAATCCCAACCTTCCTTTTGTGGTCATAAACCTTGTGTTTAAATTTCATAGATTTCTATTAACTTATACTAAAGTTATAGTGCGAAAACCAAATGTCTTCGGACGACGACGCCGATGACGACGCCAACGTCATACCAATATACGACCGCAAAAATTTTGCGGTCGTATAAAAACTGTTTCTGCCAATACTGGTGACTGGAAAAAGCATTTAAAAAGTTTCATATAAGAAACATTTGAACAGAAAGTAATTAGCTATATAAGACCTATTCAGATGCCTTTGTCTCACAAACTAATCCTTATTACAACGATCTCATTCCAACTATGAAGGTGATAACAAATACAACAATTTTTTTTTCATTATTCGGTAGTGCACCCATACATTGATAGAATTGCCCACTATAAAGTATACTTACATGAAAATGTACCAAGGACCTTTCCTTCTAATTTGGCTGCTACAGAATCACAGAGCTTTTCAGAAATGTCCGTTGCCACATTTTTACCTAAAAAAATCAAACCTTTTTATTGAAGGCAAGCAGTTCAAACACATTCTCATTAAATTTGGAGAGATAAACGTCTGACTAAACTGCCTTATGCTTGAAGGAGAGTCTTAGTCTCACTTCCATTTTTTAAACATGAATACTGCTCAGATAAAATAAATCTGTTAAAATTTCCAACCAAACCTCATGTACTTTTACATCTGGAGAATGTGATAAATACATTATCTATCTCCATATCCGTTTTACTATTGATACCAGTTTACTATGACTATGTTCTATGATAGTTTGAGCCAAGGGCTTTCCAAAATGATTTCACTTCTCAACAGTCATTTAACTAGATGACTAATATATATTGTAAAAATCCACAAAGAAACAATGCACTTTCAAAACAAGGTTTTCTTTTTTTTAAAATATGTTGCCTGCAGATATAATTTTTGTGGGTATATTTTTTTTATTTCGCTCAAACTGATATTAAGTAATCAAAGTGATGGAAATCATCATTGGAAAGATTGCAACTGTAGTTGTGTATAATTTCAAATGGAACTAGGTGGAACTGTTTTGCAAACCAAAACATATGTCCCCCCTTCACTTTATTCTAGATCAATCTTTACCTCTAGGATAAAAATAATAATTTTGTAACCTTGAGGTCAAAGGTCAAGGTCAAATGAAGGTCATAATGGCACACGACACCCCCCTTCCTGGTAATACACCTACATACCAACGGGTATAGGTCAAAAGACAAAAAAGTTGCAACCCGGACAAGGAAATACTATCATTTTAGTCATAATTTGACCTTCAGGTCAAAGGTCAAGGTCGAATGAAGGTCCTAATGGTTCGAAACACACCCCCTCATGGTAATACACCCACATACCAAAGGGTATAAGCCTAGGTCAAAAGACAAAAAAAGTAATGGCCCGGACACGCTTCGCTGAGAATAAGAAGAAGAACTAGAATTGCAATTGCGCTCATGGCGGCCATTTTGAAAATTTTTGTAATTTGATGATTGCATCTTGTTCGCCACTCCAAATTTAGCCTAGATATCAATTTTCATTGAAATCGGACAATGTTCATTTTTTCGTCATTTTTACAACATTTTTCAAAATGGCCACCAAAAGTATCCAACCGATCGCATTTTTTTTCCATGAAAATATTCTACTACTCATACTTTAGAGAATTATAAAGTTTCATGAAATTCTATGTTGCAGTTTTGAGATATGAAAGATTTCAAAAATTTTCATACTTTTTCTGTTTCTATGGCAACGGCGGCCATTTTGAAAAATTTTAATGTTACAAGCACAACTAGACTTGGTGATGACCATTATTTTGAAGTTTCATAAAGATTGTTCCAGTCATCTCTGAGAACTCGTGCAGACAAAATTGGGTGGAAGAAAAAAACAAGAGGCTCTCAAGAGCCTGAATCACTCACCTGGCAAACAATGTCTATAAACTAAATTAATATATTAATGTTTTTTTGTAAATTAAACTGAGTATTTAAGGTCACATAAAATGCTGAAAATACCTTTAAAAGCCTTTCAAGAACCTCTGGAAAGAAATGGGCATGAGTTCTCCCTATGCTTGATTAAGATACAGTCATGGTCAATCTGATGATTCACAATACAAAATACAAGCTTTAATTCATCTTCAAATACAAGTATAAATCTTTTGGTCTATATGTTGTCTTCGTTTTTAAAATGTTTGAAAGAAGTTATGTAAAAATTGTGGGTTAAGGCTTTTTATTGTACTTGAAAAGGAAATATTGCAGGAACAATCATGCTAAGTTTCATCCAAATCCCCCTAGTAGTTTCAGAGAAGATGTTTGAAAATTTGTTAACAACGATGATGACAGACACCAAGTGATGGCAATTAAAAGCTCACATATTATGAAGTTTAATCATTGTTATACAACATTCTCATCATCACCATTCACTAAGGATACCATGTTTACTTTAAAAACCAAATATTGTTGAAATCCGAGCAAGTGTAAAAAATGGCAGGAAAATGGCAGCCATTTTAAAAATGGCCATCCAAAACAAACTTTCATCATCACCATTCAACTCGGAATACCATGTTTGCCATCAAAGTAGCTTTCATCTTCATTTTATTTCTATAATTCAGGAAAAAATAGCAAAAAACAGCATTTTGACTCCTATGTTCTATTTTTAGTAAGGGCGGACATGTTTTTCGACCAATCCAAAATCCAAGCATTACCTTTTTGCAGGATACCCTAAGGAACAATCTTACCAAGTTTCATTAGATTTTGAATAGTAGTTTCAGAGAAGAAGATTTTTGAAATAATAACATAAAAAAAAGCCAAAAATGTCAAAAAGGGCAATAACTCTAACATCAGTTGACAGATTTTCACGAAAATCAGCACACAGGTAGCTCTCATCATGCTGAACACTTTCAACCTGCCAGAATTTGCCGTAACCTGATGATTTTTGAGATATTTGCGAAAAACTGTTGTTTGACCCCTATGTTCTATTTTTAGTAACAGTGGCCATGTTTTTCGACGGATCAAAAATCGAAGCATACACTTTGTGCAGGATACCCTAAGGAACAATCATGCTAAGTTTTGTCCAAATCCATTCAGTAGTTTCAGAGGAGAAGATTTTTGAAATAATAACATAAAAACAAATTTACACGCAATCAAAAGCTTTTTTTCATTTTCTACAGTTTGCCATCTATAAGGCATCAACAGTTATTTTGACATTTAAGGGACAAAACTTTAACTCCTAAAGGACTCATTTAAACATTTTGCAAACTAAGGGAAATGCTGTGAAAACGGTCAATTTTGATGTTCTAAGGGGAATAACTCCTAAAAGGAATGATCATACAACTTAATAAGTACAAATTTCAAAAAAAAAATCAAGAAAAGGGGCAATAACTCCTACATGGGTGGTTACATCTTCTTCAAAATTTCAAAGCAGGTAGATCTTGAGGTGTTGAACACTTTAGCTTCCCATCAGAATTTTGATATCTGTCACCATTTTTGTGTTATTTGCAAAAAACTGCAATTTACCCCTATGTTCTATTTTTAGCCATGGCAGCCATGTTTTTTTACAAATCAAAAATCCAAACGATAGTTTAGTAGCACTCATGCCAAGGAACAACTACACTAAGTTTGGTTGCAATTAAACTTATGGTGTAAGAGGAGTTAACGATTTTATTACAATGAATAAAGACTGCAAAAATGGTCAATTTTGACGATCTAAGGGGAATAACTCCTAAAAGGAACGAACCTACAACTTCGATCCTGTTACAAATTTTGTAGATCTTTGTGTGCCTAACAATATGAAATTTAAATTTTTCAAATTTCCTTTATAGTATCCAAGATATTGAGCTTAATAAGTGCAAAATTTGGAAAAAATGCAGAAAAAGGGCAATAACTCCTACATGGGTCGTTGGATCTTCTTCAAAATTTCAGGGCAGGTAGATCTTGAGGTGCTGAACACTTTTACTCTATGCCAGAATTTTGATATCTGTGACCGTTTCTGACTTATTTGCAAAAAACTGCAATTTACCCCTATGTTCTATTTTTAGCCATGGCGGCCATGTTTTTATACGAATCAAAAATCCAAACAATAGATTTGCAGCACCCATACCAATTAATAACTGTACCAAGTTTGGTTGCAGTTGGACTTATGGTGTCAGAGGAGTTAACGTTTGAAAAAGTTTACGGACGACGGACGCCAAGTGATAGCAATAGCTCACATGACCCTTCGGGTCAGGTGAGCTAAAAAACCAAAAAAATCCCAAAGAAACAGAACAATAACAATATGTCGTCCCGACTACATTTGGGGGGGGGGGGGGGGGGGGGACATAAATACTACAAAATTAATATGTGATATTATATATGACATAATTTTATCACAGATATTGTCTCTGCTATGTGGGACCAATTACAGTGAGTGTATTCGTTTTCTGAAGATAATTTTCAATAAGAGTTCCATATGTTTAAAAATAACAATCCAAAGATACTAATATAGTTATACATTTTACTAAATAATGTTATTGGACCATAATTTTACTTGAAATGACTTAAAAAATTAGATTCACGTGCATGTCTGAGATAATCCTAAGCTGAAGCTAACAAGAAGTGGAGGGAGACAGGGAGAAGTCATAACGTGACGTTCCAAAGCACCAATCGGCACTGATTATGTTTTTATTTGAAGAGCTAGTCTTATTCTAATATTTTAAAAAAATTAATAAGAGTCATTCCCTGATTAACAGTTCAACTAGGTTAAGGCAAATTTAACTTGCATGCCTTCTAAGCTTCTAAGCCAGTCTACAAAATGTATACAACAGAGTCAACATAAAGAAATTAATAAAATCGAATCATTACTTCATACACAATACCTCTCTAATTGTTTTTTAATTATTGTTATTCCGATCCGACTTACCGTGGTCCGAGTTGTCAGCGGGCCGAATAAATTTACCCATATTTTTTTATTGGATTATTTCCCTTTGATTACATATTGAAAAAAAATGGTGGTGTGGATTTTATTTTCACTACACGAGTCGGGCTTTCGTTAAAATATCGGCTGTCATATTCGCGATTTGGACCATTGAAATGGACCAGGCGAGTAATTAAATCAAATGTATGGTCAACTTAAACTTCGCTTTTGTAGTTTTGACGAAAGTTTTATTTGAGTTTTACTTCATCGCCCTCTAGGTTGACAATACAAGTCTGTTATACATAGAGAAAAGATGAAACATTCATTCTTGCTTTTCAAATTTCAGCTCCAAATAATCCAACTTCCAAGTTTATCTAGATAAACGATTATGTAAATCACGCACATGGAAGTTTTTCTACACCTTGTCAATGCGCACGTACGGGGATTCCCGCAGTTATGTTTGGGTTCCCGAAATAACTATATATGCATTCTACTATTAAATTCTTGATCCATTTCACCATCAATATTTTGAAATTGTGGTATACATAACTATCAATGGAAATTTAAGCAAAGGTTTGGCAAATTGATTTTTTTCATAAAAAAAAATTCAAATGAGTAACCTAAATGCATACAGCACGTTGCTCAGAACGAAATACAAAATGGCTGAAAGTCCAAAACATGCATAATTTAAAAGGGTCAATCCTAAAAGAATATTCGTAAACATTTATAAAAGCAACATAATACATTTTATTAATCGATAATCTTTAAAATAAAACTATGAATGTAAAAGACTTCTATATCTGTATGCACATCTATGCACTCAGTGGAAATTTAACTGGAGGCTGTGTCGGCGTAGATTTGTTTTGATATAATCATCCGCGGCACGTCATGTCTTCGGAATAATGTTTGGAAATTCATTTTATTTTCTTGGAAAATTCGGTAAATAAGAAAGATTATGTTAATTAAAAATATTAGTTCAAAAAATGCTGTCATCATTGGAACTAAATTTTATGTACTAATGTCCGATGGTATCGAAAAGGCCACTTCCGGTTTTGGAGGCCGATGGCATAGGAAGATTTGCAATCTTTCCAAAAACTGATTTATGAAAAACTACTGAAACAAATACCAATGATATGATCTTTCATCTTCTCTAGAGCAGGTTTCAAGTCTTCCTTTGTAAGAGTTTTAGATCCAACAAGGTTCTTAAACATACTGAACATTCCACCACCTTTCCCCTTTGAACTTCCACTAAAACATAAATGTGTTTGAAATTAATTTCACACTTTTTTCAAGAATTAACATAATCAAAGATTATATAAAATGGCACTGCATTCTAAACAGAAAACTAAAATTTAATGTAAGAAAATGATGACAGTGTTATTTAGGACATAATTAAAATATTTGTTTTTATATTGGTTTTTTATATACATTTCTTGATTCTTTACGAATGAAAATTTTTCATGAGATTCTGATAACTGTTTCTGACCTTCAATAATCATTTAGCCATACAAGCTGATAAATTTTATTTTAATCAAGAAAATTCTGGACTTTATTTGTATCCTATATTTTTGACCAGATTGTTAATACACAAACTTCATATTCAATTGAAATGAATTCCACATTTCGGTGGGAAGACAATAATTTTATGCAGCTTTTTATAAACCATTTACAAAACACTTTCAATTAGAAATATGGAAAGAGTGAGATTATCTCCCTTTACCTTATAATATTACAAACAGCTGTTAATTCCTCATTTGCATATTTATAACACAAATCTTATTCAAATAGTAATTTGTTACAGGAAGATTACCACAGTATTTGATAGTATTTTGAAAAATAAATACATTGGCACTATAACCAGAGGCTCCCAGGAGCCTGTAATCGCTCACCTGGCATACAGTTGCCAAAGTTGACATTAAAATTCATCTTGTTTGGCGGGTGGGGTCATCGGATACAATTCTGAAAGAGACCTACCTAATGATCATTCCACCAAAGTTTGGTTCCATTTGAGCAAGTAGTTCCAGACGAGAAGATTTTTTAATGAATTTCCCATAGGGTCCTATGTTAAACTAAGTTCGGCTGAAGCAGCCATCTTGGTTGGTGGGCGGGGTCATTGGATACAATTCTGAAAGAGGATCATCTAAGGACCATTCCATCAAAGTTTGATTCAAATTGAGCATGTGGTTCCAGACAAAAAGATTTTTTAATGAATTTCCCATAGGGTCCTATGTTAAACTAAGTTCGGCTGTGGCAGCCATCTTGATTGGCGGGTGGAGTCATCGGATACAATTCTGAAAGAGGATCATCTAAGGACCATTCCACTTAAGTTTGACATAAATTGGTTGAGTAGTTTTGGAGGAGAAGATTTTTTAAGAAACCACCCCCTTTTTTCTATTTTTAGTAACGGCAGCCATGTTTGTTGGTGGATTGCGACCCCTGATACAATTCTGGAAGGGGACCACCCAAGGACCATTCCTGCAAAGTTTGGTTGAAATTGGTCCAGTGGTTTCAGAGGAGAAGATTAAAATGTGAATTGTGGACGGACGGACGGACGGACAGACGGACGGACGGACGAACAGACGACGGACGCCAAGTGATGACAAAAGCTCACATGGCCTTTCAGGCCAGGTGAGCTAAAAACTGGATTTCTTTTAATTTACTTTACATTTGGAACAACATTTAAATTAAAAACCAGGTGATTATTTTGACAGGAGATTTCTAATTATAAAAAAAAAACAGCCATAATTAATCTGAACAATCATTACGCATTTTTCTCACCTCTTAGCTGTTTCTTGTGTACCCTTTTCTTCCTCATATTCCTCTTCACTTTCCTCTTCATCCAAATCTTTTAAACCTCCTTTCATCTGTCCAACCCATCCTCTCTAAAATTATAATTTATTCAATTACTTCTACAAGTTAACTACATCAAAATGAAATGCAGCAGTAATCTTTTTCCTTGGTAATTTAATTTCTGAGAAAATCAAAATGCAGGTGGGTGGCACACTTTAGTTTACAAAGTCTTTCTCAACAATATAGAGATCACTAACAGTTTAGCTTTTGGGAGAAATGCCTTTTCCCTCAATGACAGAACAAGTAAATGGAGACTCATCAAGACAGAGCTTAACATGAAATGATTAACATCAAATAACAAATTAACAATACAGTTAAAGACAAATTCTAATTTCATATTCATAAAAGCTTCCTTGGCTCAATATTTCAGTGAAATTTCTTGGAATTTTTGTGCAACCTTGTTTTGTACGGGACACTGCATTGGTTAGGGGATGTGAAGCCCCATAACCAATTGGTCAGAGACAAAGTAAAATAAGGCATGGTTAACCTTTATAGTAGTCACCATCTTTGCTTTTAAGATTTATTTACATCAAGAAAATGTTACTTGTTTGATTACAAGATTGATTTCTCAAAATCAATGAGTATACATTCATTCTGCATGGTACCATATTCCACTTAATTTCCTGTTTAAATATTTTTATGAGGACATTTTCAAAGTTAAGTTGTGTGTGTAAGTGTTGTTTATTACATATTTTCATCTGAACCTGAAGTATTTATTTCAAAACTTGCCTCAAATAAATAAGAGTTGTTTCCCTTTGCCAAAATTTCTCAGAAAAATGCTAAGTTGGCAAATTGAGGATATTTTTGGAATTTTTTGGCCACCTTAAGTCTCCATGTCTAGATCAGTCCCTTACTTATTACCAATAAATATTATATCAATAAGTACCTCTTCTAAGGAAGGCTGTTCCTCTTTTTCTCCATTAGTACCATTTACTGAGGCCTCCCCAGATCCATTAACAGAACTGTAATCCAGGGCCACAGCATCTTTTGTAGTTCCTCCCATATTCCATTTAGTAGCCTGTTTTCCTTTCTTTTTTGGAGCCTCTGCACTTTTTGGACTGGCCCTAAAATGATTAGAAGAAACTTTTTTCTCAACATTTAATCCCTCTTTCAGACATTAAATAGAAGAAAGCGTTCCAGATTATATGCTAAATTTTGTTAAGAAAATATATTTTTGCATTTTTGTCATAAAAGTTATTTTCTCGAAATGTTGAAAATGCTTCAACACAGTTATTTTGGTATGATACAGCTATTTATCAAACCAGAGGATTCCGTATCGCTCACCTGATATTTCCATTTGTTCATTGCTAAAGGACCTTGAGATTAACATAAATGCCATCTTTGGTTTCAATCCATTCAGTAATTTGCAAGAAGAAGCCATTTGTATGTAATTCCTATAGGTTTCTATGTTAAACTAAGTCTTCCGCTGTCGGCCATCATGGAAGACAGATTGGCACCAAAGTAACAACACTTGGTCAGAACATCAATGCTATGTTTGGTTTCAATCCATTCAGTGGTTCTCTAGAAGAAGATTTTTGTATGTATTTCTCATAGGGTTCCATGTTAAAATAAGTCCCCGTCTGGCAGCCATCTTAGATGCAGATCGGCATCAAAGTCAGATAACTTGGTTGGCACTTCATAAGGAACATTCATGCCATGTTTGGTTTTAATCCATTCAGTGGTTTCTCTAGAAGTAGAGTTTGTATGTATTTCCTATAGGGTCCTATGTTAAACTAAGTTTCCAGCTGGCGACCATCTTGGATGACGGATCAGCAACAAAGTAACAACACTTGGTCAGCACATCATAAGGAACATTCTTGCCATGTTTGGTTTTAATCCATTCTGTAATTCTCTAGAAGAAGATTTTTGTATGTATTTCCCATAGGGTTCTATGTTAAACTAAATTCCCTGCTGGCGGCCACCTTTGATGACGGATCAGCAACAAAGTAACAACACTTGGTCAGCATCTTATAAGGAACATTCATGCCATGTTTGGTTTCAATCCATTCAGCAGTTCTCTAGAAGAAATTTAAAATGTGAAATGTTGACGGACAGATGAAAAGTGATGGCAATAGCTCACCTGACCCTTTGAGCTAAAAAACAATGAAAATCTTCATAGTTTAGTGCATTGTATTTATCTGTCTCATTAATACAAAGACACATTTTTGCACCTTCTTACTATAATCCCAGGGCTCACCACACTTGAAAATAACAGGGAGACTCAGAGTCTCCCTCAGGGTAGCAACAGGGAGACTTACAAGTCCACCAAGGAGACTGTTTTTTTCCCCCAATTTGTCGCCTGTCGAGTAAATACCTGTTATTTTGTGTCTTATAGTGTATACTATACATTCCTTTATTGTGTTTTATCCTGTATTGTTTGAGATTTTATCTACATTTACTCCATATCCTTCCATTTTAGTCATAATCTGAGATTTTGTCTCATGTGCATTTAATCAATATCCTTTGTCAGAGATTGTGAGTTCGTCTTATGTACATTTGATTTGTATACTTAGAGCTGTTTAATACTTTTTTACTATTTTTGCAGGTTTCCTCCACAGCCATGATGATATCTTGTAATAAACTGATCAATTTATATTTGAAATGAATAAAACTCAATTTCTGATTTTCATATTTTATTTATTTGATATTTGAATCCAGCATAACAGACATAATAAATATATGACTAAACAGGGTTCTCACTAAGAATTTTTCATGATGAGTCTTGGGACTCATCATTTTTCAGAATGATGAGTCCCAGTCCCAGGACTCATCATCACTTTTTTAACGTACATTGCTGCATGATTTTGACCATGGTAGGCCTATTGTACTATTGTTAAAGTTTAATTAAAATCATGTGCTGCCTTAAAATACTGACGATTTATAATTTGAAATAAAAAGAAATTAAATTATGCAGTGGTGCTCCGAACTTGGAAGAAAAATTCTGTTACAGATATGAGCAAAAATATTTGTACCTTTTGACACAACTTATTTATTATTGCCATTTTATTTTTTAATATTTATTTATCTATAATCTTTACTATTATTTTTTCTCAAACATACTCTTAAAATCCTTCCATTCACCTTGCTTGAACACCTTAATAATCAATAAATGTATTGACAAAATTTCCATTTGAGCATAGATATGTCAAAATCCGCTAAATTTTTTTTTAAATAAGGTCTACATATTGTTACTGGTTGGTAAAAAACACCGTGACCAATGAAAAATCACGAGAATTGCGATTGCCGCCGTTTTCTAGCTTACTTTGTCGTTTCTTTCCCCTTCCCCTTTGATCTCCAGGAAAACAAAAAATGGCGGCAGAATGGCATAATGAAAATAACGGTCTTCAGACGCAGCTGATTACGTATGTTGTTCGGAGGCGCCTTACTTAAAAACACAGGGCGACTCATTTGTCGCTCTGGAGCCGATGAAAGGGCGACATTGGCGAGCATTAGGCGACTTAATCGCCCTAATCGCCCAGTTTGGTGAGCCCTGTAATCCTTTTCTAAAAATGGCTCTGCATTACTAGTATTAAGTGATGTGAGCCTCTCACATCACTTGGTACATTTGTAATTTGAGAACAGGAAATTGGTTACTCTATTCTTAGGCTGAGACTGTTTAAAAGGTTAAATGTGTGTTTATAACAAATTATCCCAGAATTTCTAAATATTTGCTAAAAAAGGTAAAGTGTGCATTGAGTATCACAAAATTAATAGAATGATTACGTTTTGGCTGGTTTTTTTCCTCCCATTTTGGCGAACATTTTTTCCCTATTTTTCTGTATAGTAGATTCATCAATTTCACCTTTGACTGGCGCCTGCTCTGTTTTCTGAACTGTTTCCTTTACCACTGATTCTGTTGCTATGGAGGAAAACATGTAAATTAAAATTAGTTTAGCTTTTCATGTAAATCATTTTTTGCCCTGTATGATGATGTTTCAGTGGTATGCAAATTATTAAAAAACTAAAAAATTCTGTGCATACATGTTGTCAAAACTGACAATGAGTGAAATAACATAGTTTTTACCCAACAATTTTGTGAAAATCTTATTATCCTTCCCTTTTGATGTGATTTTTTTTTAAAAAAACCACATTCAACAAAACAAACATCAATAATATAGATCTTGTTGAATGTGTGGAATACATTTTATGTTTATCTTAAAACCTCTGTAATTTATACCTTTCACAGGCTTATTCTCCTTTCCTTTAGCAGGCTTTTTCTCTTCTTTCTTGTTTTCAACCATGGAAGCCACAGTTTTCTTAGATTTGGCAGATTCTTCAAATGTCTTCATTTTTCTTAAGAACAAAATATTTGTATGAAATAATAACATTTTTTCATAGTTTAGTGAAACTTTCTTTATTTTATTTCCAATTTTGGTTTTTTGTCGGTTTATAGTCAAAATTTGTTGTTTAACACATATAGCATAAAAGCTGGTGTCCAACTAAACACAATAAATATTTTATGAAGTCTTAAATAAATGATTTATAGATATCCCTAAATTTTGAATTTGAACCTACTTCTGAGATTTAGCTATGGCCTTGCTTTCCTCCTCATTTGCTTTCAATATCTGATTAAAATCTGCCATAAAATTGAAGTTTCCAAACGCTGTTCCATCGGTCAAACAATCCTTGTACTTATTCCTAAACTCAATCTGTATATCTGTTAGGAACTTGTCTATATAGGATAACTGTAGTATCTTCTGATAGGCTACCTGTATATAAATAAAAAACATGTGAAATAATTTTTTATGTTTCTCGGATACTGCCTTTTAAAAGTCATTAAGGAGGATTATGCAATTTTTGATGATTTGTTTTGTTTATTTGATGTTGAAACATAGACTCTGTAGTCCTAAATCAGACAAAAATTATGCATAAAATGCTGATGTTGATTCAGTGATGTTAACCATACCCTTATCTGTTATCGTAATCAGGTATAATTCAATTTCATTGATAAAACAAATATTTATTGTGAAATAATAAGATTTGACCATTTGTGGATTAAATGGTAGCATTGTGTCCCATGTCACATTTCATCAGTTTTTTTAATAGTTAAGAAAAGGTTTGTAATACTTCGGAACTTTTACTGCTACAAATGAACACACAGCATTCTTTAACTTTGTCTCTCAACAACATTTTTATATCTCATGGTTTGTGTAAAGTTGTCTTTTCTATGACATTTCTAACTTCAGATGACCCTCAAACTGGATTTTACTGCACTGTTTTTCAACTCCCCATGAAACAATAGTGAAATTCTAAGCCTGTCTGAACTAGATTTCTCTTGCAGACATTAGCATTTTATTTAACAGGAATCAACCATGTAATTTCAATATAACGGGGGAAAAAGATAAGCTCAGTATAAAATATTTACAAAAACTAGCACACCTGTGGTAAAATTAATTATTTCTTAAATTTAAGGATATGCAAACCTAAAAAGAGGACCTACCACAAATACCAGCTCAAACTCATTATCCAACTTGTACTTTAACTGCAAAGCTTCATGAGTAAAAGTATTATTTCCAGTTCTCTCCTGAAAAGAAAATAAATTTTATATATTTTACCTTTGTTGACTAATATGTGGACATCTCAAAAATTATTTTTACGATCTGGATGTGGAGCATCTCACAAATGATTTTTACAACACATGTTACGTTTGTAGTCTCATCGTCTTTTTAGAACATATTATAACTATTACATTTAAATGTCTTATAAACAATAAGAAGAGGATCTGTTTTGTAAAAACATTATTCATTTCAAATTTTTTAAATTAATTTCTCTGAGAAACACGAATAGGCAATTCCGTTCCGAAGTTTACTTTTGAAAAGAAATCTGAAAACAAGTTCGGAATGGAATTGCGTATCTATCTTAATAAATTTTCCTACCCGGGCGCCATAAAGAACTATTTTTGCTCAGTAAAGAAAATTTTACTCAAATTCCCATTCTCAGCCAATCAAATTCGAGTATTCCGGTATTTAAGAATATTCTCAGACTTAAGAATATTCTCAACTTTTATGGTGCCAGGCCCAGGTAGGAAAAATTCAATAAAATTTACTTAAAAATCGATCTTGTTTCAATCAAATTTATTAAGATAGATAGTTTAAATGGTTTAGAAAGACGAAATAAACACTCCATGAGGACTGAAAGTAATTAACTTACCTAAGAAGTTAAAATTACTGACTGTCACCACCTGAGAACAACAATCGTAACTTTGACAATTTTGAAATCGTCGAAAAAATAGT
The DNA here is from genome assembly GCA_028015205.1 of Mytilisepta virgata. Classification (NCBI taxonomy): domain Eukaryota; kingdom Metazoa; phylum Mollusca; class Bivalvia; order Mytilida; family Mytilidae; genus Mytilisepta; species Mytilisepta virgata. The sequence goes on along the minus strand of CM051521.1, from coordinate 46,481,204 downwards.
TTTATCAAAAAATTCAATTTTCCTCGAATTTTCAAAAGTGTCCAATAATTAGAGTAATTACGGTAATAGTCAACATGAAGACTTCTGAATTTCATAAAACTCAATCGTTACTTCATTCTCATTATCAGCACAGTCCAGGTCATCTCATATCCTTAATTATTCTTATTACTGCCTGACTTCTCATGGTCCGAAATGACCCATATTCTTACTGATAAGATTATTTCCCTATGTGACTGATAAAAAATGTTGGTTTGTTTTTTTTTTTCATTGCATGATTCCCAGGTTTCCTTCAAAACTGCTTTCATCATGATTTCAACAACTGAATGTATATGGTGACTGATTACATTTATAGACAACTCATACTTCACTTCTGAAATTAGTTTAGGGCAACTCAATTTTCTCTTTGGACGTGGGGCAAGGTAAAGTCATACACTACAATAGATTTTCTTCTAACGAATGTGCTATAGATTCATATCACTGTGCATAATCTTTTGGATTAACACTTCTGTTTTTCTCTAGACTCCTTTTTGTGGAAATATATTTTGTCTTGGTGGCAATTCTAACCTCAGATCTTTTTCTTTGAAATTCATTATTCATACAGAAAGGGGTAGGATTATTGAATCTAACCCTCAATATATTTTGAGGTCTCAGATACCTGACAGAAAAATGTGTTCCCTCAGGTGGAATTTGCTATCTTAAATCAAATCTGTATGAAATAAAGTTATATGATGATACACTTTAAATCAAGTTAACCCAAATGTACTTAAGGATGTTGGAGTTTCCTCCCTTACTGCCCTAAATGATATTTTTAATGAGCATTACAGAAAACATGAAATCCATCTTTTTGATCGGGAAACAAAAACTGTCTTACCCGCCTCCTGTCAGAGCCACAGATAATTTTTTGGGATCAGGAGGCAATTACCTTCACATCTTTAAGAGAGATGAGTACATAACCTCAAAACAGTAAGATAAGCGGTAAAATGAAACAAAAGTGTAATATGTGTCTTGTTACCAAATTCAATCATTAGCATTTAGTCACAATGACTGCAGTTTTCACCAACATAAATACTATTTATCAACAGTCTATTACATTAAATATGATACATACTATGTCCTACAAACTACATTTTGAATACATGTTGTTTTTTGGCTACGGATGTTTGCTTACATACTATTAGAGGTTTCCCTAGACCAATTTAGCATGGTGCTGCACCATGCCTCCATCTTCAAGCACCAAGCTGCCCTCATCATGAATTTTACAATGTGCCCCTGGTAGCCAAACCTAACTTTCAATTTTTAGTTTAATCTGATCTTTTTGAAACTGATTTGGATTTAATCATTTCCTGTTGTGTTGGAAAACTTTTATGACACTTTTACACCATCATACTAGGGTGAAGGCTGTTTATTGCCAATTTTGATAAATATACTGCACTCGTGTCAAGGTTTGGTGCCCCCATATTATCTTTTTTAACCATTAAGTGCCTTCAAAATACGAAATTAACCATGCCTTCACAAATTTCTGGAGAAAGCACTAACTATTTCTCTAATAAATAACTTTGAACTTTTAAATTTAAGTTAAATGCAAATTGAACACAAAATTCAATAAGTGATGAAAAATTAGAGATATTACGGTTCACTTTAATTGGATTAATGTTCTATGCATTTAATTTGACATCTTCTATAAAATCTTGGCCTGATCCCATTTCAACCATCAACCATATAATATAACATAAAGGTAAGTATAAGGAACTATTGTATCAAGTCATAAATAAATTAACTCTACGAATGGCTTTTGGATAAGAGATTAAAGTAGGTTTTATAACTTTATTACTCAGTGAAATGATATTATATACACGATCTATGTCATACATTATATATATGGGTGACATCACAATAAACAGTTTGATACTATTATACTAATTGCACAATTGTAATACTGAGGATGAGCTACATATTATTTTAAAGTGTATATATAGCATACTTTCCAAGACAATTCAGAATTTGAAAAGTTTAAATATTTATTTTAATATCCAGTAATGATAAAAATAAATAATCAATTTACTATGTAAACAGTTGCTTTGGCAAATTGTATTAAAGTGTGTGTAGATTTGTAATAATAAACATGTACAATCATTTCGGGTAATTCTGCGCATTGTTCTATTCGGCATATTAACATAAAAAAGATGTGAATGTGCCTAATTAATGCTGCGTAGAATTATCCGGCAACATAGGCATAATACATGTCTTCCCTAATACATTAGTACCTACAACAATAAAACCCATGTACCTTACAAAAATAACTATTTGTAAAAAATGATTAAAATCGAAAAAAGAAATCTGTGATGGCTTGTTGCGGTATGTTAAAATTAAGTGTAAGAGTAAAATGTGAAAATCGGGTTTTCCATATGTTTATTGTTTAATTGACTTGTTACACGTGTGACTTCAACTCAATTTTCTCACCTGAAGAATTACACTCTTGATCAGCGAATTAACGGCAGGTGTAAAAAGTTGAGAAGTTCCTTGGAAACACCAAAGAACAATCCCACCTTTACTAAATATGGTGAAGAAATCTAACATTCTGAAGAATCTTGTCGAAGTTGAAATGTCACAACTTTACTATCGCCGGAAATAGATTTACAGACGTAAAGTGCCGAAATTGGTCGGAAATAAACGATGGTTGATTTTTCAAAAATACTACGCTATGAAAATAGTTACAAAGGTATATGTAAAATCTAATGAATACGTGGATTTCATACAATGAAGAAATAATCAAAAATAGTTGTCAGGATATTTTGTTTATCTATCCCGAAAATAAGTCAAACATTCAAGTTTTATAACAGAGTCAACGGGCATCTGTTTAAATATTACTACGCCATCAAAATTTTGAGCAAGAACAGCCATCTTTGTCACATGTTCAATTCACATCTCACATGACCTGTTGTTTGGCCCCGTGATCAACTTTTGCTATATTCCTGGCAAATTCAAACTATCCTCAGAAGGTCACATGGATATGCTAGATCAAGCACTCGAGGCAAGGTCTGTGAAATACGTAGATATTTTGACACATATGCATGAAAATAAGCCATGACATCTTTTCTGACAAGTCATTTGTTATAGATACAAACGACCGTAAATCCGTCATAAGAGTAAAGCTATGCCTATAGAGTGAAATTACCAATTTATTGTAAATTTTCAGTGGATGTTCTTCATTCAAGTCGTTGTGGTTATTCATTTCGGTGTAAGACAGGATGACATGATGGGGGTTCCAGGAAGGAAAATATGGGATATTAAATAAACAAGCCTTGGCTTTAATTATAACTATATTAGTAAATTTCCAATATATTACAATGACACTTTAGCATAAAAAGCTTTTTTTCAGAAAAAAATGGAAATTTAATAAAAGTCAATGAAAATTTTTCCCTGTCTGAAAAAGACAAACTTGGTCATGTTATGGAACCTTTAAATTTGCTTTTAACAGGATTGGTCCTATATGTACAAATGTAATTGCATATAGTTGGTTCTACATGTATGAAATATTGTAGTCTAAATGTCAGTTAATTTGAAACCAAAAATCTTTGAAACATCCCAGATGCAGACATTTTATTAAAGAATGTTGATTGCATTATCACATTAGTGAACCAGATACATTTGTGTAGGATTTAAGGGCAGAGGGGCATTTATTGAGCAAATGGGAAATTTACACTTTTCCAGATCTGAAAAGGGCAAACAAGATCAAGTTGACTTTTATAAATTATTTTTCACTTATCCAATGCTCTTTTTAATGTTCTATTAGTTTCTCTGCATTCTTTAATTCATTTTCAATTAAATCAGTATTGTTTTTGTGTATTAAAAAAGTGATATTTGTTGTATTTTATATTATAAGTGTTGCAGAGGACAGCACTGGAAGGGCTGAGGGGTGCAATGAAAAGGGACAGGATGCACCCCTCCATTTTAAGCTAGCTGGAACAATGTCACATAAATCTGTGACATAAGTTTTCAACATAGAAGCAAGTTTCTGAGGCCTAATAAGAAACAAATATGTGCATAGTCAAAGGTCCCATTACAAAGGTTTTTAGGTCAAGATATTTTGAATGCCCAGGTGAGCCTCTAGTTACACTCAGGGTTGATTAAATTGAATTTATTGACCCTGGAGTTATGTTAGAATATATCCCTCCTCAATATAATTTTCCACTCCATGTCTTACAATTTGTTTGAAAATTACAATGTCCACATTATTGTCTCGCCTGTGATGAATGTGGCAAAGGGGAGATATAGGTACACATGTATTACTTTTTGGCAGCTTTTTAAGAACCTTATCTTTGCACACACAATACCTACAGTACAGTGGAGAAGTACACCTTTCTTGTGACCTCGTTTAAATAATGTTTTCATGGTGCATTGACCCTATAAATATTTGTTTCCAAGTTACCAGATTATGTTATTTTGTCAGTAATTGTAAAAGCTAGGCCCACCAAATTGGTCTATAGATAGTTCTTAGAGGTTAGTATACAATTTCACGCTTGAGTTACTTGCCTCACATTTTCATGATTAAGTCCATTTCTCAGCAACTGTCACACCTAGACCCACCATATTTAGTCAATAGATAGTTCTTGGTGGGTACAAGCCAGTCTGATACCTGTTTCTACACCTTGACCTCAATTTCATGCTTGAGTGACTTGCATCAAATTTCATAATTAAGTCCATTTCTCATAATTAACTGTAGTACCACGACCCACCATATTTTGTGTATTGATACATGCATTTCTTGTTGGGTACATGTACATGTCAGTCTGACACATGGTGACTGACCTAAACATCAATTTCATACTTGTGTTGCATTTTTTTTATATTAATTCCATTTCACATTAACTGTAATACCTAGACCAACAAATATCACCTGCGGACATCTCTACAACAACAGTATACACAGTGTGCTGTCTGTACATGTATATTCCATAAACCCTCATGTCAGTGGCTCCAATTGCATGGGAGTTTTTGAGGATTTTTACTGGAAGGTGTCCATATAGAGTATTTGTTGTGTGGATACATTTTAGTTCTTGTTTGGTACATGCCAGTCTGATACCTGTCACTTAACCTTGACCTGATCACATTAGCACAAATACATGTAAGTCCATCTCTCAACAAATGAAATATGTAGACCCACCATGTTTGGTCTATAGATATTTTTATGCCCCCTCCACTAGGCGACGGAGGAATTAAGGTTTACCATCTATCCAATAAGTACGTATGTCCCAAAATTGGTTTCTGTTTTCTAACATAGTTTGTCTCAATCAAATGTTATGAAACTTATACACAATGCTTATAACCACCATACACAGATCAAATTTTAATTTAGGTGGTGTCACTTTTACCATTATTGAGTTGCAATGTATGTCCCTTTATATAAATTGAAAAATATGCTGTTTCTGCTCTCTAACTTTACTTTGCCTCGACCAAATATTATGCAACTTATTCACAATGCTTATTACCACCTAACACAGATCGAGTTATAATTTGGACAGGGTCAAATTCACCGTTCTGGAGTTATGGCCCTTTATAAATGGAAAAACTGATGAATTTGTCATTTCCGCACACTAACTTTACTTTGCCTCAATCAAATTTGATGAAACTTATACACAATGCATATTACCACCAAAAACTTATCAAATTCGAATCGAGTAGCGTCACTTTCATCGTTCTTTTGGTATGCCCCTTTATAAATTGAGAATTGTCAAATTTGTCGTTTTATGCACTCTATGACTTTTACTTATTAAATTTCAAAGAAAACAAAATGTCAGTATGTTTGAATACTCTTTGGACACATTCTTCTTTTATTTGGTGGGACATACCAATCTGGGGCCTGTTAGGGACCTTAGACACAATGCTAGGTTTGAATAACTTTCATCAGATGTTTCAGACACACATGGAATGACCATAACTATTTGTTAATGCATTTCCTTCGAGTTACAATGTCAGGTGTCAGATAATTTATTCTGTGTTAACCTGCGTACTCATACTAGACATTTAGTGTATCCACTCTTTTGTTTTCAGATTATTATGCACATGATTCTTTCTCTAAAATAAATCGAAACCTTCAAGTTAAGTTATAACACTATTTGCCTACCATTTTTCACCAACATGGTGGATATGGTAAAATCTATAATATGATGATTCAACATTTACTTGTATAAATGAATAATTTCTATATGCAGTGAACAGAAGAATAATGATTCTAACAATTCAGATGATGTCACATTAACACATGATCAAGTTGAATATAAAGGTTTGTATGAGTATTGTCACATATTTCATGATGTAAAAATTGTTAAGCTGTTTCTGAATTACCCTATTTCATATATAGGATGTCATAATTTTTTAAATGAATGTATAGCCTTTAAGTAAAGGGGTATTCAAAGAATGTGGGAATTTATTTCATGGAATTTTCAAATTTAACAAAGTTCCAATATCAGATGACCATGACTTTATAATATTTATACATGTATATCACAACAGGATGTCTAGTACTTCATCTAAATTGTTTAAGGTCCGTCTGCCATTACACAAAAATGTTTCCTAATGAGATGAATACAAGAACAGCAAGTGCAAGTAAATTTGCAAATATGGTTAATAGTAGCATGTTTATAAACAAAATTTGCATATTTATATTTTTTTGGGGACAACTGGTCTCTTTTTGAAACATCAGAGCATTACTTTCACATACAATATGTAAAAAAATTGAAATTGTCTTTTAAAAATTTGAAAAGAGACTGTTCAAGCAGTATGTTTATTGTGCTTACAAGTGTTTTAATCATGTTAATAGTAGGCAGCTGTGTTATAATTAATATTTTAATGGTTTCATTACCAGATTTTTTGATAATTGTATAAATAAAAAATCAGCTGACAAAAAAATTTAAATGTCCTTGATGCATTTCAGTCAGATAAATTTTTTTCTCTCAAAAACTAGACAACAAGTCTGGCAAATGAGATGAGTGGTTAACTCTTTTTATCTTAAACTTATAATAAGTTATTTCTCTTATTATTCCTTTTCATGTACTCAAGAAATATGTTGTTTATCGATTGCAGTGTATTTACTATTGATATCTCAAATTCTGGTTATCTTAAATTAACTTGATAGTTTCCTATCCTTTGAGATAGAGAGATGGAATTGTATTTAATGATTGTCAAGAAATAATATTTTTTTGAAACAGCAAGATAAAACCCCCAAAAAGTAGTCTTTTAATGATGGAGAATTCATACTATTTATTTAACAGCTGAACAAGAAGAGCATGCGACTATAGCCAATGTACAGACAGTTGGTGGAACAGCACTTACTTTAGATCCGAACATTCAATACCAACTAAGAGCTGACACTGGACAAGGTTAATTGTTTAGACTTGAGTTACCAAATCTGATTACTATGGATTTATTTATTTTTGTGGTTTATTATTTTGAGGATACCGAATTTCATAGTTTTTATGATTTTGTAATTCTGTAATAACACATACATGTAAGGTAATATATTTTTCATTGAATAATTAACATGATTAAGTTTTGGATTCCCTTTTATCCACATAAACAGCAAAAATGGTAATAATATATTAGGAAATATATATTGTAACTTTACCCATGAAAATCACAAAATCAGCTAAAAATAATAAATCCATAGTGCCTAAGTTACAACTATTATTTGGCTAATATTCAGATCCTTAGTGATTAATTTCAAAACTTTCTGTTCTCTTAAAGAGACATGAAGTCACAAATGTTTAATATATAATCCACTTCCATATGTTTTCAATTTATACATCAAAATTTTTACCTGAAAAACTATACAAAAAGGATTAAAGCAGTTTGAATGGTTTGTACATCAACAGAGCAATTGTACAGAAAAAATTTCCCTCACCATCATTTCCATTTAAGTGTGGTAGGTTCATCTATCCAAAAATATTAAGGGTAAAATCCATATTTGATAAGGTTCAAAAGTTGTTTTGACTTGAAAGTTTTCATTTATACGAAGTGTGAATGTTATATCTAATCTTTTGACTATATTTTTTGTATAAAGGTCAAGTAACCTACAGAGTGGTACAGGTGGCAGGTGATGGTAATGAAACAACGGCACAAGTTGTAGCAAGCAATGCATTCCCTCATGGTACACAAGTAACTCAGGTATAAACTTGCTTAATAGCTCAGGTATAAACTCATATATACAATGAAAAAATAGTTGAACTTCAATTTCTTGAAGTACACAAATGTAGCATTGAAATAAACATTCATATGATCAGTGATAAAATAGTTGAACATCAATTTCTTGGACAAAGTAACTCTGAAGTATAAACTCATTTTATCAGATATAAAATAGTTGTTTGAACCAAGAAGCTCACAAAACTTCTAAAAACAAGAATAAAACCAAGGAATTTTTAATCCTCGAACCAAGTAGCTCTAGTGTAAATAAAATCATAGATAAAGTAGGTCAACTTGCAATTTTTTGTACATGACCTATAATTACAGAAACATATTAAAGGTATGCAACTTGTTTCATTGTTTTCTTTAGATTTCATGAACCTTTAAACAAACTTTTACTGAATATATTTCTAATGTATCAGATTTCTGCATGTAGGACTTTTGACCCATTTAAGATTTAAGGATTTGTAATTCTTCCTAAAGTGAAGTGATGGTTTGGGTATAGCTAGTAACAAGCGACAAAGAATTTTTTATTGTGAGTAAATACCCATTTTGAGACAATCATACAGGAACTGAATTTTACCCAATGATGACATACGGTATATGACACATTTGCAGGCAGTAATACAAAGTCCTTTCAGTAATGGAGGAAGTCCTACACCTGAAGCACAAGATACAAGGTATACCTACTTCCCGGCAGTAAGTGGTACTGGAGTAGAGGCCTCACAAACTGAGGTGGCCACAGCAGCTGGGTTAGGTCAGGTCACAACAGCAGGTAAGAAGTGTAATTTTCTATTGCAAAATTTTAAGATTGAGATAATATGACAAAACCGGTAATCTCCATTTCTTTCTTGGAGAACTTACTAGTATTAATTTAAGATACACTGTCAGATGCATACTGTAAGTTTAGGTTTGTATTACTATTAAACATAATTCTATGTCTTTCTGATACAAATGTTAACTCATTTGATTTTGTTTGTGATGATATATAATATCTTCAATTTTGATTTCTTTTAAATATAAGAATATGGAATGTATGATGCTATATTGATTTAACTGGAAGTAAACCTTATTTCATACAATAACCTTTTCATAATTTGGGTACTGTAATCAATTTAAATTGACTATAAGAAGAAATTATCCCAGTGGTAACTAAAATAATTTAATATATATTAACCTGGTTTTGTTCAATTCTGTCTCTCCCAAAAGAAAACAAAAAATTGGGCTATGCAATTTTCATTATAAAGGGGAGATAACTCTTTGATTGAATTTAAACATACATAAAATAAATGGTTTTACAAATTTTTGAATTCGGGCTTTAATTTCAAATTTTCGATTCTTTAAATGTTTCAAGTGAATGTTTTCTTTGATAACTCAACAAGGTATTTTGAGCAACAACAAATTGTCTCATGCTGGTAATTCCAAAATGATTAAAATCCATTACATGAACTGATCTTTTTATACAAGCTAGTACTTTAAGTTATCAATTGTTTCCATATTCTAAAACAGAATGATAGAACCTAAAAAGTTTGTAATACATTGCACATTATATAATTACAATTCTAATATGACGCCCTGCATTCGCTATATAAATAAAACTATACGTAAACAACAATAAAATATAGTTAGCACTTGCGCAATGATGCCATTCAACATTTCCTACATAACTTTCATTTGAGCAATATTCTTATGAAAATTTAAGCGTTAGCGTCGAATTAAAGCCTAATCTTATAATCTTAAAGCTAAAAACATAAATGTGTAATATTAAAATGTGATATTTTCAATGTCCGTGACCTTTTCCACAACATTGTTGTGGCTGTTCCAGCATACCCCCACGTAAAAGCACATTAGAATTGTCGTCTGCAATGGCCGCTGTAGGGAATACGCCGTTGAAAATTGGATTTAAAGTTGAACATGAGGGCAGTTACTACAAAATTATTAATTACTATAGACCCCAGAACTCTGTTAATCAATACATCATTGAGTCGTTGGATTCTGGGAAGTTGGAACAGCCACTTGATAATCACACATCTATACCGTATTTACCAGTATAAAAATTACCGTAATGTCCTATTAGAATCGAAATAATTTATTTCTGTCATATTTTATTGTTATTTACATATGGGTAGGCATTATATTCATGAGATTTAACCCCTCGCTATCGCTCGGGATTAAATATTCATGAATATAATGCCTACCCATATGTAAATAACAATAAAATATGACAGAAATAAATTATTTCTTAAACATTAATATAAAACAATTTCAGAATCATTCTTGAAACTGCTGGACCAATTGAGACCAAATTGTGGTGGAATGATCCGTACATTGTAGTTGGTCTCTTTTAAATCATGACTAGAATTCCAGTCTTTTTGGCAACTCTCAACAAAATTTAAAAAAAATGAGAAAACAAATCTTTTAAAGTTTCTCCCCTGATTGAGGGTGATCAGACTTTGTTCTTAAACGATGTTTAATTGATTTTTTATGGTGTATGAATGGCTCATTGGAAGCTTATACATTGTAGTTATTATTGATATTTATTATTTGATATAGGAGCATGGGGTCAAGATGGAAGTCTTGGACAAGGTATGATATTTCACTTAATTTAAAGAATCATTTTGTTTTTTTTTTCATCTAAAATAAACAATAATGTCCTTTTGCACACATTCATTGAAATTTGACAAAGTAATTAACTTCAGGAGATTACAATTTTGTGTAATAAACTGCTCCTACTCTTTTTAACATAGATCTTTGAAACTTTTCAGAATATTTATGGACACATCGAAGATGTGCATGAAGTAGTATGATGTCATTTGAAGAGAATTTTTTAGATTTTCCATGTTGTGGAACTTAGTTATTTTTTGTTACAATTGTCTATGAATGGTACAAATTTTGTGAAATAAACTCCTCGTACAGCTTTTAACCCAGATCTATGAAAATTTGAAGAATGTTTATGGACATTGAAGATGATCATGATGGAATGTCACTTATGTGATTTCATTTCAAGAAATATTCCAGATTTTCATGTTCTGAAACTTAGTCTTCCAAATGTTATTATGTGAATATAGTGTAAACCAGTTTTGTTTTGTCTTTTAGTTTAACTGTTATGTACATGTAGAACATTCATCCACTATATTTTCTCTTTACCATTACAGCTTATTTACAATTATACATGTATCTTATAAAGGTCAATTTTATGTGATGATGTCACCACAGGAGGTGTTACAGGGACAAAGAAATATTGCCCCAAGAACAACTTTTGCCACACCTAAAGTAGAAGGGGCAAGGACAGGGAGAGATGATAGACGAAGGGCAACGCATAATGAAGGTATATTATGTCAGTTTGCCTATAAATATAATGGTGATAAAGATATTTGGAATATGAGTTTACTTGATTTGAGTATATGTATACATGACATAGACTTAAATAAAAATTGCTGGAGATATAAAGTATATTTGTACCAGCTTTTGAAATAGAAAGAAAAAAAGCCTCATTGGAGATTTTGACTGTTATTTTATGGCGTGCGTATTGTGTTTAAATATCATAAATGTTGAAACTTATGTCAAAATATGCAAGAAAAAGTTTTGTTAGTTCAAGAGATTTTGACCAAACTTGGCACATATTTGGATTTTCAAGGTCATAGGTTACAGGTCAAGGTCACAGTGGAACTTCTTAAATCCAACTGCGTACCACTTAGTCCTTAGGAAAATCTGGAGTGCTATTGATTTTCAAGGTCAAGGTCATATGGTCACAATTGTTCATAACATCCTTGTGAACACTCTATAATCAACAGCCTTCATTGAATTTTTACCTGACTTTATACAAAGTTAAAATTTATCTAGATCTAAAAGCCTTAAGATTTTGATGGGATGGTCATGAATTCAAGGACAAGGTGACTGTAGGACTTAGATTTTTTGATGTGATACATCTATGTGACTTTGCCTGGTACAAATATATTGTTTGTCCTTAAGCTACTTCAAATCAGCTTGATACTGCCTTACAGAGTCAACTTAGCCACGGTAGGAAAATCATACTTTTGAGAGATTTTAATCATGACTTGAAAAGGGATTCTCTGCCAAAAAGTATCAAATTTCCAGCAACATATGTGCCACACACCAACAAGGTGGACTACTAGATCACATATACACCAGTAACATTGACATGTACACAGTAGCTCTGTTTACTGTTACTATTCAGGCCATCTTATTGTCTTCAGTAAGATTTTAAGTTTTCCATTTGAATAATGAAAGTGCTTGGCAATGAATAGTGCACTTTCTCAAAGGACAATGAGTTCATTTCATTTCATCATGCCAAATCATTACATGTATTATTTGCAGCCTACTTCTTCCATTTGATGATGTATATATGTACCGGGGTACTTGTATAGAATTGTGAACCTTTTGATATTGACAGTGACCTTGAAGAAATGATTTGTTATATCATAACTAATATCATCTTAATGTTTTATACAGGTACCATATAGTAACAATCTGTATGTGATCTCTTCGCGTAATACAGTGTTGAAAAGGTGATATTATAATGTTACTGCCCATCTTTCCATAATATATCTTTTCAACATTCTAGGCTTAATATTTCCTCAGATTCATTTAAACCATGATTTGCAAAAACTAAGGATAGTACAAATCATGATCTATAAGAGTATTGTTTTTCTAGGTCGAAAATCAAATTACAATAAAATATTTATACATTTACAAATTTCAGGGTCAAATTTTTTCAGAGCAAGGGTATGCCACACTACGCATTGCCCTTGGTCATGTTCATAATAGTCGGAAATCCCTATTTGAGAAACTAATGCTGTTACATCAACAAAATATCTCAATTTTTGCTTACTTTTGAAATATGTGAATTTCAGTTGAGCGAAGGAGGCGAGATAAAATAAATAACTGGATAGTGCAGTTATCAAAAGTAGTTCCTGAGTGTTCATCAGACCATACTAAACAAGGACAGGTAACCAATAAAGTAGGCAGAATATTCTTACAATTATTTTATTTGTGTTTCATTTTGTCTTACGTTTACTAACTGTGGGTTACTTTATTTTAATGATCATAATTTTTTGGTGTTTAGTGAAATTTTAATGTTTTGTGGTTACTGAAATTTATGAATTTAGTAATTTTATAGAAATAAAACCATATGAAAGATATATTTCGTCATATATTACATTCATGGTTCTGTTTCACCCATGGCGAACTTTTACCCCATAAAATTGAAAAAGTGTAATGAATCCACAGTGTGGTAAGATAAAAATTCTGTCATGCCATTTTCCCATATTTACAAAAACATAGTGTAAATTCAGATTGAACTTGAATATGATACTAACTGCTAGTACCCGGTAGTTGTATGTTAGTTTTCATAGAAATTTTGTTAGTGAACAGTGCATATATACATAATAGCTAGTTATTAAAGCTCCTTCTACTGTATGTTGTGATTTTCATTATTTACGTACTTGGTTGAGGTTGAAAAAATACTTTCAATTATATTGTGAATTGCACAAACAATAACAAACAAGAACAAAAATTAAATATTTAATACTTTTTTTCATGAATTTTATTGAAACACTCAAACATTAAAAATTATTATTGCTAAAAATATAACAGGATTAAGATTTCAATTTTTTTTGGATATTTTCTATTTATAATCTTTACCAGAAAATATATTAACTCCATTTCAGTCTCTTTATGATGTCAGTTCACTAATATTAACAAGTAAAATACATGGCTTATTGTCATTATCATTTCTTTAAATACAAAATTTTTAGGTCAAACCTCATGCAGATCCAGTTCTTTGATGGTCACTTCCAGTATTTGTAATTCAAGATCAGAAGTATTCTCAGACAAATTGACTTATTTTATCATTTAAAAAAAAATGAAATAGCTTGCTTAAATCTGTAAATACTTGGCTTTGCCTTACTAGTAGTTTCTGGGTACCCAACACACAAACAAGTTCAAGCCCTAGAACAGATTGGGTTATTAATGTTATATAGAAGTTCAATCATGTGAATTTGAGTACTTTGAGATACCCAGACTATTTGAATTTCAAGTTCGAAATGACAAATTTCTGTTACATTTTTCTTTTTACTCTAATAAATTTGAACCGCCTTGGTGGTCTCTAGTAGCGTGCTTGCCCCGAGTGCGGAAGGTCGCGGGTTCGATCCCCGGCCCGGTTAAACCAAAGACATCAAAATTGGTATTTGCTGCTTCTCCGCCAAGCATGTGGCATCTAGGAGTAAGAGCAAAGACTGGTCGGCTCGGAGTCAGTATAATGTGTCCGAGTGAGGTGATATGTCTTCCTGCGAACTGTTACTTCGTGAGCTAGCACATTAAAAATCCGACTAAGCGTGTCGGTCTAGTACAAAGCAGGGATCATATTCATTATCATATCAACATGTTCTCGTCCTGATTTGCACCTGGTTGCCACTGGACGTTAAACAATAATTCATCCATCCATCATCAAATAAATTTGAAGCTAAAGTTTATTTATTGATAATGTTCCTTGTAAAGGAACAACACTTTTATGGCTCTTCTTTATGTGAACACCATGATGCCTATGGATGAAAACTACATCAATTAATATTGATATATAAAATATATCAATATCTGTATTTTTTTAATATTTATATTGTTTTATAACTCATTTTCATTTCATCGTCATATGCATTTGAAGGTTAAAATTTAAGCATTCATTTATTTGTAAAATGTTTTATGTTTCAGAGTAAAGGGGGCATACTATCAAAAGCTTGTGACTATATAACTGAACTACGGACATCTAATGCCAGAATGGCTGAAAATTTAAAGGATTCAGAGCGTTTGCAAGTTGATCATGAACTTCTTAGACAACAATGTGAAGAACTAAAAAATGAGAATTCAATTTTACGTGCACAATTGCAACAACATGGATTAATCCCAGATATTCCAGGCGGAGGTTCATAGTGCTATCTGAAAGTCTTATTTATCTCATGATTAGCAAACAGACCAACATGCATATGTAATCTTGACTTATTGTTGATTTATCATTTTAACCATTAATATTGTACACTATAGTGCACAGTGTCATATAGTTTTGTTATTGAAGTACAACAAGCTAAATTCTATGCCTATATTATTTTTGAACTGCCATGATAGTTTAAAACAAATGCATTATATTTTATTGCTAATATGTCTCCATACTTGTATATCTCAGATATTACCGGTACTTCATCCAAAATAAGAAATTGAAATTGAGAAATGAACAAAATTCATATAGTTTTTACTGAGAATTTATTTTGATAAAAAGTCCTGTTATTCATTTACTGGATTTAATAACTGCATTCTCTGTTTGATTTTGTTTTAAGAGAAAGGTATTTTATGATTTTAAAATATTCTGTCAGATAAAAAAACTTGATTTGAAACAAAATAGGATATGCTATTATGAGATTAACAGAAATTCAGTAAAAGGGATAATAAGATTTTTAAGCTTGTAGAATTAAACATTTATATTTAGAATTTGGCAAAAATTCAATATCCAAGCATTTTGTATAAGACAATATTTTGTTGTGTTCCTTTAAAAAGACAAATTTTTGTAATGGCAGAATTATATTGTTGTGCTATAGATACTTTTCATATGATCATGAATAGCATTGAAGATCTGTACATTTAGGTAGCATTGTTTCATTTTACATTTCTTTATCAATTGATTATCGATGATTTATTGAATCACTTTTTTCATTCATAATTAAGTTTCATTTTTTTATGTCATTGAAGATGATGTATCTTGGTTTAATGTCTATCCTAAGGAAGGGTCCCTAATAATTTTATGATGGAATGCTCTTAAAATATCTCTGAATTAGTATTGTGTATTACTGTAGTGATTTTAATTGGATGATCTGTAGTGGTCCTTATCTACAGCAAGCATTATTGATCTTGGAAGCTCATACAGCTGTGAGCCGTCAAGCTTATATAGATAGCCAAAAATCTTTTCCAGGGCCTATACAGAAACAGACAGTTTAGAAATACTTTTACTAAATGATTCAGAAATAATATTAACGAGAAGTCAAAATCCTATATTAACATTTGAAGCCTAATCTGCAAATATGCAGAAACACTGATTATGTATTTTTGGGCCAAAATTACTGGACCACATACATGTATATTGCATAAGGGTTGATTATTATAAAATCAATCAGAGTATAAATAAGAAATCCTTAATATATACCTATGCAAAGATTTATTTTTGAAATAACACATTTACCATTGCATGCATATACTACAAAAACTTACTTTCAAGAAAGCATAAAATAGAGTTATGGATATTGAAATTTATTTACTTGAGATGCTTTGATATTAGTTTCTCTGTAATATTGAAATAAAAAAGTTTCATTTCATAGCAGAACCAATATGAGTATTATGATCCTGTTGTAAACTTTTTGTTTAAATAAACATTGTAAAACAAAATGGCAAATCTATATGATTATTGTTGAAAAAATGCCTTATTTGTATATGTGAATAACTGTATATATTGTAGAGTTTTATCATGAATAGTTTTATTTTGAATTTTATTTACATGGAGTAGCTAGACTTTAGGTTTGTTATTAATTTGATACAAATTTTACAGATTGATATATTACTTATATCAAATTTGAAATTGTGTTTCCATTGTACAGCTGACTTCCCCTTCCATGTTTCAGCATACAAAATGTGATAACATTGCATTTATAATAGTAATAATTCAATCAGCGCTAATAATTTGATTATTTGATATGTATATTAAAATGAAGGGATGCAAAACATGCATCAATAGTACAAATTTCCAAAAACTAATGTGATGAAAAAGGAATGAAGAGGGTACTGAGCTGCCATAGCTTACATTTTAAAACAAGCTTTAAATTCCCCCCCCCCCCCAAAAAAAAAAAAAAAAAAAGCAGAAGTAAAGTTAGGAAGTAAACAGAGATTGCTTAGTACCTAAGTAAACCTTATTTTAGTGAAGGATTGCCAATTCTCCTACCGAAGGTCGGTGGTTCTCTCCGGGTTCTCCGGCTTTCGTCCACCAATTAAAACTGGCCGCCGCGAAATAGCCAAAATGTGCTGAAAACGGCGTTGAACTCCAACTAAACCAAACTAAACCTTATTTTAGTGTGAAATTTAAGTTGTATTCTGTAATCAGTGGTTACATTTAGTTAATCCTGTACTTTCTATGTTTTGTCAAAGATGCTCATAATTGCTGAATTAAATTACATCTTTAATATCTAGTCCCGTATGAAAAATGTCATATAATAATCTATAATTATTGCTGAAGGATATTGGAATTTAGGTATTTAACATCCAAATGCAAAAATTACTTTATTAAGTTGATTTTTATTTAAATTTCTTCAGAAAAAGGATGTTTGGCTTAAGAAGGAACAGTAGAAATCTGGATGAATTTTTTATTTGCTGAATTGTAATTAGCTCTCTTATCATTAGAAAATATTTTTGAGATTATCTTATTGTTTGATTCCAAGAAGAAAATGCAGTAAAAATTTAACTATGTTATGTAGCAAATATGGAAATTGGAATATCAAAATATTCAACTGATTACATTATCTTAGGGGATGTCTAATACGCACGATCCTCCAGTATGAAGGTATGAATTTCCTTATTAAAGTTTTACAAAACTTAGAATTATGGTGAAGTTTGTACAATTATCTAACATTAGTCATTATTGTTTTCATTTTTGTAACATACAAATATCCATTGTTTCCAATTCATGCTTTAGACCAATTTCAGAATTACAATGAAATGGCAAAGGTAATAATATATGGTTAATGCACGAATATTGGTAAATATTGTCTAATACAGATTTCATATTGCACAAGCTTGCAAGTGCAAAATGATGTATTGAGAGAGACAATATTTACCAAGATTCAACATTTTATTATATGTTATTAAACTCCATGCTTGAAACTATAGCGATATAAATTACTGCAATATTTTGCATGTGAATTTAGGAGATATCGAAACTGACATATAACTGCAGTAATATGCCCACATGCCTTTTAGCAGGTACTTATGTCACAGTGGTAAAAAGCATAGTCAATATTGCATTTGATATTGCCAAAAGAGCAACATACTAACACAACTTTTTCTAAAAAAATAAGAATATTAGGGTCTTGTGAGGTTATATGTGAAATATTTGCCAGGTCTAAGTGACATATTACCCTCTGCTTTGCATCAGGTAATATGTCACTAAGACCTGGCAAATATTTCGCATATTGCCATCACAAGACCGTTATGTTATGTAAATAATAGATATTTTCTACAATTTTCACATTTCTGTCAAGAGCATAAAGCATCATATATGTATATAAAAATTAACATATTGAACTAGTGCAAATGTTAACGATAAAATTTGCACTATTCAGAATGAAGTCACTTCAAAACCTGGAAAATTTCTCTGACATTGGTTCTTGTAAATAAAATCCTCAGATGTGTTCTCATTTAAAGTTTAATTTGTAGTAGTATTCAAATTGGCAGGTCAGCAGGTTTTTGTTTCTTTATAACAGACAAGTCATGGAGTCAGTCTCATTTCTGCAATTTTAGTTTTCATAAACCGACAAAGATGCAATAAGTTGCATGTTTTGGTATTGTTCCATGTTAGTCTGCACATACAGAACTATATTGCATGATTGCTTTCCATTGAATCAAATGGGAAATATTTATTAGTACATGTATATAATAAAAACACACATTTTCAACATTGCATCTTTAACAAACTAATTTGCATTTATTTATTTTATGTTTATTTAAAGTATGCTATTTGTTCTCTATAATCAAAATCTCACAACTTTAAAAAAGTGCAATTTATGCATTAATATCATATGTTTATTTATTTGTCATGTTTAAAAAAACATCAAACTATAATTTCAAATCATAATAACCAGAGTAAAAACTTTCAAAAAAAAATGTTTTTCTAAGGCGTTTCTAAATTAACAGTTACAGTCAAACCTGCATTTAAGGGCACCTCTGTATAGCAAATCACTGTCATTAAAGGGTGTTGTGAAAGTTGCTAGAACTTGTAATACATGTATTAACCTCTGTGTGAAGGACTCTTCCTCTCGTTCTCTGGGTGCCTTATATATACAGGTTTCAATGTAGTTTTTTATTTTAGTTTCATTTTCTGAACTCTCAAACGTGCAATGAGGGATAGAAAAATAAGTATTCTAATATAAATCCCTATTGTACTTTGAGAATAAATCCGTGATTAAATTTCCAACAGTGTAAACCATTTAATCCCTGCTTGCCCTTAAATGGTAATAGGGACATCATATTACAATTACACTATCTGTCATAATCAGAATAGAAAATTTATGGAAATCCATACTTTATTGTCATTTTAGCATTGGTGGCATTATATTCATGTATTTTACCCCTCGCTAATGCTCGTGGCAAACTATTCACCAATATAATGCTAACCCATGCTAAAACAACAATAAAGTATAGTTTCCATGAATTATTTCTTAAACTACATATATATATATTGGCATGGTATTGAAATCATGTGTTGATAATTGTTCTTATATGAACATGTTAAGATAAAGATATTCATCGGGTACATTGTACTTCTATGTTGACAAATTCCTTTGTGACTGTACTTTGTTATTATCATGTTGTTATGGAAACTATAATTAAATTATGAAAATTAATTGTATTGGTTAGTAATATTTATGTGAAATGTATTTAACAGATATTTGCAGCTGCAAAAATATTTTGTGAATTCAAAAGTTGTTGAGAATTCAGTAAAAATATAATACTGAAACCGATTGTTTGCAAAATTTGACTACTGGTAATCTGATACAAGTAGTGGTTATGGTTGCTATATTAGTGGTCCCACTCAGGAGTATCTCCCTTGTGCATAGCTCTGTTTTGACATGGTTTCAGATAAACCCTTTTGATCATTTTTGGTCATTGTTTTGACTTTTGACTCTGCAGACCTTGAGCTAAACTGATGAGTTGTAACTCCGTGAAAAATATCTTGTGTATTATAATTGGTATCATATAATATTTTATTTGTATTAGCATGTTAGTTGTGCAACCAGTATGGAATTAGATTTTATATAGATACTTCCATAAATGCTTCACACCAAGTTTCAGATCAGTTGGCCCACTGTTTTCAGAAGAGAAAACTTTGAAAAGTAAGTAACCATGCTTCAAATAGCAACTGATGTGTTCAGCTCACAAGGTGATAGTTCGCAGAAAGATCTCACCAAACCCGGACATATTACTCTGATTCTAAGTACATACCAATATGAACTGTATAGACCTGCTTGGTAATATTTCTTGCAATTTTTTGGTTTTCTAAAGTTTTGGTCATGCACAAGAATACACGATGAACAAAGAATTTGATATCTGAGCTTATCATGTACATGTCAAACCTGTCTATAAAGGGCACTCAAGGGACCAGAAAAAAGTGTCCTTTATGAACAGGTGCCCTTTATACAGAGGTTACTTTAACATACTTTGTTCATGAATGGGACATTATTGCTGTGCCCTTTATAGACAGTGATTTGCTATATAGAGGTGCCCTTTAAAGCAGGTTTGACTATTTAATATATGATAAAGCACCAGATGTTCCATCCGTATTACACATATTCTCATCAACCTTTATCACATACCCCTTTATCGCATGTCTGTGTATCTGGCCTGATACCACAATTAATCCGCATCAACTCATTGTCCACGAATATAGTCCCCATAATTTATAGTACATTGTTTTCATTTTAATTTTCCCTACTTTCTGTTTGCCTTTTTTCAAGTATCCTAGTTAAAATATAAAGCACAAGGGTCAAATCACTTAATTTAAAACAGTTTTTTAATCACTTTGGTAGCTACTATAGACCTCCATCAGATAAAGGTACATCTTTGGAACAACTTAACATCTCCTTGAATAGACTAGATAATACAACAACCACAAATATATGGTTAGGAGGGGACTTTAATCTTGGACACATAGACTGATCAATACCAGCATTCATCTTAGGCAAACCAGATGCTAAACAACATCAGCTTTTACTAGACATAATATCAAATCACCACTTGCACCAAGCCACAGACAAGCCAACACGTAAAGATAGAATATTAGATCTCATTCTAGTAAACAATCCAACTAGCATCAATAAACTTAACACACTACCACCTATTGGCTCAGCAGATCACGATATAGTTTATGTAGAAATGGACAGCTGGCTTAAAAGAGTAAGAGAAACACCAAGAAAAATACTTAAATACAAAGAGGCAAACTGGAACATCATTAAAAATGACCTTACTACAACACTTAACACCATCAATAACTTGTATGACTTGAGCGATGTAGATACACTATGGAACACCTTCAAAAACGATCTTCTCAAATCAGTAGATTCAAATGTACCTCACAAAATGCTCACATACAAGCATAGACTACCTTGGATAAACAACAACATAAGGAAACTCATTAACAAGAAAAATAAGTGTTATAAAAACAGAAATGGAAACCCTTCGAAATACAAGAAACTAAAACAAACAGTCCAAAAAGAGCAAAGGAAGGAATACTGGAACTACATAGAACAAATTATTTGTGATTTACCAATCAATGAACCGGACCAACATCAGTCCACAAACACAAAACCAAAAAAGCTATTTCAGTTCATCAAAGGCACTAGAAATGATAATACAGGAATTGCGCCTCTGAAAAAAGAAGGCATACTTGTAACAGACACTACTGAAAAAGCAGACATTCTTAATCAAAAATTTCAGTCAGTATTTACTAACGAACCACCAACTAATATTCCTGATAAAGGTCCAAGCCCATACACAAAAATGCCAGAAATAAAAATCACAACACCAGGTGTCGAAAAATTGTTACATAAACTAAATCCACACAAAGCAAGTGGTCCAGATAATATCAGTGGACGGGTTTTAAAAGAACTAAAAGCACAAATTGCACCTATCCTTACCACCATATTTACCAAATCTCTGGAATCAGGAAAAACACCAAAAGACTGGAAACATGCAATTGTTGCACCAGCATTTAAAAAGGGCGAACGATACAAGGCTGAAAACTATAGACCAATTTCACTCACTTGTATTTGTTGTAAATTGATGGAGCATATTGTGACAAGTAACATCATGAACTATTTGGAGGCAAATAACATACTCTACGACCTCCAACATGGTTTCCGAAAGTCGAGATCATGTGAATCACAACTCATTCAATTTATACAAGAACTTCATAATAACAACAGCAAAAATATACAAACAGACCTCATTATTATGGATTTTGCCAAAGCCTTCGATAAAGTACCCCACAAACGTCTACTCTACTAACTTAAATACTATGGCATTCAAGATAACACTCTAAAATGGATTCGGGCTTTCTTATCAGACCGTACACAAACAGTGGTTATAGATGGAATAACATCAAACACAGCACCAGTTACATCAGGCGAACTGTCCTTGGGCCTATACTCTTTTTAATTTACATTAATGATTTTCCAGAATACCTTGAATACAGCAAATTACGACTCTTCGCTGATGATAGCATTATATACCGAGAAATTACATGCCAACAAGACTGCATAAAACTACAAACAGATCTTAATGCAGCAGCTAAATGGGAGGCTGACTGGCTCATGGCCTTCCATCCAGGAAAATGCACAATTTTAACCATCACACAGAAAAAGAAACCATTCAAACACGATTACATTCTGCATAACCATATTTTAGAACCAGTAAGATCAGCAAAATATCTCGGCGTAACCTTACAGTCTAACTTAAAATGGAACAATCACTACGACAACATCATATCAAATGCAAATAAATCTCTTGGCTTTCTGAGGAGAAACTTAAAAGTTTCAAACACCAATATCAAATCCCGTGCATACCAATCCATAGTGAGACCAAAACTTGAATATGCCTGTAGTGTATGGGATCCATACATAGCAGAATATAAAAATAAGCTAGAAATGGTACAGAGGCGTGCGGCCCGTTATGTATGTAACAACTACCACAACACCAGTAGTGTTACATCCATGTTAAACGAACTACAATGGCCCTCACTCACTGAGCGTCGCCTCAAAACCAGACTAATTATGTTCTACAAAGTCATACATGGACTCATCGCAATTCCATCACTAGTCCTTATACCATTAGATACTAGAACAAAAAAATTACATACCCAAACATTTCGGCAAATATCCACCTCTAAAGACAGTTACAAATGGTCATTTTTTCCGCAAACTATCATCCAATGGAACATGTTACCACAAGTTGTAGTAGCATGTCAAACAATTGAAACCTATAGAGATCAGTTGACACCAACTGTTCTCCACAACATAAATTAATTCTATAAATACCAATGTACATATTTTTTAATCACTTGTTGTCTTTGTTTCATGTAAATATCACCAAGTATTCTACAAATTTAAAAATAAATTTTTGTTCATATATAATTTTAATCATATACTCCGCGCATGCAACAGTTCGTAATCTTCAATATAAATGAAGCTGTAACTGTATACTAGAAGAAGAAGAAGAAGAAGAAGTATGTAAAACTGTACTTTGGTGACTGTCAAAATGACCTAATTTCAGGATGTTACGGACTATGTGAATGATAACTATACCCCTTGAAAACATTTTGGAGGTTTTCTTGAATTTGCAATAGTAGAATTTTCTTTAATTTTGATATATTTTCCAGTTATGAGTGTACTTTGAATAAAAGAAAGATTATAAAGTTCGATCTGGTGCAATTTCTTTAATTTGACTTAATGCTAATATGAAAATGCACTATGAGATAATTGTGGTCGCGGACCATCTGTCCCCAATAACTTCAGTTCTAGTTATGTGCTGTTATTACGACACAACCAATAAGCTTTTATTAGTACCCTACCGGTTATGCTGAAGAGGACTATTGATTTGCACTCCGTCCGTCCGTCAGTCACACTTCAGTTTTCCGCACTTTTCACAGAAATCTTTTAACAAACTGATCTTATTTTTAGTACGTGAACTTATAATCATGAGTTACAGATCAAGTTTGAGTTTCACCATGATCGGATAATTATTATGAGAGTTATGGCCCTTGGAAATAGGAATTATTGCCAAAATAATAGTTTTCCGAACTCTTTTCGCAGACCCTTTTATCAAGTGATCTTATTTTTGGTGTTTGAGCGTATAATGATGAGTTACAGATCAAGTTTGAGTTTCACGCTGATCGGATAATTACTGTGAGAGTTATATACCTTGGAAAAAAGGAATTATTGCCTACATAAAATTTTTCATAAACGGTTTTACCAGAGAGGACAAATATACCTACATTAGCCTTTCTACTTAAAAAAATGAAACTTTAGTAATAAGTATATGAAAACATTTTTCTTATTGTTTCGAGTGTAAATATTCATAATTATTTCTAAAAAACTTTAATCATCGTTACTAAAATGGTGAAAAATGGTTACAAAATATTGCTAAGTTCTTTGTATCTGTGATCAGAGTTTTAAAGTTGCCAAAAAGACAGGTACAAGACTCACTAGACTTATCTAGTGACATTTCCTTGGGCTCATCTACTGTTACATGATGAAAGTCAGATGTTGTTCTGGAGTTAAGTCGCCTTGTCCATAAAAAAATAAAATATCCACGAAAAATCACAAAATTAGCAATTTTCGGGTATATTAAAAAACGTGTCGATTTAGATGGGCTCAATATATCTTGTTAAAATTTGAAACATAGTTTGTTGAGATAAGTATCTTTCAATGGTCAACTGCTAATCAATGCTAAACATATAGCTTCAACTCCTATTTTGTGTTTTAATTTAACGAAGTTTACACTTGGCTTAATGAAAAACGTCAAGTAAAAAGCCTACCTACATTGACCTAAGAAGCATAAAAAATGAAATCCATTAGAACACAAATGAAAAACCGCAAGCACAAATATATACAGAAAACTAAAAAAACAATGAACATGAACTCTTATAAAAACCATGAATGATCCCAGGTGCCCCTGAAGGGTAAGCAGTTCCTGCTTCGTATACGGCACAATAAGAAAGTTGAAGTCATCACGTATCTCATAAGGTTTTATCTTCAAATTTACCTCATTGTCTATTTCAAGAAACGAATCAAAATATGAAGTGGACTTCGATATTTCTGTAGTATCTTAATTTCAAGCTCACTTGGGTAGATGAGATGTAGAAAGTATTGGAATTTGTCGTTATTTAACGACAAAACGTGATCTATATAACTAAAAGTGAAATGAAAGGATTGTGCTAGTTTCATTTTGTTTTCACGTAGTAGCCCTCGAATGAAGTCCGCTTCATATGAGTACAGAAACAGATCGGCGAGGAGAGGAGCACAGTTGGTACCCATTGGAATGCCGATTCTTTATTGAAAAATTCGATCACCAAATTCAACATATATGTTGTTTATGAGAAAATCTAAGTTAAACATGTTTATAATTTCATCTTCAGAATACTTTATCAGAATCAGAGTGGCTCTTCACGAAATAAGTCTTTTCTTTATCTAAAACTATAAATAATCTTATTTGTTTCACCACTGTTAAAATATATGATAAAGCGTATTTAACATGTCAAAATCCCTATCACCGCTCGACCAGTATCTTCCCTCGGGCATGTGATAAGGATTTTGCCCTGCACTTATCTCTATTTATATTACTGCCATTGATGGTGATTACTTTGGCTATGACGTGGTTTTTAAATACTCATGCTAAAATTTTGAAATTATGCTAAAAACAAGATATTAGCTCCCTAAGGCAAAGTATTTCTTACCTGGATTCTAAATATAGCATTAAGGACCGTTGGTTTCTATTTCTTTTGATGTTTTTTCGAGTTTTTTTTTTAAATTCAAAACATGAACATGATGAAAGGTAAAAATATTCATCAAAACGTTGGCAATAGACTTAAACGAGACTATATACTAGTATTCATTTTGCAGAAATAAATTTTCAGACCTGTCCATAATTAATTTAAGACAGAAATATCAGCTTCCTCTATTCTAGATTTATCGGATATCTGTAAGTAACAGCTTGGTAATTTTCAAAACAAGATTTAGTATCATGATGAAAAACAGACCTAAAGATACGCGTTGTATGCATCAAATTATGTTTGAATTGGTACCATGTAGCTTATAAAACTGGAACTACGTTTTAAGATCAATCAACCAACTTGACCACTGGCTTGTACTGTTTAACATCTTTCTATGTTCTGTCTGTAAAATTGGTAATTATAACACCGGTAGTTCGAAGGAGCTGGGGTATGCTAGTTTACGTTCTTCCGTCACAAAATGTTTTGGTCGCAAAATTCTCAGCAGCTATAGACCACAAATAGTTCATAGTTATGGGCATGATAAGTTGTTAGATGAAAATCTATTGTTTGAGACAGCTACTTTCTGTCTAACAAAGCCGTCTTAAATATTGGAACTGTTTGAAATGCCTTTGAACGGGAGTGAAGCATAACCATAATGAGTCGTAAGGTGGATGCTGCTTTTATACCTATGGCACACCACTTCCTGTTTATCGATGCCGCTGTACCTAATATATTCATATTCAACATATAGACTAAATAATTTTCTGTCGCAAAATTCTCAGCAACTGTAGGACACAAGTAATTCATAGTGAATGGAAATGATGAGTTGTGTAAAGTGGTAGCCAATTTTGTACCTGGTGGACAGTTACTTTCTGTTAAATTTTCAGTATAGTAATAAGAAACGTGCTAATATATGCCGGTCAATAAATATAATATTGCTGCGTCACTTGGAAATACTTTGCAGCAATTTATTTTACCCTAATATTTGGCATTTAACAATTTTTGTGTTATTTGAACCAATATTAAACGACTAAGATATGGGGTTAATGTACCTGAGAAACCAACCCACGTAATACTGATATACAAAATGCAGACAACAGCGGTCTCATTATTAAAAATGATTTTTAATTCGTTCATTTAAACTATAGTAGGTATATATTAGATCTATGATACCAGTTTTGTTCCAGGGGTTATTGGGTGTTGTGTAGCTATCTTGTTGTTGCAGGGGGCATTGGCCATTGTATAGCAATCTTTTAGCAGGGGATAATGGCGGTTGTATAGCAATCTGATTATGTCCCGTCAGAATTGCTGAAGGCCGAAAATGTGGACAGCAAAAAAAAAAAAAAAAAAAAAAAAAAAAAAAAAAAAAAAAAACAATAATCCAAGATAGTGTTTGTCAAGGAGGTAAAAGACAGCTGTTAAAAAGTGTTCAAAAAGTATATGAACAAAGTCACACACAATTAAATTTTTCGTCAGTAATGAAATGCAGCAAACAAAGCCAACAGAGGCATCCATTGAAAGGTGAAAATAAACATTTTCTGACACCAATTTGACGTGGGACATAAATATTTTGCCGGACAAATTACATATCCTCACGAATGAAATTGTGGAGAACCAAAACAATTCTGCTAAATGCTGAACTGCAGATTTAAATTTAAACTAGACAAGAAGTATACCCCGCAATTGATAATTATGGACAAAGGTGTTTTGTTAGGAGTGTTTTTTTCATATGAAGTGTGTCTGTAATATGCCCCCGCCTGACCATGTTCCCTTTATGCACCAAGAACGAAAAAAAGTGACTAAGTCCAAATACCTGTTATTTTGAGAATATTTGAAAAAAATCAAACTTCTGTGGACATTCACACCTCCATTATGTATATAAATATCCTACAAGATATAAAAGCTGTAGCTCCAAAACTGTAGGAGGGGATAGTCGGACAAACCATGTGTCTATATCCGGACGGACATGGTAAATTAATATGCCCCCGAATCTTTGTCGGGGGGGGGGGGGGGGCATAAGAAAGGCATAATTATATTATACATATATAAGCTGAAACAATGGTATAATGATTTAATTATGAATCAAACTTGTAAATGAATACTCAATACATCAAAGGTTTAAAAAATGTCAATTACGAAAACATGAAATATAAAAACAACATATCACGTTATAAAACAATGTATATTTTACAACTAAACAAATTAATGCTAAATAAAAAGGAACAATGATCCGAAAACACTCTCTTGCAAAAAGATAACGACATTCCTTAAAAGATGCTGAAATCAATTACTAAATTCTTACGACCCAAGTTTAACCTAGGGTTTTCATGAGGCAATTTTTAGTTTTACTACTTAGACCATGGGACGTCGAACCACGGGAAAAACTGGGAAACTTTAGTTATGCAAAGTGATATGACGCCCCAAGGCCACATTCATTACAAAAGACCGCTTAACGACAGGGGAATAACTATAACTTTGTATAAATACAAATCACAATCAAAAACAAGGTTCAGCGTTGTTTCTAAATCCTGATAAGACAACGTAATAATAACAATACTTTACTGAATCATAAAACAAAATAATATTGTTTAAAAAGCCCTACAAGTGAGGTTACGAGTAATAAAACCATGTCATATCTTTTACAATAATATATAGCAGTTTAAAAATTCTTGCATGCATTTGCATGGTTCCGTCGTTAGATGACAATTCTATATTCATAAACATTTTATTACACTCCTACCCCTCTTGTATTAATATGGTAAAGTTTTAGTAAATTTTGAAAGAATAAAAAAAAAAACCCGGAAAGCCTTCTTCCACAAGTCTATAATAGTTTTTTTCGAACTTATAGACAAATATCACGTCTTTGCTTCAGTTCAAAATTCCATTTAACAGAATATTTTTACAGAACCCCTCCCATATGTTTTCCTTTCCTTGATTTCATAAGGCCAGCTATCTCAGCAAATTGATAGCAATGATATTCTGAAAACAGTGCATCTTCGTCAACACAGAGGAAATCCCCTGCATTTCGCTAATATTTTCATCCATTGTAACCCCACTGAAATTGTTCACAGCTTTGACAAAAAAAAATAAAAATAAACAAAACACAAAAAAAAAAAAAAAAACAAAAAGAATAAACGTCTAGGCGGTCATGTTTATGCTCCAATATGTACCAAAATAAGAACTCGTTATAAGGACCACACCAATCACTTGATAATTACAAGGAAGAACTGGTTTTTGTAATAGCTTTCGAAATATTTATCTAAGTTAGAAATTTAAGAATTGCAGATATGGTGTGTACTTCACGATTATACTCAAAACAATGCTTTAAGATCCTCTTGCAAACGTCATTTTCATTTTAACACTGGTTGAAGGAAAATGATATAAAATATCATCCTATGGCAAGTGCAAAGTGGTTCCACACCTTTTTATTTGATAAAAATATTAATCAAAAATGTAGATGGACGGACAAAAATATTAAGCAAAAGTTGATAAAGTTATTTTGTGCCTTATTTAATACAGTGCTTCTGTAAACTTTACGTCATTTGATGTTCAACAATATAAACAATTCTTGTATAAACTTCTCTCACATTTTGATTTCATCTTCCTGGAAATTATCAGTTTTCACCTATGATATATATAAGTTCTATAAATCGTTACTAGTGTTCTCACACGATGATATCTGCAATATAAAGAAAAACAAAATATGCAAAAACACACCTTAAATACGGCTTTGTTTACAAAGATATGGTCTTTATAATTGTTTGCAGTAAATATAAATCATTTTATAAAATGGAATTGGGAAAACAGGCATTATTTACATGTTATTCCATGGTTTTGCTCCTCCCACCTTCATTACAATATACATAGAAATTTTCACAAGGAATAACATTATAATCTGCATATTGTACCATAATATAGGAATGTTTCACATGGTAAGTGATTTATTGCAGAAAAAGGTCAAAGAAAAACTGGTCATTTATGTTACACTTTAATTCGTAAATACAACAGTTCACGAGTATTTTCTTTAAAGCTTATTTTCTGATGTAATTTTATTAATAATATTAGCACTATTTACATTACTTTTATCAAATGCTATCTGATATATAACATGTATAATACCACAGAACTCTCACAGTGTAGCCTTTCTACTTAAAAAAATGAAACTTTATTAATAAGTATATGAAAATATTTTTCTTATTGTTTTCAGTGTAAATATTCATAATTATTCTAAAAAACTTTAATCATCGTTACTAAAATGGTGAAAAATGTTTACAAATCTTTGTATCTGTTATCGGAGTTTTAAAGTTGCTAAAAAGACTGGTACAAGACTCACTAGACTTATCTAGTGACATTTCTTTGGGTAGCCTTTCTACTTAAAAACATGAATCTTTATTAATAATTATATGAAAACATTTTTCTTATTGTTTCCAGTTTAAATATTCATAATTATTCTAAAAAAACTTAACTCATCGTTACTAAAATGGTGAAAAATGGTTACAAAATATTGCCAAGTTCTTTGTATCTGTGATCAGAGTATTAAAGTTGCTAAAAAGACTGGTACAAGACTCACTAGACTTATCTAGTGACATTTCCTTAGGCTCATCTACTGGTACCTTATGAAAGTCAGATGTTGTTCTGGAGTGTTAAGTCGCCTTGTCCATAAAAAAATCAAATATGCACGAAAAATCACAAAATTAGCAATTTTCGGGTAAATAAAAAACGTGTCGACTTAGATGGGCTCAATATATCTTGTTGGAATTTGAAACATACTTTGTTCAGACAAGTATCTTTCAATGGTCAACTGCTAATCAATGCTAAGCATATAGCTTCAACTCCTATTTTTTGTTTTAATTTAATGAAGTTTATCCTTGGCTTAATGAAAAGCGTCAAGTAAAAAGCATACCTTGGGCTCATCTACTGTTACATGATAAAAGTCAGATGTTTTTCTGGAGTTAAGTCGCCTTGTCCATTAAAAATCAAATATGGACGAAAAATCACAAAATTTGCAATTTTCGGGTAAATTAAAAAACGTGTCGACTTAGATGGGCTCAATATATCTCGTTGGAATTTGAAACATACTTTGTTCAGACAAGTATCTTTCAATGGTCAACTGCTAATCAATGCTAAGCATATAGCTTCAACTCCTACTTTGTGTTTTAATATAACGAAGTTTACCCTTGGTTTAATGAAAAACGTCAAGTAAAAAGCCTACACAGTGGGGTTTCAATCCCAATTCAGGTTGGTCATCGATGGTATTCGGATATACAGAAATATGTTTTTTCCTCGAAGTATATTATGGAAAGTATTTTACTGTAAAAGTTGCTTCAGATTTGTCAATAGTACCAATGTTCAAAGACTACATACTATATGATACGAACTAAGATGGACTTTCAGTAATGTTTGTTTGTTTAGTTAGGGTTTTACGCCGTTTTCAGCACATTTGGCTATTTCGCGGCGGCCAGTTTTTATTGGCGGAGGAAGACGGAGTACCCGGAGAGAACCACCGACCTTCGGTAGGAAAAACTTTCAGTAATGAATACATACATTACAGTTTATATATCCTGTGAATACAGCTTACACCACCATATCTTTTCCAACGTTCTTGCATAGTGAGCACGCAAATATAATTACCGCAATCTAAAAAATAAGGAAAAACAATTAATTTGTAGAATTTCCATAAATTGTAACTTGTATTTAATGTTTTCGGATTTTATTTATATTATCTTATAATTTTTATTTTTTATTGAACTGTCTTTTTGAATTTTTTTTTTTTAAAAGCAATTAAAAAGCCTGCATATTTTTTTGCCTATTTCTACCGGTTCAGTCTTTTATTTACTCGTAAGTGTAGGATCGAGCACACAGTGATGTCAACAAATTATCACCAAAAAGCAACCAAAGCCAAGTGTCCAGTCTTTCCCAGACGCATTTGACATTAATATCCATGTAGCAGACACAAGTGTATAGAAATGATTTTGCAAACACAATTCATGCAATTATTTGCATTCTGTTACAACAATTAAATAAGATAAAAAACTACCTTTAAAACATGTAAATAGACATATTCATCAGTAAATACTCATTCTAATATGGTGTGCTAAGTGCTTATTTCCCTTTGCAAATAAAGATGCCAAACCGCTTTAAACGGCACCTCGATATAGCAAATCATTGCCTACAAAGAGCACAGTGAAAAAGTCTCATTCATGAACAAAGCATGTAAAATTAACCTCTGTATAAAGGGCACCTGCTCATAAAGGGCACTGTTTTCTTGTCCCTTGGGTGCCCTTTATAGACAGGTTTGACTGTATTAAAATTTTCGATTTATTTTGGGTTGCACGCACCTGACGTCATAGTCAAAATTACGACGCCAATCTTTAAATCTCAGTAGAGGAACTGTCAGAACGGGGAAATACTACAATTATTTGGACCTTTTTAGCTCCAAAGAACAATAAAATCAAATGAAAAGTAAGTGTATTGTTATCAGATTTATTGTGTTTACTTTTCTACCGTTTTCGATTTCTTTTTCAGAAGTTCAAAAATCAAAATGGCCGTCACATGAAAGGCCTTGTGGTACTACTTCGTTTACCTAATTTTCGTTTTTGTCATACTAGTATTAGAATCGAAATAATTCATGGTAGCCATATATTCGTATCAGATTTTGCTCAAATAATGTTAACCATATTAAAATCTAAAACGAATATATGGCAGCCATGAATTATTTCTTAAATATCATATTTTCTTATTTTCTGGAAAATAACTTAATTATACTTTGATTAAAAAATGGTGGATCAAGTAGTAAAAAATAAATGTAAAAAAATGAGAATGACGATGGAATTTAATTTATTTCCACATATTTTTCGAAAAGATGTAATATGTGTAGCAAGCAATCGGATTGGATGGCAGGTTTGAAAGGTACATGTTAGTTGTCAATTTTTAAACAGGTTATGTTATAGATAATGCATATTTTAAGGTTTTCTTGTCGTATAACACACCGAGGGGTGTCAGGATTGATCAAATGAAAGACCGACCGTAGGGAGGTCTTTCTTTTGGGCAATCCTGACACCCCGAGGTGTGTTATACGACAAGAAAAACCTTAAAATATGCATTATCTGACTTATATACCGTCAAAAATATTATTTTCTGCAAAGATTTGCAGGCTTTGCATCCTATTTTACCGACCACACTAAAGTGGGATATTCTTTTCTGATGTGTTCAGGTTTTAATACGCCCTACGGCTCATTTATAATGTGAAATAAAACTCACTAATAAATCTAGATATAAACTTTAGAAATGATTATCCAGTTACAATAAAAATATTACTGTAACTGCATGAAGCAAGACACAAATGAATTGTTACGGTGCATGAAAAATACAAGTCACTTTGTAAGTAATTTATTGTATCAACTTAGTTTATGAAAGGGGGATGCTATGTTTTTTTTTCATGACATTTTTATCGCGGAAAAACAGATTATTTTTCCAACAATTTTTAACGAACTGTTCAGAATAATTGTTTTCTCTCTTTTGAGTGGCAATACAATTTTTTTTTAAACTGAGAATCATGATTAAATACAATGTATTATACTCCCCTCCACCTCATTATATGTATGTGGCTGTTTCACGAAAAACGAATATCCATAGGTCAAAGTATGATTTCCAATACAGTTGAATCAATAAGATTTTCAAAATCCTACACACGAATGTGTTAAATCTGGTTTGTTTTAAAAGTGTTATGAAAAGTTTTGCATTATTAAATCCATCTCAAATAATGTCCCTTTATTGTAGCGATAAATTAATATACTTCACATTATTTGTTCCGAAAATTAAAATGTGCGTCAACGACGATTGTTGGTTTTTCAGTCTAATAAACGGAGGAAATGATTGTTTCTGCCTTAAACCTAACAAAGGTGGAAAATTAAAAAGTAAAACCCCAATTGGCAACAACACACGATAACTATCAAACGAATTAAATGCTTAAGTAAATTATAGTTTGCATTTTAATCAGGGAAAATAATGACCTTACACAGGTCATTATTTTATGCCTTGAAGCAAATTTCATTGAAACTTGGTATCGTCCGGGTTGATTCTTCAAAAGAAAGACCTGTCGTTCTGAAAGAAAATAACTCCATATAGGTATATAAACTTCTTTAACCTGGTTTTGTCAGTCCCTATTCGCGATTTATGAAACTGACTTAAAGGAAGTTATCCAGTCATTTATGATCATTTATCACATAAACTGTTCATAAAATGAAAAAATCTTTTCATAATTCTTATATATACTTACCTCAAGCAACAAGATGAATACTCCAACACAAATGAAAGCGATGGAGTACTTATCGGCAAAATCCTTAATACCATCATAGCACCCCTAGGATGAAAGAGTTTTAAATATGTACTATTCAGTCAGTGGTCAATTTAAGCAGCTCACATGTAAAACATAGCATCATAAAATCATGCGATCATGTAATTTAGGAAAATGTAAATAGAAATAAATAAGTATGCAGTAAATAAGTATAAAGTAAAACTTTTGAATATATATTCAACATTTCATAATTAAAATTGATTAAAATGCCTACGCATTTGACTCTAGACACTCGCTCGCGTTTTCATACTTTGCATGTTTTTTTGGAATTGCAAATTTAACCAGTACCTTTGTATGAATGCCACTAAATGTGCCTCCTGAATTTGTACAACTACCTGGTTTTACATAAGTGGAGTCGGCACCTACGCAACAGGAAATTGGAATGTCATATGTTGGAGTTGGTGTACCAGTCTGCCATGCCGTAGTGTCATAATCATTTGTAAGTGAAGTGACAGCATCTATTCCACAACATTTCAACTAAATCAACAAATAAAAAAGTTCCTAATAAAACTTGATACTTAATCTCAATCTAAATCATTCACGAGACAAATTTTATACAATAGATAATAATTTCAACAAAGTATAGATGTTCTAAATTTTAATATTTATAGATTCAGTCTGAAATACCTTTGCTTTTTTTCGTGTTGGCTTGAGCAGATGTCATATATAAAAGGAGGAAAAAAACATCAATATCAATTTTCGAATTTAAAAAATAAATTTTCTGAAAATGTTATGTAACTATCTGAATAAGTATCTAAAAAATCTTATCAACTTGAAATTGTCGTTTTCAACCCTGAAAAAGTAATGCTGACTACAGGAATATGACATTTTAGGGAGCAACCATTTTATTTTTAGGAGAGGGGGGGGGGGGAGCTAGAATCAATTTTGAAATAAAAAGGCAGAACCAGGATTTTGGCAAATTAAAAAGACAGGATCACCTTAGGTGTGAAAAATAAATGCAGGACCTTTGTCAATCAGGAAATTTTTGGGTTTAAAAAGTTTGGGCCGAAAAATAAATCCAGGACCAAAATTCGATAAATAAATAGGCAGGATCAAACATTTGATCCATACCCCCCATAAAAATCAAATGGTTGCTCCCTTAATCAAATTGACATAATTTTTATTAAGATTTTTATGAAGTGAAAAATGGTCTATACAAATGAAATATATGAGGCGTTCTTGGGAAAAATAACTTTATTGGTTGTAAAAAAGAGAAGTGCCGATTTCGGATAGATTCTCCCGGTAGATTCTACAGATTTTTCAGTATTAAATATTCTGTTCTATGACGCCCCATGGCTCAAGCCAATATAACAAAAAGCATAGTGATATTAGGAGAATAGATTCAATTCAATATAATGTTAGTATCTATAACCTGAGATTTCCAAAACAATGTTCATAATCTTTTACTGGATATGCAGATCTAGTTATTAAATATTGTGATTTTTTTTTATTCGTCTACCCTAATAAAATATTTATATTTAGTCCATTTATAAGAATGGACTCTAATTAGTAAAAATTAAAATCTTAAACTAGACAGATACTGTAAAAACCTACGTTCATATTTAAGTTGTTCCATCCAGCAGATATTTCATCCGCCGTTAATGAATCAACTGAGAACTTGTTAAGTCCTTTTTTCATTTCTTCTTTCAGTTTACTTTGAACCTGTTAAAATATATAATTGTCAAGACATTCTGTTACAGCAATGTGATATCACACAATCAACAAGCAACTGGCCTTCCAGACCAAAAACAACGAGATATAGCACAAAATATAACCATAAGGTCAACAAGTTGAGCAAGGATAGTCTGACTTTATTCGGATACATGGATACATGTATTATATTGTAGATAGTTGTTGATTTTAATCACAGTCAGTTTCGGATAGGTTTGTTGTTTCCTGTCTTGATCAACTGTGTCTCAAAATAGCAAATATATATTTAGATATTAGGCACATAGGAAAGAAATATACGTATGACCAACCGTTCAATAACAATAACATGTATCAACTTAGGGACGAGATCAGAAGTTAAATGTAGGTTAAAAAACGGGTGGTAAATCACTGCAAGTTTTGTTATCCTACATCGATTTTCGGATATGCCCATATTGGTCAATCAATTCCCCCCCCCCCCCCCCCAAAAAAAAAAATGAAGCACGAAACCTGGTATATTAAAGAACATTTAAATTACATACTACATTTATAAGACTAGGAACAGTTTTAAGACTCTCCTTGCATTATTTTTCAGATAATATTTCGAAAAACTAAACGTACAAATTACACGAAAAAAAAACATTACATTTTCAACTATTGTATATTTCCTAAAGCTGTGGTGGCTTTGGTGCTAGTAGGTTTGTCGAACATACATCTGCGATATTATTTTAATTATATTAAATTATTATATTGTTATATGAGCAATGGTTCTGACAGTCCCTACTCTGCAGATGTTAAGACTTCTATGTATAAACATTGCTTGATCGTCTTGTTGAGAAATTTTTAATTTTCCTCAAATTGATACCTTTAATCATCTCCAAAATTCATTATACGGTCAAAAATTATTTTTACATTACTTTTTACAAGAATAAAATCACACAGTACTCACCTCAGCATTGAATGCTATCCATAGAATTACGATGATAAGTTTTCCAAGGAACAGAATGGCTACAATCACTGCGTACTATAAAATATAATAAAACCATTAGCAGCATTATTATATAATGTAGGCGGAGAAAATATATATATTTATACATTCCTTCAGCATCAATTGGTTCATCATTTGTTGAACTCTAAACTTTCCAATGCACTAGAGTCATTGTTTAGAAAACATTTTTTCCATTCATCGGAGCCTGGACTTTTAAGAAAAATTCATTCAATTTAAAAATTGATAATGGATGACAAATAGCTTAAATCCTTATATATTTAATTATATATACAATTGCATAATAGGGTAACACAAATCGCACTAAAATGCTAAAAATACCCTATTTTGAAGTTTCCAAATTAAGCCCTGTGCATACTTCTTTCTGGCCATGTTGTCACATGTATTTAATTTTTTCTTATATCTTAATTGGAATTTATATATCAAAAAGTTCCTTTTGAAAATCAGGCGCTTCGTTTTCAGTCCAAATATTATATTCTTATTTTTTACAACACATTTTTACTCATTTTTTAATTCCGAAATTCTACATATCTCAAAGTAATTTGTAGGCCCCCAAAAAATCTCTACTCAGTACTTACACCGGATATCTCAAAGTAATTTTCTGTCAGTCCCTTTAAGTTTTAGATAACAAGGATAAAATTTGTTGTACCGAAGTCAGTTAGAGTAATACTTACTACCACCAAGAGACATTTTGCTTCACAACAAGCCCCACAGGCTCCAAGAAATGATACGACGAGAACGAATGATCCAAAAACAATAAGGGTTATTGACAGTCCTTTTGCTACATCTCCTAGATTGGTTGCACCAACACTAACAGTCTTTAAGGCAGGCATTACTTCATCGTTTACGGCATCCTCGTCTATCAATACTAGAATACCTGGTATCATTAATCCCAATCCAAGTAACTGCAAGGAACAATACAGACGAGTGTTTACGACACTTTGCATTCTAAACTTTGATTAAAAACTTAGATGTACATTGTAATATATCATTCTTTTGACACATATACATTGCTGTTTTGTCTTCGCCACAATGTCAACATTTACATTGTTAAATAATTCAGAAGATGGAATATCAGAGTAATAAGGTTCCGAATGGTCCTTTAGTAATGACCAATTTCATAGGCGATTTTCTAGTTTTTAGCTCACCAGACCCGAAGGGTCATGTGAGCTATTGCCATCACTTGGCGTCCGTCGTCCGTCCGTCGTCCGTCGTCCGTCCGTCGTCCGTCGTCCGTCCGTAAATTTTTTCAAACGTTAACTCCTCTGACACCATAAGACCAATTGCAACCAAACTTCGTACAGTTGTTTATTGGTATATGTGCTACAAAACTATCGTTTGGATTTTTGATTCGTAAAAAAACATGGCCGCCATGACTAAAAATAGAACATAGGGGTAAATTGCAGTTTTTTGCAAATAACTCAAAAACCATAACAGATATCAAAATTCTGGCATAGGGTAAAAGTGTTCACCACCTCAAGATCTACCTGCCCTGAAATTTTGAAGAAGATCCAACGACCCATGTAGGAGTTATTGCCCTTTTTCTGCATTTTTTTCCAAATTTTGCACTTATTAAGCTCAATATCTTGGATACTATAATGGAAATTTGAAAAATTTAAATTTCATATTGTTAGGCACACAAAGATCTACAAAATTTGTAACAGGATCGAAGTTGTAGGTTCG
This sequence comes from Mytilisepta virgata, assembly GCA_028015205.1. Taxonomy (NCBI): domain Eukaryota; kingdom Metazoa; phylum Mollusca; class Bivalvia; order Mytilida; family Mytilidae; genus Mytilisepta; species Mytilisepta virgata. Next base: position 46,442,522 of record CM051521.1, on the reverse strand, counting down.
TTCCTTTTAGGAGTTATTCCCCTTAGATCGTCAAAATTGACCATTTTTGCAGTCTTTATTCATTGTAATAAAATCGTTAACTCCTCTTACACCATATGTTTAATTGCAACCAAACTTAGTGTGGTTGTTCCTTGGCATGAGTGCTACTAAACTATCGTTTGGATTTTTGATTTGTAAAAAAACATGGCTGCCATGGCTAAAAATAGAACATAGGGGTAAATTGCAGTTTTTTGCAAATAACTCAAAAATGGTGACAGATATCAAAATTCTGATGGGAAGCTAAAGTGTTCAACACCTCAAGATCTACCTGCTTTGAAATTTTGAAGAAGATGTAACCATCCATGTAGGAGTTATTGCCCTTTTTCTTGATTTTTTTTTTGAAATTTGTACTTATTAAGTTGTATGATCATTCCTTTTAGGAGTTATTTGACATTTTTGGCTTTTTTTATGTTATTATTTCAAAAATCTTCTCTGAAATTACTATTCAAAATCAAATGAAACTTGGTAAGATTGTTCCTTAGGGTATCCTGCAAAAAGTTAATGCTTGGATTTTTTATTGGTCGAAAAACATGTCCGCCATTACTAAAAATAGAACATAGGGGTCAAAATGCTGTTTTTTGCTATTTGTTCCTGAATTATAGAAAGAAAATGAAGATGAAAGCTACTTTCAAGGTAAACATGGTATCCCGAGTTGAATGGTGATGATGAAAGTTTGTTTAGGACGGCCATTTTTAAAATGGCTGCCATTTTCCCGCCATTTTTTACACTTGCTCGGATTTCAACAATATTTGGTTTTTAAAGTAAACATGGTATCCTTAGTGTATGGTGATGATGAGAATGTTGTATAACAATGATTAAACTTCATAATATGTGAGCTTTTAATTGCTACAGCTGTATCACTTGGTGTCCGTCATCATTGTTGTTAACAAATTTTCAAACATCTTCTCCTCTGAAACTATTAGGGGGATTTGGATGAAACTCTACAAAATTACAGATGAGTTAAGCATGGTTTATTGGATAAAAACCAACAGCTTAGTCAATATGATCAAAGATCAAGCATAATAGAAAATAAAAGCCTTAACCCACAATTTTTACATAACTTCTTTCAAACATTTTTAAAACGAAGACAACATATAGACCAAAAGATTTATACTTTTATTTGAAGATGAATTAAAGCTTGTATTTTGTATTGTGAATCATCAGATTGACCATGACTGTATCTTAATCAAGCGTAGGGAGAACTCATGCCCATTTCTTTCCAGAGGTTCTTGAAAGACTTTTAAAGGTATTTTCAGCATTTTACATGACCTTTAATACCCAGTTTAATTTACAACAAACATTAATATATTAATTTAGTTTATAGTGCATTGTTTGCCAGGTGAGCGATTCAGGCTCTTGAGAGCCTCTTGTTTATGTTATTATTTCAAAAATCTTCTTCTCTGAAACTACTATTCAAAATCAAATGAAACTTGGTAAGATTGTTCCTTAGAGTATCCTGCAAAAAGTTAGTGCTTGGATTTTTGATTGGTCGAAAAACATGTCCGCCCTTACTAAAAATAGAACATAGGGGTCAAAATGCTGTTTTCCTGAATTATAGAAAGAAAATGAAGATGAAAGCTACTTTCAAGGTAAACATGGTATCCCGAGTTGAGTGGTGATGATGAAAGTTTGTTTTGGACGGCCATTTTTAAAATGGCTGCCATTTTCCCACCATTTTTTACACTTGCTCGGATTTCAACAATATTTGGTTTTTAAAGTAAACATGGTATCCTTAGTGAATGGTGATGATGAGATTTAGTTTATAGTGCATTGTTTGCCAGGTGAGCGATTCAGGCTCTTGAGAGCCTCTTGTTTACATTAAAAAACATTGGTCGTATTACTTTTCGTACGAGACAAAATAAGAAATCTTTCTTAATACCTACCTATCATCATTCTGAATTTACTTTCATATCAGTTTTTGAGGAAAAGAAAATCCACTTTATAATTATTGACTACATGCATAAAATGATTGCTTGATAAAGCTTATCTGCGTAAAAACAAATATTTGATCAAAAGAAATACAACCATTCGGAGTGAACGCCAAGATCAAGATTGTCAAATGAATAGGTTGTTGTTAGAAAGCTTTAAAAGTTTTGCTAATTCTTCTTAACATTATAAGTCTGTTATGGTAAATTTTATATTAACTATTTTATATATTATACTTACAATAAAAATCACATTGAGAATAACCAGAGCATATTTGCTGCACCGTGGATTACACATTTTTCTTTAGGACTTGTACAACTGTAAAGATAAAATAAAATTTCTCGTTAGGTTTCTTTTAGATTTATTTTTTAAATTTCTGAGTATTGTGTTTTACCCAGTCTTGTTGAATTTCGTTGTAAAAAGTCCTGCCCAACTTAGTTAGGGATCTGGGAGATTTGTATTTTCGTTGACTGGTTCGTGTGTTTCTCCCTACTTTCTGTTGAACTCAGCATAAAAGATCAGATCTAATTCACTAACGTCACAAGGTTATCAATGCGCACCTCTTGTGCATTTTACGAAAGTCTACGTGCAAATCAAGACTTGACTCGTGAATGACTTTGGTTAGGTATTGTGTCAGTTCCAAATCTTACCGAACAATAAACAATGAAACGAATTTAGTCAGGACGAACATAAAAAATCGACCGAGTTTTATATACAGTGTCTTATGAGGAAAATCATTCAAGCAACGACGAAAAAGGGTTTAAGTCGAAAACGAACTTTGGAACTTGAATATAGTTGTGATTTTATAACATTTTATTAAATGTGCTATTCTGCATTAATCGAATAATTGTACAAACATGGAATAAATGGAATAAATTCCTTTAATCAGCTAAGTTTGATCTAAACCAGTGCATTGCTGAAAGAATGAAATTCAATGAAACAGCAAAATTCAGAAAATAAAAATTCATTTTTTTACATACAAATTCAGCAGTGTATGATGGAGTGGTATTGATTATTAAATTCAAAAAAGGGAAAAATTGAAGTAATAAAAATAAAACAATGAAATATACACCCTCCCTTGTGTTAACAACATTTACGCAAGATATTTTCCCCAAATTTGTTCTCTTACCGTGCAAAGTTTATCCCCGGATTTATATTTCACACGACGCAATGAGGTGTATACAATCATAGTACCGGACTGATTAAATCGAAAAAATAAATGGGTTTCATATTACACGGATCTCAAAATAAATAAAGAATTCTCTGAACGGAAGATTTGTTTAGGCTTAAAAATTATTAAATGTCACATTCTGACAATAACAAGTAGAAAGAGGAAGTATATTGTCGAAAAAGTTCAACACGTTTCAAAGTTTCGAAATGGCCGCGTTTAATATTGTACATTTTTAGCTCACCTGGCCCCCAGGCTATTGCTATCACTTTTCGTCCGTCTTCCGTCGTCGTAAATATTCCTTTACGATCTTCTCCTCCGAAACCCCTCAGCCAATATGAAATAAACTTTAAGTGGCCCTCTTTCAGAATTATATCGAGGGGGTGACCCTGTCCGCCTGAGCCGAACATAGTTTAATATAGGACCCTATGGGAATATTGACTTAAAAATTATCTTGTCTGAAACCAATAAACCAATTGGAACACAATTTGGCAGCAATGGTCATTAGATGGCCCTTTATCAATTGTATCCGATGCCCTGGATTACCATCCATAATGGCCGCAACAGGCGAACTTAGTTTAACATAATACCCTATATGGGAAATTCACTTAAAGATCTTCTTGTCTGAAACCACTAAGCCAAAAGGAACAAAAGTTTGCAGCAATGGTCCTTAGTTCTTTTTCAGAATTATAAAAAAAACTATCAAAAAATATATCCAAGATGGGCGCCACAGTCGAACAAAGTTTAACATGGGACTCCCTAGGGAAAATTCAATTAAAAATATTTTTGTCTGAAACCATTGAATCAACTGGAACCCAACTTGTCAGCAGTTGTCCTTAGATGGTCCTCTTTCAGAAATGTATTCTAAACTAGTGAGCCGGATGGAACCAGACTTGACAGCAATGTTCCTGGCTGCCAATTTATTCTGCAAATGATATCCATGTGAGCAATACAGGCTCATCGGAGCCCCCAGTTTAAAAATCATATAAGTGGTAACATACGAACATCATCAACTGATTATATAAAGCACAACTAGATTAAATTTTAAAATAACTAATGTAGTATCGATTTTACATTCATGGGTAAACATTTTATGCAAATAAAATATAGAATTTAAAGAAAATATGTTTGTTTTCATGATTGTTATAAAATGTTCTCTCAATAATGCATTCACATGTAATATTTCAATAATTACATGTACAACGTTCAACTTGGTTATGTCGGCAAAAGAAGACGGAATACCAAAATCCAAAGACCACTAGAACTTGATCATCACGGAAGTATGATAAAAAATAAAACATTTGATTGTGAAAAATGAAAACAAAACATGGCTATTTAAAGTGAGCTCCCAATATGAGATGTATATAAAATATACGTATCCTTTTGGAATGTCATGTGTAAGATTAAAGATAATTGTAATGGTGATGTTGTAAAAAAGGGGCATAATCCCGGGCATAATAAACTTATGAATAAAAATCTATGAACTTTTTTAGTAGACAATATGGATACGTCACATATTCGAAAGAATAATGTAAATAATAATGACATTTTTATATACAGATGATTACACCCAATTTTTAATATCATACCGACGCCTTGGTCGAGGACTGATATGGGTCGAAGAATAATATCGGGGCTGATATGCAAAATGTGTCGTCATAAACTGTTTATCATATATTCCAATGCGACCAACGAATTTTACCAGTGACAAACAAACATATTTTATCTTTTCTCTTTAAAAATCATTAATAAAATGCCTGAGTCGTATTGGAACTGGCATCGGAGAGAAGCAACTCCCCCGTTGATAGGAAATTCCTTCCCACTTTACATTATCAGCTACGTCAATGAAAACTTTACAATTTTTTATCACATATTTTATTGAAATAAAGTCGATAACATGTTATCTGCCCTCTCGTGAGCCTTATGGACGTCACTTCCGCTCAGCTGTAAATTATCGTCTGATCATTAATTACGGTAAATTAACCGTGGATAAATGTTCTTAGCAGTTTCCAATAGGGACTTTTTGTAGATCTCGGGAAAAGCACAGAAACTGAAGTAACTCTTTACTAGCTGTAGCACTGTGAATGTGCACTTTATATTCAGTCACCACATCAGTGTTGTTCAAAACCTGACAGACTTGCTTGAAGACATGAAAATCGAATTCAGCATTAAAATTATTTCTGGGTTGTGGAACAATAAGTGATAAATAGATTAATACATGGTCTTTTTCATATTGACCTTGTTATCAGCCCACGACTGATATAGTCCCTCGGGGCCGATATCAAGTTCTCGGGTTGATAACAAGGGCAATATGAAAAAGGCCATGTATTAATCTAATTATTATTTACAGATATTGTAGTATAGAGTTTGTGATGTACAGAAACAAAACCGCTGCGGATAACGAATCCGATCCGGCTTTTATGATTTTTTTTGCCCTGATATGGATGGTTTTTTTGTTTCGGTATTAACTCATTTTTACCCACAGGTCTGATTCCGACTGTATCGTATGGGCAAAACTATCAATACCAACGCTACATTCTACAATTACCAAGGCTGATGTAACAGATACGCATTTAGAACGATCCTAAAGTGATATAGTAAAACAAAAAATAGGAGTTGAAGCTACATGCATATGTTTAGCATTGATTAGCAGTTGACCATTGAAAGATACTTATCTTAACAAAGTATGTTTCAAATTTTAACAAGATACATTGAGCCCATCGAAGTCGACCGTTTTTTTTTAATTTACCCGAAAATTGCTAATTTTGTAATTTTTCGTGCATATTTGATTTTTTTATGGTCAAGGCGACTTAACTACAGAACAACATCTGACTTTCATAAGGTAACAGTAGAGGAGCCTAAGGAAATGTCAGTCTAGTGAGTCTTGTACCAGTTTTTTAGCAACTTCAAACTTTGATCACAGATACAAAGATTTGTAACCCTTTTCACCATTTTAGTAACGATGATTTAAGTTTTTTTTTAGAATAATTATGAATATTTACACGGGAAACAATAAGAAAAATGTTTTCATGTATAAAGTTTCATTTTTTTTTAAAACAGAAAGCAAAATTGTGAGACAGTGCGGGTTATCAGAGTTTACCATTATCAGGTTATCTAATATTGAGTAAAATTTTTTTTTATCCACAAACAAAAAAATATAGGCATTCCTTTTAGAGACTCGATTATTTTAAACAAATCTGACAATAAAAAGTTCAATGAAATTTTTAAGATATTTAAACTCAAACCAGTATGTGCTATTTATTGAAGATAAACTTAAGTGTGATTACATAATAAGATGTATTAAAACAATGCTAATCGATATATTTTTAGTAATTAAAGTTGGTTACAAATAATGTATATATATTTATACTATTCTGATCAGCTGTTATGTGTCAGAAACAACCCCAAAGTTGATACAAGCAAATCTGACAGACTAAATTTACGTTTTTTGCGCTTTCGTATACAAATCTTTACAAAGAAAAAGTTGGGATCGAATATTGAAACTTGAACTTTTTCCAAAAGACGCTTTTATATTTAAAACGCAGTTGATTGATTACAGACTTCCAAAAAGTTATGAGGAAGTAGAATGGAAAACCTATGAATTCATTTCAGATAAGGCATAATAAACTTATATGGAACTGTGGAAATTTTCTTGAAATAAAAGTTTGGCTTCCTATTTCGGTATTTTTGGTTGAGTACTTCTTGTTTAAAATAAGTTTGATTTTTGGTCTTCCAAATGTTTCGGTTTTAATGCTGTTGATCAGAGGTAACTCCTTGAAATTCGTCGTATACAGCATAGCATAAATTTATTATATCTAATATTAGTATCTTTGGATTGTTATTCTGAAAGACTCAGTTTATGGTTGAGTAACTAAGTTACATTAAAATAATGAGAAAATATCAATAATTTGTTTGTGTTATAAGAACTATTAATTATAGGTAGATATTGATTTGTAAGGTGAGTATTAAATAAGGATCAGCTTCCACGATGAAAATATTTAGGTCATATACACATTAAACAAGTTATTAGAGTCCATCCATAGCAATAACAACCACACGTTAAGATATGCCACATGTTCGTATAAAGATACGGATCACTGACGCAAAATAATACATATATAAATTTTGCTTCGAAAATATAAATATTTTAACAGAAATATGATTATCCGAAAGTACAATTTGTATATGTCAACACATTTCTCTTCAAAATTTCAGAAAAATAAAATTCGTAACAAATCGAAAGGATGTACCAGTGGCGTAGCCAGGCAATTTTGAATTGGAAGCAGGGGGTCTGGGGGGCGCAGCTCCCCAGAAGCTGACGAGGTTTTAAGGTATTACAGTTATTCATACACGTATTTTGGCATCAATTTTAATAAGTACTATAGTGCATTTTAATATCACAGCCAGCTTTCATTTTTGTTTTTTTTTGTTTTTTATTTTTTTTTTATTTTTTTTTTTGTTTTTTTGTTTTTTTATTTTTTTTTGGTTTTTTTTTTTTTTTGGTTTTTTGTTTTTGTTTTTTTTGTTTTTTGTTTTTTGTTTTTTTGTTTTTTTGTTTTTGTTTTTTTTTTATGCAACCGCATATTATCATTATTTTATACCCCGTATTTCTGTTGATTTTAGTACAAATAGTACAGTGATTCAGTATGGGAAAATTAGTCGGATTCTTCGGTTTCCATCAGCAGCAAACTGTTGGATTACGCGATCCAGATCTATTTGGTGATCTCGATGAATATGCATTAGTGACAAGCCATTCAATCGGTGCTCCACCATGGTTGATCGCAAATAGGTTTTGATCCTTTTCAGCGAACTGAAAGATCTTTCAGCTGTTGCTGATGAAACAGGCATAGTCAGGAGAATTTTTACTGCAACATGTATATTCGGATAAAAATCCGGATGAGCATACTTCAGTGTTTGAATTAGATCTGAAGGTTTATCAGAATGGTTTTCCCATTTACATTTCCATTTTAACAGTTCATTTTTGTAAGCTTCAAAATTTTTGTCTGGCAGGTCGCCGGCAAATGGCATGAAAACTGTTGTTTCTTTTTCTGGAGTCAGAAGGTGTAACTTCGAAGGGATTAAATACTGAGCCAAGAATCTATCTTTGGGGGTAATTATTCTTGATTCTATTTCTGTTGCTAAATGGTCTAAAAGGGGATAGAACACAGACCTCTTCCAGTACAGTTCTGGTGTATCAGCAGGGAGATTATCGCGGTGCATTTGTCTCCCTGTTGTACGTGGTTTTGTAGGTTCAATGTTTTGGGTATTGGCCAAACGCTTAGTGTCTGCATATAACTTTTACCACGTACCGCCGTCGCCACGTATGTGTCTTAAAGTCTTAACAACGTCATCTGCTTCGGTGGCTGCTGCCACTAGATCTAGAGAGGGGTTTTGGAGAAAATTTGACAGATTCAAACTTATTTGTAGAACATGCTCACATACTGTCAAGCATACAAGAAAACCAAAAGCTTGCATTGACCTTTTTAAACTTACCGCATTCTTGTCACCGTCTGTCGCCAAATCTGCTAGTGTATCTATTATCAGTTGGTATGCACCTTTAAACATATGTAAGGCATCAGCCCTACTAGACCAACGTGTTTCACACAAAGTTCTGATTTTTTTTCTACCTTCTAGGGCTTCAATTGTTTCGTCGTCAGCTCCTTCAAGAAAGGTTTTGAATCTACCAGTTCGTTTGGCAGAATAATATTTAGTTTGAAACAATTTGTTCTATTCTCTCTTATCCCTCATTTCAGTAAAATCTAAATTTTCCAACTCTTAAATCCTTACATGCAAAAATGAACTGGAAGCAGCTGCTTCCACTGCATACATTATGCTACGCCACTGTGTACATTACAAAAGAACAAAAATATTATGTTAAGAGATAATTCGATAGATTACTATAATACATTTTGTACTTACAAAAATAAAAAATCTTCTGTACAGTGTTGAAACGAAGTCCTTATCTAACTCCAATTCTGGCTTATTACAAATAAACGCTTGAAAATGTATTTCCAAATCGCAAATGAGGATTGTATATTAGGAATGTAAACAGGGCGGATAATCAATACTTTACCTGTAACTGAAGATCTGATATCAGATATCACAACCTCTAAACGGAATATTTATTGTTGGATAGTCAAGACATTTAAATATGAATTACCTTTAATGTGTGCGTGCGTAATAGGGTCATCCATTTCCTGGATGCTCAAGACAAACCGGCAAAAAAATAGTGAAATCTTAAAATTGTCACGAACTAAATTCTCGAATGAACCACAAAAAATTTCAAAAAAAAAAAAAACAGTTAAAATACATCAATCAAGTTCAACCGTTTTGTATTCAAATATATATTTATATTTTTAAACGTCACTTTAAGTTATTCATCAGGTCTTTGCATATATATACATATATAGAAGAAGAAGAAGAAGAAGAAGAAGATTTATTAACCAATTAATGGGCCATGGAGGGCATAGTTACAGTTCAAAACAAATACTATTGAGATACATATATAAAACAAACATGTATGACAAATTTATGGTATATAAAATAACCATGTAGATGTTGTTTAAGTGAATTGTAAAAGTATAATAACAATACCAGTTTGGAACAGTGTCTCAGGCACACATCATTAAGAGTTAAAGAAAACAACAATAGTGGTACCAAAAGCTGTATGGAAAATCAGACCCCACTTGCTATTATTAAATCATAAATTGAGACCACTGTACTTAAATTTTCATTATTAAGTAACCATATAAATTTTCATTGATGTTCAGATATTTAAAATGAGCACATGAAGTATTAATTAATTCAATCATTGATTTTCTTAAATGATTGTTGTTATTACACATAAACAAAAAGTGTTTCTCGTCATCTATTTCCCCTGATGTGCACCTGATACATGTTCTGTTGTGTGGAAGAATACCCTGATATCTCCCACGTTCAATTTGTAACCTATGTGCAGATATTCTGAGTTTGGTTTTATTTCTCCTATGCTCAAAGTTTTTCAGGATAAGCAAATATTTTTCTATTCCAAAATTATTTTTAAGTTTGGAATAGTTCTCAAGTTTCCCATTGGTGTGTTTTGTTTTTTGAGCTTGCCAGATGTCTCGATAGTGCTGAAATATCAACTTCTTCAGTCATTTCTTTAAACTTTGTAAATTTGGTTTCTTTCAATGATTCATTCACATCCCATTATATTATTAAGTGTATAGCTTACTGACCTAAACCATGAAGGAATTTTTTTTATCAAATAATGATTTACTCTCAATAAATGCATGATTTAATAATGAGAACGAAGAGTTAAGATTTCCAATCTATGCCAATATTTGGCCATAGCTTTGATAATCATGATAATATCAAAATAAATCGGAAATCTTCCAAGTTCAGATAGAAAACCATAGTTAGTTGACTTTTTATGCACCCCAAGAACATGATACCCAGATAATTACATGACTTTACATATTCAATAGTTACACTATTAAACAAAATTTTTTGTTGTATATGCCTGCCTGCCTTGTTAAAAATTAGAACTTTAGTTTTAGAAGTATTAACACTTAAACACCAGTCTTTACAATAAGTTTGGAGTTTATCAAGTTTACCTTGTAACCCATTAGAAGTTGATGCAAGCAGAACTATATGATCTGCATACATTAAGCAGTGAATAGGAGTATTGTTTATGTAGACAGGATCTGGAGTATCGCTTAAATACTTGGGAAGATCATTTAAAAAAAATTTAAAAAGATTAAATTGTCCCCTTGTTTCACTCCTAATTCTACTGGAAAAAAAATCTGTGGTTTTATTTTTATTACGAATGCAGGATTTACTAATAGAGTACATATTTTTCACAATGTTATAAAAAATCAACAAAGCAGGCAAATACCCTACCATCTTTAGATTTACAATACTTATCAATAATTGTTTTCAAGATGAATATATGGTCAGATGTTCTAGCCTTTTTTGTAAAGCCAATTTGACAGTAATTAATTATTTTATTTTTTTCTAAGAATTTTTCAAGTCTATTGTCTAATACTTTATTAAATAGTTTACCTATAGCATTAGTTATAGTAATACCTCTGTAATTATTAGGATCATTAGTATCCCCACCCAGTGGCCCAAAAATCTGGATATCTGCCATATGTAAAACATGCATTGAAAAGTTTATGAATGCTTGGTAGTAAACATGACTGACAAAATTTTAGCATATTATTGGAGACGTTATCGAAACGAGGTGCTTTGTTCATTTTCAGTTTTGAAATAGCAATAGATATTTCCGATACAGAAATTCGTAAATCCAGTTCCGTGAAACATTTAATCTTTTCAAGGTTCTCTAGTTGGTCCTTTAATTTATCAATGCATGAAATGAACTCTGGTTTTGGCTTACTTAGATTTTCAAAATGGGACTTCCATGCGGAGAAAGAAACCGAGCTATCATTTTCATTGGTTTATTTCTCTTTTAGTTCATTTATCAACTTAGGTCTTCGTCATGAAGACTCTCAATTTTAGAAAGAAGTGTTTTTTTGAATTTTCTATATTTAAACTTTCGAAGTTTTGTATATTCACGGTATAATTTGTAGAAATGACCTTTTACTTTTGGGTCATTAGGGTACTTTGAAAATATTTTGCCAAATTTCCTTCCCTCCTAGCAAATCAAACAGATTCCTGTTCGTCTAATTAACATCTCTCTTTCTCTCCCTCTCCTCTCCTCTGTCTGTTTCTCTTTCTCTATACCTCTCCTCCTCATCCCGTCAAATCATTGTAAACCATCGTAATTTTGTTATAATACTAGTAAGCAGATTATATTATTATATTTATACATATATGTGTACGTATGTAATGCATGCTCTACTATTGTTATGAATGTTAATATATGAGGAGAAGACTTCATAAGTATGATTTACTTGTGTCTGATCCTGTTGCTGTTTTCTATAGCAATAAAATATGTTCAAACTAAACCAAGGACATATATATCTGTATATCTCACCAAACTCCTGTCTTATTACTTCCGCTAATATAATTTCGTTTACTTAATTAAATTTATATAAATTCATACTAAAAAATTCTTTCAGTTGCGCAATAACACAACTAGAAATCATATCGTATAACGTAAATATCACATGATATGAATCATTGTAATGGTAGTTAAGGAAAAAGGTAAATATTTGTACATTTGCGTGAGAAATGTTGCTATATTTAGAACATTTAACGAGGTACTTCGTAAGAATGAAATAAATAAATCGATAAAACTGACCTATGTCATTTGATAAATTTAGGTGATCGTAAAAATTTATTGCACTTTTAATAAATTAGTAATAACTAATTTTGATAACGATAAAAAAAAAATATAGTCATTAATACATTAATATATAAATTTCAGATTCAATAAAAACTTTATAAACTACAAATCTAAAGCTAATTTTATACTGAAATCCCGTTGACATGGATCATATTTACACAGGACTACAATTTTTACATACGTGAAAATTTTCACCGGGAAGTATATTCGTCATATGAACGCAATTCATTTCCTTTTCTTTACATACATGACATATAAGTATTCAAATTTACTCAGGACAGGATGAAAATTTACTTCTTTAAATGTGTAAATTGTTCCAGATGACTGTATTTTTAGCCATTTGAGCGGGGGTTAAACTCAACATACATATGTAAAATCAAAATGAGATCACCAAAAACATTTTCATGCCCAAAAGGTTTTGCGGATGCCAGGAAATGATCTTTTTTTCTAGATTTTTTTTTGTCGCAACCTTAATTCATCCTCATGCATTTAAATTAAATAATCTAAACTTACCAATTTTTGGCGCGGAAGCGCGTACAGCTTTTTTCAAATTATACTAATAATATTTGATTAATGATGATATTCAAACCTGCCCCTTTATACCATTTGTAAGCCTGCTTCTTTCCATTAAAAATTTGAGCTTGTCCTCTTTAAAAAACTTCTCATAGCCCTCTCCTCTAAAAATGATTTATACGGCCTTTCAGTTGTATAAATATAATGTTTGTATTATATTCATTTAATTTATTATTTGAGTCCTCTAAGAAAACATATGAATTTTACGGTTATGATTCATTTTGTAAATTTTCGGTAAATATGAAATATGATACAGAATGGAGAATATAACTATATTTTAAAATAAGTGAAATTATTAATGATGTGAAATGACTAGTCACTCTAGAATATGTTAAACAATCTTATATTTGGTACAATAAAAGGATTAAAGAAAAATATCACAACTAGCGTTATCGCCTTTTTACAATGAAAATGACTTGATTGAACTGATTTAATAAGGTAACTGACTGTTAGAAGATATTTATGTCAGGAGTAATTGTATCTAGCAGTCTGACTCTTTGGTAGTGGTGGTGTCTGTTTGCGTCTGGCTCTGTATAGTGTTGACTTCGCTGAGTTGAATGTTGGTAGATGTTCTACTACGGCTCTGCTGGTGTCGTCCCATTCGTTGTCTCTTAGTTTGTTGAGTTCCTCTGAGTAGATAGTTGATATCGGTCTGACTTCCTCTAAACAGCGTTTTGTTAATCTATTTTTTTAACCTTTATTGTACGATATCTCAATCTCTACTTTTATATTAATCATTAAAATCAAGGTAAATACAAGTAAACTAATGATTGCATTACCCTTGACAGGCCCCTTAATCCCCCTACCTAATTAGATGTTTTTTTAGTCCAGTAGACGTTCGGGGAACAGACCTCTTGCAGCCTTGTAGAAAATAAATTCAACTGTTTACGGACAGACAGGTCTACATACTAGCATATTATAACTAAGAGAAAGCTGTAGTTGTAACTATGGAACGCCACTGCTGTCTTATGTTCATAGCCTGTCAACGCTGAGGTCATAAACATTTGAATGTATTTTAGACACTTTTATTTGAAAAAAAAATATTCCAAATCATTTGGTTAGTTTGAAAAAAACAACCAATAGTCGCTGGAGAAAACATCCATGAGACCAATAATTGATGATAAACACTTTCAGGTATGTTGAGTATTGCAGTAGTAAGCTTGTGGCGGGGTGTGTTCGACTCCGATCTTAATTGACAAGGTTTGCCAATTTTCCTACCGCAGGTCGGTGGTTCTCTCCGGGTACTCCGGCTTCCCACATCAATAAAAACTGGCCGCCGCGAAATAGTCAAATGTGCTGAAAACGGCGTACAACCCCAACTAAACAAACAAACAAACTCGAAAATAGCAGCAAAAAAAAAAAAAAAAAAAAAATTCAGGACAAAAATTTCCAGGGAAAAAAATAGGCAGGACCAAACATTTGATCCTAGCCCCCCCCCCCTCCATAGGCGGCGTTTGAATATATAATTTGAAGTATAAATTATATATATTATTAATAAGTTTAATTTGAAATACTAAAGTTAATATCGCCTTTGGTTTATAATACTATAATGGTATCTACCATTCACCAACACTCAGAAACAAACTTTTTATAATGCTAAATATGTTCGTTTTGGCGTTCGAATTGATTGAGTCTGTCGTAATATATAGGTTTTTACATGTATCTCAAATGTGGTTGCTACCTAAATGGCTGCTGGCTTTTCAAAATGTTTTTTTTCTTATATAAATAATTGGTTTTTAGACATTTAAAAAAAAGTGGCTGCTAGCTTGGGCATGGTTAAATACAGACCTAAAAATAAAAACAAAGCGCTACCGCTAGTATTTGCTACAAAATTTAATCCCTGTTTCAAACAGTTAGGAAGAAATGATTTCACAAATTATATATTCAAACGCCCCCTCCCCCGCTGATTGCATAAAAAAACCACAAAAGTCTTGAAAATTACCTAACCTCAAGTAAAACGAAATAAAAACAGTATATCTTTCTCAAACATATCCAATGCGTAAATTATAACACAAATTCTCAATTGGAAAAAAATTTTGTGCACAATGAGATAAAGACTTAAACAGAAAAGCATAAACTATTGGCCTTTAAGTGTGCGACTCTTTGTGATGCACACTCCAAGACACTGATTCGATTAGTGGTAGCTGTAAACATTTCACGATACCAAATTAAACGCACATAAGCAGTCTCATGTCTCATAATCAGTTCTCAAGAAACCATTAAATCAGTTACATAAACCGTGACAACCACGCAGTTGCTCAAAATATTGCTTTTTCCAATAGGTTTTTGAAAAACCATATGAATGTTATTGAAAAGAAAATATTGATGTAATGATAATAACATTCTGTACAATTCTTCAAAAAGAGTTGAGATGAAGGTTGTTTTTAAACATAAGCACTTACACAATACATTTATATTTTTTATGAAGATTAAGGCTTTTGATATTACAAACAACAAGAAGTCTTTATCACAATTATCAACAGATGTCAATGGTGTAACATGTGTAGTTGGGTCTAGAAGAAAACCTTGTCAAAAAACAATAAATCAATAGCATTTCTGTAGAAAACAATATGATTCACAAAATGTCGGGAGACTATCAGAAAATGAAAGTAATTATGTACACGTAAAAATATCTTACTCTTGTTTTAAAATTAAACATAAATTATAATGTAACGAGAAGAATTCTCATAGGAATACTAGAAACTACCCAATCATACATCTGGCAAGTAAACACCACTTTGATGTTATTCAGATTGAAAGTCAATGTAAGGCCTTCAATAACGAGCCTTCAACCGTATAGAGATCACATCAGCATAAACTGTATTCGTTTCCATTTATCTATAATCCTAATATTTTCACCATTTTAATATTTTCTTAAATTAATTATTTTTTGTACAGTTCCAGCTGTTAAGAATTATTCTATTTCACATACATGTAGATGAGACATTATAACAAAATGGGATTACAATTTCTATATTTAGAAATGCCATAGTAAAACTGAAAGTTCTGAAAGCAATCAAAATGTGTTGATAAATTAATTTTTGTTCCATCATCAGTTACTGTCAATCATCTTCTTTCTTTTTGCAGAAAAGGTAAATGGCACAAATAATTCCTATGATCTAAAAGATAGAAAGATAGACATTATGCACACTAAGTTCCGAGGTATAATATGATTTTTAGAGAGTGGGAGTTATATTGCTTCGTTAATATTTTTTGACACATGTTTATTTATGCAGTTTTGTTTTTTCAAATTTAAACCAATTTTTTATCTCCGTTATTTTCTCAACATTTATTACCTAACTTATCTTTTACCAAACCCAGGAACTTTTCGTTATTTGAAATCTTATTTGTTCTACGAAAGATCATGTAAACATTTTTGTTTGCATGTAAATTGTTAATACATCTATGTGAAATGCATTAATAATTCTAAATACAACAATTCACCTAGCTTACTACTGCAATACTCAACATACCTGAAAGTGTTTATCATCAATTATTGGTCTCATGGAAGTTTTCTCCAGTGACTATTGGTTGTTTTTTTTCAAACTAACCAAATGATTTGGAATATTTTTTTTTCAAATAAAAGTGTCTAAAATACATTCAAATATTTATGACCAATAATGCACTATGAAATCTAAAACAAAGCATGTCCTGAAGGGTGTAGTAAGCCGTGGTGAACGGTTTGTAAACGAATTCTTTTAGACGACAAGACTCGTACAAGAATCCTAAAATTTTATTCAATTTGTAAACAGGTTACGAGTATCGTGAGAGGAGAAATGAAGTATAAATGAGACGAAATCTAAAAGTACGAGTTTCACAGTGTAATGTTCTTTAAATATTTAATCTTTTAGCTGACAATCCGTACATAGATATATATGAAATATCTGTAGAATTACAATGATTTGTAAATTTTTTCTTATAGAAAAGGGGAATGTTTTGCTTAATAAATAACACAGCACCATTCGCAAAAACACTTACCTCAATCAAAAAGATAACAGGTCCTCCAATATAAAACCACAGAGAGTAACCTTTGATAAAGTCGTAAACGGCATCATAACAACCCTAAAATATAACAGAAATATAAAACTAAATTTGGAAAAAAACAAGTTATATTGCATGCGATGTGGACCATCAGGTTGCCTGTTATTTTGATGTTTTGGATATTTTCAAATATTATCTGTACGGTGAAATTGTAATCTATTATTATCTAATACTTTTTTCAAGCTTAAGAAGAAATATACACGTATTTGTAATTTTTATTTAGGAATAAGTTCCTCAGCATAGTGCTGTGAAAAATCTCACTGGGCAAAAATATGCACAGTATCATCAATAAATTTATAACAATAATTAAAAAAAACGTCATAACAGAAAAATCGACTACTTATTTTTAACAACTTGTTCTCTTACATTGAAAAAAGATAAAAGCATATATTGTAAAATTATAGATATGTATATATTATCAGTTTTTTTGCAAACGTATATCGTAAAATATCAGTCGCGAGACAAAATGAGTTTTCCTGATATATTCGGATCCATTATGACATCGCTGATATATTCGGGTCAGCTCACATTAAGGTCGGGTCAACTCTTTACGACGTCACAGGGCCGAAATACGGGAAATTATGAATGCCTCAGCAGGTCGATATAGGCATGGGGAAATACGATAATATAGAAATATAACTTTATATACCGTTGCATAATGGCCAACAGGAGCTGTACCTGTTGCCGAGACACATGCTTGGTTAGTTGCAGCAGCCTTAGTGTAATTGGATGACGATACACCTGGACAGCAACCCTTTGGAACATCAGTTTCTGGTGATCCGGATTGCCACGGGGTATTATCATAGTCATTGGTAGCACTATCAACAGCATCTACACCACAGCATTCGAACTGAAATGCGTAAACAAATAATAAACCCCATTCGTAAACAAATATTGACTAGTTTTGTCCAATTTATAGATTCTCGAACTATTTTAAATACAACTATATATCTTGATCTCTATTTTTGTTGTCTTTCATTGTGAACTCTCGATAAATCGAGAATGTAGGACCGATCGTAATGTTCATATGAAGAAATATAATTATAAAGAGCATTAAGTACATTTTCTCAGTACAAACTAATTAAATGTTCGTAGCGATTGTTTTTAGGTGAATTTATAAACCTTACAAATTTTTGTTCATTAATTTTTTGCAATAAAAACTTCAGCGTTAAAAAAATGTTTTAACAATTAAAATTAATTTCTCTCTGAAAATACTTTCTTAATTTCACTAACATGTTCTTTTTAATACTTAAATGTTTAATTATCAAAACCTTGTCAAGACCACATATTTATTATCATTTTTACCACACTGTATGGAACTCCGTAGCTGTCTAAGTGTTATATTCTATGCTATGATAATAGTTCATCATTATATGATAGGTCGTCATTATATAATGATAATTCGTCATTATATGATGATAGTTCATCATTATATGATGGTACTTTGTCATTATATGATGATATTTTTACATAAGACAGCTACGGCGTTCCATAACATTGTCTTTATTAATAAGGAGCTGGTCACAAGGAAATCTTACTGTTCTTTTTCTGTGCTTCTGATAGAGAAGCACATATTCTGTATAAAACGTCACATTAGTTTAACTGTTGGACTTTTTGTCTAAAAACTTTTTAAATTTTGCAATGGAATTGATGAAAGGGTCAATATTCTGTTGAAATAGAGTGAATTATTTAATCTTCTAGAGTCTTCAGACAAGCATACCTACCGAAAGGGATAGATAGTTCCAGGCTGTTGAGGTGTCGTCTGTGGTTAAGTCATCATTTGTATATTTGCTCTCCAAATTAGACTTCAGTTCGTCCTTTATGGTAGAAGTAAACTGAAATGATTTACAATAAAAAAAATACGTATATATTGTGTGTTAGAAATGATATTTTTGAATGGTGTTTGTGGTTGAACGTCAGTAAACATTTACCTATATCTCTTCTACCCTACCCTTCAAAAAAAAACAACCATTACAAGGTAATTTTACGTTTTCAACATTTCAGATTGTTGTGTGAAATCACTGTTGATGTCAGGAAAGTAACTAATTGTCAGTAATTTACCATAGTATTTAAGGATTGACTGTAATTTGTTTTTCATTCTATGATGAAATAACTCATTAGGACCATTCATAGCTAGTAGTAGTGTATTCATAACATAACACTTATGTCCGACCTAGTTTTAAGTCATTTTAACATATTTGATAGCCTTTGTTAGTACATCTATATATATGGATAGACTCTGTGGAAATAATATTTAGAAACAGAAACAAGAGGTCGTCTCAAACATGACTTAGAATGACTTGAAACTAGGTCGGACATAAATTTGTTTATAAACACAAATATTCGTAAGTTGCAATACACAATCCTGTATCCAAGCGCCTGCGCCTGTGACCACGGACATTGAGGTTATTTCGAATAGACTGAAAACAAAATTACAGTCAAGTCCAACGGTTGCATGTTGTTTTAACGTATTAAATGTTAGAATATACTAAAGCATATTAAAAATTGTAATTTACCTTGTCATTCATGAAATACCATAGCGCAAGAACAACTATCTTGCCAACCAACAAAAGTATCACAATAATAGCATACTGAAATAAAAAAACATTTAAATAATAAGTAGATAGATATTAAAAGGATTAGATATTAATGTAAATTCAGATTGACTTCAGTTTAGAAACACGTACACGCACACACTTAAATTACAACATTTTTAAAGTGATACTGTGAAGTGAACATCAGATAAAAGATCTGATGTTCACGTAAAGTGAACATCAGATAAAAAATCTGATGTTCACGTAAAGTGAACATCAGATAAAAAATCTTCGAAACTGACTTCTGATTTAGAAAATCTATTCAATTTATCCATAACACTAATAAATTTAAATCATTATGTTTTACTCACCAACATAAGGAAACATCTTATTTTGCAACAACAGGCACCACACAGTCCTATAAGTGATATTATAAGTACAAAAGCTCCCAAACAAATTAAGGCTATAGGGAGACTTTTTGCTAAATCTCCAAAACTTGATGCTCCAAGTGAGATCTGCTGCATTAATGGCAGGATATTATCATTGATCGTGTCATTATTGATAAGCAGAAGGATGCCTGGTATTACCAATCCAAGGCCGAGTGCCTAAAAAATAAGAATCAGTTTAGAGGAAACCATTTGATTTTAATATTTGAGGTGCAAAACGGGGGTGGGGTGGTGTTTGCATTAAAGTGATTTTGGTTCCTGGATTTTTTTCCGAAAATTTCTATTTCAAATTCAAGTCTGTCTTTTTTTTAACCATCCTTTGTGTTTTAATTCCTTGCACCCCGCCTAAAAATTTAAATTGTTGTGTCCTTGCTTAGAAAAATTAAAATATTCATAATTGAACTTACAAGAAAATATGCAATAATATACACTATATAGTAATTTGCATTACATTATTCCTGAAAAGCATTAAGTATACCACAGATCAATCCTGTGCTATGTGATCGTGATATAACCGGCGAAGAAATCTAGTATATTTTATTATTTATTTGAAATGCATTAAAAAGAAACATCCGTTCCAAACTGCCTTAACAAATGCATTTCTTACATATAATTATTCTGTTTATAACATTTTTTTTCTGAATTGTAGTTTAATATTATGAAACAACAGTCCAACAGTTTTAAGTATAACACGAAAATTGGAATATGAAGGATAAAAATAAATGTAACACACTGTTTTCAGGTATAATATTTCTAATTCTGAAATAACCCTAAATGAAACACTGGCCGTGTGGCAGGTATCGTAAAATGTGCTGGATATGCTTAACGTTCAAAATCACCCGACATGACGTCCGGCTTTTATGGAAGTTCGCATCGCTAGAGCTTTTAAAAGATTTCGAGCGACCTTTTATTTCTCTTTAGTTTGGTTAGTTTTCTTTGTTATATCTTTGTAGTATTGACTCTATGTAACTGTTTTTATGCACGAATTCGCATTGTCGTTACATTTCTATCATTGTTTCGGTATTCTTGTGAAGATGTTGGTTTACTTTGCTTTGACCAATTAAAAATTGACATCACATTCAGGATTTTTTTTTTGTCGAGATGAAAGGACGGAACGAGGGTACGTTATAGGTATATCTGGAAGACGATATTCTGGTACGAAATATAAATTCATTTGTACAAATGTTATATAAACTCTTGATGCTGGTAAAATAGGACAAAACATTGAAACTAGATATGGAATGCGAAATAAACATTTTACATTCCTGTGCATGATTTATATTCGACATTAATTAGATACATTTAACCAATACTTTATTTCTAGGTTTTGATTTGATCTTCAATACGTAAGTACATGATCTCTCAAAATGCATTTGGAATTAAGCCGAAACCGTATGTTTAATACTTACGAAAAAGATCACATTTATTATAATGAAGACAGTCGAGGCAACTTTTGGACTGCACATGGTGTATCAAAATCAACTGAAACAAAATGGAGTCTGTAAGTTAGACCTTATAGTATACACTCTAGGTATACTGATTAAACTCTTTAAAAAAATTAAAAAATAATTTTCTCATAAAACAGTTTCCTAAACAGAACACGTGTTTATTTTACATGCCGTTAGCGTCTCTAGCACACATTTTGTTTGTCAAAAAAATTATTTCAATAGAAAAAATGTAATGCTATGAATGTGTAAGCATCTCAACAAAATGAATTTAGAATACTAGTATAATAAATTTAGATGTATGTGTTAGAACAATTTTTTTTTTAAACTCGTATAATACACACGTATGCATATATTCCGCCATCACGGTAGGCGAACGCGTGCCACAGTGTCTCAACGGTGAGTTCGAGACCTGCCGACGGCGGAATAAAATTTTCAGTACAGACAATTGTCAACATTTTTCACAAGTTTACTAAGAGCAAACTCTTCTTGGAACCCCCACCCCCTTACGGTCACGTACGCTTGGGGTGGGGTGGGGCTTGTGGGAAACCTACGGCCGGTCGCGCTTACGCTTTGCTTCCACTTTTTGGTAACTTATCGGTAAGTGGAAGCAAAGCGCAAGCGCGATCGGCCGTGGGTTTCCGACGATGCCCCCCCCCTCCCCTAAAGCGTACGTATTGTAAACTCGTGAACAATGTTGACAATTATGGATGACCCCTAAATCTAAATATAACAGTGTTAGTTTAATGTTCCGTCACGTATATCTCCAAACTCTCTTTTAATGATAAATAGACACGAAAGAGTATATATAGATATGGAGTTATCAGACATGTGGACCATGAGGACCATGAGGACAGTATACATAGATATGGAGTTAACAGACATCAGTATCCATAGATATGGAGTTAACAGACATGAGGACCATGAGGACCATGAGGACAGTATACATAGATATGGAGTTAACAGACATGAGGACACTGAAACATATTAAAAGTAAACAGAGCTTTGATTTCCTGTACTTCATCTTGAAAGTCATTTTAAGTTTTCAACAATGACCCAAAGGCTCAAACTTTACAGGAGGATCACGATGGGTCAAGTCAAAATAATAAATATTTCATCATTTTTATAACTGTATAATTCTAACGTCTCAATTTTATTTTCTTTATGTATTATGCAAGATGGTCTGAAACCATAATTATAAATGCTTTCATTTTGTTTAAATTCAATGGTTTTAAAAGTTTAAATGAGCTGCTACAAGTAAACGTATTGATTTAGTGGATGCAAAATGTCAGTATTTATCTTAAGCTTGTTGGCTATTGTCTACATGAAAACTGCTACCCGAAGACAGATTTTGCCTTTGAAATTTTGGTAGACAGAAGTTATGCATACTTTACATATGTGAATATTTTTTCAAGTTTAAATTGGCGATCGTTTAAATTCAATTTTATTAAAATTGAAAAATAAAAATAATCTAACTGTGGTCTCGGACTTAGTTCTTGGAAAGAGATGCAGTGTTTCTCAGGTAAAACATTGAAAACTATTTGTTGCTATTTAAAAAAAAAACCTGTGAATTTTAAACTTTGACGAGAGACAAAACCATCCTATTTTATGTAAGGTACTATCTAGGCTTTTTACATGACGTTTTTCATTTATTCATTTTTCATCATTTTAGTAACGATGATTTAAGTTTTTTTTTTAGAATAATTATGAATATTTACACTGGAAACAAGAGAAAAATGTTTTCATGTACTTATTAATAATGTTTCATTTTTTAAGTAGAAAGGCTATAATATCACACCCACTAAGATTTAATTATGGCACACATCATTATATATATACAAAGCAAAAGAACTAAGTTTTCATTTAGTGTCCTAGCCTACAGTGTAAATAAATATCATCATATTCAACTATAAATATCTTCATTCTAGCGAAAACCTCGCTATACCTGATAAATCTTATGAAGAAAACGATACCAATTCAATAAAATTGATTAAAACATATACTGGTTGCTTCTGTTCACATTTTGTGTGAAAGTGAATAAATCTTTCTATATAAGCAATAATATTTTATTACCGCCGTATTATACAGTTAATCAAATCAATACACAATTGTTGTTGGTAGTGTTAACTGGGATTTTATTGAAGTTTCTTCTGTGTCTTATCTTCCGATTTTAACAATACTTATATCAAGGATAAAATCTAATTTACATACCCATAGACGTGTCCAGTCAAATGTGAAAACTTCATAATAATCTCTAGCATATCATTTAAAAATTATATTTCTTAGGGTTTGAAATAAGGTATTAATTCAGAGCATGAATCACAGTTCAAAATCAACACGGAACAGTTTCCATAGCTTTATTCTATACATAATTATGAGCAAGGGAAAAAAACACAAAATATACGTACTTACTGCGATTTTTGGGTCTAACGACTAAATTTAATGACGAACTTCAATCCTTTTATAAAGATTCAACCATGAATGAAATTTCATAAAATGTGATATGCTTTATTAATTTTAAATACTCCATATTAAGAGAAACAGGATTTTAAACTATTTTATTTGATGTAAGTTACTTTATTATCAAAATTGAAAGTTAATTCAAAACATATAATTCTATACAAACAATTTAAACGATAAATCGCACATTCATATAAGATATGGTCTCTGCAGCTAAGAAAAATGTAATTTGTATATAACCAAGGAATAACACACAAAGTCAGAAATTTTTCCACTAGTAGAATTAAAAAAATACACCTATATAACCGAACGTGACATTTAGCCTAAGTAAGTAATAATGCGAAGTTCGAAATCGTAACTGTTTCAAGAAAGGTCGGATAGTTTTCGGAACGCTTGTGTTCGAATCGTCTCTGGTTCCTTATTTCTCTGTGTTGTTTTCTGTTGTTCGCATGTTCCAGCCAATATTTTGTCTCTGGAAGTATGGGTTTGATTTCATATAATCGACCATTGTGATTTCATATTCTGATTAGATTAAATTCACTTTTGGTTTTTAGACTGCTATATCAAAAATCAATAGAAAACACGATGGAAATAAATTTTTACTTACGTCTACACACAGTAAAAGGGTACGCAATAAATAAATTCTGACTGATTAAATTTTACATATAATAAATGCTTATAGCTACAAGGAAGTTTTGGGAAATTTTATAAAAACTAAACAAACCCATGACGATAGACACTTTATATGATGATTTATAGACTCATTAAAAGTCAAGCGTTATACATGTATACAATAAAATCTGCACGTGTGTTAACTATATTTACCACTTTCCTCTGGTTTGGGTTATTGAAAGTAAGAATTCTTATGAATATAATAATAAAGAAATATGCGGTATGCGGTATACGTATTTTTATATAAGTGATTAAACAACAATTATTGAAATGGTAAAACGACTTTTCGAGGTGTGCTACAAATATATTTTGTACTGGAATCCTGCATGTTATTTGTTTGCGATGCCAATTGCGGTTTCTGTAATATCAATTAAATGTTAGTGATTAAAGCAAACGTCATTATTTTAGCCATATTTCTTCTGAAGGCTACAGCTTATTTCCGAACTGATTTGCACAAATTCTGCTTTTAATAAGATAACAATGAGAAAAAATGACTATATGTAATACAATATTACGAGGACAATATATACTTTTTATTATCTCCAGGATTTTGTAATTACAGGTAGGAAAAGTGTAGTGAAAAAATGTCGACTTTACCTGTAGAGATAGAATCCTTAACTAAATCGATGTAACTGACAGTTCCGGTATTGGTTTCTTCTTTTATCAATTATTTATTGGATATGCATGATAAACCATAACAGTAAATTAAATATTTCTCATGGTTATCTGCCCATCCAGTAACAATATTTAGAAATATATACATTTTTGTTTACATTTCATATGTAAGCTATATGGCAGTGCACGTGAACATTGCATAATGCAATGTTAATTATGAACAGTGTATTTCTTAAATAGGTACCCAGATACCAATTTTACTTCGTAAAAACACTTTTTAGGGTAGGCTTGCCTACTGAAATGTTTGAAAAGACGATATCAAAAAATTTCTTTATGAGCACTAGAAACACAAGTCGAAACCTGAGGACAGCTAAAATCTGCTTTGAGGGAGTTTGGAATTTGGTATGATGTTAGTTTACAGCAAGCCTTCTGAGTATGGTACATTTTTGTCTATCTGTTCCTCGTTTTTTTTTTAGCAAACCTGGCCTATAAGGCCATGTGATATATTGCCATCACTTGGCGTCCGTCGTCCGTCGTCCTGGCGTAAACTTTTCCTTTAAAGATCTTCTCCTCTGAAACCACCGAGCCAATTGGGACCAACTCTGGTGGAATGGTCCTTGGGTGGCCCCCTTCCAATATTATGTCCGGCATCTCCGACTTCCAACCAACATCGTTGCTGTTACTAAAAATAGAAAAAAGGGGAGGGGTGAATTTAAAAAATCTTCTATGAAACTACATGGCCAATTGGAACCAGACTTGGTATTAATGGTCCTTAGGAGATTCTCTAACAGAATTGTGTCCGACCGATGACCCGGACTGTTAACCAAGATGGCCACCACAGCCGTCCTTAGTTTAACATACGACCCTATGGGAAAATTCATTTAAAAAGCTTCTTGTCTGAAACCACTTGACCAATTTGAACATGACTTGGCAGCAATGGTCCTTAGATCGTTCTCTTTCAGAATTATGCCCGATGACCCCGACAGTCAGCCAAACTTAGTTTAACATATAGGACACTATGGAAAAACCACACAAATTGACTGCTACACTTAAATTTTAGTTAAATCCAGATGAGCGATATAGGCTCTTGAGAGCCTCTAGTTTTGTATAGCAGTACATTTAAACCGAACGTGTTGGGACTAATTATATTTTATTAACCTTGTTAACCATTGTCTCATTATCAAATATGTTTAGACGCTCTACATTTTAATTGTACTCATCCAAAGCCAATACCCTGTATCTAAGTGGTTGTCTTACTGAGTATATTGTATACACTCGGGAATTTACAGTGCACCAGTAGTTGAATCGATAGAAAAATTACATAATACCAACAAACATCTGATGAGCTGTATGGGTTTATAGATCTAACAAACCGTTTGTATAAAACAGAACAAATTGGTCATAAAATTTAAAAGATTGTTATAAAATTATATTATGAGATTGCAGATAAATTCATGATAAAATAGCCGTTCAATGCAGAATTTTGCCATATATATTAACTGAATGTGAACTTTTTTCAACAAACTTAATTATATAATGAACAGTACTCAACAGAGAGCAGACTTTTTAAGCATAGATTTGGATATGATATGGCAAAAAAAAACCATATGAACAGAGCAATATGTTAAAGAGATGCTCCTTAATTTCCAAAATAAATCGTAACACACTTCATTGTTCAATACAATAAGTTGACATTGTCATTGTTTTGCTTTGCTAACGTGAGATTGTACCTTTTGAGGTACTGAGAGAAGTAGTTCTTTCTAAATAATGTAAATCGCAGTAAACACCGTTTTCAGCCATGCAAGCCTCCGAATAAACATATTTATTTATTCATCATAATTTTATTTTCATTACTTTATACCTGGAGTGTATTTGAACATTTAATACATTAGGGATACAGATGTAATCTATCAATGAATTAGAAAGGTATAAATTGTTCTATTGTCAGATTAGGACAAGAGATCAATCTCTCGCGATAAGGTTGCTACAACACAAAAGTAAAACACAAACCAAGGAAATAAATAAATTTCTTCTTAAATTCATTTCCAAAAATGTGAAAATTGGGAGTA
Organism: Mytilisepta virgata; assembly: GCA_028015205.1. Taxonomy (NCBI): domain Eukaryota; kingdom Metazoa; phylum Mollusca; class Bivalvia; order Mytilida; family Mytilidae; genus Mytilisepta; species Mytilisepta virgata. Next base: position 46,415,245 of record CM051521.1, on the reverse strand, counting down.
GGGCCACTTTCCTTTGTATTTATTTCACTCATAACCATTGCTTTATTAATCTTAATATTTTCCTACTTTTTATCGTAAACCATTTTATGCAGTGTATTTTTATGTTATCAAAGTTTTTTCTACTCACAAAGGCTATTTTGATCAGTTTGTATCACTGTTTGGATTATTGCCAAAAATGACATTCAGAACCAAAACCATTCTACTGCCACATGAAAGGAGAGACATACACCCTCTTACAGCAAAAAAATCGTCCTTCACGTTGAAAAACTGTCTTAAAGACATTAATTTGGCAAAGTTTGGTAAAAAAAATCCCCTAAAGCGATATTCAGGTACGTAGAAAAAATATTAACTTGGTTGTTATTATTAGCAACTCTTTAGAGAACACATACTAGGCTATGCAACCAGAGTTTTTGAAGGGCTTTAAACAACATATTGAAAATGACCTTAGAAATGAAATGAACGCAGGAGAAAATGACCCTCCTTCTTTTTATATTTACAAGATTTTTTTACTACTTAGGTGCTTAGTAAAATTACATTCCACATTAAACAGAAAACGTTATAATTAACTTGAAACTAATATTTACAATATTATAAATTGACATAGGATTTTAGGTTTATATTAATATATATTTCCATATACTTAGTAGGTCCACTTAGAGCAATGCAGAGAGATTCAGGCCTATAAGTAGACCTATAATAGCGAATTTATTCATAAACAGAATTGTTGAATTATTTTAGTTCCTATCCATAACGACATTATTGTGAAACAAGATTTAATTCGGTTCTATACTTGAAATATCATAGCTTTAAAAACACTTTATAAAATGCATTGACATCTTTTCTACTCGTCAGTGAAATTACAATATAAATCCACCAATCAATCATCTTAATACTTGTAGTTACAGAGAAATAAGGAACAAATCAATAACAATTCTATTCTGCTTCATTCTCCAAATCCTTGTAGTTATTCCTTTCATACAGAGAAAGTGCAGCAATAACACCAGTCATCTAAAAATATTTTAAACATTTAGTCAAGTGGTTAATTCATAATTACACGGAATCTTACTTTGGCCTTTTCCGATAATTTGTAATTTTTTTGCCATGTACTATTAGTAAAATGAGAGTACTTATTTTAGACCCTTCTCTATGCACAAGCCTAGAATATTATTTAAATATATATAAATATATATATAAAAAAAAACACACTTGGCTAATTGTAAATCGTGTCAATTGGTTGAATGTAATGATATTATTGTACACATAGGGTCTGAGATCTCTCTCCCCAAAATTCAAATTTTGGTCCCTATTAATCGAGCTGGCTGTAAGGAGATTTAAACTCTTCCCCTCAGCCAGTGAGAAGTCCTCAACAAAATGTAAATTTACTTTTAAATTTGTACCTCTATTATCAATATCAACACCAAGATTACTATAAACGCGATGCTGTAAGCACTAATTAAGTCCTTTACGGCTTCATAACATCCCTGGAAAAGAAACAAATCATACCAGTATATAAACAATGCTGTTAGAACAGAACTGACTAAATCAGACAATGCTTCGTAACATCCTAGAATTATAAGAATCTTGCAAAAAGTGTTGGAAGATTATTGAAATTCATCAGTAGGATTGCAGAAGAGAAGGCTTAAAATGTAAAAAAATCAACGGACAGATAGACGACAGGTGTTAAGTGATAACAACAGAAAGCCCAAGGTGAACTTTTAAAAAGAAGACTTACACAGAACATAAATCTACGTTTACCATTAGTATGTAGATAAATTCATACAGAGTCTGTTATTAATAATTGAAGAATAAGGTACAATATATTTGTTATTTCTATGGAAACATATCAACATTCTATAAAGACTTTATCTTAAAATCAATGTATGATCTCTGTACTTTGAACATATAATCACAATAATGGAGACACTTTTTTTATTTTGTCTCATTAAACTTTTCAAACGGAAATCTGACGAAAAGAAGTATATAAGGGAATATACACATTCTCTAAACAAATGTGACTTATATTAAAAAAAAACAAAATTATGTAATATAAATGGAGGAACAAGATGAATAAACAGTAAAACTGATCACAGGAAAGTTCAACGATGACATGTCAATCAATAGATCTTTAGACAAAAATGACATAAAATAGCAACAAAACACTAATATCGAAACAACAGAGAGTCTGACTTGGTATAGGCCAACCATATGACATGTTCGAATTATTCGTCTAAAATTTTGTCATTGTCATAAATTGATGTAGAATAATTCATTAATGCATGACAGAAATACACTTGTCTTTTGCTATCACTTCATAATAAGTTGTTATATCTATAGAAAGATATGTATAGAAGAGTTTTATAGAAAGTAATATGGATAAAAAAATTAAGTTTATTATTCAACTTTAAATTAACTCTACAACGACGAAATGGGCATATCTTGTGCATATAATATGTATAAATGAATTTTTTATTGACTCTATATTCTTTTAAAGAAGAAAAACGTAGGAAATTATATGGAATAGGTGTAATGAAATAACATTTAATTCTACACTATCACATATTTACTTTTGAATATTGTCCAACAGGAGCTACTCCGCTTGCAGATGTACATGCGGCGTTCGTTGCTGAAACACTCGAATATGAATCGGCTGTCACACCAGGACAGCATCCGAGGGGAATATCTGTGCTTGGTGTCCCAGCTTGCCATGTTGTGTTATCAAAATCATTAGTTGCAGAGGTTACAGAGTCAACTCCGCAACACTCCAACTACAACAAAGGCAAAGGATAAATGTTGGTAAAGTATATACTCGGCGTCTGCGCACAAATGTGTATTAGCAGCAACCCAATGAATGACCATATGTACTGGCCTAAAATAATTCACAAGAAATGAAACAAATCATACTGTAGCACTTTGATACAATCTTCGGAACCCTCAGTTTTGAAAAGTATATATCAAACCACATGACAAATGGTCGATGAGCTGTTGAGTAAAACAACAGTTTCCTTTCTTTTTTTCAGCACAAACGCGGAATAGTCAATGATAAATTGTAAACATCTCATTTTCTTGCTCGTGGTCAAGATTGGTTAGCCGAAACGTTGAGCCTTTTGTCTAATTTTTATTGTTATATATTTGTCATTTGGTTAATTTACATTGTACATTTTGGCCAATTCGAACGAGCTGTTTCGTGTTTTTGTGTATATCTACCATTTCAATTTTTTTGATCGAAGTTGTTTGTTGTTTTGCTTCTGCCTTAATCACAATTGGTGCATACCGTATGTATCAAGATTGGTTTTATAGAACATGTATTCCAAACAATAAACATATCAAATGCTGCAACTACCTGCATAAACATATAGTTCCATGCTGTGGAAACTTCATCACTGGTCAGGTCATCATGACTGTACTTATTGACCAGCAGGTCTTTCAGTTCTGTTTTGAGTGAATTTGTAATCTGTCGTATAGCATAAATGTGTATAGTCACTATGAATATTTGTTTTAACAAACATTGATATGAAAGAAGGGATACTTTGAATGCACGTGACAAAGCAGTAAAAATCGCATGGATTAACTTTATTTTCATCTCAAGGTCACAATGTGGCCCAATATCTCACACCCAACTGCAAATTCAACATGGTCAAAAGCAATTCTTCACTCTACATTTGTGTCACTGTAGGACACAGATGCATGTGCGGACATACACAAAAACTCACATATATACATAGATATACGAATTACTATAAAAATGTCAATATTGCTATTATTGAATCAATTTCTATCGGTGAAATTTATATGATGTGGTAATTGTTTTAATTAGAAGACTTATTTTTCAAATTAAAGGTGCTTTAACGTCGTAACTGTAATTGTCAATGAGAACATCCGTGAAATATGAAAACTGAAAAACAGATCAGTTCACGTTGTTATAGTTACACTGTATGAGTGTATTGACCGTGAAAAGACTTACCTTGTCATTTGCAAAAAAACATAACACAACAATGACAAATGTGCCAAATAGTAATATTGCAACGATAATGGCGTACTGAAATGAAAAATGATTAGAATTTATTTTCAATTTCATACTGATGAGGATATCTTCTAAGAGTTACATATTGACCATTGTCAAACTTCCTGGTTATTTTCAGAAAATTTATTATGCTAGGAAAAAATTGCAATGGTTACTTGAAGCTAATTTGAGAAGAAGAAGAAAGGTCTGCTAACTGAAAACGTTGTTTTAACTTGAAGTGAAAATGTCTTAGTTGATATTAAAAAGGTTACTGAATAAATTTGTATCAATCAACAACTGTAAATATTCATTAGAATAATGGAATGGAACAGCAAATTTTAATTTTTTCATCTGAAAATGGTCCCGGTTATTTTGTTTTTACAAATGAGACCAAATAATGGCTTATTACTATGGTCAACTTTTCCTCAGAGAAATATGTTGCTTCACTATATTTCACACAATGGATTTGAGAGTATCCAAGTAAGATTCTTACAAAAAATCTGTGCAAATAAATGGTTAAGTTCTTATGATGTTTGTTTTTTATTTTAATGTTTACTCTATCTTCAAATTGGATCGTTTCTGCGTGTATTTGCAGTCCTATATAGAAAAGTGTTTCCATGTACTTGTTTGCTTTATTTTTTTATATACTTAGAATTTTGTTAGATTTAGTTCAGTACTTACAAAAAAAAGACAACACTTATTTTGGCAACATGCACCTAAAGTTCCTAGCATGGATACTGCCAAGATAAATCCACCAATGGCCATCAGCGAAATGGAAAGTCCCTTCGCAAGGTCACCAAGGTTAAAGGCACCTACAGTTATCTGTTGCATTAATGGTAAGATTTTGTCATTTATAACTTCAACATTAATTACCATCAACAACCCAGGTATAAATATTCCCAAACCAAGAACCTGAAAATAAAGACATTATATAGATAACTCATGATAATGGTGATAAGGAGGATTATTAAACGGAATTTTTTTTTTCGAACGAGATGAAATCTATGAGATTGTATACTATCGTAAGTCACCATGAGGAATCGGAAAACTTTGAGCATGTCTTACTGCCTAGAAACCTTAATTGATGTTATGGATTTTTGCCATTTTGTTTGAAAGTCCGAATGCCAGAATAATAAGATACTTTTTGTTGATTCATTAACTTTGTTGAGTTGGTCAAGAAAAGAACATTTGCAATTGATTGTAAATATTATATTTTTTAAACGCCAAACATGGTTCATCAGAATTTCAGCAAGAAAATAAATTTACTCTGAAAAATTGAAATCTTTAAAATGACAAATGACTACGTAAGACCTATAATTGTAAAATTTCATAAAATCATTATTTCAAATATTTTTCATTCAGTTTGTGCATATTTAGTGGTGTCTGGGGATATAACACGTAATTTAAGCAAGAATTGTTATCTACTTTTTACATTGGAAATTCCATATGGAGGCAAAACATTTTTTTATGTTTTGGGAATTAGTGATGGAACAAATAAATAAATAAAAAAATACAACAATTTTAAACGACTTAGTTATCAATATTATGAAAACTAAAACTTCCTTATTATTTTGTAATTATCGACCAGTTTCCCCATATAATATCGGTATGTAAATGGTATCATGCTGTGGAAAATTCCTCATCAATTTTAAGATAGATTTTGTAGGTCGTGACGTCACCACGTACATTTTTGTCGGCAATATGGCCGACTATCGAATGCTTCACTTCATAAAACAATTTGTTAAAATACACATTTATTACTGTAGATATCGGAATGACATTTTGTACAACATATTTAAGTATATTTGCAATAGGTATGTTAATTCTGGAACAGAATTTGTCCTCCACTTTAACCAAGGTTTCAAGACAATGTTCAGTTTCCCTGGTGAAATCTGACATCTTACATTTGTCATATATTCTACCACGGAACATGAAATTTTACTAGACTTGACATGATCAACATGGCAGGTATCTTATAAGAGGCAGGAACTGCCTACTCTTCCGCATCACGTAAGTTCAGCCCCGGTTTTTGTTGGAGCCCGTGTTGCTGTCGTTTTTTTTTAGTTTTTGTTTTGTGTGTTTTGATTATTTATTCTAGTCCTTCTCCATTTCGATTTTGTCTCTGGATTTATGATTTTTGGAACGCTCTTCACCTTGTCTGCCTAATTATCAACTCTCTTTACCGGCTAGAAGCCTGTGTTAATTTCATACATGCTATATATTTGGGTTGGAAAATAACAAAGGATAGTTTCCCATTGAAAAGATTAAAACTTTGTATATAGGACAAAAATTTATAACATCAATTTAGTACACATATGTTTTTTTTCATTTTCAAACAGGAGCGGTAATATTTTAAACAGGCATCCACACACACATCCTACGATATGAATGACCGTATTTACGTAAATATTTTTTTCAAAATATTTTGTTGAATAAGGCATTGAAAAAGAGAAAATGATAGAGAGGAGAAGAAAATTCCGAGAAAGGGCATACTTACTATGAAAACTGAATTAATTATAATTAACAAAAGTTTACTTCTTTTTTCATTCAAGCACATGTTGAATTGATTCTTATCTGAAAAAAGAAGATTATTGTTATATGGCGACCATGTATCAAAATAATGAGGCACAAGTAGTATTTACCAAAACATGGCAAGCATCTCATTCTTGCTATGAGGTGTAATAAAAATATGTATGCGATGTTGTTATTGCGTGTATATAACCCGTTCAACTGGGGCTAGGTTTTCAAAACTATCGTAAGATATGTCCCAAGATGTAAATTAGGACACATTTTTGGACCATGTTAGGATAATCCTAGAACATGTCTTAAAATGTAAGCCAAATCTTAATGATGTTGGGACTGTTCTATCTGATACATTGTATACACATAATGTGTTCAGAAAGGCAAGAGGTAATATATATTATATTGAAATCTAATGGTAGTTTTTCTATAGAAAAAACATGCTCTCATGAGAATATAAACAGTGCAGTTATTTACCCTGGTTATATTTTGACCATTAGGATTGTCTTAGACTATCTTTGGAAATGGTTTTTGGTATCCTAACTTCGACGAGTTAGGCCAGCAAGATATAAACCAAGACCATTAAAAGCTATTTTATCTTTGAAAACCTGCCCTCTGTTTGTTTTAAAATATTTTTATCTATATAACTGAATAAAACTATAAATACTTAAATAAATTTAAAGTTCAATTCTATATACAGTTACTGTTACATATATCCATTTACAGTCGTTGGTATTACACAAAGCTCCAGTTCATTTCTAAACTTCTTTCTTTTACTTCCATGGATAATATCTTTTTTAAGATATTGAGTCTCAAACAAAACACATGGACAATTTGATAATATAACAGGAGATGATTCCAGTCAAGTTCTGGGCTGATATGAGAGGCGGTTTTCATTTTCTCTTTATCCAAAAATTAAAAAAAAATTCAAAGAATTTTGATTCTTGCTATTTGCTTTTGTTATGCTCAGAAAAAATGTATTTTCTTATGCTCAGAAAAAAGTATTGATTTAACAAAATATAGGTCTAGTCGAAGGTTGGGCGACATAAAATATGTACTATTGTGCATGAATATTGTGAAGACGCTATAGTGGAGTAAAAAAAACATCCACATGTAAAATTTGCAGTCTTGTAAATGCTCAATAATTTAATATAACGAAAATTGATAGACTTATAAAGCATTTTTCTTGAAAATGTTTTCTTCACTGTTTTGGCACTACATACGAACTATTATATACTATGGTGTATATTAAAATAAAGGATTCTTCAAATTTAATAAAATGAAGTGACAAAACAAAAAATTACTTACCCTTAAAATATGTCACAAAGTGTTGTTTAAATATTCTACACTGTCCTGAGTACGATAAAAATTTAAAATTTAAATTGGTAGTCTATTGTATACAGTAATGTTATTTTAAAGTTTTAGGTAGCCTAGTCCTTTATTTAGTTTATGACTGAGTCGACCGAGTTTACACATCGATAACCTCATACAAAATCGTATTTAATTCTATAGTATTTTGGATTTTTATTTTGGTTTTCAACGTTTGAGGCCTTGAGAACAACCGATGAGTCGTAAATCGACGAAATGTACACATCTGGTGCATCAAACTTGGTATCAAAGAATTTTATTTAATAACAACTAATATTATGAGATCTTTTTTCAAATTTATCCAGATAAGGCTGACGAAATTTTTAAATCTCTTCAAAGATTACCAGTAAAAATCTATTTTGTCATGAATGTTGGATAAGTTATTAATGTTTTAATTCTTTTACTTCTTATTAAGCTGGTGTCAGGTGGTTTTTGCTTCTTTTTTAATATCTAGTTTAAATAATGATGAAATGTTAATATGTATGTTTCTTGCTATGCTTTACTTCTATACCTCTGGGTGTGTATTGTTATTTTGGAAAAAAGTAACATTGTGTCTGGTGGTCATTTTCTGATGAAGTGATGATATAAGACTGAAGATAAATGTGACAACAATTTTGCTTTGTCGACAAAGCCATCGTACCTGCATGATAGTGACAAAGAAACTTTTATAGGCTAGAAACGATGGCATGTTGCTGCAAAATGGGGAAGTTCAAAATTGTAAAGTTTATATTTCAGTAGCGTACATTGCAATATCCTACCATGAGCACTGTATGGTTAGTTCCAGCATTATACCCCTCATTATTCAGAAACGGATCTTGTAGCGTTACCAAACTTTATGCACATTAAACAACAATACGACATGTTCTGAAAAGGCAACATGTGTAAGACTTAAAAAAATAATTGTTTGTTGTGACATCATATTTAATGTGTACGACATGTATTTTATTATGGGTTATATTCAATCATGCAATTTATAAACCTATATATTTTGTTTTTTTTGATGCCGAATTTTTATTAAATTCGTAAAACCCATCAAAATCAGGTGGCTATTCAATAAAAGGAATTGTTCTCTGCTCCAATATTATCTTTCCTGTTATACAACTTACAAACAGTAAGCGATAGGCATACTTTTACTTCAATTGCTTAATCAGAGACTCCAGTTTCCGAAAATTTTAGGAAAACAAGCCTGTAGATTCAAGTTTAAGTCAGTGGTGTAGATGTGGAAAAGGTTTCCTGCCTACAAGGTAATGGTAGGGGTGCAGAGAACGTGCTTAAAAGAAAGTATTTGGTAATTTTGCATTCAGTTTATCAAGATTTCGAATTAAATAAATATTGGCAATTAAAATGCAAAAAACGGAAAATGTGAAAAAAGAAGAATTCGAATGTCTCCATTTTATGATGCTCCTGCTCAGGTAGTATTTTCATATTAAAATATAAAAAAGGAAGAATTATGACTATAGAATTTTTCAAGGTTAAGTTTTAAACCGGTTTTCAACAATTACCCTTGTTTCGTATTAAGCGTTTGTAGATTTTTAGATAATCCGTGTACTGATTACAAACCCTAAAACATTGTACGAGTACTTTATGTCGGATTTAAAGGATATTGCTATTGACGAATGGGTAATAAGTACTCTGAATGTCTTAAATATTATATATTAGGGATGGATACTGCACTGAAGATCTGACATCTGGTAACAATCGGTTGCGGTAGTTTCGAAAGTCATTAACCCCTGTCTAGCTGGACCTCTTAATTTTCCAAAATGAGTCTGATTCCATGTAATTCCATTCCATTGGCTATACATGTATCTCTTAATGTCTTGAAGATGTTAAATTATCATGAATACTGCCGAAGTTAAATTGAATTTTAGGATAAGATACCATTATACCATAAATGCGAGTGCTATTTTTGACTACTTTGTGAAGACCTGTAAACCTTAACTAGTCTCCATCCACTTTCAATCAAGTTTTAACATATGTAGGGTCGGGATAGATAAGGGGGGTTTAACTTCATCGCTATTTTAAAAGTGTGTATGAAATCACAACGCAAAATTTTGTGAAAAAGGCAGTCTAAACAAGAGGCTCACCAGAGCCTGTATCGCTCACCTGGAGTGTGGCTTTCATTGGACAATTAATCAACTATTTGACCAAGTTTGTTGCAATTGGTTCAATTGTTCAGGGAAAATTTGTTGAAGATTTATTTTTCATAAGGTTTAATGTTAAAATATGTTCCCTGATGGTGGTAGTCCTGGCAGGAAGTTGACAAAATTGACCAGGAATAAGGGTGAACCTTAATTAAATGTAACAGAACCCGACCTCAAATTACACAAACCAATAACTCCTAAATAGAATTTGGGATTCCCTTCAAAATTTCAGGGTATGTAGATCTTAACATGGCAAACATTTTTCAATTATATTTCACTTCTATCTCAAATAGTTTTGGAGATAAATGCAAAAATGTCAAAATGTTGAAAATTTGACAAAAAAAGGGCAATAACTCCTAAATGGGTTTTGGGATTTCCTTTAAAATTTCAGGGTATGTAGATCTCAACATGGCAAACATTGTTCGATTTATATTTCACTTCTATCTCAAATAGTTTTGGAGATAAATGCAAAAATGTTAAAATTTTGAAAATTTGACAAAAAAGGGCAATAACTCCTAAATGGGTTTTGGGATTTCCTTTAAAATTTCAGGGTATGTAGATCTTAACATGGCAAACATTTTTCAAATTTACATATCACTTCTATCTCAAATAGTTTTGGAGATATATGACGAAAAATGTTAAATTTTGAAAATTTGACGAAAAAAGGGCAATAACTCCTAAATGGGTTTTGGGATTTCCTTTAAAATTCCAGGGTAGGTAGATCTCAACATGGCAAACATTTTTCAAATTTGCATTTCACTTCCATCTCAAATAGTTTTGGAGATAAATGACGAAAAATGTTAAAATTTTGAAAATTTTACGAAAAAATGGCAATAACTCCTAAATGGGTTTTGGAATTTCCTTCAAAATTTCAGGGTAGATAGATCTTGTCATGCTGATCAATTTTATCCCATGTCAGATTTTCGATATTTGTAACGGTTTTGAGTTATTAGCAAAAAACAGCAATTTACCCCTATGTTCTATTTTTAGTAACAGCGGCCATGTTTTCGACGAATCAAAAATCCCCACATCAGTTCAATGCAGGGTACCCCAAGGAACATTCATACCAAGTTTGGTTCTAATTAGTCAAGTAGTTTCAGAGGAGAAGATTTTTGAAATAATAACATAAAAAAAAGCCAAAAATGTCAAAAAAGGGCAATAACTCTAACATCAGTAGACAGATTTTCACGAAAATCAGCACACAGGTAGCTCTCATCATGCTGAACACTTTCAACCTGCCAGAATTTGCCGTAACCTAATGATTTTTGAGATATTTGTGAAAAAATGTTGTTTGACCCCTATGTTCTATTTTTAGTAACAGCGGCCATGTTTTTCGACGAATCAAAAATCCCAAGACATCAGTTCTATGCAGGGTACCCCAAGGAACATTCATACCAAGTTTGGTTCTAATTAGTCAAGTAGTTTCAGAGGAGAAGAGTTTTGTATAATTGTTAACGACGACGACGGACGACGACGACGACGGACGCCAAGTGATGGCAATAGCTCACATGGCCTTTGGCCAGGTTAGCTAAAAATGCGTTGAAAAAATGCATAATTGAATATCACAGTATCAACGGTGTATTTTAAATAAAATTGAGCATGCTGGATAACTGGAAAAAAATGCAGGCCCACGGCGCAGCTTAAACATTTAGAGGCTTCAAAAGGTTGCTTATTTAGGATAAAGTGTTTTCCCCTATTACAGTCGAAAAGAAACTTCAGTGCCTATGCGTAGGTAGGCTACCGTATTGCGCAAACGATTAAACCACTAGAGACAAATATGAGAAAAATATATTCTAACAATTAGGACAATATTAACGTCATTCATTTGTCTAACTTTGTTAAATTTTTAACGTTCCAATTTCTTCAAAATATTCATTTTCCAATAGTTTCTGAAAAAAAAATTTCATTAGATTTTCTAAGCATCGAAAGGGACGTAAAATTTCAATAAATAGAAAATTTTAGTTTACAATTCTGACACAGAAAGCGGAATAATTCAAGTTATTTATTTATTTGTTAAAGTATTTTTATTTATTCCCGAGTTATTTTATTTCAAACAGTCAGCAATAAAACAATATTTATTATAATTTTTCTTTTTTCTTTTAAAATACTCTCATTGGATGAAACTGTCATGTGATTCAAAAACAAATTGAAAGTTTTTACAAAAATTGAACATTGCTGGAAACAACCCTAATGTTCACCTCCAAACATCCCAATCTCCCACCCAAGTGACACAACTGCGTAATCACGGGAAACAACCCTATTGTTCACCTCCAAACATCGCAATCACACCCCCCGGCAAGGGAGACAACTGTGTAATTCGTCTGCATTAAAAGTCATGAAAGTCAAATCATGTCTTGCTCGTGTGGAAAAAATAATAAAACAATTACGGCCATCATTTGAGGTAGACATTCAGATTTAACAACCTCTCTCGGGTTGGCAAATCTGAATATCTACCTCAAATGAGGGCCGCGATTGTATATTGTATTACGAGATTCAACTTTTGACAGCTCAGTTGAAATGCCTAAACAGTCTGTGTTTAGATGTTTAACACTGAAAAACATAGATAATTATTGATAATTTTATTGAAAAAAAAACAAATACAAATATGATCAAGAAATATACTATTAAACATAAATGCATTTATAGCACGTTGAAATATGAATACATGTCCTTTTTATTTCTACAGATAATACGAATGAACACAAAATAACACATAATGTTGCTTCTGACAAGCTCATGTCAACCTTCTTACACGCCGAGCATACACATTACTCAAATAATCTGAAATAAAACACACATTTTAATAAGACTAGACATTGAACCCGAGGGAGCGCGGGAAAATTAGCATTTTTTTGTGGTGGCCATATTGACTTTAAACAGTTTTTGCGGCCATGGCATTCGTGGAACAGTAACTCAATGTGGATGTTGTGGCAGGCTTCCCATAAACTTTCCTGTCAAGTAGGTGGTGTCAACTGATAGTTTCATGTCTATATATGCTGTAGTATTCCAGAAATGGATGTTAATGCAAAATTTAACCAAAGTCAATGAAGCGTGAAATGTAGGTCAACGTGACCTAATTGTCATATGGTTGTTCGTTACTACCGAAGATGTATCCACTGATGAAGTAGACTGTATGCCACGTAGAATTACCAAAATGGACCTTAAGGTTCCATCATAGTCAAAATCTATGACGAAAATACAACGACTTAAATTGTCAATATGTTTATGTTACAATTAATTCTGAACTGGAACTTGATGAAAAGCTTTCATTAAATACACATTTCATAATGCATTACCTTTTTCATTCAGAATAAATATGAAAAAGAATATGAATAAACATTTCCTTAGTGACGGATGAATTTTTCAAATGATGGCGTGAGTTAAGTAGAGCATATTTTTGGAAAATAATTGTTGCAATTGTTCATTGTCATCATGGGCAGGGCAAGCGAGGCTTAATTTCACAAATAAATCCAATAGACGATAAAAGCATTTTTAATGTGTGGCTGAGTGTGCTGTCCACGTTTATAAAGATGTCCGAGATAAATTTCGTCATTAATGATAAAGTAGACCATTTGTTAAAATATTTTTATCTAGAGCTTACAGTGAATTGTACGGTAGAGCTATATTTAGACAGGTCACATGACAAATAATGTAAAAATGGATAATGGCTGGTTTTATCACTTTGTGCAAAGTAAACATCCGAGCAATCCAAAAAACAACTAAGTTAGGAATTCCTCTGAATTTTGCCTTACTTCTTCATAATCTTCAACACATGTTCAAAGTTCATAACCTTTACAGTTAGGAGAAATTGCGTTATTGTAGAAAAAAACAATCCTGAATACATGAAGCGGAAACATCCCACTCGAAGGAGAATGTTTTTAATTTGTTTTATTCGTCTTCCGTAATTTCAAACAAAAATACATTTAAAATATGTGCATTATTGTTTATTTAAATCAATGTGTTAAAATGATGCATTCGAGAACCCTCTAAGGGATATGTTGGGAGAAAAGTCCATGCAAATTCCATTTGCACATAAACAAAACTGCAGTTTAAAATTCATAAATGCAGATTGTCAAATCCGATAATAACCTTTATAATCTGAACCATACATCGTTTATTTTGAACCACGCGTTTTGCCGCCTATTCGGCTAATTCGTAAATTTAGTATTATAGATACAAGAGAGAGTCAAAAGAGTTTTATTTACGTAATGTCTAATAATAGATTAATAAATAATTTAACCTGACAATTTTACTAAAATGGGCCTCGAATCACATGAGAGAGTATACATTAGAAGAAAACACAGGATTCGGTATTTCTGGTAGCATATTTTATCTGCCTGATAATGAACGAATAGTTATTAATAAAAGCACTAGTATTTTGTAGTTCTACCAAGCACTCACCTAGTTGATAATCATACTGTTTTGGCTTTTAAAGTATGTTAACCGGATTTCCAACATTTTGATCTCGAACACTGCTGATGAGTTGTCAGTCAACGAAATGGCCACACAGTGCATCAAATTTATTCGGTATTTTGTGATACATTTTATTATACAACAGAGTGTCAGGATAGATAAGGGGGAGGTTTGTTAAAACGGCTTAACCCCACCACTACTCAGGGTCTGTACCATGTCAGACTATCCTGACTCTCTGTTGTGTTTATGTTTGTGTTTTGTGTCCTTTTATGTTATTTTTTGTCATGGGTTTTGTCTGTTGGGTAGCGTTTAATAATTGGTATGCCATTATTGTCCTTTCCTGTTTTCCACTTTGTTATTTATTTATATGAGGTATTAGTTTACTTCGACAGATATAATATATTATTAAAACATTTACGTCGATATAGATTGACATAATTTGTATTATTTGTCTCTGGTGATAATTCGAATATAAAAAAATATCGTTTGCGCTCAGGTACTAGTAAATGTTTTTTGTTGGTGGCGTTTAATAAAGAATTTAGGTATTTGATCAATATGTATTTGAACTCATCAATTTCATAAATACAGCATTCAATACCAATTACAATAAATTTGTAATTAACAATATTATCAAAATTAAACAGAATATAGACCATATAAAAAGGATAAAAGTAAGATTTTTGAGTTCAGAATTTTACGTGTGGTACATGAATTTGTAAAATGTATACTTACATGATTTCTTTAAACGACCATATCAACCTTTGATCTATGTTTACATATTGTAATGGCACTAATAACTCCTATAACCTAGGTACAAACAGACAAAACCCATATATATTAAACTATAAATAACTACATTTAAAACATGCCTATGTATTTGAGGCTTCTGTTCCTTTTTAATTTGAAAAATACCTATCAGGGAAGCAAAATTCCACTTCTTAATTTATTAGATATTTACAAGAAGATTAATGCTTAAAAATCCATGTAGGATCAACTTTGCCAGATCTAATTGAAAGCTTTTTTAAATCAATAATAAAACATATTCGAAGGAGGGAAAAATCAAGACAACTGACAAACTCCGGAGAACAACGAAGACAAGACCAAAACAATACATGCACTATAATTAAAAACTAAAAACATATGAACAACATGTACCCCACCAAAAAACCGAGGTTAGACTTAGGTACTCCGGTAGAGTAAGCAGTCTCTGCTTCCTGCAGGACACCTGCCATGCTGCCCATGTCAAATCCGGTATGAGGAAGCAATAACATCAATGGGACAGGTCCATTGTCTCATTTGGGAAACGGGTTTTTCGTATCTGTCAACCAAGTCATGATGACGTCCATAAAACCTATGAAGTCCACATGACCGGAATCCAAAGGCAAGACAAACCCGTGAAAATGCAACACAACAAACAAACACCACAAGGATACAGACAAAATTTACATGTTAAAAACTTATACATACCTCTACTAACACTATTATAACTAGAATTACTATAAAAGCTATGGTATACGCACTTATCAAATCATACACTGCATCATAGCACCCCTGTAAAATAAGGGAATCAAAGTTAACATTGTTCTATTTTATTTTGATTTTGTCGGACAACAATCCGTTGCGTAGCACCTTGGCTTACTCCTCTCCTCTAATATCTATTTGTATATTTGTTCATTTATAATGTTAATACAAATATGATTTATTTGTTCTGTATATTGTATATTAATTTATTTACTTGTATTGTGTTTTTCATTTCATTTGTTTTGCTGAATTTTGAATTTACAATCTGAAAAATACCTACGTGGTTCTTTTTTACATAATTTTTTGCATTTGAATGTAGATGATTTAATGATTTGACGTGAAAGGTTTAAATTTCGAATAAAAAACATTCTACATTATTAAACCAATGTTGATGCAATCAATGAACAACAAAATGCTAGAACTGCAAAATGACACTGGACGGTACATAATTTAGACAGAAGGGTCAAAATGTGCTCGATTTAACAATAAAACTATCTAAGCCTCTCATAGCTACAGGTCGGATACGGTCGAACACATTTAGACCAAAATAAAAGTGTTATAAACACTCTAAATACATAGAAAATAGGATGAGGTTTATTCACATGTGACTGTATGATCAGTTTGATTCTTGATGAATTCAGTGCCCGAAAATACTAGCTTCTTAGTGATAAGCTTTAGGTATTTTTTAATGTGACAATTTACGGATTTTAATTTTTACAAAATATCTTTTTATAAAACACACAATAAAAACCAATACACTATGATTACCAACTAGGTGACCGCTTGCTAGAACAGAAAAATTACATTGGACGGTACAGAAAGTTCTCGTTTTTATTGTTGAACTAGCTAAATCGGCAGTATTCGTCAATCTCCCATGCAGAGTTGTCGGTCCTTGCTCTCTCGAGAGAGCAAGGACCGACAACTCTGCATGGGAGATTGCGAGAGAGCAAGGACCGACAACTCTGTATGGGAGATTGCAGTATTCGTGAGAGGCCAGTATGAATTTAAAGTCTTCAAGACATTGGGAGAAAAAGAAATTTTTACAGAATTTCACATAATTTCATATTTGTAGCCCTTACTGTGAAAAGATCTTAAGTAACTACCAAGACTTGTGGGTTATTAGCTAGACTTTTGCATTTATTCACGATATTACAATAGAAACTAGGATGGAAAAACCCGTTCATGATAAGTGCTACGCGCACCTCTAGAAACGTGAACAAAGTGTTATGTGTACCTCTAGGGTACGTGAACAAAGTGTTACGTGTACCTCTAGGGTACGTGAACGACCTGTTAGCGTACCTCTATCGTACGTGTAACAAATGAATTATGACCTGAAGGGCCCTTCATATTGTACTTGACGTTTTCATTAAGTCGAGGGTAAACTTCATTAAAATAATACACAAAATACATTGTAGGAGTTGAAGCTATATGTTTAGCATTGATTAGCAGTTGACCATTGAAAGATACTTATCTTAACAAAGTATGATATATTGAGCCCATTGAAGTCGACACGTTTTTCAATTTACCCGAAAATTGCTAATTTTGTGATTTTTCGTGCATATTTGATTTTTATGGACAAGGCGATTTAACTCCAGAACAACATCTGACTTTCATAAGGTAACAGTAGACTGTAGAGGAGCCTAGGGAAATGTCACTAGACAAGTCTAGTGAGTCTTGTACCAATCTTTTTAGCAACTTTAAACTTTAATCACAGATTAAAAAAACTTGGCAATATTTTGTAACCATTTGTCACCATTTTAGTAACGATGATTTAAGTTTTTTTTAGAATAATAATTGAATATTTACATTGGAAGCAATAAGAAAAATGTTTTCATGCACTTATTAATAAAGTTTCATTTTTTAAGAAGAAAAGCTACATGGTATGATTTTGCCTGATATTTGGCCCATTGAATTCCAAAATCAAAAAGTAATGAAATACTTACTCTCAGCTATCAGTACGTACTCTTAAAATATTGCATTTTAAGAAGCATGTTTTGTTTTTAACAAGAAATTTCTTTAATAGCTGTCAAAGATGGCTATTTTTTATATGAGTAACAGTAAAGTTAAGAAATACCAAAAGGATATTTGAAGGAGGGAAAAACCGAAGCCTTGCCCAAAAAGATATTTCAGTGAAATGTGTCTTTATGTAAGACACACCTAATATTAAAAAATAATTTTGGGCAAGACTGTTGTTCATACCGAGTTGTGTGGACCAATATCTACTGTGAAAACTTCTCAATTTTCTTCAAGCCTTGATTAAGCAGACGTCCATGACCTCGCTGTTGCATCATGGGAAGGAATATTTTTTACAATGATTGATAGATTTTGGAAATAATTACAGGAAATCCCTATGTAAATTCATGGGTTCCAGTTGGGTGGATTTTGTGAAAAATGGAATCTGACATACATGTAATGCCCCAATAATTCAGCCAGGGAATCTGTGATATACACCCTGAAGGAAATATATTGTCATTAGGGCCAACGAAACATAGGAAAATTGAACTAGGATCCGTTGGTCCTTATTCTTGCAAGAAAATACGTACAAACGCCATATTTAACTATTTTATACATGGTAAATTTTTAATGACGTTGAGTATGTACTTTAAATAAACTTTAAATGAACGAATACACAAATGACATATAGTAAACGTCCAAATAAATTAGATAAAACTCACTTTTGAATACTGGCCAACAGGATTGGATCCACTAGCCGATGGACAACCGGCATTTGTTGCTGATCCACTGACATATGAATCGGCTGTTACTCCTGGACAACACCCTAGTGGAATATCTGTATTAGGAGATCCTTGTTGCCATGCAGTGGTATCAAAGTCATTGGTAGCAGAGGACACAGAATCAATTCCGCAGCATTCCATCTGATTAAAAAAAATCCTATTTCACTGAAGTATTTGATGAATATTAAGGATCTTCATATGATTTCTTGTGTAGTAAATCTTTCATCCTCAAAATTAGTTATCGTTATTCAAAACAATCACACTATGAATTTGATGCTTCTAATGGAAATAAATTTATTACTAATGGTGAAAATTTTAAAAGCAGAAGCCTTAGTACAAAATGTGGTCGAGAAAGTTCAAATGCCAAAATGACCAAACTGTGGTAAATCTTACACTATCTAATTAGCACAAAGCCATGGGTGTTTTGATCCCCTTTAATTTCCACATATCGGATAAAGAACACCAAATAGTTTAAAATTTTTCCTTTACAATAAAAATTTATGCATTAATGACTTGAGCCTAACAAAAAAGTCATCGATTTAGTAGTTTAAAAAAACACTATGGTACTAATTATTACACACCGAAATGACACCATAGGCTTAAAGAATATCTAATACAGCCGAATAAACCCCCCCCCCCAAAAAAAATCAAATCAAATCAAAATAAATATTACAAAACAAAGATTGTTTTAATTATCATTTAGGAAATAGATGTACCATGTCAAATTACAATTCTTTAATACCAATTTTGATGCACAAGATGTGCGCATTTCGTCGATTTACGACTCATCAGTTGTGCTCAAGGCCTAAAATGTTGAAATCCTAAATAATAATTCAAAAGGTTGAAGAGCAATTCAAAATTACCAAAAGGACCAAACGGGTTATGACAAAACCATCTAAGGAAAGAATTTGAATATTTAATAAAATTAATGTGAATGATATTTAATAATCATCTTACCTCCATGAAAAGGAAATTCCAAGCAGTGGAAACATCATCACTGGTCAAGTCATCATAAGTATATTTGTTAAGAAGGGCATTTCTCATTTCAGATTTTAATGTACTTGTTATCTGGAAGAACAGACAATAATCCAACAGGTTAAAGACGATGAAAATGAAAAAAAGTGTATAAAACATAGCAGTCATATACCCTTTAACGAATATATTTGTTAATTTATTACGTGGTGTTTAGTAAATCACTGGTATCCAAGGTAACAGAATGGCGTTTATCATTACATCATTACAAAATTCAACAATTTTGCAGACTTAAGCAGTCATTGCATTGCAGATGTTCATATGATTCTGGCTTCATATGTCTTTAAAAAACTATATCAAGATAAGTGTCTAGGTGTAAGACAACGTATACTATGCCCATTGATAAGATAATTTTAACCAGAATATTAAGGGACACGGCTTTTTTTTTTAATATTTTTTAATTATTGAAAATAGATTGGTGGTTTTTTGGCTTTCCTAAAGTTTGGAAATGTGAGCTTCTGATTAAATTTAATAAGAAAATGCACACAATTTGGTGTCATATCATTATATATTATATTATCAATACTAAGAAAGTTGCAGTCACTAGATTCACTGGACAACAAGTTTTCGATTTTAGTAAAATTCCACATCGGAAGTGATTACGACAGAAGACCGGTTAGAGGAGTCTCGACCTATTGAACTACTTATCCTCCACTGTCTAATTCCTCCTTGTCACTGTCCGGATCGACATGATTTTCAGATTCTCGTTTGAAATTCCAATCAATCTATTTCATAAAAATATTATGAATTTAATTCCTTATGCAAAGTGGGTATTTAAACCTAGGGAAAGTTTTTACTTCGATTTTGAACACTCGGCTTAATAAATTTTCAGATAAAGTCGACCTTATTAAAAATTCACAGGGAGGATTCAGAAAGGGCCGGATATTCACCACAGGACAATATAATTATTTCACATTCTAGTATTTCCCTTTATCTATCATCTGGCAAAAAGCTGTTCTGTGTATTCATTGACTTTAAAAAAGCTTTTGATACCGTGTGGAGAGTGGGACTTTACCAAAAATTATTACGAAGTAATATCACAGGTGAGATGTTTAAGCTCATCTATAATATGTATACTGATATAAAGTCGTGTGTTCAATTTGGAGACAGTACAACTAATTTTTTTTAAAAGTGAAATAGGAGTTCGACAAGGAGAGAAACTGTATCCTTTCCTTTTTGCTGTTTATCTCAATGATTTAGAGGATTTTTTTACTCTAAATTAAGTTTAGAGTCTAAACCATACAGACTCAGTTAGCTTTGAGAATTTAGGCACGTATTTAAAATTATTAATTTTATTGTATGCAGATAACACTGTAATTTTTGCAGACTCTTAAGGAGAATTTAAGAAAATCATTATTAGTATTCGAGGGTTATTGTAATGAGTGGAAGTTGAAAGGTAACGTTAATAAGACAAAGATTGTTGTTTTTTTCAATAGAAAAACCCAAGTGCCATATCATTTTAACTTGTTTGAAAAAAGTATTGATTTAAGTGATTCGTATACCTACATGTACTATTATAACCCAACATGTGCAATGACATGCGGGGTTTTATTCGGTGTTGATTGATTGGTTGATGTTTTACGCATAATTATTTTTATTTCATCGATATTACGCGGTGACCTAATTAAAATATTATGCAGTAATACTCGTAATGAAATTCTCATTGTGACTTAAAATAACAAACAGAATTCGAAGCATTGTTTCATGCTTTAAACTCTAGTGGTTTTTGTGTCAAGAATTAAACAACGATATGAATGGTATTTAAAAGCCTCCGCAGGACTAACAACATAATTTTAATTTATGTAATTCATATGTAAGGCCATACTTACGGCATCATTCATTACAAACCATAACACAACAATAACAATTTTACCAAGACACAAAATGGCTACAATTATGGCATACTGAAACAGAAAGAAAGAAAAAGTGTACAGCGAATGGATACTGAAGCAAATAATGTATGTTGTTTAAAAAAAAGGGTAAAAATAGTGAACAAAGTTGAAATGAAAATGATGAAAAAGTCTAGTATAGTAAATTTTATTAAATATGTACAAAAAAAAATTATCTCTCTTTTATGTTTAGTGTTTTTTTCTCTCGTGTATTTTACTTTTTTCTTCACTGCAATGGTACCTACATTTCTACCTGATAAATTAAATACGTCACATATAAATGATATATAACTTGTTTGATATTGTCAGATAATTTTTATTTTTTACATTTCTTAAAATTCTAGTTCTAGTATTTTATTGTATTTTTAAATAAAGATATATTACTTACAATAATAAGACATCCTTTCTTACCACAGCAAGCACCACATGCTCCAAGACAAGCCAATATCAGGACAAATGCTCCAAATATTATAAGGGTGATTGAAAGTCCTTTAGCAAGGTCACCAAGGTTGAACATGCCAACCGAGACTTGTTGCATCAGTGGGTATATTTTGTCATTGATAATGTCGACATTAACCACCATCAACAGACCAGGTATGAAGAGTCCCAAACCTAGAAGCTGAAAATGAAAACAAAGCAAACACTTTAAAAATAATATCATACATGTACATTTATGACGCAAATTCTACCTTTTATGGCTTCTTATGTTTATTACACAAACTACGGTGCTGATAAAACATATCGAAATGTATTAATTTAATACTATATTGCACTATGATTCATTTGAATTAAAACCAACAGTCAATTTGATCGATGTCACCAACGTTTTACTTATCAGTCCGCAATTTAAATATTCCTGTGCTGAATGAGTTATCAAATGATTCTATTTTGGATAAGAAAATTCTTGAAAATATCAAACGATTCTACATTTCTACCTGCAATTTTGAAAAGAAAATTCTTGAAAATTAATTACAACGGGACTGTTTTGCATTTTGGAACATGTTTTCTCGGTTTATACAACACAAACTGTATTCAAGTAGGGATGGTGGATAAGTCCTAGACAAAAAATACCTATTCACCAGTCAAACATCTTAATGTTTACTGTTGTTCTTCATATGAAATACTACGTTAGCAGAGTTATGAAAATAAAGGCACATGGGATGACACAACAATCCAATGGTGTTTAGTGATCCTGACACATTCAACAAGTAGATACATGTATATACACTCATTTGGTAGCAATTGAAATTTCTTAACGCATTTTTATAGGTATTTTGTGTGAAATATTTATCCACCTTATCCCGTCTTTTCTATTATTGAACAAATTAATTCAGATGGTTTGATTTAAAATCGTATTTGATAGTTTTGAGAACACTTTCTTTAATAATAGGTAATAATATGCCATTTTCCTATTAATTGAACACTCTAGGTTAAAGTTAAATAAATTTTAGAAATTTTCAACGGGAGAGACTTTTACTATAAATGTCTTGTGTATGTTTTTCACAATTTTGGGTACTAGGTCTGTTGTTTTGTCAACGTATAAGTAATTATTCATTAAAATTTTGTTTCGTTTTTAGTTCACGTCTTTTCGCTGATGAAAAATCTTAACAATTCCCTCTCAATCTTGAAAGTAGTGAAAAATAAAATACTTACAATGAATATAGAGTTTACCACAATTAAGAAAATTTTACTGCCCCTTTCACTGCAACACATATTGGTGTTCCTTTACTTCCTGAAATTAACATAAAAATACTACCTGTATTCTTTAAATGTGAATATAATTTGCATTGAACGGCTTTTTATAAATTTCAAATAATTCATCATATCTAATGATTTTGAATTATAAAACAGCTGAATTGGGTTGCAATGAGTCTTACGCGCGGTTCAGTAAACAGGAAACTAAGACTTAAATCGTCGTGGCCATAAAAGTAGACCGAAGGGGCAAAATTTTAAGTTTTGTTCTGTAAGAATTTCTGGAATTAAGACATTTCTTCGTATTTATCCAGTTGTGGAGGAAACCCCTTGTCAAACAAATACTTCGTTACTGTATAAAGTACATGTATATAAAGATATTTTAAACAGATAATAGTATATCATAATCTGGAGGAATACTAATCAAGTGATGATAAAATATGCCGATCCGTCAGTCGAGACTAGTATTGTTAGCTAATATGCCGATCGCTGATGATATATCTGTTTAATAAAACTAAATATCATCTTCTAAAACCAGAAAACGCAGCAGTGAGGCGTTCCCCTAAAAAGAAAATTTTTCGCGCATCCCCCCCCCCGTTTTGCAAAAAAATAAAAAATACAAATCCACTTGACAAATATCCGCTTGTTAACGCTTTCACTTGAAATGACGGGAAAATTAGATAATATGCGAAAATTACCAATCAATTAGAATACTTGATTCTTACATAAGGCGTTATTACGTATTGGAAATCCAAACAAATGTATACAACGAGTAACAATTTACAACTTGTTGGTGATACACGTAATCTAACAAAATGCACAAAGGTATTCAAATTTTACGCAAATTACAGACTGAGTTATTTTGCGGAAATGTAACACAAAATTGCGCAAATTCAAACACCCTACCATTCGTATTATTTCCTATTGTAGAAATACATACCTCTATATGTGTAGAAAACGAAGAAAATGTGAAAAACAAAAGTCCAATACTTCTATCCGGTTTAAACAGTTAAAACACACTTGTGTTACAAAATAGAGGTATGGTCAAGCATTAAATTAATTATAAAGGCTTACGTAAATATATTTAATCCATACCGACCATAATGAAATAATACCTAATCAAATTAATCCCTGGTAAAATTTCTTTTAATCGGGGTATATGATATAGACATAATCTTTCGATCTGTTTAATTGAGGCCTGGAGCTGGCATGTTAGTAACTACTAGTAGTCCTTTTTTTAATATATATTGATCATTGTCATTTTGCTTAGTTTCTTCTGTTACCTTTTTTAACATCGGACTCGGACATCTTTTGAACTGAGTTTTACTGTGTGTATCGCTGTGTGTTTGTTTATTTCACACATGGGCTAGAGGTATAGGGGAGGGTTGAGATCTCACAAAACATATTTAACCCCGCCGCATTTTTGCGCCTGTCCCAAGTCAGGAACCTCTAGCCTTTGTTAGTCTTGTGTGTTTTTTGAATTTTGGTTCATATTTATGTTTAACTAGTATACATTATTGTTTAGGGGCCAGCTGAAGCCTGCCTTCGGGTGCGGGATTTTCTCGCTGCGTTGAAGACCCATTGGTAGCTTTGAGCTGTTTTCTGCTCTTTGGTCGGGTTGTTGTCTCTTTGACACATTCCCCGTTTCATTTTCTCTATTCAATGTAAGCAATGTGTGGCGGTTTTGTACTTTATCATTGACTTAGCAAGACATTGTGTTCCAAAATTCCAGATACCACGACATGAAGCTGCTTAGCTAAAGTATATCAACCCATACCAGCCTTTGCCAAAGTGGTGTCACAGTTAAAGATTGAAAGAATGGTAAAACCTTTTAATACTAATAGTTTATCGTTACCCATTATTGAAACAATAGAATCGAACTCATCACTCCCCAAGTTACCTAAACAACCATGTACATCATCATTACAAAGTGTCTTGTTCAAGTCGGTTGCTGCTACTAGGTTTGACATTGATATTTCTGGTTTTATATCTAAAGTTGATACTATTCAGAGTCGATACTTTGAAGTCACTGTGGCAGCTGATTTAAACCGGTGCATTCAGATTGAGAAAAGAATCCGAATGCAGAGTAAGTCTACCTTTTGGTTTAAGCAACAGTCTTCGAGGATAACCTCGTCTACTTTCGGTACTTACATTAACATGAAAGATACCACGGACAGAGTAGCTACATTCCTGAGAACCAAAATCATTTCAGCTGCAGAAGTGTTCAGCATGGTGTTAACTGCGAAAATGCAGCTATTGCACGTTTATGCCAAAACATTGACTGGCAAGGTAAAACTGAAGAAAAATAACATCAAATTCAAGGACAGCTCGACTTAACTGGTGTAGACAACTACATCCCTGCTGTATATGTCCCTCCAGATAATTTAGTTACCGCCACGATTGCCGTGAAAGAGGCTGCACTTTGTTTAACCGGACATTGTTACCGAAACTTTGTAGTGTTTGGTTTGAACATATTTTTCCCTACTTAGCTTCACAAGTTTAATGTTAACTTTAACATGAACATAAAAAACGTGTTTGATTACTTGGTGTGTTCATGTTTATTTATTAACTACATACATTTTAGATTATTATTTGATAGTAATATTAAGTTGATCATATATTGTGTTATATTTATACTTGTATTGTCATACACTCATTTTAAGATGTTTCAAAGATTAAAGACATTTAACTTCCGTATTTGTTTTCTTTATATTCAAAGCGGCAAGACTTGTAAAAGTTACATTTGTTTTTGATTTGATTGATTGATGCTTTATCTTTTATAAGAACGGTATAAGAACGGCATGCAAATACAGTATCATGTTATTAACTGTTTTAATCATTGATAGGATTGATTGATAAACAAGTACATGTAATGATTTGAATGGATCGTAAAGAGTGGAGGTCGGGTAAAAACGATCATATTGAACCATTCACAATACGGAGTTATTGAAACATTTTTAACTGTGAATATTGATGGAGTCCGCACGCCATGTCAAGGCTATGAGCACTGGGGGGGGGGGGGGGGGGGGGTGAGTAAACTTCATTAAATTAAAACACTAATTTGTACTTGAAGCTATATGTTTAGTATTGATTAGCAGTTGACCATTGAAAGATACTTATCTTAGGGATGAGATCAAAAGTTCAATGTAGTATAAAAAACTTAATTCAAATAGTTTGGGGGTGGGGGGTTAAAAATCGCTGCAAGTTTTGTTATCCGACATCGATTTTCGGATTGGAAAATAGGGATTATAGTGATGTCCAAGTCAATATACAGAACAAACATAGTACATTGTTGAGGAAAAACAGGACCCATGACATGTGCATGATACAAAAAGTATACTCTCAAAGCATATGCCCATTTGGTTAATCAATTTTTCCCAAATTAAGTTAAGAAGGGGGTGGGGATCAGTGAAAACTATGTGAATTAAGTTTTTTATCCTACATTTATCTTTTGATCTCGTCCCTTAACAAAGTACGTTTCAAATTTTAACAAGATATAACAAGATATATTGAGCACATCGAAGTCGACACGTTTTTTAATATACCCGAAAATTGCTGATTTTGTGATTTTACGTGCATATTTGATTTTTTTATGGACAAGGCGACATAACTCCAGAACAACAACTGACTTTAATAAGGTAACAGTAGACTGTAGAGGAGCCTTAGGAAATTTCAGTCTAATGAGTCATTTTAGCAACTTCAAACTTTGATCACAGATAGAAAGAACTTGGCAATGTTTTGTAGCCATTTTTCACCATTTTAGTAACGATGATTTAAGTTTTTAGAATAATTTTGAATATTTACACTGGAAACAATAAGACAAATGTTTTGATGTACTTATTAAGACCAAGAAGGTATAAATTCAGCTGCAGAAGAGCTGAATGACCTATTTTATAATATAGCAAATAAATCATGTAAAATAATAAAACCCGGAAAGAAAAGGTTTAAAAGAGTAAAACAGAAATGGTCTGACTTATCAATATATGACCAAAAGAAATCTTTAAATTTCACTTGTAGTCAAATTAGAAAAAATCCTTATGACAAGGCTTTGAGACAAAAATATTTTAATCAACTTAAAACTTTTAGAAAAATTGTTAAACAGAAGAAAAAGATATACATGCAGTCAATATATGATAAACTATCAGATTCTATACAGAATGATCCTAGTGAATTTTGGAAGTTACTAAAAGAAAATGACCAGAAAGGAGATGAAAACCAAAATGTGGTTAAAGAATTGGTAAATGATTTTGAGAAAATAGTCCAACATATTCAGGGTCAAGGAGAATGCAAAAATATAAATTACAGTTTTCAAAATAAAGTTAAAATCGAATTGAACAATATAGAAAGAATAATCTGTGAAAATTCAGAAACAGACAATCCCATAAATATAAGTGAAATTAAATCGGCAATCAAAAAATTGAAAAAGGGGAAAGCAAATGGACCAGACGGTATAATAAATGAAATATTTAAATATAGCAGTGATGTTACTGTTAAAAGTCTTGCAAAACTATTTAATTTAGTACTAAAAACGGGTCACTTTCCATTTCATTGGAATAATTCTTATTTGATTTTATTATATAAAAGTGGTAATAGAATGGATCCTTCTAATTACAGGGGAATTTCATTGATAAATTGTATAGCTAAACTTTTTAGTGCTATCTTAAATGGTGGACTAAAAACTTGGATGAAAGATAGATATTCTAATTCTCAATTTGGTTTCCGCGAAAACCATCGAACCACAGACAGTCTTTTTGTTCTAAAATCTCTTATTAACAAATATATACATAAGAATAAGAAGAAATTATATTTATGCTTTGTTGACTTCAAAAAAGCATTTGGTTCAGTATGGAGAGATGGATTATTGTACAAATTAGCTAATCTAGGAATGGGAAAGCATTTATATTACACAATAAAAAATATGTTATCAAAGACAAACATTGCTCTTAAGTTAGAAGGATGTCATTCAGAATATTTCGAAATAAACAGGGGAGTAAAACAAGGGGATTCACTTAGCCCTACTCTTTTCAACATGTTTATAAATGATTTAAGTTCAAACTTTGACAGGGATGATTGTCAACCTTCAATTCTTCTAACTCAAAAGTTGGTTCTCTGTCATTTGCAGATGATCTACTTATCATTTCAGAAAGTAAAGAAGGTCTTCAAACAAGTGTAAATAATTTAAGTGAATATTGTGGAAAGTGGCAGCTAACTTTAAACGTTAAAAAACGAAAACTATGATAGTTCAAAATAATTGTATAAATTCTGATTCATTCATCAGTTTGAATGATGAGAGAATTCAAAATACTTTCGAGTATAAATTTTTAGGATGCTTATTAAAAAGCAATGGTAATCTAAAGTCTAGTTTAAATGATCTAGCAAAAAAGGCAAGAAAGGTATTATTTTTACTTAGAGAAAAAGCCATGTCTATGGGGAATTTCCCAGTTAAAGTAATGAATAACTTATTTGATAAATTAATTAGACCAATTTTAACTTATAGTTCTGAGATTTCTTTTATGGACTACTATTTGCCCTTTTATAGGGCAAAAAAGAGAGCAGCCCAGACAAATAATAGAGTAGATTATATTTCCTTTGTGGATAAAACTTCTTTAGAAAAAGTACACTTAAATTTTTGTAAGTCTCTATTAGGGACAAAGAAATCTTCTTCAAATATTGGTGTGAGAACAGAATTAGGAAAATATCCTATTGAAAACTTCATACATAGTCAATCACTTCTATATCTAGCAAGACTTCACACAAATGATATAAATCCATTGCTCAAAGAATCTTTTGAACTTACTAAAGCACTTGACAATCAAGGCACTTACAGTTGGTACACCTTTGTTAAATATATTGTTTCAGAAGTAGAAAATGGAGACAATATTTCTAGTTGCAAGTCATTAAAGGATGTAAAACTTTTGAAATCTTCTATAAAAAATGGTGTAAATGAGAAATTTAAAGAGATATTTTTAGATAGAATAAATGGATATGATGAAAAAAGTAAATTCTATCTATATAAGAAGTTAAATCCATCTCTCAAAGGAGAGTTTTATCTTACAGATCCATTATTTTCAATTAGAAATATATTCACAAAACTGCGTATTAGTGATCACGACCTCGAAATAGAAAAAGGTCGTTATTATAAAATCCCTCGGCAAGATAGAATTTGTAAAATTTGCAAGACTATTGAAGATGAATCTCATTTCATTTTAAAATGTAAAACTAATAGTAAAATAAGGGAAACTTTGTTTAATAGTCTTAAGCTTGAAAATGGAGAATTTATAAACATGACAGATGATGAAAAACTGGTCTTTTTGCTTAACCCAACAAATAATAAACATATTAGAATGGTTGGTTTCTTTTTAAAGCAGTCATTAGAACTGAGGGCAGAAGTCTCATAATTCATTTGATATGTTATAATGTCTGTTACTAATACTTATGCGTATAATATTTGGTCTCCAAATTTGCTTTATATGTATTTGTATGTCTTTGTCACAAACTATATGTTTATGTTTAATGACAAATAAAAGTTCTTCTTTTAATAAAGTTTCATTTCATTAAGTAGAAAGGCTACATAATGAAATCGGAAAAACTTTTCTCAAGATGTCAAATTCCTTCATTTTACGAACTACTTTTTCGACTTGGACACGGAATGACGCTAATATTCTGGTTTTCTTCAACTGTTCGTCTGTGAACTGGTCTTGTCCAGCAAGGAAAGGTGGCATTTCAAGGAAACAGTCTCTTTTCTTCAGATCATATTCAATTTCAAAACCTCTATATGCCATCGACTCATCTCCTTCTTTTAATAAATCAAGAAGCCAACAATGTCTAATGATTTTCTTGTCAGAGAATCAGCCAGAATATCGGGGGGATATAAATGTAATTTGGCCGGATTGAGATATACCAAGAAGTCCTTTTTCTGTTGACTTGATGATGCAGACGGCTGTTCAATAAATATTTCTTTACAATGGACGATTATGCGAGTTGATGGGTAATGCTTGGCAAATCAACAGGCATAGTCTGTTGGCTGAGATGTCCAAATGGGCAAAAATTTAAGTCTCCCATACAGAAATACTATCCATGTATTTACTATCTTTGACACTTGTCCAGTTGATATATCATAAAGGTACCCTAGCATCTTTTCAAGGGCACCTTTCCTCAATCTAACCATTGCTAAGAAGAACTCTTCTATCCATGGGATAGATCTCGCTTTCCCTCGCTTTTCAGAAGTGTTGTCAGTGTCAAAGAAATATAAAAATTTGCATTTCGTTGTAAGAAACTGGAAGAATGAGACAAAGCAGAACATATTTAACTTTCATCATTGAAAAACGTCGCTTGTGACGGACGACGTAACGTTACCCTAATGTATACGAACATCGCGCGTAACGTCTGAAGAAATTACGAACTTTAAATTTGGTACAAAAAAATGTTGTTTCACGGATTTTCCTCAAAATAGGCTAGTTTTTGAATGTCTCTATCAGAACTGGAAAATCTGGATAGACAAAACTTTTTTTCGATCTCAGTTCCAAAAGTTTCATGTTGTTGGATTGAATGGAAGATTTTATAGGCGATGATGCAGACGTTATACTATATAAGTAGTTCCGCTATCACTACTTGTGGGAGAATCTTGATCTCTTGTTGGTAGTCTGCCTCCCCCCCCATTATATTCTGTGAGTCTATTTTTTCTTGCAGGCATTTCAACAACTTTACGTTAACTAGGTGGTTTTCTAGATTGCTTTTCCTTTGTCCAAGCAAATACTTTTGGTACAATCAAATAAAAATAGTTATATCTCATTATATCAATAAAAAAATATTTTTTTATTTCTTTACCGGCTCGGTGGTCTCGTGCTTCTTCGCCAAACACGCGGCATCTAGGAGTAAGAGCAAAGATCTACTGGTCGGCTCGGGGTCAGTATAATGTGTCCGAGTGAGTGATGTGTCTTCCTTCGGACAGTTACCTCGTGAACTAGCAAATTAAAAATCCGGCCCAGCGTGTCGGTCTAGTACAAAGCAGGGATCATATTCATTATCATATTAACATGTTCTAGTCCTGATATGCACCTGGTTGTCAGTGGACGTTAAACAATAATTCATCCATCCATCCATCCATTAATTTATTTCTTTCATCGTATGATAGATACTCTTTTCTTTCCATTCCCCATTTCTTTCTTCTTATAACGGTGTAAAAACGACACATTTCTTAACATTTTTTGATAAAATATAATAATATATATTTTGATAGAAATATAATAATATCTATTTTGATATTTTGATAGAAATATAATAATATATATTTTGATATTTTGATAAAGATATAATAATATATTTTTTGATAATTTATATTTACTTGCGTAACTATTTCTCTACTGAAAAACAACTTAAATGACATGCCTTAGTAAGTTTATAAATTCTAATTGTCATGAAACTTTTATTGCATAACCATTTCTTTAAAACCGCATTTCTACATATAAACACCCTTTCTCAGCCTTTCTCAATATACAAACCTGTATATTCAATTATCAAATTGCACATAACCTTCCGAGGTTCGCCCTACTGGTATTTGTTCATTACATGTGTTATAATTTATATTGAATACACATGGTTTGTTAAGCCTGTCACATAGCTAATTATTTCAGTCTTACATATAAATTTGGAATTACCCCCCCCCCCTCCCCCCTCTGTTACCGCTAAGGGGAACATTTGGATTATCTCCCCCTGTTACCGCCAGGATTTTTTTTTTGGGGGGGGGGTGGGTATTTTTCTGGAAAATCGAGAATATATTTGTCAAAACGGTGATTTCATATATGATGGAAAATTGAATTTTGAATACGTGCATGACGTAGATTCTCAATACATTATTTTTTTAAATTATTTTTGTATTGTTTTGAAATATTTATATTCTATATCAACCAGGGTTTTTAATTAAACTTTAATATGTATAATGGACAAATTATCATTAATCTGATTTATGCACAAGATACGTAATCTTATCTTATAGATAGTATGAAGCTTCATTTTTAAATGAGAAATTTTAAGCGTTTAGATGCTAATTTTAAGCATAAATCTTGTTTTTCTTTGAATGGTCATCTAAAAGGCATCTAACATGTCTAAATGTATTATAAAAATATATTACTGAACATGGAAGATTTTTCATGAAAAGTCATTTATTACTGAAAATACATATTAATTTAGTATAAATATAAGTACATTTGAACCAAGTGCTGTCAAAAGTTATACTGAAGGTGGTCAAACGCGTCTAGCAAACCAAGGTTTAAAGTATTGATCTTTAGTTCCCGGCATATTCCAAAACAGGCCGTTTGAAGAAAGGTACAAACAACTTAGCGACATCACTGGAGATTTCTAAGAGTAATGGTATTTCTTTTTTTATTTACAACTGTTTTGCTGGTTGTTTACAATTCAAAACGAACTAAGGTGTTATATTACAACATCAAATACATTGTTCTTTTTGTAACAGTTTTAGAGCTCTACAAACTTCAATACTTTAAAGCAGAACCAATTAACTTACTCTAAATAATCAAACAGTGATATCCTATCTAATCGTTCTATCTGAGCATTCAGAATGTATTTTTGTATTATAGCATTAAGGTTAAAGTCCATCAAATTGTACAGTAAAATACCATTTGTCTGTCTAATTATTGGAAAAATACATTAAAGCTTTTATTTGTTAGAACAAAACTACACGTATCATTTTTCCAGTAATACCACTAAAATCTCCAGTTATAACACGGAACATGCCATAAAAGTTTATAATTATTTCTCTCTGGTACTGATGGAGTGTGGAATATATTTCAGCGTTAAATGCGTTTTATTGTACGTTTGTCTTATCTTCAGCAAAGGTAAGCAAACGTTTTTGGAATTTTTATAGCATTTTTTTCGGCCAATCATTCACTAACAATTTTGTATCAATGGAAATTACGATTTCTTCGATATCATTTCAGAATTTCTGAAACTAAATCAAGAAAAATCTCTTTGAACACAACGTATTTGGTATATATTGCCAGTGATGTCTCGTTCTAATTGTGTTTGGCCAGTTTACTATTTTATTTCTTTTAGTTGTATCTGTGTAGCATTTGTATCCGCGTTAGTGTTTTCAAGAATTCACCACATCTTTGGATCTAAGTGTTTTCGTTTCTATCGTTGTAGTATTTGCTATCTTTGTTAGTGTTTTCAAGAATTCGCCACTTCTTTGGATCTATGTGTTTTTGTTTCTATCTTTGTAGTATTGCTGTCTTTGTTAGTTTTTCAAGAATTCGCCACTTATTTGGATCTAAGTACTTTTGGTTGTATCTTTGTAGTATTGCTGTCTTTGTTAGTGTTTTCAAGAATTCGCCACTTCTTTGGATCTAAGTGTTTTTGTTTCTAACGTTGTAGTATTTGCTATATTTTTTAGTGTTTTCAAGAATTCACCAATTCAGATCTTAGTGCTTTTGGTTGTATCTTTGTAGTATTTGCTATCCGTGTTAGTGTTTTCAAGAATTCGCCATGTCTTTGGGTCTAAGTGCTTTTGGTTGTATCTTTGTAGTATTTGCTATCCGTGTTAGTGTTTTCAAGAATTCGCCACTTCTTTGGATCTAAGTGTTTTTGTTTCTAACGTTGTAGTACATGTATTTGCTATCTTTGTTAGTGTTTTCAAGAATTCGCCACTTCTTTGGATCTATGTGTTTTTGTTTCTATCTTTGTAGTATTGCTGTCTTTGTTAGTGTTTTCAAGAATTCGCCACTTCTTTGGATCTAAGTACTTTTGTTTCTATTGTTGTAGTATTTGCTATATTTTTTAGTGTTTTCAAGAATTCACCAATTCAGATCTAAGTACTTTTGGTTGTATCTTTGTAGTATTGCTGTCTTTGTTAGTGTTTTCAAGAATTCGCCACTTCTTTGGATCTAAGTGTTTTTGTTTCTAACGTTGTAGTATTTGCTATATTTTTTAGTGTTTTCAAGAATTCACCAATTCAGATCTTAGTGCTTTTGGTTGTATCTTTGTAGTATTTGCTATCCGTGTTAGTGTTTTCAAGAATTCGCCATGTCTTTGGGTCTAAGTGCTTTTGGTTGTATCTTTGTAGTATTTGCTATCCGTGTTAGTGTTTTCAAGAATTCGCCACTTCTTTGGATCTAAGTGTTTTTGTTTCTAACGTTGTAGTACATGTATTTGCTATCTTTGTTAGTGTTTTCAAGAATTCGCCACTTCTTTGGATCTATGTGTTTTTGTTTCTATCTTTGTAGTATTGCTGTCTTTGTTAGTGTTTTCAAGAATTCGCCACTTCTTTGGATCTAAGTACTTTTGTTTCTATTGTTGTAGTATTTGCTATATTTTTTAGTGTTTTCAAGAATTCACCAATTCAGATCTTAGTGCTTTTGGTTGTATCTTTGTAGTATTTGCTATAAGTGTTAGTGTTTTCAAGAATTCGCCATGTCTTTGGGTCTAAGTGCTTTTGGTTGTATCTTTGTAGTATTTGCTATCCGTGTTAGTGTTTTCAAGAATTCGCCACTTCTTTGGATCTAAGTGCTTTTGTCTCTATCGTTGTAGTATTTGCTATATTTTTTAGTGTTTTCAAGAATTCGCCACGCATTTGGATCAAAATACTTTTGGTTATATCTTTGTAGTATTTTCTGTCGGTGTTAGTGTTTTCAAGAATTCGCCACGTCTTTGGATCTAAGGGCTTTTGGTTTTATCTTTGTAGTACAATGTATTTGCTATCTGTGTTACTGTTTTCAAGAATTTGCCATATCTTTGGACCTAAATGCTTTTCAATTTATGATATTGTTTCGGTATTTTTTATGCAAATTTTTTCAGAAATTTTCATTTATGTGCATCTATATTTCACAAACGTTTAATGTATGTATAAACTGCATTTATTTATTTATCAATTAACTTTCAATGTATTGGCTTAAATAAGTATAAACTTAGATTTTTAAAATACTTTAAAGATTTTTTGAAAACACAGATATTTATCTATAATATTTTTACAGATATAAATGCAAGTACCCCCGAAGGGTCAGCTTGCAAAAAGGGAACACTGTACAACGACATTAACACTGGAATGTACACGTGTTTTTGGCTGCTGCACACACAACAGAACTTTACAGATAGTCTGTATTTATGTAACAAAGACAATGGTACATTAGCGTTAATACCAGACGAGGACACACTTGGGTTTTTGAATGATTTTAGAGCAAATGTTGGGTAAGGTTCAGTCATCAGTGACTTCTGAAAAAAATATAGCTGATTGTTACGATTTGTTCATACCCCCTGTCATGTGAAATAAATAACCCACAACAGAAAGTAATGAAGCCGTTATTTCTGAAGGAGAACTTAGTAAGGATTGCATAGTTTTAAAATTACATAGTAAAAAAATATTAGAAAGTCTGACTAATATGGCAGTGGATATTGAGAACTGATTTTTAAGAAATAGTATTTGATATCCCAGGGTTTCGGAAAAATGGTGAAAAACATGTGTATGTGATTCTTTACCAAAGGCGTCGAAATAAAAAGGCCCAAAAATAAGAACCATTTGTAACACGATTTTTAAATTTCACATTAAGATAGATTATGTGGAAAAGTCAACCCTTTATTCAGGTTATGAATATAATAATATTAATATGTATATTAGGTTTTTTTAAAAAAAATTAATTAAAATTATAATTTAGCAATTTTTGGGTGAAAATTTTGCCTTTTAAGATCTCGTAATTTTAGGACTTTTCCACATAAAGGTAATACAGTGCAAACATCAGACCGATGTGTTGTCTTAAACTTGTAGGTATATCTAAAATGTACTAGCCTGCTGTTTATTGTTTCTGTTGACTAGTATATGTTTATATAAGTGGAAATTTGTCAGGTAGGTATAATGACGGCAACTTTTGGTGAAGACATGACTTTTGCCTTCTGTGAAAAAATATGGGTATTGTATTGTTGAAAAACCTGTAAATGCGAAGAAAATGGTGAATAAAGAAGAAAAACATAAGAAAAAAGAACTATTTATAGTATTTCGTATGAAATTTGAAATAAATAGGCAGAACCAGGATTTTGGCAAAATAAAAAGCAAGTATTACTTTAGGCGTGAAAAAAAAATCAGGACCTGTGTCAAGAAATGAGGAGCAATGTGAAAGATGTGAAAGCGGAAACAAATGTTTTATGCATAATTTGGGAAAAAAAAATTTAAACTTTAGGTTGAAAGGGTGTCAGTTGATAAAATGTTTGAAGATAATTGTAGTTGTAAAAACATACTATGAAAAAGTATTTATTTTAGACGCGGAACTGAGGAATTTTATGTTGGTTACAATGTAAACGATCGAAAGGAATTGACTCGGTTAGATGGAAGTGTACAGAATTGGGCACCATGGGACTCGTACTCACAGCCTGGTATTGAAACTTGCGTTTCTTCGTTTAGCGTGGCAGGAACATTTTGGACCGAAGATTGCTCAGATGATTACTTTGCAATTTGTCAATGGCCAAATTACTTGCGTAAGTTAATAAATATCTTTCTAATTACTTTTATGTTCGATTTCTCGGCCTCAGGCAACAGTTCCCAAGTCATCTCCAGCACCTAGGGTCAATAATTTTGACTGTTCCCTGAACAGGCATGAAATAATTGTGTAATGTTAATTGAAATCTTTGTTACAACCAATGGATGAATTAATTAAACATTTATTTTTTTTTGTTCGTGACAATTATTACCACCTGATATCTGCATTAAGAATAAAAATCCACCAGTTTGGTACGGACTCTGATATCTTTTTATTAATAAATATTTTTTCAAACAAAAAATAAGCAAAAAATCAGTATACTTGTATTATATATTTTTGACTGCAGGTGATAATAAACATATTGAATGTAATGAAGGAGGCGTATACGTTGGTACAACCTGCTTTTGGTTAGTTACGACAAAACAGAATTTTACTGAGAGTCTGAACAAGTGTAAGCTTGACAATGGTATCCTAGCTCTTATACCAGACCAAAATACGTTAGATTTTATCACCAATTTAAGGGCAAGCATAGGGTAAGATTTAATTACCGATTTATCCGAAAGAAAACATTCAATAGTAAATAGCTTACAGAAATAAATTCGCAACATTATATTTAACAGATATGAGATAAAACCCCTAATTTCCCGCACTCAAGATGAGCACACTGAAAGCGAGAAAACCAAGCCGTTATTTTTCAGAGACTTGAAACATCAAATTTTGTTAATTTGACAATCTCTCTGGATCCCTCCTTGTTCATATAGCCAGAGAGCAACCATAAGAAAGGGGTTTTAATTCTTAGACTTTTTCAGTTTCATGAGGTTATATCTCACGCACACCGACATCACATTATTTCACTTTCATGGGTTGGTATCAAATGCATATTGACACCACATTATTTCACTTACATGAGGGAGTTTCTCATGCACAATGATATCGTATTATTTGAGTTATATGTTCTAGTATCTCATTCACACTCATAATACCACCTTATTTTAGTTGCAGTAGGTATTATCTCATTCACATTCATAGTTAAATGAATCAGTATCACGTGTGCATTGACAAAACATTTCCTATTTCCCATATTATATGTCTTTATACAATTTTATTATAAGTTATTTACCAAAACACGGTTGTACTGATCTTGAAGTATATCGCTGATATGTACGAAAGACCAGAGCGATCGTACGAGATTCGAAATTCAATATCCGAAGTTCGAAATTCCAAATCCAAAATCCGACATTCGATATCTTAAATTCTTTCATTGGCCAAATACTATTCGCAGCTTAGAAGCTTCCCTCTGATTGGTTATTCTAGATGAAAATTTTGAATCTCGAATTTAAGATATCGAATGTCGGATTTCGAACTTCGGATATTAAATCTCGAATCTCGTATGCTCCTTCTGAGTTATAATAGATATTTGCCACAAAATAATACCTTTAAACTGTCATATATTTATGTTGTAGATTGGACAGTGAAGAATTTTACATCGGGTATAATGTGGATGATAATGATGGACTATTACGATTGGATGGCCAGGTTCAGTCTTGGGCCGCATGGAAATCTGGAGAACCTAGCATCGGCAGATGTGTTTCATCTTTTATTGAAGATGGTGCATTCTGGTCTGAATTTTGTTCCAGTTCTTACTATGCGGTTTGTCAATGGCCAAGTTACTTAAGTATGAATATTTATACCAACTCAATAGTTAAACATTAACTACTATATTTGATTTTGTATATTATTCGTATCCGTATGTCTGAATTATCGAAATCTATTCCTAAATTGGTTTTATATTTCAACGTGTGACACGTATAATGGCTAATTAAAGAAGATATTTAAAAACTATTTCGATACAGATTTTGACATTATTACAAAAGTGTAATAATAATAAATTTATTGACCGCAAAAATTGACAAAAATAAACATATGTAGTTTACTGACCATTTTAAGAGTTAAAGATGTATATATTTAAAATGAAATTGGTGAAACCGCACTTCTGGCCTCTTCTTTGAACTGGAAAATGAAGACACAAGAAAACAAAACTACATATGGTTTTGCTTATTTTTGTGAATTCATGGCTATTGTATATTTTTGACTGACTTTCAAGAGACCAACACCATGACATGCTGGGTGCCAGTTACTACAGTGTACATATCTTTTTTTCAGTGAATGACAGTTCTTTAACAGACACCACATCATTAACTGAGGAAACAACGAATTTGGTACAAACTGGCGATGAATTCTTAACATCTGAGTTTATGACAGAGACTTATGATGTTATAGCTGGTGACACAAATGTGATATTTACCGAAGTTACATTCGATGGAACGACGAATGACTCACCTACAGCATCTCTGGATAAGATAGTAGATGTAACGACTGATGGCACATTATTTGGGTCAAGTGATGACGTGACATTAATATCTACTGATCACATACCAAATGTTACAACTGATATCTCTACAGTTACTTTTAACAATGTAACATTAGATGTAACAATTGATGACACGACAGTAAAATTCACAAATATCACATTAGATGAAACATCTCATAACTTTATTTTACAATCTACTCATAACCTATCAGATGTAACAACTGATGAATACACATTCAAATCTACGGATGTTCAATTTTTGTTAACAACTGGTGTCTCGACTATTCTATCTACTGATAACAAATTAGATGATAAAAGTAATGACACTACACTAACATCTACCGATCACACATCAAATGTAACAACTGGTGAATCCACAATAAAATCTACTGATGTCACATTTTGGTTAAAAACTGACGTCTCGACTAGTGATATCAAACTAGAAATACCAATTGTTGACGCGACATTAACAACCACCGTTCAAACACCAGATATAACGACAAATACATCTATGGATGATGTAACAACTAATTACTCATCTATAACATCTACTGATGATGAATCATATATAATAGCTGATTACTCGACTATAACATCTACTGATGACGTATTAGATGTAACAACTGATTACTCGACTATAACATCTACTGATGATGTATCAGATGTAACAGCTGATTACTCGACTATAAAATCTACTGATGTATTAGATGTAACAACTGATTACTCGACAACAACATCTACTGATGACGTATTAAATGTAACAGCTGATTACTCGACTATAAGATCTACTGATGATGAATCAAATATAACAGCTGATTACTTGACAACATCTACTGATGACGTATTAGATGTAACAACTAATATCTCGACAACCACATCTACTGATGACGTATTTAATGTAACAGCTGATTACTCGACTATAAGATCTACTGATGATGAATCAGATATAACAGCTGATTACTCGACTATAATATCTACTGATGACGTATTAGATGTAACAACTGATTACTCGACTATAAGATCTACTGATGATGTATCAGATGTAACAAGTGATTACTCGACTATAACATCTACTGATGACGTATTAGATGTAACAGCTGATTACTCGACTATAATATCTACTGATGATGAATCAGATATAACAGCTGATTACTCGACTATAACATCTACTGATGATGTATTAGATGTAGCAGCTGATTACTCGACAACAACATCTACTGATGACGTATTAGATGTAACAACTGATTACTCGACTATAACATCTACTGATGATGTATCAGATGTAACAGCTGATTACTCGACTATAAAATCTACTGATGTATTAGATGTAACAACTGATTACTCGACAACAACATCTACTGATGACGTATTAAATGTAACAGCTGATTACTCGACTATAAGATCTACTGATGATGAATTAGATATAACAGCTGATTACTTGACAACATCTACTGATGACGTATTAGATGTAACAACTGATTTCTCGACAACCACATCTACTGATGACGTATTAAATGTAACAGCTGATTACTCGACTATAAGATCTACTGATGATGAATCAGATATAACAGCTGATTACTCGACTATAATATCTACTGATGACGTATTAGATGTAACAACTGATTACTCGACTATAAGATCTACTGATGATGTATCAGATGTAACAAGTGATTACTCGACTATAACATCTACTGATGACGTATTAGATGTAACAGCTGATTACTCGACTATAATATCTACTGATGATGAATCAGATATAACAGCTGATTACTCGACTATAACATCTACTGATGATGTATTAGATGTAGCAGCTGATTACTCGACAACAACATCTACTGATGACGTATTAGATGTAACAACTGATTACTCGACTATAACATCTACTGATGATGTATCAGATGTAACAGCTGATTACTCGACTATAACATCTACTGATGACGTATTAGATGTAACAACTGATTACTCGACAACAACATCTACTGATGACGTATTAAATGTAACAGCTGATTACTCGACTATAAGATCTACTGATGATGAATCAGATATAACAGCTGATTACTCGACTATAATATCTACTGATGACGTATTAGATGTAACAACTGATTACTCGACTATAATATCTACTGATGATGAATCAGATATAACAGCTGATTACTCGACTATAACATCTACTGATGACGTATTAGATGTAGCAGCTGATTACTCGACAACAACATCTACTGATGACGTATCAGATGCAACAATTAACGAAAACAAAGGTCAGAGTACAAGAAAAACAACAACGGTCTACAATTTAGAGACTACAGCTAATCGGTTATGTTCCTGTGTTTGTCGTAGAACGGTATCACAATCAAACTTGACCTTACAAGAAAAAGAGCAAATAATGGCAAATATAACGAAACAGCTTTCTATAGATAAAAGCATCTTATCTTCGACAATTCGATCAAAAACGTCGGCAGAAGACAGTCGACCTTCAGCTACTGGTATCGGTTCTGTCGGTGTAATAATCTTAATTTTGGTATCTGGTGGAATCATTCTGACCGACGCATCCTATTTTTTATCAATAATGAAAAAATGGCATACACATATAAGGAAATGTCGTATGTTTTATAAATGTAGGGAAAATAATATAAAATTTTAACAATCATTCATGAAAATGAACTGGAATATTATATGTACATATTATCATTGCCAATCGGAAATGAGGCTTTGATTCATTGTCAAAACAGTTTAATTCTAACAATGAAATTCCATTAGTTCGTGCTAAATCTAACAGATACGATAATTAAGAATTAAACTTCGACTTATTGGATTATATTACAATATAGGCAAGTACAGTGTTAACAATAAAATAATTACAAATATTTATATTTTATATTTTTAATCAATGTTTTAAACATCAGATAGAACTCTAACCAAATGTTGGGAGAAATTCGGGGGCATTATAATCACATGGACAGACAATCCTGCGAATACAAATAAACAAATACAAAAAAAAAAAAAAAACAATCACACACACACACAAAAAGGATGAACTAAAAAAATGCATAAAAGGAACATATAAACAACAGGAGTCACCTAAGGTGATCCGGACTGACAATATCGGCAAAATAATACCGAGTCAAAATCTAAATGAAAAGAAAAATTTAGTAGAATGGAATAAACGAACAAATACCACAAATGGCAGCCATCCCTTGTGTGTTTGGCATTTCATATTTGAAATCGGGATTGACAAAAACATCTCGTTTGCAAAGAATGAAAAAAAGTGCTTTCATGTCAAAACAATGACTTCTTTTATATGTTAAGGTGATAGAAAACAATAAAACATAAAAGAATGAAATGTGGTATGACCATTATAATTGACTATAAGGCCAAAACATTAATGCAAACCTAATACGGAAGCCCATTTTGGACCTCCCAAAATATAATTTTAATACGATATCACGAATTGTAGAATTCGTCATCACAGATTAAATTCATGATCTGGAATTTCTGGTATTAGTTATAACAGTTTTTGTAATTCGTAATAACGGA
Organism: Mytilisepta virgata; assembly: GCA_028015205.1. Taxonomy (NCBI): domain Eukaryota; kingdom Metazoa; phylum Mollusca; class Bivalvia; order Mytilida; family Mytilidae; genus Mytilisepta; species Mytilisepta virgata. Next base: position 46,372,551 of record CM051521.1, on the reverse strand, counting down.
TTAAACTCGTTATCACATTTTTTTTTGTAATTTGTGATATCGGATTCAATCTGTAATAACGAATTTAATCCGTTATCACGAATTACAAAAAAAAAAAAAAAAAAAAAAAAAAAATGTGAAAACTATTTTTACAAATTCGTTATAATCCGTAATAACAGTTCGTTATCTCGATTTATGCAATTCGTTTTCTCGATTTATACAATTCGTTATCACGATTTTAATCCGTTATCGCGAATTACACAAAATTGTGATAACGACTCTTGTTTTTTTTTTCAAACATGTACTTTGAAACTTTTCTAGTTCTAGTTTGTTTTTACAAAATGATTAGTAAATTTTCATTGGAAAATTGGTCCTTTTTCGCGATTCATGAGTATAGAAATATAATATTTATATGAAACTGTATAATTGCACTTTTTAAAAATGATAATAACAAAATATGAGTGAAACTTCGTAAAGGTTACAATATAGAATTAATTATTTAATGTCCCTCTTTGGTCTCATTATAATAATCAAGTTAACAATGAATTATACACAGCAAAAAATTAATTTTAAAATTATATCCATTAAAGCACTTATTTCCTTTGAAATAAATATTACTATAACAAACATGGGATAACTTAATGGAATTTTGGCTTTGTTTTACTATATATTCATAAAATAATGTAAAATAATCAATAGAGTTTTGTTGTCACGACCCTTTAAATCAGTAATGGATTTTAGCTATTGAAATGGATATAAAAATTTCAATTGCTAAAGTTGGTTTGACAATAAGATGACAAATACATGATCTAGGAGACTGGGTTAACTGAACATTAGCCGTCATTGTAATGAAGGTTACTTTCGTGTTTTTATGTATTTTTTCATTGGAAGGTAAGCGATAATAACATTACGTTTATATTCTGTATTGTTGAAGATTTTCTGATGTTTATTTTTTATGCACCAGAAATGCAATTAGAAATTTAACTCTCTTCTAACGATGTCTAAGAGCAAAATTATGGAAAGTCGATACAACTTTCAGAGCAGAAATAAAAAGGCAAAATGTATACATAACTACTGATTTAATTTAATTTCTAACAGACCGTACATAAAATGAAATAAAATAAATAATAAATTACATCTGTAAAACAGTCGTTACTTTGATAGGAGACCAACTTAAGAACATGTATCTTTAGCACGGACAGAACTGAGTAAAAAAATCATGGAACATTTTGCATGTTACATGAACCAAGTTTCCAAACACTAGATAACGTCACAAAATATTCTTTAAAATTGTGTTAATCAAAAAATATATTTGAAAGGTAATTTTAATGTCTTTTCATGTCATTTTATTACATTAAATGTCAATTAAGATTATTTCCGGAATAATTTCCTACTGCAAATGATTAGCATAAGTTTAATACGAACTTATTTTACAGTGACAGTAAAATATACAATGCAAAAATTAAAATAAATTTGTTTAAAACTGAAAAATATAATCAGACTGCTGCCAAAATTAATTATTGAAGCAACTCAATTGTTTGGAGATTGAATAGAGTCCTTTCAAGTATATACAAATAAAAAATTAGATTTACCTACTGATCTATACAATAAATATAAGATGTTAAGTGTGAGAGATGTATATGGTGCTAATATAAATGTGAATATTGGTTTACTTTATTTAACAAATTTGTAACTCTGTTTATTGCAGTTATAGGAATACCGTCATGTAAAAAAGGAAGCATGTATATCGACCAATCAAATTCATCCTATACATGTTTCTGGTTGGTATTAACTGAGCAGAATTTTCAGAGCGGCTTAGATCTATGTATGGCTGACAACGGCAGTTTGGCGTTAATTCCCGATCAGCATACACTTGATTTTCTTAATCTTTTAAGGAAGGATGCAGGGTAGGTTTCTAAAGACATTTCATGAGATTAATTTATTACTTTTCAATAAGTGAATTGGTTGTTTAAAAGATCAAACTATAAGCTTTTCTTCCTCTTTTTGTGAAAAGATCGATACCTTCGCGCACACATATTCTACATTTCATCTAATAAAACAATTTGTTTCGAATAAAATGATTTTATGCTCATCGCAGGACAAACCATTCCGAAAACAACACACTTTTTTCAGAAAAACTGGTACTACATTCTATGTTGGCTATAATGTAAATTCTAAAGACGAACTGATCAGGTTAGATGGTCAGAAACAGTACTGGTCACCGTGGGTAGATGGACTAAGCGAACCTAATGGAGGCGAATGTGTGTCAACATTTAATGTAGATGGAACATTCTGGTCAGAGTATTGTACCTGGTCATACAGTTGTATATGTCAATGGCCAAGTTATTTAGGTATGTTAATTTAAACTTTCTTAGTCCCATATCTTCTACATGGATGTTAAGATGGTTCTGATTTATTTTTAGAACTATATTTCTTATTTCCAAAACCAATAAAAGATTTTTTTGTTCCGATTCTTAATCTTTTTCTTCTTTTTTTTTCTTTTACGGTATTAGAGTATGCCATGAGACCATATTGATCTTGACTAAAATTATGAATCTTTGGTTCATTGTTGTAGACCATAAAAACCAACTTTCAAGACCAAGAACGACCGTGTACTTGTTTTAATTTGCATGAGTTCATTTCTCATGAATATTAAACCATCTTTCATTTTATTGGTTAAACTTTTGCCTTTATTGATACTATGATACTATTGTGTGCATTTAAGCATAATTTCTCATTTAAAGTGCCGTTTTCGCATATATCTGCTGAGACATCGACTGTCACATTAATTAAAACAACGAGTGAAGAACCAACGACTTCGCCTGAAAGTCTTCTTACTACCACTACTGCGAAAGATATGGCAAATAAAGAATTTACCACATTACCTGGAAGTCTTGTTACTACTGGAAATCCATCTTGCTCTTGTGTTTGCCGAAAAAATGAAAGAAATTCTAGTCTAACAATAGAGGAGAAGAAAGAAATAGCGGCTAATATTACAAAAGAACTCTCTGTTGACAAGAAAGCTCTATCGTCGACCATCCGGGCTAAAACGTCGGCATCCGACAATAGGCCATCGGCTGTTAGCATCGGCTCCGTTGGTCTAGTAATTCTAATACTGACATTCGGAGGGATTTTTATGTTGGACATACCATATTTCTTGAAAATTGCAAAAATGCGATTGAGTTACTGTAAAAAACTACCAAAGTGCATTAAACCATAGAAAAACTAAAAAAGCGATCAAAATAAAAAAAATACATATTTGTGAACTGTGAATCTGAATGTTTGTTTTAATTGATAAATGTGTCATTTTAAGTTTTGACATAAAAAAATTATTAAAGCATATAAAATTATTTTCGCAATTATCTTTATTTAAAATACATTTTGTATTCGAGGAACATCATTATTCCAAATGTCCACTATACAAAGTAATGACAATGACTTCAGTAATTTTCGCCAGACTGAGGAAACGCTATTTGCAAAACTTCTTCATTTGTTAAAATCAAGCCAATGTACATTGTAGTTACACATTCCTTGCGAACAATACGCATTTTTGTTAACCATCACCAGGTATGCTCGTGAGCAAAAACATTGAAAACCAAAACAATGATCCCCCAAAACATTGCGAACAACAGAACCAAACAGTTTAGCTTAAATCCTTGCCAGATGTTGAAACCCTACTTTATACATAATATCATGGGTGATGACCTTGGGGACTCACAGTCAACCAAGAGGGTATCGCCTCAGCGATAGTAAAAATAAATACAATACGCTTTCCCGGGTTACCCTTCATGCTCGTGACCCCCCCCCCCCCCAAACAAAAAACAACAACAGAAACAAAAACAGACCAAACGAGACGAAACAGTTTAGCATTTACAGATATGAAAATGTTCAATTTTACGCTTCACGTGCATTGAGTTCATACAGAAGGGAACAGTTTAGAACGGGAGTAATATCCCTAGGGGAATTCAATCTTCAGTAGATATGAAAGAAGCCTACAAAGTGGAAATGGGCATTTCTTTAGTACTCTTGATCGACTCGGCAAAGTGCCTGTATGACACTGTATTTTCAGTTATTGTCTCGATTCTACATATTGTTATAAGTTTATTTTATTCTCGTTACTTTTGTTACTTTTGTATTGAAACTTGATCTTTGTTGAAGGCCAGACGACGACAACTAGACGAGTCAATTTCTCCTCCGTGTTCTTATTCCATATCCTTAATTTGCATATTTAACTTTAAAATACAGGTTAAAAGTTTGTAGATTTATGCTAAGGCACATATGGAAGGAAAAGACACCATACCATATGAACCTAAGTATGTAAAGTAAATATAGGGTTTCGTTTTATGGTTTAACATATATCATGGGTCGGTTTTGTGAATTCCATTGTTACTTTTTGTAACCCATTCATTTTCTTTTCATATTTTTGTTAGCAAACCGTTAAACATGATATTAACATGTTTTAAACATTTATCGAAATTTACGTATTGGACAAGATTCACGCCAAAATATATACATAGCTGTATAAGTGTGTTGGCCACTTTAATTAAAATTGAGGTTTGATTTTATTTCTTTTGTAATCTTAACAATGCCTATCACTATACATTCAGAAAAATACCAGAGCGACAAAAAATTGGGAAAAGTCCGTAAATTCGAAATCCAAACAAAAGGACAGTAATGAGAATGGAACACAACAATCAAACGCCGCAATCATACTTGTATAACTAAGAGAATAAAAGAATTAAAAAAAAACGTATAATAAACTAAACAAAAATAGCACAGACACTAAGGCACTGGCAATGTGAACTCCCACAGCCGGGAGTGACATCATGTGCTCCGGAAGGGTAATCACACACTGCTCCGATAACTGCAGACGTCACATTGCCAGTGAGTAAAAGCCAGTATTGAATACTGTATCAAAACAACCCAGTACCTTCTTTATTGCTACAAGTACCACTAGGTAGATGCCTCTGATGGCAGATAGGCGTAGGGCATCATTTTGTGAGCTTTTGGCATGAAATTGATACATGTTTTACAAATTTAATGTTATGTAAATAGTAATATATTAGCCTTTCTACTTAAAAAATGAAACTTTATTAATATGAGTATAAGTATAAGTTATAAGTATATGAAAACATTTTTTTTATTGTTTCTAGTGTAAATATTCATAATTATTCTAAAAAACTTTAATCATCGTTACTAAAATGGTGAAAAATTGTTACAAAATATTGCCAGGTTCTTTGTATCTGTGATCAGAGTTTTAAAGTTGCTAAAAAGACTGGTACAAGACTAACTACACTTATCTAGTGACATTTCCTTGGGCTCATCTACTGTTACATGAAGAAAGTCAGATGTTGTTCTGGAGTTAAGTCGCCTTGTCCATAAAAAAATAAAATATGCACAAAAAATCACAAATTAGCAATTTTCGGCTATATTAAAAAACGTGTCGACTTAGATGGGCTCAATATATCTTATGTTAAAATTTGAAACATAGTTTGTGAGACAAGTATCTTTCAATGGTCAACTGCTAATCAATGCTAAACATATAGCTTCAACTCCTATTTTGTGTTTTAATTTAACGAAGTTTACACTTGGCTTAATGAAAAACGTCAAGTAAAAGGCCTAGATATATTTGTCAATGATAAAAGGAAGATAACTCTTCCTATGATATTTTATAAAATTAAGTATTACAACCCCGTGAAGCATGACATATACACAAAGTGGGATAGGTCTAAGTTGATAAATTCAAATTATTAATTTTTTTGAAATTTTCAAGTGCATAATTTTTTCTAGAATCATCTGTGAGGTATACAAACATATATCGCACGTCAAACGTTTCAATATTCAAAAAAAAAAAAAAAAAAAAAAAATTATGTTCAAAACTTATGTAACAGTAGAGCATGATTTGTCTCCCAAAATTACCTAGCTTAGCAACCGGGGATCGAACCCGGAACCTTTGGTTCAGTAGTCCACCGCTCTACCAACTGAGCTAAAGGAGTACTCCACTAGCGCAGCTAATGGAGGGTGGTTATAAACCTGTCACGGTTCTATAACTTCTGTATTAATCAAGGGAAGCCCGTTACACTTACAAATATATATGCAATATTTTTTATATATTTATATTTAAAAAAAAATATGTTAAAAACTTACAAATATATATGCAATATTTTTCTATTTATATTCAAAAAATAAAAATTTATGTTCAAAACTTACAAATATATATGCAATATTTTTCTATATATATTCAAAAGATGAAACAATTATGTTCAAAACTTTATTTTTTTTATATATTCAATAATATTGCATTCTGGGTAATATGTGTGCATGCTGGACAATCCGCCCCTTAAGTAGTAGGACAAGTCGAACCCTCTATAATACATGTCATCCCCTCTGTGATCAGGACAAGTCGCCCCTTCGGTTTGCGCTTGTATGAATGCATGTTCTTCATTTGTAACCGAGGTGCTTTTGAGTTATCGTTCTTGAATCTTTTAAATTTGATTGCTAGTTCAACTTAGTCTACTAGTTCATATACAAAAATCTTTGAAAGTTATCGTTTATCATTACTTTTTGTTAAATGAGATGAAAATAAATATTGTATTAATTGGACATAAATATAGTTTTGGATTTTATCTAAAATATCTGTTTTTACTTGGCATGTAATTACCATATTTAAATGATTTGTTTGGTTACTTCCCTTGGTAAACTGGTTTTGAGAGGTAAATATGTTTTAATGTTAATGAAATAATTATATATTAAATTTCCGCTTTAAAACAAATTAAAATAAGTTCTATAAACGGCTTTAATATGTAATAAAAAGTTTAGGGCAAAATACAGAAAATTTTGTCAGTTTAATAATATAAGAAACCAAGCTGTACAATTTTTCATTTTTGTAAATGATGTTGATTGATGTAATGCCACTTTAAACTAATTACGTGGGATTTACATTTACCTATATGCTGATTAAGGATGATTGTATTAAGAGTCTATATGGGAGATTTTAAATTATAAACTTGGGAATCTATTGATTTTTGACATACCATTGTTAAGATTAATTACAATATCTAATAATTTTGACACTTTACAATATAAAATTTTAAATATAATTTAGATAAGGGACGAGATCAAAAGTTCAATGTAGGATAAAAAACTTAATTCACATAGTTTTTTCACTGACCCCCCCCTCTTAACTTAATTTGGGAAAAATTGTTTGACCAATATGGGCATATGCTTTGAGAGTATACTTTTTGTATCATGGGTCCTGTTTTTCCTCAACAATGTATGTTTGTTCTGTATATTGATTTGGACATCACTTGAATCCGTATTTTTCAATCCGAAAATCGATGTCGGATAACAAAACTTGCAGCGATTTTTACCCCCCCCCCCCACCCCCCACCCCCCAAACTATTTGAATTAAGTTTTTTTTATCCTAAATTGAACTTTTGATCTCGTCCCTAAGTAAAGTAAGATATTACCCAGAATGCAATATTATTGAATATATAAAAAAACAAGTTTTGAACATAATTTTTTTTCATCTTTTGAATATATCTATAAAAAAATATTGCATATATATTTGTAAGTTTTGAACATAAATTTTTATTTTTTGAATATAAATAGAAAAATATTGCATATATATTTGTAAGTTTTGAACATATTTTTTTTGTTGAATATATATATATATATAATATATTGCATATATATTTGTAAGTTTTGAACATAATTTTTTTTTTGAATCAATATTTTTTTTTGAATATTGAAACGTTTGACGTGCCAAAAACATAACCCTTATAAACAAGTTTACATTTTTTTATGTTTTCTTGGACGACTCAATAAGGTTATTTAACCAACAAAAGATTGTCATTATTCTAACGTTTAGACTTTCAAAATGCGGAAAATCCATTTTATGAATTGAGGTGTCCAGACAGTAGATGTTTGTTTTTAAGGAATTGGGCGTTAACTTTTTTAAATGGATATGAATGCTCTTTTTGCATTTTTTTCAGCTTTTCATAAGACATACTTTTTTCTACATGTATGAATATAAATAGATTTCTGTGAGTCCTTATCACTCAGTCAAATTCTATACGGTATCCAAAAGCAAACAATCTCAAATAAAAACATCTTTTTGTTTATTCATGCACTAAGTTGTTTCCATTATTATTTGAAAAATTATCAGATGACACAAAAGATGTGCTGACATAAAACATAACTCATATTACTGCGATGATGTTTAGTCATAAAAGCTCTACTACAGACCAGGTGTGATGAGACAGGCTAAATAAGTTATTAGTCTGCAGAATTCATCACCACTGAAAATTTAATGTTTTTTTAGACATATAAATATTATGATACAACGCTCTTAATCTCTATAACTGAAATCCAGATTTGGTTAGGGAATCGCCATATTATGTTTTATTTTAGCTAAAAGTACTGCAATATAACTGTGAGTTACAAATATTTATTCGGTCTAGACAAGAGTATCAACTGTGGTACTTTAAACATAAGCCCTACAAATTCTAGAAAATGATGACCTATAAGAAATAAAGTGAATATTCTACAGCAAATTCAGCAAACGGAATGGAAAGAGGTTGGGTGGGGATGTGTGCAAGGAGGTGACATTGGACTCTAAGAATTATTTTTTTTCGCGGCATTTGTGAAAATTGTCCCTTACTCTGCTATCTTTTTTTTTCGTTTTTTAGAATGTACAGTATTACTATTTGATTCCAGATAGTATTTAATCCTGCATTTTGAACATTATTATCAACTAACCCTAATAATCCAGTCGTTATATTCGCTCACTTCGATCGCTCAATTAACGCCAAACCGTTACTGAAGTAGAGAATCAGATACGGAAATGGCTTGAGATATTCGATTTAATTATCAACCTGCGTTTTTGAAATTGCTTCTATGCCCCTGACTCCTCCAAAGAAAAAAATAAATGACTGTTTCCTGAAAAATAAAAAAACTTTCATGATGAAATGCTATGACATAAAACTTAAATACATGTGATACGAAATTTACACTGTGGAATGATGGTACAAACATTTTTTTATTAAAATGAATGATGAAGTAACCTGTTTACATGCAAAATTCAATACATAATACTAGGAAGATTGCATCTTTTTTTTAACAGATGTGAAATGGCTTTGTTTTGCCACTGGTCCGGGATGAGAACTCATAAACTTCGTCATGTGTCTGTATCATTTTACTTTTATAATAATTCATTCATTTGCTTTCATATTTAAGAAGCAGAATTTGGGATTTTAGATTTAACATGATATTGACATGTTTTTTTTTTAAAAAAAAACATTTAACGTAAAAAGCTAATATTTACATATAGGAAAAGATTCACAACAAATCTGGAGTCTTTCGAAATCTGAACAATGTCTACCATTTTACATTCAGTTTTAAATCTGTGATTTATTAGATATTAATTTTTTATTTAATACTGCATGAGACGTTTCTTTTATTTATTGCTTTATGTAACACTTATTGGATACGTCTGTCGGGTATCACTATGTCAGCTCACTTCGTGAAATTGAAATTACAAACTTGCTGTCCGTCAGTCACATATTGTTTTTTACGGGAACTATTAAACAAAATGATCTTATTTTTGGTATATGAGCTTATAATGATCAGCTACAATCGAGTTTGAGTTTCAAGCTGATCTGATCATTGTTGTGAGAGTTATTTCCCTTTGATATAGGAATCATTGCAAAATTAATAGTTTTCCTGGTTTTTTTCGCATACCCTTTGACCAAATGATCTTATTGTTGGTAAATGAGCTTATAATGATGGGGTGAATGTCAAGTTTGAGTTTCACGCTGATCAAATAATCATTGTGAGAGTTATTGCCCTTGGAAATAGAAATTATTGCCAAAATATTAGACGATTCACATATTCAAGGAGCATTTGGTGTGTTTTCTCACAGCTCTAGCCGGTAGTAGACATTGTAATGCTTAGCTATACTCCCAGAATGCTATGTTTTTTTTATTGTTCAGTTTTTCATTATTTTTGCCTTGAGCATTTCTAATGAGAGATGGTTTGTTGAAATATTAATATACCGTGCAAATGGATTGATTTCTGTGAATGTTGAGACACTAGCATGTCTCATGTTAACTTAATGTTCTTATCCTTGCCTTGAGTCATATTCAACATTGTAAGCAAAGCAAACAATCGCAGATTAAAACATGTGGCATTCCTTATGTTTGTTTTAGTAGAATTGATCTTTTTCAATTATTATTTGAAAAATTACCAGATCTCACAACAGATGTGCTTACAGAAACATAGAATTGATGTTGCTGCGATAATGTTTCTACTACAAAAAAGGTGTGTTAAGTCAGGCTAAATAAGTTATATTATTTTTGGATTCCATCACCCCTAAAAATCTAAAGTGGGAGAAATGAATTTGTTAGATTTAGCCTTTCGCTTATTTTCCCCAGTTCACCCAAGAAGTTCATTTCTGGAAAAATAGAAATTAAAAATAGAAAAAATTAATACAGCTGTTTTTTAATTGAGACGTCTACATTTTCTGAAGGTGGTGTCTGTGTAAAGAACTGTAAAGCGTTTACTTTTTTTTTATCACGATCGTTCAATTTAAATAAGATAGTCCGACTTGGACAATTCTAGTTTCCGATTTTTTTTTCTCCTCGGAAATCTGTGTATTAAATGACCTGAATAGTGTTAAACATTTACATTTTTTTAAAATTTATATCGGACAACAAAAACGTCAATATTTAAACTTTCGAAATGATCGTATTTAAAAAAGAAAAATTAAATGTGAAACTGCTACGCCGAATAAATTGAAACTTTAATATTCATCACATATTGCAAAATGTTTATTAAATTTACATGTATATTTCATCCCTCAAATGTCCCCTATGTGTTGTTGACCAGGGATAATTGTACTCTCTGATATCAAATTTAAAAAAAAAGTCCTTTCCTGAAATCGCTGAGGCAGACAATTCTATTTACCACAATAAGCAGTTCTACTTTCTGATCGATCATAATCCAAAAATCTTAGAAAAATCTGACAAAAAGTTAGACATAATTGATGCTTTGTTTGACTGATAGGCACAGAACATATAATTTGTAAGAAGTGCAATTTATACGCTCTTTTTCACACCTAAAAACAACAGCAACAACAACACATACTTTATTAAAATCTCACCTCTTACAATGTAATAAAATATCAATATGTAGAATACATTGTATAATATTTACGTAACGAGTAAATACTATTGTTTCCTGTGCTTATGCTGACAAACATGCCACTTAACATGGGTACATGTACTTATAACCTTCTACAATCAGCCTAAATTTAATAACAAATTAATGGAAAACAATACATATTTCAAATTCAGTTTCAGTGATTTCAACAAAAATGAAAATTTCAATCGAATATCTTATTTGAACTAATATTGACCATTTTATTCGAAATCTTATTCAAATATTTTATCAAATAAAAATAATTACTTTTATCGAAAGACATTGCGAGAAATAAACAATGGGTTTCTAGTTAAGATTGTTATGCAAACACATTCCAAATAATTAAACATTAAAATCGATTTCTCAAAAGTATCTTACAAAACCTCAAGTTCTCATAAAAAAACAAGTTGAAAAATAGCATTTAAAAGAAATAATTCATCTCTGCGAATCCATTTCGAATCATCTCAATAAAAATTTGAAACAATCAATAGTAAAGTTTTGATGCAGTAAGACGTTGACAATTCTGTCAAGAATGCCTCCGTTGGCACAAAAAAGAAACGGAGGATCGTTGTTTTACCCTATGGTTGCATTTCACTATATACTTTTCGGATCAATAGGAAATGTAAGATCTGGTAAGACAGAGTATACGCAGATAATTCATGTAATTCTTACTTGTCATTAATATCATAATTTTTTTATTCCTTTTGAAATTTCTTAATGTATAGTTCATATTTTAAATTGTAATACACATTATTAGACTTTCTTTTAAGAAGAGGAAAAAAGAACAAATGTTTGAATATATTTTTAGAATTTCTACCATATACAGAAAACAAAAACAACATTACTTTGTACCTCACCCTGCCGAAAGCGCTAAACGTGAGCTTTTGAGACCACATTTGGTTCATCTTCAGTCGTCCCCTAAACTCTTATCTGAAAAAGCTTTGTCATTCGGGACCAAACGTCGATAGACATCAGCATTACCCTTTAAAATTGTCCGGACGAATGAACATGGTCAAGTACGTGTTTAAGTGAGCAATTATTAAAAACAGTAAAATAGTCAAAATCGTATTTAAAATCTAGCCATCTGAATCAATTGGACCAGTTTAGAATTTTCTTTTGGTCCTCTCTCAAAACAGTTTCCGGATCAGGTCCGGTTTTAATAAAACTTCTTAACTTAAATGTTCCTCACTTAGTTAAAGAAAGAGTTTAAGTGGTATTCTTAAAATATCTTTAGTATTACATTGAAGTATTTAACATTTTTTAAAGATGAATCACATATTAAATTATATATGTGTATTTTTTATTATTCAGAATGTTAAAATAAGTGCTTAAAATATTATATTTTTGTGCAAATCATTTTTTAAATATATTTCTTTTATAAAATATTAATATTATATGCAAGACTGTATGATATAAAAAAAAACTTGCCCTCCAAACCCAGAAACATTCCAAATGATCAGAATTGACAAGATAAAAAGGCATCCATGAATCTTCATGAGTTTTCAACAATGAAAATTTAATTCATTTTTATGTAAAAAGCAGAAAATTACTTAATATGTACGACAAGTTATTTCAGTTGACACACATGTGAACTGTGATAGAGGAACACCATATTACAGTAATTCTAGTCACAGATGTTATTGGCTGACAGAAACACCTAAAAATTTTAAAGAAAGCAAACGACTTTGTGAAAATGACAATGGAAGTCTTGCTTTGATTCCAGACCAGAGTACCTTCGATTTCCTGAACCAGTTAAGGGCCAGTAAAGGGTAGGTATTTTATTAATGATCAAGCACATAGATGTCCAAGAGTGGACAGATGCCAGTGTTAGTGTTTGCATTGTTAAATATCAGTTCAAGAGAATTGTCTCATTACAAAAAGTGATGTTTTCTGTTGACTGTAATTTGCTTCAAATAATTAGAACTTTTTCTTTTCTTATTTATCTGTTAGAGTACGTTCGAACTTGTATTTCTCCACAAGTTCCGATTCAAAATAGGTTAATACATTATTGTTTAGACGCCAACTAAAGCCCGGCTTTGGGTGCGGGATTTTCTCTCTACGTTGAAGACCCATTGGTAGCCTTGGGCTGTTTTCTGCTCTTTGGTCGGGTTTTTGTCTCTCAATCTAATTAAAAACCGATCTCTCATTGCTCCCGTTTCTGATATGTCGCGTGGGAGATCTAACGAAACCCGCTTTGAGGTCACATGTGAGTGACCTCGTATGTGTGCCCTGTTCGACCAATGAAATTGCGGCTTAGGCGATCTTGTAAGTTCATCGTGTGGTAAAGGGATGTAACTCATTTTTATTAACGAAGAAATCGTCAGTCCCCAGAATTCATAAACTTTTTTGATTGGCTTATTGATTGGAAGTCAACTCATTTGCATGTCATTATAAATTCATAAGTTCCAGTTCACTCACATGTGACCTCAAAGGGGATTTCGTTAGATCTCCCACGCGACATATCAGAAAACGGGAGCGATGAGAGATCGGTTTTTAATTAGATTGGTTGTCTCTTTGACACATTCCCCGTTTCCATTCTCTATTCTAATAAAAACAAAGGAAACTGAGACAAAGTACATATAACAAACAACAATAATCTCAGGACCAAGTCATTTTTTTACTATTTGGTTTTGATAGAAATAATTTTAAACGAGAGATATGTACAGTATTTCACAGCAACGTTTAAAATTACAGGTGATTTCAAGAATCAAAATAGTAGCCTCCCCTCTTTTTAACCTTCATTTGAGATGGGAATATGCCTTTTTAAAATAAATTAGATTCATTTTAATAAAATCAAAAAGCTATTCCCTTACAAAAAAAAAAAAAAAAAAAAAAGAAAAGAAAGAAAAATTTTAAGTTTATTGTATTTCATATCTTCTAGCCTTTCTACTTAAAAACATGAATCTTTATTAATAAGTATATGAAAACATTTTTCTTATTGTTTCCAGTTTAAATATTCATAATTATTCTAAAAAAAAACATAACTCATCGTTACTAAAATGGGGAAAAATGGCTACAAAATATTGCCAAGTTTTTTGTATCTGTGATCAGAGTATTAAAGTTGCTAAAAAGACTGGTACAAGACTCACTAGACTTATCTAGTGACATTTCCTTAGGCTCATCTACTGTTACCTGATGAAAGTCAGATGTTGTTCTGGAGTTAAGTCGCCTTGTCCATAAAAAAAATCAAATATGCACGAAAAATCGCGAAATTAGCAATTTTCGTGTAAACTAAAAAACATGTCGACTTAGATGGGCTCAATATATCTTGTTAAAATTTGAATCATAGTTTGTTAATATAAGTATCTTTCAATGGTCAACTGCTAATCAATGCTAAACATATAGCTTCAACTCCTATTTTGTGTTTTAATTTAATGAAGTTTATACTTGGCTTAATGAAAAGCGTCAAGTAAAAAGCCTATTATCTTCTAACTAAATTTATATTGAGTGATTTCAACAGAAATGTGAGATGACTTCGAGTTATTCCGCTTTTCAAAGAAAAAGTCCGGATAGAGCTAAAACATGTCATCTGTCTCTTACCATATATTATACACGATATTTACAAAAAAATAATAAAAGGATAACAGAAGCGGTCAACAATTACACAGATGTACTAATTAATCAACATATATTTGGTAATTATTTATTAACTTTACCCAATCTTAAATGACTAAATATTCCATAAAATCTTTCTCTGATTACAGTGTCTATACAATTTATTTGATTTAGGCTTTTTACTTGACGTTTTTCATTAGCCAAGGGTAAACTTCGTTAAATTAAAACACAAAATAGAAGTTGAAGCTATATGTTTAGCATTGATTAGCATTTGACCATTGAAAGATACTTATCTTAACAAACTATGTTTCAAATTTTAACAAGATGTATTGAGCCCATCTAAGTCAACACGTTTTTTAATTTACCCGAAAATTGCTAATTTTGTGATTTTTCGTGCATATTTGATTTTTTATGGACAAGGCGACTAAACTCCAGAACAACATCTGACTTTCATCAGGTAACAGTAGATGAGCCCAAGGAAATGCCACTATATAAGTCAAGAGAGTCTTGTACCAGTCTTGTAGCCACTTCAAAACTCTGATCAGATACAAAGAACTTGGCAATATTTTGTAACCATTTTTCACCATTTTAGTAACGATGATTAAAGTTTTTTTTAGAATAATTATGAATATTTACAATGAAAACAATAAGAAAATGTTTTCATATACTTATTAATAAAGTTTCATTTTTTTAATTAGAAAGCTATTTGATTTTTGGGTCAATCACAATCAAATGTGAAGAGTGCAAGTTTTTTACCCACAATCAAAACATATTGAATTTTGGGAAATTTATGGTCATTTGAATACAAAATAATAGTAAAGTCACGAATTAGATAAAAAGTATATTAACTGATGTCTTGAATTGTATTCAAGAAAAGAACACGTTAATGGGGTCTACAGACCTAATCACATATGAACAATTAATTTAAATATAAATACATGCATTGCGTTTGAAATGAGTGTTTCTTTTTTCTCCCATAAAACTTTGTTCCAAGAGCTACAGAGACAACACCTAAGCAACATTTTGAAGGTATCCGCTTTGACTAAACCATTATTTTGCACGGAAAACTTGCAAGAAAATACTGATTTTAGATTTTAAAAATTCGTTAAAGTTGCATATTATCTTTGGCACTGTCTCTCTTTGTCAGGTTAATGTTGGCCATATGATTATACAAACACCGATAATTTTAATTGATTGTTACGAGAACATAGTTAAGCGACAGCAATTTAACTGTCATACTACTGGGATTAGGTTTCTTGTCTTAGTAAAAAGTAGCTGGACAGTGTTACCCATATAAAGGACATTGCTTTTCTATATTCTGTTGTAGCATCTGTTATCTGATTTTGTTTTTTGTTTCCGTGTTTGTGCAGTATTTTTATATTAATATGCTATAGAGCTGTACGTCGCAGTGTTTGGTTTTTTTTCTTCAGAAAATCAATAAATAATTACGGTCATTTCCCCAGTACTGATTTTACTTAAAAAAAAACCCTAAAGCGCTTCAAAGTCTCTAGGGGAATAACCTGGAATGTTGTCTTCAAAGATTTGCTATTATAACTAGCAAATAAGCGACTACAAACTTTTCTACATACCTGAACATTGCTTTGGGAGACACTCAGAACCAAAATTAATGTTTTGCTATAAGTGAGTGTATGTGAGTCATGACAGTAGAAAGGTTTTGGCTTTTGGTGCCCTCCTTGGCAATATTCCAAAAAGAGAAACAAATTGACCCAAATTGCCTATATACACGATTTTTGAAGGTAGAAAACTTGAACTCATTTAAGTATAAAATTGCTAGCATTGCATACAATCTTTTACGATGAAAAGAAGGTAAGTATTTAAAATAAGAAAATCAATGGTTATAAGTAAAACAAATAGAAGGGAAAGTGGTCCTACTCCTTAACATTTATCACATCAAACGTCTACACCTAAAAGAAAGCAGACACCGGAATACAATTCTTTTCAGATCAATTTGCTTGACCATGGTTTCTGAAGTCACTAACATTTGAGATAATAAAAATAAAAAATATTGACAATGCATCTTAAACATGCTGATTTCTTGTTCTAAGGTGAAGAGTTACACACCAATCACTTACCAAACAATAACAAATGCCTTTTACATAGAATCAGCAACAATCGTGGGAAATTTGACACCAACCTTTAACCTTCAGGTCATTTTCAGAGTATATTGTAGATATTTAGTATAAAATTAATCTTTCTCCCATTCTGAATTCGATACAAATTTAAGAGTATGGGATATTCGGATAATTCATATTTATACGTGAAAATATTGATTTAAAAAGATATTGGTAACATATATGTGAGGACCAGAAAAACCACAAATAGAAACAAAGACCCCCGCACCTAAAAAAAATTGCTAGTATTTGGAATTGTATATTACTTGAAATAAACAACAGGATCTTCATCTAATGAGTAGTCCTCAATAATGGCACGCAATAAAATAAAGGTATCTATGTTTGTCCATTTGCAAATTTCAATTAAATTGATATCTTTAAACTAAGACCCGTGATACATTTGGTTAATTCAATATTCTGTAAAATCTTTTTGATGGTGTAGCTTTTTACCTTTCTTAAACGTCTAATGTACTTGCAGGGCTACACATAAAGCGTTTTACATTGGATACACACTAAATTCCGACTTAGAGTTGATAGGGTTAGATGGACAGCTGCAGACTTTGAATTACTGGCAAACTGGACATCCTCAAGAAAATACAGGATGTGTGTCGACCACCAATGTTAAAGGTTACTTTCTGTCTTGAAATCTGTAACCATTTATTGTATGCAATATGCCAGTGGCCGAGTTATTCGTGTAAGTATTGTTAAAAAGGTAACAATTTAAAAATCACACCTTGTATATATTTACAAACAAAAGTTAGTTAACAATCATACATTGTATTTGGGTAAATGAAATTCTTGAATACTGTGAATTAACAGTTTTAGTTGTAAAAAATGAACTAAAGATAAAACAAAGACTTCAGAAACTAAGGAATGATCGAATTCAAAACACTATAATAAAAAAAGTATGAGCCTACATTTTCTTATATGAATTCACGATTGAACCAGGACCAAGGAACCATCCTGCATGTTTCTAAAGTTGGACTAAATTTACATGTTGTGTTATTTCGGAAATGTGGTAAACATGTCACTTTATATCACCAGCAGTTTTGCTATTTCAGTTCAATCAACAAGAAATGTGACTCTTCATTGGAGCAGTCTGCTGAAATTGAGCACTGTCGCAGTAGCTACAACGAAAACCTCAAACACGAAAGGAACAGGCAAACGTAAGGACAGTTCGACAGAAATAAGCACTGCAACTCAAAGATCTTTAATGGTTTGTCGGGAAGTATGTACTAATTTTTTAAAAGAAGTTGATTTGGAAGTTTTAGTACAAGAAATCGTAAATAATCTTTTAGTGAATAAAGATTTACTATCATCTACTAAAAGATCGAAAACTTGTGCGACAGATAAAAGATGGTCAGCTACTGGTATAGGCGGTATCGGCATTCTTATATTAATGTTGGTTTTCTGTGGTATTGTGATTTTGGATGCACCCGTTCTTTAGAAAAAGGCAAAAAAAACTTTACGAAATATATTAAGAAAAAGAAATAGATTTAGCTGATTAATAGATATTACGTAATCTAGTAAATTTGTATTAATGTAAAGTTTTTTATATATATTTTACATGTTTTATCAATTTATTTGCAATGAAGGAAATGCATTATTGAATAATTTTATTTTGTGAAGAAAAATATATTTCATTCATAAAAGTGATTGTCCATGTGGTATTCCTTTACTAGATTTACCTTCAAGAAGCAAAAATCATCGTTATACGCTTTAAATTTTACTAGAACTCGGGGAACAGAAGTTCTATGTAATACGTAGATATCGTCAAATTAGGAATCTCTGTAGTTATCAAGGTCACACATCTTGAAGGAAAAATTACACAAAAGTTGTAGTACTGATTTAAATATCGAAATACCGAATAACTTGATTGAAAACAAACACAGTATTCCTTGGTCCACTCTAACGCCTACCCTCGCGATCTTCCGCCACCAACGCCAAACTAAACGTATTTTATTCGGTTGGAAAATATGGTTTAATGGTAAAGAAGTCCTTCTCAGGACAGATCTATAGATGAAGAAAAACTCTTTAGTCAAAAACTCTTTAGTCATATAATATATAAAACGATAACTTTTTAAGTATTATTTTTATGTCAGATAACTAAGGTGTTCATAACCTGAAAAAATTAATTACATAATGTTTCGAGTGACAACAAAAGGCGATTATTAAATTCTAGGGATAAATATGTAAAATGTGATAGCAAATTATAAGTGATAGAAGTGAAGGGAAAAAAGACTGAGACATGCAATAGAATTATTATTTTTAGAGCATGATATCTTCTTTAATACAACTTTAATCACCTTATAGTCTTATATAAGTTAGGATGTCTACCTGAAACTATGAGAAATGTTTCTCCAGAAAATTTTCCAGTTTTTAATTTTTTTTTATCTTTCTTCGAAGTAAAACTTACAAAAAATAAAAGAAAAGGAAGACCATTTGGTGGCATGCTTATCTTTGCTAAACCATACTATATAAGAACGGTATTACAGAAATTTTTATATATTTATATTAATCCATACTTCAGCATTTTAACGCCAGAACAGGTTGGTTGCAAGATTTAATACAATGATCAAACAGAAAAGAACTTTCAAGATTGTCCAATTCCTCGTTTTTATCCACATAGAAAAAGAAATCAGTTGGATATTAAATTTTATTTCCTTGGAAATTTGTTAATAAATATATGTAAATCCTCTCGGTTAATGATAAAAAATGGAAGAATCCTTCGAGACTCTCTTGGTTATTTCACTTTTTTCAACTTCAATGGTAAGAACACAGTTGACTATATGCTCGTATCAGAAAGCTTTTGTATAAACAATTTTGAAGTGAAGCCTCCTTTATTGTTTGATATCCATATCAATTATTAACTGGGAACAAAGTCTTTCTGATGAACTTTTACCCCTTCCTGTGTCTTTCAGCTGGTAAAATAAATATGGTGAAAGCTTTGTATATAATTTGCTTCATCCGAAGAGTACTTCTGATATTGTATTCTTGAACAAATTACTTGACGATGAGAGTTTTGAAGATACAGATTTTCTAGTAGAAAAAAAATTTACATACAAGCAGCAAAAATCTCCGTAAAATTTAAAAGCAAATTTTGAGAAATCTAAGTAAAAGAAAAAGCTATATCGAAAAAAGTATGGATGTCAGGAATAAACTAGCGAAAGATCCCAATAATAACACCCTGAGATTAACATTTTGTATCTGTAGAAAAGAATTCAACAATAAGCTTAAAAAAGAGTTTTTTTCAATCTGTTGTTCGGAAAATTAATGAAGTAAACATAAAAAATTGTACTGAATGTTGGAATGGTATTGGGAAATACAAAAAGAATGAAAACTTAGAGGACCATACCATCTCCGTGAAACTTTTGATTCTCATTATAATAATCTGTTGGTCACCTGACAAAAGTCAAACGAATTTAGAACAATTAAATAGTTACAATATAGACAACAGGGTACTTGATGCACCTTTTTACATGGCAGGAAATTAAAGAAGGCAATGAATAATTGAGAAAGGGTAACTCTGGACGCTTGGACAGGATTTTTAACTAATTAATAAAACAAGTTCATGCAAATACGTTATCTTTAGTAATCGCTAAACTTTCCAATAACATTTTGGACTCTGGAACGTACACCAACGTTTGAAAAATGTCTTCATTAACCTCTATTTATAAATCGGGAGACCCTACTGATTGTGGTAATTGCAGAGGAATAACTGTATCAAGCTGTCTTGGTAAGTTGCTTACTGCTCTTCTACAATAGAGGCTCAAAGTCTGTTTGGAAGATAATAATTTACTCAGTTTGAATCCAGATGGATTCAGGAAAAACATGAAAAACTACAGGACTCTAGATGATATTTTTATACTTACAATTGTAATTAATAAGCTTTACAATTACAAAAAGAAAACTTTATGCATGCTTTGTAGACTTTAAGAAAGCATTTGATAGTGTCTGGAGATCAGCATTATTCTTAAAATTAAACTATAAAGGTGTCAATGGTAAATTTTACAACATAATTCAAAACATATATTCTAACACGCTTTATGTCTGCAAAGGTTCCAGTCATTTTTACCATCCATTTTTTGCTAACCAAGGTGTAAAACAGTTTCAGACCGCTCTTTTTAATATATTTGTTGATGAAATATATACATATTTTGATATAACAGCATTCAAACCTTTCAATTTACAAAAAGCAAAGTATTAACCAACTGTTTAATGATGATTATTTGTTATTACCAGTCTCCTTCTGGTCTTCAGCACTGTCTAGATTCACTTCAAAGATTCCGCTCTGGTTAGAGACTTATTATAAACTTGAAAAAAACTAAGGTAATTCTATTGAGAGGGTGGATTCATACAAATATTTAGGTATCATGTTTATTTACAATGGAAAATTTAAAGAATCCGTGTCTACTCTTGCAGACCTTGACATTTGAGCTTCCATATTGACTTGTAAAGCTATATTATAGGGTCCTGAATCTAAATATATATACTTGCTATGGACTTTTTCAATGACCTTGACACTCCATTTAACTTGTAAAGCTACCATTTAATTTGTTTCAAGTCATGCTCTAAACATCTGTGACAATATGTCAGACCATTATCTTTACTGATAATTACTGTTTATATGTAAATAATCTTTCAAGGGCAAACACTCCTATAAAGGGTCAATTGACAATTTTTTTTTTCATGTTGACTTATTTGTATTTTTTACTTTGATGAACTGTTTGCTGTTCACAGTTTGTCTTTAGCTGTAATAATATTTAAGTTAATAACTTAATAAAATTGCAAAATTTCCTTAAAATAACAATTCAGGGACCAGTTCCCACAGGCTTAAAAGTTCGGCTGTGGTGGCCATCTTGGTTGATAGTTTTGGTCAACGAGCACAATTCTGAAAGAGGACCATTACCCCTTAGTTTGGTTCCAACCTCTCGGTAAGAAGATTTTTAAATGAATTCCCCATAGGGTCCTCCTTAAACTAAGTTCGGATGTGGTGGCCATCTTAGTCGATCGTCCGGTGCATCGGACACATTTCTGAAAGAGGACCATCTAAGGGGCATCGCTGCTAAGTTTGGTTGCAATTGGCTCAGTAGTTTCAGACAAGAAGATTTTAAAATAAATTTCCCATAGGCTCCTATGTTAAACTAAGTTCTACGCTAAGTGATGCCAATAGCTAACAAGAGGCTCCCAAGAGCCTGAATCGCTCACTTGGTATCTTTTGTGTACCGGTAGATCCGATGATTATTTTTGCTATTTAATGTACACCGTCGCAATTTTCTCCTTAATATTGACCTGTACAGCTAAAATATAGAATCCTGAACCCAAATAGAAATGGTTGCTACGGACTTTTTCATCGGTTGATATGGACTTTTTCAATGGCATTGACTCTTGACCTTCCATTTTGACTTGAACAGGTAAATTGTAGGGTCCTGAACCCAAATATATATGGTTGCTAGGGACTTTTTCATCGGTTGCTATGGACTTTTTCAATGACCTTGACCTTTGACCTTTTTTTTGACTTGTACAGGTAAATTATAAGGTCCTTAGCCCAAATACATGGTTTCTAGGGACTTTTTCATAGGTTGCTAGGGACTTTTTCATCGGTTGCTATGCAAATTTTCAATGACCTTGACCCTTGACGTTCAATTTAACTTGTACAGCTACAATTTAATTTATTTCAATTAATGCCCTAAACATCTATGACAATGTCAAACCATTATTTTCTGTTTACATGTAAATAATCTTTCAATGGCAAAACTCCTGTAAGGGGTCAATTGACGATTTTGGGCATGTTGACTTATTTGTAGATCTTACTTTGCTGAACATTTTTGCTGTATACAGTTTGTCTTTATCTATAATAATATTCAAGCAAATAACCTAAAACAGCAAAATTGCCTTAAAATTAACAATTAGGGGCAATAACCCAAAAATGGGTCGACTGATTCGTCTGAAAATTACATGAGAGGTAGATCTTGTTCTCATAAACATTTTTACTACTTGTCAGTTTTGCCCTAACTGCTTTAGTTTTCGAGATATGAGCCAAAAAGTGCATTTTCTACTATGTTCTATTTTTAGCCAGGGCAGCCATGTTTCTCGATGACCAAGAAAATAAAACATAAAATTTATACTAGACTCTAGATACCGTAAGGATCTTTCAGTCTAAGTTTGGCTGAAATTGATTCCGTAGTTTCAGAGGAGAAAATTTTTACAAGTTTACAAAGATGACGAAAAAAATATGAAAAATTGTCTTTAAAGGGGAAAAACCCCTATAAGGGGTCAATTGACGATTTTGGTCATGTTGTCTTATTTGTAGATCTTACTTTGCTGGACATTTTTGTTGTTTATTAAAGTTTGTCTTTATCTATAATAATATTCATGATAAAAATCTAAAACTGCAAAATTTCCTTAAAATTAACAATTCAGGGGCAATAATCCAACAACGGGTTGAGTGATTCGTCTGAAAATTTCATAGCAGGTAGATGTGGCCTGATAAACATTTTTATTCCATATCAGTTTTGCTCTAAATGCTTTAGTTTTTGAGATATAAGCCAAAAACTGCAGTTTACCCCCTATGTTCTATTTTTAGCCATGGCGGCCATGTTTCTCGACGGACAAGAAAATAAGACATAAACTTTATTCAAGATACCCTAAGGATCATTCAGAATAAGTATGGCTGCAATTGCTTCAGTGGTTTCAGAGGACAAGTTCTTTGAAAAAGTTTACGACGGACGACGGACGACGCACGGACTACGGACGCCAAGTGATGGCAAAAGCTCACATGTCCTTTTAGGGGTCAATTTACAATTTTGGACATGTTGACTTAATAGTAGATCTGACGTACATTGTTTTTTATGTGTACAGTTTGTCTTAATCTATAATAAAATTCAAGATAATAACCTAAAACTGCAAAATTTCCTTGACATTAACAAGTCAGGGGCAATAACCCAACAAAGGGTTGACTGATTCGTCTGAAAATTTAATGGCAGGTAGATCTTTACCTGACGAGGATTTTTACCCCTGTCAGTTTTGCTCTAAATGCTTTAGTTTTTTTTAGATATAAGCCAAAAACTGCATTTTACTTCCTATGTTCTTTTTTTTAGACATGGCCGCCATGTTTCTCGACGGACAAAAAAATAAATTTTACATAACTTAAGGATCATTTAGACTAAGTATGGCTGTAATTGGTTCATTGGTTTAAGGGAAGAAGATTTTAGGACAGGTGAGCTAAAAACACAAAATAGGAGTGGCCCTCTTATTATTCTTTGAGATGCTTTTGAAATTGATAAATACTTTCAGCTAAAGAAAACCCGTGTTGAAAATACTAAAACTGAACTGTCTAAAACAATGACGTTCCATCACTACATGTGGGTATATCAAAACAAGTTTTTAAGCCAAGAATGGAGGATTTTTAAAAATCGAAAATGAAATCTGAATTCTCGAAAAAAGAAGAGGCGTCCTCTGGCAAACTTAAATATTATAATACAATTTTCTGTGAGTTCAAAATACAAGAATTATTTAAGTTTTAATATTCAAAAAGAACTCAGAAAAAATATAACAAAACTGAGAATAAGTGTACAATCCTTAGCTATTGAGACTGAGAGATATTCGCGACTAACGTCCTGTCCAATAAAATAGTGCCCCCCCCCCCCCCCATTATAACAACATTAGTAAAATATGACTTAGAAAATATTCTAGTCAATATAGTACATATACGAGTGGACTAATAGATAAAATACATGTACCTAAACCCTAATTCTTTGAAAAAAAACTCAAGACAATCCGTCTATTTATTAAAGAAACCTTCCAAAAGAGGGACCATGCTGCTGTTCAAACCATGTCGAACTCTTTATACACCGTGTACAGGCAAATATTAGGGGAACATGTCTACCACAAGGGGGGAAAGGGGGGGGGTATCCATAAATCTGCACCCGTCATTACAACAGTTCACGGAAGTCAGTAATAATTAATCTTTTCAGCCAGATTAACTTTAGTTATTGGTAAACGCCCATTTAAACCTGAATCTGAGTAGGGTAAAAAATACAAGAATGTAAAGCCAATTGTGTATTCTTCATTCTACTGGGATTGTTTCATTACAAATTGTCGCAAAAACAAAAATACCCCCTCCTAAGGAAATATGACACCCCCCCACCCGTGTGCACAATTTTGATAATATTTCTTCAGAACGGAGACATAAAATGCAAAATCTAGGTAACATACCTACCGTAGTAAGTCGTTGGAAACTCTGGATGTACAAATGCAGGCAACAAATATGTGATTTCAATCGCAAGTACTGTTTTTGGTACTGAAATTCCGGATTATTGTCGAAGGCGTTAACCAAAGGCTAAAGTTAAGCTGGCTGAAAAGATTAATTACTACTGAGTTCCGTGAGCTATAATGTGTTGTGCAACACGAAACTAGTCAGCCAAAAACTTACCTGTTGTAATGAAGAGTGCAGATTTATGGGTAAAAAACTCCCCCCCCCCCCTTTTGTGGTATACATGCCCCCCCCCCCCCCCCATCCCTAATATTTGCCTGTACACGGTGTTATAGTAACCTCTGGATTCGGATTGTGTGTATTAATATTAATGTAATGTTCCATTGGATGTATTATATTGGATCACGCCTCTTTTCAATATACATTTTGAAATAATTAATTATCGGGGATATTTTTCGAGATTAAAGCTTATAATGAGATAATTTAACGTAAGGACAATACATTATGTACACTTTCAATTTGTGTTCCTGTAATTGCTTCATCAATAATCATCAAATTCTCTTGTTGCCAATTTTGTTTACCAGACATATGTCTGTTCCCTCTATTAATGGCAACCGAAGAGTTAGGGATTCCCCTAAGAAACATTTTTACTTAAATTGATTATCATTCTTATACTAGTAATGTAATTTGTGTCATAAGGTATGGCATACGCCCTTACAGGGACACATTACAGTAATCACAGTCGTTTTGTTTGTGCCGTAATGCCCGGTAATCACTTTAAACATCTCTTTGTTCTCTGTATGTTAATTTGAACAATTGTCTGTTAATAACAACCGGAAACCCTTTGGTGAGCCTTAATTGCTGTTTTTACAAATAAGTAAGAATGAAAATAAAATAAAAGATTTTATTTCCAATATCAACAGGTAAAACAGAGATGCATAGACAAATAGTTTTAAAATCAAACATATTAATGTTTTACTATTCAATAGTATGTCGGTACATATATATACACATAACCTACAGCCATGTCAACTATAATCCGACAATAAATATCGATTTATAGACTATATATGATTTCTGACAATAAATATTATTGTTACAGATGTCGATAAACACATTTTTCTGATTTTTCCCAAGGTTTGGAAGAATTCCCAGCCACTTAGGAAAACATTTGATTTACAAGCTTAAAAAATTAACACACAAGCATGACGAATTTAGGTTTATATCAACACTTTAGTTATTATCTTTAGAAATACAAGTATCTGAATAATTCCGTTTCCGGCAATCAACTTCCTTGGAAATTAATATTATTAAATCCCTGAACAATACAGATATTTGTACTAAATATTTAATGTTCCATCACCTCCGGTCATTTTTTCTCGTAAAATCAACATGCAATCTCATCAATCGATATTACTTGCACCGTCATTTTTACTGTTATACAATTGTACATGATTTTTTTCAAGTAGGTTTATAATTCCAGTTGTTTTCTTCTTTTTTGGGGGAGGGGGGGGGGGGGGGGGGAGGGATAGGGTGAAATATTTTTTTAACTGGCATGTATATATATATGTATAAATAATTTAGAGTGATGTTTTTACTGGTACCGGACATCCGTTTGATCTTGGGTTGTTATATCAGCGACGATGAAACTAAATACAACCCTATCTGTTCTGACCTGATATATATATAAAAACAATTTGAGACTGGGAATACCTCCAAGCCAGTACGTTTCAAAGGGAAGGCTTATCAGGCAGAGTAACTACCATGTCTATATCATCACTACATGCAACTCTTTCGATCGTCATCACGATTTAATGGGCCAGCAAAACGTTTCTCCTAGATATCTTCAGTGAATATTCATGTCACACTAGTATTGACTCATAACCAGATTTCAACCATTTCCCATGCATTCAGTTTTTTTCTTTTCTGGGGGAGGGGGGAGGGGGTGTCGGTTGCAGGGGTTCACATTGCTTCTGCTTTAGTTTTTTTTATGACTTGTATATAACTAATTTACATGAATAAACAGAAGGAAAAGTAACATTGTCTCACATGGCAGTATGTAAATTCTTTGACATTGCTCATAAATCGTTTAACAGTTGTACCTTATCATAAAGATTTGGGCACATTAAGGAATAGATATTACGGAAAAAAATAATACAAAAATTTCGTCACAAATATGTGAAATACAAATACTGGTTATACATGTATGCATGGGCTCACGATGAACAGAATAAAAATGTCATTTTAATGATAGCTTAAGAACAAGAACACTACAAATTTTACAATTCTTATAATTTTCATTCGTATTGTAAATCATACGTGTCATTCTTTTTGTTTTACAACTTTATTAAAACATTGTAAACACACGTCGAGGATATCTGCTGCAGATGTCGCCTACAGAAACGCAATGAACGTAAAAATAGAAAAAAAAATCTATACATAATTTGCAAATCTGGTGATCAACACAAAGGCAAAATATCAGTCATCACAATACAAAATAACTCATTCATTCAATTAGTAAATCATAATAACTAAGGTTATAGAAACGCCATTTTGCAATATTCCGAATTTCCATCCAATTTCAGTTTGATTTTATATAAACGTGGGACATCACAGACAAATTATTTGATGTTATAGTTAATTTTAATTATTATGTCATATTTTTATACAAAATCTTTGTAAGATCGTATAACAAATTTTATTATGTACAACGAAAAGATAATGATCAATCAAGAAGAAAGTAAGAGTTATTAATCTAGGAAGAGTACAAACTAATTCTTTTATAAGAAAAATGTTCATTCATTCAAAAAAAAAAAAGAGTCGATTAATGGAAGCATCATCGCCGAATATGAGACTATCTTCCAAGGGGTCCGTTCTATAATCCGAAGATCCATTAGTCCGAAGACCCACTGGTCCGAAATTCATTTGTCCGAAGGTCCATTAGTCCAAAATATCGTTGGTCCGAAGGTCTATTAGTGCGAAAGTAAACCTGATGTAATATCAGAATTTATGATTATAACAGGAAAGAGCTCTTACACATCTTTCTGTAAGGATGTTTCACGATTGTGTGTGTGTGTGTGGGTGGGTAGGGTACAGGGAAATAATTTCAAACTTAAAAAGGGAGACTCCAAACTTTGGAAAAACAAAACAGCCCACGCAAACATGTTGAGACAATAGGCAAAAGGCAGGGCTGAATATCACCTGCAATAAAAAAAAGAGTATATTTTGAGAAAAAAGTTACGCGAAAGAAAAAGAAGGTAGGGACATGTATTCCGCTTTAAAGTGCTAGGATCAACTTCCACCAATTATTCCTCATAAAAATGAAATTGCTGGTCCTGTAAATTTTTAAAATTTTACAATGTTTTCATCTTATCTTTTCCTGTTTGTTAATTGTAAAGTCACGATAAGTTACAGTATAAGTATTGTCAATTTTCTCACTTAACGTCCTACTTAAGATAAGGTATGTATGCCACTTAAGTTTCTGAGAAACACTTACATTCGGGTCATGAACACATAATTCTTTTTTCGCACCCGGACATTTTATACCCTACAAATATACTTTCAATACTAGACATTGAACCCGCGCGAGCGCGGGAAAATAAGCATTTTTTTGTGGTGGCCATATTGACTTTAAAAAGTTTTTGCGGCCATGGTATTCGTGGAACAGGAACTCAATGTGGATGTTGTGGCAGGCTTCCAATAAACTTTCCTGTCAAGTAGGTGGTATCAACTGATAGTTTCATGACTATATATGCTGTAGTATTCCACAAATGGATGTTAATGCAAACTTTAACCAAAGTCAATGAAGCGTGAAATGTAGGTCAACGTGACCTAATTGTCATATGGTTGTTCGTTCCTACCGAAGATGTATCCACTGATGACGTAGACTGTATGCCGCGTAGAATTACTAAAATGGACCTTAAGGTTCCATTATAGTCAAAATCTATGACGAAAATACAACCACATAAATTGTCAATAAGTTTATGTTATAATTAATTCTGAACTGGAACTTGATGAAAAGCTTTCATTAAATACACATTTCATAATGCATTACCTTTTTCATTCAGAATAAATATGAAAAAGAATATGAATAAACATTTCCTCAGTGACGGATGAATTTTTCAAAAGATGCCGTGAGTTAAGTAGAGCATATTTTTGGAAAATAATTGTTCCAATTGTTCATTGTCATCATGGGCAGGGCAAGCGAGGCTTAATTTCACAAATAAATCCAATAGACGATAAAAGCATTTTTAGTGTGTGGCTGAGTGTGCTGTCCACGTTTATAAAGATGTTCGAGATAAATTTCGTCATTAATGATAAAGATGTTAAAAATATTTTTATCTAGGGCTTACAGGGAATTATACGGTAGAGATATATTTAGACAGGTCACATGATAAATAATGTAAAAATGGATAATGGCTGGTTTTATCACTTTGTGCAAAGTAAACATCCGAGCAATCCAAAAAACTACTAAGTTAGGAATCCTCTGAACTTTGCCTTACTTCTTCATAATCTTCAAAGTTCATAATGTTTATAGTTAGGAGAAATTGCGTTATTGTAGAAAAAACAATCCTGAATACATGAAGCGGAAACATCCCACTCGAAGGAGAATGTTTTTAATTTGTTTTATTCTTCTTCCGTAATTTCAAACAAAAATACATTTAAAATATGTGCATAATTGTTTATTTAAATGAATGTGTTAAAATGATGCATTCGAGAACCTTCTAAGGGATTTGTTGGGAGAATTCATACCGGAAAAGTCCATGCAGATTCCATTTGCACATAAACAAAACTGCAGTTTAAATTTATAAATGCAGATTGTCAAATCCGATAATAACCTTTATAATCTGAACCATACATCGTTTATTTTGAACCACGCGTTTTGCCGCCTATTCGGCTAATTCGTAAATTTAGTATTATAGATGATTAAAATCTTGGAATGACGTAATAAGAAACCTAAATGGAACACTCCTTCCCTAAAGCTTGTGTCAACCGGGAACACTACTTTGCTATGTGTACAAGGAAAAAATATTCACGCTTCTTACGTCTTGAAAACAGACCTTTTTGGAGATTCGAAAGGGATTTTTTAAACGCATTACGGACTTTACTTAAATAAGTGTTTACCACAAACATGTCTTAATGCCACACACCCCTCTTGTTATTCCAAAAATGCCCAGATTATTTTCATTATTTTCGGATTATTGACATTTTCTGAATAAAATCGATATCTGTTCAAATGTACGTAACAAAACTGACGTCCCACTTTGCTTTGATTTTCAACTGAAGATCTTTCATTTTCACCACAGAAGAGGCCAAAATCGGAGATAAATAAGGGAGCAACCATCTGATTTTTTTGTCGTATTGGTCCTGGATTTATCTTCGGCCGCTATTGCGGCCTAAAGTTTTATTTTCATCTAAACCCCAAAATTTCCTGATAGACACAGGTCCTGCATTTGTTCACACCGAAAGTGATCCTTTCTGTTTATTTAGTCAAAATCCTGGTCCTGCCTTTTTATTTCAAATTTGATCCTAGGCCCCCCCCCCCTAAAAATCAAATGGTTGCTCCCCAAGTGCCATCTCGTTGTCCACTGCTATATTAAATTCTTTGATACCAATTTTGATGCACAGTTGTGGCCTTCAAATTATTGGGCTTTCAGACCAGTGGGCTTTCGGACTATTGGAGTTTCGGACCAATGGGATTACGGAATATAGACATGGACCCTCTTCCAAGACACAGGATCCAGGACTTGAGACGGTGAATTCTGGCAAGTTATTACTTGCAGTTAAGGATGATCGCTGGTTTATTAGGAAATAAATAGGATTTGAAATAGGTGTTTTAGTTTGAGAGAACGTATGAATAGTTAACAAATAAGCAAGAAAAAATATAGGTTCATGTGCTCATTTTACAGCTATAAGGCCTTGAAAATTTGCAGGAAATGGGTTTTCTCTGGATTTTGCATTGTCTTTGCATTGACAACCTCAGTCTCTCAAAATGTATAAAAAAATAAAAAGGATTTCAAAAAATTTTGTGAAATACCATTCTAAGGTATATATGATTGAATTATAAAAGAAAAAGTGGGGGTTCATGGGCAAAAAATTTCATGTTTAAGAAATGGATAAAACCCGAGGATTCCGAAAATCTGACAAAAAGACCAAAACATGACTAGCGAGCATCCTTAATCTGTAATTTAGTCTTGTTCAGTATATATCAAATAGTATTATATATCGTCGTAAAAAAATAAATTGTGATCAAAGGAACTAACTTTTTCAACTGACAAGTTCAGCAAGTGGTTCTCAGATATTACCACTGCTTCATTTAACATAAGTTGGAATTATGAATTTTTTTTTTATATTTTCATTAGAGGATTGTTTGAATGAGATGATTATAAAACCTCATTTTTTTATGTATTAGTAATATAGTTGAAAAGATGTGACCATAGAGACTCGACAATAGGCCTCTGTCCGACAAAGAGGGATGACATTAACCATGCCGACAAAGAGGGATGACATTAACCATGCCGATGTAGCAAATCTCTTTAGGTTGTTTCTTCGAATTTCTGTGTTTGATCATAATAAATACAATTTCTGGACTTTCACAGACTTTAATGTCATTCTTCATGTTTTCACATACTATATTTGTCTTTTTTTATCAAAAGTAATGTCTTGGCCTGGGCACCGGTGGTCAATTTACGTAATGAAGGCGAAGGCCTACAACTAGGTTAGCACGAAGTTTTATTTTATGCCATCTTTATTACCTAACCGATCCATAACAGAACAATTATACTGTAATAGTCGAATAATGGAAACACCAGTGGTCAATGTAAAGTTTATAATGGACTTGCGAAATCGTGATAAAAGTTGGTTAGAATCAGCAAAATATATCGGGGGGAATATAAGATTTAACTGTACGAAATACCAGTTTCGTCCCTTATCATTTTCTGTATTAGTTACATTAATTTTGTATATCATTATACAGTTCTTAACATTTTGTATAAAAGACAGATTCTTATTTTTGACTATTTTGTCATGTAAGTGTTGCTGCATAAAAGGACTGTGATTGGTCGATGATGTTCTTATAATTACTAACAATCTTTGTCTTCTTGATCTTCCTCTATGTAGGTGAGAGATACTCAGATTTTAAATATGCAAATCGATGATTTGACTTGTACTTTTCAATCTCAACTTACAAATGAACTTAAATTCTAAGATTATGTAATAAAAACTTATACCGAGTGCACTGTGCAGTCAGGCTAGAATGTTCTTTTCCCTCTGTTCCTTTACCGAAGCAATCGCCGAAAATATTTTGGTCTGTTGCCCGAGTTTACTATATTCAAAGGTACATTCAGTTGTCTGAATGGTAGCGTACACTTTAGTGTTTAGTTAAAGACTCATTTTAACGAGATTTTCTAATAGAAAAATTCGGTTATTAGATTGGCAATGTACTGAGGAGGTCGGGCGGGCGAGCGGGCGTTAGACTGCAAAAAAGTGTTAACAATTTTGTCCTAAGGTGATGTCCAAAAAGCTGCCGAAAGCAATATTTCTTTCATACCAAATTTCATGTGCCTTAAACCCTTTAAAAGCTAGATTATTGTCTACGTTAATAAAAGTTTCTCATAAAACGATGTATAATCACCAAATCAAGTACACAAATTAAATAGGCAACTACTTTCATATACATATATTGACCAATCAAAATGCTGACCCGAGGTCACCAAACATAGAAATATATAATACACTTTTTAAATTTGTTACTAGCAGAAAAAATTAAATTTCACAATACTAAAATACTTCTACTTTAACACATTTAATATTGCAATTTTGAATTTATGGCAGGTATTTTTTAATAAAAATCTTAACATTTATGGCAAACACTTGTTTATAATACCACCCAAGCCTAGTAATGTTAAAGCAGTCGTTTCCAAGGAGATACCCCTTATATTTCATTCAAATTTTAGAATCCAGGGACAAATCTAGATCACTAACAGTTCAAAGGCTTGAATTTACTAAAGTTGTAATAATGTTTTTATAATTCATACACAGGAATATTTATGTAAAAGTCTAAAGGTACAAAGTTTAAATTGGGAAATTAAAAACTGCCAAGTCAGACCAATGAGTTGGTCGTAAAATTGCCTCGAAAAAAACTTATTCTGTCATTAGTTTAATAGCATTTGTAAAATAAAGTTTTATAAGTAAAACATGGTTTGAAATCAGATTTTATTTACACTTGAGGTAGGGGTTGAGGGTGAAAGTGACTTGGCTTTAAGAATTTTAGCTTGACCATTAAGACATGGCTTCACAACTCATTCTCCACTTCTGCATATTATCCCGAAAGCAAACAATAAATTTACCTGAAACCTACAAAATTAATTTTTCAAAGGGTCAACTGAATTTTGTAATAAATAAACATTGCAATTAGATAAATTTCAGAAGAACTCAAGGTAAAATATTTGGCTTGCCCAACGGACAGCTAACTTTGATATCTACTTGAACGGGACTGTAAATTAGAACCGGTAAGGTAATTCAGTGTTTTCATATACGGAATACCACTGAAGTCTTTGTATTAAAGAGGAACATCATAACTTACAAGGGGAGTGATTTCGGATCCTGGAGTTTTCCTTCGCAGGGCCCTGTTTCTTTTTTCTTTTTTATTTTCGCGTGAAGGTAGAAATACATGTATTTAATTTCTCAAAATACAAACCTATTTGATGTTCTCTAAAGTTGATTTTAGTTCTAATTGGAATCCCCCCCCTTACATTTTTAGTAAATAATTCGTCTTTAAATTCACTTTTTGTCCCCAACTACAGCAACACATAACTAGTTTCTTGGTTGGAGAAAGCATGAAAAAAATTGAGAGATATAACTGCCTATCACAGTATCATTTAACCATGAATGTATAAAATTTACGGACCAAATTTTACTTCATTGTACTTGCACAGATGTGGTAAAAATAATTTTGGTAAAACTATCACTTCACCTTTACTATTATATTTAGTTTCATATGCAGCACATTCTATCAACCCTTTCCATATGGGCATTGGTGGTAACATGTTCGATTTCCACATCTCTTCTTTATTGCACATGGAATGTATTCGTTTCAATCCATTAGCTAATTGGTGAACTGCTAACACTGTTCCTGTAACGTCCACAACTTTAGTTCCTATATTTCTGGCGAACCAAATTAACCAATTATCTACTAAAGGACGGCCTATTACTAAATCTGGAATAAGTTTCCATGGAAACAATTCATTGGTTATGTAAAAATCGCTTGCAAATCCCCATGAAAGGTTTCCATGTCTTGCTAGTTTATCTACATCGTCTGTTGTATTGACTTCCGGTTCGTGTAAAGTCGAAATATTTACATCTATGCGCTTTCCCACTATCAGAAGTGGTCCCTCTTCAAAATGAGGACTTTTTATTACTTCTTTTAAAGTTCGTATTAATCCATCATTGTAGACGAGATCAGCATTAGAATACGCATACAATTTCGACTTTTTGGGTAATTTCATTGCTTCCTCAAACATTCCTCTCAAAACCGGAGTTCCAAAACATGCTGTTTTTTTTAAAGGCATGACATTCCAATTCCCACGCTTACCTATTTCTGCAATATCGCTATCATTTGTAAAAACTATAGTTCTCATATCGTTACTTAGTGATCTCCAGTTTTTCACTGCATTTGTGTAAACAATTGGTTTCTGCATTAAGGGATTCCACGACGTAAATAGTGTTAACAATGGCAAATCTTCATTTTTCGCTTCCCAAGTCATATTTAAATATTTTTTATAATCTGATTTTAGATGAACACGACTCTTCTGATGTGATCTGCTACAGACATGAAGGTTCATGGTGTCAGAGATTATGTGTAGTAACGTGAATAGGACCATCAAAAACGCTACACTCTGTACAAGAAGACGCCATTTTGGTTTGTAATATATAAGCCGAATAGGAACAATTTGCCATGTCATATTTGGTCAGAAAAGATTGTTCGTTTTGGTTTCTCATCTGTATGCTGTCACAAAATCTGAAAAAAAATAATTAAAACACGATCATATTTTAAGGCTGGAAACTTTCAATGTTTGCATAGAAAACGGATATTGTGACAGGAAAGGAACTGCGTGTTTTCTTTAATTTTGCAGGAGAACCTTCATCTATATATATTCAATTATATAACCAAGGACAGGAAAAAACATTAAAAGATGTTGACTCTTAGAAACTAGGATCAAAATCTTTTATTTTTTTTCCTGCTCGTGGTCAAGGCCATATTCACCGAAAGTTTTGGCAATTTAAGGTTTAACTTTTGTATTTTTTTAAATTATTTTATATTTGGTTTTGTTTCGACTTGTGTCTTTTGCACATTTAAGTCTTTCTACAGTTGGACTCAGTTCTAACCTCTCTTTAAAACTGTCAGAAGAACTGTTCTAGAACCCTGACACCTTTAGAACCGTTTATGACAGGGGGTGTCCTGACCTAGGACCATTTATGACAGGGGGTGTCCTGACCTAGGACCATTTATGACAGTTCTACCCCAGAACCATTCTGGACGGTTCTATCCTAGAACCGTTTATGACAGTTCTACCCTAGAACAATTTATGACAGTTCTAACCTAGAACCATTCTGGACGGTTCTACCCTAGAACAATTTATGACAGTCCTAACCTAGAACCATTCTGGACGATTTTACCCTAGAACCATTTATGACAGTTCTACCCTAGAACAATTTATGAGAGTTCTAACCTAGAACCATTCTGGACGGTTCTACCCTAGAACCATTTATGACAGTTCTACCCTAGAACAATTTATGACAGTCCTAACCTAGAACCATTCTGGACGGTTCTATCCTAGAACCATTTATGACAGTTCTACCCTAGAACAATTTATGACAGTTCTAACCTAGAACTATTCTGGACGGTTCTACACTAGAACCATTTATGACAGTTCTACCCTAGAACAATTTATGACAGTTCTAACCTAGAACCATTCCGGACGGTTCTACCCTAGAACCATTTGTGACTCTGGCTATGGTTTATGTTTTACATCAAAATTATAAGAAATGAAATAATTAATTTGTTGTCACAAGTTTTAATCAACTTTTACCACACCGAAATATATTATAGAGTAAAATAAAAGAAAAGTTTCACCCACAATGAAGTTTGTAATTTAAAACATCAAAATCTGAAGAAATTTAAAAATTTAGATTGTTACGATAATTTGAAAACTATCTTTTTTGAGATACTGTAATTCTCCGTTAAGACTGAAATGAAAAAAAATATCACCTGCGTAATCAATATTTCAGGTATTTTCGAAATTTAATCCATTAAATCGTCAAGAACTTTAGTTTACTTATCTCGAAATCTTAAAAATAACCTTTTTGACACAACAACCGGCTTCATGCATTGTTGTGGGTAATTCTGACCTAGAACCATTCAAGACGGCTCTACCCTAGAACCATTTATGATAGGGTTGGTTCTACCTTAGAATAGTTCTAGAATGGTTCTAGAACCTTCCTCTCTGACAGAATAGTTGTGGGGTTAGAACTGATCTCAACTGTAAGCCCATTTTCACAGCTCACCTTTACCATTTATTTTCCTCGTATTCTATTGTCGTATGAGATGTTTCTCAACATACATACTTTATTTGTACATCCAATGATAAACTGAGTTTAAATTCTAATCGAGAAAAATTTCCCCAGATGAATAGCCGGATACCATGAAATCTTTGCTAGCTGCCTCCTTTTGTCTTACATGAGATGCGGAGACCTACGGGTTATAAAATACAGAAGAATGGGAGGAAAGAATTATAACACTTGGATAGAGAACACGGAAAAGGTACATGTTTACATTGTACCACTTAAAAAGGGAAGTTTCTGATTCCTGAAGTACTTTTCTGAAGTATTTGTCGTAAGCCAATATGGTAAGATAAAAAGGGTTTTCAAAATAAATTTAATCCGTAGAAAACAAATTCCAATTACCATATCCTAATTGAAAAACATTGAAGACAAAATTGGACTTTCGCTTAAGATGAAAACATCGATTTGTTGAGGAAATATTTGGGAGAAAACTTTACCACATGTATAAAAACAAAGTTATTAAAGCTTGAAAGTTGAAAAAAATGCTCTTCAAGTTAACTTGAAGAGCAGTTCTCTATGTTAAAAAGCAGTCAGGAAGTAGAATAGCTCTGGTCAAGAATTAGAGCAGTCCTGGTCCACGACTGCTTTTTAGAACAGCTCTGGTCAAGAATCAGAGCAGTCCTGGTCCACGACTAATCATCATCATCATTATAGAAGAAGAAAAGGTCTTGAGTAAGAAATTATACATAAAAAAATAACTAATTTAATTAAAATTATAAAAAGTTTTAAATAAAAAAAAAAAATAATAAAATTAAAATTAAAAAAATATATATCCCAAAGAAATTCGAAACATTGAAGGAATGATGTACGATATGTCAAGTCAGTGATACGATCCATACAATGACAGTTCTAGACCATGACAGGTTAGAGCTGTTGTAGACCATGACAGGTGAGAGTTGTTCTTTATTATGACAGCTTAGAGCAGTCAGAATCGGTCAGGATTCTGTTCTAGAGCAGTCAGGATTCTATTCTAGAGCAGTATTCAATCAGTCAGCAGAACTGCTCTAAGTTGACTTGTTGAGAGGTTATGTCTGCACCTAACTGTATCAAGTATGACAATTAAAACTTCCTTGGTACTTGTAAGTCTAAACGTGATACAAGGAAACTTTAAAAAAGAATTCAGAAATGTTGTGTGTACATGTATGCCATTTTATGAATATTATATAACGGTATAGTTATTACACAAACAAATCTATCTATTTGCATATGGATAGAGTTTACAATAAACAGCACGAACAATTTAAAATAAGATTATGAACCTTGACCAACATGCACCTCATTGACTCAGTACTTACGATCGAGTAATAGACACCATATGAAATTCCCTATTCCGACATCTACACCAACTTCTATACCGAGACTGACTTCATTTAGATAGGGGTTATCTCAAAATATAATGCGCCTCTTTGTTAAAATGTTGAGAATTTAAAATGTATATTTAGTTTGTTTTAAAATTGGTTGAAAAGTTTGAGGAGTACTCCCCCCCGGGGGGGGGGGACCATTTGAAAATTGAATTTTGGGATGAGGGATCGGCTTGGATCAAGTACATAATAATTTATAAATTTTCGATTTTTTTTTTCATTTTTGGTATTAGTCTATTTCTGAATTCGAAATATATAGTCTGTACAGAATTAGAAGATATATCTAGGTTTCGGACCTAAATTTATAAAATATATAATCCATGCCTGAAATAATATTTGTCGAAAATCCGTCCGTCATTTTCGGCATTGATCCTGCTTTTTTCAATTTGAGTTTCATTGCCGAAGAAGGCATTTCAATAATATACTAGTCAACAAAAGACACGATACAGGGTAATGCATTTTTCATATATTCATAATTTCAAATACCTGTATTAAGCGGAAAAATAGACCCACACGTTCTCAAAAATTGGAATGTTTCATTTCAAACTTTTTGCACAATTCCAGGATTTGAAAATTTACAGATCTGTATTTGTATATTCATCAAAGATTGATTGATTGATTGATTGATTTTAATTTAATTCTTTATTTCTTTATAGAGGATTACCAACAGCTAAAAGCCATGAATGGTTCTCCTCAAACAACATTTACAAAACATCAAATTTAGACATATTTGAATAATAATTCTAAACAATACACACACACGCACAGACACACACATAGACAAATATGTACATTATAAAACATTTACACTCACGAATACAAATATACTCATACACTGACAGATAGAAATTTAAAGACACACTCACCACCACTTTTATACAGTTCCTTTGATGGAATATCATTTGAGGTCATTATGTTATGTTAATTACTAGGATTTGTGTATTCAAATCTGCTTGATAATTTGATATCATCAAAAACAGCGTTAATAGTGTGAAATTTTCCTGTTGAGTCATGTCGTTACTACCTTCAATAAGAATGGAGGTTAATAGACGGGACACAGATCTCGAAGTCTATTTATGTTCACATTCGGACAAAATATGTGTCGGATAGAGTATAGTAGTAGACTTGTACAGATGACAGTATACCGGTCACATTTAAGTAGATAGTGCTCGGTACTTTCTACACATCTTTTGGTACAATGGTCACAAAATTTGTTCAAACTCAAGTTGTATTTAAACAAATGCTGGTGTAATCCACTCAAACCAATACGAAGCCTTGTATGATTAATTTTACCATCAACATGACCCATCGAAAAAACTGATTTGGAAGTTACAACCTCATATTGATTAATTCTGCCGACCTTATCTCTTGCTGCAGGTTATTCCAATCTCTTATCGTGGTAGGGATAAATGAATTATAAAAACATGTAGTTCTAATTCTAGGCTGGACGATGCGAGTAGATCTGAAATTATATAATGTATTCGCCTGATGAATGGGTGGGTATTCTGGTGCTAGCCTGTTTTTAATACGATAAAAATAAGTCAATCGATAACATCTACGACGCGTTTTGAGTGTTTCTAATCCAACTTCTTTTAATAGAGTATCATATTTTGTCAGTCGGATTGCCCTAGTTGCCAAAATAGAGGCTCGTCGTTGGACCCTCTCCAAGAGATCGGAGTTTGCTTTTGTATCATAAATAACATCGGCATAATCAATCACAGAACGAATTAAGGATTTGTATATTTTTTCAATGGATGTTCGTGGTAAGGTATAACTCATCTTAGAAACCATATCTAGTCGTCTGTTACATTTTTTGCAAACTTCTAATATATGGTTACTCCGTGTTGATTTGATATTAAAAGTTAATCCGAGATGTTTATGGTTATCCACCTATTCGATTACGACTCCGTCCAATAGAAGAGGTGGATAATTTATCTTACTGGACTTCTTAGTTATTATCATGTAATTTGTTTTTATTGCATTAAATGTTACAATCCACTGCTTAGACCGTTTGTGAAGTGTAGCTAAGTCCTGATTCAAAGTTTCAAATGATGAAATGGGATTATCTATTTCATTGACAGTGACGTATCATCTGCGAATAGGCGAATATGTACATATTATCAGGTTTTCTGAAAACGTATGTCGTAAAATATCAGCCGCGAGACACAATGTTAAGCTTTTTCGGCGAGTGAGCGTGGCGAACGAGCTAAAAAGCTTCATATTGTGTCGAGCGGCTTATATTTTACAATATCTGTTTGAACAAAACTTGATGATAAATTTATCGTATTGTTAACTAGCAATCTTAATGGAATTTCTTACTTTTCAATGGCCATCTGCCTATAACCGGATGTTTTCC
Organism: Mytilisepta virgata; assembly: GCA_028015205.1. Lineage (NCBI taxonomy): Eukaryota > Metazoa > Mollusca > Bivalvia > Mytilida > Mytilidae > Mytilisepta > Mytilisepta virgata. Next base: position 46,332,132 of record CM051521.1, on the reverse strand, counting down.
GGGTATATTCGGGTCAACGTTGGATCAAACATTATGACGTCGCTGATATATTCGGGTCAGCTCATATTAGGGTCGGGTCAACTCTTTACGACGTCACAGTACCGAAATACGGGAAATTATGAAGGCCTCAGCAGGTCGATATAGGCATGGGGAAATACGATAATACTTTGTATACCATGTTTGAGGTCATTCACATATATCAGAAAGAGTAGGGTTCAAACTATTGACCCTTGAGGAACACCTGTAGATGTATATTTTGTGTCAGAATGTTGTCCATTTGGCAGAACTCTTTGTGTAAAAGGTAGTCACTAATCTAATGTAGAAGTGCACCTTCTATACCCAACTGGTTAACTTTGTAAAGATGACCCGTATGCCATACTTTGTCGAATGCATTGGAGACATCGAGAAAGATAGCTCAGATATCCTTTCCAGAGTCAATCGAGTTATAAATATTATGGACTATGCTAATTAACTGATTTATAGTTGAATCTAAGAAAATCATATAAATAATTAAATACTACCCTTTCCAGTATTTTTGATATTGTAGAAAGGAGAGAGATTGGTCTGAATTTTTTCTTATCACATTTATCTCCACTTTTGAAAACAGAGCATACATTTGCCAGCTTCCATTACCCATCCCTAAAGACATATTAAACAACTTAGTTAAGGGTTTACAGAGGTCATTAGCACAATATTTAAGAAGATGATTGCTAATACCATTAGGACATATGGGAAACAAAATAATTATTAAAGACAACGGTTTTCTCTATCATCTGGTACAAAAATCCCTTAGTACCGGTATCGATATATCCGAGTTCAATCCAAAAATATTTTTGCTAAGAGACCAACATCTTTTTCGGATTTAAATTTGCACGTGAAAGCGCGTTGACATTATTATCAATGTATCGATTTACTTCCCTCCGAGCTAATATATGATGCATCTTATCTTCTTCACGCTTCGTTCGCTGAAACTTTTTAAAACATCTATCCCTACGTTCTAATTGCGGTTTTTAAGTTATAAGCCAAAAACAACACATGCACCCCTATATTCTATTTTTAGCTGCGACAGCCATGTTTTATGTCAGATCAAAATATATTGAGGACCATTTGTAGAGGACATGTCATAGATCATTCCTATTAAGTTTCAAACCAATCGGCCCAACGGTTTCAGAGGAGAAGATTTTTGAATGAAAAAATTTTGAAACTTTGACAAAAAAAGGGCAACAACTCCTAAATTGGTTTCGGGATTTCCTTTAAAATTTCAGGGTAGGTAGATCTCAACATGGCAAACATTTTTCAAATTTACATTTCACTTCTATCTCAAATAGTTTTGGAGATAAATGACGAAAAATGTTAAAATTTTGAAAAAATTGACAAAAAAGGGCAATAACTCCTAAATGGGTTTTGGAATTTCCTTCAAAATTTCAGGGTAGGTAGATCTTGTCATGCTGATCAATTTTACTCCTGTCAGATTTTCGATATCTGTAACGGTTTTTGAGTTATTAGCAAAAAACAGCAATTTACCCCTATGTTCTATTTTTAGCAACAGTGGCCATGTTTTTCATCGGATCAATATAAAATGAGGATCGTTTGTGGAGGACATGTCATATATCATTCCTATGAAGCCTCGATCTAATCTGCCAAGGCGTTTCAGAGGAGAAGATTTTTGAAAAGTTAACGACGGACGACGACGGACGACGACGGACGCCAAGTGATGGCAAAAGCTCACATGGCCTTTTAGGCCACGTGAGCTAAAAATGAGATCCAAAAGATAGGAATTGTCCGATGTATATCTAGTAGGTTCCATGATAATTTGATCAAGATTGTTAATCTCAGTCAAATAAACAAGGTTAAGTTTTAGCTCACTACTACAGTGATGTCTAACCAAGACTGACACCGGTCGTTAAAATACCCAAGTATCAAATAATAGTCGCTCTTATAAGACTTCAAATTATTATTGGCTATTTTGAAGTTTATCAAAAAATACATTACGTTGCGCCAAAGTCTGGTTCGGTGGTCACAAGGATCGCTTTATGTTCGGTCCTTATTTCCACACATATAAATTCGATCCCGTTAACCTCAAGGTCTATGAGCCTTTTTGATAAAATACGGTTTGAGGTATATATGGCGACGCCACCATAGCCGTCTTCTCCATTTCCACGATGGCGACGGTGTAATTTATAGTTAAAGCTTAAGCCAAGTTTCAGACACACAAATAACGTCGTACTTATATGTATTGCAGAGCAGAGTTTCGATTTCGTCTAACTTAGTTCTGTTCGATTTCAAATCTTTATCGTACGAGCTGCGGACATTGATATATGACATACCGAGATATCACCTACTGGTCCGGGATTTGGATGGACAGACCCGGCTATAATAATTAGCAACTGATTAATCGAGAACAATTTATATCGGGACATGTTAAACGAGAGGACCGTTATAACGGAACACCAAAGTGACATGTATTGATAATTATCAAAATATTCCGCTCCAGGGAACAACTAATTACGATTGGCGGATAATACGCAGATAACGGCTCTGTACTGCTCTATACTAAACATATGTGAACATTTTTGGATGTATCGAGATCTGTGTATTGCATAAAGGAATTATTGAAAAAATGTATACACTTATTAGGCGGTGAATGGTTGTGATAAAAGTGACAACGGACATATATACAGACATATAGAATATCCACACTATTAGTATAATCATGACATACATGTATAACCATTTCAGTTTGAAACCAATGTGTAAGTTAATTAAATGGTCCCGATTGCTAATTAAACACGTTTAAAAAAAAATATCTGTTTGATCTAATAAAAAGCCGACGGTTATGAAACTTCATTGGTAATACTTAATTCACATTTTTGCACTCTGGAAACAGCTTCCAAATACCTTAAAATCGTTTTTGGATGGGGGCTTAGCCCTGGACCGTCCCCCTGTCGATTTTATCGAGGATTCTAGCAAAAATATGTTGGCAAGTATATAGATGTATTAAAGAATATTCCATGAAATTTAAAATCTCGAAAATTGTCCATATTCAGATTCAATATTCCCTAATTTTACCCCTTTTATGGGAGCTAAAGCTGTGCCATTGTTAACGTCATGCTATTGTGAACGTCACCGGACAATCGGCAGTAAAAAAAAAACAGGTTTGCACTGAATGTATATATTTATGTGAATTTCCTGTGGCAGTGAAAGGGTTCATTAACAAATACAGCTGTAATAAAATAGTTTAAAAACCAGAAAACCAGTGTTTGTCAGCGAATTGCCCAAACGGTAACGAATTCTAAGTTAAACAATTTAGATATGAACAAATTTAGATGCAGGACAAATTCCCCGGGCTCTAAAAATAGTCTGACCTGGATTTAAGTAAATAAGTCGCGAATTTCATCGCTCTGTGACTTCGCACTAAAATACAGGTTCAATAAATTAATTTCCAGTTAAGTATAAATAGTTTCAACCAAAATATAGCCAAAGTTTCACAAACGAAGGTCAGGAGATCAAGTCTCTGGGAAAAATCCAAACAGCCTTACCAAAAGATAGCCATGCCAGTAAACACCAGGTGCAGCTGTATTGGTGTAAGTTATTTAAAGACTGGATTCCGCTTCTTTACAACCTTTTCCAGCCCGTTTTGGGACCAGTATACTGTAAACAAACTCTGGTTTTCGCTCAGTGGCGCCCCTAGTGTTTACTGACAAAAGTGTCAAGGACAACGTGACGTCATGTTCACCAAAATATTTCCGCGGAACGATAACCCAAACATTAAAGATCGCGATCTAGATTGCCGCACTTTTCTTAAACTATGGGAAATAAAACATTTAATCCCTTGCATAGTACGTTCGGACAATATAAGCAAATAATCTTTCAACAGATTTAAAAGAAAGCTTGTCAAATATATTAAATTCCCGAAAATACTACGAAGCAATGAAATTTATACAACAAGCGGATTAACGGCTTGATGTTGTGTCAATAACTTTAACTACCTCGGACATTACTCAAGTAGGACACTGCGAGGCGGATCATTCCCTCACGACTCCAAATTACAACATTTATGAACTTTACGTTTGATTTCTGACCTTGAAAATTGATAGGAACCTTTCCAAACTATTATAACACTAAAACAACGTCTTTATTGGTTGTTTTTGCTTTGGTCATATAAATTGTTTATGTTTAGGATAAACAAACTCGTACTGAAATGTTAACAAAGGTATTTTGGTGCGAATCTGTGTATTTGTAGAAGTCCGCATAGTAATCGATTTCGAATGATGTCTTATAAAAGAACACATGTGCATCAGATAAAGTTCCATATTAGGTATTAGAATAAGTCGTACCTTTTCAGAAAAAGTTAAAAAAAAAGAAGAATAATACTGATGATGTTTTTATCATCTGGTCTAATTCAAAACAGGGAATAACAACAATACGTTATATTATGTGGACATGGAAGTGTTATCGGAATCTGGCCCCTGTTTCATATAAAATAGTACAACTCCACGCATGGATGATGCATCTGATAATTGTAAAATTTGTAAAAACTCTTGCAAAGCTCTGTTTGGTGGTTTGGCTTTAAACCTTTTGGCCATTTTGGCATTTTTGAATTAGCTCTTCACTCTTTTGATTGTTGTTCGGATTTAAACATTTTAGGCCTTGGACACAACTGACGAGTCGTAAATCGACGTAATGTGTATATCTTGTGCATCGAAATTGGTATAGAAAAGTATTATATATAATTACATATTTCAAAATGTATCTATAAATCTAGATTTAATTAAAAAAATAAAATAAAGGGCTTCGCTAAGCGCTGGTTCCTGACATGGTAGAAGATGTTATATATGTATAACAGTTACCAATCAAAAGACAATGCGATATATTCCAACAACATGTAATTTGTTGAAACTGGTACGTTTTTGCTGATTGTGAGTCGTAAATCGACGTAATGTGTATATCTTGTGCATCGAAATTGGTATAGAAAAGTATTATATATAATTACATATTTCAAAATGTATCTATAAATCTAGATTTAATTAAAAAAATAAAATAAAGGGCTTCGCTAAGCGCTGGTTCCTGACATGGTAGAAGATGTTATATATGTATAACAGTTACCAATCAAAAGACAATGCGATATATTCCAACAACATGTAATTTGTTGAAACTGGTACGTTTTTGCTGATTGTGTTTCATAAACTGCTTGAAGTTTTCACAATTCACCGTATCACTTTCTTATATTTTTTACATAAATATGTTTTAAAGAGTTGAATTCTTATGACATTCTTAATCAATATGCAAATGTTCACCTTTGTAAAAGGGTCGTCAAAATATTTTAAAAATGGGGCATGGAGAGTCCAATATAATGTGATGTAAAATGGAATTAAAAATAGTTATGTAATACAAATAAAAAAGACATATCTCTTAGTGCAAAAATAAAAACGTCTTAATCTTCATTCAAAGCAAGATTAAAAATTATGGTAATCTTAATTACATGTTACATGTCGACATTTGTTCTGACATTTAAGAGATTTAAAATGTTCAAAATCGAAATGGTTTATTTTTGAAAATGTACACATTTTTTGTCCGTCTGATAGGATATAAATATTATATATATGTTTTAGGGTGATCAGTCGGTCTCTCAACAAATAATGATTAGATGTACCATATGGACCGCTCTTTTGTCTATATCTCGGCATGATGGACAATTTTTCCTTATTTACGAGATATATGAGATTAATATAAAATTAATAAGACGTGAAATTACATGTACTTTGTATGTACTCGAGTATAAATCCTTATTTGACCATAACTTGTTTGAACTTAAGTGGTACGGAGTGACTTATAAACTTCACACGGCTGAAATACATACAATGTAGTACGGATTAGAGAAAATATGCCGGAAGTTTTTAAGTATTTGAATATTGGGAACATTTTAAAGCTCAATTCATAGGCACAAAGTTTATACAAATAATCAGATTCACACACACACACACACACACACACACAAAATGATATACGTAACACTATGCAAATACAAAGTTGCAATGCAATTACCATGTTTACATCGTTTTTATTATGGTTGTGTATATTGGTTATATATTGTTTATCTAATTTACAAAATTGTTTAGCTGCAGACGCAACCAATGTCCCAAAATAGCTTCATAGTGAAAAAAAAATCATCTTGGTACAGTTGTATAATAGAGATTTTTGATTATTTTAATATAAACAAAACCAGTCTTAATGTTTCTAAAACTCTGCAAAAGTAATGTAGAAAACGAGATTCGTTTTCTCTTAGAATGTCCTGTGTTACTGAGACCCAGACAGGATACTCTAAATTATATTGAAGATAATTTCCCAAACTTAAAAAATCTGGATAATATAGCCTTTCTACTTGTCTAATGTCAATTTAATTCATTGTATTGCTCATTTGCTGTTCATACATATTTTTTGCAACCCATCCCATGTCTGCAACAAGAAATCTAACAATACCTAGTAAGGGACGAGATCAAAAGTTCAATGTAGGATAAAAAACTTAATTCACATAGTTTTTTCACTGACCCCCCCCCTCCCCTCTAAACTTAATTTGGGAAAAATTGATTGACCTATATGGGCATATCCAAAAATCGATGTCGGATAACAAAACTTGCAGCGATTTTTCCTAAACTATTTGAATTAAGTTTTTTATCCTACATTGAACTTTTGATCTCGTCCCTAAATAACATGAATTTTATTAAATGAAATCAAGAAAATCAATAAATGAGGCCCATAACATTTACAGGCAAAAAATCAATGGTTTTAAGTACATCAATAAATAAAATCAATACAGAGTAAAATAAAGCCCATGTTTTTTAAATTTCACTATTTTTTACTATCAACAAGTACAGTTTTCAATATACCATATCAATTGAATGAAAGACAGTAAATTATTTAACATTGAACTTAATTGCATTTAACTATAAATTCAAAAACATTTTTGCTACACAAGCTTATTAAAAATTTGTTCTTCGTTAAACAATTTTTTTTGTGTTTTAAACTTTACCCACGAAAATTGGCATTCTGAGAACAATAAGGATTCCACATATGACTTCTATCATCTTAATTGCAATAAAAGCCATGTTGAAGAGTGACTCAGTGTGTAGCCATCTTAAATTCAATTCAATGTATAAACAAAACATTAACATTTGAACAGTATATATATATTAATAATTAACTAAGGTGAACAAAAATACAAGTTCCCCAGTCTTTGAAACATGGAATACATTCGTTCATCAAAGTATCATGTATATATACAATAAAAATAAAACTTTGATTTCTAAACAAGAGTGGACACACAAAAATGTCTCGCCTGTCGTGTATTTCTAATGAAAGTAAATGCTATTAGTATTCGAAATTGCCGATAAAAAGAATAATGGCATTTTATTTTTTGATACTGACTTCATCAGCTCGAATATCAGCACGCACTAGAGGGCTCGCTTTATATTCTTGAAGATAAAGTCAGTATCAAAAACAAAAATGCCATTAATATCCCATATGCCACAAAAATCATTTAAATTAAAGTTAGGCCAAATAAAAAAATACATGTGTTTAGGGTAACACACTGAAAAAAGTTAGGTAGGGTAGGTAGGGAAATTTTTTTCAAAATCTTTGTTTGAACCCGTCCTGGTTTTCTTACCAAAACGCCCAGAAACTAAATGTGACATATACTATTGGTATTGGTATCGGATTCAAACCGGAACTTGTTAATTACATTTGGTAATATTAATTATATAGAAAACAAAGGGGCCTGAAATGGTGTAATTTTTAATCAACACTTTTGTCCTATATTAGTTACATATAAAGTTGAATTATTTGATTCATTGTTTTTATGTCATGCTAACAAATTGGACCTCGTTATTTAAATAGTATAGATTTCTCTGATACGTACATTCCTTTCATTTAATGACTTTACTAGTACACCTTTTTATCTGCAATTTGTACATTTTCCCTTTGATCTTACTGCATAATATTTATAAGATCAAAGACAGGACTTGATACTCGAAAATATTAGGCAATGACGTCATGTATCAGTGCAGCAACATCACATGCTCAAGTCCATCCACGTCAATTTATCAATGAAATGCATAAAACTGAACAACTATCTCAACATTTTGTACGCGTAAAAGTAGGTTTACTTAATATTTCATTTTACTTCATATTCTCAACCAAAAAAACATACAGTTAAGACAAATTGCCGGTAAAAAGAATAATGGCATTTTATTTTTTGATACTGACTTCATCAGCTCGAATATCAGCACGCACTAGAGGGCTCGCTTTATATTCTTGCTGATAAAGTCAGTATCAAAAACAAAAATGCCATTAATATCCCATATGCCACATAAATCATTTAAATTAAAGTTAGGCCAAATAAAAAAATACATGTGTTTAGGGTAACACACTGAAAAAAGTTAGGTAGGGTAGGTAGGGAATTTTTTTTTTACATTAATTTTTTTAGTTAGGTTGTATACCGGGGTCGCCTTGACTTTAACAGTGCTTGTTAAAGAAAGGTTATAAAAAATTTAGGGTAGGCACTAAAAATTAGGTAGGGTCGGGTTACCCTAAACACAACTATATTTTTTTAAGGCCTTATCATTAAACATGTTAAAGAGTCAATATTGAATGTTTTTTCCCTTACTTTAGTTATGGCAGATGTTCCAAAAATAAGAACCGAGATGGACTACTGTAGGGAATTGCTTGGTGAAACAGATGATACCATTAGTGTAGTCAAATTTCAGACTTAAACAGAGAAATATCCCGGAAATAAAAACTTTGTCAGGTCTTTGGATACAGCAATGGCAAAACTGCAGTCATCTATTAGTAAAGAACACAATAAATTAAAAAAGATATTGTTAAAAAAAACTGTGATGCTTCAATCAATAAAAAAATTAAAACAGCTGAAATGTAATGAAAAAATGGAAAATGTACTTCTGGTAACTCATTTGCATGAAAGAAACTAAAAAGAATTCATTCAATTGATAATGATGTTTGAAGACCTAAAATTGTGTTATTTTTCCTTCTGACAATTTTTCATGCTTTTGATTTATCATTTCGGCTGCTTACATTTTGTAACATTGTTTATGTACAGTCTTTACCTTGAGAAGATCTATCACATACTCTAAGTCACTCTTGATACATCTCCTCAAAGGTTACCTTCTGTTTACAAGGATAACAAACTAGTGACTCTATAATTGAAGAACAACTCTATAGTTGTTTTTTTTTTAAGCTATTGAGTTGATGATTATTTTTGCTGTTTAAAGATTCAGTCTACTATATAAACATGCTATAGTTCAAAGGTATTAGGCACTAACTAATTAAATATATGGTATGTAATGAAAAAATATAAACATACTCCATAACGATTAGAAAAAGTTATTGATGTCTGACAACGGAAAGTAGGACCCTTATGTATAGTTTCCATTACTAAATGTGGCAGGCTAAACAAAAAGGCCAAGCTTTATGATCAAGTATGGTTTTTACTCAGAACATTTGACATAAAAATGAGTATTTTTTTAATGTTTATGTCTCAGATAACATGGTGACCCTAGAAATATTTAGATCCATTTGAATACAATGTATCTATTATAAGATGTACCAAACATGCCAAACTGTGTTGTTATAAATATAGTTATTCTCAATATGTTGAAAAAACTTACAACAAAATACATAACAATTAACTAGATTTCTGAGAAGAAAAAAAGAGGAGTTGCAAGCTTAATAAAAAATATCAATGATTCTTTATTGGTTTAAGTTTTTTGTGATGGACATTTTGTTTTAGATCATGCGGTAGTTTTCGATCATATTGGCGAAAAAATAGTGATGGTAATTTTTTTTCTTTCTCTATTAACAAAAATCATGCAAAATGACGAAGTTTTCAGCTGATATTTTATAGCTACATTGTACATGTTGTACATTTGTAAGTGTTTCACTTAATCATGTATGTCAAAGGGTCTTCTACATGTACCAAATGACAATTTTCTGATTTTAGAATGAAGTTAAAATTATCAGACTCCAATTTTTGACATGGGATTTACTAGCAAAAGTTAGGTTAGATTAACTTCAATCAGTGGGGAATTCAAGGTAGTGTGTGTGCTTGGGGGGTAAACAATCCTTCCCTCACTAGTTTTTGGTATATTAAATTCATTTTTGACAATTCCCCCCCTTTTGCCAATCCAACTTAAACTGACAATCACAAAACTGAACTGCAGGATTCAGGGGTTGAAACCAAGAGAAGACTAGGGATCTGCTAACTATTTATTGGTTAAATTTCGCTGTTCTGCAATGGCTACAAAAAGCCTGAAAGCCTAGTTAATGATAAATTGTTAATTTATCATTCTAATGCAATTCGTTTGGAACAATAATTTTCATAGGACGTCGACAAATATTTTGAAGGGTTAGATTCCAAGTTCTACTGGTCTGTAACTAAGGAAAGACACCATTTTGAATTACGATTTTTTTTTTTGGTTTATGTAATTTCTCTAAAAATAAACATAGAAGTCACATTTTGTTCCTCAAAATCTTCATTTTGTCAATATTTAAACCATTCAGAAGCGTATGAAAAGCATAAATATGTCTAGCTAGTGTTTATGTTTGACATCAGGAGTCTTCCTATGACGTCACATTGTTTAGATGCCAAAGATGATGTAACAGTTTTGCAGACTTTTTCATTTATGGAATTTTTAAGCCAAAATATTTACTAAATTGAAATTTATTTTAATATGGAGATAACTATATTGTATTTTAAGCTTGGCCTTCGTAAAACTTTTCTGGCACAAATATCGCTAGGTAAACTCAATTTGCTACAGTAAAATCTAAGTTTTATGAAAGCCAAGCTTAAAATACAATACAGATATCTCCTTAGGCCAGAAAAAAATATATGTCTGTTTAAGGTTACATCATTAAAAAAAAATAGGGTAGGTAGGTGGGTAATTCTTTTTTTTTCATTTTATTTTTTGCGACATGATTTTGAGTCGTGCGGTCCGTCTTACCGTGGTCCAAATTGTGCATGATCCGAGTTTACCCGTATTTTTAATGATTGGATTATTTCCCTTGGTTATTGGTTGGAATAAAAATGGCGACAAAGTGTTTATTTCATCACACGAGTCGCGAGTTTCCTTAAAACAGCTGTCATATTCACGATTGTGAACATTGGGATGTATCAGGAAATTGATTAAATTTATTGGCAACTCTAACTTCGCTTTTGACACGAGTTCAGTTAATTTTTCACTTTACGACGGAAATAAAATGACTTAGGGTCGGCGCTCAAATTAGGGTTGGTCGGGTAACCATAAACAGACATATATTTTTTGTTGGCCTTATTCAGAATTAACACGGAATTTACCTATCTCGATAACATTAAGCTATCAGCTGATTGGCTCTCTTGTACAGAGAACACCAATGAAAATCCTGCTTTTTTGGCAAGTTTTTTTTATTGTATAAATAGTTCAGGCCCTCGTGAGTGGGAGAGTGGATCACGGGGAGGTACTGATTATTGTTAAGAGATATGCAGGAAAAAATTTTTTAAGACCCACTTTCGTATGGGAGTAAGGAGATGGAAATAGGAAACTGGAACCCCACTGTCCAAATATTATGCGTCATGTTTGTTGATATGTTGTCACATCTACATGAAATTTCCAATCAAATTTTCTTGGCAGGGGGTGGGGGTCTTCCCTTTCATTTTATCATAACATAAATTTAAAGTTTAACTTCAGACAACTATAGAAAGATATTTTTTAGGTATTATTCTGCAAATAAAATTCATCTGTGTTTTATTTTTTATTTGTTGTGAAGTTGAGACTTCATTACATAAGTACATGTATACATTACATCTTCTTTTCATATATTTTTGCCATATGCTTAAGCACCAATCATTCATCTTCTAGGGGGTCAGGTTTTTTTTCCATTAATTTCAAAGTTGATCGATTCTAAATTTCTTACACAAGCGAAAAAAGAGTTTGTTCCATTAAAAATTAGGCAAAACTAGAGGCTCTCAAGAGCCTGTGTCGCTCACCTGTAACTAATGTGATTTTGGAAATTATGTAAAATTATATAATGATTGAGACCAAGATTGGTTTAATTTGACACAGTATTTAAAATTAAAAACAGGTCATCTTAGTGTAGTCTTACAATAGCTACTGAAGACATCTTATCATTATTATTTTTGAATATGTGGTCAAGTTGTGACCATTCAGAATTTTTTTTACAATTTTCTGATAGACTTCTAAATATCTTGGATGATGGATCGGCAACAAAGTAACAACACTTGGTCAGCACCTCATAAGGAACATTCATGCCAGATTTAGTTTCATTCCATTCAGTGGTTCTCTAAAAGAAGTCATTTGTATGCATTTCCCATAGGGTCCTATGTTAAACTAAGTTCCCCGCTGGCGGCCATCTTGGATGATGGATCAGCTACAAAGTAACAACACTTGGTCAGCACTTCATAAGGAATATTCATGCCATGTTTGGTTTCATTCCATTCAACGGTTCTCTAAAAGAAGTCATTTGTATGCATTTCCCATAGGGTCCTATGTTAAACTAAGTCCCCCGCTGACGGCCATCTTGGATTATGGATCGGCTACAAAGTAACAACACTTGGTCTTCACCTCATAAGGAACATTCATGCCATGTTTGGTTTCATTCCATTCAGTGGTTCTCTAGAAGAAGTTCAAAATGTAAAATGTTAACGACGACGACGACGGACGACGCCAAGTGATGAGAAAAGCTCACTTGGCCCTTCGGGCCAGGTGAGCTAAAAAATGAGTATCTGTTTCCTGCCTGCAGGCAGAAAAAATAGGGAAGGTAGGTAAAATTATTCTATTCTTTAAAATATTTTATATAGACTATATAAGGAATTGTACATGAATTTAACAGTGCTTCACCAAAGTTAGCTGGGTTTAACCCAAAATGTCCATACAATGTATTAGGGTAGGTAGGGAGACAGGAAACACATTTATCTTATTTTGGCGTTATGTCGTGTACAATGTACATGATGTATGTGAAAACAAATGAAAAATGATGTATGTATATCATATAGTCACAATTTTAGATAGATTTTATATAGATCATTCACAGACGCAGAAAAAAATTAAAATAGCCTCCAAAGATCATGAAAATGTCACAAATATTTCAATTTATTCATTATTCAATTTTTTGTTATCCCTATATGGACCATAATCTGGTATTCGAACCTTTGGTTTCTTTGGTTTCCAAATTTTTAATCACTTGAATATATATGTAATTGAATATAATTGCTTTTCATTAAATCTACAATAAATTGTTTGACACAGGATTAGAAGTCATGCTCCCATGACAGATGAATTGTGGGTGCCTTAAAGAATCATAAAAATGAACTATTTTTAACTTTATATCTATCAAATATATATGTAAATGTACATGATATGTCATTAACCCTTTAAGATAAGAATGTGCATTGAAAATAAAATTGTCAAAAGATTTATATCTATTTTTTTTTTCCATTCATGTATTACACGTGAAGTCTTGCCAGAGAGTAAATGTTCTAATGTTGAGCTGTTACACCACAGTCCCAGGTTAAGGGAGAGTTATAAGTCTAGAAAGTCTTTCTAATTTAGCTTTGACGTCTGGAAAGGAAAGTTAGGGGACCATTTGATAGTCTAGGTGGGGTGTGCAGGATTTTTTTGTGGAATTACTTCATTTCATTTTTTTCTGTTGCCTCGCATATAAAAATAAGGAGATGTAGTATGATTGCCAATGAGACAAATATCCACCAAAGTTCAAATGAAGTGGGCGTAAGCAATTATAGGCCTTCAACAATGAGAAAAACCCATACCGTATAGTCGGCTATAAAAGGCCCCGACTTGAAAAATATGCCTGAAACAATTCAATTGAGAAAACTAGCAGCCTTTTTTTTCCTCGGCTTTGCTGCACAGAAATATATGTTCAATTTTAAGTACACAATTATTTCCTGCATTTTGTGTTGCAGAAAATAAAATAAAATAAAAACAGGAAATGTATTATATACAAGAACCTGGCCAAAGCAGAAAACAGCCCAAGATCACCAATGGGTCTTCAATGCAGCGAGAATGCACTGGAAGGCAGGCTTCAACTGGCCCCTCAACAATAATGTATAATAGTTTAGAGAAGTGGACGCCTCACCAAACTCCAAAACATACTAGTGAACCAAAATTAAAAAAACAATAGACTAACAAAGGTTAGAGGTTCCTGACTTGGGACTTGCAAATATAGAACAGGGTTAAAATGTTTTGCGAGATCTCAACCCTCCCCCAATACTTCTAGCTAATATGTATAATAGACTATTCATTTCCATCCTGTTTTGGTCAAACATTTTTTTTAATCTATTACCATGCAGAGATATTCATGCTTGGCTACCATCGCCCTTCCCCGAAAATAAAGCGCTAAACCAAATGCCAGAAATGGTCGTGGCTCTTACAAAAACGATGAAAAGTATATAATTTTTTTTCCCATCTAGGCTTTGACAACAAAATAACATAACAGGAGACAGAAAAACTCTGGTGCCAGTTGTGATAGTACTAATTAAGACTATATACGGACTTACTGAAATTGCTAGCACGTGGTCCTTCTTTACAATTCACATCATGGCTCCTCGCCTGCTTTAAATCTCATTCAAAGACCTTTTACGAGGAAACTAAACTACGACAGTTGTTATTAAACATGTTTTCTTCTTAAAGCAACATGCTGAATAACTATTTTTGATCATATCTGCTTCTGAGTGTCTGCAGGGCGGTGAAACATTGCCTGCAGGTGCACGCCATGATGAATTTTGATTGGTTAAGGGGAAACAACTCCTGTAGTTATTTTGGTGCAATTTTGCGCCAAATTCACCTTAACGTCGCTGGGTTAATAAACCACATTCTAAGAATAGATCAAGACATAAGCACTGATTAAATATTTACCTCAAGAATCATTAACAATCTATTTGGGGAAAAAATAATATACATGTAGCTCAAGTAAATGATTGACAATCACTTCTAAGTGTTCTAATAATATTCATTCACAGTATTGTCTTCAATAATTTTAACAAAATAACAATGTTAAAGGCTCAATACTAAATACTGATGTAGATATATATAGATTCTCCTTCAGGTACAAGTGAGTTATTGAATTTTTCAACCCGAGATCAGATAGTCAAATTTTCGATTTTCAACACACAAGATTTAGCGAGCGTGTTAAAATCTAAAATTTAACAATTGAGGATGTAGAAATTCCATGACTCACGAGTAAATTGAAGGATAATCTGTTTCTCCTATTATTTTCGACAAAAACCTCAAGAAAATGTCGTTGCTATGTAGTTTGTTTACATAAACGTCATTTCGGGACCTTGTGGTCAATATACCAGAATATTTTTTCAAGGTACCTTGGCGTCGAGCAATATAACATACCATTCAATTCAAGGTACCTTGGAAAAATAATTGCATGGATATGCTATATTGCACTCCGCCGTTGGCGTCGAGCAATATAACGTACCATTCAATTCAAGGTACCTTGGAAAAATAATTGCATCGATATGTTATATTGCACTCCGCCGTTGGCGTCGAGCAATATAACATACCATTCAATTCAAGGTAACATGGAAAAATATTCTTGTATATTGACCACAATCACATGAAACATTTGAAATATAAGTCCCTCAACACAAATATCATATTCATCAGGGAGGAAAGCATTGCCCGAAATGAATCCACTTATACCATTATTTGACGTACTAACTAGTCTTAAGAAAATGTGTCATTTACCTGGAAGAACCTGCTTAAATAAATGTTTATTCAATCAAACATATGTCATATGTGTTCTATTCTTTAGCGATTTGTTTTTATTGTTAATGTATCGATACAAAAGATGCTTTTGTTTAGTTCAGATTTAAGTTTAACTGAAGGAATGAACATCTATTGTTATAAATACTAAAGACTATATCCTAATGCTAATAAATAAATTTAGAGTCTGAATATTATCAATATGACTGAATAAAGACTTTTGAAAGGGATCAGGTTAAAATGTATCTCAAAATCATTATTTACCTTATTTATTGATAATGGAATAATTGTTTTGAAATATAATTGTTTTTGTCACTATTGATAATATAAATGTAAGAAATAATAAAGCCGAACGCACGTACATTGATGGTTTGTTGATTCACGCATATACTTTTTTTTTTGTTCTCTGTGCTTCAGATGAAAAATATTTATACATTTGAACATTATTTTTCTCAGGAAAAAGAAGACAATTTTCTTTGCAGTGACGTCAAAGCTATTATAATTTCAAAACGTACCATTTCGCGGAAAAATTGAAATTACGCCGTACGATCCATTTCGTTATAAAAATTAGAGAAAAACATAAAACTCTGCGGTTGGTACCATAATTATCATCCGCGACATGAAAAGGAGGGCAGTTTCTGCATAAATTTCATATCGTCGCATTTTTTCTTTTCTTTTCGTCCGACGATCATATATTTTTACCAATGAAAAGCCAGAACCGGTTCAAACAAACCAAATAAATCAGCCAAAATTTTCAAATTCACGGTTTTTGTAATTTTCTTTCATGATTAGTATGTTCATACATTTAACATAGGGAACATTAAGAAACAAAGATGTATCAGAAATAAACCAATTTTATTTAAAATTAAATAGTAGAAATGCCGGTGAATGACGAATGAAATGTTAAAGGGGCTTTACCTTTGAGCCAAAAACGTATACCTTCGTAACACAAACATAAAGATAAAGTATGGATTTAGCTCACTAAAGTGTTGAAAAAGGAGTTGACAGACATGGAGACGAGCTATCATCTGACGTTTTTATTTGGATGGTATTGTTACGATGTTATACTAAATGACTGACAATTTGTTTTCCGTCCTGCATTTAAATAGGAATAAATTGCATGTTGCTCCTGGTCATTCTATTTTCACAGTCGCCAAAGAATCTCTATGGGAAAATTTTAACAAGCTACACACAAACAATTTTCAATGTCCCAAAATCCGGGTCAGCCGTCTATTTAGACTTATTCAAAGACAATTTAAGACAGATAATATTAAAACACTATATTTTTTCCTATAGCACATCATAATGATGTCATAAAATACATTTTGAATTTCGTTTTTTTTTTCTTGAAATGGAATTGTTCATATTATAATATAATGAATTTCAATCCATGTTATAAAACCTATATATACTAGTAAACAAAATAAACGATACAGGGTAATGCATTTTTCATATATTCATGGATTTTGTGCAAAAAGTTTGAAATACAAAATTCCAATTTTTGAGATTTCAAAAATCCCATTTTTCAACCCCAACTTAAAAAAAATCAGTATTTTTACCCCGTTTTGTGAATCATAATGTTTGTGTGACAAAGCATTCTACTGATTTCAGCCACTGAATTTTCATTTTAAAAAATATGTGTCGATTTTCTTCTCGATTTTCCGCAATTTCAATTTAACCCTCTTTTGGAAATTTCCATTTCCACCATTTCAAGTTTCATCCAAATTTCAAAATGAGACGGCATCAGATCAAGAAATGAAGTAGCAAACCACTGTTGCCCTCATATATAGTTAAAGTTTTTTAAAGGAATTACCAAGATATTTGGTTCCGAACTCGTGTATCGTTACTTTTGTTGACTAGTATATAATTTACAAAGACTGCTACATAGCCTTACAATGACTTACGATTAAGAAAACTTTTTAGTCTCACGAGTTTTAAAAACTTATATACACTATAATTATAATTTTAATTGTACCTTTTAAAAAATAATTTTATAGATATATTATAGATATATGTTGCATTGAACAAATCCGTTGAATTTTGCATTTATGTTAAAAGCTTTTTTGGAAAAAAAATATGGTGAAAGTGATTTATCAAATACTTTAGAAACAGCATATTCCACAATTTTTTTGTTTATTTGTTTATTTGTTTGTGTAGTTGGGGTTTAACGCCGTTTTCAGCAGATTTGGCTATTTCGCGGCCGCCAGTTTTTATTGGTGGAGGAAGCCGGAGTGTCCGGAGAGAACCGCCGACCTTCGGTAGGAAAATTGGCAATCCTTGTCATTTAAGATCGGAGTCGAACACACCCCCGCCACAGGTGAGATTCGAACTTATAACCCCAGGGTTGACAGGCTAGTGATCATTAATAGTCATGACGAACTACCTAGACCACTTTTGTCAGCTGTGTCCAAAAAAAGGCTACATTATTTTTTTTTAAACCAAAAGACTTTTTCACATTTTTACTCTTAATAAATAGTTAAAGGATAACAGGAAAGGTCAACAATGTCATATCAATAAATTAACGTCATCCAGTCGACAGACCTGACTAAAACAAAAAACAGTTCAAAAACACACACATAGAATTAACAGATAAACGATAGTCTTTCAGACACTAAACAGTGATTGTGTTAAACTGATTTTCTGGTTTTATTGGTTCTACCGTAAACCCCTTATCTATCCTGACCCACTGGTCTATACAAAACATACGATATTCATATAAAAGTAAAGTGTAACACAGGAAATGCAAATCCAAACAAAACTACTTACCATTTTATTTTACTTAGTCTCTAATGCAGTATACGTAACAATTAAAATTTTAGAGAAGAGTCTTCGTATAAACGTTAATCAAAGTTAATCAAATAGTACGTGTGTGGTAGTCAGCAGAACTGTAAAATATGTATTGATTTCTTAGTTATTGATGAGGTGCTTTTGTTTAAAAAAAATATATCAGATCTTTAATTAAATATTGTGTAGATTTAAATGCCTCCAATATCAAATTTATCAGATCTTATGTTCTCCTTCGCTTCGCTCATCCGAACATAAAATATTTCTGATTTACCTTAAAGATAAATAACGTGTAAACGTTAATCAAATAGTACGTGTGTGGTAGTCAGCACAATCTAATTAAAAACCGATCTCTCATCGCTCCCGTTTTCTGATATGTCGCGTGGGAGATCTAACGAAATCCGCTCTGAGGTCACATGTGAGTGAACTGGAACTTATGAATTTATAATGACATGCAAATGAGTTGACTTCCTATCAGTAAGCCAATCAAAAAAGTTTATGAATTCTGGGGACTGACGATTTCTTCATAATCAACTTACAAGATCGCGTAAGCCGCAATTTCATTGGTCGAACAGGACACACCTACGAGGTCACTCACATGTGACCTCAAAGCGGATTTCGTTAGATCTCCCACGCGACATATCAGAAAACGGGAGCGATGAGAGATCGGTTTTATTAATGAGGTGCTTTTGTTTAAAAAAAATATATCAGATCTTTAATTAAATATTGTGTAGATTTAAATGCCTCCAATATCAAATTTATCAGATCTTATGTTCTCCTTCGCTTCGCTCATCCGAACATAAAATATTTCTGATTTACTTTAAAGATAAATAACGTGTAAACGTTAATCAAATAGTACGTGTGTGGTAGTCAGCAGAACTGTAAAATATGTATTGATTTCTTAGTTATTGATGAGGTGCTTTTGTTTAAAAAAAAATATATGAGATCTTTAATTAAATATTGTGTAGATTTAAATGCCTCCAATATCAAATTTATCAGATCTTATGTTCTCCTTCGCTTCGCTCATCCGAACATAAAATATTTCTGATTTACTTTAAAGATAAATAACAAAGACTTGTATGGATTGAGTTACACACCAAACAGTTTTATTAATAACAAAAGTGCGGCAAAAATGGCACTGGCTACAACGCTGACACCAGAACATGCGTAATATCTACAAAGAAAAAAGCAAATATTAGAACATTGTACAATGATTACTAATGTACTTTATGCGATTCTAAATAAAGTTGTCGAACTAGTTTGGTGTGAACAAATCTCGATGAAATGAAAAGGGCGCGAGAAAGCTTATATATAGTCGAACCGAATTAGCAAAGAAAAACTTGCGCCAAAGAAAAGACAAAATAAACTTTAAAACAAAAAGAAATTCATTTATGTTCTCCTTCGCTTCGCTCATCCGAACATAAAATATTTCTGATTTACTTTAAAGATAAATAACAAAGACTTGTATGGATTGAGATACACACCAAACAGTTCGACAATACAAAGGACAAAAATTAGGTTACAGATTTAAATTTTTGGAAACTGACAATCTGTTGCTCAGATTTTCTTTTATATAACCATCTTTCGCAAAGTCGGACTTCCAGCGACCGTGAGCTTTTAACAACCTTTCAATAATGCGGTTATGAGCTGCTTCTGAAGCACCACAGCTTCTCAAACTGTGAAGACCGAACTTTTCTCTTTCTAAACGAATTTCGGACAATGCATTAAGGATCAGTTCTCTAGCTCTTGTGTAAGACAAAGCTTTGTTGTTTTTGCACAAAGTGTGAATGTTCTTCGCTTTGTGAAAAGATAAAGATCTGAATATAAAGTCATGTGATGAAAGATTAATGTCAGCCTCTTTCAGATAACGCTCTAACATAGCGACAGGACACGAGTCGTTGTTAGTTCTTGCAATAATAACGGTTTGTCCTTGTCTATAAACGTCTGTTTTACTATTCTCCAAAACAATTTCAAGGTGAGAAGGAAACAGTTTTACATTTGAAGCTTTTATATGTGCAATTTCGCTATAACGCAAAAAACCTGCGTAACCTAAAAGCATTAAACAACATGTTCTCAAATCTTGTAAACTGCTTGTAGACCCAAACTTCTGTAAAACTTTCTTTAAGATATCAGAAGTTATTGGTTCTTTTTTATTAACCGGTTTTGATAAAATTCTAACTCCTCCTTCTAGAATCATATATAAAAATTTTTCAGAGAAAACGGCATGATGCAAGTTAAGGTCATGTTCCCATTTTATACTGTAAAAGGCACTGTTCAAAACTGATGTAGACACTTGTATCTGAATTAAATAGGACAAATAAATTGCTATAGTTGTAACTGATACTGGTAAAGCACACAAGTTATATTCTGAACACCACGTACTAACCTTTTAAACGAAGAATTGTACTTTTTTACAGTGTTAAAGCTCTTGCTAGCCTTGGCGATAGAGGGAAGTTTAGAGGCGAGCTCACACAAAGATGGATTTTCAATTGAATTGAGATCTTTCCAAAAGGAGAAGTTAAATCTATTCTGAAAAAAAAACAATTGATTAAAAAAAAAATAAATAAACTTAATATGAAGCAAAAAGCACAATAACGTTCAACCAGGCATTTAATAACGGTACAAATAAAATCATGAAATTCACTTTCTTTTCGATTACCGTAAAAATAACATCCATAACAGAAGTAAGAAATTCCTATAACAGGAAATATAAGTATTCTGCCCAACACTACCCCTTCACGGGGAAAAAATCCCATCACGGGAAAACATATACATTATGTATACCCATCACGGGTTTAAAAATATCCCATAACGGGATTCTGAATCAATGGTCCCATAACGGGAAAGATAAACATATACAAATTGTTGACCCCAAAATAATCTGATCACTGCGAGAAATAAACTATTTCCTGAAATCCAAATGTAAAGCAAGAACGTTGAAAGTCAAACGATCGGCAACGAAAATGCTGTTAACGTCAGAACCTTTCTGAAAAAAGCCGGTCGGCTTAACATATTCAATGAAATTCTTAACGAAAGGTTCAAAAGACTGCTTTTCTGATGACAATAATAAAGGCCAGAACGTGGAAGATGTCCATTTGGGTATAACGATTGTACCTTGACCTTGACACGTGGACAGGTGTAAAATTGACCTACTGATCAATTTAGCGGGTGGGACGATCCAACAATTGAAAATTTACCAATCGTGGGCAAATGCGTCAACTCCCGACGTACCTGGGCACCAGTAGGGCGAATAAAAAGTGTTTAACTTCTTGTTATTGTCATCTGCAACACATCGCAAGTATAAGGACGCCAGGTACGATTAAAAAAGTTGAAGTACAAATCTGACACATACCAGTCGTCGAAGTCGAAGATTTTACTAAAAAAATCTGCGATCTGATTCTTGTCGCGCGGGACCCATTCAACCTCAATAGAAATGCAATTTTTCAAACAAAAATTAAAAATCTCAATTGCTAAGTCCTGCAAATCTGTCTTCATGCTACCAGCGTTTATGATTCGAACGACATTCTGATTGTCAGTGTAAATTTTAACTAAGCGATTGCGAAAAGAATGTACCAATGATTTAATTGTAATTAAGACAGCTTTCAATTCTCTAAAAGTTGAACTTTTGACAGCTTCATCAGAAAACCACATTTTATGAACAACTTGTTGAGAAGTTTCTACAGTGTAACCAGCGCAAGCGAAATTGCTAGCGTCTGTGTAAACTATCTTGTCCGGGAGAAAATGCTGGGTAAAAAGTTTTCTATGTGGTAATAAATGACAATTTTGAAGCCAAAATTGAATTTCTGCAGACGCATTATCTGTCAAATAGATTTTTTCATCCCAAAAACGGCTAGATGCAATAATCATGAGCATATTCCTGCTCATAATCCTACAAATGTTTTCTAAAATTGGCATGAAACAAATGATTTTGCCAGTAATCCTAGCTAAACGTCTAGGTGTTAATGTAACGTCTGAAAAATACAAGATTTCATTCTTAAAGCGAGTAATTTTTTCCAAAGGTAACTCGAGGATAGAATTATTTAAATCCCATACAAAACCAAGCCATGTAAGTCTCCTTGATGGTTCCCATACACTTTTGTCTTCATTGATAAAAAATCCCGCTGACAAAAGATCATTTCTTACCACAGTTGACAAAGCTTTACAAGAATCAAAACTCGACTCTACTCCCCAGCCGTCGTCTAAATACATGATAATTCGAAACCCCCGAGAACGCCAATGTTTGACTAACGGCCTAAGTACTTTGGAAAAAACATGGCCAGCTGTGGAGAGACCAAATGGAAGCGCACAAAATTCAAAATATTACACAGTATCCTGAAATTTCCACGCAAAACCTAAATAAGTCTGATGATCTAAATGAATGGAAATATGGTGATAGCCAGAGGTCAAATCATATTTAAACATGAATCCGATTTCAATAACGTACTGTAAAGCTTCGGGGATGCCTTCGAATTTAAATTTCCTTTTATCAATAAACCGGTTTACGTGGCGCAAGTCTAAAATTAACCTCTCCTTACCCGAATTATTTACTGACACCGTGAGAGGATTAATAACTAATGGTATGTGATCTTTACACTCTACTGCAGCTCCCGTTTCCAATAACTTAATAATAGCACACTCAACAAACGAATAATGCCTTAAGGCTGAACTGTTATTACTGAAATGAGCCGAGGGAGGGATTTTGTAAAACGGAATTGAATAACCGCTAGAAATCACATTTAATACGAAACTGTTGGCTTTCAGTGTGTCGACCCAAAAAGGGAAATTTTCGAATAAACTACCGACTGAAAACTTTTTTGAAACTTGGTTTGAGTTTTCATATTCGTGTTCTTGTTCATGAAAAGTAAAATAATTATACTTAACTGTTTCTTCATTGTTGTTTTCCAGGTGGATACTTGGCTGCTTTCCTAGGGCACTGGTAAGCCCAGTGTCCTTCTCCGTTACAGTAATAACATCTGGTAGGCTCCGGCTTCTTCCCTCCGTAATATTCCGCCTGACTGTAGACGTTCCTTGCACCTGTTGCGTTGTATCCTTTTCTAAGTGATTCGTCTGTAAGTGTTGCGCCAGGCCTACGAAAAATATCAGACACCATACCCTTCTCATTATCTGTAACTCTGTAGTACGGGGATGCCTTTTGACGTGCTTTTTCCTTGCGTTTAAGTTTTGCACTGTATTCCGCCTGTCGAAGTTTTGTTGCGTCGTCGGTATTATCAGTGAGGGGATCATCGACGTATTCCTCTACTGTATCCCAACCATATTTATCAGCAATACGAACGATTTTATTGCGTTCCTTAAGAGACTTTTCTGCCTGATCCAGAAGTTTTACTGCGGCACTATAAGAACCTCC
The DNA here is from genome assembly GCA_028015205.1 of Mytilisepta virgata. Taxonomy (NCBI): domain Eukaryota; kingdom Metazoa; phylum Mollusca; class Bivalvia; order Mytilida; family Mytilidae; genus Mytilisepta; species Mytilisepta virgata. The sequence continues at coordinate 46,308,186 of CM051521.1, read as the reverse complement.
GGCGAGGAAATATTTTGCCTTGGTTACTTCGTCAAGCCGAAGAGCGTTGAATTCATACTGCTTAGCATTACCTTCAAATTTAAATTTGGGTGTGGTCACGGAAGGACGGTTGTTTCTGTCAGCGGTTTGGGAACCAATCTTCAAATCTATCTCCTCGAAAAGCTGCTTTTTGTGTTTGTCTAAAGCTGAATCTAGCTGGCGTGAAAACAAAGCAAGGGCATCTTCTGGTGAAAATCTTTCGGAAGAATTTAATGTTGGGTCGTCTCGACTTCTCTCATCGCTTATTAGGACAGAAGGTTCACGGACGATTGGTTCTTCGTCGCTCATTACTTATAAAGTTGTCGAACTAGTTTGGTGTGAACAAATCTCGATGAAATGAAAAGGGCGCGAGAAAGCTTATATATAGTCGAACCGAATTAGCAAAGAAAAACTTGCGCCAAAGAAAAGACAAAATAAACTTTAAAACAAAAAGAAATTCATTTATCTTAATATAACATTGTATAAATGACTTAATATTTAACTGTTCATTAAACAATGTGTAACATCAATCAACATGATCGTGCTTATAAGGAATTTGTTTATTTATATGTTACAAGGGAACGACTAAGTCCAAGGAGCCATTTTTTATTTTCGAGATATGCTTAACCTAATATTTTTGTTCCAAATAATATTTATATTTTGGAAATAAATATTGTAGGAACAATTCTTTCAATATCTGCGTCTGCCTATACGTGTAACATGATAGTTATTTAAAACCACACATATAACAATTCCAGTATCATTATTTTGAAGGGTACTGGATGAAAAGTAATTTATGGGTAAATGAATATTAAATAACTAATTTAATATTAATATTGAAAACAACTTAATTTCATTTCGTATATATTATTATTGTTATTATTACCTGCGTCACCGAAGTTTGAAGATGTACACTTGCCAAAAGATTGCAACATATAAATTTGCAACATATAAATTTTAAAGTTTCCCTGGCGAACAAGTTTGTAGATAATTCGAAATGTCCTTGTCCATTTAATACTTCAATTCCTTTTGTTTAAAATATAATGCCCGTAACAGTTACTATGACACCAACAATGATGCACTGCACTGTATCGCAAATACAATTGCTAATCAGTTATCATTACTTTAGTTTTTTCATCATTAAGTGTTAATAAACTAATACATGTATTATATATTAGCTTGACCTTGACTGATGGCAAGGTAAAAATTAGAAATCAGAAACGATGTCAATCCCCGCACTGCACAAGTCAAAAAACAATTAACAGTGAAAAATTAGCAATTTAACAATTTCAGTCTGAAAATTGAACCTTGAATCAAATTTCAAAATTGAAAACCTTATTGCACATCTACACATAGTGAAGAACAATATTATACACAAATGAAACCACAGAAACAAAAAATGAATGAGTATTTCCAAAAACAAAGCAAAATTAGCAATTTCACCATTTTCGGGCCCAAAATGTGATTCCTTAATAGATTTTCAAAATTAAAACCTTTTCGCATATCTACAGAAAATAAAGAACAATATTATATGTATACAAATATTTTTTTAAATCTCAATGAAAAATGAAAGAGGAGGTTAAGGCACAAGCTTAAATTCACTATTTCCGAAATACAACGACGTGGGCCTCAAGTTGTCAAAATCAAAATTATAAAACCTTATTGCGCATCTACATACAATATGTGATAATATTGTATAGAAATAAGAAGCATAAAATGACAAATTAATAAGCAGTTTAGTTTAAATTTCCAATTTTCGAAATTCGACCCCTGTGGGCCCCTATTTTTGAAAATCTAAATTCTTGAACCTACATACAGTATGTGACAATACTATATAATAGATAATAACATAGTGTGACGCAATTACCCATCTAAATATACAAGGAAATGCGTTTCAGCTTAGCGTGTCTATGAACGCTACAAATTTACAAACAAATTGTAAACAAAGTTTCAGTGAACGCGGGAAAGTTGTTACATAGAATTTCATTGGCCACATCTTTTGCTTAAACCGATCAAATAGACAGACTACTGAGATTTCCAAATAAGGAAGTGGCGATTGTCTCATTGGAATGTATAAACAAACAAAGAATTTACTATTACTATATAAACTTTACTCCCAGTATTTTAGACATTGAAATATCCAGTACATATATAATATCCGTATCCGTGTAAGGAATGAAAAATCAGAAAAAAATTTGGGAAGAGCCTCGAACATTTTTTTTCAGTCAAAACGAGAATCAGAAAAAAAATTCTTACATTTTGAAAACGAAAAAAAAAACTCTGTCAAAATGCTTCATCAGAAACACCTTCAGAATCAGAGTATTTTTTTCTTCAATGTTGGGAAACAGAACATTTTTTTTTATAAACCCCCCCCCCCCTTTTTAAAGTTCAATGGTCCGTCCCTAATATGTTATGTATTGAAATCCATATGAAAAATTATGACACGGACTTGGATTTTTTGTTCAGTTTCTAGCATGTCGTCTGTTAAGATAAATACATGTATTTTATTTACTTTAAGAATCCGTGATACTATATAGTATATTATAATATTGTTCGACAAAAGAATACATATGGCTACTTATGCAATATGGGAATGGGTCACTACATGTACGAAAATTCAATAGAGGAAGTCGGTAATTATTAGTATTTTATACATGTATCTTTTGATTTAAACACTTTATAAAACTAAATCGTCCTAAATTCATGGTTTGTTTATATTATTATGCATTGTTGCATGTTGCCAGATGGAAAAGTTAAATATACACATGTTTTTTCGCTTTCAGAGTATAAAAATATTTAGAAATAAAATTTTAAGAGTGTCAGTTTTAATAGCCAGTATTTTTCTATATTTGTAATCTGTTCATCAAAACTCTTAATTTGCACTTGGTAATTCATAATAAAGTTATAGGGTCCCCCGGGGGTTCAAACCCCTTTCGGTTGTTGGAAAATGTAACAAAATATGTTGTAAACAGTTGGGAGATGGAACACCTATTCCTTGGAATCTCTATCTTTTTTATATGGCTGAAACCAGATTAAATGATGCGAGAATGAATCGGGAGGATCTGCATCATTTGTATTTTTTGGCCGCTCGTATGTTATTTTTTTTCCAGTAATTGTCTATTATATAAATTTTAGGATCATGTCTCAACAAAATCTTGTGAATTGTTATCTATTTCATTTTTAACATTCAAGAGCCGAACTTTCAACTTAACTTGTTATTTTTAGCAAAGGTATTTCCCATTTAGTTACCTGCGATTACGCCTCGCCTTTTGAATTTGATTAGTTTGTGTAAACAAATGAAAACCTACGTTAGAGTATTGATGTCGTAATGTTTGTTTCTGCTATTATTAGATTTGTCACTACGCTAAGCTGAAATGCATTTCATTGTAGTATCAATACATTTAAAATTAAACCTACACAGGTAAACTAACCGAATGAAACAAAATCAGGAGAAAAGGACCTTTGTTCTTTATATTTTTTTATGCACATCAGGTTGTAAAGGGTCCCTAGTTTTTATAATCTGAAGCTCCAACATTGGCAAACCTGGCATCTGAAATTTTGCACAGGTATTCGTATTTTATTGTAGATGTGAACCTCTCCTTTTGGGGTGATTTAAGAAATGAATAAATTAAAACTGATTTTTTTTTGTAATTAGATCAATATAGAATAACCTACTACATGTACATTCAAAGATAAATTTTACAATGGCTGCTAACTCTAAGCCTTATGGAAAATGAGAACAAATCCAGATATCTAACTGGTCTTGTTATTATTATTATTATGTTGCAGTGGACTAGCATCCCTGCATAAGGTATGGAGATTTCCCAAATTATCCGATACTAGAGAGAATGTACATGTACTAGTTCTACAAAAAGATAAATTATCTCACATTTTCTTGGAAACATAGTCTTCGATGGAACATTCAACTCTGACATCACCATTTTTTTATAGTCACGATGTCACAATTTAAAATACATGTTAACGTGATAATTCCAACACATCAAATGCAGTAATTTCATTGGCTAACAGCAACTTTATAACTTAATAAATTCTTTTTAGTGACATCGTGCGTATGAATACGTACGCATGCAATATAGTGCACGAGGAAAATGTTAATTTCTAATGAAAAACGTCATATTTCTGCATTACTTAGGAATTATATATAATAAAGGTTATTTTTACGGGATTTATCAATGTGTAACTTAGGGCTTTATTTAATTTGTAAGTGAATCGCTCGAGATTACACGTTGATAAATTCCTCCAAAATAACCTTTATTACTATAATAATATGGATAATAAGAAAAATGAATAATGACAATCGATCAACGTCACACAAGAGACAGAACATCGGACAAAAACAACATAAGAGAGTACAAAACACAAACATAAACACAACAAAGAATCAGGGTAGTCTGAATTGGTACACAGACTGAACATTGTTTGGGTAAGGATGCTCGCTGGTCATGTTTGGTCTTTTTTGTCAGATTTTCGGAATCCTCGGGTTATATCCATTTCTTAAACAGTCAGGGGATCTACATATTTAAGTCAGAATGTTTCTTACTCTTAACAGTCAGAAAAAAAATCCGGGAAGAGTTATCTCTCTTTAGTTAATGGTATATTATTCTGACTTGTACAAGTAAGTTTGTTCAAGTTAAGATTTTTCTTCTTGATCCAATTCAAGACATTTTTTGAGTAAGAGTAACTTCCCTTCTCGTTGCTCTTAACTTACTTGTTACAGTCAGAAAATGATGTGCGCATAAACTTGCTAAATAAAAAAAAACTAAAGGAGCCTGGTAATAATAAAATACATCTTTTCTTCTTTGGAAAGTTCCGATTTTTTTTTTAATTTCTTATTGTTCATTTTCGAAAACTGCCTTTAGTCTTTTCCGAAAATTGTAATTATATACAATTTCAGGAATAATATTGTAAAATACAGGTAAAAAAGTGTAATTTATGATTTAAAGATCCCATGTTATGTATACATTCGCTGATCCATTTAGGAGTTCATTGAAACAATTCGGTCACCTTTTAACAAATTAAACAAAGGAAATCTTACCATAAATGATGATAACAGATTTACCATAAAAATGGTTTTGTTGTATTCTGCTGTGAATATTAATATAATTTTAAAGGACTGTGTGATAAAAATAGCATTCTCTAACAGAAAATCCTCCTCAAAATCCTACTTACATACCCAAACGTTAACTGACAAAGAACAACAGGTATATGAATTGGTCACGGAGGAGATACATTTTGCGAAAAAGGTAAGATGAAAAATTTCTGCAGAAGGACCACAGTAATCCACAAAAGGGATGCTCCGAACAGTATTTAAATACGATAGCTTCATATTGACAGAAGAGCACTATTATGGTTGACTCAATAAAGCATAGCAATATATAATATCTAGACCGTTTAATCTACAGAACAATGGGTTATATAAATTATGTTAAAATTCCACTCAATTAAAAGATGAAAAATATTTCATTACTTCTTTCTTACCACTGTAGTGATGACAAAAACTGTGAAAGATAGGGGTAATTTGCATAAAAAAGCACCCAACTCAAGTTCATTTACAAGAAATAAAATCCCTATATAAAACTGTTTAACAATATCTGGACAGGGTCGACAAATTTCCCAGTTTTGTATATAGAGTGATCTCTGATGCAAGTCAATTGAGAAACAGGGTCATCTGACGTCAGAGGAAACTCTGACTAGTATATTTTATGAAGGATAACTTTACATGAGAATATGAGAAAGTAACAAACTGACATCGCTGCAAAATTGAGAGTCTATCCCCGGTTTTTTGGTGGGGTCCATGTTGTTTATATGTTTTTAGGTTTTAAGTGTTGTGTTTGTATTGTTTTGGTCTTGTCTTCGGTGTTCTCCGGAGTTTGTCAGTTGTTTTCGAGTTTCCCCTCCTTCGAATATCCCTTTGGTATTTCTTGACTTTACTTTCAATCTGATTTAAAATAAAATAGATGAGAAAATCAGTGCGCACAATTTAAATGAGACCGGACAAACTGACTTAATCCATTAAGAATCTACAAGTGTATGAATTTCATCTGAGTATTTTCGAATCTGATTCAAATAGATAAGAAATGAAACTGACTTGAGATGAGTAACTGGGACCCAACAAACTGACTTCGTGAAATAAGAATCTTCATTTGTTTTACTGCGAGACGGATATATATTCGAATCTGGCTAATACAAATCAGAAATGCAACTGACTTGATCAAATAAGAATCTACATGAGTATGAATGTGAGCTGAATAGTTCCGAATCTGATTTCAACAAATACAAAATGAAACTGACCTGAGAAAATCAGTGGCCTCAATTTAACTGAAACAGTAACAGACTTACTTCATGAAATCATAATGTCTTCCTGTCTGATTCTACAAAAAAAGAGGTAAAACGTGTAAGTCAATGCAATACAATACTGACACCAGAAACCGGGAAAGATATTTTTTTCAAACTGAGTAGACAAAGTTTTTGAGAAACTAACATCAAACTATATGAAGATTACTTGCACTCTGAGTTTTAAAAAGAAACGAAACTGATATGGTGTGCACCGGTGCCAAATTGACGAAATCAAATCAAAATCATGAAAATACATGTAGTTTTAAACTTAATACATTTATGTAGATAGTCCGAGATTCCTCCACGCTTTTCTTTTTAATGACTAGGGCTCTCATACGTCAGATTCCAGTCCACTAAACTATGAGATTTCGGAATGAATTTGCAGATATTAATTGAGGGTTTCAAATTAATTTTCTGCTGCAAAAACGTTTTGCTTCGGTCACTTTTGAATAATAGTTTTTAAAATGTTGCTTGTCATTTGTGGTTAGGCAAGATAAAAATAGACATCATAAAGATTTGTTAACCATGGTTAACTGTCAGTGTTTTTTTTTATTAGAGGGCATTTCATCATAATAAAAACAATTTCGAATATATAGAATTAAACTAAATAAGAATTTCTTGGTTCATGATATATGTACATGTAAGAGTCGATTTCGAACAGAATATGCAAATTTCCACGTGTTTTTATAGAGTGAGCTCTGATAACCCAGCCAAATGTATTACCGGCCATTTTTTGTACTTTTTAACTTAACTTTTCAACTTAATTACATCTATACATTATATAAAAGTATGGAAAGTTGAGAAAGATCACTCAGGGGCGGATTTACGGAGCACAGGGAGCACGTGTCCACCTCTCCTAAGTTAGGGTCACCAAAAAATGTTATATGTAAAATCAATAAAAAACACAAATCGACTTCCTTAATTATGTTTATAATTATCAAATCTTAAGAAGGTGATCATTACAAATGATCTCTTGTAGTACATGTAATTGATAATTAATGACAAACAGTTGTGAAAACTAACACGCGTGTAACTTTTTACAACGGGATAATACAGATAAGAAGAATGCGATGGAAAGGTATGAAAGTAAAATTAATTTTCCATCAACGTGCATTGAAGATTTTCATTTAATTACTTCACAGACGATGACTTAAACTTTGAAATCTGGTTTCATTTTTATTTAAATATTTGAATCAGTATATATGAAATTGTATAGGTACAATGTATAAATTAATCAAACAAGTATAGCTAGGTTTTTTTTTTTAATATTATATTTAGGTTAGTGTTAGTGCAAAGGGGCATTTAAAATATTTTAAACAAAATGTTAACTTTCATTCCTTTTTCACTTAATATTTCTTTATTTTTGTTTAATCTGTTCCGAATTATGAGACGCACAGACGGACGCACGGACGAACGCAGATCATTACTAAATTCATCCGTTGCGTTGCAGCGAGGGGCAATAATTATTCGAATGTGGGGTGGATGCACCCCCTCCCCAAATTCTAGATTCGCCCTTGTCACATTTAACAAAATGTGAGACTACAAAATAAGAAATGAATCTTACATTAAAAAGTGAGTATTATAAGTTTAACTACGAAGTTACCAAGTGAGACCTTTGAATATGACATGTATGAGCTGGATATGAATCTATGACAATATTTTACGATCTAAAATCCGGGCCTCTGATAAGGCAACTGCAAGTTAATATTTTCTGTTGGTCAGATTAAGGCATTCAAACACCTGTGGGTGAAAAAAAAATCTAAAATTGCATCCGTATCTTAATCGTTCGAATATCGGAATTACAAACTGTAACATACGTACATGTACGTAGTATGCAGTAATAAAGTCCATTTCCGTTCTTACGCTTTTATTTCATTTAAAAATGATCATAAGGATAACGATAATATTCTTTGATACCAATTTCGATGCACAAGAACGACTTTTTACGCATACAATGTCATTTTCCTTTACTATATATATATCAAAGCCAAAGTTTGATTCACTATGTTTGGCTTTCTGCAACTAAAGAGTAATCAGAATTTCTTACTATGTATGCAGTAATAAAGTCCATTTCCGTTCTTACGCTTTTATTTCATTTAAAAATGATCATAAGGATAACGATAATATTCTTTGATACCAATTTCGATGCACAAGAACGACTTTTTACGCATACAATGTCATTTTCCTTTACTATATATATATCAAAGCCAAAGTTTGATTCACTATGTTTGGCTTTCTGCAACTAAAGAGTAATCAGAATTTCTTACTATGTAAACATCGGCTTAAATTCCACGGTAAGGAAAGTATTGGGGGGGATGGAACTTGCAGCAGTTTTGATTGTAGAGAATACCACAATACAGATTCCTATTTCCATGATCTTTTTTGTCAAGAAGTTCATATTATGTCTATTCGTAAACTTTTCCTCATTCGTGGACGATCGAGGCATATTTTATTTTTTTTTATAATTTTATATTTTCTTTATTTAATTGTTGTTGTTTTTTGTTATTGTCTTTTGTGAACAGGTTTATTTTCGCGGCAATCAGCCAAGATACATCGTACATCAAGAAGAGGGCTTCGTAGAAATACCTCGAAGCATCTAAATATCGCTGGATGAAAGAAAAAAATCTAAAGACATGGTGAGAGAAATGAAGAAAAAGGTCATAAAATGAAAATCAAAATGCCAAAAAAAAAACATGAATTTAAAATCTCATTATTATTAGATTCATACATAAATATTTTTTATAGGCACGTGTCAGAGTGATCAGTAAATCCCGTGTTAATTACCTTATCACATGTTTATTGTGTTTAATCATCCAGAACAAATTCTGAATTGACAATCTGGTATAAATGGCGCGGGATAGCTAGTTAGGATGATATTATACAATTATCACCCTTGTTGGTGTGTTACCCGACGGTTTGTCTCCCAGAGGAAAGTAAGGTCACCCGAGGGCTTGCCCGAGGGTGACCTTACTTTCCGAGGGGAGACAAACCGTCGGGTCACACACCAACAAGGGTGATAACTGTTATATTATATCGAATATTCAACTTTTGAAAACTCGAAATTTTCCGTTTAGTATTCTTGGATTCCTTATCAGACAGCAGGCGTTCCATTTCTGCCTCATCCACCGCAAGCAACCTGTTGTCGGACGCCATGTTTTTTGTTTACTGAATCAAGGAAAGTAACTATAAATGGAAACACGTAAGGCTCACGAGGGGATTTCCATGGGGTTTTCTCGCGAGCGGTTGACCTTACTATGTGACCCAACGATTTTCGGTTGACCAAACGAATGGGCAAATATCACGTGACACTGTTTTAACAAATCAGATTAAAGATTTCTATATGAGTATATAATATCAAGATTTTATGTATTTTATCTAAAATTATGTGGTACTGGTAATCTTTATTGAAGAAAACAAGACGGATAAAGAATTACATATATTTTTAAATCTGAATTAAAATGTAGTAAATGTAAATTTTATTTGTAACTCCGCTATTATGTAATTTTCGTTTATCTCCATTTCATTACATTTCCTTTATTCATTTGTTTTTTTTTTTGTTTTGTTTTGTTTTTTTTTTTTTGTTTCATTTTTATTTTATTTAAGTTTTTTATGGGAAGGGGAGGGGGGGGGGGGGGTGAAGTAAATTCGCAGAAAAGAAGATGTCGTGTCTGCAAAAAATATATACTACTTTTCTGCAATTTACCCGGTCATCATAATTAAGAAAAAAATTAGTAAAATAATATGGGTGCGCTACTTCCCAATTTTATTCCTGTCACCCTAATATCATTGCTCTAATGAATATTTTACCAAAAAAATAAACGAAAACATAATCAAAATCCGATTTGCCAAAGTTTCACCGTTTCACAAACTTAACAAACAGACTATTTTAAAGTTGTTCGGCGACATTCGGAGTTACATTTCAAGCTGCATAAGAAGCTTTGTTGAATGTTCATCAAGCAACTTTTGAATAATTTAAAGAATCTGGACTTTGTGGATTGTTTTATTGTGGAGTATCCGAAATTGCTTTATTTCCACTATCCAGTATATGATTCATGTTAAACTTTTAACTGTATGTTTGAGGAAAAACGGACATGGAGTGCCGTTATAAATCACAAGTATATGCTCAAACAAAGTACAAATGGGTCTCCACACCATACCCTGACTGATGGCCCCAGAGTAATTCATGAGTAGTTATGTCCAGCGGTACAATATCATGTCAGAATACCAACAAATAAATAAACAGAAAAAGTTAACGGAGATTCCCAACTTGGGACACGAACATAAATTGGTTAAACAGTTAAATCGAAGAGCCCCCCCCCCCCCCGCCTTTTTTGTAAATATGGTCAAGGAAACTGAAAGAAAAGTATCATGACACACTATAAAAGTCGATCCGACATGCTTCAATCTCCAATGGTGACACCAAATTATGAAAGTATTTGTTAAACCATTTTTATTGTAGGATATCGATAGTGAAAAATTTTTCAAACCTGCATGAGAGCTTTATTATAATTGTAATTTAATGCACCAAGAATATTTCACGTATGTCTATGATGTGTACAATGTATAATACGTGCAAGGAAAATCAAATAAATCCGGGATTTAAAAAATACATGGGATAAAACTTAAAATTAAAAATTATTAAAATTAATATTTTGTTTATATATATTACCTATGTTTTAATAGATAATCAACTCCCCTTTAAATGTAAATCACCAAGTTTTTTACCCCACATTTCCACGAATATGTATCTTTTTTAAAGTCTTCACTTTTCTTCATACGCCTTTTTTGAATAGGCAGTGAATTTATTGACTGGGTACCCCAACATGGCTAGTCTCTTGGGATTTTCAGCGAAAGGTCTGAACAAAACTTTGCTATGAACCCATCCATTCTAGAATAATGTACCGAATGTTTAAAAACCTGGCTTGTTCTTTTGGAAACCTCCCAAAAAGAAACAGACTTAATAACCATAGAATTAAAATCCAAATACAACACAATAAGGCATGTTAGCTTAGGGGCCGGTCAATATTTATAGGGGCGGGGGGGGGGAGGTTTGAGAATTATTGAGGGTAAAAATGTTTGAAATAAAATTGTGGGGGGGGGTGTCAAAATTTAGAAATAAAATTTTCTATACGCAATTTGTTTTGGGAGGATAAAAAATTCTGAGAAGTACAGTGACTTTATCTGTCTGTACTGATGGTATGACTTTCCCACATATCAAGGGTAATTAACATGTTTTGCTTGTGACATTCAACACAGCCGGTCATAAGTGGTGGTCTTTCAAAAATCTTATCTCCATCTGTGTATGGTACAAACTTTATTATCTTTTACAGTGCTTATCATTGTACCACATTGGGTTTAGACACATTGTTTCTGAAAAATGGATATAAACATTGATTTTTTAAAAGTAAAACAATTGCAGTAATTTTTAAAAGCTAGAAGGATCATACAATAATCAAACTGGGGAAATTAAAAATTTGACCAATGACGAAAAATCGAAAAAAATAGCTTTATTACCTTCTGTTTCAATGTTTTAATAAAAATGATCCAAGAACAAATGTGTAATATTAATAGATAACTTACTGATGAAAATAATGATTACATACTTTCAATTAGCTTAATTTTTGACTAAATGGCTTTGCAAGTTACATAAAATACAACATGTTTTCAGGATCTGGTTCAGAAAATGTCTCAGGTTTAGAGAAATAATTTCATACACCATTTTAAATACCTTCATCCTCTTGATAGAATGTTTGACATTTTTCTGGATCTTCTGATTATATCTTTTACTTAAACCAAATGCTGGAATATTGATACAAATTAAGATGGCAACTATTAATTCCTCTATCTGCCATAATATTTCACCCCCACCCCCCTTCTCTCTCTCTCTCTCTCTCTCTCTCTCTCGTGTCTTCAAATTTGATTTGCCTGGTCTAAAGTTTTGGAATAGCCCCAATTGCCATTATATCTTTTACTAAAATTATATTCTGGAAAATTGATAGGAATTGTGTTATATCCAAATGTTGATTTATCAATAGAATCTTGTTATAGTAAACGTTTGTATTGATAAATCAAAATTTTAAATATAACAATTATAAGATGGCAACTATTAATTCCTCTATCTGCCATAATATGCCTCCACTAATTGTTTCACTAATTGTTTTTATTTTATACAATAGTAATTAATCAACACATACACAGTCACTTCGGGGCCTCGGTGGCCGAGTGGTCTAGGTAGTTCGTCACGACTACTAATGATCACTAGCCTGTATAAATTCTTGCTTGTTATAGTCACTGTAACAGTTGTTTTAAATTACAAAATTAATTGGTCATCGCAAGGTTTAAAATTTTACCAATTTGTTTATGCCACGCACTGAATTGACCATCTTTTTAATTGGCAAAATTTCCAGTAATATGTTAAAATGTGTGAATCATCCGTAAAAATTGAGACCTGCTGGAGTGATAATAAATTGTGTAAGAGAAAGAAATTGAATAAATTCATCTGACATCTCTCCTTTTCGAATCATCTGATCGACAGACAGACTGACTTTTTTCTTTTAAAGTTCTGTCGTATAGAACTGGCTTTTAATCATCTCGGTTTCAAACATTTTCCAATGCAAAAATCAGTTTCCATGAATCAGGATATTTTGCTGTTTTAATACTTGGTGGAGAAAAGGAATAGTTATATATATTATATCTGCGATTACAAGTTTCAAGGTGAATAACATCAATTCGGCTTTATGGAGAAAACAGAGAAGTAGGGCCACTTTTCCCAGTATTTGTTTCACTCTTAAACATTGATTTTTAATCTGAAATATTTTTCTACTTTTTATCTTAATCGGTTGTAAGCAATGCACCTTATGAGAAAAAAATTCTACCCGCAAAGGTCGTGTATATATACTCTCTCAAAAAATAAACGCAACATACAGAAAATAGGAAATTTACTTCATATATTATTTTCATAATTTATGATATAAATAATTTACACAGGAATGCAAAAATTGGCACACTTCTTGTTCATGAGTTCTTTTACCTTGGAATATCACAGTTTGTCACATATTGTCAATAAATCACTCATAAATTGTCAATATCTGGTATGTCCACCATTTGCTTGTAACACAGCCCCGACTCTTCTTGGCATAGATTGAATTAAACGCTGAGTTCGAACACGCGGTATCCTTTGCCACTCAAACTGAAGTGCCTGCTGTAATTGTTGCAGATTTTGCGGTGGTGGTTGTCGTTGGCGCACGCGCCGATCCACTTCATCCCACAAATGTTCAATTGGATTAAGATTGGGTGATCGTGACGGCCAACGGATCACATTGACATTCTGTTGTTCTAAAAAGTCTACTGTTACACGTGCTGTATGTGGTCGGGCATTGTCGTGCTGAAAAATTTCTCTCCTAATGTCAATTACGGGCAATAAATGAGGTCGTAAAATTTCGTCTCTATACCTAACAGCGTTCAGATTGCCTTGGATATGTATCAGCTGTGTGTTTCTGGCATAAGAAATAGCGGCCCACATCATAACACTGCCTCCGCCAAAATTGTCTCTCTCCACAACACAGTTTTGCGCAAAACGTTCGTTTCGGCGCCTATACACACATATGCGACCATCTCGCTTTTCCAGTTGAAAACGTGACTCATCGCTGAACCATACTCTTCTCCAGTTCTGTAAATTCCATGCACGAACTGTAGTACACCATCTAACCCTCGCTCGGCGGTGTTGGCGTCTCAGTGTTGCTCCAAAGTAAGGTCTTCTTGCCCTCAATCCATGAGAACGTAACCGATTGCGTACTGTCTGTGCTGATATACGGCGCAACCCAGGGACGTTTACAGCTGTTTCTGTTGCAGCAATAGTCCTATTCCGCAGATGGAAAAGTCTGATGTAACGATCTTGCGCCCTGGTTGTAACATGCGGGCGCCCTGAACGTGGCCGATCGGTCGTAGTACCAAGCTGCAGGTAGCGTCCCCAAAGGCGTGAAATTGTGCTACGATGAACATTGTACGTTACAGCAACAGCATTCTGTGATTCTCCGGCCTCTAGTCGTCCGATAGCGATATTCCGGGTAGCAGCGTCTAACCTTGGCATAGCGTCACCTCATCAGAATTTTATTTTACGAATGCATTCATGAAAAGAAATACCGGGTTTTTATACCGACTGACTGAGCTAAAAAATAACCCATGATTTGCACGTGAAAGTCGACCCAGTTTTTGGCAATGCGTAAATCGTAGAGTGTCCCAGATTGCGACCAAAGTCGTTTACGGGTGGATGAATTTAAATGATTGTACCTGGAAACTTTTTATGAAGGTGTAATTATGATCATGTGTACATATATGTTGATATTTATTGGTTATTTGTCCGGAAAAATAATATTTCAAAAAGATAATCTGATGTTGCGTTTCTTTTTTGAGAGAGTATATATGGGCGATTTGCGTAAATTTGTGTCATTTTTGGAATATTGCCAAGAAGGAATTTCAGACGCAAAATCATTCTATTGTCATATAAAAAGAGATTCATAAACTCTTTACACCAAAAACAAGTTTTGGTTCTGAGTGTCCTTCACGTGGAAAAATTGTATTCAAGAAGTTAATCTGGCAAATTTGTGTTAAAAATGTCTCCCATGTTTAGGTAAGAAGAATTTTTTTTAGTAACTTATATGTTAGTTATTACATGTATTAGCATATCTTAAGGGAACAAATACTAGGCTATGCCCACATAAATTTTTATATGCCTCAGACGGCTTATTGAAAATATACTTTTAAACGTAATCAGCAATATGAGATTTCATTAACGGTTTAATAAATTTTTAGCATGATATTAATAATAATAAACTGACCTAAATTTTGACAGCATATGAAATATTAACAAATACATAAAATGTTTAGTTTAGTATGATTTGAGCTATTTATTTTAAATGTAAAATTTTTTGATACATTTTGTAGACTCTGGACTAAATACGTCACAGGTACATGCACTAAAGATGAAAATTTTCAAATATTAATATTCCCAAATATAATTCAATACATCTTTTATCCCTTTTAAAATGTCTCGTAATTTTTTACCCCCAAAAGATACGTTGTGTGTCTGGAGTTTTATCCCAAAGCCCTCCAAAAAAGAAGTAAAGTGTTCCCTACGGACTGGTATACCTTGAGACTAGTTCAGCCCATACAGAAATAGTCCTAGTCTACGTACTGGCAAATCTCCATTGTAATACCGCTGGTATTCCATATATTTCTTTTGTCGTCACAGTTTATGCCGTTCAGATTACGATAAATATTTAAAACCAAATTTTGTAAAGGCAGATTTATGGTTGCTGAAAAGCTTGTTAGAAAAACCTGCTATATTGGCAGATTTATAGGATGACACCCCCCCCTTCTCCAATTCAGGTAACAAAAAAATGTGTGCTAAAATTACTAGACACACAGCTCACATTGTTGAAAATTTTCATATTTATCCAACGAAAATTTTAAGAAAGTGACCATAACATATGCAATGATCTTTTGTAATGGTTGATTGAAAAACAGATGTGAAAATTAACATGTATGTAACTTTTTACCAATGTGATAATAAAAAAAAAGAAGAGTTAATTGGATGGAGATGTATCGCAGCGAAGAAAGTAAAATTAATTTTTCCATCAGTGTCCGTTGAAGATTTGCAAGTACATGTATTTAATAACTCGCACACCCTTCATATACAATGGCTTACACATTGATTCATATATAAACACAAGATTATTTAAATTGTCTGTCTTTTTAAAAAAAAATATTTGAAATTCATTGGTAATTAAACATATCTGGGTAATTAAACTAGATAAGACGTTGTACCATGAATGAAAGTCTTTAAATCTTCAATAACTTGGAAAACATGAGAAGATTAAATTGGAAATTGCGCCGCCCCCCCCCCCCCCCCCCCCCCCCCCCCTCGATCCTCTGGCTCCGCCTATTTGAAGTTAGAATTGAAGATTATGGTTCACAAGAAAGTTTACATGTCTACATACATGTATTTTGATTCACGGTAACTTACTTTCTTTATAATTCTACAGAGAGTTCGTATTTATTTCAGTAAGTATTAAGGCAAACCATTCAGTCGGATGAATAAAATTTCAAATATTATTAGAAGTTTCTAGGACAAAATCTTCATATTTTAGTCTACCATAATGACTAGTGCACGGTTTTATAAATTACATAAGTATAAATGTATGGCTCAGCATTTGGTAATATATTTGATGAAATAGTTCCCTAGCGCACAGCGCATTTTGCTGCGGACTACAATATAACTTGCTTAGAACGCACACACTTAGGAAATTATATACCATCATTCTTGGATTTTTTAGCTTGAGCAGAACAATGTGAATATTAAATATCATTTGTTGCTATACATGCTGTTGCATACATAACGATAAAGTTTATTAAATAAATTGTTTTCTCTACGTGTAAAGTTATGTACCTTGTTATCCGCACTGACAAGCGGATTCAATGTTACCATATATTTTATTTTCGAACAAATCCGGTAAAAATATAATAATATAGATAATTGTACTCCTTTTTACATCAGAGGACCGTCAGGGCCTCGGGTGTATTGCCATCGCCTAAATTTCCCGCTTATTTGCATATATTTAAATTAGTTTTGGAATGATAACCGACCTATAAAAATTATAGACCCGCGGACATTATATAGTGCAAAATAAAATTCCTTATCGCTTCTTTTAAATTCATGTTTTCAATGAATACTGAGATTTTTTTTTTTAATCCAAATTAATAATATGAAAATGTTTTGTCGTTAGAAATATTAGTATATTAATCAAACAATCTTTAATATCAATGACGTACCGAAAAATTGTTGTTGCGGATGAATATATATAAATATATATATATAGATTTTTGAACTAAAACTGTGTGCTATGAACTACTGTTTGGATATATATATGTAGACAAGATTGTCAATGCATGAATAATGCTCTCATTCCCAATGCATCTATTAGCCTTTCTACTTAAAAAAATGAAACTTTATTAATAAGTACATGAAAACATTTTTCTTATTGTTTCCAGTGTAAATATTCTTAATAATTCTAAAAAACTTAAATCATCAGGGGGGGGGGGGGGGTGGTGCAGTCAATGTTATCGTTGTCTGTCTGTATGTAAATCTCTGTTCATCATGAAAGTGATTTCCGTTTTATAATATTAATATGGCTCAACTGAATGTTATTAAATATATAAACAATGTTTATTATCACCACAAAAAAACCCAGATAAATTTAAAATTTGGATTGTGTCCCTCTTATCATTATATAATATAATTATATTTCCATTTATATGTGGAAATATTTTTACTATCTTAATAATATTTCGAACTCTTATTTGCCGCAGACAAATGTTAAACAAAACACTATTTATTTTAAAGTGCTCGTTCCCACAAAAAAAAAATTAATCAAATGCAAAATTGAATGGTGATTCTTTCACTATTCTGGAGACGTGTCCCATAGTAACTAATATGCAAGCAAGTACCAAATTATTTACTGTTATATATAGTTTAGAGTTATGTACAACTACATGTATACATGTATATGCTATGCGATGTGATGAACTTTTTGAAGTTTGATAAATGATTAATTTTTATGAATAATGTATATATGCTAGTCCATGTATATATTTATAGTTTTTTGCATTTTTTACTATTAATAATAGGTATATATAGTCTATTGAACTGTATTAAATTTTCCTAAAGCTTTCATGTCTGAAAATTGCACCAAATCATTATATTTGGACAAAATGGGCCTAATTTGGAGAATGTAATGTACTATTATGAAAGAACTGATTTATTGAGCGTTAATACATTTGAAATCGACCAATTTACGAACCAAATTGTGAACTATTTGGAGTTTAATTGTAAGATTTATATTTTAGACCGTTTTGGGCTATAAATGAACTGTGTCCTTTGAATAAGTGATATCACAATAACAATAATACTAAGTACCTGTTAGAAAATATCACTTTTACAGTACATTGTTAAAGATGAATACATTCAAACAATGACCAATATTAATGATGTAATATGAGATTATATATATACTGTTTTATATTGTTACATATATAAATGAAAATTGAAACCAAACTGTTGTCATTATTGAAGAAAAGAAACGAAAAGGGAGGTATGATTGGTAACCAGACACAGAAACAAAATGATGAAAAAGAAATAAAGCTAACCATACAACATCTTTACAATCAGAAAAAAACTATACTAAAATCAGTTAGAAATAGCCATGAAATGACAAATATTAAACAATATAAATCAGAAAACTAATGGCCACATCAATGTACAAACAGAAAATCAAAAGATATACACCAAAGAATTACAAGCCCTGTTTTACAGGCCTCTAAGGACCGACGCATTCACATTGTAGTTGTGATCTATATGTATGGTGCAAAATCATCTCATTGCTACTACCCATCCAGAGCACTTGAGATCACCCCAACTATTGGTGGGGTTAAGTTGCTCAGGCTTTAGTTTTCTATGTTGTTTCTAGTGTACTCTTATTTGTCTTTTCAGTTTTAGACATAATATTATCGATATATGAGTTTACTGTTCATGTGGTATCTTTCACCCAAATATTACAATTTATCTGTTTTAATATGATTGTCTTGACCTCTTTCTCATAATTCAGTGACTAGTCAAAAAAATATTTGCTATGTTGATTCTCTGTCATAAGTAATAAGCTAAAGATTTTTGCAAGTGTGCAACTATACGGTCATAATGCCAATCTAGCAGTTCTCATTTGACCACGTCAACATTTCATGGATAATTCACAAAGATAAGTTTCTTACTATAAGACAGTATCTCAGATATGATAGCAAATTATATTATGTGTACTATATTGTAAGGTGAACATCTGTCTGGCAGGTATGTATAAACACCTGTCATTTATCAATAATCCAACATAACTTGAGGTCCTCTGATGTTCAGTACTTCAGTACTTTGATTTAATATAAAATACGCCATTTTCAGCACATTCGGCAATTTCGCGACAGCCAGTTTTTATTGATGGAGTAAGCCGGAGTACCTAATAGTCATAACGAACTACCTAGACCACTCGGCCACCGAGGCCCCAATATAAATGTAATAGTTATGGTAAAAAATAAGAAAATGAAAGAAAGTAACTGGTCTGCAAAGTAAATAGTTTAGGTTACTGTATCTGCAACGTTTAACGAACGCCGTCATGACGTTGCCTAAAAATTGCCCACAATTGGTGCCTTTTTGTAATTTTCAAGTCGAACATGGGAACACACAGATATTTTTTTTATAATCATCAGAGCTTTCGTGTATGTAGCAATATAATATTACTTTTTCACGAAACTGGAGGATTTACACAATTCTTTTTGTGAACTTTTACATCGAAAAATCAAACAACTGTAGGATACTTTCAATTAGTTCGATTTGACCTTAACATAGATTCTTCCAAAAATTAATGTAGAATCTTCAATCATAGAACACGTTATCACTCAGAAACATCTCACACATTAAAGACTTCAATGTAAGAAAAACTCAGTCTGACCATTTAATTCAATGGACCATAACGGCATTATAATTACCAACGTAAAAGATCTACTGGGATTTAACAGTCCATTCTCGATTGATCTGTTCAGTAATAAATGGATTGTGTCCGTTATTTGGTAAAAAGGACATCTATCTCTAAAACCGTTTAAATTGCAAATTGTACCAAATTATACCACAGATGAAATCATTTCAGAATCCCAAAGTGTCCCGAGTGCACTAATAAGTCCTGACTTTGACATTAACTGTTTGCTTATTAACACGTATTTTTTTTTAAATTCGATTGTAAGAAAATTTGGAACTTAGAAAACCTGTTCTAAAATATTTTTACAAGAAAATCCCATTATTTACTACATGGAAGCAGAGGAAAGATTTAAACTTATTTTAAACCCATCAACACCCAATGATAAAGAAATTTTGATTTCTTTTGTATTTCAGTCATTAGAACTGAGGAAGGGAGGATGTAAAGCTATTTTCATATCATGTATTAGTTCGTTTAATTTGTCATGAGATGAATTTGTATTGACATAACCCGCTTAGTTTTATATGTTTGCAAAAGTTTTAGCTGAATTGAATTGAGTTTAAATCAAAATAAATTACACCATACTTATTGAAATAAAAAAAATCTTTATAATATTCTAAAAATAGTGGCAGATCAAGGAAGTGAACTATTTTAAAATCTTTTATTTTTTAGTATAAAAAACGAACAATAAAACATTCTGTCGTCTTGTGTCTAGCGTCGTCACACTTTTCTTCTATCCCCAACTACTCGTAAACCGCTCAAAAGAGCTTGATAAAATTTTCTCTGTGCATTAACCTTAATGCACAGGTGTGCATATATATTTCATTTTTAGGAATTTTTTTGTTGTAAAAATTGACATTTTTGAAAAAAGGGGGGGGGGGGGGGGGAAACTTCTATCCTCAACTACTGCATAATCGCTCAAAGGAATTTCATGGAACTTTCTCTATGCATTAACCTTAATGCACAGGTGTGCATATAAAAAAATATTTCATGTTTAGAAAATTAAAAAAAAAGTTTTGTAAAAATTGACATTTTTGAAAAAAAAGGGGGGGGGTCAAAACTTCTATCCTCAACTACTCCATAACCGCTCAAAGCAATTTGATGAAACTTTCTCTGTGCATTAACCTTAATGCTTAGATGTGCATATATATTTCATTTTTAGAGAAGTTTAATTTTTTTGTGTAAAAATTGTCATTTTTTAAAAAAAAAGGTGGGGGGGGGGGGGCAAAACTTCTATCCTCAACTACTCCATAACCCCTCAAAGGAATTTGATGAAACTTTCTCTGTGCATTAATCTTAATGTAAAGGTGTGCATATATATTTCATTTTTAGAAAATTTTATTAGCTTTTGTAAAAATTGACGTCCGCAGGCGACACATGTCTTCCTTGGAAGACTTATACATTTTTTAAAAATCAAGAACATTATGAAATATTAAAATAAGTGTTAATTTGAAGAAGAAAAATAACTAAAAAAATATAAACATGATGTACAGTACGTCACTGTTTATCCAGAAATGCAAATATGCATGTCAATTCATTTATGCAAGTTAATTGAAAGCCACGTGTCACATGGGTCGTAAATTACGCGTCGATGAGAGTAAGGCACCGAGTTTTTAGTTGAAACTTCAAGATGTGTGTACAGAGTAGATCTAAAAGGACGTTGTTAACTTAAAATATCCAGTGGATTTCCTAATAAAAATTCAATCCTTATAATATTTTGCTAGATTATTTCAACTAAAGATTAATCCAATACTTCATGCTGCAAAAATTAATAAAAAAACTTTATTCTCGGAAAAATCTGCTTTGCTAGAATGTGAAAAAAGAAAAATTGATTTTATCCAGACCTACTAAAAGATATATTATCAAGCACAGAAATCTCAGCCCCCCCCAAAAAAAACAAAAAAAAACAACAACAACTTACAAACCTATTGACAAATCTTTAAAACAAAATATCAATACGTATTCTCTTGTTACATGTCTTACCTATTTTATATTGTTGAAAAAAATATTTGCAGCCAAATTTTCCTGTATTTTGAATAATCTTATGCAACTATCAATTGTACATCGGATCTTTCAACATGTTCAAAGGGTGAGTTCCGTCGCCAAGTCAACTGGGGCATCTTGAAGGTAACAAACGTTTTAAATAATTTTAAAATTGGTAGTAATGTCGACTTATGTCACAAAAGATTGCAGTATAAAGATAATAACAGTGCACTGACTAGACATAAAATTCGATATACGAATTGTATGAACACAATCGTGTAAAATTTGTATTTCTATGAAATTTAAATATCTTGACGTGTTCAGATGGTGATCGATCCATGTATCTATGGGATTTGTGTAATCTCTAAAAATCTGTTCCCCTCTAATGGATCATACGGTAACAATAAAGGTAGACACTGATGAGTAACAATTATCATTCATTAAATGCATTAATTGCATGAGAGTCGCAGTAAATATTTGGTAAATCTATATATACTGAGGAGATAAATTTACGATAGCCTATTGTTACAAATTTATCTTATTTTATAAGTTTTAAACACTACTACATATTAAATGTGCCTATACGCCTAAAGTATGAATAAGCCAAGATACAAAGTTTTAATATAAATCAAATATTCACAGAGAATATAAAAGGGGGTAATTGGATATTTTGTTCAAAATGCATGCTCCTTTTGTATGAATGAAGTTTTATTATTTAATTGAAGTCACCCACTATTTATTTTAGAGTTACCCCTATCTATTTTAGAGTTAAGTCAAATCTTAAGCATTTTTTAACTTAAGTTTTTTTTTATGCATGGCTTAAATGGAGCGGGTAGGGCTTCAATAAAGTAAGATTTTGCTAAGCAAATTCTTAACTTGACTCGTTTTATGCATACCACTCAGGTAATGTTGGCGAAGTTTACTTAACTAAGTGATTTCTTAGCAAAACCACACCTTTTACTTATATTTTGCCATACTCGTACTACCAAGTAATAATAGGGAGTAGACACCCCCTTTCCACCCGGGGCCAGTTACGCACTCGATAAATTATGCGAGACTTTAACTTACTGCATTACTGCATCCGTGAATAAAATCTTTAAATGAAAGCAAATTTTGACATGCAATAAGGAAGTTTTCTAGCTGTATATTTTTTTTTAAAGTAGCAGTCATTATTTACCAGGTGAAATATTTTGTACATCCATGAGAAGGAGCAAAACTAGGCCTTCATCCTAACATGCCTACGGAACTACTTTTTACGCTGATCCTTGCATTAAGATATTTTTACCCCCTCCAATGCATATCTGCAAAGAAACTCTGAGGAAATAATACTTCATTTACCATAAAACAGTATTTAAAGCATACATTTACATGTATACAAAACTTCCAAATGCAACAAAATAAAAGCAAGCCACCATATATATGTATAAAACTCGTAAATGAGATATGTGAGTTACCTGAACATAAAAGTACACATATATATATTTGATTAATAGCTTATTGTTTTTTTGTTTAGTTGGGATTTTACGCCGTTTTCAGCACATTTGGCTATTTCGCGGCGGCCAGTATTTATGGGTGGAGGAAGCCTGAGTACCCGGAGAGGACCACCGACCTCTGGTAGAAAAATTGGCAATCCATGTCAATTGAGATCGGAGTCGAACACACCCCGCCACATGTGAGATTCGAACTCACAACCTCAGTGTTGACAGGCTAATGATTATTAGTGGTCATGACGAACTACCTAGACCACTCGGCCACCGAGGCCTGCGAACCCCCAGCCCCCCCCACTTGATTAATAGAGAATCTTAGATACCGTTTCCCTTACAGGATCGATTTCCTCCCCCTCAAAATGTGACCTTCTTGTGGATTGTAGTTTTTAAAAATGACAAAAAAGATAAATAATAAGATGAAAACCAGTTTGTCTGGAAATTTTCAAAGTGAAAACAAAAATGTATTGTGTCATTACTAAATTAAATAAAAGATGATATGACATATAATAAAAAATATTTGAGCATTTAAAAAAATAATAATAAAATCATACAAACAATATAAAAATAAGGATATTGTGAAATGGATAGAAATTATTTTTTTTATTTTTTTCTAAGAATTTAGAATTTTTATAATCTTCGAAAATAGATTTAAGCTTATGTAACTAAAAATAAAAAATAACAAAGGAGCTTTTTAATTTTTTTTTTGTACAAAGAAATACAACCTTCAAAGATATTTTTGCCCAATTTTCAGAAAAAAATTGGTTTCAGTAATTGTTTTGGAATTTTTGGGTTGTCAAACCAAATAAATTTCCAGGCTTTGTCGAAGTCGACGATCAACTTACGGTCTTCAGTAGAAAAAAAGTATAAGGAAGACGGAGTTACCCTCCTTCTTTCCGATTTTCCTGTTAAGCTACTTGCATACGCCAGAATGCAATTAAATGTACACGACAGTTACCATCTCCAGACGCCGTGAACCCTCTCTTATAGATCGTGAATCTACACCAAAATTTTCTGATTAACGCAAAAATGTGTAAAGATTGCGTAAAAATTATGAAAGAGATTGAAAAAAACCGATTTAAGACAGTGCAAAGAATTAAAGTCAGACTAAAAAATGTTGATTTTTCGTCAAAAACATGGAATAAAATCTATAAACCACTCTCTCATGGTGTAAGTCCAAGAGTTTGTAATAGCGCAAGTGACCTCCGAAGTCTTGACTATCAATATTTCTTATTGGAGGCAATAGTAACGCGACAATTTTGAAATATCTTTACATCGGCGAAAATCGACAAATTTTTTTCTGACGTATATACGTAGGTGAGTTCTGATTTTTTTGCATCAGAACAATTCTGACTCAAATAAGTCGATCCCCTGACTGGTGACATTAAAATCATTACATTGTGCCAGTATAGCGAGAGATAAATAAAAGTACTTGCTCGTATTATGAAGATGAGTTTTTCGACATTCATATTATACCACAATCCTATTTTTTTTTGTAAAACATTCAGAAAATATGGAGTGTGTTATGAGAAACTAATTTTGAGTTTAAAAAAAAACGTTGTCAGCGTTTGGAATTACCACCACATCGTTAACGCGTACAACCAAGTTAAGAACAAGCACTAATCCTACGATATGACCGTATTTACGTAAATATTGAAATACAGAAAATGTTAGAGAAGAGAAGAAAATTCCGAGAAAGGGCATACTTACTGTGAAAACTGAATTAATTATAATTAACACAATTTTACTTCTTTTTTCATTCAAGCACATTTTGAAGTGATTCTTATCTGAAAAAGAAGATTTTGATTATATGGCGACCATGTTTCAAAATAATGAGGCACAAGTAGTGTTTACCAAACCACGGCAAGCAGAAGCGCTCGACCATCTTATTCTTACTATAAGGTGTGATAAAAATATGTATGCGGTGTTGTTATTGCGTGTATATTACCCGTTCACCTGGGGCTAGGTTTTCAAAACTATCGTAAGATATGTCCCAAGATGTAAATTAGGACACATTTTGGACCATGTTAGGATAATATAAGAACATGTCTTAAAATGTAAGCCAAATCTTGATGATGTTGGGACTGTTTTATCTGATATACACATAATATGTTCAGAAAGGCGAGAGGTAATATTATATTGAAATCTAATGGTAGTTTTTCTATAGAAAAAAACATGCTCTTATGAGAATATAAACAGTGCAGTTATTTACCCTGATTATATTTTGACCATTAGGATTGTCTTAGAATATCTTAGGAAATGGTTTTTGGTATCCTAACTTCGACGAGTTAGGTCATTAAGATATATTCCAAGACCATTTAAAGCTATTATATCTTTGAAAACCTGTCTCCTGTTTGTTTTAAAATATTTTTTATCTATATTACTGAATATAAGTATAAATACTTTTAAAAAAAATAAAGTTCAAATCTATATACAGTAACTGTTGTATATCCCATTACAGTCGTTGGTATTACACAAAGCTACAGTTCATTTTTAAAGTAGATCTAATGACAATCACTTAAATTAGGTATTTCATATTTAAAATTTTGTTTACATAATTTTGCTTCTATGGATAATATCTTTTTTAAAATATTGAGTCACAAACAAAACACATGAACAATTTGATAATATAACAGGAGATGATTCCGGTCAAATTATGGGCTGATCTGAGAGGCCGTTTACATTTTCTATTTATCCAAAAAATTAAAAACAAATTCAAAGAATTATGATTCTTGCTATTTGCTATTGTTATGCTTAGAAAAATGTATTAATTTAACAAAATATAAGCCTAGTCGAAGGCTTGACGACATAAAATATTTAATTCCCTGTAATTATTTATAAAGTATTTCATGACAAAAACGGTCTGACTTCATAACTTTTAGCTTCCTTGTTTGTAAGAATGAATGTAAGTAAACAATGGAAAGCTGGAAATTTAGTAAACTCATACAAAATCGTATTTAATCCTATAATATTTTGGATTGTTATTTTGGTTTTCAACGTTTGAGGCCTTGAGAACAACTGATAAATGGACGAAATGTTCACATCTGGTGCATCAAACTTGGTATCAAAGAATTTTATTTAATAACAACTAATATTATGAGATCTTTTTTCAAATTTATCCAGATAAGACTGACGAAATTTTTAAATTCTCTATTCTCTTCAAAGCTTACCAGTAAAAATCTATTTTGTCATGAATGTTGGATAAGTTATTAATATTATAATTCTTTTACTCCTTATTACGCTGGTGTCAGGTGGTTTTTGCTTCTTTTTTAATATCTAGTTTAAATAATGATATAATGTTAATATGTATGTTTCTTGATATGCTTTGCTTTTATACCTCTGGATGTGTATTGTCATTTTGGAAAAAAGTAACATTGTATCTGGTGGTCATTTTCTGATGAAGTGATGATATAAGACTGAAGATAAATGTGAAAACAACTTTGCTTTGTCGACAAAGCCAACGTACCTGCATGATAGTGACGAATAAACTTTTATAGGCTAGAAACGATGGCATGTTGCTGCAAAATGGGGAATTTCAAAATTGTAAAGTTAATATTATCAACGTTTATATTTCAATAACGTACAGTATGCTACCATGAGCACTGTATGGTTAGTTCCAGCATTATATCCCTCATTATTCAGAAACGGATCTTGTAGCGTTACCAAACTGTATGCACATTAAAAAACAATACGACATGTTCTGAAAAGCCAACATGGGTAAGACTTAAAAAACTAATTGTTTGTTGTGATATCATATTTAATGTGTACGACATGTATTTTATTATAGGTTATATTCAATCCTGCATTTTATAAACCTATATATTTTGTTTTTTTTATGCCGAATTTTTTAAGCAGCATTTGGAGCCTTGATTTTTTTTAATTCGTAAAACCCATCAAAATCAGGTGGCTGTTCAATAAAAGGAATTGTTCTCTGCTCCGATATTATCTTTCCTGTTGTACAACTTACAAACAGTAAGCGATAGGCATACTTTTACTTCGATTGCTTAATCAGAGACTCCAGTTTCCGAAGATTTAGGAAAACAAGCCTGTGGATTCAAGTTTAAGTCAGTGGTGTAGATAAACCAGTTTTGATGTGGAAAAGGTTCCCTGCCTACAAGTTTCTGGTAGGGGTGCAGGGAACGTGCTTGAATTTTTAGATAGAATTTGGTAATTTTGCATTCAGTCTTTCAAGATTTCGAATTAAATAAATATTGGCAATTAAAATGCAAAACTGGAAAATGTGAAAAAAAAGATGAATTTGAATGTTTCTATCTTATGATGCTCCTGCTAGGGTAGTTTTTTCATAATAAAGTATAAAAAAGGTTAAGTTTCAAACCGGTTTTCAACAATTACCCTTGTTTCGTATTAAGCGTTTGTAGAAGTTCAGATAATCCGTGTACTGATTATAAACCCTAAACATTGTACGAGTACTATATGTAGGATTTAAAGGATATTATATATTAGGGATGGATACTTCACGTCTGACATCGCTGATAACAATCGGTTGCGGTTTTGAAAGTCATTAGCCCCTTCTAGTTGGACCTCTCAATTTTCCAAAATGAGTCTGATTCCATGTAATTCCATTCCATTGGCTATACGTGTATCTTTTAATGGCTTGCAGATGTTAAATAATCATGAATACTGCCGAAGTTAAATTGAATTTTAGGATAAGATACCATTATACCATAAATGGGAGTGTCATTTCTGACTACTTTGTGAAGACCTGAAAACCTTAACTAGTCTTTATCCACTTTCAATCAAGTTTTAACAGTTGTTACCAGCGGTTCTGTGTTAACTCTTAAAGTGTATTTCATATAGGACCGGGATAGATAAGGTGAGTTTAACTTCACCGCTATTTTAAAAGTGTCTACGAAATCACGACGCAAATTTTGTGAAAAAGGCAGTCTAAAAATGTGTTGAAAAAAATGCATAATTGAATATCACAGTATCAAACAACGGTGTAATTTGAATAAAATTGAGCATGCTGGATAACTGAAAAAAATGCAGACCCATGGATGCAGCGTAAACATTTGGAGGTTTCAAGGTCACTTCCTTGTCATCGTTCAATAAAAAAAAATCAAAAGGTTGCTTATCTAGGATAAAGTGTTTTCCCCCTTCAGTGCCTATGCGTAGCTAGGCCGCCGTATTGCGCAAACGATTAAACCACTAGTCGACATGAGAAATATATATTCTAACAATTAGGACAATATTAGCGTCATTCATTTGCCTAAATTTGTTAAATTTTTAACGTTCCAATTTCTTCAAAATATTCATTTTCCAATAGTTTCTGCAAAAAAAAAAAGAAAAAAAAAAAGATCATTAGATTTTCTACTCATCGTAAACGACGTAAAATTTCCATAAATAGAAAATTTTAGTTTACAATTCTGACACAGAAAGCGGAATAATTCAAGTTATTTATTCATTTGTTAAAGTATTTTTATTTATTTCAGAGTTTTTTTTTATTTCAAACAGTCAGCAATAAAACAATATGTATTATGATTTTTAATTTCTTTTAAAGAAATACTCTCATTGGAAGAAACTGTCATGTTATTCAAAAACAAATTGAAAGTTTTTGCAAAAATTGAACATCGCTGGAAACAACCCTATTGTTCACATCCCAATCCCCCCCAAGAGAGACAACTGCATAATCACGGGAAACAACCCTATTGTTCACCTCCAAACATCGCAACAAGTAATAGCTTTTCTAAAAAGCTAGCCGTCTCTTAGCTTTTTATTATTAAAGAGTATTATTTTTTATGTATTATTAAATGTTCGTAATGTCATCACATTAAACTTTTACTTATTATACCTTTCAATATTACTACATATTTCAGTATATTACTACATATTTTTTTTTAAAGTCTGTGTTTTGATGGCTTCTTTTGGGCTGCCTTTTTTACTGAAGGATATTTAAAGATTTTAATTTTTTATACTTGATTTTTTTTAATTGCCATACAGATATATGTAATAGCCTTCATCTTTAAAGTTAACTCCCGAAACGTAAGGGGTGACATTTGACGATATCTATGACACTGTTTATGTTGTGAAATGTATGATTGTGGTAAAATATGTAAAATCTAACAATCATACATGAAAATACAGTAAGTCTATTAATATAAATTACAAAGACTAGTATACATGTACTGAGTTAAATCAAGTTTTCAGCTCTTTCATATGAAAGACAAATCAGTGATCTTCCCGTCGTTGGGTTAGCCAATCAGATCTATAGTCATTCTTATTCCAAATGAATAATATTTTATTGGTCTAGAAATAATGACATCGTGTTAACTGAGTCAAGTTTTGTGGAAAAGAATAAAGTACTAAAATAAAGAGTCCAAATCCGATACCTTGTGGGATTAGAGGACATTTACTAGGTCTCAATTTTCTAAACCAATCAACGTACTTAATTCATCTTCAGTCGGTATTATCTTCCAATCAGGTAGAAGATAGCATTCATTACGCAGACTTTCCACCATTCAACTCTTAATACCGTCTCCGAGGAGACGATAATTACCCCCCGCAAGGGAGACAACTGTGTAATTCGTCTGCATTAAAAGTCATGAGATTCAAATTATGGCTTGCTCCTGTGGAAAAAATAATAAAACAATTATGGCCCTCATTTGAGGTAGACATTCAGATTTAGAAACCCTTGACAGGTTGTTTTGCCTCGAACAAGCCCTCGGGAAAAACAACCTCTCTCGGGTTGCTAAATCTGAATGTCAAGCCATCGGGAAAAACAATCTCTCTCGGATTGCCAAATCTGAATGTCTACCTCAAATGAGGGCGCAATTGTATATTTTATGACGAGATTCAACTTTTGACAGCTCAGTTGAAATGCCTAAACAGTCTGTATTTTGATGTTTAACACTGAAAAACATAGATAATTATTGATAATTTTATTGAAAAAAAATACAAATATGATCAAGACATATACTTATAACAAATTTAACATGAATGCATTTATAGCACGTTGAAATATGAATACATGTCCTTTTTATTTCTACAGATAATACGAGTGAATACAAAATAACACTTAATGTTGTTTGGACAATCTCATGTCAACCTTCTTACACGCCGAGCATACACATTACTCAAATAATCTGAAATAAAACACACATTTTAATAAGAGTCAAAAGATCCGGTTTATTTATGTGATGTCTAATAATAGGTTAATAAATAATTTAACATGACAATTTTACTAAAATGGGCCTCGAATCGCATGACAGAGTATACATTAGAAAAAAACACAGGATTCGGTATTTCTGGTAGCATATTTTATCTGCCTGATAATGAACGAATATTTATTAATGAAAGCACTAGTATTTTGTAGTTCTACCAAGCACTCACCTAGTTGATAATCATACTGTTTTGGCTTTTAAAGTATGTTAACCGGATTTCCAACATTTTGATATCGAACACTGCTGATGAGTTGTCAGTCAACAAAATGGCCACACAGTGCATCAAATTTATTTGGTATTTTGTAATACATTTTATTATACAACAGAGTGTCAGGATAGATAAGGAAGGGGGGGTTGTTAAAACCGGCTTAACCCCACCACTGTTCAGGGTCTGTACCAAGTCAGACTATCCTGACTCTCTGTTGTGTTTATGTATGTGTTTTGTGCTCTTTTATGTTATTTTTGTCATGGGTTCTGTCTGTTGGGTGACGTTTAATAATTGGTATGTCATTATTGTCCTTTCCTGTTATCCACTTTGTTATTTATTTATATGAGGTATTAGTTTACTTCGACAAATATAATATATTATTAAAACATTTACGTCGATATAGATTGACATACCTTGTATTATTTGTCTCTGGTGATAATTCGAATATAAAAAAAATATCGTTTGCGCTCAGGTATTAGTAAATTTTTCATGTTTTTTGTTGGTGGCGTTTAATAAAGAATTTAGGCATTTGATCAATATGTATTTAAACGCAACAATTTCACAAATACAGCATTCAATATCAATGACAATAAATTTGTAATAAACAATATTATCAAAATTAAACAGAATATAGAGCATATAAAAATGAAAAAGAAAGATTTTTGAGTTCAGAATTTTACGTGTGGTACATGAATTTGTAAAATGTATACTTACGTGATTTCTTTAAACGACCATATCAACCTTTGATCTATGTTTACATATTGTAATGGCACTAATAACTCCTATAACCTAGGTAAAAGACAAAACCCTTGTATATTAAATTATAAATAACTACATTTAAAACATGCCTATGCATTTGAGGCTTCTGTTCCTTTTTAATTTGAAAAATACCCATCAAGGAAGCAAAATTCCACTTCTTAAGTTATTAGATATTTACAAGAAGATTAATGCTTAAAAATCCATGTAGGATCAACTTTGCCAGATCTAATTGAAAGCTTTTTTTACATCAATAATAAAACAGATAACAGTTAACAGTAAACAATCAATAAACATAATTCAGTCGACAAACCATCAGACAAAAGAGCACAAAACACAAACATCGAAACAACAGAGTCAGGATATTTTCTCACTTGGTACAGTTAACTTTTTTTATGTTCTCCCCTATCTATCCCGATTATAGTAGTTTTAAATATAACATGTGAAAATTTTATACATAATATATCAAAATCCTACTGAGTGGATGAAACCCTCTGTAAACAAATAGACACGTCAATTAAAAATCAATGATTACTAAGGGGATGCTATCCTCGTGGACTTACAGTATTTACACAGTAATAGTAAAATAAAGTTAAATATTAATTATTTTCTGCGGACAATGCGCATTTCTGGATTATGTTTTATCGGTATGTAAATCACAGTCCAATTCCAATCAATATAAGTTTTTAGAAAAAATAGATTTACCAAACATCGACAAAACAGTTGGAGTAAAGTAAAGAAATACCAAAGGGATATTCGAAGGAGGAAAAATCAAAACAACTGACAAACTCCGGAGAACAACGAAGACAAGATCAAAACAATACATGCATTACAATTAAAAACTAAAAACATATGAACAACATGGACCCCATCCAAAAAACCGGGGTTAGACTCGGGTGCTCCGGAAGAGTAAGCAGTCTCTGCTTCCTGCGTGACACCTGCCATGCTGCTCATATCAAATCCGGTATGAGGAAGGGATAACATCAATGGAACAGGTCCATTGTCTCATTTGGTAAACGGGTTTTTCATACCTGTCAACCAAGTCATGATGACGTCCATAAAACTTATGAAGTCCATATGACCGGAATCCAAAGGCAAGACAAACCCGTGAAAATGCAACACAACAAACAAACACCACAAGGATACAGACAAAATTTACATGTTAAAACTTATACATACCTCTACTAACACTATTATAACTAGAATTACTATAAAAGCTATGGTATACGCACTTATCAAATCATACACTGCATCATAGCACCCCTGTAAAATAAGCGAGTCAAAGTTAACATTGTTCTATTTTGTTTTGATTTTGTCGGACAACAATCCGTTGTGGAGCACCTTGATTTACTCCTCTGCTCTAATATCTATTTGTATATTTGTTCATTTATAATGTTAATACAAATATGAATTTTTTTGTCTGTATATTGTATATTAATTTATTTACTTGTATTGTGTTTTTCATTTTATTTGTTTTGCTGAATTTTGAATTTACAATCTGAAAAATTCTTACGTGGTTCTTTTTTACATTTTTTTTGTATATGAATGTAGATGATTTAATGATTTGACGTGAAAGGTTTAAATTTCGAATAAAAAACATTCTACATTATCAAACCGATGCTGATGCAATCAATGAACAACATAATGGATAACAGGAAAGGTCAACAATGACAAACCAACCAATCAAAGCAACCCAACGGACAGAACGCCGGACATAAAATAAGACAAAAGAGTAGAAAAAACAACAGAAAGTCAGCATAGTCTGTCTTGGTACAGACACAGTGTGAGTGTGTGTGTAGGGGGGGGGGTAAACCGGTTTACTTGGTACCCCCCCCCCCCCCCCTCATCGATCCTGACACTCTGGTGCATAAAACACACTATAAAACCAATACAGTATGATCACCAACAAGGTGATCGCTTGCTAGAACTGCAAAATGAGACTGGACGGTACATAATTTAGATAGAAGGGTCAGAATGTGCGCGGTTTAACTATAAAACTAGCTAAGCCTCTCATAGATGCCGGTCGGATACGGTCGAACACATTTAGACCAATATAAAAGTCTTATCAACACTCTGAATACATAGAAAATAGGATGAGTGTTATTCACATGTGACTGCATGATCAGTTTGACTCTTGATGAATTCAGTGCCGGAAAATACTAGCTTCTTAGTGATAAGCTTTAGGTATTTTTTAATGTGACAATTTACGGATTTTAGTTTGGACAAAATATCTTTTTATAAAATACACAATTAAAACCAATACAATATGATTACCAACTAGGTGACCGCTTGCTAGAACTGAAAAATTACATTGGACGGTACAAAATTTAGATAGCAGGGTCAGAATGTTCTCGTTTTTATTGTAAACTGTTCAACTAGCTAAGGCTGTCATAGCTGAAGGTCGGATACTGTCGCTCTACTAAACGAAAAAGTCTGAAATAGCACTCTCATAAAGAGTTTTATGCCATCTCGTCACAGAGTTCAACAGAAATCGGCAGTATTCGTGAGAGGCCAGTATGAATTTAAAGTCTTCAACAATTTCACATAATTCCATATTTGTAGCCCTTACTGTGAAAAGATGTTAAGTAACTACTAAGATTTTGTGGGTTATTAGCGAGACTTTTACATTTATTCACGATATTACAATAGAAACTCGGATGGAAAAACCCGTTCTTGATAAGTGCTTTTCTGGAAGACGGGTATGTAGCTAAAGATTTTGATATCTATTATAAACTTTTTAACAGCATTAAGCAGCTTGTGAAATCTATAACCCTGTAATAAGAGGTCTGTTACGCGCACCTCTAGGAACGTGAACAAAGTGTTACGTGTACCTCTAGGTTACGTGAACAAAGTTTTACGTGTACCTCTAGGGTACGTGAACAAAGTGTTACTTGTACATCTAGGTTACGTGTAACAAAATGAATTATGACCCGAACGGCCCTTCATATTGTACTTGACGTTTTCATTAAGTCAAGGGTAAACTTCATTAAAATAAAACACAGAATACATTGTAGGAGTTGAAGCTATATGTTTAGCATTGATTAGCAGTTGATCATTGAAAGATACTTATCTTAACAAATTATGTTTCAAATTTTAACAAGATATAATGAGCCCATCGAAGTCGACACGTTTTTTTAATTTACCGATTTTTCGTGCATATTT
The DNA here is from genome assembly GCA_028015205.1 of Mytilisepta virgata. Taxonomy (NCBI): domain Eukaryota; kingdom Metazoa; phylum Mollusca; class Bivalvia; order Mytilida; family Mytilidae; genus Mytilisepta; species Mytilisepta virgata. Next base: position 46,273,469 of record CM051521.1, on the reverse strand, counting down.
GATTTTATGATCAAGGCGATTTAACTCCAGAACAACATCTGACTTTCATAAGGTAACAATAGACTGTAGAGGAGCCTACGGAGTCTTGTACCAATCTTTTTAGCAACTTTAAACTTTAATCACAGATTCAAAGAACTTGGCAATATTTTGTAACCATTTTTCACCATTTTAGTAACGATGATTTAAGTTTTTTTAAGAATAATTATGAATATTTACACTGGAATCAATAAGAAAATTGTTTTCATGTACTTATTAATAAAGTTTCATTTTTTAAGTAGAAAAGCTACATGGTATGATTTTGCCTGATATTTGGCCCCTTGAATTCCAAAATCAAAAAGTAATGAAATACTTACTCTCAGCTATCAGCAACTTCTCTTAAAATGTTGCATTTTAAGGAACATGTTTTGTTTTTAAACAAGAAATTTCTGTAATAGCGGCAATACCGCGGCTGTCAAAGATGGGTATTTTTTTATATGAGTAACAGTAAAGTCAAGAAATACCAAAGAGTTATTTGAAGGAGGGGAAAACCGAAGCCTTGCCCAAAAAGATATTTCACTGAAATGTGTCTTTATGTAAGACACACCTAATATTAAAAAATAATTTTGGGCAAGGCTGTTGTTCATACTGAGTTGAGTTGATCAATATCTACTGCGAAAACACTCAATTTTCTTCAAATCTTTGATTTAGCAGACGTTCATGACCTGGCTGTTGCATCATGGGAAGGAATATTTTTTACCATGATTGATAAATTTTGGAAATAATTACAGGAAATCCCTATGTAAATTCATGGGTTCCAGTTGGGTGGATTTTGTGAAAAATTTAATCTGACATAGTGCCCCGAAAATTCAGCCAGGGACTCTGTGATATACACTCTAAAGGAAATATATTGTCATTAGGGCCAACGAAACATAGGAAAATTGAATTAGGATCCGTTGGTCATTATTCTTACAAACGCCACATTTAACTATTTTATACTGTTATGATATTGTAATTATTATATTTATTTATCTTGGCCTAATTTGTTTTGCGTAGCCTTATAACATGTATACTATGTTTACATAATACTTATAGTTGTTTACCAAATAATGTTATAACTGCGCAGTTTAGAAATCACTGGAACAATAATGGATAGTGGTGGAATGACTAGAACTTTCTATTTGACTTACGTAATAATTATGGTGTGATTCGAACTTCTACCGTATTCCAGAAGTTTCCGTTCTACAGTATATATACGGACAAGAAAGTTAGACTTTCAGAACATCATTTATCGGACCACAGATAGACATTCTTGTGTTCTCAGCTGTTGGATTTATTTACGTTTCACACATCATCCTCGACATACTTTTATTTGCGTTGCATCATACTAGATTGTGACTGATTGGATATAATATTCCGTTTGGATTCAGGCAACAGTGACCAGAATTCCGGATCAAGAAAAAACAGGATTTTGAACAGTTAAGTTGACATTTTAGTTTTTTTGTAATATTTTTGTAAACTTTGTATATAATAAATCTTGTTAAATTTTATTATTGATTTGTGTCTTTTGTTGGCTATAATTTAAAGGTGATTTCGGCCGTAACAATACATGGTGAATTTTTAATGACGTTGAGCATATACTTTAAATAAACTTTAAATGAACACAAATGACAAATAGTAAACGTCAAAATAAATTAGATAAAACTCACTTTTGAATACTGGCCAACAGGGTTGGATCCACTAGCCGATGGACAACCGGCATTTGTTGCTGATCCACTGACATATGAATCGGCTGTTACTCCTGGACAACACCCTAGTGGAATATCTGTATTAGGAGATCCTTGTTGCCATGCAGTGGTATCAAAGTCATTGGTAGCAGAGGACACAGCATCAATTCCGCAGCATTCCATCTGATTAAAAAAAAATCCTATTTCAATGAATTTTTTTTATGAATATTAAGGATCTTCATATGATTTCCTGTGTAGTAAATCTTTCATCCTCAAAATTAGTTATCGTTATTCAAAACAATCACACTATGTATTTGATAGTTCTAATGGAAGTAAATTTATTATCAAGGGTGACAATTTTAAAAGCAGAAGCCATAGTACAAAATGTAGTCGAGAAAGTTCAAATGCCAAAATGACCAAACTGTGGTAAATCTTACACTATCCAATTAGCACAAAGCCATGGGTGTTTGATCCCCTTTAATTTCCACATATCGGATAAAAAACACAAAATATTTTAAATTTTTTCCTTTACAGTAAAAATTTATGAATTAATGACTTGAGCCTAACAAAAAAGTCATCGATTTAGTAGTTTAAAAAAAAACACTACGGTTCTAATTATTACACACCGAAATGACACCATAGGCTTAAAGAATATCTAATACAGCCGAATAAACCAAAAAAAAAAAAAAAAAAAAATCAAATCAAATCAAATCAAAATAAATATTACAAAACAAAGATTTTTTTAATTATCATTTAGGAAATAGATGTAACATGTCAAATTACAATTCTTTGATACCAATTTTGATGCACAAGATGTGCACATTTCGTCGATTTACTACTCATCAGTTGTGCTCAAGGCCTAAAATGTTGAAATCCTAAATAATAATTCAAAAGGTTGAAGAGCTATTCAAAATTACCAAAAGGACCAAAAGGGCTTACGACAAATCCATCTAAGGAAAGAATTTGAATATTTAATAAAATTAATGTGATATTTAATAAGTAATCATCTTACCTCCATGAAAAGGAAATTCCAAGCAGTAGAAACATCATCACTAGTCAAGTCATCATAAGTATATTTGTTAAGAAGGGCATTTCTCATTTCAGATTTTAATGTACTGGTTATCTGGAAGAACAGACAACAATCCAACAGGTTAAAGACGATGTAAAAATAAAAAAAGGTTATAAAACATAGCAGTCATATACCCTTTAACGAATATATTTGTTAATTTATAACGTGGTGTTTAGTAAATCACTGGTATCCAAGGTAACAGAATGGCGTTTATAATTACAAAATTCAACAATTTGGCAGAGTTAAGCAGTCATTGCATTGCAGATGTTGCATATGATTCTGGCTTCATATGTCTTTAAAAAAACTATATCAAAATAAGTGTCTAGGTGTAAGACAACGTATACTATGCCCATTGTTAAGATAATTTTAACCAGGATATTAAGGGGCACGGCTTTTTTTTTAAATTATTTTTAAATTATTTACAATAGATTGATGGTTTTTTGGCTTCCCTAAAGTTTGGAAATGTGAGCTTCTAATTAAATTTAATAAGAAAATGGGCCTTGTTGCACACAATTTGGTGTCATATCATTATATATTATATTATCAATACTAAGAATTAATTCCTTATGCAAATTGGGCATTTAAACCTAGGGAAAGTTTTTACTTCGATTTTGAACACTCGGCTTAATACTTAATGAAGTCGGCCTTATTAAGTATTCACAGGTAGGATTCAGAAAGGGATATTCACCACAGGACAATATAATTATTTTACATTCTATTATTTCCCTTTATCTATCATCTGGCAAAAAGCTGTTCTGTGTATTCATTGACTTTAAAAAAAAACTTTTGATACTGTGTGGAGAGTGGGACTTACCAAAAATTATTACGAAGTAATATTACAGGTAAGATGTTTAAGCTCATCAATAATACTGATATAAAGTCGTGTGTTTAATTTGGAGATAGTACCATTGATTTTTTAAAAAATGAAATAGGAGTTCGACAAGGAGAGAAACTGTATCCTTTCCTTTTTGCTGTTTATCTCAATGATTTAGAGGGCTATTTTACTCTAAATTAAGTTTACAGTCTAAATCATACAGACTCAGTCAGCTTTGAGAATTTAGGCACGTATTTAAAACTATTCATTTTATTGTATGCAGATGACACTGTATTTTTTGCAAACTCTTTAAGGAGAATTTAAGAAAATCATTAATAGTATTCGAAGGTTGTTGTAATGAGTGGAAGTTGAGAGGTAACGTTAATAAGACAAAGACTGTTGTTTTTTTCAATAGTAAAACTCAAACGCCATATCATTTTAACATGTTTGAATAAAAAATATTGATTTAAGTGATTCGTATACCTATCTTTGCATTATTTTTAATTTCAATGGTAGCTTTTGTAAAGCTAGAAATAAACTAGTTGATCAAGCCCAAAAATTAAACGCATTATACAAGAAGATAAATCATCTGAATATTCCAGTTGATTTACAAATCAAACTATCTGCTGCACTAGTCAGCCCCATTCTCACTTAGTCAAGTGAAATTTGGGGTTTTGAAAAATTATTGAATACTGAGAAAATTCATCTACAATTTTGTAAAAAGTTACTAGGAATACGTTCTTCTACTCCTAATTTTATGATTTATGGAGAACTTAGTCGTTTCCCCCTGGAAATTCAAATAAAGACGAGGATGATTTGCTTCTGGTACAAGCTAGCAATGAATACCAATAAATTGTCTCGTAAATTGTATACAATGTATGACAATGGTAACAGTTCTTTAAAATGGATGGGTTTTTTTTTTTAAAATCAATTTTTGATAATAGTGGTATGAGTGACATATGGGACCAATATGATAATATTACTCTGAAAAATATATGGTTTAGCAACGCCTTAGAGACCAGTTAAAGCTTCATTTTTGTTTAGAGCCTTATCTTACAAGGCTAAAAAAATCTGATAGACTGTACATCTGCAAATTACGTACATGTAATATTAAACTTCCTCTTGAGACGGGAATATGGAATAATATTCCTGTAGATGAACGAATTTGTTATTTATGTGAAAAATGACTTGGAGACGAATACCATTACGTAGAACTTTGCAAAAATGTAAATGTAGTTCAATTCAGAGGAAAGTATATACCATCGTATTTATTATACAACATATCCTAATATTCAAAAACTTTATGGAATGTTCAAATATTGTAACCCAAATTTACTAACTGACCTTTCCATATTCTTAAAAAAAGTTGAAAAATTAATTTCCTCCAACTTCACTGTGGAAATTTAGAACAGCTTTGACCACGTGGGTCATTTAAATAAACTGGTCACTCGACCAATACATCTCATTTCTATTTATAGTCTAAATTAAAATTTAAAACGACTCACTTCTCTTCCATATTGAGTTATGTATACATTTTTCTACTCTAATTTAAGTGTTTGCGACTATTATGTATTTTTATAGGATATATGCTTGTTAATATGTTTGTATAAACATTATGTATTTTCGCTCTTGTTGTGCAGAGCTCTGCGCCTGAGTATTTTTCGATATAAACTTGGAAACTTCATGGATATTGGCGGGTCTGTTTATCCTCCCAGTGATATCGTTTAAAAGGCGAAGTTTGATAATCTTAATCCAAAAAGACCTCACTGAAACAATTATACATGTATACACATCATTCAGAATGTTTCACTGTGGGAAACCCTACTTGTGTCACTTCGTTATTGTACATGTAACAATCATTGTTTTAAAAGACTAAATATAATTTTATGTCTGTTAACCTTTACTTTTATTTTTTCGCACCAATTATGCGTAAGAAGCACAATGGTGAAATAAATCAGTTGGAAAACCACAGTTCCAAAAAGAACACATTAAAAATCACCAATACTATTATAACCCAACATGTGCAATGACATGCGGGGTTTTATTCATTGTCGACTGATTGGTTGATGTTTTACGCATAGTTATTTTTATTTCAGCGATATTACGCCGTGACCTAATTAAAATATTATGCAGTAATACTCGTAATGAAATTCTCATTTTGACTTAAAATAACAAACAGAATTCGAAGCACTGTTTAATGCTTTAAACTCTAGTGGTTTTGTGTCAAGAATTAAACAACGATATGAATGGTATTTAAATTCATATGTAAGGCCATACTTACGGCATCATTCATTACAAACCATAACACAACAATAACAATTTTACCAAGACACAAAATGGCTACAATAATGGCATACTGAAACAGAAAGAAAAAGTTTACAGCGCATGGATACTGAAGCAAATAATGTATGTTGTTTGAAAAAACGTAAAAATAGTGAACAAAGTTGAAATGAAAATGATGAAAAGGTCTAGTATAGTAGATTTGATTAAATATGTACAAAAAAATTATCTCTCTTTTATGTTTAGTGTTTTTTCTCGTGTATTTTACTTTTTTCTTCACTGCAATGGTACCTACATTTCTACCTGATAAAATAAATACGTCACATATAAATGATGTATAACTTGTTTGATATTTTCAGATAATTTTATTTTTTACGTTAAAATTCTAGTTTTAGTGTTTTATTGTATTTTAAATAAAGATATGTTACTTACAATTATAAGACATCCTTTCTTACCACAGCAAGCACCACATGCTCCAAGACAAGCCAATATCAGGACAAATGCCCCAAATATTATAAGGGTGATTGAAAGTCCTTTAGCAAGGTCACCAAGGTTGAACATGCCAACCGAGACTTGTTGCATCAGTGGGTATATTTTGTCATTGATAATGTCGACATTAACCACCATCAACAGACCAGGTATGAAGAGTCCCAAACCTAGAAGCTGAAAATGAAAACAAAGCAAACACTTTAAAAATGATATCATACATGTACATGTATGACGCAAATTCCACCTTTTATGGCTTCTTATGTTTATTACACAAACTACGGTGCTGATAAAACATATCGAAATGTATTAATTTAATACTATATTGCACTATGATTCATTTGAATTAAAACCAACAGTCAATTTGATCGATGTCACCAACGTTTTACTCATCAGTCCGCAATTTAGATATTCCTGTGCTGAATGAGTTATCAAATGAATATATTTTGGATAAGAAAATTCTTGAAAATATCAAACGATTCTACATTTCTACCTGCAATTTTGAAAAGAAAATTCTTGAAAATTTATTACAACGGGACTGTTTTGAATTTTGGAACATGTTTTCTCGGTTTATACAACACAAACTGTATTCAAGTAGGGATGGTGGATAAGTCCTAGACAAAAAATACCTATTCACCAGTCAAACATCTTAATGTTTACTGTTGTTCTTCATATGAAATACTACGTTAGCAGAGTTATGAAAATAAAGGCACATGGGATGACACAACAATCCAATGGTGTTTAGTGATCCTGACACATTCAACAAGTAGATACATGTATATACACTCATTTGGTAGCAATTGAAATTTCTTAACGCATTTTTATAGGTATTTTGTGTGAAATATTTATCCACCTTATCCCGTCTTTTCATTATTGAACAAATTAATTCAGATGGTATATAATCAAGGTTTGATTTAAAATCGTATTTGATAGTTTTGAGAACACTTTCTTTAATAATAGGTAATAATATGCCAGTTTCCTATTAATTGAACAATCTAGGTTAAAGTTAAATAAATTTTAGAAATTTTTAACATTTATAAATGTCTTGTAAATGTATGTTTTTCACAATTTTGGGTACTAGGTCTGTTGTTTTGTCAACGTATAAGTAATTATTCATTAAAATTTTGTTTCGTTTTTAGTTCACGTCTTTTCACTGATGAAAAATCTTAACAATTCCCTCTCAATCTTGAAAGTAGTGAAAAATAAAATACTTACAATGAATATAGAGTTCACCACAATTAAGAAAATTTTACTGCCCCTTTCACTGCAACACATATTGGTGTTCCTTTACTTCCTGAAATTAACATTAAAATACTACCTGTATTCTTTAAATGTGAATATAATTTGCATTGAACGGCTTTTTATAAATTTCAAATAATTCATCATATCTAATGATTTTGAATTATAAAACAGCTGAATGGTGTTGCAATGAGTCTTACACGCGGTTCAGTAAATAGGGAACTAAGACTAAAATCGTCATGGCCATAAATGTAGACCGTGGGAGCACAATTTTTAGTTTTGTTCTTTAAGAATTTCTGGAATTAAGACATTTCTTCGTATTTATCCAGTTGTGGTGGAAAAACCTTGTCAAACAAATTCTTCGTTACTATATAAAGATATTTTAAACAGATAATAGTATATCATAATCTGAAGAAATACTAATCAAGAGATGATAGAATATCCCGATCCGTCAGTCGAGACTAGTATTTTTAGCTAATATGCCGATCGCTTATGATATATCTGTTTAATAAAACTAAATATCATCTTCTAAAAACAGAAAACGCAGCAATGAGGCGTCACTGAAAGGGAAATTTTTCGCGTATCAATCAATTAGAATATTTGATTCTTACATAAGATGTTATTACGTAATGGAAATCCCAACAAATGTATACAACCAGTAACAATTTACAAATTGTCGGTGATACACGTAATCTAAAAGAATGCACAAAGGTATTCAAATTTTACGCAAATTACATACTGAATTCTCTTGCGGAAATGTAACACAAAATTGCGCAAATTCAAATCACCTCACCATTCGTATTATTTCCTATTGTAGAAATACATACCTCTATATGTGTAGAAAACAAAGAAAATATGAAAAACAAAAATCCAATACTTCTATCCGGTTTAAACAGTTAAAACACACTTGTGTTACAAAATACAGGTATGGTCAAGCATTAAATTAATTATAAAGACTTACGTAAATATATTTAATCCATACCGACCATAATGAAATAATACCTAATCAAATTAATCCCTGGTAAAATTTCTTTTAATCTGGGTATATGATATAGACATAATCTTTCGATCTGTTTAATTGAGGCCTGAAGCTGGCATGTTAGTAACTACTAGTAGTCCTTTTTTTAATATATATTGATCATTGTCATTTTGCTTAGTTTCTTCTGTTACCTTTTTTAACATCGGACTCGGACATCTTTTGAACTGAGTTTTACTGTGTGTATCGCTGTGTGTTTGTTTATTTCACACATGGGCTAGAGGTATAGGGGAGGGTTGAGATCTCACAAAACATGTTTAACCCCGCCGCATTTTTGCGCCTGTCCCAAGTCAGGAACCTCTAGCCTTTGTTAGTCTTGTGTGTTTTTTGAATTTTGGTTCATATTTATGTTTAACTAGTGTACGTTATTGTTTAGGGGCCGGCTGAAGCCTGCCTTCTGGTGCGGGATTTTCTCGCTGCGTTGAAGACCCATTGGTAGCTTTGAGCTGTTTTCTGCTCTTTGGTCGGGTTGTTGTCTCTTTGACACATTCCCCGTTTCATTTTCTCTATTCAATGTAGGCAATGTGTGGCGGTTTTGTACTTTATCATTGACTTAGCAAGACATTGTGTTCCAAAATTCCAGATACCACGACATGAAGCTGCTTAGCTAAAGTATATCAACCCATACCAGTCTTTGCCAAAGTGGTGTCACAGTTAAAGATTGAAAGAATGGTAAAACCTTTTAATACTAATAGTTTATCGTTACCCATTATTGAAACAATAGAATCGAACTCATCACTCCCCAAGTTACCTAAACAACCATGTACATCATCATTACAAAGTGTCTTGTTCAAGTCGGTTGCTGCTACTAGGTTTGACATTGATATTTCTGGTTTTATATCTAAAGTTGATACTATTCAGAGTCGATACTTTGAAGTCACTGTGGCAGCTGATTTAAACCGGTGCATTCAGATTGAGAAAAGAATCCGAATGCAGAGTAAGTCTACCTTTTGGTTTAAGCAACAGTCTTCGAGGATAACCTCGTCTACTTTCGGTACTTACATTAACATGAAAGATACCACGGACAGAGTAGCTACATTCCTGAGAACCAAAATCATTTCAGCTGCAGAAGTGTTCAGCATGGTGTTAACTGCGAAAATGCAGCTATTGCACGTTTATGCCAAAACATTGACTGGCAAGGTAAAACTGAAGAAAAATAACATCAAATTCAAGGACAGCTCGACTTAACTGGTGTAGACAACTACATCCCTGCTGTATATGTTCCTCCAGATAATTTAGTTACCGCCACGATTGCCGTGAAAGAGGCTGCACTTTGTTTAACCGGACATTGTTACCGAAACTTTGTAGTGTTTGGTTTGAACATATTTTTCCCTACTTAGCTTCACAAGTTTAATGTTAACTTTAACATGAACATAAAAAACGTGTTTGATTACTTGGTGTGTTCATGTTTATTTATTAACTACATACATTTTAGATTATTATTTGATAGTAATATTAAGTTGATCATATATTGTGTCATATTTATACTTGTATTGTCATACACTCATTTTAAGATGTTTCAAAGATTAAAGACATTTAACTTCCGTATTTGTTTTCTTTATATTCAAAGCGGCAAGACTTGTAAAAGTTACATTTGTTTTTGATTTGATTGATTGATGCTTTATCTTTTATAAGAACGGTATAAGAACGGCATGCAAATACAGTATCATGTTATTAACTGTTTTAATCATTGATAGGATTGATTGATAAACAAGTACATGTAATGATTTGAATGGATCGTAAAGAGTGGAGGTCGGGTAAAAACGATCATATTGAACCATTTACAATACGGAGTTATTGAAACATTTTTAACTGTGAATAATGATGGAGTCCGCACGCCATGTCAAGGCTATGAGCACTGGGGGGGGGGGGGGGGGGGGGGGGGGGGGGGGTGAGTAAACTTCATTAAATTAAAACACTAATTTGTTCTTGAAGCTATATGTTTAGTATTGATTAGCAGTTGACCATTGAAAGATACTTATCTTAGGGATGAGATCAAAAGTTCAATGTAGTATAAAAAACTTAATTCAAATAGTTTGGGGGTGGGGGGTTAAAAATCGCTGCAAGTTTTGTTATCCGACATCGATTTTCGGATTGGAAAATAGGGATTATAGTGATGTCCAAGTCAATATACAGAACAAACATAGTACATTGTTGAGGAAAAACAGGACCCATGACATGTGCATGATACAAAAAGTATACTCTCAAAGCATATGCCCATTTGGTTAATCAATTTTTCCCAAATTAAGTTAAGAAGGGGGTGGGGATCAGTGAAAACTATGTGAATTAAGTTTTTTATCCTACATTTATCTTTTGATCTCGTCCCTTAACAAAGTACGTTTCAAATTTTAACAAGATATAACAAGATATATTGAGCACATCGAAGTCGACACGTTTTTTAATATACCCGAAAATTGCTGATTTTGTGATTTTACGTGCATATTTGATTTTTTTATGGACAAGGCGACATAACTCCAGAACAACAACTGACTTTAATAAGGTAACAGTAGACTGTAGAGGAGCCTTAGGAAATTTCAGTCTAATGAGTCATTTTAGCAACTTCAAACTTTGATCACAGATAGAAAGAACTTGGCAATGTTTTGTAGCCATTTTTCACCATTTTAGTAACGATGATTTAAGTTTTTAGAATAATTTTGAATATTTACACTGGAAACAATAAGACAAATGTTTTGATGTACTTATTAAGACCAAGAAGGTATAAATTCAGCTGCAGAAGAGCTGAATGACCTATTTTATAATATAGCAAATAAATCATGTAAAATAATAAAACCCGGAAAGAAAAGGTTTAAAAGAGTAAAACAGAAATGGTCTGACTTATCAATATATGACCAAAAGAAATCTTTAAATTTCACTTGTAGTCAAATTAGAAAAAATCCTTATGACAAGGCTTTGAGACAAAAATATTTTAATCAACTTAAAACTTTTAGAAAAATTGTTAAACAGAAGAAAAAGATATACATGCAGTCAATATATGATAAACTATCAGATTCTATACAGAATGATCCTAGTGAATTTTGGAAGTTACTAAAAGAAAATGACCAGAAAGGAGATGAAAACCAAAATGTGGTTAAAGAATTGGTAAATGATTTTGAGAAAATAGTCCAACATATTCAGGGTCAAGGAGAATGCAAAAATATAAATTACAGTTTTCAAAATAAAGTAAAAATCGAATTGAACAATATAAAAAGAATAATCTGTGAAAATTCAGAAACAGACAATCCCATAAATATAAGTGAAATTAAATCGGCAATCAAAAAATTGAAAAAGGGGAAAGCAAATGAACCAGACGGTATAATAAATGAAATATTTAAATATAGCAGTGATGTTACTGTTAAAAGTCTTGCAAAACTATTTAATTTAGTACTAAAAACGGGTCACTTTCCATTTCATTGGAATAATTCTTATTTGATTTTATTATATAAAAGTGGTAATAGAATGGATCCTTCTAATTACAGGGGAATTTCATTGATAAATTGTATAGCTAAACTTTTTAGTGCTATCTTAAATGGTGGACTAAAAACTTGGATGAAAGATAGATATTCTAATTCTCAATTTGGTTTCCGCGAAAACCATCGAACCACAGACAGTCTTTTTGTTCTAAAATCTCTTATTAACAAATATATACATAAGAATAAGAAGAAATTATATTTATGCTTTGTTGACTTCAAAAAAGCATTTGATTCAGTATGGAGAGATGGATTATTGTACAAATTAGCTAATCTAGGAATGGGAAAGCATTTATATTACACAATAAAAAATATGTTATCAAAGACAAACATTGCTCTTAAGTTAGAAGGATGTCATTCAGAATATTTCGAAATAAACAGGGGAGTAAAACAAGGGGATTTACTTAGCCCTACTCTTTTCAACATGTTTATAAATGATTTAAGTTCAAACTTTGACAGGGATGATTGTCAACCTTCAATTCTTCTAACTCAAAAGTTGGTTCTCTGTCATTTGCAGATGATCTACTTATCATTTCAGAAAGTAAAGAAGGTCTTCAAACAAGTGTAAATAATTTAAGTGAATATTGTGGAAAGTGGCAGCTAACTTTAAACGTTAAAAAACGAAAACTATAATAGTTCAAAATAATTGTATAAATTCTGATTCATTCATCAGTTTGAATGATGAGAGAATTCAAAATACTTTCGAGTATAAATTTTTAGGATGCTTATTAAAAAGCAATGGTAATCTAAAGTCTAGTTTAAATGATCTAGCAAAAAAGGCAAGAAAGGTATTATTTTTACTTAGAGAAAAAGCCATGTCTATGGGGAATTTCCCAGTTAAAGTAATGAATAACTTATTTGATAAATTAATTAGACCAATTTTAACTTATAGTTCTGAGATTTCTTTTATGGACTACTATTTGCCCTTTTATAGGGCAAAAAAGAGAGCAGCCCAGACAAATAATAGAGTAGATTATATTTCCTTTGTGGATAAAACTTCTTTAGAAAAAGTACACTTAAATTTTTGTAAGTCTCTATTAGGGACAAAGAAATCTTCTTCAAATATTGGTGTGAGAACAGAATTAGGAAGATATCCTATTGAAAACTTCATACATAGTCAATCACTTCTATATCTAGCAAGACTTCACACAAATGATATAAATCCATTGCTCAAAGAATCTTTTGAACTTACTAAAGCACTTGACAATCAAGGCACTTACAGTTGGTACACCTTCGTTAAAGATATTGTTTCAGAAGTAGAAAATGGAGACAATATTTCTAGTTGCAAGTCATTAAAGGATGTAAAACTTTTGAAATCTTCTATAAAAAATGGTGTAAATGAGAAATTTAAAGAGATATTTTTAGATAGAATAAATGGATATGATGAAAAAAGTAAATTCTATCTATATAAGAAGTTAAATCCATCTCTCAAAGGAGAGTTTTATCTTACAGATCCATTATTTTCAATTAGAAATATATTCACAAAACTGCGTATTAGTGATCACGACCTCGAAATAGAAAAAGGTCGTTATTATAAAATCCCTCGGCAAGATAGAATTTGTAAAATTTGCAAGACTATTGAAGATGAATCTCATTTCATTTTAAAATGTAAAACTAATAGTAAAATAAGGGAAACTTTGTTTAATAGTCTTAAGCTTGAAAATGGAGAATTTATAAACATGACAGATGATGAAAAACTGGTCTTTTTGCTTAACCCAACAAATAATAAACATATTAGAATGGTTGGTTTCTTTTTAAAGCAGTCATTAGAACTGAGGGCAGAAGTCTCATAATTCATTTGATATGTTATAATGTCTGTTACTAATACTTATGCGTATAATATTTGGTCTCCAAATTTGCTTTATATGTATTTGTATGTCTTTGTCACAAACTATATGTTTATGTTTAATGACAAATAAAAGTTCTTCTTTTAATAAAGTTTCATTTCATTAAGTAGAAAGGCTACATAATGAAATCGGAAAAACTTTTCTCAAGATGTCAAAATCCTTCATTTTACGAACTACTTTTTCGACTTGGACACGGAATGACGCTAATATTCTGGTTTTCTTCAACTGTTCGTCTGTGAACTGGTCTTGTCCAGCAAGGAAAGGTGGCATTTCAAGGAAACAGTCTCTTTTCTTCAGATCATATTCAATTTCAAAACCTCTATATGCCATCGACTCATCTCCTTCTTTTAATAAATCAAGAAGCCAACAATGTCTAATGATTTTCTTGTCAGAGAATCAGCCAGAATATCGGGGGGATATAAATGTAATTTGGCCGGATTGAGATATACCAAGAAGTCCTTTTTCTGTTGACTTGATGATGCAGACGGCTGTTCAATAAATATTTCTTTACAATGGACGATTATGCGAGTTGATGGGTAATGCTTGGCAAATCAACAGGCATAGTCTGTTGGCTGAGATGTCCAAATGGGCAAAAATTTAAGTCTCCCATACAGAAATACTATCCATGTATTTACTATCTTTGACACTTGTCCAGTTGATATATCATAAAGGTACCCTAGCATCTTTTCAAGGGCACCTTTCCTCAATCTAACCATTGCTAAGAAGAAATCTTCTATCCATGGGATAGATCTCGCTTTCCCTCGCTTTTCAGAAGTGTTGTCAGTGTCAAAGAAATATAAAAATTTGCATTTCGTTGTAAGAAACTGGAAGAATGAGACAAAGCAGAACATATTTAACTTTCATCATTGAAAAACGTCGCTTGTGACGGACGACGTAACGTTACCCTAATGTATACGAACATCGCGCGTAACGTCTGAAGAAATTACGAACTTTAAATTTGGTACAAAAAAATGTTGTTTCACGGATTTTCCTCAAAATAGGCTAGTTTTTGAATGTCTCTATCAGAACTGGAAAATCTGGATAGACAAATCTTTTTTTCGATCTCAGTTCCAAAAGTTTCATGTTGTTGGATTGAATGGAAGATTTTATAGGCGATGATGCAGACGTTATACTATATAAGTAGTTCCGCTATCACTACTTGTGGGAGAATCTTGATCTCTTGTTGGTAGTCTGCCTCCCCCCCATTATATTCTGTGAGTCTATTTTTTCTTGCAGGCATTTCAACAACTTTACGTTAACTAGGTGGTTTTCTAGATTGCTTTTCCTTTGTCCAAGCAAATACTTTTGGTACAATCAAATAAAAATAGTTATATCTCATTATATCAATAAAAAAATATTTTTTTATTTCTTTACCGGCTCGGTGGTCTCGCGCTTCTTCGCCAAACACGCGGCATCTAGGAGTAAGAGCAAAGATCTACTGGTCGGCTCGGGGTCAGTATAATGTGTCCGAGTGAGTGATGTGTCTTCCTTCGGACAGTTACCTCGTGAACTAGCAAATTAAAAATCCGGCCCAGCGTGTCGGTCTAGTACAAAGCAGGGATCATATTCATTATCATATTAACATGTTCTAGTCCTGATATGCACCTGGTTGTCAGTGGACGTTAAACAATAATTCATTCATCCATCCATCCATTAATTTATTTCTTTCATCGTATGATAGATACTCTTTTCTTTCCATTCCCCATTTCTTTCTTCTTATAACGGTGTAAAAACGACACATTTCTTAACATTTTTTGATAAAATATAATAATATATATTTTGATAGAAATATAATAATATCTATTTTGATATTTTGATAGAAATATAATAATATATATTTTGATATTTTGATAAAGATATAATAATATATTTTTTGATAATTTATATTTACTTGCGTAACTATTTCTCTACTGAAAAACAACTTAAATGACATGCCTTAGTAAGTTTATAAATTCTAATTGTCATGAAACTTTTATTGCATAACCATTTCTTTAAAACCGCATTTCTACATATAAACACCCTTTCTCAGCCTTTCTCAATATACAAACCTGTATATTCAATTATCAAATTGCACCTAACCTTCCGAGGTTCGCCCTACTGGTATTTGTTCATTACATGTGTTATAATTTATATTGAATACACATGGTTTGTTAAGCCTGTCACAGCTAATTATTTCAGTCTTACATATAAATTTGGAATTACCCCCCCCTCCCCCCTCTGTTACCGCTAAGGGGAACATTTGGATTATCTCCCCCTGTTACCGCCAGGATTTTTTTTTTTTGGGGGGGGGGGGGGGTGGGTATTTTTCTGGAAAATCGAGAATATATTTGTCAAAACGGTGATTTCATATATGATGGAAAATTGAATTTTGAATACGTGCATGACGTAGATTCTCAATACATTATTTTTTTTAATTATTTTTGTATTGTTTTGAAATATTTATATTCTATATCAACCAGGGTTTTTAATTAAACTTTAATATGTATAATGGACAAATTATCATTAATCTGATTTATGCACAAGATACGTAATCTTATCTTATAGATAGTATGAAGCTTCATTTTTAAATGAGAAATTTTAAGCGTTTAGATGCTAATTTTAAGCATAAATCTTGTTTTTCTTTGAATGGTCATCTAAAAGGCATCTAACATGTCTAAATGTATTATAAAAATATATTACTGAACATGGAAGATTTTTCATGAAAAGTCATTTATTACTGAAAATACATATTAATTTAGTATAAATATAAGTACATTTGAACCAAGTGCTGTCAAAAGTTAGACTGAAGGTGGTCAAACGTCCAAGGTTTAAAATATTGATCTTTAGTTCCGGCATATTTCAAAACAGGCCGTTTGAAGAAGGGTACAAACAACTTAGCGACATCACTGGAGATTTCTAAGAGTAATGGTATTTCTTTTTTATTTACAACTGTTTTGCTGGTTGTTTACAATTCAAAACGAACTAAGGTGTTATATTTCAACATCAAATACGTTGTTCTGTTTGTTACAGTTTTAGAGTTCTACAAACTTCAATACTTTAAAGCAGAACCAATTAACTTACTCTAAATAATCAAACAGTGATATCCTATCTAATCGTTCTATCTGAGCATTCAGAATGTATTTTTGTATTATAGCATTAAGGTTAAAGTCCATCAAATTGTATAGTAAAATACCATTTGTCTGTCTAATTATTGGAAAAATACATTAAAGCTTTTATTTGTTAGAACAAAACTACACGTATCATTTTTCCAGTAATACCACTAAAATCTCCAGTTATAACACGGAACATGCCATAAAAGTTTATAATTATTTCTCTCTGGTACTGATGGAGTGTGGAATATATTTCAGCGTTAAATGCGTTTTATTGTACGTTTGTCTTATCTTCAGCAAAGGTAAGCAAACGTTTTTGGAATTTTTATAGCATTTTTTTCGGCCAATCATTCACTAACAATTTTGTATCAATGGAAATTACGATTTCTTCGATATCATTTCAGAATTTCTGAAACTAAATCAAGAAAAATCTCTTTGAACACAACGTATTTGGTATATATTGCCAGTGATGTCTCGTTCTAATTGTGTTTGGCCAGTTTACTATTTTATTTCTTTTAGTTGTATCTGTGTAGCATTTGTATCCGCGTTAGTGTTTTCAAGAATTCACCACATCTTTGGATCTAAGTGTTTTCGTTTCTATCGTTGTAGTATTTGCTATCTTTGTTAGTGTTTTCAAGAATTCGCCACTTCTTTGGATCTATGTGTTTTTGTTTCTATCTTTGTAGTATTGCTGTCTTTGTTAGTTTTTCAAGAATTCGCCACTTATTTGGATCTAAGTACTTTTGGTTGTATCTTTGTAGTATTGCTGTCTTTGTTAGTGTTTTCAAGAATTCGCCACTTCTTTGGATCTAAGTGTTTTTGTTTCTAACGTTGTAGTATTTGCTATATTTTTTAGTGTTTTCAAGAATTCACCAATTCAGATCTTAGTGCTTTTGGTTGTATCTTTGTAGTATTTGCTATCCGTGTTAGTGTTTTCAAGAATTCGCCATGTCTTTGGGTCTAAGTGCTTTTGGTTGTATCTTTGTAGTATTTGCTATCCGTGTTAGTGTTTTCAAGAATTCGCCACTTCTTTGGATCTAAGTGTTTTTGTTTCTAACGTTGTAGTACATGTATTTGCTATCTTTGTTAGTGTTTTCAAGAATTCGCCACTTCTTTGGATCTATGTGTTTTTGTTTCTATCTTTGTAGTATTGCTGTCTTTGTTAGTGTTTTCAAGAATTCGCCACTTCTTTGGATCTAAGTGCTTTTGTTTCTATTGTTGTAGTATTTGCTATATTTTTTAGTGTTTTCAAGAATTCACCAATTCAGATCTTAGTGCTTTTGGTTGTATCTTTGTAGTATTTGCTATAAGTGTTAGTGTTTTCAAGAATTCGCCATGTCTTTGGGTCTAAGTGCTTTTGGTTGTATCTTTGTAGTATTTGCTATCCGTGTTAGTGTTTTCAAGAATTCGCCACTTCTTTGGATCTAAGTGCTTTTGTCTCTATCGTTGTAGTATTTGCTATATTTTTTTAGTGTTTTCAAGAATTCGCCACGCATTTGGATCAAAATACTTTTGGTTATATCTTTGTAGTATTTTCTGTCTGTGTTAGTGTTTTCAAGAATTCGTCGCGTCTTTGGATCTAAGGGCTTTTGGTTTTATCTTTGTAGTACAATGTATTTGCTATCTGTGTTAGTGTTTTCAAGAATTCGCCACGCATTTGGATCAAAATACTTTTGGTTATATCTTTGTAGTATTTTCTGTCGGTGTTAGTGTTTTCAAGAATTCGCCACGTCTTTGGATCTAAGGGCTTTTGGTTTTATCTTTGTAGTACAATGTATTTGCTATCTGTGTTACTGTTTTCAAGAATTTGCCATATCTTTGGACCTAAATGCTTTTCAATTTATGATATTGTTTCGGTATTTTTTATGCAAATTTTTTCAGAAATTTTCATTTATGTGCATCCATATTTCACAAACGTTTAATGTATGTATAAACTGCATTTATTTATTTATCAATTAACTTTCAATGTATTGGCTTAAATAAGTATAAACTTAGATTTTTAAAATACTTTAAAGATTTTTTGAAAACACAGATATTTATCTATAATATTTTTACAGATATAAATGCAAGTACCCCCGAAGGGTCAGCTTGCAAAAAGGGAACACTGTACAACGACATTAACACTGGAATGTACACGTGTTTTTGGCTGCTGCACACACAACAGAACTTTACAGATAGTCTGTATTTATGTAACAAAGACAATGGTACATTAGCGTTAATACCAGACGAGGACACACTTGGGTTTTTGAATGATTTTAGAGCAAATGTTGGGTAAGGTTCAGTCATCAGTGACTTCTGAAAAAAATATAGCTGATTGTTACGATTTGTTCATACCCCCTGTCATGTGAAATAAATAACCCACAACAGAAAGTAATGAAGCCGTTATTTCTGAAGAAGAACTTAGTAAGGATTGCATAGTTTTAAAATTACATAGTAAAAAAATATTAGAAAGTCTGACTAATATGGCAGTGGATATTGAGAACTGATTTTTAAGAAATAGTATTTGATATCCCAGGGTTTCGGAAAAATGGTGAAAAACATGTGTATGTGATTCTTTACCAAAGGCGTCGAAATAAAAAGGCCCAAAAATAAGAACCATTTGTAACACGATTTTTAAATTTCACATTAAGATAGATTATGTGGAAAAGTCAACCCTTTATTCAGGTTATGAATATAATAATATTAATATGTATATTAGGTTTTTTTAAAAAAAATTAATTAAAATTATAATTTAGCAATTTTTGGGTGAAAATTTTGCCTTTTAAGATCTCGTAATTTTAGGACTTTTCCACATAAAGGTAATACAGTGCAAACATCAGACCGATGTGTTGTCTTAAACTTGTAGGTATATCTAAAATGTACTAGCCTGCTGTTTATTGTTTCTGTTGACTAGTATATGTTTATATAAGTGGAAATTTGTCAGGTAGGTATAATGACGGCAACTTTTGGTGAAGACATGACTTTTGCCTTCTGTGAAAAAATATGGGTATTGTATTGTTGAAAAATCTGTAAATGCGAAGAAAATGGTGAATAAAGAAGAAAAACATAAGAAAAAGGAACTATTTATAGTATTTCGTATGAAATTTGAAATAAATAGGCAGAACCAGGATTTTGGCAAAATAAAAAGCAAGTATTACTTTAGGCGTGAAAAAAAAATCAGGACCTGTGTCAAGAAATGAGGAGCAATGTGAAAGATGTGAAAGCAGAAACAAATGTTTTATGCATAATTTGGGAAAAAAAAATTTAAACTTTAGGTTGAAAGGGTGTCAGTTGATAAAATGTTTGAAGATAATTGTAGTTGTAAAAACATACTATGAAAAAGTATTTATTTTAGACGCGGAACTGAGGAATTTTATGTTGGTTACAATGTAAACGATCGAAAGGAATTGACTCGGTTAGATGGAAGTGTACAGAATTGGGCACCATGGGACTCGTACTCACAGCCTGGTATTGAAACTTGCGTTTCTTCGTTTAGCGTGGCAGGAACATTTTGGACCGAAGATTGCTCAAATGATTACTTTGCAATTTGTCAATGGCCAAATTACTTGCGTAAGTTAATAAATATCTTTCTAATTATTTTTATGTTCGATTTCTCGGCCTCAGGCAACAGTTCCCAAGTCATCTCCAGCACCTAGGGTCAATAATTTTGACTGTTCCCTGAACAGGCATGAAATAATTGTGTAATGTTAATTGAAATCTTTGTTACAACCAATGGATGAATTAATTAAACATTTATTTTTTTTGTTCGTGACAATTATTACCACCTGATATCTGCATTAAGAATAAAAATCCACCAGTTTGGTACGGACTCTGATATCTTTTTATTAACAAATATTTTTTCAAACAAAAAATAAACAAAAAATCAGTGTACTTGTATTATATATTTTTGACTGCAGGTGATAATAAACATATTGAATGTAATGAAGGAGGCGTATACGTTGGTACAACCTGCTTTTGGTTAGTTACGACAAAACAGAATTTTACTGAGAGTCTGAACAAGTGTAAGCTTGACAATGGTATCCTAGCTCTTATACCAGACCAAAATACGTTAGATTTTATCACCAATTTAAGGGCAAGCATAGGGTAAGATTTAATTACCGATTTATCCGAAAGAAAACATTCAATAGTAAATAGCTTACAGAAATAAATTCGCAACATTATATTTAACAGATATGAGATCAAACCCCTAATTTCCCGCACTCAAGATGAGCACACTGAAAGCGAGAAAACCAAGCCGTTATTTTTCAGAGACTTGAAACATCAAATTTTGTTAATTTGACAATCTCTCTGGATCCCTCCTTGTTCATATAGCCAGAGAGCAACCATAAGAAAGGGGTTTTAATTCTTAGACTTTTTCAGTTTCATGAGGTTATATCTCACGCACACCGACATCACATTATTTCACTTTCATGGGTTGGTATCAAATGCATATTGACACCACATTATTTCACTTACATGAGGGAGTTTCTCATGCACAATGATATCGTATTATTTGAGTTATATGTTCTAGTATCTCATTCACACTCATAATACCACCTTATTTTAGTTGCAGTAGGTATTATCTCATTCACATTCATAGTTAAATGAATCAGTATCACGTGTGCATTGACAAAACATTTCCTATTTCCCATATTATATGTCTTTATACAATTTTATTATAAGTTATTTACCAAAACACGGTTGTACTGATCTTGAAGTATATCGCTGATATGTACGAAAGACCAGAGCGATCGTACGAGATTCGAAATTCAATATCCGAAGTTCGAAATTCCAAATCCAAAATCCGACATTCGATATCTTAAATTCTTTCATTGGCCAAATACTATTCGCAGCTTAGAAGCTTCCCTCTGATTGGTTATTCTAGATGAAAATTTTGAATCTCGAATTTAAGATATCGAATGTCGGATTTCGAACTTCGGATATTAAATCTCGAATCTCGTATGCTCCTTCTGAGTTATAATAGATATTTGCCACAAAATAATACCTTTAAACTGTCATATATTTATGTTGTAGATTGGACAGTGAAGAATTTTACATCGGGTATAATGTGGATGATAATGATGGACTATTACGATTGGATGGCCAGGTTCAGTCTTGGGCCGCATGGAAATCTGGAGAACCTAGCATCGGCAGATGTGTTTCATCTTTTATTGAAGATGGTGCATTCTGGTCTGAATTTTGTTCCAGTTCTTACTATGCGGTTTGTCAATGGCCAAGTTACTTAAGTATGAATATTTATACCAACTCAATAGTTAAACATTAACTACTATATTTGATTTTGTATATTATTCGTATCCGTATGTCTGAATTATCGAAATCTATTCCTAAATTGGTTTTATATTTCAACGTGTGACACGTATAATGGCTAATTAAAGAAGATATTTAAAAACTATTTCGATACAGATTTTGACATTATTACAAAAGTGTAATAATAATAAATTTATTGACCGCAAAAATTGACAAAAATAAACGTATGTAGTTTACTGACCATTTTAAGAGTTAAAGATGTATATATTTAAAATGAAATTGGTGAAACCGCACTTCTGGCCTCTTCTTTGAACTGGAAAATGAAGACACAAGAAAACAAAACTACATATGGTTTTGCTTATTTTTGTGAATTCATGGCTATTGTATATTTTTGACTGACTTTCAAGAGACCAACACCACGACATGCTGGGTGCCAGGTACTACAGTGTACATATCTTTTTTTCAGTGAATGACAGTTCTTTAACAGACACCACATCATTAACTGAGGAAACAACGAATTTGGTACAAACTGGCGATGAATTCTTAACATCTGAGTTTATGACAGAGACTTATGATGTTATAGCTGGTGACACAAATGTGATATTTACCGAAGTTACATTCGATGGAACGACGAATGACTCACCTACAGCATCTCTGGATAAGATAGTAGATGTAACGACTGATGGCACATTATTTGGGTCAAGTGATGACGTGACATTAATATCTACTGATCACATACCAAATGTTACAACTGATATCTCTACAGTTACTTTTAACAATGTAACATTAGATGTAACAATTAATGACACGACAGTAAAATTCACAAATATCACATTAGATGAAACATCTCATAACTTTACTTTACAATCTACTCATAACCTATCAGATGTAACAACTGATGAATACACATTCAAATCTACGGATGTTCAATTTTTGTTAACAACTGGTGTCTCGACTATTCTATCTACTGATAACAAATTAGATGATAAAAGTAATGACACTACACTAACATCTACCGATCACACATCAAATGTAACAACTGGTGAATCCACAATAAAATCTACTGATGTCACATTTTGGTTAAAAACTGACGTCTCGACTAGTGATATCAAACTAGAAATACCAATTGTTGACGCGACATTAACAACCACCGTTCAAACACCAGATATAACGACAAATACATCTATGGATGATGTAACAACTAATTACTCATCTATAACATCTACTGATGATGAATCAGATATAATAGCTGATTACTCGACTATAACATCTACTGATGACGTATTAGATGTAACAACTGATTACTCGACTATAACATCTACTGATGATGTATCAGATGTAACAGCTGATTACTCGACTATAAAATCTACTGATGTATTAGATGTAACAACTGATTACTCGACAACAACATCTACTGATGACGTATTAAATGTAACAGCTGATTACTCGACTATAAGATCTACTGATGATGAATCAGATATAACAGCTGATTACTTGACAACATCTACTGATGACGTATTAGATGTAACAACTAATTTCTCGACAACCACATCTACTGATGACGTATTTAATGTAACAGCTGATTACTCGACTATAAGATCTACTGATGATGAATCAGATATAATAGCTGATTACTCGACTATAATATCTACTGATGACGTATTAGATGTAACAACTGATTACTCGACTATAAGATCTACTGATGATGTATCAGATGTAACAAGTGATTACTCGACTATAACATCTACTGATGACGTATTAGATGTAACAGCTGATTACTCGACTATAATATCTACTGATGATGAATCAGATATAACAGCTGATTACTCGACTATAACATCTACTGATGACGTATTAGATGTAGCAGCTGATTACTCGACAACAACATCTACTGATGACGTATTAGATGTAACAACTGATTACTCGACTATAACATCTACTGATGATGTATCAGATGTAACAGCTGATTACTCGACTATAAAATCTACTGATGTATTAGATGTAACAACTGATTACTCGACAACAACATCTACTGATGACGTATTAAATGTAACAGCTGATTACTCGACTATAAGATCTACTGATGATGAATCAGATATAACAGCTGATTACTTGACAACATCTACTGATGACGTATTAGATGTAACAACTGATTTCTCGACAACCACATCTACTGATGACGTATTAAATGTAACAGCTGATTACTCGACTATAAGATCTACTGATGATGAATCAGATATAACAGCTGATTACTCGACTATAATATCTACTGATGACGTATTAGATGTAACAACTGATTACTCGACTATAAGATCTACTGATGATGTATCAGATGTAACAAGTGATTACTCGACTATAACATCTACTGATGACGTATTAGATGTAACAACTGATTACTCGACAACAACATCTACTGATGACGTATTAGATGTAACAGCTGATTACTCGACTATAATATCTACTGATGATGAATCAGATATAACAGCTGATTACTCGACTATAACATCTACTGATGACGTATTAGATGTAGCAGCTGATTACTCGACAACAACATCTACTGATGACGTATCAGATGCAACAATTAACGAAAACAAAGGTCAGAGTACAAGAAAAACAACAACGGTCTACAATTTAGAGACTACAGCTAATCGGTTATGTTCCTGTGTTTGTCGTAGAACGGTATCACAATCAAACTTGACCTTACAAGAAAAAGAGCAAATAATGGCAAATATAACGAAACAGCTTTCTATAGATAAAAGCATCTTATCTTCGACAATTCGATCAAAAACGTCGGCAGAAGACAGTCGACCTTCAGCTACTGGTATTGGTTCTGTCGGTGTAATAATCTTAATTTTGGTATCTGGTGGAATCATTCTGACCGACGCATCCTATTTTTTATCAATAATGAAAAAGTGGCATACACATATAAGGAAATGTCGAATGTTTTATAAATGTAGGGAAAATAATATAAAATTTTAACAATCATTCATGAAAATGAACTGGAATATTATATGTACATATTATCATTGCCAATCGGAAATGAGGCTTTGATTCATTGTCAAAACAGTTTAATTCTAACAATGAAATTCCATTAGTTCGTGCTAAATCTAACAGATACGATAATTAAGAATTAAACTTCGACTTATTGGATTATATTACAATATAGGCAAGTACAGTGTTAACAATAAAATAATTACAAATATTTATATTTTATATTTTTAATCAATGTTTTAAACATCAGATAGAACTCTAACCAAATGTTGGGAGAAATTCGGGGGCATTATAATCACATGGACAGACAATCCTGCGAATACAAATAAACAAATACAAAAAAAAAAAAAAAACAATCACACACACACACAAAAAGGATGAACTAAAAAAATGCATAAAAGGAACATATAAACAACAGGAGTCACCTAAGGTGATCCGGACTGACAATATCGGCAAAATAATACCGAGTCAAAATCTAAATGAAAAGAAAAATTTAGTAGAATGGAATAAACGAACAAATACCACAAATGGCAGCCATCCCTTGTGTGTTTGGCATTTCATATTTGAAATCGGGATTGACAAAAACATCTCGTTTGCAAAGAATGAAAAAAAGTGCATTCATGTCAAAACAATGACTTCTTTTATATGTTCAGGTGATAGAAAACAATAAAACATAAAAGAATGAAATGTGGTATGACCATTATAATTGACTATAAGGCCAAAACATTAATGCAAACCTAATACGGAAGCCCATTTTGGACCTCCCAAAATATAATTTTAATACGATATCACGAATTGTAGAATTCGTCATCACAGATTAAATTCATGATCTGGAATTTCTGGTATTAGTTATAACAGTTTTTGTAATTCGTAATAACGGATTAAACTCGTTATCACATTTTTTTTGTAATTTGTGATATCGGATTCAATCTGTAATAAAGAATTTAATCCGTTATCACGAATTACAAAAAAAAAAAAAAAAAAAAAAAATGTGAAAACTATTTTTGCAAATTCGTTATAATCCGTAATAACAGTTCGTTATCTCGATTTATGCAATTCGTTTTCTCGATTTATACAATTCGTTATCACGATTTTAATCCGTTATCGCGAATTACACAAAATTGTGATAACGACTCTTGTTTTTTTTTCAAACATGTACTTTGAAACTTTTCTAGTTCTAGTTTGTTTTTGCAAAATGATTAGTAAATTTTCATTGGAAAATTGGTCCTTTTTCGCGATTCATGAGTATAGAAATATAATATTTATATGAAACTGTATAATTGCACTTTTTAAAAATGATAATAACAAAATATGAGTGAAACTTCGTAAAGGTTACAATATAGAATTAATTATTTAATGTCCCTCTTTGGTCTCATTATAATAATCAAGTTAACAATGAATTATACACAACAAAAAATTAATTTTAAAATTATATCCATTAAAGCACTTATTTCCTTTGAAATAAATATTACTATAACAAACATGGGATAACTTAATGGAATTTTGGCTTTGTTTTACTATATATTCATAAAATAATGTAAAATAATCAATAGAGTTTTGTTGTCACGACCCTTTAAATCAGTAATGGATTTTAGCTATTGAAATGGATATAAAAATTTCAATTGCTAAAGTTGGTTTGGCAATAAGATGACAAATACATGATCTAGGAGACTGGGTTAACTGAACATTAGCCGTCATTGTAATGAAGGTTACTTTCGTGTTTTTATGTATTTTTTCATTGGAAGGTAAGCGATAATAACATTACGTTTATATTCTGTATTGTTGAAGATTTTCTGATGTTTATTTTTTATGCACCAGAAATGCAATTAGAAATTTAACTCTCTTCTAACGATGTCTAAGAGCAAAATTATGGAAAGTCGATACAACTTTTAGAGCAGAAATAAAAAGGCAAAATGTATACATAACTACTGATTTAATTTAATTTCTAACAGACCGTACATAAAATGAAATAAAATAAATAATAAATTACATCTGTAAAACAGTCGTTACTTTGATAGGAGACCAACTTAAGAACATGTATCTTTAGCACGGACAGAACTGAGTAAAAAAATCATGGAACATTTTGCATGTTACATGAACCAAGTTTCCAAACACTAGATAACGTCACAAAATATTCTTTAAAATTGTGTTAATCAAAAAATATATTTGAAAGGTAATTTTAATGTCTTTTCATGTCATTTTATTACATTGAATATCAATTAAGATTATTTCCGGAATAATTTCCTACTGCAAATGATTAGCATAAGTTTAATACGAACTTATTTTACAGTGACAGTAAAATATATATGCAAAAATTAAAATAAATTTGTTTAAAACTGAAAAATATAATCAGACTGCTGCCAAAATTAATTATTGAAGCAACTCAATTGTTTGGAGATTGAATAGAGTCCTTTCAAGTATATACAAATAAAAAATTAGATTTACCTACTGATCTATACAATAAATATAAGATGTTAAGTGTGAGAGATGTATATGGTGCTAATATAAATGTGAATATTGGTTTACTTTATTTAACAAATTTGTAACTCTGTTTATTGCAGTTATAGGAAAGCCGTCATGTAAAAAAGGAAGCATGTATGTCGACCAATCAAATTCATCCTATACATGTTTCTGGTTGGTATTAACTGAGCAGAATTTTCAGAGCGGCTTAGATCTATGTATGGCTGACAACGGCAGTTTGGCGTTAATTCCCGATCAGCATACACTTGATTTTCTTAATCTTTTAAGGAAGGATGCAGGGTAGGTTTCTAAAGACATTTCATGAGATTAATTTATTACTTTTCAATAAGTGAATTGGTTGTTTAAAAGATCAAACTATAAGCTTTTCTTCCTCTTTTTGTGAAAAGATCGATACCTTCGCGCACACATATTCTACATTTCATCTAATAAAACAATTTGTTTCGAATAAAATGATTTTATGCTCATCGCAGGACAAACCATTCCGAAAACAACACACTTTTTTCAGAAAAACTGGTACTACATTCTATATTGGCTATAATGTAAATTCTAAAGACGAACTGATCAGGTTAGATGGTCAGAAACAGTACTGGTCACCGTGGGTAGATGGACTAAGCGAACCTAATGGAGGCGAATGTGTGTCAACATTTAATGTAGATGGAACATTCTGGTCAGAGTATTGTACCTGGTCATACAGTTGTATATGTCAATGGCCAAGTTATTTAGGTATGTTAATTTAAACTTTCTTAGTCCCATATCTTCTACATGGATGTTAAGATGGTTCTGATTTATTTTTAGAACTATATTTCTTATTTCCTAAACCAATAAAAGATTTTTTTTGTTCCGATTCTTAATCTTTTTCTTCTTTTTTTTTCTTTTTCGGTATTAGAGTATGCCATGAGACGATATTGATCTTGACTAAAATTATGAATCTTTGGTTCATTGTTGTAGACCATAAAAACCAACTTTCAAGACCAAGAACGACCGTGTACTTGTTTTAATTTGCATGAGTTCATTTCTCATGAATATTAAACCATCTTTCATTTTATTGGTTAAACTTTTGCCTTTATTGATACTATGATACTATTGTGTGCATTTAAGCATAATTTCTCATTTAAAGTGCCGTTTTCGCATATATCTGCTGAGACATCGACTGTCACATTAATTAAAACAACGAGTGAAGAACCAACGACTTCGCCTGAAAGTCTTCTTACTACCACTACTGCGAAAGATATGACAAATAAAGAATCTACCACAGTACCTAGAAGTCTTGTTACTACTGGAAATCCATCTTGCTCTTGTGTTTGCCGAAAAAATGAAAGAAATTCTAGTCTAACAGTAGAAGAGAAGAAAGAAATAGCGGCTAATATTACAAAAGAACTCTCTGTTGACAAGAAAGCTCTATCGTCGACCATCCGGGCTAAAACTTCGGCATCCGACAATAGGCCATCGGCTGTTAGCATCGGCTCCGTTGGTCTAGTAATTCTAATACTGACATTCGGAGGAATTTTTATGTTGGACATACCATATTTCTTGAAAATTGCAAAAATGCGATTGAGTTACTGTAAAAAACTGCCAAAGTGCATTAAACCTTAGAAAGACTAAAAACGTGATCAAAATAAAAAAAATACATATTTGTGAACTGTGATTCTGAATGTTTGTTTTAATTGATAATTGTGTCATTTTAAGTTTTGACATAAAAAAAGTATTAAAGCATATAAAGTTTTCGCAATTATCTTTACTTAAAATACATTTGAAACTTGAAACCCTACTTTATACATAATTTCAGGGGTGATGACCTTGAGGACTCACAGTCAACCAAGAGGGTATCGCCTCAGCGATAGTAAAAATAAATTCGGATACTAAATTCCTTGTGTACAATACGCTTTCCCAGATTACCCTTCATGCTCGTGACCACCCCCCCCCCCCCCCCCAACAACAAAAAAACAACAACAGAAACAAAAACAGACCAAACGAGACGAAACAGTTTAGCATTTACAGATATAAAAATGTTCATTTTTACGCTTCACGTGCATTGAGTTCATACAGAAGGGAACAGTTTAGAACGGAAGTAATATCCCTTGGGGAATTCAATCTTCAGTAGATCTGAAAGAAGCATACAAAGTGGAAATGGACATTTGTTTAGTACTCATACACTTGATCAACTCGGCAAAGTGCCTGAATAACACTGTATTTTCAGTTATTGTCTCGAGTCTACATATTGTTATAAGTTTATTTTATTGTCGTTACTTTTGTTAAGCGGCTCCCTTGTAGTATTGAAACTTGATCTTTATTGAAGACGACGACAACTTGATGTTGTCAATTTCTCCTCCGTGTTCTTATTTCAATTCCTTAATTTGCATATTTAACTTTAAAATACAGGTTAAAAAAGTTTGTAGATTTTATGCTAAGGCATATATGGAAGGAATAGACACCATACCATATGAACCTAAGTATGTAAAGTAAATATAGGGTTTCGTTTTATGGTTTAACATATATCATGGGTCTGTTTTGAGAATTCCATTGTTACTTTTTGTAACTCATTCATTTTCTTTTCATATTTTTGTTAGCAAACCGACTGGGGTATAAATTAAACATGATATTAACATGTTTTAAACATTTATTGTGCAAAGCATCAAAATTTACATATTGAACAAGATTCACGTGAAAATATATTCATAGCTGTACAAGTGTGTTGGCCACTTTAATTAAAATTGAGGTTTGATTTCATTCCTTTTGTAATCTTAACAATGCCTACCACTATACATTCAGAAAAATACCAGAGCGACAAAACATTGGGAAAAGTCAGTAAATTCGAAATCGAAACAAAAGGCAGTAATGAGAATGGAACACAACAATCAAACGCCGCAATCATACTTGTATAACTAAGAGAATAAAAGAATTAAAAAAAATATATAATAAACTAAACAAAAATAGCACAGACACTAAAGCACTGGCAATGTGAACTCCCACTAAAAGCCGGGAGTGACATCATGTGCTCCTGAAGGGTAATCACACACTGCTCCGATAACTGCAGACGTCACATTGCCAGTGAGTAAAAGCTAGTATTGAATACTGTATCAAAACAACCCAGTACCTTCTTTATTCCTACAAGTACCACTAGGTAGATGCCTCTGATAGCAGATAGGCGTAGGGCATCATTTTGTGAGCTTTTGGCATGAAATTGATACATGTTTTACAAATTTAATGTTATGTAAATAGTAATATATTAGCCTTTCTACTTAAAAAATGAAACTTTATTAATAAGTATATGAAAACATTTTTTTTATTGTTTCTAGTGTAAATATTCATAATTATTCTAAAAAACTTTAATCATCGTTACTAAAATGGTGAAAAATTGTTACAAAATATTGCCAAGTTCTTTGTATCTGTTATCAGAGTTTTAAAGTTGCTAAAAAGACTGGTACAAAACTCACTAGACTTATCTAGTGACATTTCCTTGGGCTCATCTACTGTTAGATGATGAAAGTCAGATGTTGTTCTGGAGTTAAGTCGCCTTGTCCATAAAAAAATAAAATATGCACGAAAAATCACAAATTAGCAATTTTCGGGTATATTAAAAAACGTGTTGACTTAGATGGGCTCAATATATCTTGTTAAAATTTGAAACATAGTTTGTTAAGATAAGTATCTTTCAATGGTCAACTGCTAATCAATGCTAAACATATAGCTTCAATTCCTATTTTGTGTTTTAATTTAACGAAGTTTACACTTGGCTTAATGAAAAACGTCAAGTAAAATGCCTAGATATATTTAATTGTCAATGATAAAAGGAAGATAACTCTTCCTATGATATTTTATAAAATTAAGTATTACAACCCCGTGATGCATGACATATACACAAAGTGCATTAAAAATATTTGAAATAACAGTTTTACAAATTTTAGGATAGGTCTAAGTTGATAAATTCAAATTATTAATTTTTTTGAAATTTTCAAGTGCATAATTTTTTCTAGAATCATTTGTGGAGGTATACAAACATATATGGCACGTCAAACGTTTCAATATTCAAAAAAAAAAAATTATGTTCAAAACTTACAAATATATATGCAATATTTTTTATATATTTATATTAAAAAAAATATGTTCAAAACAATCCGCCCCTTAAGTAGTAGGACAAGTCGAACCCTCTATAATACATGTCATCCCCTCTGTGATCAGGACAAGTCGCCCCTTCGGTTTGCGCTTGTATGAATGCATGTTCTTCATTTGTAACCGAGGTACTTTTGAGTTATCGTTCTTGAATCTTTTAAATTTGATTGCTAGTTCATATTCAAAAATCTTTGAAAGTTATCGTTTATCATTACTTTTTGTTAAATGAGATGAAAATAAATATTGTACTAATTGGAAATAAATATAGTTTTGGATTTTATCTAAAATATGTGTTTTTACTTGACATGTAATTACCATATTTAAATGATTTGTTTGGTTACTTTCCTTGGTAAACTGGTTTTGAGAGGTAAATATGTTTTAATGTTAATGAAATAATTATATATTAAATTTCTGCTTTAAAACAAATAAAAATAAAGTTCTATAAACGGCTTTAATATGTAATAAAAAGTTTAGGGAAAAATACAAAAAATTTTGTCAGTTTAATAATATAAGAAACCAAGCTGTACAATTATTCATTTTTGTAAATGATGTTGATTGATGTAATGCCACTTTTAACTAATTACGTGGGATTTACATCTACCTATATGCTGATTAAGGATGATTGTATTAAGAGTCTATATGGGAGATTTTAAATTTTAAACGTGGGAATCTTTTGATTTTTGACATACCATTGTTAAGATTAATTACAATATCTAATAATTTTGACACTTTACAATATAAAATTTTAAATATGGTTTAGATAAGGGACGAGATCAAAAGTTCAATGTAGGATAAAAAACTTAATTCACATAGTTTTTTCACTGCCCCCCCCCCCTCTTAACTTAATTTGGGAAAAATTGATTGACCAATATGGGCATATGCTTTGAGAATATACTTTTTGTATCATGGGTCCTGTTTTTCCTCAACAATGTATGTTTGTTCGGTATATTGACTTGGACATCACTTGAATCCGTATTTTTCAATCCGAAAATCGATGTCGGATAACAAAACTTGCAGCGATTTTTACCCCCCCCCCCACCCCCACCCCTCAAACTATTTGAATTAAGTTTTTTATCCTAAATTGAACTTTTGATCTCGTCCCTAAGTAAAGTAAGATATTACCCAGAATGCAATATTATTGAATATATAAAAAAAAAAGTTTTGAACATAATTCTTTTTTCATCTTTTGAATATATATATAAAAAAAATATTGCATATATATTTGTAAGTTTTGAACATAAATTTTTATTTTTTGAATGCAAATAGAAAAAATATTGCATATATATTTGTAAGTTTTGAACATAATTTTTTATTTTTTTAATATAAGTAGAAAAATATTGGATATATATTTGTAAGTTTTGAACATATTTTTTTTGTTGAATATATATATATATATATATATATATAAAATATTGCATATATATTTGTAGTTTTGAACATATTTTTTTTTTAATCGATATTTTTTTTTTGAATATTGAAACGTTTGACGTGCCAAAAATATAACCCTTATAAACAAGTTTACATTTTTTATGTTTTCTTGAACGACTCAATAAGGTTATTTAACCAACAAAAGATTGTCTAATTATTCTGTATTTATATACACCCCTAATGTACCCCAATTGAACACACTTTAATTGCTAAAACAACAACATGTATCAATTATGATTTTTAAAAAGTTGACGTTCGGGGAACACACCATTATTCTAACGTTTAGACTTTCAAAATGCGGAAAATCCATTTTATGAATTGAGGTGTCCAGACAGTAGATGTTTGTTTTTAGGAATTGGGCGTTAACTTTTTTCAATGGATATGAATGCTCTTTTTGCATTTTTTTCAGCTTTTCAGAAGACATACTTTTTTCTACATGTATGAATATAAATAGATTTCTGTGAGTCCTTATCACTCAGTCAAATTCTATACGGTATCCAAAAGCAAACAATCTCAAATAAAAACATCTTTTTGTTTATTCATGCACTAAGTTGTTTCCATTATCATTTGAAAAATTATCAGATGACACAAAAGATGTGCTGACATAAAACATAACTCATATTACTGCGATGATGTTTAGTCATAAAAGCTCTACTACAGACCAGGTGTGATGAGACAGGCTAAATAAGTTATTAGTCTACGGAATTCATCACCACTGAAAATTTAATGTTTTTTTTTTAGACATTTAAATATTATGATACAACGCTCTTAATCTCTATAACTTAAATCCAGATGTGGTTAGGGAATCGCCATATTATGTTTTATTCCAGCTAAAAGTACTGCAATATAACAGTGTGTTAAAAATATTTATTCGTTCTAGACAAGAGTATCAGCTGTGGTACTTTAAGCCCTACAAATTCTAGAAAATGATGACCTATTGCAGGATCATATTCATCAGCATAGCAATATAACATACGTACAACCCACGGAAACAAAGTGAATAATCTATAGCATATTCAGCAAACGCGATGGAAAGAGGTTGGGTGGGGATGTATGCAAGGAGGTGACATTGGACTCTAAAAATTATTTTTTTTTCGCGGAATGTGTGAAAATTGTCCCTTACTCTGCTATCTGTTTTTTTTCTTTTTTAGAATGTACAGTATTACCATTTGATTCCAGATAGTATTTAATCCTGCATTTTGAACATTATTATCAACTAACCCGAATAATCCAGTCTTTATATTCGCTCACTTCGATCGCTCAATTAACGCCAAACCGTTACTGAAGGAGAGAATCAGATACGGAAATGGCTTGAGATATTCGAGTTAATTATCAACCTGCGTTTTTGAAATTGCTTCTAAGCCCCTGACTCCTCCAAAGAAAAAAATAAATGACTGTTTCCTAAAAAATAAAAAAACCTTCATGATGAAAAGCTATGACATAAAACTTAAATACATGTGATACGAAATTTACACTGTGGAATGATGGTACAAACATTTTTTTATTAAAATGAATGATGAAGTAACCTGTTTACATACAAAATTCAATACATAATACCAGGAAGATTGCATCTTTTTTTTAACAGATGTGAAATGGCTTTGTTTTGCCACTGGTCCGGGATGAGTACTCATAAACTTCGTCATGTGTCTGTATCATTTTACTTTTATAATAATTCATTCATTTGCTTTCATATTTTAGAAGCAGAATGTTGGATTTTAGATTTAACATGATATTGACATGTTTATTAAAAAAACATTTAACGTAAAAAGATAATATTTACATATAGGAAAAGATTCACAACAAATCTGGAGTCTTTCGAAATCTGAACAATGTCTACCATTTTACATTCAGTTTTAAATCTGTGATTTATTAGATATTAATTTTTTATTTAATACTGCATGAAACGTTTCTTTTATTTATTGCTTTATGTAACACTTATTGGATACGTCTGTCGGGTATCACTATGTCAGCTCACTTCGTGAAATTGAAATTACAAACTTGCTGTTTTAATGTAATAAAATGTTTTGGAACCCTAGGAGTATCTCCGGCCGTCCGTCAGTCACATATTGTTTTTTACAGGAACTATTAAACAAATTGATCTTATTTTTGGTATATGAGCTTATAATGATAAGCTACAATCGAGTTTGAGTTTCAAGCTGATCTGATCATTGTTGTGAGAGTTATTTCCCTTTGATATAGGAATCATTGTCAAATTAATGGTTTTCCTGGTTTTTTTCGCATAGCCTTTGACCAAATGATCTTATTGTTGGTAAATGAGCTTATAATGATGAGGTGAATGTCAAGTTTGAGTTTCACGCTGATCAAATAATCATTGTGAGAGTTATTGCCCTTGGAAATAGAAATTATTGCCAAAATATTAGACGATTCACATATTTAAGGAGCATTTGGTGTGTTTTCTCACAGCTCTAGCCGGTAGTAGACATTGTAATGCTCAGCTATACTCTCAGAATGCTATGTTTTTTTATTGTTCAGTTTTTCGTTATTTTTGCCTTGAGCATTTCTAATGAGAGATGGTTTGTTGAAATATTAATATACCGTGCAAATGGATTGATTTCTGTGAATGTTGATCATTAATATACCGTGCAAATGGATTGATTTCTGTGAATGTTGAGACACTAGCATGTCTCGTGTTAACTTAATGTTCTTATCCTTGCCTTGAGTCATATTCAACAGTGTAAGCAAAGCAAACAATCGCAGATTAAAACATGTGGCATTCCTTATGTTTGTTTTAGTAGAATTGATTTTTTTCAATTATTATTTGAAAAATTACCAGATCTCACAACATAGAATTGATGTTGCTGCGATAATGTTTCTACTACAAAAAAGGTGTGTTAAGTCAGGCTAAATAAGTTATATTATTTTTGGATTCCATCACCCCTAAAAATCTAAAGTGGGACAAATGAATTTGTTAGATTTAGCCTTTCGCTTCTTTTCCCCAGTTCACCCAAGAAGTTCATTTCTGGAAAAATAGAAATTAAAAATAGAAAAAATTAAAACAGCTGTTTTTTTAATTGAGACGTCTACATAATACATTTTCTGAAGGTGGTGTCTGTGTAAAGAACTGTAAAGCGTTTACATTTTTTTGTCATGATCGTTCAATTTAAATAAGATAGTCCGAATTGGACAATTCTAGTTTCCGATTTTTTTCTCCTCGGAAAGCTGTGTATTAAATGACCTGAATAGTGTTAAACATTTACATTTTTTAAAATTTATATCGGACAACAAAAACGTCAATATTTAAACTTTCGAAATGATCGTATTTAAAAAAGAAAAATTATTGTACTCTCTGATATCAAATTTCAAAAAAAAGTCCTTTCCTGAAATCGCTGAGGCAGACAATTCTATTTACCACAATAAGCAGTTCTACTTTCTGATCGATCATAATACAAAAATCTTAGAAAAATCTGACAAAAAGTTAGACATAATTGATAATTTGTTTGACTGATAGGCACAGAACATATAATTTGTAAGAAGTGCAATTTATACGCTCTTTTTCACACCTAAAAACAACAGCAACAACAACACATACTTTATTAAAATCTCACCTCTTACAATGTAATAAAATATCAATATGTAGAATACATTGTATAATATTTACGTAACGAGTAAATAATATTGTTTCCTGTGCTTATGCTGACAAACATGCCACTTAACATGGGTACATGTACTTATAACCTTCTACAATCAGTCTAAATTTAATAACAAATTAATGGAAACAATACATATTTCAAATTCAGTTTCAGTGATATTAACAAAAATGAAAATTTCAATCGAATATCTTATTTGAACTAATATTGACCATTTTATTCGAAATCTTATTCAAATATTTTATCAAATAAAAATAATTACTTTTATCAAAAGACATTGCGAGAAATAAACAATGGGTTTCTAGTTAAGATTGTTATGCAAACACATTCCAAATAATTAAACATTAAAATCGATTTCTCAAAAGTATCTTACAAAACCTCAAGTTCTCATAAAAAATACAAGTTGAAAAATAGCATTTAAAAGAAATAATTCATCTCTGCGAATCCATTTCGAATCATCTCAATAAAAATTTGAAACAATCAATAGTAAAGTTTTGATGCAGTAAGACGTTGACAATTCTGTCAAGAATGCCTCCGTTGGCACAAAAAAAATACGGAGGATCGTTTTTTTACCCTATGGTTGCATTTCACTATATACTTTTCGGATCAATAGGAAATGTAAGATCTGGTAAGACAGAGTATACGCAAATAATTCATGTAATTCTTACTTGTCATTAATATCATAACTTTTTATTTCTTTAAAAATTTCTTAATGTATAGTTCATATTTTAAATTGTAATACACATTATTAGACTTTCTTTTAAGAAAAGAAAAAAAGAACAAATGTTTGAATACATTTTTAGAATTTCTACCATTTTCAGAAAACAAAAAACAACATTAATTTGTACCTCACCCTGCCGAAAGCGCTAAACGTGAGCTTTTGACATCACATTTGGTTCATCTTCAGTCGTCCCCTAAACTCTTATCTGAAAAAGCTTTGTCATTCGAGACCAAACGTCGATAGACATCAGCATTACCCTTTAAAATTGTCCGGACGAATGAACTTGGTCAAGTACGTGTTTAGGTGAGCAATTATTAAAAACAGTAAAATAGTCAAAATGATATTTAAAATCTAGCCATCTGAATCAATTGGACCAGTTTAGAATTTTCTTTTGGTCCTCTCTCAGAACAGTTTCCGGATCAGGTCCGGTTTTAATAAAACTTCTTAACTTAAGTGTTCCTCACTTAGTTAAAGAAAACGTCTAAGTGGTATTCCTAAAATATCTTTAGTATGACCTTCAAGTATTTAACATTTTTTAAAGATGAATCACATATTAAATTAGATAGGTGTATTTTTCATTATTCAGAATATTAAAATAAGTGCTTAAAATATTATATTTTTGTGCAAATCATTTTTTAGATATATTTCTTTTATAAAATATTAATATTATATGCAAGACTGTGTGATATAAAAAAAATTTGCCCTCCAAACCCAGAAACATTCCAAATGATCAGAATTGAAAAGATGGAAAGGCATCCAGGAATCTTCATGAGCTTTCAACAATGAAAATTTAATTCATTTTTATGTAAAAAGCAGATAATTACTTAATATGTACGACAAGTTATTTCAGTTGACACACATGTGAACTGTGATAGAGGAACACCATATTACAGTAATTCTAGTCACAGATGTTATTGGCTGACAGAAACACCTAAAAATTTTAAAGAAAGCAAACGACTTTGTGAAAATGACAATGGAAGTCTTGCTTTGATTCCAGACCAGAGTACCTTCGATTTCCTGAACCAGTTAAGGGCCAATAAAGGGTGGGTATTTTATTAATGATCAAGCACATAGATGTCCAAGAGTGGACAGATGCCAGTGTTAGTATTTGCATTGTTAAATGTCAGTTCAAGAGAATTGTCTCATTACAAAAAGTGATGTTTTCTGTTGACTTTAATTTGCTTCAAACAATTAGAACTTTTTCTTTTCTTATTTATCTGTTAGAGTACGTTAGAACTTGTATTTCTCCACAAGTTCCAATTCAAAATAGGTTAATACATTATTGTTTAGGTGCCAACTAAAGCCCGGCTTTGGGTGCGGGATTTTCTCTCTACGTTGAAGACCCATTGGTAGCCTTGGGCTGTTCTCTGCTCTTTGGTCGGGTTGTTGTCTCTTTGACACATTCCCCGTTTCCATTCTCTATTCTAATAAAAACAAAGGAAACTGAGACAAAGTACATATAACAAACAACAAACATCTCAGGACCAAGTCATTTTTTTACTATTTGGTTTTGATAGAAATAGTTTTAAACGAGAGATATGTACAGTATTTCACAGCAACGTTTAAAAATACAGGTGATTTCAAGAATCAAAATAGTAGCCTCCCCTCTTTTTAGCCTTAATTTGAGATGGGAATAGGCCTTTTTAAAATAAATTAGATTCATTTTAATAAAATCATAAAGCTATTCCCTTACAAAAAAAAAGAAAGAAAAAATTTAAGTTTATTGTATTTCATATCTTCTAACTAAATTTATTATATAGGCTTTTTACTTGACGCTTTTCATTAAGCAAAGGATAAACTTCATTAAATTAAAACACAAAATAGGAGTTGAGGCTATATGCTTAGCATTGATTAGCAGTTGACCATTGAAAGATACTTATCTTAACAAAGTATGTTTCAAATTTTAACAAGATATATTGAGCCCATCTAAGTCGACACGTTTTTTAATTTACCCGAAAATTGCTAATTTTGTGATTTTTCGTGCATATTTGATTTTTTTATGGACAAGGCGACTAAACTCCAGAACAACATCTGACTTTCATAAGGTACCAGTAGATGAGCCTAAGGAAATGTCACTAGATGAGTCTAGTGAGTCTTGTACCAGTCTTTTTAGCAACGTTTATACTCTGATCACAGATACAAAGAACTTGGCAATATTTTGTAACCATTTTTCACCATTTTAGTAACGATGAGTTAAGTTTTTTTTAGAATAATTATGAATATTTAAACTGGAAACAATAAGAAAAATGTTTTCATATATTTATTAATAAAGATTCTTGTTTTTAAGTAGAAAGGCTAATTTATATTGAGTGATTTCAACAGACATGTGAGATAACTTCGAGTTATTCCGCTTTTCAAAGAGGAAATCCAGATAGAGCTAAAACATGTCATCTGTCTCTTACCATATATTATACACGATATTTACAAAAAAATAATAAAAGGATAGCAGAAGCGGTCAACAATTACACAGATGTACTAATTAATCAACATATATTTCGTAATTATTTATTAACTTTACCCAATCTTAAATGACTAAATATTCCATAAAATCACATATATTATTGACTTTCTCGGATTACAGTGTCTATACAATTTATTTGATTTAGGCTTTTCACTTGACGTTTTTCATTAAGCCAAGGATAAACTTCGTTAAATTAAAACACAAAATAGGAGTTGAAGCCATATGTTTAGCATTGATTAGCATTTGACCACTGAAAGATACTTATCTGAACAAACTATGTTTCAAATTTTAACAAGATGTATTGAGCCCATCTAAGTCAACACGTTTTTTAATTTACCCGAAAATTGCTAATTTTGTGATTTTTCGTGCATATTTGATTTTTTATGGACAAGGCGACTAAACTCCAGAACAACATCTGACTTTCATCAGGTAACAGTAGATGAGCCCAAGGAAATGTCACTATATAAGTCTAGTGAGTCTTGCACCAGTCTTGTAGCAACTTCAAAACTCTGATCAGATACAAAGAACTTGGCAATATTTTGTAACCATTTTTCACCATTTTAGTGATTAAAGTTTTTTTTTAGAATAATTATGAATATTTACAATGAAAACAATAAGAAAAATGTTTTCATATACTTATTAATAAAGTTTCATTTTTTTAAGTAGAAAGCTATTTGATTTTTGGGTCAATCACAATCAAATGTGAAGAGTGCAAGTTTTTTACCACAATCAAAACAAATTGAATTTTGGGAAATTTATGGTCGTTTGAATACAAAATAATAGTAAAGCCACGAATTAGATAAAAAATATCTTGAATTGTATTCAAGAAAAGAACACGTTAATGGGGTCTACAGACCTAATCACATATGAACAATTTAATTTAAATATTAATACATGCATTGCGTTTGAAATGAGTGTTTCTTTTTTTCTCCCATAAAACTTTGTTACAAGAGCTACAGAGACAACAGCTAAGCAACATTTTGAAGGTATCCGCTTTGACTAAACCATTATTTTGCTCGGAAAGCTTGCAAGAAAATACTGATTTTAGATTTCATATTATCTTTGTCACTGTCTTTCTTTGTCAGGTTAATACAAACACCGATAATTTTAATTGATTGTTACGAGAACTTAGTTAAGCGACAGCAATTTAACTGTCATACTACTGAGATTAGGTTTCTTGTCTTAGTAAAAAGTAGCTGGACAGTGTTACCCATATAAAGGACATTGCTTTTTTATATTCTGTTGTAGCATCTGTTATCTGATTTTGTTTTTTGTTTCCGTGTTTGTGCAGTATTTTTATATTAATATGCTATAGGAGCCGTACGTCGCAGCGTTTGGTTTTTTTCAGAGCATCAATAAAGAATTACGGCCATTTCCCCAGTATAGATTTTACTTTTTAAAAAAAAGCCTAAAGCGCTTCAAAGTCTCTAGGGGAATAACCTGGAATATTGTCTTCAAAGATTTGCTATTATAACTAGCAAATAAGCGACTACAAACTTTTCTACATACCTGAACATTGCTTTGGGAGACAGTTTTAACCTGAAGGACACTCAGAACCAAAATTAATGTTTTGCTATAAGTGAGTGTATGTGAGTCATGACAGTAGAAAGGTTTTGGCTTTTGGTGTCCTCCTTGGCAATATTCCAAAAAGAGAAACAAATTGACCAAAATCGCCTATATACACGACTTTTGAAGGTAGAAAACTTGAACTCATTTAAGTATAAAATTGCTAGCATTGCATACAATCTTTTACGATGAAAAGAAGGTAAGTATTTAAAATAAGAAAATCAATGGTTATAAGTAAAACAAATAGAAGGGAAAGTGGTACTACTCCTTAACATTTATCGCATCAAACGTCTACACCTAAAAGAAAGCAGACACCGGAATACAATTCTTTTCAGATCAATTTGCTTGACCATGGTTTCTGAAGTCACTAACATTTGAGATAATAAAAATAAAAAATATTGACAGTACATCTTAAACATGTTGATTTCTTGTTCTAAGGTGAAGAGTTACACACCAATTTCTTACCAAACAATAACAAAAGCCTTTTACATAGAATCAGCAACAATCGTGGGAAATTTGACACCAACCTTTAACCTTCAGGTCATTTTCAGAGGGGTGTGACTAAACATCGAGTTCGAGTTCGAGTTAAAGTTAGAGTTAGAGTTCGAGTTAGATTTCGAGTTAGAGTTCGAGTTAAAGTTAGAGTTCGAGTTGAAGTTCGAGTTAGAGTTCGAGTTATAATTCGAGTTCGAGTTGTAGTTCGAGTGAACTCGAGATATTAATTTATAATGTCATTTATCGAGTTACATTTCGAGTTAGAGTTACGGTTCGAGTTAAGGTTCGAGTTAGGGAGCAACCATTGGATTTTTATGGGGGGGGGGGGATAAAATTTGAAATAAAAAGGTATGACAAAGAAAAAGACAGGATCACTTTAGATGTGAAAAAAATGGCGGCCGAAAAAAAAATCCAGGACCAAAATTTCGACGAAACAAATAGGCAGGATCAAACATTTGACCCCCCCCCCCCCCCCAAAAAAAAAAACAAACAAACAAAATCCCCCAAAAGATCAAATGGTTGCTTCCTTATTTACAGTTCACACGATAAAATTCTGCTACGTGGCCCTTTAGAGTGCTTCATCTGCTAATAATTTCAGATTATAATTTTTTCAATAAAATGTCAATTAGAATATAAGCGTTCTTTTATTCCTGGTGTAGACAATCAGTCCTAGCAAAACAA
The DNA here is from genome assembly GCA_028015205.1 of Mytilisepta virgata. Lineage (NCBI taxonomy): Eukaryota > Metazoa > Mollusca > Bivalvia > Mytilida > Mytilidae > Mytilisepta > Mytilisepta virgata. The sequence continues at coordinate 46,230,650 of CM051521.1, read as the reverse complement.
GCCAACCAGACTCTACCATCCGATCTTCAACATGTGGACGGAGGTATATACACACTATATTTGCCCCAATTTTGGCTAGAGGTATAGGGGAGGGTTGATATCTCACAAAAACTGTTTAACCCCGCCGCACTTTTGCGCCTGTCCCAAGTCAGGAACCTCTAGCCGGTTCGGTGCATCCTTCGACACAATTTTGAAACTGGACATCTCTTATGATGATTTAGGTCAAATTGTCCGGTGGATTTAGAGGAAGTGTTAAACGTGCATTCACATAGGGTCTAGTGTGAAACTCAGTTCGGCGGCGGAGGCAATTATGGTCGCGGAGGTCGGAATTACCGGATACCGTTTTGGAAGGGCATTAAAGTAAAGTTTGGTTGATATTGACTTTGTAGTTTCAGAGGAAAATATTTTTAAAATTTCCTTCCACCTTTTCTATAATTAGCTCCTGCAACTATCTTGGTTGAAAGGGGACCACCCAAGGACTATTCCACCAAAATTTGGTTCCAATTGGCCCAGTCGTTTTAGAGGAGAAGATTTTTATATTAAAAAAACAAAAAATACAAAGCTAAAAATCGACAATTCATGGGCAATAACTCCAAGACGGGTAATCCGATTTTCTCTAAAAGGCATTTCTTCTAATATAATTTTCAGAAACTACTCTCTGACCTATATGCTCTATATTTAGTACCATAGGCCATGTGATTTGACTTGCGGCATCCTTTGACACTTTTTTCTACTAGACACCTTAGTGATGACTCGGGCCAGGTTTGATTCCAATTAGCCCAGCAAGTTCAGAGTGTAAGATTTTTTCCAAAAAAATTACGACGGCAGATGACGGACACCAAGTGATGGCAAAAGCTCACATGGCCTTTATGGTTTTTTGTTAACATGATATGCAATCGGCCCATCTGAGACAATCAGTAAACTATTCACATCTTTTATATTATTTTGAAGGATATAGTTTTGTATCACAACTTTAAATTTCACAATTCAGTGTATAGATGAAGGAAGGTTTTAAAAACTTTTTTTAATTATATAGAATCCACATGCATTTCGATTTAGGGAGGACGTCATACTTAAAGGGGGTTGAACAAAATAAATACTCGTATTTCGGACACTGGGGTGGGGGGGGGGGGGGGGGAGGGGAGAGAGCAGGTTTCGTTTTCAGGTTGTGATTTTATTGAAATATTAACATAATAAAATGGACAAGAGTAAAACTATATGTATGTCTCTTCCACATTCATTGGTGGGACATATGGAGAAAGAGAAAAGGAAAACGCGTGAGGAAACGAAGTCGGACACGTTTCATTTGCCCTGCATAAGGAGATCTATATTCCGGTGCCCAGATGATTAAACGGCGAAGAATATAACTTAATCCCAAAGGGGGGGGGGGGGGGGTGGTACTGTCCAAAATTTTCTCCACGTACGCAAGTACTATTTATTGTGGTCAAATTTCTTGATTTTGCTATATATTTTGGGGGTCCCAAAAATTGCAGGTATCTTTGGGGTGCGTTCAAAAAGACGAAAAAATAGCGTTTTTAACCTGTTTTATGTGGTAGAATGAAAGATTTTTCGGGGTCTGAAAAATTCAGAGATATCTTTATGGGGGAGTCACCAAATTTAGGTATTTTTTTTACGAGCCTATGTAGAGGTAATTGTTTACCTACCTCCCCCTAAACTTAATCCGTAACTCGAATTTTAACTCAAAATGCAACTCGATAAATGACATTAGAAATCAATGTCTCGAGTTAACTCGAAGATTAACTTAACTCGAATGATAACTCGAACGCTAACTCGAACTTTAACTCGAACTCGAACTGTAACTCGAACTCTAACTCGAACTTTAACTCTAACTCGAACTCGAACTCGAACTCGATGTTTAGTCACACCCTTTTCAGAGTATATTGTAGACATTTAGTATAAAATTAATCTTTCTCCCATTCTGAATTCGATACAAATTTAAGAGTATGGGATATTCTGATAATTCATATTTATACGTGAAAATATTGATTTAAAAAGATATTGGTAACATATATGTGAGGACCAGAAAAACCACAAATAGAAACAAAGACCCCCGCACCTAAAAAAAATTGCTAGTATTTGGAATTGTATATTACTTGAAATAAACAACAGGATCTTCATCTAATGAGTAGTCCTCAATAATGGCACGCAATAAAATAAAGGTATCTATGTTTGTCCATTTGCAAATTTCAATTAAATTGATATCTTTAAACTAAGACCCGTGATACATTTGGTTAATTCAATATTCTGTAAAATCTTTTTGATGGTGTAGCTTTTTACCTTTCTTAAACGTCTAATGTACTTGCAGGGCTACACATAAAGCGTTTTACATTGGATACACACTAAATTCCGACTTAGAGTTGATAGGGTTAGATGGACAGCTGCAGACTTTGAATTACTGGCAAACTGGACATCCTCAAGAAAATACAGGATGTGTGTCGACCACCAATGTTAAAGGTTACTTTCTGTCTGAAATCTGTAACCATTTATTGTATGCAATATGCCAGTGGCCGAGTTATTCGTGTAAGTATTGTTAAAAAAGTAACAATTTCAAAATGACACCTTGTAAAAGATAGTTAAAAATCATACATTGTATTTGGGTAAATGAAATTCTTGAATACTGTGAATTAACAGTTTTAGTTGTAAAAACTGAATTAAAGATAAAACAAAGACTTCAGAAACTAAGGAATGATCGAATTCAAAACACTATAATAAAAAAAGTATGAGCCTACATTTTCTTATATGAATTCACGATTGAACAAGGACCAAGGAACCATCCTGCGTGTTTCTAAAGATGGACTAGATTTACATGTTGTGTTATTTCGGAATTGTGGTAAACATGTCACTTTATATCACCAGCAGTTTTGCTATTTCAGTTCAATCAACAAGAAATGTGACTCTTCATGGGAGCAGTCTGCTGAAATTGAGCACTGTCGCAGTAGCTACAACGAAAACCTCAAACACGAAAGGAACAGGCAAACGTAAGGACAGTTCGACAGAAATAAGCACTGCAACTAAAAGACCTTTAATGGTTTGTCGGGAAGTATGTACTAATTTTTCAAAAGAAGTTGATTTGAAAACATTAGTACAAGAAATCGTAAATAATCTTTTAGTGAATAAAGATTTCCTATCATCTACTAAAAGATCGAAAACTTGTGCGACAGATAAAAGATGGTCAGCGACTGGTATCGGCGGTATCGCCATTCTAATATTAACGTTGGTTTTCTGTGGTATTGTGATTTTGGATGCACCCGTTCTTAAGAAAAAGGCAAAAAAAATTCATGCAACTTTACGAATTATATTTAATAAAATGAAATAGATTTAACTGGTGAATGGATACTACGTAAATTTGTATCAATGTAAAGTTTTTTATATACATTTTTAATATATATATTTCACATGTTTTATCAATTTATTTGTAAACTGAAACCTGAAAATTTTCCTGTTTTTTAAATTTTTTTTAATCTTTCTTCATATTAAAACTTACAAAAAATAAAAGAAAAGGAAGACCGTTTGGTGGCATGCTTGTTGGGGTCCATGTTGTTCATATGTTTTTAGTTTTTTATTGTAGTGCATGTATTGTTTTGGTCTTGTCTTCGTTGTTCTCCGGAGTTTGTCAGTTGTTACGATTTTTCTCTCCTTCGAATATCCCTTTGGTATTTCTTGACTTTACTTATACTATATAAGAACGGTATTACATGATATTTTATATTTATTTATATTAATCAATACTTAAGCATGGAAGTATCAGAATCAATTTTCTCTGGATTTGAAAACGACATATTATATTCCTCACAGGTGTGGACATTTTAACGCCAGAACAGGTTGGTTGCAAGATCTAATACAATGATCAAACAGAAAAGAACTTTCAAGATTGTCCAATTCCTCGTTTTTATTCACATAGAAAAAGAAATCAGTTGGATATTAAATCTTATTTCATTGGAAATTTGTTAATAAATATATGTAAATCGTCTCAGTTAATGATCACAAATGGAAGAATCCTTCGAGACTCTCTTGGTTATTTCACTTTTTTCAACTTTAATGGTAAGAACACAGTTGACTATATGCTCGTATCAGAAAGCTTTTGTATGAACAATTTTGAAGTGAAGCCTCCTTTATTGTTTGATATCCGTATCAATTATTAACTGGGAACAAAGTCTTTCTGATGAACTTTTACCCCTTCCTGTGTCTTTCAGCTGGTAAGATAAATATGGTGAAAGCTTTGTATATAATTTGCTTCATCCGAAGAGTACTTCTGATATTTTATTCTTCAACAAATTACTTGACGATGAGAGTTTTGAAGATACAGATTTTCTAGTAGAAAAAAAAAATTTAAATAGAAGCAGCAAAAATCTCCGTAAAATTTAAAAGCAAATTTTGAGAAATCTAACTTCAAGAAGTAAAAGAAAAAGCTTTACCGAAAAAAGTATGGATGTCAGATGATGGTCTCATGTTGAGAAGAGAACACCGTTCTCTGTCTAATAGACTAGCGAAAGATCCGAATAATAACGCCTTGAGATTAACATTTTGTAACTGTAGAAAAAATTCAACAATAAGCTTAAAAAGGAGCTTTTTCAATCTGTTGTTCGGAAAATTAATGAAGTAAACACAAAAAATTGTACGGAATTTTGGAATGGTATTGGGAAATACAAAAAGAATGAAAACTTAGAGGACCATACCATCTCCATGAAAGATGTTGATTCTCATTATAATAATCTGTTGGTCACAGGACAAAATGGTGAAAGTCAAACGAATTTAGAACAATTAAATAGTTACAATATAGACAACAGGGTACTTGATGCACCTTTTTACATGGCAGGAAATTAAAGAAGGCAATGAATTATTGAGAAAGGGTAAATCTGGACGCTTGGACAGGATTTTTAACTAATTAATAAAACAAGTTCATGCAAATACGTTATCTTTAGTAATCGCTAAACTTTCCAATAACATTTTGGACTCTGGAACGTACACCAACGTTTGAAAAATGTCTTCATTAACCTCTATTTATAAATCGGGAGACCCTACTGATTGTGGTAATTGCAGAGGAATAACTGTATCAAGCTGTCTTGGTAAGTTGCTTACAGCTCTTCTACAATAGAGGCTCAAAGTCTGTTTGGAAGATAATAATTTACTCAGTTTGAATCCAGATGGATTCAGGAAAAACATGAAAAACTACAGGACTCTAGATGATATTTTTATACTTACAATTGTAATTAATAAGCTTTACAATTACAAAAAGAAAACTTTATGCATGCTTTGTAGACTTTAAGAAAGCATTTGATAGTGTCTGGAGATCAGCATTATTCTTAAAATTAAACTATAAAGGTGTCAATGGTAAATTTTACAACATAATTCAAAACATATATTCTAACACGCTTTATGTCTGCAAAGGTTCCAGTCATTTTTACCATCCATTTTTTGCTAACCAAGGTGTAAAACAGTTTCAGACCGCTCTTTTTAATATATTTGTTGATGAAATATATACATATTTTGATATAACAGCATTCGAACCTTTCAATTTACAAAAGCAAAGTATTAACCATCTGTTTAATGATGATTATTTGTTATTACCAGTCTCCTTCTGGTCTTCAGCACTGTCTAGATTCACTTCAAAGATTCCGCTCTGGTTAGAGACTTATTATAAACTTGAAAAAAAACTAAGGTAATTCTATTGAGAGGGTGGATTCATACAAATATTTAGGTATCATGTTTATTTACAATGGAAAATTTAAAGAATCCGTGTCTACTCTTGCGGACCTTGACATTTGAGCTTCCATATTGACTTGTAAAGCTATATTATAGGGTCCTGAATCTAAATATATATGCTTGCTATGGACTTTTTCAATGACCTTGACACTCCATTTAACTTGTAAAGCTACCATTTAATTTGTTTCAAGTCATGCTCTAAACATCTGTGACAATATGTCAGACCATTATTTTTACTGATAATTACTGTTTATATGTAAATAATCTTTCAAGGGCAAACACTCCTATAAAGGGTCAATTGACAATTTTTTTTTCATATTGACTTATTTGTATTTTTTACTTTGATGAACTGTTTGCTGTTCACAGTTTGTCTTTATCTGTAATAATATTTAAGTTAATAACTTAATAAAATTGCAAAATTTCCTTAAAATAACAATTCAGGGACCAGTTCCCACAGGCTTAAAAGTTCGGCTGTGGTGGCCATCTTGGTTGATAGTTTTGGTCAACGAGCACAATTCTGAAAGAGGACCATTGCCGCCAAGTTTGGTTCCAACCTCTCGGTAAGAAGATTTTTAAATGAATTCCCCATAGGGTCCTCCTTAAACTAAGTTCGGATGTGGTGGCCATCTTAGTCGATCGTCCGGTGCATCGGACACATTTCTGAAAGAGGACCATCTAAGGGGCATCGCTGCTAAGTTTGGTTGCAATTGGCTCAGTAGTTTCAGACAAGAAGATTTTAAAATAAATTTCTAATAGGCTCCTATGTTAAACTAAGTTCGACGCTAAGTGATGCCAATAGATAACAAGAGGCTCCCAAGAGCCTGAATCGCTCACCTGTTATCTTTTGTGTACCGGTAGATCCGATGATTATTTTTGCTATTTAATGTACACCGTCGCAAATTTCTCCTTAATATTGACCTGTACAGCTAAAATATAGAATCCTGAACCCAAATAGAAATGGTTGCTACGGACTTTTTCATCGGTTGATATGGACTTTTTCAATGGCATTGACTCTTCACCTTCCATTTTGATTTGAACAGGTAAATTGTAGGGTCCTGAACCCAAATATATATGGTTGCTAGGGACTTTTTATCGGTTGCTATGGACTTTTTCAGTGACCTTGACCTTTGACCTTTTTTTTTACTTGTACAGGTAAATTATAAGGTCCTTAGCCCAAATACATGGTTTCTAGGGACTTTTTCATCTGTTGCTAGGGACTTTTTCATCGGTTGCTATGCAAATTTTCAATGACCTTGACCCTTGACGTTCAATTTAACTTGTACAGCTACAATTTAATTTATTTCAATTAATGCCCTAAACATCTATGACAATGTCAAACCATTATTTTCTGTTTACATGTAAATAATCTTTCAAGGGCAAAACTCCTGTAAGGGGTCAATTGACGATTTTGGGCATGTTGACTTATTTGTAGATCTTACTTTGCTGAACATTTTTGCTGTATACAGTTTGTCTTTATCTATAATAATATTCAAGCAAATAACCTAAAACAGCAAAATTGCCTTAAAATTTATAATTAGGGGCAATAACCCCAAAATGGGTCGACCGATTCGTCTGAAAATTACATGTGAGGTAGATCTTGTTCTCATAAACATTTTTACTACTTGTCAGTTTTGCCCTAACTGCTTTAGTTTTCGAGATATGAGCCAAAAAGTGCATTTTCTACTATGTTCTATTTTTAGCCAAGGCAGCCATGTTTCTCGATGGACAAGAAAATAAAACATAAAATTTATACTAGACTCTAGATACCGTAAGGATCTTTCTGTCTAAGTTTGGCTGAAATTGATTCTGTAGTTTCAGAGGAGAAAATTTTTACAAGTTTACAAAGATGACGAAAAAAATATGAAAAATTGTCTTTAAAGGGGAAAAACTCTATAAGGGGTCAATTGACGATTTTGGTCATGTTGTCTTATTTGTAGATTTTACTTTGCTGGACATTTTTGTTGTTTATTAAAGTTTGTCTTTATCTATAATAATATTCATGATAAAAATCTAAAACTGCAAAATTTCCTTAAAATTAACAATTCAGGGGCAATAACCCAGCAAAGGGTTGAGTGATTCGTCTGAAAATTTCATAGCAGGTAGATGTGGCCTGATAAACATTTTTATTCCATATCAGTTTTGCTCTAAATGCTTTAGTTTTTGAGATATAAGCCGAAAACTGCAGTTTACCCCCTATGTTCTATTTTTAGCCATGGCGGCCATGTTTCTCGACGGACAAGAAAATAAGACATAAACTTTATTCAAGATACCCTAAGGATCATTCAGAATAAGTATGGCTGCAATTGCTTCAGTGGTTTCAGAGGACAAGTTCTTTGAAAAAGTTTACGACGGACGACGGACGACGCACGGACTACGGACGCCAAGTGATGGCAAAAGCTCACATGTCCTTTTAGGGGTCAATTTACAATTTTGGACATGTTGACTTAATAGTAGATCTTACGTACATTGTTTTTTATGTGTACAGTTTGTCTTAATCTATAATAAAATTCAAGATAATAACCTAAAACTGCAAAATTTTCTTGACATTAACAAGTCAGGGGCAATAACCCAACAAAGGGTTGACCGATTCGTCTGAAAATTTCATGGCAGGTAGATCTTTACCTGACGAGGATTTTTACTCCTGTCAGTTTTGCTCTAAATGCTTTAGTTTTTTTTAGATATAAGCCAAAAACTGCATTTTACTTCCTATGTTCTTTTTTTTAGACATGGCTGCCATGTTTCTCGACGGACAAAAAAATAAATTCTACATAACTTAAGGATCATTTAGACTAAGTATGACTGTAATTGGTTCATTGGTTTAAGGGAAGAAGATTTTAGGACAGGTGAGCTAAAAACACAAAATAGGAGTGGCCCTCTTATTATTCTTTGAGATGCTTTTGAAATTGATAAATACTTTCAGCTAAAGAAAACCCGTGTTGAAAATACTAAAACTGAACTGTCTATTACAATGACGTTCCATCACTATATGTGGGTATATCAAAACAAGTTTTGAAGCCAAGAATGGAGGATTTTTAAAAATCGAAAATGAAATCTGAATTCTCGAAAAAAGAAGAGGCGTCCTCTGGCAAACTTAAATATTATAATACAATTTTCTGTGAGTTCAAAATACAAGAATTATTTAAGTTTTAATATTCAAAAAGAAATCAGAAAAAATATAACAAAACTGAGAATAAGTGTACAATCCTTAGCTATTGAGACTGAGAGATATTCGCGACTAACGTCCTGTCCAATAAAATAGTGCCCCATTATAACAACATTAGTAAAATATGACTTAGAAAATATTCTAGTCAATATAGTACATATACCAGTGGACTAATCGATTTAATACATGTACCTAAACCCTAATTCTTTGAAAAAAAACTCAAGACAATCCGTCTATTTATTAAAGAAACCTTCCAAAAGAGGGACCATGCTGCTGTTCAAACCATGTCGAACTCTTTATACACCGTGTACAGGCAAATATTAGGGGAACATGTCTACCACAAGGGGGGAAGGGGGGGGGGGGGGGGTATCCATAAATCTGCACCCGAAATTACAACAGTTCACGGAAGTCAGTAATAATTAATCTTTTCAGCCAGATTAACTTTAGTTATTGGTAAACGCCCATTTAAACCTGAATAGTAGGGTAAAAAATACAAGAATGTAAAGCCAATTGTGTATTCTTCATTCTACTGGGATTGTTTCATTACAAATTGTCGCAAAAACGAAAATACCCCCTCCTAAGGAAATATGACACCCCCCCCCCCCGTGTGCACAATTTTGATAATATTTCTTCAGAACGGAGACATAAAATGCAAAATCTAGGTAACATACCTACCGTAGTAAGTCGTTGGAAACTCTGGATGTACAAATGCAGGCAACAAATATGTGATTTCAATCGCAAGTACTGTTTTTGGTACTGAAATTCCGGATTATTGTCGAAGGCGTTAATCAAAGGCTAAAGTTAATCTGGCTGAAAAGATTAATTACTACTGAGTTCCGTGAGCTATAATGTGTTGTGCAACACGAAACCAGTCAGCCAAAAACTTACCTGTTGTAATGAAGAGTGCAGATTTATGGGTAAAAAACTCCCACCCCCTTTTGTGGTATACATGCCCCCCCCATCCCTAATATTTGCCTGTACACGGTGTTATAGTAACCTCTGGAATTGGATTGTGTGTATTAATATTATGTAATGTTCCATTGGATGTATTATATTGGATCACGCCTCTTTTCAATATACATTTTGAAATAATTAATTATCGGGGATATTTTTCGAGATTAAAGCTTATAATGAGATAATTTAACGTAAGGACAATACATTATGTACACTTTCAATTTGTGTTCCTGTAATTGCTTCATCAATAATCATCAAATTCTCTTGTTGCCAATTTTGTTTACCAGACATATGTCTGTTCCCTCTATTAATGGCAACCGAAGAGTTAGGGATTCCCCTAAGAAACATTTTTACTTAAATTGATTATCATTCTTATACTATTAATGTAATTTGTGTCATAAAGTATGGCATACGCCCTTACAGGGACACATTACAGTAATCACAGTCGTTTTGTTTGTGCCGTAATGCCCGGTAATCACTTTAAACATCTCTTTGTTCTCTGTATGTTAATTTGAACAATTGTCTGTTAATAACAACCGGAAACCCTTTGGTGAACCTTAATTGCTGTTTTTAAAAATAAGTAAGAATGAAAATAAAATAAAAGATTTTATTTCCAATATCAACAGGTAAAACAGAGATGCATAGACAAATAGTTTTACAATCAAACATATTAATGTTTTACTATTCAATAGTATGTCGGTACATATATATACACATAACCTACAGACATGTCAACTATAATCCGACAATAAATATCGATTTATGGACTCTATATGATTTCTGACAATAAATATTATTGTTACAGATGTCGATAAACACATTTTTCTTATTTTTCCCAAGGTTTGGAAAAATTCCCAGCCACTTAGAAAAACATTTGATTTACAAGCTTAAAAACTAAACAGACAAGCATGACGAATTTAGGTTTATATCAATACTTAGTTATTATCTTTAGAAATACAAGTATCTGAATAATTCCGTTTCCGGCAATCAACTTCCTTGGAAATTAATATTATTAAATCCCTGAACAATACAGATATTTGTACTAAATATTTAATGTTCCATCACCTCCGGTCATTTTTTCTCGTAAAATCAACATGCAATCTCATCAATCGATATTACTTGCACCGTCATTTTTACTGTTATACAATTGTACATGGTTTTTTTCAAGTAGGTTTATAATTCCAGTTGTTTTCTTTTTTTTTTGGGGGGGGGGGGGGGTGGGGATAGGGTGAAATATTTTTTTAACTGGCATGTATATATATATGTATAAATAATTTAGAGTGATGCTTTTACTGGTACCGGACATCCGTTTGATCTTGGGTTGTTATATCAGCGACCATGAAACTAAATACAACCCTATCTGTTCTGACCTTCTGATATATAAAAACAATTTGAGACTGGGAATACCTCCAAGCCAGTACGTTTCAAAGGGAAGGCTTATCAGGCAGAGTAACTACCATGTCTATATCATCACTACATGCAACTCTTTCGATCGTCATCACGATTTAATGGGCCAGCAAAACATTTCTCCTAGATATCTTCAGTGAATATTCATGTCACACTAGTATTGACTCATAACAAGATTTCAACCATTTCCCATGCATTCCGTTTTTTTTCTTTTCTGGGGGAGGGGGAGGGGGGAGGGGGGTGTCGGTTGCAGGGGTTCACATTGCTTCTGCTTTAGTTTTTTTCTGACTTGTATATAACTAATTTACGTGAATAAACAGAAGGAAAAGTAACATTGTCTCACATGACAGTATGTAAATTCTTTGACATTGCTCATAAATCGTTTAACAGTTGTACCTTATTATAAAGATTTGGGCACATTAAGGAATAGATATTACGGAAAAAAATAATACAAAAATTTCGTCACAAATATGTGAAATACAAATACTGGTTATACATGTATGCATGGGCTCACGATGAACAGAATAAAAATGTCATTTTAATGATAGCTTAAGAACAAGAACACTACAAATTTTACAATTCTTATAATTTTCATTCGTATTGTAAATCATACGTGTCATTCTTTTTGTTTTACAACTTTATTAAAACATTGTAAACACGCGTCGAGGATATCTGCTGCAGATGTCGCCTACCGAGAAACGCAATGAATGTAAAAATAGAAAAAAAAATCTATACATAATTTGCAAATCTGGTGATCAACACAAAGGCAAAATATCAGTCATCACAATACAAAATAACTCATTCATTCAATTAGTAAATCATAATAACTAAGGTTATAGAAACGCCATTTTGCAATATTGCGAATTTCCATCCAATTTCAGTTTGATTTTATATAAACGTGGGACATCACAGACAAATTATTTGATGTTATAGTTAATTTTAATTATTATGTCATATTTTTATACAAAATCTTTGTAAGATCATATAACAAATTTTTATTATGTACAACGAAAAGATAATGATCAATCAAGAAGAAAGTAAGAGTTATTAATCTAGGAAGAGTACAAAATAATTTTTTTTATGAGAAAAATGTTCATTCATTCAAAAAAAAAAAAAAAAAAAGAGTCGATTAATAGAAGCATCATCGCCGAATATGAGACTATCTTCCAAGGGGTCCGTTCTATAATCCTAAGATCCATTAGTCCGAAGACCCAGTGGTCCGAAATTCATTGGTCCGAAGGTCCATTAGTCCAAAATATCGTTGGTCCGAAGGTCCATTAGTACGAAAGTAAACCTAATGTAATATCAGAATTTATGATTATAACAGGAAAGAGCTCTTACGCATCTTTCTGTAAGGATGTTTCACGATTGTGTGTGTGTGTGGGTGGGTAGGGTACAGGGAAATAATTTCAAACTTAAAAAGGGAGACTCCAAACTTTGGAAAAACAAAACAGCCCACGCAAACATGTTGTGACAAAAGGCAAAAGGCAGGGTTGAATATCACCTGCAATAAAAAAAAGAGTATATTTAGCCTTTCTACTTAAAAAAATGAAACTTTAGTAATAAGTATATGAAAACATTTTTCTTATTGTTTCGAGTGTAAATATTCATAATTATTTCTAAAAAACTTTAATCATCGTTACTAAAATGGTGAAAAATGGTTACAAAATATTGCTAAGTTCTTTGTATCTGTGATCAGAGTTTTAAAGTTGCCAAAAAGACTGGTACAAGACTCACTAGACTTATCTAGTGACATTTCCTTGGGCTCATCTACTGTTACATGATGAAAGTCAGATGTTGTTCTGGAGTTAAGTCGCCTTGTCCATAAAAAAATAAAATATCCACGAAAAATCACAAAATTAGCAATTTTCGGGTATATTAAAAAACGTGTCGATTTAGATGGGCTCAATATATCTTGTTAAAATTTGAAACATAGTTTGTTGAGATAAGTATCTTTCAATGGTCAACTGCTAATCAATGCTAAACATATAGCTTCAACTCCTATTTTGTGTTTTAATTTAACGAAGTTTACACTTGGCTTAATGAAAAACGTCAAGTAAAAAGCCTAGTATATTTTGAGAAAAAAGTTACGCGAAAGAAAAAGAAGGTAGGGTCATGTATTCCGCTTAAAAGTGCTAGGATCAACTTCCACCAATTATTCCTCATAAAAATGAAATTGCTGGTCCTGTAAATTTTTAAAATTTTACTATGTTTTCGTCTTATCTTTTCCTTTTTGTTAATTGTAAAGTCACGATGAGTTACAGTGTAAGTATTGTCAATTTTCTCACTTAACGTCCTACTTAAGATAAGGTATGTATGCCACTTAAGTTTAAGGAATCCTAGTCTGAGAAACGCTTACATTCAGGTCATGAACACATAATTCTTTTTTCGCACCCTGACATTTTATACCCCACAAATATACTTTCAATATGATTAAAATCTTGGAATAACGTAATAAGAAACCTAAATGGAACACCCCTCCCCTAAAGCTTGTGTCAACCGGGAACACTACTTTGCTATGTGTACAAGGAAAAAATATTCACGCTTCTTACGTCTTGAAAACAGACCTTTTTGGAGATTCGAAAGGGATTTTTTAAACGTATTACGGACTTAAATAAGTGTTTACCACAAACATTTCTTAATGCCACACACCCCTCTTCTTATTCCAAAAATGCCCAGATTATTTTCATTATTTTCGGATTATTGACATTTTCTGAATAAAATCGATATCTGTTCAAATGTACGTAACAAAACCGACGTCCCACTTTGCTTTGATTTTCAACTGAAGATCTTTCATTTTTAACACAGAAGAGGCCAAAATCGGAGATAAATAAGGGAGCAACCATCTGATTTTTTTGTCGTATTGGTCCTGGATTTATCTTCGGCCGGTATTGCGGCCTAAATTTTTATTTTCATCTAAACCCCAAAATTTCCTGATAGACACAGGTCCTGCCTTTGTTCACACCGAAAGTGATCCTTTCTGTTTATTTAGTCAAAATCCTGGTCCTGCCTTTTTATTTCAAATTTGATCCTAGCCCCCCACCCCCCCCTAAAATTCAAATGGTTGCTCCCTAAGTGCCAACTCGTTGCCCACTGCTATATTAAATTCTTTGATACCAATTTTGATGCACAAGTGTGGCTTTCAAACTATTGGGCTTTCGGACCTGTGGGATTTCGGACTATTGGAGTTTCGGACCAATGGGATTTCGGAATATAGACATGGACCCTCTTCCAATACACAGGATCCAGGACTTGAGAGGGTGAATTCTGGCAAGTTATTACTTGCAGTTAAGGATGATCGCTGGTCTATTAGGAAATAAATAGGATTTGAAATAGGAGTTTTAGTTTGAGAGAACGTATGAATAGTAAACAAATAAGCTAGAAAAAATATAGGTTCATGTGCTCATTTTAGAGCTATACGGCCTTGAAAATTTGCAGGAAATGGGTTTTCTCTGGATTTTGCATTGTCCATGCATTGACAACTTCAGTCTCTCAAAATGTATGAAAAAATAAAAAGGATTTCAAAAAAGTTTGTGAAATACCATTCTAAGGTATATATGATTGAATTACAAAAGAAAAAGTGGGGGTTCATGGGCAAAAAATTTCATGTTTAAGAAATGGATAAAACCCGAGGATTCCGAAAATCTGACAAAAAGACCAAAACATGACCAGCGAGCATCCTTAATCTGTTTGTTTGTTTGTTTAGTTGGGGTTTAACGCCGTTTTCAGCACATTTTGGCCATTTCGCGGCGGCCAGTTTTTATTGGTGGAGGAAGCCGGAGTACCCGGAGAGAACCATCGACCTTCGGTAGGAAAATTGGCAATCCTTGTCAATTAAGATCGGAGTGGAACACACCCCGCCACAGGTGAGATTCGAACTCACAACCCCAGCGTTGACAGGCTAGTGATCAGTAGTAGTCATGACGAACTACCTAGACCACTCGGCCACCGAGGCCCCCATCCTTAATCTGTAATTTAGTCTTGTTCAGTATATATCAAATAGTATTATATATCGTCGTAATAAAAATAAATTGTGATCAAAGGAACTAACTTTTTCAACTGACAAGTTCAGCAAGTGGTTCTCAGATATTACCACTGCTTCATTTAACATAAGTTGGAATTATGGAATGTCTTTTTTATATTTTCATTGGAGGACTGTTTGAATGAGATGATAATAAAACCTCATTTTTTTTGTATAAGTAGTATAGTTGAAAAGATGTGACCATAGACACTCGACAATAGGCCTCTGTCCGACAAAGAGGGATGACATTAACCATGCCGATGTAGCAAATTTCTTTAGGTTGTTTCTTAGAATTTCTGTGTTTGATCATAATAAATACAATTTCTGGACTTTCACAGACTTTAATGTCATTCTTCATGTTTTCACATACTATACTTGTTTTTTTTATCAAAAGAAATGTCTTGGCCTGGGGCACCGGTGGTCAATTTACGAAATGAAGGCGAAGGCCTATAAAAAGGTCAGCACGAAGTTTTATGTCATGCCATCTTTATTACCTAACCGATCCATAACAGAACAATTATACTGTACTAGTCGAATAATGGAAACACCAGTGGTCAATGTAAAGTTTATAATGGACTTGCGAAATCGTGAAAAAAGGTGGTTAGAATCAGCAAAATATATCGGGGGGAATATAAGATTTAACTACGAAATACCAGTTTCGTCCCTTATCATTTTCTGTATTAGTTACATTTGTATATCATTATACAGTTCTTAACATTTTGTATAAAAGACAGATTCTTATTTTTGACTATTTTGTCATGTAAGTGTTGCTGTATAAAAGGACTGTGATTAGTCGATGATGTTCTTATAATTACTAACAATCTTTGTCTTCTTGTCCTTCCTTTATGTAAGTGAGAGATATCAGAATTCCAGACGAAAAAGGTACACAGATTTTAAATATGCAAATCGATGATTTGACTTGTACTTTTCAATCTCAACTTACAAATGAACTTAAATTCTAAGATTATGTAATAAAAACTTATACAGAGTGCACTGTGCAGTCAGGCTAGAATGTTCTTTTCCCTCTGTTCCTTTACCGAAGCAATCGCCGAAAATGTTTTGGTCTGTTGCCCGAGTTTACTATATTCAAAGGTACATTCAGTTGTCTGAATGGTAGCGTACACATTAGTGTTTAGTTAAAGACTCATTTTAACGAGATTTTCTAACCCAAAAATTCGGTTATTAGATTGGCAATGTACTGAGGAAGTCGGGCGGGCGAGCGGGCGTTAGACTGAAAAAAGTGTTAACAATTTTGTCCTAAGCTGATGTCCAAAAAGCTGCCGAAAGCAATATTTCTTTCATACAAAATTTCATGTGCCTTAAACCCTTTAAAAGCTAGATTATTGTCTACGTTAATAAAAGTTTCTCATAAAATGATGTAGAATCACCAAATCAAGTACACAAATTAAATAGGCAACTACTTTCATATACATATATTGACCAATCAAAATGGTGACCCGAGGTCACCAAACATAGAAATATATAATACACTTTTTAAATTTGTTACTAGCAGAAAGAAATTAAATTTCACAATACTAAAATACTTCTACTTTAACACATTTAATATTGCAATTTTGAATTTATGGCAGGTATTTTTTAATAAAATTTAAAAAACAGATCATATAGATCTTAACATTTATGGCAAACACTTGTTTATAATACCACCCAAGCCTAGTAATGTTAAAGCAGTCGTTTCCAAGGAGATACCCCTTATATTTCATTCAAATTTTAGAATCCAGGGACAAATCTAGATCATTAACAGTTCAAAGGCTTGAATTTACTAAAGTTGTAATAATGTTTTTATAATTCATACACAGGAATATTTATGTAAAAGTCTAAAGGTACAAAGTTTAAATTGGGAAATTAAAAACTGTCAAGTCAGACCAATGAGTTGCAATTAGATAAATTTCAGACGAACTCAAGGTAAAATATTTGGCTTGCCCAACGGACAACTAACTTTGATATCCACTCGAACGGGACTATAGATTAGAACCGGTAAGGTAATTCAGTGTTTTCATATCCTGAATGCCACTGAAGTTTTTGTACTAAAGAGGAACATCATAATTTACAAGGGGAGTGATTTCGGATCCTGGAGTTTTCTTTCACAGGGCCCTGTTTCTTTTTTCTTTTTTATTTTCGCGTGAAGGTAGAAATACATGTATTTAATTTCTCAAAATACAAACCTATTTGATGTTCTCTAAAGTTGATTTTAGTTCTAATTGGAATTCCCCCCTCACATTTTTAGCAAATAATTCGTCTTTAAATTCACCTTTTGCCCCCAACTACAGCAACACATAACTAGTTTCTTGGTTGGAGAAAGCATGAAAAAAATTGAGAGATATAACTGCCTATCACAGTATCATTTAAGCATGAATGTATAAAATTTACGGACCAAATTTTACTTCATTGTACTTGCACAGATGTGGTAAAAATAATTTTGGTAAAACTATCACTTCACCTTTACTATTATATTTAGTTTCATATGCAGCACATTCTATCAACCCTTTCCATATGGGCATTGGTGGTAACATGTTCGATTTCCACATTTCTGCTTTATTGCACATGAAATGTATTCGTTTCAATCCATTAGCTAATTGGTGAACTGCTAACACTGTTCCTGTAACGTCCACAACTTTAGTTCCTATATTTCTGGCGAACCAAATTAACCAATTATCTACTAAAGGACGGCCTATTACTAAATCTGGAATAAGTTTCCATGGAAACAATTCATTGGTTATGTAAAAATCGCTTGCAAATCCCCATGAAAGGTTTCCATGTCTTGCTAGTTTATCTACATCGTCTGTTGTATTGACTTCCGGTTCGTGTAAAGTCGAAATATTTACATCTATGCGCTTTCCCACTATCAGAAGTGGTCCTTCTTCAAAATGAGGACTTTTTATTATTTCTTTTAAAGTTCGTATTAATCCATCATTGTAGACGAGATCAGCATTAGAATACGCATACAATTTCGACTTTTTCGGTAATTTCATTGCTTCCTCAAACATTCCTCTCAAAACCGGAGTTCCAAAACATGCTGTTTTTTTTAAAGGCATGACATTCCAATTCCCACGCTTACCTATTTCTGCAATATCGCTATCATTTGTAAAAACTATAGTTCTCATATCGTTACTTAGTGATCTCCAGTTTTTCACTGCATTTGTGTAAACAATTGGTTTCTGCATTAAGGGATTCCACGACGTAAATAGTGTTAACAATGGCAAATCTTCATTTTTCGCTTCCCATGTCATATTTAAATATTTTTTATAATCTGATTTTAGATGAACACGACTCTTCTGATGTGATCTGCTACAGACATGAAGGTTCATGGTGTCAGAAATTATGTGTAGTAACGTGAATAGGACCATCAAAAACGCTACACTCTGTACAAGAAGAAGCCATTTTGGTTTGTAATATATAAGCCGAATAGGAACAATTTGCCATGTCATATTTGGTCAGAAAAGATTGTTCGTTTTGCTTTCTCATCTGTATGCTGTCACAAAATCTGAAAAAAACAATTAAAACACGATAATATTTTAAGCGTGGAAACTTTAAATGTTTGCATAGAAAACGGATATTGTGACAGGAAAGGAACTGCGTGTTTTCTTTCCTTTTGCATGAGAACCTTCATCTATATATATTCAATTATATAACCAAGAACATGAAAAAACATTGAAAGATGTTGACTCTTAGAAACTAGGATCAAAATCTTTTATTTTTTTCCTGCTCGTGGTCAAGGCCATATTGACCGAAAGTTTTGGCAATTTAAGGTTTAACTTTTGTTTTTTTTTAATTATTTTATATTTGGTTTTGTTTCGACTTGTGTCTTTTGTACATTTAAGTCTTTCAACAGTTGGGCTCAGTTCTAACCTCTCTTTAGAACTCTCCAAAACTGTCAGAAGAACTGTTCTAGAACCCTGACACCTTTAGAACCGTTTATGACAGGGGGTGTCCTGACCTAGGACCATTTATGACAGTTCTACCCCAGAACCATTCTGGACGGTTCTATCCTAGAACCGTTTATGACAGTTCTACCCTAGAACAATTTATGACAGTTCTAACGTAGAACCATTCTGGACGGTTCTACCCTAGAACCATTTATGACAGTTCTACCCTACAACAATTTATGACAGTTCTAACCTAGAACCATTCTGGACGGTTCTACCCTAGAACCATTTATGACAGTTCTACCCTACAACAATTTATGACAGTTCTAACCTAGAACCATTCTGGACGGTTCTACCCTAGAACCATTTATGACAGTTCTACCCTAGAACAATTTATGACAGTTCTAACCTAGAACCATTCCGGACGGTTCTACTCTAGAACCATTTGTGACTCTGGCTATGGTTTATGAATGTTTTATATCAAAATTATAAGAAATGAAATAATTAATTTGTTGTCATAAGTTTTAATCAACTTTTACCACACCGAAATATATTATAGAGTAAAATAAAAGAAAAGTTTTACCCACAATGAAGTTTGTACAAATTTAAAACATCAAAATCTGAAGAAATTTAAAAATTTAGATTGTTACGATAATTTGAAAACTATCTTTTTGAGATACTGTAATTCTCCGTTAAGACTGAAATTTAAAAAAAATATCACCTGCGTAATCAATATTTCAGGTATTTTCGAAATTTAATCCATCAAATCAACAAGAACGTTAGTTTACTTATTTCGAAATCTTAAAAATAACCTTTTTGACACAACAATCGGCTTCATGCATAGTTGTTATAAAATAAATTGTAAATCCTAAAGGTAATTCTGACCTAGAACCATTCAGGACGGCTCTACCCTAGAACCATTTATGATAGGGTTGGTTCTACCTTAGAATCGTTCTACAATGGTTCTAGAACCGTCCTCTCTGACAGAATAGTTGTGAGGTTAGAACTGATCTCAACTGTATGCCCATTTTCACAGCTCACCTTTACCATTTATTTTCCTCGTATTCTATTGTCGTATGAGATGTTTCGCAACATACATACTTTATTTGTACATCAAATGATAAACTGAGTTTAAATTCTAATCGAGAAAAATTTCCTCAGATGAATAGCCGGATATCATGAAATCTTTGTTAGCTGCCTCTTTTTGTCTTACATGAGAAGCGGAGCCCTACGGGTTATAAAATACAGAAGACTGGGAGGAAAGAATTATAACACTTGGATAGAGAAGACGGAAAAGGTACATGTTTACCACTTAAAAAGGGAAATTTCTGATTCCTGAAGTACTTTTCTTAAGTATTTGTCGTAATGTAGAAGTGCACCTTCTATACCCAACTGGTTAACTTTGTAAAGATGACCCGTATGCCATACTTCGTCGAATGCCTTGGAGACATCGAGAAAGATAGCTCAGATATCCTTTCCAGAGTCAATCGAGTTATAAATATTATGAACTATGCTAATTAACTGATTTATAGTTGAATCATTCTTTTTAAATCCAGAATTTTCAACTAAAAAATCATATAAATAATTAAATACTACCCTTTCCAGTATTTTTGATATTGTAGAAAGGAGAGAGATTGGTCTGAATTTTTTCTTATCACATTTATCTCCACTTTTGAAAACAGGGCATACATTTGCCAGTTTCCATTACCCATCCTTAAAGACATATTAAACAACTTAGTTAAGGGGTGTACAGAGAGCATTCGCACAATATTTAAGAAGATGATCGCTAATACCATTAGGACATATTGAAAGCAAAATAATTATTAAAGACAACGGTTTTGTCTCTATCATCTGGTACAAAAATCCCTTAGTACCGGTATCGATATATCCGAGTTCAATCCAAAAATATTTTTGCTAAAAGACCAACATTTTTTTCGGATTTAAATTTGCACGTGAAAGCGCGTTGATATTATTATCAATGTATCGATTTACTTCCCTCCGAGCTAATATATGATGCATCTTATCTTCTTCATGCTTCGTTCGCTGAAACTTTTTCAAACATATATCCCTACGTTCTATCACGGGGTCTTATCTTTACGGTTTTGTTCGGTATGTAAGATTTACATGTATCGATAATTAAATTATTTATACAATATATAATATCGTTAATATCGTCGAATATATCGACGCTATGTCAAAAGGTGCGTCTCGTAGTGCAGCATTCAGACCATAAAAATCTGCAACCTTGTAATCCCATACTTGACGTTTAAGTATGCTTGTTTTTTCTTAGCTCGAAAATTAAGTGTACAAAATATTGTACAGTGACCTAAGTTGTATATCGGCGGAGTCACTCCAACACTGCTTACAAACTGTTGGTTTTCAACAACAAGAGGCTCACCAGAGCCTGTATCGCTCACCTGGAGTCTGGTTTTCATTGGACAATTAATCAACTATTTGACAGTTTGTTGCAACTGGTTCAATTGTTCAGGGAAAATTTATTTGACAAAAAAGGGCAATAACTCCTAAATGGGTTTTGGTATTTCCTTTAAAATTTCAGGGTATGTAGATCTCAACATGGCAAACATTTTTCAAATTTACATTTCACTTCTATCTCAAATAGTTTTGGAGATAAATGACGAAAAATGTTAAATTTTGAAAATTTGACGAAAAAAGGGCAATAACTCCTAAATGGGTTTTGGGATTTCCTTCAAAATTTCAGGGTATGTAGATCTTGTCATGCTGATCAATTTTACCCCATCGATATCTGTAACTGTTTTTGAGTTATTAGCAAAAAACAGCAATTTACCCCTATGTTCTATTTTTAGCAACAGTGGCCATGTTTTTCATCGGATCAATATAAAATGAGGTTCGTTTGTGGAGGACATGTCATATATCATTCCTATGAAGCCTCGATCCAATCTGCCAAGGCGTTTCAGAGGAGAAGATTTTTGAAAAAGTTAACGACGGACGCCAAGTGATGGCAAAAGCTCACATGGCCTTTTAGGCCAGGTGAGCTAAAAATGAGATCCAAAAGATAGGAATTGTCCGATGTATATCTAGTAGGTTCCATGATAATTTGATCAAGATTGTTAATCTCAGTCATATAAACAAGGTTAAGTTTTAGCTCACTACTACTGTGATTGTCTAGCCAAGACTGACACCGGTCGTTAAAATCCCCAAGTATCAAATAATAGTCGCTCTTATAAGACTTCAAATTATTATTGGCTATTTGAAGTTTATCGAAAAATACATTACGTTGCGCCAAAGTCTGGTTCGGTGGTCACAAGGATCGCTTTATGTTCGGTCCTTATTTCCACACATATAAATTCGATCCCGTTAACCTCAAGGTCTATGAGCCTTTTTGATAAAATACGGGTTGAGGTATATATGGCGACGCCACCATAGCCGTCTTCTCCATTTCGCGACGGGGTAATTTATAGTTAAAGCTTAAGCCAAGTTTCAGACACACAAAGTCGTACTTATATGTATTGCAGAGCAGAGTTTCGATTTCGTCTAACTTAGTTCTGTTCGATTCCAAATCTTTATCGTACGAGTATAAGCTGCGGACGTTGATATGACATACCGAGATATCACCTACTGGTCCGGGATTTGGATGGACAGACCCGGATATAATAATTAGCAACTGATTAATCGAGAACAATTGATATCGGGACACGTTAAACGAGAGGACCGTTATAACGGAACACCAAAGTGACATGTATTGATAATTATCAAAATATTCTGCTCCAGTGAACAACGAATTACGATTGGCCGATAATACGCAAATAACGGCTCCGTACTGCTCTATACTAAACATATGTGAACATTTTTTGATGTATCGAGATCTGTGTATTGCATAAAGGAATTATTGAAAAAATGTATACACTTATTAGGCGATGAATGATTGTGATAAAAGTGACAACGGACATATATACAGATATACAGAATATCCACACTATTAGTATAACCATGAAATACATGTATAACAATTTCAGTTTGTAAGTTAATTAAATTGTCCCGATTGCTAATTAAACAGAGTAACACGAAAGGGGGAATAGCAATTGATCAAAATTCAATTAACTGATTATGTACATTTTCAAAAGGTTATATATCAGAGTTAGACCAGACATATATAAGTTATTGTATTCAATTTTCGATTAAAGTTTTAAGCTTCATTCGTGATCAAAGTAAAGTAAAGAAAATAAGAACAAAACACAAGAATGAAAAGAAACAAAAACAACACCAAAAAGGGAGAAAACACATAGATAAATTGATATTCATTGTACATCATTCTACTCAAAATAGTCTATCTACATCTTCCATTTTCGATATACGCCGAATTTTGTCATGTTTATCCTTTGCAAATATTTAATTATGAATGACTTTATTGATTGTTGGTGTATTGCGCCCAGTCAGCACAGACTGGCTTTAGGCGATTTGAATGTTTGATCAGCAAACAGAACCCTTTTGAATAAAAAAGATCCAGAAATAACCATTTCGCTGTGGAAAACGGGATTTGAAATTCGGTCTGCTGCATGATACACCTCAACTTCTGTCTGCCAAAAGTTGTTGCGCCAACATAAAATTACAGATGTAAAAATGCTGCTAATATGTGACAGCGAAATTATTAAAGGGTATGATGACATCCTTAGATAGCATTTGGCTGTGACTCAGATCGATTGGTGGCCGTGTTTGCTTCTAATCCAAAATACCGGATGATTGGAAGAGAAGCAGCAAATACAATACTTGTGTGTTTGGTTTGACAGGCCGTGAATCAAGTGGTTTGACAAGCAGTGTCGGAGTGACTCCGCCGATATACAACTTAGGTCACTGTACAATATTTTGACCCCCCCCCCCGTCCCCGAGCTCGAGACGACCACATGGACTCAAATCCAAAAAATTAACTTTTTCCAGGACTAATATGTTTTATAAAAAAAAAATATCCAAGGACACAATTTAGCCAGAAAAATAGTGTTTCGCAAATTTCAAGAAAACATAAATGGTTTGATGTTCCTGTAAATTTACGGATTTGATGCCTCCCTAGAGTAATAATCTAACTTTGCCCTTAACTTAAAACAAATTATCTATAATCAGTTAAAGTCTGGGTCCGACATTGATGAAAATCTTCATCCTTAACCCTAGTTCTTAGCGTTTTTATTCAAATTTGTGGACTTGTCTCTCTTCAGCGGTTTTGTGGAAATTTGCCTAGTCCGAGCGGTTTGATTGTTTTAATGGCTTTCCACAAGTAAGAAAATATAAAAATATATGATTTATTCATTAACACTAATAACAGACAACTTCATAAAATCAACAATGCACAATTTAACAAATACAGCTGTAATAAAATAGTTTAAAAAGCAGAAAACCAGTGTTTGTCAGCGAATTGCCCAACCCGTAATGAATTCTAAGTTAAACAATTTAGATATGAACAAATTTAGATGCAGGACAAATTCCCCTGGCTCTAAAAATAGTCTGACCTGGATTTAAGTAAATAAGTCGCAAATTTCATCCCTCTGTGGCTTCGCACTAAAATACAGGTTCAATAAATTAATTCCCAGTTAAGTATAAACAGTTTCAACCAAAATATAGCCCAAGTTTCACAAAGAGGTCAGGAGATCAAGTCTCTGGGAAAAATCCAAACCAGTCGGACCGCCAAGTCAATTATTTACAGAGTCACCTGAATTTTCATTTGAAAATGGGTCATTTTTTGTAACGTCAATCACCTGCCGGTTTTTTTGGCCATACATGACGTATGGTTTGAGTTGGGTCTAGGGGATGGTATTAAACTGTTTCTGAGAATATTTTCTTTTCATATTACTTTAAAACAGATATTTTTAGCGTGATTTTCATACAAAATTTTATAATCAAAGTTGGCAATGATGCCGACGATTTCGTCACCGTTGGTCAGAAAAAGGAAAATTTCTTCATTGTCAGATCTCGGGACGGGGATTTTTAAATCGGAAAAGGTGTGCTGTTCCTTTTCTGACGAACAGTTCAAATATTTATCCGCAAAACCGAGTGAAACGCAATTCGAGCGAGCTTTTTCTGTGAAAATTACGTGATAAAGGGGGATAATCAACGTTGGCGTTGTCAATAAATTGTAAACAAAGAAGGTATGACGGTAACGATCGATGAAAAAAAGGAAATATAAATAAGTTTCACGCTTGGTTGTCAAATGATATAATAAATATGTGTCAATAAACATTAAACAACCAATAATGTACCAGGGGGAAAAGGGGGGGGGGGGGGGGGGGGGAGGTGGTCAGGCAGGTGCTTCCGCTTACTTCTATCATTTTCTTGTGGAGGGGTTCAGGATCTTTCTGTTGAATGGTAGAATGTGCACAAGTGAATTTCAAATTATTTTCCCTAGAAATTAACAACCGAAAGCCTGGGGAGTAGCTGAAGTACTGCTATAGGTCTATTTGAGTAATGACAAATGTTTATAGTTTTTTTTTTCAAAAACAGGACTGAAGATTTTTTTTTCACTTTAATTTTGAAAAAAAATTACTTGCCCCAATTTCTATTTAAATGGTTTGTGCATTTTGCAATGTGGAAGCTATTAAATAATGGATTTTTTGTCTTTATCAGGACCTAAATTGTGAGTTTTTGGTTAAAAAGTAACAAATTACAAAAAAAGCATTGGAAAAAAAGAAAATTTTATTAAAATTAAAATTACCTTTATCCATTACTCAATTGTGAAAAACTGTAAGGATCTGACATGGACAGATTTATTTTTGCCAGCAAATCACATGAATAATATGTATAATATTTTCAACAAAAGGAAATTTTACATTTGTAAATTAAGTTATGCCTTCTCAATTTTGTTTTTCATGAATTAATATGTATTGTATTGATTAAGAATAATTATTGTTGCTTTTCATGTATTTGACCTATTTCACCTTCTGTAGTGCCAAAATTTGTAAAACAAAAATATACATGTGATTTTATAGACCAATTTCTCATGCTTATTATTGAAATTTGCTAACTTTCCATTTAAAAAAGTAAAAATCTGGATATGAACATGAATTAAAAATCATGAAATAACAAAATAAAATCCTTTGTATAAGAAAAACTGTAATATGGAAGTCTAACCCAAGATTCTTTTGAAATTAAAGGCAAAGCACAAAAATTAGAAATTTTCAACAGAATTTAAGTTAATAGGTCTATTAACATGATTAATGCTGTAAACATGTACATAACATGGTGAAATTCATGTGAAAACAGGGAATTAAATAATTCTAGAATTATTATTAAATTGGAATTTGAGAAAATTTATGTTATGGACACTTTTCATGTCTCATATGCATTAAAAAGTGAAAGAACAAACACTGTTGTCAACATCATATCCATATTGAGCATAATCACTGTGTTTTGTTGTTGGTATCTGACTTACCATTTGTATGTTATGAAGAATGAAGCTTGTCTATAACACCATACAGATATGCACAAAACAATTTTTGCTATGGTTTGTTACTTAGAGCCATGCACGGGGTAATTTGACTCAGGCCGTGCCATGCACAGGGTTAGTTACCTTAATCCGTGCCATGCACGGGGTTAGTTCATTGAGGCTGTGCTGTGCACGGATTAGTTGACTTAGTCCGTGCCATGCACAGGGTTAGTTGCCTTAGTCCGTGCCATGCACGGGGTTAGTTCATTGAGGCTGTGCTATGCATGGGGTTAGTTGACTTAGGCCGTGCCATGCACAGGGTTAGTTGACTTAGGCCGTGCCATGCACAGGGTTAGTTGAATGAAGCTGTGCTCTGCACAGGGTTAGTTGACTCAGTCCGTGCCATGCACAGGGTTAGTTGACTGAAGCTGTGCTGTGCACAGAGTTAGTTCATTGAAGCCATGCTGTGTATAGGGTTAATAATCTGAGGTTGTGCCTTGTACATTGATTATTCAGGTTGTTCTGTGCTGAGGGTTAAAGTATGCTGTACACAGGGCTTTTTAAAAAAGTGCATAGTTGTAATGTATGTTCTGTGTGTAATGATTTAAATAACACTTTTTATTTTTGTAGCACCACCTCTTTTCTTAATTCACATGTTAATTTTATCTAATATCAATAGTTTGCTTGCTTTTGAATATATTTCTCTTTCTGCTTTAACGCTTATATATGCATGTATAGTTGTAGTGTATGCACCTTCTGACCCTCAATCATCCACTGCTGTAATGCTAGCTAGTTTTTAACATAACAGCATGGTGAGTGGGTATTGTGCTTTCAGCATATGGGTCACTAACTAGTCACTTCAAGCACTATGAAAACTGGGGGTTCTAGCTAGCTCTACAACTTGAAGACAAATTAGTGGCTTCAATAAAAGAATAAAATTCACTGAAAGTAATTTGGAATTGATTGCCAAATTTGGTAAAATCAAATCCACATTTATTACACTATGTAATATAATAATGTTCTGTTTAACAAGATACATGTATCACTTTCTGACAACAGACTTTTAAATTAAGGATAGACACAGGTGAGAGTTTTAATGTATAGAATACTTTTATATTTTAGATAGAATCTGATTTGAATTAAGTGCCATGTCAGTCAATTTAAGTAAAAGCAATTTTCTCCTTACATTTTCATCAAAAACAATAACTTTCCATTCAAGTTTTAATAAGATAGCACTGAGAAAAAATGCTATAAAATTTATTTATAAAAATATATTAATATTTTGGATAAAACATTATATATACAACTTGCATAATAATAGAAACTATAAGTACTGGGAGAATAGGTCTCAAAATGCTACCCCAATCCCTTGCATAGTGCATCATTTGCACAGGAAAATATCCCAAAATTATTTATACAAAAAGGAAATAGGCACTATGGCATTATAGAAATAAAAATATTGTGAAAAGTTTGAATAAATGGTAATACAACATATGTGATTTAAAAGAATTTGCAGATACAAAATTTGTGGACTCAAAAGAAAGCAATGACAAAGTCCCTGATTTGCTATGGTTTAGGACTTTAGGATGTTTACTATAGTATTCAGATATAACAAAGTTTCATGTCCCTGTTAACTTAAAAGGTTACCACAAAAATAATTAAAACAAAGAAAAGCATTCTTTAATATTTTTTTTGCTGCAACCTGCTTTACCTTCAGATACAAATAAAAGGTGTTTTGAAGGAGTAATTATTTTCCCTGCTTTTATTATTTGAAAAAGCATTTAATGTTAAAAATACTTTATAACAACAACATTATCTACATGTCACAATATAAGCTTGAAATATACTACCAACCATAAATAAGATATGACAATTTAAATAAAGGTGTTTTTTTTTATCATTTTGTGTCATCAGTTGCGTAAAATGGTACATGAGATACCCTCTTTCAGTTAAAAATAAAAGATGAATTCAATTAGAGATCTAAAACAAAATCTTATATCAATAATTAAACACATGGATAACAAATACTTGTACCTTAATATAATACTGTTATTTTCTAATTGCTTTTGACAAATTTAGAACACAATTGTTCATACAACATGTATAAGAACATTACAAAAGTTTGGAAGGCAGCTAGCACATGGCATTTTTTATTTTTGAAGGTCTTGAACAAGAGAAAAGACAATCAAATATGCTTCTAAATATTAAATTTCAAGTTCTTTCATAAAAAGAAAGTTCCCCAAAAGTAGTAAGCTAACAAATATATATGTGTCCAATGGACACTACATGCCCCACCAATGATGTAAGTATTTAGTATATAGAATTACATTTGTATATTGTTGACTTTGAAGTACCAAACGTTAGGGTAGATGAAATACGATCTCTCAGTACTTCATGAAGACCGACCTTCAACCTGAATTCTAATATTGAAATTATATAATGAAATTCAGTCTATGTCCCATGACCTCAAGGTCACAGCATCCGTTTCACATCAAAATGCTGCTGTTCATATCACACGCTATCCATATACAAAGTTTCATGATAATACCATAATTCCTTCATGAAAAACTATACCTTAAACCTGAACCTTAACCTGGATTCTAGTATTGAAATCCCATAAAAAAATTCAGTCTGACCCATGACCTCAAAGTCACAGCATCCGTTTCACATCAAAATGATGCTGTTCATATCACAAGCTATCCATGTACTAAGTTTCATGATGATACCATAACTCCTTTAATACCAATTTAATATAAAGAGGAGACTAAATATAAAAAGCATGTCATACATGTTCAATTGGAATCAATTTGAAACAATGGGGAAGGTGCAGCAGCAGGGACTCAGGAGTATGTGCTACATTTTCCTCATAAACATTTGATTAGAATAAAGTTGGACCAATGAAAAGGGGGAGCTGCAGCAACAGACTCAGAGTATGTGATGCAGCTTCCCCATTCCATCATCAAACCATATCTTATTTAATCATACAATAAAAGAAGAATAAGGCTAATCTAATAAAAAAGTCTTATCCCATATGGTTTCAATGGAATCTTTGAACAGCTGCAGCTGTCGGTTGAGTGGATTAATCTCAACCAAAAGTGGATCTTTTGTGGAGGGTATTGTTGTCAGTCATGCAAAGTTTCAAAACATTTCATCAGAGTAGAAGATTTTATAAAATTGGCCAATATAAATCAAAGATGGCCTCTGGTGGACATGTTCATCCAGTGGTGGATCGTTTGTAGAGGTCCTTCCATACATCATGCCTACTAAGTAAGGTTACAATCTGCCGACTAGTTTCAGAGGAGAAGATGAAAATTTAAAAAGTTTACAGACCATGGACGACGGACGCAAAGTAACATAAGCTCACATGGCCTACAGGCTATTGAAATAAAATAGGACCAAGTATTGAACCCTGTGGAACACCATATTTAATATTCAATTTGAAACAAATTGGGAGATGTTTCTAAAAACTAAGAAGTTGCATCTATTTAAAACAAGTACTATCTTTAAAAAAGATATTCGACGTCGTTGGAATTGATGGGTTTTTTATGTTTAGTGTATTGTGTTTTATCTTGTGATAAACATTTATTCTATATCTGTACAAAGAGAATTTCGGTGTGCTTTTGGAGAAATAAATTCACATGTTTGTACAGATCGTGTCTATCTTCAGCTTGTTTTAATGTTTACACAACAAAGAAGGGGGAAGTAAAAGTTGCGTTCGGAACTTGTCCTGATATAATTGCCTTTATGTCATTGTATAACTCATTTCAAATTTCTCATACATTTCTTTTACCATTGAAAACATATTTCTTTATGATAGAACAACAGATATATTCATTTATTTTTTTTAATTATCTAACAGTAGACATATTAAAAGAGATATGTAACATTTATAGAATAATATCGAACGCAGGAAAACAAGCAATTTACATCCAATCAAAATGTTTAGACTGATTTAGTGCCAATGCGTTGCCATAGGAAGGCGTTCTTCCGTTCACGTGGCAGAAAACCAAATATAGACGACTCCGTCGAAAAAAAGAAGATATTTATATGTATATTTTTTATATAAGTAAGGGTCAATTGAAAATTTTGGCTTACTTATCTGTTGATCTTACTATGGTGAAACTTTTGGCTGTTTACAGTTAATCTCTATCTTAAATAATATTTAAGGTAATAACCAAAAACTTATGACCACTTTTCTCTAAATCTAACATCTAACATCACACTCAGACTTCTCAAACTGAGTTTTACTGTGCACATCACTGTGTTTGTTTGTTTGACATCAGCTAGAGGTATAGGGAGAGGGTTGAGATCTCACAAAACATATTTAACCCTGCCACATTTTTGTGTCTGTCCCAAGTCAGGAACCTCTAGCCTTTGTTAGTATTGTGTGTTTTTTTAAATTTTGGTTCATTTGTATGTTACGGAATTAAGTGTGGCATCCATTTCGCTGAACTAGTATGCATAATTGTTTAGGGGCCAGCTGAAGCTTGTCTTTGGATGCGGGATTCGCTGTGTTAGAAGAACCGTTGGTGGCCTTTGGGTGTTTTTTGCTTTTTGGTCGGGTGGTTCTCTCTTCAACACATTCCTTGTTTCCATTCTCTGTTCTATTTGAATTTTGAGATACAAGCAAAAAATTTATTTTTACATCCATTTACTATTTTTTGCCATGTCAGCCATGTTCCTTGACAAACAATTAAATAAACCCTCAAAATTTATACAAAAAACCCTTAGGATCATTTAACTATATTTGGCTGAAAATGGCTCATTATTTTAAGAGGAGAAGGTCTTTGAAAAAAATAACAATGGACAACAATGTACGCCATGTGGTGGCAAAAGCTCACATCTTATAGGACAGGTTAGCTGAAAAAGAAAAAAAAAATTTTTACTTTAGATATTATTCTTCAAAAAAAAAGACCTTTTTGTCTGACATTTAAGTCAAAGTAAATATTTTGGAATTTTGTTGGATGATAACAAAAATTTCACGCGATTTCCACTGTTGATCCACTCAAAATCTCATTTTAAAATAAGTTGGTCAACTTCTATCTACTAAAGACTTGTGTAGTCGTTGTTTAATCTTAATTGATAATTCTATTTTTACAAAAGAAAATAATATTTATTATTATTTTTTTTTTTATCTATTACACTACAGGGTATGACGGAACACAAAATAATGAAGCTTTTAGAAAAGTCAGTGTTTACAAGATTTGGAAGTGACTTATAAATTACATTAAAGGTTTATTTTACTCTTCCAAAGGCAGTACTTTTGTAAGAGCTTTTTCTAGAATAGATTTATGAAAATCAATAACTCTCTGGGCTTCCTCAGTAATTACAATTTCCTTTCCCTTAGTTTTAATAATAATTTCAATATCAAAATTTCGAGTTGAAGGTTCAGGAGCAGGTGGTTGTGTCTCAGCTTCTGATTCATCTCTATTAGCATGTTCAGGAGCAGGAGGTTGTGTCTCTTCTTCATTGTTATAAACTGGTCTTGTTGTTAGTGAATGACAGTATGCACTGAATACTTCCGGAACAAATTTTCTTCTGATTTTTTTTCTGAAATAAAAGATATGTATTTAAATCATTTTTCAAAACCAATGTCTAGGTCTTATTTAAGACTTCTAATAGGAGAGCTTTTGATGTTGCCTCTGGAGTATGTTTTAATTTTTTCAATCTCTTCGGAATTCTAGTCAAAGAGATATTATGCCAATGAGACCCTAATAGGGGAATTTACCCATATGTTGTATGTAAAGCCAAATTAACCCACATGTTGTATTTAAAGCTATAGCTGCCTTTTTGTTTTGATTGAAAATATGAAAGATCCATTTTTGAACAACATCTTTAAAATGATTGTGACAAAAAAATAAGCTTCATCAGATATATCGTGTCAGAAGAAAACATTTTTGTAAAATGTAATTGGTTGACAATAGACAGGCTGGACATATGCCAACTGATGACATAAGCTCACATAAATCTTTTACATCATATTGTGTTTTTAGTCAATTGTGAGAACTTAACTATAACAGATTTAAGGTGGGATAAATGTACTAGAAACATAATTAGCTGTTTTTTTCTCGATGCAACATTTAGTTTGAGTCAGTTTCTTAATTCAATCCAAACATCAAATGTTTTATTATAGTATGAATATATTTTTTAGACAGCTCCTTTGTTGTATATATGTATGGGTCATTTTCAAAAAAAGTCAAATTTCCTGTCCACCTATGTTAAAAAAATATTCAGACATAATGGCATTATTTTTTTGTGTTTAACCAAAAGTTCGCAATTTTTTCAAATCGGCACACGTACAATGAGAGCGATTTTCTCCTTGCAATCCAAAATTGATTTTGAAGCTCAATATTGAGCAATTTGCGGGTGTCCGGACTGAGAGAACCATGTTTGCACATTATTTTTCAATGATTTTTTGTATGTTTTCAAATCGGCAAAATTATTTTTTTGAATAGCATATAATTGAATTTTAAGAAGAAAGTAAAGTCTTGAAGATATTTATATATATGCTCATAAAAAAGTAAATTATGTTTGCGTCCATGGAATGCATGTCTGTCCTGTTACCGGTGCAAAATTTGCAGAGCAATAATTATTGCATGCAAATACGAATATCTTCTATGATGAAATCAAAAGTACACAAGTTTTCCAAATTACAAGCAAAACAATAGAATGTTACAAGAAACGGAAGTGAAGTAATAACCAGAAAAGTAAGTCAAACTGATAGCGTACCATTTTAAAATGTCTATCATGTTACCAACAAATTTATACATTACTACACCCATACATTCTCAAAAGGGTCACTAACTGTTTGGAAACAAAGAACGCTAACTGAAAAAACAATACAGCGATGCTAGGGGAGCTGTTATTTCGAAATATACTCAATAAACATATAATTTTGTCCATCTTGTTACCTTGAATAAAGTAACAAGATAGACAGATTAAGTATAAGAATAAACAACTATGTATCTTTATCTGATGAAATACTTGAAAATGAAATGAAACATTTGATATTCCACATATCTTTAAGAAAAAACAAACAATTATGCAATGGGAGTG
This sequence comes from Mytilisepta virgata, assembly GCA_028015205.1. Lineage (NCBI taxonomy): Eukaryota > Metazoa > Mollusca > Bivalvia > Mytilida > Mytilidae > Mytilisepta > Mytilisepta virgata. The sequence continues at coordinate 46,197,054 of CM051521.1, read as the reverse complement.
GTTTTTTTGCAATAGAATCAATAAACATATATTTTTGTCTATCCTGTTACCGTCTGTCCTGTTATCCCAACTTGGTAACAGGATAGACAAATATGTATATGTAAACCTTCGATGTCCGTTCCTGTTACCATAGAAAATAGCGTTTTACTAAAATTATATGTAATCAAAGAACTAAGTGTTGGATTGATTCAAAAGTCCAATATAAGCCGAATTTAAGGAAGTGCTTCAGTTGGTTTTGCGCTGATTGTAGCAATTTTTGCAGCATTTGAAAATGTAATTTTAGATAGTTTTTTCAGGACGCTATATTAAGTGATATTTTTATCCCGTTAATGCAAAGAAATTAAATATTCTCATGGGCGGGTCCAGGTGAGGGCGTATGCCCCTCTTTTCAAAAAAAAACTACCTTAATCTGCTTATATTGTATTGAATATGGCAATTTATCATATTCATTAATTAAACACATACTCTAAAATATACATGCTCCAAGTCAGGAACCATTACATTAGTGCATTTCACAATTATTTAATGTTTTTTAGCAAAAAAAAAGGTCCAAAAAATTTTTAGGCTCGCTCCGCTCGGCGAAAGTTATACAAATGTATTATACGCCCCCCTTTCAAATATCCAGGAAACGCCCCTGATTCTGTTATTGTTTTCTGAAGCACCACAAACGTATATTTAAGAAACAAACAACATGCTTTTCACATTTTTCTTGTTGATAGTAAAAAAATTCTCACGAATGTGGCAACAGGATAGACAAAATTTTGCACCATCACTCATCAGTCGAAAATGTGTTAATAATATTTTTATGTTATGTCATTAAGATTGCATATTTGAGTATTTTGTTCAAGAAGTATCATATATTTTGCACGTTTAATAAATATGATGATTCAAGCAAATTGTTTTTTCTCAATTTTGCAATGTTAAAAATGCACTTTTTTTGAAAATGACCCGTATATTACTTGTTATACAAGTTACTTTGATGTAGTTCTTACTTACTTTGATGTAGTTCTTACAGAAAAACAGAATTTTCTTGTTAAAAATATAAACTATATATTGATGCTTCGGATATTTCTTTCCATTTCCATCAACTGCTTGTTTGCCACCAATTTTTACAACCTCTGCGTCTGTCTTCCACATCTTGAGTTGGATTGCAGACGTACAGCTGCACGTGACCGATTTACAACCATAACACAAACAGCAAGCGAAGTAGTTCCATCAACGATGCGCGAATTCATATGCGTTTGCCGACATTAGCATGTTTTGAAGTAAAACGCAAACATATTTTTTCATTTACTTTATTAAAATTACATCAAATTAATATCTGGAGTAAAAATATCTTTAGAAATTACTAATATTACTTCACGAACGAAAATAGAACTCGGAAATCAGCACGCGATCGGCTTCAAGATCGTCTGAAGGAATGGCAGATTCTGATGATTATTTTAATTCTTTAGAAGATGTAATAGGTAAGGTTTGGTGCCCAAAAAGCATTTACACATTTACAATACTGGTGTTTCAAATAAGAATAATGTATGGCCAGTTGAGACAGTTTGCAATATTCCTGCGTCAGTGTTGAACGTTTGGTACACCTAAATTGCCAAGTTACAAGGACTGAAAGTTCATATTTCCTACGAAACTTCTGTAAATAAAATTTGCTCGTGCCTGTTACAGCTACAAAACGTTTTTCTCATCCATACAAGTAAATTTTCCATCAGAATTTACAATGACACAATAATTTGAATCAAACTTGGACAGAAGCTTCTTACTGTCAAAAAAGATAGTATCTAGAGGAAAATATAAAAATAAGCGAGAAACCTTACAAATGTTTTTAAAAAAAATTGAGGTCGTTGCACCATTGCTATGGATGAAATTTTCAGCAATTAAAAAATAAAAAGCATAAAATTTATTTGCTTATTTAGGTTAAAGTACTCAATGAGTTGATTTGAAATAGTTGAAAAAAACGGTATCAAGACACTTCAGTACCTGGACATTTCGGTACCATATGTAAGACATTTCGGTATTAGAAAAAAACCATTATTGTTGACAATTATTTATTGTTTCTATACATTTTTTCCCAACAAAGAATGTGTTTTTGTGTTATTTATCAATAAAATGATAAATGGACTGTTATAAAATCACAACTGATCTGAGTTTTGATTATGTACTTTTAAAAATTTGTTATAAATTGTGAGATATTATAATTGTATAATTTATGTATGTATCAATAAAGAACTAATAATTGTGTTATATCTGTAAAATGAGATATTTATTTGATGTCAATTTCAATAAAGTATTGTTGATGTTGCAATTATCATTATTTAAGCAATCATCAGTAATTGAAAAAGTTGTTAATAAATATATAATGGTAATTGTTTTTTTGTTTTCGCAAGTATTTTTACTGGGACCGTTAACGATTATTTTCTTTGTTCTTATTATGCCGTGTAGCCTACAATACCCTACAACAAGGATGAATTTTAGTTATACGTCCTTGCCTACAAATATATAACACAATATACTCAGTAATGTCTCAGTACCGAAATGTCTAACGACAGTCCATAGTCAGTACCGAATTGTCTCAGTACCGAAATGTCCATAATCAGTACCGAAATGTCCAGGTACCGAAGTGTCTAGGATTCAAAAAAGCAAACTGCAAAATTATCCACATGTAAACACAACATAGAAAAAAAGAAGACCTAAGCCACACTATCTTCACAAAAAAGGGTTTTCTCAGTTACTCTGTTTAAACTTGATACACACGAATATATAGAATGTATCTTTGTTGTATATAATCAAATAACCATCACTTGAAGACTTTAACTAATCAGATTAACCTCATTTTTATACATGTACAACCTCTTTTTTATCTATGTACATGGGTATAAAAAGAGGTGAAATTTTCCATGTACAGAAACACTCAATAAAAATAAATGTGCTTTGAAACACCAAAGATGTATGTTTATGACTCAGAATTTTTTTAATGCAATGAAATATGGGCTTAAGAGGGCTATCATTTGATTTTCATTGGGGGAGCTAGGATGAAAAATTTTGTCCTTCGTTTTCTTTTTTTGTAGTTGTAATCTCTGTCCTGCCTTATTACATGCTCCCTTTTGATTTTTATAAAATTTAGATTTTAAGTTTCCCAATTATAGGGTTTTATTCATTAAATAATCCAATTTTTGGACAACAACTCAAAAATGCTTTCAGCAGTTTTCATGAAACTTTGGTGAATTGTTTATATCTTTTGACGTACGCTCCCTTTCATTTAACATAAATTTTAGGTTCTAATGCAACATAACATATAACGTCCTTTTTGATTGGATAACGTCAAGCGTAAAATCCATGGTTTACCGTCGGAACCATTGACAACAACGTTGCGCAAACGCATTTGACGTTTCCTGTTTACTTTTTATTCTATTTTTTAACCTTTAACGGAGGTTGCATTAGAATGGGGGATAACCGTATTGTATTTTATCAGTTGCCGACATAAACCGGTGGTTTTACCATCGCAAATATCTGTAAAACTCAATTTGCGACGGTAAAACCAGCGGTTTACATCGGCAACTTATAAAATACAATACAGTATTCCCCTAATTTTACAGTTCAGAGTTATGTGATTTATTTTTGCATTTTTTGTTACTATCTTGCGTATTATAATAGATAGAGATAAACTGTAAACATCAAAATTGTTCAGCAAAGTAAGATCTACAAATAAGTCATGACCAAAATGGTGAATTGACCCCAAAAAAGGTTATTGCCCTTTAAAGTCAATTTTTCACAACTTTTTGTAAATTTTAATTTCTTACAAAAATCTTCCTCTTTGAAACTCCTTTGGGGTTAAATACAGTTTTTGGCTTATATCTCTGAAACAAAAGCATTTACAGCAATCTGACATTGGAAAAAAATGTTCATCAGTTCAAGATCTATCTGCCCTGAAATTTTCAGACACATCAGACAACCTGTTGATGGGTTGCTGCCCAATATTGGTAATTTTAAGTAAACTTTGCAGTTTTTGGTTAATTTCTTCAAAATAATAATAGATATAGAGATAAGTGGTAAACAGCTTAATTGTCCACCAAAGTAAGATCAACAAATAAGTCAACATGACCAAAATGGTAAATTGACCCTTTAGGTGTTATTGCCCTTTATATTTTTTTGTTAACTTTTGTAATCATTTACAAAAATCTTATCCTCTACAACTACTGTGACATATTTAACCAAACTTGGCCACAATCGTCATTTAAGTATCTAGTTTAAAAAAAAAACGTGTCGGATGACCCAGCTGGTTAGCAATCAACATAGCTGACATGGCTAAAATGATATTTAGAGAGAAAGTTTTTCTATTACGCCTCATATGATTTAAATCATAATAAATCAATAAACACTTTAAATCACACAAATGATCAGCAAGGCAAGATAAACAAAATAGAGATTTTTGTCATGAAGTCTATTCTTGTCTTCAATGTTGGAGAGTGTGCTTAATGTTTGATTTGCCCATAGACCAAGGTGAGCAACTTGGGTGCTTAAGAGCCTCTAGTTACATTTACTCAAAACTCCTGGCCTGCTTTTTTTCATATTTCATCCCATCCCCTCACCCTGGAAATTAAATGGTAGCTCCTTAATCACAACTGTCAAATTGTATGTAATTTTTTTTTCTGCCCCTTTATGGATACATTGTATATTGATTGATGTTTTAATCTGTTCATTAATTTTTCAATTCAGATTATGAAAATATCACAGATACATGTATGATGGAAATGAATAGTCCTGATGAAAGTGATAATGGTTAAGGTAATAAATTCAATTAAGGATTTTGATTGTAAAACATTAACTAAATTTTTGAGTTTGTAAAACTAATTGATTATATGAGCATGTTGTTTAACCCAAAACTCTATATCACAAATTATATTTTGGTTTAAATATTAAATTAGCTGATTTGACGATTATGCGGTATGGATGCATATAAAAAAAAAGACAAAATCCTGCACAGAAGACTTATTTTATGATATATATATATACATGCATAGGTTCAATAATTGGATAAACATTATTTTTCACCAGTCACTCATTTCATATGACTTTAAATGTATATCACCTTAATTTGTGGAAGTTTATAATGTTATGAATTTTTTATTTTAGCTTGTTGTTGGAAAAAAGAAATCTGATAGCCGAGGTGATAACAATACAATTACTGTAAGCATAGGGGAGATGGTCCTTCTAAACCTAGAGGAAAATAAGGAGTGGCCTCAAGTTGCCCAAGTCATTGATTTTGATGAGGAGACCTGCATGATTCATTGGTACAGAGGTTCCAAAACAAAACCATGGAAGCCATGTAGTAGAATGATACAAGGGAAAAAAGGAAAACGGGAAGCATGGACACAGAAAATCAGCAAAATAGAGATTATGAGGAACAGCTTTTGTTTAACAAATGGGGGTTTCTTACCTAGAAATGTAAACATGTTTTGTAAAAGTCATGAACTTCAAGCCAAAATTTAAGAATTATCAATGCTAAATAGTATTATTTAATATGCATATGTACTTAAAACACCCCTTTTTACACCAAAACACATAATTGGGAAAAAGCACTTATTTGAATTTATGGAAGTTTATCAATTCTATTAAAAAATAAATTTTTGCAAACAACATTAATAATATCTTTAGAAACCAGTATACCTTATAAAATAACTTTAGAGATTAAGCTTATATATTATGTGTCCTGCATTTTACCCCCCCAATTGTATATGGAGTTCTTGTCTGTTGAAGACCCATTGGTGGCCTTGAGTTGTTTATACATTTTGGTTGGGTTGCTGTCTCTTAGACATATTCCCAAATTTCCATTCTTTATTCAATAATTCTTGAATGAAAAATATAGCACAAAACTTCAAACTTGATCTCATATCATATTTATTTTAATAAGCTTCTTACCATGTTTGGAAAAAATCTTATCTATAAGTCAATTTGGGGAGACAAATTGTTTTTGTCATGTTCATCCGCTCATTTTCAAAATGATTATCTCCTATATTAATATCAAAACATCTATGAAACTTGTAAATTTTATACTGTAAGTAGTACAATGCAAGTATGTAGGCAAGACTGATGCAATCATTTTTGGTGTTTCCCACTTCATATTTATATAATGTTAAACTCATTTAAAAACAACTTTGAGGTCCCGTTTATTGTCAGATATCGTATTCTACATGGAAAAACAGCAAAACTTTGTTCCTGAATGTGAAGCTTTTTTTTTTAATTTGCATTTGTCATTCTGACAGTACAAGAGTGCAAGAAAATTTAGATTAAGAATTGATTTCCGACAGGGTTTGACGATGTCAAAAACAGGTATTTTGTCTGATGATATCAGGTTGGTAGGCATGAAAAATACATAATTTGTGTAATCAATTTACTACAGTTTTCAACCCAGATCCCGGGAACTAAGTAGGAACCTTCTATACATCTTTGATGATTTTTTTCACAGTTTTTCATTCTTTTGAGACAGTTATTTTCCAGTAAAATTTATAAACATGGTAAATTTTTTTGAAATTATCTCCTCACAGTTTTTAACTATGATCCTTATTCAAACCTCATTAAAACAACCTGGCCATTTAAGAATTTGATTAATTTTTTTACTTTTTTTCATTTAAATGAATTTTCTGTATCTTTGTTCAACTAAACTGGGGTTTCTTACAGTGTGAAGTACATAATGCATTCAATATTAAATTTCTGTAAAGAATTTCATCTGGGTGTTTTTTTTTATATAAAAAAAGAGTTTTCTGTCCATTACTTCACTAGTGTTAGAAAATAATAAAAGTTTTTTTTATATAAAAAAAGAGTTTTCTGTCCATTACTTCAGTAGTGTTAGAAAATAATAAAATTAATTTTTCTATGCCCCACCAAGGATATTACTAGTAGAGGGGCATTAGATTTTTGGACTGTGTGTAAGCCTGTCTATCCCCTTTTTATGGTTAGTTTTTTTGGGCAAGGTAGTTTTTGAGGAAGTTGAAGTTCAATCAATTTGAAAATTAGTACACATGTTGACCATATGTCTTTCTAATTTTAATAGTCCCCATAGAAAATGATAATGAGAGTGGGGCATCTGTGTACTATGAACAGATTCTTGTTTATATACTACATGTTAATGAAGGTATTGTTTAATCCTAAAATATACGTTGGTAAACTGCTATTTTTGGCATAAATGAATTGACTGCTGGAATAATGTTGATATATTTAAATGAAACATGTAGATTATGTTAAGAACAGTGTTGAGGGAAGAAAAAATCTAGGATATTTTTATTGAACTAAAATTGTTAAACATGTAAATCCTGATATTACTTGTTAACAAAATGTGCTTCATGTTTATGTACAATATTTAAGCCTGTATTTTATTGTTATCATTTTCATAGATTTATTGAGAGAAAAAAATGTTATCAAACTACTACTGCACATGTTTTATTTGTTGGCTAATATCATTTTCCAGGAATAACAATTTTTTCTTTTTTCACTTGTAAAAATAACAGCTATATCAAGAGTAGTATTTAACTTCAATTGACATGTTAAAGAATGTCAACAATAAAGGTTCAAATACATCATCAAGCATGAATCATTAAAAGTACAACCGTAACACTTTTTTTACAAATAGCTAGCATGTAAATCAGGTGGATGTGGAAAATCCCATTGAGACAACAAAGCAAAGCTGCTAACTTTAAAAGTACAACCTTACATTTTAGTACCAAAAATAATGACTAATAAATCAGGAATATGTCGAAATCCCAATGAGTCAACAAAGCAAAGCTCCTAACTTTTAAATGTACATCCTTATCACTTTAGTACAAATAACTGGCAAGTGATTGCAAGTAAATCAGGGATATGTGGTAAAATCCCAATGAGACAACATAGCAAAGCTTCTATTTTTTAAAAGAACAACCTTAACAGTTTAGTTTTAAAAAAATCTGGCAAATAAATCAACGAATCTCCAGATATACTAGTTTAGAAAACCCAAAATGGACAACAAGAAGAGCTTCTAAGTGCAAATCAAGTACAACTGTGCTTTAAACAGGATTTGTTTTACCATTCCCTGATTTTTGAAGATCTTATTTGTGTGGTACACAGCATTTACCATTCTCACTTCTGTGAATTTGCTAACATCTAATTAAATCTACAAGATTTGTAGTCTTCACCTGGTCTATGCGACACAATATGTAACTTTACCCTGGTCTATGCGACACACAGGATTTATATTCATCACTTGGTCTGTGTGCCTGCTCCAGATTTATATTCATCAGCTTGTCTGTGCGACGCACAGGATTTATATTTATTACCTGGTCTGTATTCCACATAGAATTTATTTACATAGTAACATGCTCTGATGTGTATTTTGTTTGGGGAAAACTCTGATTTAGTTAAATTCCAAATTAAATAATTACTCCAAATCTAATTAATACAGTATTATATGTTGTATTACCATTTATTCAAACTTTTTCACAATATTTTTATTTCTAGTAGTAGTGCCTATTTCCTTTTTGTATAAATAATGTTGGGATTTTTTATTGTGCAAATAATGCACTATGCAAGGGATTGGGGTAGCATTTTTAGACCTATTCTCCCAGTTTTTATTATTATGCAAGTTGTATATATAATGTTTTATCCAAAATATTAATATATTTTCTAAATAAATTTTATAGCATTTTTTCTCAGTGCCATCTTATTAAAACTTGAAAGTTATTGTTTTTGATGAAAATGTAAGGAGAAAATTGCCTTTACTTAAATTGACTGACATGGCACTTAATTCAAATCAGATTCTATCTAAAATATAAAAGTATTTGAAAATCTATACATTAAAACTCTCACCTGTGACTATCCTTAATTTAAAAGTATGTTGTCAGAAAGTGTTACATGTATCTTGTGTAACAAACTGTAACTGTAACTAATTTCCATCTAATATCCATCTTGTTAAACAGAACATTATTATATTAAATAGTGTAATAAATGTGGATTTGATTTTACCAAATTTGGAAATCAATTCCAAATTACTTTAAGTGAATTTTATTCTTTTATTGAAGCCACTAATTTGTCTTCAAGTTGTAGAGCTAGCTAGAACCCCCAGTTTTCATAGTGCTTGAAGTGACTAGTTAGTGACCCATATGCTGAAAGCACAATACCCACTCACCATGCTGTTATGTTAAAAACTAGCTAGCATTACAGCAGTGGATGATTGAGGGTCAGAAGGTGCATACACTACAACTATACATGCATATATAAGCGTTAAAGCAGAAAGAGAAATATATTCAAAAGCAAGCAAACTATTGATATTAGATAAAATTAAAATGTTAATTAAGAGAAGAGGTGGTGCTACAAAAATAAAAAGTGTTCTTTAAATCATTACACACAGAACATACATTACAACAATGCACTTTTTTAAAAAGCCCTGTGTACAGCATACTTTAACCCTCAGCACAGAACAACCTGAATAATCCAAGTACAAGGCACAGCCTCAGATTATTAACCCTATACACATCATGGCTTCAACGAACTAACCCTGTGCATGGCACGGACTAAGTTGACTAACCCTGTGCATGGCACGGACTGAGAAAACTAACCCTGTGCACAGCACAGCTTCAGTCAACTAACCCTGTGCATGGCACGGCCTAAGCCAACTAACCCTGTGCATGGCACGGACTAAGTCAACTAACCCCATGCATAGCACAGCCTCAATGAACTAACCCCGTGCATGGCACGGACTAAGGCAACTAACCCTGTGCATGGCACAGACTAAGTCAACTAATCCGTGCACAGCACAGCCTCAATGAACTAACCCCGTGCATGGCACGGATTAAGGTAACTAACCCTGTACATGGCACGGCCTGAGTCAAATTACCCCGTGCATGGCTCTAAGTAACAAACCATAGCAAAAATTGTTTTGTGCATATCTGTATGGTGTTATAGACAAGCTTCATTCTTCATAACATACAAATGGTAAGTCAGATACCAACAACAAAACACAGTGATTATGCTCAGTATTGATATGATGTTGACATGAGTGTTTGTTCTTTCACTTTTTAATGCATATGAGACATAAAAAGTGTCCATAACATAAATTTTCTCAAATTCCAATTTAATAATAATTCTAGAATTATTTAATTCCCTGTTTGAATATTCTTTGAATAGGAGAACACAACCAAAATATAATAAAACTGAAAACTATTACTTGAATGAATCATAGACTATTCTAACAAAATAGTCCAGATGACAACAAAGGGTAAAAAAATTTAAATCATAAATGAAAAGAAATTAGATAACCTTACTTAAAAGTGGTTATAAAATTAGAAGTTGTAGATATTACAAGATTCTATTTTGACAAAAATTTAAGAAATTATATACATAGAAACATATGAAAATCATACAATATTTTCCATCCAAAGTAAAACAAATACACCTGAGATATATATTTTGATATACAATTTATTTACTAATAGTTTTCCTGTACATTGCCAATGATAATAAATAAAATTGGTAGCTGATAGGTTGAGTATTTATGCCTAATTTCACAATATTGTCATGATTGTAAAGACTAAAAGTGTTCCAATACTATTTATTCAAATGTCAGTGAATCTTTTTTTAATGTTATTTTTAAAAAAATCATCTCATCATGGATTTTTTTCTGTTCATAATGTAACCTATTAGATGAACCTGAGCAAATTAAAAAAAAAACTTGTATCATCAACCACAAAAACCGGAAGGGCCCAGGGCACTTTCCAGGTGATTGATCTTTGAAAATAGACACTTCTTTAAAATTTTATACAGAAAATTGAATATCCAACATAAAAAATACTTCAATCGTGTCATTATGTGAAAACAAGAAAAAACACACTTCATTTCTTTGCATATTTTGATACCCTGGATATTGAGTATGAACTATGTAACGGAGTCTCGGGACAGCCTTTTAACTTGCAAATGAAAGACCCGATACTATATCTATTTGCAAAACAAAACATCATAGGCTCCTCCCAGTGAAATAGTAAACGAGCGAGATCTGTTCATTGGCTAAAAAGTGGCAACGTGTGTCGCCGGCCATTTTGAGGTGCGCAAAAATACTCACTTTTGATGTCTCATACGTTTATAATTTTCAGTGTCAGGTGAATCCAATAGGCCAGGGTGTTAACGAAATAATTTTTACACATATTTCTATCCATGTTATTTGAAAGTCAAAAACTAGCACAACGATATTTACACATTTCACACCCGTCATGTCAATCAAAAATTCGAGGCGGATCTAGTGTAAAAAATTCTGAGATTATCTCCACCTGTTTCTCTGTAAACAGAATGCACTAGCGTAATGGTCAAAATGGCACTTGGCGGTCCGACTGAACAGCCTTACCAAAAGATGTTTTCAGAAGTGTCAAGGACAACGTGACGTCATGTTCACCCAAATTTCCACGGAACGATAACTCAAACTAAACTACGGGAAATAAAACATTTAATCCAATGCATAGTAAGTTTGGACAATATAAGCAAATAACCTTTCAACAGATTTAAAAGAAAGCTTGTCAAATATATTAAATTCCCGAAAATACTACGAAGCAATGAAATTTATACAACAAGCGGATTAACTTGATGTTGTGTCAATAACTTTAACTACCTCGGACATTAATACTTAAGTAGGACACTGCGAGGCGGATCATTCCCTCGCAACTCCAAATTACAACATTTATGAACTTTACGTTTGATTTCTGACCTTGAAAATTGATAGGAACCTTTCCAAACTATTATAACACTAAAACAACGTCTTTATTGGTCGTTTTTGCTTTTGTCATATAAATTTTTTATGTTTAGGAAAAACAAACTCGTCCTGAAATGTTAAACTAGAGGCTCAGTGGGCTGACAAAATGCTTCTACAAACTTCCATTAACTCTTTGGTTGAATTTGCTTCAAAAGTTTCAAAGCAGATGATCAAAATATATTTTTCTCGTAGGTCTAAAGTTAAAAGTATTTCCCCCCTGGCGGCCATGTTTTTCTCAGATTTGAACATAATGAGCCAACTTTGTAAAGGACCTTCCATACATCCTTCCAATACAGTTTTATTCAATTTGCTATTATAATTTTAGAGGAGATGATCAAATTTAAATATGTTTTTTCCATAGGCATGTATGTTAAACTATGTTCCTGCTGTCAGCCATGATGTTTGTCGCATTCGAACGAAATGAGCAATCCCTCTAAAGGACCTTCCACACATCATTCAAGAACAGTTTGGTTAAATATGCTTCAATAGTTTCAGAGGAGATGATCAAAATATGTTTGTCCCATAGGGTCCAATGTTAAACCACGTTCCTCGTTATTTGTGTTGTCGAATTGGAACGAAATGAGCAATCTTTGTTAAGAACCTTCCACGCATCATTCAAGTACAGTTTGATTCAATTTGCTTCAATAGCTTCAGAGCCTATGATCAAAATATGTTTTTCCCATAGGGTCCAATGTTGAACTATGTCCTGCGCTGGCGGCCATGTTTTTAGATCTTTTTAAACAGATCGCAAAAAATTTTTATTAATCTTTGTGAGGAACATTCAATGCATCATTCCTGTAAAGTTTGGTTTAATTTTATTTCACAGAAGATGATCCTTAACATATTTTCCCATAGGGTCCAATGTTAAACTGTCCTGCACTTGCAGCCATGTTTTACGGCGGATCGGAAAAATTTAGGCAATCTTAGTAAAGGACATTTCATACATCATTCCTGTAAAGTTTGGTTAAATTTGCTCGAGTAGTTTCAGAGGAGATAAACTTTAACCTGTTTTCCCATAGGGTCCAATGTTAAACTATGTCCTGCTCTGGCAGCCATGTTTTACTGCGGATCGGAAAAATTTCGGCAGTCTTAGTAATTAAGGACCTTCCATACATCATTCCTGTAAAGTTTGGTTAAATTTGCTCCAGTAGTTTCAGAAAAGATGAACTTTAACATGTTTTCCCATAGGGTCCAATGTTAATCTATGTCCTGCGCTGGCAGCCATGTTTTACGGCGGATCGGAAAAATCTCGACAATCTTAGTAAAGGACCTTTCATACATCATTCCTGTAGTTTGGTTAAATTTGTTCAAGTAGTTTCAGAGGAGATAAACTTTAACTTATTTTCCCATAGGGTCCAATGTTAAACTATGTCCTGCACTGGCAGCCATGTTTTTTTTGCGGATCGGAAAAATTTCGGCAATAGTAGTAACGGACCTTCCATACATCATTCCTGTAAAGTTTCGTTAAATTTGCTCCATTGGTTTTAGAGGAGATGATCAATATGTTAAAGTTTACGGACGACGGGCGCCAAGTGATGGCAAAAGCTCACATGGCCTTTGGCCAGGAGAGCTAAAAAGGTATTTTGAGTTGACCCCTCGTGCGAATCTGTGTATTTGTAGAAGTCCGTATAGTAATCGATTTCGTATTCCAACAACATGTAATTTGTTGAAACTGGTACGTTTTTGCTGATTGTGTTTCATAAACTGCTTGAAGTTTCACAATTCACCGTATCACTTTCTTATATTTTTTACATAAATGTTTTAAAGAGTTGAATTCTTATGACATTCTTAATCAAAATGAAAATGTTCACCTTTGTAAAAGGGTCGTCAAAATAGTTAAAAATGGGGCATGGAGAGTCCAATATAATGTGATGTAAAATGGAATTAAAATCAGTTATGAAATACAAATAAAAAAGACATATCTCTTAGTGCAAAAATAAAAACGTCTTAATCTTCATTCAAAGCAAGATTAAAAATTATGGTAGTCTTAATTACATGTTACATGTCGACATTTGTTCTGACATTTAAGAGATTTAAAATGTTCAAAATCGAAATGGTTTATTTTTGAAAATGTACACATTTTTTGTCCGTCTGATAGGATATAAATATTATATATATGTTTTAGGGTGATCAGTCGGTCTCTCAACCGATAATGATTAGATGTACCATATGGACCGCTCTTTTGTCTATATCTCGGCATGATGGACAATTTTTCCTTATTTACGAGATATATGAGAATAAAATTAAATTAATAAGACGTGAAATAACATGTACTTTGTATGTACTCAAGTATAAATCCTTATTTGACCATAACTTGTTTGAACTTAAGTGATAGGGAGTGACTTATAAACTTCACACGACTGAATTATATACAATGTAGTACGGACTGGGGGAAAATGCCGGAAGTTTTAAAGTATTTGAATATTGGGAACATTTTAAAGCTCAATTCATAGGCACAAAGTTTATACAAATAATCAGATTTACACACAAACACACATACACACACAAAATGATATACGTAACACTATACAAATACAAAGTTGCAATGCAATTACCATGTTTACATCGTTTTTATTATGGTTGTGTATATTAGTTATATATTGTTTATCTAATTTACAAAACTGTTTAGCTGCAGACGCAACCAATGTCCCAAAATAGCTTCATAGTGAAAAAAAAATCATCTTGGTACAGATGTATAATAGAGATTTTTGATTATTTTAATATAAACAAAACCAGTCTTAATGTTTCTAAAGGAATTCTTAAAAGCTTATAACACTATTTGGAGTAATAATATTTTTGATGATAGAAAAGAAATTTCTCATGGCAACACGTTACGTTCATACAGGCTTTTTAAAAATAACTTCAAATTTGATGATTATCTAAAGTGGGACAGTCCTAGCAAAGAAGACGGATCACAAATTTTAGAATTAGTTCAAATAAATTAGAAATTGAGCGGGGCGATATTTAAATGTCCCAGCAGATCAACGAACTTGTAAAACTCTGCAAAAGTAATGTAGAAAACGAGATTCATTTTCTCTTAGAATGTCCTGCGTTACTGAGACCCAGACAGGATACTCGAAATTATACTGAAGATAATTTCCCAAACTTAAAGAATCTGGATAATATAGCCTTTCTACTTAAAAAAATGAAACTTTATTAATAAGTATAGGAAAACATTTTTCTTATTGTTTCCAGTGTAAATATTCATAATTATTCTAAAAAAAACTTAACTGATCGTTACTAAAATGGTGAAAAATGGTTACAAAATATTGCCAAGTTCTTTGTATCTGTGATCAGAGCTTTAAAGTTGCTAAAAAGACTTGTACTTATCTAGTGACATTTCCTATGGCTCATCTACTGTTACCTAATGAAAGTCAGAAGTGGTTCTGGAGTTAAGTCGCTTTGTCCATAAAAAAGTCAAATATGCACGAAAAATCGCGAAATTAGCAATTTTCGGGTAAATTAAAAAACGTGTCGACTTAGATGGTCGACTTAGATGGGCTCAATATAGTTTGTTAAAATTTGAAACATATTTGGTTAAGATAATTTCAATGGTCAACTGCTAATCAATGCTAAACATATAGCTTCAACTCCTATTTTGTGTTTTAATTTAATGAAGTTTACCCTTGACTTAAAAAACAATGAAAAACGTCAAGTAAAAAGCCTAGATAAAACTTCAAAATTTATTTGGTTAATGTCGGCTGAAGACAGTTTTACTTGTAATAAACTATACATTTTATTAAATGATCTGTACACCTTAAGAAACTCAAAATTAAATTAAATTCATATCTGTCATTATCTAGTAGTTTGGTGCTCTGCCACTTGGATCCACACTCATTCATTGCGAATTTGGTCGATGTATATATCCCCCTTGACTTTTGCAGTCAAAAGTTTGTACTATTTTTTACAAACTTTGATTGTTTTTTTATTAATATTATTATTATCATTTCTTTAAATTGTTTTATTTTAATTCTACAATCAATCATACTAATCACTGTATATATCTTGTAATTCTTCAGCCTCACACGGGACGTCTTGATTGACAATAAAATATTTGTTTGTTTGTTTGTATATAGTTTTAAATCATTTACAAGTTATCATAAATAAGTAAAGTCAAGAAATACCAAAGGGATATTCGAAGGAGCGGAAAATCGAAAATAACTGACAAACTCTGGGGAACAACGAAGACAAGACCAAACCAATACAAACACTACACTTAAAAAATATAAAATCATACTAGACACTGAACCCGCGCGAGCGCGGGAAAAAGCATTTTTTTTTTTTTTTTTTATTTATTTATTTATTTTTTTTTTTGTGGTGGCCATATTGACTATAAAAAGTTGTTGCGGCCATGTCATTGATGGAACAGGAACTCGATATGGATGTTGTGGCAGGCTTCCCATAAACTTTCCTGTCAAGTAGGTGGTTTCAACTGATAGTTTCATGTCTATATATGATGTAGTATTCCAGAATTGGATGTGAATGCAAACTTTAACCAAGCCAATGAAGCGTGAAATGTAGGTCAACGTGACCCAATTGTCACATGGCTGTTCGTTACTACCGAAGATGGAAACACTGATGAAGTAGACTATATGCCACGTAGAATTACCAAAATGGACCTTAATTTTCCATCAAAGTCAAAATCTATGACGAAAACACAACCACATAGATTGTCAATATTTTTATTGTTACAATTAATTCTGAATTGGAACTTGATGAAAAGCTTTCATTAAATACACATTTCATAATGCATTACCTTTTTCCTTCAGAATAAATATGAAAATGAAATTGTAGATGTAAACATTTCCTTAGTAACGGATGAATTTTTCAAACGATGCCGTGAGTTCCGTAGAGCATATTTTTGGAAAATAATTGTTCCAATTGTTCCATTGTCATTATGAGCAGGGCAAGCGAGGCTTAATTTCACAAATATATCCAATAATCAGACGATAAAGGCATTTTTAGTGTGTGGCTGCGTGTGATGTCCACGTTTATATATTTATCAAAAATGTCCGAGATAAATTTCGTCATTATTGATAAAGATGACCATTTGTTAAACATATTTTTATCTAGGGATTACAGGGAATTGTATGGTAGAGATATATTTAGACAGGTCACATTACCAATGATGTAAAAATAGATAATGGTTGGTGTTATCACTTTGTGCAAGGTAAACATCCGAGCAATCCAAAAAACACTAAGTTAAGAATTCCTTTGAACTTTACCTTATTTCTTCATAATCTTCAAAGTTCATAACCTTTACAGTTACGAGAAATTGCGTTATTGTTGAAAAACAATCCTGAATACATGAAGCGGAAACATCCCACTTGAAGGGGAATGTTTTTAATTTGTTTTATTCTTCTTCCGTAATTTCAAACAGAAATACATTTAAAATAAGTGCATACTTGTTTATTTAAATCAATTTGTTAAAATGATGCATTCGAGAACCTTCTAAGGTATGTGTTGGGAGAATTCATATCGGAAAGTGCATACAAATTCCATTTGCACATAAACAAAGCTGTAGTTTAAATTTATAAATGCAGATTGTCAAATCCGATAATAACCGTTATAATCTGAACCATACATCGTTTATTTTGAACCACGCGTTTTGCCGCCTATTCGGCTAATTCGTAAATTTAGTATTATAGATGAACAATATGGACTCCACCAAAAAACCAGAGGTAGAGCTTGAAATAGGTCGTTATAGAAATATCCCCATAGATCAAAGACTTTGTACTGTTTGCTAAGTCTTGGATAATGATGAACATTTTTTCCTTCACTGTCAATTTAATTCTTACTCATATCGATTTACCCGTACTACCCTAATGTTAGCCAGCTTGATTCTTTATTAAAATTAAAATTTGTCCAATAAAGCGATCGATAGACATGATAGAGATAAAATGAGGTCTACATTGGTCAATCCAATATCCATAACGTTTTCACCATAACTACATTTATTATATATATATATAAAGTAAAGATCAGTTGTATGATTGTTTGTATTGTGTTGTTTGCATTAATAACCCATTTGGGCTTTTGTTCTGTTCTGCAATAAAGTTACCGTATATAAAAACTCGAAATCTTGAATCGGCACCTATCAATGTTTTACCAGTATTATATGCATCATTTTTACAACAATTTTTCTCATAAATATAGTTAAAGGATTTAAGTAATAACAAGTAATATTGTGTTGGGATGCCAACACAAAAGTCCCCAAAAACTGCGGCCATCTTGAAAATTCCGAAACCTTTATGCACGACTAGGCATGGCCACGTATTTTTGTACCAAGTGTCATTAAGTTCGCTTGAACGCTTTTTGAGATCCGCTTCGGACATGTTCATGGCTCAGAAGAAAGGAAAAAAAAAAAAAAAAAAAAACGGAGCAAAAACAATAAGTCCTCCAAACTTTGTTTTGGGGACTTAATAATAATAACTTTATTACAGATTATGCCTATGCTAGTAAAGCAATATTACAAACTTTGTAAATACACACAACATAAGAAAAAAACCCAAACACACCCCAAAAAAATGAAAACCCCCCCCAAAAAACTGACAGATAACACAAACAAATTAATATTAATTCTAGATAAACTTTGACGACGTGGATCCTATTTTCGTAGTTCCAGTGACTGCTTTATAAAGTCACAAAGAACCGGTATGACACTTCAAATTTCAACTTTGGGGAGGAATGTTCTCTAATTGTAATGAAGTTAATAAGTAAACAATATAGTTGATATAGATAACGAATTTATGTCCTCTACTTTAATTTTGCACGGTCAAAAGAAAAAATCATAAGCTGATTAAAATATTTTTTGAAGATAATTATTCAAATGGGTACAGAAGTTAAACATACCAGGTTTTCTTGGTAGAAAATTAATTTGTAGTTTGCAATATTTCCAAGTTTTATCGGACGTCTTGCGGCTTCAGCCAATTGTAAAAATACCGTTTATATTTTTACATGTAAACACATTTATTCTAAAACCAGTTGTTGGCATGAAACGGGTTATGTTCTTCTCATATAATGTTTGATGGCATGATATAGGCTTTTTACTTGACGCTTTTCATTAAGCCAAGGATAAACTTCATTAAATTAAAACACAAAATAGGAGTTGAAGCTATATGCTTAGCATTGATTAGCAGTTGACCATTGAAAGATACTTATCTGAACAAAGTATGTTTCAAATTCCAACAAGATATATTGAGCCCATCTAAGTCGACACGTTTTTTAATTTACCCGAAAATTGCTAATTTTGTGATTTTTCGTACGTATTTGATTTTTTTATGGACAAGGCGACTTAACTCCAGAACAACATCTGACTTTCATCAGGAAACAGTAGATGAGCCTAAGGAAATGTTACTAGATAAGTCTAGTGAGTCTTGTACCAGTCTTTTTAGCAACTTTAATACTCTGATCACAGATACAAAGAACTTGGCAATATTTGGTAACCATTTTTCACCATTTTAGTAACGATGAGTTAAGTTTTTTTAGAATAATTATGAATATTTAAACTGGAAACAATAAGAAAAATGTTTTCATATAATTATTAATAAAGATTCATGTTTTTAAGTAGAAAGGCTACATGATACTAACCCCTAACGAGAGGGATTGTGGCCGATATTTATATGATAAAGACATAATTTTTCGATCAGTTTAATTGGTCTGGAGCTGGCATGTCAGTAACTTCTAGTAATCCTTTGTTAATATATATTGATCATTGTCATTTTGCTTAGTATCTTCTGTTACCTTTTTTAACTTCAGACTCGGACATCTTTTGAACTGAGTTTTACTGTGTGTTTCGCTGTATGTTTGTTTATTCCACATTGGTTAAAGTTATAGGGCGAGGGTTGAGGTCTCACAAAACATATTTAACCCCGCCGTATTTTTGCGCATGTCCCAAGTCAGGAACCTCAAGCCTTTGTTACTCTTGTGTGTGTGTTTTTTTTTAAATTGGTTCATTTGTATGTTTCGGAATTAAGTCCATTTCGCTGAATGTATTATTGTTTAGGGGCCAGCCGAAGCCCGCCTCCGGTTGCGGGATTTTCTCGCTGTGTTGAAGATCCATTGCTAGCCTAGAGCTGTTTTCTGCTCTTTGGTTGGGTTGTTTTCTGTTTCCATTCTCTATTCTATTCTTACCTTTAGAAATGTATGACGATCTTGTTAACATATATGAATAATCAATAATAAATATATACATATTCATATTTCAATGTTAAATAGATATTCCCACATTTATTTTGTGCTATTCTAATATATATAATGATTCAAATGTATTTGTTTGGCAACATCTGTTTACTTTAAAATTGATTTCACATTAGTGGCGTATTTTTGAAATAATGATTGGTTTAAATATTATATATAAGTTTTAGGGTGATCAGTCCGTGTCGTAACAAATAATAATGATTAGATGTACCATATGGACCGCTCTTTTGTCTATATCTCGGCATGATGGACAATTTTGCCTTATTTACGAGATATATGAGATTAATATAAAATTAATAAGACGTAAAATTACATGTACTTTGTATGTACTCAAGTATAAATCCTTATTTGACCATAACTTGTTTGAACTTAAGTGATACGGAGTGACTTATAAACTTCACACGACTGAAATACATACAATGTAGTACGGACTGGAGGGAAATGCCGGAAGTTTTAAAGTATTTGAATATTGGGAACATTTGAAAGCTCCACTCATAGATACAAAGTTTATACAAATAATCAAATTTACACACACACACAAAATGACATACGTAACACTATGCAAATACAAATCTTATCGATTTAAAAAAAAACATGACTAATACATACTGATAACTCCCTTTACATGTACTTGAACCTATCAAAAGGGCAGGATAAGGTTCAAGCCTGTTTGTAATATGGAAAAATGATGGATGAAGTTTGTAACCTGTGCAATGACCCACATATTATCGTATTTTTAAGGCATGTTTACGCTAATCACACTACAATCATGTGTACTGGAACATCAGTCAGCCCACAAGAGGCATATATACAATGAGTTCATGTATCACATAAAAACCAAAAAATAAACATATAAATCCATTAATCAATTAATAAAATGAAATAATAATAATAAAATACCAGTGTCAAAAAATTTCAAATGTTCACCTATTCTAACCAAGTGCAAGGAGTCCAAAAGAGGTGTTGAGGGCTAGAAATAGGCATAAGTATATGAAGTAAGCATGCAGTGCATCAAACACGCATTAATTTCTACAGAAAAAAAAATGTTTTTTTTTCACTAAGGTAACGAAGTAAGGCCATTTCCTCCTGAATTTATTTCACTTCTAGGGCCAATTTAAAAGGTCATTTAATGCCTTTCATTATTTCTCAAGGCGTAGCCTGGTATACGTTCTCTTAAGAGTTGCTAATAACAATCAACAAACATTTTACTAAAACATTTTCTACATACATGAATATCGCTTTGGGGAGATTTGTGACACAAATGTGCCAAATTAACTCCTTACACATGTTAAGACAGTTTTTCAAAATGAAGGACATTCCGAAACAAAACAAATTTTTGCTGTAAATGGGTTATCTATCCTCTTTTTAGTGACAGTAGAATGGTTTTGGTTCCGATTGTTCTTCTTGGCAATTGACCCTATACACGACCTTTGTGGGTAGATAACTTGAACTTATTAATGATTCAATACGATTTTTTTTTATTTTTTAACGTCAAAATGCTTGCATACAATCGCTTACGATAAAAATTCGGTAAATATTTAAAAACAAAATAATGGTTCTCTTAAATGAACGATTGAAACAAATATAGGGGAAAGTGGCCCTACTCCTTTGTTTTTAATTTGGAATCTGTGTTTAGAATTAAAGGAGCAACCATTTGATTTTTATTTGGGGGACTAAAAATTTAAGTGCTGCAGTCAGTTTGGCTGAATTTTCTATAGGGTTCTATGTTAAACTAAGTTAGGCTATGGCAGTCATCTTGGTTGACAGTCCAGGTCAATGGAAACATTTCTAAAAGAGAACTATCTAACGACCATTGCTACTAAGTTTTGTTCCAACTGGCTAAGTGGTTTCAGACAAGAAGATTTTTAAATGAATTTTCCATAGGGTCCAATATTTAACAAAGTTCGGCTGTGGCGGCCACACTGGTTGACAGTCCGAGAAATCGGACAAATTTCTAAAAGAGGACCTTCTACGGACCATTGCTGCCAAGTCTGGTTCCAATATGTGAAGGGGTTTCAGACAAGATTTTTGAGTTAATTTCCGATAGGGTCCTATGTTAAACTAAGTTCGACTGTGGCGGCCATCTTGGTTCACAGTCCACAAAATCGGACATATTTCTGAAAGAGGAACTCCTAAGGACCATTGATGCCTAGTCTGGTTCCAATTGGTCAAGTTGTTTCAGACAAGAAGATTTTTCAATGAATTTTCCCATGGGGCACTATGTTAAACTAAGTTTGGCTGTCGTGGCCATCTTTGTTAATAGTCCGGGTCATAGGACGTATATCTGAAAGAGAACCTCCTAAGGACCATTACTGCCAAGTTTGGTTCCAATTGGCCTTGTAGTTTCATAGAAGAAGATTTTTTTAAAATTCATCCTCAATTTTTCCGATTTTTAGTAACAGCAGCCATGTCGGTTGGAAGCCGGGAATGCCGGTCATAATTTTGGAAGGGGGCCACCCAAGGACCAAAGTTTGGTCCCAATTGGCCTAGTGGTGTCAGAAGAAAAGAAAAGGAAAGTTCACGCCGAATGCCGTCTTTAAAGGGCAAAAACTCCTATAAGGGGTCAATCAATGATTTTGGTCATGTTGACTTATTTGTAGATCTTACTTTGTTGAACATTTTTGCTGTTTACAATTTGTCTATATCTATAATAATATTCAAGATTATAACCTAAAACTGAAAAATTTCCTTAAAATTAACAATTCAGGGGCAATAACCCAACAAAGGGTAGACCAATTCGTCTGAAAATTTTATGGCAGGTAGATCTTGACCTAATGAACATTTTTATCCCGTCACTTTTGCTGTAAATGCTTTAGTTTTTGAGATATAAGACAAAAACTGCAGTTTACCACTATGTTCTATTTTAAGCAATGGCGGCCATGTTTGATTATGGATCAAAACCTTGGTTATAATTTATAAACTAGATACCCTAAGAAACCTTCACGTGAAGTTTTGAAGTAATTGACCCAGTAGTTTCTGAGAAGAAGATCATTGAAATAGTTTACGACGACGGACGCCAAGTGATTGCATAAGCTCATCTGGGCCAGGTGAGCCAGGTGAGCTAAAAAGGCAGGACCAGGATTTTGGCAAATTAAAAAGCTAGGATTACTTTGGGTGTGAAAAAAATGCAGGACCTGTGTCAATTATAGGACATTTTTTGGTTTAAATGAAAATAAAAAGTTAGGCTGCAATAGCGGCCGAAAAAAATCCAGAACCAATATTTCGACGATATATAGGTAGGTTCAAACATTTGATCCTAGCCTCCCTCTCCCCCAATAAAAATCAAATGGTTGCTCCCTAACCCAGATGGAAGCCACGAATATCCGTTTGCGCCAAAAATGCGTTCATTTGCGCCACAACTCATCATATACACCAGTAATACACGATCACGACTATAACACAGTCTATAACAAATAAAAAGATCTTGTAATAAATTATTATGAAGTTTTATAAATTTGTTCATTGTTTTAAAAAAACGCATTTGGTTAAACTTATTCGTACTAATAAATACATATATTATTCGGTGTTCCAGAATGGTATACTAGTATATAAAAACGAAAAGAAAACATTTTTTCAGTAATTTACAACCGAAAGAACTACCTCTAAAAGTACCAGTATCTGATTTATAGCGAGCGCTATAGGAGCATATGCATTTTCTACGTATGGGCCATTAGAAAAGTCTTTGTTTAATGGGGGCAGCCATATTGTGCTACATACTAAGGCTACAAAAAGTTTCGTTCGCCGGAAACGGAATGGAAGGGAAATAACTTGCTTCAAATTATAATTTTTGAGTCAGAATCGTGATACCGGAAATTAGTTTCTGGAAAGGGATATTGCTGTGCTCGCATCATTGATCACGCCAACAGCATATTAACTTTAAAATCGTGTGAAAGGTAAAATATAAAAATCTCAAGGAAACTTACCAGTGTACAGCAATAACCTTGTGAGATACTTGACGTTTATGTTCCTCTTTTACAAACAGGCGAATAGGCATGGTACAAAGCAGGGTTCAAAAAATATGTTCTCATCCTAATATCCATGTAATAATTTAGTGACTAATTAATTCACTTGAAGGATGACTTCCTGGATTGTGTACCAGACGTACACTATTCAGGATAGTTTCCGGAAATTTGCTATATGCATTAGAATTTTGATGATTGATGTAGACGTTATAATATATTTATTTACAGTCTTTCCACAAAAACTGACTATTGATTAAAGGGGGAATTAAGTTTTATAAAAAGTGACATTTGTTGTACATTTTACATTTTCTAGTGCCAAACAGTCTTTTTACATCAAATTTTAAGAGCCTTCATTTTTTCGAATTCCATTTTGCTCTCCTCCCCTTATAAATATTTAATAGATGCTCACTAATTTTTCCTAAATCATGATTAAATTAATTTGTCCTTTTTAATATTCTTCTTCTTTTACCTTTGTAGGTGGTTTTCCATGATGTTACAAATCGATTTTCATCTTCAACACAATGAACTATATTTATATATGCTTAATTACCGTCACAGAAAAAGTAATTTGGCGCAGTTTTCCTCGAGGTTTCCAGCGGGTTTATCATATCAATAAGTAGAGCGGCTTTCCGCATTAATTGTATTTCAGGAAATGAAACCAAATATATACACAACACAGTGTGTTTTTTCGTAAAAATGAGACTTAATGTAGCGTTAGAAATATTAATAACGCTATATAGGTGTATGCGTAGGTTAAAACAAAAATTTAGTATGTATATAGGTTAAAAGTGACATGCTTGTCTTTTTGAAAGGTTGTTTTAAGTATATATAAATTTATTTATTTACAAATTACACCCATACGGGTCAGGAGCAAAACACACAATTTAATAAACACAATGCAATACATGTACGGATTATGCACGACAACATGGTTATATAGACAAAATAAAATTTTTATGCACAATAAATTTTTTTTAACACTGTTGAATTCTACTTTAACGGAGGTGGACCCAATATAACATAACATAATTTTAGAGAAAAATTGTCTTTATTCTATACAGTTTTTTCTGTCTTCAGTACCCCCCCCCCCCCCCCCCCCAATTCTTTAGCTATTCTTAAATTATTTTTGGGTCATTGGTCTCTGTTCTTAATATTTTCAGGCCACTATTCTCTATTTACAGATGTTATAGGCCATTGTTCTCCAATTACTCTGCTGTACACATGAAAACACAATCGCTACCGTATGTCATTGTGATAACAATAAAATGTTATGATCAAAGAATAAAATATACGTCCTATAAAAAAACCAAACAATTATTGGACTATTACAAAATTTGTACACGCTCTCTATCTGTGTATATCTAATGCATGCACATATTCCATACGTATGTGTACCGTTTAGGTGCTATAGAGAAAATAATACATCCAGTCCGATCAATACATCTCTTTCGGTGTTATAAAAATTAGATTTAGATGTACATTAAGACTGAAATATGGCCTTGTAGTCATACAACATCACAGCTTGAATTTGTACAATGTACATTAAAAAGGCAATACATCATTGTGTATAACACTGAAATATATTACATGTTATAAGCTGTTGAAGGAGGCTCGGAATTCTGACTAAGATGAACAATTTAATTTGATTTTCACGGAAAGGGGGGGTGGGGAGTGGAGGAATGAAACTTAACATTGATGACATTATGAAATAAAATTAAATTGCACGCAAAACAAGTGTCAAAAAAGGCAGGATTGAATGCTGACCTAGAATTGAATTCTGTTTTGAAAAAAAGAACATTTTATGCAAGTGAGTTCACAAAAATACAAAACCACTCCCTTAAACATTAAATCTTTGCTTATAAGTTTACCTAAATGTACATATATATTCTGTTCGATAGCAAAAAGAATGAACAAATGCACAAATCTTGGAGAGTGTTTGATCAAAAGTTAACTATACTTACATGCCGAGGTCCATTTATAAACTTAATTATGATAAACGTGGCTGTAATCCATCTATATATATCCACTCTATCTTATAAATGTTAAAGGAAATGTTATACTCTGCAATCTGTTAAGTCACATGACCAATATATATTTATTGATCAGTTTTCTGACCATCTTCCGATTGATCAACAGCCATCAGAATTTATTGTCGTATAAAGGTGTCTCACGTGAGTCATTTATACGGGGAATACACCCTAATTGGGGAAATCTCTGTTATCATCAACATCCGCATTTAGAAATGAATCATGCATTTAAGGGTCTGTTACCTGATGAATTTACGATAAAATGACTTGTTTCCTGAAATTCTCAAGCTGTGATCGACTGACAGATTATAAATAGTTAGTTTTTTTTAAAAATAAAATTGCTTGAAAAGCATGTTTGCCTGTTTTTGAAATTCAAGTTCAAATATTATTTAAATCTAATAAATCGACAACACAAATATTACTGAGGAGTACAGAATGTATAATCGTGTATAGAAATGTATGTGTGTGTGTGTATGTGTATATATATATATATATATATATATATATATGCATACTATAGTACCTTATACACACGTCGATATACATATTTACATTAAAAACCAATAATCTTTACGGACCAATCAAGGACCCAATAGCGGTATGTATTACAGTAAACATTTATGATTAATTTGACATGTACAACATTACGGAAGCCGATTTAGGACCTACCAAAAATATAAATTTGAATTCGAGATCACGAATTTAAATCGTTACCACGAATTGAAGAATTCGTTATAACAGGTTAAATTCATGATAACGAATTTTCGGAATTACCGTAGTTATAACAGTTTTTGTAATTCGTAATCATGAATTAAATTCGTTATCATAATTTTGTGTAATTCGTGATAACGAATTGTATAAATCGTGATAACGAATTGTTATTACGGATTAAACTCGTTATAACGAATTTGTAGAAATAGTTATCACAGTCTTTTTGTAATTCGTGATAACGGATTAAATTCGTTATTACAGATTGAATTCGTTATAACTGATTTTTTTAATTCGTGATAACGAATTTATGGAATTCATTATCACGAATTTAATCCGTTATCACGAATTATACGATTTGTTATAACGATTTTAATCCGTTATCTCGAATTATAAAAATCTGTGATAACAAATTTAATCCGAAATCACGAATTGCAAAAAAACTGTGATAACAAACTACACAAATTCGTAACAACGAATTTAATCCGTGATAACGGATTATACAATTCGTAATCACGTTTTTAATTCGTTATCACTAATTACAAAAAATTGTGATAACTAGTTTAATCCGTTATTATGAATAACAATATCTGTTATAACTAATTCCAGAAATTCGTAATCACGAATTTAATCTGTGATAACGAATTCTACAATTCGTGATACCTATTTTAATTCGTGATATCGAATTCAAATTATATTTTTGGGAGGTCCTAAATGGGTTTCTGTACAACATATACAATGTTACATCATACAACAGTTCTATTGTTCTATTTTAGCGATATAAAGGAACATCTGTAATTACACGTACATAAGAAGAAAATAAGATAAGAAAAAAGATAGGAAAATTTTATTTTGATTCGGCCTAGATAAATACACAACACAAGCTCTTGAAAAATGAAAGAAACAAATTAAATAATAAATTAACAGAAAGAGTAAAATAAGTTTCTAAAGCGGTAAGCAGGCATCTACGGTCAGTGAATTACAGATACTAATATTGATAGGGACCCATGTGGCAATGCCTCGCTAAGTTTCCTTTCAAGGTCAGCATACAGAGAAAGACATCAAATTGTTATAATACGATCAAAACCTATACCATCGGATAAGGTCACAAACCATCGTTTTACCAAATATGGTAAATATCAACATCTTGTGTATCTCATGCCTATCAGATTTTCTTCAATGAACTATACCTTCCAGGTAAAGACCTTTTATCAATTATTCCAAAAGATCAGTACGTAGTTTTGAATACTAACTCTTGGATAGTTGCAAAAAGCAAACATGTAAAAAAAATCATGATGCATCACATATCTTACAAATTCCAGACGGTATATGATGTATCATAACAATTTTTGAAATTTTGTTATTTTTCACCAGTAAAAGCGTTCAACATCAAAACAGTTTATTGTACGTGTTTGTTGATAAAAATGTTACTTCTGGAAGGATAATTGTTTTGAAGAAAGGTTATTACATACGAGATACAGATTACTAATTTTTACCACATTTGGCAAAACGTTGGTTTGTGACTATGTCCGATGGTTTTTGATAGTATCATAACAATTCGGTTGACGGTGTGAAAAACAAATCAAATACAATATAAGAGACTGAACGACAAGCCGAACAGCGACAGTTCGAACCATTCCAGTACTGAAGATGGCTCTTAAAATTGAATTGACCAACTTGCAAGCCAATTTAGTAAATTTTAATCGTCTGATTCTGAGGTAGTTGCTTGACATTCTATGAGAGTATCATAATCTTTAACTTTGATAGTATTGGCGGTATAGTTGGATTATTGGCTTTCCATCAGATAATCAGAGTCATTGCTATCCAGCTTTTCAGTACACATTTGGTTGGATTATAATCCGGGCAATTTGACCTCAGTGTTGCATTTTCGTTTCGGTAAGCTATCAGCATTCTGATGTAATCGACCTTTCCGATGCATAATTTTCATATTGTATGTATCAACGATAGAAATCCATCAAGCGACGATATTTTTGGGGTTTCTGCAATTCTTTATCCATTTTAAAGACGCATGGTCAGTTCTAAAAATAAAGTCCTGACCATATAACAAATGCCTAAGATTGACGGCAGATTTCTTGTCCGTTTGCACGTTCAAAGTTTGATCAAAGTTTTTCCTAAGTTGCAATTCGGCGGGAAATTCAAAGAAAAACAAACATGGGTGACTGAGACATAAATGGCAATATTAGTTTTAAGATTGTGTACAATGATTTTACGACGCAGATTAGAGAGACGTCAAGCTGGACCTAGAAGGTTATGGTGTAGACCCGCCTCCAGCGGAGAAGATCTAGGAGCTGCTGTATCACACTTCTGACTGAGCCAACAAGTCTTCTCTTGTCTTTATCATAGTGGGGCCTCGGTGGTCGAGTGGTCTAGGTAGTTCGTCGTGATTATTAATGATCACTAGCCTGTCAACACAGCTTTATTGAAATTCTTTGTGGGGATAATTTATTGGTTTTGAATCATCAGCATTTATCAAATGCTTACTATGTTTGTATGTCCAAGTCTACCGTCTTGCGGCCAACAAAAATATCTTCAAAATCATTAATAAAACTTGTTATGTTGTCCCCCTGTATTGTATCTAAGTTTATTTAACGTACTAGATGGTAAATGTTCTGGCATATTTTTAGTTTTAGCTTTTATGGTATTTATATTGATCATTTCCTCATCCTGTTTTGACTTATAGGAACACTTTCCAAATTCTTCACCGATAACACTTTTAACTGTGCAAAGATTTTCAATTGATTCACCAGCATTAAGCTTAACAGGACTTGAATTTGAATTCAGGACTGATAAATAAATCACGATGCGGAATGTTACGGGACTTTTCGGGTTTTTTCTGCGTTTCCTGACTAAAGTGCTCAGCTGAGCGGACTTTTCGCGGTGCAAAATTGATACCGTCAGGAAATGGTCGTAAGCCTCCTTAAAACTATGATCACGGAATATCCCAATATATATTATCTTTGTTTATCTATTTCTGTTCATCAAATGTCTTCAAATAACTTCAAAAAGGCCTACACACACGCAAGAAAAGACCGAACCAGTCCGAGGTAGTCATGTTTTTTAAGAAATTTATCGATTCTTCTTATCGATTGACTTGTTTTTCTTTGATAAAAAAAAATGTTTTTATCTAAAATCATTGCTAACGGACTTTTTGTGTTTAAAGCACCTGGCTTAATTTTTTGGCACCGGACTGATGGGGATAATTTGGCAACGGACTACCTGTGCTTATTATTACTATTATTTATTAGAATTAAGAGAAAGAAAAGCTTGTGGCTGAACAAGCCAAAAAGAAGAAAACATTACCATCATGATGCTACATCCGGTAAGACATCATTATTCGTGTGTTCCACATATTTACGTATTTATGATCAGTAATTCAGATGCATGATATCATCATTAGAAATGAAATACGTTCTCTTATCCTTCAGTTACATTCATTTTTTACATCGGTAATTTGTGTAATTGAATTATATTTCCAGGACATTCGTTCAAGTTAAGATAAATTAAGTCACATCACAAAAATCTTGAAAAGTAGCATGTATCTGTATTATGATTGGTTGAATTCAAGTTAGAAATAACATATCGGAGATGAAGAAACATAAAACCTTGTTAAATATCATGTAAGATGTCAGATATAACGACCAGAACAAAACAGAATGAAAATGAAATAGTAGCCAAATGAAGAATATTTGATGATATTACTTTTTAGCTCACCTGGGCCAAAGGGCCATGTTAGTTATTGCCATCACTTGGCTTCGTCGCCCGTCGTCGTCGTAAACTTTCCTTTAAACTTCTCTTAAACCACTCACCGTGTACAGGCAAATCTTGGGGGGGGGGCACCAGAATCGAAAAGGATTGTTTTACAGCAATATTAATTATCGGAGAAAGCAAATAGATAGACCACGGAGTAAAAAATTATCTTTCTTTTGGTAACACACACGTTATGCGGGGCTTTCTAGTTTTCGCAAACACATCGACAATTTGTTTTTGGTATGCTCCCCCCTTAGATTCACCCAATTCAAATTGTCTCATTATATATAAGTGTTTGTAAAAACTAGAGCGTTTCGCAATACGTGTGTATAACCAAAGGATAGAGTATTTTTCGCCGGGTTCCGTGGTCTATACTTAATTTTGCTGAAAAAAAAATCTTTTTAGATTCTGGTGCTTTCGCCCACTAATATTTGCCTGTACACGGTGACACTGGGCCAATTGCAACAAAAGTTGGCAGCATTAATGGCCCTTAGGTGGTACTCTTTCAGAATTATATCCGATGTCCTGGTCCGTCATCCAAGATGGCCGCCAGAGCCGAACATAGTTTAACAAAGACCATATAGGAAATTTACTTTCATTAAAAATCTTATCTGAAACAACTTGGCCAATTGGAATAAAATTTAGCAGCAATGGTCATTTGGGGGTCTTCTTTTAATCTTTGTGTTTTATGTGTTAAAACTACATAAATATACCAGAAAATTTATTTGTATACTATCAATTGCAGGTTTACTATCCACAGTGATTACAGATATATGTATACATGGTATTCAAGAGAGTCGATGTAAATAGTATAAACTTGCAATTGATAGTAAACAAATGCTTTTTCTAGTATATTTATGTATTTTTTAACACAGAAAAACACAAATATTAATTAAAAAAAACAACAACAAAATAATGGATTTCGGAAAAAAAGGGGAGGGAAAAAAAAATGTCCTGTCCCCAAATACCTATGGTAATAGTAACAAATTTACAGATCGGTTACAGTTAAACTTCGCTATCTTGAGCGCATTTTAGTATAGATTTAGGATAACTCGAATAGACTTTATGAACCTGCACCAGTAAAAAGCAAGATAATAAAATGTATCACAAAATACCGAAATAAATTTGTGCACTGTATGACCATTTCGTTGACTGACAACTCATCAGCAGTGCTCGAGATCAAAATGTTGGAAATCCGGTTAAAGATATAATGATGAATTAATAAGCACAACCACCAAAAACAATTAAAACAAACAGGTATCCAAACTCAACCAAGGGTTACCGATGCATCAAAAGGAAGAGCCTTAGAAATTTCTGGTAAATTTTGTCAAAAAATTTGAACGGAAAATTTAACGGCATTTAAGTAATTAATCGTCTCAGGACAAAAATTCTTGCTACTGGGCTGATAATGCCCTCGCGGGGACTTACTGTCCACCAGCAGTGACATAGACCCAGATACGGTACTCCTAAAAATTTCGATTAGGTTAAAATAGATTTGCTGGTTAACTTCTATGCGTTCGAGAGACGCGTATACCTTATAATGTAGGCTTTTTACTTGACGTTTTTCATTAAGCCAAGGGTAAACTTCTTTAAATTAAAACACAAAATAGGAGTTGAAGCCATATATTTAGCATTGATTAGCAGTTGTTCATTTAAAGATACTAATCTTAACAAAGTGTGTGTCAAATTTTAACAAGATATATTCAGCCCATCTACGTCGACACGTTTTTTTTAATTTACCCGAAAATTGCAAATTTTGTGATTTTTTCGTGCATATTTGATTTTTTTTTTTTTTTTTTTTGGGACAAGGCGACTTAACTCCAGAACAACATCTGACTTTCATAAGGTAACAGTAGAGGAGCCTAAGGAAAATGTCATTAGACAAGTCTAGTGAGTCTTGTACCAGTCTTTTTAGCAACAATATTTACCCTTTTAGTAACAATGAGTTAAGTTTTTTTTAGAATAATTATGTATATTTACACTGGAAACAATAAGAAAAATGTTTTCATGTACTTATTAATAAAGTTTCATTTTTTTTAAGTAGAAAGGCTATATAATGGTATTAAACATGTGCACATATACTGTAAACATAACATATGGTTTAAGAAAAGCTGTTTAAATTAGCGGATCTATGACTTTTCTCTTTATTTTACTATCTGGTGTCTAATATTTGATATAGTGTTAACATAAATTATCTTGAAAAGTTTCATGGTCCAGATACAAATCTAGGCATATATACCAAAACCTCTTTTAATGCTTCCATAATGTAAAGTAAACAGAGTTAGTTCGGTGCCACAAGCACTGATAGTCAGGTGCCGCAGGCACTAATAGTTCGTTGCCATGAAAATCGTAGAAAAATGATATTATACGGCAAAATAATAAACAGAACATTATTTCAAGGTGAGGAAAAGTTTCTTTGTTTGAAAACACACAAAATATACTAAAAATCTTCAAATATTTACTTAAATAATAGGTTTCAAGCAACAGGGTCCGTATTTTCATTCATTATTTTTGAATTTTGAAGATGATTAAAAACAGAATGGACCTGCTCAAGCAAATGTGTAAACTAATTTACAAACTAAAAACACTTTAAAATTCCGTGACATTAACCATTTATGGACAAGTATAGAATAATAACCCTTATTAAGAGGAATTGTGATACACATACCCTCTCGTTTTTATAAAAAAAAAAAACTGAAAAGTTCGTTGCTGAGCACGTTTAGTCAGGAAACTCATAAAAAAAACCGAAAAGGCCGCTAACATTCCGCACCGTGTAAATGTTGTCTGGATTAACAAGGATTTTATTCTTCCCCACAGAATAATGTGTAACAGTTACGTCTATACGAGCATATTTATTCTTTATCGTATTTCCCCATGCCTATATCGACCTGCTGAGACCTTCACAATTTCCCGTATTTCGGCACTGTGACGTCGTAAAGAGTTGACCCGACCCTAATATGAGCTGACCCGAATATATCAGCGACGTCATAATGTTTGACCCAACGTTGACCCGAATATATCAGAAAAACATCCGGTTATAGGCGGATGGCCGTTGAAAAGTAAGAAATTCCATTAAGATTGCTGAATACGATAAATTTATCATCAAGTTTTCTTCAAACAAATATTGTAAAATATCAGCCGCTCGACACAATATGAAGCTTTTTGGGTCGTTCGCTACGCTCACTCGCCGAAAAAGCTTCACATTGTGACTCGAGGCTGATATTTTACGGTATACGTTTGCAGAAAACCTGATAATATGTACATATAAAGAGGGATAATGACCCCATCCTTTTCCAAACTTTATGATCATATCTGAATATTTATGTTATTTTTCTGAAAGAAATCCATCCTCAGATAACCTGGGTTCCATATAAGTTAGCTACTACCACTAGCCTTCTGTTGAAACTGAATTTCATATTTATTGAATATTTTCCCTTCGCTTTAAATTATTCTCCATTTAAATGTGCCATTGTAATATGAATTAAGATTTGTCATGTTGAATTTGTTACACATTTGTTTTGAAATAAGGGAAACAGGAGTCCTTGTATAAATCAAAGTTACATTGTAAACCATGAATAGTACAATGAGCACATATGCACGATTGTTTTACAGAATTTATCTGATAAATTTCAGTTTTATTATTTCCAATTTCTTGATCAGTTTCTTTCTTTGAAGTTGGACATTTTTTATTTTGACTGGCTGAATTCTTGGCCTTGAATCCAGCCTTGATTCATGTAATTGGTTTTCCTGATGCTTGAAAATTCGAACATTCGTATTTAAAATTAACATTTTCTCCACATTTGTAATAGGTAATAAACAAAAAAATAGATAACAGGAAAGGTCAATAATAACATATCAATCAATCAAATCAGCCCAACTGACAGAACTCTGGACAAAAAATAAAAGAGTGCAAAACACAAACATGACCACAACAGAGATAATATTATACAGTTATTTAACAGTATTGAGGGATATAGCCATATTT
Source organism: Mytilisepta virgata (assembly GCA_028015205.1). Lineage (NCBI taxonomy): Eukaryota > Metazoa > Mollusca > Bivalvia > Mytilida > Mytilidae > Mytilisepta > Mytilisepta virgata. The sequence goes on along the minus strand of CM051521.1, from coordinate 46,162,638 downwards.
TATTTGTCCCGAGACACTGACTATTTTCTCAGCGCGTAGCGGAGGGAAATAGTCAATGTGTGGAGGGGACAAATAAAATGGCTATATCCCGAAATGACTGTTAAATAACTGTTCTATAAGATCATGGCTATTTAAACCGCTAACTAATCTATCAATAACATGTTTCTTTCCATATAAATTTTGGGAAAGGCCAAACATCCAAATCTTCTTACAACATGAACATGGTCAGATACACTTTCATATGATTTTGTCTCCTATATCTAAATTCGCATCTTTATGCTACGTCCCTTTTCCCTTGGGTTAAATCTTTGATTTAAAGTTTCTTTTAAGTTTCTCATAGAATCTCTTGTTTATACTTAGATTACGTAAAATCTTTTGGGCTGGACCTCTTAAACTCAACATTATCTCTTTAGCTATTTCAAGATTTGGCCATTCATTCCAGAAATGAACTATTGGTTTTACCATCAAAAGTTTGGGCTCTTTTTATTTTCCGACTATATAATGTTTTATGAACATTATGTCTTAAACCTAAATATCTATTTGATGTTAAAAATCTACTACAAGTATCGTCCCTATAACTTTCATACCATTAATCGGCTCACTTTACTGATCGTGTTAAAACGGATTCAATTCTTGACGTTTATTACCTCTAATTTTCATCTCAATAAATTACCGGAAAACGATACCTAAGCGACAAAACAGTGAGAAAAGTCTACAAATTCGAAGTCCAAGGTAAATGCAAAGTCAGGAGAATGAACCACAACAAACAAAAGCCACAAGATACATAACTCGTATACTAAGAGAATAAAAAAGTATAATAAACTAAACAAAACTAGAAAACAGCACAGAACCTAAAGCAATAGCAATGTGAACTCCCATAAAATACCGAGAGTGATATGAGGTGCTCCGGAAGGTTAAACATGTCCTGCCCCTTTAACGACACCTGTCAAATTGCATGTAGGAATGAATTGACCGACAATTAGAACAAACACTACAAAACATACACCTAAAAGAAGTAAAATAAATAGTTAACTAAAGAAATATAAAATAAGAGGAGACAAAACTAAAGAACTGGCAATGTGAAAACCCCACAAAAAAAAAACCGGGAGTGACATCAGGTGCTCCGGAATGGTAAGCATGTCCTGCTCCGTTAGCGACACCCATCACATTGCTGGTGAGGCAAATCCGGTGGGGTGTCAATTCCAGAAGGACGTGAAATCTTACTGAAGATATCTAGTCTCATACGCTAGATTGAAACTTCGTATTGGCCAATCAATTCGTGATGACGACCGTAAAATTGTCATAGTTCTTACCCTGGTCCTCTTTATAGCTTAAAGTAAAGTATGGTTTATGGTTTTGTTTCAAATTTAATCGACAAGGGTTTTGAAGGACTAAGGGAATTATCATATTGAACCTTCCTTTCAGGTGTTTGTCTTAACTTTTTATTACGTTCATCTGGAGTTTTTGATACTGTTCATAGTCTCTTAAATCATATCTTTCTAATTCTGAATAGTCTTTTCTTAAAACTGGCTTTTATCATCACCTTAACCTTCACTTGAATAAGCAATCCTAAGATATTGAAAACAAACCATAAAAATTGTCACCGCACCAAAAAATGTAATGGAACTATGTTCCCCACTGATAAGGTATTGTCTTAGAAAGTCATACTAAAGGGATTCAATAAACTAGATTTCTCACAACTAAATAACAACCCAGGTTTTTTTTTTACTAAATAAGGCGTGAAATGAGACTCATTGTCGAAGTTAGGGACAAGAGTTAACCTCACAAATCCAAAAACAACTGGATCATTCGTGATGGCACTATTTGTGAATTCAAATTTTATATTTTTTTTAAATTAAGCAAAACACTTTATATAGATAATTTAATTATTTTGGTTGTAAATTCAACAATAACAAAAGTATATAAATTAACAATATGAACAATACAACTTTTCTTTAAGTTTTAGAAAAAACAGAGTATATGAAATAGATCTATCTCGGACATAGTTTAATCAGATGAGGTGGCATAACAATTCAACAGAATGAGTATAGAAATATGTCGCCCAAGCTCAAGCATCTAGCGCAGTTTAATGAAGTTTTCCGCATACCTTTCGGAGAAAATGTACTTGGCTGTTCATCCAAGGTTTATATTACTATTCATGTTCTGATGTCTCATATTGATCGTTCTCTAATCGATAGTTGTCAGTGTGGGCTCCTGCTCGGTGTGTGTATGTTCATGAATATGAAAATGAGCGTTCTTTGTATTGATTTTTATAAAGGTCTCTTTGATTAACGTTACAATAGGAAATAAAGAATTTCAATTATCTTGAAAAATTCTCTGAGAAAATTCTACGTAATTCTAATTAAATGGTCCGTTATGAGCATATTTATAAATCAATATGTAAATCATGAACATCAACATTACAATCCAAATTAACCTACAGCAGGTGTACAAAATTATTCGTCACCTTTGACTTTCTATACAAAATTATTCACAATTTTTTCAGAAATTAAACTGAATTCATTTCTCAACCAACTTTCACGAAACTTTCACTGTCAGAAAGAAAATTTTTTGAAAATTCATTGTTTGTTTTGCATATGTATTTCCGATTTCTGGTTTATGAATGATAATGATTTAGGCTTTTTACTCGACGTTTTTCATTAAGCCGAGGGTAAACTTCGTTAAATTAAAACACAAAATAGGAGTTGAAGCTATATGTTTAGCATTGATTAGCAGTTGACCATTGAAAGATACTTATCTTAACAAACTATTTTTCAAATTTTAACAAGATATATTGAGCCCATCTAAGTCGACACGTTTTTTAATTTACCCGAAAATTGCTAATTTTGTGATTTTTTTGTGCGTATGAGATTTTTTATGGACAAGGCGACTTAACTCCAGAACAACATCTGACTTTCATCAGGTAACAGTAGATGAGCCTAAGGAAATGTTACTAGATAAGTCTAGTGAGTCTTGTACCAGTCTTTTTGGCAACTTTAAAACTCTGATCACAGATACAAAGAATTTGGCAATATTTTGTACCCATTTTTCACCATTTTAGTAACGATGATTAAAGTTTTTTGGAATATTTATGAATATTTACACTGGAGACAATAAGAAAAATGTTTTCATATACTTATTAATAAAGTTTCATTTTTCTAAGTAGAAAGGCTAAATGATTTAGTCAGAAAAAATGTGACGTCATATTTTCCCTATATATTAAAAAAAAATTGACGTAATATTTTTTTGTTGTTATTAAATCATTACAACTATGAAGTCTAGAATCTTAAAAACATACCCCAAAAAACATAATAACTTGAAACTTGTTTCTTTCTGGTTGTGAAAATTTCATGAAAATTCGTTTTGAAATGACTTTACAATAATTTTGTGAAAATTTGTGGATTTGTATAGAAACATATGAGAAAAGCCAGAGGTGGCGAACAATTATATTCACTCTGATGTTTTAGTGATTTAATATTCAAAGACAAAAATCAATCGGGTCATACGTATATATTTTTTCTTTTCGGGCATTAGCTAAGTTTTAACGGAAGTTGAAAAGCACTTTGGGTAATTCTTAACAAAACACGAACACGTGCGTGGTGCTTGTGGAGTTAACAGAAAAGAATTATACATGGGTTATCCTGGTATATTATGTTATAACAATCTTTTTCATATTTAATTTCGAAATAGCACCAATAGGCCTATATTCAGTTATGTTTTGAGTAAAAAATTGCAACAAGGTTTCAACAAACATTCAGTTTATTAATATTATCATACAAACATCATGAAACCACGAAAAAGTAAAATTGCAGCCATCAGGGTCCCGACTTTCGAATATTAGTGCCATGTGGGAGTTTCTGGATATCGTGTGTTTTTTATTTTTACTTTCAAAAACCTTATTGAAATAAATTTGTTTAGGTATTGTAACAGGGCTTTCCTCGTTTACGATATACAAATGTGGAAGTTATAGAACCGTAACAGGTTTATAACCACCCTCCAATAGCTGCACTAATGGATTACTCCTTTAGATCTATTGGCAGAGCGGGGAACAGCGAACGATCCCAGGTTTTTTTGTTGGTAATTGGGGAGACAGTATCATAGATCATTATGTATTTTTAAATTCCTTATAATATACTGGTATCCCACTTCAAGATGGGGTCCAAATTACGTTGAAATAACATGGGAAGCGTGATACAGTTAGAACAGAGTATATATATATTTTTTAAGTTACGATGACTCTGGAAATGTTCCGAAAAGAAGTTTCTAAATACGAAACCAATGTCAAAATTGGACATGAAAAGTTTCCAGAAATGGCAAATTGTAAAAAATTTTTTTAAGGAACATGCTGTAAAAAATTTTCAGTCACAACAAATTCTGAGAGTCGGTCACAAAGAAGAAACAAACAACATTTTAATTTAGGCCTCACATTGTAATTTTGTAGTAAAATTTATATAACATCTTGACTGAACTTCATTGTCAGATTGCCTTGAAACAAAGTTTTTTTGTCAGCAATAAGGATAATTTCTTTAAACAGAGACAATTTTCCCAGCCATGAAAAAAAACAGAAATAGAGTACCGGAAGCCATATTGCTATGTATAAAGTAGACCCATTACAGAAAAATATAAATTGCAAAAAGCGGAAATCTGCTAAAAAATGGAATAATATCATTCCTGTATAATAAATAAATGTATTTAAAATACAAGAAGTGTATACAGTAATATTTCTGGAATTGTCAAAATTGGATGTGGCACAACATGAAAAAATTTTGATATTTATATATTTCTACATAATACATCCCCAATTAATACATTTTGAAATAAAGAGCAAATATTGCATACAATGTAGAGCTGATAATAGTTCTCCTTTATAATTTATGAAATGTGTCAAGATTTTTATAGTTAATGAACACAATGTCTTTCTGCAGTAATAGCCAGATTACGTTATTTTGGGTTTCTACATTTACATGTACGGTAATACATAAGATCAATTGCAGCAGTGCAGAAAACCATCTATAGACCTTATAATTATTATTTTTTAATACACATAAACAATGCTGAATCAATTGAAAATGGATTAAAGAGTGTAGAGAAACTAATAGAACCCTTAAAAGGGCTTTAGATTAAGTGAATAATTGATACTTCTTAAAAGTTGACTTGATATTGTTTGCCCTTTTCACATTTGGAAATGCATTAAAGTGCCCTTTATCCTAAATAAATGTCCCTCTACCCTTAAATCCTAGCTGTAACACTATAATATATGTAAATTTTCTATAAAATTTAAGGTTTTTCACCAAGAGGAGGAGGGCGTGGAAGAGGTGGGGATAGAGGAGGGCGTGGAGGAGGACGTGGTGGATTTAGAGGTGGAAGAGGGGGTGGAGACAGAGGCGGTAGAGGAGGGGGTCGTGGTGGCAGAGGAGGATTTGGGGACAGAGGACGTGGTGGATTTAGAGGTGGAAGGGGAGGTAAATCAAAAATCTTCAGTTCACTGATTCATATTTACCTTAGATTTTGAAAAAAGTTATATGTGGAAATCAACATGGTAATATGACAGTGACACAATTCTGCATAGGAATCAGTTAAAATTATCTACATAAAGTGAAAACACTGACACAAATAATAAAGACTGAATGAGTTGAAAATGCATTTAAGGTATAAAAGGGCTGAATAATTGATATTTCCTAGAAGTTGACATTATTTTGGTTGCCCTTTTCAGATCTGAAAATGTGTTAAAGAGCCCTTTATCTAAAACATATACACTTCTACATTTGTACCATTGCGTCATAGCTGAAACGTTGTAATAATAAAATAAGGGTGAAAAGAATATTTATGGCATTTTCCATACATATGTGTACATTTAGTAGTTCAAAAAAATTCTGTATCAGCCTGATCAAGATCTGCTTAGGGAGATGGCACAGATGCTAACAAATTATTCTTTTTTGTTTATACCCTCCCCTCCAAATGAGTGGGAGTATATTGGTTTACCTCTGTCATATGCATCAATCCATTCTCAGCATCTATAGGCCACAGCTAATAAATATAGTTGGTGTAAAGCATAAACATGTTACAAATTTATAACTGTGGCATAGCCACTTCCTGTTTAACGATGCTGCTTAAAACTTTTCATCTTATGGAGTATATTGTAGAAATGTTTGGTCGCTAAATCATAGTTGCTGTGAAGCAAGATTTTTTAAAATTGGTACCTATTTTATACCTGTGACACAGTCACTTCCTGTTTAACAATACCACCTTACATGTATTTTTTTCACCATATGGACTATAAAAATTTTTGTTGCAAAATTCTTGGAAACCAAAGACCGCAGCTAATTCATCATTGATATATAACATGACCATATTGAGTTTATATCTGTAGCACAATTAATTTCTGTTTAACAATGCCACCTTACATTTTCCCCATATTGAGTATAGAAGTTGTTGGTTGCAACATTCTTGGCAACTATAGGCCATAGCTAAAACATAGTTGATTTTAAGCATGACCATGAACAGTTGTTGAGATGGTTTTCAATGAGTAATCAATTTTTATTTGTAAAGAACAATGTACATGTAGATTTGCTACAATCACATTTAAAACGGTTACATGAATAGTGAACTAAAAATCTCTAATAATTTATTGATAAATTGATATAAGAAGCCCCATCAGATTTTAAATCCTATCGTTTTTATATTTTCAGGTAGAGGTTAGTATGAAATAGTGATTATTTCATTGAATCTATGACAGTTTTGATTGGTGGAGTAGGTATCGGGACATTTATCAGACTGTTTATCTGTTGATGAACATTTGATACAGAAGATTTTAATTAAACATGTTAAATGTTGGAAATAAATGGTCAGATTTAATTTTCAATTTTTTTTATGCAGTTTTAAAATATTTCTGTTAGAAATTAATTACAATTTTGTTATTTTTAAAGCAAAATTCAATATAAAGATGCAGTTATTAACTTATGAGAGTTTTACTTCTTGTTATAATATAATAATAGAAATATTATGTTCTTCAAACATTTTAACAGTAATTATCAAGAATATGTTTTACAATTGACGAAACAATCCAACGATGGAAATTTTGGGGGAGGGACTTGTAAAATAGTTTGTTTACTTTGTGTGTATGTGGTTCCACTGCACTAACTTTTCTTAGGAATAATATCTGTAATATATGACATATCTAGTACAAAATTTAAAATTCTCATGAAAATAAAAAAAATACATTCAAAGTTTTGAATTTCAGGAGGTAGAGGTGGTTTTGCAGGTGGAAGGAAAGTGGTTGTAGAACCTCACAGACATGAAGGTACGCTAAAATATGCCTGTTTTTTTGAGAACATTAGAAAATCGTCGAACAATTTGAATTTATCTTTTGACCCAATATAATTGACTTGTTCAAAGCATGTTAAGAATAGGAAAATGAAATAATAGGTCATACTCGCTGAATTGTTACATGTATATCATTTAAAAAACTAAGTATGTTGCGAAACAGCTCATGCAACAATAGATAACAAGAAAAATAAATGGAAATGGTGAGCTGTCAAAAGGGGCGTAAAATGACTAAAATGTATGAAATACACAAGTCGAACAAAACCAAATATAAAATCTTTTAAAAACAACAACAAACTAAAAAGTTAAAAATACTTAACGTTTCGACCAATATGGTCTTGATCACGAGTATGTAAAAAATAAAAATAAAAAGGTGTTGACTCTTTGAAACCCAGAGCAAGACTTGAGTCCGTACATAAATGTTAACAAAAACAAAAAAAATTTTGACGTGGGTGTCATCAGTAAAAAGTACTTCATAGAAAATACATAAATGGCAAGGTAGATAGTAAAACTATATAGTAAAAATAAGTAAAATAATATATTTGACGTTGTGATGTATAGAAAATGTACCATATAAGATAACTGTACCGCAAAACGTTATCATTTAGCTTTCACGAAATAAACACTCGATAACGACAAAGTAATTGACGTACGGAAAAATTTGAAATTACCGACTTTCAGTCCTTGAGAGTTTATTTCATCTTTCTAAACCATTTCAGCCATCTTTCTTATTAAAAATTGTTGAAATAAAAACGATTTTAAAATAAGTTTTAATGATTTTTTCCTACCTTGTAAAAATGATCTGTTAAATGCTCCAAAACTAGAGCAAAATCCAGATAAGGTGTTGCATATTTGTCAACAACATGGCTGGTTGTTTTGAAGTTTGCTTCTGTTTTCGTCTTCAACATTAAAACAGCTGTTTGAAGGAAAAAAAGATAAATTTTGCAAAGCATATTGAAATAATGCCGCAAGGGTTATGTATTATTTCGTGTCCTTATTTTGAACATGCATTGACCAGGTCAATCTTGTGAGTTCAAAAATGAGGACAAAACGACAAAAATTCAAAATTTTTCATTGTTTTTCCAATTTTTCTCAAAAGATAGTTGTATTTTGTTGTCGAAAAACAGTTGTTAAAATATCAATATAACCTCAAACATAACACTTTCATCTGGTCATTGTTACATTGGAAAGTTGAGATGTGTTTAAAGCCATTATCAAATTAATGACCCTAGAGTGACAAGAAGGTAATAATGAAACAATAAATTATTATTGTGTAAATCGTATATCACATCCTCTTGTCTAATCTGCTGGACTGATGTCCCTTAGATTAGACAAGATGATGTGATATCCAATACTTAATGCTGTAGGATGTTAGCATCAGTGCTGGACATAAGATAAATAAGAAATTCATATAAAATCATACAAGTTAATTTGAAGTTGTAATCCATCATTGTTATAAAAATTTCACATTAAAAATTTGTAGAATATATATATCACATCTCTGTTGTTGACAAGTTATCACTTTCCATAAGTTCAAAATGGTGAAAAATGGCAACGTCCTAAAAAATATTTTGTAGACTGTGCTCAACCACTCATGTAGTAAAAAATGTTGTTTGACAGCATAAACCCTCAAGGCAGTTAGTATTCACAGAATAATTCTTCACACAGGGTCTACATTGTTGCTGCCTAGCCAACGATCTCAAAATGTCTGACTTCAAGTAAACCATGCTATGTAGTGCGCAGACGCAGATACATAATCATTAAGATCTCAAATCTCAAAAATTTCTTTTAAACAAAAATAAGACTCAACTATTTTACTCTTTTGAACTTTTCTTATTTTATATCATTTTTCTTGAACCTTTTTCTTTATATAATTAAAATTAAAGAAAAAAATGAAATAGTTCCAAAATGCAAAATGTTATCTTCAAAAACTGTACAAAGGGAATTAACTCAAAAAGTTAACTTGACTAGTCTGCTCAAAATCTGTCGCATTACACATGTATGGCAAAGTTCTAACATTTTTTTGTTCATTTTACAGGTGTTTTCATTGCCAGGGGCAAAGAAGACTCTTTGGTGACATTAAATTTGGTCCCAGGTGATACTGTATATGGAGAAAAGAAAATATCTGTTGAGGTATATAATATATGAACTGAGTGAATCAAAATCAGATTAGAAATTGTGTCTGTAAGACATGTATGCCCTACCTAAAATGTAGGTTATCATGAATGAATGCTCATTGCTATTCAAGGAACGTCCACTGATGAAGTTTCATTGATATACTATGCTTAGTTTCAAAGAAATGAACTAAAAAGCAAAACTTAAGCAGAGTAGCTCGAGCATAAAATGTAGGTTATAATGACCCAATTATTGTATGATTGCTCATTACTACCTAAGGCACATCCACTGATGAAGTCTCACTGATACACTGTGCTTAGTTCCAAAGAAATGAACCTAAACACTAAACTTAACCAGAGTCACTCAAGCATAAAATGTAGGTCATAATGACCAAATTGTTGTATGACTGCTCATTACTACCCAAAGCACATCCACTGATGACGTTTCATTGATACACTATACTTAGTTCCAAAGAGATGAACCTAAACGCAAAATTTAACCAGAGTCGCTCAAGCAAAAAATGTAGGTTATAATGACCTATTTATTTTATGACTGCTCAGTACTTCCCCTGTTACATCCATGGATGAAGTTTCATTGATACACTATGCTTAGTTCCAAAGAAATGAACCTAAATGCAAAATTTAACCACAGAGTTCAGACGTACGTACAGATGGACAAGGGTAACTCTTATATGCCGCATACATACTCGTGGGCAGGGCATAACAAGAATTTAAAGAAAATTCAAATATATGTAGATATAGAATTCATACATGTACAGCTTATATAATTTGTTTTCTAAAAATAAACATTTACATATTTTTGTCGAGCCTTCGACTTTTGTCGAAAAAGCGAGACATAGCGATCCTACATTCCGTCGTCGTCGTCGGCGGCGGCGTCCACAAATATTCACCCTGTGGTTAAAGTTTTTGAAATTTTAATAACTTTCTTAAACTATCCTGGATTTCTACCAAACTTGGACAGAGGCTTGTTTATGATCATAAGATAGTATCCAGAAGGAAATTTTGTAAAAAAAAAATTCCAGTTTTTCCGTATTTTACTTATAAATGGACTTAGTTTTTCTGCCAGGAAACATTACATTCACTCTGTGGTTAAAGTTTTTAAAATTTTAATAACTTTCTTAAACTATCCAGGAATTTTACCAAATTTGGACAGAAGCTTGTTTATGATATAAAGATTGTATCCAGGAGAAAATTTTGTAAAATATTTATTTCTGTTTTTCAGTTTTTTACGTATAAATGGACTTAACATTGCATTCACTACGTTGTGAAAGTTTTTAAAAATTTTAATAAATCTATATATATATAATTGCATACTATATTAATTTTTTACAACAAAATCTTTTTTCATTCATTTCAAATGTTTTATTTCATTAACTGCAAATCTATTATGTGCATTCACCTATCACACTGAAAATATAGACAACATCAAAAGTAGGCGAGACACTGGGTTCCGCAGAACCCTTACAAATTTTCTTACAGAATTGTGAAGATTCAGACCTTTTCAAAGTTTTACAACATTAGCATTCATTATACCCCCGCTTTTGAAAAAAGCGGGGTACATAGTATTCTTTGTGTCCGTCCGTCCATCCGTTTGTCCGACCTTTGTATCCGCAACTCCTCCTAAACTACTAAATGGAATTTTATGAAACTTTCAGAGAATCTTCATCCCATGATGTCATAGTGCACCTCCTATTTTAGATTTTGATCTGATGAATATTTGGGGTTACCCATACCAAAACATGGACTTTGACATTCATTGTGAAGGGGGTACCATGATGCCATCCGCAACTCCTCATAAACAACTGAATGGAATTTGATGAAACTTTTAGAGGATCTTTATTACATGATGCTGTAGTGCACCTCCTATTTTAGATTTTGATCTGACCAACATTTGGGGTTTCCCATACCAACACATGGACTTTGCCATTCATTGTGTTAGGGGGTTCCAGTATGCCATTCGCAACTCCTTTTAAACCACTAAATGGAATTTGATGAAACTTTAAGAGAATCTTTTTTACATGATGCTATAGTGCACCTCCTGTTTTAGATTTTGATCTAACCAGCATTTGGGGTTTTCCATACCAAAACATGGACCTTGCCATTCCTTGTTATAGGGGGTACCAGTATGCCATCCACAACTCCTGCTAAACCACTAAAGGGAATTCCATGAGACTTTCAGAGAATCTTGATCACATGATGCCATAGTGCACCTCCTATTTTAGATTTTGATCTGACCAATTTTTTGGGTTTTCCATAGCAAAACATTCCTTATGATAGGGGTACCAGTAACCCACGACCTTCAGCCTTGCGATACAAGCACGCTAACTACAAGACCAAAGAGGCTGTCTTTTATCTTGCAAGTAGGGGTATCATTAAGTGAGCAGTACTCACAGCTTTTTAAAAATTTCATCTCACTGCTGTTGGAATTTTCCTATCCAAAATATTGACATTTCCTTTCATGTATCTTATGTAAGGCGGGGGTATCGAGTAGTGAGCTTTGCTCACAGTATTTCTAGTTTACATTGTGTATGTCCATTTTGGTCATATTTCATACAGGAACATCTGCATGTACAAATAGAATAATATCAGTTTGTTTTCTGATACCGACTTTATAAGGGTTGTTATTAGATGAGCCCGGATGATGCATATAAGCACAAAAAAAAACGACACAATGAAAAGCAATGTGCAGTCATCCTTGACAACGACCAAGTAATTTTATTCTCAGTGCCAGTCCACGATAATGACATCATAAAACAGTAAAACCAAAAAAAATGCACATGAATAATCGATAAAAAAACTTATTGTGTTCTGTTGTCTTTAAATAAATTGATGAAAATGGTGGTAGTCAATAAATTATTTAATAAATGGGTGTTTTATTTTATTTTATTGGGGGTGGGGGGGGGGAGGTATGAAGTGAAATACATTGTAGACACAAGATAGTATAACATATTAATGATTGACTGATAATTCAAAATATTATACTTTTACATTTTTACTGCTCTATTTATCTATGTTATCTAAGCTTCGCTCCATATATTTTTTGTCGGGCGACCAACCGGTCCATATTCTGCCATATGACCCTCAGTGTCATGAACTATTTGTTAAATATGACATTTCAGCATAATCAGGACAAGAGCATATTTTTTTTATCAAATTAAGATGAGAATAGTATATCATTTTATGAATTTGAATTGCAGGAAGGTGAAAAGAAGATTGAATATAGAGCATGGAATCCATTTAGATCTAAGTTAGCTGCAGCCATTTTAGGTGGAGTGGACAATATACACATGAAACCAGGGTCCAAAGTATTATATTTAGGTGCTGCCTCAGGAACTACTGTCAGTCATGTGTCGGATATAGTTGGTCCAGTAAGTGATTTTTGATCAAATTTAAGAAACATGAATGGTGTATGTCATTTGACATTTCAAACAATCATTAAAAATTATAACTTTATATATTTATAATAAATCAATGAAAATATATAAGTTAAGGATGTATATATATTTCTTATATTTAGTAGTTAAATGGTTCCTTGATGTGTTGTTTATAACTGCTGACTATAGGATATGTCAAGATGCAGTGTTTGTAAGCTATGTATCTATTTTTTGGGGTTGTTATTCCAAATTGTAAAAAAAGTGAAATTTGACTATATTCAGATTCTTTTTGTTTTTTTTTTGGTAATTTGGCTTTTTCGAATTTGCTCTTCATCTTTTGGATTATTGTTTTGTTTTTCAACATTATAGACCTTGAGCACAACTGATGAGTCGTAAATCTACTAAATGTGCACATCTATTGCATCAAAATTGGTGTCAAAGAATTTATTACAGACTGTTTAACATGGAAATAAATTCTTTATAGAATATTTATATAGTAGGTTCCAATGATGAATCATTTCTGCCTGAAAGAAGCTGAGGGCAAAATACTGATTTAATGAGACTGAGGAAACTACAGTTACAAAGCAGTGACATTTTTCATACATTTGGTTTAACATGAAACATCAAACTTTTGGTGGTTGTGTTAATTAGCATATCACAGTAATTTCGTTATAGAGACTAAATTTTAGTTTGATGAAAGAATGTCTGTATTAGACATTTCTTCCACCTTGACTACTACGTATTTTCGCATAGTCAATGCTAAACACAACATTATTATATAAATAGTATTTTACTTGTGAATATAACTATGGTGGAAGTCAGTGATATGATATAAAAATGATTTAACTAAGCCATCAATGAATTTCATGGATTTTTGAAACTTTCAATTTTGATCATATTTGTACTTGACAATGATTGTAACAAATTTTTGCTGTAAGTCATATGATTACCCATCTTGCTATCATAAAAATTGATAACATTTTGATTTTGACATAATGTCAACATAGATGGCCACCACAGCTGAACATTGCACACTATGGAAAAATTCATTTAAAAATCTACTTGTCTGAAACCACTGAACCAATTGGAACCAAACTCGACAGAAATGGTCCAAAGGTGGTCTTTTTTCAGAATTTTGTTTGATGACCCAGACTGTCACCCAAGATGGCTGCCACAGCCAAACTTAATTTAACATAGGACCCTATGGGAAAAATCATTTAAAAATCTTATAGGTCCTTATAGGTGATCTCTTTCAGATTTATTTCTGATGACCCGGACTGTCAACAAAGATAGTGGCCACAGCCAAACTTGGTATAAAACAGAGGTGTTTACTGTTATGGCATTTCCATAATTGTCCCCGATTTTAGATTCAAATTACGGATTACTGATTTACCTCCGGAAATTATGCCTTCCGGTTTTGTACCAAAATAATTATTCTTTATTCTCAGTCGTGCAAATGCTTTGTAATTGCGCCTGATTTTCCAGTTATGAAAAGCATGTTAACGAGATTGATCATGAAAACTCAGATTGGATCTAAACTTAACAAAATATAAGATACTTTGATGGCAGGTCTCTATTGTAGTTTTCATGCTGAAATTTGAGATTACTGAAAAAGAGCTCAAATTAATGACAAAAATCATTAACATTACTGAAAACACCAGAAAGGGGTAAACACCTCTGATAACAAAGGACACAATGGCAAAATTCATTTAAAAATCTTGTTTGAAAGCACTTTGCCAATTGGAATCAGACTGAGCAGCCATGGTTATATCCAATAAGTCGTATTGTTGTTTCTAAGGTGCTTTTATGCATTTTCATTGGCAAATTGAATCTAGGTGAGCAAGACAGACTCCTGGGGGTCTTTAGTTCTTGTTTTTTTTGTATGAATGAGAGTTTCCTATGATGTAAACATTTTCCCTGAAACAAAGATGAGGGTAAAATAATGATTTAATGAGACTGAGGAAGCCATACAAATTTAAGTATAGAAATACATCCAGTAACTGTAACTGTTAATGAGAAACATATGTAATAATAAAGATTACATTGTTTAAGTGAGATATGATGTATATTACTGAAGCTTCAGTGGATTTTAACTGACTAAAAAACATCAGAAAAAAAGTTAAACATAAAACAATATATGCTAGGGGATGTACAGTTTGATGGTTATTATTTTTAAATATCATCACTGTCATGAAACACCGTATATATATATATATATATATATATATATATATATATATATATATATATAATTTGATGTCCCTGCCAATGATACTTTATTATTTTTATTATCACATAGTATCAATTCATACTTTCTTTTCTCATGTCAGTTTTGTTTTGCAACTTACCATTTCCACACTTAACTTCAGCATTTTCATATTGGTGAGGACAAATTTTATTTGCTGATTTATATATTGTGTTTTTGGACATATGGCTACCTGTAGCAATCTTGTTGGAACTTAAAAATGTTGGGATTTTTAATCAAGAATTAGTTCATCATTTATTTATTAACATATATATATATATATTATAGGACATGTTTTTAGCTCACCTGGCCAAAGGCCATGTGAGCTTTTGCCATCACTTGGCGTCCGTCGTCCATAAACTTTCACATATTGTTCATCTCCTCTAAAACCAATGGAGTAAATTTAACCAAACTTTACAGGAATGATGTATGGAAGGTCCTTTACTAAGAATTTTTCCGATCTGCCAAAAAACATGGCTTCCAGGGCAGGACATAGTTTAACATTGGACCCCATGGGAAAACATGTTAAAGTTCATCTCCTCTGAAACTACTTGAGCAAATTTAACCAAACTTTAAGGAATGATGTATGGAAGGTCCTTTACTAAGATTGCCAAAATTTTTCCGATCCGCCAAAAAACATGGCTTCCAGATCAGGACATAGTTTAATATTGGACCCCATGGGAAAACATGTTAAACTTCATCTCCTCTGAAAAACATGGCCACCAGAGTGGAAGTAATTTTAACTTTGGACCCTATGAGAAAAATATATTTTGATCATCTGCTCTGAAACTTTTGAAGCAAATTCAACCAAAGAATTAATGGAAGTTTGTAAAAGCATTTTGTCAGGTGAGCGATACAGGCTCAGCCCACTGAGCCTCTAGTTTATGATTGCAGGAAATATATAGATATAATTTTAGAACTTGATAATTGTAGACATTCCTTATGATTTATTATATGAAACAAAGAATTAACTTTATATTTGGAAAATAAAACTCATTTTTTGTGAATCTAAACAATCAAAAACATTCATTGTTTTTTAAAACTTAAGTTTTGAAATAATGCAGTCTTTGTTTGCATTTAGGATGGTCTTGTGTATGCTGTGGAATTTTCACACAGAAGTGGAAGAGATCTGATAAATGTTGCAAAGAAAAGGACAAATATTATACCAATAATAGAAGATGCAAGACATCCACATAAATACAGAATGTTAGTGGGTAGGTTGTTCAGCTAGACAAGTCTTATCTGTAAGCTTTTTTAATAAGTTGAGAACCGCCTCGGTGCTCTCGTGGTAGCAAGCTCACCTCGAGTGTGGAAGAACCTCCTCGAGTGTGTAAGGTTGTGGGTTCGATCCCCAGCCGGGTCAAACCAAAGACATTAGAATTGGTATTTGCTGCTTCTCTGCCAAGCCCGTGGCATCTAGGAGTAAGAAAAAATTACTGGTCGGCTTGGAGTCAGTATAATATGTTCGGGTGGGTAATATGTCTTCCTGCAGACAGTTACCTCATGAGCTAGCACATTAAAAATCTGGCTCAGTGTGTCTATCTAGTACAAAGCAGGGATCATATTCATATCATATCAACATGTTCTCGTCCTGATATGCACCTAATGGTTGCCACTGAACGTTAAACAGTAATTCATCCGTGCATTAAATAAGTTGATGTCATTTTAAGTATGAGAGTTACAATCTTTTTGCCATAGAAATTTTACTCATACTGTCTGTATACATCTTGCAATCAAAACTGTTGTCACATGAATCCTTTTGTACACATAACCCTTTGTAGAGTTTTTGGAAATGTATGAATATGAAATGGTTTGGTTATGCCTCAATGAGATGACATCATGACAATGAATTTATCACATTTACCTAAATTTAAAAGTGTTATAAGAAAAATTGTTTCTTTTCACTTTATAGTTATTTAATTTATGTTATGTTGGGAATTAGTTAACACAGTGATCAGTGTACTGGAAAATTTAGTTGATTTGTATTCAGAATATTTGAATCAGTTGTATATTTGATTATAAATCATTATTATTATTATTATTTCACATAGGTATGGTAGACACAATATTTGCAGATGTAGCACAGCCAGACCAGGCCAGAATAGTAGCAATGAATGCTCATCATTTCCTTAAAAACACTGGCCATATTGTTATCTCTATAAAGGTAGTATAGTTTGAGGGCCTCAGGGAAGATTAGTTTTATAGCTAACTGTGTAACCCTCTTTAAATAAAGAATTATTATTATTATTATTATTAGTATCATGTAATTCTTACAGAGACTTACACGTTTTCATCCTCCCTACATGAAAATGAACATATATTCAAAGAAAGCGTCTTGTACAATTTTGAAAGTAATGAAAATTTTATCTGATAAATACTTGATGTGAAAAATATTGTTTCAAGGGTCATTATGTATAATTTATACTCTTTTATTATATACAAATACTGCTGATATCCAGAATGGCAATATGTCACCAATTATTCATAAATTATATTTATAATTTTAATATAGTTAATTTTTTCATGTATTCTAAAATTCAGCTTTATAGTTTCAGCATCCAACTTATCAGTTTTTGAATGATGATAAAATCAATGCCAGATATCTTACATGATGGGTAAAATTGATTTAATGAGACTGACAGAAATTGATAAGCAACTTGTTAAAAACACATATACAAATTATATTACAAAATAATTAGAATTGATTGAAATATTGAACAAACAGAGAGGTAGGTGCTGTAATTTCATGTAATATTATTGTAATGTAGGGTGACAGAATATCTTTGTAAACACAATATCAGATATGATTAACATCACATTCAACATTATAAATTATACTTTCCTTCCCTTTGAAAGAATCCTAAAAGAAGCTACAGAGATATCTTTGAGTAATATTTAACTACTGTAAATTTGTAAATTATTGCGATGTTTTTAATATTGCAAAAAAATCGACAGGGTTGTAATCGCAATAATTTAAACTGGCTTTTTGGAATTTTTTATATGAATGAAGTGGGATTTTTCTCAATATCACAAAAATTAAAATCACATGTTTGTCTAAAATGACAAAATTGTAATAATAAATGTGTTCAATAATTTCTGAATTTGTAGTATATAATTTGCTGATTATTAACATTGTCAAGCTTGTCAATCAACCAAAATTTCACTAATGATATTAGATAAAAATAACAGTAAACAGAAGCTAAATATTTCTGGTGGGTAATACTATAGAAAAATAAAGATTAGTTACAAATATATTAAAAGAATGACTAGTTCAGACAACAAAAATCTTTCATGTACTAGTAACTTAAAGAGTGAATGATTAATCTGTTTTAATAGGCCAATTGTATAGATTCTACAGCAGAACCAGAGGCAGTATTTGCTGGAGAAATAAATAAATTAAAGCAAGAGAAAATAAAACCACAAGAACAGTTGACATTAGAGCCTTATGAAAGAGATCATGCCGTAGTGGTTGGTTGTTACAGGTATGTACTCAGTAATCAGGCCAATGTGCATTTGCTCCATAAAACATCAACATTAAGGATCAGGGTTTCATTTCACTAACATTTGTATGGTAATGATTAGTAGTAAATTTGATCTAATTTCCAGTTTGCAGTGACTATTCTGTTGATGTGCTGGAACCAGTCTTGGTTGTATGAATGTTTGTTAAACTGGGACCTGCTCAAAATTTGGGGATTTCCCCAAAATATGATGATTTGATTGGTCAATATTTGGCTCAAAGAAATTATCTGAAAGCCTAAAAGGTCATCACAATATAACAAAATCTATACACTACCGTTAACAGTTTCTAATGATGATTTCTAATATTTGCCTGAGAATTCATGAGGGCAAAAATATCTACTGATTTAATGAGACTGACAGAAACTAAAGTGGTAGGGCTTTATGTAAAACGAAAGTTGTTATAATGAAAAAAAACAATTGAAATTCAACTTTACAATTTAAAGAATTGTTATGTATTGTAGCAAGACATGTAAATTTATTGATTCCTCAATAATATGTAAGGTTAGGATTTTGTAAGCCTGCCAATAACTGCTGTAGAAAGTTAAACACATTGATGTAATTGATTTACACAATATTCTCAAGACACCCAAAAAAGAATTTGCTTGTTGTAGAGAATGGTCTGAGTAGGAAATGTGTGTTGCAGATAGTTTACAGTAAGGTCCATCCTTATACTATTTCTTTACAAATTATCTGTTCAGTAATTGTTATATGAGATAAATTATGAATTATTTGTGTTTTAATATTCATACAATTTTCTTTTACTTTTATTTTCATAGACCTCCCTCAAAGAAGTGAAGGAAACAAGTGGAAGCAATATATGAGAACTAGCTTTGACAATGTCAAGTTGTCGTGTGACCTACAGACAGTTACGTAGGCTGAGTCTGATAAGTAAAATGTGAACTTGAAATAATTAATATTATAGATGGATTCAGATTCCTGCATCTTCTAATGTTATGAAAATACACATTTTTACAGACAGACTTTTGGGGATGATAAGCATAGAAGATTTAGCATATTTCACTGAAATTCAGTACTAAGTTTATTTATTAATTTTTATCCTGTGACAGGATGTGCATCACTGTAATTACATGCTTACATCTGGTATTTTATTTTTTCTATTTATTTTTTTATTACCAAGTATACATACACATCTTTTACATAAAAATATTACTTCCTGTATTTACAGTATTGTTTTACTCCACTAGTTCACATTTGTTCAGTTGTTATATATTCACTAGCATTTTATTTTGATTTTGTTTCATTCATTGATGTTCCCTTTCATTTTATGACATGTACTTGGTTATCTCTGTATCTCAGTTAAAATAACAAAGTAGTAGTTTTCAAGCAATTTTTCCTTGGAGTCACAGCATTCTTTTAGGTTGATATGCTTTATTAAATGTTCAGAATTACTATATATGATAACAATAGTGCATTGGAAATGAAGATTATCTTACAAAAAAAATAATATATGTTAACTTTAGAAACAGGGCATGCAACAGATATGAGATTTTAAAATCATAATTTAATCCATACCTAATTGTTTCATGCCAAAGCTCTTTTTATTTTATTTTCAAAGCAGATGATAGGAATGTTCTATATAATTTATGCAGTATGAGTTTCTTGGGTTGCAAGGGAGATAACTGTATGGCTATCCATTGTAGTGTCTATAAAATTTTACATGAAGTTCCTTTGGGAATATTAAATTAGTTTAATTCATGAGTTATTATAACACTGAGCACCTGGATAAAGTAATTAGGAGACATCCTTCTGTGATTAGTTTACAGGCCTTCTAGAGGTGCTGATTTGGTTCAAGATATGGTATGGGGACTGAGATCGAAAATGGGGTACAATAAACTGTGTAACTTATATTTCTGGTGTGACCAATGAATTTTACCAGTGTCCAGCAAATTTCAACACTTCATAAATCTGTCCTGAGCGGTATTGGAACTAATCAAGTATTGAAAAGCATTACATTAGTTGATAGAGGATATTCTTTACTATTTTACATCATAAGCTACTCCACTGAAAACATGACCATTCTTTGTTATGTTTGATATTTTTAGCGTAAGTAGACGTAATGAAATTAAATCAAAAGTAAAGAATAAAAGCGACGAAACCACAGGGTAATGAATCTGATCCAGATTTTTTTTTTTTTTTTTTTTTTTGCACACACATTGAGGATATATAACATTGCTGATATGGCAAATTCACTTCCACCTGTATCTTATAGGCAAAACTACCTATATCAACACTAAATTTATGATAAAAAAATGTTCATATTATATTTTAGAACTTCAAACTTCATATAATTTTTCATGGATTTTGCCATTGAGTCTTGATATTTTTCCTGTACATGTATATATATATATTCATATATTATGTAAAGTTTGATTAACATTGGAGTTGTTTTAACTAATCTTACTATAGGGACAATGTAAAAAATAATTGAATGTATAATCAATAAATCCTAAAAATTATATTTTTTGGTATTGAAGATTTCTTTATATTTGAAATGGTGTTTAAAATCCATCCAGAATCGCTTCCTTGCTCTTTGATTTGTTATGTAATTTTTTACCTGCATCATACAACATCATTACAAGTGCAAAAAATCACGTAGTCTCATAGTCTATACAGGTAAATTATACTATTTAATTAATTGCAGTCATTTTATTATACCCCTAGGATAAGTCTGTTAATTCCTATGGACAGCTACAGCTATACGAAAGATGTAGACAATTATCTCCCTTTGATAGAGAGTGTAAAGGCAGTGAAAACCTTCAAGTTGTCAATGAAATAATGTGTTCAGTTTTGTGCTGTTTATATATATATATGAAGAAAATATTAATCATGTTAAGATTGTACTTTGGAGGATGAAATGTGTTTCTTTGATGATACAAGGCTATTGAAATATTAAAATTCTGTTATACAAAATATATGTTAAATCAGACTTTGTTTATACATGTATACGTGAATAAAAGAATTAGTCATACATATCATTATTCAAAACTTTCTTTTCACCTTATCAGTAATTTACTGGTAATATTGAAAGTGTATGTTACATTGGGATGTATCCATTCAGATAAAAGCTGACATATGCAGGCTGTTTTTTTACTTTATTGTCTTGTGACCTTGGCCTCGTTTTCATGGTTCATTGACTTCAATAACATTTGTAAAATCTGCGTCCATGTTACGTGATTAAATCCAATTCTTGTCAAATATAATACCTAGGCCCTTTATATCTTTGGGTACATTCCAGTCTGACACCCATCACATGACCTTTCACTGAATTTCATGCTTGAATTACCCGCATCACATTTTCTCTTTTAGGTCCATTTTTCACCATTTGTAATACTAGTACCTAGACCCATCTATAGATAGTTCTTATTGGGTATATGCCAGTCTGACACCTGTTACCAAACCTTGGCCAAAACAATTCACTCATTAGTGATTTGTATTGGATTTTCCTGATTAAGTCCATTTCTCAGCAACTGTTATCACCCATCATATTTGGTCAATAGAAAGTTGACAGTCTAACACCTGTCACCCGACCTTTGACCTCGATTTCACGATTTAATGGCTTTTCACATGTTCATGATCAAGTACATTTCTCAGCAACTGTACTAACTAGACCCACAGTATATATATCGTCGACAGAAGTTAAGTACGTATATACCAGTCTAACACCTGTCACCTGAATTACATGCTTGAGTGACTTGCAATACATCTCGATGTAAATCTATTTTTCAGCAACTGTACTAACTAGACCGTGGGTAAATAACAATCTAAAGACCTGACCGTTGACCTCTATTTCACGCTTCAGTGACTTTTGTAACGTTTTGCGTTGAAGTCCATTTCTCAGCAACTGTAATACCTAGACCAACCATATTTTGTCGATAGATAGTTCTTGGCGAGTACATGCCTGTGTGAGGCCTCTGCCTGAATTTCACACTCCAGTGACTTGTCACAATTTCTTGATTATGTCTTGTAGCTGTAATACCAATATCCACCATATGTGGTCGGTAGATACTTGGTAATTAGGTGTCAGTCTGACCTTAACCTCAATATCATGTTTTAGTGACTCTCATCACATTTTCACAAATAAGTCCATTTCTCAACAAATGTTATTTGTAGACCCATCATTTTTCGTCTGTAGATACTTTTGGTAGTTGCTAATCTGAGAGCTGTCAACTTACCTTTGACACAAATTTAGGCTTGAGTGACGCGCATCAGATTTTTCAGACTAATGGCACATGACCATAACTATTTATAACGCATTTTCCTTTGAGTTAATGTCAGGTATCAGACAATCTTCATTCTGTGTCCATGTGCATTTATTGTCCCCCGCCGCAACGCGATGCAGGGGTATGGTAATGCCGGGCGTCCGTCGTGCCGTGCTTCCGTCCGTCCATCCGTCCGTCCGTCCGTCCGTCCACCTTGTAAGCGCTCTAGCAAATTTATTTCTTGACCGATTTGGATAATATTTATACAGTAGCTTTAACTCAATGATACCTCCAGGGAGTTCGAAGATGAGTCATGTCGAAATTTTTTTGTAGGAGTTATGCCCCTTAATAACTTAGAAAATTGACAAAATTTTCATGTAAGCGCTCTAGCAAATTTATTTCTTGACCGATTTGGACAATATTTATACAGTAGCTTTAACTCAATGATACCTCCAGGGAGTTCGAAGATGAGTCATGTCGAAATTTTTTTGTAGGAGTTATGCCCCTTAATAACTTAGAAAATTGACAAAATTTTCATGTAAGCGCTCTAGCAAATTTATTTCTTGACCGATTTGGATAATATTTATACAGTAGCTTTAACTCAATGATACCTCCAGGGAGTTCGAAGATGAGTCATGTCGAAATATTTTTGTAGGAGTTATGCCCCTTAATAACTTTGAAAATTGACAAAATTTTCATGTAAGCGCTCTAGCAAATTTATTTCTTGACCGATTTGGATAATATTTGTTCAGTAGCTTTAACTCAATGAAACCTCAAGGGAGTTCGAAGATGAGTCATGTCGAAATATTTTTGTAGGAGTTATGCCCCTTAATAACTTTGAAAATTGACAAAATGTTCATCTAAGTGTTCTAGAAAATTTATATTCTCCTTGCATTGGAATAATATTTATACACTTGGACCTAAAGGGAGGTTTTATACATAAACTCCTATCGAAATTTATAAAATTGAAAAATACTGTCTTTAAGAGTTTGTTAGGTGGAATACTTTTGATCAAAGCATTTCTGTTTATTGAAAAGGAGTAAATGTACATTTGTATAAATTCTCAATACACATGGTAAAATAAGATTTCAACACTATACCCATATTGTATAAATGTCTTCATACCACTCATTAACTTGTAAAAAACTTTAGCAATAACCACAAATTGTTTGTCCTTCTATTCTCTCTCTTTGAGAAAATTTTGTTATGTTTCACTTGTCCAAGGGTTTCTGATGCTCTAGCGGCGGGGGACTTCGGAACGCTGTTCGATTTTTATTTTAACTTTTGTGCTTCCAGAGTTAGACTATTTTTCAGAACTATCTTTTCAGTATATTCTCATGATTTACGATAAAGATTGTTTTGACCATTTCTTCTAATTTTTGTGTACAATTTTTTGATTAATTTTGTTTTTGCTGATTTTCACTTTTCTCATTCCAGAGTTATGGGACTTTGTTCGATGCAGTATATACAATTATAAAGACTTTACTGTATCCATCATTTTGCCATCCCTGTCTTTTCCAAATTTCCGTATTCTCTTCACAAAATGCTCCTCACTTTATCAATTGCAAAAGTGATTATTATAATACACAGTATTGGGAGTTACCTAAAAAAGTGCCTTTCACTTTTGATGGTTTTCACTTCCAGTTGTAGGGCTTGGACGTTTTTTTAATGCCCCGCCTGTAAGGCAGGCCGGGCATATAGTTGGTCTGTTTGTCCGTACGAGGTTAAGGTTCAGGTTTAAGGTAGTTTTTCATTTTTCACTTTTCTTCTATCCTCGACTTCTCGTAAACCGCTCAAAGGAATTTGATGAAACTTGCTCTGTGCATTAACCTTAATTCACAGGTGGGCATATATATTTCATTTTTAGAAAATATTTTTTTTTTGTAAAAATTGACATTTTTGAAAAAAAAAGGGGGGGGGTCAAAACTTCTATCCTCAACCACTCCATAACCGCTCAAAGCAATTTGCTGAAACTTTCTCTTTGCATTAACCTTAATGCAAAGGTGTGCATATATGTTTCATTTTTAAAAAAAATTAATATCTTTTGTAAAAATTGACGCAGGCGACACAATCATGTCTTCCTTTTTTCTTGAAGGAGTTATGGTGTTATCGTGAAACTTTGTACATAGATAGCTTGTATGCACAGCAGCATTTTGATGCAAAAAGGATGCTGTGACATTGAGGTTACGGGTCATCGACTTTGAATTTCTTTATAGAATTTCAATATTTTATTCCAGGTTAAGGTTCAGGTTTAAGGTAGTTTTTCATAGTACTTAGAGATAGTATTTCATCTGCCCTATCGTTAGGGACTTCAAAGTCTACAATATACACATCTAATTCTATTTACTAAATACTTACATCATTGGCCTGGCATGTAGTGTCCATTGGACACATATATAGTTGTTTAAAAATATTTTATGTTGTATGGTAATTCAACTTTGAGTGATAAATTTAAGACCATTGCATGGATTGATCAGAGGTAGGTCCATTTTGTATTTTATTATTTATTTTAACGATTTTTGAAATTGTCATTCAGGAGAGATGGAATTTTGGTTGTTAACTTTTCTAATGTTGTAATGTAACTGAATTTTGTTTGACATAATTTTGTTAGACAACTGTTAAGATTGATGAAATAAATCTCACTTAGGTTTTCGGCGATTTTTGAAATCGTCCAGGAGTAAAAATGAAGATTTTTCTCGATTTCATACTTTAACTCAAGATTGCTCTACTGATTTTCAGCTTTTTTCACTATATACTGGGATTAATCAAACGAAATTACCTGTCAAATTTGACAATTTTACTTTGTCTTGGCCTCCCATAAATTATATATTGTATCCCGGTGGTACCCTTGCTGACATCGTCATGTTTGATATTATCATGTGCATTATAAAGAGTTACTAGTATATTATTATCATGTCTTTTCATTGAGAAATAATTTGTTTCAGTATCAGCCACAGTCTAAATTTGTATCATAGAATGCTTGTTCCTCCTTGCAATTGTTTCTTTCAAACATTAGAATGAGTTCATGTTCTATTGGATTCATCTTCCCCATCTGTCCCTCTTCAAACCAAAACAAGATATATTTAGGATAACAATAAAAAAATGTTTGTAAATTTATTATCTTTTTTGCAAAAATGTGAACTATATGGAATTAGATATTTTCTTTCATATTATTAAAATGAATGCCTTTTCATTTAATATCTTATCTAAAAACCATTGCATTGTACGAAATGCTACCTAAATCTTTGTATTCCTTACCGGCTGTCTTTATATTAAACTTCAGATTAATAGACATGTGTTTCTGTTAGACTTTTGATTTTTGGTCTTGTCTTCTTATTTTTATTTCCCGTCCACGAATGTGGAAGGTGCATATAGATACACCCTGTCCTGTCTTTGTTAAGTTTTTGCGTTAAGGCCCATTTGTCAGATACCCATGGAGATACCACTACAATCCTCTTATGACACTGAATACAGATCAAAATTTAGGTCACTTTGAAATACATTTAATGCATGAGTGACTAATAAAGTTTTGCCGTTTATTTCGTATATGTAAGAGAATGATAATCCGTAAATATCCTAAATATCCTAAGAATCCATGGTGTTATATCATTGATACATCATCACTATAATCCTTTTGATTTTATAATGTGTAAGGGGAATGAGATTATGCCAAGCTAAACAAAATATTTAGACATTAATTTTAACGATTTTATTACTTTCCTGGATTAATTTAAAACAAACAAAAGTTTCACAAATGTCTAGATTATTTATCCGTAGAGTTTAAATTAATCCCTCACCTAACATTGAATAGAAAAATATTGTTACAACAAATTTTGGATGGTCACAGCTTGACAAAGCGTCTTTACCAAACTCAAAGATCCTGTTAACTCTGACGTCATAAATATCATCCGGGCCGACCGGTCCAGGAACGAAGAAACGGCCCAAACTCCCCGGCAGTTCCAGTTCCGTCCGTATCCGTTCCTCCACTAGTGGAGGTATCAATCGGATCATCCTCGGTTATTTCCGCCTAGCGTCGTAAAGTGACTTTATCGATCTTTGTCGGAAATGGCCGAGTGATGTTCCGATTGGTGGAGGTATATGGTACCGGAACGGATATGGTCACTGTCCCGGAGTTTGGAAACGGCCGGGACAAGTCAAACTTTTCCGGCACTTTGATTGATAAGATAAATGGAGACTAACTGTGCACCACTTATTGCGGACCTGTTTCTGTATGTACGATTCACATTTATATATAAAACCAGCAAAGACCCAACGAAACAACATTTTATACAAAAATTTAATAATACTTTTACATATTTGGATGATATTTTGGCTGTCAATAATGACGACTTCAGAATGTACACTAAAGAGATTTATCCTGTTCAACTTACTTTAAATAAAGCTAATACTAACAATAAACACTGTCCTTTCCTGGATCTTGATAATCTATATCTCTAACGGGAAGCTTAATACTAAACTTTACGATAAAAAAAGATGATTTTCCACATCCTATTGTTAATCATACGTTCCCTTGCACCATTGGAGTTTACATGTATATATATCTCCCTTGCTCCATCGGTGTTTACATATATATATTTATCGGCTTATTCGATTCGCTCGTGTATGTAACAGCGTATTTGATTTTAACGAAAGAAATCTGTATTACTGTAAAATTATTACACCAGGGATTTCGATATTACAAACTTGTCAATATTTTACTAAATTTTATCATCGGTACAAGCACCTCATTCGTAAATATAAATCAAC
The DNA here is from genome assembly GCA_028015205.1 of Mytilisepta virgata. Classification (NCBI taxonomy): domain Eukaryota; kingdom Metazoa; phylum Mollusca; class Bivalvia; order Mytilida; family Mytilidae; genus Mytilisepta; species Mytilisepta virgata. The sequence goes on along the minus strand of CM051521.1, from coordinate 46,135,055 downwards.
GTGCAAACATCTTATATGTTCAGGTATTTCATATCCCATCTTTTATTGTAATATTGTATACAAAACATAAAAATTTCGTCATTCACCTGAAAAGCTAATCAAACCTTTAAACAGACTTATCCACAAGAGATATATTTACGATACTGTTGTCAAGTCATTAAAGATTTAATTTTTAGCTCACATGGACCAAAGGGCCATGTGAGCTTTTGGCATCACTAGGCGTCCGTCGTCGTCCGTCTGTCTGTCTGTAAACGTTTACAGTTTGATCGTCTCCTCTGAAACCTCTAGGCCAAACGAACTGAAACTTGGTGTGAAGCATCTATGGAAGGACCTTTATAAAGTTTGCATATTTCGTTCCGGTCGGACAACAAATATGGCCGCCATGATGAATTCTTATTTCTGATTGGTCAAAATTTCAAAAATCTCCTCTGAAACCGCAATTGAACTGTAACTTGGTATGAAGCATCTATGGAAGGACCTTTATAAAGTTTGCATGTACGGTCGGACAACTAACATGGCTGCCATGAGGAATTCTTATTTCTGATTGGACAAATTTTAAAAATCTTGTCCTCTGAAACCCCTACGCCAAATGAGCTTAAACTTGGTATGAAGCATCCACGGAATCACCTTTCTCCATTTTGCATATTTTGTTCCGGTCAAAGATGTTATATGGCCGCCACGATGAATTCTATTTCTGATTGGTCAAAATTTCAAAAATAAATTTTCTGAAACCGCAAAGCCAAATGAGCTGTAATTTCGTATGAAGCATCTGTGGAAGGACCTTTATAAAGTTGGCATGTTTCTTCACGGTCGGACAGCTAATATGGCAGCTATGATGAATTCTTTTTTTTTGATTGGTCAAAATTTCAAAAATATCCTCCTTTGAAAGCATATAGCGATATCAACTTATATTTGGTATGAAACATCTATGGAAGGTCCATTACAATTTTCATTTGAAACTAGAGGCATTGAACTTTTCATCTTGAGCAGGACTAAAGATTTGGCTGGATTTTCTATAGAGTTCTATGTTCAATTAAGTTCGGCTGTGGCAGCCAAGATGGTTGACAGTCTAGGTCAATGGACACATTTCTAAAAGAGAACCATCTAAGGACCAAGTCTAGTTCTTAATTGGCTGAGTGGTTTCAGACCATGGCGGCCATATTGGATGGCGTTCGGGGAAACCGAACACAAATTTAAAAGGGGCCACCCAAGGTGCACTCCACCAAAGTCTGGTTCAAATTGGCCTAATGGTCTCCTAGAAGATAACGAAAATGTTAAAATTCCCATAGGATCCAAGGTTAAACTATGTCCAACTATGGCAGCCATATTGGATGGCGCCCCGGAAAACCAAACACAAAATTTTAAAGGGAACCATCCAAGGACCATTTCACTTATGTTTGGTTTAAATTGGTTCAGTGGTTTCAGAGGAGTTGACAAAAAAGTAAAATTCCGATAGGCTCAATGTTAAACTAATTCCAGCCATGGCGGCCATGTTATATGGCGTTCGGGGAAACTGATCATAACATTTAAAAGAGGCCACCCAAGGACCATTCCACCAAAGTTTGGTTCTAATTGGTTCAGTGGTTTCAGAGGTATCGCTGTGTGTTTGTTTATTCCACATTGGCTAGAGGTAATAAGGGGAGGGGGGAGTTTAGATCTCACGAAACATGTTTAACCCCGCCGCATTGTTACGCCTTAGCCTTTCTACTTTAAAACATGAATCTTTATTAATAATTATATGAAAACATTTTTCTTATTGTTTCCAGTTTAAATATTCATAATTGTTCTAAAAAAACTTAACTCATCGTTACTAAAATGGTGAAAAATGGTTACAAAATATTGCCAAGTTCTTTGTATCTGTGATCAGAGTATTAAAGTTGCTAAAAAGACTGGTACAAGACTCACTAGTGACATTTCCTTAGGCTCATCTACTGGTACCATATGAAAGTCAGATGTTGTTCTGGAGTTAAGTCGCCTGTCCATAAAAAAATAAAATATGCACGAAAAATCACAAAATTAGCAATTTTCGGGTAAATTAAAAAACGTGTCGACTTAGATGGGCTCAATATATCTTGTTGGAATTTGAAACATACTTTGTTCAGATAAGTATCTTTCAATGGTCAACTGCTAATCAATGCTAAGCATATAGCTTCAACTCCTATTTTGTGTTTTAATTTAATGAAGTTTATCCTTGGCTTAATGAAAAGCGTCAAGTAAAAAGCCTATACGCCTGTCCCAAGTCAGGAACTTCTAGCCTTTGTCAGTCTTGTGTGTTTTTTTTTATTTTGCTTCATTTTTATGTTTCGGAGTTTAGCGTGCCGTCCGTTTTGCTGAACTAGTATGCGTTATTGTTTAGGAGCCAACCGAAGCCCGCCTTCGTGAGTGAAATTTTCTCGCTGCGTTGATGACTCATTGGTAGTCTTGAGTTGTTTTCTGCTCTTTGGTCGGGTTGTTGTCTCTTTGACACATTCCCCGTTTTCATTCTCTATACTATCACAGCAACGGTAGTTAAATGCAGTATATACTAGCTGTGCTTAAGACACGGGATTTGAATATATAAATAAATCTCACAGCAATAATTTTCATATGTACAATAATATTAACAATTTACAAAACCCATTACAAGCCCCCCCCCCCCCCCCCCTTTCAGACCTAATTTGTATCCCAAATTAGTCTAAAGAGAACAATAGAATATGACCTAATTTAAAATTTGAAAGTGAATTAACAGATTGTTCATGAGATGTATCATAGACGTCATTTAACAACATCAAAGTCATCTCTTCCGATGAAAGGGTACATAATAAAAACAATCTTTTAATATAATGTCCGCCTCTAATGTCACACCTCAGCTTCAAAATCCTTAGCTAACATCCTGTCCCTGCCTTTCATTTCCGCTAAGTTGTAATCTACGATTTTATGTTTCAAGCTCTCCCCTTCTTCCTCTCTCTTTCCAATGATGACCCTACCTTCTCCAAGTTCTCCAGCATGCTCTTAATGAGTTCCAAAATGTCCATAGCGTGCAAGTATAAGCTAAATAGACCCTGAGCTCATGTTCCTGATGAGTTGGTGGTATATGTGGAAGAACAAGTTGTGGAAGATCTGCTGTTGAGGTTTGCGTTTCAGAGGCGAGCGTAACTTTATAAGTGTAACCAAAAGACATCGAAAATTGAACAGAAGGCGATGAAACGTCTGAGTTTATAGTCTTTAAATGATATGTCGGTGTTGACGAATTAAGATGTTGAAGGTTTAGAATCCAGAGGAACAGCAGGAGTAAATACAGTGGTTTGAGTGGATATTCTGTATAATTTGTAGAAGTAAACTCTAGTACCAGGATTGACGTAGTCTGCGTTCTCTAAAGTTTTCTTCTTAAACTCGGCGAGTGCTTTCATAAGGTCTTTCTGGTCCTTAATGGTGTCTTGGTGATGCGTAGTAAGGTGCATCTTTACACCATGCCTCCTACCATATGTAGCATTACATTCCTTAACCGAGCAAGTAAATTTTGTTATCTTCTGTCCACTCATTCCAAAGCGCTACTTTCTCAAAGTGACAAATGTAATCAGGCCATTTCGCGTGCCTACCATCATATGTAGCAGGATCTTTTTGTTTCCTGTAGCGGCTCCTAGAGATAGCCCTAACATGACTAGTATCTCGCCACTAGTTACTGAGATCAATTCCGCTAACGTCACGAGGGTGGTGTGCATAATAATTCATTTGGTGGTTTGTAATCAGTACCAGAGATAAATATGGACTTGACCAGGCTCAAATTTGTTAGATCTGATCGGTTCTAATTTTCGACACTCTGGGATAATATGGGAGATCCGTTTCGCGCACCTGCTACACAGATGAAATTCATTTGGGGGGAAGCTGTATTTTGTTAAGTGTGAAATAAATTTATTTGACTTGCCAAATTTCTAAGCTCTATGTCACCCGTTCTTTCCCTTTGTTTTGAGTCTTTTGAACATAGCAAAGAATCATACGCATAAAAATCGACATCCTTATCTGAACCCCAGTTACAGTCCCAATGATTTTAGGTTTGTCATGTGATCGGTTGCCGAGGTCATAACGTCAGAACCAATCTCCCATGCAGAGTTGTCGGTCGTTGCTCTCTCTCAACGACCGACAACTCTGCATGGGAGATTGCGTCAGAACGCCATTTTACGTTTTGTGAGTTTGACAACGTCTCATCTTCTAAAAGCTTATCAGCATGAAATGTGTGTTTTGTTGTGAATTGAAGCTTCCAAAACAGGATTTAGTGTAAAAAGCATGAGTTACGACATGGGAAGGAGACCGGCATTTTCGGATTCTAGGTACACCCCCCCCCCCCCCCCCCCCCCATAAAAGTCGACAAGCAGTAAGCATAATAAATAATCCAGTAAACATAAGAATATGCATCGTGTTGATCTGACAATTTCTGAATACAATATCAATACAAAGCAAATGTACATGATGTGTAGACTTTTCTGGCATCAATATTAATTACATATTTTTTAATTGGGAAATTACAGCATGTCACAAGTTCTTTATAGAATGATTGCATATTATTTTTGGATGGGAATAAGGTTTTATATTTTTGACTATAGGTAAATGGCCCAAATACTTACAGGGGGTTGCAGGGATCACTATCGATTCCGACAATACAGATTTCTTGTGTTTATTACTGTTTACCATTTTCGTAAAAAATAGTTTATATAGTTTAAATCCAATTTAGAAAGTCCGTACCATATAAACACGAGAAAAGGATATCATTTTGTAGGAAAAGATTAAATTGTAATTTGAGATTAAATCGTAGCAAGGGATTAGGATATGCTAACGCAAGAAAATGTGACGGACGGACGGAGGTAACCGCTAAATCCACGAACTTTCTTCGAAAGTGCGGGTATAACGATGATGTTTGGGAACGAGTAAGAGTTTATTTGGACTTAATTCTGGACGTATGTGCGTCTATATATGGTAGAAAGCTACGAGTAAATTTACATGAAGAGTGCATTTGGACAATGTGTTACGATCTTTATTTGTAATCAATGATCGTAATTAAAATAGTTAATATCTTTCAATATTAATTTTGAACACCATATTGAAAAAATCATTATTTTTTATGTTATAATGAACAGCTTTTAACACTTATCATAAATATTCATTTTAAATTATCGAGTGCAAACTCATACAAATCAACAGGGTCATATAATTATATAAAGCTAACCCACAAGTTAGTTTACCTAGCTGAGATTACAGTTCCATTCAAGCGAGCATTGCTGTAAAAGTACTTGTATGGCTCCTTTTCAGCTTCGACAGCACTTTCCTCTTGTAAAAGGATTGGGGCCACATTTCCATGTAATTCCTTCACTCAGAACCACTTATTTTTTAAATTTAAATATTTACCAATTTTTATGGTAACCGATTGTATGCAATGAATTTTTATGTTAGACAGAAATTTTATGCTTAATCATTAATATGTTCATGTTTTCTACTCGCATTGGTCGTTTAAAGGCGATTTGGGCCGACTGCCAATCATTTTATATAACTTACTGGAATATTGCCAAACCATTCTACTGCCATATGAAAGGAGATACATAAACTCAATTTCAGCAAAATGTTCGTTTTAGTTCTGAGTGTCCTTCTTAAAGACCCGTATTAAAACTGTCTACCTAATCAATATTCAGGTACTCAGAAAAATTAGTAGCCTATTAGTAATTTTTTAAGAAAAATCTACAAAATTTGTATTTTTCTTAAATCCCAAAATTGCATATAAATTATACAACTTGTTTATTTGGAGTATTTGTTTTAGTACTTAAACGTCTAGTTGGTTTTGACTGTTGATCATTATTTAAGAAAACACGACACCAATCTTATAATGCGGGGTTGCACGAAGTTCAAATCTTGCTTATATATGAACGGTTTCACACTGTTACCTAATTTTGCATAAATTTATTGATGATTTATTGGTGAATGTCGGACGGTCTAAATGTCTGTTTTCGGTGGTTGGGGAGGCGATCAACTCCTCTAACAATTTTTAACCCAGATCTTTGAAACTTTGCAGAAAGTTTATGGACAAATTGAAGACGTGTATAAAGGAGTATGATGTCTTTTGAAGAATTTGTCCAGATTTTTCTGTTGGAATGTAGTTAATTTTTGCAAAATAATGTTATTTGAAGATTTTTTTCCAGATGGTCCATGGGCTCATCCATGTTGTGAAACTTAGTCATTTTTTGAAACTAATGTGTATTAAGGGTGCCAATTTTGTGTAATTTACTCCTCTCCAGATCTTTGAAACTTTGCAGAATGTTTAAAATCATATTGAAGATGTGCATGAATGAGTGGTATGCCATTGAAAGAACATTTTCAGATTTTTCATATTGTGGAACTTACTAATTTTTCAAAAAAATTCTCCCACACAAATTTTTTATATGAATATAGTGTTTGGTCTTGCATGTTATAGGTTATCATAAAACCTACCTGTGTTACCTTTTACCCTTTAATACACATTAAAGGAGTCTCTGACCCATCAAAAAAGTAGATCGCGGATGGTGATACCTCGACGGGAATGCATTTGACGCATTTCCAATATGCTTAAATTTTCATTCAATAATTGTCATATATGGGCTATACATTGTACATATAACCTAACCAGTTGTCATATCAAACCATACTTATATAACACCACTAAAAAAAAATAGGCAGGATCAAACATTTAATCCTAGGACCCCCCCCCCCCCCCCCCAACAAAAGAAAATGAAATGGTTGCTCCCTAATACAAATAATATAATAATATGTATTTTACGCTATTGTTTTCTTGTTCTTAGAGCGACCTTGACGTCACATTTAATAAGAAAACGATAGCCTTAAGTCATAGTAGACTTACTAGAGTAAAAATATTCTTTCTATATATTTAAAGAGAATAACTTAATATATTTCAGCTGTTCATATAAAGATTAAAGATATATTCATAAAGTAAAGTAAACGAAATTTATCACTAAATGCTAGTCACATCTTTGTAAATACTTCAAAATAAGTCCTTATCTACTTATCATCTGAAAAATGTCATCTGCTGAATCAAGTCAAATTAAATAATATTCATTATAAATTTAATAAGGTAGCATCTTGGTCGTTAATAATGATTTAATAGAAAGAACAAAACAAAAATAAAATAGGCCAGCATATGACATAGTGGGAGTTGACAACACTCCTGACAAAACTAATAAATAGAAATGATGATTCAATTATCTTCTCCTGGTAAAGTTGGAATGTTGAAACAAGTGATGATACCCGACTTATCAGTTGGTATGTATGTAAACATTGTATAGCACAAAATAATAATTATTATTTTAATATTATTAATATTGCAAATTTGTGAAAATGGTAAAAATATGTATTATTTTCAAGCATATATGGAAATAAATTATCATAATTATTTTGTAGAAATAAATAAAAATAAAATATCTCGTTATTTTAGCTTCTTCGATGGCAGTCAGCTAATTCATAGTCGACGAACACCCAACGTTGCGGATCTATCACTTTTTGTTTTCTTTTGAATATATATTATAGCTTTACAATTAAAAAACCTGATATTGGAATTTCACCATTGAAGTAGTCATATAGATTTTATTATAAATATGTCATTTTTTTTTATATTTATTTACACGTAAGACACATTGATAATTTACAATTTAAATATCAATGCATACTTCCATGACACTAATCTTGTAGCAGAAGTCCCAAAGAAATCAAAAGTGGTAAGTAATTAAGTAAATATTCAACATGAATTCATTATTATGTTCTTCAGGTCAAAATTTGTAAATACATGTATGATTACAAGGCATTCTTCACGAAAAGTCTTTCAGGTGACTTCCCAGACTAATACGAACTAAAAACATTTGCTTAGTACATTTTTACAATATATGATCAAAATACAGCTCCCATATCTGAACTTTGTCAGTAAGGAAAGTACGCCAAAATGACATACATGTATTATGGATGGACTTACCCAAACAGTTTACATGAACCAACAAAATATCATACTTAAATCATAAATATAAAGTTAATTTTGAATTATTATACATTTATTTAAGGAAAAAACATTTCAAAGAGATCCCTTAATTATTATTTTTGCTAATTTCAGTATTTTTCATTAATTTCCCCTCAGTTGGATGATTTGCATGATCCTCAATTTTACAGTTGATCTGTTTAATAAATTTTTGTCACATTTTTCGTGCCTTTTACAGGATCTGTAAGGATATGTTAACTATGTTATGTGTGCGCATGACAACGATCTCACAAATTACCATACGCATTCGAAATCGTACTATTTCTGTGTAGCAATTACACTTGATTGCACTTAATATTTTCCTACAGAGAACCCAAGATAATTAAAAAACTCTCAACACAAACATTAAATTATATAAACTTTTTTCAGTCCACGCTTTCCAAAAGACATTCAATTTTTAATGCAGTGTGTTAAAGGATTTTCATACAAATATTTCATTAAGTTTCATTGGCTCTTCATGGTCAAAAGTCATGGACAAAAACATAATTCTGAACAAATCTGACGATTATGCAGCAGTATACCAATGTTACAAATACAGCTGAAAAGTGTAATTATTATAACTCGGACATAAAAAATCCAGGTCATGTGTCGGTCAGATGTCAAGGAACATATTGTTTTACAGCCATCTTAAACATGTAACTATTGGTAGAAGTACACAAAAGTTACATACAATACGAAATGTTCCCTTTTTTTGAAGTAAAGATATACATTAATCATTTCAATTATATTGGCATATTTTCACAATTCCTTTGCTTCTTTTTAAGCAATGGTTTACTTGTTACTCTTTTATTGGGTGTTTTTTTTTTTACCGGAAAATTCACAAATTCACAGATCAGTCAGACATTGCGACAAAAGTCGTACTAATTACCTTAGTTGTTGAAATTTAGAAATAAAAGTTAGACGTCAACATGGTCAATATTTAAATTCTAAGTTCTTATTCTATATGAGAACAACATCATTAGGTCATTCTGAGTTCAGTATTTGAGTCAATTGGAGCTAATCTTCTACTGTCAATACGTTTATTCATACAACATAAAATTACAACTAAACACTTTTTTTAAATTACAGGATTTATTGTGAACAGGGATTTTATTGACGACATTAACAAAGTTACATGATGAGAAAACCCTCTGTAAAAAGAATAGGAGAAAGGCTCCTCTACATTACATGTTTGGTTATTATTACAATTATATTTTATTTACACAAGGTAGAACATGAAGTGTACCGGCCAATTAAAGTAATGCAAGAACACGTTAACTTTGCTACCTTTATATCGTCCAAGGCCGTTGAAGAGGACGATACGTTATATTTAGAAGGTCACTTCAATAATGTCGCTTTAAGCCAATTTTCTGTTCTAAATGTTAAAAATTTGTCATTTTTATCAGAATGGCATAAACAAAAAAGAATTTTGGAAAGAGAAAATGATATTGCAAGGACGTTTTCAGGAAAGGCTGTCGGATGTCCCGGTTTTTATCCATATTTAGAGAAGACAGAAAACGACTTAAATTCAGTTACGAAGGAAAGCTTTCCAGACTGGAAGCTATTTGAACAAAATCGCAGAGTTGAAAATGTTAATTGTAAACTTCTGTTTGAAGACGATAAATATGAACAGAATAAAACATTGAATCTCATGCAGAACGAAACATTTAATGAAGAAGACCCTTTTGTTCATATGAAACGAACAAGTGATTGTGCTACATATATTAAAACAGCAGGTTATATAACTTCGTCCCTAACCGAAGATGAAGAAAATTTTCCAATAGCATATAGTATACTGGTTTATAAACGTATTTATCAAGTAGAAAAACTACTTCGGTCTATATATCGTCCACAGAACGTTTATTGCATACATTGTGATAAAAAAGCTGATCCAGTTTTTAGAGAAGCATTGTATAATTTAGCGGCATGTTTTGAAAATGTCTTCGTTTGTTCAAAGTCGTTTGATGTGGTTTGGGGAACAGTTGGTGTACTCTTGCCAGAAATAGCGTGTATGAAAGCCCTTTGGAAACACAAAAAATGGAAATACTTCATAAATTTGACAGGCCAGGAATTTCCATTACGGACAAACTTGGAACTTGTGAAGATACTGAAGATATACAATGGTGCTAATGATATGGAAGGTACAGTCAGAAGGTAGGTTTGAAGCAATATTGTGACTGTGTGTGTGTATCTATACAGTCTTCATCTTTCGTTGTCTTTGCTGATACTCGAGTAAATTTTCTTTTTTGGATAAACACTTGCATTCGTATTTGAAAAAAAAAGACATTAACTTCAACACTTCTATGTTGAACATCAATTATTATTATCTTTCAGGAAATAACTTTTGTTTAAAATCTTGGATTTGTATTACAAAATATGGTTAATGACCTACTCCCAATTTTTGAGAGCGAGATTCAGTAACCACTAGAAATTGGAACATTACTTGTTTTATTTTATGTAAAGTTTTTTCATATCTTCATTTAAGTTATTGCATTTTTATGTGTTCCCAAAATGCAAGAATTTTGCTTCCTACAAACTTTAATGAACAGAGAAAAAAATTATTCAATAGATACTATGTTCTTATTCTCCCAATTTTGAAGCTGAAGAGTATAAACTATGTTCTTATTCTCCCTATTTTGAAGCTGTTCTTATTCTTCCTATTTTGAAGCTGTTCTTGTTCTCCCTATTTTGAAGCTGAAGAGTATAAACTATGTTCTTATTCTCCCTATTTTGAAGCTGAGGAGTATAAACTATGTTCTTATTCTCCCTATTTTAAAGCTGAAGAGAGTAAACTATGTTCTTATTCTCCCTATTTTGAAGCTGAAGAGTATAAACTATGTTCTTATTCTCCCTATTTTGAAGCTGAAGAGTATAAACTATGTTCTTATTCTCCCTTTTTTGAAGCTGAAGAGTATAAACTATGTTCTTATTCTCCTTATTTTGAAGCTGAAGAGTATAAACTATGTTCTTATTCTCCCTATTTTGAAGCTGAACATGCTGAAGAGTATAAATTATGTTCTTAATAGTTTTTTTTAAAATTGACCAGTATCAACCAGTATCAACTGGTAAACAGAGGTACATGTAGTAGAATACAATAATAGTTTGCCGACCATAATTGGAAATATCCAGACCAAAAACAAACTCAATATGGTTTTTAGTTGAATCGTTTGTAACATTTTTTGCAATTCTTTTCTTTTTTCCCGCTCAAAACGTAAAGTCCAAAATAGCCTATAAATAATAAATGATAAAGATATTTTTCCTTGTTTGAAGTGTAACCTAATTCGGTTATTTAGATAAGGGTGATTATACGGAACAATTCAGTATTTGGTCTGCAGTTCTACTTATAGGCTGTTTCCACTATAGACGGTAGCTGATATTAAATAAACAAGTAAAAATTTAAGGAACAGTAAGTAATGGTGACGTGGGGCTATTGTATTAAAAACACTGAGTCCGGAAAATACCGAAATTAGTAAAAAGCACGCACATTTCCAATCAGATACTCTCCTTTTACAACTCGTAACGACCGAAAGTCGGAATAATTTTTCATTTCTTAGTCTAAGTACATGTTTAATTTTTAACTATTGTCTGTTTCATAAAACATTCATGTTTCTCGGAATGGCAAAAAATGCCGATTAATTTCTTTTAAAAGATCCGAATTCCAGGTATTTCGATCGTCATTTTTTTTTGCTACACCGAGCATGAGTTAAAGAACTAGCTTGAGTTAAACAATCTTTCAAGTAAAGCCCTTAAAGCTTCTTTCAAAATTTATAAAGATATGAGCTCACTGAGTCCAAACATAAATGCTTATCTCCATCTTTTTAATCACATCCAATTGCATTATATGGATGTGAAAATTAGGGAACGGTGCCTGTGTCTAAATTAAACAGTTATGTCAACTTTTACCAGATTTTAAAATACTGGGAATACGAAAAATTAAAAATACCAAGTTCTCTAAATTTTTATTGGGGTTAAGCAAAAACAGTACTTATCATGCTTATTTTGCAGTCTTAGCCGAATTAGGCAGATACCCACTATATATTAATATGATATCCCATTTACTTTGTTACTGGCATAGACTGGGAGGTAATGTAGGTAAATTACTGAAAGCTGCTCCGGAAGAGAATAACGAGCGTATGATACGCCCATCGTCTTGTAAAAAAACATAATAAATGTTTTTGGAATCCCCCTTTATTTAGTGGAGCTGCTGGTGGGATGTATATGGAAACCCGGCAAAACATAAGCGTGTAAACTTTTAACCAATAGAGATACGGCGCGAAATGTGACCAAAAAAGACTACATTTTTTACCAAAAAGCTCAATAAAAATTCAATAACTCAAAAATAAAATAAAGAATCATCACGAAAAGGTATACAGATCTTCAGATTAATATAACTAAGAAGTGTGTAAAGATTTGAGCAATAACCATAAATCGTTTTTGAGATACGGCGCGACATGTGAAAAAAACACACCCCTGTTTTAGTTGCAAAGTCCCGTAACTCAAAAACTTTTAATCTTATTTTTCACCAAAAAGTATACAGATCGTTTGACCATCATAAGAAACAACTATGTTAAGTTTCATGAAATTTGGATAAGTTGTTTTCAAGTTACGACGGACATACGGACGCCGGACATTTGTATACCATAATACGTCCCGTCAAAATTTTGACGGGCGTATAAAAAATTCTATCATTTATCAAAGCAATCATGTTGGTGTTCATCTGTAGTTTTTTATTGATATTGATATGGATGTTTTTAAAGCATTTTGGTGAAAAGAAATTTAAAATTGAAATTAAATAAAAATACTTAAAAATACTGAGAAATATCTACATTCTACAAATGATTGCACCTGTTTTAAGTCAGGAATCTGATGTACAGTAGTTGTCGTCTGTTTATGTAGTTCATACATGTTTCTTGTTTCTCGGTTTTATATAGATTAGACAGTTGGTTTTCCCGTTTGAATGGTTTTACACTAGTAATTTTTGGGGCCCTTTATAGCTTGCTGTTCGGTGTGAGCCAATGCTCCGTGTTGAAGGCCGTACCTTGACCTATAATGGTTTACTTTTATAAATTGTTACTTGAATGGAGAGTTGTCACGGCTCATTGGCACTGATACCACATCTTCCTATATGAACTTGGAAGAAAATTTCTGTTACAGATATGAGCAAAAATCTTTGCACCTTTTGACACAACTTATTTATTATTGCCATTTTATTTTGTAATATTTATTTATCTACAATCCTTACTATTATTTTTTCTCAAACATACTCTTAAAATCCTCCAATTGACATTGTTTGAACACCTTAATGATCAATATTGACAAAATTTCCATTTGTGCATTGATAGGTCAAAATCCGCTAAATTTATTTTTAAATGAGGTCGACATATTGTTACCGGTTGTAATAAACACTGTGGCCAATGAAAAACCACGAGAATTCCGATTGCCGCCATTTTTAGCTTACATTTTATCGTTTCTTTCCCTTCCCCCCTTTGATCTCCAAGAAAACAAAAAAATGGCGGCTCGAGATTTTTAATGAAAATAACGGTCTCCAGACTCAGCTGATTAGACCTACATGCGTCCCAGGGACGCATGAGTTTGAAGGATGACGCGTCCAGTCCAATTTTAGCGCGTCCAGGACGCATGTACGCGCCTGAGCGAGAACCCTGTACTATATCTATCTGATCTCCATTTTCAACTGGTTCCTTTTCACCGCATTAGATCACGATGAAACGTTGACTGAACAGGGAACCGCACGGGATTTTCAAATCCACTCCGAGGGTATTCCGACTGGAGGAAGAAAGGCCGATCTTTTTTATTATGTTTTTATTTTTATTTGTACTTCTTCAAACAGAAAAGGGTCGGCGGTATTAAAAAAAATCTTCAAAATCGTTTTTTTTTTTATTTCAAAATCGGGAAAAACAGGGTCGGCGGATCCGTAAACCAACAAATAAAAAAAAAGTGGCCTAGATTATGAATTGATCTCGCTGGCATGCATCGATTGATTTAAATATGTGTAGCGAGTGATCTATCATCAGAACATGCAATATTTTAATTCCCCGAGCATGAGTAAATGAACTATTAAATGTCATAAAAAGCACCTGTCATTTTTTGATATTTCTAAGACAATATGTTTAGCACAAATAAAAATTTTTTAAACTAGTATTATCATTCTGGGGTAATGCTATGTTTCAATTTTTATCATCGTTAATTTACATAGACATGAACAGAATTGGGCAGCGGTTTTAAAGTTAGGTCTAGAGTTGTTAGAATCAAGTTCAGTGAAAAACTTTAAGAATTTAAGCAATATACACGATACAGTCATTCTTATGTATCCTGTCAAATTCTGAGTCCCCTCATCTGATCTGCGACTGCCAACTATTTATCTCTGTTTCTTATAACCAGAAATAGCTTGATGTGAAATTATAAAAAGTTCACGGGTGACATATAATAGAGGTCTCTTTATAGTCTCTACTCACGGTTTTTTGGCGGGGTCCATGTTGTTCATATGTTTTTAGTTTTTAATTGTAGTGCATGTATTGTTTTGATCTTGTCTTCGTTGTTTTTCAGAGTTTGTCAGTTGTTTCAATTTTCTACTCCTTCGAATATCCCTTTGGTATTTCTTGACTTTACTTCAGCCAGTGGAATCGATCTGTGTAACTGAGTTTGTCAGTTGTTTCGATTTTCTACTCCTTCGAATATCCCTTTGGTATTTCTTGACTTTACTTCGGCCAGTGGAATCGATCTGTGTAAAACTGTGTGTTCCGGAAAAATGTCCACATTCCATATAGCTACAATGTATAATTTCATATTCATCGTGACAAGATTGATTTTTAAGTTGATGGGTAGGCAGGGTCATCCACAGTCCTTCCATTTATATTATTTCTTAATACACTGAAAATTATTGAGATTCTCATCCTTACACCATATCATAATTCCTTATTCCTTATGAAAAAAAAGTAATTAACTTTATTTAGTTTCAGCTATGTAAAGTATTACACTGTATATATCATGAATCTACCTATAGTAAAGACAATCATAGCATCAGAGACTATATACATAAACATTCACAGTCATGTACAATGACAATGTATAGTATATTCTCCATCAATTAAGGGCTGGGGATCGAAATCTTTTCTACACGGAACGCTTTTTTTTCAAATAAGATAACTGAAACAAAATTGATTGAAGACTTTGACCAATGGAACAATTTAATCTCAACTAGGAAACTAGCTGTTTAGACCTATATAACAAATAGAGATGATTATTACAAAACACACAATCAGAGAGATACATCTATAAATTGAATTTATTTTTTTCACAAATAATGTGCACACATCGAAAAACACTTTCCATGCAGCGGTAACTTTCGTTATATTTCAGAGCTAACAAGGAAAGGTGGAAGGATTTACCATTTCCGCCACATAATATCCATCCCGTCAAAGGTTCCATTCATATAGCAGTTAGTCGTGGTTTTGTCTCTTATGTATTACACAGTAAAGTGGCTAAAGACTTTTTCGACTGGACCAGAAACGTTGATATACCAGATGAAACATTTTTCTCTACATTAAATCATAATCCACAGTTAGAGATACCTGGTTCTTACAAAGGTAAGGAGATGTATTTTTTTCAGTACGCCTATCTCACCTTGCAGATTTCTGTATAACTCGAATAATTCAAGCCGTTTCAGTATCCGATTAATGGAGTGGTCGAAGTGAGCTAATATAACGACTGGATTATTCGGGTTAAATCCATACAACGACATATTCTGACGTCACAAACATTAATTAACGATGAGCCGACTATATAATGGTGGATAACCCGAAGCTATCACTGAGGTCACAATGTTTGACCCTCGACGTTACTATTATCAGAATTTGAACTGAGTTATCAAGACTTGAAAAACGTAGAAAAGCAAGTTTTTTCAGAAGAAAATCCCCGTTTAGAATAGGATAAACAGATTACGGGGTTTCCAGGAGATAGATATCATAGTAAAACGTATTACAAAATACCGAAATAAACTTGATGCACTGTATGGCCATTTTGTCGACTGACAACTCATCAGCAGTGCTCGAAATCAAAATACTGGAAAACCGGATAAAGATGTAAGGATGAATTAATAAGCACAACCATCAAAAATCAAAACAATTAAAACAAACAGGTATCCAAACTCAGCTAAGGGTTAAATCTGCATCAAAAGGAAGATGCATAAAATATCGTTCTCTAAGCTCACTCGCCATAAAACGCTTCATATTTTGAGTCATGGTTGATATTTAGGGTAATCTATATCTCTTAAAAATTGTATCTAAGGTATTTAGTCAGTAAACGACTAGCTCAAATACCTATGCTTTAAGCTGTTTGACCGTTGAAGATCTTCAGGAGGTTATATCCTGAGTCATAAAAAAGACTATCTTGAATCGCATCCCGCATCACATATATCCCATATCAGAATATAAACAATAAAAGAGTATATTTAGAAAAAGGATAAAGACTAAAATCTTAAGAGACTGTGAGATCAGATATAAAGTACATGTATTGGAAACAAACTTACCAAAAGGAAAACCATAGACTGTTAACTCCGTTGAAAAATATTTCCATTCATGTGCAAAAATGTCTGTAGCCTAAAGTAGCTTGCACGCAGAAAGTTAAAGTCATACTTGTTACTGATATGAAATCGTATAAATTTATGAGTATCTTTTTCATGCATAGATTTGTTGTTAGGTGTTCTTTGCTTTAAATTTTCGGGTAATTTTGGATTTGGATATCACTCTACAGAATTTCTATAATTCCGGTGAACTTTCTTAAATCCTGATTCTACTGGACGTTAAGCATCCAGAAATCTGTTACAATATTAATTAGATTTGCATTTTCTTTCAGGCGAACCAGAGACAACATGTAAAACTAAACCTTTTCTTACTAGATTTAAAAACTGGGGTAACCATATATATAACTGGCCATGCCATGGAACCCGTGTTAGACTAGTTTGTGTATTTGGTATTGGAGATCTTCCACTGTTAGCCTCAAGACCAGAAATGTTTGCCAATAAATTCTATACAAACTTTCACCCGTATGCCTATAAGTGTATGGACGAATTAATATTTAATCGTACTAGAGACGAATATTTCAACGTTTTAAAGTTCGATACAAGTAAATACAAATCATTGGAATTTATTAAAAATGTTATTAAATAACTATTATGTGTAGCACATGTTTATTGGCCAATGGGAGGAGGTTTGGAAATATTATGAAACCTAAAAATTGTTAGAAGTTGTTCAAGTAAAATAAGGTTATACATGTAAATTGATTGTTTATGATGTTTCTCATCGTAATGTCAAAATGTAATAATATGTAGTCTTATGATCTTAAATGTAGAAATACGAGTTAGGTCATCATATCGGAAGATAAACAAAGATATTGTTTAGTCTGAAGTCACCCTGTCAATTACCCACAAAAAACTGTTACCAGCTCTAGGTATCCTACTAAATCCTGCGATACGACTCTTTTCCTCATATCATGTAAACCAATTCCCTATGCAGCATTGGAAAGGACTTTTAAAAGAAACAGAGTTACCGCGACTAAAACATGACTCAGGGTAAACAGTACTTAACTTTATCAAATGAAAAAAAATTATGATAGCTATGGCATTTCATTTTGTCAGTGGCAAACATAATGGCTTCGAATACATTAAATATTAGATGCAGCTGGTCCTACTGATCGCGGCTGGGTCAAACCAAAGACATTAAAATTTGTATTTGCTGCTTCTCCGCCAAGTACGCGGCATCTAGGAGTAAGAGCAAAGATCTACTTGTCTGCTCGTTGTCAGTATTGAGTATAATGTGTCCGAGTGGGGGATATGTCTTCCTGCGGACATTAAATGTCGATCTAGTACAAGGCAGGGGTCACATTCATTATCATATCAACATATTCTTGTCCTGATATGTTTTTGGCTGCAACTAGAATTTTCAATTCATCCATCCATCCTATTGATCGCACACATTTCAAGGACAAATCACACTACGAAATGGAGTCGGTTCTGGTGAAAAGATGATAAGTCGACAGAAGATTTCTTGGTCGTCTTTGTTTTGGGCAAATGTTTCCCTTTTATTCATACTGAAGATGTGATATAGCCCCAGAAACTGCCGTTACGAAATAAAATATAATGATATATAAAGTTCCGCGTGTAAGAAACTTATATAGAATAGGTTTTTTATCCACCCTTTCAAGTGCTCAAGACTAGGAATTAATAAAAAATAATAAAAATAAAACAAGAATAATACAATGAACAACAACGATTGACTTGGCTTCATAACCAATTAGACTTCAGGGGGTCTTTCATAGAAAATGGTGTCAAACCTGTTCATGTAACCTTACAGACAGGTGGCGTTTTAAACTGTTTTAGATTAATATGAAATGAACTGCAAATGTATGTAAGAATAAAGACAAGTTGTGATCACTATGCATGTACAATGATGGAATCTCATAACAACTTTGTATTCCTGTAAACGTTTTCAGTTTAATTTATTTTATTACTTTATTTTACTAAACTGATAGGGCGGGGTTAACCTTTTAAGGCCAGTTAATTTTTTTGGTATGTTCAGCAAAATACCCGTTTCAATCTAATAGTTTCCGTTTTAAATATTTCTGTACATTATACATGACAAATAGTTGTATAACTGCACATTTAACGGTCAACGAAATATGTTAAATAACCTGACATCCCTAATGAAATGGACTGTCCTGTATTTATTCAAACGATGTAAGCTCGTCCGATCAGGTGAACAAAATTGAGTAATAGGTAGATTATACAAGTGGTGATCGAGGTTTGTCTACAAATAATGAGATAGGTCACGGCTAAAAAATCCGGAAACAATAGTGTTACAATAATACCATAAAAGTAACTAAACATTCCCAAAATCAACAGTTTTCCAAGACGAGCGACAATCACAGAAAATACAAGTTTGTCTCGGCTTGGAATAGACAAGTTAAATGGTTTCGGGATAAAACCAATTAAGAAAACTCATTTCAGCTATAAAAGTATTGAATGAACAAAATCATGCAAAAACAATACTAAATACCCGTACTTAGCTCAAAACCAAATCTATTTAACAGAGGATTCTCGGAATGGAATCAAACTTAAAATCATGGAATATTAATTGTTCAAGCGGTTGAATCAACAGTAAATTCCTGCAGGTATTAACTCGGTTGCTCGTAGTTCGGTACAATTAATTGCTATGAAATGTCAACTAACAGTTACTTTAGAATCTAATGAAATATGGGTATCTCTGTAGCAAGTTGGGCTTTCAGCATTTGTATGTTTCATGTTTTCGTGTTCTCAAATACATCCATATGCCAAAATAATAATAATATGATGGTGATAATAAAATCAAGTTTCGTTTCAACATGAATAGCACAAAACATTTATTTTGATAGCTGTGACGTTCAACTAGATATTCTTTAAACAGAGTTCATTTTTCTCATCTAAATTAGATTGACATAACTTATATCTAACAAGACCCATCTTTTATTCAGATAGCGTATTATGATTGTTTTCTATAAGCCTATAAGCCGTTATTGACAGAAATGAGGTTTAAATGTATTTTGGTGTCTAAACGGTCCAATTGAATGTCCATTATATCTAAAACGTTAGTATATAGACCGTGATTGTCGAATTTTCTGAATGGATTTCAATGTAATTACAAACTATTATTTAAATTATTACAACACAAAAGAAAAGGAAATTCTTTAAACTCACTTCCATAATAGGAAATACCTTTATTTCAAGCACTATAAACTTTTTTAAGGTAAGATTATTAGCAATATCTGAAAAATGAAAAATTTATTATCAGATAACTATGATTTCATATAAGTAATTACATTTTTTTTTCGTAACAAGCTGTAGGTTTTGTGTCTACCCAGGTCCAAATGTTTGGATTCAGTAATTAATTTTATGGGATTTGCCCATGATTATAGTAACTAATGTATATATATATATTTATTAATTTAGAACTTCCCCTTTACAACAGGGGCAATATCGACGTTTGCGTCTATAAAAAATATTTACACACGAGTAGACATTAAAAAATACGATGAGCAATTAGCATAAAAACATTCATTATCACAAAATTACACATCTCTCTATAAGGATACGATAAAATCTAATTAAGGGCAATGATACAATGTCTATTTGAAAAAAAATAAAATACAGAGTACATACAATGTACGATAAAAATAAAAATACTAAAAATCTTTTAAAAGCAACTGGTCATTTCTATTTAAAGTAGAGCTTATCAAGACCTGAATTTTTATGCTCCACTGAATATATTCAAAACACTAAAATTTAGTATCTGATCGTACATTTAAATTTTTATTCTTTAATTAGTTATTTCACTTATCAAAAACAATTACATATACACGAAGTACGTAGTTTGTGCATTTTAATAAATACAGGAATTTCGTTGCAGAAAGACAGAAATTATATTCGTAAAAGAAAGGGTGGAAAATGAGGAAATATATCATAAAGAGATTTGGGAAGAAGCTCCTATACATTATGTGTTTTGTCATTATTACACCTATGTTTTATTTACTCAAAGTACAACATATCGTGTACAAGCCATTTAAAACCACAAAAGATCATGGTAACTTTGTTACGTTTATATCGTCCAAGGCCGTGGAAGAGGACGATGCCTTATACTTAGAAGGTTACTTTGATAATGTCGCCTTTGGAGAAATTTCTGTTCTTAGAGTTAAAAATCTTTCATTTTTATCAGAATGGCATAAACAAAAAGCTATTTTAGAAAGAGAAAACGACATAGCGCGGACATTTTCTGGAAAGACAATCGGGTGTCCCGGTTTCTATCCGTATCTCAACAAGACCATACATGAATTTAGTTTGATCACAAGGAAAAACTTTCCCGACTGGAAGCTATTTGAACAGAATCGCAGAGTGGAAAATCTTAATTGTAAACTTCTGTTTGAAGGTGATGAATATGAACAGATAAATGCAATGAATCGCATTCAGAAGGAAACATTTAATGAAGAAGAACCTTTTGTTCATATCAAACGAACAAGTGATTGTGCTACATATATCAAAACAGCAGGTTATATAACTTCGTCCCTTACGGTAGAAGAAGAAAACTTTCCAATAGCATATAGTATACTGGTTTATAAAAGTATTTATCAAGTAGAAACATTACTTCGGTCAATATATCGTCCACAAAACGTTTATTGTATACACTGTGATAAAAAAGCTGATCCAGTTTTTAGAGAAGCATTATATAATTTAGCGGCATGTTTTGAAAATGTCTTCGTCTGTTCAAAGTCTTTTAATGTAGTTTGGGGAACAGTAGGCGTACTCTTGCCAGAAATAGCATGTATGAAAGACCTTTGGAAACACAAGAAATGGAAATACTTCATAAATCTGACAGGCCAGGAATTTCCATTACGGACAAACTTGGAACTTGTGAAGATACTGAAGATATACAATGGTGCTAATGATATGGAAGGTACAGTCAGAAGGTAAGTTTGAAGCAATATTGTGTTCGCGGTTTGAAAACTGATGCCAAAAACGTTTTGCTTTTACCGTGTACTCTGGTTAGTTTTTCTTAAAAATTTGAAAAAAATATTTGATTAAAGATTTTATTGGAATAAAAATAATTTATTTTGCTGAAATTTGGGATGACAGTGCTTTTCAAGAGCGGATATCTGGTTAAAAATTTCGTTTTGTCCTATTTTTTTGTAAAACGTAAGATATGATTTACCCAGTCCTGCAGTATTGATTTTGTAGTCCATTTCTTCGAAAGAGAGAAAATTTTGAATCTATGAAATAGGCGGAAGGGAATTTTTTTTGACGATATGTGTAAAGTTCAATCTGCAATTAATGTAAAATTAATTTTACCGAAATAATGATTTTTCTACGAACAATATATATTTCAATAGATAATTTTAAAGTTTAAATTGATTTTTCATCAGAAATCAGTGGTATTCTTGTCCATAGTCTGAAGGTTCATTCGATTTCCACTATTCTTCCTGTGTTGAATTGTTGTTTTACAAATAATGTCTGAATAAAGGTTTAAGAACCAAACCAAAACTCAATATATTGTTCGATTCGAGGTTTTCTCGGGATGGTTCACGATTAGACGAATCGTGAGGAAGGTTAATGGCAATATGTATTATTTTAAAAAAAACTTCTAAAATTTAAAATATTTCCCGATGCTTAAAGTAGCAAATAAATTTAAAGTAATAAATACAACAATCTAATTAAAAACCAATCTCTCATGGCTCCCGTTTTCTGATATGTCGCGTGGGACACGCGACATATCAGAAAACAGGAGCGATGAGAGATCGGTTTTTAATTAGATTGTAAATACAAGGAAGTTTTTATTTTTAGACAGTTAATAATCCGTCCTTCAGAATAATTTTACATTTGTCATTATAATATAACATTACGAATTTGGCCAGCAATGGGTAAACTATTTTCAGATTTCAAGATAAAAATTAATGTGTATGGATTTCTTAATTGCTTATTTGTGTTAGATGCCTAAAACTGCCAATGAAGCCATATCATGATTAAAAATGTTACTTTCACTGGTAAATCTTTTGAGCAGTGATTTACAGAGCGGTGGCGTTCTTATTGTAAATTTTAAAAAAAATCCACTAGTGTCTAAACTGACTTTCAGTTTCTGGTTTCAGAGAAGATGTCTTGCATCAAATACAAATTCAACCAATTTTGGTGCACTGTATGTGCACACTTTTACAATATAAGTTTCATCAGCAGTTCTAAACGCCAAAAATGTGGAATTGCTTAACAAGAAATAAAAACTTTTTCAATCAGAATTAGATGAGAAATGGACGGAAAAGGTAAAACAAAATTATTTAGGGACATATAGGTATAAGGAAAATTCAGTTTACGTTTGAAAAATAATCTACTATACTGTGTTAATTCATACTAGTATTATGAATGGCAAGGTCACTATTTATTCATCAAAAATTTCTTACCTGATTATTGAACTTCAAATTTGTCATCAAGCTGTTAATTTCATAATGATTACATTGTATAATGAAAAAAGGTTGAATTCCATGGTTCTATGGGCTTGTTAAATCTCTTTTTTAGTGGCACTACACAAAAGGGTATTTACCACAAACTTACTTTTAGTAAGATAAAACATACAATCTTTGATAACGATAACTCATATACCTCGAAAGTCCAAAAAAGTTTGCAGGAACAATTTTCCTGATTCGAATACATTTATCTTACCTCTTCAAGGAAAATTGAACGCATCAGTAGACGCTCATCTAGGCAACTAATCACATAATCCGAAATATGTATTTGTGTAACAGAGAAAAAATAGAGTAACAATATGTTCTTTCTCAAAGTTGATGTAGTAAATGTACTTCTTGGAGTCAAACATGCGATTGTTACTGTTTTGTTATATTTCAGAGTTAACACTGTTAGATGGAAAGACTTACCGAATCCACCGTATCATATCCGTCCCGTCAAAGGTTCTGTTCACATAGCAGCCAGTCGTGGTTTTGTTTCCTATGTGCTACACAGTAAAGTGGCGAGAGACTTTTTCAATTGGAGCAGAAACACTGGAATACCAGATGAAACATTTTTCTCATCACTAAATCACAATTCACAATTAAATATACCTGGATCTTATAAAGGTAAGCTTAAAGATGTAGGTAAAGCACTAACTGCTTGCTAGGCTTTTTTGAACTTCATCACTGAATTATTTTTTTTTAAAGAAACAAAAATCAGCTTCGAAATATAAAGCCAGAAGACTACAGCAAACATAAAACAATAAAGGGGGTCGAATAGTTGAATGGCAAGAGCATCAGGAAAATAAAACAGCAATCTTTATAAAGAATATAAAAATTAAAACAAACCTATTGCTTAGATTAAATAAACAGAAATGCGTTATTTCCAGTGCTTTTGAAAGAGCAAGATGCTTATTGATCTTGTATTATAACTTCAAATGGTCACAGATCGGTAACGGGAGACAGTAGATGACCGATGCGATGCAAAAAGTTATGCTCTAAGATTACCCTATATCAGAAGGCTCTTCGATGTTATGTAGAAGAGAATTCTTTGTAGTTAAATTGTCCTGTTTCCTATTGGCAGTAGCGTGTTTAATAATATAATTATAACTTAATCTTACCGTTTGGATGTTTTTTTTTTTTACTTTTTAAATAAATTTCGACCGAAGAAACGTTTTTTGTAGCCTATAAATTTTCTGTTTTTTTTTTTGGCTGATTTATTGTGTTTTTCAATCAATATTGTATTGTATGTGTTTTGATAAAGGTCAAATTGACATCAGATGATTCATCAGTTTAGTTTAAACTTATTTATTTATAGTACCCTGAGAATTTTTTTTTACCAACATATACTTTTTCCTCTCCAATTGCAATAAGATGATATAAGTGCATTTGAGAAACCTTTGTAGATATAATAGTAAAATTACAACAGGTGATTCAGGCTCGTTTAGGTAGAAGATTTCTACAGAATAGTTTAGATTGCTGTGGTATCTGGTCAATCTGTATTACTGTTGATGAAATTCAAAGAGCCGAGTAGCCAGTTTCTAAGTACCATGTAATACTTGCATGACATTTTTCTCTTAATGATATAAAAAAATTTGCAATAATTGTAGCACACTAGTCATGTTAGTTAAAGACTGAAATTTTCCTAGGGAAAAGATCTCCTAAAAATCATTTAGTACACTTCAGTAGGAAAAGTATTGCCATTCAACTCGTCGAAAAACTTACTTTTTAAAATATAAATTATATATTACACCTCAGTATGTCTGATAACTTATATAACTTACTTTATATATATATTTATTATATCTCTGTATGTTTTTTCTATACAAAAATCAAGACATTAATTTTACTATATTTTTATTGATTAGTTTCGAAAACTGAATAGTGACCGGTAATTAGTACTGGAAACTATTGACCGGTAAAGTGTTTCGGTATAATAAAACAGTTATTTAACAGTCATTTTGGGATATAGCCATTTTATTTGTCCCCTCGACACATTGACTATTTGCTCCGCTACGCGTCGGGAAAATAGTATGTGTCCCGAGACAAATAAAATGGCTATATCCTTCAATACTATAATATTACACCTCAGTATGTCTTTTCTATATAAAATCAAGATAATAATTTTACTATTTTGTCTATTTCTAAACCTGTAACTACTGACCGGTAAATAGTTTCCATTACTATTGACAGGTAAATTGTCTTTCGGTATAATAAAACACTGACTACATATTCAGTGAATAGTAAGTTTATTATCCCCTCGATACCATTTATTGCAATAATTATTACCTCGGGGATAATAAACTAACTATTCCCCTAATACATGTAATACCCAGTCAATAAGTATATAATATATAAAGAATAAGCATTGTACTACTGGACGTTAGGCGATATTATCATATTAACATAAAGTTTTGTTTTCTTTCAGGCGAACCAGAAACAACATGTGAAACTAAACCTTTTCTTACTAGATTTAAAAACTGGGGTAACCATATATATAACTGGCCATGCCATGGAACCCGTGTTAGACTTGTTTGTGTATTTGGTATTGGAGATCTACCACTGCTAGCCTCAAGACCAGAAATGTTTGCCAATAAATTCTATACAAACTTTCACCCGTATGCCTATAAGTGTATGGATGAATTAATATTTAATCGTACTAGAGACGAATATTTCAACGTTTTAAAGTTCGATACAAGTAAATACAAATCATTGGAATTTATCAAACATGTTATTAAATAACTAAAATGTCTTAATCATTGTATATTGTCAGTGTTTCATGAATGTTTGGAATTATTTAAAGGTCATAATAAAGGTACCGTACTCTAAGGTGCATTCAAAAGGGGAAAGTTCACAAACACCGACAAAACCGAAAAGAAGCTCAACCACATTCTTGCAGGCTTCAAATACGACAATAGAAAATCATCGATTAGGAGTCGAAAAACAGTCGTTCAGTTTCGTTTTGACAAAAAACGAGGGGAGCAATAAATAAATAAACAATTTAAAAGTCGGAAAATCCAGTAGTCATAAAGTTACCATAATCTATAACTCAAGGCCATCATGTATGAATTGTGAAACCGAAACTGTGAAAATGTGATGAAACATAAGCCTATTCTTGTGCCTGATTTTTATTTTGAGAACTTTTCTATTGAAACTGATTAGTCAATTGAACTGAAACCCCAAATGGATAGTATGAAATAGTTTTCATAGTTTTATACTGATAAAACATTCATTGATATCAAAGCCATTTCTGGTCTCTGACTGGGCCACTATTTTCTGTAGAAAATTGATATAAAAAGATGTACAGGTAAATAAGTAGCACAGTAGTCGTTCATGGAACACCCCTCCCCCCAATGACATGGTGTCTTTTGTTTGAAAAGCTATACAATATTGTGGCGTAATGTTTATTTCGGCCCAGGACATTTTAGCGGATGGATGGGACAATTTAGCGGAAATTTTGTGAACATTTTAGCAGAAGATTTAAAGTTCAATTTAGCGGAATTTAAAATATTAAGGGGACATTTTAGTGGAAAAGTTTAGTCTTATTTTAAGCACCTGCCTAAAATGTCCATTCACACCTTTAAAAATTCGCTAAAATGTCGTTCGCCCGTTTGATTTACTGAAAACTTTATTCTTATCATATGAATTTTGTTTAATATGCCATAGCTAATTAGGTAAAAATAACATGAAAACGTTTATTGATTTTTAACAAATTAAAAATATAATTCCACAGTTCTATTATAAAGTTTGATTTTTCAATTAAAAAATAGCATAATAGCACAATAAATATTTTTTTATGAAAAAATTTTAATGTGGACCGTTTAAAACCTGTTTCCTTTCATCGTATTTATTTATTTAAAATAAAATGTATTTTATATTTTACTGCTATTCATATCCGGCATAAATTTAATTAATTCGTTTCGATATGTTTCGTTCGTATCTTACAAACAAAATGTTTAGAAATCGCACGATCGGAAATCGTGTATCGTGTAACGTGTATCGTGTGGTTTGCGTGTAACGCGCGAATCGAGTACGTGTATCGTGCGAATCGTGTGCCTGTAACGTGTGAATCGTGTGAGTGTGGTTTGGTGCGTTACACGTTCAACCATGTGTACCATTGACCGGTCAATAGTACGGGAAACTATTGACCGGTAAATTGTCTTTCGGTATAATAAACACTTACTCACTGCATATTCAGGGAAAAGTAAGTTTATTATCCCCTCGATACCAACTATTGCCCTCGGTAAAGATTTTCAAATTGAGATTTACTTGTGTAATTATTCGGAAAAATATACTAATGCATTAGAATAACTAGAGGCTCTCAAGATCCTGGATTTAACTTTTCACTTTGAGCAGTACTAAAAATTTAAGTGTTGCAGTCAATTTGGCTGGTTTTTCTATAGGGTTCTGTGTTAAACTAAGTTCGGCTGACAGTCCAGGTCAATGGACGCATTTCTAAAAGAGAACCATCTAAGGACCATTGCTACCAAGTCTAGTTCTAATTGGCTTAGGGATTTCAGACAAGAAGATTTTTGAGTGAATTTCCCATAGGGTCCTATGTTAAACTAAGTTCTGCTGTGGCGGCAATCTTGGTTACATTCCACAAAGTCGGACACATTTCTGAAAGAGGACCTCCTAAGGACAATTGCTGCAAAGTTTGGTTCCAATTGGTAGAGTTGTTTCAGACAAGAAGATTTTTCAATGACTTTTCCAATAGGGCCCTATGTTAAACAAAGTTAGGTTGTGGCGGCCATCTTGGTTGACAGTCCGGATCATTGGACAAAATTCTGAAAGAGGTCCATCTAAGGACCATTGCTGCCAAGTCTGGTTCCAATTTGTCAAATGGTTTCAGACGAAGATTTTTCTATGAATTTTCCCATAGGGCCCTATGTTAAACTATATTCGGCTTTGGCGGCCATCTTGGTTAACAGTACAGGTCATCGGACATATATCTGAAAGAGAACCTCTTAAGGACCATTACTGGCAAGTTTGGTTCCAATTGGCCTTGTAGTTTCATAGAAGATTAAGATTTTTTAAATTCATCCCTCCTTTTTCTATTTTAAGTAACAGTAGCCATGTCGGTCTGAAGTCGGGGATTCCGGACATACTTTTGGAAAGGGGCCATCGAAGGACCATTCCACTAAAGTTTGGTCCCAATTGGCCCAGTGGTTTCAGAAGAGAAGATCTTTAAAGGAAAGTTTATGCCCGACGACGTCTTTAAAGGGCAAAAACTCCTATAAATGTTTGAAATGGCAGAAAAAAAGCACAATGTAAGATGATTAATATATAATATACAAAACAATTATACAAAACAATGTTTGACTTTTATTAATCAATATAATGAGTTTGAAATGGCAAAAAAAGCACAATTTAAGATGCTTAATATAAAATATCGAAAATATACAAAACAATTATACAAGACAATGCTTGACTTGTACTACTCAATATAATGAGTTTGAAATGGCAGAAAAAAAAGCACAATGTAAGATGCTTAATATAAAATATACAAAACAATTATACAAAACAATATTTAACTTGTACAACTCAATATAATGAGTTTGAAATGGCAGAAAAAAAGCACAATGTAAGATGCTTAATATATGATACACAAAACAATTATACAAAACAATGTTTGACTTGTATTAATCAATATAATGAGTTTGAAATGGCAAAAAAGCACAATTTAAGATGCTTAATATAAAATATCGAAAATATACAAAACAATTATACAAGACAATGTTTGACTTGTACTACTCAATATAATGAGTTTGAAATGGCAGAAAAAAGCACAATGTAAGATGCTTAATATAAAATATACAAAACAATTATACAAAACAATATTTAACTTGTACAACTCAATATTATGAGTTTGAAATGGCAGAAAAAAAGCACAATGTAAGATGCTTAATATATAATATACAAAACAATTATACAAAACAATGTTTGACTTGTATTAATCAATATAATGAGTTTGAAATGGCAGAAGAAAAGCACAATGTAAGATCCGTCCCGTCAAAGGTTCTGTTCACATAGCAGCCAGTCGTGGTTTTGTTTCCTATGTGCTACACAGTAAAGTGGCGAGAGACTTTTTCAATTGGAGCAGAAACACTGGAATACCAGATGAAACATTTTTCTCATCACTAAATCACAATTCACAATTAAATATACCTGGATCTTATAAAGGTAAGCTTAAAGATGTAGGTAAAGCACTAACTGCTTGCTAGGCTTTTTTGAACTTCATCACTGAATTATTTTTTTTTAAAGAAACAAAAATCAGCTTCGAAATATAAAGCCAGAAGACTACAGCAAACATAAAACAATAAAGGGGGTCGAATAGTTGAATGGCAAGAGCATCAGGAAAATAAAACAGCAATCTTTATAAAGAATATAAAAATTAAAACAAACCTATTGCTTAGATTAAATAAACAGAAATGCGTTATTTCCAGTGCTTTTGAAAGAGCAAGATGCTTATTGATCTTGTATTATAACTTCAAATGGTCACAGATCGGTAACGGGAGACAGTAGATGACCGATGCGATGCAAAAAGTTATGCTCTAAGATTACCCTATATCAGAAGGCTCTTCGATGTTATGTAGAAGAGAATTCTTTGTAGTTAAATTGTCCTGTTTCCTATTGGCAGTAGCGTGTTTAATAATATAATTATAACTTAATCTTACCGTTTGGATGTTTTTTTTTTTTACTTTTTAAATAAATTTCGACCGAAGAAACGTTTTTTGTAGCCTATAAATTTTCTGTTTTTTTTTTTGGCTGATTTATTGTGTTTTTCAATCAATATTGTATTGTATGTGTTTTGATAAAGGTCAAATTGACATCAGATGATTCATCAGTTTAGTTTAAACTTATTTATTTATAGTACCCTGAGAATTTTTTTTTACCAACATATACTTTTTCCTCTCCAATTGCAATAAGATGATATAAGTGCATTTGAGAAACCTTTGTAGATATAATAGTAAAATTACAACAGGTGATTCAGGCTCGTTTAGGTAGAAGATTTCTACAGAATAGTTTAGATTGCTGTGGTATCTGGTCAATCTGTATTACTGTTGATGAAATTCAAAGAGCCGAGTAGCCAGTTTCTAAGTACCATGTAATACTTGCATGACATTTTTCTCTTAATGATATAAAAAAATTTGCAATAATTGTAGCACACTAGTCATGTTAGTTAAAGACTGAAATTTTCCTAGGGAAAAGATCTCCTAAAAATCATTTAGTACACTTCAGTAGGAAAAGTATTGCCATTCAACTCGTCGAAAAACTTACTTTTTAAAATATAAATTATATATTACACCTCAGTATGTCTGATAACTTATATAACTTACTTTATATATATATTTATTATATCTCTGTATGTTTTTTCTATACAAAAATCAAGACATTAATTTTACTATATTTTTATTGATTAGTTTCGAAAACTGAATAGTGACCGGTAATTAGTACTGGAAACTATTGACCGGTAAAGTGTTTCGGTATAATAAAACAGTTATTTAACAGTCATTTTGGGATATAGCCATTTTATTTGTCCCCTCGACACATTGACTATTTGCTCCGCTACGCGTCGGGAAAATAGTATGTGTCCCGAGACAAATAAAATGGCTATATCCTTCAATACTATAATATTACACCTCAGTATGTCTTTTCTATATAAAATCAAGATAATAATTTTACTATTTTGTCTATTTCTAAACCTGTAACTACTGACCGGTAAATAGTTTCCATTACTATTGACAGGTAAATTGTCTTTCGGTATAATAAAACACTGACTACATATTCAGTGAATAGTAAGTTTATTATCCCCTCGATACCATTTATTGCAATAATTATTACCTCGGGGATAATAAACTAACTATTCCCCTAATACATGTAATACCCAGTCAATAAGTATATAATATATAAAGAATAAGCATTGTACTACTGGACGTTAGGCGATATTATCATATTAACATAAAGTTTTGTTTTCTTTCAGGCGAACCAGAAACAACATGTGAAACTAAACCTTTTCTTACTAGATTTAAAAACTGGGGTAACCATATATATAACTGGCCATGCCATGGAACCCGTGTTAGACTTGTTTGTGTATTTGGTATTGGAGATCTACCACTGCTAGCCTCAAGACCAGAAATGTTTGCCAATAAATTCTATACAAACTTTCACCCGTATGCCTATAAGTGTATGGATGAATTAATATTTAATCGTACTAGAGACGAATATTTCAACGTTTTAAAGTTCGATACAAGTAAATACAAATCATTGGAATTTATCAAACATGTTATTAAATAACTAAAATGTCTTAATCATTGTATATTGTCAGTGTTTCATGAATGTTTGGAATTATTTAAAGGTCATAATAAAGGTACCGTACTCTAAGGTGCATTCAAAAGGGGAAAGTTCACAAACACCGACAAAACCGAAAAGAAGCTCAACCACATTCTTGCAGGCTTCAAATACGACAATAGAAAATCATCGATTAGGAGTCGAAAAACAGTCGTTCAGTTTCGTTTTGACAAAAAACGAGGGGAGCAATAAATAAATAAACAATTTAAAAGTCGGAAAATCCAGTAGTCATAAAGTTACCATAATCTATAACTCAAGGCCATCATGTATGAATTGTGAAACCGAAACTGTGAAAATGTGATGAAACATAAGCCTATTCTTGTGCCTGATTTTTATTTTGAGAACTTTTCTATTGAAACTGATTAGTCAATTGAACTGAAACCCCAAATGGATAGTATGAAATAGTTTTCATAGTTTTATACTGATAAAACATTCATTGATATCAAAGCCATTTCTGGTCTCTGACTGGGCCACTATTTTCTGTAGAAAATTGATATAAAAAGATGTACAGGTAAATAAGTAGCACAGTAGTCGTTCATGGAACACCCCTCCCCCCAATGACATGGTGTCTTTTGTTTGAAAAGCTATACAATATTGTGGCGTAATGTTTATTTCGGCCCAGGACATTTTAGCGGATGGATGGGACAATTTAGCGGAAATTTTGTGAACATTTTAGCAGAAGATTTAAAGTTCAATTTAGCGGAATTTAAAATATTAAGGGGACATTTTAGTGGAAAAGTTTAGTCTTATTTTAAGCACCTGCCTAAAATGTCCATTCACACCTTTAAAAATTCGCTAAAATGTCGTTCGCCCGTTTGATTTACTGAAAACTTTATTCTTATCATATGAATTTTGTTTAATATGCCATAGCTAATTAGGTAAAAATAACATGAAAACGTTTATTGATTTTTAACAAATTAAAAATATAATTCCACAGTTCTATTATAAAGTTTGATTTTTCAATTAAAAAATAGCATAATAGCACAATAAATATTTTTTTATGAAAAAATTTTAATGTGGACCGTTTAAAACCTGTTTCCTTTCATCGTATTTATTTATTTAAAATAAAATGTATTTTATATTTTACTGCTATTCATATCCGGCATAAATTTAATTAATTCGTTTCGATATGTTTCGTTCGTATCTTACAAACAAAATGTTTAGAAATCGCACGATCGGAAATCGTGTATCGTGTAACGTGTATCGTGTGGTTTGCGTGTAACGCGCGAATCGAGTACGTGTATCGTGCGAATCGTGTGCCTGTAACGTGTGAATCGTGTGAGTGTGGTTTGGTGCGTTACACGTTCAACCATGTGTACCATTGACCGGTCAATAGTACGGGAAACTATTGACCGGTAAATTGTCTTTCGGTATAATAAACACTTACTCACTGCATATTCAGGGAAAAGTAAGTTTATTATCCCCTCGATACCAACTATTGCCCTCGGTAAAGATTTTCAAATTGAGATTTACTTGTGTAATTATTCGGAAAAATATACTAATGCATTAGAATAACTAGAGGCTCTCAAGATCCTGGATTTAACTTTTCACTTTGAGCAGTACTAAAAATTTAAGTGTTGCAGTCAATTTGGCTGGTTTTTCTATAGGGTTCTGTGTTAAACTAAGTTCGGCTGACAGTCCAGGTCAATGGACGCATTTCTAAAAGAGAACCATCTAAGGACCATTGCTACCAAGTCTAGTTCTAATTGGCTTAGGGATTTCAGACAAGAAGATTTTTGAGTGAATTTCCCATAGGGTCCTATGTTAAACTAAGTTCTGCTGTGGCGGCAATCTTGGTTACATTCCACAAAGTCGGACACATTTCTGAAAGAGGACCTCCTAAGGACAATTGCTGCAAAGTTTGGTTCCAATTGGTAGAGTTGTTTCAGACAAGAAGATTTTTCAATGACTTTTCCAATAGGGCCCTATGTTAAACAAAGTTAGGTTGTGGCGGCCATCTTGGTTGACAGTCCGGATCATTGGACAAAATTCTGAAAGAGGTCCATCTAAGGACCATTGCTGCCAAGTCTGGTTCCAATTTGTCAAATGGTTTCAGACGAAGATTTTTCTATGAATTTTCCCATAGGGCCCTATGTTAAACTATATTCGGCTTTGGCGGCCATCTTGGTTAACAGTACAGGTCATCGGACATATATCTGAAAGAGAACCTCTTAAGGACCATTACTGGCAAGTTTGGTTCCAATTGGCCTTGTAGTTTCATAGAAGATTAAGATTTTTTAAATTCATCCCTCCTTTTTCTATTTTAAGTAACAGTAGCCATGTCGGTCTGAAGTCGGGGATTCCGGACATACTTTTGGAAAGGGGCCATCGAAGGACCATTCCACTAAAGTTTGGTCCCAATTGGCCCAGTGGTTTCAGAAGAGAAGATCTTTAAAGGAAAGTTTATGCCCGACGACGTCTTTAAAGGGCAAAAACTCCTATAAATGTTTGAAATGGCAGAAAAAAAGCACAATGTAAGATGATTAATATATAATATACAAAACAATTATACAAAACAATGTTTGACTTTTATTAATCAATATAATGAGTTTGAAATGGCAAAAAAAGCACAATTTAAGATGCTTAATATAAAATATCGAAAATATACAAAACAATTATACAAGACAATGCTTGACTTGTACTACTCAATATAATGAGTTTGAAATGGCAGAAAAAAAAGCACAATGTAAGATGCTTAATATAAAATATACAAAACAATTATACAAAACAATATTTAACTTGTACAACTCAATATAATGAGTTTGAAATGGCAGAAAAAAAGCACAATGTAAGATGCTTAATATATGATACACAAAACAATTATACAAAACAATGTTTGACTTGTATTAATCAATATAATGAGTTTGAAATGGCAAAAAAGCACAATTTAAGATGCTTAATATAAAATATCGAAAATATACAAAACAATTATACAAGACAATGTTTGACTTGTACTACTCAATATAATGAGTTTGAAATGGCAGAAAAAAGCACAATGTAAGATGCTTAATATAAAATATACAAAACAATTATACAAAACAATATTTAACTTGTACAACTCAATATTATGAGTTTGAAATGGCAGAAAAAAAGCACAATGTAAGATGCTTAATATATAATATACAAAACAATTATACAAAACAATGTTTGACTTGTATTAATCAATATAATGAGTTTGAAATGGCAGAAGAAAAGCACAATGTAAGATGCTTAATATATAATATACAAAACAATTATACAAAACAATGTTTGACTTGTATTAATCAATATAATGAGTTTGAAATGGCAAAAAAGCACAATTTAAGATGCTTAATATAAAATATCTAAAATATACAAAACAACTAGACATTGAACCCGCGCGAGCGCGGGTTCAATAAAAATGTTTTTTTTGTGGTGGCCATATTGACTATAAAAAGTTGTTGCGGCCATGTCATTCATGGAACAGGAACTCAATATGGATGTTGTGGCAGGCTTCCCATAAACTTTCCTGTCAAGTAGGTGGTATCATCTGATAGTTTCATGTATATATATGCAGTAGTATTCCAGAAATGGATGTTAATGCAAATTTTAACAGAAGTCAATGAAGCGTGAAATGTAGGTCAGCGTGACCCAATTGTCATATGGCTGTTCGTTACTACCGAAGATGTATCCACTGATGAAGTAGACTGTATGCCACGTAGAATTACCAAAATGGAACTTCAGGTTCCATCAAAGTCCATATGACGAAAACACAACCACATAAATTGTCAATATTTTTATTGTTACAATTAATTCTGAACTGGAAATTGATGAAAAGCTTTCATTAAATACGCATTCCATAATGCATTACCTTTCCCCTTCAGAATATATATGAAAATGAAATTGTAGATGTAAACATTTCCTTAGTGACGGATGAATTTTCCAAAAGATGCCGTGAGTTAGGTAGAGCATATTTTTGGAAAATAATTGTTCCTATTGTTCCATTGTCATCATGGTCAGGGCTAGCGAAGCTTAATTTCACAAATATATCCAATAATCAGACGATAAAAAGCAGTTTTAGTGTGTGGCTGCGTGTGTTGTCCACGTTTATAATTATCAAAGATGCCCGAGATAAATTTCGTCATTAATGATAAAGATGACCATTTGTTAAAAATATTTTTATCTAGGGTATGGTAGAGATATATTTAGACAGGTCATATGACAAATAATGTAAAAATAGATAATGGTTGGTTTTATCACTTTGTGCAAGGTAAACATCCGAGCAATCCAAAAAACAACTAAGTTAGGAATTCCTCTGACCTTTACCTTCTTTCTTCATAATCTTCAAAGTTCATAACCTTTACAGTTAGGAGAAATTGCGTTATAGTAGAAAAACAATCCTGAATACATGAAGCGGAAACATCCCACTCGAAGGAGAATGTTTTTAATTTGTTTTATTCTTCTTCTTCCGTAATTTCAAACAGAAATACATTAAAAATATGTGTATACTTGTTTATTTAAATCAATGTGTTAAAATGATGCATTCGAGAACCTTCTAAGGGATATGTTGGGAGAATTCATATTGGAAAAATGCATACAAATTCCATTTGCACATAAACAAAGCTGCAGTTTAAATTTATAAATGCAGATTGTCAAATCCGATAATAACCTTTATAATCTGAACCATACATCGTTTATTTTGAACCACGCGTTTTGCCGCCTATTCGGCTAATTCGTAAATTTAGTATTATAGATTATACAAGACAATGTTTGACTTGTACTACTCAATATAATGAGTTTGAAATGGCAGAAAAAAGCACAATTTAAGATTCTTAATATAAAATATACAAAACAATTATACAAAACAATATTTAACTTGTACAACTCAATATAATGAGTTTGAAATGGCAGAAGAAAAGCACAATGTAAGATGCTTAATATATAATACACAAAACAATTATACAAAACAATGTTTGACTTGTATTAATCAATATAATGAGTTTGAAATGGCAGAAAAAAGCACAATGTAAGATGCTTAATATAAAATATACAAAACAATTATACAAAACAATATTTAACTTGTACAACTCAATATAATGAGTTTGAAATGGCAGAAGAAAAGCACAATGTAAGATGCTTAATATATAATACACAAAACAATTATACAAAACAATGTTTGACTTGTATTAATCAATATAATGAGTTTGAAATGGCAAAAAAAGCACAATTTAAGATGCTTAATATAAAATATCGAAAATATACAAAACAATTATACAAGACAATGTTTGACTTGTACTACTCAATATAATGAGTTTGAAATGGCAGAAAAAAAGGCACAATGTAAGATGCGTAACATAAAAAATACAAAACAATTATACAAAAACAAAACTGTCTGTACTCTTGTACGAGAATGAAAGTTCATGTATAAAAGTGTCTGGGTTTTATAGTTTAACTTGAGTAAGAGTAAATGCATAATAATGATACCAAGCATCCAAAACATGGATTTGTATATTGCACAAAAACAGAGAGTATTTAATAAACTACATTCTTTTTTTCTCCTGTGTAGGATTTAGTACCTCTTTGTTCATTTTAGCCGGTTTTTTTGCTTTGACAGGAGGGTTTATCTCTTTTTTTGGAGGCCTTAATGCTTTGTTT
This sequence comes from Mytilisepta virgata, assembly GCA_028015205.1. Classification (NCBI taxonomy): domain Eukaryota; kingdom Metazoa; phylum Mollusca; class Bivalvia; order Mytilida; family Mytilidae; genus Mytilisepta; species Mytilisepta virgata. Next base: position 46,098,040 of record CM051521.1, on the reverse strand, counting down.
GGAGGTTTCAATGCCTTTTTCTCCTTTTCTTTTCTATTCTTGTCTAACTGGGATACATTTACATAATTTGAAGATGAAGATCCGTCTTTAATGGCATCTGTACCAGTTCCATTCGTTTCCCCTAAAATGTATCAAGAAAATAATTTAAACATTTATCATGCATCGTTTTCTTTTTTTTTCCTCAGAATGCCCTTTGGATTTTTAATTAAGCATGTTAGAGCGAAGAGAATGATTGTGATTTAACTTGACCTTTAAGCCGCAGTAAGAAAATTTGTTGAATATAGATTAAATTTGGCCAAACATTGAAATGATATATGTTACCTATCCTGATTTTCCACATTTCGTAAAATATCTTAAATTTTAGTTCAAATTATAAAATGCATGAATTTGACAGGCATCATATTTATAAAATGCAAGAATTTGACAGAAATGAATGAACTCTAAGTACACATTTCTAATTAATTAGATAAAACTTGATTTCCAAAATGTTTGTATTGTTTTTTTTTATATGTTTTTGCCGACAAAAGAATGCAGTTTCTTAGAACAATAAACAAGATTTTTGAAAGATTTACTAACGGGTAATCGGCGTTTAGTATAGTGTAGTAAGTATAGTAGTGCATAAGTTCAGTCCTAGGACTTGTCTTAAACTTGCTGTAAGATCCGGCCTTTTTTTGAATCGGTGTCACATGCTTTACAGCTAGTTTTAGAATGAGTGCACGTAACATGGCTCTTAACGGACTTTCTGAAATATCATTTCCGAATTGTGGGTTATTTTCTCGAGCACAGTAACCCCTCACCATTTTCCCCTTGTAACAATAAATCAATTCTGTTAGTTTTGTTTCTGAAACGTTAAAGTCCAATTCCATGGCTTAGCTGAAAAAATGACTGACATAAAGCTTAATTAGTTTCCAAAGTAGAATTATATATCTAGTGTGAAAATAAAATTATAAAATTATAAATGATAAATATACTAAATGATAATGGGAAAGTGAGCTGTAGATTAGCATAGAGGTAAGTACTTCGGCTAACAAGCTTCTCATTATTTTTCTCATGTTGATTCTGGACAGCAATAAATGGAAACCAATGTCAAATGCGTTATGTTATTTATATTGTAATCAAAACATTACTGTTTTAGATAGGAATACCCCTACAATTTAAGATGACCAGCACATTACCTGTAGGAGCAAAATTTAAAGCAGCGTATGCTTTTTCTGTAGAACGCCTTTTCAGTTCCTCGTATGATTCACTAAATAAAAATCGAGAAATATGCATTTATCATTTACATTCATTATCAATAAGATTTGACGTTACTGCCATCTAACTAATACGTGTTTCACCATTTGGTCCTTCTGGCTTTTGAAAACGTTTTTTTAACATTTTTGTTTATGTATCGAGTTTTCAAAATGTGACCAAAATGACCAATGATGACGATGTATATTTGTTAAAATATTCATGTATGATAGGAATTAAGTTAAGATAAACGTTACTAGTACTGTTACATTTGTTTTCGTTTATGTTTTTAAACTTGTGCGGTCTTAAAGGGTATGTATGCTTCAATTCAAGGGAAGTATTTGTTTACATCTGAAACTTGTTATCTAATGAAAGTATAATTCTATATTGTTGCACATGCTTTAAGTTAAATTTTTAATATTCTTCATTAACTCAATAATTTTCGGTATTTGTAGTTGAATATCTTATATTATCAATTGACTCAGCAGTAAAGGTTCGCTTTTAGATGTAGAAAAATACCGAGACCTCTACATGTCGTATACATGTAGCTTTCATTTGCACATGCTTAGACGTTTTTCCACTGCTGTATTAGATATAAAGAATAAAAAGGCTCAAAGAAATGTCCCTCGATAAAGATACTCTCCTTTACATTAATTAGGTCAATATACTCTTACCTGCTTTCAGAGCTTACTTCCGTTTCATTTACCTGACCTGTAGTAAATAATATTCGTATTATTCTGTTATTAATGCTTCTATACGAAACACATGTTACTCGCTAAATGATAAGTTTGATAATTTTTCATTGACAGTTCTCGGTGCGCCTTTGTATTAAAAAATAGTTCAGATTTAATTTTGTGGTTTACGTTATTGTTTGTTGCAGCAATTCTCGACCGTGTTGTTGGTTTCTTGATTGCATGCTTGCCTCAAGTGCAGAAGGTCGTTGGTTTGATTAAACCAATTAAAAATTGGTATTTGCTGCTTTTCTCATAAGCACGAAATAAAGAGAAAAAGACTGCTCGGTTCGCAGTAGGGTAGGGTGACATGTCTTCCTGTGGTCTGTTACCTTGCTACTCAGCTAGAACCTTAAAAATCCGGCTCAGGTAGTTGGTCAAGTACAATGCCGGTTACATATTACATAAACACGTTTTGTCCTGAATATGCACGCATATGAAAAAAAATCAAAAAACCTCAAAAGAGGGCCATTATTGTATATTATAATATACTACCAATGAATCAATCTCCGACTTATCATTGACAAGCCACACAAATAATTTACACATTTACTTGTTAGGTAACTATATTCCTAGTTCCCCCTCTTATTACAATGTATTACTTATCAAGTTTCAAATATCAGCACTATTAACACAATTTTGCTTCGGATTGGTATAACTTGGTATCACAGAAGGGTTATTTTGCACATTTTTAGATTTTAAAAATGTTTTAAAAATGTGACGAATTTAACCAACTCATACCTTCTTTCCCTTCGACATTCTCATAATCCCTGTGTTTTGTATTTTCGTACAGTGATGAATCTTTTGTCAAGCTGTGTTGAGTAAAAAGAAATCAAACTTAACAAGTTGTGAATAAATTATAAGATAACAACTGAGAAACAACTTAGTGTGTTGTTAAAAAAGGAAAAACGATCGTTATGTATATAACAATCTTCATATCTCGTAGTCAGTTACTGGTCGGTTTGACTCATTCGTACATGTATTCTTATATGAACATGATAAAAAATAAATGTTATTAAAAACTCATGAAATAACCGGCTTCAGCGGCATAGCTAACCCTATTTTGACGCGGAAGCACTCAAATGAAGAGGTTCTCAGTTTACACCATTCTTGGGTGCAAGAGGGTTTTCTTGTGATTTAGACATATCGAACAAATCGTCATAGAAGTTTTTCACTTTATCTACATTACAATATTTAAAGAGACATTCATCCATTTTGATCTAAATTTTGTGCTTCATACTGTGAAGTTGCGTAATAAATATAAAGTGATTAAAAAGAAAGCATTTTCTGTGTCGTCGGAGAATTTTGGCGTGTTGCTCCGGTCAGAGTCGTTTTTTGATAATAAGAAAGATAACAAAATGAAAAGGATTATTTTTTAGAGAAACTTTTAGGTACCCGTGAAACCTGTTTAATCCCATTACTGACAAAAGCAATGTATTATGCAAAACTAATCTTTTATGCTGATTTTGTACACTTTCTTGTGACGTGACGGTTGTTTTCTTTTGTTGATTGGAATCCGCTGACGGACTTATCGGTATGTTATATCATTGTTGACATTTTTATCAAATATCTAAGAAAGGATGACTAAACCATAACCCTAAAGTACTACATTCCGCTTATTTAAACGGGTTTGTGGTATTCATTTTCTTGGTCTTTCCATTTGACAAAGAGTTTGAAATCGAGTGACTGGTAATTCATGAAATGTATAACATGCTAACCATGTCCACAAACCTCATTTCTTGTTTCATTTCGTTCAATGGTTACTTTCACTTAAAATAGTATTTTGTTCGTCCAATTTATCTTTTAAAAGAAGTTCTATCTTCTCGTAAATATGACGTGGATGCACTTTGTATAGATAGGCCACTGGCTTAGCAGATTTATTATGGATTAATGATGTGCCTAATATACATATATGTCTTAATTCTTTGAATACCACTAGCTTTGTTCTTTTACGAAAATAATCAAAACACGTTTTTTTTTCAAACATTATCTAATGTATCGCATTCACTATTAAGATTTTATATTTGTATAGATAACCTACCATGGTATAGGTAGTTTAAAGAGACAGGAACTAAAGCAAGTTTTGTATTCAGATGAGTCATCGTCTATTCCAGTTAACTTTCGATATCCTGAAATAAAACAAATATAAAGGCTATATTCATATAAAGATTTTGACACATAAAATCAGTTTTACTTAGAATTATATATAAGTGTAAAAAATTAAAAGATATAAGTTAATTTACATCAATTTATTTGTAATGTTAAAAACACACAGTATACTAGTCAATATCCTTATTTTCAACTACATGCATATAATGAAGTCGTGTTCTGAAACAAATTTGTAGATCTTTCAGTGACTGTTTGAAGAAAAGCTTATAAGATATTCTGTTAATATTTGTTGGGATTTACCTGTATTACAAAATCTTTTATCTCAAACATATTTTAGCGCAAACGTTTGAATGAAAATAGTATTTGAAACTTGATAGGTTTAATCTTAAGGGTGATAAAGTGTTGCTTTTTTAAACAATTTTTCATGAGGCATATGCACATATGTATGATATGCTTTCAATAACCCAAATATATAGCAGGGTGCTTAATTCTGTAAGTTGATCACTTTATAATTACTTGATGGAAAAATGGAAAATTTACAATCTAAATTTCTTTTGCATTCCGCAATTCAATGAACTGGGACGTAAATCACCAGTAATTTGGTAATATGTATATCCGAATATTTTATTTATCAAAATATTTTGTTTTACGGTATTTGTAAAATTCTAACTCTGTATACTTACTCTGTAGTAAGAAGAATGTTACTATAATTATAACGGGAATCAGTGCCAGGCAAATCATGACGATTCCTGCAACTAAAGCACCATTTATTGAAGAGGCGTCTGTTGAAGCAGCTGTAAATAATAACAGAATTCAAATTTATCCGTGTGTCCAATAAAGACACATTTATGATAAGACAAACATTAGCCCAGTCATTGGACACAATCAAAATAATTGCAGAAACGTTTCATAAAGCATTTGTAAAGGAAAGTGAAGTAGACAACCACGAGACTAGTGGGCTGTTTCATTTATTTCATTCATACATATAAGAAGATTGATGGATCGTAATAAATTCGTCCATGAAGAAGAACGCCACAAATGTAAGAACTAGAGGCACCCTATATCGCTCATCTAGATTTAATTTGCCATTCAAACAACATAAAAGGAAATGAAAAATCATTACAACTATACCTGAAATCCGTTGCTTTTCCTGTTTTTAAATTGCAGTGACCATATTGCTCTTTGGTTTTTGACCCCAGACAAAGTTTTGAAGGGGGACAACCTAAGGGCCATTCATCTAGATTTGGTCTAAAATGCCAATTTAGTTTGAAAGAATTTTAACAAATCTGTCTATTTTTAGAAACAATGGCCATATTGTTTCAAGCAGTGGACCTTTGGAAATAACAAAAAGAGTAGTTACCAATATTCGGGAAACGAAATATCAACCTGTTTATCATAGTTATGAGTCGTCCGTCATCGTCAATTTGGAGATGAAGGTCAAGGTATGAATCAGACCTTCTGGTTGCAGTGGTGTCCTTTATTTCAAGTTCCTCAAGGTATATTAGATGTAAATAATAATTTAAAACAAATATTTTTTATAGGGGACTGCAAGACAAGTGGATTGATAGGAATTAATTTATATAAATTTCTTACTTTGTCTGGACCCCAATTGGTCACAATTGGTTTCAGAAAAGATTAAAATGTAAAAGCCGACGACGACGGACGTCAAGTGATGGCGATATCTCTACATGGACCTTCAGTCTAAGTTAGCTAAACACAGTAAGTAAATACCTTAAACACGCAAATTGTTTTCTCTTTCTTCTTTTTTGTTATATGAATATATACTAAATGTCTATCAAATCCATACTTGCCTGCAGTTGTACAGCGGTGTTGGTTTGACTCACGTCGGCCGAGATAATTTTCAGATGATATTGTATAAATATATTCTGTTGATGGTTGTAAATTGTTAATGTACAACATGTAAATATCGTATTGTGTTTGGGAGTTTTGAAACGACTTATTGAACATTATCCCCGCATTTGTCGGTTTATAGTGTACAGTAAAATTTTGTCCTGGTACCACTGTGTCATCTGGTATCCAAGCTATAGAAGCAGTTGTAGCACCCGAACAGATTACTGTTACTTTTTGTACTTTCGTTGGCCATGCTGCAATTGATAAAAATAAAATGTATCACAAAATACCAAAATAATATTGATACACTGTATGACCATTGCGTTGACTAACAACTCATCAATTTATAAAACTTTTTTAAGTCCAGTAGTCCAGTGACTGAATTCCGTGGGTAAAATGTGATTTCGGGATTATCATTCATTACGACTAAACCCTTTGAAAGCCAAAAGTGATCATCAAAATATTTTGTAACAATCAATCAAGTTAAGGTGGGAGTTGAAACGATACCATGAACTGAATTTCAAAATCTATTGATTGAAGATTTTAATACGTGCATCTTAAAATCGTTGTAATCAAAACAATGACCACAGAGGTGATGATATTCCAGTCCACCAGCAGCTGTATCGCTACAGTGTCAGTTAAATAAAATTCCGTACGTACACGTACAAATAAATAAGTAAATGTTACTGTCTAGAGCACTTGTCACTTCAATTCCTACTATCGTTTAAAGGAACCTGTAAATGAAATGTCATGTTTTCATTGCTGCAGCGAACGCAATTTTTTTTTAAATTACTTCTGAATCAGTGAATCCCAAATTTATTAAAAGATCCGTAGGTCTTTTATATTCACGTTTGTTCAAAACAGATACGTACACAGTATCATAATTCGTGGTCAATTTATTGTTTTCTTATTGTGGCTTCAACATGGACGACCTTGCTTTGTTACTGATATTGAAGCAAGGCCATGAAAGCTTTACTCCCAATAAAAGGCATAACATTTTCTCACATTTTATATATGCAATGATATTACGCTTTAAAACATTTGAAAGCAATAGTTTTCTTATGAACATAACCTTTCATTTAATATATTTTTGTACTTACTATGAACTACTACTGAGACGAAGGGTGAATATTTATTGCCAACTGTATTAGTTGCTTCACATTTGTATTGTCCTGCATTGCTCCTTCGAATTGATTTAATTTGCAATATCTGATTGGACGATACGATTGAGTTTGGACCAGTCCATATATAATTACAGTTTGGTCTGCAGTCAGCATTACATGTTATCTTCAATGTAGATAATTCCCTGACTGTGTGAGATGTTACATCGGGATTTAACGTTAAATTTTCTGGTCTGTCTATAAATATAATAAAAATATTTTGATCAGTATTTTTTAATTCATCATGATAGTGTGCAAATTTACGGATCCTCAGTGCAGATATATATTTAATTTCATTCAGGCTACTGTCGAGCAAAAAATATATAACATGACAACCTACCAGTTACCAAATAATTCGGTGGTTAATGTTATATATACATACTGATACGGTAAATACACTCTGAATATTTGAGACAAAATGTATTTCTCAGATATGAATATTAATTATATGGACGAAAATTTGAATAGCTAAACAAATAAAAAAAATAAAATTGATTTTCTGCAAAAATGTTTTTTTCAGCAGTTAATAAGAGGTCAATAAATGAATGACGAAACATTTCTAGATTTGGACGGAATAATTCCATATTTCTGCAACCTTAGTTTTTATAATGAATATCAATGGGTATTTTCTAATGCGAGTTTACGTGTTGTACCTAATATAAAAATGATAATCAATGAATAAATACATATGGAACCATATAAAAAATTTGAAAAAAGAGTGTCTCAATATGAAACTTGTATTGCGCGGTATTTAGAATTGGCTATGGTCGTTGGACGTCAGAGCGCGCTCCTCATATAAATCTTGGAAATACATGTATTGCAAAAGACATTTTACAATCATCTTTTCATGATTATTTATCTCGCAGTTAGATTTCATGTCTTTATGGAACTGACACTTTACAGGATGTTGCCCACTTGCAGAATGAAGGTGTGCAGGACATGTTTACCCTGCCAGAGCACCCGATGTCACCCCGGGTTTTTTTTATACCCAAACTCTACGGAGTGGGTGGTATACTGGATTCACCTTGTCCGTTCGTCCGTCTGTCCGTCCGTTCAAACTGAAATTTTTCGTCACATTTATCTCGGCTTCTGTGCAACGGAATGTTTTGATATTTGGCCTGTAGCTTTATGACTATGAGTTGTATCGTCTCTCCTATTTTCAGGTCTGTCAAGGAACCACTTCCTGTTTGCCGTTACTTAGAAATTTTACAATACCTTATGTTTACATGGAATTTTTCGTCAAACTTTTATCGGCTTCAGTGCAACGGAATGTTTCGATATATGATCGGTAGCTTTGTGACCATGAGTTGCATCGTGTCTCCTATTTTCAGGTTTGTGGTTTGTCAAGAAACCACTTCCTGTTTGCCTATACTTACAAATTTTACAATACCTTATGTTTACATGAAATTTTTCGTCAAACCGTTCAAGTCTGTTTTCCCAATTTTCAAAATTAAAAAAGAGTGGGGTATACTTTGCACGATAACACGTGCAACCTCATGTTTGAATTCATATTGATGGTGCTTTAGGTTTTACGCTACCTTGTTCTAATTTTGTTTTATTGGCTCTGTTTATTTTGTTCTGGTCTTTTTTAGACCATTGCATTCTCACGATTTTGGATTGACGTTGGATTTCTGTCTTATGGACTCTATCCATATTTCTTCTCGCTTCTGTATTCTTTTGCCGATGTTATGTAAGAATTTGATTAACAATATCAAAAATTAATGTTGTCAATTTGAGATTGACATTTTTTACCATACAAAATAAAAGTAACCGATGCAAATTCATAATCTATACCAAGTAGTAGTTATAATTAAATTCTTAATCAGTAGGCGACATTTAAACTACACACTGTTTTGAAAAGAAAAATTGTAATAGGCATAGAAAAAAAATAAATGTTTTAGTCGTGATATCCCCGTTTTTATAGATAGAGTCCGATCTGACGTGCAAAGGCTCCAACCAATTCTTAAACAGGTTGTTGGAATTCAGAGAAATTTTAGTTTAGACTATCAATCAGGGATATAGAATTAGATGATTGAACAATTATATCAATGTCTCCTATTTTTGACGTGTTTAATCGGTGGGATAAAAATACATAATATTTTTAACCACTTCCCGGTGATTAAATTTCTGCATGGGAAAACCTGTCGTTTTTTCTACAGTTATTGGCCAGATCCGGAACGATAAACTAGAGAAGTTCCGAAATGACGTTAATTATGTTCCGAAAAGACGTTAACTATGTAACGAAATTTAGATAAAAGTTTTTGTCGAAAATCATAGGAAAAACAGATTCTCCTTCAATTTACTCGATAGTTAATTTTTTAAATTTTAACACTCTCGCTAAAGCTCGCAAGTTGAAAATTGAAAAATTAACTATTTCGGGTGGAGATATTCCATAACTCACTCGTACCCGAAGGAGAATCTATATATAAACAATACACTTACAGTTGACAGTAACGTTGACCGTTATATTATTATTGGCAATATCATTTTTGGCTGTGCAGGTAAAAATACCATGATGTATCTTTTGTAATGAACTAATAAACAATATATTGTTGGAGTAGACCTTTCCGTCAGGGTAAGTCCATTTGATTTCACACGTAGGAACACAATCAGCAGAACACTCTATATTGCCAAGAGAAGATCCTTCGTTCTTGGAATAAGACTTCCAAGTTGGTGATATTCTAAAATTTGTTGGGCCATCTACGAAACAAGAGAGAAAACTAATAATTTCAATAAAAAATACTTTAATTGAGAAGAATGGATATGAATTATGGATAAATTCGTGAAACAAACACACAAAGCGCGTCCAGGTAAAGGAACACAGAAATTACTGTTCTTAAACTTCGCACGAATTTCTGCTGTTTTTAGCATAACACAGAGAATATTTTTATAATAAACAATTTTCAGTTCAACATACAGCTCTTATTACGTAATTTCCTAATTAAAAAAAATATATACCAATTACGAATGAAGATATGAAATGGAATATAAAAGTTACCAAATAATTAAGTTTGTGTACCTAGCTTATATTCCATCAATATTACCATGTCACAGCCGCAAGCATTAGTTACTTGTTACGTCTTTGGAAAATGTAGTTTATATCTGTTTAAACCCACCACTCAACTGTTCAGACTCTGTACCAAGCCAGCATATCCTCTTGTTTACATGTTTGTGTTTTGTTATTTTATGTTATTTTTTTTGTCTGAAGTTAGAAGATGTCGATTGGATGGCGTCATTTCCTGTTAATCGATATGTTGTTTGCCCAATAAAGTAATATTATTTTTAATTCAACTTACACTGAACTGTTACGTTAATTCTGTCACTGTTTTGTCGTCCAATTACATTCTTTGCTTCACAGTAATAGTTTTCATCTTTTGTTGGTTGTCTGTCTTTCAATTCTGGTCCATTTAAACTTGAACCATCAGAAATGACCCATTTAAAAGTGCAAGGTGGCCAACAAGATGATGCAAAACAATTTATTTTATTCAGTGTTTCACCTCTTGTAATAGTGTATGACTTTGTTTTCGGTGACATATCAATTCTAGATGGTAAGACTGGAATAACAAAATGATGTTTTTTTCAGTTAATGTTTTAGTTCCAGACAGGTTAAAAGCTGTTTCTGATTATTAGAATTTAATATTTAGATAAAATTTTGATTTTTTTTTCACAGCTCAGTTACTAGTATTTCGATACTATCCGAAATTGATACATTAAATTTACTGTTCCAGAATGTCAAATTTTGTTAGAATTAAGGAGTACCCCCCTCTTGCATAGCTCCTTACTTAGATGTTTTTGGATTTACTCTTTTGTTAAGTTTGGCATTTTGAATTTTCTCTTCAGCTTTTTTTATTATGGTTTTAGTTTTCAATATTTCAGGCACAACTGATGAACCTTGAATCGACAAAGTTTGCATATCTTGGGAATCAAAATTGGAATAAAAAAATGTAAAATTTCCTTATATTACAGCATATGGTTGTCTCTCCAATTAGTTGTAAAATTCCTTATGAATTTAACTCCGGCATTTAAAAAAAAATCTTTTATCTGGTGGTTTAACAATCAGCCGAGAAGGAGAAAATTACTATTTAAGAAATCTGCCTTTCTCTCTCACATTTAAAAATGTTTGCTTTAATTTCTTAATAAATTATCATTTCCAGTATCATTTCAAGATATGACGACTGCAACTTTGGTTCGTTTTTTGTGATAAAAATACCTTCTAACCTGTAAGCAAACGGAAAATGACATTTGACTAAAGATTATAATTAAAACTTTGGTTTTCTTGAAATTTCTTTTTTACTTATTAAAAAAAAACATTGAAACTGCAATCAATGTAAAACTGAAATTACAAAAACTTCAGAAATTTCTTGGAGAGAGTTAGATCTTATTTATTTGATTAAACGTATCATTTTATATTATCTTAATTAGAAAAATAATACTAAAAAATTAAAGCAAATGGAACTAATTTGATTTTTTGCACCTGGAGTCTTTTGATTTACGGCAGTATAGGTGTTTACAAATAATAAAAAAACAATACACCAATGAAAGATTGATTGGGGGTGTACGGATCAGTTAAATAGGTCCTATGGAAAATGAAAAAAAAAGAATTTAAAAAATGTAATTAAATCTTAGTAATGATTTTTTTTATCCCATACACTGTTTACAACGAATATAGTGTTCATGTTTTCATCGTTACATGTATAGTTGTTCAAGAAAATAACTGTGAAGTAAATGTATGCTCGGCATACATACGGAATGTTGTCTCCATGACGACACAAAAACTTACGAAAATTAATGAAAAAAACTTACAAGCAGGTTTTATCGTAACATTGTTACTGCTTTGGGAATCCGGACTTAAATCACATCTAAAATAAATATCCGAAGGGGGAGTTGACTGAGGTGTATATTTCCGGATTAATTTGCTGGTGTCCACATCACACGAACATTCATTTGACGAGCAGACGCGATCAGAATTATTTGAATGACAACCATTAAGATCATAGCTCACATATCCTAGTACAGACGATCCCATGTAGAATATTGCTGTTATGTTTTCTATTCCGCCATTCACATCACACTCTAAACTTAATGTCGTGTCTTTCAGTATATAATTTGGAGTTACTCTTAAAGTTGTGGAAAACACATGTCCTGCAAGAAAATTGCTCATTGAAAATATTATACCAAGCCAAAAACAAAAAACAAAACAAAACAAAACAAACAAAAAAAAACAAAAACAAAAACAAAAAACAAAAAACAAAAAAACAAAAAAAGAATACTATTCTATTAAGAATATTCATAGCTTTACCGCCATGCACGAATCAGTTATTACATGTATTCTTTCTTCAAGTCATGTTGAGTCTTATCTGATCTTTTAAATAGGGGGCAATTATCTTTCATCCCAGCTCCTTTATTCTTACAGGGGTGATCTGGGGCGGATCACCCCAACAAGAGTTCTTTGTTACGTTTAGTTAGCGGGAACAATTTACTCACGATTAAAACTTAGAAAATGTATGTAGAAACATAAATTACATTTAAATATTAACATTCACTGGCTTGTGTACCGGAAATTGGGATAGCCGAAGTGATAAACAAACTGACAGCAAGGTAAGTTTTTCATTTTTTCTATTTATTTTGAAATATATTATCACTTACACCTTCATCGACATAGATCGTCCGAAGCTATGTAAAACGTGAATATTAATAATGGATTATGTATTAAACATGAAATTTCGAACAGGTTGTCAACAATAGCGTGAGACATCTCGCACAAAAACAATGTAAAATGTTAAACTATATATTTTAATTTATTCAAATCAGTGGCGTAATGTTCTGATAGTTAAGGGAGACATGAAAAAATTTTAGTCAGTAGTTTTCAATTTTCTTTTTAGTTGCAAATTTTAGCGAAAATGTGTACAACTTGTGTACCGTTGATTGTGATTATATCGTGTTTATGTGTACCGTATAATGATAGGAAAGTGTACAGCAGTGTTTTGAAAATATACAGAAAAAATTGTTTGCCTATGCATATGAAAAAACAATTAGTTGAATTTTACAGTATATCTTTACAATGATAGTAACGATCTTGAGGACCATCTAAGTTTATCTAGGTTTAGTACATGTACAGCGACCACAGTGATTTTTTTCAAAACAATTATGACACAGCCCATCCTTAGTTCGTTCATAAATTTTATGATATGAACTTTTGAATTAGATTATTCAATTACCTGCTGACCTAAAGAGAAGAATGACCTCTTATAATTTTTAGTAATTTCTGTGACCCATATATTTGTTATAAAGTCTAGTTTACAACATACCCTCAAAATATTTGTTATAAAGTCTAGTTTACAACATACCCTCAAAATATTTGGTATGTAAATGCACTGCTAGCTGTCATTTGTCATTTCAAATTTCATTTTGTAGTGATTTCGTGAAATCTTTTTTTTCATTAAGTCCATATCTCAGAAGGTATAAGACCTAGGCCGTGAATACTGGTTTTACAGTTCCACCACGATGTATTACATAAAGTATGTAAACTCTATTGATTTTTATAGTGTGTCAGGATAGATAAAGGGGAGGTTTGGGTACCTATAAAACCGGTTTAACCCCACCACTATTCAGTGTCTGTACCAAGTCAGACTATCCGGACTCTCTGTAGTGTTCATGTTTGTGTTTTGTAGGCCTTTGTTATTTTTTGTACGGCGTTTTGTCAGTTGGATTGCTTTGATTGATTGGTATGTTATTGTTGACCTTTCGTGTTATCCATTTTGTTGTTTATTGTCAGTATCATATGACCTTTGACCTTCACATTTGCATAGTTAAGTGACTTCATGAAATTTGGTACTAGTTTTCGTGATTATGTATCAGAATAAGATCTTCAATATGTTGTATGCAGATGGGCAATTTAGAGAGCTTGTCGTTCAGTGGTAGTTATGTTCCTTGTTAAAGACTGAACGATGCCCTGTTTTGTCACTATTCACATCCGTTGGTTTGCTGGATTTTGTCTCGCGGGAATTTATCGCACTTTCTTTCATTTTCGATCGTAGTATATTCAAATATCAAATAAATAGATACTCTGCTTGTATTTACAAAGATTCGTATACATGAAATGGACGTAACTTGTATAGAAATGAGAGCAGTTTACGGAAAAAGGTACGTTTATGAATCTTAATGAATACAACCCAAACTTTGGAGTTAAAATCCATATATGATATAGTTATATACAATAAACGATTTTTTTGAATAGATGTAAGAATTGGAAGGCAATTTACGAAATCTTAATTTTGTAATGATTGTTTGTTTAGTTGGGGTTTAACGCCGTTTTTAGCACATTTTGGTCATTTCGCGGCGGCCAGTTTTTATTGGTGGAGGGAGCCGGAGTACACGGAGAGAACCACCGACCTTCGGTAGGAAAATTGGCAATCCTTGTCAATTAAGATCGGAGTCGAACACACCTCGCCACAGGTGAGATTCGAACTCACAACCCCCAGCGTTGACAGGCTAGTGATCAGTAATAGTCATGACGAACTACCTAGACTACTCGGCCAACGAGGCCCCAATTTTGTAATGATCATTGTGCAGTACATAACTTTAGTCTATTTCTGCAACAACCCGTACTCCGAACATCAATATACAGTACATAAGGATATTTCAAAGAAAACACTTTTTGAATCATTTACGAATTTGACGAAAAAAGAATTCCACACCAGAGGTAGTTATGAAAATTTTTTAAAAATTTAAATATTTTGTAGCCTTTTAACGCATAAATGTTAGCACTACCTCAAAATTTAAGGAACGCTACTTGGTGGTCAGTGACTTCTGTGTTGAAATTCATTCGTTACACAAGTCATAATCAGATATAATTATATATACGAAGTGCAAAGATACTGGGATGTTAAAATATATGACAGAAAACAATATATAAAAGTGAAATCTTTACAAACATCTTGCTGCATCTCTTGTTTACTCGCCTCGACTATCCCGATTCGCGGTACATAAACCGCAATTTACTATACACTATCGGCAATATCCGTTGTACGGGGATACACGGTGACATTGAAATATTTGAAAGAATCTACTGAGATTCAAACTATATTGTCCAGACGCCTTAACCACTAGAAGCTCACACAGAGGAAGTGTTACTTTTACCTGTATAACTTTTATGTTATGGGTTCCAATGGGTATACAATATATAATATATATAAAAGTAAATCTATAACGTATAATAGTACTGACAACTTTACTTTAAGCTTATTTTTATTTACCCCGAATGAGCTGGGATATATAGTTATCTCACTCGGACTTTGTGTGGCTGTACAAGATTACCCTTCGGGCCTCCGACCCAGGGGATGATCGTGTACAGACACACCGCGTCCTCGGGGATAACTATTACATATAAACGCCCGCTTTTCATTATCCATGTAAGATTTGGTTATTCACCTGTGGTGTATTTTACTAGGAGAGGGTATTACGTTGTACAGCTGAACGTAAAATAGTAAACAGCACGTGCTAATACAAATCTTATATGGTAACCGACGATCTCCACCAAAAAAAATCAACTTCGGCACGCGGATTCATATTTTAGCTATTTCTTTTTTAATGATATCATATAACGTATGATGTCGTATCAGCAAGATTACACGTGAAATAAAACTTGCAAAAACGTTGCACGAAAATAACCCTGTACCAGTCTCATCCTAGGTACGGGATGCTGTTTTGGGATAAAATTCAAATCCTATTCTTTTTCAAATCCCTCATTTCTTAAATTCAGATGAATTTTTCCTAAGGATCTGTGACACAAATGACGATGTTAAGAAAGATTCAGAAATCTCAGATACTCGAACGTTAGAGAACAGATTAATTCTTAACATCACAAGTTCTTGCACGAGTCGCGAACCGGTGTTTGATTCTGTTTATCCGTTTCATTAACGACCCGTGGTTGTGTTCCTTCCACCGAGTATTATACTTACAATATTTGAAGTAAAAATACGCACTGGAAGTTTGATATTTACATGTGAACAAAAATACACCCAAAGAAATAGGAACAAAAAAACAATACACGGTATATTTTGAGTTACGTGTATTATTGTATAGCAACGTAATATTCCCTGTAGAACGTAACAAAAAATTAGCGTGCAATATTCGCCGATATTGCACAGAAAGCAATATTGCATTTTAAGGACTTTGTCTTTACAGTTTTTTGGGGTATTTCCGGGATCTGGGGGTGTTGCCATACAATAAAAGAGATATTTTTAACCCTATATAACTATTCCACTCAAAGGTATAATAAAATAAAAAGAACTTTTTATTAATCAAAACATACTAACACTTGTTATAACACGATTTTATCCAAGGTCAATATTAGACTTTTTTTCAGTTGTCCATTGCACGTTTGGAATTGCGGAAGACTAGGAACGCTTTATTCAATACAACGTCTCTGCAGGACATGGGTTTTATTTTTATTGTCTTTTAGAATATTTCACCGGTAAAAATCTAAACTTCCTGTGTCAAAAGTGATAAACCAGCATTCTGTATATGGTGATCATACCTCTGAAAGATGTGTTTGTTTCTGCTCTTCCTTAAAATTATCCCAAACGGAATATCATTAGAATATTCAACAGTGATTGGAGGAATTTTCATGGTGTTTAAGGCCCCATTTTGCCTTGAAGATGAGATGAAGAATTGCAATAGAAACGCCGCTCCTTTGCTAGAATATTTTTGTAAATAATTTACCTATTATATATGTTCTCACTATATAACTGTAAACCACCAGTTGATGCTTATATATATATATATAGAAGCCCGACTCATATCTAACATGCAGGACTAACTTTTTAAACAAAACAAACCTTTCTTTGGCTTTGCTTTGTTCTGTAAATGCAACGTGATATCTTTTTGAGTTATTCACTTTTTATTTTTGCACAACTTCCTCAATTATATAGCACAAGATAATTTATTTCTTTATACTCTAACTTCAGAATTTGTTTGTTTTTAACGAACATTGCAACAATTGAAACTAGCATTTCTAATAATTTTATACAACCAAAATAACGATTTTAAGACTTCACCGCTCTAAAAGTAATAATGACGAGTTCAATGGCCGCAACTTTTTATATACTCAGGTCAAGGTCACTGACCCGCCAGCTGTTTATCAGATGATTGTGGTGTTTTCTTCTTTGTATAGAAATCACTTTTGTCACGCTTCATCGCTCAACAAAGGTAAAGCTATCTTAATATCTCCTTGAGCCTCAGGCTCATTATTTCAAAAATGACCCTCGTCCTTCACATGCTTGGATGAGAGAACATTTTTGATTATGGAATTAACTCTATTTTCTCCTAGCTGATAAGTTTTGATCTATTTTCTATGCCTAAATATTTAAGTCTGGGCTGTGATTCAATAACATGATCGTTACACTGTATTTTAAAATTTGTTATTTTTTCAGTTTACGTTTCGGACCAAAGATAATGCATTCTGTTTTGGGTAAATTTAAAGATAGCTTATTGTCAACGAGCCATTTGCTACAAGACTTAAGTTCCTTTCCTAATAAATCCATACCTAAAGGAATGTGTTACATTTATAAATATCTAGAAATAACATCTTGATTTTTTTTAAAGCTTTCATAGACATTCTGAAGGACTTGGTACAAGGAAACAATATATATATATATCAATCAATCACACCCAGCGTGATGAAATACCTATCTGTTGATAAAAAGAAATCCTGTAGTTCACTACTGAACAAACAAAGTTGCAGTTTACCCTAGCCGGTAACTGAAGAGGAAATAACTTCCAAATAGCCCGATGTAAGTTTTATACCAGTCGGTTATTTTTAAACAGGCATATCACTTCCTTTTCATTTTTCTATTTTAGATGTATTGTGTTTCACAAGAAATTCTCATCAATTCAGAGAATGCAATAAAAATTAAATATTTACTTTCATCTTAAGTTTTAAATTTATTCAACCTCAAGTGTACATTTAATAAATCATATGTGACGCGAAGTTAAATCAAATATATGCAGACTTATTTAGTATTTTTTGTTTGTTTTAGTTTGGGTTTAACGCCGTTTTCAGCACATTTGGCTTTTTCGCGGCGGCCAGTTTGATTTGGTGGAGGAAGCCGGAGTACCCGGAGAGAACCACCGACCTTCGGTTGGAAAATTGGCAATCCTTGTCAATTAAGATCGGAGTCGAACACACCCCGTCACAGGTGAGATTCGAACTCACAACCTCAGCGTTGACAGGCTAGTGATCATTAGTAGTCATGACGAACTATCTAGACCACTCGGCCACCGAGGCCCCCTTATTTAGTATTAAAGTGAAAATAAAAAAAAATGGTGGGGTGGCTGTGGTAAAACAATACTATAGCGTTTCTACTTAAAGAATGAAACTTTATTAATAAGTATATGGAAACATTTTTCTTATTGTTTCGAGTGTAAATATTCATAATTATTTCTAAAAAACTTTAATCATCGTTACTAAAATGGTGAAAAATGGTTACAAAATATTGCTAAGTTCTTTGTATCTGTGATCAGAGTTTTAAAGTTGCCAAAAAGACTGGTACAAGACTTATCTAGTGACATTTCCTTAGGCTCATCTACTATTACCTGATGAAAGTCAGATTTTGTTCTGGAGTTAAGTCGCCTTGTCCATAAAAAAATCAAATATGAACGAAAAATCACAAAATTAGCAATTTTCGGGTAAATTAAAAAACGTGTCGACTTAGATGGGCTCAATATATCTTGTTGGAATTTGAAACATACTTTGTTCAGATAAGTATCTTTCAATGGTCAACTGCTAATCAATGCTAAGCATATAGCTTCAACTCCTATTTTGTGTTTTAATTTAATGAAGTTTATCCTTGGCTTAATGAAAAGCGCCAAGTAAAAAACCTAAATACTATATTTATTGACAATACAGTCTAACAATTTAGTTATGGCCAAGATATACTAAACTTTGCCATCTTTTTCATAAGTAAGGCCAAATCAAATAGATTTTTAGTTCTTTGGATTTTTTTATGGCAAAAATAGGTGCGAGCGGGCGAAAATTTATTTTATTTATTTTTTCTTAAGGACTAGTTGTTTCAGGCGAAGATACGTGCAGCACAATTTTTTAACTAAAATATTGCAAACAGTGGAAAAAAATCCCTATTTTTTACCAAATTTTAGGAGCAGGCGAACACTTTTTATTTTTAATTTCTTGAAAAAATGAAGAATTTGGGGCGAATTTTCAGCATTTTTACAAAACAAGATGAAGCGGCAAAAAAAAGTCCGAAAATCGGAGAGGCGTAATCCAAAGAACTAAAAATCAATTTGGTGTGGCCTAAGCGTGTTAAACATTGAAGGGTAATAGAAAATACCAATGACAGTGTTTTATCACCTAAATGACAATAGTTCAACTTGTCTTGCAAGGAAACAATTCATCGACAATACAGATCTTTATATGGTCCTATATTTCCTCTTTTGATATTATTTTGATTTTATTAGATAAAATTTTGTTTAAGAGCAAAGAACATGAAGAAGTATACTTCAAGACAATTTACAGTATTCATAATTTACACCGATTATTTTACATTGTGCACGGATAAATCTAAACCCTATATCAATTTAAAGTTTTAAAGTCACAGATGTAAAACTCGTTCATGAAAACTGCTTTTCTTGAAGCCGGGTATTTAGCTAAAAGATGTTGATAGCAATAGTAAAACTTTTTGAAATTACATTTATTCAGAAATTCTAGCAAAAACATATCGACAAAAGAATACAGAAGCGACAAAACGGTGGGAAAAATCCTTAAGTTTGAAATCCAAAGACAAGACAAACTCATGAGAATGGAACATAACAAACAAACGCCTCAAGGATACATGTAGAACTAAAAGAATAAAAAAAAATATAATAAACTAAACAGAATAAGAACAAGACAGCACAGAAACTAAACCAACTACCCTGACTGACATCAGCTGCTCCGGAAGGTTAAGCAGAAGGATTTGAAATCTAACTGAAGATTTCTAGTCTCATGTGAGATAGAAATTTCGTATCGGCCAATCAATCCAGCCGTAAAATATTTGGAGTGGTGAAATTAACAAAGACTGAACCATGTTTGTGTGACATAATCTCGCTCTTCCGAGAAATTTTCCTATATATAACATGCACGGCAGTAACGAAAACATGTTTTCATTCGTTTTTACGAACAATTTAAAAAATCGTAATTGACTAAAAAGGTGGGAAATGAGGCGGATACGAAATATCCGAGATGATTTTTCATGTGACTGCTCATCAACGTTTATATAGGAACCAAATCTTCAACTGATAAGCTATAAACTATAAGAATGAATTACTGAATAAAATGATTTGTACGGAGCCCCGCAGGGGACACTACAAGTAAAAAAATTATATCGTTATCTCGATTTATGATATCGTTATCACGATTTATGATATCGTTATCTCGATTTATCATATCGTTATCTCGATTTATTATATCGTTATCTCGATTTATGATATCGTTATTTCGATGCAATATTGCTAGTTAAATACGTGTCCACTACCAATCCAAACACATACCCAATTAAGTTCACGATTAACAGATAATTTCTGAGTCAATTACCATTTGTATAATTCATGATTTATAATGCCAATACATATAGTCGAGAGAATCATCTCTTAGTTTTCCAGTGTTTCGGTTTAGGTTTTAAGAACCAAGGCATATCCTCACCAGGCACCCCTAGCCTTTTATTCATTAAGAAGACATGGAAATGTGTTGCCGCCAATCACATATTACTATTAAATTTCAATAGAAGAGGTATGGGGTACGACACTGGTCGTCTCTTTCCATGAAAGTGTCTTGCATTTATTTCGTTTAAACGAATGTTTCAATATGATACGAAAAATAAATTCAAGATTTTTATCCCACTAGTATTTACAACAAGATATAACCTGTGGCATAAATCATATTTAACCAAACACACTGCAGCCATGCAGATGTTTCAAAAGAACTCTGTCGCCATAAAGTTCAGATAAGGTCGCTCCCCATATCATGCTTCAATGTAATTGTTTTAACACTTGTTTTTAGTTTATTATATATGTCTGTGTTATTCTGTAATAAATAGTCTAGCTTATATCGTAGTTGAGTCAACACGTACAAAACATAACCCGACTCTTCGGCAATTAGGAAGGGCTATTAAGAAGCATTGGTATTATATCCATAATGATGAACAGATCCCAAAACGATGAACAGAACAACAGAATCCTCATTAGACCGTCCGAGTTTCTAAAATATGCAAAATACATTTATACAAAAAGCTACATTTTAAATTATTCCAATATATCAACTTACACTGCAGCCATTTTGAAAATAGTGGCCATCTTTGATATTTTGAAATGATTGTCTATAGAATTTTCGATGAAGCTGAACATTTATTTCTACGCTAAAATTGAATCTGCCAAGAATTGTTTTCTATTTTTAAAGATTTTTAAAAATTTGATAGCGGCCGTTTCAAAAATGGCGGCCATCTTGGACTTTGTAGTATGACGAGGCATTACCTCAGATGGTTCCATATTTTTGTTCCAAGTTTGGTTTCAATAGATTGAGCCATTTTCGAGAACACTCTCGAAAAAAAAAACAGCTACTGAAGAAAGAAGAATAGTAATAACTAGTCATAATGAGTCCTCGACTACGCCCACGACCGTCGCATTGCAAAAGAACAAACCGTAATATGCATCATCAACGTCGTTCCTCTGTTAACCTTAAAGATCTACAGAAAATATTAAAAAATAATGGGCGACATGGTTTATTCATCAGATTTTGTTCCATTTCTACTTCTCAATTACATAAGATTTATCAGAAATGTGCTTTTGCTTCATTCCATAATCCATCTTATAAATGTTCAAAAATTATTTCTTTGTTTTTGGCAATACTGTGCACCGACAGGTCATTGGGATTCCTATGGGTACAAACTCTTATTGCCGACTTATTTTTATATTGTTATGAACAGTCTTTCATGAAAAAACTCCTTAAGTGTAAAATACAGAATCATGATAAATTAATTGACATGCGAACATTTTTTTCTGAAGCAGAATGTGCAGAGAAAACGTCTAAAAATCAACCATTTTCAAGATATTTGGTCAATGGAGCCTGTGAAAAATAAAGTCTGAGGTTGTTACGGATGTCCGCTGCTCAGTTTCAAAATATCAAGCTTTTCATAACACTGGTAAATATTGATAGTGGATTAATTGCAGGTATCTTGATGATGTACTTACTGTTGATAACCCCGAGTTTCCTAAATATGCAAAAGACATTCATCCAAAAGAGCTACATTTGAACAAAACTAATAAGAATAGTAAATGCTGTTCTTTTTTAGATCTTACTATAAATATCGAAAATGGAGAGATACGTACTAAAATTTATGACAAAAGGGACGATTTTAATTTTCCAATTACTAGTTTCCCCTTTCTTGATGGAGACGTGCCTTTGGTACCATAGGATAGAGTGTACATATCACAGCTTGGGCGTTTTGCACGAATATGCCCTCGGCTAGAAGATTAACGAACGAAACCATACGATTACTAAAAAAAATATTTGCTGCCTAATGCTTTTAAAAGGTTTATAATAGACATGATAGATATCAACATCTTTCATCTAAATATCCAGCTTCCAGAAAAACAGTTATCATGAACGGATTTTCCCACCCTAGTTTCTACTGCAATATCGTGAATAAATGCAGTCTCGCTAGTAACCCACAGAAACTTGGGCGTTACCTAAGATTTTTTCACAGTAAGGGTTACAAATATGAAATTATGTGTAATTCTGTAAAAATTGCAATTTCTCCCAATGGCTTGAAGACTCTAAATTCATAATGGTCTCTCACGAATACTGCCGATTTCTATTGAACTCTATGACTAGATACCATTAAACCCTTGATGGGAGTGTTATTTCAGATTTTTTCGTTCAGTAGAGGGAAGTATCCGACCTGCAGTTATGAGAGCCTTAGCCAGTTTCAATGTTAAACCATCCACTCTAATTTTCATTTCTAGCAAGCGGTCTCCTTATTGGTAATCATACTGTATTGGTTTTTATAGTGTGTTTTATACACCAGACTGTCATAATAGAAAAGCGGGAGGTTTGGGTACCCATTAAACTGGTTTAAACCGGCGTTTTGTCAGTTGGGTTGCTTTGATTGATTGGTATGTTATTGCTGACTTTTCCTGTTATCCTTTTTGTTGTTTGTTTATAAAAATATAAAAGATTATCTCACATAATACACTTAAATAAATTATCTATATAAAAGTAAAATTCTTTTAAACGAAATAATTGCAAGACACTTTCATGACTTTTTTTTATTAAAACAGAGCATCACTGTCGTACCCCATTCCTTTTATATTAAAATATAGTAGTTATGTTATTGGCGGAAACACATTTTCATGCCATCTTTATAGATGAGGATATGCCTTGTTTCTTAAAACCTAAACCGAAACACTGAACAACTATGACTCGACTAGTACTATTGGAATTATAAATTATAAATGAAACAAATGGTAAGTAACTTAGAAATTATTTGCTAATAATGAACCTAATTGGGTATTTGTTTGGATTGTTAGTGGACAGGTATTTAACTAACAATATTGCATCGAAATAACAATATAACCAGAGGCTCCCAAGAGCCTTTATTGCTCACCTGGACTATGTCCATCTTGACTGGCAGCCTGAAAAATAGCTGTCAAGTTCCAATTGGCTCACTGGTTTTTAAACAAGAAGATCATTCAGTGAACTTTCCCATTAGGTCCTATGTTAAACTAAGTTCATTTCTGGCAGCAATCTTGGATGGTGGACAAGAACATCGGATATACTCCTGAAAGAGGACCAACTAAGGACCATTGCTGCCGAGTATTGTTCCAATTGGCCAAGTGGTTTCAGACGAGAAGATCTTTAAGTAGATTTCACAAAGTGTCCTATGTTAAACTATGTTCGACTTTGGCAGCTATCCTGGATGACGGTCGAGTCATCGGATATAATTCTGAAATAGAACAATCTAAGGACCATTGCTGCCCAGTTTTGTTCCAATTGGCCAAGTGGTTTCGGACAAGCAGATCTTTAAGTAAATTTCCCATAGGATCAAATGTAAAACTATGTTCGCCTCTGGCGGTCATCTTGGATAATGGAAGGGGTTATCTAATATACGTCTGAAAGAGGACCACCTTTTGTTCCAATTGGCCAAGTGGTTTCGGACAAGCAGATCTTTAAGTAAATTTTCTATAGGATCCTATGTAAAACTATGTTCGGCTCTGGCGGTCATCTTGGATAATGGAAGGAGTCATCGAATATACTTTTAAAAAGAGGACCACCTTGCTGTCTATTTTCGTTTCATTGGCCAAGTGCTTGCAGACAAAAATATCTTTATTTGAATTTCCCATAGGGTCCTATGTTAAACTAAGTTCGGCTCTGGTGGCCATCTTGCATGACAGGCGCGGTCATCGGATATAATTCTGAAAGAGGACCGCTTAAGGATCATTGCAGCCAACGTTTGTTCCAATTGGCCCAATGGTTTCAGAGGAGAAGATCTTTAAAGGGACGTTTACGACGACGACGACGGGCCAGGTGAGCTAATAAACCGAGATAACGATATAATAAATCGAGATAACGATATAATAAATCGAGATAACGATATAATTAATTGAGAAAACGATATAACAAATCGATATAACGATATAATAAATTGAGATAACGATATAATAAATCGTGATAACGATATGATAAATCGAGATAACGATATCATAAATCGAGATAACGATATATTTTTTTTTCTTGTCGTGTCCCCTGCGGGGCTCCGTAGATTTGCAAGTTTATACTAAGAGTATACAAGTACAGAATTTGATGATGACTGGAAGAGTATAATAAAGGATAAAATAACTGAACTAACAGATCGAAGAAACAAAAATGGAAAAGCGTGGAAAATAAACCAACCAATAAAAGTTAAATTCAGCCAAAATATTTCTCAAGAGCAATAAAATCAAGTTATAAACGAATCCATAAAAAAAAGAACGAGTAATAACTGTAACAGTGAACTCTTACGAAGTCTCCCAAACGAAGTAACTGATATCTCGAATGCCTTAATTACATTGTATTCAATAATTTTTTTTTCAGAGACTAAAATGGGGAAATTGTTCCTATTAAGTTTATGCATACTTAATGGAGATGTTACTTGAAAATCGTGATATGGGTATTTTTTGTGACCTGAGTTTTACAGTCATTCATACAATGTCACTCTTGATCACATTTGCTTGTCGACATGCTGCATTGACCATGTTGACAGAGATAGATCCCAATATTTCTGAACCGTTTACGAGAACTGATTCTATTGTATATAATAAAATGCATTCGGGTTTCACTAAATAAAAATAACAAAAAAGTCTTCTTACCTGCTGTGATAAGTCCTCCCAAAATTTGAATCATATTTATATAAAATGGTACAATTGCAACACAACAAGAATTTGTTCTTAATTTATGACCAAGAAAATGAAATAATATCTATTTTTACATTGTATGTCTGATACATTGATGTATTCCTTGTATCAATATTATATTTAATTACACCTTATGTAAGAATCCTGGGTTTTGATTGGTTGATAGCCAGTGTATTTTTCACCAATTTACTTTTATCAAATGAATATCGTTCATTTTTAAACAGCGCCGGGGTATATGCAAAAAGGATATGCCTTTTTTTACCCTCTCTGCCGTGGTATTTGCCAAAAAATACTCTATCCGACTGGACGCTTGTAATGTCACGATCATCAATGCGTTTTGTACGTTAACATTCGGTGTAATTAAACAGATATAGCATGTTCTTGAGGGGTATTTGCGAAAAATACCAGTCTTGAGAATGAATTTCCCTCGCCTTACGGCTTGCGAAATTTAACATTCTCTCGACTGGTATTTTTCGCAAATACCCCTCCTTAACATGATATATCTGTTCAAAATCTACAATATGATGTAAGGACAGAAAATAAAATAATTAAAAGATAAAAATCCACATTAATAACAACAAATATCTGAGTTGCTCATTAAATCTATCTATAAAGAAAGACTCCTCTTAATAATTTCTTTTTAACACAAGAACACCAACAAAAAAGAAAATTAAAAAAAAAAACTGGACAGGCATGATCCCCGGCCAGTAGCAATACCCTGCAAAATGCATTAAACGGGTTAACAAAAGTATACATGTATTTACATTTTAATTTGAGAAGGACGGGTTTACAGTTTTAAAAATTACGCTATAACACACCCGCGAAATCGCAGAACGAAATGATAGATATCATCCTAAAACCTTTAACCCACTGGAGTCAATAACAAGAAGACTGTTCTCTTACATTTTCATTCATTTGCGTAAGGGCGAGGCAAAATTCAACTTATACATATAAAAATGTAAGGATATGGGGTAAGCATCAATGAACCTATAATGGTCACTTTGATCCTTTTATTTTGGAAACGGTAAAAAATACCAAAAAATAAAAAAAATTGCAGTAACTTTTGTTGGGTTTTTCGAGAGGAATCATTAAAAAAAAATAATCAAATCCGATGAAGAATTAAAAAGTTTCAAAAATTAGCGCGTCACATTATATCTCAGAAACGATAACAGATATAGACAAAAAAGGATCGAAAATGTTTTTTTTTCTTTTCCAGCAAGGAACATAATAAACAAGCAGCATAAAAATCAGACAAAAATAAAAAAAAGTTAGACCAATAAAAATATTATTGGAGAATTTTATATGATACATAACAATTTATTATCTTCCGGGAATAGTACATTATCCCCGCGACATTGTGCATTCACTAGGTCTTGTCATGGGCATAATGATTATCCCGGCCAACAGTTTCGAATCTATTCAGAAACACTGGTGATACGATACATCCCGTGTGTAAGGGGGTGGGACATGAACTCTGAGGATATCTGTCACAAAGAATATGAAAATTATGTTTATAATTAAGGGCCAAGGATATCATTTTTTTTTTTCATTTTTTTTCATTTTTTTACGAGGGAATACCCCCATTCCCCGGGCAATGTGTAAAAACATTTATTGCGTCTCCTTATAGGCAATTAGAAATATACGTGGTTACCGGGTATGGAGTTAAATGGTTTATGAGTTTTGAACATTGCGTATTGAAACGTGTTAAAGGGATAAACATTTTTACAGATTTTGAAATAATTAAAAATTATTGATTTGAGAGGCGAGGATGACCCCCCCCCCCCCCCCCTTTTTGTGGGGTTGTTAGATTTTTATCAACCTGTTTGTCTTGTCATGGGGAAAAAGAAAATATATGATTTAGGGACAGGGATTTCAATGCTTTACGAGATAATTAAAGACTAATGATTCGAGGGGGTGGGGATGAACCCTTGGTTAAATGAGGTATATATCAGTTCATACGTCTTGTCTTGGGAATAAGAAAATATACGGTTTAGGTGTCAGGTTTCTTACAGATTTTTAATTTTATATAATTCAAGATAATTGGTTCAAGGGGGCGAGAATGACACCCATTGAGTAATGAGGTATGTACCATTGAACCACGGTATAGTTTATATGCATCTCTCTCTGTGCCGCAATTATGCCGTTTCTTCATTATGACGCCGCGCTTGACCGTCGAAAATTCATGAGATAATTGAACATTATTGATTTGATGGGAGTGGTGATTGCCCCCTGTGGAAGCGAGGTGTATGTCACTTGGTGCGTCTTACCATGGGTAATAATAAAATATATGGTTTAGGGGTGGGGATTTTAAATGTTTACAGAGTTATCGAAATTTTTTTTTGTCTTGTCAGACATTGGGTCTGACGGTCAGCAAAGTCTTGTCAGACCCATGAATTTCTTGTCAGACCCACAATTTTTTTTATAATTTTTTCTAGTTGTGTTAACTTGTACTATTCATGCTGTGAAATGCTTGGAATATAAAGCATGTTTAACAAACATGTATTTTTCAGCAAGAAATTATACTAGAAGTCCAATTCGGTACAAAATATTTTTGGAAGTAAAGAATGATATTCAGTATAAAAGTATGTTTTTCAGCAAGAAGATATGCTTATTTAAGTCCAAGAATACTACAAAATAATTGTCCAAAGGAAACTTCCTTCTCCGATGATGTTTCTGTTTTCTTGCGTTTAACACCCGGCTTTGCATCAGCGGAGAATTTTATTTTCCAACCTCCGGTATCCATTCTATCGTAACTAGTAATTAAGCTCCAAAACATTATATGAGTCCTGGGAATCATCATTTTTCAGAATGGTGAGTCCCAGCTGATTTTGATGAGTCCCGGGGCTCATCGCCACTTTTTTAACGTACATGTACATTCCTGCATGATTTTGACCATGGTAGCCCTATTGTACTATTGTTAAAGTTTAATTGAAATGATGTGCTGCCTTAAAATTCTGACGAATATAATATAATTAAATGCAGTGGTGCTCCGAACTTGGAAGAAAATTTCTGTTACAGATATGAGCAAAAATATTTGCACCTTTTGACAACTTATTTATTATTTAGCAATGTCAGTTAACGCCAGGTGGAGCTGTTTTTGGGGAAGTTATTTGAAAACTGGATTCAGCTTCTTTAAAACCTCTTCCACCCTATTTTGGGACCAGTATACTGTAAACATACTTCAGTTTCCGCCCAGTGGCGCCCCTAGTGTTTACTGACATTGCTATATTATTCCCATTTAATTTTTTAATATTTACTTATCTATAATCTTTACTATTATTTTTTCTCAAACATACTCTTAAAATCCTCCCATTGACCTTGTTTGAACACCTTAATAATCAATATTAACAAAATTTCCATTTGTGCATAGATAAGTCAAAATCCGCTAAATTTATTTTTAAATGAGGTCTACATATTGTTATCGGTCGGTAAAAACACTGTGGTCAATGAAAAATCACGAGAATTCCGACTGCCGCTATTTTCTAGCTTACTTTTTGTCATTTCTTTCCCCATCCCCTTTGATCTCCAAGAAAGTAAAAAATGGCGGCGGATATTTTTAATGAAAATAACGGTCTTCAGACGCAGCTGATTAGATCTACACGTGTCCAGGGAAAATGTTTTAGACATGAAATGGTTAGATGAAATACTCCTAACAGAATGAAATAATGGAATTCGTGCTAAATTTTGGAAAATGATGAAATAAATGAATACAAAGTCGAGGGTTTGAATGGGATTTATAGAGTGGAAAATAATGACCTAAAAGAACAGGGAATTATGATATTCTAAATATAAAGAAAATAATAGTGAATACGAAAATAACTATACAGAACAAAAAATATTGCTCTAAAATAAAATATATCATATACATATAGCATTATTTAATACTTTAAACAACCTTTTTAAAAAAAACATGCATGTAATTTACTCCTTACAGACCACATTACTAAATTGAAAAGAGAAAAAAAATGACAAAAATTTAAGAATAAAGAATTCGACCCTCAAAATTATGACTAAATATAGATATCAACAAGTAATTTAAAGGAAAAACAGTATATGAAAGATGTATTAAATCCGTAACTGAATATCCCCAACTTTAAGGATTTTGGGCTTGGTGTAATATATGAGGTCTTTTAGTTTCATACATTTCATCAGTCAAACAACAGTCAATAATGCCCAGATATAAAAATAAAATTAAAGTTCAGTACAAAGGTAATTCCGATTATCAGGTCGCTACCTCCTTGGTGTTCGGGATATTAACATTTTAGGTTGCACTCCACAAATTAATAGTACCATTTTCTATGTGAAGTGAGCTAACAAATGTCATGGTCTTGTGCCATCTTCAGAGTAAATAATACCCATATATATATATATATATATATATATATATATATATATATATATATATATATATATATATATATATATATACATATATATTCTGAAAGGCCATTATGTTAGCATTGTTTCAATCATGATAAAATAAATAAAAAATATCCATGGAAACCTAGTTGGCATAGCAACATTTCAAAAATTTTCATAAAAAAAGCTTTAAAAATGTTAAATTTCACTCCACTTCGGCTTAAAATTGAGGTCTGATGCAGCGTTTCAATCCAATTGAGACTTAATTTTTCAGATTCTGCATAAAATTCCATTACATATGTGGGAAAAAAAAGGTTTACTTTTCCGGCTCTTTTTTTTCGCAATTTAACTTACCAGTGCAGGTGCCGATTATCACTGTCAAAGTTTTACACACCACATGTAAATTCTCAAGTCCCAGTTTATGACCTCCCATTACTTTTCAGAATCAGTTAATGTTTTCGTATTTTTTTAAACTAAAATCTATCCTCTTTCAGTCAAAGTACAATTTTGAGGTTAAGACATTTATTATTTATCTATCATGTAGTCAAACTTTACCAACTCTTATAATTAATAAAATTCTGGGGGTGCATTTCTCTGAAACTAAGATAATTAGTGAAGTCTAACCTTATGGTGTTAATTTTAAAGAATCTGTTCCAGGCTAGTATCGAAATGCTATCAACTGAACTTGTGACAACCGTGGAGACTTGGGGTCCTCAAGTGGTAGTAATGAAATCGCATTTTACCCATGAAGTGACGAATCTAATGCCATCGCCAAGTTAGTTTGCAACTTTATTATCGAAATATACAATATATTTAATATAGCAAAATATCAAAAAAAATCATTTTCCTGTCTATAAACCTGCATAGAGTATTATTCTCAAAACTGCCCTTAAAATTAACCTTACATTGAAACATTTTACAAATTGCGATAAGCAAAGATCTGACAGTCATATTTGTATGATGCAGATTTATACCCAACTGTGCATTGTACATGTATCCCCGGAAGATGTTTACTCCGAAAATATATGTATATCTATCTATAAGGCTCATATTTGTGCAAGAACCAAATAACTTATTTTATGGACATATACAATGACTGATCTGTAACCCGTGGATAGCCAGAATGAAAGGATCGGAATTAGTATCGTTGAATGTTTACTGAATACCAGTATTATAGTATTGGAAGATTTTTAGTTTATACTTAGAACATTTATTCTATATTGAATAACTACTACCTTTTAGAAGCCAAACTATCAGCAACTGCAATACAACCATTTTCTGCAATAGAAAAAAAATCATGTTTGGTTTTTGCATAAAATTTAAAATTTACAGTTGAACAAGCATTCTGAAAGTATTGCTGAGCAATAAAATGTCCCCTGTGGGCTTGAGCTGTTAGAATATACACCAAATGCTCATTGACTACGTAAATCCTTAAACTATGTTTGCGAATGGTACACAATAATTACCCGATCAGTCTTAAACTTGTCTGTAGCTCATCATCATAAGCTCACATACCAAAAATAGGATCACTTGGTAAAAGGGTTTGCAAAAAAAGTCCAGAAAACTAATATTTTGACAGTAATTGCTATTTCCAAGCGGAACAACTCTCAAAATAATTATCCGATCAGCGTAAAAGTCAAACTTGATGTGTAGCTCATCATTGTCAGATAACATAACAAAAATACGATCATTTTGTAAGTGTTCCGGAATTCCGGAAAAATATTATATTGGCAATAATTCATATTTCCAAGGGCAATAACTCTCACAGTAATCAACTCAAACTTGATCTGTAACTCATCATTATAAGCTCACATACCGAAAATAATATCAGTTTGTTAAACAGTTTCTGAAAAAAGTCTGGAAAACTGTAGTATAACTGACGGAAGGACTGAGTGCAAACCTATAGTCGCCTTTGTCGTTGCCGGTAGGGGACTAAATCAAAAGTTGATTTACAAATGCAACTTGATTCATTAAATGAATACTGTAATAGATGGAAATTGAGAGTTAATGTGAACAAGAGTAAGATCATCATCTTTTCAAAAGGGCGAATACCTCGTAATATGCAATGTTATTACCAAGGAAACGAACTAGAAATAGCTGATGAATTCACTTATCTAGGTGTTCTTTTTTCAAGAACAGGAAATTTTGCTAAGGCAAAAAAGTCACAGGTGACAAAGGCCACCTCAGCTATGTACGACATTATTAGAAAGGGGCGTATACATAACCTGTCTGTTAAGTGTTTAATTGATCTGTTTGATAAAGTTGTAAAACCCATTCTTTTGTACGTGTGTGAAATTTCGGGATTTGGTGACAATCGAGAAATCGAGCGAGTTCATTTAAAATTTTGCAAATTAATATTGGGACTTAAAAAATCCACCCCCGACTTAATGGTATATGGGGAGCTTGGTAGATGGCCTCTAGATATTGCTATAAAATTACGTATTATTAACTACTGGACAAAACTTGTTAGTGGGAAACCTGAAAAACTTCCTGTTTTATTATATAAATTTTCTTATATAAGACACAATAATAGTATACCATGGATAAATAATGTTAAGGAAATTTTTGATAATTGTGGTTTATCTTATGTATGGAATAGTCATACTTTTAACAATAAGACATGGCTTTATAATAATATAAGGCAGACTCTAATAGATCAGTTCAAGCAAACATGGCATGATCTAGTACAAACGTCTCCCAAAGCACTGAATTATAGACTATATAAGGATAAACTGGAATTTCAAAAATATTTCGACTTTCTTGAAGATAAAAATCTGAAATATTTATGCCACTTTCGGACATTGAATATGAAACTTCCAATTGAAACCGGTAGATGGAATAATATTGATAGAGAGAATCGAATTTGCTTTTTGTGTAATAGTGGGGATCTTGGGGATGAATTCCATTTTTTGCTAAAATGTCCATATTTTCATATTAGTAGAAAACAGTATATAAAAAAGAAATATTATTGTAGACCTAATGTTTTGAAATTTAAAGAATTGATGAATTGTAATCGGTTTGTAGACAAGACAAATTTGTGTAAATTTTTAAAGATTGTTAATGTTAGGTTAAACTCTCCAGGGTAGCATTTTATATGATTACAATGTACTTCCATTTATCCATTCGTTTGTTTATATTTATATTATGTATACAGTTTATGTTTCTCTGTACCATGTTTATTTGGTTTGTGAGAATAAAGATATATATATAAATAGCAGAATAATAAAATTAAACAGTCCGTAGTACATGTAGTGTTTTATATAAATTTGGAACAGTTCTTTATATAAATTTATATAACAGTCTTACCCATAAATACTGTTCAAGATCTCCCAACATGTTTTCGTTAAGTATTCTTGTCCACGTTTAATTTTTAACTATAATACGTGGTAGTCGTTTGCAGATATTTAATGTAACAGGCGAATTTGTTTTTGAAAAGATTCACATGAACTTACGACGGACATGAAGCAATTGCATTAACTGTTTGGTATAAGCACTTATGACAACAGTTTGGGTTTTTTGACACAGTTTTAACTTTTTAGAGTGCAAAGGTTGTAGAAACTGCATCATCACTGTACTTGCTGCATTATCACTGCACTTGAATATGAATTGCATATTTCATCTAACATCTTTATGGTTGTATATAAAATGTCTATGCTTTCGCTGTATATTTTGTGTTTTTTTAATCGTAACTATACTTTTCAATACATATTTTATATACACTGTATATAAAAAAAAAATAATAATAGAAATATATGATATTATTCCTTACCATGATTATTTTTTACAGTTATTACAAATGTAATTTGTAACAAGTAATTTACCCGGAAGAAGGACGGAAACAATTGATAAACCTTATACATCTTGACATGATATGTTATGCAAATATTATATTACAAAAAAATCGTCGTTTGCATATTATAGCCTTTCTACTTAAAAAAATGAAACTTTATTAATAAGTATATGAAAACATTTTTCTTATTGTTTTGAGTGTAAACATTCATAATTATTTCTAAAAAACTTTAATCATCGTTACTAAAATGGTGAAAAATGGTTACAAAATATTGCCAAGTTCTTTGTATCTGTGATCAGAGTTTTAAAGTTGCCAAAAAGACTGGTACAAGACTCACTAGACTTATCTAGTGACATTTCCTTAGGCTCATCTACAGTTACCTGATGAAAGTCAGATGTTGTTCTGGATTTAAGTCGCCTTGTCCATAAAAAAATCAAATATGCACGAAAAATTACAAAATTAGCAATTTTTGGGTAAATTAAAAAACGTGTCAACTTAGATGGGCTCAATATCTCTTGTTGGAATTTGAAACATACTTTGTTCAGATAAGTATCTTTCAATGGTCAACTGCTAATCAATGCTAAGCATATAGCTTTAACTCCTATTTTGTGTTTTAATTTAATGAAGTTTGTCCTTGGCTTAATGAAAAGCGTCAAGTAAAAAGTCTACATATTAAGTAATCTATGATAACTGGTTTTGAAATTGAACGATTTTCCCCAAACTGAATATGATTTTCATTAAAAACCTCAAGAAAATGTGGTTTCTATGTAGTTTGTTTACATAAACGTCATTTCGGGACTTCTCTAGTTTATCGTTCCAATAACTGTAGAAAAAACGGCGGTAATTCCCACGTAGAAATTTAATCACCGGAAAGTGGTTAAAAATATTATGTATTTTTATCACACCGATTAAACACGTCCAGAATAGGAGAAATATAGATTATAACATGGCATTTTTCATATCACACCTATTATCAGCCCTAGGTCAAGATATCAGCCCGAGAGCCGCTATTGGCGGTTGTGTTTCTGGGTGTGACTTAACATCGAGTTCGAGTTCAAGTTTCAGTTCGCGTTACAGTTCGAGTTACAGTTCGAGTTCGAGTTAAAGTTCGAGTTAGTGTTCGAGTTATCATTCAAGTTCAAGTTAATCTTCGATTTAACTCGAGATATTGATTTCTAATGTCATTTATCGAGTTGCATTTCGAGTTAAGGGGGAGGGAGGTAAAAAATTATCTGTACATAGGCTCGTAAAAAAATCCTTAATTTGTCAACACCCCATAAAGATATATCTAATTTTTTCAGACCCAGAAAAATAATTTCATTTTTTCATTAAAACAGGTTGAAAAACGCTATTTTTTTCGTCTTTTTGAACGAACCCCTAAAAATACCTGCAATTTTTAGGACCCCAAAATATAGCAAAATCGAGAAATTTGCCCCCAAAAAATAATACTAGCCAACGTGCAGAAAATTTTGGAGAGTACCCCCCGCCCCCTCCCCGGGATTAAGTTATTGTGTGTTGATTTTAATTCTTCCCCGTTTGGTCATCTGGACACCGGATATAGGTATCAATGATTCTAGATTGACCGTCTCCTCATGCAGGGCACATGAAACGTTTCCGACTGCGTTTCCCTTTCTCTTTCTCCTTATGTCCCACCAACGAATGTGGAAGAGACATACATATAGTTTTACATACATATAGTTGTACATTTAATTATGTTAATTATTTCCATAAAATCACAAACTGAAAAAGACACCTGCTCCCCTCAATATCCGAAATACGTGTATTTATATTGTTCAACCCGCCTTAAGCTTTATATACTAGTATGACGTCCTCCCTAAATCGAAATGCATGTGGATCCTGTATAATTTTAAAAAGTTTTTTCAACCCTTCCATAAAATAATCCGTACACTGAATTGTGAGATTTAAAGCTGTGACAGAAACTGTGGTATAAAATAAAAGTTTAGTTATGAATGAAAAATGAAGGGATATGGAGTAAATGTACATGAGACAAAATTACAAATAATACATGGTAAACAAAGCAATGGAACAACGCTTTTATTGTTGTTCTTTATCTTGAAGTCACCATTATTTTGAATTGTTTTGATATCAATATTAATAACAAACAAAAATACAGTGTAGCATTTTTATACCCCGCATAGTAATCAGGATGATGAGTTGTTGCTGAGACTTTGAAATTTTACTGTTAGGCATAATGGATGAAAATTTCAGTCAACATTTTCTTTGCTTGTATGTATGTAGGAACTGATAATAATGAGTTGTAATGTGTACCATAAAATTTAACGGTTTTCTCCAAGAGGGGCATGGGTATGTGTTTGTCACTAGGCCACAGTACCTATATTTTTCATTGCCATGACAAACAAAGCAAAACTGTAGGGAATATACTAATCTGTCTGCCTTTCTGTCTATTTCCCTGTGTATTTTTGATTGGCTTTCTTGATTTTTAGTTCGCCTCAACGAAGTTGGGGGGAGGGGGCTAATGGAGTAACCTCAGCGTCCACATCCGCCTGCGCGTGCGTGTCCACAGCCTGTTCTCAGTTACTAGCTGGCATTGGGTCATCTATTTTTGTGTGCAGGCGCATGTTGAAGAGACTGACCATGTGACATAAGATTGAGGTCACGTGACCCATATTACACGGTTGACTGGTTTTTAAGTTTTATTTCAAAAATCAGTTTTAACATACAAAGTGACCACAATCATATTACTTGGTGTGAGGGTGCATCTCGGGAAGTAACACAGCCTCCCGCCAAAATTATGTCACTCTGGCCTACTTATCGCACTTATCGCACTTCATTGACTTAGGTTAAGTTTTACGTCCGAGTTGAGTTTTTTTTACAAAGCTAGGTATTTTTTTGATACAAAGTTACCTTCAATCACATTACTTGCTGTAACGGAGCTACAAAGCCACACACCAAAATTAGTGGAGGAACTTTTTGGAAATAATTCTAAAACCTTATTGCGTATCTACATATAGTATGTGACAATACTGTATAGAAATTAAATGCATAAAGTTAAAAATGAATGAGGAGTTTAGGTCACAAGCTTAAATTTCCAATTTTCGAAATTCAAGAATAATATTATATACAAATAAATTTGCTAAATCTAAATGTAAAATAAAAAAGGAGTTTAAGTCACAAGCTTAAATCCACTATTTCCGAAATACAACCCCTGTTGGGCCCCAATATTTTGAAAATCAAAGTTCTAAAACCTTATTGCACATCTACATACAGTGTGAAAATACTGTATAGAAATTAAATGCATGAAATTAAAAGTGAACGAGACACCCTAGACCTCCTTTCACTAACTATATATAGTCAATAGATATAAGAATTATTCTTTTGCATATAAAAAAAACATGCTTATCAAATACCTTTATTAATAAAAAAGGAAGAACAAGTGTCTGTTCTGTTCAACACATAAACACACTTATTAACTAAATCGAAATTCTAATCGAGATATTCGTACATCGCCTTGCTTTCCCAATTTTACATTATACATGTCTGTGCTGAAAACTAACTACCACGTGTATATTGTAATTAAAATCAAACAAACAGCAAAACAATAAATAACGGGAATTATTTTTGTCCATTTAACCCGTGAAAACATCACCAACTCTGTCTAACGTTTAAAAGACGTTGCTTTCAGAATTGGCGCACTAATTTCCCGCCATATCAAATTTTTATGCCTTTTCTTCGAAATATCTCTGTTTAGAGTACGGTGACCCAACGTTATTTATTTTTTTTATTTTGTTTAATAATCAAAAATAAATATTCTGTGTAATTATTATAGAAAAAACATTGGTCAAGTTTTTACAATAATGGATTTTAAATAGATATTTTTCCATAAAAAAAGGCGGGAAAGTGTTTATAGCAACATATCGTTATCATTTGTCCCTCAGAAGATTATAATACGAATAATATAAGTTCTACAAACATTACGGTTAACAAAACAAACAAATTTCATATGATAAGGACTTTTAAAAAAAAATTAAACTGTAAATAACTACAAGTTCCGATTTCTAAATTTTGTGAAAAAGATGGCGTTATAAATCGAAAACGAGGTCGGTGACCCCATTTTTTTATTGGCTGATTTTAAAGCTTTTACTTAGGCTAAAGTGGGAAAAAAATTTAAAGAAGATATTATTGGTAGATCTGAATAGAGCGATTTGTCTTTAAACTTTTTATCTGGCGTGTTCGTCCGTCATCCAAGATTGCCGTCACGACCCGACATACTTAAACTTAGACCCCTATGAGGAATACAATTTGAAGATCTCCTTTGAAACTGCTCGGCTAATTGAAACCAAAATCTGGCGGAATAGTCCCTGTAAAATTGTATCTGTTGTCCCCGACCTTCAACCAAGATAACTGCCGGAGCTAATTATAGACAAAGGGTGAGGAAATTTTTAAAATCTTTCCCTGTGAAACTACAAAGTCAGTATCAACCAAACTTTACTTTGATGATCTTTAGATGGTCCCCTTCCAAAACGGTGTCCGGTAATTCCGACCTCCGTGACCATAACGGCCACCGCCACCGAACTTA
This sequence comes from Mytilisepta virgata, assembly GCA_028015205.1. NCBI lineage: Eukaryota > Metazoa > Mollusca > Bivalvia > Mytilida > Mytilidae > Mytilisepta > Mytilisepta virgata. Next base: position 46,059,811 of record CM051521.1, on the reverse strand, counting down.
GTTCCACATTAGACCCTATGTGAATGCTTTTTTAACAAATCCTCTAAATCCACTGGGCAATTTGATCTAAATCGTCATTAGGGGTGTCCAGTTTCAAAATTGTGTCGAAGGATGACCGAACTAATAATTTTACAGGTGAGACTGTATAAGCTCCCCATAGCCTCTAGTTTGTTTGAAATATTATTTGTAGTATAGAGTACTTGTAGGCTTGATATGTCATGTTCCATTTTTCTAAATTCGGGGCAAATATAGTGTGTATGTCCACACGTTGAAGATCGTATCGTAGAGTCTGGTTAACTTGTTTGCTACACCCGGAATAAAAGAACGCTTATGTTCTCATTGAAATTTAAAAAAAAAATAGAAAATCTGAAATTATTAGCAGATGAAGCACTCTAAAGGCCCACATAGCAGGATTTCATCATGTGAATTGTGAATAAAATGTCTGTTGAACAACACTTCCAATTCGTCACTTATTTCCGTATTAAAAAAAAAGTTTGTAAGAATATCGCATCGCTATTTGTGCAAAAAAATTGTACCAGGAACAAGTGCCTTAATCTTAACTCGAACTTTAACTCGAACCGTAACACTAACTCGAAATGTAACTCGATAAATGACATTAGAAATTAATATCTCGAGTTCAATCGAACTCGAATTATAATTCAACTCACTTGAACTCGAACTCGAACTCAATGTTTAGTCACACCCCGTGTTTCTATGTTCTAGTAACTTCAGAATCGATTACGGAAACGACTGATTTATAACGCGATTACGGATTAGGGATGCGACCAAAATCGGAAGCAGTTGATATAAACCGGAAACAGTTGATAAAATCATATCAGCCCGCTAAGCCAATTCTTATAAGATTTGGGCAGAAAAATATACAATTTCCAATTTTATCGCAGGGTAAAATTTTACCTTTATTTTCTATAAGTATATGATAAATATAGATATTATTATTTTAAATCTCAAAAACAAACATTAAAGTTTGAATTAAAGATACAAATTCGGAAAAAATCCACTTCCTACTTATAAAACCTATTTTTAAATAAAATTTCACTCATTAACTAAGATTTATCTGAATGTATTGAAAACTAAAGGTTCCAAACAAAGTTAATCATTCCGAGAATTAATATAAATTTCGAATAAGAAAGTTTTCATTTCCAAAATGTTTTTATATATCATTTACGAAATTTATATCATTCCCGAAAACATCATAAACCGGTGCTCCAACTTTAAAATGAAAATGGAAGTGTTGGTGAAGTGCACTTCAGCGCGATGTCCATTTTGAAGATCGGTTCATTATAACAATTTTAGAGGCACTTTTGATGTTTACTGTGTGCATCATAAATTCAGAGTACACTCATTGTGTATTCTATATCAATATCATGCGTTTGGGTTTTAAATCAGGGATGTCCAGCTCACATGTATTTACTAGAAAATATCAGAACATTTTATTCTGCACAAATAAATGAATAAAAATTTGTATTTTCGTTTTGATGTTGCAAGTTATTTTTAAATAAAAGGAACTCATATAACAAACTAAATATCTTTGTACTGCTTACAAGCAGCTGATTTCCGTGTGCAATGCTGACCTGTGGATACTTTTTAAAATTACTTGATTACAGGAATTACATGGCAATTGATGATTAAAGAAAATCTTGTATCTGTTCAGACTTTTCTTCTTGGTGTGCACCCAGAAGTATCATTTAAGTTCTAAAATGGCCTTATTTAAAACACTAAAAAAAAACAAAGCCTGGCAACCATGCTTTCTGCTGTTTTTCAATATATGTGACCATATTATTCTATGGTCCTTACCTGGGACAAAATTTTGAAAGGGGACTACCTAAGAACACATTTAGGCAGCAACCATTTGATTCCTATGTGGGGGGTAGGATCAATAGTATGATCCGGCCTATTTTTATCGTCGAGAAATTTTGGTCCTGGATTTTGTTTTCGGTCGCTGTTGCGGCTTAAATTTAAATTTTTATTTAAACCCAAAAATTTCCTGATTGACACAGCTCCTGCACTTTTTTCACACCTAAAGTGACCCTGTCTTTTTATTTTGCAAAAATCCTGGTCCTGCCTTTTTATTTCAAATTTGGTCCTAACCCCCACCCCCATCAAAATCAAATGGTAAGTCATATTTGCTCCAGTAGTTACAAAGAAGAATTAAGATTTTTTAAACATAAATTTGCAATTTATCTATTATAGTAACAATTGCCATGATGTTTAAGCTTCAGACCCTTGTCAGGGACTGCATAAGGAATATTCTATCAAAATTTGATTTCAGATGAAGAGAAGTTTTCTTCAGCATTTTTGTTGATTTTTTTAATTTTAAGTAACTGCACTTGTCGAACGTCTTGAGCCTTATACATAATTTTAATAGTGGACAACCTAAGGACCATTTGATCAAAATCTTTCTTATCTGCCAAGGTAGTTTCAGAGGACAAACATTTTATTAATGGAAACCATATTGGTCAGATGTCCCCAGATATAATTTTGAAATGAGACCACCTAAGGACCATTTTATCAAAGTTTGCTTATTTTCTCTTTTCAGTAACGGCAGACATACTGGTCAGAGGTCCGGATCCCAGGACATAATTTTGGAAGAAGACCATGGTTGTTTTTGAGGAGAATATTTAAAATACTTTTTTTGCTGAATTTTCTTTCGTAGTAACGATGGAAATATAAGTCAAAGGGTAATTAAGACCCTTGGACTAAAGTTTGAAAGGGGACTACTTAAGGACCATTCTATCAAATTTTGGTAAAATTGTCACAGTTTTTTTTCAGAGAAGAAGATTAAAAATAAATTTGGCGAATTTTTCTTTTTTAGTAAAGGCGGTCATATTGGAGTTCCGGACTTCTGGACATGCTTCTAAAAGGAGTCTCCTAACAACCATTCCAGAAAGTTTGGTCTCAATTGCTCACATTTTCAAAGGATATTTGTTTTGCTGATTTTTCTATTTTTAACAACGGCGACCGTATGTCTTAAAAGTCCGGATTCCCAGCCACAACTTAAAATGGGATCATCCGAAGACTATTCCATCAAAGTTTGGTCACAATTGACCCAATAGATTCATAAAGATCTTTAAAGATAACAATAGCTCGCCTGGCCCTTATTAACTGGCCCATTGGCTCAGGTGAGCTAAAAATGGGCGTATTATTCCTCATTCACAACTTAAGGAGAAGTTGAAATATCTAATCCATCGACACTTTCAAAATAAAATGGCAACAGCAGATACACATACCTTGCCATTGGTACAGATAAATCATACTTAAAAACCACTCTAAATCTAACAAAAAATATACAGAGGACGAAATTGTCCTGATGATTGAATTTTTGATCGACTGGACGTGTTTTCCATCAGACTATTGGCATAACTATGGGCACTAATTGTGCGCCACTCCTGGTCGACTTGTTCCTTTACTCAAACAAGGCAGCATTACAGAAGCGCCGGCGTATGGAGTATATATTTCACAACTCATACGTTATTCCAGAGCTTGTGACATTTACATTGACTTCCTGGACAGAGCCCGACTCCTGATAGAAAAGTTGCTCAGACAGGGGTATGTTGCTCCTAAGTTGGAGTCATCCTTATTAAAGCTTTATGGACGTCATCATGACTTGGCTGATAGGTATGAAAGAACCGTTTCCGAAATAAAAATGGACCTGTTTCCTTCCTCATACCGGATTTGACATGGGCAGCATGGCGGGTGTCCTGTAGGAAGCAGAGACTGCCGGAGCACCTGAGTCTAACCCCGGTATTTTGGTGGGTTCCATGTCGTTCTTTAATTGTAGTGCATGTATTGTTTTGGTCTTGTCTTCGTTGTTCTCCGGAGTTTGTCAGTTGTTTCGATTTTCCCCTCCTTCAAATATGTAGAATATAAAGGCATCTACATGTATTGGCTTTAAAATATTTCAAACGTATCATTTGTTTTCTATTCCTACATAAAAGTCTAACTAAACAACAGTTATTTGGACAACCACAGTGTGTCTTTATTTCATTTAAAACCTTTAAAAATTGTTATCATATAGGAAGAAAAAAAAATTATATATCAAAGTATGTTTTAAACCTTCTGAAGCCGAACTTGTATTCGAATGTTATACATCTTCACGACCAATCATCCTTTAAATATTTTCATGTTGCATTGTTTTATCTGTACACACCATAAAAGTGTACTTGTATTTTTACCAAATACTTAAATGAGCCTTTAATAAGTACTTCATATCGAATTGAGATAATATTTCTTTGTTCTTTTTTTTTATACTTAACTCTTTATCTAATACAATAAATACAATACATCAAATAGAAATTGGTGCTATCAGAAACGATGTCAATCCCCGCACTGCACAAGTCAAAAAACAATTAACAGTGAAAAATTAGCAATTTACAATTTCAGTCTGAAAATTGGAACCCTGAATCAAATTTGAAAACCTTATTGCACATCTACAAATAGTGAAAAACAATATTATACACAAATGAAACCACTGAAACAAAAAATGAATGAGAATTTCCAGAGACAAAACAACATTAGCAATTTCACCATTTTCGGTCCCAAAATTTCATCCCTTAATAAATTTTATCGCATATCTACAGAAAATAAAAAATAATATTATACATATACACATAAATTTGTTAAATCTAAATGAAAAACGAAAGAGGAGTTCAAGGCACAAGCTTAAATTCACTATTTCGGAAATACAACCCCTTTGGGCCTCAAGTTGTCAAAATCAAAATTATAAAACCTTATTGCGCATCTACATACAGTATGCGTCAATATTGTATAGAAATTAAAAGCATAAAATGAAAAATTAATAAGCAGTTCAGTTTAAATTTCCAGTTTTCGAAATTCGACCCCTGTGGCCACCATATTTGAAAATCAAAATTCTAAAACCTTATTGCGCTTCTACATAATTATAGTATGTGACAATATGGTATAGAAATTAAATGCATGACGTGAAAAATGAATGAGGAGTTTAGGTCACAAGCTTAAATTATAATTTTCGAAATTCGCCCCCTGTGGGCCCCAATTGTTAAAAATCAAAATTCCAAAACCTTATTGCGAATCTACGTACAGTATGTGACAATACTGTATAGAAATTAAAGCATAAAACGAAAAATGTATGAGGCGTTTAGGTCACAAGCTTAAACTTCCAATTTTTGAAATTCGACCCATGTGGACACCAATTTTTAAAAATCAAAATTCGAAAACCTTATTGCGTCAATCTATATACAGTATGTGATAAAACTGTACAGAAATTAAAAGCATAAAATGATAAATGAATGGGGAGTTTAGGTACAAGTTTAAATTTCCAATTTTCGAAATTCGACCCCTGTGGGCTCATGTTTGAAAATCAAAATTATAAAACCTTATTGCGCATTGACATACAGTTTGTGACAATACTGTATAGAAATTAAATGCATGAAGTTAAAAATGAACGAGGAGTTCTGGAGACAAGATTATCTAACGGACGGACAGACGGACGGACAGACGGACCGATTACAAATATCTCCGAACTCCATTCGAAGTGCTGGGATAAAAAGGAAACAGAAGAAGAAAAAAACATCATCATACAATATTGATGAATTATTTCCTTTTAATGTTAGTAGCCGTTGAAAAAAGATCATCAAAATACTATTCCTTATGCCCTTCAATATTTAAGAGTACTTTCTTTTTAAAAAACCCATCAAGACAGGGGTCACTAGCGGTCCGGAGGTCTAAGGAGAGTGGGGAAAAAAGGGGGGTGTTAAAAGTGTTCATTCCTGGATTTTAACATTGAATGTTTTGGCTTGATAGATCACATATGTAAAAAAAACAAGCGAATGGTTTTCTCCATCCAAGTCAGGGTTTGGATCCACCTTCGTTCCTACAAACCCATGACAACATTCATTCATATTATCTTTTAGGGGTCGGAAACGAACGATTTTCATTGGTTGCTTCTCGAGGTAAAAAGAGAATCTATTTGCGTCTTAGGTAGAATTTTTTAGGTCCCACACCATGCGGCGATATGTTCGACCCGCTAAATATGAACGAGTGTAGTCAAGGGTTTGTAGGAACTGATGGGGGAGGATGGGTTTTCTCAAGCCCACCGAAATATCATAGATCCTAATTACCTAAAGATATAATAGGTAATATTTAAAGGAATCTGAATTAAAAAAAATTAAAGCGCTTGAACAATAGTTATCTTGTTCTTTAAAATCAAATAAAAAATGAAATAATATAGCTATATACAAATATATGAATAAATAAAATTTAAAATAATAAAAAAACAAACAAAATGTCGAAATTATTGTCAATGAAATATTTTTATAATATATGTATATAAAGAAGAATAACAGGTCCTGTTCTACAACTTCCTAAATGGAGGAAAGATATTTAAATGTTGGGACTAAATCAACTTCTTTTGTGTAAACACTCCTTAAATTTCTCTCAAACGCCTTTCAACTAAAGTATTTTTCATTATTATAGTTAACTTTCAGATTATGTTTTTTAAAACGAGAAAATAAAGCTGACAGAAAAATATTAATATCAGATGAAATATAAATCCATATTAATAACTTACGGTCTCCTGTGAAATATATTTATGTAACTATGAAAATGCTTCTTTTTAGTCAAATTTCAACAGACTGGTATCTAACACGAGGTCATGTCAAATCTGTTCTGTGATTTTTTTCCTCTTCTTCACAGTCCCAGTTAACAGCGGAAATCCAGTGACATTCTTCTGTAAATGACTTCCTTGTTTAAATATGACAAATTTCATCAAATGCTTCAGATTTTACGGTATTTAAAAACAGATTTTACCTCCAAGTTACTTTAAATAACTATGCCTAAATATGTGAAGTCATGCAATGCAATTAAAGGTTGTGGTGATATAAAAGTTAAAAAGTATATAATGCTCATGAACTTATTAGAATTTATTTGTAAAATGCTAGTTTTTTTCAAATAGTGATAAACATACTAAAATCAACAACTGTAAAAGACTGTGATATTAATATCTCTCGGATATGTGTACATATATCATAATGGTATTGAATGCAAATTTACATGTAACATTTAACACTCATCGTTCGAAAATTTTAAAAGTTATACACAAACACACTATTTTAATACATGTACTAATGTTGTATTTCAATTTTACAGGTGTAATGTGTAAATAAATAGTGTAACTAGAGGCTCCCAGGAGCATGTATCGCTCACATGGATTCAATTTGCCAATCAAAAGCCATAAAAGCACATAAGAAACAACAGTCCGGATTATTGGTTATACTTCTGACAGAGGACAATCTAATAACAATGGCTGCAAAGTTTGGTTCCAATTGGCCAAGTGCTTTCAGAGAAGAAGATTTTTCAATGAATTTTCACATAGGGTCCAATGTTAAACTAAGTTCGGCTGTGACGGTCCGTGTCATCGGATATAATTTTGAAAGAGGGCCATCTAAAACTATTGCCGTCAAGTCTTGTGCAAACTGGTTCAGTGGTTTCAGAAAGGAAGATTTTTAAATGAATTTTCCAATAGGGTCCTATGTTAGACTGAGTTCGGCTGTGGCCATCTTTGATGACATTACGGGTCATCGGACAAAATTCTGAGAGGACCACATAAGGACCATTTCTGCTAAGTTTGCTCCTATCTGGCCATGTAGTTTCACAGAAGATTTTTAACATTCACCTCCTATTTCTATTTTCAGTAACAGCAGCCATGTCGGTTGGAAGTCGGGGATGCCCAAGGACCATTATACCAATTTTTGGTCACAACTGTCACAGTTGGTCCCGGTGAACTAAAGACTGTATGGGATATGCTTTTGTAACTCTATAGAAAGTGCAAAAAGAAATTACTACTGACGATTTCCCGCTTTGAATATCTCCGTTTTTTTTATAACGTCTACATTTCATTAACCATACATTGAACTGGCGTAATTAATGTACGAATTCTTTGGGAATTGCACATGATATAACCTAAATGCAAAAATTTTACCAAATATATAGAAGTTTTTTTTCAGTAATGAATTTATCTGTAGAACTCGTCACGTTTGAGAAGATATCCATAAAGACCCTTAAGTTCCGACAAAGAATGGTTAAAATTGGGGTGAAAATCTGCATTTCATCAAAACATAAGAAAATAATGGGTGGATTAATTTGAACATTTTTTCTGCATCAAAATTTACTTGTTTCTGCAACATAGAAACGGATATATTCTATTAACACTGTTCACAAGAGTTTTAATTTCCGGATGTGCATGATCTTTCTGAATCTATGGTGATACTTGAAAAAATTCTCACGGAATACACAAACATATATTAAATGTGAAGTATACAAGGCACTATTTTATACTAATTTAATACACAAGATGATTCTTAATACGCCAAATTGCAACTTATTAGTTGTGCTCAAGGCCAAAATGTTGAACAGTTATTTCAGTATACATGTTGTTTTCAACAAAACGATTATTACCATTTTATTTGTCGAATTTTCAAGTGCTGCTCCAACAAAAAACTTATGTTATGTTCAATAAAGATCTCCATTTACTTTGACAGAAGTTACACGACTTAAAACAAACAAAAATCTGGTTAGACCAGCATCAAGTTGAGAGACTTTTTACCTCCGCACAAAACTATTTTTGCTTCAACGCATTCAAGTTCTTCAGAATTCTGAACTTATAAAGTTTGGAGAGTTTTCATAGAATTTTGAGTACATAAGATTGTGCTGAACAATTTAATAGGTATCTTCCGAATGTGATCTACATTCCATGCTTTATTGACCAAAGTTTAGATTTTGAGTTCTGTAAATTCTTTCTTACTAAGAACAATCCAGAAAAGCCTAAAATAATAATTATTATGGAAAGCTATAACCTATTGGTCTGATAGTATTCAATGCGCAAATCTTTATCATAGGACCTCAAAAGTAATCACAGGGAAAAGCTTTATCGCAGGAGTCATACAGTCATCACTTGGTAAATCTTCCACAAGGTAGTCCAACTGTAATCTTAAACAGAGGACTACAACAGTTATCACTTGGCAATCTTTCACTCAGTATCCCAAAAGTAATCACTGGGCAAATCTCTAACACAGCAGTCTAACTGTCATTAATGGACAAATCTTTAACATACCGAATCCACCAGTACTCGGCAAATTTTAAAATTGGAGTTCAACAGTAATGGTTTGGCAAAGCAGTATTCCAACAATAATCACTGGGGAAATTTTTAACACAGGCATCCAACAGTAATCACTGGGCAAATCTTTCACACAATAGTCAGGTCGTCCAACAGTAATTACTTAGTAAATCTTTTATAGAAATATACCATACTGGTGCAGTGGTATTTGTCAGAAAATCCCGGTTGAGAGACTGCAGAAAATTGCACGAGCAGTTAGGCGAGTGAAATTTTCTGCAGTCTCGAAAGTATGATTTTCTGCAAATACCACTCACCCGCGTGGTATATTTCTATAATTTCACTGAATATCTAAAGTGACACAATTTGGTCTAAAACCTGGATTTGGCTGTGATGTAAGTCAATATCTCATTTATAACATCTTCACTAGCGTCAGTAAATCTGTTGGAGGTTGCTCGGCTGCCGTCTGCTGTAGCTAGACGTGGCATTTTTATTGTTTGGTGTAACTACAACCAAAAACGGTTCCGGAGAAATATGGTTTTATTAAACATGGAATTTCACCTACTGCTGAATTCGCTTACTACCGTGATATTCGCCAAAATACAACAGCAGGTGGGAAACTCTTGTGGCAAGTTGAAAGTTAGGCTAGAAAATCTTCGAAAAATGCAAAATTCGAGAAAAATTCAATTTTTCTTGACCAATCAGATTACAGCATTATTATATGAAGTGGAATTACACCTAGTAGTCCAACAGTAATCACTGAGCAAATCTCTAACTCAGGGGTTCAAAGGGCATTACAACGACCCGATAAGTTGATTTTATCTGGGAAGGGGTTATCATACATATATAAAAATTTTACGCATGCTTGTTCCAATGCCTCTAACTGATATTCAAGAGGACAACCATTGGACAGTGGCTGCCTGAGAAAATTTATTTAATTCTTCTACAAACGGACTAGATACCAATATACATGTAACTCGGGGTTTAAGATATTGTATAACAACTTCTATGCTTATTATTAATACAAAGTTAATACATTACTTAAAAAGCAGCAAGTTGTGAATTTTTACAATTCAGAAAAAAACAAAATAGAAACGACAGAAAAAAATTCAATTTCAAAAGACATGACTAACCAAACGAAAATATATTAAAAGAGCAAAATGCACCAATCCTTCTAATTGATTTGTATTCCACATCCTTAGTGAGCAGAACTTTATTCACTATTTACTGTAAAGTGAAGCCCCATCTGATCTTGCGGTTGCTTGGTCAGATAATTAAAAATCAAATTAATTAAAATCAGGCTTGAACAATTATTAAACTTATACCACTGTAGGATTTGATGCAAGTCAGAATACTCTAGTACACGAGCTAGGTATATTATGTTAATAACGTCAGTAACAAAATCAAACTACTGTTTCTATGTCATAATAAAGTCAAGACTATCCTGACTCTCTGTTGTGTACATGTTTGTGTTTTGTACTCTTTTATGTTATTTTTTGTACGGCGTTTTGTCAGTTTGATTGATTGGTTTGTTATTGTTGACCTTTCCTGTTATCCATTTTATAATTTATTTATATTCACGTTTGTCATTTGTGCAGTGTCGAAATGATAAAACATTTTCCCCGTGCTTATGGTGTATAAGTGCTATTTGTCTTCATTAACAAGTCCGATTATCCTGACTCTCTGTTGTGTTCATGTTTGTGTTTTGTACTCTTTTATGTTATTTTTTGTACGGCGTTTTGTCAGTTTGATTGATTGGTATGTTATTGTTGACATTTCCTGTTATCCATTTATTGGTTGTTCATAGATATAGGCAAAAGACAACTGACTCGATGAGACAAAAATCCAAAGACAAATCGAAGTTGTAAGAACACCAACATCGCAAACAAATACTACAAAGACACAAAGACCAATTAGGTGTCTGGACCTGCCTCGTTAGACAAGACAAATCTTAGCAACCAGTGTTCTCAATTTCCATAAGACTTCAAGTTATCTTCCATTGTAAAATTTATTTTTGAATGTAGTAGGTTCTTTTATCTTGATCTAATTAGCAAAAAATCAGTTTTTTTTCTTGAGAGAAAAGACATAACTTTTTGTTCGGGTGGTTGTTTCTATGACAAACAAAAATTGATACCGGTATGTTCATCTGTATTACTCTACTGAAAAGCTCAATTTTCATAAGGAGTCAGATTTTCAGATTACAAAAATATGTGTTCTATGTGGTCAGAATAACTGTTTCAGAGATGCCAAGTGAAAGCTGTTGGAGTTTCAGAGATGCCAAGTGAAAGCTGTTGGAGTTTCAGAGATGCCAAGTGAAAGCTGTTGGAGTTTCAGAGATGCCAAGTGAAAGCTGTTGGGGTTTTAGAGATGCCAAGTGAAAGCCGTTGGAGTTTCAGATTACACAAACTAGGCACCCTTCACACATGATGTGCCTAAAAATAAATAAGTTCAACAAATGATAAATATGACATTGTTTCTCAAATCATCCCAAAAGGGTAGACGCACATCTTTAATGTGTTCAAAATAAGCGTGCAATATTTCAGAAGTGCTGGGTTATGGTTTTGGAGTTTCGGATTACACAAAGTAGGTACCATATTTCATGACGGACAGATGGACGGACTGAGTGGCCAGACTTTTAGACCTGCTTCCACGTTCGGCGACGCATATAATAAAAAACACATAGTAAACAAAAGACAGCGCAAAACTAAGCCACTTGCACATAAAACAATGGTAACCATGTCCTGCTCCGTAAACGGTACCAATCGCATAGCAAGTGAGGAAATATGCTCACCTTGGGTGAAGTGTCAATTCCAGAAATATAACTGAAGAAAACTACTCATAAAACTTTTTACCGAGTTTGATCTGTGTTCATTACAAGAGAGTTTGATCTGCGTTCATTACAAGAGAGTTTAATCTGTTTTCATTACAAGAGAGTTTGATCTGTGTTCATTACAAGAGAGTTTGATCTGTGTTCATTACAAGAGAGTTTGATCTGTGCTCATTACAAGAGAGTTTGATCTGTGTTCAATACAAGAGTTTTTGATCTGCGTTCATTACAAGAGAGTTTGGTCCGTGTTCATTACAAGAGAGTTCGATCTGTGTTCATTACAAGAGAGTTTGATCTGTGTTCATTACAAGAGAGTTTGATCTGTGCTCATTACAAGAGAGTTTGATCTGTGCTCATTACAAGAGAGTTTGATCAGTAATCAATACAAGAGATTTTCATCTGCGTTCATTACAAGAGAGTTTGGTCTGTGTTCATTACAAGAGAGTTTGATCTGTGTTCATTACAAGAGAGCATTTCATATTGACAATTATGATATTGAAAGCATATTGGGCATGCTAATTAGACAATGTCTTTACAAAATGTATATGTGTTAAACAAAAGGAGAGAACGCAGCTAGAGTTTACTGTGGTACTGTTCACTGTCTGTAAGTGATAGTTTATTTTTATTTTTTTTAATAACGGAAATACACTGTGTAGTAGAATAGTTACAAAAAGGTATTAGTGCATGATGCCTTTAATTACACAAGAGTTGAAACACAAAAATGTCTCGCCTGTCGTGTATTTCTAATGAAAATAAATGCTGTCAGACATATTGCATACAGTATTCGAAAAACAGGCCAAAACACAAAAACTTAACTATAACCATTGAACCATGAAAATGAGGTCAAGGTCAGATGACACCTGCCAGTTGGACATGTACACCTTACAATCCTTCCATACACCAAATATAGAGCATACAGTATTCGAAAAAACAGGCCAAAACACAAAACTGAACTATAACCACTGAACCATGAAAATGAGGTCAAGGTCAGATGAAACCTGCCAGTTGGACATGTACACCTTACAATCCTTCCATACATCAAATATAGTAGACCTATTGCATACAGTATTCGAAAAACAGGCAAAAACACAAAAACTTAACTATAACCACTGAACCATGAAAATGGGGTCAAGGTCAGATGACACCTGCCAGTTGGACATGTACACCTTACAATCCTTCCATACACCAAATATAGTAGACCTATTGCTTATAGTATCTGAGATATGGACTTGACCACCAAAACTTAACTTGTTCACTGATCCTTGAAATGGGGTCGAGGTCAATTGAAAACTGTCTGACAGGGATAAGGACTTTGTAAGGTACGCACATACCAAATATAGTTATCCTATTACTCATAATAAGAGAGAAATTAACATTACAAAAAATCTTAACTTTTTTTTCAAGTAGTCACTGAACCATGAAAATGAGGTCAAGGACAATGTACATATGACAGACGGAAATTTTGTAACATAAGGCATCGATATACAAAGTATAAAGCATCCAGGTCTTCCACCTTCAAAAATATAAAGCTTTTAAGATATTATTTAACCCCGCCGCCGCCGCCGCCGCCGCCGCCGGATCACCATCCCTATGTCGAGCTTTCTGCGACTAAAGTCGCAGGCTCGACAATAAATGAAAAAATATGGCACTCCAGGCTTTACTTTTTACTTAGAATATTGTAAAATTTGAGACTATGATTAATTCTTATCTAGAACAAACTGCATATATATGCTATAAGCTGAGCAAGAAAAATACAAGTACAGAATGCATAGTGCGTATGTTGAACATGGTTAAGCTGCTCAAAATAATGTACAACTAAGGGAGCAACCATTTGATTTTTATTGGGGTGGGGGAGGATCAAATGTTTGATCCTGCATATTTTTTTTTCGGCCGCTATCGCGGCCTAATTTTTCATTTACATTTAAACCAAAAAATTGATTGATTGACACAGGTCCTGCATTTTTTTCACACCTAAAGTGACCCTTACTTTTTATTTTGCCAACATCTTAGTCCTAGCTTTTTATTTCAAATTTGACACCCCCCCTCCCCCGCATAAAAAAATCAAATGGTTGCTCCCTAAAATATCTGGCTGGACCTACCGAGTGCTAAATAGGATAGAAGTGTGTAGGATCTGGACGTACTGCTTTGATCTAGTAAATTTGACCCCTGTTGTTGTTCCGCTCTTATCCACACAAACGTTTGTGGCGGAGTGTCAATCAGCGGGTGGCCGTTGTATGACTTTAGGTTTGACGGATTAGAACTGAGCGGTTTTTTTAAATAAAACTTTAAAATTTTAGTAGTTAGATAATTTTTCAATATTTTTCTATCTTTTTTAATTTTTTAATTTATTTTTAAAGAACAGTCGACAATACCCCATTGTTAGGTAGCAGTGTATCACGGATAAACGTGTGTAAAAGCCGGACGTCTTTTCGTCTACCATTATTATGGTAATCACGTATCTAAATTTGATCGATAAATTTAAAAGTGATTGAATTTCACTTTTGTGACACATGTATATAAATGAAAAATTCCTAACTTATATATAGCCTGTTTCGTGCTCTACCTTAAATGAATGTACCGATGAATACATACTGTCGGTAGATATTGATTTTAAAAGCAAATCGTATTACCTATTGGTTCAATGCCACTCAGTCCACTCCAAGTTTGTCTACTGCCATTGGGTCTATTCCCATTTCGTCTTGTAACCAGTGTTCTCTCAGAGGCAACAGTAAAACACTACTGAGGTTCAAGGGTTCATTATTTATTTTGGAAATCGACAATAAAAATAATAGCCCTACAATACAATAACAATATTTTAATGAATGGAAAGAGAGATAACTCTACCATTACTACAATTTACAATCAATGAAAATTATGTGTTACCCTCTCTTTTCAAAATATAATACCAGTTATGAAAAATTCCTATATCTGAGTTATAATAATTTGTATGCAGGTGTGTAAATACTATGTGTAAAATATTTCATATGAATTCACCAGTAAATATAATATTCATGAAGAGCAGCAATTAAAGTATGTACGAGGTGAAAATCATATTTCCAATGGTTTTCGTTGTAATAAAATATACGAATGTTTCAGTGTTGCTGCGTAACAATATATTAATCAAAAATAAGCAAAAGCACATTAGTGTTAAGCATAAGCATAATAATAAAGCAAAATAGCATAAAAATATAAACAAATATGCAGAACAGATCCTTACCTCACATGAGATGCAAAGGCTCATGAATCAGTATATGAGTATAAATTATCAACGAGTTAAATTGATCAGTTGATAGGTGGCAATACCTGTACAACAAAATTGCTGATTATAACCACTGTCTGGCTATACATATAGATATTACCCATAATTCATATTTTATATAAAAAAAACATATATTAATTGAGATTCAAGTTAACCTAAAAATCTTATATTATTTACATGATAAATTAAAACCTTTCATACCTCTCATTCAATCTTCATGCAAAGTTAATATTTACTCAATTAACTAATTATTTAGCTAATTAAATATTATCATCTATAAAAATATTTACTTTAGATTCAACACTTTAATTTATGCACTATATATGAGATTTATCTGTTTTACTGACTTATTTTAGTTAAAATTTATCTCTCACTCAAAACTCTCTAAACTAGCTTTTATATTGGGTAAAATGTTAATATGGATTTTGGAAAATAAATGCTGCAAGATATTTAAGAAAACTGGTCTTCATAAACAGAATTTTCCACCAAGAAATAGATTAATTAATATTGACAATGTTCAAAACAAGGCAGCCATTTTCTCCTTCTACTCGTAGGTAAGTATATAGTAATAGTGCAAGACAAAGGAAATTTACCGCCAAAATTAAATGACCAATAAGGTGGCAAAATGACACGCTCAATTTAGTATGAAATAGACAATAAAGAAGTAAAGGAGAAATGTAATACAGTGAAACCAATTACCAAAAGAAGTAGAATAGTCTGCAGTCAAACTGTCCAAAGTCAATAAGTCAATTAAAATACTACAAATACTAATTAATCATTAATTACTATCAGTTTAAATAATCATATTTCAGGATCTGTGTAATAAAGATATTAATATATACACATCTTTTAATATTAGAATATTGTAAAACATAAAAATAACTGACTATTACAGTCTACTAAAAAAATGTTACACGAGTTGTATTTTGTGTAAGTTTGAAATTACATTATTTTGTCTGTTTCGAATGTCTTATTAAAATTATATGCTTTTGAAATCATCGTGTTGTTGTTGTTGTTGTTGTTCTGTATCTTCCTCCACTGTTTGGAGAACTGTAGTGTTGAATGTGGTTATGCAACACTTCATAAAATATATATATGCACAGTCCCACTTTTACTACAATACTAAAGAGAAGTCTATGTACACGCTAAGAGCGGGTTAGTCCCTACTATGTTTCTGTCACTCGATCATGGAAGTATGATAAATATCAAATGAGATTTTACACATTATTAAACAGGTTACTTGTAATGATATTCCAGAGCTGTACTGCATGCTATATGTAGGGCATAGCATAATCCTCGACTTACACACTCAAGTCTGTTATAATATTGAGGTAGTACAAACGAGCAAGACGAACAATCCAATATTATCTGTGTAAGCTGTAGTGGATCAGATGTTATCTGTTGATGTAGTTCTGGTAACATTTCCCGCATAACAATATTCAGGGCATCCATAAATGGCTGTCTGACTGTAGTGAGATGCTGACATAGGACAAGAAAGTGAGTTTTGTTCTCAGGTCCTAATTTACATAGCGGACAAGACGGGTCTACTTCAAACTGGTTGAAACGATGTCTATTTGCTTGTAGCGTGTATACTCCAAGTAGCATCCTGCATTTTACAGATGCTTTTGTTATAGCATAGGTATTGGAACCAGCACTACTCCAGATCATATGTGTTTTCCCAATTGAGAGACGGTCAATGTCTATGTATTTCAATGATGACTTGGTTTTTGCTTCCAGCTTTAGTTTTTGTTCCCAATAGCTGTTCACGGTACTTTTTACAAGGTTCTTCCACGTAGATTTCCCCGGTGGGTTTTGGAGCAAGTCATAACATGAAGGTAGATCATACAGTTCCAGTAATAATTTCACCATAATAAACCAGCTGTTTGAGGAGTTTGATTTAGTTGCAAATTGACGCCATGCAAGCTGGTGTTCAATAGAGTTGTAGTTTCTGACAATGTTACCAAACATGGTAAATATCCTCTTATGTATTTCAGCCTTGATAGGTAGTTCGCCAAGTAGCAAGTAGCTGGCCGAGTCTGATGCTTTGTCTAGTAAATGCTGTATTTGTTTCAACAGCCGCTTATGGTATTTAGTGATTGAAGTTAGATCTTTAGCTGCCAATCGTATGGATTCAAGTCCATATGTTAAACGTGGAACAATGTATATACGTATCAGGTGAAGTGAGACACATGGGTTAAGGCCATTAGCACCATGTAATCCTGCTCCCATCATAGCATAGGTCGCTCTGCGGCACTACTAATACGCTCCATAACAACTGCGCTAGAGTCAAATCTAGATTTACTGTCTCTGGTTATACCAAGATGTGTGGCAGTTTCTGATTGTTGGAGTTTAGAGCCATTTAACGTAAATTCATGAGTATCCTGATTTCCAGTCACAAGGATTGTAGACTTAGTTTCACTGATTGTGTAGTTCTCTTGACGAGCATAGTTTTCTTGCAGGTCTAGCATAGCTTGTAACTCAAAGGGACAGTTCGATGCCAAGCAAATATCATCAGCGACGGTCGGTGTGCCACAGTAGATGGAGCCAATATAGCATCCCAGTCCATTCTGGTGCAGCAGGTCCAGTAGCGGGTTAATAAAAATTTTGTAAGCTGTGGGTGACCATACACCACCCTGTCTAACACCCCGTTTTTCAGGAAATGGGCGAGATAGACCACCGCTCCATTTTACTTGGGATACAAGTTCATGATATCAGGCCTTCAACATCAACCATTTGTCACCATCAATTCCAATCTGATAAGTTTTTCTTAATAGAGAGCTATGCCATAGTTTATCAAAAGCCTTCTGTGCGTCCAATAGTGCAAGGACAAGTAAAAGTTTGTGGTCTTTCGCTTCTGCGAATAACTTGGTAATGTTGATCGCAGCAAATATTGGCGATACTCCAGCAGTGAACCCTCGTTGTAAGTGGTTTTGTATTTTGTCAATAATGGCACTATTGTCATTCAGGTGTAATTTTTCAGTGACCTTATTAATTACGCTTGAGACTGTGATTTTCCTATATGAGTTAGGATCTATGGCAGGTATTCCTTTATTTTTGAATACCGGACTGACTAACCCCATTTCAAAAAGTTCTGGCAAGGTACAATGTATAAATATAAGGTTGATTAGTTTCGTTAGTACATGGACTAAGGTTTCTTCACCGTATTTCAGATGTTCGCTACAGATTCCTGCACTATCAGCGGCTTTTCCATTTTTCAACTGACAGATAACATCTTTAACTAGATTATCACTGACAACAATTTGTGATTTCTGATTAGATTTAAAGATATCTTCTAGGAATAAGCAATCAAGTTCAACTTGGTTATGATAAATAGTTTTGTTATGGTGAGGGGTAGCCAGTTCTTGAAAGTAGTTGGCCCATCCATTACGAATGTCGTGCAGCGTCGTTAATAGATCATCATCAACTTTAAGACATGATGTTTGAATTGATCCATCTTTCCTTTGATTAGCTATAAGGCGGTAAAAAGTTTGTTGGTCACCTTCGTGTGCTTTCATGATATTTTCATAGTTGGATTTTCGTAGCACTGCCTCATGCTGCCTTTGTCTAGAACGTAACTTCTTTTTAGCATCCTTCATGTTACAAAAAGTTAAGCTATTTGGGTTCACTTCACGACCATCGCACTTCCATTCCCAGAATTTTTGTTTGCTTTGTTTGCAGGCTTCATTTATTGCTGTAGACCAGGGACGAGAGGCTCTAGGTTTCCCTTTCTTGTTCTTTGTTGGAGCGCATGCTCTGGCAGTGGTTTCGAGTATGTCACATATTTCACACGTGATGTTTGATACGTCACTATAAGAAGCTTTAGTTATTTCTAAGTTCACTTCTGAGAGTTTGTTTGTGACCAATTTTTTATATTTCTCCTTGTTCACCATTTCCCACTTGACTCTTGGTGGGAAGGTGGAGATGATTGGCTGGGAGTCATAAGTATCAAGTTATACCTTGATGCATCCAGCTACTGGGTCATGCTGAGAGGTATTAAGGGGATGACGCTGGAGAGCTTTATAGTTGTTTACTAACCCTGGATTACTTTCAAAGATATAATCAATTTGAGTTGAACATGTTCCACTAGGATGAAAGTATGTATTCACGTCACCTAGCCCATTAGGGGTATAAAAACAATGTTCTTGTATAAAATCTAAAAATATCTTGTCTCTAGTATTTGGTTTATTCCTAACTATACTGGCATTCATATCCCCAGCAATAATAATATCACACGAAGATTTATATTTTAACACGATCTCAGAGAGTTCATCAAGAGTTTCCCGGTATTCGCTATCAGCATCAGCCCCACCCCCTCTGCAGGGCATATATACATCAATTACTAACAGGGGTTTAGTTTTTAAGTTCACCTTTATAACGTTGATACGCATAGATCCGTCATGTTTTTGAAATTTCACGCCTGTAACAAACCGCTGTCCCACTCATACCTCTGGGCCTCTGTAACGGTGATATCGGATTTGTGTCATCAACACATTTGACCTGACATTTATAATTTTCCAGAAAATACTCTATTTCCTCCTTTTCAAAGTTGTATAACCAATGCTCTTGCAGAATGAGTATATCAGACATTTTTTCTAGTAAAGTCAAATATGGTGTACTGGAGCGGAAACCCTCGATGTTGTAGGATACCAGCCTAAGTTTACGTAGTTTGTTGGGATTTGTTGCCTGATCACTTGTTGGCGTAGGTGTGGATTCGCCATTATCATCTGATTTTGACGGACAATTTGTGGTTGTCGATAAATCATAGATACTACAGGTTGTTGGTGAGTCTGCATGATTGTTGTTTGATAATGGTTTGGGTATGCCCAGGGCGGTTTGATTATGGTTTGAGTATTCCCTAAAAAAGACTGGTTCTTTGCACCTAATGTAGGCATTTGCTCACTTGAGTACTATCAGGCTTCCCTGTTTCAGACAGTTTAGGGTTGCCTGTCAGTACATTGTTACAGCTTGATGTTATAATCTCTGGCATGGCAGGTTGTACAGATTCATTAGCCTTGCTGGAGCTGGCACTACAGTTCTTTGATACGTCATCATAATCACCAGCAGTATTTCTGTTTTCAGTATGACCAGTACTTTCGGTTGTAATAACTGGGCAAGGATGACTGACTACAAAAGGGGCCTCATGATTCCACGGTTTATTTACCGGAATATTTGTATTGTTAAGCCCTATATGACTTGTTGTAGTACTAGAAGCATTACTTTTACTAGTGTTTATCTTGGATGTCAAGTTTTCTATTTTAACTAAGTTTGTTTTGGTTCATTTCCAAATTGTATAGTTCATTGTCTTTACAAATGACACTGCGAAAGGTTAACGATCAGGTTGCAAACTTATTTTATTACATAAATTACATAAATGCATATATAAACAATTCAAAATGAAGACAGTGAAATTGATATTTAGCATGTAAATTTTATACAAAGGTGTCAAATCTAGTCACAACTGAGAAAATGGCGTAACTTAAAAAAATATTATCTACCCTCTGAAGAATAATCATTATGTTTCGTTACTGTAAACCATTCTTTAATTTTTAATTACATAAAGTCGCAGTTTGATTACCGTTAAAAAAGAATAATATAATAAACATTTAAAAAGTGTTGAAAAAATGGGAATATCTCATATTCCCTAGCAGAGCTTAATTTAGAGGAGTAGGCGAAATGAGAAAAGACCGAGTGGGATGTTACAATTTGTACCTTCCTCTTAACCATTGAACCTGAGTCTCAACTAAAACTCTGGTAACTAGTGTTCATGATGCTGTAGTTTGTTCATCCTCACAAGTCATGTTTTGTGCAGGCCATACGAATTCTTATTTATGTAACAGTAGAGCATGATTTGTCTCCCAAAATTCCATACCGTACCAACCGCATCATGTCCATTGTCAGATCTATTAGGTACGGTGCTCATGTGCGACTGGGAACATGCACGGATTTGAAGCATGTGAAAATTGAAATAGCGTGAGTGAAAACCGATTTTCATAAAACCGATCGTTGTATATGAAAGCGTATTTGGGTAAAAATTAAGGGTCGAGAAAAAAAATCAAGTCGTGGTTATAACTTTGTAACACGTGGCCACGACTTTGTAACTCGTGGCCACGACTTAGTAACTGGTATTATATATTGATAATGGTTTTTTTTTCTTACTTAGTATTGGTTTATTAGACCATGTGTTCACTTAGATATATTTTTTATGGACTTTGTCTTTCTTATTTTCAATTGGCTATGCAGTTTTGGAGAAGGAGATCAATTAGAAATAACGAATTTTCATATTAGTTGTCCGATCGCGAAATGCATGCAAACTTTATAAAGGTGTCCTTAAATGAAGTTTTAGTTAATTTTTTCTGTATAATTTCAGACGAGAAGATTTTTAGAATTTGACCAATGAGCAATAGGGTTTGTTCATAGCGGCCACGTTAGTTATGCAAAATTTATAAAGAGCAATTCAATAACACCAAAATGACCAAAAGCATAAAGCCAAAAAGTCTACGGACAGAGCTATGTACGAAGGAGATCCTCCTTCGCTTTCACAAAATAACATTTTTGGATCAGTAAATTTAACATATCGATTTTGGGCTACTATCGAAATACTGGCTCCTTAGCTTATGCATTGTCGGAAACTTACGCATTGCTACACTTACCGACCGTGGGTCAATTGATTCATTTTTTCTCGTTTTCATGAATATTCATGATTTTAATTGACCATTGAAATTACTGCTAACAATAAGGAATTCTCCACTTTGGATATTGTAATGACAGTGACGTTCCGGCTCCACTTAGGAGATTGGAAAGGTGCTTTGAAAAGAAACACGGTGCTCACGTGCGTAATGCAGTTGATATATTTTTGTTGTGTAGTGATTTCTTTCACGGGGCCAGTAATGCAATCTCTTTGAAAGTATGAAAACTTGTTTACTTTGAAAACTATATCGAAAATACACTGGAAATGCGAACCGGCGATGACATATATCTTGACCCAAAGCTCGTCTTTTAACTATTACATGATTGGCTGTATTCCTATTATAGAATCGTGAGGAAACCAATAAAAATGGTTTATGAATCATTCATGAGAAGGAGGAAAAATGAGTGAATTGACCCACGGTCGGTAAGTGTAGCAAAGGGTAAGCGCGACCGGCGTGGGATTCCGACGATGTAGCTTATGATACCTCGAGGACTTGGGGTCCACCAGAAGCAAATATCAACTCAGTGATAAGAATTACTTCTTTAATACTGATTTTGATGCAAACGATATGCAAAATTCGTCGACTCATATGTTGTGATCCAGGTCGAAAGTGTTGAAAATCAAAACCATAAACCAAAACATTTGAAGAGAAATTGCCCAAAAAATGTAAAACCAAAACCATATAAGGACAGAGCTATTCACGAGAGAAATAGTCCCTAGCTGTAACACAATTTAAGCAGTTAATTGAAAGTATCAATTTCGCGATAGTATGAAAATACTAAAAAGTCCCAAAAAATTACGATGCAAGTAAATGAGACACTACTGACTATTAAATGTAAATATCAATTAAAATGTTTGAGAATAAATAATTTCATAATTATCATAAGATTTGTAAATCAAATTAACTTTATGATTTCTCAACTGGCCTGAATGTTTAGGGTGTAAGATTTTGTCACAGACTTTCAATTTTGCTCTTGACTTTGCATTACTTCTCTTCAAAAGCAAAGTTTGAGTCTTTTAATCACCTCTTTTGTCAAAGGCGAGACGGGGTGTTTAACTTCTTTTTAAAATTATTACAATTATTGATAAGATGGAGAAAATACATGAGATTTTGAACAACATGTTAAAGAAAAATATTTTATAGATTATATGAAAACCTCTCATTATATGATAAAACCATCTACAATAGGAAGACCAATAATTTCACAATGCACATCACACAAAAATCATAAGAAATTGGCAAGGATTGTATCCCACAATTATTTAAGGATGAAACTGCACTTCCATTTACCATTTTGACTCTTCACTTGGCCATGCATAAAAAAAGTTTTTGGTTCTTTATTTAGTAGCACCAGGTCCGTATACTTTTAAAAAATAGAAAAATCGAGTCCATATCGTCTTCTAAACATTTAAATTAAGATTTTCATGAAAATAAGAAAGAGACAAAGTCCATACAAAATACATCTTAGTGAAATGGTGATCTAATAAACTAATACTAAGTAAGAAAAAAAACACCATAATCAAGATATAATACGAGTTACAAAGTCGTGGCCACGAGTTATTAAGTCGTCGCCTCGGGTTATAAAGTCGTGGCCACAACTTAATTTTTTTTATTCTCGACCCTTAATTTTGACCCAATTAGGTTTTCATATTGTACCCTTGCTACAAAGAATCCGTGTCCCCATCGCCACATCATATGGTAACATTCCAAATTGCCGAATCCGAATTTATGTTCCCACATTGTCAAGTCCAAATTGCTGCTTTTTCTGATTTGAGTTCTTAAACCCAAATCCCAGTTTGCCAAACCCATATTGTCGATTTCCAAATTGCCGACTCCTTCTGATTTCGGCTATCTAAATCAATTTATTACGCACTAGACAGAACGACGTTACATCTGAATACCAAATTCGTAATAAAACTGTAAAAATTAGATCGTATAATAATTTAATGGTACCAAATACTAAGAAGTAAGATGTTTGATATATATATTTCAGTCAAAAAGACAGTTGTAATGGCACGCGCCGTATCTGTCGGCAATCTTTGCATATTCGTACTCGGTGTCAGTAAGAAGATAAATTATCAATCAGTACAGAAATCCCGAAAATGGGGGAATCGGAACTGTTTCTGATATCACCGAAACAGAATTTAGCAAGTAACATTATTGTCAGTTTTAATATGTTAAATCAACGCATCACGCAGTTAGAAAGTAATATCGAAGAGAAAATTTTGGAAAGAAATCGGGATGCTTTGAAAGTATAAGTCAAAGAAGAGGTATGAACAATGAAAGAGAAAATTGCACAAGAGATTGACATTATGAACGCTAAAATTGACAGTGTGCAACAGTCGTACGATGACATGAAGAAAACAAATACACAAAGTTATGGGGTTAGTGAGCTTGAAAACTGAGCTCAGAACAAAGAGATTTTGTTCAAAAAACGCCAATTGAAAAGTAGTGCCTTCTACAAAAAAGTTTATATTGACGATGACTTACCCTTCGAAACACGAATATACTAGAACCTTAATCAAGGAAATGGGCAAAGATAGAGACGTGGTTTTCATTGCATTGGAAACAAGTTAGTATACAGAAAAAAAGAGCACACTGCGGTTATTTTTTTTTTTTTTGGTGGTCCACCATTCGTAACAATGACAATTCGATTTTTCGATGAAAAGTTTTGGAATATACTGAATGTGATATACAAGCGATTTGCGAAACATTTTTACGAGATAAAAATGAACTTAATGTACCAGGATTTAAATTTGCACAGGAATGCGATTCGTGGATCTGGAGCAGTCTGGTCGTTTATCCGCTCTGGCCGCTATGGTAATTTTTCAGTGGAAGTTCTAGACAACAGAATCCTATTTTGTGTTGCGATCTGCTACTTGCCTCCGTCTGAATCTAGTAGGGAGTCTGATCAAGTAACATTTTTTAAAGACTTTTTACAAGTATATTGTAATCAATCAACTAATTTTATGTGGTGATTTCAATGCACGATGTGCTTCTAACACGAATTACGTAGAAGAAACTGATGATGTGAAACCACGATCAATCATTGAATTCATGGTATAACCTGTTCTTTTCTAAGGAGCTAGCATATTGGGAACCAAATCATTTTCGGTTATAAACTCCATTCAAAACAGAGCAGCTGTTTTTCTTGTTTGTAGGTAGATGCACGTCGAACACTGAGGTCTGTGGTGTTATTGGTTGGACATCATGCTTTACAAAACAACGAATTCTGTGTATCCGCCTTATATGCAGAGTCAAAAGAGGTCCGACGATAAACGCCTTGCACACAATATTTTAACTTTGACAGCTCATCGACGTAACAAGGATGGTACCGTAAAGTGAACAAATTCGTAGAGGACATAAACGTAACTGATTAAGTAAACAGTAC
Organism: Mytilisepta virgata; assembly: GCA_028015205.1. NCBI lineage: Eukaryota > Metazoa > Mollusca > Bivalvia > Mytilida > Mytilidae > Mytilisepta > Mytilisepta virgata. Next base: position 46,034,539 of record CM051521.1, on the reverse strand, counting down.
CGTATCGACAAAAACAGTAATGCGATTGTATAAGAACGCATAAGAGTTCTAGACAACGACGAATTTGTGAACGAGCTTTTCAATGAGAAAAGTAATCCGAATGGCAACAAACTATGGACTTGTAGAACTTATAAATCAACTGTGAATGCAGAAAGATACTGTTAACTACAACTTCCAAGGACTGTCCGTCAAGTTGTCCTGTTCCATAGCGGATAAATAAAAGCGTTAGAGACGAGTCGATATGTCCGATCGCGCTTGCCTGTTGAAGAAAGACTTTGAAAGTTCTGTTCCCGACCGCTGGTGACATCAAAGACGAGAAACACTTTTTGTCGATATGCGCCCTTATGATGACATTAGGTGCAATCTGTTCCAGACAACCTGTGATTGTGTTGATAAAATTGAAACACTTGTTTTAACTATATTCTTACGTATTTTAAGTAATTTTTATTTAATTGATGAATCAATTTTAGCGACATTGCAATTTTTAGCTTTTTTAAAAATTAGTTACAATGTATAAAAAAGTGTCTCGTAAGTCTGTTTAATGCTGGATCATTGATCTTTTTATGTACCGTATTTTATGATATTTATTGTGTGATCAAATATTTGGCACTATAATTAAGTATTTAGATTTGTAAGTTAGTTAATCAAGTCAATGGTAGCTCAGCTTGGGTTCATTGTTTAAGCATTCTTTTAACAACTTAATAACTAGAAAGAACGGGGAAACTAAAAAGATTTTAAATAATTGTTATCAAAACATATTGTTACATTTTGCAACAACAGAGAGGTTTTTAAACAACAAAATGTTTTGATTTAAGATATAGTGCATTTTCTCCCTCTTATTCTGTCCATAATGTGTTTTTATTAATATATTAGGTATAACGTATTTCTTTATTCCGTAAGCAAATACGTCTCATTGGATTTAACATAAATATACAGATTGTATACAGCAAACTAGATATTACAAGTTGATACATGTATGTGGAACATAGTTAACATAAAATTGGTAATATGTGAATATCCTGTTTTCTCAGCCGTGTTTAAATAGTTTCCTTGATTATTAAGTTCTTTGATGTTATGTACAGATAACGATTAAAATAATTTGTAAGTTGAAGGATTAATGTAATAATGTATTAATTATTAGTGTTATACCTTAACATCTGTCACACTATAGGATAAGTGATATTCATCTTCAATAGATCTTTTGTTGCACATAATATAGCCTTTCTACTTAGAAAATGAAACTTTATTAATAAGTATATGAAAACATTTTTCTTATTGTCTCCAGTGTAAATATTCATAAGTATTCCAAAAAAACTTTAATCATCGTTACTAAAATGGTGAAAAATGGTTACAAAATATTGCCAAGTTCTTTGTATCTGTGATCAGAGTTTTAAAGTTGCTAAAAAGACTGGTACAAGACTCACTAGACTTATCTAGTAAAATTTCCTTAGGCTCATCTACTGTTACCTGATGAAAGTCAGATGTTGTTCTGGAGTTAAGTCGCCCTGTCCATAAAAAATCTCATACGCACGAAAAATCACAAAATTAGCAATTTTCGGGTAAATTAAAAAACGTGTCGACTTAGATGGGCTCAATACATCTTGTTAAAATTTGAAAAATAGCTTGTTAAGATAAGTATCTTTCAATGGTCAACTGCTAATCAATGCTAAACATATAGCTTCAACTCCTATTTTGTGTTTTAATTTAACGAAGTTTACCCTCGGCTTAATGAAAAACGTCAAGTAAAAAGCCTACATAATATAATTGCAGACAAAATAAATTGCTGTACAGGTTAGATGTAATCGTGCGAAAAATACATGAGCATTCGGATTTTGACAACCATTCTAAGATCGTGTCGGAGCAACTATTTGATTTTTGTGAAGGGGAAAGGGGGATAAAATTTGAAATAAAAATAGAAGGACCGGGATTTTTGCAAATTTAAAAGCCAGGGTCAATTAAGTGTGAAAAAAATTCATGACCTATGTCAATCAGGAAAAGTTTTGGTTTAAATGATAATGAAAATTAAACATTTAATTCTAGCCAATCAATAAAAATCAAAAGGTTGGTCCCTAGTAATTTCCAGGACAAATGGGTTGGACGTCTTCCTGTATAACCACAGTGTACAAAAAAATATATAACTTGGTTTTATAGATAAAATTCCTTGTCTAATATTTAAAAATATGTTTCTCTGATATATTTTTTTAAAATAATCATATTTTACCTAATTAACGACACGCTAACAAGGAATAATACCAAATAACTAATTAATAAAGCTTACCAGAAAGGCAAACTGGAAATAAGCCTGTCTATAATTATCTACCAGTCGTGGCTCAAATAAAATTAACGGGTAAATTGGTTTAGGTTAGTTCAGTTTAAAAATACTCTATTGTTTAAAAATGGATAAGTCAGACAGAAGAATATATATATATAATCAACAAGTCTAATAATTCTATCTTGAAGGTCTTTTTTATTTTCATTTGATTTAAATACTTCTTTTATTACCAGAACCAAGACATACAAGTTCAAATAAAATTTTATTAAAGATATTTATATCCGTTGACAATTAAAAGTTTCATCGTGTAATATCGATTAGATTTTCAATTGCCTTAGAAATTACCATTGATTAGCTGTATAATTTATTTTTGTTAAAAAGAACATCACGTGATGCTGTTGACCGTAACAACTATATATATAAACATGTCTTACTGTCTTATTACCCAAGCAGGTCAAAAATACCCTGGTAGACTTGTAAACTTATCGAAGTATATTACATCTAAACTTATCGAATTGTACAATGAATTGGAATTTAAAATGTTTCGTCTGTGTATTAGTACTTAACTATTAAGGTAAGATTATTTGTTATGGAAATGGGTTATTGCGATATGAGTCAATGGTAATATTATGAGCTTTATAGTGTCTAAATGCGGCCCGGTAGTCCACGCAGTTATTTGTATTTGTTGTTGCAAAGGAGTGATTATTTGTGTTATCGTTTTTGCTATACCCCATGACATATTACCCACATGTTCCTTCCACATGTTCCAGTCGTTTTCTTCAATTTCGTAGAATTACTGAAATTTAAAAAAAAAATATTTAGTGTCCAAGAATTTTTTTTATGATTATAAACTAATAAAATAGTATTTGGGTATGAGAAAACCTGCATATTTCATGGTATACTGATAATATAAAGTATATATTAGCAAGTTATTAAATATACACTGTATAAATAATTTACTCAAATAAAATGTCTTGAATTAATATTCTCATATGATTTGAAAAGCATTCAAAATTTGGTAGTTGGCATGGGTGATATGACGCCTCAAAATTCAGTTCGCAAATTAAATTATGTACACATTTTTTACTATAAATAAATTAAACAGTTTAATACACGAATACTCGTATATGACGTACGAGTTGGCCCGAAAAATTATATTTTAAATTTATAGATTAAATATAAGTTAAATCATCTTCTCGAATGAAAAGTTATGATATATAGCATATTTATGACAGTAATTGTTGATAATGTGGTATATGGGTTTATATTTACAATGTATAATTGGTATACAGGGTCCGCCTACAGTAACAGAACATTATATGACATTTACTTGTTTAATTGCCTTTCAATATTGACTTGATAATTTTGGTCCTAGATACCGTCTTAAACTTACACTTGGGTCCAATTTTTTATCCGTTAAAGGCTTAAACGTAACTAAGAACTTGTGCAACTCAATAAAGGTATATTTTGTTTATTAAACTTAATTTAGACTGAATAAATAACATAAACATTGCTCTTAGGAAGGATAGAATCCAAATTAACCTTAGCTAAAGGTGGGGGTTGGGGGGGGGGGGGGGGGGGGTTGGCATGTTAATGAATTGCATCTTAGTATTCTGTTTCCAATATATTGAAAATTATGACTGGTAACTGGTCCATCGGTTTTCTGTTACATACTTTTCCAATTTTTCCACTAATCAAAATAAGATAGTTGTATATCTTAAATGGAAAACGTGTATAATTATGTATTTTAAAATAGACCACATTTCTCTAAACTAGTTGTTGACGAAAGTGTTATTAACCAATACGATTAACCAATATGGGTATGCTTGTTTTTTTAGGGGGTTGGAAGTCCTATTAGAGAAACTTCAAAGATATAGAAAAATATAAAAAAAAGTACATAAATATATATGGAAACAGTTTTTCTGTTAAAAGTATAGACATATTTTATTTACGTTACTTATGATTATTAGCCTAAAGTTGTTTTTGTGAAAGAAAACTTATAAAGAGTACACAGTACATTCCTATGACCATAGGTTAAAGATGTATTTGCCAGTGTCAGTAATACGATAACATATGAAAATATGATTATAAATTTTATTTTGGCACACATAGCTGATGTTTCTTCATGTGAAACTGATTGGTTTCTGTATATTTCTCTGGAATGTAAATAATTAATGTTTCCGAAACTGAAGGTAAGACCAACTAAATAACATTGGAAAGTTCCTTAGATTTGTGGATATAGAGGGGAGATATTTTAAGGCAATTAAAAATACGAAATTTTAATTATTTTAAACGCAAAAATGCACTTTTTATTTACATTTTTAGTTGGAAAATTCCTTCTTTCTGCCCCTCCCCCTCCCCCCCATTTATTACATGAAATTTACTGGATTTTATATTTATCTTGGATGTCGTGAAATTTTTAATTTTAATTCCTATTTTAATTGACGTATACATGGTATACTAACAAAGTGTAATTCTCCTAACTTGACTTTCTGGCTTATGTTAATTATTGCACTGATATATAAAATTTTATTGACAGAACCAAAAAATAAAACAACAATCTGTGCAAACCAGCTTTTAAAATGTATATTTATTTATATTGAAACCGAAATGATTTATTCCAATTAATGAAAATCGCTACATGTTGTGAATATTATCTTTCACAAATGGTATAGATATCATCGATAATTGAATATTTTTTGTTAAGCGATCCAGCAAAAAATATGACATGTATGACTGGTAGCAATTCACTGTTACAGCAATTATTCTTTCCTATTTAATTTCTTTTAACATGTTTAATGAATATTCATTTTATCCAATTGTATCTTTTTTTTACTACCATACGTTATAGGCATAATAAATCCAGTTTTCAACGCGTCTTAAATTATTTTCTTACTGTATTAATTAAGCTAAATTTATCCCAATCACTGTGGACTTTGCTGTAGTCTGATTATAACTCACTCGGGTGATCTAATATATGTATCAGAATGTGCTATCAAAAGTTTCCTGTGTTGGTGAGAGATACTGTTGGATTTTAAGAGGACAGAGAAATTTTAAAGTTAATTGCTCATTTATAGTACATGTATATGCAGACTAAAGGTACAAGTCCCGATGTTATTTTCAATTTTTACATTTTTCTATAAAAATAAAGCGCTTATTTACCACCATGCACACCTACGTACACTATTTGACAGTAAATAGGTATGGATAGTAAACATGGTACTGTAAATAATTATGGATAGTAAACATGGTAAAGGTGATTTTTTATAGCAAAAAAGTAATTATAATAGGGACAAAATATTACACAGAGACTTGTGGCAAGACTATGTATATGAAATTGCTAAAAAAGTCACTTGATGTAAGCCCACAAAAATTACAATAGAAGACTCAAGTATATATTCTAAGTTAGAGGTCAAAATTTGTGTCGGTTCTACTGATTGTCCCAATTTATTAACCTTCCAATAAAGACATGGATAAAAAAAACTTTAAGGATTTCAGATCGTGCCATTTATGATCTAATATGATCCTGAGATTGGTATAAATCTTAAGACATCCATAAAGTTACCAAATTACCATTAATATTCCTTATTTAACCAAAATTGGCATAACTTTCTTTTATTTTATTGTCTTTGCTACAAATTATATATCAGAGAACAATGCGTATGTATTTTGGTATATTTTACCAAAACATCTGGTGAAGTTATCTTTTTCGTTAATAAATTAGGCATTGTTTTTGTGAAAGTCTCGATAAATGAAAAATTAAAGGTTTTTGGCTCAAATGTATCAAAATCAGTGTCAACAGTCTTAAAAACTAAGTCATGAATGTATGTTTTCTTTGGTTATACGAAAAGCCCGGGATGAAAAGTACACATAAAATTTGACCAGCAGAAAATCAGTAGAGGAACCTTATTTTATCGTATTTCCTTAAAAGAAAAATTATAGAAACATAGGGGAAAAAAATTGTATTTAAACGTTTTCTCTGAAATGTAAATTAATTGACAACATGCCCTCACCACCAAATATAAATAACAGAATGTTAAATAAACTGTTCTTGGACTCAACATATTCTCCATATTTAAAAAAAGCGTTTTTTTAGATTTAAGAAAATATTTTTTATCATTAAATTGTTCATTCAATGAAAATTCAGTGATATCAAACTAAAATGGATGTATAGTTTGCAGCCTTACAGTCGGATAAGATATTTTATAAGAAAAGGATATATAAGCCCCCTAAAAATGTCTCTTCGTACAAAAAATTTTGGCGACATATTTCAAATTACATGTATTTCATTTGTTTGATAATGGCCAAATGAGATATTCATATAGATATCCAGGTCCTATCAATAAATTATGGACTTTCACATGCAGACGTTTTAAGCAATTTCCATGAAATCGAGATATTTTCGGAATTTTGCCATATTACATATATATTTCCCTCGTGTTATTAAATGGGAGAAATCAAGCACAACATGGAAACGATTTTGCTTTGTTCTCCTTATAGATATCTCGGTTCATTTGGTCTAGGAGTTCTGGAACCAGTGGAAATGGACAGATGTAAATTACCATTTTGGAAAATAGTACTGGTTAAAACTATATACAAAACTTTCAGTTTTCATTGGACACTTAATATTTTCAAAATTTTATTTTTAGGTGAATCAACTACCTCGCTGTCTCAATGGAAGATATCTTATAAATATTTTTTATATACGATATCTTATATACTTTATAAGATATCTAATATATTTTTAAAGATATCTCATATAGTTTATAAGATATCTAATATAATTTATAAGATATCTTATAAAGAAAAGATATCTTATAAAGTATATGAGATATCTCATAAAGTATATGAGATATCTCATAAAGTATATAAGATATCTTATAAATATTTTTTATATAAGATATCTTATATACTTTATAAGATATCTCATATATTTTATAAGATATCTTATATAGTTTATAAGATATCTCATATAATTTTCTTTATAAGATATCTCATATAGTTTATAACATATATTATACAGTTTATAAGATAAATCATATAGTTTATAAGATATCTCATATAATTTATAAGATATCTTATGAAGAAAATTATATGAGATATCTTATCTTATATAGTTTATAAGATATCTCATATAATTTTCTTTATAAGATATCTCATATAGTTTATAACATATATTATACAGTTTATAAGATATATCATATAGTTTATAAGATATCTCATATAATTTATAAGATATCTTATGAAGAAAATTATATGAGATATCTTATAAACTATATAAGATATCTTTTAAACTATATAAGATATCTTTTAAACTATATAAGATATCTTATAAAGAAAAGTATATGAGATATCTTATAAATTATATATCGTATAAAGTATATAAGATATCGTATAAAGTAAATAAGATATCTTATAAATATTTTTTTATATACGATATCTTATATACTTTATAAGATATCTCATATATTTTATAAGATATCTTATATAGTTTATAAGATATCTTATATAGTTTATAAGATATCTTATATAGTTTATAAGATATCTTATATAGTTTATAAGATATCTTATATACTTCATAAGATATCTTATAAACTTTATAACATATCTTATAAACTTTAGAAGATTTAGGTAGAATTTTCTAGGTCACACACCAGGTGTCGATATGTTCGACCCGCAAAATATGAATGTGTGATGTCAGGGATTTGTAGGAACGAACGTGGATACAAAACCCTGACTTGGGAGAATGGAGATGGCCCTGCTGATATCTTTTTACGACCTTTGATTTTCAAATTTTTATCATTCTGAAACAGCTAGGCTTTTGGAAAACTCTTGTTTTCTGTTATCTTAATATAAAAACAGATATATATGATTGCTAGAACTAATTAGCTTAGTTTCCATTTTCCTAACCTCCTATTCTAACACCTCACTGCTACATACTCATTTGCTGACCTTGATCAGCAAGTTGAAGAAATGAGATTACTGATTTTTCACAAGCATTCAGTAAAACGACATAACAATGAAAATATGGATGTTTTGACATGCATAGCTGACAAAAGGTATGATCTGTCATGCAGAACTGATTATCGCCAGTAAATTGGTAGTAGTTAATTTCAAATTTTAAGAATATTCCTTTGGAATTTGGATAATTACATAATGAGAGATAGTTTGTAAAATACTCAAATATTGTTAAGATAAGACCAACTGAAATAATAATTTTGTACATTTGTAAATAAATAGTATGTAAATTGACGAATCCCTAGATCCACCCGGTCTAGTTTCTTTAAAAAGGCGTATGCTAATATCTTTAGATACAAAAGTCTAGTCCACTTAATGAAAGTTTTAGTTGTGACCCTTTTTATACTGGTTCGATCCCATTTTAAAATTGTTTGGATCATCAAATATTATAATGATTCTCAAATGCTTACCTTAATTCAGTTTTCATTTGAACTGATTTCCATTTCTTTAATCCTGTGATTTTTCTAACCTTTCTTTGCATCAGTTAAATATAATTTAATTTTGGGTGTAACGTCGTTTATGATTGGTGAAGGTGTTTCTGTTTATTATTCAATAAAAAAAATTTTCTCCTTGACTGTGATGTCACTCCGTCTTAAGAGTAAATTTTTGGGGACTTCACTCGTTATTTTTAAACTAAATTTTTTTTTGTTCATTCGAAATAACATAAAACATTTTTACACATAATTTTGTACGAAGAAACTAACTTTCTGAAGAATCGGCCTAAGACATTGGCATGCCATATTTTCCGTTATATTATCAACAGGCTAGATACATAATCATTTATTGAATTAGGTGGTTGAGATTTCCATAAGACAACTGGTATACCTATATGTTTGTGCCCTCTTGTCGATTTTTTGTTTCAAGTGAACTGGACTTTATTAACGGAATGATATTGTAAAACAAAAACAAAAAACTAACCCGTTTAACACACTTCCTGTTATATATATTTAACGAATTCTATTTGTGATTTGCTGTATATCTAAAGCAGGTGACAAAAAAAACTAATTAAAAATCAAACTTTTTCAAAATTTTATTTGATTTGAATGATTAATTATTTATCTTTTCAGAATACTTAATAAAAGATATGGATGAACTGCAAGATATTTCAACAATTTATAAATCTCAGAGAAAAGCAACATCTTATGTTGCCTCTGGCTCGGCTTCAGAAGATGGAGACTTTAAAGCCTTAAATGAGAAAAGAAAGGTGATGGCTATATAGATTTATATCAAATATATATGGACTTATAAAAGTAATGAAAATGTTAATTTAATTAGGCTTTTTACTTGACGTTTGTCATTTAGTGAAGGGTAAACTTCATTAAATTAAAACACAAAATAGGAGTTGAAGCTATATGTTTAGCATTGATTAGCAGTTGACCGTTATAAGATACTTATCTTAACAAAGTATGTCTCAAATTTTAACAAGATATATTGAGCACATCGAAGTCTACACGATTTTTAATTTACCCAAAAATTGTTAATTTTGTGATTTTTCGTGCATATTTGATTTTTTACGTACAAGGCGACATAACTCCAGAACAACATCTGACTTTAATACGGTAACAGTATAGACATGATAGAGGAGCCTAAGGAAATTTCAGTCTAGTGAGTCTTTTTAGCAACTTCAAACTTTGATCACAGATACAAAGAACTTGGCAATATTTTGTTACCATTTTTCACCATTTTAGTAAGGATGGTTTAAGTTTTTTTTAGAATAATTATGAATATTTACCCTGGAAACAATAAGAAAAATGTGTTCATGTACTTATTAATAAAGTTTCATTTTTTTAAGTAGAAAGGCTTATTTAATCCCCTCATTTCTCTTTCTGAATTTTGATGTTATAAAGTCAACGCTTTAACACGATTTTTCAAAATTATTTTGTCCATTCGTTAATCTGTGTCCATTTTTATATAACCATATGTCAAGAAATGAAGGATATTTTTCTTTATTGATTGATCTATTTAAGGTTTATGTTCAAATTTTTCCTAATCTATACAATATTTATAGCGAGAAAACTTTTTTCATTTAAGGTTCGTTCTCAAAATCGCCAAAGTTTTGACCTTGCTATAATTGAGGAGTCTGAACAGCCAACTCAAAAAGTACCCGATCTAAGCAGACGAACATCCATTCTAGATGCACAATATGAAGAGATCCGACGGAAACTTTATACATCGGTAGCATCCGGTAATATTCCAGAGGTTTCACAAGCGTTTACAGCCTTACCGCATTCCGTTTCATTGGCAGACGAATGTTTTAGAGAATTGGTCACAAATAAAAATATTTTGCACGTGGCGTTAGAGAACAACCAGATTGATATGGCCAAATATATCATTGATATATGTGATGAAACATTACTGATACAAAGATATAAAATTGACAAAGACTACAAAACAGCTTTACATTATATAACAGAAAACAATTATGTCGAACTAGCTAGAGCTTTACTGGGAAGGCTTAAGACAAAAGAGTCTAAAATCAATGCCATAAAGGCAGAAACAACGGTAGAGGTTAAAGGTCAACGTCCACGCAGCCTATCTTCTTTCCATTTAGCGGCATTCAAGGGATTTACTACTTTAGTTAAGCTTTACGTGGATACAGGAATAGACATTAACTTCAGAAATTCCAAACGAGATACAGCTTTATTATGGGCTTCTCGATGGGGCCATTTAGAGACAGTTGGCTGTTTACTTGATTTTAAAGCTGACTGTATGATAGAAAACGATAAAAATTCTACAGCACTTCACTGGGCGGTGCGATACGAACATAAAGACGTAGTCAGATTACTTCTCACAAAAGGAAAAGCAGATCCAAATAAGGAGAGATTGCAAGGTTTAGTTGCTCCAATTGTTCTAGCAGCAGCATTAGGAAATGTAAAAATCACAAAACATTTATTAGCTAATGGTGCAGATCCGAATCACGTGATACGTAGTGGTGAAACGCCTCTTCATTTGGCAGCCAAGGAAGGAAACGCACCGGTTATGGCAGTGTTACTGCAACATAAAGCCAATGTTAATAGCAAAGATGACAACGGAAACACACCCCTTATCAATGCGGCGGCTAACGATAATTTAAAATGCATTGACTTGTTGATGAAGGCAGGCGCTGAAGCGACAGTAAAGAATCATATGGGCCATGATGCCTGGTACTTTGGCTTACAAAGTGAAAATGACGATGTGCTGAAAATAATTTGTACTCACTCAAAAAACTGTAAAATTCCCCATTTAACAGCTGCAAAACTTGGAAAAGACAAGAAAATAACAGTTCTCCATAAAACCGGAATTGACATTAAAGAAGTAGATGAAGATAAGAATTCTCTCGTGCATTATGCTTCATGTTATGATCAACATCACGTGATTTCCAGTTTTCATTCGCATCTTGATATAGATGAAACGAACAAAAAAGGAAATACTGCTTTACATATTGCTTGTATAAAAGGCCATATTAATTCGATTCAAGCACTCTTAGAGGCCAAAGCTAGAGCTGATATAAAGAATAATAATGGGAGAATAGCCTTACAGGTGGCTGCAACTAGTAAAAACACCACACCAGAAATTGCTAAATTGTTGGTTGAATACACCATTAAATCTCATGCATGGGAAAGTTTAAACTCTGTGGATAAAAATGGTGACAACGCACTGCATTTAGCAGCTGAAAACGCCGATCCAGATGTTTTATGGGAATTTAGATCTGTGCGATTTAAGGATGTTGACCATAAAGGAAATACTCCTCTACACGATGCTGTTAGACCAGGCCATCCAGAAGTGCTAGAAACAATGTTAGACATTTTTGAGTCCATGCAAAGAGATGCTGACATCAACACACCGAATCAGCGCAGTGAAACAGTTCTCCATCTTGTAGCCTCTGAGGGATTTCAGGAAAGTTTAAGGCGCATTGTCTTTCTTGGGGGTGATCTGGAGGCAAAAGATATGAATGGAAATAGTGTCCTCCATCGTTTGATATTAGAATCAACGGAAAATCGTTCTTCTGAAGAACCACGCCATGTAAATATGGTTGATTCCATTCTCAACAGTGTTGTCCGGTGGTGGTGCATGCGCAATAACTATCAAATACCAAACCCAGTAGACGTAAGTTATCTGAAATATAAAAGAGATGCTATATTATATCTGATATATGATACAAAGAACAATAGAAATCTATCTGTACTTGGATTAGCTTGTGAAAATGCAGCATTTGAAATATTATCAAAATTGATGCAGATCCCTGGTGTTACGGCATTTCGGACGGAAAATGCTACTTTATACGATGTGACATATTTTACTCCGAAGACAAGCTTTTCTTTAAAGAGACCATTTTTTGGACAAACAGTGGACCAATCACCGACACAATATGAACTAGATTCACCAAGCAAGATGGCAAAAACAGGTGTAAAATCATCTGCTTACCTACAAATGCTTGTTGATAATCCAGACAAAGAACGTGGAGCTCGTGTGCTAAATATCCCACCTTTGATGAAAATGGAGGAAATGTTCAAAAGTGTTTGTATGGTGACATATTTAGTAATGATGAAAATGCATATAATATACATGAGCGTTTTCAGTTACAATAGTATCACAATGCTGGACAAGATGAGAAACGAAACAGACTTACCAGACTCTGACTCAGATTTTTTACTAGTATACATTTGGGTACCGTTAGAACCAGTCGTATTCATAGTATATTTTATGGTTTCTTTGGGTGGAATGCTAAAAAGAGGCGATAATATACTTTCACTCTCTTGGCGGTTCATATTAATTTTTCTGGGATTTTCTATTTTGACCATTTCCTGGTTGATATTAGTGGCATATAGAAAAAAAAATAACGACTACGTGCTGGCTGTTGCTCTTTGTTTAGGGTGGTTACTCACAATATCATTCACAAGTGGAATAAAAGGAATTCATTATTTTTGGCGGATGCTCAGAAACATGATTATCAAAGATATCTTCCGATTTCTAGTATTTTATGCAATTGTTTGGCTTGCATTTTCTTTCGCATTTCACTCAATTTTTCAGATATCACAAACAATTGTTGATATTTATAAAAATCCTGGTGATACTATGTTTATGGTTTTCAACCTTATGATAGGGATGGCAGAAATATTTGACGACACATACGAAGATGGAATGGCATCCGTGGGAAGAACTACAGCATACAGCAAGGTTCTCTATATGTTTTATATTGTCCTTTCAACCATAATACTCTTGAATTTATTGATTGCAATGATGAACGATTCGTACTCTAGCATTCTTGCACGTGAGAAAGTTATTTGGAGAATAGATTCGGTTGATATTGGAATTAACATTGAAAAAACTATACCATGGATCACAAATCCGTTTAAATGGTTACATAAACGAACCGTAACAGAAGATATAGGGGAAAGATGGTATGTTCAAGTTATAGATGGTGAACTATTTAACATTGAAAAGAAGAAAGACTTATCTGTGGCAGAATATCTTAAGATCGATCTCGATCGACAAATAAAAAATATTGACAGAAGAGTTTCAGGGCTTGAACAGACTTTTAAGGACACACACGGTAAACTTGAGGAGACAACGAGTAAGTTAGATATGATTGTGGGATATATTTCACGGAAGAAGGCAAAGAAAGAAAAGAAAAAAGAAAAAGGACAACAATAGTTCATGTTTTAAGATATTAAGACAAATTTTCTGACTAATATTTTTGATAACTATTATTAATCATATGACAATTAATACTCATCTCATATTTAGGGTATATTACCTATTCAAGTTTTACAATATGTAAAAGAATAAATTCTTAGTTAAACTATAAAAAGTGAAAAATAAAAATGTTGCGAAATACCTCTTATACGAAATATGCAAATGGTAGAAGGTCGATAACCAAACATAAATTGACTAAAAAGACAAAACCAATATATAATTTCATTTCTCCTCTGTATACACATTTTACCCTTGGTCATTTTTTGGAATTTTGCACATAAACGATTATTGTTTAGGTTTTTAACATTTGAGACCTTGAGAGCACATCGAATGAGTCGTCAATCGACGAAATGTGCACACTTTCTGCATCAAAATACATTTTATTGCTACCCTATCTTGTATATACCTTTTCCATATTTCTAAAGTACTTATGATCACTTATCCACTGTTTTACAACGGTTGAGAACGTCTTTTACATGTGTTTGGTCAAAAGCGAATGTAGTCTTTGATGAGATTTCAAACAGTCATGACAGTAAACACCTCATTCTAGGTGCTCGTGATCAAGGCTTATTAGGAGAAATGTCTACCCCTTTCCTTTTTTTAAATGGTTCGCTCGTTTTTTTTTTTTTACCTTTAACTTAGCTTAGTTTTTATCATTTGCATAGTCAGCAATGCTATCAGTTATCTACGTTTATAGCTGTGGTCATTGAGATTACATCACCCCGAAGCACTTCTGTGCAGCATGTGATGCCGAAGGCTGTACAGTGGTGCTGAAGTGTGGCACAATCTCAATGCACACGACTTTTATCACCGGTTTGACCATTTCTATGGTAAAAATATATGATCATCCGCCGAAAAGCAAAGAAAATTGAGACGTCAATTTCATTACGAATTTAAACATATTAAATTTCTGTAGAAAATTCTCTCCTTTTTGTGTCGAGGATGTTACCTACGGTTCCAACCTCAGTTTTGTGTTTTTATGCATGATTTGTTATCTACGGGTAATGCTTTAATATCGAATTTGCAATATCAATTCTCATTTGAAATAGCAATGCTTATTTCAATAAACTGTTATCTAATATCTTTATTTCACATTTTGCTTATGATGAATGTTGAAATGTAATTAAAAATGTAGACAAGAGATTTACCAACCAGCGTATAATTCTACACACTAACACAAAAGAGGCCAAATACGAACATAACTTGGTAAACACTTATGATAAACGGGTTTAATGGCAACCAAACCTTCCTTTATGCATCTTGAACATGTAGGCTTTTTACTTGACGCTTTTCATTAAGCCAAGGATAAACTTCATTAAATTAAAACACAAAATAGGAGTTGAAGCCATATGCTTAGCATTGATTAGCAGTTGACCATTGAAAGATACTGATCTGAACAAAGTATGTTTCAAATTCCAACAAGATATATTGAGCCCATCTAAGTCGACACGTTTTTTAATTTACCCGAAAATTGCTAATTTTGTGATTTTTCGTGCATATTTGATTTTTTTATGGACAAGGCGACTTAACTCCAGAACAACATCTGACTTTCATAAGGTACCAGTAGATGAGCCTAAGGAAATGTCACTAGATATAAAGTCTAGTGAGTCTTGTACCAGTCTTTTTAGCAACTTTAATACTCTGATCACAGATACAAAGAACTTGGCAATATTTTGTAACCATTTTTCCCCATTTTAGTAACGATGAGTTAAGTTTTTTTTAGAATAATTATGAATATTTAAACTGGAAACAATAAGAAAAATGTTTTCATATAATTATTAATAAAGATTCATGTTTTTAAGTAGAAAGGCTAGAATAGAGAATGGAAACGGGGAATGTGTCAGAGACAACAACCCGACCAAAGAGCAGAAAACAGCCCAAGGCTACCAATGGGTCTTCAACACAGCGAGAAAATCCCGCACCCGACCAAAGAGCAGCTTTTGAACTAGAATACTGTGATGTGATAATCACAGAGGGCCCCGCTGCATATATATTGTTGTAGAAATCAGACAGATATTTCAAGTGACTGATAGGGCATGGTCAATATACAACTTTGTTAAAACGGATAAAAAAATGTAGAATCTAGAGCACAAGTTGATAGGGAAAAACTCCGTCAAGGGCAGTAACTTGAACTTTGAAATTTGAACTTGATCTAGATACGATCAAAACAAGTCTTCCATATAAATTTCATCAAAATCCGCACATGAATGTAGGCGTGAGAGCGTTTAGAAGGCAATTTTAGCAAAATTTCAAAGTTCAAAAGGCAATAACTTTGCCAAAAATAATGTTACGACACTCAAATTTGAACTTGATCTAGATACCATCAAAACAAGTCTGCCATATGAATTTCATTGAAATCCACAAATAAATGTAGGCGTGCGATCGCTTACAAGGCAATTTTAGCAAAATTTCAAAGTTCAAAATGGCAATAACTCCGTCAAAAATCATGTTATGGCACTTGAATTTGAACTTGATCAAAACACATCTTCCATACAAGTTTCATCAAAATCCGTATCTAAATGAAGGAGTGAGAGCGTTTACAATGGGGATGGACAGACGGACGCGTTGTGGCAGGGGACAAAAACATGTTACTAGTATAAAAAAGTAATAATACATCATGTTTGCAAAAAGTAGGAATTTTGATGGAAATGTAGGGCAATTATAGGATTTGAACTCAAAAATTAGGAAAATAAGGGGTGTCCAAAACTAGAGGCTCTCAAGAGCCTGTATCGCTCACCTGGATTTAACTTTTCACCTTGAGCAGGACTAAAAATTTAACATTGAGTTGGACAAGATAATGACCTAGATCCAGTTTCAAAATAAATATAAGAAAGTAAATGTCTAAATTTTATTTTTAATTTGAAGTATATTATCTGTAATAGCGTATGACAAATTGCTTACAGTAATGTAATTCACATACAGTAAAATATTACAGAAAAATATAAAATTCACTTTTAATATGAAATTTTTATTCATTATAACCTTTTTAACCCAAAGTATTTCTTGCTTCATGATGACTTATTTCAAACTGACTAGGAAATATTACTGATTTAAAAACAAGAAATGTCCATTATATCTGACCGATAGATTTAAGCCTGAATAAAAAATATCCCCAGGTAAAACACAAAACAGTTAAAATATGATGTACTTTTATATGTATTATCTTTATGGTCATTAATGTTCTGTTAACACTATATAATTGCTTTCATGATTTCAATACATCCTACAGAGTAAAAATATTCATGGATACATCATGGATAAAAAAAATATCTAATAAAATGTCACATAAATCCATATTCTATACTTTAATGACATTCATAATTTGACTCTTTGTTCCAGAGATTCCATATGACCTGTTAAGTATTCCATTCAAACAAAATTTCTTAAAATGTACAAATACATTCATCTGTACATGCTGCAACCTAATCTAATGACGGGAACTCCCAATTTGCTAGGATAGTTCAATATTCAACAGTCATGAAACGAAAACGAGAGGCTCTCAAGAGCCTGTATCGCTCACCTTAATTTAACTTTTCACCTTGAGCAGACCTAAAAATATAAGTGTTGCAGTCAATTTGGCTGGTTTTTCTATAGGATTCTATGTTAAACTAAGCTCAGCTGTGGCAGTCATCTTGGTTGACAGTCCAGGTCATCGGATACATTTCTAAAAGAGAACCATTTCTGCTAAGTCTTGTTCCAACTGGCTAATCGGTTTCAGACAAGAAGATTTTTAAATGAATTTTTCCTATAGGGTCCAATATTTAACAAAGGTCGGTGTGGGAGCCATCTTGGTTGACAATCCGGGTGATCGGACACATTTCTGAAAGAGGACCATCTAAGGACCATTGCTACCAAGTTTAATTCTAATTGGCTTAGTGGTTTCAGACGAGAAGATTTTTAAGTGAATTTCCTATAGGGTCCTATGTTAAACTAAGTTCTGCTGTGGTGGCAATCTTGGTTCACAGTCCACGAAATCAGACACATTTCTGAAATAGGACCTCCTATTTCAGAAATGCTGCCAAGTCCTGCTCCAATATGTCAAGTGGTTTCAGGCAAGAAGATTTTTCAATGAATTTCCTATAGGGCCCTATGTTAAACTAAGTTCGGTTGTGGTGGCCATCTTGGTTGACAGTCCATGTCATCGGACACATCTCTGTAAGATGACCATCTAAGGACCATTGCTGCCAAGTCTGGTTCCAATCAGTCAAGTGGTTTAAGACAAGATTTTTCAATGAATTTTCCCATTGGGCCCTATGTTAAACTAAGTTCGTCTGACGGCCATCTTGGTTAACAGTCCGGGTCATTGGACATATTTCTGAAAGAGAACCTCCTAAGAACCATTACTGCCAACTTTGGTTCCATCTGGCCTTGTAGTTTCATATAAGATTATTGAAATTCACCCTCCCCCCCTTTTTTTCTATTTTTAGTAACAGCAGCCATGTCTGTTTTAAGTCATGGATGCCAGACATAATTTTGGAAGGGGGCCACCCAAGGACCATTCCACGAAAGTTTGGTCTAAATTGGCCTAGTGGTTTGAGAGGAAAGAATCTTTAAAGGAAAATTTATGCTGGATGCCGTCTTTAAAGGGCAAAAACTCCTATAAGCGGTCAATCAATGATTTTGGTCATGTTGACTTATTTGTAGATCCTTCTTTGTTGAACATTTTTGATGTTTACAATTTGTCTATCTATAATATAGCCTTTCTACTTAAAAAAATGAAACTTTATTAATAAGTATATGAAAACATTTTTCTTATTGTTTCGAGTGTAAATATTCATAATTATTTCTAAAAAACTTTAATCATCATTACTAAAATGGTGAAAAATGGTTACAAAATATTGCTAAGTTCTTTGTATCTGTGATCAGAGTTTTAAAGTTGCTAAAAAGACTGGTACAAGACTCACTAGACTTATCTAGTGACATTTCCTTGGGCTCATCTACTGTTACATGATGAAAGTCAGATGTTGTTCTGGAGTTAAGTCGCCTTGTCCATAAAAAAATAAAATATCCACGAAAAATCACAAAATTAGCAATTTTCGGGTATATTAAAAAACGTGTCGATTCAAATTGGCTCAATATATCTTGTTAAAATTTGAAACAGTTTGTTGAGATAAGTATCTTTCAATGGTCAACTGCTAATCAATGCTAAACATATAGCTTCAACTCCTATTTTGTGTTTTAATTTAACGAAGTTTACACTTGGCTTAATGAAAAACGTCAAGTAAAAAGCCTATATAATAATTCTCAAGATAATAACCTAAAACTGCAAAATTTCCTTAAAATTAACAATTCAGGGGCAATAACCCAACAACAGGTTGACCGATCCGTCTGAAAATTTCATGACAGGTAGATCTTGACCTGATGAACATTTTTACCCCATGTCAGTTTTGCTCTAATTGCTTTAGTTTTTGAGATATAAGACAAAAACTGCAGTTTACCCCTATGTTCTATTTTTAGCCATGTCGGCCATGCTGGTTGGCAGGCAGGGTCATCGGACATATTTTTAAACTAGATACCCTAATGATGCTTGTGGCCAAGTTTGGTTCAATTTGGCCCAGTAGTTTCAGAGGAGAAGATTTTTGTAAAAGTTAACGGATGACAGACGACGACAGACGCCAAGTTATGAGAATAGCTCACTTGACCCTTTGGGTCAGGTGAGCTAATAAAACGAGACTTATTTTCAGATTACATCTTACTAGTTTTATTTTCATTGTGTGTCATATTTCTGGAAACCTATTATTTCAGACAAAATGAAAAAACTAATATTTCTATATAATCAAACGCATCTACAACTTGACATAATTTTATTCCCTAATTAGGAATTTGAAATAGACAATTACATAAAAATCTTCAGAAGCTACAAAGCATTAACAACCTCCATCAATTTTTAGTCCTTGTCCAATCCATTTTGGGCATAATGACAAACTTTCATTTCCTTTACAAAAAAGTTTCTCTCTACTAAATTTCATCAGTTCAAAGTATGAAGTGCATTTTTGTGAATAGTGTAGTGCAAAAATTCCATTATTAAACATACCAGTTTTGCCAAACACTCACAAAAATCTACCAAATGACTGGTGTGTGATATCCAGAATGAATTCCCTTCTGCTTGAATGATTATGAAAACTATATAAATGCAAGCAGAAATATATTAACGGTCAAAGCTTTGAAATTCTTTACAATACCTGTTTAATTAATCAAACATTTTTTTTTCATAAACAATGGGAAATACTATCAACAAGTACTTTCATTTTCCGGTACTGTTACTATATTTAAAATAACTATGACGTATGTTATCCACCTTGAGCTAACCATTTAATAAGTTTCAATTTTATTGTCTGATAAATAAAACCTCCAGTTGACAACACTCACCAGACAACAGGTGTTGACACTTGAAATGGCAGTGGCGATATTTAACAATAATCAGCTATATGACTGATTTATAAGGCCCCCAATATTTGAATAACAAAGCACAACTAAGTTCATTTTCTCTAAAACAATATGAAGTATAACTTTTTTCACTTAATTTTGCTTCATAGAAATGATAGCTATTGGCAGTACTAAATAAACAAAATAATACTTTCATTATAATTACTTAGGAAGGGATGCTAATAACTGTTATGATACGGATTTGTGACGTCAATTAAACTTACTGCTCAAGTTCCCTGTTGCAAACAATTGCGCAAAAATGACCAATGGTAGAAAAATCCTAACAAAATCCCTCCATTCTAATAATTTGGCATCATATTCTGTTGGGAAAATACTAAATATTTATTCCACAGAGCACCATTGAAAAATTTGAGTGTTTACTATTATCAATCACTAATAATATAATCCTTCAAACAGGTTTTTTCTTCTAAAATTATCATGTACAGAATAACATATAAAGTATGATAAAAAAGAAAGAAATAGCAAAATGGTTATAAATTGTTTTAATATCTAATTTATATTTTCATAAAGAAAGCACATCGAAAATTAATTTAATTTCTCATCCTAATCCCAATTTTTTTTTCAGAATGATGAACCATATTAACTTTATGCGATGAATTTCAGAAAAAGTGCTGTAATTTTCTTTCCATTAATATGTCCAATGAAAAAAAGATGATTTTGACAGCAGGGGAAAAGAAGGCTGTAATGGCAGCCATTTTACTATTGTAATAAAGAAAACAGAAATCCAGACTGTCAAAAATGGAATTCTCTAAAAAAAAAATTTAATAAAATAATTAATGAACAAAAGTTAAAATATCCGAATATCAATTTATTATGAAAGAAATGTTTGTTTTAATACAGAATTCAAGTATAACAAATTTTATTTAATTATAAGTTTTGATAAAAATTCAATGTATTTAAAAAATTTTCAACTGAAGAAAAGAAATGACCAATCAAGGTTATTAGGAAAGGTGAACATAATCCATTTTACTAAACAGTAAAGAAAATCTACTATCTTAAAACACCAAATCTATCTGCTAAATATCATTCTTGGAAATAGCTAACCCTAATCAATAAACTCATGCAAATTAAATTTAAGGTTCTATTTCATTTCATTATGCTACAAATTAATGATAACTGTACATATATTTACAATCTGTATGTTGCAATTGGACAGTGTTAATAATATCACAGTTTAACCCCAGGGAACACTCTACAAAACTTAGTGCTAACAACAAAATGACAAAAAAATATATAAATAAATAAAATATGTGCTTACACATAATAAACTACTCTTTATCCTTTTCAACTGTTGTTCTATTTTTTTTTAGTAAAAAAAGAAAAAAATTGTCAAGATGATTTGACCATTAAAATTTTGAAATTCTACGTTAGCAATTGTTTTGTAGAAGGATGAATTCCCTCAGGAAAGTCCAAGGTTACATACATATAATACACCATAATGAAGATATGCAAAAGAATGATTTTTTGACAAGTATTATAAATGATTTGTCAAAATACAATGATTAAACAACAATATTCAATGATATAAATGTTCATCATTACCTTTATTCATTCATCAGAACTGAATAACATAACAATACCTAACAGAGATATGTAATTGGTTCTTTATGGACAAAATAATTCCTTTCAAAATTCGTGGTTTAACAACAAAAATATATATTTGATAGCACCATAAATCTATAGTATAAACAAACATCATAAAATAACAATCATGTCTAAGTAAAATAACAAAAACTGCGTAGATTTTATTTCATCAACATTTTTCTTCATTTGCTATGCATCCAGTGTTAGCACAGTGAATATAATCCATTCATGTCTTAAAGACATTATCAGAATACATATATGATTTTGTGAAACCTGTGAAATTCTGCTTTTCCCAATATTTGTGAATGGTCATAAACTCAAAGAATTTTTAATGTTTAGTTTGGACCTACAAATTTTTGTCTTCAAAGAAACAGGTCTTTTAGTATTTCATTTAAGCTAAATAAACTCACTCTGTCCCACCCATCCCATTTTCAATATTTAAAAACTTTTTTGTGTACAAAGGAGATTTCATTTGCACCAAAATTTTATTTTTGAATATAGAAAAAATATATACATGTGTATATATTGGTACCTTTGACCTACAATGTATTAAATATTTATATATTATATTCAGCAACTATTCAATTATTTTTCCCACTTCTTAATTTCATATATGTTTATGGCCAATAACATCACAAAATACTTCTTTTTTATTATAATTCATTAAAAAAAAACTTCTAAAAAAATAATTCAAGGCAAATTTCCTCCACAAGTCCTTTATTTGTCCTGACCCTTGCTTTCTGTTCTGACAGTAGCTTTAGTTGTACTTCCTTTGTTTACTTGATTTTCTGTATCTTCTTGTTAACTATTTCCAGACAAGGCGCTATCTCATCATTTATAGCCACAGCAGCTTCTATCCTGTGAAATATATTCAAATAATGTTTGACTGGGGTTTAATAGCATGGTTGGTTAAATCATGCCTCCAACTTTTTGTTGGTGGAGGAAGTGCCAAGTACCTGGACAGAAACACTGATCTTTAGCAGGAAAATAGATAATCCTTGCCAAGATTAGATTTGAACTTACAGATCATAGCCGACAGAACGGTTCATTATAATTCAGAGCAAATTACCTAGATTCACAGAACAACAACAGAGTCCCTTATATCAACATTATTTAGTCCATTAAATCTAAAACATCTATTAACGGAACACAGTCAATTTTATGAAATTAAACATTTAAGAGAAACTAAATGATACACAGATATTACCAAACTACAAATAAACATTTTTAATATAAATTACATGCACAACTCATCTAGTTCATGTTGGTCTTTTATACCAAAATTTAATAAGCTTAAGTTTCATCATCACCAAAGAACTTGGTATTGAGACCTATTTAAAGGGTCATCAAAACCTAATGAAGCAGCATTGATTATTCCATAATTTACCTGATTTTAATTGATAAATATGCATCCTTGTCTAAACTGCTTTCTTTAAGAGACTTTTTACACTGTGTTGACAGGTTACGGAAACACATTTCTTTGCTCTTATTGTGAGCAATGTTATCCCAGTCTGGCGTATTTCTTACACATTCCCATGCCTCTAAAATGTACTCCAAGCTGGCTTCCCAAGACCCAGCCTCCTGTAGTTGTTTTCCTTGATTAACACATGTATTCTGAAATAGACGTGCATTTCTTACTAAACTGTATTGCAGAAAGTTCAAAATTTTAAGTATACACCCCTAAACGATTTTGTTGTGGAAGCACATTTACTTGTACTCATAGAATTCAAGGCAGTGTAGTTTTATTTTCGTAAACTCACCTGTGAAAACTCCCCAATACAACTTCAATTTCAATATGTCTTTAAGAATGCATTATGAGTAATCTCCACATATTTGGTATTCACTTGTTCCAATTTTAAGACAAATGAATGTCGTTACTAAAATTACTAGCCAATTAAAAATTGCAATTTGACAACAAACAGCACAATAACAAACTTGTAAATAGCTTAATGATTTCGTTCCTCATCAAGTTATGACCTATAACTAAATTTTACATTTAAAAACATCAAAACTGTGAAGTACAAAGACTTCAACAGACCAATCCATAAAAAAAAACCTCATATTGTCTTTGTTTTTCCGTAATCTTGAAAAATATAGCTAATGGCACATTAAACATAAATCTTAGGCCTCAACCATTACAAATCAACAAGAGGCTCTGATGGCTCCTGAGATTCACAAACTTTTGATTTGATTTGATGGACTAGATTGATTTCTGGAAACTTTGTTAATGACCTTCCATAGATGCCTCATACCAAGTATAACATGTATAAGTTCATATGGCCAATGAGAACATATAAAGGCTTCTGGTGGTCATTTTGTTTCGCAGACTATGATAATTTATGCAAAGTTTGTAAAGGACCTTTCATAGATGCTCCATACAAAAATTTAGTTTATTTGGCTTTATGTTTTCAGAGAAGAAGTTTTAAATTTCGACCAATCAGAACATGTAATGCTCATGGCGGCCATTTTGTTTCATGGACCGGGATGATTTATGCAAACTTTGTAAAGGACCTTCCAACAATGCTCCATACAAAAAATCAGTTCATTTGGCTTTATGGTTTCAGAGAAGTTTAAAATTTTGACCAATCATTACATGTAAATGCTAATGGCGGCCATTTTGTTTCACAGACCGGAATGATTTATGCAAACTTTGTAAAGGACCTTCCATAGATGCTCCATACCAAAAATCAGTTCATTTGGCTTTATGGTTTCAAGGGAGATGAAGTTCTAAATTTCGATGAATCAGGACATGTAATGCTCATGGTGGCCATTTTGTTTCATGGACCGGGATGATTTATGCAAACTTTGTAAAGGACCTTCCATAGATGCTCTGTACAAAAAAATCAGTTTCATCATTACGGTTTCAGAGGAGAAGAAGTTTAAAATTTTGACCGATCAGAACATGTAAATGCTAATGGTGGCCATTTTGTTTCACAGGCCGGGATGATTTATGCAAACTTTGGAAAGGACCTTCCATAGAAGCTTCAGGCCAAGTTTCAGTTCAATAGGTCCAGGGGTTTCAGAGAAGAGGAAAATGTAAAAATTTACAGAGGGATGGACGGATGACAAATGATGACAAAAGCTCATATGGCTTTTGGCCAGGTGAGCTAATAATTTTGACTCCAGTACATTTTGTACTGTGCACATACAACATGTACAAGAATTTGTACTTTATCCTAAATCAAAATTGATTTGATCACTTTTTTTATACCTCAATAATGAACAATTTATTCCAATTAATTTATTGGGATGAAAACAAACTTGCAAAAAGTCACCCTAGTGATGTACTAAATTTCTTTGGCACAGTTAAGATTACCATAAAGGATTGTTGAACTAAGAACATGCTGTCTACTATCCATACTTTTGTCAAGATTTGGTTACTCACCTGTGTAATATTTTATTATCAGATGTATTTGACTCAAGACTGTTTGAATAAACAGTGTTGAATTTACCTGGAATGAATGGCCAAAAATTTTGTTCCAATCAACAGCTATGGCACATCCAACATAACGTATTCGAATTTAGGGAGTTCGAATATGAATATATGTATAATAAAGGATTTTTAACATAAAAATCTGGACTTCCAAAGGGGAAATTCCACTTAAAAGCATAAAAAAAAAATTCTGAAGAAATTGACTAACAATTTTTTTTACATGTATAAAGCAATTATAAACCTGTTTTGAATTCATACTAACTTTGAAGTTTTCTATATGGGTTTTCACACGACGGAAACAAAATGCATCTCTGCTGGATCCCCATCTTGAATGCGGTAGGGATTTAAAAATATTTTTACGGAAATAGTCCAGATTCTCTATTAAATGACTGATATCTGGTTTGGGTAAACTTTTCTCTACTTCCTAAAAAAAAATCACATATTAAGGATTAATTTGAAGTGAATGTTGAAACAATAAATATAAAAAATTTGTAAGGGTTCCACAGAACGCAGTGTCTCGCCTGTTTTCGCTGTTGTCTTACATGATTTTCTCCACATGTTATTCATTGATCATTAAGAAACTTCCGTCAAAGTTTGGGAAAGATCCAGGATGGTTTAAGAAAGTAATTAATGTTTTAAAAACTTTAAATGCAGACTGTAAAGTAAAATACGGAGAAATGGGAAAAAATGTTCCTCTTGATACTACATGTATCTTTTGATCATGAACAAGCTTCTGTCCAAGTTGGGTAAAAATCAGGATGTAATTAATGTTTTAAAAACTTTAACCACAGAGTGAATGAAGATGTTGCCGCCGCAATGTAGGATCGCTATTTCTCACATTTCTATTTTTCAGTTTTATTCCGTGTGAGACACCAGTGTGAGATTCATGCATCTCGCATCACATGATCTACGTTGACGTAACAATGCAAAAAACGTCACATGATAATGCTAGAACGTCAGAAAACACACATCTTCGCACAAATGGTTCGACATCAAAATTTACATCGCTTCAATTTGAAAACCCCTGAAGCACAGTTGGTACAAAACCAAACCGCATACGATCTTTTCAAATATGTAATTTATTTTGCACCAAGTTGTCTAGTTTAATAGAGCGCATTTTTGTGTCATGGCGGCCATGATTATTTCTTTAAATATTCTGTCGAGAAATGTGAGAAAAATAATCAGTCATGGTAAAAAGTGCGAGACTGGACAATTCCACCCTCGGGTTCACATTTTCTACATGTATCTAGTCCATTTATCTTTGGCAAGATCTAATAATTTTCAAAATGTCAGAAAAGTTAATCCCAGCAGTTCAAAATTTTACTGATCAAGAAACCATCATATTTACAACATATAACTTAATGTGATTATCTGTCAAAGTAACCTCTTTCAAATCTGGATGCTTGTTAATTAGATTGTCTAACAAGGCTGCCAACTGTTCAGAACTAAGGGCAGATAATCTTCTGGCAATTGGCATTTCTCCACCAGGTTTTGTAGACTTACGCCTTTTTGGATTTGATGGTGTGATTCCCTGAAAAAAAAGGTGATCTGTCAACATACCGGTCAAATATGTTTTTTCAAAAGAGCTGAACCAAATATAGGAATTTATCATTGGCTAAGGCCATACGAAAAAAAATGATTAGCTTCTGAGGCCAATTTTTAAAAAATCTGCAGGGAGGCACCTTTTTTTCAGTTGTCCAATAAAAAGAAGCAGAAAAAAGTGCTAATCATTTCACTGTTGACAGTGTTTCAATGCTTGAAAATAGGGTAGTTCACCATGAAAAAATATTTTAATTTCATGTCAAATTGACATTTTAATACTTTTCAGAATATGATTTTAAATGTTTCCATACTGAGCAATTTCTGCAATAAATCTAACTTTAATATTTCAATTTTCTCAACAAATACTTTCTGTCTTTGCTAAGATGTTCAGTTTATTACATTAAATAAGTCATCAGCAAAAAATATTTGCATATATATTTCCTTTTTATTTCCACACATGAACTGATTAGGGCTATTCCATTAAAATGAATGTGGGAGGGAAGTTTTATTATACGACATGGGTCCTGGGTCATTTTTAGTGTGTGCCTTTCAGATGTATATAAAGTTATCAAAAAAAAGTTTCTTGGTTGTGGGGGTATTTTAAAAGTCCCTACCTTCCAACATTCATTTTAATGGAATAGCCATTAGAAAGAGACAAGTAAACATTTTTGGCAAATTAACCCTTTTTATGGAATATTACCCCTATTGACCAACTTTATTTAGTATGATAGCTGCTCTAAATAAAATATTGCAGCAAATATTGAACATAATAATAGAGTGCAGATATTTGTACTAGTTACATAACATATTGATTCTTACACTTTATTTGGCAAATATTTCTTCAAAATGTAATATATATTACTTCTTTTTTTCAAAAATACATTGAAAGAATAGTTTTGATGTATTTGAATGTTTAACAGTTTGTAAGAAAAAATCAAATCAAGGGAAATAACTAAATTATTTCCCTTGTGTTTGTATTTTCTTACTAAATTTTAAATAATTAATTTGCAGCTAAGAAACTGAAATGAAAGGGTTTTTGTTTACATTCTGATGTTTATGCTAATTGACTATTTGTGATAATTACCAAAGCCGTCGAAGTTTTATCAATATACAACTAGATTAATTATTTCAGAAGGAAATCATAATTTTTAGACAAAAACTGATATGGCCACCTAAAATAAATTCTCTGGTTCTCAAACATTTGATTTTACAAAAATGGCAAGGTAGGTAGGGAATTTATTTTTATAATTTATTTTCTTGTTAAAAGAGGCAAGGGATTTTTAGTTTGGTTGTTTATTTTTGGGGCATACAAATCTAGTTTGAATCCATTCACTTCTTTGTCGTTTAAATTCTGCCATAAAGAAGGTTATTATCTGCTTTCAAAACCTTGAATTTCCTCTATTTCTCCTGCAAACACTCTTCTGCAGAGCTGTTCCACAATAATTGTAAACTGAGCAGGCAGCATCATCCGTGGAATGACTTGTTTGGAACGAATATTCAAGTCAAACTCGCTATATTAATCGTTTATCAGCCGGTTTTTTTTTTATAAACTTTCGTTTTGACTTGATCAATATCATACAATGATTAAAAATTGACTCTGCGTCAGCAGACGCTTGAAAAATATTTTTGGCACCAAATTTCTTTATTTTAACAGAAAAATACCGGGACAGTGATTTTTTTTCCAAAAATCAATAAAATTTAGTTTAGATGGCCTACTGGAAACCACAAAAGTCCAGATTTTACTGAATTTTTTTTATCTGTTGAATGTAAATAAGAAAATTTCTTGGAGCCTTAATTATAACAATTGAAAATGTTGTAAGCAGTGTACTTTTGGACAAGGACTATCTTCTGGATCACTACTGACATAGGATGTAGACAACATGAGTCTCTTTCTAACACCATCAGCAGCACTTTTCCGTGTTGGAGTGCGGGATGCTGTTGATGAAGTTGTACTTGTGTCCAATGATGAATCCAACAAACCTACAATTAGAATTAAAACAGCTTGGTAATAAAATTATTAGAAATAATTAATGCCTGTACAAATTGTAGCAAAATATAACAACTCTAAATGAAAGCCATACAACCTTTTTTACACGTACATGTTTAGTTGTCATTTGAACATCAGAAAACATCAGAAAACTTATAAAATTATTGAAATTGCGCAAAAAAAAACCCCAGAAATATTTTGGTATGAAATAATTTCCAAATACATTTTGTAAATGTGAAAATGTTAGAGGTAGGCACTGCCAGATTTTTTTGTGAACCTGCACATTAGATGGTTTCCGTCCAGAAAGAATTCTATAAAACGAATGTTTCTTGACAAATTTGGACAAAGGGTATGTTTCACTGAAAATAGTTTTGCTTCATTCACGAATCAGTAAAATAAGCTATTTTAATATATGGCGGACTAAAGATGCATGATGTTATGACAGTTTCTAATCAACAGTCAGACAATTTAAATCGAGATTTGCTTTATCTAATTTTTCATTTGTGGAAAAAAGAATTGACCTGGAAAGTGAAAACAGAACATGTCAGGTTAGGAGAAATTTTCCAATATGAGGTGTTTACCCCTATTTCAGTCTATCAGTAGTAATAACAATTTTCTCAGTATTTTTCAGTAGTATCACCGGTGATCAGCCGGAGTTGCCCACTTCGTAGCTGACATATTTTGAGTTTTCATCAAGCACATTTTAAATTATCTTTTGTTACATACTTTGAAAGATCGGTAAAACAGACAAATAATTAAGCCAGCCTTAAAAATATTTCAGTTTGCCCAAACCCAACCCATGGCTATCGGGTATGGGTAGGTAGGTACGTAGATAGACAAATTCTTTTTTTTTGGAACAGAGATATTAATAGATACTTCATGTCAAAAACAAAATCGAAGTGTCAGACAGTCATAGTGCCACTAAGAAATCTAAAGTATCATTGTTTAAGTAAAAGGGCATTTAGCAAAATGTATTAATGAGACAACTCCCAAATCCGTCTTAACTAAATACGACCAACCAATTTAGATTAGAGAATAAGTATTAAGAATAAACATTCTTTATTTTGATCAAGGCCATACCCTCATCAGCGAATCATGTGAAATTAGAATTGGAATAAGAGTAAGACTATTCAAATTCAGTTCATTAATGTATTTAAATATAGAATTGGAATAGCCACTCAAACTACACCTTACACTTATTCCAACTTTAAATTCACAGGCTTGAGTCGCTGATGAGGGTACGGCCTTGACCAAAATAAAGAATATTTACAGGTACCCATTATTATTGGTTATTGTATTAAGTTAGACGTATTGGGAGTGGTCCCATTAATATATTTTACTATGTGTACTGAATCAGTAAAGTCTGTTTGATGCAATTGGTTTGACCTTACTTCCTGTCTTTATAAAAAAAAAGTCTGCCATGTTGTAATTTCTACAAACAATTTAATCAGAATCACAAGTTCTAACGCTTTATAAGAAGTATTCTTTACATATGAAGAAAGTGCACAAGTGATTTCCTTTGTAAAACAAGCATCCAGAATGAACCAACGGACACGATAAAATCAGGAAATAAAAAAAAGTTTGAGAAAATTTGACTAGGCTAAAAGATAAAAGCAGACAAAGGTAATTCAGTATATCTACATGTTTTAAATTATTACCAATATCTGTTATAGCAGGTGTGGATGTCTGAAATGCTCTCTTTCTTGGACTGGTTCTTATCTGTCCTCTTTGTCGAATAACCTCTTCATCGGGAGACATAGGTGATGCAATAGGTCCATCTCCTGAAAATCAATACAGTCACATAAATATGTGCAATCTCAACTAAATTTAAGTTTTTGTTGACATTGCACATATTTAAGCAGTTTTATGAATCAATATACATGTACATACAAATTTAAATATCAGTACAGACCTATTAGGTATTTAAAAATCTGCTAATCTAATAACAGATCTGATTTTGACAACCATGTAAGGCCAAAAATAAAATATTGTTTGTTCTCCTTTCAGACTGACCCACTAAAACTGATGTGACCCTAAAGATTTTTCAGAAGAAATATTTTTTTAATGGTTTTCGTAAAAATTCTGTATTGAAAATCAGTTCTGTCCCGGCGTCGGTTCTAAAATTAATAACAGAAACATTCGAAATTGTTCCGATCATTTCATTGTCACAGACGATAACTAATGAAAGGTTCAAAACAAACAAAACTAGAATACTGACAATGTCAGAAAGGGCCCTGCGGGCTTGTGTGAAGTCATGGGAATCAAAAACGCTTCAAAATCTATATACTCCCCAAACAGTGTTTTCCGATTTTTCTAAAAATCAAAAGGGACCTTCCTCTGATCATGTCCAACACTGTGTATAAAATTTATGAAAATCTGTGAAGGCTATCTGAATTATCATACGACATAGTGTTAATTCTCAAAATATGCATTTTTTCATATAAAAAGTTTTCCCCAAAAATTGCTGTCCGATTTTTCTCAAAACCGAAGGACCTTCCTTTGGTCCAGTCCAATATTGTGTATAAAAATCATACAAATCTGTGATGGCAATCTTAAGTTATCGTACGAAAAAGGAAATGCTAACGGACAGACGGACGGACAAGACTGATTACTGTATACTAAATATTTTGCCTACCCACTACCCTGAAGGTAGGGTCAGAAAAGGGGAAATAGAAAGAAAATATTTTAATGTTGGTCTAAAAAGAGTGGAAATGATAAACTTGGCAGCAGTAATTTTACTATTTATATTAAAAGAACTGTAATGGAAAAATCTTGACTTCCAAATGTAGAAGAAAATAACATGCATGTACCATATAGAAGTCAAACACCAATGAAGGCAACAAGTGGGATTCATCATGAACTTTTTACAAATTTGGCTTCATGTCAAAATGTGAAAACCAGATGTCCTGATTTTTTCACGTGTTTAGTAAAGCATTCTCTATGAATATGAAAACTTTGCTTGAACTATATCAAAAATACACAGGAATTCAGGGTTCTCGCTAAGGCGCGTATATGCGTCCTGGACGCGCTAAAATTGGACTGGACGCGTCATCCTTCAAACTCATGCGTCCCTGGGACGCATGTAGATCTAATCAGCTGCGTCTGAAGACCGTTATTTTCATTAAAAATCTCGAGCCGCCATTTTTTTTGTTTTCTTGGAGATCAAAGGGGGAAAGGGAAAGAAACGACAAAAAGTAAGCTAAAAAAAATGGCGGCAATCGGAATTCTCGTGATTTTTCATTGGCCACAGTGTTTATTACAACCGGTAACAATATGTAGACCTCATTTAAAAATAAATTTAGCGGATTTTGACTTATCTATGCACAAATGGAAATTTTGTCAATATTGATTATTAAGGTGTTCAAACAATGTCAATTGGAGAATTTTAAGAGTATGTTTGAGAAAAAATAATAGTAAAGATTATACATAAATAAATATTACAAAATAAATTGGCAATAATAAATAAGTTGTGTCAAAAGGTGCAAAGATTTTTGCTCATATCTGTAACAGAAATTTTCTCCCAAGTTCGGAGCACCACTGCATAAGTCCAATTATTATTTTTTTTTTTTGAAATTTCAAATTATATTCGTCAGTATGTTAAGGCAGCACATGATTTTAATTAAACTTTAACAATAGTACAATAGGCCTACCATGGTCAAAATCATGCAGGAGTGTACGTTAAAAAAGTGGCGATGAGTCCTGGGACTCATCAAAATCAGCTGGGACTCACCATTCTGAAAAATGATGAGTCCCAGGACTCATCATGAAAAATTCTTAGTGAGAACCCTGGGAATTGCATACCGACAATTACATATATCTGGACCCAACGCTCTTCTTTTAACCGTTACTTGATTGGTTGTATTCCCATTACAGAATCGTAAGGAAACCAATCAAAATGGTTCATGAATATATTCATGAGAACGAGAAAAAATGAATGAATTGACCCACGGTCGGTAAGTGAAAGCAAAGCTAAGCCTGACCAGTCATGGGTTTCCAACAATGGTATGAGACACGAGTCATAATTTCTTACAACCCAATTAAATTAATGCACCACAAACTAGAGTCAACTTCCTTCAACATAAAACCAAAAAGCAATAGGAGAATAATTTGAAATAAAGAGCCCCCTTATATAAATTTATTAAAAATATTCCTATGATGCTCATATATATGTACCGTAATTCCTCTAATTTTTGGACACTAAAATACACCTATTTTTAGGAAAATTGGAAAACCATTGAAAAATCAGAGTTCTTGTCTTTCCGTTCTCATTCTTTGACGCAATAAGATCGTCCTAGTCAATGCTTTAAAAATAGGAAATTAAATTCATAGGTGATTGTTATTTCATTATGCTTTAATGAATTTATCTTTTTTGTACCTTACAATAAAAAATCAAGAGTTATCTTTCTTATATTTGATACCCGAGTAAAAATCAGAGATGATTTTCCCAGACAAAAAAAGGAAATGCTGTACCGGAAGCCAAATTGCTATGTATAATAAAGGACCCATTACTTAAAAAATCCAAATTGCAAAAAGCAGAAATCCGCTAAAAAAAGGAATAAATTCATCCCAGAAGATAAAACAAAAAAACTGCAAGATAAAAATCTGAGGATTTTAAAGTTAAAAAAATGAATTTTAGAAATTTTTTGGCAAGACTGGATACCAGGAAAGTATGTAGTTTGTATCAAACATGCCAAATTTAACAGAAAATTTACTGGAATCCACATCGATGAATTCTTGAAAGAATTGTTATTTTTACAGTGATTTTTCAATATCTGAAGAAATTTCAACAGATCTAGCCCCAGAAATGCCTGTTTGCTGCTGAATCTTTGCATTTTCATTAAAAAATGAAACAAGAGGCTCTCAAGAGCCTGTATCGCTCACCTGGGACATGGCCCACATCTGATAGCATAACGTTATTCGAATGGCATATATCCCATAGGATTCAATGTAAACTACTTTCCTCACTGATGACCATCTTAAATGAGGTAATTGCATCCTGGTAAACTTAGAGTCATCTTAGGACCACGGTTACTAATTGTATATAAGTTTGTTATAAATTTGACTTGTGATCACTTGTAGTTTAAGGGAAATTTTTTGAATATTATTGCCATAGGGTCAAATAGTAAATTATGTAAGTGTTTCAAGGAGTAACCAGCATTACAATCAAATAGCATAGAGAACCATAATCCAAAAATAGTTAGAAAGAAATACTCATTTCCCCAAAATAGAAAAAAAGGAGGTCAAATCCAATACCAAGGATTTGAATGTAAAACTACACAAGTTGCTGAAGTTTGCAAATGAGGCCACTATTAAAAAAATGTATGTTTCCCCACACCCCTACCCACATTGTTGTAAGTGGGTAGGTAGGTAGGTGTTTTTTTTTTTTTTTTTTTTTTTTTTATATCTTGAAAAATTTTTTTAATACCCAACAGAGCAAAACAAATCGATCATGTGTATGTCTGGCACATATAGCTATTTGTAGCAACTTTAATGTAAGTGTTAGAATGTCTAAATGTTTGTAGCTCTCAGTGTCAGGTGTCAACTTGACATTAATTTCATCTGATTTTATTTGAGTTTGTATCTCAGAATTGTTCATGACTGTGATGTTTTCCCTCTCAGTGCATACTAGTAGCAAACTGTTTTAAATATATATGCATGTACTGTAGTTGTTTAACCTGAAGAATGTTCCATCAAATAATTTACCCTCTGACAGCACAGGACTCTGTATTTTGCTTCTGACATTGAGGAAATCACCAATATTAATAAAATTAATAGAATGAACTTTTATTTGAGCTAAAAGATAGCAAACTAAACTAAATACGCATTAGTCTTAATAGGTACCAAGTGATTTTCTAGTCCTGAGTAATGAGGGGTATAGATTCTTTGCTTAAATAGCCTTGACACTTATTTATCAATACATTGGACAGATTTTAATGCTTTAATAAATTTTGAATAAAACAAATGACTAGATTAGAAACAAATTAATAGAAATGAAACAAATGTCCGACGTGTGTTTTCTCTGCAAAGAATATGTTCCTTTAGGATAGGGGGACTGGTCAAATTCTTTGCAGTTTTTAAATTTTTCACATACGTGGTCGGCCCATAAAATGGGGATCCGGTGACCATCACGTCTATAAAAAAGGAGCTGCAAAATTTAAAGGGTTCAATGGGAAGCGGTGGTCAGGAGGGAGGTAACAAGCTGCTTGATTTGAAGCTGTAAAGTCTGTTTGAGACAACGTTTTTCACCCTTTCGTCCGAATATTTCATTGAAATATCTGAAAATATTGTTGTTTTTGTATTATTCTTTTTCTCAGTACTTAGCAGTAAGAAAACTGAAAAGTTTTTATCCATTATTCTTTTTATAAT
The DNA here is from genome assembly GCA_028015205.1 of Mytilisepta virgata. Classification (NCBI taxonomy): domain Eukaryota; kingdom Metazoa; phylum Mollusca; class Bivalvia; order Mytilida; family Mytilidae; genus Mytilisepta; species Mytilisepta virgata. The sequence continues at coordinate 45,999,214 of CM051521.1, read as the reverse complement.
TTTACTTTATGAATCCATGCATGTCATGCAAGTATACAAAGTAAACACGCATAATTCCTACGAGTGTGGCATTGATTTTTGTTGTCCTTGCTCAGACTGGAAAGGTTTCAGCGTAGCAATTTGTTTCTTCAATTAATTTATTAATGAAATTTCACCAATAATTAACTAAAAAAATCAATAATCTCCAGATTTTCTCCCAAATCAAAATTTTAATAAAATAATTTTTTCTCAGCGTCGAAAGCAAGAACACATGTATGAAGGTTTCCACATATCCATGTATCCTGAAACGGCGCGATTTGTTCATCATTTTCCGAATCATCTTCATCAAAATCTAAATATTCTTCTTCAGAATCATCCTCAAGAAACATTTCTTTTACAAAATCTCGATTTTTCAGGGTAAAACTTCTCTAAAAACGTGTCGCCGTCCGCAACCTTCGTCTACTTCAATTGTTTCAAACTCGATGTAAACAAACTACGAGGTCAACATTTGTCATCAAAATAATTTTAGAATAGGATGTTGGAATTGACCAATAAAAACTGTTTTCTATAGGGAAATCCTTTTTCTGACGTAATATCAACTAAATATAAATGTATCTGCTTGATTTCATCGGCTAGAACTCGAAAAGTCTACCTAATATAGAAAGTCGATATAGTGACGACCTGCACTGAACGGAACTACCGGAAGTGCTCAATATATCGACGACCGGCAGTACAATAAAGTAGTTTTGGCAATCACTATATCGACGTCCTGCAGTACTAGGGTTAAAAAAAAAATTTTGAACTCAGAACTCAAAAAAAAATTTTTGAGTCGGCGGCTATTTTCTCAGTCGGTCGGGGCGTGGGGAAACAAACCTAATTTTAATTTTGGCCTGAAGGTCCTAGTACTGCTGACGTGGCATGACTTGTTGAAATTGCAATTCAGTACATCTAAAGTTTACTATAGTTGGACTTCACATTTTTTATGATGTCGTGTGCATTTACTCCATATCTTTTCGTCAAATATTGGCATGTACTCATTAAGGTGTTTCCAGTCTCAAGTTTTGAGATTTGATCAGGGACAATAACTGAATATTGTTTCTGATTATCGGGATCCTCTGGTTTTTATCCATTTAATTGCATTAAAATTTTTACCTACTGGTGAGTCATAAGTTGAGATTCATGGTTCAATAAACTAGTGTGAAATAACAAGACTTCCGTTGATGCAGATGTATATGAATTCTCATTTGAAATTTGTGTTTTGATTTCATTTTCAATGAAATGTTGGTTTTCGTATGTTTTTAAGTATTTTTTTACATTTGATTCCATTGAAATTCTTCAAATCATGTACTGTGGAATGTGTGAATTCAAATGTGAATTTATTTATTTTTTCTTGTATAAGGGATTGGAATCTGTTCTCTATGCAACTGGTACGGGTAACCTATTCTTCTGCAGTCAGACATGTAAACAACTTGACTATCTTTGGATAGTTAATTTGGTTTTTATATAGTAAAAGGTATAGGTGGGAGCAGTTGCAAACGATAGCTAATTGCCGGTCAGTTGGATAAAAACCATGGTCAAAATAACCTCAGATGCAGATTAATTGCCTGTAAAAAACTTTGAAACATATGCAGTATCTCAGAAGCTGCAAGAGTCTCGAAGATGCATCCACAGACCACAGATGACTGGGAAACACTAAAAAGAGACAAGAAGTGTCAAGAGCAACAAGAAAACACCCTAACATCATATATACTTTTATGCATTTATTCTCAATAATAAATAGTTATATAGAAATATCCATGAAATAAAAATCCATGAAAAACCTACATTTAATTTTATTTATCTCTTTTTACCATTTAATATTATATAACTTTACAGAATTACATTTTTTTTTATTTTACATTTAATAGATCCGTTATGCTAGCAATTTTAAATATTTAGTTTTTAAATTTAAAATGCTCATTAATATTATTTAGAGGCACAAAACATAAAAATTTTTAAAACCTGTAATTACATACTTTAAAAAAATAAGCATAGTCATTTTAGACAACAAAAAGCATATTGGACATGTTACACTGGTCCAATAAGTTAAACTTTGGTCTCAGCTAGCATCCAGCTTGGATCAGGTACGGATCAAAGCCACACAATTTTTGAAGGTGACCAGTTTGGTTTCAATTGGGTCAAGCCGCGCAATTGTTTTCCTGTTACAGAAGTCATGAAATAATAGGCTGCCATTAAGTCTGTATGTTTCGTTGAAACATGGGAGATGGCTCAAAACGATCGCCATACAATGGCCCATATCCAGTTAAAATCTCGGGGTGTGAAGTCAGTCTACTTTTTCCGTAATTTCAGAAATCACGAGCCATGGTAAAAAAGTCTCCTTCCGCAAAGTAAAATGTACCTCTTTCATGCTCTCCATGTAGAATAAAAATTTTCTTGGTTTTATTCATTTAATCCTTTCAATATTTCTATGTCAAATGTCTCACGTAAATACGCCTTTAAAACAATACTAGTTATTCAGTTATCATGGTTGGTTTTGTTACAGTAGGTCCATATATCATGGTGCAATTATAATTTTTTTAATGGACTTCTTTTGTATCCCTCAGGTCAAAGTTCATTGCAGGTCTTGAGCCATATTGAAATATGACATATTAATTTTCTCTACATTATGGTATTTGGTTGGTGCGGAAGCTTTTCCTGAACATAACTGTGCAATATTTTTCAGATCTGAAAGAAAATAAGAAAGATTCAGCATAAATTTGGGCATAATGCAAACATGTTTATTTCATGAATAAAAACCAAAAATCAGTGAAAAAACCAAGATTCATTACTGATATATTTAGAGCCTCAGTTTACTCTTTGGACTCACTAATGCCTTCTAAAATTATCATTAATATTTATACTTTTAAAAAAATCATATAACAGACAAATAAAGGTAACTTTTTATATTTTTTTAGGCTGAAATATTGCAAATTTTGAAAATTATTATCCGTCATTTTAAAAGTTTCAGCTTGAAATTTTCACATGCTCACAAAAAAGTTCAATATTTTTTAACTAATAGCTAGATTATGTAAAGACGAATCTAAAATGGGGTCAACTGTCAAAATCTGCCCAGTATTAACAATTTTACAGCTATTTAAAAATTTGCAGTTTCTATGTCTGAGAAATGTAAACATCTTGAAGGCGAACAAATTATGATGTTATATGAATTATGATGTCATAACTTTATGACGTCACCAAGTATTATAAAACACAATTAGTCCTATCCTTAACATTTCAACGATAAATGATTAAAGAAAAAAATATTAATCTACAAGTAGTAACCAAGGATTTGCATTGAGGAAAAAATGCATAGCAACCAAGGAGAATGAATTTTTTCCATTACACAATCACATGTGCACTTTTAAATAATTCATCAGTATGTGTATAAGTGTATAAGCTTATAAATTTACAGGAACAATAGAACAGTCCATTTTGCTGCCTGATATTAAAAGTTTAAAAACCAAATAAATTCAGTAATACATGTACATTTAAGTTACATGCTGTCATAATGAGTTACTCCCCTTTACAATTGACAAACTGCAAATTCTAAATCACAAGAATTTATTCAACCTGTTATTGGTAAATGTTGGTTTAAAATTATTGTTCAAAGGGATTTGTGGATGATATAGGTCTCTGCATCTATTTCCATTAAATACATTCATCTAATGTTACACATTATTTAGCTGTGGTTTTCAATGCAACCACCAGTTCGTGTTTACAATTGTCCTTGTTACATGACATGTATGTAGTCTCGCCAAAATTGATACATCTAAATAAAAAGCATGTGTTTCCTGCTTATAGTGAGAATTTTTCATCAAACAATAACTGACCTGTAATATATTATTAATAGCAATGCAAAATCCCTGTGTATTTATTCACACAAACACATGTGTTTCAATGTTTACATCATACATAATACAACTTCCGGTTGGGGGGGGGGGGGGGGGGGGGGGTATTTGGGTTTCTAGAATTTTAAGGAATGACAATTTTTTTAAAGATTTTAGTAAAAAGAACAATAATTTTTTCATTTTACTTTATAATATATGTAAAAAAAATTATTGCACAAGATTTACATTACATATGGACTGTTCAAATTTAGAAAACCCCATTTGCACCTCTTTTGCATTCTTTTTTAAAGCATTACATTAAAGTTTTGGACCGTATCCAAACATTTTATATTTTTTGTGTTAAATACATACTTAAGGAATTATACTGACCCTAGTTTCTCCATCAGTTGTTTACAGGATGGATCAGCATCACAAAATATTCCTTTACACACGTTTGAGATCATGACGTCAAGTTGGGTCAAGCCGCGCAATTGTTTTCCTGTTACAGAAGTCATGAAATAATAGGCTGCCATTAAGTCTGTATGTTTCGTTGAAACATGGGAGATGGCTCAAAACGATCGCCATACAATGGCCCATATCCAGTTAAAATCTCGGGGTGTGAAGTCAGTCTACTTTTTCCGTAATTTCAGAAATCACGAGCCATGGTAAAAAAGTCTCCTTCCGCAAAGTAAAATGTACCTCTTTCATGCTCTCCATGTAGAATAAAAATTTTCTTGGTTTTATTCATTTAATCCTTTCAATATTTCTATGTCAAATGTCTCACGTAAATACGCCTTTAAAACAATACTAGTTATTCAGTTATCATGGTTGGTTTTGTTACAGTAGGTCCATATATCATGGTGCAATTATAATTTTTTTAATGGACTTCTTTTGTATCCCTCAGGTCAAAGTTCATTGCAGGTCTTGAGCCAATTGGCCAAGTATTTCCAGTCTCAGCAGAAGAATTTAAAACTTTTCCCATAGGTCAAATATTAAACTATGGTCCCCGCTGGCACCCATTTTTGATTAAGTACAACCCTAAGCAACACAATTTTTTAAACAGGGCCACCCAAGGTTTATTATGACCAAGTTTAGTTCCAATTGCCCAGTTATATCTGATGATAAGATTTTTGAATGTTTTACCATAGGGTCCAATGTTAAAATTTGGTCCCCTCTGGTGGCCATCTTGGATTGGCTACGGACCCAAGAGACACAATTTTTAAAGTAGACCGTTGTAGCCAAGTAAGACCTGAAATTAGTTTCTATGACAACCAAAACTTCTGCTATCCATTACAATTTCAGACCACCTTTCAAAAAAAAAATCGGGCAGGGGTTCCCCCTATAATCTAGGTTATATATACTGCTGAAATTAAAACCCATCAAAATCAGATATATATTAAATATTCCATCAGACATTAGAAATTTTTATTTCACTAATGCCAAATTTTGAGTTAGAGTTATCTTTCTTTGTATAAGAGTTGCAATGTAAAGACAAAAGAATTTGAAACGCTTGTGGCCCCGCTGGCGGCCATCTTGGATAGGATACGGATGTGAGCAACACCACTTTTGAAGGGTACCACCCAAGGACTCATGTGATTAAGTTTGGTTCCAATTGGCCTAGTACTTTCAGAGGAGAAGATCTTTGAATGTTTTATCCCATAGGGTCCAATGTTAAATTATGATCCCCGCTGGCGGCCATCTTGGATGAGGTATGAACATGAGCGACACAATTTTGAAAGGGGGCCACCCAAGGACTATTGTGACCAAGTTTGGTTTGGATTGACCCAGTGGTTTCAGAGGAGAAGATCTTTGAATGAAAAGTTTACGGACGACGGACGACGGACGCCGGACGCAAAGTGATGGCAAAAGCTCACCCTGGCATAGCCAGGTGAGCTAAAAACGAAAAAAAAGATCACAAAGATCATATTTTATGAACTTTTGTATTCAAATAAAGAATAAATGGCCTAAAATTAATGCTCTTTAACATTAACAAAGAAGTAGCCACTCAAGTCTGCCATCTTGCAAGGGTTACTTCCTGTGGGGAGTCCATCAGTGAAAGAGTTAACATTGAAGACAAAAACAGTAGTCAACTTCAAACGACCTGCCATGTTATTGACAAATATGTAACGTGATCTGGATTTGGAGCATCTCACAAATGATTTTTTTAACACACATACAACGTTTGTCTGATTGTCTTGTTAGAACATATAAAACTTTCAATGTCTTAATAAGAGAAAGTCTTTATAGGAAAGTTTACAACGATGGACGCCAAGTGATGGCAATAGCTTATATGGCCCTCTGGTATATAAGTACGTAGGAAAAAAATGAATTTTTAAATATGCTCAAAGTCTTTGATGCTAAGAAATTGAAGTTCAACAAATTGTCTTGAAATAAATACACAAGTAAATAAATAAATATCAAATTAATAAGCATTTATTTTCTTTATATAAGGCAAAATTCTGTGATAATACAAACTTGGAAGGAATCGCCTAGGAATGAATTCGAGTTGGAATTGACAATGGAATTTGGTACGAATCAGAGTTGGAAGGAATCATTCCGATACCGTTTTATTCTATAGGGCACAGTTAATTTATTTCAATTAATAAAATTATAAATTCAATTATTGGAATTTTCTATTTCCATATATACTAAAGGAGAGATAATTTCATGTTGTCAGTTGTGGGTATATACTGGGGTCTCTCTGCATCACGGTACTTGTTTTTTCAAGTCAAAATTACGTTGGTAGCGTGATACAGTGGGAACAGAGTATACTTACTTGTATCTCAAGTATATCATTCATTCATTGTGGTATTTATGCATTTATTAATCACGTCAAAATTTACTTTGAAAAAGCATTAGTCCTATAATATATGAACTCAGGGGCATTATTTTCTATTTCTATTTTCTTTTTACTGATTTTGCTATTTTTCTTCTTTTTTTTATTATCAATGTGCCACCCGATTAAAAAAAAATAAAAAATGAAAATATCAGCATGAAAACGTTAAATAGTGAATATATAATGCGAAGGCATATATTATAGGACTAAAAAAGCATGTGAATACCATGATATAATGGAACCAACAATAAAATGAGAAGGTAGTATATATAGCATTTATGGAATGGAAATGAGCATTATTGCCCTTGGGCTTGGGCAGATTGAAAATGCAATGCCAAATTATGGAATTTGGAAACGGATGTTGTGTGGGAAAAGATAAACACCGACACTGTAACACGATCCTTCATCTCTTCATTTGTTGACTCCTTAACTTGTAAACATCAAGCACTTACCACTACTATGCAAAGTGCGCAAAGGAGATCGACGTGGAGATTGCCGAACACTTCTTTGTAAAACAAGATGTGAAAGATTTGGATGAGACATTTCTTCGAATCTCTGCTAACTTAAAAATGCTGTTTTCTATATGTTGTTTTATATCAGAAATGTTATGTCTTCATTTTCTATGGCATTTTGTAACCAAGAGTCACAAAAATGTAACTTTCCACAAAATTATACTGCAGAATTTTCTGAAAGATGCTTGATTTTAGCGCCCTTTCTTTCTTGTCGTTCTTCGATTGGCGGGTTTTTTGCGATAGTGTCGCTATCTGCAATAATGGAACAGGTTAGATAACTCTGATAGGTTCAAATATATGAGGCCGTAACATTTGTTAATATATATACAAAAAGCTTAAAGCAACAGCTCAAAGAGAAATTAGGAAAGCCTAAAGTAAATATATGAAAGAAATCATAAGTCCACAACTTTAGGAAAAACCAAAATCATTTTGGCAATACATAAAAGGGAAAAAGACTGAAACATCAGGAGGCCTTTGAGAGGGTAAAGATGGACTACTTTATAGTGATCCACAAACACAATCAAATATTTTAAATGAACAATTTAAAAGTGCATTTACTAAAGAAGACAAAACTTCAATGCCACATAAACCTAAAAGTCCCCACCCCACCTTGGCAGATATAACCATTAATATCAATGGCATAATTAAACTCCTTAAAAATATAAACCCCCATAAAGCTAGTGGGCCTGATAACATCCCTGCTATTTTCCTTAATAAACTCTCGGAAGAGATATCCCCCTTCCTTGTATTCTTTTTTCAAAAATCCATAAATGATGGAAAAATCCCAGAAGAGTGGAAACAGGCAAATGTTGTGCCAATTTTTAAAAAGGGAGATAAGCATAATACAATTAACTATAGACCGGATTCTTTAACGGCTATATATTGTAAGGTTTTAGAACACGTCTTAACAAGTAATATAAGAAAACATTTAGATTTAAATAATATTTTAAATTATTGCCAACACGGCTTTAGGAGTAAACGTTCCTGTGAAGCACAACTTGTTATCAGCATCCAGGACATAGCCAAATACTTGGCAGAAGGTAATCAAGTTGATGCAATACTTTTAGATTTTTCTAAAGCTTTTGATAAGGTCCCCCATGAAAGATTAATAACAAAACTTAATTATTATGGTATACGTGAAAATAACTTACTTTGGATAAAAGATTTTTTTGTCAAACAGGCAACAGGAAGTCCTGCTTAACGGTGTTCAATCTTCCAAATTAGCTGTTGACTCTAGTGTTCCTCAGGCCACAGTATTAGGCCCTACTTTATTTTTGTTATTCATAAACGACCTACCTGAGCATGTCTCCTGTAAGGTTCGTCTTTTTGCTGACGACCGTTTACTTTATGAAACATCAAATAATATAAATGAGTCTCAAGCACTCCAAAAAAATCTATCAAGCCTTGAAAATTGGGAATCTGAATGGCAAATGAAATTTAATCCTGAAAAATGCTACGTCATAAATATTTCTAAAAAGTCGAAAACTAATTTATTTCAATATAAATTACATAACCATGTACTTGAATCTGTCAAAGACAGCAAGTATCTAGGAGTTACAATAAGCAATGATCTTGATTGGGGGCCCCATATTAATAATATAACTTCAAAGGCAAATAAAACACTAGGATTTTTACGTAGAAACATGAAAAACTGTACACGTAAGGTTAAAAACCTTACGTACACATCACTTGTGCGTCCGACCGTCGAGTACTCCTCACCAGTTTGGGATCCGTACAAACAAAGCCAAATAAACCAAATTGAGCAGATACAGCGTAAGTCAGCAAGATGTGTTTTTAATGACTATAACGATAGATCACCAGGTGCTGTCACTGGTATGTTAAACAAACTAAAATGGGAAAACTTGCAATCCCGTAGAACAAAAGCTAAGCTTGTCTTGATTTATAAGATTAATGGGGGGTTGGTCGAAGTCACTAATGACGTCCTGACACAATCTGACAGGCGAACTAGAGGCCTACATAAATTTCGACATATATATACAAATAAAGACTTTTTTAAATCATCTTTTTTCCCAAGTACTATTGCTGTCTGGAACGATCTCCCAGAAACAATTTGCATGTCACCCTCCCTAGAATCCTTCAAAGGTGGTATCTCCACCTTAACATTTGGTGGTTCTAGTCTGGCTAATTAATTAGTGTATTTAGCCACTGTACATAATGTGAATACGTTTAACATTAAGCTACAACTAATATTATTTTAAATTGTAATTGAACTGTGGCAAATATTTTTATTTTATTATAACAAAATTTTCGACATCCATTTGCATATACATAGCGCCACAGTTCCGGGATATTCCACACTCCTGCATCGGAGTCTTTCCCGTACCAAGAAGAAGAAGGGGATATAAAAAAATCAGGGGCGGATCTAGAGGATCGACGAGTGGGGGGCACAATTTTGAATAATTATCTGCCCTTGTTTTTTTTTGGATAATGAAGAATTTACGACTTTTATTGATGATGGTGAGGGGGGGGTATACCATCATATATATTTTCTTTTTGGTTAACGCCACAGAAGCTTATGTATCTGCTTATGTATCTGCCGAAAAATTGAAATCAATTATTATATTTTCACTGCTGTTAATTGTCAGTCTGTAGAACTAAATATCTGGTCCTTCATGGTCTCTGTTCATGATTAGTGATTGTAAGAAAGAAATACACCTAAGGAGCAAACCGGCCAAAAACGCAATCCATGATAGCTAGACCGAAAAACCCAGGAAGGAAAATGAACAAACACAAGTATATACTAAAATCGATTTTTATGACCCTGATTCCGTGCCATAGACATCAACGTATTCCTGATTGAAAAAGGTACCATGAGCGAACGGAACGTCAAAAATGTCATGCAAAATCATTGAAAGATGGCAGTTCAAAATATAATGATTGAAGTGGCTGCGTTTTCGGTAACCAGTCACAGTGCAGTTTGGATTCTCTGACGTTACATGTATCAAATTTCAAAATGGATCTCAAACTTTTGTTCTTTTATACACGGCCACCGAGGTGCTAAAAAAATCAACTGAGAGAAAAAAAATTTGGAAAATTATTAATATCTTCAAGTTTTAAATATAATAAATGAAACTTTATTAAATTAAAGGTTTTAAATTTATATTTCAGAAGTCTCACTAATATAAACATTATAAAAAAAATTGTTAATGTACCTCTCATATGTCGGAACAGTTTAAATAAATCACGGTAGTAAAGATTTTTTAGATATTGTAAATGCCAATTTGTACTAACAACACACTTAAACACTTAAAGTAAAAAAGAAATAGTCCATAAAATTTTACTTAGCAATGAATTTCAAATATATTAATTAAAAAAATAGATAGACATCTTTTAATAATCTTTTGTTTGTATTTAAAACAACACACGTCAGCTAACAATATGAATCAATAAGTAAGCCATTGTATAAGAAGGGTACAAGTTCAATAAACACTTACAAATCTTCAAGGTGCACTGGTGGAAAATTAATTTTACTTTCTTCACTGTGATACATTTCCATCTCATTAACTCTTATCTTTATTATCAGATTTGTAAAAAGTTACATACATGTTACTTTTCACAACTAGGTGTCAACCAACCATTACAACAAATAACATGATTGTTATGGTCACTTTGTTAAAATTTGCCTTTGGTAATTATGACCATGTTCAACGATGTGAAGCTTTGTATCTAGTAATTTTACTTATAATTTTTTCGGTGACCTCAACTGGGGGGGGGGGGGGCATGGTGCCCCCTCTGCCCCCTCTGCCCCCTCTAAATCCGCCACTGAAACATAAAGCATAGAATAATGATGTTCTAAAAATATAATTTCCACTTTTTTTCAGAATATTATTAAATTACAACTTAAAATAATAAAGAAAAAAATTAATGCTCTTCAAAATCAATATATTTCAGTAATAATTCAAGACACATCCCAGGTTATCCCCAAACACCCTTGGGGAGGGGTTATATTTTTAAGATCACAACCACATCGCATCCCCCTTGGTTACACCTTAGAAATTTAATCAGTGTTTGGCTTATTAAGTTATACGAACATATACATGATATATTCTCCTTAAAATGGTATAACGTTAGCATCAAAAGGTGCATGATTTCAGGGAAATAATAAAACTGGCGAAACAACTTTTTTTTTGGAGGGGGGGGGTATAAAATTTCGGAGGTACTGTGTGGCATTTCTTTGTGGAGAATTACCAGTATCTTCCATAATTGTTCAAGTACCTACTACCCCAGCAATACTGCCCCAGAACTCTGGTATTTACATACAAATACTTTGATTGTCATCATAACACCCATTAACTAGATTTGTCTAATTAAGAGTCACAAAAAACGTAGTACTTTGTTTTTTTTGCTTGGGAAAATTTTCTTAGGTGTTTCTTTTTGGTGGGTGGATACAGTTTACACAGTTATTATTTTTTGTGGTAAGGTTAATTTATTTAGACTGGACAGGTGTGTGTGTGTTGGGAGATGGGTGCGCGCGCGTGTGTGTGTGAGAAAGAAAAGGGTTATTTATATTGGGTTAAAATCAATTTCGATGATGAGCCTATATACACATGATTATCATGATTATTGTGAGACTTCCCACTTGGCCCTTTCCACTTTTGGAAAAAACCTCAAGAATATATTTATCTTTTAGTATCCTTAACTATTGAGTGGTGTTAAACTTTTGAGTTTGGTCCACTACCCTTCCGCATAATAAACTTAAATCTGTTTGTTTACGTGACCTAATTCACCAATGCTTCTGGACTATAAATAGTATCTTAGACCTGTAAGGAAAGGGCTTGTTTTGTCAAAAACTACAGCGATTCCGTTAACAAGAAGTACTCATGCAAAGATTGACGTTAGCATGCTTGATTTTCTAATCTAAAATATATTTGTTTGGATTACAGATTTTTCAACAGACTATCGGAATTCACGTTGGAACCTTTCCGCTTGTCTGTTTTATTTTCGTATGAAGGTAGGGTTTTACAAGCCTCATGGGTAATACATCGAAGGTAAAAACTAGTCAATTCCCTTGATTTCAGTTTCAGTTTCCGCTATAGATGATGTCCTGTATCGATCTCAATAAAAAAATCTAACATCAAAGATAACCTGCAACTTATCTACATGAAATTAAAGATATCCACTATTTCATAAACATAGACTACAAAGAGCAACTGCATGATATCAAAACTTTATGACAAACTGGATGATTTTAACTTTCCAATTATGAGGCAGCAGCAACATACCGAGGTCTCCAGACTATGATGTGAATAGCTCACGGTTAATTCGAGACTGTCGTACATTCAGCAGAGCCATACTGTCACATAAACCTCTAAGACTTTTGTATCAGACACAGATTCTTCAATTAGATAATTAACGTATACAATTAACTGGAATTGCCACTTCACCGGATGTTACCCACGTGTATTCTGACTAGTGATTCACAGAAGTTAACGGAGAAGGGCACACTTACCCTTTTGGAGCAACTACGTAGATGGTGCAACCCCCCTTTTTAATGGTACTTCACATTTTGGTGCTTTAGTATCTAATTCTCGTTGTTTTGATGTCGTACTGTCTTAATCGTTTCGGTATTCTTTTACCGTTATTTCTTCCAAAATAAAGCATAAACATTATAAGGCAATAAGATTTATCTTTCTGTCGGAAAAGAAGTTTTGAAACCAGTACCCAGTTAAGTATGTTTTTTTTTTCAATTTACAATATTTCTTCCCTTTCAAAAGTTTTCTTTCAAAGTTTTGCTTAATAGATTCCTCAACTGATATTGAAATAAGATTGACCGTTCTGCAGATGTTCATTCCTTCAGATATAAACAAGTAAGCGAAATTTTCTTTATATTTGATCTGAAGTCTCACAAATCCAAATCAATACAACGAAAGGCCGTTTGACGTTAAAAAAGTATCCCGGAATACACTTCAAGATGTGTATATTTATGTTGTATTTCACTTAACCATAAAGTGGACTAATTTTATGTTTTCTAAATTCAAGTTAGTTACTTATTCCCGTTTCCCGTTTCCTTATTCAATAAAGAATAAGTAAGTGGTTACCAATTCCTTATTCAAAAACGGTGTGCCGGGAAAAAAGTTTGTAAACAGAATAAGAAGAAGAAATGAACTTTTTTGTTTTTACCTAGGCAGGTAAACAAGTTACATTCACAACCATGATACTATGATTCGTGTTTTATTTTTCCAATAAAATCATTTTCATCTCTACCTACTAATTTTTATATGCTGTAAATCATGTTGTTAATGTCAGACCACCTGTTAACAGCGTAAAGATAACCCAGAATTCTGGTGGAATTGCATATATGGTGATGAGTTTGACATATATCATTGTTTTTTGTTTTGTTTTGTTTTTTTTTGGCGGGGGGGGGGGGGGTTAATTGATTAACTTATAGATTGATCAGAACGATTCTCCTACGGATATTAAGTTTAACAATTTTCGTATATGCTGAACCTTAATGAGTTAAATGTTGATTTGTAAAATATAAATTAGTAATTTTTATTTTCTTTTCATATGATTTAAATTTTTGAATTTATTCTAAATACATCGATATTTAGTTAATAAAATTATACGTATGTTTTCCATCTTTGATATAAATTTTATAAAATTTTGATAATACTATAAATTTGATACAACTGACACTGTAAGATTCAGTTTTCAACAAAATAAATTCTATCATAATTAAAGAATAAGTCCGAGATATATTACCGGTTATTATAGGTTTCTCTGAAGGTTATATAAACAAATGAAGTCTTCGATGTTCCACTTTGATAAAGACAGATATCCTTTGAATTCTAGCATTATTTCGAGATCACCAATTCAGTTAAATTATTTAGTCAAAACTACAAAAGAAATTACATGGTCTGGATGAAGATAAAGTATACGTTCCAAGATTTTAAAGAAAAGCGATGAGACGTTTGCAGAGCGTTGTCTTATAAAACAAAATGTTCTTTTTGAATATTCTCCTTCTGTCAAACGAAAGGAGTTACTCTTCTTCAAAGAAAAATTGTGTAGCACAAAAATTGGCGTCCAAAACTTAACATTAATGAAGGGATATTCATTGTCTACCAATTTTGAAACCCAATGATATATGATTTGTCAAAAATTTGTGTACAAAATCGAAATGGCGTTTGATCCTCCTTTTACACAAAGAGAACAAAAATATTGTATAGATTAGTTCGCACGAAAATCGTGTCCCAAAATTAACATTAAGGCCTAACCGATACTCCTTGTCGACCCAAAGATATATGATATTAATAATTTTTTTGTCATAAATCAGAATGGTATTGGACCCTCTTGTCATACAAAGAGAACTAAAAATTTGTATAGATTAGTTCGAACGAAAATGGCGTTCGAAAATTAACATTAAGGCATATGTAATAGTCCCTGTTGACCCTCTAGAACCCCTATGATAAATGTTTTTTTTTTTAATTTTATGTAAGAAATCGAAATTATGTTTGACCTTCTTGTCATACAAAGAGAACTAAAAAAATTGGATAGATTAGTTCGCACGAAAATGGCGTTCGAAAATTAACATCAAGACATATTTAATAGTTCCTTTTGACACTCTAGAACCCCTACGATAAATGATTTTTTTTAAAATTTTATGTGATAAATCGAAATTGTGTTTGACCCTTTTGTCATACAAAGAGAACTAAAAAATTGTATATATTAGTTCGCACGAAAATGGCGTTCGAAAATTAACATTAAGGCATATGTAATAGTCTCTGTTGACCCTCTAAAACCCCTATGATAAATGATTTTTTTTAAATTATATATAAGAATTTTATGTGATAAATCGAAATTGTGTTTGACCCTTTTGTCATACAAAGAGAACTTAAAAATTGAATAGATTAGTTCGCACGAAAATGGCGTTCGGAAATTAACATTAAGGCATATGTAATAGTCTCTATTGGCCCTCTGGAACCCCTATGATAAATGATTTTTTTTAATTATATGTAAGAAATCGAAATTGTGTTTGACCCTCTTGTCATACAAAGAGAACTAAAAAATTGTATAGATTAGTTCGCACGAAAATGGCGTTCGAAACTTAACATCAAGGCATATGTAATAGTTCCTTTTGACCCTCTAGAACCCCTATTATAAATGATTTTTTAAAATTTTATGTGATAAATCGAAACTGCATTTGACCCTATTGTCATACAAAGAGAAGTATAAAATTGTATAGAATAGTTCGCAAGAAAATGGCGTTCGAAAATTAACATTAAGACATATTTAATAGTCCCTGTTGACCCTCTAGAACCCCTATGATAAATGATTTTTTTAAAAATTTTATGTAATCAATCGAAACTGTATTTGAACCTCTTGTCATTCAAAGATAAGTAAAAAAATTGTATAGGTTAGTTCGCATAAAAATGGCAATCGAAAATTAACATTAAGGCCTAGGTGATATATAGTTTCTGTTGATTCTCTAGAACCCCTATGATCAATGATTTTTTTAAATTTTATGTAAGAAATCGAAATTATGTTTGACCTTCTTGTCATACAAAGAGAACTAAAAAATTGTATAGATTAGTTCGCAAGAAAATGGCGTTAGAAAATTAACATTAAGGCATAAGTAATAGTCCCTGTTGACCCTTTAAAACCTCTATAATAAATGATTTTTTAAGATTTTATGTGATAAATCGAAATTATGTTTGACCTTCTTGTCATACAAAGAGAACTAAAAAATTGGATAGATTAGTTCGCACGAAAATGGCGTTCAACAATTAACATCAAGACATATGTAATAGTTCCTTTTGACCCTCTAGAACCCCTACGATAAATGATTTTTTAAATTTTATGTGATAAATCGAAATTGTGTTTGACCCTTTTGTCATACAAAGAGAACTAACAAATTGTATATATTAGTTCGCACGAAAATGGCGTTCGAAAATTAACATTAAGGCATATGTAATAGTCTCTGTTGACCCTCTAGAACACCTATGATAAATGATTTTTTTAATTATATATAAGAAGAAAAATTGTGTTTGACCCTCTTGTCATACAAAGAGAAGTAAAAAATTGTATAGATTAGTTCGCACGAAAATTAACATAAAGGCACATGTAATAGTCCTTGTTGACCCTCTAGAACCTCTATAATAAATGATTTTTTAAAATTTTATGTGATAAATCGAAACTGTGTTTGACCCTCTTGTCATTCAAAGAGAAGTAAAAAATTGTATAGGTTAGTTAGCACGAAAATGGCGTTCGAATATTAACATTAAGGCATATGTAATAGTCCCTGTTGACCCTCTAGAGCCCCTATGATAAATGATTTTTTTTTAATTTTATGTAAGAAATCGAAATTATGTTTGACCTTCTTGTCATACAAAGAGAACTAAAAAATTGTATAAATTAGTTCGCACGAAAATGGCGTTCGAAAATTAACATCAAGACATATGTAATAGTTCCTTTTGACCCTCTAGAACCCCTACGATAAATGATTTTTTTAAATTTTATGTGATAAATCGAAATTGTGTTTGACCCTTTTGTCATATAAGGAGAACTAACAAATTGTATATATTAGTTCGCACGAAAATGGCGTTCGAAAATTAACATTAAGGCATATGTAATAGTCTCTGTTGACCCTCTAAAACCCCTATGATAAATGATTTTTTTTTAAATACTATATAAGAAAAAAAATTGTGTTTGACCCTCTTGTCATACAAAGAGAAATAAAAAATTGGATAGATTAGTTTGCACGAAAATGGCGTTCGAAAATTAACATAAAGGCATATGTAATAGTCTCTGTTGACCCTCTAGAACCCCTATGATAAATGACTTTTTAAAATTATATGTAAGAAATTGAAATTGTGTTTGACCCTCTTGTCATACAAAGAGAACTAAAAAATGGTATAGATTAGTTCGCACGAAAATGGAGTTCGACAAATAACATCAAGACATATGTAATAGTTCCTTTTGACCCTCTAGAACCCCTATGATAAATGATTTTTTAAATTTTATGTGATAAATCGAAATTGTGTTTGACCCTTTTGTCATATAAGGAGAACTAACAAATTGTATATATTAGTTCGCACGAAAATGGCGTTCGAAAATTAACATTAAGGCATATGTAATAGTCTCTGTTGACCCTCTAAAACCCCTATGATAAATGATTTTTTTTTAAATACTATATAAGAAGAAAAATTGTGTTTGACCCTCTTGTCATACAAAGAGAAGTAAAAAATTGGATAGATTAGTTTGCACGAAAATGGCGTTCGAAAATTAACATAAAGGCATATGTAATAGTCTCTGTTGACCCTCTAGAACCTCTATAATAAATGATTTTTTAAGATTTTATGTGATAAATCGAAATTATGTTTGACCTTCTTGTCATACAAAGAGAACTAAAAAATTGGATAGATTAGTTCGCACGAAAATGGCGTTCAACAATTAACATCAAGACATATGTAATAGTTCCTTTTGACCCTCTAGAACCGCTACGATAAATGATTTTTTAAATTTTATGTGATAAATCGAAATTGTGTTTGACCCTTTTGTCATACAAAGAGAACTAACAAATTGTATATATTAGTTCGCACGAAAATGGCGTTCGAAAATTAACATTAAGGCATATGTAATAGTCTCTGTTGACCCTCTAGAACACCTATGATAAATGATTTTTTTAATTATATATAAGAAGAAAAATTGTGTTTGACCCTCTTGTCATACAAAGAGAAGTAAAAAATTGTATAGATTAGTTCGCACGAAAATTAACATAAAGGCACATGTAATAGTCCCTGTTGACCCTCTAGAACCTCTATAATAAATGATTTTTTAAAATTTTATGTGATAAATCGAAACTGTGTTTGACCCTCTTGTCATTCAAAGAGAAGTAAAAAATTGTATAGGTTAGTTAGCACGAAAATGGCGTTCGAATATTAACATTAAGGCATATGTAATAGTCCCTGTTGACCCTCTAGAGCCCCTATGATAAATGATTTTTTTTTAATTTTATGTAAGAAATCGAAATTATGTTTGACCTTCTTGTCATACAAAGAGAACTAAAAAATTGTATAAATTAGTTCGCACGAAAATGGCGTTCGAAAATTAACATCAAGACATATGTAATAGTTCCTTTTGACCCTCTAGAACCCCTACGATAAATGCTTTTTTTAAATTTTATGTGATAAATCGAAATTGTGTTTGACCCTTTTGTCATATAAGGAGAACTAACAAATTGTATATATTAGTTCGCACGAAAATGGCGTTCGAAAATTAACATTAAGGCATATGTAATAGTCTCTGTTGACCCTCTAAAACCCCTATGATAAATGATTTTTTTTTAAATACTATATAAGAAGAAAAATTGTGTTTGACCCTCTTGTCATACAAAGAGAAGTAAAAAATTGGATAGATTAGTTTGCACGAAAATGGCGTTCGAAAATTAACATAAAGGCATATGTAATAGTCTCTGTTGACCCTCTAGAACCCCTATGATAAATGACTTTTTAAAATTATATGTAAGAAATTGAAATTGTGTTTGACCCTCTTGTCATACAAAGAGAACTAAAAAATGGTATAGATTAGTTCGCACGAAAATGGAGTTCGACAAATAACATCAAGGCATATGTAGTAGTTCCTTTTGACCCTCTGGAA
Organism: Mytilisepta virgata; assembly: GCA_028015205.1. Classification (NCBI taxonomy): domain Eukaryota; kingdom Metazoa; phylum Mollusca; class Bivalvia; order Mytilida; family Mytilidae; genus Mytilisepta; species Mytilisepta virgata. Next base: position 45,980,405 of record CM051521.1, on the reverse strand, counting down.
CCCCTATGATAAATTATTTTTTTAAATTTTATGTGATAAATCGGAATTGTGTTTGACCCTCTTGTCATACAAAGAGAACTGAAAAATTTATATAGATGAGTTCGCACGAAAATGGCGTTCGAAAATTCACATTAAGGCATATGTAATAGTCTTTGTTGACCCTCTAAAACCCCTACGATAAATGATTTTTTAAAATCTTATGTTATAAATCGAAACTGTATTTGCCCCTCTTGTCATATAAAGAGAACTAACAAATTGTATATATTAGTTCGCACGAAAATGGCGTTCGAAAATTAACATTAAGGCATATGTAATAGTCTCTGTTGACCCTCTAGAACACCTATGATAAATGATTTTTTTAATTATATATAAGAAGAAAAATTGTGTTTGACCCTCTTGTCATACAAAGAGAAGTAAAAAATTGTATAGATTTGTTCGCACGAAAATGGCGTTCGAAAATTAACATCAAGGCATATCTAATAGTTCCTTTTGACACTCTAGAATCCCTATAATAAATGATTTTTTAACATTTTATGTGATAAATCGAAACTGTATTTGACCCTCTGGTCATTCAAAGATAAGTAAAAAATTGGATAGATTAGTTCGCACGAAAATGGCGTTCGAAAATTAACATGAAGACATATGTAATAGTTCATTTTGACCCTCTAGAACCCCTATAATAAATGTTTTTTTTAAATCTTAACACAATTTCGATTTATCACATAAAATATAAAAAAAAATCATTTATTATAGGGGTTCTAGAGGGTCAACAGGGACTATTACATATGTCTTGATGTTAATTTTCGAACGCCATTTTCGTGCTGAACTAATCTATACAATTTTTTAGTTCTCTTTGTATGACAAGAAGGTCAAACACAATTTCGATTTATTACATAAAATTTAAAAAAAGATAATTTATTATAGGGGTTCTAGAGGGTCAGCAGGAACTATTACATATGCATCATTGTTAATTTTCGAACGCCATTTTCGTGCGAACTAATCTATACAATTTTTTAGTTCTCTTTGTATGTCAAGGATATCAAAACAATTCCGATTTCTCACATAAAAGTTAAAAAATCATTTATCATAGGGGTTCTAGAGGGTCGACAAGGACTACCACCTAGGCCTTAATGTTACTTTTGGAACGCCATTTTCGTGCGAACTAATCTATAGAATTTTTTAGTTCTCTTTGTATGACAAGAGGGTCAAATGCAATTTCGATTTATTACATTAGATTTAAAAAAAACATTGATCATAGGGGTTCTAGAGGATCAACAGGGACTATTACATATGCCTTAATGTTAATATTCGAACGCCATTTTCGTGCGAACTAATAGATACAATTTTTTAGTTCTCTTTGTATGACAAGAGGGTCCACTACCATTCTGAATTATGACAAAAAATTCATAAAAATCATATATCTTTGGGTCCCAGGATGGGTCCACAAGGAGTATCGGTTAGGCAACGATCTGCAAATGTCTCATCTGTTTTCTTTAAAATCTTCCAAGATGGAACGTATACTTTATCTTCAACCAGATCATGTAATTTCTTTTGTAGTTTTGACTAAATAATTTAAATGAATTGGTGATCTCGAAATAATGCTAGAGTTCAACATGTTCAAAGGATATGTGTCTTTATCAAACTGGAACGTGAAAGGCCTCATTTAGTATATAACCTTCGGAGAAACCCATAATAACCGGTAATATATCTCGGACTGTCATTGTTATGCTTCTTTAATTAGGATAGAATTTATTTTGTTTAAAACTTAATATTACAGTGTCAGTTGTATCAAATTTATAGTATTATCAAAATTTTATAAAATTTATATTAAAGATGGAAAACATACGTATAATTTTATTAAATAAATATCGATGTATTTAGAATAGATTCAAAAATTTAAATCGTATGAAAATAAATTAGAATTACTAATTTATATTTTTCAAATCAATATTTTACTCATTAAGGTTCAGCATTTACGAAAATTGTTAAACTTAATATCCGTAGGAGAATCGTTCTGATCAATCTATAAGTTAATAAATTAACACCCCCCCCCCCCCCAAAAAAAAAAAAAAAAAAAAAAAACCAACAAAAAAACAAAAAACAAAAAACAAAAGAACAAAACAAAAAACAAAACAAAACTAAACTAAACAAAAAACAATGATATATGTCAAACCCATCACCATATATGCAATTCCACCAGAATTCTGGGTTATCTTTACGCTGTTAACAGGTGGTCTGACATTAACAACATGATTTACAGCATACAAAAATTAGTAGGTAGAGATGAAAATTGTTTTATTAGAAAAATAAAACACGAATCATAATATCATGGTTGTGAATGTAATTTGTTTACCTGCCTAGGTAAAGACAAAAAAGTTCATTTCTTCTTATTCTGTTGACAAACTTTTTTCCAGGCACACCGTTTTTGAATAAGTAACGGGTAATTAACCAGTTACTTATTCCTTATTGAATAAGGAAACGGGAAACGGGAATAAGTAACTAACTTGATATCATATGCCAAATCCTCGATAAAAGTTTATCCCATTCCAGAATCATGGCTATGGCCATGTTTTATTCAAAATAACACTAATATGCTATTGAAGTAGAAATGTTATAACATTAATATTTAAATAGCATGTTCTACATTACAATACAAAATACAATTGTACGTATACACAATTCTCTGTACTATAGATACATTTAAATACGTGTGAATGTAGTATAAAAGAGTACAGTCAGTCAGGCAAATACTTCCTTGTAAGGATTAAAAAATACTAGCCACTTATTTTATCTTACATTATCAACAGGAAGTTAATTTGGGATAATCTTAATTTTGTGCATGGACATTTTATTGTGAGCGTTTGTTCAAAGTAAGTCTGAATAGTATTACTTCAAATAAGAGAACATGATTCATTTTTATTCATAAAATCAGTATTTTAGTATAGTACCAGGAGTATTTCATAATTGAATAAAATGGTAAAAATATTGTAGCCTTAAGAATTCCGTACTGGAAGTGAAACCTAAATTTTACCATGTTTATGTTGTATAGAGTGTTATCACTTGTAACATTATCAGGATAATATGCACAGGCGTTTAACTTCTATATAAGCTTTATCTTGTATGTACGGACAAATTTACAAAACCTTAGTTTACTTTCTCCTCTTTTTCTTTAAACCTATTAAATGTCATTACATATATATAATCACAATTACTTCCTGGGTGATTTGAAAGTTCTTATAACATAAAGTGTTATTTACTTATATACTTATATGACTCTTATATGTACAAATCCCGCCTGAGTGAATATGTTTATCATTATATATTTTCCCTTAGCTCACTTGTTCCGAAGATCACGGATACTGTTGTTGTTATTGTTGTAATGAATTGTTGTTGTTGTTGTAATGACTTGTTGTTGTTGTAACGAATTGTTGTTGTTGTAATGAATTATTGTTGTTGTTGTTGTAATGACTTGTTGTTGTTGTTGTAACGAATTGTTGTTGTTGTAATGAATTGTTGTTGTTGTTGTTGTAATGAATTAAACATACCGTCCATCTGTCCGTTCGTCCGTGCACAAACTCTTATCACGACAAGATATTATGTGTTTTGGGTTGGATTTTAGGATTGACGAATATTCAAAGACTTTAAACACTGATATCGACCACAGTTTGATATAAAACATGAACAATGGTTAAAAAATAAGACTTTATGATACTTTAACCTGGTACCAAAACTCAGAACACGGTATGATTTATACAATAGTTGCTTATATGGAGGGCATTATCATGATATATATTGACTGCCCAAGGGACAGTGATATTGCTTGAAACAATTTTGAAGGCAATATCTGTCCCGAGGGCAGTCAATTTAATATTATGATAATGCCATCTATATAAGCAACTATTGTGTTTATTTCACTGAAGAATATAAATCTGCTGGGTGCGGGTTCCTTACATGTACATGTATGTTGAAGACCTCATGATGACCTCTGGTTGTGTGTTTATGTTTCTGTCATTACTTTTTCGTGGTATGCTGGTATATTGTACATTCATGGAAGTTTTATACCTCAAGCATTACTGACAAGAATTTATTATTCAAAATATGCATACCTACTAAGTACATAAAACATGCACCCTTTTATATAATATTACAACAATACTATTTGAGCAAGTATTGTTTTATTTCATTGAAACCAAAATTTCATCTAGAAATGTCTAGAATTTAATTAACAACTGCTGCATCACGTTTGCGTTTTAAAAAAGGGGACGTAACTCTAAATTGCAAGCAGGCACTACCGTGGGCATTATCATGATAATGCCTGCTTGGCATTTTAACGCAGATTAATAAATACCAGATGACCATGTTTTAACCAATAAAAACAAATAAATTTTCTTTGATATGAAATAATAAACAATAATAAGATATTTATACGGAATTCTTACTATTTCAGAAAAAGAATGGACCCTACCTGGAAGTACAAGAAGGCGGCCGACGACTATATTGCCTTCAATCAGTTCAGACAAGGTACTGCAGGTGAATCCTTATATAAGTCAAGCAGTACAATGTAAAACAACTACAAATCTATGTTGTTAACTGGTTAAAATTAACAGTAGGAACAAACATATAAAATCATTGAAAGCAGGCCATTTTGAAGGGTAGAACGGATAAATTTCTATACAACAAACGAAAACAAAGTAACAACCGGAAATTGCAAAAGTTAACCTAAATGGGCCATGTTTACATTCCTCATGTAAAACATTCTGACTTAGTGAACATAAGGTTCTTTATTACTGTAAGTATATAGACTAAGCAAATCGCCAGCCATTTATAGAACCATTATCCAAAAGCAGCTATTGATACCGTAATATTTTTACGAAATGTGTTTGTGTATATATATGTGAAAATTAAATGCTATTTTAATTTGTATTGTTGTTGTTGACAATCCTTTGTTGGATTTTAAAGATTTGAATTTGAATTTGAATTCTTAACAATGGATAGGTACAGTAAACGTAGACAAAGTCTATATATTCAGTAATCTTAAAATTGGCATAACAGGTATAAAAAAAATTCTATGCAGTCTACTTATAGACAATGATTTTTTTTTGGATTTTTTTTTTGTGTAATTTAGTCCCGACTAAATTTTTGTAGTTATTATTATAAATCCGTAGAACAAATCCCCCCCCCCCCCCCCCCAAAAAAAAACATCTTAAATTCATATAACATTTCACAGAAAATATTAATTGGAGTTTGATAACTTGAGAGATTAAGTGTTTATCCCCAGATTATAGTATCAATCTTTTTATCACTACAGATGAGGAGGAAGAAAGTAACAATGTTCCAATGCGACCACCCAGAAATTTTCCAAGTTCCAATGTATCGACTAATTCTGAAGGCTTTCAAAGGTCTAAAGGTTCAACTGGCTCTCACCATTCATCCAGCTCAACAGTTTCAGGACGTGGTTCCAGCAGTTCCAGCAGTGGTCGGACATCTGCTGCTGACGGTAAGAAATTTATTTTATGAACTTCCCATTTTATTAATTATAATTTTCAAAATGTATCTATAACATATATACCATGTATACAATATTGCCATTCTATAAAACTGGAAAATGTTCAAATGTGATCTGCATAGAATACGTAAGAAGGAGACAAAGACAGTTGTACCTTGCTGTGTGTACGTAACTCGCATACTTTGTTGTGTTCAATGAGTTAAAGTATTATTGATTAAATATTTAGATTACCAAATTCATTTCTCTAGTAACTGAATATATCGTACCAATGTGTTTTAATTGTAGCTTAATTTAGAAAAAAATATTTATAGAAACTGAGTAAACATTAAGAAGGTATATTCATACTTTATAAAACCCAATAACCAAATGTTAAAGGCTACTTTGTCTATATCAATAATTTTCAGTGTTTGATAAAAAAAAGGGGAAAAACATTTATTTTTTGTTGACGGACTTGCGTATTAGTTTATGGGCTAGATAATTCGCTGCATGATTTGGTTCTGTAGGTAGATAATTAAAGAAGTATTTGGTAAAGCTAAGACCGCACTGTCAGTTCCCGAAAACAATATGATGGATGGACGGATGAATTATTGTTTAACGTCCAGTGGCAACCAGGTGCATATCAGGACGAGAACATGTTGATATGATAATGAATATGATCCCTGCTTTGTACTAGAACGACACGCTAGGTCGGATTTTTAATGTGCTAGCTCACAAGGTAACTGTCCGCAGGAAGACATATCACCTCACTCGGACACATTATACTGACTCCGAGCCGACCAGTCTTTGCTCTTACTCCTAGATGCCGCGTGCTTGGCGGAGAAGCATCAAATACCAATTTTAATGTCTTTGGTTTGGCCCGGCCGGGGATCGAACCCGCGACCTTCCGCACTCGGGGCGAGCACGCTACCACGAGACCACCGAGGCGGTTGAAAACAATAGGATTATGTAATGAAATCCTGACATCTTATAAGAAGTAGTTGATAAGAGTTAAACATACTTAAAAATATAACGCAAATTTTCCCTTCTAACTGTATATTCATACATGAAAACATTCCTTTTTAGTTTATTTTTCCCAAGTGTTAATATCCCTTTTCACTTCAAAGTAATAAAGATTTTATACAAGTTGCCAGTTTTCATATATCATAACTAAGAAGTTTTAAGCGTGTTGACGAATGTTTAAGTATCCTAGGAGGAATGACTTTTCTATTTCTTCCTACTAACGAAATGAAATTATTAGTATCTTTTTCAATTTTTTTGACCCCGAGGTTAAAGGATGGTTATCAGTTTATGAAGTGAAGGTTCAGTTTTACTTCCTTACATTGCTCGTTAAAATACGTGCCTACATGTAGAATGAATTCATATGAAAATCACTGTTTTTATAATTAGACATATATTTGATTGGAAACTAATGGATGGCTTTCTTGCAAATTGATCTGTCCTTAGATGTTTTTTTTTTATATTTTACTTTGGCATTATTTTGACATTCAAATTTAAGGACTCACCCACTACAGACAATAGAAATGACAGGATGATGGATGATGGATGAATTATTGTTAAACGTCCTAATGGCAACCATTAGGTGGATATCAGGACAAGAACATTTTAATATGATATGAATATGATCCCTGCTTTGTACAGTTGAGATCAGTTCTGACCTCTCAACTATTCTGTCAGAGAGGACGGTTCTAGAACCATTCTAGAACGGTTCTAGGGTAGAAACAACCCTGTCATAAATCGTGGTAGAACTGTCATAAATGGTTCTAGGGTAGAACTGTCATAGAAAACCGCCTCGGTTAGAAGTGAAAGGATATACTAGATAAATTTCAATGAGACAAAAACTCTGAAATGGAACTTAAATGCACAAAGAGGTAGTAGTACAGCCTTCAACATGGGCCATGAACCCATACTGTATGGGTAAGCTCTTAGTGTCTAAAAAAACCAACCTATGACATATTTTTGTCTCTAATGATTTCTAGCTTTATTGTTTTTGTCATTTTGGTTCTTGTATTTGCACTACAACATTTTGGGTTATGTATTATGGTTTTCAACACTGATTTCGACCATAAGCATTTAGTGCACCATGATTAGTGCATCATGGAATGAAAATTTTAAACCGAATGAAGGTATTGAATTGGACTAATGGACGTGAAAAATATAATTAAGGCGTGACAATTTAAATCTACATATTTATTTTACACGTGTATTTTTTTTTTAAATAAGAGTATCAGTTAATATCCCCTTTTAATCTTTTAAACAGACTTAACTTTCGAGGAATATTTAAAGAAACAAGGTGTGAAAGAAAGAACAATTCAGAAACTTGAGGATGAAGAAATAAGTGATTTAGATACATTGAGGAAACTGTCCGAGGAAGACATTAACGCTCTTGGTTTAAAAACAGGACAAAAAGCCATTATTAGGACGCTAACCATGAAAGGCAAGGGTAAATCAAATGGTAGGTTTTTTGGATAGTATTTAAATCTGCAGTATACATTTACTTTTATATAACAGATACGAAAGCTTTTAATTGGATAGAAAAGAAGACATGTGATTGTACGATCCATGATGTTATATTAGTTTATAATGTTAAAATAAGACACCATTGCGCTGGTTTCATCCCTAAAGTCTTGTTTAAGGATGATCGCTGGTCTAATAGGAAATAAATAGGATTTTAAATAGGTGTTTTAGTTTGAGGGAACATATGAATAGTAAACAAATGAGCAAAAAAAAAAAGATAGGTTCATGTGCTCATTTTAGAGCTATAAGGTCTTGAAAATTTGCAGGAAATGGGTTTTCTCTGGATTTTTCATTGTCTTTGCATTGACAACTTCAGTCTCTAAAAAATGTATGAAAAAATAAAAAGGATTTCATAAAATTTTGTGAAATACCATTTTAAGGTATATATAATTGAATGATAAAAGAAAAAAGTGGGGGTTCATGGGCAAAAAATTTCATGTTTAAGAAATGAATAAAACCCGAGGATTCCAAAAATCAGACAAAAAGACCAAAATATGACCAGCGAGTATCCTTAACGTAATTTCTAGATATGAAAGTCTTTTAAGGAGTTAAACAATGTCAAATAGATTACGCCGGAAAGATCGAACGATTTTTTTTATTGTCCCGTACTCCTGGCGTTACTTGCTGCACACGGTGTGTAGCCCTCTATATAAGTGTTAGATAAAATAGTCCAGTCAATCTAGCGTAAATTTGACCCTAACATTAAAGTAATTGCAACAGAAGATTTTTAAGTTTTAATCTTTAGCATTATACCCCAAATAAACACAGAAAAAAGTCCAACAAAATCTAACTTAAGGAAGACTAAAAAATCACGATTTTAAAATTCCTATGGGATTTGCATTGAAAATGGGAGATAACTCTGCAAAAAAAGGCAGAAATATCAATAAAAATTGATACAAAATCATAACTTTACCGCTTCTATTCAGCAGAATGTATTGATTCTTAATATTTTAGCCGTTTTTAGAGTATAACAAACACTTCTAAAGGTTTTTTCATATCTTTTATCAAGCTACAACATAGATTTCATAATTCATTTGTTGACCATTTATTAAATTTTTCAACATGTCAAGGTAAAGAATCTCAAATTTAAAAAAAATTATTAAGCGTATATTCTTCTTTTTGTGGTTTAAAGTTTCTTTAAACAAGGTAGATGCTGAACAAATATAATTTACAGATATAAACAAAACTAAATTTTCACATTATTTTTTCAAAATTGTCACAAAGCCACAAATTTGCTTCGGTTTTGTACATTTCATGAGCAGAAGATTATATAATATAGTCAAATAGGAACTTATAACCACATAAAAGTATCATACTTTACATGAATTTTAAGAAAATCAACCAAACACTGACAAAAAAGACTAATTTTTCTGGAGTTATCTCCCTTTTCCAATGTTATTTTCCATAGGAAATTAAAAATGCTGATTTTGAGTTTTCCTCAAGTTAGATTTTATGAGACTTTTTTCTGTGTATATTTGGGGCTTAATGCAATAGATTAGAACTAAAACATTTTCTGTTGCAATTAGTTTGAGGTTAAAACTTAGTTTGACTGGACTAAAAGGACAGTATATACAAAGATTTAATAGGGTAACTCCTTACTATTATATTAGGTGTCATAGCTGTAATGATTTTCATAAAAACTCGTGGATGCACGAGTGCATGGAAGTACTGAAAAAAGTTTGATGCATGTGTTAAATTCGAAAAATTAAACATGTGCTTTCTGAAGCTGAACATAAAAATTTAACCACTGAAGACTAAAAAAGTACAGATTTTGAGATATTGGAACTAATTGTTTTTTTTTCATATAAATTTATTGAATAGATTTGACATATGGACCGACAGTAGAAGAAAGTGATGATTCTGGAGAGGTTGAACTACATTACTACTGCCTCGAAACTGATGGAAAGGTACGATACAAAAAAATCCCTTTATTGCAGGGTTTTAGCTTTTATATTCCAAGTTCAGTACTTAAAAACGTTCTTTAATTCAAACAAACTGTAACTTAAATCAGGTTTCAGTGAAACCATATGTTATGGACCGCTTTTCTCGTCTAACTTCTATTGCAATCATTATGTTGTTTAACAACAACCATTGTGAAATAGTATCATTTTACAGTAACGGCTATCGATAAGAAAAACATTGCATTTTCATTAATTTGGCCCTATCTCCAATTGACTTCAGAACTTTCTAATATATATATATATATATATATATCTGCAAGTAAAATTTGCGAATGCAATTTATAGAAATTCATTAACATTAGTTTTCTCAGTATCAGACTAACAACTATGACTACGTGAGCTATTTTTACACTTTTAACCGGTTGTTTAATTCAATCACTTTCCCCTTCTTTTTAATTGTTCTTGCAAGTGCTCATTAAACTGTACTGACTATAGTCTGTGTTTATGTACACTTAAGGTTTTATATGCCAAGTCACTATAACACTCAAGGGCGATTAATTTATATATATATATATATATATATATACACACACACACACACACACAAATAATTTCTTTCTTTTATATTCACAAAATGACCTTCCTCAAAGAATACTTCGTTGTTTAATAAATACAACGTCCTGTACAATATGATGTTCGAATTTTGGTACATTGCTATATTTTAAGACGAAATTATACTATAAATCGTACAAGATGACAATGATTGGTACATTCTAATATCCGCTTTTTAAGAAAGCCATACTGGCTAAGTAACTGTCAAACAACTAGTAATTTATTTTACCCCTAAATATCTCTATATTTAATCACAATGAAATGTTACTTCCTGTTTCTAAAGAATATCATCACAATAAATAATATTTACAAGCATTGTAACTTCAATTAAAATTAAATCCATGAAACAATTTAAAAGACGGCAACTGCAGAGATTTTTCAAAGCTAAAAAGAACACATTTTTGTACTTATACGACACACAGTGATGACCCCAAAGTTCACTTATAGTCTTTTTTTATAATAGGGAAAAGTAGTGGCTGAGATAACAACAAAACATACAGATGCAATTAACCCGATCAAAACCCGCATTTTGATACTTGTTGATGTAAGCGGCAGTATGGGAATAAAGACTGGGAAAAGACGTAAATACAGCAAGTTATACAGAATAAAGGGATTTGCCCAAAACATGGTCACATCTCTAGATATTGGCGATTTTGCAGGACTCGTTACATTTGGGGAAACAGCTGAAGTTTTACTTCCGATGACCGAAATAACACCAGAGAGTAGGGTGTGTATATGTATATATTAGCAAGTGTTCTTTACACTCGTATCGAAAAATATCAAGATACAATTTGAAGGTTTTTCCATCAGTGAGCAAAACATCTTCTTCTTTCATGTGGTGTCGGAGTGTCAATATTCTACAATGTTCGCTTGAATTTAAATAATTGTTTATAAACAATTTGTTGCTTAAATATTTAAATTTTCAGTGTTTTTCAAGGTAACCAGGAGCGATCTTGATATACTTGGGTAAGCTCACATTGTTGTTTGGTCAACTCTGTTCGGCGTCGATATAGGTATAGGAAAATACGATAAAAACATAGTTTTCGCTGCGATTCTGCCAAGACTATCAATGTGTGTTATTGATTATTATGTTATTTATTTATATCTTAAAAAAGAGCATAAGACTTGAAGTAGTTGTACCGGAAACTACCATAAAGACTAAAATTTATTGTATTTCACCAATGAACCGCAGCACTCGTTGTATATATTAAGTCATCAGCTAAAACACGTAAAATCGTTGTCTTATGTCCATTTTTTGTGTTTAAATCCCTATTTTTCTCCATGTACACATATTTTATACTTAAAGCAATCAAATAATATCGAAAGCAATTTCTTCTTTAAATAAATTCATTTCACGGCATGTAGACTTGCCCCATTCATAATTACTTTTTTTGTTACCAGATGCACCTCTATTATCCATATTTATTTACTATCAAACAGTGTACACAAACACAATGATAGTAAAGAAGTATGGGTAGAGAAGTGCCTATTTCACATAAATAATTAATGTAAAAATTAAAAATCATATAGGGACTTTTAGCAAGTCTAATTTTGCTGTTTCATTTGCACTACCTACATTCTGTTTTGATTTTGAATCAGCGTATTTTATACCTTTATTTGTTTTTTTAAAGGACCAGTTGAAGACAAAACTAGACAAATTAGACAAAAGTTTCTTATCTACAAAGACAAACCTCAGTGCAGGACTTTCAAAGTCTTTGGAAGTATTCAAGGATGCTAGTTCTGGGTAAGTTTATAGATAATTTCCCCGTCTATCATGAATGTTTATGAAGAATGATGCTCATCAAATATTTACTGAAATATATGTATTCTAATGTATACAATTGTAATTTACCTTCCAAAAGAATAAAGCATTATGATTCTATCAGCATCGGCATATGAGTTTGTGTAAACTTCTCAACTCCCCACCTCATACAAAAAACACAGTGATTTTAAGGAATATTTTGGAAAAATGATTTGTTTAATCTAGTGTCAAGATCTCTTAGTCCATATCACATTTTTCTACGTTTACGGTGCGTCACATGCAATAGTTACATTGACTTTTCTATTTATGGGCTTCAAAACCGCTCAAAGTTTATCGTATCGCAAAGTTTTCGTCGGAATAACTGTTCATTCAGAGATGGTAGGTCGCTCACAGGTTGAATTTAGTACGACTCTATCAAGTGTCTTCATTATATAAGGCAACGCTAGTATTATTATTTTTATAAATTAAGATCGTTTTACTTTTGAGGTTGTGTTTCTTATTCTTTTATATACATGAATCAGTACCGTATATAATCTTTTATATATAGGGCCTATATATATTTAAAAAAAAAAAAACATTTTCTTTTTTTTGGTTTTTACACAGAAAACACGACTTGTTGAACTATAGAAATGCAATAATAGTTTTCTCAGACGGTGAAATTAATGCTGGAACCCAGGAACCCGGTAAACTTGTTCACGAGGTTCGAGAAAAGATTCGCCAGCTGTCGCACGGTTTAGATGAATCCCTTAATCAATGGGCGTCTATTTCTACTGTAGTTCTTGGTAAATCAGCTTCTGAAGCTATGTACTGTCTTTCAAAGTTTTGTAGCAGTGACGCCTTTTATACGATTGACTTGGACGTTGACAAGAAAAACACAGAAATTGATCTTTTTCTTCCGGTTTTAATGAGAAAGGCCGCGGTTGCGTGGAACGTTTCTGTGCACATTGAATCAATTAATGGAGCAGTTCTACTAAACGAAGAATGCACACAGGACAACAAAGTTAGAACTTTGAGAAAGTCTACTCGAGGCCCAAAAACAATGAAAGCTTACTTTTATTATGATATTCCTGCAGCATCTACCAAACACATAGGGGTTGGCCTTGACCTCAGTGACGCGATTGAGGAAGAAGTTTTGATAATCAAAGTAGAGTATTCAGGTTTCTCTGGGAGGCGGAAAACGATTACAAAAACTATAACAAAAAGTGAAATTCTACATGCAAATGAGGAAACGCGCGGAAAAGCGATTGCTGAAAATTACAAAAATGACGCTCGAATGCTTTCTGAGGAAGTACTAAACAAAGCAGCGAAAAATGTTATCGGCGGCAGTGCGGACCAGTCTGCTGCTGCTATTGAAGAAGGAATGTCAGATTTACAAAGATTAATGAACAAGTATGGAAAAATGGCAAGCACAGAGGAGTCATCCAAATCAGATATAGTTGATTACGCAAAATCACTAATGAGTAACATGAATTTGTTACTGTCGGCAGTAAAAACAAATGATGATGATGATGATGTTGCAGGGGAGCAGGCAGAAACTAGTTGGTTGAAAATAAAAGCAGTTTCATCTGCAATAACCAGGGAAGCACCAAATTTAGCAGAAGCTGTAGCTGACAGCAGCGTGTTATGTCCACTTCCAGAATTACGTAAGGTGTCTTCTGCTCTTATGCGGGGTCAAATGGAACGCGTTTACAAGGAACAGGGTGTTCGAGAAAGTCAGTTCTTCGATTTTGAAAGCGCCATAAATGAATTAAAAGCAAGCATAAAAAAGGATGAAGATGATTAAAGCGAGTGATATAATTCTGAATTGAACAAAAAATTGTTTCATTTAACTTTAAATCACTATTTAGAGTTTGTCTTATCTCATTTAAATCATGCCTCCATTGCTCCTATATTGTTTATATAATTTCTTGTATACAGCACACTTGTCAGAACTGCCTGGAAAACCTATAAGGCACTGACAGGAGTCCAGAGCAAAAAATGATCAAATTGATCAAATATTCTATAGGACACACATTTTGAGCTCTAGTATAGAAAAAAAAGACAAAGCAAGTAATGGTAAATTAGATCTGACAGCAGAAAATTGATTGAAGAATATAACACTGCAGATGAAGGATTTATTATTTTTTAAATATTTTTCTGGATGTTGCTTTTTATTCGTTTGTAAACAAGAAAGAATAATAGAAATTTGATTAAACATATTGCTAAAAATTGAAACTTCCGCAAAAATATTATTTAAATATCTAATTCATTGAAAACATAATGCTGATTGCGAGATTAAAATCGTAACGAAATGGTCCTACAAATTTGTGTCCAGTGGTCCGGGCGTTCAACCAATATAACATCCGTTACGAAAAATAGAAAATGCAATAAATAGTTTTAAACACCTTCACCTTTGAAACCACTGGGCCAAGTGTGATCAAACTTTAATTATGATGTCCTTGTTATAGTCTACAACTGTATTTTAGCCTTTTTATATGTAATCTCTTATCCTCTTAAACCACCCCTAATTATAACTCAGTGGAATGGTCCTCTACTGGACCCTTGTATTACAAGAGAATTAAACAGATTTTTATCAATTGATTAAACAGGGTTTGTATATTTAGCTGTGAATTGAATAGACTTCCATTGCTTTTGTGTATTGAGTTTTAACGATATTTATGTGTTTTTTTTTTTTAAAGTTTATTTGTTTACATTTTTTTCATTTTAATTGTGAATTTCTTCGTTGAAAGAAATTATTCATTTTGTTTTATTGGAAATCCGAATGAACACTATCAGTTTTACTTCTTAATACAAGAGAAATATAAGAGGATGAAAAAGAAAAGGTATATGTGCATCGAAGAACTGGAAATGGAGTTTTAATTTTAAAACTTGCGGTTTGTAATTGCAAGAAACAAGGTGAAAAGCAAGCTTTTAATACGAAGACATTTCATAAAACTTGCTAAAATAAGTTAAACTAAGGTATGCCTTTTAAATGTATCATCAAAGAAAATATCAAATAAAATGATTTTCTTATTGTTTGTTTTTTACAGTATTTAGCTCATCAAATTTGAAATTTACATCAGATGCAAAATTAAAGATTTAAAACAACCAGATACTATCATTTTTCTTTTGACTGAAACGTCCGAAACGTCTAAAAGCACGAAATTGATGTTTAAATATACTTTTACGGAAGGGTAAATGTGTCCTCGGCATTCTGTATCCTCTTATTTCATTATACATTTTATTGTACTTTATCACACGTGTTTACACATATTTTATCCCACACCGAGTAACACACATAGGAATTTGTTTTGAAATTTTAAGAAATTCGCATAGCCCTTGGCATAAATAACATAATACCCACATTTCCATGTATGCAATGAAGACCATTGGTAGCCTTGAGCTGTTTTCTGCTCTTTGGTCGGGTTGTTGTCTCTTTGACACATTCCCCGTTTCCATTTTCTATTCTAATGAAATAACTTAAAGTTTTCCTTACCATCGTTTGTTCTATAGCGACAGTTATATATACAAGACGATATATACATGCTCTACATGAAATACGAACGATATGAAAAATACACACAATTTCGTTTGTTATGTAGATTGTGGTATAGAATCTTCCATTTATACAAGTAATAAATTTTCAAAAAGCTTGCCTGATTAATATTTAATATATATGTATTAAATACATGTACATGTTTATGTATCAGGCTAAATACTGTACTAATTAATATTTACTGTGGCAGTTGACTGAGCAATAGCAGTATAGTTTTGGTAATGATAAGTTTAAACTTATTTATTTATAGTGGATTGGGAAACAAGTTATACCAACTTATACCAATCCCGCTCCACTTGGCGGGTGCGAGAGTGGCCCCTGTAGCGGAATTTTAGCCTACTCTTTTTCGACATCTACAGAGGAGTCTTTAACGTGCTGAGGGTGTTGATCTCCCTTAACACGGGACAGCCATTTTTCGTCCCCAAAATGATAAGTTGCATTAGCGTCGCTCTATTTTACTTCAAAAGATAAAGTAAAATGCATTTTATAGGTATTTAATTCCAGTAAATATGTGAATATAAGACTTAACCAGGTGAGGTTAACAAATATTACGGACAACATTTAATTACAAATGATTTAGATGCTTAAAAACAAAATTAATGATTTAATGAGAAAATTATTTTTATGCATTCAAAATTATAAACTTGTCAAACGGTCAATCAATCTTTATTTCTCAATAAACCATATACATAGGTATAGAGAATAAATAAATATGTACAATATTTACAAAAAGTGACACATAGGTACTACGATATATATTCAGCCAGG
The DNA here is from genome assembly GCA_028015205.1 of Mytilisepta virgata. Classification (NCBI taxonomy): domain Eukaryota; kingdom Metazoa; phylum Mollusca; class Bivalvia; order Mytilida; family Mytilidae; genus Mytilisepta; species Mytilisepta virgata. The sequence continues at coordinate 45,963,807 of CM051521.1, read as the reverse complement.
AGCACACACACCTTTATTTATAAGCTTAATAAATTTACAAAGTTTAATCAGTTCAAATTTCTTTTCAGACGTCATAAGAGCTCTGAATTTTAGGATGTTAACGTGTCTCGTATAAAATTTAGAAACATGCAGTTTTCGGGAATCCTAAAAAAAAATTACATTGTAAAACATAATGGAATTCATCCCCAATATCCTCGCTATTACATAATACACAAACACGATTATTTCTGTCTATATTATTCCACCTCCCCTGCTCTATCGGAAGCTTATGATTCGTAGTTCTAAATCTACAAAACTCTATGGCATGATGGTATTCAAGAGTATCGAAATATTTCTCAAATTTGAAATCGGCCTTAAAAAGTCTATAGTTTAAAGCTTTCGGTGAATTTTCTACTAAGGAGTGCCAGTGTTGTTCGAACTGGTCTTTAAGCCGAAGCTTTACTAACCATGCCGTATTCATAAAAGTCTGTAAATGTTAAGTACACGGTAACTTAATTGTTTTTTGGGTTTTGATGGTTGTGCTTATTAATTCATCATTATATCTTTAACCGGATTTCCAACATTTTGATCTTGAGCACTGCCGATGAATTGTCAGTCAACGAAATGGCCATACAGTGCATCAAATTTATTCGGTATTTTGTGATACATTTTATTATACATGTAAGTAATACAAGCTATTATATAGTAAACAAATATTATCAACATAGCTGAGCAATTATATAATTGCAATTTTCCCGTTAACAGAACCAAGTCATTTTCCCAGGACGGTGTGCAATAAGTAAGAATCTAGATTATGTCTTTTTTAGTTATTTTAATATTAATGTCAATCCTGACATTTTCTGTACACTAACTATATTACATGAATGGTTGTTTACGTTCAATTCAAACATGTCAAAGCAGTCAGGGAATTCATATTACTCTTCAACATTTATCCGTCCGCTTTAAAATGAAATGGTAACATCCTAACGCGTAACAATATACGTACGCGACCTTATTAAAGTTCCAGTAAGCTGTTCCCATAATAAAACACACCTAATCGTTATACATGTATTCCGTCATTCATTAATTACCTTTATTGTTTTTTTTAATGTTTCAAATTCCCAATGTGTTGAAATATGACTATGCTTATCATTGAATAATTTTGACAAAAGCGCGCGAAAATTAGCATATATTGGTTATCACGTCACAAACTTTGTGTATCCAGTATTGCTGATTACGTCTAAAGCTCCGTACTCGTCTAAAACTCGATGCAATTTTCGTCATAGAATTTTTTGAACTCGCACTGGTTTAAGCAGTTTACCAACAGAGTACTGGATAGACAACTGGTCTTTATAACGTTTTTGTGCTTCAAATTTTTTGCAAGAGAAACAGCACAGAACAGGAAGTTAAGCCAAAACTTAGAAGAACAGTTCAAGTTATTTTTTTTTTCTGTCTTTAGCGTACTGAAATATACCAAAGCTCATTCCTAATCTAACAAGGGCAACGCCAAGCGTGGAATCCCCTCGCCTGAAAAAATTTGACCCTGAGGCTTGAACTTTGACCTATGACCTTGAAAATCTATAGGGTTCTAGATAGTTATCAGGACTAAGTATGTGCCAAGTTTGGTCAAAATCCCTTGAAGGATGTTGCGTCTAGAGTGTTCACAAAGGTGTAAAAAATTTACAAATTCCACTGTGACCTCGACCTTTGACCTACGACATTGACAATCAATAATGTTCTAGATATTCATAAAGACTAAGTATGTGCCAAGTTTTGTTAAAATCCCTTGAAGGATGTAAAGAATACACAGTCAAATATTTATTTTCACTCAGTACAATGTGAACAAAAGAAGTGTACTTTATATGACATTAGAGGATAATTTTTATGCACGAGTACCCATTTAAGGTCCGAGGCGTTAGCCGAGGACTTTGACCGGGTACGAGTGCATAAATAGTATTTACTTTCATCTTATCAAGGATGCTTCTTTTGTTCTCATTGTACTGTATGTGACTTGTACGACAATCCACACAATTCAGAACTCGGCAAATATGTGCACGCTGGCCGACCTATCGGGTAGAAGAACGTGACTTTCTGGAAAAGTGTTGTTTATTTAAATTATTTTACAAAAAGTAGTATCTTCAGTTAACGCTAGGTGCAGCACTGGGTGGAAACATCAATTGTAAACATTATATCTGGTACCCAAATCGTCTATAGATCTATAGGTGATACATATTTTTTAACTCAGGTTTTAAATAACTTCCGGAAAAACGGCTCCGCCTGGTGTTAATTGAACATCCTACAAAAAGGAATACTACTTTAAAATGCAATCATCTGAAAATAAATAGGTTATAAAACTTTAAATATTTTTGGTCAACTCACCAAAACAACGGTTGTCCTATTATATATGATACAAAGTTGATACAGCCAATACAGCAAACCTTGAATCTATACCAGTGCCAATACAGAAACAGCCAGTTAATAACACTGTAGTATTAATTTTCATTTACCATTAAAATCATCAACGTGACTGTATACATTGTATATCTAATTGAATAGTAGTATAGAGAATTAAGTTAATTACAAAAGGGTCTAATTAAGAAAGGAACTTTAATTGAGAAAAGTTGTCACAACATTAGTTTAAGTAAGAGATACAATGGATAAGTGTGACTTCGTTGAAAACAATCCACTCGCCTCCAGCTCGTGCATTCTTTTCTACGAATCCACACTTATCCATTGTATCTCATATACGGAATTTCATATAAACAACATAATAATGTTTCTATGCTTAGTATGCATTCATGTGATTGTGTGAAGATTTCACGTAGAGCAGAATGCCGTAAAACGATCGAGTTTACCCATAATTTACAAATTGTAAATCAAAATGAACATCGTAACATAATGTGAATTTTTTTCAAAAATAGGATTACAAACTGTTTAGCATTTTCACGTAAAAAAAATGGGAAAAACATTTTTCGATATATTTTTTTTTTTTGGCTCATTTTACGGTTTGTATTTAGCGTAAAATTAGGATTTTCAAAATTCTCGACGACCAAAGCCGATTTCCTCGTGATACTTCTGGCACATTTGCATAATATGAACCGTTATTCCATTATTTTGGCAATAAAACGATATTAACTTTACAGAATAAAAATCAATTGTCAGAAAATCACTTCTTTCTTTAAATAATTTGCACAAAATTTAGCAGGGATTACTTCGTTATTCAATGTTTACTCTAATCTTAGCTATACGGAGACTTTTTGTGAATCACATTTTACCTGCTAAAAATAAATTCAACGACAAAATCTTTCAGGGTCGTTGAGTTTATTTTTAGCAGTTAAAATAGTTCCAAAAAGTGTCCGTGTAACAAGTGTTAGAGCACACTTTTTTAATAGCTTTGCTGGGGGTATTGTCGTACAATTGTCAGAACAAGCTTTGCATAGGTTCGATAGCTTCTCAAAATATTAGTACTTTTTTTGTCAAAATATGAAAAACCCCTGGTTCATTGTTTCATTTGAGAAATAAATATCTTGTATACATATGATGCTTGGATTTTACTATGGAGAAATAAAATTAAAAATTCACATCCTTCCTTAAAAAATGTTCTAGTTCTTCTCAATTTATTTATAATATATATATAAGAGCAGAATAAGGTGTATGATGTATATAAGGAGCATATGTACATTGTACATGAGAATCCACCCCAATACTTAAATATTATAGAAATCTTAAAACAAACAAAAATGAAAAGTGCTGTTTTGCTGTTGTTCGGCTAGGAGGTCACTGTGATGTCGTCAATTACCCAAACGTCGGCTAGGAGGTCACTGTGATGTCGTCAATGACCCAAAAGCTTACTGAAGGTATTGATAAATATACTCAGGGTGGATAACGGATAAATACTCTATAATATTTAGAACAAATGGTAGCATATTTGTTTTATAATAAAGTTGTTTACGCTTAGTTCGTAGCATGCGCATCGAAAAAATGCATAACGGGGAAAACTCATTAATGCTGCAAAACGAGGATTACTTTCTTGTCCACCCACAAATATAAATCAAATGCTTGCTCCATGAGCTAGTTGAAACCTTACTTTAATTAAATAGTAAAACTTTGAAAGTTCAAATTTCAACCATATGTATCTTAAATTTGAATTCCATGGCGAAGAAGGAAAGATGTCTCCAGAACATGCAGACAAGATAAAGCTGACACCAAATTCGTAATATTCTTAGATATCTGTACAAATCAATTCCTGTATTGACCATTACAAACAAAACGAAACAAAACATATGCAATAAATGTTTTGCACCAAATGTAGTTCTATAACAATAGTAAAACCCTGATATATCTTCCAAATAATATTTAAGTTCGAGCAGATAAAGCATTTGGTCACATTCTTACGACTTTTTGCCTGCTTTATTTGTCTTCAAATTCACATCGCTATCGCAAACAAGTGATCCCGTCATCGAAACACGGGGAAAATGAGTAAAGCTTTTAGATTGTTCTGCAATAAATTTTCTTTTTTGTCTCTCCACTGAAGATTGAAAAGCTGCACTTTTATTTTCCTTTTCCCTCAAGTCATCCAGTTTATCTTTGGCGAGTGACCGAAATACGTCTAGCTGTTTCCACTCCATATTTCTAATGGATTGTAACTTCTGTCGTTCTATGTTAGCTAATTTGGTCTCTAGGTGGCGTTGATGCGTTGTGTTCCCAAATAATATTGTTTGGCCAAGTTTAGATTTTGTCCATCGTAACGATTGACATGGATTTGTAGATTTCATATTAGACTTTGAATTTTGTATCGGTATACCGGAAGCCTCCGATGTTCTTTGAACTGCGGCCTTTTCATTATGCTTAGTTATGTCTTCTGAGAGTCGATCAAAAACGGACGGTTTCCACTCTATTGAATCAGGAAGCATTCTGAAAAAAGATAAGAATAATCGAACATTACACAATTGTTTTATCGTTAATATTTAAGCTATGGTCCTGTTGAAAGTGTTATCTACCTCCAATGTACGAGGACGCGTGCTAATTATCGATAGACCCCAATGATTGTTGGAACAAAATATTCCTTCTTGTTTTCAACAATAAGTTACTTTTTATAAATGTTTCGTGAGACAATATGGTAACATTGTTCATTCGATGAATAACTGCATGATTGCAATTTCTGTGAATTACTTTAACGTAATGAAACAATACGGTTTTTATTTTATATGATTATTTTATTTTATATCTATTCATTTTTTGCGTGGCGGAAGGGAGGTAATATATTGGTGAATATAGCCTATCCATAAATATATATGTAATACTGTGAACTAATTTTCAGAGCCTTCGCAATAAAAAGAGTGTGAGTTTTGTTGTCAAAATGTTTTCTTGTTTATTTCTGTTCCGACATATGCTCTTTGTGCAGATAAAAACAGATAGTATTATAACAAATATTGATACTGGACAAAATCTAGTACCATAAGAGGAGAAATAGAATGTGGGAAATCATTCTTATGTTTCTAAAATCATTTACAAAATTAAATGAATTAAAGGATTGTGGGAACAATAAGTTGAGTCTTGTTCTAGGTTTAATGGAGTCATCTATTTTTTCTGACTACTCGTGAACAAAGCCATATTGTCCGAAACATTGCTCCTGTTTAACTTTAAACTTTAAACTTTTTCGTCTTTGTTATTTTTTTACCTTTATAAGTTTTGTTCAACTTTTATACGGTTTAGTCGTTCTCTGTCCTTATAGTGCTCATCACTTTCATATTATATTTATTGTTAATTTGGATACAAAAGAGTATTTGACAATCACCAGGCTCGAAAATTTGATGCAAAAGGCCAAGCTTTCAAATGTTGGCGGAACAAAAAAGAAAAAAAAATAAATGAGTAGTAATCTATATTCATAGATACAGAGCAAAAATCTAGAATCTTAGATCATTTCCATTCATCTTCGTCGGCCTAAAAACAAATGGAAGTTTCCTTTGGTCAAAATTTTGTTTGGCTGGTATAAAAGTATTTTGCTTTTATTTCATAAATCAATTAATGAAAAAGGAAAACGGTAAATGCAATAGATTTGACATTTCTAACATGTTATAAGTCTATTTCCGGGGAAAATCTCTATTTGGACTTTTTGTAATCAGGTTATGTTACGCATGGATGATTTTGCCATAAGAATATAAAACCATGAACAGCGTCGTCTTTAAATGGGGTTGCTTAAGATACCCAAATCGCCTCGTAGGAAAGGTGTTTTTTTGTAGTACAAGAGAAAAACGATATCGACGAAATTTTTTATGATTACAACATATTAGATAGATTACTAATGTGTTTTTCAGTCTTATGTTTTAGACCGGAAATCTCTTTGGTAATTTACAACTGAAGGCATTAAATAAACACAATAACTACAAAAAACAGAAAGGGTACCCAAATCGCCTAGGTACAGATATTCAGTCCCTTTAACAGATATGCATTATAATACTTTTACATATAGAAGAATATAAGTGATCAGTACTTTCCAACAAACTTATTCAAATGATCTCTGTCTTGCTGAAAAAATAGAATGTGTAGTAAATTTGTGTACCCTGAGTGATTTGGGTTCCCCGACGTTATACCTTTTTTGGCCATTTCGACATAAACAACTGCTGTGTAACATTCTGGATATTTATTTTTCTTATCCTGCTTTTGGTCAAATCTTAGCAAATCCGTGCAGTTAAATTGGTATCACAGAATCATCGCTTCTTTCAAAGCAATAAAGTGTGCTTTTCTAAAAATGTGCCAGAGTGTAATGACTTATACAAAAAAGTAATTTTTTTTTTTTGCGAAACAGCTCATACGACAATGGAATACCAGAAAATAAATGGAAACGGCGAGCTGTTAAAGGGGCATAAAACGACCTAAATGTGCAAAATACACAAGTTGAAAAAAAAAAAAAACAAATACAAAATCATAAAAAAAAAAAATTAAATGTCAAAATTGCCCAACGTTCAAAACAATATGGCCTTGACCCAGAGCATGAAAAAAAAAATAAAAAGATGGTGACTTTTAGGAACACAGAGCAAGACTGAGTGCGTACGTAAAAATTAAACAAAATGAAAAGTTATGTGACGTCCCACTTACACAGTAAACGTACTTTATATAAGTAGACGGACTGCAAAATAAATAGCAAACATAAATAATAAATGACGAAAATATTTATTTCACGTTCAGCTTATACAAAAAGTACCTTGATAATGGGGTGCATACTCAGTAGAAACTGAAATTAAGGATTTTTACTATTTATTCCACGGGATCGGAGTGTCCCCAGGCAGAAAATTATTTTTGACTGCTCCATGCGTTGTCTGTATTGCTTTCCCCCGTTGACTAAAAATCATTAAAACGATTATGCAGACGTCTATTAAGGGCCATTCGGGTCACAATGCAATTGTTGACGCGTTCGCTAGAGAAACGTATCACAGTTTGTTCGCGTACCCTAGAGAAGAGCAACACGTTGCAGTTGGTTCGCGTACCCAAGAGTATGAAGGACCATTCGGGTCACAATGCAATTGGTGACACGTTCGCTAGAGAAACGCGTTGTTGTTTGTTTGCATACCCTAGAGTAACGCGTTACAGTTCCTTCGCGTTACTTAGAGCAACGCGTTGCAACTGTTGCACATTTGAAGTTGTTCATAGTATCATCGATATCCTTTATATTTGTAATGAACTCTTCTGTTCTATGAATTCAAAAAATATGTTCTAACCAGTAAAATTTGCCCTTACTTCACAATTTTAAATGGAGGACATAAACACGAGGCAATTTCTGAGTGACATCAAACGTAAATTTAGTGCCTGTGTCAGAGAAGCATTTTATTCAGACCATATTAGTGATGAAAAGGTGTTATCAGTTCTTTCAAGGTCATCATTATACAACAAGACACATGATATATATATATCTATTGGATTGGCCGATTGAGCATCCAATTAACTGTTGCTGATGCAGATAATTCTACATGTATTAATCCGTAATAGGGCTGACAGGTTTTCGTATGATACATGTTCCCTACAGGAACGCAAACCGCATTCTCTGTTAAGAATCAACGCGTTGCTCTAGCGTACGCGAATAATGTGTAACGCGTTACTCTATGATATGCAAACTTACTTTTACGCGTACTCTAGGGTACGCGAACCAAGGTATACTCAGTTCTCTAAATTACGCAGGAATTCTTGCTAGGATGCTCTGAGGTTGGTCTGTTTTTGAAATATTTGAAGGGTAGAGGCCTATTTTTGGCAGTTATCTTTCTGTAATGGTACGAATTTAGAAAGGAATTCCTTAAAATACTTATATACAGTGAAAGCTTGAAGAAATATGTTTTATTTGATGCATGGTGGTCTATGGGTATATTATACAGCCAATTGTCCAGCTATTAATCTTTTGAGTATGTTCCTTCAATTCATGACATCATGAAAAGTACTAAGAAAAACTGTTGTGTGCACTCTTTGCTGTTTGATTGGAGGCTTTAAAGCATTGGGTCTGGTGACTTTGGAATCAAAGGCCCTGTCAATAACCATTTGGGGATGATGAATTATAGTTTAGAACAGAATATTTCCATATAATGTGTACCACTTGTCCACATTTCTATGCAATCGCAAAATTACTGTAAGTTAACCTTTATCTGCATTATAACCAGCACTGTGACAAAGCAATATATATTCTGTGATACACAAGATGCGAATTTGTCTACAAATTGGATCAATTATGATGAAGGTCATTGCTGTGTACAACTGTTAGGCTGAAAAGACGGTTCAAATTTTGATTCCTCGTTCTTGCTACTTTAAACAAGGATAAACTTCAGTGAAATCAGAACCTTATCGGCAATTAAGGGGGTACCCAACACTTTGGCTAAAATAGATCTGGCTCGTTTAATTTTCATAAAATTTTGCCAAAATATTTACTTTGACCTGTTGACAAAAATACAATAAAATTCAAGAAATTTGAACCACACAATTTATGGGAATGATTTCATTGGATATATAGCAGTTTGACAAACACTAATTTTTATCCTTGACAAGCTTGATTTCTCTTTACTGATAGTATGTGATTAAAACGTTCACCTAATTTTTAAAGAGTTAACTCCCTTAGGTGTTCTGCACCCCCTTAGTGGAAGGAATTCCGTGGATGCTTGGGAAAAGATTCCCATTCCCGTAAACACGAACGATGATTTCTGTGGAGTTATTCCTCTAGATCCGAATGTAATTTATTCTTTTGATGGTAGGTATCACAGAGAAATAAAAAATGTACCGTGTTATCGGCGTTACCAGTTGTACATTGTACATGGCGGTCGTTGTATTCTCATATGAGATAAATTTTGTATGGCTACGTTTAATTCAAACTCATAGAATTCTTACCTTATTAATCAGAAATATTCCATCCACTTTCTTCTTGACGATCAGAAATATTGAATGTCACTTAACTAGTTTGTTGTTGTTTATTTTGTGTAATAAGCTTCAGTTTAAATCTGATTGTCGCATGGTGTAATAAACATGTACACGTAGACACAAAATATTGATAGGAATCTTGTTACAAATATAATATAGTCGCAGTTCATGTTGTTTGGTTACAATAGAATGATTACTAAGATGCTACGCCGAAATATTATTTTTGAAGTTTACTTTTTTCCTACCAAACAACCTTCACAAACTTGTAAATATACAAGTTATATAGACATGATACTGTTGGAATGCACTTTGTAAGCATATTTCCAAAATATTTGGCATAAGTGTACATCTCATAAACACTATTCAATTCTTAAATAACTGGAAAGTCGAAATATTTACCAATAAGACGATGCCTGAGTATAAGCAAACCACATTTTCATTGCTTTTTGGATTCGCCCGACCGCCGTACATTTCCATGGCAAATGCCAAAATTTCCAAAAAGTAAAAGCCAGGAATTATATTAATGCCAATGAAATAGTTATTGCCAGGGGAGATTACCCCTTAGTCTCCAAAACTTAAAAACTAAATTAAAAAACAATCTTTTCAAGTTGTTTAACATAACCCTTTACCCGTGTCCATGACGCTTTGTTGTATTCTATCAGAAAAAAAAACATAATTTAAATAGACGCATAATATGTCTCAGCCAAATTATTATACTTGAGGAAATTATAGAATATTTGCAAAAGGTAATAATTTTCGTTTCTAAAAGTTCAGCTATACGCAACAAAAGTTTCAATGACCACAACAATAAGGGACAAATTTTGGTTCTATTTTCTCTTTTGCCATTTTTAACTTAAACAGAGTTTTATAAGTTCTTCCAATTTTTGTTATATATGAGCAATTGTAAAGGTTTTATTTGTAATACTCGAAACGCTAATCATCAACTGCTATAAAATTGAATTTTCAAAAGTCCTCAGTTTTTTGTTGGGTATATGACAACTGTCACTCTGAAATTATGTTTAATAACAAATAATTATTTGTATTTATTTATTCATGTGTCAGTTACAGATTCGTTATCAAACTTTAGATAATTAACAGTATATTTGTTTGTCATGGATTTGTCAGATTTGGTAGGCATGATACTTTGTAGATCACTACTCCCAGGTGAACTCGGTGGACTTTCTTTCTTTGGACGACCTTTTGGTTTAGTAGGAACTTCTGTTGCACCTTTTTGTATCACCTTTTGATAAAAAGAGAAAATTTTACGTAAATAATTTGATAAAATGTGAACAAAAGGAGTAAATTTTTAAATGAAATATTAAGAAGGTATATCTTTCGTGGTATGTTTTCTTGAAGTACTAATGAAGCATACTTAAGTTAAACGTATCGCTCTTTTTAGGGCATACATATATGCCTTTGTTATAATAAATTTTTGGAACAGAGCTCCTTCGTTCTTTAGCAGCTTGTTCACATTTTATGAGAGTTTCTCTAAACTGTATTAGGATATTCACTGTTTGTTTTCGGTCAACAATGAAAGGAAATGACTTTTCTAAATGAACATACGGTGCACAAAATTATGATTATCAAGTTGAATAAAAGTATGATACATTTTAAAAAGTATATTCCATGTATCTTTAAATTAATGATTATTTCAAGATTTTTCTATTCTTTGATACAAATTTTGATGCACAAGATGCGCAAATTTGGTCGATTTACGACTCATTACTTGAGGTCTAAAATGTTGAAAACCAAAACAACAATCCAAAAGGTTGAGCAGCAAATTCAAAACACCAAAATGACCAAAACGGGTAAAGCCATCTAAGAACAGAGCAGTACAATAGATTTTTTTTTAATTTTCCAATATATGGTTCAAACATTTAGATATCCATGTATCTCGAAACATTTAAGTACACATTTATATCCCAAAAAGACATTGAAGATATTCTGTATAATATCCTAAATTGATATATCTAATTATAGTGCTAAATATTTCACAACGAGGAACATTTTCAAATTCTTAAATTTAACCACACCTTGAATTTTTGTAATTATAGCTTTTTAAAAAAATTCAAGATATTTCAGCAGAAAAACTTAATAATAAATTCTCTAATTAAAAAATATTCAAGTTATTTGCCAGAAAAAACATGCAATATTTGTTAATTGTGCCAGTTAAATAATTAATTTATTTATTTATTTATTTATATTTTATTTATTTATTTATTTATTTATTTATTTCAAGATATATTATTCTATATATATATTATGATAAGCTAAAGATGAAAGAAAAAAATTCATCAGACTTCCTGAAAACTGTAGGACAAATTTTGTTATTTTTCAAAACAATTAAATTTATTCTAAAAAATCTTACCACTTTCTTCCATTTCATTCTTCTATTTTGGTACCAAGTTTTGACCTGAACTTGAGAGAGTCCTAATCTTTCTGACAGCTCAATACGATCTGGGGTAGACAGATATTTATGTGATTCGAACTTCTTTTCTAGTCCCATTAACTGAAGTTCTGTAAACACGGTTCTGCTACGTCTACATCTCTTTGGTTTTGAAAATCCATCCAAGTCCGATGGTGATCTGGAACGTATGTAAACCGGAAGTGGTACAGGAGTAGCCGTTGGATCAAGGCATTCCGGTGGAAATCCTTCAAAGATATGAAAATTTGATAAAGCATTTTTTTTTAAAATAATTTTTATGATTTTTATATATTTTTTCTTTTTTTCCAGTACGGAGGAAATATAAACCGAAATTTATGATTTATCAAGTTAAAAGTTAGTAATTCGCTTTTATATTTTTTAATTGCATTCTGCTTCTGCTGTTTAATTTTCATCATTTTGTTTTATCTTTGTTCTTCTGTTTTGCTTTGTTTTTATTTATTATAACATCCGCATTCGTTTTTTTCCTAAGTTTTATGAGTTTTACACTAGTTAGTAATAAAAATAAGCCTTTCTGATTTTTCAAATAAAGCAACATATTAATAATAAAAATGCACCGTACTATAAAACTCGGGAATACAAATGAAAAATAATAGAATTAAAAAAAAAGTAAATAAATAAAAAAGCTAAAGAGAAGATCTTACCTCTAAAACTAGGTGGATAACCAAATGATGGATACGATAACATGGATGTTACAGGACTCGTTGTTGTGGAATAATTTTGAAAATAATTTCCTGAATCATAAGGTCCAAACTTTCCATTGTCGGTGAAATTACCATCGTTGCCGAGTATATCACGAATGTAGAATGAGGAACTTGTAACTGGATTTCTCGGAACATGTCCGTAAATGTTCTGAGTAGGAAACATAATTTTCAAAAATCACTATGATTCACGGGAAATAATGGATAATATTCTTTTTCAATTTTTGTCTGCAAAAAAGTAGCACCAAGCGAAGTTCTGGGTTTCTTGGGAAAGTTTGTGTATTATGTCTTGAATTTCACATTTTCTATAATAGATAAGCGTTGCGGTAGGTCATTTTGTTTTTCATAAATTTTGTTGGGAATATCTTTACAGAAAATTTGTATTGGTACCGCTGCGTGATGTATGATAAATGAAATTTGAGAATAAGATAAGCATCCCCGAAAGTGGTACAACCAGCCAATCAGAATGCAGATCTCTTCATACAGCTGCCTTGTAACCAATCAGTAAACAATTAGGAAACGTTTAGCAGCAATTAATGATATCAACGTGCAAATAATATGCATTATCTGATTTCCTTACCATTTATTATTAACTAATAATATTAGAATGGTTAATAATTATGACATGGATAATACACACTGAAGAAATCATTAAAAATAAACGATAATTAAAAATAAACAAACAAACAAATAGGAAATAATATAGGAATAAAGGTTATATAGAACAAATTAAGTAGATTAATATGGAAATGAAAAAATTAAACAACTCTGAAAAAATTTAGAAATGAAATTTGAATTATCAAATTAATTTCCAAAATTATGCCAACCTGTTGGGCTTAGAATTCGGGTTAAATTTGTTACACATGTGGTCAGTTAATGTCCCACTGTGATTATAATAACACAAATTCGCGTTTCTGCGTCTTTTACTTGTATTTAATAAGCATATGTTGATATTATCTTAAACGGATTATTATCTACATCAACAATCATTGACCTAAATACTTATGAATATGATATTTGTTTTCATTTTGTCCATCTTTGCTGTACAAGTGTAGCCGCCGAAGACAAAGAAAATTGCCACAAGTAAATAATTGGTATAGCTTTTAAAACTAACTTTGAAATCCGTTCATTTACTTTTAATATGATTTTCAAAGGATGATTTCAGATATATATCAACTATTATATGCTTCCGGGTTACAGGTATATGTTTTGATCATGCATCTCCGGATTTTCAAAGTGTCCCATTTAATGTTGTGATCCAGAAAAATATATTATGCCTTTGTAGCCTATAATTTTTGCATTTTTAAAGGAAAGATATACATAGTATACAGTCATGCAAATAGAAAAGACAAAGATTTTTTTTCACTTCAAAAACAAAAAAGGTACAATTTGTACAGTGAGCAGAACTGATGTTAGGTTTGCCGATTTATTTTTATATTGTTATGAACAGTCTTTCATGAAAAAACTCCTTAAGGGTAAAATACAGAGTCATGAAAAATTAATTGACATTTTTAACAATTATTGGAGGTATCTTGATGATGTACTTACTGTTGATAACCCCGAGTTTCTTAGATATGCAAAAGACATTTATCCACGAATTTGCTCTCAGCAGATTTTAAACGCGAAACCATGCGATTACTAAAAAACTTTTATTACAGTGTTTATAGATTTCACAAGCTGCTTAATGCTTTTAAAAGTTTTATAATAGATATCAACATTTTCTATCTAAATATCCAGCTTCCAGAAAAGCACTTATCACGAACGGGTTTTTGAACTCTTTGACGAGATAGCATTAAACCCTTTATGGAAGTGTTATTTCCGATTATTTCGTTTAGTAGAGAGATGAAAGCATTAGCTAGTTTTACAGTTAAAACGAGCACATTCTGACCCTGCTATCTAACTTATGTACTATCCACTCTAATTTTCAGTTCTAGCAAGCGGTCATTTTATTGGTAATCAAATTGTATTGGTTTTTATATTGTGTTTTATACACCAGTGTCAGTATAGATAAGAGGGAGGTTTGGGTAACCATAAAACCGGTTTAATCCCACTACTACTCAGTGTCTTTACCAAGTCAGACTATCCTGACTCTCTGTTGTGTTCATGTTCGTGTTTTGTACTCTTTAATGGTATTTTTTGTCCGGGGTTCTGTCAGATGGGTTGCTTTAAATTATGTAATTTGAAATATCAGATACTTCAATATTGTATTTATCCGGCGCTCAGGCAGTCAATGACTGCAACAAGAGGCAATTATAACAATACAATGGTTAACTAAAAACAGGTAAAATATACACAATAATAATAAAAGTATTACAGAGTATGAATAAACCAGGTCTTACACAATATAACAAATGACAGTACGTAATAAAGATAAATGTTTTTTTTAGTGCAAACGGGGATAGCTGAGTACTCGCTAATTTCTTTACTCAATCGCATGTGTTTGTCCCTGTTCCTGTCAGTGGGTGTACATTTCTTTGCGTTTTTATTTCAGACATTTTATAACTTCAGCCTATTTCTTTGAAACGTTTTACATGTTATTCGTTGTAAGCACATGGTGGCTGGTGTCTCATTTATATGACGCGGTATGTGCGTCATAAATATTTATTTATGCCTAGGCATGAATATTTATGCCTAAGCGGCATAAATCGGTTTATGCCTAGGCTAGGCATAAATATTTATGCCTAGGCATAAATACTTGTGGTTAGCCTTAAATCGATTTATGCTTAGGCATACATAAATATTTATGACGAACATACCGCGTCATACATTTACCTTTAACCCATAATTCTCCATTCAATTCTTTGTATAGTTGGTTGATCAAACAAATCTAACCATCAAAAATAAAACCAAATTTTAAACATCTAAATTTTTCATTTTACGGAATTTCTTAATTATTTTTTTAATGGAATATGTTAAAATGGCATCTTCTCCTGTGGGAAACTAAAATTTAAAACGATAAATGATATATTTTCTATGCATAGAGTAGAGAAAGTATTTAGGATGACAAAATGGCGATTCACATTGTAAAAGTACACGGAGTGCAACGCCCAGAACAGCAAGAACAAATTATTGTATAACAATGGAGATTTACTGATGAATATCTTAGTATCACATAAATGCATCAATTAGACACAGCAGGATCTATTTACCGAAAGAGTATCGTTTGCTGCAAGCTCCTTGTTCTGACAGAGGCAATTATTCCGCGACATATCACACATCAAAGTAATTATCCTTCCGAGATTGACATTGACATGTGAATTATATTCAGTTTATGCACAATAAATAGATCTATGACAATCAACAAATTTTGGCTTTGTTTTGACATAACTATTTGCTATTGTCAGATACGGTTTACTTGATAGATATTTAAGTTATGTCGATAACTTGGTGGTCATGGAATCTGTGTGAAATTATCAACGTATGTGGTAAGATGCTCAACGTCATTGGAGTTTCCTTTTTTATTTTATTTTATAAAATGATTTTATTTATTTATTTATTTATTTGGGATAGCTCCAGACAGTATTAGTTATTGACTGTACATGTTTTTATTGTCAAACAGAAATAGGTTTTTACTTAAAAACAGACATAAAAGATCGAGGAATTCGGTAAATAAAAGACTTAAAAACAGTTACAAAAAATGAAATGAATTTTAGTAATATTCTAGAAAATAAAAATATTGAATTAAAGTTTAAATGCTGATTAAAGTAAAAGACAAAAAAGAAGAAGACGGACAAAGGCTAACCTGGAAGACCTGCTAGTAAATTTATAACCTTAATAAATTTACAGATATATATTTTTAGTTTATTTCTATGTGTTGTCTGTAATGTTTTACAAAATTTAATAGCATTTATTCTGTTCCAATAATATTTATTCAAAAATTGTCTACATGAGTCATCTAAGGATCGACAGCTAAGGAGATAATGAAATTCTTCACCTGGGATTGACATAGAGCATAATATCTGATTTGTCTGTCTAAACCGACCCACCTTCCAGTTTCAATTGGGAGTCTGCAATTAACAGTTCGAAATTTGCAAAATATAATCCTATCTTTGTCAGGTAAAGTATCTAGGTATTTCTCATTTTTTTTTTTTTTTTTGAGCACTCAGACTTAATTATCCCATCTGACAAAATTATAATATAAAGCAGATATCAATACTACGCCTGCCCCCTGGTTTTCCTTGTGAGGTGGGTGGTCACGGGTGTAGCAGCAACATATGGCATTAGATTCAAGCTACACCCGCGAGCCTTCACCAGCACTTACATATGATTATATTTATATGACATAACCATTAGAAAACTTGAAATATAAGATAGTGGGATGCAGAAAAATTAAAAATAGGCGTGTATACATATTGCATAAAAAAGGAGAGAAAGGTTAAGGATTTAGCATAAATAATGTAACAAAATAAATAAAGATAAAAAGATAAAGCAGAACTAATTAAAATAGATAACAAAAAGATAAGCTTTTAACAAAATGATAGTTTAACTAAATGATTATAAGCTAATTAAATTACCTGTCCGAGAAAACCCGCCTAGGTATTTCTCAAACTCAAATTTTCCTTAAATATTCTATACGATAAACCTTTTGAAAAATTATTTATATCTGAGTGCCAGTTCTGTTGAAATAGGTCAAATAATTTTTGTTTAACTAATACTCAACCATTTTGTATTAAAGTTAGCTTGTAACAACCATATATAACTATAACCACACGTATCAAGAATATGTTTTACAAAGTTCATCCATTCAGACCTATAACCATTTTTTGTATATTTTAAAAACATAAATTTATACAAAACCAGTGACATTTTATTTTCTTTTCCGTTAACAATTCTTGACCAGTAATTAACCATACGTAATTTGATGTAAACAGACATAGGATATGCGCCCAATTCACCATATACCATGAAATTTGGAGTCGACTTTTTCAAGTTAAGTAGTAGTTTGCAAAATTTCAAATGAATTCTTTCTATCATATCTAAATTACTGAACCCCCAAATTTCACAAAAATAAAGTAAAATAGGCTTGACGATCTTATCGAATAAATCATTCTGACATCTCACAGATAGGTTATGGACCCTTCCCTTTTTTAGTACATCATACATAGCCATAGTAGCCTTGGTAATTATTTTTTTTCGCCCTTGCAAAACTGCCTGTTCTTGAAAAAGTCAACCCTAGATATGGAACTTACATTCACAACTTCTAATTCGTTATCATCATAATAAAAATGTACATTTTGTGGTAAGCGTCCCTTAGAGAAAATCAAAATTTTTGTTTTAACACAGAACAGAGAAATATTTCTTTCTTTCTACTTATTACTGGTAAATATCTTAATTATGTACAGCCTTAGAAGCCATGCATTGACAAGTTTTTTTTTTCTTTCGGTCCTATGCATAGGAATTCCAAAAAGCAACCAAACTGTACTGTGTATCGAATGAAAACAAAAATCAAAATGTAAATGCCATTTTAAGAATTAAAATAAAAAGGGCAGCATTTTTTTCCTTTGCAGTGTAACTTTGTAAACTCTATGAATGCGTTTTAACTGCTCATATTTATTTTCTTGTACATCAAAATATCTTATTCGCAACAAGTAATAACATCCATTAATTCGTAATTATTTATTCCTCATTCGACATTAAAAAAAATATATAAAAGAAACACAGTTCTATTGATTTTTTTGGCTGAATAAAAAATATGTTTGTGCGTTCAGTGTTTAAGGTTGCATGCGTGTAAAAATAAGAGTAAATAATTTTAAAAGGTTATTACATGTATACAGTGTAGTGTTCAATATGAAAAATATATTGTCCAAATATTCTCAGTATTGTACTCTGTATGTTGACCTATTTATTATACAGCTAAATCGGGAAATTAATTATTTTGTTGATTACTAAAGAAAAAAAAAATAATCTCTCAATAAACGACCGTTATTTGTACTCAACAAATTTAATTATCTAGCCTTTCTCCTAAAAAAATGAAACTTTATTAATAAGCACATGAAAACATTTTTCTTATTGTTTCCTGTGTAAATATTCATAATTATTCTAAAAAAACTTGACTCATCGTTACTAAAATGGTAAAAAAATTGTCACAAAATATTGGCAAGTTTTTTGTATCTGTGATCAGAAAAAAGACTTGTACGAGACTCACTGTTACCTTATGAAAGTCAGATGTTGTTCTGGAGTTAAGTCGTCTTGTCCATAAAAAAATCAAATATGCACGAAAAATCACAAAATTAGCAATTTTCAGGTAAATTAAAAAACGTGTCGACTTCGATGGGTTCAATATATCTTGTTAAAATTTGAAACAAACGTTTTCAAGATAAATATCTGCTAATCAATGCTAAACATATACTTTCAACTCCTATTTTGTGTTTTTATTAAATGAAGTATCCCCTTGACTTAATGAAAAACGTCAAGTAAAAGGCCTAAATTATCTTGAATTTGACTAGAAAAAAAAAATCCACATTCCCATTCAATTTTTTGTTCGTTTTTGTTAGATAAAGAGGAAAAAGCAGGGGGGGGGGGCATGGAAATGATCTTAAGTCCTGCCTTTTTCAGCAAAATTTCGAGACTGCCTTTTTTTTACTAATGGTGTTGTCCTGCCTTTTTTCTGTGTTCATGCCTTTTTTCTCAGGATTTTTGGTCCTGCTATGTACAATACGGAAAAGTATTGTACGAGTCGGTATTGTATAGAAAACCATATTGGACTAGACGCCGAAGGCTTGGAGTCCAATACAGTTTTCAATAAAATACGGATGAGTACAATATTTTCCGTATTGTACATAACACTGTAAAATAACATATTTATACAGTTCAACCAAATATTTCTAAATAAAACACTAGGCTTTTCTAAATTTGATTTGTTATACGTAACAAGAATATCAACAGAAATTTTAACAATATATAAGACTGAATAAACAAAACGATGTCAATTTCCATTTGCGGGCAAACTATGAAGCTAAATGCGCAAACAATATTAATTTCTTCACAATGTATCACAGTGATAAGTTTATACTGCATAAAAAATCTATTTGACCTATTTATTATTCAGATAAAACCAAGATGGCATCTGCCGTCCAATATGGAAAAAATACGGCTTTTTTTCTGTACGTTTCGGTTTTATACAGTATCTATGTAAAAGATGGCGTCGTACCGTACAATATACGGCTTTTTTTAGCATTTCCGGTTGTACAATACAGAAAAGATATTGTACGGTCACCTGTCATGAATAAGATTTTCTCATTGGATTATAAATATAGATGTATAATAAAATGTTATATGAACCGTCGGTACATCATATGGACCGCCTCGTTTTGGCGAGAATAAATTCGAATATTATACTTTTACATTTTTACTACTCTATTTATCCATGTTATCTAAGCCGGTCCATATAATGTTATATGGACCGGCTGTACATTATATGGACCGCCTCGTTTTGGCGAGATCGATTAAATTCGATTAAATCCCAGAAAAGTATAATACAACAAATAGTTCATGACACTTTGGGTCAAATGTCAGTATATGGACCGGTTAGTCGCCCTCCAAAAATTATACGGACCTCAGCTTCGCTTCGGTCCATATAATTTTTGTCGGGCGACCAACTGGTCCATATACTGCCCTCCAAAAATTATATAGACCTCAGCTTCGCTTCGGTCCATATAATTTTTGTCGGGCTACCAACCGGTCCATATACTGCCATATGACCCTCAGTGTCATGAACTATTTGTTAATTAAATCCCAGAAAAGTATAATATAACAAATAGTTCATGACACTTCGGTCAAATGTCAGTTTCGCTGAGGTCCATATAATTTTTGGAGGGCGACCAACCGGTCCATATACTGCCATATGACCCTCAGTGTCACGAACTATTTGTTAAATAACTAATTTTCATATTTAAAAGGAAATAAGAAGAATCTAGACATATTCTATCATTATTTATGAAATTAATCCACCGAAATAAATGGTCGGTTACATATATACACAAGATTTTTTTTTAAAATCTTCTCATAATTATATTCTAGTTGTAAAATTGCAATTAAAGTGACTTTAAATTTTTCATTTGTCTCTTACATGGTCGGTCGGAATTCACAAACTTTGCATAAACATGTAATATTGTATTTATTATCATTGTATATGATGGTGAATTGATAAGTTCATGGGTTTATCTCTCAGTATTGTTTTCTGTTCGACGCATTTATTTGACTTCTATATACCTCACTATATACAATCGTTCTAAAATTAAACTGCATCAAAAACTATTTAAACATATGTAAAAGAGAGATAACCCATTGGGCATCAATCATTAAGACGCATTTGCTGGTGGTCTGTAAGTCCCCGAGGGCATTATCAGCCCAGTAGCCAGAATTTTTGTCCTGGCATGATTCATTACTTAAATGCCTTTAAATTTTCTGTTCAAAATTTGACAAAAATTTACCAGAAATTTCTTAGGCTCTTTCTTTTGATGCAGAGGTAACCGTTAGTTGAGTTTGGATTCCTGTTTGTTTTTATTGTTTTGGGTTTTGATGGCTGTGCTTATTAAATCATCATTATATCTATAACCGGATTTCCAACATTTTTATCTCGAGCACTGCTGATGAGTTTTCAGTCAACGAAATTGCCATAAAGTGCATAAAATATATTTCTTATTTTGTAATATATTTTGTTAATACCACTGGGTCTATGTCACTGCTGGTGGACTTAAAGTCCGCGAGGGCATTATCAGCCCAGTAGTCAGAATTTTTGTCCTGGCATGATTCATTACTTAAAATGCCTTTAAATTTTCTGTTCAAAATTTGACAAAACATTACCAGAAATGTCTAAGGCTCTTCCTTTTGATGCAGAGGTAACCCTTAGCTGAGTTTGGATTCCTGGTTGTTTTAATTGTTTTGGGGTTTGATGGCTGTGCTTATTAATTCATCTTTTTGATCTCGAGCACTGCTGATGTGTTGTCAGTCAACGAAATGGCCATACAGTGGATCAAATATATTTCGTTATTTTGTGATACCTTTTATTACAAACACAACAATGTACAATGAATAAAATATACTTTCTCACGCATTTCGCAATTTAATTTTCCGTTAATAACACTAAAGACCGATCAAAAATTTTATGAAGTTCATGATTCAATCAACCGACAACAACCATATCATAATTAATCGTACCGTAATAACTACTGTTTAAGTTATTCATAATAAATACTCAGAATATACTATTCTGATAATACACATAAATGAATGTAAACTTGTTCCAATGTCGATTCTCTGTCAAACATTGATTTGTGTTTTACTAAAACATTCATTAAAGTCTAATATATGTAACTGGTTATGACCAGTAATACAAGCTGGGTAACGAGACAATCACTAATCCAACGACGGATACAAACTGATATATGGAAGGACGAGAACCAACAAACAACAGACGCATAACGCAAAAAACTATTAAAAAAAAAAAACGATAAGCAACATGGAAATCTGAGGAGTGAAGTAACTAGAAAAAAAATTACCTTGCGTTCTTTATGGCATTTCTTGGGAGTTTCAAAAAGCCGCACTTAACCTTTCTTTTGTGTCAGTGGTATATTACTTGTAAAATATTTTTCTCAATAGGTAGATTTTTTACACATCACACTTGTTCAAAATGACCATAAAAAACTAGAATGCCTTCAGAGTGTAACAAAGTTGAATAATAATTAAACAGAAGAAAGTACATATAATTTATGCAAGTTTCTTGCTAACCAGGTCATTGCTTTTATGCAGAAAAGAAATGGAAAAAGAAACATAACCGGATACGTGTCAAGGGTAGTAGTTCGGGATTCTCTGCTGACATCAAAGGGTCTTGAGTCGTATTTACACTCTCCCAACGAATGACAATATGACAAAACGCCAATTGACAAAATTTTAAAGGATCTTTGGGCACATCGAGGACCCAATACCCAGCATTGTCGATGCAGAGAGTGGGTAAATTGCGCTGGGATTGCATATCTGTATAAACTGTTTTTTACCTCTGATAAGACACTCTCTTCACTAAAACGACAAAACAAGGATATGGATTAAACAAGGACAAATTTATAATAACCTACTTGAAATACATAATACATATATTGCATTCAAAGATCCTTCTAATTAAATTCATATGGTACGCTTAGAACCAAATTCCATTCCATTTCCATGTATCCTATATATATATTATTGTTAACATCCTTCCTAATAACATAATTTCCGCAATATGTATGCAGAAATTGACAAATAAATAATTTCCTTTCCAGTTAAAACTCATTTAAATACGTCAATTAATGTTTCCGTGTATCAATTCCACAATAACTTTTACAAGAATATGAAATGGAATTTTTATGGAAGTTTTTACTTTTCTCGATATTTTTCCAAGGTATGTTTTAGGATTTTTAGTTTAAACATATTTATTCCGATAATCAATAATACATAATAACAGACAGAATACATAAATAACAAAAGGATTCGGAAACATGCTAATAGCTTATATAGAATTTCGTTTCCTTATTAATATTCCTGCATTATCAAAAGGTGACAACGCTACGTGAACGTGTTGTGTTATTATTTACCAGCATAAATTAAACCATACCAAAAAAAAAAAAAAAAAGAAAAATACTCATGTGACGAAATGCACAAAAAAGCTTTATCAATTAATAAATCTCTTACTTTTAACAATAACATTTTGAACCATATAAACAATATATGAATTTTGTTCAAAATTTAGAATCTCTAGGCCATACAGCATAATATTTGTTTATGATTTTTTATCTCCGATATTTATTTAACTACATGCATGACAGCAGATTTTTTTGTATGGATCCTAAATAATTAGGTTCGAAGGACTTTTAGAGAAATATACTTTGACATGAACTTACACTGCATACAGTTATGTACACCTCAAAGGACTTGACACTTCACTGGCAATACGACTGATGCCGTTAACGGACCAGAACATGCTTATCCTTCCGGAGCACCTGATGTCACCCCCTGTTTTTAAAGGGAGTTCACATTGTTGCTTTAGTTTCTGTGTTGTCTTTTTATAGTTTTGTTTAGTTTATTATACGTTTTTTATTCTTTTAGTTATACATGTATCCTTGTGGTATTTGTTTGTTGTCTTCCATTTTCCCGAGTGTCTTCTTTGGACTTTGAATTTGTAAACTTTTCCCACTGTTTTGTCGCTTTGGTATCCTTTCGTCGATATATATATATGGTCTAGAGGGAAATCTGATCTTTTTTATTAGTACTTTGAAGTTGTCAGTTTACACCGGGCAAACAGACATTGAAATTCAGACACTTTTTCATTTTGTCTATCGTTTTAATTACCTAAATTTTATTGTTTGTCAACATGCCTACACATGTTCAGACCCTTCATATTTACAGAGACTTACAAAAAATAACAACATAGAGTAAAGGGCCGTAAAAACGGTCGAGTTTGTGAAAAAATTACAAATGATGACAGAAAACTTTGATCGTAATACAATATGAAACCTGAGATTATGAGAATTCAAACATAATTGTATTTTTTATCATTCGAATTAAAAAGCGTAAGTTAGTAAACTTTGGCAATAAAATTATGTATTTTTCGCAGGTGACCAAAAGAAATATTTGACACAGAAATTGTAAAAATACCTACCTATTCGCAAATTTTGCGTAATATTTAAATTCTTTTCTCAAATTCTGTTTAAACATTTCAAAAAATAATCAACACAAAACGCATTTGAATTGAGCAAATATAGCATCGCATTTTAATGTATAAAACTTGATGGCAAATTAAAAAGTTTTGTTAGTTATAACTTATTGTAAGGCTTTATAATATGTTCTTGTCCTAATCAAGCATTAATAATACGAATTATTTCTTTCACTAAATATTACTAGTATTTTGTTTATTGAATGGATTATTGACTACTTTTTTTATGCCATTGGAATTGTCATGTGATGGGAGTTGTACCTTTTTGAATACCAGACGAAAACCCCTGAATAAAATATTTTTTCTACTTTTCAGTAATAGGTTTCATTGATTCTTGATGGTCATATTTGCATGAAGTAATGTCAACAGAATGAAAAGTCATTTTCTTTTCTGTATGAAATTGGTGTTATTTTGTCATGTTTGTGGTTATTGATTGTTAACAGCTAAATACAATTTCGATAATGTGAAAACGTTACATGTATTTGTATCAAAATTAATTTATTAGACATAAATAATAGAATGGGGGTTCGTTGCAGCATGGAAATAATTTTATAATCATGCATGTTTTTTTTTTAATTTTCATTACTTTTTCCGATATCGGAATATTACAGAGACATGTAGGTGTAACCAACATTTCAAACACAATCGCATTTGTCATATATTTTAGCCTTTCTACTTAAAAAATGAAACTTTATTAATAAGTATATGAAAACATTTTTCTTATTGTTTCCAGTATAAATATTCATAATTAGTCTAAACAAACTTAACTAATCGTTACTAAAATGGTAAAAAAGGTTACAAAATATTGTCAAGTTCTTTGTATATAAAGTTGCTAAAAAGACTCACTAGACTTATCTAGTGACATTTCCTTAGGCTCATCTACTGTTACCTTATGAAAGTGAGATGTTGTTCTGCTGTTAAGTCGCCTTGTCAATAAAAAAATCAAATATGCACGAAAAATCACAAAATTAGCAATTTCCAGATACATTAAAAAAAACGTGTCGACTTAGATGGGCTCAATATATCTTTTTAAAATTTGAAACATACTTTGTTAAGATAATTATCTTTCAATGGTCAACTCCAAATCAATGCTAAACATATAGCTTCAAATCCTCTTTTGTGGTTTAATTTAATGAAGTTTACCTTTGACTTAATGAAAAACGTCCAGTAAAAAGCCTAGATATTTACATTATATTTTAATTTTGTATGGAAACTTTTATTTTATGCATATATGTGAGTCTCGAAATTCAAATTTTTAAATTTATAAAAAGAAGTTTTTACCCCAAAATTTCAAAATCGTAATTTGAATTTATGCTATATTTTTCTTTCAGCATTCAAATGCCATGTGCTTGAATTATCGCCAGGCAATGGTACGATAGTTAAAGTCGGAAGTAATCAAACATATACCTGTACAATAAAACCCTGCAATGACACGTTCAGTGTATTACTGCAGTTTGGATCAGTCCAGAAATTATTTAGTGGTACTTGCAATGAGAATTATACCGTTAGAGATCGAGTACATTTTAGCTGCTATTCGGATGAGTGTACATATAGTTTCCAGGTATTCGGAATAAAAATCACAGACCACTACCAAGTAGCAAAATGTGGATATCGTTCCAGTGACAGTAAATTAATTCAACAAACCACTATTGTCGAGGTCATACGTAAGTGATTTTGCTTAGATCTTTAAACTGTTTTTCCGCGCATGTATCTTTTAATAACTAAATGTTGTAAAAGCCAATAAGAATTGCAGCTGATTCACAGTCCCATTACTTTGAAGTGTTATAAATGACCTAATAGCTGGATACAAAGACAAATGAAAGAAGAGTCTTATGTTTATATTACCCACAAACGAATTCCTTTTCTTATCTAATATTCAAATATCAAACTCGAAATATTATTTGGTTTCCGTAAAACTAAAAATAAGAAGAAATTTACATAGTGTCTGTATATCGACCAAAAAAGAATTCCTTTTCATATATTTAATATTCATATATCAAACTCGAAATATTAGTTTTCACGTCTTCTACCTTCTTCCAGAAAAGCCAACTTCGCTGCCAATTATTGAACCAGAGGGACCTTTCCATTTAGGCAAGACTGTAAATATGACTTGTACAATCCATGGTGGATATCCATCACCAAGTATTTGTTTTTCCTGTAACAGCAGATGCAGTCAAGCTAAAACTGTTTCGAACGATTCGATCACGACCTCTTTGATTGTAAAAATGGACTCTAATATGGTTGGCTCCTTATGTAAATGTATCGTTATCCAAAGATACAAAACATTTCGCCATCAATGGAAATTAGAAGTGATGCCTGAGATATATTCCGGTAATTTGTGATAGATTTGTACTATTTTATGGCGCATCCTACTGCAATGTTTTAGTTATTCTAGTAAAGATGATAACCGATCTCCCGTAAGAAGGAAGTAACTTTTGGAATTGATAATATATAAAAGAGCGTAAATTTCATTTTTTTACTGGTTTGCATAGCTACCTATCTTACCGCATGTTCAATGTCCAGGACGACGACTTTACTTACTGTATGGTTACACAGTGGTAGTTCACATTTCTTAACTATTCACGACCTTGAAAAATAATTTATCAGTTCGTCACATCTTCCTCTTGTCATTGTGAAAAAATTGATTTAACGTCTATAGTTTTGTTAGAAATGTTTTGTCCATAACCTTTTTAGATATATTCAGTGAACAAGTTACAGCTGTTTTCCAAATCAAAATTTAAACCAATCAGATATTTGATTTTTTAAATTCACTGGTACTTCCTGCTATCCTTTTGGGTGCAGTTGAAAATACAACAAAAATTGGCTTCAGCTCCAGTTATATGTTTACAAATTGTCAATTTAAGAAATGTGCTTATTGTTTCTTCATGCACTCAATATGGAAGTTAATTTAAACATGTCCAAGGCCATTGTTTTATACGTAAGGTACATACGTATTTTTGAAATGGGCTCATAGTATATTTGGAGGGATCTGTGCATGACAGGGGTTCAGTCCACAGTGATTCAACTATGTCACACGCTACAGAACCATCATGCAATATACAAAAAGACAATAAACCAGTATTATACCAGTTTATCGATACACCACTATCAATTTCTATCATCAGGAGAAGCCTTAATTCTTCGCCCCTTTCTAGGTCTCTAGTCTTGGAATTAAGAACACGTTGCCCTTAGAGACTGCTTCTTTCGAGTTCTTGTATTACTTTGATATATCACTTCTTGGTATGCCATGATTGGTTGATTCACTTTCAGATACCCGACCTTTCGTGTTGTTATAATTGTCTTATAAACTGTCAATTCTTGATGATTGATTACGCTTTTTGCTAAGTTTTTAGTATTGAAATTTAGACTAATTTCTTCTGAATTGTAACACCTTCGCGTAGCAAATTGAAATCTAATTCGTTTTGTTTTATGTGCTGATCTTGATTTTGATATAGATACTATTGACATAACAGTTAAATAAATAAGACTTAAACATTTTATGCATATAGAGGTATAGCAAATTGTTTAATTTGAATGGGATTTAAGATTAAGAAACAGTGGTAACGACATGATCACATAAATTCATATAAATAGAAAAATATGACGCTAAAGACTTTTATATGTTTGAAAAATTGACGTTTATGAATTAAATCTTCTTGGCTAGTTAAAGTCGAGGAGAAAATTAGAAGACAAAGCGTTTTACTAGGCAAATGATACCAGCAGTCGACGTCAAGTTGACGTTCTACTATTGAATTTCACTAAAACAATATGTTTTCTCAATTGCAAGTAGTCATCAGATTCATTCCATTTTGTATAATGTTTCTTTCAAAATAGATTCTACAATAATATCACCCCGTGGACCTTTCATGGATGGAAGCAAAGTTAAATTCAAATGCTCCTTTGGTGGACAAAATAGAATTTACAATATTTCACTGACATTCGAATGTCACGGAAAACAAGACAACGATACATTCTTCGACAACATTGTTTCTGTGAGCTTCGACGTGTTGATAAGCTTGGATTTCAATGGATCTTTATGCACATGTTATGACTCGACTTCTAGAAGGGACATTCGTTCAAATATTACATTACGCATTCTACCGTGTAAGTATAAAAATTTATGAGATCTTCTAGGTATATTTAAGCTCAAATTTTCAAATTGCTTTATATTACAGTGAAAAAAATTAGATGGAGAAAAGAAAAATTCAAAATAAAGGATATGGTATGATTTTGCCTGATTTGGTCCCTTGAATTCAAAAATAAAACAATAATAAAAACTTACTCTCAGTTTTGGTCTTTTTGTCAGATTTTCGGAATCCTCGGGTTTTATCGATTTCTTAAATATGAAATTTTTTGCCCATGAACCCACACTTTTTCTTTTATAATTCAATCATATATACCTTAAAATGGTATTTGACAAAATTTTATGAAATCCTTTTTATTTTTTCATACATCTTTTAGAGACTGAAGTTGTCAATGCAAAGACAATGAAAAATCCAAACAAAACCCCATTTCCTGCAAATTGTCAAGGCCTTATAGCTCTAAAAAGAGCACATGAACCTATATTTTTTTTCTTCCTTATTTGTTTACTATTCAAATGTTCTCTCAAACTAAAACACCTATTTCAAATCCTATTTATTTCCTATTAGACCAGCGATCATCCTTAAGTACTCTTAAAATGTTGATTTTAAAGAACATGTATTTTTCAACAAGAAATGGCTGCAATAGCGGCAGTATGCTGTCAAAGGTATCGAATTGCGAAGAAATCAATAAAAACACCAAATTTCGCTTATTTTTGGATCTTTGTATTAAAATTTTGATATGAGCAACGACCTTGCTCCAAAAGATATTTCACTAAAATGTGTCTTTATCTAAGGCAAACATTATATTGAAACATCTTTTTGGTCAAGGCTGTTTTGACCAAAATCTACTGTGAAAACACTAAATATAAAAATGATAAAAATTTGAATCTGAAATCTTAATTTTAATTTTTCATCCAGATGGGACCAAATATGGCTGAAATCATACCATCTTCTTTAAAAAGTTCAAAGAGTCAATCAAAAAACCATTTGAAGCAGTTATTCTGGGTGCTCTAGATTAGTCATGATATATGTACTAATTTTGCAACACTAGAAGTATACATTTTGATAATTGATGTCATGTTCTCAAATTTAGAGAGCCGAACAAAATTCCAAATATCTTTGATAACAATATTGATGCACAAGATGTGCACATTTCGTCGATTTACGACTCAACAAGCCCTAAAATGTTGAAAACCAAAATACCAATCCAAAAGGTTGAAGAGCAAATTCACAAATACCAAAATGACCAAATGGGGTAAAGCCAAAACCGTCTAAGGACAAAGCTATGCACGGGGGAGATATTCCTTAGTTTAGGCTTTTTATAGGCTTTTTACTTGACGCTTTTCATTAAACCAAGGATAACCTTCATTAAATTAAAACACAAAATAGGAGTTGAAGCTATATGTTTAGCATTGATTAGCAGTTGACCATTGAAAGATACTTATCTTAACAAAGTATGTTACAAATTTTAACAAGATATATTGAGCCCATCTAAGTCGACACGTTTTTTAATTTACCCGAAAATTGCTAATTTTGTGATTTTTCGAGCATATTTGATTTTTTTATGGACAAGGCGACTTAACTCCAGAACAACATCTGACTTTCATCAGGTAACAGTAGATGAGCCTAAGGAAATGTCACTAGATAAGTCTAGTGAGTCTTGTACCAGTCTTTTTAGCAACTTTAATACTCTAATCACAGATACAAAGAACTTAGCAATATTTTGTAGCCATTTTTCCCCATTTTAGTAACGATGAGTTATGTTTTTTTAGAATAATTATGAATATTTAAACTGGAAACAATAAGAAAAATGTTTTCATATACTTATTAATAAAGATTCATGTTTTTAAGTAGAAAGGCTACTTTTTACTTGCCGTTTTTCATTAAGCCAAGGGTAAACTTCATTAAACTAAAACACAAAATAGGAGTTGAAGCTATATGTTTAGCATTGATTAGCAGTTGACCATTGAAAGATACTTATGTTAACAAAGTATGTTTCAAATTTTAACAAGATATATTGAGCTCATCGACACGTTTTTTAATTTACCCGAAAATTGCTAATTTTGTGATTTTTCGTGCATATTTGATTTTTTTATAGACAAGGCGACATAACTCCAGAACAACATCTGACTTTCATAAGGTAACAGAAGATAAGCATAAGGAAATGTCACTAGATAAGTCTAGTGAGTCTTGTACCAGTCTATTTAGCAACTTTAAAACGCTGGTCACAGATACAAAGAACTTGGCAATATTTTGTAACCATTTTGCATCATTTTAGTAACGATTAGTTAAGTTTTTTTAGAATAATTTTGAATATTTAAACTGGAAACAATAAGAAAAATGTTTTCATATGCTTATTAATAAAGTTTCATTTTTTAAGTAGAAAGGCTACTTAGTTTTCCAAAATTTTTACAATTTTATAACAGTAAATTTTTAGTTTCAGTTTCGGGCTAGTATCGAAATACTAGAAACTAAGTTGGGGATATCAAACAAATGTTGTAAAGAATTGTAGATTTGAAGCTTAAATGAACCAGAAAAAACTATCTAAGATAAGTTTTTCGTGATTAGAATTCTCCTTATTTTCCAAATATGTAGGAATTAGTATGATTTATTTTACATTATCTTGATATATTTAAATGTTTAATTCTCGGGAATTTGAGACCGTGAAAATATTCTTGCTGTTTATCTGTTATAATTGAAGCAAACGTAGATATAAATCGTCTTGCAGTGATATTAGACGTGTAAACTTTACCCAAAACAACAGACAAAATCAATTTAAGGACAAAGTGACGCCAGAGAGAGATACACTTTAACTTTAGATTTACATGAAACTTGAACGCAAAATGTATAATGTGATAACGTTTAACATATTAATAATGAAAAAAATCTGTGACTTGAACCTATCTTGTGTCGACTAAAGTTTGTTCGATCTGTGTAATAATTTTTGTACTAGTTTTCTAACATGACAAGGGTTCTCTGTGCTTTAGCTTTGAACAGAAAACCATGACACTGTGAAATGGCTAAACATAACATTATTATGGGTTACGACAAATAATGCAAATATTGGAAATACTTACAGTACCACTGTCAGACTAACCTGATTCTGTTTTATTGTTAAATGTTTATATTGGTTTTTCTTTAGTGTTGTAGTTTGGGCGGAGGTAGGATATTGTTCATCGGTTATTTTTTCATTGTTGACCTCTTCAGATCTCTTATCTTCATTTTTTTTTAAAATGTTTAATGTTTTTTTTAGGGGCATTTGACATGTTTGGGGCTTCTCTAAAGTTGTTTTTTATTGAAGGTTATTTAAAACGTATTTAATTTATATTTGTATTCATTGTTATGGAAAATATGAGATAACAGTTTAACGAAGTCATGTATAAAGAAAATATATTTAGTGTTTTTTTGTTTGTTTGACATAGATGATCCACAATTTGATGTGAACCAAATTACAATAGATAATACATCAAACCTAACATGCACAGTGCCAAACTTATTGCACCCATTTGGATTTGGACCTTGGATTTATTTTGAACAAAGAGATCAACAGTACTCACAGAAAATTATCAATGCCACCACATCGGTTCTTCTAGTTGAAAACGCCACTTACGAAAACGTTGGGATCTATTACTGTACTGTTGTGGATAAAAGAATAAACAGTTCTATTGTAGCAAATGCATCCATTCAATTGAAAGTACCAGGTAAGGAATGACGAAAAGAGAGAATTATAAGATCGACTTCTGCCACATTTTACTGGAAAATGTTTTTGTGAGAGATTTCTGTAACGTCAAATGTCCTTCTTTTTTAAATTAGCGGGTGTGGTTGGACGTCAGTGCTCATTCCATATATATAAAATTTGGAAATATGCGATTGATCTAACAAAAAGACACATTTCAATGTTTTACATATACATTTTTGTAGTAGAAAATAAATTTTGACTTTGTAAAACATTGAAAAATGTAATTTTTTTTTTTAGATCAATCGGATATTTCCAAATATATATATATGGATTGAGGATTAATTTCAGTATTAAATATTTTCAGAGTTAGAGAAGTCATACTGTCATTTGACCATGTTATCTGCAGGTTAATTTGATTAAGTCACTTTTTAAAATCTTGCATGGATTTGTAAGCTTTATATAAGAAAATGATTCCATAATATAAATTGTTTTGAAAATTTTTTTTTATCCATTGTGATCTATTCAAAAATTCTAGACAGGAATATTTCACACCATAAAAACAGAACATTTATGAATTATATGGAAACTTTAAACAAAGTAATATAATTACAGTCGAACTTTGTTGGCTGGAACTCGGATCTCTCGTACAGAGCGGTTGGGTGGAACTCGTATTAAAGTCCCATCATTTTTCATTATTTATCTATGTAAATAAAACCCCGGTTTCTAGAACTTTATTCGCTCGAACTCTCGAACTAATATTTGGGTCCCTAGAATAATAAAACTTAAAATTATAACGCGAAACTGGAACTTACCTGTAAAATCAATCACGCACCTGTCAGATAGTCCAAGCGTACGCAGGTGTGAAAACTTAACTTGGCCAATTAATAGATAATCCTTAACGTTTATTGTAATAATTAGTGTAAATCGATGATTAGCTTTAATTGGATCTTTCATGAATCTCAGTTGTATAAATAAGATGTTTAAAAATCATACTTTGAAACATCAAAGAATAAATGAGGAATAAATTAAATGAACAGTTATCACATTCACTGTGATGTATTGGCTTGAGATAAAACCTCGGACAAGTCAAACTTGTAAAAATACAACAGCTGTGAAATAATAATGAAAAATCATTCTTTGCTATAGAAGACCATCTGATTCATTTTCGAACAGTTCATGATTATGACAGACACTAGCGCGCAACATTTTCAGTGGTCGACTGTCGTCGTTACCTAAAATAGATATTCAACACACCTCACATACACAGGTCAATTAATTTAGTCTTCAAATCAAAGAAATGTCAATAAAAATAATGTTTATTAACATCAAAAGTTAACATTCATATGTACATACAAAGTGCAAAATGTATGTACGACACACATTTTCCAAGGCCATTACCTTAACCGATTGTCAATACCGCACTTCCGTTACAGATACGAACAGATTTCAGGAAATGTCTGAAGTGTGATGGCTCGAACTATGGATGAGTCGAACTGTTTTTCTCGGTCCCTTCGAGTTCGACTCATCGAGGTTTAACTGTGTATAGAAAAAACAAAGCTTTTTTTCTTTGATGTTGCCAATCAATATTTTTATATAATGAGTGAGGATAACATTCAGTTATAAATAAAAGGCGTGAAAATATATCATGAATTATCATAAAATAAAATAAAATAAAATGTCTAAAATTTCATTAAGGACCTATACTACTCGAAGATCTTCAGGTTGACAACACAAACACCAGTCATTGTAACTTTAAAGTTAAATTCAAAAGTTATCCTATGGTATCAGTTCAATCATTGTGGAAAGACAACAAACAAATAATTTTAAAAGAAACAGACATGTCAACAACGTCAGTAAAGGAAAGCATTGAACATTGGATAACTCTGCAATTGGAGTCTTGCTTAGAAAAAGTAACATACGGAATGATTGCATCAAACTCCATATACACAAAAAACTTGTATTTTGATTTAAACGGTAAGTTTGTTCTGTTACTTTGATTTTAAGTATTTGAATAACAATAAATCTGGTACTTATTCATGGAGTTAAATATGACAAAATGTTTCCAAGATATAATATATACAAATAATAGTATTTGAAATTTCATAAGGATCCATGCTATTAGAAATATTCATTTGCAGGTTGATCTTATCTGTATATAACATATATTGGCCTGTTTTTTTTCATGTAACTCTCAAATTATGGTATTTCTGGCCTCCCAAAAGTTTTTTTCCTAATTATGTACCATACAAGAACGGCACTTTGTTATCATTAAAGCATCCGTTTTTATAATAATTATATTCAACTTTTTTCATATGATTTTAAGTTATGTAAAATACACTCAAATAATACCTTTATTACGTACGATAATATTTTTTCGGGATAACCACCCCTCCTCCAAGAAAAAAAAAGATTAAGAACAATATTACCATTGAAAAATATTATTTTCTTTAAAGTAACCAAAAAATACAGATTTGTTCATCATAGTCATACTTATTTCAAGACAATTCCGTTTTTGATGCCAACCGGAGATTATACGAAATGGTTATTTTAATTTCAATTTTTCTCTCTAAATATAACAGTAAATCAGATAATATAAATAGTAAAAAATGACAAACCAATCAGTTTACGCCTTCCAATTGACAGACAGACAAAACAAAAACACAAGAAAACAGGGATCTAGAGGTAAGATAGTCTGACTTGGTACTGACACTGAGTAGTCCTTAGGTTAAACCTGATTTATTGATACCGAAAATGTCCTGCGTATCTATCCCGATCCTCTGGTGTAAAGAACACATTATAAAAACGATTATGATCACTTATCAACATGATGACTGCTAGCCGAAAAAAGTGGAGGGTAAAGACCCACTTTATGAATATTTCCAACTTCCCACATTTGTTTGTATCAATTAATGCACATAAGTTAGTTTACAGAGCCCACATTGTGCTTGTTTTAATTTCAACTTTAGCCAGGGTCTCCATAACTACTGGTTGTATACTGTGGCTCCATTAAACGAGCTAGTCAGAAATAACACCCCAATAAAAGGTTTAATGGTATCTCGTCATTGATTTCAATATAAATCGGCTGTATTCGTGAGAGGTCAGTATTCCTTATTCAGTAGCCTTTGAGTTAGAAAATCAAATTTCAGCACTTCCTACAACAACGAGTTAACTCTTTAAAATATCTATCCTATATTGAAGTGTTTGTTATAATTATTTAAAGTCGCTGTATTATTATTTATCATATGATTTAAAACAATATTGTATATTGTATATCTAGTGTCTTATCCGTTTCATATGTAATGTTGGCAATAAAGAAATTAAACTAGAACTTAATTGTTTATACAGGTGTTATATTTGACCAGTCACCAATGGTTAGAATGGACGGAACGTTAACAGATGGAAACCGTGCATCAGTATCTTGCTTTGATATAACCCAGAACGAGGTCAACGACTTAGAGTTATCATGTGACAATGTCAGTATTGTTAGCACTGAAGAACAAATAAATGCAGCATTGGTCAAAAGTTTCTTCGTTGCAGACATAGTTAACAATCAAAGCAGATGTCAGTGCAGCTCAAATACGACTGGGGAAACAGCAACAGTTCGTCTTCTTATAAACAGTTGTAAGTTATAATAGTCAGTTGTAAGCAACTCGTGAACTTTAAAAAGACATATTTTTTTATTAATTATATCGTGATTTAAGAATTTTTTGAAATTTAAAAAAAGGAAGCTCGATCAACAAGTTCATTTCATTTTAATGAGTAAATATTATATACTCTTTAAGAAAAAGTATTAATAAAACCATGACGCACAA
The DNA here is from genome assembly GCA_028015205.1 of Mytilisepta virgata. NCBI lineage: Eukaryota > Metazoa > Mollusca > Bivalvia > Mytilida > Mytilidae > Mytilisepta > Mytilisepta virgata. The sequence goes on along the minus strand of CM051521.1, from coordinate 45,928,029 downwards.
CCAGAAGGATACCAAACATATTATTCATACTATAATTCCAATCGGAACAACACTTTAAGGCTTATTTATACCACATTTATACATTTCAGATGAAAACCAAAATATGTCTATGGCAAATGAAAAATGTGAAAGCAATTCACAAATATTTCTGCCTTGCATCGATAAAAATTTACCAGAATATTATGCTTTCGGTGATTGGATTCATCATTTTAACGGAGTTCAAGTGCGCCAACTGGAAGGAAGTAGAAACCATAGACAAACTTCACTTCGGATACCATTTTGTACATATGAAGACATTGGAAATTACACATGTACAGTTGTTGACACTAGAAAGAACACGTCGTTGTATAATTCTACCGTATATCTCAGTGTACCAGGTAACAAGGTTTCTTGTTTGTTTGTTTTTGCTCCTACTATTTATATTATCTATTTATTTATTTATTTATTTGTTTGTTTATTATAATTTATTTAATTATTTCGTATATAGATAAAGCGAAAAGGTTAGTTTTCATTTAGAAGCAACCAACCGAGGGTCCACTATCTTTCAGCTTGGAAGGATACAAAATATACTTGTCCACTATGATGTAATTGAACGTCCTTTTTACGCCTGGAAAGAAAGTGTGTACATGTGCACAAAAAACACTTTCAGTTATTGATAAATCCATGACCTGAAATATCAAATATTGTTCCCTAAAATTTTTCTCTTTTCTGAAATTTTGTAGTACCTCCGGTGATCATAAACAGCTCTATTGACAGACTACAAAAGGATGAAGGATGTTTACTTAATGTAAATTTTTATTCATTCAGTAACACTAAGAAACTGACATGGCTTAAAAACGGAAAGAAACTCCATTCTTCAGAATACCAAAAGCAAAGTTTCTCAGAATTTATCTATGTAACAAGAATGCATGACACGTCGGTTCCAGTTAATTCTAAGACCGCAACTCTTCATATAAAACCAATTTGTGATGTTGATCAGTCTAAGTATAGCTTTACTGTGAGGGACAGTGAAGGATATGAAGCTTATTATACGTTTGAAGAAGACGGTAAGTATATAATATATATATGTCAAACATACTAGGACAACATACATTGGACACATTTTTGTCGAGCCCTCGTCTAGAACTACTTATTCCTGCAAATGTTTAGTTTATTTAATTTAATTAATTATTTTTTTTTATTCTTGCTTTGAATGTAATAAATGTACTAATGTATCGCTGTGTGTTTGTTTATTCCACATTGGCTAGAGGTATAGGGGACGGTTTGATCTCACAAAACATGTTTATCACCGTCGCATTTGTGCGCCTGTCCCAAGTCAGGAACCTCTAGCCTTTGTTAGTCGTGTGTGTTTTTTGAACTTTGGTTCTTTGTATGTTTCGGAGTTTAGTGTGGCGTTCATTTCGCTGAGCTAGTATGCATTATTGTTTTGGGGCCCATTGGTATCCTTGAGTTGTTTTCTGCTCTGTGGTCGGGTTGTTGTCTCTTTGACACATTCCACGATTCCATTCTCTATTCTAGAAAAAGTGATGTATTCATTACTATTATTTTCCAGGAAAAATAGACGAAAATATCGAGAAAAGAATACTGAAGCAATAAGACAAATCCTATAAGATCAAAACCAAGAGACGAAGCGAATTCATGAGAATACTACGACAGAAAAAAATACGGCCACGACACAATTAAAGGAGTGAAAAAGTTGTGGCTAACCAAATAAAATCAGAACAAGACAGCACAAAATGTGAAATCCTCACAATGAATATGCATGAAATACTGTAACTAAATATAGAAGAAAAATTGCGTGAAACATTGTCACAAAAATAGTATCAATATTCTTTTTATTTTCGAAAGGAATAATGTTCTATGTACGAGAAAAATTGATACAATACATAAAAAAACCCTACTACATCGTGACTTAAAGACCAGTAATGATAATGATCTATTTGAAATTCAACCGTGTTTGAAATAAGAATAATTCGCCATGTCAGAGTTAAACTTTGAAAGCAAGCTAATTCATTTCATTATTTTTTATCAGATGTTACAGTTCGAAAGTTAATAATCATATTGATGACTGTGGCTACTGGAATTTTCATGGCTGGTCTAAATATAACAATATGTCGAAGTGTTAAAGGTGAGGCAGATATTTTTTTCTTTTCTTGCATTCTTCATGTGTATAGCAATTTAATTTCAATGCATAGATGTCGATATATATCGTATATTACTGGTATAAAAACTGTACGATAATGTACGGTAGAATCAAGAAGCAGGAATGTATGCAACCAAAGGAACAGCATGAAAAACAAAAATTACAACTTTAGTAAATTATTATTTTCTGTATACGTACCTCTGTTCTGAAGTAGATTAATTATTCTTCTGGCTTGATAGGATTACAGCCCCGGCCTGGCGAAAGTTTAACAATAGCTAGCAAAAATACGTCAAACTAAAAGTCCGTTTTGATCCATAGCTAGGTATCGTTGAAAGCCTGGCTTCCAAAATACTTCAACGGTTGAAAGCTTTTCGCCAGCCTAAAATAACGCTGGCAACAACCGTAGCTAGTTGAACACTGGGAAGCTTTTCGACAACTTTGTCGTGAAGAAAAACAACGTAACTCCACCTGACAAAAGTAACTCGCAAACTGCCTTACTATAAACAAAAGATGATACAATTTTACTGTTACATCTTGTACATAAATTACGTATTATATCCATTTTTGTGCATGGGTGTCTCCTTCTACAATAACAATTATAAATATGTGAACATGAACACAATATTCATTTTGTATGTTCTTACAAAAACATGAAAAAATAGATAAAATAAAATTTGTTTCATAATGGTAAAAGGGTTTAAATAAAATGTATTTTCAATTGTACTTTGTCTATAGAAATGAAAGGTGCTTTCAACTAATGAAAGAAATATATCAGTGATTATATTCCAATTCACACATATATTATTGATAGTATAACTAATCTTAAAATTCGGGACTGTATTTATCGTGTTTTTACAAACAGGATAAACTTGGTAACCAGAAAAAAAGCTCACGTCATTCTATAATATTATTTTAATAACGGTGAACTCTTCTCACTGTATCATTATTACAGCATTTCGTAGTCATATATTGTTTTTATTTTTATGTTATTGGGATTTATTGGTTTATAGTTTCTCATAAATAATAATGTACGGTATTTGGCTTTAATATATTTGCATTCATTTTCTATTTGTTAGGTGCAAAAGGACGATTTAAATTCTTAGACGTTTTAAGCAAAAGGTGAGAAAAAATATCTACTTCAAGTAATAATGATGCTCATTGCTAGATTTAAATTGATATAGTGGAGTAACATTAAGAATAGTTTTAAGAAATTAAGACCTGATGATTGTCAGAATTTTTTTTTTACCTTGGACGTTGTCATAATATTGATTTTACACCATTAAAGTATCATTTATAGTTAATTCTTGCAGAGCCAATACACAATATTTCTTTTATGTTATTCATAGTAAATACAGCTGGGTGAAAGCAGGAAGACGGATAACTCAGTTTTATGAAGAAATAGACATGGTTATAGAAAACTTGAGTAAGGTTTACATGGTTTAATATATAATAAAGTATTTTACTAAACCTTCCTTTAAAAAGAATATGTCTTTATATAGTTCAAATAATTGTGTGTTTATCCTATATAACCTATGATAAACTCAGAGAATTTTGCATGAATTGAAAGTAGAATATTGTTTTTTTTTATTTGTTGTTTGTTTGTTGATTTTGTCATTGCCGCCGGATTTATGATTGTTGATTCGCCCGTCGGATTTTCATCTGCGTATTTATTCCCAAATGAATAAAATTGATTTCAAAATGGTTTTCAGAATTATTTTATGCCTATAATTTATTAATGACTTTAAAATGCAACAGACGGGATATCGGCTAAAAAATCAATTGAAATAAAATTGAAATCTTACAAATTGTAAATCTTATATATATAATACAAGACAAACAAAAGCAGGATACCAATAACAAGAACTTGCATACAGACATAAAAAGTATGAGTTATCAATATATGTGTGACAAAATAGTATGCTACAAACACAATAAATTGTTAACAGTTTATTGAAAACATAGAGAATTTATAATATCTAATCTCATGAGAATTTACTATTATTTGAAAAGATCTGAAGTCTATGCTTTTATAGCTTATCGACAAGTGTGTTTGTTCTAACTCGGCTTATTACATCAAAAGTTTTTCATGGGCATAAAATAATTTTGAAACGGATTGTGATTTTCCTTGATCTGTACTTAGCACACATATCAAAATAACAATCCAAAGATACTAATATTAGATATAGTAAATTTATACTATGCTGTATACGACGCATTTCAAGGAGTTACCTCTCATCAGCAGCATTAAAACCGAAACATTTGGAAGACCAAAAACCAAACTTATATTAAACAAGAAGTACTCAACCAAAAATACCGAAATACGAAGCCAAATTTCAGCTAAGGAGATCTACCATGTGCAATACAAGGAATGAACCCTTAGTATTTCTATTATTTTTTAATTTTGCTAAATACTGGTAATTTCTGTAACAAATCAATGAATAATCATGTCAGGCAAGTCTGACGACTGGGTTGCCGAATACCCTCGGGGACCTAGGGTCCACCAGCAGAGGCATCATCCCAGGAGTTTCAAAATAACAATCAACAAAGATTGTTAGATTGTTTCAAACAGTTTCCACTACAATGTATTCCCAACAAAAATTTTACCCAACATTTCCAAAGGTGGGCATAGTGGGAATTCACCAAAGAGATGATGTAAGTATTTCCCTTAACACAATTAAGTATTTGACCTAATGCAGTTAAAAACTAGAAATCTGTACTGTCAGAATCGACAGTGATCCCCGCACCCCTGTAAGTAGTTGGGCCACTTGCCTATTGTCAAAAATATAAAATTTTATTCACATTCAAAATTTCAATGTTATGCATTATTGTTTTGGTTTTCAAATTTTAGGCCCTGAGCACTGATGAGTAGTAAATTTTTGGAATACATTTATGGTATCAAGGAATTTAAATGGTATTTAAAAAGAATCCTCCCTAAAAAATGACTTTTATTTTTTTTTCACGGTTGCTGGGTCATTCCGGGGTTATATTAAAGGATGTGGAATATACGTCAATGATATTCCATTAGACAAAATATAGGTTTACAACATCAGTTATGTGTGATCAAAGTTTGTACATAGACCACATTGCTATCCTAAAAAATGTCTTGTTAAAAGATTTACATGAATATAAATAGATTGTACACTTTGAAAAGAAGTTGTCTAATAAGCATTCCATATATTATTTATTTCACAATTATCAATATAAAATGCTTAATTTTAGATCAAATTCTGTACAATTTATTAAAACCTAGAAAAGGTAGTTTAATTTCTTCGGTTACTTTATTAACGCAGAGTATTTTGACTTAAAAAGTATCCTACAATGGCATATGTACAGTTTAATTGTTGAACGCTTTGATATATTGGATTTTCAATGATTTTAACAGGACAAGCAGATGAAGCTGACACAAGACCAAATAGAGATTCATTAGACAGTAATTATGAACAGATCCCTGCTGATCATATATGTTGAATTTGGATGAAATTGTACATTTTGCTTTAAATAAATATTTTGGTTAGTCATGCGTTTTTTAAATGCAAACATGTATTAAGATTTCGTTTTGTTGAGTGTTTGCTGAACTGTTTTTTTAATTGTCGTTTATTAGTTAAGTCTCTCAAATGAAGTGGGAGACTTATAGATTTTGATTTGCGATTTTTATTGAACATTATTTTTCTTCCTCTCCGATTTTGTTCGTTCGAGTTCTCAATAACCGTTAAAGATATGGATCTGAGGTTTTCCATGATGAAAGATCAATGTTTCTAGATGTGCCCAATATTTTTCATTTTTTGATGGGGTCACTGAGACGTATAATGAGCATTTCAAAGAGTTTATGGGTTTACTGTAGGACCCTATGGGGAAATTTGTTTTAAACGAAAGGGACCAATAACCATCTAATATCATATCTTTTATAATATCCCGTGACAACACCTATTAAATGACATATAACTCGTTCCTCCTTGGGGGGGGGGGGGGGGGTCGTGGCCAACCTTCGATAATTTTGAAAACTTTCATATGCAATTGAAGTCTATAGCCTTCAATCATATTTTTTGTTATTGTTCTCCGTAACAAGACGCATTAAATGACATGTACCTAATTCTTTCAGTAGGGTGATCCTCACCCCCATAAATCAATAATGTCCAGTTATCTCATGAACCGTTTATATCTAATATTGATACGAGGTAACATTAATGTATCAGACATAATACATGTATGTAATAATAAATATTTATTTAATATATTTGCTGGGTCATGAATTAAAAAAAAATTCGTGTTGTGCTGCAAGTGTATCATTTTATATAAATATGATTAAAATTATACTGCCTTGATGTTGGGAGGACTTATCAAGGCGGGTAAGAAGTCTTTTTTATTATTTTTATTTAACGAAACTGAATGCATTTTATTACACCATAAAATAAAACCAGTTCTCGTATACGTTTAGGAAATATTGGGATATATCTCTGTCAATGCAGCATGCCGATAAACGAAAGTTGATCAAGTGTGACATGGTATGACTGTAAAACTCGGGTCACAAAAATACCCATATCACGATTTTCAAGTAGCCTCTCCATCAAGTATGCATAAACTTTATAGGAACAAATTCGACAGTCTCCAAAAAACAAATGATTTATTGAATACAATGTAAGGAGTTCGACATATCAGTTATTTCGATTGGGAGACTTCTTAACAGTTCACTGTTACAGTTATTACTAGTTTGTGTTCGGTTTGGAATTCTTTGTTTTTTAACCGGATTTTCCTGCGGAAAAAAATTTGACAACTTTGTGATGTAAGGCGAGCTATAGGCAGCTGGGCGGGCCAAACAATGATGAAGGAAAATCAAGTTTGCTGTCAATGTGACATGTTTTATTTTATGGTTTATAAATATTTTAGCATTCTTACATATTGAATAAAGTATATATATTATATACAGTCGAATTACACAAATAAAGTGTATTAATAGTAAATATAATCTATGTTTTAATAGTGATTTGTAACTACATTTCAGTAAAATATCACAAAATAAAATTTGAAAAAAACGTAAATGAAAATTTCAGATATTTGCGCTAGCGTGTTTCTCCATAATTAAATAAATTTACAATTAAAAACACAACAATTACAGATAACATTACAAATCCCCCGCTTCCCGATCAGTATAAAATATCAAAATACCTAAACCGTCGGTACAGACAAGTCTTATTCACTTATACATGTACTTCTATGATCTGTCTTTAAATTTCCTGTTCTAAATGAGTAGTATATATGTAGTTCTAAATTATCATTTGTGGTGGTGCTGTGGTGGTGCCGGATATGACGTCACCGGAAGCGAAAGTCACGTCGCAGTGACGGAAGTGGTTTGCGCGCATGCGCAACCAGATGTGATGTTTTATCCCGCCATTTTCCATTATTTTTTTATAAAAGTGACGTTAGTCAAGTGCTGGGACACGGATGTGTCGTCTGTGCATGCTTGACCGGAAACGGTAGTCTAGAAAGTGGTTTTCGCACATGTGCAACCGGAAGTGGTGGTTTTGCCACCATTCTTCCATTATTTAGGGAAGTGACGTCAGTCACCTGCTTGGACCCGGATGTGCCATGCTTGGCCGGAATGGGGATTGGATTATCTCCTCTTTTTCCCGCGCTTTTCATTGTCGGTAGTCTCTGGGTCTGTCATCGGTCTGTATAGGGTAAGGGTCTCGCGTGGAGCCTCGAGGGACTGATACTTTTTTGTCGAAGTCCGAGAATATTCGAAGTACAGAGGGTTGATTGTATTATATCCCCCTTTCCCGCGCTTTTCAATCCGGGTGATGTTTTCCTTTCCTTAGCAACGGCAGTCCATTTCATTGCTCTATCACTGCTCATCCCTTGCTCTGCGCTGCTCATCGCTGCCCTTCACTGCTCTTCTCTTACTCATCGCTGCTCTTATCTTGCTGAACACTGCTCTTCTCTTGCTCTTCGCTGCTCATCGCTGCGCATCGTTGCTCTTCGCTCCACATCTATTGCTCTTCTCTGCTCACCGCTGCTCTTCTCTTGCTCGTCAATGCTCATCGCTGCTCTTCACTGCTCTTCTCTTACTGAGCGCTGTTCTTCTCTTGCTCTTTTCTGCTCATCGTTGCTCATCGCTGCTCTTCTCTTGCTCTTCGCTGCACATCACTGCTCTTCTCTTGCTCTTCTCTGCTCTTCTCTTGCTCTTCCCTGCACATCACTGCTCTTCTCTTGCTCTTCTCTTGCTCATTCCTGCTCTCCGCTGCTCATATCTTGCTCATCGCTGCTCTTCGCTGCTCATTGCTGCTCTTCTCTTTGTCCTCGCTGCGCTTCTCTTTGTCTTCCCTGCTCTTCTCTTTGTCTTCGCTGCTCATCTCTTGCTCATCGCTGCTCATGACTTTACTCACGTGCTCATTTCGAATTTTGCTGCTGATGCTAGCGGTGGTCGATTGTCGTTAGTCAAAGATTGGATCTGTGCGAGAGCACCCTTGCATCCAGGTCATTGGAAAGGCCACTCTGCATTTATTCAGGCTTGTGATTGGCTATCATAAGATAGGCTGCATTAGCCCTCCCCTGTTATTGTTAGCCCATTCTGCATTTGTCCAGGCTTGTGACTGACTATATATGTATAAACATATATAATTACCCTTCCTTCCTTTTATTATTTTTTTTTTATTTTGTAATTCTTAACTATTTTTTTAAAGTCTTTCTGTATAATATGTTAATGTTAGTTCCAATTCCTCTGTCACATAGAGTCATTGCTGCCTTCAGCTGGTGGTGAGTCGTAGTCGTTCAATACACGGTTAAGCAGATATTTTCGTTTTTCTACATGATTCTTTTGATTCGTAGCCTTCCTCTTCTCTCAGGCGTTTAGCCGTTTGCTTGATCTTTCTATGTACTTGGTCCTTATTCATGTCTTGATGACATCAGTCCGAGGTAATGCCTAAATATTACTATACTGCTACCAGAATAGGTCAGATTTTTCACTGTAGGTTACGAACAGAATGTAGTAGTCTGAAATGGGATCTATACCAGAAACACTTAGTAGATAAACCTTATTGTATCTGTAATAGTAGGGATGTCGAAACGAATACTTTGCCAAACGTTTGCGTATCAATCAACAAGCCGTTGAGGAACCTGTAGCTAATATAAGCACTTGAAGGACGAAAGGAGAATCTCAGGAAGACGTCTTAAATGTATATCTGTGACATATGTGGATACCAGTTCAAGCGAAACTTCAACCTAGTGTGTCACGAAAAGAATACACACGGTATGGAAGAGGATTCAAAGAGTATAGTGAATATGATTCAGTCTCAGACACCACCACAGATGACGATAACGAGCAATCGGAACAAAGCAGTGACCATGGATCCAACAAAGACTCCGGTGATAAAGGCGAACAGTCCCCATGGGATTTTATTTTGAATAGAACATTTCAAGTACATCAACCGGAATACTCACAGAAAGTAAACAAACTAGTCGAAGCCTGAATGGAAGAAGACAAGGGACGTAGAAAAACGAAAATATCTGCTCAACCGTGTATTTAACGACTACGACACACCACCAGCTGAAGACAGCAATGACTCTATGTGACAGAGGAATTGGAACTAACATTAACATATTATAAAGAAAAACATAAAAAATAAAAAGAATTAAAAAAATTCAAAATTTTTTAAAAAATAATTAACAGGGGAGGGCTAATGCAGCCTATCTTATGGTAGCCAGTCACAAGCCTGGATAAATGCAGAGTGGCCTTTCAAATGACCCGGATGTAAGGTGCTCTCGCACAGATCCAAACTTTGACTAACGACAATTGACCACCACTAGCAGCAGCTGCAAAAATCGAAATGAGCATGTGAGTATAGTCATAAGCAACAGATGAGCATCGAAGACAAAGAGAAGAGCAGCAACGAGCAGCGAAGAGCAAGAGAACAGCAGTGATGAGCAGCCCAGAGCAAGAGAAGAGCAGCGAAGAGCAGCGATGAGCAAGAGAAGAGCAGCGAAGAGCAGCGATGAGCAAGAGAAGAGCAGCGAAGAGCAGCGATGAGCAAGAGAAGAGCAGCGAAGAGCTGCGATGAGCAAGAGATGAGCAGGGGAGAGCAGCAATGAGCAAGAGAAGAGTAGCGATGCGCAGCGAAGAGCATGATTCATTACTTAAATACCTTTAAATATTTCGTTCAAAATTTGACAAAAATTTACCACAAAATTTTAAGGCTCTTCCTTTTGATGCGGAGGTTACCCTTAGCTGAATTTAGATTCCTGTTTGTTTTAATTGTTTTGGGTTTTGATGGTTGTGCCTATTAACTTATGATTATATCTTTAACTGGATTTCTAACATTTTGATCTCGAGCACTGCTGTTGAGTTGTCAGCCAACGGCCATACAGTGCATCAAATTTATTCGGTATTTTGTGATACATTTTATTGTGGGCTAAGCAGGTCATTTTTGTTATACAGAAAAGAAATGGAAAAAGAAACTTACTGGTTACGTATCAACGATGGTAGTTCGAGATTCTCTGCTGACAACAAAGGGTCTTGTATCGTATTTACTCTCCAATGGATGACAATACGACAAAACGCCATTTGACAACATTTTAAAGGATCCTTGAATTGGCTACATCGAAAACCTAATATCCGGCATTGTCGATGCAGAGAGCGGGTTAATTGCATTGGAATAGCAGATCTATATAAACTGCTTTTTACCTTTGCTAAGACATTCACTTCACTATAACGAGAAAACAAGAATATGGGTTAAACAAGGACAAATTTATAATAACCTACTTGAGATACAATATATAAACATTGCTTTGAAAGAACTTTCTAATTAAACTCATATAGTACGCTTGGAACCAAATCCAATTTCCATTTCAATTTATCCTATATGTTCTGTATATATTATCGTTTAACGTTTTCAGCGCCACTGGCCGATTTTGCGCCAATTTGAATTTATACCGTTGAGTGCCACGAGCCGAGTTTGAATGATTACGTTATGGTAATCTTTAATTTAATAGCATGGATTATTTACCCCCACCCCTAATGGAATGGTCTAGCGTTTTTATTTATTTTTGTAAATATTAAAATTTAATTTAAATGGAATCGATTTTTTTTCTTTTGGACATTTGTCAAAATGTTCAAGTGGATATATTGAACATTGAAATGTGTTGGCTTATCAAAGTGAATGAGGAAAACTGGAATACATTAAATTATTTTAAATTGAAGATATATAATTTACTGGTATATTTATATTTTACGCCACACCGACAATACTTACCCTGTAAATCATATTTATTTCTAATAATAAAAACTAATGTAATACAAATGAAAAATAAAACATAATACTAGTAATAGATTATTTATTGGTAAAAAAAAGTTTTGCCAGTCAGTATCTTTTTGCGTGTGTTTGTTGAATCCGGTTTCAGCGCCTTGCAATGTGTGGTCTATTTAGGGGTGCTCCTGTTCGATGCAAGGAAAATACTATTTTATGATTGAAATAAAAACCGTTTTAAAATATATGAACTTATGCTGAAAAAAATGATTACTAGTAAAAAATTCCAATTTCGTAAAAGTATTTAGTTAACTAATAAAAAGTTTTAATATTTTTCTGAATGTAAAATGATGCACGCCCTGTACCGCTTTGTACATGAAATAAATACACCCCCGTTATTCATATACTATTCGCGCGTCTTGTATGGTAAAAGATCCAGTACGATATACACTAAATTAGATTTGCCTTGTTCGTTATACGGAAATAACCATTGACCATTCCTTACTATGTGCGAATCCAGCTTTCTTAGGTCCTTTGATTCGGCACACCAACTGTTAACCAGAAACATATTATTCACTGGAACAATTCGGAGAAACAGATTCATACCGTTGATAAAAAAATCCACAAATAAGGGCTGGTAAATTCGTCTACTCGAGACAAGGTTCCATTTTAATGTACAACTTCGCAAACGAGCTCGTAGAAAGCCCGTGCGTATTTTATCATCCTCCTGCAAAGCCAGTCCAGATGGGACAATAAACAGAAAATTCAAAACTTTTGCCATAAGAACATGGGTGGTCTTGACTTATCAGATATGATATTGTCATTCTATCAAAGTGACCGAAAAACAATGAAATTGTGGAAAAAATTGTATTTAATATTCTGCATAGAATGGTGATAGATACCTATATATTATTGTATATATATATATATATATAATATACATATAGATTGAAAGGGGGGACTTAGATAAATTGTAAGTGTACTTATATTGTTTACATCTGTATTCTCATTGTTCGACGTCATGATGTACTGAATCTAACAAATAATCCACGAATCGAAGGCTTTAAAGAAAATAAGATTTATTTGGCTGTAAATTTGTCATGGAATTTATTGCAACACAACCAACTTGTCAATCAAAACTTGATGACGATTAAATTACTGAAGGGCCATCCAGCAGTAATAAATTTATATCAGGAGCCACTGGGTAATCCATAGCGGCATAAAGTAAATTCGGCCAAAATTATCAGTTGAGTAACTAGTTGCGCAACTGGAAATCCGCCATAAAATTTACCGCATGACAAATTTAACAGCAAGAATCAACAAATTTCAACATCAACATCAACATCAACATCAAGTTAAATTCAATACAATCAACATCATTCAAATTTTAACTGATAAACTGAATAATTTAAACTTAACATTTGAAGCTATTTTATTCATTATTAGGGAAAACCAAACAATGAGGAAATTTTAAAAACATTTCCAGAGCACCTTGAATCTGATTTAGGAATATATCATTGCCGATGAAGGAAAGATGCACCCCAGCTACACTAAAAAGGGCAACATGCTTATCCTCAAAATCTGTATGTTTAATCACGTTACCTCCTATTTTAAGCAAATATGAACGCACCCCCTATTTATTCTTCGTCTAGTAGTTTCCATAGCTCCAGTGTTATTGGATAACCTCCATTTAAATCTAGGTAAAATACTTGACCACACTAATGCAGTGCCAGGTAACATCTTTGAGAGAATGGCTATTGCAAACTTCATATGATAGAGTAATTCTCCTCAAGGTGTGTCCCCAATGTCATTACCCGCAGAGTGAATAATAACAGCAAACGGAATACTTCTGCAATTAGTAATACATTGTACCAAATTAACCAAATTCTGCAATTTCATACCCGACATACCGATCCAAACTAACTGACATCCAATTGTCTCTAATCCAAGCGATGCACCTACAGGCCTAATTTGAGCGTGATCACTTGCTCTTGTGATAATTGAAGAGCCACTTACCCAAATATCTTTCAGGTACCCTGAAATTAAGTTTTTTAATACTATACGAGGTTTGTTCTTATATAACCTTTGTAAGCAACTGATTTCCATCTACCTTTCATTTTAATACTATTTTCATCTAAACCATCAAGAAAAGACTTGTTTTGCAGCTCCAATACGTAAAGAATATGTATTAAATTCAGAAGAATTGTAACCTAGAAAGGCAAGGGTTTTCTTTAAAATATTAGAACACTGGTACCTAGTTAGAGTTTTTTCATTCGCATGACAAAATAAATGTCCATCACGTTTGTGTCTCATGGCAAGGTAGTCTGACATCAACTGAACAGGACAAACCGAACTAGTTTTATTCCTTTCCAAAATGATCGTGACTGAATTACCCAGCTGATCAGTCTTAGAAGAAGGAATTGTAATATTAAGTGATCCTGAATTTGTATCAATTGTTTTTTTGGATCGTTTTACAATATGGTTCTGATTAAAATTTGATATTGCAATTTCTCCAACACGAAGAAATCCAAGAAATGCAACTGGAAATGAAGCTTTAAATAAACATGTTTCATATACTGAATAACAAACTAATTTCAGTGTATCTAAAAGTCTAGTTAATACATCAATAATAATAGGCTTACGACAGTCGTTTCGCTTATCTAAACGAAGCATGCCACTGAGCATCTTTTGAACTATAAAACAATGAGTGTTGTCCAAAAACCCATTAATTTTATGATAAAAACTAATGCCTGAAAGGTACGCTTTCACAGTAGAATATGAATATTCTTCCTTAAACATGTAAGCTATATAATTAACTAAATGTGAAACAGGGCACGGCCATACGTCATTCACATTTAGTTTATATTCAAAATTTTGAAATGAATTTATTCCATTTTGATACGTAAGCCAAGTATTGGAAGAGTTTGAGGCTTCTATTAGGCTCAATACTTCTGGTCTAAAATTGTCCAAAAGTCCGCTGGAACTAAAGTGGGATGTGGTTCTGCACATGGAGCCAATTTCTTGTATTTCTGTAATTTTCCACGAGAGATTAAATCAGAAAAAATATTTTTATAACCAGGAATATGAACAGTTTTTATGTGAAAACTACCCAACAAGGACCACAATACGATATGTCTAACAAGTGATTATTTCTAAAGTGATGTCTCTGAAAACGTCTTCCTTCCAATTCATAGGCCAAGCTAAATATGACCATTCCCATTAGAATATACGCCACATCCGCCGCCTATTCCCCCAGCACTATCGGCAGATTAAAAACAGAGCTCGACAACCACTCGACGTCCAAAATATAAGAAATCCCATTATAATTTTCTAAAAATATTTTCCAAATTGAAATTCATTCAAAATATCTTTTGATATTCTGATTAAGTGATGGGGTTTTTTCACTCTCTGACACGCCATATATAAACGTCTGCTGAAAGCACGTCCAGCTGGTAAAGCCCTGGCACAAAAGGCCAATGAACCACAAGGACTGTAATTGTTTTAATGTTATCTTTTTATGATTACTTGTATCTATCAATTTTTGAAGCAATTCAATTATTTTGTTAACTGGCATTTGGATTTGCATCTTTTCTTTTCAATTGTTATACCTGAATATGTTATTCTCGTGCTTGGACCTTCGGTGTTGTCCTCAGCTAAAGGAACCCCTAATTCAACACATACATTGCAAAACGTGCTCATTAATTTCCGACAGTTGTCGGTATTTTCCGCTACAGCAAATAAAAAATCATCTAGATAGTGATCAATATCATTTAGTCCCGATTTTCTTTCTACAGCCCAGTGCAAAAATGAAGAAAATCTATTAAAATGACTACAGGAGACCGATAACCCCATGGGCAATGTGATTTCTCTGTGAAATACCAATCTTAAATTTTAAAGCCCAATAAATCAAACTCGCCAGGAAACATGGGCAATTATCTGAAGGCGGACTTTATATTCATTTTGGCAATTTCCGCTTTAAAACCTAACTTTTTTATCATGTTAACTGCATTGTCAAAAGTTGAATATTTTACTGAAGTATAGAAATCATCGATAAAATCATTGACGCCTGTATAATGTGTTCGAAAACCATATTTAAAACCATTATATAATATATTAGCCGATGCTTTATTGGGGTAGTCTTTCAACATATTCTCTAAAACCGTAGTCTTAATAGGGGTAAAACCCAAACACCAAATATCATACTGTTGATTGCAAGCTGTAAAAAATTATAAAATTTGAAATTATTAATATTGCATCCGTGGAAAGTTGGCCTGCTGACCTGGAAATCTTTAATTATTAATCGAAAAACGAGTATTTTGGTTAAAATTTCTATGTGGATTCGAAAACCTCGTTGACTAGTTTGTAGCTCTAGCGCTGTACTGATACCTTGGTACAAAATTTTTTGAATTCAAAACAGGTGCCCTAGGGTAATTTTGATACCTAGGAGCAGAATATTGCGAAGTTACAGAACTTCGAGAACTCTTGTTATATGAATAATTTGTACAGTACATCAACGGATGGAACTGGCTACATCTTATACATGCAGGCTATATACACAATTCATACGAGTACAAACACTCTTAAAATTATAATCATAGCAAGGTCTGTTAACAGTGTGAGATGTATAAGAAGTTGTCTGCTGCAACAAGCTGAAGCCATAGCTGCCCATCAATGACCTCCCATGCACGCATATGATCTCGAGCTTTTCGAAGTCGAAATTGCTTGTCATCTTTATAAATGTTCTCAAAAGGTACATTAGCCCCCCCCCCCCCCCCACTAATAATAGTCATGTAGCTAATCAAATCATTTGCCAAACTAGGAAATCTTTGTAACAAAATTTTCATATAATTTAAAAAACCTTCAGTCCACTCACCAATGTTAAATAATGATTTTACTTTTGAATATTTGTTTCTTTCGATTAAAATGTCCCCATCTTCATCAACACCTAGCACTTTCTTCGGTTGATCAATATTACAAACAATTTTGTACAGTAATTGAGCTAAATCAACATATTCTAAATTCCAAATTTGATTTATATTTTTTGTGGTACAAACCCATCAACATCATTACTAGTAGGTATAATTAAAACCTCACCATTTTGAACAGTATTAAGTGCTGTGCACTGCGCTGGTTGAAGAGCCTGAACAAATCCCTGACCAGGAACTTGTTGGTCAGGAGACTGTTGGGGGACATGTGGCTTTCCAACCTGTTGTGGTGGTAGTATTGACTGTTGTGGTTGCAATAACAGCTGTTGTGGTGGCAATAACTGCAGTTGTGGTGGCATTAACGGCTGTTGTGGAATTTGGTTGGCTTCATTTTGTATAATAGGTACAGCTCTCCTTAGTCGACGCCTTCTGTTTTCCGGTGGTTGTACAGGATTTTCCTGCCTACGTGCCACTCGGTTTGGCAACACCCTCTTCCCTTTTCCTCTCGGCATAATGGCTTAAACAAAATAATTACAATGTTAGTCAATTCATTAGTAAAAGATTATATCATTTGTCATTGTTACATCCCTAGATTTAGAGACTGCATTAGTATGAAAAAAGAAATATTTCAATTTTCTCGTTGACTAATTACTATTTAGATACAATGTCAATAAAAAACAGTAGAAAAACGAAAGCGCAAAAACTTGATTATTGCTTTTTTCAATGTAAAGTGGCAGATATTTCAAGTATATTCACAGTGATAATATCAAACATATAATAACGAAAGATATAAAAAGAAGGAGATGAGGTATGATTAACAATGAGACAACTATCCACCAAAGTTCAAGTGAAGTGGATGTAAGCAATTATAGGCAACCTTATGGCCTTCAACAATGAGAAAAATTCATACCGTACAGTCGGCTATAAAACATGAAAACTATGAAACAATTCAATCGAGAAGTATATCTATTTAAAATTATCAACTACACGGTGTAGAATGGTAACGGACTTATCGGGTTTTTTTCGGCGTTTCCGCACTTATCGGGTTCAGCAACGGACTTATCGCGTTTTTAGATGACAACATTTGGCGTAAGTAGTTATTTCTTTCAACTTGTATTAAAGCAGCATAGACATTTCTAAATCAGCTTAATGTCACGGAATGGGGAAATTATTTATTTTGTTGGATATCTAATCATATATTCATGGGAAGATACGATTTATTTCAAATTGTTTCCACCAACGTGGTACCTGAACTTGGAAACAAAAATTTTTCATGAAAAAATGTCAAATTGAAGCGTGTTGTAAGCATGCTGGTTTCTTTTCCAAGTAAATCTTTGGTGATTATTCATTAAATGTAGACATTTTCCCTTTCGGAACTGTTTCATGCACTATTAAGGTCTTAAATGATGGTTAATTTGGAAAATTTTTGGCACCGGACTTTTTGTGTTATTGGCATCGGACTTTTTGTGTTATTGGCATAAGACTTTTTGTGCGAAAATGAATAAGAAGACTCATATCTTCTAAATCAGTCTATCTGTTTACTCCTCCTGTGTTGTTCAACACTTCTTTCTTTATACATTAATCACACAATAATATACTTTATTAATCCACAAACAAATGTGTGGGATTCTATCAGTATCTCGT
The DNA here is from genome assembly GCA_028015205.1 of Mytilisepta virgata. Classification (NCBI taxonomy): domain Eukaryota; kingdom Metazoa; phylum Mollusca; class Bivalvia; order Mytilida; family Mytilidae; genus Mytilisepta; species Mytilisepta virgata. The sequence continues at coordinate 45,910,081 of CM051521.1, read as the reverse complement.
CCTCATAGCAGGTAGCATTCTAGTCCAAATAATTATGACGTCTAGGAAGGCTATTCTAAATTTTTGCTTTTTACCTTGGTAAAACAATAAAAAACACGATAAGTCCTGTGCTCAATAAACCCTAACAGTTCGGTGCCAAAAAAACACGTCGTTTTTTGGAAACCCGATTAGTCCGCTGCCAAAGAATTTTGAAAAAGCTTTATGTGACATTTTTAGTCTTTAAATGCACACAAGTGGTTCTAATATGTATTTTGCATGAAAATAAGGAGCCCAAAAAGTCCACATTCTAATATACTGCGTATTTTAACGGAAACCACACCATTAGTAACAGTGTTCTGCCGGTTGTCCTGTTTAGTGTGGAGCTCTTTGAAAAAACCATGAGTTGTAGAGAAGTAAAATGAGAAATTTCGCAAACTTAGATCACCGGTGCCTTCCGTGATCATATAAAAATAAACACTTACGACTTCTTTTCGTCTATTTGGTTCATTTTTGTGACATAATGTTTAGAAACAAAGCACGATAAGTCCGTTGCCGAACCCGATAAGTGCGGAAACGCCGAAAAAAACCCGATAAGTCCGTTACCATTCTACACCGTGAACTACTAGTTCGCATCATTTGAGACATCCTTGATTACTAGCAATAGTTTACGAAAAATTAATGAAATTATATATACATGTACATTGTATGTTGAAAATGATATATGGCTTACTCGCCGGTTACTTAGTACTGCATGATTTGAATTAAAAATAAAATAAATAACATGGGAAATGTTCATTAACATAAGACAGTCGAACAATTTGTTATAACAACTCGCAATATGAGTATTACTATTTACTCAATTAACAAATAAAAATATAAAATTAAAAGCCAATTGTTCAGAGAACAATTGAAGGTCTTTCCACCTCAATTGCACATATGTTGATAAAAAAAATTGAGGTTTAAAATATAATTGTTGGTTTTAGAGCATATCTAAGCTTTCAGCGATTGCAAAAATATATGGTTCTATGTACTTTTGATTGAAATAAGGAAGGTATTATGCTACTTCCCGTATTACAAATATCACTTCTGGTTTGATATGATAGGTAATTTCACAATTGTTAAAAAAATATTAGGACTGCTAGTTTGAATCACTCAGAAAAATGTTTATTTCTTGTTAACTAAATGTTTGTGATGAATTATACTGCTTTGCACTATAAACATCAAAAACGTCATTAATATGACCTTAGAAATTGAAAATTCTTGACGTTTTCACAAGGTCATTTGTGCCGAGCACAAATCATAAGGTCTTTCCTTTTCACGTTTCCAGTTTTGCAATAAAGAATCCCTGCCCCTCTATTTTTGGCAAGGGTCTTAACTCTTGAGAAATAAATAAAATCAACAATATCTCTCGGCTGAAATCGGGACGGGCTTTTGTTTTTTTTTTTCTTTGTTTTTTAAAAAAGTCTAGATAATGTGTGCAAATGCAAAGTTTATTTTCTATTGATGATAGTTTTGAATTGAAGATAGATTATGAAAAAAAACAAAAAAGTAAAGAAAAACATTCTCTTTTTTTACATTGATATCAAATTTGAGTTATCTCTCTTTGTCCGAATTCACTGTTGATGAGAACTACTGTTGGGGAGAAATTTAGCCTGCATTTTCAGTGGTTCTAACTGTTGATAAGTTGGGGTTTTTATCCAGTTGATTGTTTTATGTATTGTGTATGTCAGTGTTTATATCAAACTATAACTGCTATGTTCGAATCTGTAATTGGTGTAACAAATATTGTATGGCATTGTATTTTATTGTATTGCATTGTATATCACAATTTTCCGAGCTGAATTTCATTACGTAAATAAAGATAACATAATTATTGATAATATAATTATGTGTGCGTTGAATTGAATGAAAAAAATACGATATATGTTCAAAAATCGAGGAAAAACAAGTCATGTAATTTTGAAGTAGTATCTGAGGTTTGAACCCAGGACCACCAGTTTCCTAGAACAACCGCGTAAACCATCACACTACGTTGGCTTACAAATAAAGATTTGAAAATTTTACTATACATAGAAAATAGCTAGAGCAACGAAAGTAGTACAAAATAATTCCTATGGGTTTCAGCGTCGATCTGTCATAACTAATGCCACAATCTAAAGCATAAACAAGTGAATTTATTCTGGAAAGGAATGAATACCCTACGAAATACACTTTATGGCATGTCAATAACCCTTAAAAGTTTCGAGACATATTAATGCGCCTGTAATTTTCGGTATTCAGTTTGAAATGATGGGGCAAATCTCACAGGGAAATTTGAAACGAGAAAAAATTTCGTTTGAAGGGAAATAACTCCTATGAAATGTCGTTAGATCCTTTCCGACCAAATGAAACAAAGTTGCGCACAGATAAACTGAAGACATTGCAAAAAATTTTAGGTCGATATCTTTTACGGTTGCAAAGGAGATGCGCGCACAAGAAAAACAGTGTTTGGGGAGATAACGCTTACAAAGAAAATTGTTCGGCTTAACAGCATGAAATTTAAAAGCGCATAAACTGTACGATACAACATAAGAAATATCTAAGCGACATGTTGGGAAACAAAAATTTATCGCAAGAACAAAATTTGGCGGAAGAAAAAAAATAATCAGAACAAATACAATAGGTCTTTCCATAGAAAGGTGGAAGGTGGAAAGACCTAAAAAAACCAAAGAAAAGGTTAGCGACAATTTAAGCAATACAAAGTTTAAATTCTATTATATTAAACCAAAGAAAAATTTAGCGACTATTTAAGCAATTAACAAAGTTTAACAATATTCATACAATTGAAATACAAGTTTAACAGTTTAAATTGTATTGAACCACTATTTTTGTAAAACATTGCTTAATTTTAAAACTAAAAAAGAATACTCATCTTTTTTTTTTCCGTATGGAATTTAGTTTTAAATTCTATAGCTTTGGTCAAGCTCCGTGTAAGGTTTGAATCCAAATGACGAATTAACCTGAGGTAAAATGCACGGACTAAAATTTCGCTGGCTAGACTAATTAGCATATGAAAGTGACCAGTAAAAAAATGAATCGGAACGGGGAAGGGCAAGAAAATTGACTGAACTTTATAAACGCAAATTTTGTTCTTCAATAGTTTTTTTTTAATTGTAGCTTTTTTGTCTACTAATTTGAAAAAAATCGTAAGGGTTCCACGGAACCCAGTGTGTCGCCTGCTTTTGATGTCGTCTATGTTTTCAGTGTAATAGTTAAATGTACATAATTTTTCTCAACATCTTATTTATTGATCACGAAGAAGCTTCGACGACGGAATGTAGGATCGCCATGTCTCGTTCCCGCGACAAAAGTCACAGGCTCGACGAAAATGAACGGTTAAGAAGCTATGCGCCGAATGCAACATCCACCATCCACAATGACACACCAAAAAAGGTTACCCAGAGTTCATCATTTATATAGTCTACCACAAGGCCAAATTCAACAAAAAAATTCTCCTTCTTGTAATTTTGTGCGAGTCCGATCAATTTTACCGCAAAACTGTCATTTTAAATTTTTCTTCATCCTGTGACAAATTCAATATACATTACGGAAAATATCTATAAAGTTCTATATATCATTACGGAAATATCTATATATCATTACGGAAATATCTATATATCATTACGGAAAATATCTATAAAGTTCAAAATTATACCTTGATCACAACTGATGAGTTGAAATCGACGAATTGCGCCGATCTTATATATACATGTAGATGCATTAAGGAATGTTCCATGAGATTAAAATCTCTAAATTTTTAAATATTCCCTTATTTTACCGCTTATGGAGGCTGTAGTTGCGCTATTGTTAAAATCATGCTATTGTGAACGTCACTGGAAAATCAGCTTTAAAAAAACAGCTTGGCACTGAACCAAAATTTATGTGAATGCATTTCCCATGGCACCATATTCTTCCTATATAGATAATTTCCGCAATATGCAATGCGGAAATAACGAATAATAATTTCCTTTCCAAATATACCTTATTTGGTTAAATACGTCAATTAATGTTTGCGTGAATCAATTCCACAATAACTTTCACAAGATTAAAATGAAACTTTTATGGAACTTTTTATTTTTCTGGATATTTTTCAAAGGTATGTTTTAGGATTTATACCCAAACATAATTATAATTTTGTAGAAAATGAGAAAAAAATGTTTTCTTATACTTTTTATCACTCAATTTAAATAGCGTAAAATTTGGAACGTTGTAAACTTTAGCAGTAAAATTATGTATTTTTGTTGAATTAAAATTCATTATCAGAAAATTGCTCCATCTCCGCTTCCCTTTTTGTCACTTGGTAAACAATGTAAACGCAATAAAAACATGGTTTCAACTGGTCCTTCAACATAATCAAACCGGTTAGCCAATTTCATCAATGAATAGATATGTTGGGGCACATGTAGGTGACCAAAAGAAATATTTGACACAGAAATCTTAAAAATACCTACCCATTTGCAAATTGTGCGTAATATTTAAATTCCTTCGCAGACTCTGTGATTAGAATTTCAAATTCACACGAAAATTTACAATTAAATCTTTGCAAATATAGCATAAATCTTTTACAGTACAACTTTTTTTCTAAACTTTTCACTCAAACGTCTAACTTTCGCCTAAACATTTTTTAACTTGCAAAAGTATATTGATTAATTTTTAATCATTTCTTTGAATTTAAACATTTCTGAAAACAATAAACAAAAAAGCATTTGAACTGAGCACACATAACATTGTATTTCAATGATGTCGAATTAAAAAGTTTTGTTTTTTTATTGTAAGGCTCTATAATATGTATTTGTCCTAATCAAGCATTATACGAATTGTTTCTATTACTGAATATTCTAGAATTGTTTTTTATTGAATGGCATATTGATTACTTTTTCGATGCCATTGTTTTTCTGAATTGTCTTGTGATGGGAGTTATCATTTTTGAATACCAGACGAAAACCCCTGAATATAATAATTTTTCTACTTTTCAGTAATTAGTGATAATGTCTCATTATCTCCGGCTTGGTTCAAATCTTGGATTGTGATTGGTCAATGACACTCGATAAAAAAACCCATATACCCGGACGTTGCTAACCATTTATACCCCGTGGAACTTTTTATTATTATTATTATTATTATTATTATTATTATTATTATTATTATTACGTAGCGCTCGAGACGTCGAGCGGCAAATATGATTTCGACGTTTTCCTTAGAAATGACAATGAAAACGTCTTATAGTCGGATACCTGTAAGGTTCTACCAAGGGCAGTACCCTACACCTGGTAAAAAGTATGCTAAATTGACATATTTCACTTTAGCTGTTTCCCATAATTAGAAAAACGATGCTTTGACGTTCTATGTTGTGTTTGAATTTTTAAAAAAATGACCAGGTTAGGGCTGAAACTGTAGATAAAATCGTCATCTACGTTCTTATCCGTAGATATGGAGATTTTAACACCCTTTTGTACTCATGTGGACCCTGAGGCGAAGCAGCCGCAGGGTATACTAAAGTACTGCAGGCTGTAAAAGTCTCCATACCTACGGATACGAATGTAGATAACTTATATTGACATTTACCCGATAACCTTGAGATAGTAAATTTGAGGTAATGTCAGCAGGATGAAACGTCATTTTTTCTTTAAAAAATTGTAAAATTATGAAATTGGTGTTGTTTTATCATATTTGTGGTTATTGATTGTTAACAACTTAAGAACATTTTGATATGTTAAAACGTTATTTGTATCAAAATTAATTTATTAGATATAAATGATAAAATGGGGGTACGTTGCAGTATGGAAATAATTAGGGGATAACCGAATTGTATTTTATCAGTTGCCGACGTAAACCGCGACGCGTAGCGGAGCCAGGTAAACGGATATTTGCAATGATGAAACCACCGGTTTATGTCGGCAGCTGATAAAATACAATACAGTTATCCCCATTCTTATAGAACCTCCGTTAAACGTTAAAAAATAGAATAAAAAGTAAACAGGAAACGTCAAATTTGTTTGCGCAACGTTGTCGTCAATGGTTCCGACGGTAAACCGTGGATTTTACGCTTGACGTTGTCCAATCAAAAAGGACGTTATATGTTATGTTGCATTAGAATTTGCATTTTAAAATCATTATATTTTTTTTGAAATTTTTTCATTACTTTTTCCGATATCGGAATATTACAGAGACAGGAAGGTGTAACCAGCATTTCAAACATAATCACACTTGTCAGATATTTACATTCTATTAAACAAGTTTGCATGGAAACTTATTTTATGCAAAAATATGAGAATCTAAATTCCAATTTTTTAAATTTATAAAAGGAATTTTTTACCGCAAAATTTCAAAATCGTTATTTTCAACAGATTTTTAAAGCGTTATCATCATTTAATTAAAGGATTCAACTTCTTCTGAAAAATCGATATTCTGAGTTTTCAATTTTAAAATTTGTCTAGAGTATTTTTACCAATCTGTTTTTCCTACATTTTCATGTGGTGATAAATGTATTTTTTGTTATAATGAATGAAATTCAATCCTCTGTTTTTAAGGTAAACCTTTAGACGCGCAAAAATCCTAAATCACAAATTTGAATTTATGATATGTTCTTATTTCAGCATTCAAATGTTATGTGCTGGAATTATCGCCAGGCAATGGTACAATATTTTATGTCGGAAGTAATCAAACCTTTACCTGTACAATAAAACCCTGCAATGAGAAATCTACTGTATTGCTGCAGTTTGGATCAGCCCAGAAATTATTTAGTGGTATATGCAAAGAGAATTATACCTTTAACAATCGAGTACAATTTAGTTGCTATTCGGATGAGTGTATATATAGTGTCAAGGTTTTCGGAATAGCTACCACAGACCACTACCAAGAAGCAAAATGCGCATATCGTTCCAGTGACAGTAAATTAATTCAACAAACCACTATTGTTGATGCCATACGTAAGTAATTTTGTTTAGATTTTTAAACTGTTTTCCGCATCTATCTTTTTAATTACTAAAAGCTGTAAAAACCATTATTCATTAACTACTGTGTTATTTGCTTAAATAACAGTTAATCTGTCTATACAATACAGATAATCGAACAAGGCCAATACAGAAAAACTCGGCCAATACGAACTTCCGGTCTGTATTGGCCGAGTTTTCCCGTATTGGCCGACATCCGGGGATTTTCACACATGCAAATCCATAGGGACGTCGCACTCTTGGACGATTATGCAAAAAGCTACTTAGATTTTTTTAACTATTCATTTTTAACCCCACTTGTGACCATTCATTTTATTTGTCTCAAAAATTTTAACTAGAAAATAGATGATTTTTTTTCATTCTTTACAAAAAGTATACTTTCGTAACTTCACGTTTGTGCATAAGATTCCCTTGAGCTCTTAGAGAATTGTGGTTCAATTTCACAGACTATATTTAAAAGATAATTCTATATAATGTTTATGAAAAAGTTAATTAATAAAGATATTATTAATTGACAATTTGCGTATTGGCTCAGTTATTGGTCCTCGGCCTGCTGTATTGGCCTTCGGCTTCGCCTCAGGCTGCAATGTGTATTATGATATTATTAATTAACAATTTCCGTATTGGCTCAGTTATTGGTCCTCGGCCTCGCCTCAGGTCAATAGAGCAAGCCTCGGACCAATAACTAAGCCAATACGGAAATTGTTAATTAATAATATCATCATACACATTGCAGCTGATTCACTGTCCGATTACTTTGAAGTGTTAAAAATAGCATAATAACTGGATACAAAGAAGAATCTTATATTATCTATTTCGCCCGAAAACCAAATCCTTTTCATACATTGAAATAAATATTGAATTCGAAATATTATTTGGTTTCCGTAAAACTAAAAATAAGAAGATATTTCCACACATAAAGAACGTTTTCACGTCTTCCACCTTTTTCCAGAAAAGCCAACTTCGCTGCCAATTATTGAACCACATCGACCTTTCTATTTTGGCAATATTTTAATATTTCTAGTTAAGAGGATAACTGAACATACATAAGAAAGAAGTAACTTTTGGAATTGATTATATATAAAAGACCGTAAATTTCTTTCCTTTTTTCACGAGTTTGCTTAGCTACATTCAATGTCCAGGACGATGACTTTAATTACCATACTGTTAAAAAAAAAAAACGCATTACCAATTTTATTTTTCAAAATTCAAATTCTGCCACTAAAGAAGTAAATTATATGACCAATTCGATTGTTGATGTTATAAAGGTAAGTTTCAAAATTTAAATGCATATTCATTAGATTTGGTTCTCTGCCAGATCTGTATAGTTGCTCTGAAAAATGAATATCCCATGTATTGTCGTGAAAATTCGGTAACGTTTCCACGGGCACTTTGCGGTTAATTCAACTGTTATGATCAAGCGTATAAAATGACAAAGTTTGAGGCTTAAGTTGAAATGCTGCCGTCCCAAGGTTAGACCCTTGAAATATTGTTATCGGTCGTCCTCAAACCTTACAGTCCCAAAATCAAGTTGAACGAACTCTGAAAGTTAACAAGAGCACCAGTTCGCGGCTGTGGAAACTTCAAACATTTGATTATATTTTATTCATGCCCTCAATATTGACGTTAATTTAAACATGTCCAGAATTTGTCTTAAATATAGGTTATAGAATGGATTTTTATGTATTATAAACTTTAATCCCTAAGGCGAAGCCGCGGGTGTTATGTTCATCATAAATAGAAAATTATTCTATGACTGAAAAAGAACATAATTCACCTCTCCGAGAACCATTTCATAAAGACAATACATTTTGTACTCCAATTATACTACGTATGAAACCCGAACAAGTGAAATGAATTCAGTTAAAACATATAGGAAAAACATTTTGTTGACAAAAAACTGTTCACAGTAACTCCTTGATGTCCAAACATTTGTAGAATGCTTTTACAACTGAATGGACGAAAATCAGGAATTCTAATTTAGTTTGAAAAGTTAATGGCATGAGTGAGTTTTCTTTAACAATGTAATTTAATTTTAATTTTGTCAAGAAATTTCCTTTGCTAAAAGAACTTTTCACGTAAATTTGGATTATCTGCCCCTACTATCCGTTTTTTTTAAAAAGTGAATTACTAAACATTTTTTCTCAAATCGTTTGTTAAAAAATGAATAAATCACTGAATAAAAGAACAAACATTAAATATTATAATTATAAAATAATAATTATAATTGTGATTATAAAAAATAATAAAAGTTTTATTAAACATACTCCCCCCTAAAATTATGTTTCTATCTCAAATACATGTATGTACATCTCAATCTCCATCTTGAATTTATAATTTTTCACTTTTTTAAACAGTTTTATGAACACGTTGTTAGATTATAAATATTCAACAAAATGGATAACAGCAAAGTTCAACAAAAACCAGTACCACCCAACAGACTGTTGGATTATGTATACTTTTGTTTGAAGCAATATCAATGCTTGGAGAGTTGTTGAAAGTCTCCCTTTAACCCAACCCGCCCCCTTCCTCTCCGAGATAAATAGAATTAGAAATTAAATTTTTCCAAATATATAACATATTTATCTAATTTTATGAAACTGAATAAATCCCATCAAATTTTCTTTTCTTGTATGCTTGCAAACGATTTTAATGTCACGGATATTCTTGTCGTCTGTTTTGTTCATCCTAGTCCCCAGGCAAGATAATTGGTCAAGCATGTTATTTTATAGCATAGAAAACCATGTACTATGAAATTTAAAGCTCACAATAACGGCTTTGATTGGTTGTGGAGAGGTAATTATGTTCTAAACGTAAGCTCCATATGTGTTTTTGAAATGTTTTCATAGTATATTCGGATAGTATCTGTTCGTCACATGGGGTTCAATTCACAGTGTTTTAACTATGTTGCACGCTATAGAACCATCATGCAAAATAGAAAAATACGATAACCCTGTATTATATCAGTTTCTATCCCCAACAGACGCCTTAATTTTCCGTCCCTTTCTAGCTCTCTAGTTTTGAATTTAGAATGTGTTGCCCTTAGAGACGTTGAAACTTAAAATTTACTGTTACAAACATATAAAATGTGTGAAAACTAACGCGTATCTACCGCCTGCATAGCCTGTCCTTAGATGGTTTTGGCTTTACAGTTTTTGGTCATTTTGGTATTTGCTGTAGTTTTCTCATCAACTTTTGGTTTTCAACATTTTAGGCATTGAGCACATCTTGTGCATCAAAATTGGTATCAAATAATTGTATTTTTTTCAGTTCTTGTATTACTTTGATTCACCCTGATGATTGATTGATTCATCCTAATGATTGATTGATTCACTTTTAGTCACCCAACCTTTCATATTGTTAACAAGAAAAATAAATGGAAATGGTGAGCTGTCAAAAGGGGCGTAAAACGACTAAAATGTAAGAAATACACAAGTCGAACAAAACCAAATATAAAATCGTAAAAAAAACAACAAACTAAAAAGTTAAAAATACTCAACGTTTCGACCAATATGGTCTTGATCACGAGTATGTAAAAAATAAAAATAAAAAGGTGTTGACTCTTTGAAACCCAGAGCAAGACTGAGTCCGTACATAAAATGTAAACAAAAACAAAAAATTTTTTTTGACGTGGGTGTCATCAGTAAAAAGTACTCCATAGAAAATACATAAATGGCAAGGTAGATAGTAAAACTATATAGTAAAAATAAGTAAAATAATATATTTGACGTTGTGATGTATAGAAAATGTACCATATAAGATAACTGTACCGCAAAACGTTTCATATTGTTATATTGTTATATATGAATGAACTTATAAATTGTCATTTTGTTGTGATTGATTATGCTTTTTGCTTTAGGTTTGAGTATTGAAATTTAGACTAATTTCTGAAGTGCAATACCTTCGGGTGTCCATTGAAATCTACTTTGTTTTGTTTTATGTGCTTATCATGATTTGGATAAAGATAATATTGACATAACAGTTACATAAATAAGATGTAAAAATGCTATGCATATAGAGGTATAGCAAGTTGAAGTGTACTTTGAACCCGGGGGCACCCCTATTATTTAAACCTATACGGGGTTGTGCAGAAAATTTGGGATGGTTTTTCGCAATTTTTTGTTTTAATTCGGGGTATGTTTTGAAAAACTAATATTTATTCGGGTGGTATTTATACAAACTTTGAAGGCTATTCAATTCCTCAGATATTTGTATATAAACATCAGTATTTGTTCCGGTGCGCTTTTTTAATATGGCTGTTTTTCTTAATATGATTGAAACTTGACGTTTATGAATTAAAAACCCTTGGCTAGTTAAGGTCGAGGAGAAAATTAAAAGAAAATAGTTTTATCCCTAGAAAATAAGAACAGCAATCGACGTCAAGTTTCTTCTGTTTCATTAAAACAATGTTTTGTCAATTGCAAGTATTCATCAGCTTTATTCATTTCATTTTTTGTAAAATTTCTATCTTCAAAAACAGATTCTTCTACAATAATATCACCCCGTGGACCTTTCATCGATGGAAGGAAAGTTAAATTCAAATGCTCCTTTGGTGGACATAACAGAATCTATAATATTTCACTAACATTCGAATGTCACGGAAAACACGAACATAGTACATTCTTCGACAACATTGTCTCTATGAGCTTTATAGTGTTGATAAGCTCGGATTTCAATGGATCTTTATGCACATGTTATGACTCGACTTCCAGAAGGGGCATTCGTTCAGATATTACATTACACGTGTTACCTTGTAAGTATTAACATTTATTAGATCTCCTGAGTATATTTAGGCTCCAATTTCCAACTTCATTGTTTAATATTACAGTGAAAAAAATTAGATGGCGAAATATATGGCGTGTGAAACGTTGCAATATTCACAAAAAATATATGTTCATAAAATTAAATAATTGTTCGTCAAAACGAATATTTGTTCGGAAAAACAAAATATATATTCAATAAATCAAAATATGTGTTCATAAATAAATTATATAGTCATAAAACATAAATATATGTTCATAAATGAGTTTTTGGTCATAAAAAAATGATATATGTTCATAAAAACAAATAATTGTTCATAATTGAATTTTGTGTATATTGCAACGTTTCACACGCCATAGAAAAGAAAGTAAAAATATTGAATATTCTACTCGACAAATAAATTAGAAAGGCTCAAAGAGTCACTCAAAAAACACTTGAAACAGCCGTATTCTAGGTGCGCCAGTTTAGTGATGGTATATGTACTTATTTTGCACAACTAAAAGTATACATTATAACAATTCAAGTAATGTTCTCAAATGAAGAGAGCCGAAAAACATTCCATACAAATGTTGTAATGCATTGTAGATTTGAAGCTTAAATGAGCCTGTAAAAAGGTCAACTATCTGAGATAAGTTTTTCTTGACAAGAATTCTCCCTATTTTCCAAAGGTGTAAGAATATGCATGATTTTTAGCAATTATCGTAATAAATTTGAAAGCTTAATTCTCGGGAATTTGAGACCGTGGAAATATTCTTGTGCACTATATATCCAAATTTCTTTTCGTTTTATCAGTTATACTTGAAGTCAACATACATATAAATTGTCTTGCAGTGGAATTAGATGTGTTAAGTCTACCCAAAAACAGACAAAATCAATTTAAGGACAAAAGCGAGGGAGATAAACTTCTAAAGTTTACATGAAAATTGAACGCAAAATGAATAATGTAATTGCGTTTATTAATAATGAAAAAATCTGTGACTTGAACCTTTCTTGAGTAAAGTTTGTTCGCTTTGTATAATAATTTTAGTGTTAGTTTTCTAACAAAGGTTCTCTCTGCATTAGCTTTGTATAGAAAGTCACGGCATTACGAAATGGCTAAACATAACATAATTATGGGTTACGACAAATAATGCAAAGATTGGAAATACTTACAGCACTACTGTATTTATATATGTTTGTATTTGTTATCCTTTAGTGTTGTATTTCGGTTGGAGGTAGAATTTTGTTCATTGGTCATTGTTTTATTGTTGGTCTCTTCAGATCTGTTATCTTCATTTTTAATGTTTGTAACATTTGTCATGTTTGGGGTTTCTCCAAAGTTGTTTTTATTGAAGGTTATTTAAACGTATTTCATTTATATGCAGACATTTTGTATTTATTGTTATGGCAAAGATGAGATGCCTTTATTAGTTTAACGAAGTCGTGTATAAAGAAAATATATTTAGTGTTTTGTTTGTTTGACACAGATGATCCACAATTTGATGTGAAGCAAATTACAAAAGATAATACAGTAAACCTAACATGCACAGTGCCAAACTTATTTCACCCATTTGTATTTGGACCTTGGGTGTATTTTGACAAAAGCGATCAACAGTACTCACAGAAAATTATCAATGCCACCACATTGGTTCTTCTAGTTGAAAACGCAACTTACGAAAACATAGGGATCTATTACTGTACTGTTGTGGATGCAAGAATAAACAGTTCTATTGTAGCAAATGCATCCATTCAATTGAAAGTACCAGGTAAGGATTGGCGAAAAGAAAAAATTAGAAGATCGAATTATCCGAGATCGGAGATTTCTCTTACGCCAAGAGTCCTGTTTTTTTTAAATTAGCGAATGTTGTTGGATGTCAGTGCTCAATCCATATATATATAAAATTTGGAAATATCCAATTGATCTTTAAAATTTGACACTTTTCAATGTTTTACAAACTCAAAATTTATTTTCTACAACAAAATTTTATATTACATGTATTACTATTAATTATTTTCAGAGATAGAGTAGTCATACTGTTATTTTGACCATGTTGAATGGTGGTTTAGGCTTTTTACTTGACGTTTTTCATTAAGTCAAGGGTAAACTTCATTAAATTAAAACACAAAATAGGAGTTGAAGCTATATGTTTAGCATTGATTAGCAGTTGATCATTGAAAGATACTTATCTTAACAAAGTATGTTTCAAATTTTAACAAGATATATTGAGCCCATCTAAGTCGACACATTTTTTTAATTTACCCGAAAATTGCTAATTTTGTGATTATTCGTGCATATTTGATTTTTTTATGGACAAGGCAACTTTACTCAAGAACAACATCTGACTTTCATCCGGTAATAGTAGAGCAGCCAAAGGAAAATGTCACTAGGAAAGTCTAGTGAGTCTTGTACCAGTCTTTTTAGCAACTTTAAATTCTGATCACAGATACAAAGAACTTGGCAATATTTTGTAACAATTTTTCACCATTTTTGTAACGATGAGTTAAGTTTTTTTTATAAAATAAGAATAATTATGAATATTTACACTGGAAACAATAAGAAAAATGTGTTCATGTACTTATTAATAAAGTTTCATTTTTTTAAATAGAAAGGCTAGCTGGTTAAATGATTTAAATATTGCATGAATTTGTAAGATTTATCTAATAAAATGATGGTCATAATATAAATTGTGTTTTGAAGAGAAGAAATGAAAAGTAAAAAAAAAAAGGTTTTTAATATTTTTTCATTTTATTTTTTTTTATCAAACGTGATCAAGCGTGATCTTATGTCCCACGGCCTTAATGGAATCTATGGGCTAGTAAGATGTATTTTTAAAATGTTTTATTTGATGTACGAACATTCGCATAACCTGTTCGACAGGAATTGTTTTACACCATAAAAACTACATTTATGTATAATATGGAAAATTTCAATAAGTAATGTATATAATTATATAAAAATAAACATAGCGTTTTTCTTCTATGTTGCCAATTAATATTTTTATATAACGAGGATAACATTCAGTTATAATAAAGTCTTGACAATATATCCTGCTTTATCATAAACAGAAATAAAATAAAATGTTTTAAATTTTATTAAGGACCTATACTACTCAAAGAACTTCAGGTTGACAACAAAAACATCAGTCATTGCAACATCAAATTAAAATTCAAAAGTTATCCCATGGTATCAGTTCAATCATTGTGGCAAGACAACAAACAGATAATTTTAAAAGAAACAGAGATGTCAACAACGTCAGTGAAGGAAAGCATTGAACATTGGATAACTCTGCAATTGGAGACTTGCTTAGAAAAAGTAACATACGGAATGATTGCATCAAACACCATATACACTAAAAAAATGTATTTTGATATAAACGGTAAGTTTGTTCTGTTCTTTTTATTTGAGGTTTTTGAATAACAATACATTTGGTACTTATTCATTTGTGTAAAAGAGGTTGGGCCAATAAGGCGAAAAAATGTTTCACTCAGAGGGCCATTTTGTGAAAGTATTTATCATCTGTGAAATTTATATTTTTCTCATAGTAAAAATAGTTTTTGTTTGCGTCTCAATTTTCGGCATTGATAAATCTAACACAAAACTTACAGTAAGCTCATAAAAAACGTTGAAAACGAATTTTTGTCATTTTGGAGGGCTTTTCCCACTTTTTAAGTGGGAATTCCCTGACAATCACCTCAAGAACCAAATACATAAACCGTTTTCCTGAAAGACTGCACTAATCGTCAAATTTTGTGTGTTCCCTGTTTTGGTGCTTAATGTTCCTTTTAACGAACATGGATTTTTTCTAAAAAGAAAAATATCAATTCAATACTTAAAAAACTTGGCAATATATTAAGATACATATACCTTTAAATTCTCGAAGAAAAGTATGGTCGTCATAGCTCAGTCTGTAATGTTGTTGGTTATTAAATTACAATTAAACTGTCTGCGAGTTCGAATCTCGGAAAGAGTTTATTTTTTAATTTCTAGATGCGCATTTTTGTTATATTTTTTAAAACCGCAAAAGCTTTCTTAATTTTCCCTACCTAAAATTTTTAACTTTCACTAAATATTTAGCAAGTTTGTAGATATTTCGAAATATTCTTGTCCATTAATACTTCAATTTGTTTTGTTTTATATATAATGCCAGTAACAGTTACTGTAATACGGCAATGATGCACTGAACTGTGTCGCAAAAGCAATAGCTCAGTTATAATTTCATTATTTTTTCATAATCAAGTGTTAATAAACTGTAATACATGTATATATATTAGCTTGGCCTTAATTGGTGGGAAGGTAAAAATAACAAGGTGTGACGCAATTATCCATTTAAATATAGTATCAATACATTTAAAATTAAACCTATAACACAGGTAAACTAACCGAATGAAACATTATCAGGAGAACAGGGCCCTTGTTCTTTTGACAAATTTTTTTCGAGGTATAATGTACGCAAATAATAGTATTTGAAATAACATGTTATAAGAAATGTTTATCTGCCAAAGGCCATATGAGCTTTTGGTGTCCGTCGTCCGTCCGTCCGTGAACTTTCCACATTTTAATCTTCTCCTCTGAAATCACTGGGACAAATAGAACCAAACTTGACAGGAAGCATCTAGTCCTTTATAAATTTCCTCATTTTGTCCTCATTGAGCAATAAAGATGGCTGCCATGGGCAATTGTTGTTTCTGATTGGCTGAGTTTTCAAAAATCTTCCCTTAAACTGCTTGGCCAAATGGACCTAAACTTGGCAGGAAGCATCTATATAAGGGCCTTTATAAAGTTCTTCATTTCGTCCCGATCGAATACCAAATATGGCCGCCACGGACAGTTGGGACAGGCCGCGCAATTGTTTTCCTGTTACAGAAATCATGAAATAATAGGCTGCCATTAAGTCTGTACGTTTCGTTGAAACATGGGAGATAGCTCAAAACAATCGCCATACAATGGCACATATCAAGTTAAAATCTCGGGGTGTGAAGTCAGTCTACTCTTTCCGTAATTTGAGAAATCACGAGCCATGGTAAAAAAGTCTCCCTTTCGCAAAGTAAAATGTACCTCTTTCATGCTTTCAATGTAGAATAAAAAATTTCTTGGTTTTATTCATTTAATCCTTTCAATATTTCTATGTCAAATGTCTCAGGTAAATACACCTTTACAACAACAATAGTTATTCAGTTATCATGGTTGATTTTGTTACAGTAGGTTCATATATCATGGTGCAATTATAATTTTTTTAATGGACTTCTTTCGTATCCCTCAGGTCAAAGTTCATTGCAGGTCTTCAGCCAGTTCTTGTTTCTTGATGTAAAATAAATCTTCTCTGAAATCGCTTGGCCATATGAAACGAAACTTGACAGGAAGCATCTATGTGAGGTATTTACAAATACTTCTCATTTCTCCCCGATCGGGCTACAAACATGGCCTTCATGGGCAATTCTTGTTTCTCTTGGTTTATAAAAAAAACTGTTGAAGTGCTTGACCAAAACTGTCAGCCAGACTTGATCGGAAACATCTACGGAAAGTTTTTTTTATGAATTATTTTTTCATCCTCATTGGGCGACAAGCATCACTGCCATGGGCAATTCTTGTTTCTGATTGGCTGATATAAAGAAATCTTCTTCTCTGAAACCGCTTGGCCAAATAGAACGAAACTGGACACGAAGCATCTTTGGTGGGGGGGGGGGGGGGGGGTTACACAATTTTCTTATTTTCTCTAGATCAGGCGACAATCATGGCCGCCATGACAATTCTTGTTGTTGACTTCTCTCTTTGAGGTCCATCAATAAATAGTGCTTTCGTGCCAAGTGATCGGTATATGCTCAGCCATCTGAGCCTCTAGTTTCATTTAACGCTCAAATCTGGGTATCTCTGACCTTCCAAAGATGTATTCCTAATTATGTACTACACAAGAACGGCGCTTTGTTATCATTAGAGTATCCGTTTTGATAATACTTATATTAAAGTTCTTTAAGTATGGTTTTAAGTTATGTAAATAAACTCAAATAATACCTTTATTAGGTACGATAACAATTTAGAAATGACACCTCCCTCCCCATACCCCCCAAAAAAAGTAATGAAAAAATACAGATTTGTTCATTAAAGTCATACTTATTTCAAGACAATTCAGTCCTTTATGGCATCCGGAGATTATACGAAATGGTTATTTTAATTTCAATCTTTCTCTCTAAATATTAAAAATAAAACAGATAATTAGATAAAAAATAACACACCAATCAGATAACGCTTTCCAATCGAGAGAATCTCATAGGTTTGTATAAATCTACTGGTTGTATTCAATATGACCTATTGGACTGGTTAGTCAATAAAGGTATACTTACGTAATTGGTTCTTAACAAGCCATATTGGACTTCGGCTTCGCCTCAGTCCAATATAGTTTGCCTCGGACGAATAGCTATGCCAATATGTAAAACCTTACGCAATAATACTATAGTATTGAAATATTGCTGTTTGTTATATAATTATTTAAAATCTCTGTCTTATTATTTGTCATATTATTATGTTTCAGCATGATTTAAAACAATATTGTATATTGTATTTCTAGTGTCTTATCCTTTTTACAAGTAATGTTGACAAATAAAAACTTTTAAACTAAAACTTAAAATGTTTATACAGGTGTTATATATGACCAGTCACCAATGGTCAGAATGGACGGAACGTTAACAGATGGAAACCGCGCATCAGTATCTTGCTTTGATATAACGCAGAACGAAATCAACGACTTAGAGTTATCATGTGACAATGTCAGTATTGTTAGCAGTGAAAAGCAAATAAATGCAGCATTGGTCAAAAGTTTCTTCGTTGCAGACATTGTTTACAATCAGAGCAGATGTCAGTGCAGCTCAAACACGACTGGGGAAACAGCAACAATTCGTCTTCTTATAAACAGTTGTAAGTTATAATAGTCTGTTGTAACCGACTCATGAGCTTTATAAGACTTACATGTATTTGTACGGTGATTAAAGAACCTTTTGATTACTGTCTCCTCGGAGACGGTATTAAGAGTTGAATGGTGGACAGTCTGCGTAATGAATGCTATCTTCTACCTGATTGGAAGATAATACCGACTGAAGATGAATCAATTACGTTGATTGGTTTAGAAAATTGAAACCTAGTAAATGTCTTCTAATCCCGCAAGGTATCGGATTTAGACTCTTTCTTTTAGTACTTTCTTCATTTTCACAAAACTTGACTCAATTAACACGATTTCATTATTTCTAGACCAATAAAATATGTCGCGTTAAAATGGTTGGAAGTACGTCGCTATATTTGTCCTTTATCTGCCGGAAACAGCCGAGTCCTTACGATAAATAAGTGATCTAGTATGAAAAGATATAAAATTTCATATAATCTATATCCACATATGCTCTTTACTAACAAATGACGTGCACATGAACAAAGAATTTCATTCATCAAGAGCACCAAACATTTTCCATGAAGTAATACAATATTAATATATGTTATATAAATACTTTAGATAATGTAAATACACACTTATCATTTAATTCTGCAAAGAGACGGCTAGCTTTTGGGGAAAGATAATACTTGTATTTAAAAATAGTTAGCTTGATCAACAAATTTATTTCAATTTTAATGGTGTACTCTTTATTCATAAAACCATGACGCACAACCAGAAGGATACCAAAAAATTATAATTACTATAATTCCAATCGGAACAACACTTTAAGACTAATACAACATTAATACATTTCAGATGAAAACCATAATATGTCTATGGCAAATGCAACATGTGAAAGCAATTGGCAAATATTTCTGACTTGCACCGATAAACATTTACCTGAATATTATTCTTTTGCTGATTGGATTCATCAATTTAACGGAGTCCAAGTGCGCCAACTGAAAGGAAGTGGAAACCATGGACAAACTTCACTCAAGATACCATTTTGCACATATGAAGACATTGGAAATTACACATGTACAGTTGTTGACACTAGAAAGAACACATCGTTGTATAATTCTACCGTATATCTCAGTGTACCAGGTAACAAGGTTTCTTGTTTGTTTGTTTTAACTCCTACTATTTATATTATTTATTTATTTATTTATTTGTTTGTTTATTATAATTCATTTAATTATTTCGTATATAGATAAAGCGAAAAGGTTGGTTTTCATTTAGATTAAACCAACCGAGGGTCCACTATCTTTCAGCTTGGAAGGATACAAAATATACTTGTCCACTCTGATGTAATTGAACAGATTCTTCCAAAGAAAAGTACTAACAAAAGGAACGTCCATTTTATTTACGAGGATTTGAAAAGAAACTCAGTCTTCAAAATTTATCCATAAAAGAGATTGTAAAAATGTAGGATTAAACAAACTTGGATGTTAATAATTGCTAACTCTGAAAATAATGTGTGTACATGTGCACAAAAAAAAACTTTCAGTTATTGATAAATCCATGACCTGAAATATCAAATGTTGTTCCCTAAAATTGTCCTCTTTTCTGAAATTTTGTAGTACTTCCGGTGATCGTAAACAGCTCTATTGACAGACTACAAAAGGATGAAGGATGTTTACTTAATGTAAATTTTTATTCATTCAGTAACACTAAGAAACTGACATGGCTTAAAAACGGAAAGAAACTGTATTCTTCAGAGTACCAAGAGCAAAGTTTTTCAGAATTTATCTATGTTACAAGAATGCATGACACGTCGGTTCCAGTTAATTCTAAGACCGCAACTCTTCATATAAAACCAATTTGTGATGTTGGTCAGTCTACGTATAGCTTTACCGTGAGGGACAGTGGAGGATATGAAGCTTATTATACGTTTGAAGAGGACAGTAAGTATATAATATATATGTGTCAAATAAACTAGGACAACATGCATTGGACATATTTTTGTCGAACTCTCACCTGGAACTACTTATTAGGGCTCCGCCATGGAAGAGGAAGGTCCATTTTTATTTTTAGGAAAATTGGAAAAAAATGTTGGGGAATATCTTAGTTTTTATATGAAAAAATGCATATGTTTAGAATTAACACTATGTTGTATGTTAACTTAAGATTGCCCTCACAGATTTTCATAAATTTTATACACAGTGTTGGACATAATCAAAGAAAGGTTTATAGTAATTAGTCTGTCCGCCTGTCCGTCTGCCTGTCTGTCTGTCCGTCAGCATTTCCTTTGTCGTACGATAACTTAAGATTGCCTTCACGGATTTTCATAATTTTTATATACAGTGTTGGACATGATCAGAAGAAGGTCGATTTTGATTTTTAGGAAAATCTCAAAACACTATTTGGGGAATATATAGATTTCGAAGCGTTTTTGATTCCCATGAGTTCAATCACACAAGCCGGCGGGGCCCTTTCTGACATTGTCAGTATTCTAGTTCCTGCAAATGTTTAATTTATTTAATTTATTTTTTTTATTCTTGCTTTGAATGTAATAAATATACTAATGTATCGCTGTGTGTTTGTTTATTCCACATTGGCTAGAGGTATAGGGGAGGGTTTGATCTCACAAAACATGTCGCATTTGTGCGACTGTCCCAAACCAGGAACCTCTAGCCTTTGTAAGTTGTGTGTATTTTTTTTAAATTTTGGTTCTTTGTATGTTTCGGAGTTTAGTGTGCCGTCCATTTCGCTGAACTAGTATGCATTATTGTTTAGGGGCCAGCCTCCGGGTGCGAGATTTTCTCGCTGCGTGGAAGACCCATTGATATCCTTGAGCTGTTTTCTGCTCTGTGGTCGGGTTGTTGTCTCTTTGACACATTCCGCGATTCCATTCTCTATTCTAGAAAAAGTGATGTAGTCATTACTAGTATTTTCCAGGAAAAATAGACGAGAATATCGAGAAAAGAATACTGAAGCAATAAAACTAATGCTATCAGATCAAAATCCGGAGACGAAGCGAATTCATGAGAATACTTAGACAGCAAAAAATACGGCAACGACACAATTAAAGGAGTGAAAAAATGTAGCTAACCAAATAAAATTAGAACAAGACAGCACAAAATGTGAAATCCCCACAATGAATATGCATGAAATACTGTAACTAAATATAGAAGAAAAATTGCGTGAAACATTGTCACAAAAATAGTGTCTAGTTGAAAAATGTTCTTTTTTATTTTGGAAAGGATTAATGTCCAACTATGTACGAGAAAAAATGATACCATACATAAAAAAAACCAGTAATGATAATGATCTATTTGAAATTCAACCGTGTTTGAAATAAGAATAATTCGACATGTCAGAGTTAAACTTTGAAAACAAGCTCATATATTTTATAACTAATAATTTTTATCAGATGTTACAGTTCGAAAGTTAATAATCATATTCATGACAGTGGCTACTGGAATTTTCGTGGTTGGTCTAAATATAGCAATATGTCGAAGTGTCAAAGGTGAGGCATATATTTTGTTCTCTTCTTGCATTTTTCATGTGTATAGAAATTTAATTTCAATGCGTAGATGTATATTACTGGTATAAAAACTGTACGATAATGTACGGTAGAATCAAGAAGCAGGAATGTATGCAACCAAAGGAACGGCATGAAAAACAAGAATTACAACTTTAGTAAATTATTATTTTCTTCATACATACCTCTGTTCTGAAGTAGGTTAATCATTCTTCTGGCTTGATAGGATTACAGTCCTGTCCCGGCGAAAGTTTAACAGTAGCTAGCAGAAATACGTCAAACTGAAAGCCCGTTTTAACCCATAGCTACCTATCGTTGAAAGCCTGGCTGCCAAAATACTTCAACGGTTGAAAGCTTTTCGCCAGCCTAAAATAACGCTGCCAGCAACCATAGCTAGTTGAACTCTGGAAAGCTTTTCGACAACTTTGTCGTGAAGAAAAACAACATAACTCCACCTGATAAAAGTAACTCGCAAACTGCCTTTTTATAAACAAAAGATGATACAATTTTACTGTTACACCTTGTATATATATATTATATCCAATTTTGTGCATGGGAGTCTCCTTCTGGAATCACAATTATAATTATGTGAACATGAACAAAATATTTATTCTGTATGTTCTTACAAAAACATAAAAAAAAAATAAAATTTGTTGTATAATGGTAAAAGAATTTAAATAAAATGTATTTTCAATTGTACTTTGTCTGTAGAAGTGAAAGGTGTTTGCAACTAATGAAAGAAATATATCAGTGATTATATTCCAATTCACACATATATTATTGATAGTATAACTAATCTTGAAATTCGAATACCTACAAATCTACAACGAGTTACCGAACAACACATTAATTCACAAGCTGGCGAGTGTTCAAAATGGGCTGTCAATTTGCACACTATAGCTAGCTATCTTTGCCAGCAATTTGAATACTAGCTAGCTATTGTCGCCAGCTTTTTGCCAGTCACGAGTTAAACATTTGCCAGGCCGGGACTGTATTTATCGTGTTTTAACAAAAAGAATAAATTTGGTAACCAGAAAAAAGACGCTCATGTCATTCTATAATATTATTTTAATAAGGGTGAACTCTTCTCACTGTATCATTATTACAGCAGTTCGTAGTCATATATTGTTTTTATTTTTATGTTATTGGGATCTATTGGTTTATAGTTTCTCATAAATAATATTCGGTATTTGGCTTTAATATATTTGCATTAATTTTCTATTTGTTAGGTGCAAAAAGACGATTTAAATTCTTACACGTTTTAAGCAAAAGGTGAGAAAAAATATCTGCTTAAAGTAATAATGATCTGTACTTATTTATCTTAAAGGAACCCAAATCTATTGGCTATATCGTGGAACCACACAGTAACCTTCGACATAAACAAAAAATGCCATGAAGAGTGATGCAACAGACATTGCACGAGATTTTTAAAATGGTATATCATACATTTATTTCCCTTGCATTAGTGAAATATGAAGATTTGTTCACCCTCGAAAAGTCATGTTTCCCTCGGGAAAAGTGACTTTATTCGTGTAAATAAACCTTCATAGTTCACTAATGCAAGGGAAATTAATGATTTATTCCACTATCCCTTGTGTAGTTTCTGAAAATAAAACAAATATATTTCAACAAGAACAAATTTTATGAAATATAAACAATAATGAATAACACATGGGTATGTTTCACATTTTCTTTTACTTCGCTGTTGATTTGTATACTAGTGTTAAAAAAAATTCGAGAGCGTAACAAGATGTTTCTGAGAGGGTGACACGATGATTTGTTACATGTTACATGGGCTGCTCTAGACCAATCAAATGATCTCATTACTAGATTTAAATTGATATAGTGTAATAATATTAAGAATAGTTTTAAGGAATTAAGACCTGATGATTGTCGGAATTTTTTTTACCTTGGACGTTGTCATAATATTGATTTTCCGACAATTAAACTATCATTTATAGTTAATTCTTGCACAGCCAATACACAATATTTCTTTAATGTTATTCATAGTAAATACCGCTGGGTGAAAGCAAGAAGACGGGTAACTCAGTTTTATGAAGAAATAGACATGGTTATAGAAAACTTGAGTAAGGTTTACATGGTTTAATATATAATAAAGTATTTAACAAAACCATCTGTAAAAGGAAAATGTCTTTATATAGTTCAAATAATTATGTGTTTATCCTATATAACCTATGATAAACTAGGATAATTTTGCATGAATTGAAAGTAGAATATTTTTTTTTTATATGTTCTTTGTTGATTTTGTCATTGCCGCCGGATTTATGATTGTTGATTCGCCCGTCGGATTTTCATCAGCGTATTTAATCCCAATTGAATAAAATTGATGTGGGACAGTAATACAATGTAATATGTATACTAGTTAGAAACGGGAAATTTGATTTCAAAATGGTTTTCACAATTATTTTATTCCCATAATTTATTAATGACTTTAAAATGCAACAGACGGGATATCGGCCAAAACATCAATTGAAATAAAATTGAAATCTTATAAATTGTAACTTTTATATATATAATACAAAACAAACAAAAGCAGGATACCAATAAAAAAAGTAATTCGATCAAGAAATGGCCAAACAGAAAAATTGTTATATATATATATATATATATATATATATATATATATATAACAAAAGCGTATGCTACAAACAGAATAAATTGTTAACAGTTTATTGAAAACATAGAATCCATAACATATAATCTCATGAGAATTTACTATTATTTTAACAGATCGGAAGTCTATGTTTTTATAACTTATCGACACTAGTATGACAATAAATATTCAATAGTGTGTTTGTTCTATCCCGGCTTATTACATCAAAAGTATTTCATGGGCATAAAATAATTTTGAAACAGGCTGTGATTTTCCTTGATCTGTACTAAGCACATATCAAACAGTTTCCACTATTCCCAACAAAAATTTTACCCAACATTTTCAAAGGTGTGCATAGTAGGAATTCACCCAAGAGTTGATGTAAGTATTTTCCTTTACACAATTAAGTGTTTTGACCTAATGCTATGGAAAGCCGTTTTACTATTTATTCTAACTTCAAGATCTCTCATATAATATATAGGATATCTTATATAATCTAGTTTTTATAAGATATCTTATATACTTTATAACATATCTTCTAAAGTTTATAAGATATCTTATAATTATTTTTATATAATTTATCTTATAAATTTTTATAAGATATGTTATATAATCTAGTTTTTATAAGATATCTTATAAACTTGATCAGATATCTTATATACTTTATAAGATATCTTCTAAAGTTTATAAGCTGTCTTATAAAGTATATAAGATATCTCATTAAGTTGATAAGATATCTTATAAAAAAAAATTTATAAGATATCTTATAAAAAAAATTTATAAGATATCTCATATACTTTATAAGATATCTCATATAAGTTAGTATCTTTGGATTGTTATTTTATAAGGAAAATGATATGAGATATCTTATAAACTATATGAGATATCTTGTAAAATTTATTAGATATCATAGTTAGAACAAATAGTAAAACGGTTTGCCATATAATGTAGTTAAAAACTAGAAATCTGTCCTGTCGGAATCGACAGTGATCCCAGCATCCCCTGTAAGTAATTGGGCCACTTTCCTATTGTCAAAAATATGAAATCTTATTCCCATCCAAAATTTCAATTTTATGCATTATTGTTTTGGTTTCCAAATTTGAGTCGTAAATTTTGTGGAATACATTTATGGTATCAAGGAATTTAAATAGTATTTAAAAGGAATCATACCTGAAAAATTACTTTTAATTTTTTTGATACGGTTGATGGGTCATTCCGGGGTTATATTAAAGGATGTGGATTGTACGTCAATGATATCCCATTAGACAAAATATAGATGTAGGTTTACAACATCAGTTATGTGTGAACAAAGTTTGTACATAGACCACATTACTATCCTAAAAAAATGTCTTGTTAAAAGATTTACATGAATATAACACATATTGTACACTTTGAAAAGAAGTTGTCTAATAAGCATTCCATATATTATTTATTTCACAATTATCAATATAAAATGCTTAATTTTAACGTGGATAGATCAAATTCTGTAAAATTTATTAAAACCTAGAAAAGGTAGTTTAATTTCTTCGGTTACTTTATTAACGCACAGTATTTTGACTTAAAAGTTATCCTACAATGGCATATGTACAGTTTAATTGTTGAACGCTTTGATGTATTGGATTTTCAATGATTTTAACAGGTCAAGCAGATGAAGCTGACACAAGACAATTATGAACAGATCCCTGCTGATCATATGTGTTGAATTTGGATGAAATTGTACATTTTGCTTTAAATAAATATTTTGGTTAGTCATGCGTTTTTTAAATGCAAACATGTATTAAGATTTCGTTTTGTTGAGTGTTTGCTGAACTGTTTTTTTTAATTGTCGTTTATTAGTTAAGTCTCTCAAATGAAGTGGGAGACTTATAGATTTTGATTTGCGATTTTTATTGAACATTATTTTTCTTCCTCTCCGATTTTGTTCGATCGAGTTCTCAATAACCGTCAAAGATATGGATCTGAGGTTTTCCATGATGAAAGATCAATGTTTCTAGATGTGCCCAATATTTTTAATTTTTTGATGGGGTCACTGAGACGTATAATGAGCAGTTGAAAGAGTTTAGGAGTTTACTGTAGGACCCTATGGGGAAATTTGTTTTAAACGAAAGCGACCAATAACCATCTTATATCATATCTTTTATAATATCACGTGACAACACCTATTAAATGACCAATAACCATCTTATATCATATCTTTTATAATATCCCGTGACAACACCTATTAAATGACATATAACTCGTTCCTCTTTGGGGGGGGGGGTGGTCGTGCCCAACACCCAAAGTCTATAATTTTGAAAACTTTCATATGCAATTGAAGTCCATAGCTTTCAATCATATTTTTTGTTATTGTTCTCCGTAACAAGGCGCATTAAATGACATGTACCTCATTCTTTTAGTAGGCGCGATCCTCACCCCCCATAAATCAATAATGTCCAATTATCTCATAAACCGTTTAAATCTAATATTGATACGAGGAAAACATTAATGTATCAGACATAATACGTGTATGTAATAATAAATATTTATTTAATACATTTGCTTGGTCATGAATTAAAAAAAAATTCTTGTTGTGCTATCATTTTATATAAATATGATTAAAATTATACTGCCTTGATGTTGGGAGGACTTATCAAGGCGGGTAAGAAGTCTTTTTTATTATTTTTATTTAACGAAACTGAATTCATTTTATTACACCATACAATAAAACCAGTTCTCGTATACGTTTTGGAAATATTGGGATAGATCTCTGTCAATGCAGCATGCCGATAAGCGAAAGTTGATCAAGTGTGACATAGTATGACTGTAAAACTCGGGTCACAAAAATACCCATATCACGATTTTCAAGTAACCTCTCCATCAAGTATGCATAAATTTTATAGGGACAAATTCGACAGTCTCTGAAAAACAAATGATTTATTGAATACAATGTAAGGAGTTCGACATATCAGTTATTTCGATTGGGAGACTTCTTAACAGTTCACTGTTACAGTTATTACTAGTTTGTGTTCGTTTTGGAATTCTTTGTTTTTTAACCTGATTTTCCTGCGGAAAAAAATTTGACAGCTTGGTGATGTACCGCGAGATATAGGCAGCTGGGCGGGCCAAACAATGATGAAGGAAAATCAAGTTTGCTGTCAATGTGACATGTTTTATTTTATGGTTTATAAATATTTTAGCATTCTTACATATTGAATAAAGTATATATATTATTTACAGTCGAATTACACAAATAAAGTGTATTAATAGTAAATATAATCTGTGTTTTAATAGTGATTTGTAACTACATTTCAGTAAAAGATCACAAAATAAAATTTGAAAAAAACGTAAATGAAAATTTCAGATATTTGCGCTAGCGTGTTTCTCCATAATTAAATAAATTTACAATTAAAAACACAACAATTACAGATAACATTACAAATCCCCCGCTTCCCGATCAGTATAAAATGTCAAAATACCTAAACCGTCGGTACAGACAAGTCTTATTCACTTATATATGTAATTCTATGATCTGTCTTTAAATTTCCTGTTCTAAATGAGTAGTATATATGTAGTTCTAAATTGTCATTTGTGGTGGTGCCGGATATGATGTCAACGGAAGCGAAAGTCACGTCGCCGTGACGGAAGTGGTTTGCGCGCAAGCGCAACCGGGTGTGATGTTTTATCCCGCCATTTTCCATTATTTTTTTACGAAAGTGACGTTAGTCAAGTGCTGGGACACGGATGTGTCGTCTGCGCATGCTTGACCGGAAACGGGAGTCTAGAAAGTGGTTTTCGCACATGTGCAACCGGAAGTGGTGGTTTTGCCGCCATTCTTCCATTATTTAGGGAAGTGACGTCAGTCACCTGCTTGGACCCGGATGTGCCATGCTTGGCCGGAATGGGGATTGTATTATATCCTCTTTTTCCCGCGCTTTTCATTGTCGATAGTCTCTGGGTCTATCATCGGTCTGTATAGGGTAAGGGTCTCGCGTGGAGTCTCGAGGGACTGATACTTTTACTGTTATGTCGAAGTCCGAGAATATTCGAAGTACAGAGGGTTGATTGTATTATATTTCCCTTTCCCGCGCTTTTCATTCCGGGTGATGTTTTTCTTTCTTTCAAGGCAGGACTAAAGGTAGGATTGGATTATGTCCCCTTACCTCCAGCTGATGCTGTCACCATTAGATCAATGGAGGAGTGTCTTTAGGAACCGCCTTAGCAACGGCAGTCCATTTCATTGCTCTATGCTGCTCTTCGCTGCTCATCACTGCTCATCTCTTGCTCTGCGCTGCTCATCGCTGCTCTTCTCTTGCTCATCGCTACCCTTCACTGCTCTTCTCTTACTCATCGCTGCTCTTATCTTGCTCAACACTGCTCTTATCTTGCTCAACACTGCTCTTCTCTTGCTCTTCGCTGCTTATCGCTGCTCTTCTCTTGCTCTTCGCTGCTTATCGCTGCTCTTCTCTTGCTCATCGCTGCGCATCGTTGCTCTTCGCTCCACATCTCTTGCTCTTCTCTGCTCACCGCTGCTCTTCTCTTGCTCTTCAATGCTTCGAATTTTGCTGCTGATGCTAGTGGTGGTCGATTGTCGTTAGTCAAAGATTGGATCTGTGCGAGAGCACCCTTGCATCCAGGTCATTGGAAAGGCCACTCTGCATTTATTGAGGCTTATGATTGGCTATCATAAGATAGGCTGCATTAACCCTCCTCTGTTATTGTTTAGCCCATTCAGCATTTGTCCAGGCTTCTGACTGACTATATATGTATAAACATATATAATTACCCTTCCTTCCCTTTTTTATTTTTTTCATTTTTTTATTTTGTAATTCTTTACTATTTTTTTTATTCGTAGTCTTCCTCTTCTCTCAGGCGTTATGTACTTGGTCCTTATTCATGTCTTGATGACATCAGTCCGAGGTAATGCCTAAATATTACTATACTTCAGATTTTTCACTGTATGTTACGAACAGAATGTAGTAGTCTGAAATGGGTTCTATACCAGAAACACTTAGTAGATAAACCTTAATGTATCTGTAATAGTAGGGATGTCGAAATGAATACTTTGCCAAACGTTTGAGTATGAATCAACAAGCCGTTGAGGAACCTGTAGCTAATATAAGCACTTGAAGGACGACAGGAGAATCCCAGGAAGACGTCTTAAATGTATATCTGTGACATATGTGGATACCAGTTCAAGCGAAACTTCAACCTAGTGCGTCACGAAAAGAATCCACACGGTATGGAAGAGGATTCAAAGAGTATAGTGAATATGGTTCAGTCTCAGACACCACCACAGATGACGATAACGAGGAATCGGAACAAAGCAGTGACCATGGATCCAACGAAGACTCCGGTGATAAAGGCGAACAGTCCCCATAGGATTTCATTTTGAATAGAACATTTCAAGTACATCAACCGGAATACTCACAGAAAGTAAACAAACTAGTCGAAGCCGGAATGGAAGAAGACAAGGGACGTAGAAAAACGAAAATATCTGCTGAACCGTGTATTGAACGACTACGACCCACCACCAGCTGAAGACAGCAATGACTCTATGTGACAGAGGAATTGGAACTAACATTAACATATTATAAAGAAAAACAAAAAATAAAAAGAATTAAAAAAATTTAAAACAAAATTAAAACAAAATTAACAGGGGAGGGCTAATGCAGCCTATCTTATGGTAGCCAGTCACAAGCCTGGATAAATGCAGAATGGCCTTTCAAATGACCCGGATGTAAGGTGCTCTCGCACAGATCCAAACTTTGACTAACGACAATTGACCATCACTAGCAGCAGCTGCAAAAATCGAAATGAGCACGTGAGTTTAGTCATAAGCAACAGATGAGCATCGAAGACAAAGAGAAGAGCAGCAATGAGCAGCGAAGAGCAAGAGAAGAGCAGTGATGAGCAACGAAGAGCAAGAGAAGAGCAGTGATAAACAAGAGAAGAGCAGCGATGAGCAAGAGAAGAGCAGCGAAGAGCAGCGATGAGCAAGAGAAGAGCATCGAAGAGCAGCGATGAGCAAGAGAAGAGCAGCGATGAGCAAGAGAAGAGCAGCGAAGAGCAGTGATGAGCAAGAGAAGAGCAGCGAAGAGCTGCAATGAGCAAGAGATGAGCAGCGGAGAGCAGCAATGAGCAAGAGAAGAGCAGCGATGTGCAGCGAAGAGCATGATTCATTACTTAAATACCTTTAAATGTTTCGTTCAAAATTTGACAAAAATTTACCACAAATTTTTAAGGCTCTTCCTTTTGATGCGGAGGTTACCCTTAGCTGAATTTAGATTCCTGTTTGTTTTAATTGTTTTGGGTTTTGATGGTTGTGCCTATTAACTCATCATTATATCTTTAACTGGATTTCTGCACTGCTGCTGTTGAGTTGTCAGCCAACGGCCATACAGTGCATCAAATTTATTCGGTATTTTGTGATACATTTAATTGTGGGCTAAGCATGTCATTTTTGTTGTACAGAAAAGAAATGGAAAAAGAAACTTACTGGTTACGTATCAAGGGTGGTAGTTCGAGATTCTCTGCTGACAACAAAGGGTCTTGTGTCGTATTTACACTCTCCAATGGATGACAATACGACAAAACGCCATTTGACAACATTTTAAAGAATCCTTGGCTACATCGAAGACCTAATATGCGGCATTGTCGATGCAGAGAGCGGGTTAATTGCATTGGAATAGCAGATCTATATAAACTGCCTTTTACCTTTGCTAAGACATTCACTTCACTATAACGAGAAAACAAGAATATGGGTTAAACAAGGACAAATTTATAATAACCTACTTGAGATACAATATATAAACATTGCTTTGAAAGAACTTTCTAATTAAACTCATATGGTACGCTTGGAACCAAAGCCAATTTCCATTTCAATTTATTTTACTTTCTATATATATTATTGTTTAACGTTTTCAGCGCCACTGGCCGATTTTGCGCCAATTTGAATTTATACCGTTGAGTGCCACGGACCGAGTTTGAATGATTACGTTATGGTTATCTTTAATTTAATAGCATGGATTATTTACCCCCACCCCTAATGGAATGGTCTAGCGATTTTATTTATATTTGTAAATATCAAAATTTAATTTAAATGGAATCGATTTTTTTTTCTTTTGGACATTTGTCAAAATGTTCAAGTGGATATATTGAACATTGAAATGTGTTGGCTTATCAAAGTGAATGAGGAAAACTGGAATACATTAAATTATTTTAAATTGAAGATATATAATTTACTGGTATATTTATATTTTACGCCACACCGTTAATACTTACCCTGTAAATCATTTATTTCTAATAATAAAAACTAATGTAATACAAATGAAAAATAAAACATAATACTAGTAATAGATTATTTATTGGTAAAACAGTTTTGCCAGTCAGTATCTTTTTGCGTGTGTTTGGTGAATCCGGTTTCAGCGCCTTGCAATGTGTGGTCTATTTAGGGGTGTCCCTGTTCGATGCAAGGAAAATACTATTTTGTGATTGAAATAAAAAGCGTTTTGAAATATATGAACTTATGCTGAAAAAAATGATTACTAGTAAAACATTCCAATTTCGTAAAAGTATTTAGTTAACTAATAAAAAGTTTTAATATTTTTCTGAATGTAAAATGATGCACGCCCTGTACCGCTTTGTACACGAAAGAAATACACCCCCGTTATTCATATACTATTCGCACGTCTTGTATGGTAAAAGATCCAGTACGATATACACTAAATTAGATTTGCCTTGTTCGTTATACGGAAATAACCATTGACTATTCCTTACAATGTGCGAATCCAGCTTTCTTAGGTCCTTTGATTCGGCACGCAAACTGTTCACCAGAAACACATTATTCACTGGAACAATTCGGGGAAACAGATGTATGCCGTTGATAAAAAATCCACAAATAAGGGCTGGTAAATTCGTATACTCGAGACAAGGTTCCATTTTAATGTGCAACTTTCGCAAACGAGTTCGTAGAAAGCCCGTGCGTAGTTTATCATCCTCCTGCAAAGCCAGTCCAGATGGGACAATAAACAGAAAATTCAAAACTTTTGCCATAAGAACATGGGTGGTCATGACTTATTAGATATGATATTGTCATTCTATCAAAGTGACCGAAAAACAATGAAATTGTGGGAAAAATTGTATTTAATATTCTGCATAGAATGGTGATAGATACCTATATATTATTATTATATATATATATATATATATATATATATATATATATATATATATATATATATATATATATATATAATATACATATAGATTGAAAGGGGGGCCCTAGATAAATTGTAAGTGTACTTATATTGTTTACATCTGTATTCTTATTGTTCGACGTCATGATGTACTGAATCTAACAAATAATCCATGAATCAAAGGCTTTAAAGAAAATAAGATTTATTTCGCTGTAAATTTGTCATGGCATTTATTGCAACACAACCAATTTGTCAATCAAAACTTGATGACGATTAAATTACTGAAGGGCCATCCAGCAGTAACAAAGTTATATCAGGAGCCACTGGGTAATCCATAGCAGCATAAAGTAAATTCGGCCAAAATTACCAGTTGAGTAATTAGTTGTGCAACTGGAAATCCGCCATGAAATTTACCGCCTGACAAATTTAACAGCAAGAATCAAGCAACATCAACATCAACATCAACATCAACATCAACATCAACATCATCAACAACAACATCAACATCATTCAAATTTTAACTGATAAACTGAATAATTTAAACTCAACATTTGAAGCTATTTTATTCATTATTAGGGAAAACCAAACAATGAGGAAATTTTAAAAACATTTCCAGAGTACCTTGAATCTGATTTAGGAATATATCATTGCCGATGAAGGAAAGATGCACCCCAGCTTCACTAAAAAGGCCAACATGCTTATCCTCAAAATCTGTATGTTTAATCACGTAACCTCCTATTTTAAGCAAATATGAACGCACCCCTATTTATTCTCCATCTAGTAGTTTCCATAGCTCCAGTGTTATTGTAGAACCTCCATTTAAATCTAGGTAAAATACTTGACCACACAAATGCAGTGCCAGGTAACATCTTTGAGAGAATGGCTATTGCAAACTTCATATGATAGAGTAATTCTCCACAAGGTGTGTCCCTAATGTCATTACCCACACAGTGAATAATAACAGCAAACGGAATACTTCTCCAATTAATAATATATTATTTCATACCCGACATACCTATCCAAACTAACTAACATCCAATTGTCTTTAATCCAAGCGATGCACCTACAGGCCTAATTTGAGCGTGATCACTTACTCTTGTGATAATTGAAGAGCCAATTACCCAAATATCTTTCAGGTACCCTGAAATTAAGTGTTTTAATACTATACGTGGTTTGTTCTTATATAACCTTTGTAAGCAGCAGATTTCCATCGGCCTTTCATTTTAATACTATTTTCATCTAAACCATTAAGAAAAGACTTGTGTTGCAGCTCCAATATGTAAAGAATGTGTATTAAATTCAGAAAGATTGTAACCTAGAAAGGCAAGGGTTTTCTTAAAAATATTAGAAAACTGGTACCTAGTTCAGAGTTTTTTCATTCGCATGACAAAATAAATGTCCATCACGTTTATGTCTCATGGCAAGGTAGTCAGACATCAACTGAACAGGACAAACCGAACTAGTTTTATTCCTTTCCAAAATGATCGTGACTGAATTACCCAGCTGATCAGTCTTAGAAGAAGGAATTGCAATATTAAGTGATCCTGAATTTGTATCAATTGTTATATTGGATCGTTTTACAATATGGTTCTGATTAAAATTTGATATTGCAATTTCTCCAACACGAAGAAATCGAAAAAATGCAACAGAAAATGAAGCTTTAAATAAACATGTTTCATATACTGAATAACAAACTAATTTCAGCTATCTAAAAGTCTAGTTAATATATCAATAGTAATAGGCTTACGACAGTCGTTTCGCTTATCTAAACGAAGCATGCCACTGAGCATCTTTTGAACTATAAAACAATGAGTGTTGTCCAAAAACCCATTAATAAAAACTAATGCCTGAAAGGTACGCTTTCACAGTAGAATATGAATATTCTTCCTTAAACATGGAAGCAATATAATTAACTAAATGTGAAACGGGGCACGGCCTTACGTCATTCACATTTAGTTTATATTTAAAATTTTGAAATGAATTTATTTCATTTTGTTACGTAAGCCAAGTATTGGAAGAGTTTGAGGCTTCTATTAGGCTCAATACTTCTGGTCTAAAATTGCCCAAAAGTCCGCTGGAACTAAAGTGGTTCTGCACATGGAGCCAATTTCTTGTATTTCTGTAATTTTCCACGATAGATTAAATCAGCAAAAATATTTTTATAATCAGGAATATGAACAGTTTTTATGTGAAAACTACCCAGCAAGGACCACAATACGATATGTCTAACAAGTGACATAACACGAGGTGATTTTGATGAGCAGAAATTAATAATTTTTACAACAGACTGGTTATCTGAATGAAATATTATTTTCTTTCTTTGCCACAGACTACCCCACAAATAAATAACTAATGCGATAGGGATCATTTCTAAATAAGTGATGTCTCTGAAAACGTCTTCCTTCCAATTCATAGGCCAAGCTAAATATGACCATTTCCCATTAAATTATACACCACATCCGCCGCCTATTCCCCCAGCACTATCGGCAGATTTAAAACAGAGCTCGACAACCACTCGACGTCCAAAATATAAGAAATCCCATTATAATTTTCTAAAAATATTTTCCAAATTGAAATATCATTCAAAATATCTTTTGATATTCTGATTAAGTGATGGTTTTTTTTCACTCTCTGACACGCCATATATAAACGTCTGCTGAAAGCATGTCCAGCTGTTAAAGCCCTGGCACAAAAGGCCAATGAACCACAAAGACTGTAATTGTTTTAAAGTTATCTTTTTTATGATTACTTGTATCTATCAATTGTTGAAGCAATTCAATCATTTTGTCAACTGGCATTTGAATTTGCATCTTTTCTGTGTCAATTGTTATACCTAAATATGTTATTCTCGTGCTTGGACCTTTGGTCTTGTCCTCAGCTAAAGGAACCTTAATTCAACACATACATTGCAAAACGTGCTCATTAATTTCCGACAGTTGTCGGTATTTTCCATTCCAGCAAATAAAAAATCATCTAGATAGTGATCAATATCATTTAGTCCCGATTTTCTTTCTACAGCCCTGTGCAAAAATGAAGAAAATTTATTAAAATGACTACAGGAGACCGATAACCCCATGGGCAATGTGATTTCTCTATGAAATACCAATCTTAAATTTTAAAGCCCAGTAAATCAAACTCGCCAGGAAACATGGGCAATTATCTGAAGGCGGACTTTATATTCATTTTGGCAATTTCCGCTTTAAAACCTAATTTTTTTTATCATGTTAACTGCATTTTCAAAAGTTTAATATTTTACTAAAGTATAGAAATCATCGATAAAATCATTGACGCCGCCATTAGCTGGTGAAGACAAATGAGTTATTAAACAAAAACCACCCGTTTTCTTTGGCACAATGCCTATGGGAGAAACTCGTAGATTTGAAATAGGTCGATTACAAAAGGGGCAATTCTGCCATATTCCACTTCACACATGACTTTTTCCCAAGCTAAATTTAGATCTTGTAAAACCGACTTTTTTGCTTTAATAAGCAACCCTTGGGCCTGTATAATGTGTTCGAAAACCATATTTAAAACCATTATATAATATATTAGCCGATGCTTTATCGGGGTAGTCTTTCAACATATTCTCTAAAACCGTAGTCTTAATAGGGGTAAAACCCAAACACCAAATATCATACTGTTGATTGCAAGCTGCAAAAAATTATAAAATTTGAAATTATTAATATTGCATCCGTGGAAAGTTGGCCTGCTGACCTGGAAATCTTTAATTATTAATCGAAAAACGAGTATTTTGGTTAAAATGTCTATGTGGATTCGAAAACCTCGTTGACTAGTTTGTAGCTCTAGCGCTGTACTGATACCTTGGTGCAAAATTTTGTGAATTCGAAACAGATGCCCTAGGGTAATTTTGATACCTAGGAGCAGAATATTGCGAAGTTACAGAACTTCGAGAACTCTTGTTATATGAATAATTTGTACAGTACATCAACGGATGGAACGGGCTACATCTTATACATGAATGGCTATATACACAATTAATACGAGTACAAACACTCTTAAAATTATAATCATAGCAAGGTCTGTTAACAGTGTGAGGTGTATAAGAAGTTGTCTGCTGCAACAAACTGAAGCCATAGCTGCCCATCAATGATGTCCCACGCACGCATATGATCTCGAGCTTTTCTAAGTCGAAATTGCTTGTCATCTTTATACATGTTCTCAAAAGGTACATTAGCCCCCCTAATAATAGTCATGTAGCTAATCAAATCATTTGCCAAACTAGGAAATCTTTGTTATAAAATTTTCATATAATTTAAAAAACCTTCAGTCCACTCACCAATGTTAAATAATGATTTTACTTTTGAATATTTGTTTCTTTCGATTAAAATGTCCCCATCTTCATCAACACCTAGCACTTTCTTCGGTTGATCAATATGAGAAACAATTTTGTACAGTAATTGAGCTAAATCAACGTATTCTAAATTCCAAATTTGAGTTATAATTTTTTGTCGTACAAACAGATCAACATCATTACTAGTAGGTATAATTAAAACCTCATCATTTTGAACAGTATTAATTGCTGTGGGCTGCGCTGGTTGAAGAGACTGAACAAATCCCTGACCAGGAACTTGTTGTTCATGGGGCTGTTGGGGGACATGTGGCATTCCAACCTGTTGTGGTGGTAGTATTGGCTGTTGTGGTGGCATTAACGGCTGTTGTGGTATTTGGTTGGCTTCATTTTGTATAATAGGTACAGCTCTCCTTAGTCGACGCCTTCTGTTTTCCGGTGGTTGTACAGGATTTTCCTGCCTACGTGCCACTCGGTTTGGCAATACCCTCTTCCCTTTTCCTCTCGGCATAATGGCTTAAACAAAATAATTACAATGTTAGTCAATTCATTAGTAAAAGATTATATCATTTGTCATTGTTACATCCCTAAATTTAGAGAGTGCATTAGTATGAAAAAAGAATATTTCAATTTTCTCATTGACTAATTACTATTTAGATACAATGTCAATAACTAATCAGTAGAAAAACGAAAGCGCAAAAACTTGATTATTTCTTTTTCAATGTCCAGTGGCAGATATTTCAAGTATATTCACAGTGATAATATCAAAGATATAATAACGAAAGATATAAAAAGAAGGAGATGAGGTATGATTAACAATGAGACAACTATCCACCAAAGTTCAAACGAATTCGATGTAAGCAATTATAGGCAACCGTATGGCCTTCAACAATGAGAAAAATGCATACCGTATAGTCGGCTATAAAACATGAAAACTATGAAACAATTCAATCGAGAAGTATATCTATTTAAAATTATCAACTACTAGTTCGCATCATTTGCGACATCCTTGATGACTAGCAATAGTTTACGAAAAATTAATGAAATTATATATACATGTACATTGTATGTTGAAAATGATATATGGCTTACTCGCCGGTTACTTAGTACTGCATGATTTGAATTAAAAATAAAATAAATAAATAACATGGGAAATGTTCATTAACATAAGACAGTCGAACAATTTGTTATAACAACTTGCAATATGAGTATAACTATTTACTCAATTAACAAATAAAAATATAAAATTAAAAACCAATTGTTCAGAGAACAATTGAAGGTCTTTCCACCTCAATTGCACATATGTTGATAAAAAAAAATTGAGGTTTAAAATATAATTGTTGGTTTTAGAGCATTTCTAAGCTTTCAGCGATTGCAAAAATATATGGTTCTATGTACTTTTGATTGAAATAAGGGAGGTATTATGCTACTTCCCGTATTACAAATATCACTTCTGGTTTGATATGATAGGTAATTTCACAATTGTTAAAAAAAACATTAGGACTGCTAGTTTGAATCACTAAGAAAAATGTTTATTTCTGGTTAACTAAATGTTTGTGATGAATTATACTGCTTTGCACTATAAACATCAAAAACGTCATTAATATGACCTTAGAAATTGAAAATTCTTGACGTTTTCACAACGTCATTTGTGCCGAGCACAAATCATAAGGTCTTTCCTTTTCACGTTTCCAGTTTTGCAATAAAGAACCCCTGCCCCTCTATTTTTGGCAAGGGTCTTAACTCTTGAGAAATAAATAAAATCAACAATATCTCTCGGCTGAAATCGGGACGGGCTTTTGTTTTTTTTTCTTTGTTTTTTAAAAAGTCTAGATAATGTGTGCAAATGCAAAGTTTATTTTCTATTGATGATAGTTTTGAATTGAAGATAGAGTATGAAACAAAAAAAAAAGTAAAGAAAAACATTCTCTTTTTTTTACATTGATATCAAATTTGAGTTATCTCTCTTTGTCCGAATTCACTGTTGATGAGAACTGCTGTTGGGGAGAAATTTAGCCTGCATTTTCAGTGGTTCTAACTGTTGATAAGTTGGGTTTTTTATTCAGTTGATTGTTTTATGTATTGTGTATGTCAGTGTTTATATCAAACTATAACTGCTATGTTCGAATCTGTAATTGGTGTAATAAATATTGTATGGCATTGTATTTTATTGTATTGCATTGTATATCACAATTTTCCAAGCTGAATTTCATTACGTAAATAAAAATAACATAATTATTGATAATATAATTATGTGTGCGTTGAATTGAATGAAAAAAATACGATTTATGTTCAAAAAACGTGGAAAAACAAGTCATATAATTTTGAAGTAGTTTCTGAGGTTTGAACCCAGGACCACCAGTTTCCTGGAACAACCGCGTTAACCATTACACTACGTTGTTTACAAATAAAGATTTGAAAATTTTACTATATATAGAAAATAGCTAGAGCAACGAAAGTAGTACAAAATAATTCCTATGGGTTTCAGCGTCGATCTGTCATAACTAATGCCACAATCTAAAGCATAAACAAGTGAATTTATTCTGGAAAGGAATGAATACCCTACGAAATACACTTTATGGCATGTCAATAACCCTTAAAAGTTTCGAGAACTGGACATATTGATGCGCCTGTAATTTTCGGTATTCAGTTTGAAATGATGGGGCAAATCTCACATTTGAAACGAGAAAAAAATTTCGTTTGGAGTTAAATAACTCCTATGAAATGTCAGATCCTTTCCGACCAAATGAAACAAAGTTGCGCACAGATAAACTGAAGACATTGCAAAAAATTTAGGTCGATATCTTTTACGGTTGCAAAGGAGATGCGCGCACAAGAAAAACAGTGTTTGGGGAGATAACTCTTACAAAGAAAATTGTTCGGCTTAACAGGGTGAAATTTAAAAGCGCATAAACTGTACGATACAACATAAGAAATATCTAAGCGACATGTTGCGAAACAAAAATTTATCGCAAGAACAAAATTTGGCGGAAGAAAAATAATCAGAACAAATACAATAGGTCTTTTCACAGAAAGGTGGAAAGACCTAATAATAACCAAAGAAAAGGTTAGCGACAATTTAAGCAATACAAAGTTTAAATTCTATTATATTAAACCAAAGAAAAATTTAGCGACTATTTAAGCAATTAACAAAGTTTGACAATATTCATACAATTGAAATACAAGTTTAACAGTTTAAATTGTATTGAACCACTCTTTTTGTAAACCATTGCTTAATTTTAAAACAAAAAAAGAATACTCATCTTTTTTTTCCGTATGGAATTTAGTTTTAAATTCTATAGCTTTGGTCAAGCTCCGTGTAAGGTTTGAATCCAAACCTGAGGTAAAATGCACGGACATAAATTTCGCTGGCTAGACTAATTAGCATATGAAAGTGACCAGTAAAAAAATGAATCGAACAGACCGAATTAAATTCCATTATATATCGAAAATATTAATCCGACAGGCCACTAATTAAGACTAAGATTCATACAGAGTGTTACTGAAGACTTATCAAAGGACCATTTGAACAACAAAGACGATGAAAATGAACCGCGAGAGAATTTGTAAGAATTAAGCTCCATAGAATTCCAACCGTAGACAGCGGGAAAGCTCAGCTTATTCGGACCGGAACGGGGAAGGACCAGAAAACTGACTGAACTTTATAAACGCAAATTTTGTTCTTCAATAGTTTTTTTTTAATTGTAGCTTTTTTGTCTACTAATTTGAAAAAATCGTAAGGGTTCCACGGAACCCAGTGTCTCGCCTGCTTTTGATGTTGTCTATGTTTTCAGTGTAATAGTTGAATGTACATAATTTTTCTCCACATCTTATTTCTTGATCACGAAGAAGCTTCGACGACGACGGAATGTAGGATCGCCATGTCTCGTTCCCGCGACAAAAGTCACAGGCTCGACAAAAATGAACGGTTAAGAAGCTATGCGCCGAATGCAACATCCACCATCCACAATGACACACCAAAAAAGGTTACTCAGAGTTCATCATTTATATAGTCTACCACAAGGCCAAATTCAACAAAAAAATTCTCCTTCTTGTAATTTTGTGCGAGTCCGATCAATTTTACCGCAAAACTGTCATTTTAAATTTTTCTTCATCCTGTGATATCTATAAAGTTCCATATATCATTACG
This sequence comes from Mytilisepta virgata, assembly GCA_028015205.1. Classification (NCBI taxonomy): domain Eukaryota; kingdom Metazoa; phylum Mollusca; class Bivalvia; order Mytilida; family Mytilidae; genus Mytilisepta; species Mytilisepta virgata. The sequence goes on along the minus strand of CM051521.1, from coordinate 45,868,722 downwards.
GAAATATCTATATATCATTACGGATAATATCTATAAAGTTCAAAATTATACCTTGATCACAACTGATGAGTTGAAATCGACGAATTGCGCCGATCTTATATATACATGTAGATGCATTAAAGAATGTTCCATGAGATTAAAATCTCTAAATTTTTAAATATTCCTTTATTTTACCCCTTTATGGAGGCTGTAGTTGCGCTATTGTTAACGTCATGCTATTTTGAACGTCACTGGAAAATCAGCTTAAAAAAACAAAAAACAGCTTGGCACTGAACCAAAATTTATGTGAATTCATTTGCCATGGCACCATATCCTTCCTATATAGATAATTTCCGCAATATGCAATGCGGAAAATAACGAATAATAATTTCCTTTCCAAATATACCTTATTTAATACGCCAATTAATGTTTGCGTGAATCAATTCCACAATAACTTTCACAAGAATATAAAATGGAACTTTTATGGAACTTTTTATTTTTCTCGATATTTTTCAAAGGTATGTTTTAGGGTTTTTATACCCAAACATAATTATATTTTTGTAGAAAATGAGAAAAAAATTGTTTTCTTATACTTTTTATCACTCAAATTAAATAGCGTAAAATTTGGAACGTTGTAAACTTTAGCAATAAAATTATGTATTTTTGTAGAATTAAAATTCATTATCAGAAAATTGCTCCATCTCCGCTTCCCTTTTTGTCACTTGGTAAACAATGTAAACGCAATAAAAACATGGTTTCAATTGGTCATTTAACATAATCAAACCGGTTAGCCAATTTCATCAGTGAATAAATACGTTGGGGCACGTGTAGGTGACCAAAAAGAAATATTTGACACAGAAATCTTAAAAATACCTACCCATTCGCAAATTGTGCGTAATATTTAAATTCCTTCGCAGACTCTGTGATTAGAATTTCAAATTCACACGAAAATTTACAATTAAATCTTTGCTTAACCCAACAAATAATAAACATATTAGAAAGGTTGGCTTCTTTTTAAAGCAGTCATTAGAACTGAGGGCAGAAGTCTCATAATTCATTTGATATGTTGTAATATCTGTTACTAATACTTATGCGTATAATATTGCATATGGTCTCCAAATTTACTTTATATGTATTTGTATGTTTTTGTCACAAACTATATCTTTATGTTTAATGACAAATAAAAGTTATTTACTGATATAGCATAAATCTTTTACAGTACAACTTTTTTCCTAAACGTTTCACTCAAACGTCTAACTTTCGCCTTAACATTTATTAACTTGCAAAAGTATATCGATCAATGTTTAATCATTTCTTTGATTTTAAACATTTCTAAAAACAATAAACAAAAAATCATTTGAATTGAACACACATAACATTGTATTTCAATGTTAAAACTTGATGTCGAATTAAAAAGTTTTGGTTGTCGTATTTTATTGTAAGGCTCTATAATATGTACTTGTCCTAATCAAGCATTATACGAATTGTTTCTATTATTGAATATTCTAGAATTGTTTTTTTATTGAATGGAATATTGATTACTTTTTCGATGCCATTGTTTTTCTGAATTGTCTTGTGATGGGGGTTGCCCTTTTTTGAATACCAGACGAAAACCCCTGAATATAATTATTTTCTACTTTTCAGTAATTAGTGATAATGTTTCATTATCTCCGGCTTGGTACAAATCTTGGATTGTGATTGGTCAATGACACGTCGATAAAAAACCCATATACCCGGACGTTGCTAACCATTACCCCGGGGAACTTATTATTAAGGTCTTTCCATTTCCAAAGGGAAGACCTTACTGTATTTCTTATGATTATAATTTTTTTTTCTGCCGCAGATGGCAAAAAAGTGTTGCGACGTATCATTTCGAAACTTGGTACCATTATTCGGTCATACTCTGACTCGCTCTGACTGACCCTGCGAAACCGATCTATTTTTAGTAACAGAGTTATCTGCGCCGCTACCAAAAACCTTGTGTACAGATAAACTCAAAAACCATAATGGATATCAAAAATCTAAAGTGGGGAAAATGTTGTCAGACTCATGGCCATGATTTGTCATGCAGAATTTTTTTTTTCGATCCACTTCCTGGTTACGAGTTTTTGAGTCGAAAAGTGTCGCAACGCGTCAAATTTTTTTCTTCAAAACGGTTAGCCCTAGGAACTTGGGACCTTCACCTATCATCCTAGGTGACATATGTTGCATCCCAAAATGTCAAGGTGAAAGGTCAAATCTCAAGGTCAGAGGTCATATTACACTTTGTGTGCAGTATATCTCATGAACCATAAAAGATAGAAGCAGACATTAAATAGGGAAAATACTCCTCTCATTTAGACCTTTATTTGATATAAAGGGTCGAAAACTGTTCGACAAACCGTTTTCGAGTTATGGCCCTTGACGCGTTTCGGCTTATTTGTTTTTGGCTTATAACTTTTAAGCCGTCAGAGATAATATAGTAAACATATGGGTTTTTTGTGACCGTCATTGTGAGTACTTCAATTTAAGACCAAAGTCCAATGTTTACGGGTAGCGATTTTCAAAATGGCGGACACCGTAAACAGTTTTTATGAAATAACACTTAAACCATACAAAATTGAAGTGGACAATACATGGAAAAAATGTTCATCATGTCGAAATCTACAAAAAATGCTTCAAGTGCGAAAGCGTAAAACTTATCGTTTTTGAGTTAATGCTCTTGATTCGTATTTTGAAAAATGATTTTTTGTTTATAACTTTTTAACCATAAAAGATAATGAATAACACATAGGGTTCATTTGATAGAGAATTAAAAGACCTACAATTTGAGCCCAAACAGTACATGATTCGGTTATGTGTTTTCAAAATGGCGGCCAAAAACATATTGTAAACTGCGTTATTTACTAATTACTTTTAAACCGTTACAGATTATATAGTAAACATGTATACTTTTTGTGTTCAGTAAGAAAAGAGCTTCAATTTAAGACCAAGGTCAAATGTCATATCTCAAGGTCACACCTTAGCAACAAGAGTACCTTACCAGAAACTCCTCTTTTAGATTAAAATTGTCAGATTACCCCATGTAGAAGAGACCCTTTTGGCCCTAAGGACCAGGTGAGCGATTCAGGCTCCTGGGAGCCTCTTGTTTAAATGGTTGCAGATATCAAGCTGATTTTTGGTGTGAGTCTACCTTGATGAGTTACAGATCAAGTTTACGTTTCGTTCCACTCCGATAATTTTATCAGAGCTATGCCCCTTGGACTTAGAAAAAATTTACTAAAATTTCAGTTTCCCGCACTTTTTTAAACAAATTCTTCCAGATATTGAACCAATTTTTGTCTCGCCTGCGAAGCAGAGCGGGACATAGGTGTTACTTTACCGGCGACGGCAGCGGCGTTGACTTTTGTGTTAAGGTTTTATGAGCACCGCCATATCTCAAGAACTATAAGTCCTAGGTTGATGAAACTTGGTATGCATATGCCCCAGTAGTAGCTTAGCACAGTTGCATCCCCATCTTTTGACCTTGATTTTCCGGTTGAGTGACTTTGACAACTTTCAATACATATAATAGCAGTGTTAAGGTTTTATGAGCACCTCCATATTTAAAGAACTACAAGTCCTAGGTTGATGAAACATGGTATACATATGCCCCAGTAATAGCTTAGCACAGTTGCATCCCCATCTTGATTTTCTGGTTGAGTGACTTTGACAATTTTTAATGCATATAATAGCAGTGTTAAAGTTTTATCAGCACCTCCATATCTCAAGAACTATAGGCCCTAGGTTGATGAAACTTGGTATGCATATGCCCCAGTAGTAGCTTAGCACAGTTGCATCCCCATCTTGTGACCATGCCCTTGATTTTCTGGTTGAGTGACTTTGACAATTTTCAATGCATATAATAGCAGTGTTAAGGTTTTATGAGCACATCCATATCTCAAGAATTATAGGTCTTAGGTTGATGAAACTTGGTATGCATATGCCCTAGTAATAGCTTAGCAAAGTTGCATCCCCATCTTTTAACCTTGACCTTGATTTTCTGGTTGAGTGACTTTGATAATTTTTATTGCATATATCAAGTTTTATAAACAACTTTTGGTCTCAGAAACTGAAAATCCTTATAAATTTATGAAAATATAGTGGAAGTAAGAAAGAATTATTGTTTCTGATGGTTCCAGCAGGCAAGACATACTTAAGTGTTAACTCTTGTTGGTATGTAAGTCTACCTTGACGAGATGCAGATCAAGTTTGTTTCATTTTGCTCCAACCTAGGATTACCTTAACTTCAATCTTGATCTGTGGTCTTAAGGTTAAATAATTCGGTTTTGTATGGGTGCCCTGTGGTGCCCAGGTTTTTATAGCGGGGCCCACAGAGATGGGTACCATCTCCATGATATCTAGTTCATATAAATTTGTCCTGACAGGGCCCCTTTAAATTAAAAATAGTGTTTATCTTTAAAACTTTAGAACAAAAACTAACAGAAAAGATGTTGCTTGCTTGAACTTTGTTCTTTGAACTCTACAAGTCTGTTGGGTCCAAGTTTTCTGATGTCATAGGTCAAGGGAAAGACCTCACACTTTTTAATTATTATTATTATTATGTAGCGCTCGAGGCGTCGAGCGGCAAATATGATTCCGAAGTTTTCCTTTGATATGACAATAAAAACGTCTTATATTCGGATACCTTTAGGTTCTACCAAAGGCAGTACCCTACACCTGGTAAAAAGTATGCTAAATTGACATATTTCACTTTAGCTGTTTCCCATAATAAGAAAAACGATGCTTTGACGTTCTATGTTGTGTCTAAATTTAAAAAAAAATCGCCAGGTTACGGCTGAAACTGTAGATAAAATCGTCATCTACGTTCTTATCCGTAGATATCGAGATTTTAACACCCTTTTGTACTCTTTTGCACCCTGAGGCGAAGCAGCCTTAGGGTATACTAGAGTACTGCAGGTGTAAAAATCTCCATATCTACGGATACGAAGGTAGATAACTTATATTGACGCTTACCCGATAACCTTGAGATGGTCAAATTTGAGGTAATGTCAGCAGGATGAAACGTCATTTTTTTCTTTCAAAAATTGTAAAATTATAAAAGTGGTGTTATTTTGTCATGTTTGTGGTTATTGATTGTTAACAACTAAATAACATGTTGATATGTTATTTGTATCAAAATTAATTTATTAGACATAAATGATAAAATGGGGGTTCGTTGCAGCATGGAAATAATTTGCATTTTAAAATCATTATATTATTCTTGAAATTTTTACATTACTTTTTCCGATATCGGAATATTACAGAGACATGAAGGTGTAACCAGTATTTCAAACATAATCGCACTTGTCAGATATTTACATTCTATTAAAAACAAGTTTGTATGGAAACGTTTATTTTATGCAAAAATATGAGAATCGAAATTTCAATTTTTTAAATTTATAAAAGGAAGTTTTTACCCCAAAATTTCAAATCGTTATTTTCAACAGATTTTTAAAGCGTTATCATCATTTAATTAAAGGATTCAACTTTTTTCTGAAAAATCGATATTCTGAGTTTTCAATTTGAAAATTTGTCTAGAGTATTTTTACGAATCTGTTTTTCCTATATTTTCATGTGGTGCTAAATGTATTTTTTGTTTTAATGAATGAAATTTAATCCTCTGTTTTTAAGGTAAACCTTTAGACGCGCAAAAATCTTAAATCACAAATTTGAATTTATGATATGTTCTTATTTCAGCATTCAGATGTCGTGTGCTGGAATTATCGCCAGGCAATGGTACAATATTTTATGTCGGAAGTAATCAAACCTTTACCTGTACAATAAAACCCTGCAATGACAAATTCACTGTATTGCTGCAGTTTGGATCAGCCCAGAAATTATTTAGTGGTATCTGCAAAGAGAATTATACCTTTAACAATCGAGTACAATTTAGTTGCTATTCAGATAAGTGTACATATAGTTTCAAGGTATTCGGAATAGCTATCACAGACCACTACCAAGAGGCAAAATGCATATATCGTTCCAGTGACAGTAAATTATTTCAACAAACCACTATTGTTGACGTCATACGTAAGTGATTTTGTTTAGATTTTTAAACTGTTTTCCGCATCTATCTTTTTAATTACTAAAAGCTGTAAAAACCAATACACATTGCAGCTGATTCACTGTCCGATTACTTTGAAGTGTTAAAAATAGCATAATAACTGGATATAAATAAGAATCTTATATTATCTATTTCGCCCGAAAACCAAATCCTTTTCATACATTGAAATAAATATTGAATTCGAAATATTATTTGGTTTCCGTAAAACTAAAAATAAGAAGATATTTCCACACATAAAGAATGTTTTCACGTCTTCCACCTTTTTCCAGAAAAGCCAACTTCGCTGCCAATTATTGAACCACATCGACCTTTCTATTTAGGCAATTTTTTAATATTTCTAGTAAAGAGGATAACTGAACATACATAAGAAAGAACTTTTGGAATTGATTATATATAAAAGACCGTAAATTTCTTTCATTCTTTCATTCAATGTCCAGGACGATGACTTTAATTACTATACTGTTCAAAAAAACAAAAAAAAGAAACTCATTACCAATTTTATTTTTCAAAATTCAAATTCTGCCAATAACGAAGTAAAATTGTATGACCAATTTGATTGTTGATGTTATAAAGGTAAGTTTCAAAATTTAAATGCATATTCATTAGATTTGGTTCTCTGCTCTGCTCTAGTGGCTCTGAAAAATGAATATCCCATGTATCGCCGTGATAATTCGGTAACGTTTCCACGGGTACTTTGCGGTTAATTCAGCTGTTATGATAAAGCGTATAAAATGACCAAGTTTGAGGCTTAAATTTTATCATAAAGTTGAAATGCTGCCGTACCAAGGTTAGACCCTTGAAATATCGTTATCGGTCTTCCTTAAGCCGTAGAGTCCCAAAATGAAGTTGAACGAACTCTGAAAGTTAACAAGAGCACCAGTTTTAATTAACAAATTATTAATTGAAATTGTATGCACTGCACTGGCCGCTGCGACACTGACATATCTACAACACAAAAATAACATACATCAATATTACAATTAATATTATATGGTATCAAAGATTACATCTGACACAATTTTGTACATAAAAAGAAATCTGCTTCAAATGGTATAAGAAACATTACTTAACGAATAATATTTTACCGCTCTAAATTAGTACAACAGTAATTTAACTTTTAACCAAACCTATAAGTATAAGTTGAACGTCTTAAAGGTCCAATAAAATGATACCGGACGTACACACACACACGTGTAACCATAGCCACGTGTAAGATTAGAAGTACTGGTTTTATGCATCAGAAATAAATATATATGAACATGTATCTCTTCGTCACAGGTTCCTCTTATTAAAAGTTCGTTAATGTTATATAAAAAAATCTTGAATTAGGTTCTATACTTTTGTTAAAATTTGTGAATGCTCGGCCATTACCGACTTCCCTCGAATGCAGGCGACTGTTTTGTCCGTGACCGCTCTAGATTTATTCAGTGAACGTTTTACAGTTGTTTTCAAATCAAAATTTAAACCAATCAATTAGATGATTTTTCAATTAAGTTCACTGGCACTTTCTGGTATCATTTTGGTTGCAGTTGAAAATAGAATAAAACTTGCTTTCAGTACCTGTTATAACTGTACAGATTGAAAACTTCAAACATTTGATTATTGTTTATTCATGCACTCAATATTGACGTTAATTTAAACATGTCCAAAGAATTTGTCTTTAATATAGTTTATAGAATGGATTTCCATGTATTATGAACATTAATCCCCAATGCGAAGCCGCGGGTGTTATGTTCATAATACATGGAAAATCATTCTTTGACTAAAAAAGAACACAATTCACCTCTCCGAGAACCATTTCATAAAGACATTTTGTACTCCAATTATACTAAGTATGAAACCCTGACAAGTAAAATTAATTCAGTTAATACATGTAGGAAAAACATTTTGTTGACAAAAAACTGTTCACAGTAACTCCTGGATGTCCACATTTGTAGAATGCTTTTACAACTGAATGGACGAAAATCAGGAATTCTAATTTAGTTTGAAAAGTTAATGACATGAGTGAGTTTTCTTTAAAAATTTAATTTAATTTTAATTTTGTCAAGAAATTTCCTTTGCTAAAAGAAGTTTTTCACGTAAATTTGGATTATCTGCCCCTACTATCCGTTTTTTTTTTGGAAAAGTGAATTACTGAACATTTTTTCTCAGATCGTTTGTTCAAAAATGAATAAATCAATGAATAAAAGAACAAAAATTATTTATTATATTTATAATAATAAAAAATAATAATTATAATTGTAATAATAAAAAATAATAATTATAATTGTAATAATAAAAAATAATATAAAATTTATTAAACATAACCAACCCCCCTCCCCCCTTAAAATTGTGTTTCTATCTCAAATACTTATATGTACATCCCAATCTCCATCTTGAATTTATAATTTTTTACTTTTTTAAACAATTTTATGAACACGTTGTTAGATTATAAATATACAACAAAATGGATAACAGCAAGGTCAACCAATCAACCAGTACCACCCAACAGACTGTTGGATTATGTATATTTTGATTGAAGCAACATCAATGTTTGGAGAGGTGTTGAAGGTCTCTCTTAAACCCGACCCGCACCCTTCTTGTCTGAGATAAATAAAATTAAAAATTAAATTTTTCCAAATATATAATATATTTATCTAATTTCATGAAACTGAATAAATCCCATCGCATTTTCTTTTCTTGTATGTTTGTAAACGCTTTTAGGGTCACGGATATTTTTGTCGTCTTTTTTTTGTCCATCCTAGTCCCCAGGAAGATAATTGGTGAAGCATGTTATTTCATAGCATAGAAAACCATGTACTATGAAATTTAAAGCTCAAAATAACGGCTTTTGACTGGTTGTGGAGAGGTGATTATGTTCTAAACGTAAGCTACATATGTGTTTTTGAAATGTGTTCATAGTATATCCGAAAGGTATCTGTTCGTCACAAGGGGCTCAATTCACAGTGTTTCAACTAGGTCGTACGCTATAGAACCATAATGCAAAATAGAAAAATACGATAAACCAGTATTATACCAGTTTACCGATAACCACTACTATTTCTATCCCCAACAGAAGCCTTATGTGTTGCCCTTACAGACGTTTGTTAGTATTTCGATTCTAGCCAGAAATTGAAACTTAAAATTTACTGTTACAAACATGTAAAATGTGTGAAAATTAACAAGTATCTACCTCCTGCATAGCTCTGTCTTTAGATGGTTTTGGCTTTAAAGTTTTTGGTCATTTTGGTATTTTCTGTAGTTTTTTCCTCAACTGTTTGGATTGTTGTTTTGGTTTTCAACATTTTAGGCATTCAGCAAAACTGAAAAGTCGTAAATCGACGAAATGTGCACATCTTGTGCATCAAAATTGGTATCAAATAATTGTATTTTTTCAGTCCTTGTATTACTTTGATTCGTCCTGATGATTGATTGATTCACTTTTAGTCACCCAACCTTTCATATTGTTATATTGTCATAAATGAATGAACTTATAAATTGTCATTTCGTTGTGATTAATTATGCTTTTTGCTTTAGTTTTGAGTATTGAAATGTAGACTAATTTCCTCTGAAGTGCAATATCTTCGGGTGTCCATTGAAATCTACTTTGTTTTGTTTTATGTGCTTATCATGATTCCGATAAAGATAATATTGACATAACAGTTACATAAATAAGATGTAAAAATGCTATGCATATAGAGGTATAGCAAGTTAAAGTGTACTTTGAACCCGGGGGAGGAATCCCTATTTAAACCTATACGGGGTCGTGCGGAACATTTGGGATGGTTTTTCATGATTTTTTGTTTTAATTCGAGATATGTTTTGAAAAACTAATATTTAGTCAGGTGGTATTCACACGGCTGATTCCCCGAACGTCAACTTTTCAAAGATCAAAGAACATTTTTCCTCTTCATTAAACCTGATTAAGGGGTCCATTTAAGGGTTAAACAATTACTTTTACAGGTAAAAAAAATCGACTGAGTTTTGTTTTATCTGTGTTGCAATAATTATATATGTATCAAATTAATTAATATGTTCCTTGTTGGTGTAGCTTTGTTGGTCTTTGTGTATTGCATTTTTAGACTATTCCATTGTAGTTAAATGTATTCCAACGTCAGAATTGAGCATAAAAGAACTTTTATTAATTCAATTATTTTATATTCCTTTTAGCGGTTGGATTCAAATGAAAATACACATATAAATTACTAATAGTATATTATAAACACATATTGTATGACAAATTATTAGTTGATGGAACAATAAATACAATAAAATTCACAGAAACAAACCACTGAAATGTCTAATATAGTAAATTTATACTATGCTGTATACGACGCATTTCAAGGAGTTACCTCTCATCAGCAGCATTAAAACCGAAACATTTGGAAGACCAAAAACCAAACTTATATTAAACAAGAAGTACTCAACCAAAAATACCGAAATAGGAAGCCAAATTTCAGCTAAGGAGATCTACTATGTGCAATACAAGGAATGAACCCTTAGTATTTCTGGAAGCTGAAGATAAAATATAAATCAAGGAATTAATCATTTACTTAATCTTACAATAATTAAAAGGTGAAATGAGTAATAGAATGAAATTTTTTTTTTAAACACATCTAATTAAGTTATTAAAATTCAGTTGAAAAAAAAATATTTGTATTTAATATTTGCATGCGAAATACTTCTGTTTCTTAAATTTATTTTCTTTAGGTTATTAATTTCCTTGAGTTTTAACCAGTGGTTCATTATTAAAATATATTTCGATAGTAAAATATATAAAGTATTTTATTCAAACTTATAAATTTACTTCAAATACTTATTTCTTTAATTTTGTTTTATACCAAATTATATATTTTTTTAAATAATGTCCTCATATATATATGTATTTATATACACCCCTAATGTACGCCAATTGAACACACTTTAATTGCTAAAACAACAACATGTATCAATTATGATTTTTAAAAAGTTGACGTTCGGGGAACACACCATTCACACAAACTTTGAGTGCTATTCAATTCCTCGAATATTTGTATATAAACATCAGTATTTTAGTTTCCTCTGTTTTACTAAAACAATGTTTTCTCAATTGCAAGTATTCATCAGCTTTATTCATTTCATTTTTTGTAAAATTTCTATCTTCCAAAACAGATTCTTCTACAACAATATCACCCCGTGGACCTTTCATCGATGGAAGGAAAGTTAAATTCAACTGCTCCTTTGGTGGACAAAACAGAATCTATAATATTTCACTAACATTCGAATGTCATGGAAAACATGAAAATAGCACATTCTTCGACAGCATTGTCTCTATGAGCTTTGAAGTGTTGATAAGCATGGACTTCAACGGAGTTTTATGCACATGTTATGACTCGACTTCCAGAAGGGACATTCGTTCAAATATTACATTACACGTGTTACCTTGTAAGTATTAACATTTATTAGATCTCCTGAGTATATTTAGGCTCCAATTTCCAACTTCATTGTTTAATATTACAGTGAAAAAAATTAGATGGCGAAATATATGGCGAGTGAAACGTTGCAATATTCACAAAAAATATGTTCATAAAATTAAATAATTGTTCGTAAAAACGAATATTTGTTCGGAAAAACAAAATATATATTCCATAAATCAAAATACGTGTTCATGAAATAAATTGTATATGCATAAAACATAAATATATGTTCATAAATGAGTTTTTGGTCATAAAAAAAATGATATATGTTCATAAAAACAAATAATTGTTCATAAAAATTAAATATGTATTCGTGAAAATAAAATATGTATTCATAAAATCCAAATATTCATTCAAAAAATTAAAATATTCATTCATAAAATCCAAATATTTTTTTTTAACGACAAATTATATATTTATTCGACAATCCTTGCTTGTTACATTCTAATCAAGAGTCCAAGCTTCTCTTGACGTACCATGTTACACTCCACTGTCTATCCAGGGAAATAAACAGCTGATTATAACATAAATACAATATCATATTCAAATAAATATGATCAAGATAGACTATTATTAATATTCTTTTTTATTGTTAATAAAATTTTGTTTTCTGTCTTATATTTAATGTTATCCACCCTTTTAATATATTCTTTAATAAAAATTCTATAAACATCAATGCATTTTGTTTTCTGTTCTGATAAGTAATAAGACTTATATGGAAAAACTAAGAATTGTAATAAAATAATTCAAAAAATAGTAATTATCATCAGACATTTTATATCCAAATACAATATGTTGAAGTTTTATTACCCCAAAATATATTTTACTTCTTTTCAGCAGATCATAAATTTTTTGCCAAAAGATATTCAAATAAGAACATTCCAAAAAATAATGTGTGTAATCTTCTACAGTCTTACAAAAATTACACATGCTGTCGTTGGTAATTTTCCACTGTAATAATAGTTTCTTTGTTGGAATTATATATTGTAATAATTTCCATCTAAAAATTCTTAATTTATTTTCAAATATTTAAAAACAAAGTTATATAATGAATTCATATTTGGTTTTTCCTGTATCTCTAATTCTCTGAACCATTTTATAACTCCTATCGATGAATCTATTCTTTTAGATAAAAGTGAGTGATACAACATTTTATTTGACAAGCTGGAAGTTTCTATAAAGACATTTTTCCATATGATCCTATCCAAATATGAATAGCATGCACCTATCATTAGCCATTTCGTTCAATGAAACTTAAGAGTAAATTTTCCCCGCCATACGACCAGTCATCCTAGTTTCGTTTTTGATTGTCCAATCAAATACCCTGTAACAAAAGAAACGACGTATCCCAATTTATTGAACGTATTTATAAATTTTAAGAACATATATTTTATTTTATGAATGAATATTTTAATTTTATGAATCAATTTTTTGATTTTATGAATCAATATTTGGATTTTATGAATGAACATTTGGATTTTATGAATGATTTTATGGATGAATATTTTGATTTTATGAATCAATATTTGGATTTTATGAATGAACATTTGGATTTTATGAATGATTTTATGGATGAATATTTTGATTTTATGAATGAATATTTCGATTTTATGAATCAGTATTTTTATTTTATGAATACATATTTTGTTTTCATGAATACATATTTCACTGTTATGAACAATTATTTGTTTTTATGAACATATATCATTTTTTTATGAACAAAAACTCATTTATGAACAAAAACTCATTTATGAACATATATTTATGTTTTATGCATATATAATTTATTTTATGGTATTTAAATTTATTGAATATATATTTTGTTTTTATGAACAAATATTCGTTTTTACGAACAATTATTTAATTTTATGAACATATATTTTGAATTTTGTGTATATTGCAACGTTTCACACGCCATAGAAAAGAAAGTCAAAATATTGAATATTCTACTCGACAAATAAATTAGAAAGGCTCAAAGAGTCACTCAAAAAACACTTGAAACAGGCTTACTCTAGGTGCACCAGTTTAGTGATGGTATATGTACTTATTTTGCAACACTAAAAGTATACATTATAACAGTTCAAGTAATGTTCTCAAATGAAGAGAGCCGAAAAACATTCCATACAAATGCTGTAATGCATTGTAGATTTGAAGCTTAAATGAGCCTGTAAAAAAGTCAACTATCTGAGATAAGTTTTTCTTGACAAGAATTCTCCCTATTTTCGAAAGGTGTAAAAATATGCATGATTTTTAGCAATTATCGTAAAAATTTGAAAGCTTAATTCTCGGGAATTTGAGACCGTGAAAATATTATTGTGCACTATATATCCAAATTTCTTTTCGTTTTATCAGTTATACTTGAAGTCAACATACATATAAATTGTCTTGCCGTGGAATTAGATGTGTTAAGTCTACCAAAAAAGAGACAAAATCAATTTAAGGACAAAACGAGGGAGATAAACTTCTAAAATTTACATGAAAATTGAACGCAAAATGAATAATGTAATTCCGTTTATTAATAATGAAAAAGTCTGTGACATGAACCTATCTTGAGTAAAGTTTGTTCGATTTGTATAATAATTTTAGTGTTAGTTTTCTAACAAAGGTTCTCTCTGCATTAGCTTTGAATAAAAAGTCACGGCATTGCGAAATGGCTAAACATAACATAATTATGGGTTACGACAAATAATGCAAAGATTGGAAATACTTACAGCACTACTGTCAGATTAACGTGACTCTATTTATATATGTTTGTATTTGTTATCCTTTAGTGTTGTATTTCGGGCGGAGGTAGAATTTTGTTCATTGGTCATTGTTTTATTGTTGGTCTCTTCAGATCTGTTATCTTCATTTTTAATGTTTGTAACATTTGTCATGTTTGGGGGTTCTCCAAAGTTGTTTTTATTGAAGGTTATTTAAACGTATTTCATTTATATGCAGACATTTTGTATTTATTGTTATGGCAAAGATGAGATGCCTTTATTAGTTTAACGAAGTCGTGTATAAAGTAAATATATTTAGTGTTTTGTTTGTTTGACACAGATGATCCACAATTTGATGTGAAGCAAATTACAAAAGATAATACAGCAAACCTAACATGCACAGTGCGAAACTTATTGCACCCATTTGGATTTGGACCTTGGGTTTATTTTGAAAAAAGCGATCAACAGTACTCACAGAAAATTATCAATGCCACCACATCGGTTCTTCTAGTTGAAAACGCAACTTACGAAAACATAGGGATCTATTACTGTACTGTTGTGGATGAAAGAATAAACAGTTCTATTGTAGCAAATGCATCTATTCAATTGAAAGTACCAGGTAAGGATTGACGAAAAGAAAAAATTAGAAGATCGAATTCAATTTACTGGAAAATGTTTTTTTGGAGATTTCTCTAACGTCAAAAGTCTTGTTTGTTTTTTTTTTTTTAAATTAGCGGGTGTTCTTGGGTGGCATTGCCCAATCCATATATATAAAATTTGGACATATCCAATTGATCTTTAAAATATGACACTTTTCAGTGTTTTACAAACTCAAAATGTATTTTCTACAACAAAATTTTATATTACATGTATTACTATTAATTATGTTCAGAGATAGAGTATTCATACTGTCATTTGACCATGTTGAATGCTGGTTTAGGCTTTTTACTTGACGTTTTTCATTAAGTCAAGGGTAAACTTCATTAAATTAAAATACAAAATAGGAGTTGAAGCTATATGTTTAGCATTGATTAGCAGTTGACCATTGAAAGATACTTATCATAACAAAGTATGTTTCAATTTTAACAAGATATATTGAGCACATCTAAGTCGACACAATTTTTAAATTACCCGAAAATTACTAATTTTGTGATTTTTTTATGGACAAGGCGACTTAACTTCAGAAACACATCTGACTTTCATAAGGTCTAGTGAGTCCTGTACCAGTCTTTTTAGCAACTTTAAATTCTGATCACAGATACAAAGAACTTGGCAATATGTTGTAACCATTTTTCACCGTTTTAGTAACGATGAGTTTAGTTTTTTGGAATAATTATGAATATTTACACTGGAAACAATAAGACAAATGTGTTCATGTACTCATTAATAAAGTTTCATTTTTTAAATAGAAAGCTAGCTGGTTAAATGATTTAAATATTGCATGAATCTTTAAGCTTTATATAATAAAATGATGGTCATAATATAAATTGTGTTTTGAAGAAAAAAAATGAAAAGGAAAACAAAGTTTTTTAATATTTTTTTTATTTTATTTATTTATTTTTTTTTTATCGAACGTGATCTTATGTCCAACGACCTTAATTGAACCTATGGGTTAGTAAAATGTATTTAAAAAAAAATTTATTTGATGTACAAACATTTGCATATCCTGTTCGACAGAAATTGTTTTACACCATAAAAACAACATTTATGTATAATATGGAAAATTTCAACAAGTAATATATAAGTATATCAAAATAAACATAACTTTTTTTCTTTTATGTTGCGAATCAATATTTTTATATTATGAGGATAACATTCAGTTGCAATAAAAATCTTAATATATCCAACTTTATCATAAACAGAAATAAAATAAAATGTCTTAAATTTTATTAAGGACCTATACTACTCAAAGAACTTCAGGTTGACAACAAAAACATCAGTCATTGTAACATCAAATTAAAATTCAAAAGTTATCCCATGGTATCAGTTCAATCATTGTGGAAAGACAACAAACAGATAATTTTAAAAGAAACAGAGATGTCAACAACGTCAGTGAAGGAAAGCATTGAATATTGGATAGCTCTGCAATTGGAGTCTTGCTTAGAGAAAGTAACATACGGAATGATTGCATCAAACACCATATACACTAAGAAATTGTATTTTGATGTAAACGGTAAGTTTGTTCTGTTCTTTTGATTTGAGGTTTTTGAATTACAATACATTTGGTAGTTATTCATTTGAGTAAAAGAGGTTGGGCCAATAAGGCGAGAAAATGTTTCACTCAGAGGGCCATTTTCTGAAAGTATTTATTATCTGTGAAATTTATCTTTTTCTCATAGTAAAAATAGTTTCTGTTTGCGTCTCAATTTTCTGCATTGATAAATCTAACACAAAACTTACAGTAAGCTCATAAAAAACGTTGAAAACGCATTTTTGTCATTTTCGAGGGCTTTTCCGCACCTTTTAAGTGTGATTTCCGTGACAAGCACCTCAAGAACCAAATACATAAACCGTTTCCTGAAAGACTGCACTAATGGTCAAATTTTGTGTGTTTCCTGTTCTGGTTTTTAATGTGCTTTTTAACGAAAATGGAACTTTTCTTAAAAAACAATATCAATTCAATACTTTAATTAAGATACAAATACCTTTAAATTACCGAAGAAAAGTATGGTCGTCATAGCTCAGTCGTTACTGTTGCTGGTTCTTATATTACAATTAAGTTGTCTGCGAGTTCGAATCTCGGAGAGAGCTAATGTTTTGGTTTCTTTGAATTCGCATTTTTGTCATATTTTTTAAAACCGCAAAAGTTTTCTTTCTTAATTTTCCCTACCTAAAACTTTTAATTATCACTAAATATTTAGCAAGTTTGTAGATATTTCGAAATGTTCTTGTCCACGTAATACTTTAATTCGTTTTGTTTAAAATATGATGCCAGTAACAGTTACTGTAATACGGCAGTGATGCACTGAACTGTATCGCAAAAGCAATAGCTCAGTTATTTATTTTTTCATATTCAAGTGTTAATAAACCGTAATACTTGTATATATATTAGCTTGGCCTTGATTGGTGAGAAGTAAAAATAACAAGGTGTGACGCAATTATCCATTTAAATAGGGTATCAATACATTTAAAATTAAACCTACAGAGGTAAACTAACCGAAGGAAACAATATCAGGAGAAAAGGGCCGTTGTTCTTTTGACAATTTTTTTCAAGGTATAATGTATGCAAATAATAGTATTTGAATTAGCATGTTATAAGAAATGTTTATCTGCAGGTTGATCGTACCAGTATGTATATAACATATATTGGCCTGCTTTTTTAGCTCACCTGGCCAAAGGTCATATGAGCTTTTGTCGTCACTTGGTGTCCGTCGTCCGCCCGTGAAGTTTTCACATTTTAATCTTCTCCTCTGAAACAACTGGGACAAATAGAACCAAACTTGACAGGAAGCATCTGGTCCTTTATAAATTTCCTCATTTTGTCCTGATTGAGCAATAAACATGGCTGCCATGGGCAATTGTTGTTTCTGATTGGCTGAGTTTTCAAAAATCTTCCATGAAACTCCTTTAGTCCCAATCGAACACCAAATATGGCCTCCATGGGCAGTTCTTGTTTCTTGATGTAAAAAAATCTTCTCTGAAATCGCTTGGCCATATGAAACGAAACTTGACAGGAAGCATCTATGTGAGGTATTTACAAATATTTCTCATTTCTTCCCGATCGGGCAACAAACATGGCCTTCATGAACAATTATTGTTTCTCATTGGTTTATAAAAAAAAATCTGTTGAACTGCTTGACTAAAACTGTCAGCCAAACTTGCGTGACAGGAAGCATCTACGGAAATTGTTTTTATGATTTTTTTCCATCCTCATTGGGCAACAAGCATGACTGCCATGGGCAATTCTTGTTTCTGATCGGCTGATATAAAGAAATCTTCTTCTCTGAAACCGCTTGGCCAAATGGAACGAAACTTGACAGGAAGCATCTTTCGGGGAGTACAAAATTTCTTATTTTCTCTAAATCAGGCGACAATCATGGCCGCCATGACAATTCCCGTTCTTGACTTCTCTCTTTGGGGTACATCAACGCTAAAATTTGGGTATTTCTGGCCTTCCAAAGATGTATTCCTAATTATGTACTACACAAGAACGGCACTTTGTTATCATTAAAGTATCCGTTTTGATAATACTTATATTAAAGTTCTTTAAGTATGGTTTTAAGTTATGTAAAATTAACTCAAATGATTCCTTTATTAGGTACGATAATAATTTAGAAACGACACTCCCTCCCCTACCCCCCCCCCCCCCCCCCCAAAAAAAAATTAAAAAATAAGCAAAACGTTAAGAACAATATTACCAATGGAAAAATATTAAAGTAATGAAAAAATACAGATTTGTTCATTAAAGTCACTTATTTCTAGACAATTCAGTCCTTGATGGCATCCGGATATTATACGAAATGGTTATTTTAATTTCAATCTTTCTCTCTAAATACAAAAAATAAAACAGTTTATAGGAATAGTAAAAAAAATAACACAGCAATCAGTTAACGCTTTCCAATCGATAGAAGCTCAAACAGAAAATATACAGAAAGAACACAAAACACAAACATAGAAACAACAGAGTCTACAGTTAGGATAGTTTGACTTGGTACAGACACTGAGTAGTCCTTGGATTAAACCTGATTTATTGATACCGAAAAACTGCTCCGTATCTTTCCTGATCCTCTGGAAAAAAGAACACATTACAAGAGCCTTATCATTACTTACCAACATGATGAACACTTACAGTTTTATGTATATTTCCACCTTTTCCAACATAGGTTTGTATAAATCTACTGGTTGTATACTGTCGCTCCATTATACGAACTAGTCAGACATAACACTCCTGTAAAATGTTTGGTGATATCTCATGGATTTCAATAGAAATTGGCTGTATTCGTGAGAGGTCAGTACGCGTTATTCAGTAGCTTTTGAGTTAAAACAATATATAAGTATTCCAAATTACATCACCTCCTATAACAATGAGTTAACTCTTTAATATCTATCTTCTATTGACTAACAATAGAATATAACCCTCAATATGATAAAACCTCTCAATACAATAAAAAATGTCAAAGTACGCCAATACGACACATACCCGTCCAATATGCCGTATTGGACAAGTCCATATGTCATATTGGACTGGTTAGTCAATAAGGATCATATTGGACTATTCAACATGACCTATTGGACTGGTTAGTCAATAATGATCATATTGGACTATTCAATATGACCTATTGGACTGGTTAGTCAATAAAGGTATACTTACGTAAGCTTTTCTATATTGGCTTAGTTATTGGTCGTTAACTAGCCATATTGGACTTTGACTTCGCCTCAGTCCAATATGGTTAGCCTCGGACCAATAGCTATGCCAATGTGTAAAAACCTACGCAATAATACTATAGTATTGAAATATTGCTGTTTGTTATATAATTATTTAAAATCTCTGTCTTATTATTTGTCTTATTATTATGTTCCAGCATGATTTAAAACAATATTGTATGTTGTATGTCTAGTGTCTTATCCTTTTTACAAGTAATGTTGACAATAAAAAACTAAAACTTAAAATGTTTATACAGGTGTTATATATGACCGGTCACCAATGGTCAGAATGGACGGAACGTTAACAGATGGAAACCGTGCATCAGTATCTTGCTTTGATATAACCCAGAACGCGATCAACGACTTAGAGTTATCATGTGACAATGTCAGTATTGTTAGCAGTGAAAAGCAAATAAATGCAGCATTGGTCAAAAGTTTATTCGTTGCAGACACTGTTAACAATCAGAGCAGATGTCAGTGCATCTCAAACACGACTGGGGAAACAGCAACAGTTCGTCTTCTTATAAACAGTTGTAAGTTATAATAGTCAGTTGTAACCGACTCATGAACTTTATAAGACATACAGGTGTTTGTATGGTAATTAAAGAACTTTTTGATATTTAAAAATAGTTAGGTCGATCAACAAGTTTATTTCAATTTTAATGAGTAAATATTGTGAAAAAAAATTAATAAAACCAGGACGCACAACCAGAAGGATACCAAAAAATTATGATTACTATAATTCCAATCGGAACAACACTTTAAGGCTTATTTATACCACATTTATACATTTCAGATGAAAACCATAATATGTCTATGGCAAATGCAACATGTGAAAGCAATTGGCAAATATTTCTGACTTGCATCGATAAACATTTACCTGAATATTATGCTTTTGCTGATTGGATTCATCATTTAAACGGAGTCCAAGTGCGCCAACTGAAAGGAAGTGGAAACCATGGACAAACTTCACTCAAGATACCATTTTGTACATATGAAGACATTGGAAATTACACATGTACAGTTGTTGACACTAGAAAGAACACATCATTGTATAATTCTACCGTATATCTCAGTGTACCAGGTAACAAGGTTTCTTGTTTGTTTGTTGTTACTCCTACAATTTATATTATCTATTTATTTATTTGTTTGTTTATCCTTATATAGATAAAGCGAAAAGGTTGGTTTTCATTTAGATTCAACCAACCGAAGAACCACGATCTTTCAGAAGAAAACAAAATATACTTGCACACTTATGTAACTGACCTTTTTTCGACATATACGTTTTTTTAAAAGAAAAGTACCAACTTAAGGAACGACCATTTTATTTTAAGGGAATTTGAAATAAAAATTCAGTGTTCAAAATTTAGTGAAAAAATCTAGCTAGTAGGAAAAAGATTGTAAAAATGTAGGATTAAACAAACTTGGATGTTAATAATTGCTAACTCTTAAAAGAAATGTGCACATGTGCACAAAAAAAAACCTTTCAGCTATTGATAAATCCATGACCGGAAATATCAAATTTTGTTTCTCACATTTTGTAGTACCCCCGGTGATCATAAACAGCTCTATTGACAGACTACAAAAGGAGGAAGGATGTTTACTGAATATAAATTTTTATTCGTTCAGTAATACTATGAAACTGGCTTGGTTTAAAAACGGAAAGAAACTGCATTCTTCAGAATACCAACAGCAAAGTTTCTCAGATTTTATCTATGTTACAAGAATGCATGACACGTCGGTTCCAGTTTATGCTAAGACTGCAACTCTTCATATAAAACCAATTTGTGATGTTGGTCAGTCTACGTATAGCTTTACTGTGAGGGACAGTGCAGGATATAAAGCTTATTTTACGTTTGAAGGGGGCGGTAAGTATATAATATATATCTGTCAAATAAACGAGGACAACATACAATGTACAACAAATCTCTGTCTAAAACTACTTGTTACTACAAATGTTTAGTTTATTTGATTTGTTTTTATTCTTACTTTGAATGTAATAATAGTACTAGGAAAAGTGATATATTCATTACTAGTATTTGCCATAAGATACAAAATCCAGAGAAAAGGCGAAGTCAGGAGAATACTAAGACAGCCAAAAATATCGTAGCTAACCAAATAAAATCAGAACAAGACGGCACAAAAAATAAAACAGGGTGTAGTGGTTAGCGTATCGGACTACGAAGCCAAAGGTCTAGGCTTTTAACTTGACTTTTTTCATTAAGTCAAGGGTAAACTTCATTAAATTAAAACACAAAATAGGAGTTGGAGCTACATGAAAAGTGATACAATATATGAAAAAACTACAACATGGTGACTTAAAGACTTATGCTCTATTTGTATTTCAACCCTGTTTCATAACTAATACTTATCATCAGATGTTACAGTTCGAAAGTTGATAATCATATCGATAACAGTGGCTACTGGAATTTTCATGGCTGGTCTCAATATAACAATATGTCGAAGAGTTAAAGGTGAGGCATATACTTTTTTCTTTTCATGCATGCTTCATATTATGTATATCAATTTAATTTCAATGCGAAGATATTGATATATATATGGTACATTATTGGTATAAAAACTGTACGATAATGTACGGAAGTAAAAAGCCAAAGCTTTATCAGTATAAGGTTTAAAATACATGAACCCAGAAACAAGATGCCAAAATAGCGGGTACCCTTTAAACATAAAGAACAACCAAAAAGACAGCATAAAGAACAAAAATTACTACTTTATTAAAGAG
Organism: Mytilisepta virgata; assembly: GCA_028015205.1. Classification (NCBI taxonomy): domain Eukaryota; kingdom Metazoa; phylum Mollusca; class Bivalvia; order Mytilida; family Mytilidae; genus Mytilisepta; species Mytilisepta virgata. The sequence continues at coordinate 45,846,414 of CM051521.1, read as the reverse complement.
GGCAAATATACCTAAGGAGAAAATTAAAAAAATGTAATCCATTGGACAGACAAAACCGGGAAGATAAATGAACAACCACAAGCACAACAAATAAACACTGAAAACTAAAAATTACAATAAACAACACGAACTCCTATTAAAACCAGGAGTGAATCCAGGTGCTGCGGAAGGGTAAGCAGTCCCTGCTCCGTATACAGCACCTGTCGTGAAGTTTAACAAAGTCAATCCGGTGGAAGTCACAAATCGGTGGAGGTACATGAAATGTTACGACAGTGGGAACAGGTCCAACATCTTCTTAGATATTGGAACACTGTAACTGTAAATCAATTCGCGATGACGACCGTAAAATTTCCTAAGTGATGACATCAACTTATTCTTGATAAAACCCTTGTTAAGAAGCTTTTGTTACAGCAGTAATCCTCTTTGTCGAAAGTCGGGGTAACTCACGCATGCCCTTGAATATCTGACAAGCTGCAAAAGAAAAGTAGACGCCATATGCAGGCGGTGCTGGTATATTGCTACTCAAGACGGGAAAGTTAACAATAGGAAAGTTGAAGTCATCACGTTTGTCATAAAATTTTGTCTTCAAATGTCCCTCATTGTCTATTTCAAGAAACAAATCCAAATATGAAGCGGACTTCGCTGTATCTGCAGTATCCTTAATTTCAAACTCACTGGGGTAGATGAGATGTAGAAATTTTAAGTCTTGTAATTTGTCGTTACTTAAATCATTATCTTCTTTATACATATAGCTCTGTTCTGAGGTAGGTTTATCATGCTTCTGGCTTGTAGATTATTATCGTGTTTTGATTAGACACAAGAACATTAGAAACAGGATAATCTTGGTAACCAGAACAAAAAAAGCTGACGTCATTCTTTTTTTTCTTTTCTCTGTATCATTATTTAAGCGTTTTCTAGTCATATATTGTTTTTATTTTTATGTTATTGAGATTTATTGGTTTATAGTTTCTCATAAATAATGTTCGGTATTTGGCTTTGATATGTTTTTATTTAGTTTTCTTTTTGTTAGGTGCAAAAGGACGATTTAAATTCTTTAACGTCTTACGCAAAAGGTAAGAACAAATATCTGCTTAAAGTAATAATGTTACTCAGGTACGAATACGCACTTATTTATCTCAACTTCACTCAATCTAATTCATTGTAATTGGCTATGTATTGGAACCACACAATTAGCGTATTTAAATCAGGCTAATTGATTGATGCACCACATAAGAACTTTGGGAGCAAATATTTTTGTATTTCCTTTTTTTCGCTAGGATGAAATATGAAATAAAAAGGCATGACAAAGATTTTCGCATAATAAAACATGAAAAAGCCAGGTGTTAAGAAAATGCAGGACCTGTGTCATTCAAAAAATCTTTTGGTTTAAATGAAAATTTAGCGAGAAAAAAAAATCCTGGATCAAAATTTCGGAAAAAATATGCAGGATCAAACATTTCAACCTTGCCCCCTGAAAATCAAATGGTTTCTCCCTCACTTCTTCACATTTATATTCTGTTGACACTCATGCATAACGCAGTAACCTCCGACTATTAGATTGTTTTAGAGGCAAATTAAAATGCCGTCAAGCGCGAAGCAACAGGCAACAGCACGCACGAGATTTTGAAAATATTTCAAGAAATTATAAAGACCTTCTGATAGTAAGAAAATTGTACCTTGGACGTTTTCGTACTATTGATTTTACGATAAATTATTATGTATAGTTATCTCTTGCACAACCGATACACAATATTTCTTTTATATTATTTATAGTAAATACAGCTGGGTCAGAGCAGGAAGACGGATAACTCAATTTTATGAAGAAATTAGCATGGTTATGGAAAACATGCGTAAGGTTTATTTTTTGAAAGTATTTAACAAAATCATCTTTGTTCTAGATGATATCCACCGAAATATGTCTTAGCACACTAGGTGTGTTTACCTATGATGAAAAAATAAGAGAATTTTGCATGAATTGAAAGTAGAATATTGTTTTTTTTCTGATTTGTTGTTCATTTGTTCACTTCCTTTCTTTTCTTGATATTGTCATTGTCGCCGGATTGATGAATGGTCATTTGCCCTTTGGATTTTCATCGGCGTATTCCCAAATGAGTAAAATTTATGTCGGGCATAGTGTAATATGTGTGTTAATCAGAGACGGAGAATTGATTTCATAATGGTTTTCAAAATTACTTTATACCCATAATGTATATATGACTTTAAAATCGGCTCAAAAATCAAGGAAATAAAATTGAAATCTTAAAAATTGTAACTCTTAGATATATAAGACAAGACAAACAAAAACAGGATACCAATAAAAGAAGGAATTCGATCAGAAAACTCGCATACAAACAGAAAAGTATTAGTTATCAATGCATATATATATATTGGACAAACAATAGTATGCTACCAACAGAATAAATCGATAAAAAATAAAATTTACAATATCTAATCTCATGAGAAATTACTTTTTTTAACAGGCCTGACAATAAATATTTAATAGTGGTTTTGTTCTGATTCGTGTTATTACAATAATAGTAGTTCAAGGGCATAAAATATACAATTTTGAAACGGACTGTGATTTTTCTTTGATCTCTAAATAGCACACATATCGAACAATTTCCACTATTCCCCAAAAAAATTTTACCAATATTTTCAAAGGTGGGCATAGTGTGAATTCACCCAAGAGATGAGATAAGTATTTTCATTTACAAAATTAAGTGCAGCTGAAAATTTTTCACAAAGTCAAATCTTGACCAACAAAAAAAGATGATCGTTGTTCCATTGCTGAAATCGACTTAAGGCAGAGTTTATATTATGGATACCTGAGACTCAGTAACAGAAAAGGTTAAACTAGTCTTCAATTTCAATAACCATGATTGAAAGTGTTAACAAATAAAGTGAAGTTTCAATTTTTTTCAAAAACTTAAGAGTATCTCCCTCGTGGATAGCTCTCTCATTAGAGTTTTGGCCTTACACCTTTTGGACGTGTTTGCAATTTTGAATTTGCTCTTCAATTTTATGGATTATTGTTTTGGTTTTCAACATTTTAGGCCTGATGAGTCGTAAATCTTGTGCATCAAAATATGGTATCAAAGAACGTAATTGGTTTTTGAAAGGAATCATACCTTAGCAATGGCTTTTAATTTTTTACACGGTTGGTAGGTCTTTCCTGTGATATATTAAAAGATTTGAAATATATACGTCAATGATATCCCATTAGACAAAATATAGATATAGTTTTACAACATCAGTTATGTGTGATCAATGTTTGTACATAGGCCACATTACTATAGTAAAATGTCTTGGATTGCCAATTTCCTACCGAAGGTCGGTGGTTCTCTCCGAGTACTCCACCAATAAACACTGGCTGCCGCGAAATAGCCATATGTGCTGAAAATGGCGTAAAACCCCAACTAAACAAACTAAACAAATCAAACTCCGTAAAAGTAATTAAAACCTAGAAAAGGTAGTCTAATTTCTTTGGTCACTTTATTAACCACAATATTTTGACTTAAAAGTTATCCTACAATGGCATATGTACAGTTTAATTGTTGAACGCTTTGATGTATTCGATTTTAAATGATTTTAACAGGACAAGCAGATGAAGCTGACGCAAGACCAAATAGAGATTCATTAGAGAGTAAATATGAACAGATTCCTGCTGATTACACATGTTGAATGCACACCAGTCGGATGAAAATTGTACATTTGGTTTTAAATAAATATTTTGGCTATTCATGCATGTTTTTTAAATACAGAGCAACATGCATTAAGATTTTATTTTGTTGAGTGTTTGCTTAACTGTGTTTTTAATTGTCATTTGTTAGTTTGTGTTCGTTTTGCATTTTTTTTAACCTGATTTTCCTACGGAGAAAAATCTTTTTGACAGCTTGGCGATGTACGGCGAATGATTTGCAGCTGGGTAGGCCAAATATTGATGAAGGAAAATCAAGTTTGCTGTCAATATGACATTCTTTTGTTTTATGGTTTGTAAATATTTTAACATTCTTACATATTGAATAAAGTATAATATATTATATACAGTTGAATTACATAAATGAAATGGTGTTTTCCCCGAAGGGCTACTGGATAAAAACAACACCTCATTAGGTAGGGGGGTTAAAGGGCCTTTCAAGGGGTATGCATTGATTAGTTTACCTGCACCTATATTTATAGTGAATATAATAAGTGTTTTGATAGTGGTTTTCGACATCATTATCCAACTTTGGTACATATAATGTGAGCAACCTAGGTTACTTAAATTTCACAATTTTTACCTCAGAGTGGACTACATATTCAGACCTGAATTATTTCTATCTTAAGTGGCCTCGCTAACTTCTTAATCATGGAGCAGCTTCAGAGTTATAGAATAGAGAATGAAACGGGGAATGTGCCAAGGAGACAACAACCCCACCAAAGAGCAGAAAACAGCACAAGGCTACCGATGGGTCTTCAATGCAGCGAGAAAATCCCGCAGCCGGAGGCGGGCTTCAGCTGGCCTCTAAACAATAATGCATACTTGTTCAGCGAAATGGACGCCAAAATAAAAAGGACAAAATACCTAAGGAGCAAAAAAACGTAATCTATTGGACAGACAAACACGGGAAGACAAATGAACAACCACAAGCACAACAAATAAACACAGAAAACTAAAAAACAATGAACAACACGAACTCATATAAAATCTAGGAGTGAACCCAGGAGCTCCGGAAGGGTAAGCAGTTCCTGCTCCGTATACGGCTAATAAACTACGAAACATACAAATGAACAAAATTTCAAAAAACATAAAAAACCAACAAAGGCTATAGGTTCCTGATTTGGGACAGGCGCAAAAATGCGGCGGGGTTGAAATCTCAATATGTATATATATATATATTTAGAAAAGGCAAAATACAGGCAGCAATTTAAATACAAAAAGTGGAAATTTAGTTACAATAGCAAAATTTCAAATTTATTGTAAAAAGGGGTAAAAAAATAAGCAATTTGCCAATGATCGACTGAAAATTAAGGTCTTAGGTGGTGTTTCAATTGGGACGAGCCTTAATTTTTCAGATTCTACATAAAAGTCATTATATGGAGGTGCATTATCCGAAACTATAAATAATTAGAGATGTGACACCTCACGTGGCACAAAGGGCCGTGTAAGCTTTTATCGTTACTTTGCGTCCGTCGTTGGATAATTCGTCTTCTCGTGTGAAATGAGTGGGCCAATTTGAACCAACATATGTACGAATAACATATGGAAAATTCCGTATTTAATTTCGATCAGATAAAAGTACATGGCAATCAGAGGCAATTCTTGATTCTGAAACTTTATATTTCTTCTCCTTTGAAACTACAATGCCAAATATTTTCAAACTTTATATGAATAATGATTGGGAGATCACGTAAAGATTCCCGTCATTTTGGTGTTTCTCATGCGGCAAACATAGGGTGCTAAGGTGGCACACAGGTTTGAATTTAAGCCTACGGGAAATCACAATTTCATCGTCACCAGTTAAAGAAATTGGCTGGAATTATGAATGTAAGGTCTATTATAAAATTATTCATTTCATTTAGATGGGATTAAAAACATGGCCGCCACAAGCAGTTCTTGATTCTGATTATTCAATGTTTCAAATTTCTTTACTCTAAAACAACAAAGCCTAATCGTTTGAAACTTTGGAAATGATGATTGGGAGCCCTGCACAGATTCCTCATTTGATGTTGATCAGGTGAAATAAATGGTGGCACATAGGTTTGCATTTCGTTCAGATCTATGAAAAAAAACTGAATTGGTTACATTTATAAATTGCTTCTCCTATAATACTACACAGTTAATTTTTTTCAAACTTTATAGGAATGATGATTAGGAGTCCCTGTACAAAGGGTCCTCATTTCGTGTTGATCGAGCGGTATTTTAAAACAGTGTTTGAAGGTTTGCATCGACGGAAAATCATCTACTTTGAAACTACAAGGCGAATATTAACCAAAATAGTGAACTAAATCAAAATTTCTCATTTCGTTCTGATCGTCTGCTGAGTAGAGTTTCTATCTTTAGATTTAACTGGACACTACAGACATGCCTACTACGAACAGATAGTCAGGCGAAAGGAATACAAAATATTATTATGTTGTTTTTTTTGTAAAACGAGGTAAAATTGAATTCTAAACAATAAATTTACAAAATTTCATCGTTTTTACTAGCTCAGTTGCTAGTGTTTCGACCGAAACTGATACTTAATAATAAAATTTACTGTTTCAAAATTGTAAAATTTGTGAAAATTAAGGAGTATCTCCCTCGTGCATAACTCTGTCCTTAGACGATTTTGGATTTAATTTTTGGTCGTATTGGTAATTTTGGATTTGCTTTTCAAATTTTGGGATTTGTTTTGGTTTTCAACATTTTAGGCCTTGAGCACAACTGATGAGTCGTAAATCGTCGAAATGTGCATAGCTTGTGCATCAATATTGGTACCAAATTATGTATTGTATTAGCTGTGTCTGTTTCGCAATAAATAATAAATATATAGTTAAGGGGGTACCCAACACTTTGACTAAAAACGGATTTGGCTCGTTCAATTTTCATAAAATTTTGACGAAATATTTACTTTGACCTGTTGACAAGAATATAAAAAAAATTCAAGAAATTTGAACCGCACAATTTACGGGAATAATTTTCATTGGATATATAGTAGTTTGACAAACACTAATTTTGATCATTGAGAAGCTTTTTCTTTACCAATAGTATGTGATTAAAACGTTCAGCTGATTTTTAAAGAGTTGACTTCCTTATGTGTTCTGTACCCTTTTAATAATCAGAATCGTTGAAAATCATCTGAAAACGTCAATATCAAAGAGGAAAAGGAAAAAATATGAATATTTCGCAGTAGTATTTTTTTCATTGTCATTGTCATGGACAATATCTATTCTTACATAACATACAATTCTTTCTTGTATCAGATAATGACTCTCAGTCTTCCGAATTGAAAACAAAATCATAAATTTGTAATATGTATTTTCTTCCGAAATAAAATATGCATATCTTTCTACAACATATTTTTTATAAACGTTATAGACGTCAAATTATATATTATATCAACAAACTATAAGTGTGTTTGCAACTGCATATATAGTTATGGCTACCATCATTGATGGGTTATGATAATTTTTGATTGTCAAAACTACTTCTAGTCCATTTTTATATACCTTTCTCAGAAAATGTAAAGGATAGCTCAATTGTATTCGGCCTGCGTAATCATCGTCAGGTGTACACGTATGTCTAATATGTGGCACCTTACCTTGAACTCATTTTTCCGGTCCAGTGATTCACATCCAGTTTTTTGTGAGATCCTTTTCTCATTAACTGTAAATCATAGTGCAAGTGTATTTAATCTATATATTCTTCGCAAGCTGTACATGGATATCTGACATATTGCATCTGTTGTAGAATTCAATTTCATGCTTCACTAACTAATGTTAAATTTCGTGATTACCTCAATTTCTCAGTATGTTCATGTTTGTTTGTGTTCTTTTATGTTATTTGTTATCCGTGGTTCTGTCCTTGTTGATTGATTGGTATGTCATTGTTGACCTTTCCTTTTATCCATTTTGTTGTTCAGTGGCGTAGCTTGTCGACTTCTAAAGGCGAGGCAGATGTTTCATTCACTTTCCAAAAGGACATGGATATAAATATGAGGTTTTTTTTCACTTTGCCTCGTTTATGATCTAAAATGATCCTATGACGCGTGTTAATCTGCAGTCATTCATACAAACGATTATTCCATTTTGGACATAGTTAATCTGGTTCCAATTTCGTGGAAAATTGTAGCCATTGAGAATTTAAACTAGTCCATAACATTTTATATAAAGTCTTCTAGAGTTGTGATATCAAAAAAATCTTTCAAAGGAATTTACGTAGTAGATAATCTGTTGGTAAAGAATAATGCAAAATTTAATTTCTGCTCATTTGGTTGAGATATTTTATGTCATTTCTTTATTTTGATCCAGAAGCTTCCACATGGGAGAATATTTTAGGTATTTCCATGAAATTCGAACGCTTTTTATACGCCCGTCAAAATTTTGACGGGACGTATTATGGTATACAAATGTCCGGGTCCGTCTGTTCGTCTGTCCGTCGTAAACATGTCGCACCGTAACTTGTGAACGAACAACTTATCCAAATTTCATGAAACTTAACATAGTTGTTTCTTATGATAGTCAAACAATCTGTATACTTTTTGGTGAAAATAAGATTAAAATTTTTTGAGTTACGGAACTTTGTAACTAAAACAGGGGTGTGTTTTTTTCACATGTCGCGCCGTATCTCAAAAACGATTTATGATTATTGCTTAAAAATGTACACACTTCTTAGTTATATTAATCTAAAGATCTGTATACTTTTTGGTGATGATTCAAAATTTTATTTTAGAGTTATTGAGTTTTTTGTAAAAAAAAAGGGGGGGGGGGGGGAGTTTCACATGTCGCGCCGTATCTCAAAAAGGATTTATGATTATTGAATAAAACTTTACACACTTCTTAGTTATATTAATCTGAAGATCTGTATACTTTTTCGTGGTGATTCTTTATTTTATTTTTGAGTTATTGAATTTTTATTGAGCCTTTTGGTAAAAACGGTAGTCTTTTTTGGTCACATTTCGCGCCGTATCTCTATTGCTTAAAAGTTTACACGCTTATGTTTTGCGGGGTTTCCATATACATCCCACCAGCAGCTCCACTAAATAAAGGGGGATTCCAAAAACATTTAGTATGTTTTTTTCACAAGACGACGGGCGTATCATGCGCTCGTGGCGCAGATGTTTATTTTAATTTACTCCCTTGTATCTATATTATAGAAAACCTCTTGTTTTTAATCACAACTGGAAAAAGTTTTAGTTCATTTCTGTTTCTTGATAAGGCGCGGATATCTCACGTCATGTGACATAGAAGTTCAGTGGAAAGCGCGGATATCTCATGTCATTTGACATAGAAGTTCAGTGGAAAGCGCGGATATCTCGAGTCATGTGACATAGAAGTTCAGTGGAAACAATCAAATGTACATAAGCATTACATATTCTAGAATAGCACCGGTTGAGCACTAAGTTTTCTTAACAACAATTTTAACATTTACAGCAATGTTTAGATGCGGCAACTGCCTCGTTGCCTCAATAGAAGCTACGCCACTGTTGTACATGGTAGGTACAAAAAAATTGTGTGAAATCTGACATCAGTATATTACTTGTCCTTTAACTCAATTAAATGTTTCACCGACTTAGGTCCAGTTTTTGTGACTAGCTCACGTTCTACGTACGTGGTAGGCCAAAAATATTTGTTGTGTGGAGTCATTGTTAAGTTATATCAGTCTTCTCATTTCAACAGTAAACAGGAGGCAGGCGAGACATTTTTGTAGTTGATTTATTTGAAGCACTTAAGCAATGTAAACTGCATTCTAACACGATCAAAAGTTTTAATTTCTTTATCCTATCGAGATTTTCCATCATTTATATTTATTAAAAATAATCTGTAGGCGATTATTTTGTATAGAATTTTATAGGATGAAGGATTTTATGGCACAAATATGTAACAGTACACTTTTCGCAATCGATTGTTTTAATAATTTATTTGAAGAATAAAATTGTAACACAGCTCTTCTCCAAAAATTGAGTGCTTAAGATGGGGATAATTAAAGTCGCATCTGGATCACCTGGGTCATCCCTTGAACTTGGTTCCAAGCATAAGAATGACAAAAAGAAATTAAAACCGAGAGATCTTCTGCTTGGGTTAATTATAGGTTATGTGGTTGGAATACTGATAATGATGATAATTCACTTTACCATTATGAAGAGATGCACAAATTGTTTACCCGGGGATAACATGTCCAGTACTCCAAACGGTAGGTTAATTTATACTTGACTATATAGTATAGACAATTTTATTAGCCTTAATGATAATGATAATAATAAAGAAATTAAAAATAAAAATTGTTCGCCCGCTCCTAAAATTTTGTAAAAATTTGTGTTTTTTTCACATTTTTTTGCAATATTTTAGTAAAATAAAATGTGTGCCACACGTAAATTTTATCTTCGCGCGAAAAAAACTAGTCCTCAGAAAAAAAAATTAAAATTAAAATTTCGCTCGCTCGCACATATTTTTGCCATCAAAAATTCCAAAGAACTAAAATTCAATTTGATATGGCCTTACTATAAATAGAATCTTCTATCGTTTCGAAATACGTTTATATTATCCATACTAATGCAACATAACATATAACGTCCTTTTTGATTGGATAACGTCAAGCGTAAAATCCACGGTTTACCGTCGGAACCATTGACGACAACGTTGCGCAAACGCATTTGACGTTTCCTGTTTACTTTTTATTCTATTTTTTAACGTTTAACGGGGGTTGCATTAGAATGGGGATAACTGTATTGTATTTTATCAGTTGCCGACATAAACCGGTGGTTTTACCATCGCAAATATCCGTTTACCTGGCTCCGCTACGCGTCGCCAGGTAAACTCAATTTGCGACGGTAAAACCAGCGGGTTACGTCGGCAACTGATAAAATACAATACAGTTATCCCCTAATTTGTACCAATTTTTTTCATCTTTTAAACATATTATCTATTTGTAAACTTGCATTTATTCAATATTTATTTCTTAATTTATTCTTATTATTTCTATATATTTTACTTTATACATGTACATCTGACATTTATTCATGATGTTTTATATTGAATTCTAAAACGGTGTGCTGTTTTTCCTTTGCAAACAAAGTGTATTGAAATTTCCGATCTATTGTGGGCAGCGCACGCGCCTGACGTCATCGTCAAAATGACAACGCCATTCTTTTGAATCTCACAAGAGGAACTGTCAGAACCGGGAAATACTACAATAATATCGTTTGGACTCTTTTTGCTCCAAAGTACAATAAAATCAAATGAAAAGCAAGTTTTATTGTTATCAAATTTATTGATTTTACTTTTCTACCGTTTTAGATTCTTTTTCAGAAGTTTCAAATCAAAATGGCCGTTATATGAAAAGACATTCCAGTACCGCTTCGTTTACCTAAGTTCCATTTTTGTCATATTAGAATCGAAATAATTCATGGGAGCCCTATATTCATATTAGATTTTTATATGGGTAATATTATTTGCTTAAATTTTACCCCTCACTGACACTAGGGATAAAAATTCTGCTCTAATAATGTTAACCATATTAAAATCTCCAACGAATATATGGCTGCCATGAATTATTTCTTGAATTTTCGATGTGTAATGGCGTCTTCGTGTCGGGAAGCCTATGTTGGGGCGTTTCAAAATGTGGTAGATACCCGCCTGTTAGAATAGAAATAATTCACGGTGGCTTAAAATGATTTTACCACGAGTAGGCCCTTTATGTTCTCACTCGTGGCAAGACATTTCGCATTAAGCGGCCTACCCTTGGTAAAATCATGATATTTTGAAAGCACCGTGAATTATTTCTCAAATTGCCAATCTAGGCGTTACTGTTATACATAATATCTACGACAAAGTTACTCTTATACTAGATTAGAACATTAGCAGATTAGTATGTGTATATATATATATATATATATATATATATATATATATATATATATATATATATATATATATATATATATATATATATATACTGAACCGCAAAAGAAACGTCGCTTTTTCAAAATGTTAGCAAAATTCAAAATAAATATTAATTGATGATTTTTATATAATCAGTATTACGATTACATCACCAGGTAAGATTAAATTATCTGTGAATTAAATTTTCGGTTGAATAATTTTCAGTTGATATCGTAGAGCGACCGTACCTAAAACCGCTCGTGGGACACACTTGGCGGTAATTTTTCTTAAATCTTAAATGTTCGTGAAATTCATGCTCCTTTATGGGTATAAAAGGCCGGAGAAAATTAAAGAGTGTTAGTATCAGTGTTGACACAGAAGCTATGCCACGTCTGACTCCACAACAGAGAGAACAGGCCATTGGTCGATTGGATGCTGGGCAATCTGCCAGAGTTATTGCCAACGACTTCAACTGTGCTGTTCGAACAATTGAACGTCTACGGACACGGTACAATGCAACAAACAGCACAAATGACCGTCCACGGAGTGGTAGACCCCAAGTCACTACCCCTAGACAGAATAGAGGCATTGTTCGTCACCATTTGATGAATCGGTTCACCCCAGCTGCCGAAACTGCCAGAAACACTGTTGGAACACATGGACGACCCATAAGTGATGATACGGTTCGTCGGCGATTAGCTGCTAGAAACATGAGATGTCGCTTACTCCTCGACACCGTCAAGCTCGTCTTCAGTGGGCCACTCAGCGACAGAATTGGCGAAATCGACAATGGCGTAACATCATCTTCTCTGACGAAAGCCGTTACTGCATTTCAACAGCCGATGGCAGAACCAGAGTGTGGAAAAGACGCGGGGAACGTTACGAAGACAGCTGCATTCTGGAAACAGACGCGTGGAGAGGACCTAGCATCATGGTATGGGGTGGAATCGGCCTTAACGTTAAACTTGGTCCAGTCATCTTTCAGAACCTTGGCCCAGGCAGAGGAAATGGCGTAACAGCTTCCCGTTACATCGACCAAGTCTTGACACCCCATGTTCAGCCCCATTTCGCACGTCATCAAAACAAGACTTTCCAACAGGACAATGCACGTGCGCATACCGCAAGAGCCACAAGAGACTTCCTACAGCAGAATAACATTAATGTTATGGATTGGCCGGCTTTGAGTCCAGATTTAAACCCTATTGAACATTTATGGGACGAAGTTCAAAGACGTTTGAATAATGAGCAGCCAAGTCCGACAACTGCAGCTGAACTTTCACAAGCGTTTCAGAGAGTATGGGCACGTATTCCGATGGCATTTATTAATCGGCTCATCAACTCCATGTACCGAAGATGTGCCGCAGTAATTGGTGCCGGTGGAGGACATACACGTTATTAACGGACGTGGGAGCACAGCATTGAAAACATGTGACGTTTTTGTGAACATTGTAACCAAAAGACTGTAAATCATTCATTAAATTTTGTAAAAATTAATTTAAAATATATAAATGTCACTTTGAAATAAATGTATGTGAACATGTCATTTTGTGCGACGTTTCTTTTGCGGTTCAGTGTATATAAATGTATATCGTGACACTTCCCTTTTCAAAAACAGAAAGAAAGAAAAAAGAAAGAAAAGCAGTAGAAGGAAATTTTCTTTCATATTCACAAACCTTCAATAGGTGGAATTTCTCCAGCCTTGGTATTTTAAAGCTAAGCTCGCGTGTTGGACCATCTCGCTTGGAGAAATTCCATAACTCACTCGTTCCTGACACATGCATGAAGGAGAATTTATATTTCCGTCTTAAATATTTCTTTCAATTAATTTTTTTTGTCGTTTAATTTATTTGTCTGACAATACAAAATAATCAATTACTATCTTTTTAACTGCATAGTTTTCGTTATAATTGTCTGACTTTTTACCTCTTTCCACATTTTAGATGGCCTACAGAGAGAGTGTTTTGAAGGATGGATAATTTTAGCTGGAGAAAAAACTTGTTTCTTTGACAGCTATTTTGATGTAAACTGGACTGTAGTGGGACCGGTAAGATTAAAATATTGCATGCATTTTGATTTCCAACGTTTTAAGAATGGATGATATATTATATATGTATTTACATAGATGAATATTAACCGCGATGATATTTGGTAAAAATATTATATTGATATTTTCGGTCAGTTTTTCGACGATTTTTTAGATTCATTTTCATGTTGCGGCGCGGCCTTTTTTCTTTTATCCTTTTTTTGTTTTTTGTTTTGTTTTCTGTTCCGTTAATTAATTAGATCCTTTCATGTATACTCAACGCGGACCTCTCAACATAATATTAATAGTTATATAATGGGTACATGGAGCACTCAATTGGATGTCAATTGCACCTTCATTAATAGAATCACATTCTGATAATATCTTATAATTGTCAAGTCACCAAAGAATGTCTCCAATAAAAATATCTGTCACCTTGGTTTTTAGATCAACTGACCTAAAGGGCCGCCTGAGCTATTGCCATCACCTCCGTCGTCGTCATTGTCGGTTGTCGTAAACTTTCATTTAAATATCTTCTTGTCTAAAGCCACTGAGCCAATCGAAATAACACTTGGCAGTAATGGTCCTTAGGTGGTCTTCTTTCAGAATGAATACGATGAATACGCCAGCTATCCAAGATGAACGCAAGAGCCGAACATATTTTAACATTGGACCCTATGGTTAAATTCACTTAAAATCTGCATTTCTGAAAACCAATAAGCCAATTAGGACCAAACTTACCATCAATGGTCCTATGTAGTCCTCTTTCAGAATTATATCTGATTATCCTAAGCGCAATCCAAGATGGTCCCCACAGGCAAGCTTATTTTGATACAAGACCCTACGGAAAAAACACTTAAAGTTCTTGTCTTAATCCATTTAGCAAATCGAAACCAAACTTGGCAACGATGCTCCTTAGGTTGTCCTCTTTCAGAACTATATCCGATGACCGCCATCCATGATGACCGCGACAGGGGAACATATTACAATATAGGATCCTATGGTTAAGTTCACTTAAAAATCTTCTTGTCTGATTAGGACCAAACTTGGCGTCAATAGTCCTCAGGTAGTCCTCTTTCAGAATTATATCCGTTATCCGCACCGCAGTGCAAGATGGTTCATACAGGCAAGCTTAGTTTAACATAAGACACTATGCGTAAATTCACTTAAACGTCGCGTCTGAATCCACTTGGCCAATTGGAAACAATGGTCCTTAAATTGTTCTCTTTCAGAAATTTATCGGATGACACTGCCCCGCCATCCAAGATGGCCACCAAAGCCGAACATAGTTTAACATAGGACCCTAAGTGAATCCTCTTGTCTGAAACTAACTAGTGAGTAATTTAGAACACAATTTGGCAACCAATGGGTGAACTGGAAACCAGCTTGACAGAAATGTTCCAGACTGCCAACCAAGATAGACGTAATAAAATAATTCATTTTGCTTTAAGTCTGGAAATAATACATGTATCTACATTGTAGATGTGCGATAAAACTGCTCGGAGCCTCTAGTACCCATCTTTTGGGATTTGAATTAGTTCTAATGTTTGTGTTTAACGTTTGGGGTCAATTTTTATCCTCCACCACTTCTGATGAGACATAAATTGTTGAATTTTTCATATTTTAAACAGTACATATAAACTGATATCAAAGAATATTTATGAAATAACAAAGCGGTAATGAAATTGAAATATCCATATTGTTATCTAAAAAATAATCCCTTAAATTTATTGATAAGGAGAAATATTTTTATTTGATTATTTTTGTTTGTTTGTTTTGTTTTGTTTTGTTTTGTTTTGTTTTGTGTTTCGTTTTGTTTTGTTTTATTTTTTGTTGTTTTTTGTTGTTGTTTCGTTTTGCTTTGTTTTCTTAGTTTTGTTTTTTTTATGTCTTTTTTTGGAAACTTGTTTTCTGTATTGAAGAAAATATTTTCATTGAATACACAGATACAACATACAATTTACTTGTAATTTATTAAATACGTGCATTATTGAGGAAACTATATAACATCTTTTATCTTGACATTGAAAATTAAGTTAAAATTCCCTATAAAATGGAATAAACACTAGGATCAAAGATATTAACTCTTTTCAAATTTTATTGTTTCATAAAGCACATTAAACCGACTGATAACTGAGACACAGTTTTCTTCTTTCAAAACAAATCAATATTAAAAGTATTCCAACTTTTTATCTTGCAAAATTTATAACTGAATACACACAGGGGGATTCTTTGCACGATTGCGGCTATGCATTTTCTTATTGAAGATAAAATGATACATTTTATAATGAAAGTAATACATATGTCTATTCTATTTTTTATTCATATTTTTTAAAGGCTATTTCGATATATATCTTGTTTTCCAAACGGGCTTTTCCTGTTTTTAACTTTGACAGTAAGAAAAGGTAAAATTCACAATTAAAATGTGGACACAATACAAATGTGACTAATAAAACTTGGAAATCTCATACAGCACAATTTTCACAATTAAAAAAAAAATTAAGTATGAGGGAAACAGTGGCTTGCTACTTCATTTCTTGATCTAATGCGTCTCGTTTTAAATTTGGATGAAACTTGAACTGGTGGAAAATGGAAATTTCCACAAGAGGGGTAAATTAAATTTGCGGAAAATCGGGACAAAATCGACACACATTTTGTAAAATGAAAATCAAATGGCTGAAATCAGTAGAAAAAACTCAAATCTTTGTCACACAAACATTATGATTCACATAACGGGGTGAAAATACTGATTTTTTAATTTTGGGTTGAAAAATATGATTTTTGAAAACTAAAAAATTCTTAATTTCAGTTCATTTACTAAGCATGCACCAACTTTTTGCGGTACAGTTATCTTATGGTACGTTTTCGACTGATACATCACAACGTCAAATATATTATTTTACTTATTTTTACTATATAGTTTTACTATCTACCTTGCCATTTATGTATTTTCTATGAAGTACGTTTACTGATGACAAACACGTCAAATAATATTTGTTTTTGTTTACATTTTATGTACGGACTCAGTCTTGCTCTGGGTTTCAAAGAGTCAACCCCTTTTTATTTTTATTTTTTACATACTCGTGATCAAGACCATATGGTCGAAACGTTGAGTATTTTTAACTTTTTAGTTTGTTGTTGTTTTTTACGATTTTATATTTGGTTTTGTTCGACTTGTGTTTTTCATACATTTTAGCCTCCTTTTGACAGCTGACCATTTCCATTTATCAAGTTTTCTTGTTATCCATTGTCGCATGAGTTGTTTCGCAACATACTTAGTTTTTTTTTAAAAGAGAAAATATGCCGACTGTGTCGAAAAAATTGAAAAGGGTGGGTTATCGCCTGCTTCAATAATTCTTGTTTTTCGGCACATTACCACATGGCATATGTTTTCGAAAGGGCCGCAACTTGCGACATGTCACAAAATTTGTCACAAATTTACGACACCAAAGAAGGTGTCGTAAGATGGTCTTATGATGATCGTAAGTATATTTATAGTGCGAGTATATGTATAGAAGCACGAATAATTCGTTAAGCGGGAATCTGAATCTTCAGACCCTAGGTATTGCTTATTCATATTGAAATAGAGTAGACCGCTAAACTTTTACAATGTTTCAATAATTGATTTACATGTACACGCATGTTACATATGTACAGTAAACGTATACTTTATATGCATTAATCATTTTAAGGCTATTTTTTAAATTTAAATTAATTAAACGTTCTTTTTTAATTTTTTGTTCTTCTTTTAGTTACATGTACTTTTTTCAATTAAAGTTAGGATGTAGAAATGGGTGTCTTAAGACCATCCTAAGATGGTCCAAAAAGTTAGGATTAATTATTCTAATATAAACAACAAGCATGGCTGCTGTGTATCGAATATAAAACATACGATGAAACAGTGTTTAGAGACAGAGACAACCCTTTAAATTAAACTAAAGTTTGAGATTTGTGGTGCACGAATTTTGTGACAGAAAGAACCCCGTACAAACATAGAGACAGATAGGCACACTTATATATTACATATATATATGTAGAATTTCATTTCATTCTGATATATAACACTAGTACCATAGCACACAATTTATACAGTACCCCTTTTTCATATTTGCTATAGGGAACTAAATCAAATATCTGCTGCACATCGACATTTTATTCGTAATATATAAATATTTATGATTTTTTCATTTTATTCTGATAAATAACAACAACAAAAAAAGACTCGTTGAAATTTAGGTTTCTTTGTTGTGTACATATCCATGGACAATCCATGGACAATCACAGGTATAGAGTGGACCATATTATGGTAATTTTAATCTCTAATAAAAATCATGTACATGTAAATTATATGCAGAATTTTCATTTATTTGACTGCCGTTTTATTTTTCTTTATAAACCATACATGCAGTTTAGAAATATTTTTGTTGTGAATTTTTTTAAATATTACAAGTTACACACAGTAACTGGAAAGGCAAAGAAATGTTTAACAAATTACAGTAAAAAGGTCGTTTTTTTTTGTCCGACAATCTCACAATGCAAATAAAAAAAATAACAATCAGTGGCGGATCCATGTTTTCTAGAAGGGCGAAGGGCGTAAATAGGTTAGGGGTGGGGATGTCGGTCAGTAAAATTCAAATACTAGTGATTTCAGAGGAAATGGCCAAGTTCTTCCCAAACTGACAATCTTTTTTTTAATATCAAATTTGGTGCGTACGATTATCGTTTCTTTACTGAATTTCCTAGGGTTTGCTTATAATTCAAATGTCCTAAAAACAAATATGAAACCTTTAAGAACAGAGGGACCGTAAAACAGATATAAATGAATAACCTTTTGCATGTATATATGCAACCTGATTTTGTATGTACATGTAAATTCCACAAAGCGTGTTAATATAAGTTCATAATTCGGGTCACATGAAAATACCTCGTCCTGAATATGCGGGGGAATGCTGAATTATCACGACTCTATGTACTGCAATACATTTTTAAATTGGGACCAATTTTCAAAATCGGAAAAAGAAAGCGACTTTATCGGGCCATTCAAGCTGATTGTACTAAAACCTGAAAACATTGTTGTGCACAAAATCTAATCGACCAATGAAAATGACCGTTCCATTTCTTATTCTGTCATATTATTGTGTCGAACATCCGTTCGCTAAGCTGGAGCGCATTTAAGTGTATTGCAGGGTGATACCTAACTCGAGACTGACTTTAATTTAGCCAATCGCAATTGTGAAATATATGTAGCTGACCTAAATCAGCTCGTCTCACCAGTATTTTCTTATTATAAGATATATAAAAAGACCAAATGTAAACCTCTTATATCACTTTAATTCATTCTTCAGATTTAAAACCAAGTGTAACATAGGATTATCCCAAGAATATCTTAGGATGGTCCTAAGTTAGGCTTAGGATGATCCTAAGACAATAATAATTCGTGTCCTAAGACTAGTCTTAATGATCTTTCATAGTTGGGTAGGGTCGTATAATTTAGCCTTCTGTAGAGTCCATTAGACTACTCTTTTACGAAAATTACAGAAGAGGTGTGGCATTCTCCAAACACGTTACCCCGCGGTCAGGCTTTCCGTATTATGACCCGACAACCCCTCAAAGAAAGGGTCTCCACTATCCGCCACCTGGAGGCGCTATATATAATTATTAGAAAAGAATATGAACACAGTAAGTTCTAACCTTTCTACTTAGAAAAATGAAACTTTATTAATAAGTATATGAAAACATTTTTCTTATTGTTTCCAGTGGAAATATTCATAAATATTCCCAAAAACTTTAATCATCGTTACTAAAATGGTGCAAAATGGTTACAAAATATTGCCAAGTTCTTTATATCTGTGATCAGAGTTTTGAAGTTGCTAAAAAGACTGGTACAAGACTCACTAGACTTATCTAGTGACATTTCCTTAGGCTCATCTACTGTTACCCGATGAAAGTCAGATGAGTTAAGTCGCCTTGTCCATAAAAAATCAAATACGCACGAAAAATCACAAAATTAGCAATTTTCGGGTAAATTAAACCCATCGACTTAGATGGGCTCAATATATCTTGTTAAAATTTGAAACATAGTTTGTTAAGATAACTATCTTTCAATGGTCAACTGCTAATCAATGCTAAACATATAGCTTCAACTCCTATTTTGTGTTTTAATTTAACGAAATTTTACCCTTGGCTTAATGAAAAACGTCAAGTAAAAAGCCTACTGAGTAACTTATTTCATGAGCCCTCTGGTTAGGTGGAAATTATATCAAATGATCTGATGAAATAGCACTATGTTATATTAACTTCTAGTATTAGATCGTTACCTGTTCTATGTAATATGTGTTTTGTTTATTCGTTACCAGGTGATTTAAAAAAAACAATGAAATATATCTTTATTCTGATAATGCATGAAAATTCTACACACAAAAAATAAAAAATGCTAAAGTGAATATTATATTTCATGAAATTGTCCTGGTAACAAAATGATTAATTTTATCTTTGAAAAACAACACAATTTAGAAAAATCTCATATCTTGTATTTATCTATTTTTCTGTCTGTTAGATTATAGTTACTATACGTACATCCATACTATATCAATCAATATAGCAAGTAGGACAATAGCTTTAAGTCAAAATGTATGTCTTCTAAACTTTATTGTTTCTCTTTTAAGGAAGCCGGTACTAACAAGGTAGATGAGTACTTTAACCAAATTGGACAGCTTCAAGGTAATATTCAGAAATTAAATCTATTTTGCATAGTTTCCAGGACAAATTAGAACTAGAAAAGATCGAATTTTTATGATATAATCTATGGCAACTATAAACAGGAAACAAGGGCAACTCAAAGGATGGCATCCCCTCGCCGTGAAAAAATTTGACCCTGAAATTTGTACATGTATAAATATTTTCTTGTCATTTGATTTTTGACCTGGAAAAAAATGTTTTTATAGTTTCCAGGAAAATGAAACAAGTAAAAATATTTCTTCATATAAGGACAAACAATATACCAGGTAAAGTCAAATAGATGTATCACATGAAAAAGTCCTACAGTACCCTTCCCTTGTACTCATGACATCCCATCAAAATCTTTAGGATTTTAGATCTTGATAAATTTAAACTTTGTATAAATTTAGGTAAAAATCCATTGAAGGCTGTTGATTCTACAGTGTTCACAAGGATGTTACGAAACGAACAATTGTGACCCTGTGACCTTGACCTTTGACCTAGAAAATCAATAGCGCTCCAGATAAAGGTTAAGTGGTACATAGTTGGATTTAAGTATCTACCAAGTTTGGTCAAAATCCATTGAAGGGTGTTGCTTCTAGAGTGTTCACAAGGGTGTAAAGAATTTACAAGTTCCACTGTGACCTTGACCTTTGACATATGACCTTGAAAATCAATAGAGTTCTAGATGTTCATAAGGACTAAGTATGTGCCAAGTTTGATCAAAATTCCAGGAAGAATGTTGAGTCTAGAGTGTTCACAAAGGTGTTACGAACAGAAGGACGGACGGACGGTAGCGTTGCTATATCCCTTTACAACTTCGTTGGCGAGGGGATAATAAAACCTTAATTAGTCCCCCGCTTAATCCGAACAGATTGTTCCTCATTTATGTCTTTTGCATTTGATTACATGTATGTGCCGGTTTTTATTGTTGTTGAACCACTTTGTTGATCTTAATTAAATAAATATTCTGATTCTGATTCTAAAAAGGCTCCCTTGATTATTATTACTTTTTTAGAATGAAAATTTGAATTATGCACATTTCAAAATCAAACCCATCAAAATTAAACAATGTTCAATTTATTGGTCACGTAGACTTTCAACATGTCCTTAATAGTGTTCTCTGAGCAGTGTCATTTTCTTTTCCCTTTTTATATTTGGTAGGCAGATACATTTATTTGAGAAATAATTCACGGTGGCTTCAAAATATTCTGATTTTATCACAAGTAGGCCTTTTATGCCAAATTTTTGCCACGAGCGACTGCGAGGTAAAATATCGACATAAATGGCCTATGCTTAGTAAAATGGTGATATTTTCAAGCAACCGTATATTATTTATATTCTAATAGGCCAGTTTTGAAACGCCGCAACAAAGGTGTTCACACACGAAGACACCATTACACAACGCAAGTTATGACGTCGTTAAAGCTTGTGGGAAACTTTACTATGACATTGTCCTCTGTGACGTTAGAATCTAAATATCCATATTTCGTGTATGTAGACTGAAAGCGTATTAGAATTATAAATACAACTTATGACGATTCTGCGATCACCCATATATGTAACATTACTTCATTATTTCTATTTCTACCGATTTACACTTAATGTAATTGAAACTAAAGGAGTGGGGCATATTTTCAATGTATTTTTGTAGGTCGAATCTTTAAATGTCAAAATTTAAAATATTCACTAATTTCTATCGGGAACGATTGTATCAGTTGGTGTATTTGAATGTTCACAAACAGAAATTAAACAAATAGGAATTTACAACATTGATAACATCCGTAAAGGTCGCGAAAAGAGCTGGTTTTGGTCAATAATCAAGCACATATGGGGGATGTCGCTATAAAGTAAACATGTTACTATGACTATGTATTTTCACGTTTCAGGCATAAATGACGATATTCTAATTGGTACAGTCTTCAGCAATGACAGGGGGTTTTATCAGGTGTTTCAAGGAACCGTGACAACAGAAAGTACCACTACACTACCAGACAATTCCAACAACACTGATGTTTGTGTCAACGACTTGCAAGAGGCACCAATGGACTGGGGACTTAATTTAGTGGAATTTGAATCCGAGGATACATGCTTTATTTAACATGCTATTAGAATTTCCATGCGCCTTTTTATTCTTTCAATATTTTTTTTTACAGTAGAATGCTACAGAAGAGAAGACTTTAACTTTTGTGATAACGGAAAGTAAAAACATATAATTTTTTCTGGTTATTTTTACATTAGTATTTCAATTATCTATTAATTATTAGGTATTCCAAAAGAATGTAGTATCTATTGATTTTGTGTTTAAAGATTTTGTTCTTATCATTTTTTTCCTTCGTAGAGTTTGTTCATTTTTCTAAAGGGGCCTCGGTGGCCGAGTGGTCTAGGTAGTTCATTATGACTGCTTATGATCACTACCCTGTCAACGCTGGGGTTGTAAGTTCGAATCTCACCTGTGGCGGGGTTTGTTCGACTCCGATCTTGATTGACAAGGATTGCCAATTTTCCTACCGAAGGTCGGTGGTTCTCTCCGGGAACTCCGGCTTCCTCCACCAATAAAAACTGGCTGCCGCGAAATAGCCAAAAGTGCTGAAAACGGCGTTAAACCCCAGCTAAACAAACAAACAAACATTTTTCTAAATAATCCTAAGTTATATCGAATTATTCCACCGGGACATTTACTGTCAAATCAAAGTAATCATCCGTTATCTCTAACCCGTAAACCTACCCATTCCCCCATTTATGCCAACTCTTATATCAATAGTCTTTAATTTTCTAAGCAAAAGTTAAGATACCAAGCCCTATTCAGTATATGTTTTTATTCATCGCGACAAGGTCCTTTAGCTGGCTGCAATAATATATCTCGTTACCCTCGGAGTCATCCTTACTATGTACCTTCCTTACCATGTTTGTATTAGTTGTAATCTGTACATTTTGATATATATAGATTATAACATGGAATTTTTCATATCACACCTATTATCAGCCCTATGTCAAGATATCAGCCCGAGAGCCGCCAGGCTCGAGGGATGATTTTGACAATGGGATGATAATGGGTCTGATATGAATAATGACATGTCATGATATTTTTATCATATACTTCAGCATTGGTGTTTTATAGGTCTCCATGAAAATTCTTATCTCAATGATTTCAGTTTCATTGTCGTATTACCGAATATCCTCAAGGCGCTGCAAATCGTAATTGTCCCTCATCCATTTAGTCAAAATATTTTATCACTTAATTTTTTTCTGTTTGTATCAACCTTTTTGAGTTTCGTTCCGCTGTCGTCTGTCGTGTTTCTTTGTGCTAGTAAGTTGAGAACCGATTACGGATTTTATTTTTATCTGATATTTAACGCGATTACGGATTAGGGGTGTGATATAAAACGGAAGCAGTTGATATAAACCGGAAATAGTTGATAACAAAGTCATATCAGCCCGCTAAGCCAATTCTTATAAGATTTGGGCAGAAATATGTGCAATTTCCAATTTAATCGTAGGATAATTTTTACCTTTATTTTCTATAAGTATATATGATAAATTAGAGTATGTTAGGTTTTACTTTAATAAATGGTTCTAGGAGAGATTATCCCGGAATCCCCTTGGGCATTACATGTTCGTAAAACATGGGACCAATATGTAAAATCTATAAGGAGTTAAACCATCTATATGTTTATAAGATATCTAAAGTATGGATGATAAATATCAACTGAAAGTCGTAAAGATGTAATAACATGAAAGATACAAACATTAAGGATGTATAGATGTAATCGATGTAATATCAAAGATGTTAAATAAAAAAAAATAACATCAAATACATGTATGTAAGATATGATGATATAACTCGACAAGTAAAACTAACTCAATTGATGCAAAGGACATTCTATTTGAAAAAAAATGTTCACAAAAATAGAATCAGTTAATAATTCAGGTTTTTCAAACATTTGAAAATTCTAGTATACCATAAGGAAATAGAGATTTCTAGATTTGTTTGAAAAGTTGACCTTATGATTGAATTTTTTTATTTAAGAATATCCATTTTGAACAACTGAAAATTAATGTTTGGAAAGTTCCTTGCACACCCAAACTTTGTGAATATTATTTTTTTATATAAATTTCGAAGTCCACGGTTTTCCATGTTTTATACATACATAACCAAATATCTTACCCATGGTTGTCTTGGGTTGTTTTTACTTGTTGGGGTTACAAAACAGGAAGACGCCATCATAATGTAGGCGTGAAGAAGTCGGAAAATAATTTTAGAATTGTATAATTTCATTATTAAACTGATAAATTTTCAGACATCTCTTTGGCATGAACAAACCTTGGGATGCTTGATCGTTTGATGAAAGAAAAGTCTAGTGTTTTGCGATAGCTGTCATTATAACATTGAATTATTCAAAACAAAATTTGTACATATTTCTTAAATTCACTATACTGTATATGGTGGCATATATCTCCCTCTAATATAGTCAGTTAATAATGTCAACTTGTTTAACTCGATTTGTCAGATAAATATAAGTTTACTTGTCAGAAATACCTAACAACATTGGTCACATATACCTAAGAAAAGTGACAAGAAGACTTATTTTGCATATTCAAAAGAATTTATTTATGTGAAAATAGGGGCTGATCAGATATATGCCACCGTCATGACCGTAATTATGTAGCCATGTATATTACGCAAAGTGAAATCGAATAGTTTTTTACATAGTCAGTTTTATCTGAAGGAAACAACCATTTGATTTTTAAAAAAGGGGTTTAAGGAAGAAATTTAAAAAAAAAAACGACAGGGTAAAAATGTGGTGAAAACGGACAGAACGGAATATCACCAGGAATGAAATAATGCTATTTCAGTGAAAAATTTGGATGCGCTTTCACACAGCGGAAAAAATATAATTCTCGTGGATATACTGCGAAAACATTTCCGGATCTAAGATCATTTCTTTGGCCCCATAAAAATTAAATGGTTGCTACCTAAATTTCACTGGTTTTAGAAATTAAATGTTACTGTGTTCTTTCGTGTATGGCCCGAGACACATTTATTGTGCACTTTATATCCAAATAAAATTGATTTTTAAAAATCGCATCCGATCAATCTTTAACATTTTCTCTTGTGTCAAGTCCCGGTATAAAGTGACATGATAACTTGATGTAATGATGTTAAAAATTTTAAGAAACATAAATAATTGCCACTTGTATAGTCCGTCACATTAAGGTTATCAACATTTTTCTCAAAACTGCTTAAATTGTAGGTTGTAGGGAAAATTTCCAAGGTTTTGGTGTGTTTTGTTGATCAATTCAATAAGGTATTCGTCAGGGATAAAAAAAATAATTTGATATGAGCGATCTGTGGAGGCCAGCCATTTATATAGAGGGAGCCACAGTCGATGTGGAGTCCTAAAACCACAAAGTCGTAAATCAAAAGTGGCCTATCATTGGCATACATTTTCAAAATGACTTGCAGAGCACGGTGTTCAACGCGATTCGGGAATGGGAAAAGTCTTTTTAGCATTCCAAACCCAGAACAGAAATCAGAGTTGTGTGAGAAATGGCTTCTCAGTTTAAGGAGAACCATGTAGTTTGCGAGGACCATTTCGAAGGTTCGTGTTTTGAGGAGAATTTAATGGTAAATTTTAAATTTTCTTCATCGCTTATAAGTATTATTATTATTTTTTAATGTTACAACTACCTGAAATTCGATATTTCTTTTGTGTTCTAAAAAAATAATATAGTAATAAATTGAAAAAAGGATAGCTTTCCTTGCGAGTTTATCTAGAAAGGATTCGATTTTGTCGCAATTTATTCCATTTTTCTCAATAGTATTACAAAAATGTGTCAACTCTGTATACTTTGTGGAAGTAATTTTGAACAAAATGCAGATGCTCGGTATATCGATCTAACCTCGAGGTTTCAGTTTGTTCTCCAAGGCTTCTATAGTGATGACAATATGTATTATAGTTTTTTTTCTATAAAAAGTGAGAATAAAGACTAAGAGTTATACATAAAAATGCGTATTTTAACAAGGTGTTTTTTGGTATATTAAATTGTATAATGAGAAGTTACAGATCGACACAACGACACACACTGTATGGAAATCTTTGCAAACTGTCTCAACATTACAAAGATAATTCAATAAATTACCTGTCATAATACATACAAAAGCTATTTTGAAATTTCAAACCAGTTATGGGATATTGTAGCCTTTTCACTTAAAAAAAATGAAACTTTATTAATAAGTACATGAAAACAATTTTCTTATTGTTTCCAATGTAAATATTTATAATTATTCTAAAAAAAACTTAACTCATCGTTACTAAAATGGTGAAAAATGGTTACAAAATATTGCCAAGTTCTTTGTATCTGTGATCAGAGTTTTAAAGTTGCGAAAAGGCTGGTACAAGACTCACTAGATTTATCTAGTGACATTTTCCTTAGGCTCCTCTACCTTTTGAAAAGTCAGATGTTGTTCTGGAGTTAAGTCGCCTTGTCCATAAAAAATATCAATAATTATCAATTTTCGACTTAGATGGGCTCAATATCTCGTTAAAATTTGAAACATACTTTGTTAAGATATGTATTTTTCAATGGTCAACTGCTAATCAATGCTAAACATACAGCTTCAACTCTTATTTTGTGTTTTAATTTAATGAAGTTTGCCCTTGACTTGATGAAAAACGTCAAGTAAAAAGCCTAGATATTGTACTACAAAATATTCTTAGAATGCATGATTAAAAACATACAAGTAATCAAATTATAATCATGACAATATAGCACTGTTACCGCTAACACGAAAGCCGTAAAAGGAACCTAGACAACCTGCAGAGAGAAAGTAAAAAAGCAACAATAGATTTAAAAACAATTTTTATGATACTAGCCAGAATTTGATACTTGTCAAGGGTAAACTTCATTAAATTAAAACACAAAATAGGAATTGAAGCTATATGTTTAGCATTGATTAGCAATTGACCATTGAAAGTCTTATCTTAACAAAGTATGTTTCAAATTTTAACGAGATGTATTGAGCCCATCAAAGTTGACACGTTTTTTTAATTTACGCGAAAATTGCTAATTTTGTGATTTTTCGTGCATATTTGGCGACATAAGTCCAGAACAACATCTGACTTTCGTAAGGTAACAGTGTAGGGGAGCCTAAGTAAATGCCAGTCTTGTGAGTCTTTTTAGCAACTTCAAACTTTGATCAGTTACAAAGAACTTGGCAATATTTTGTAACCATTTTTCACCATTTTAGTAACGATAGTTTAAGTTTTTTTTAATAATTATTAATACTTACGCTGGAAACAATAAGAAAAATGTTTTCATGTACTTTATTATTAATAAAGTTTCATTTTTTAATTAGAAAGGCTATAAAATATCTCCTTCGTTCATGGCTATGTCCTTAGATGCTTTTGGCTTTTCCTTATTGACATAATCAACATTCTTCTGTCTTTTTGTGTTCTTTATAGAACTCTCAAAATTTTTATTGTAAATCCAGACTCCCCTGGAGCCAGATAATTATAAAAATATTTACGTGATTTAGATAAGATGATTGAATTCAGTTCTACTAATACCCCAGGATAAAGTTAAAAAGACTAACTTTAAATTTTATAGAATTAACAGATAACTTATCCTCTTTTACGGTTTTTGAAAATTGCTTTCTCTTATCCGATTCATGGTCAGAATTTTCATAAGATAACAGACAAATCTATACTTATTGTTCATCTGATACTCAGTATGAGAATATAGGGTATACAAGGTAATAGTAAATATGGTGACAATATCCCATAGGACTGAAAACGGGAAAATGTATTTCATCTAGGTGTAGTTGTCTGGGCTTGAACAACCAAATGACTATGATGTCAAAATATGCATGAGAAGTAGCCACAATCCAGTCAGCAAGCAAACGTTGTCTGCGTTGGCCCAACGATGGCAAACAATGTTGGCCCATCGTTCTAAGTCCAAAGTGGGCCAACGTTGGACCAACATGTTGGCATAACGTTGGGCCAATGTTGTGCTTTATCTATACTTTCATTGGTCAACGTTGGCCCAATCGTATACTTACATTGGGCCAACGTTGGCCCGATGTCAACTAATATTTAAATGACAATGGCCCAACGTTGGACCAACGTTAAACATTAGTTCAGTGACAATGGCCCATCGTTGGCCCGACAGTTTGCCCGACATATACTGCTGTTATAACGATTGGCCAACGTTGGACCAACTTTGGACCAATGTAATAGATGTTAGGTATTAAATTTATTTATCACATAGCTTTTTTCAATTTTTTTCAATTTTATTTTCTGGGTATTTTTTTTTTTGGGGGGGGGGCAAAAAAATGGTATCATGCAGGTGACACTCAATTTAAACCATCTGTAAAAATGTTTATCTGCTGCATTTTTCAGGTCCACATCACAAATTCTATTAGAATTAAGGGGATCTCTGCACATATATGAAAATATTTAAATTTCGGTTGATGAATTTGGCAATTTCCTCTGAAATTATTCGGACGAAACTTGCAACTCCGAATGTGAAAAAAAACTCCCACGAAATCGCTTAGAATGCAGGATTTTGCCGCAGGGTTTACCCAAGTGCTTCTGGGCCCCCAGACCATCGCCCTATTTTTTTGTTCGTTGTTGTCTTCAAATTTATTGAAACAGATACATATTTTATTTGCTAATCAAATCGCCCACAAGGAGTAGATTAAAAGTAAGAGTAAAAAGTAAAGTTATTACTTATCAAATAGATTATCTGAGGATCTCCAGCTGTACATCTCTATTTTATAAGTGTTGGAATGATCAAGTGAACTTACTGGAATATCTGTAAACCCAATATCCACAGTAATAACACCACCAAGAAAGGGTTGTTATAGATCATGTAGATTAGGAGTAACTTCAAAAAAGAACACAGTGTTACATAGCAAAAAAAACTTGATGTTGAAGTCCTTGATTTCGTATGTAAGGTCAATGGTATATATACACTGTAATTGTGTAATCAGGCCTATCACGCTCCTTAGCACAAGGTAAGTTCCCACAAGATTGTATTTATTATCAAATGATTTTAAATATACCATATCAACTGATATTTCAAATTATACCTTTTAAACGTTTATCGCGAAAACGCCTCGGTTAGGACAAACCAGACATAAAAATAATATTTTTATGCTTCTCCGCCAAACACACAAAATCGAAGAATAAGAGAAAAGAATGCCGGATCGGCTCGGGGTCAGTTTAACATGTATAATGAGGGGGGGCAAGGGGTATAACTGTTATGCTGTTATAGGGCAAATTAATTCTTTGTTATCTGTTATTCATAAAATATGTTTGCTGTTAGCTGTTATTGTCTTATTCCTTGTTAGCTGTTATAGGACAATTTTTTTTTTGTTATCTGTTATTGTGAGAATGTAATTGCTGTTATCAGTTATTGAAAATTTGAATGTTAGAATTTCGACAGCCAATTTTAGGTAGAAATTGAAGAATCTTTAAAACTGTTATTAGCCATTTTCGATTTACTGTTATCTGTTATTGATTTTCTTTAAAAATTTACATGGGGATTTAAAAGCTGATAAAAGCAACATGCTTGCTTCCTTTATCTGAGCGGAAGGAAAAAGTGAAGGAATTTTTGCATCAATGTGAGATTGCTACATAAATACAAGCAACTTTTCGGAGCTAAGGGTCGAGTTGGCAGGACTGAAGTTGGAATGAGAGACAAACAGAAGAGCCTTAACCGTAGAAAGGCTGTAAAAAGGAAACTGAAAATTCTCGTTTCAAAGTGCAACAATTTGAACAAACAGCTGTGTCCTTCAATTGAAAATCAAGAACTTTTGTTTTCTCCTCATATAAATGGATTGTATTACCTTTGCAAAGAAAAGTATTTCTTTGGTACAAACAATATTGATGTTGAATTGGGTAACATTTCCAAAAGCCGGCTCTGTTTATTTTATTTGAGAATAATTTTTTTAATCATACGGCAAAATGTTTGATTTTGGAAAACTTGGATGATCGTGTGGAAGAAAGATATTGGGAATTCAATGAAAGTTGGTTAAGTACTGCCAATCAGAGGCCAGTATGGAGGAAATGAGTGGTCATGAAAGTGAGGAGCAAATGGAGAGTGAAAGCAGTCAGGGAGAGAATGATGGAGTAGTTGAGAGTAGTGAGGACTGATTAAAGGTTAGTTTGAAAAAGGTTTTGGAATTGTCCATGTTGTCTAACATTGCGTGTTTTGTTTTAATATTGTATTACATGTACAAATGTTATCAGTGTACAATAAATGTCATTTTTAGCTCACCTGGCCAAAGGCCATGTGAGCTTTTGCCATCACTTTTCGTCCGTCGTCCGTCCGTCGTAAACTTTTCATTCAAAAATCTTCTCCTCTGAAACCGCTGGGCTGATTGGTTTGAAACTCAATAGGAATGATCTATGACATGTCCTCTACAAATGTTCCTCAATTTATTTTGATATGACGTAAAACATGGCTGTCGTAGCTAAAAATAGAATATAGGGGTGGATGTGTTGTTTTTGGCTTATAACTTAAAAACCGTTACAGATATCAAAAATCTGACGGGGTAAAATTGATCAGCATGACGAGATCTACCTACCCTGAAATTTTGAAGGAAATTCCAAAACCCATTTAGGAGTTATTGCCCTTTTTTCGGCAAATTTTCAAAATTTTAACATTTTTCATCGTTTATCTCCAAAACTATTTGAGATAGAAGTGAAATGTAAATTTGAAAAATGTTTGCCATGTTGAGATCTACCTACCCTGAAATTTTAAAGGAAATCCCAAAACCCAATTAGGAGTTGTTGCCCTTTTTTGTCAAATTTTCAAAATTTTTTCATTCAAAAATCTTCTCCTCTGAAACCGCTGGGCCGATTGGTTTGAAACTTAATATGAATGATCTATGACATGTCCTCTACAAACGATCCTCAATTTATTTTAATCTGACATAAAACATGGCTGTCGTAGCTAAAAATAGAATATAGGGGTGCATGTGTTGTTTTTGGCTTATAACTTAAAAACCGTTACAGATATCAAAAATCTGACATGGGGTAAAATTGATCAGCATGACGAGATCTACCTACCCTGAAATTTTGAAGGAAATTCCAAAATCCATTTAGGAGTTATTGCCCTTTTTTCGTCAAATTTTCAAAATTTAACATTTTTCGTCATTTATCTCCAAAACTATTGAAGATAGAAGTGAAATATAAATTTGAAAAATGTTTGCCGTGTTGAGATCTGCATACCCTGAAATTTTAAAGGAAATCCCAAAACCCGTTTAGGAGTTATTGCCCTTTTTTGTCAAATTTTCAAAATTTTAACATTTTTGCATTTATCTCCAAAACTATTTGAGATAGAAGTGAAATGTAAATTGAAAAATGTTTGCCATGTTGAGATCTACCTACCCTGAAATTTTGAAGGGAATCCCATATTCTATTTAGGAGTTATTGGTTTGTGTAATTTGAGGTCGGGTTCTGTTACATTTATTTAAGGTTCACCCTTATTCCTGGTCAATTTTATCAACTTCCTGCCAGGGTTACCACAATCAGGGAACATATTTTAACATTAAATCTTCAACAAATTTTCCCTGAACAATTGAACCAATTGCAACAAACTTGGTCAAATATAGTTGATTAATTGTCCAATGAAAACCAGACTCCAGGTGAGCAATACAGGCTCTGGTGAGCCTCTTGTTATAGTTGTTTTCCTCTGATACTAGGAAGTTAAGGAATGGGGGGGGTCAAAATTTTCAAATTGATTCTTCTGGGGGTTGATTTCTTGGATTTTCCCGATCTGGGGGGAGTTAATTTTATCATCATGGTTTTGGCGAAAAATTCCCAAACCCCCCCCCCCCCAGCTGGTAAATAATGACTGTTCCCTAATGGGTCCGGTGAGGTGATATGTTTTCCTCGTAAGCTAGCACCTTAAAATTCCGGCTCAGCGTGTCGTTGTTACTCGACAAAGCAGAGTCACTATATCATGTGTATGGTGTCCCCTTATTCTGCGCACCTAGCTGTCATTTCAATACTTTCCAAATGAAAATACAAGTTTTTACAACTGCAGAAATATTCGTGATTTGTTTTGTTCATTAATTACCAAACTAAGTTCCATTTAGGGCTTTATATCCTATCCAGTCATCATACTTGGTGGCTCAAAAAGTAGACCCATTCCAGCCGCACTCCACATATACTGCTATATATGAAGTTACACGACATTTATTAGAGTAAAAAGGATAAAAAGTTTTTGAATATAAAGGCGGGAAATATATAAAACACATTTAAGATCTTCATAGTGTTACCTCGTTTTCAAAATAGGAAGGGCGTCTTATTTCCTTAGTCAAAACGATATAAAAACATACTCAAAATATCCCTTTGTCTGTAAGTATTTACTCAAAAGATAAACAAAATTCATTAATTCGAATAATTTGTCCGAGGTCAGGCAAATAACCGTTCTATCGAACAGGCGATTGAGCGCGTTGGTCTTTGTACTTGAGCATCTGTGTCATGAAGACGTTTGCAAGGAGATGTCTGATGATCTATTACGTTCATTTTAGCAACAAATACTTCATTGGTAAACACCTTTTGTAATAATTACCACTAAGCCTTAGGAATCCTTTCTTTTGTATCTTTTTAATGAGAATCGTGTAAAGAGATTTCTCCCAAGAGTTGAAATGAAACTGGAAGCTCCTGGGCAAGGTTCGTTGTTCGTCTTTGGTTATCATCATTCATAGAAAACACGACCAATGACCACCAAATTAATTTCCAAATGAAAGATTGTCGAAAGAACTTTACTAGCTTTGTCATGAGAGAATAAATTTTGTTTTTAAATATCTAAACTAGGATAGTAGCCTCCCTTGTATTTTATAGCTTACATGTTATGTAACAGTAGACAATTGTTTAGCTCATCAGTCATGAGTTGATAGATTGGTGGACTGCAATATATATACTCCGTAATGACAGTATACAGTGCAGTGAGAGAGGATCCTGGGTTTGAACCTGGGTAGCAATGAAGAATTTTGTTGGTAGAACATGCTCTACTGTAACTTTTATACGCAACACACCAATAGCCCTACTGTATACATGGTATATAAACACTACAACACAATACAAGGTATCCGATGGACATATCTTTGAACTTAGTAGAACGTCATCTCAGTTTGACCCCAATATTCTGCACCTCTTGAGCTAATGACATCATAAAACAACTTTTCTTTGTGCTGTCAAAAACTACAGGGGTTTTGTATAATTTTTAGCAATTAATGACTGACAGTATTCTCAACTGGGGTATTAAATGTGAGTGGGAAAATGTAAGTTTCTTATGTTTTATACTGAATCTGTTGATATGTGAGCAGTTTCAATACTTAAAATTCTAATTTCCGTTAGGATTGATATATGTAGGTGAACAAAAATCTCTTTATTATCAATGCATGTTTATGATATAAAAATTCCCAAAGTTCTGCATTTTGGAATAAACTAATTTGAAATATCTCAAATCTTTTAAATTAAATTGTTAAATAAAAAAAAACTTTCTTTAAATTAAACAACAAATGATAACACCTTTCAAATTTATCCAATTCTGTAACAGTTGTGCATAATAGAAAATATTAACAGTTTTATAAAAATCAGTAAAAGGTGAGATAATCGCTCTTATTTACAAATAATAATTTCTGTAATTTTCAAGTCAAGAACTAATGATGATTTAGTGATATTAAAGAAAAGAAATTGTATATACACTGTTTCAGCCTTTATGACTTTTTCATTTTTTTGTAAACATTTTATTTTTACATCAAAGCTTGCATCAGCATGAGAAATGTAATTGCATGTGTGTGAGGTTGTGATATTGGTCCAAAATGCATGACTCTCATGCCCAATGCGTGGGATATCACATGTATGTTAGTCATGTAGTTACTCCTTTAAATTTTTATTGAAATGTCCACTGACGCTTAAACTGCATGACCTACAAAATGTATCAGCTGAATTATCAGTCAAGATGATTCTTTAACATTTATCCTTAAAAAGTGTCTCACATTTTATGTTGGCCTTCCTTTTCATGGTTTAAAATCCCCCAATAGACAGGTCCCAACATAGCCCCAACAGCGATACAAACCACAAACTTCATAGTGATTCATGCGGACTGAAATTTTCTATCCATTTTACCTCCAAGCCGACGGTCGTCAGAAATATAATATAATAATAAATAGTTAGTGCATGTAATATACCTTCTAATTTCATTTGGTAATTGCTTTAATTAACATAGATCTATATAATAAACCCAAAATATCTGCGATCCAAGTTCTGTGGTTGGTTTCCTGTTCCGTTACGGTTTCGATTATTATTTCAGAACTTCTTCTACTTCTTTTCTGTTTAGGAGCACATCACTTTGTGATTTAAATGGGGCTTATTTATTTAAAATTCTAATTTAAATTGTAAAAGAGTCACTTATCCTCTAAGCCATCCTCCCAAGTCAGGGTTTTGTATCCACGTTCGTTCCTACAAACCCCTGACATCAGTGGCCGAGTGGTCTAGGTAGTTTTTCATGACTACTAATGATCACTAGCCTGTCAATACTGAGGTTGCGAGTTCGAATCTCACCTGTGGTGGGGTGTGTTCGACTCCGATCTAAATTGACAAGGTCGGTGGTTCTCTCCGGGTACTCTGGCTTCCTCCACCAATAAAAACTGGCCGCCGCGAAGAAGCCAAATGTGCTGGAAACGGCGTAAAACCCCAACCAAGCAAACAAACAAACCCCTGACATCACACTTTCATATTTTTGCGGGTGGGAAGTGAACAGTTTTATTGCTTCTCAAGGTCAAAAGAGAATCCATTTGTGTCATAGGTAGAATTTTCTAGGTCACACATCAGGCGACGATCTGTTTGACCCACAAAATATGAATGTGTCAGTGTGATGTCACCGGTTTGTAGGAACGAACGTGGATACAAAACCCTGACTTGGGAGAATGCCACTAAGCATGCGCAAAAGATATGCAAGTAAAAGACTTTTACAATTGAAAAGGAACATTCAAATGTGTTTACAGAATAGTATGTGGAGTTCATGGGGTGTCTGGGGTTAATTAAATTTAATTTCATTTAGCTCAAATTAAATATATTGAGAAATCAATAAACATCTGATACCAAGTTAAGATTATAAGCACTAAGAAATTATAGTCAACAGACACTTACAAATTTTTTATCTTTTATCTATGTAATAAACACTAATAAGCAATATTAGTCGAATATCATTTTTAAAAATTTTAGTAGCCAATCTTTCTTAATATTAGGTAAAATATAATCTTTGGGGATAATATGAAACAGGGACTGCCTAGTGGAGTTTATATCTCTGTTAAATATTGGGTAAATTTCAATCCATACAGCTGTATGTTGATAATAATAATGTTATCATGCTCCAAAAGTCATTCCGCACTCCTGTTTCAACAGACTGAATAGATTGTTTATTGAAGTGTTTACAATGTACCCGGTATATGATCTAAAGATCTAGGCATGACAGTAACATATACCAACCAACATTGTTCGTAACTCTGTAACCATACAAGTCCAGTCTTGAAAAATCATGATAAAGATATGTGATCTTCATTTATATTTTGACATTGACATCTTTTTACAAGAGGTTGGGACACTCACAAATAGGTGACAAATTGCACAATTTGATCCAAGTGGAAGCTACTCATTTGAAATTAATACCTTTGCTCTAATATGGAGTATATATGAGACAAGTACCTCATTGCTAGTCTTCTTGATTTACTTTTATACATTTGTATGTAATTATTAAAATCTAAGAAGGGTATTAAATTACAAGTATATTTTGTAATATATCATATAACAGACTTTTTATATAATATAAAAACTTTTTTTAATTTTTACCTGCAGGTTGCTGTTATTTTAAAGTAAAGAGGACCTTGAAAATACACTGAATAATGTCTGTGCAGAATTCTTTTCTACTAAAATACACCAAGAAGTCGTCAAAAGGTAAACAAGTATGTCCTGTTTGTAAAAAACAGTTCACTCTGCAAGCAGTTCTTGTAAAACATTTAAAGAGCCAACATGATTTACAGCTTCTTCCAACAAAAAATGAAAAGGATGCAACTCCAGCTAAGAAATCACTACATACATTAAGTAGACAAAGAAGAAGTCTTAGAAAATTAAGTCATGAAAAAGCAGATGCTAATGAATTGGATGATCAGTCTGAGAAAAATGAATCTGAAATAAATGGAGATGAATCCAGATTACATGATGCTAAAGCTGGAGCGAAGAACATCAAAAAAATTACTTCCAAGACCATGTCAGAAGATGGAGTTAAACCTGCAGTTGTCAAAAGGAGAGGTAGGCCGCCAAAGAATATTGGACTGCAGAAGGAACCTAATACCCCTCAATCAGAGAAGAATAAATTATTCAGTAGCAGAAGTAAGGTGTTATCTATAGAGAGCAAAGAAAAATTGGATGTAAAAACTCCGAAAAAGCACCATTCAAAAGATGATAATGAATCTGACAGTCAGCCAGAAAGTGAAGAACGACGACCAAAGCGAATGCGAAGGGAGAGAAGAGCATGGTCACCGTCTAATGATAACAGTATAAAAACATTTATCAAAGAAGAACCAGTAGATTTTGAGCAGGAGAGTTCTGAGATGGAAGAACTGATTTATAAATTCATTTGTGATATTTGTAACAAATCTTTTTCAAAAAAAGGTGGTTTAAACAGACATATGATAAAAGTCCACCTTCAAGAAGCTTATAAAAAGCCTAATAAAAAAGAAAAGGCAAACATAATGTTAGAAACTGAAGAGAGAGAAGCTGAAGAAACCTTAACGAGCAGCATGGAAAAAGAAACAAACTTCAATGATACCCAAGAAACATCTAATGATAATGATGACTGTCAAGGAGTATTACCAGATGCAACTGTAATCAATCAAGATGAAAATGCAGATTCTTCTGAAGCTGAATTTACTGGGAATGATCCTTCGGAAATTAAAGGAGCTGTGTCAGAAAATGCAGTAGATATAAAAAATCTCAAAGAGGTGACCGAGAAAAAAGTGAGAATAAAAAGAAAACGTAGTAAAGGTGGTAAAGTTTATCCATGTGATTCTTGTTGGAAAACATTTAATAAACCAAGCCATTTGCTGAGACACAAAATCAAGCACACAGGAGAAAGGCCATTTCCTTGTGATATATGTGACAAGGGATTTGTATCCAAATCTAACATGGAGAAACATAGAGTGCTCCATTCAGGAATAAAATCTAAGATTTGTGATGAATGTGGAAAAGCATTTGCTCTAAGTTCATATCTAGTCAGACATAAATTGTTACATGAAAAGGAAAGAAATGAAAAAATGGGAATAAAACCTGAACCAGAATATCACCTTTGTCCAGAATGTGGAAAAGTTTTCTCTAAGGCTCTGTATCTGCAAAAACACATAGAGCGTCATGTCAAAGGAAAATGCTATGAATGCAGAATATGCGGAAAGAAGTTCTCTCAAAGAATGAATCGTATTAATCATGAATTCCTCCATAGTAAAACAAAAAATTATGAGTGTAATATTTGCCAGAAGAAATTTGCCTTGAACTGTTACTTGAAGATACACTTACAACGCCATGCAAAATCAACATCGATGCGAAAACCAGATAGGAAACCAAGAGAATCTTTAGGATTGAAACCTTTCAAATGTGAGGAATGTGGAAAATGTTACTCATCTGTAAAATATTTGGCTGCTCATGAAAAATTACATCAGAATCCAAAAAAATTTGTTTGTGAAACTTGTGGAAGGAATTTTCATCAGAAAGTTAATTTACAGAGGCATGTATTGACACATACTGATCCTGCAACATCTAAAAACCACGAATGCAAAGAATGTGGTAAAAAATATTCCAGAGATATTTATCTTGCTCGTCACATTAAAGAAAATCATACCGCAGAGGGTTTGGCTAAACCAAGACATCATTGTAATTACTGTGAGAAGTCTTTCACCAAGCCTTGTTTACTGCGTATTCATGAAAGGACCCACACAAAGGAGAAACCATATGTCTGTAGTACTTGTGGAAAAGGCTTTGCTCAAGAGGGATACATGAAAATCCATGAGGAAATTCATTCCGAATTTAAAAAACATGAATGTACTTTCTGTGGAAAGTCGTTTGCCTTACTTTACTATTTAACACGTCATTTAGCCAGACATGAACAAGTCAAGACAATTGGCTGCAACCAGTGTTCAAAAATGTTTGCCACTCAGAAAGCTTTGGAAGAGCATCAGCGTATGCATACTGGAAACTTGCCTTTTAAGTGTGAACTTTGTGAAAAATCATTTCCGAGGGCAAATTCTCTTCAACGTCACAAGAAATTGAATGCTTGCCAGACTAAAACAGTTACCTATATGCCATTGACTGTTTATCAAAAGCCTTCTACTTCAGTTGAGAATCTAGATCAGTTTATGGAAAGTAAGGAAATTAGCTGTTTGTATATTTGTAGCATTTGTAGTCAAGTCTTTACAAGTCAAGCCAAACTGGATGCTCATGCTGTCGCTCATGTTGCCGAACCCGAGCAAGGTACAGTGACTGAAGTCATCGAACACCTTAAAGAAGAACAAATTAGTGCAGAAGCTATTCCTGTAACTAAAGAGGAAGAAACTATCATTGCTGAGGTGGTTAATGTGGAAGACAGCTTGTTGGGTGGAGAAGAAATAACGACAGAAGAAACGGTTGTTGATGCTGATTGGCTGAACAGATTGTTTGCTAATGCTCATGTAGAATCAGGATCAGATGGCAAGATCATTATTGTAGTAAACAGAGACTAAATCTAATATTTATTATTTATATACTTGAAATTTTTTGTGTACCTGTACATGTTACGGTAATGTATAAGGCACTAACCATTTTATTATCATGGGAGGGGACGACTCGGTGAAAGAAATTTAATTTTAGTTCAGCTGCTATTGAGGTTAAATATTTTTTTCTTTTTAAGTTTGTATGCATTTAAAACAATTTGGTGATTGAAAAAAATCTTTATACAAATGTACCTAAAAGTCAAACAAAAAGATTTTACCTAAAATTTTGAACCAGAACATTTTTTGAAAATATCAAATCTTCCCGCTTCATTCGTAAATAAAATGAATGGTGTCTTATTATAAATTAGTTATATTATTTCTTAATTTTAATTTTTGTGAAAAAAATTGCTATGGGTATGATACATGTACATGTATTTACATGTTTACTACCACATTCCAAATTGCAGTAGACCCCTTTTCCAATTACATGTATCATCTCCCTAAATTTCTAGAGCTTTACATTGATTAATATATTAATGTAACCGTGCATACAATACATTTTGAAGATACATTATTGTACATGTATTTTTCCTGAATACAAGCATGAGAACTATTCTGTAACTGATGTCAAAACAGCCATTTTAAATAGAAATTTCATTAATGTGAATGCCTTTTACATCATGCTCATGTAGGTAAAGTGATAAATAAGCAACATGATTTGGATTACTGTAACTTCTTATAGAGCCTTACAATAAGTTACCACAGACAAAAGTTTGATAAGAATTGGTTTAAAAATTTGAAATACGAAAATTGTACGATCTTATGTGCACTAAATTGAGAAATTGTGAAATACAAACGATTATATTTTCAGAGTGATGGGAAAAGGATTTTTCTCATTTTTACACAAATACAGTTCTGTTTAAATTTTCATAATTTTAGGTTTCATATTTTATTACAATCTCTAATTTTTCACAAACATGATCATTTACAGCACTTTAATATATATATATATAAATTTTAAATTGGACAATGAACAAATCTTTTATAGGCATACTACAAAATGTACTTTAGTCAAGTGAAACATTCTGAGAATCCTTTAAGTTAAGACTTTTTTTGAATGATTTTTAACAATATTAATTTTATACTGAGTGTACATGTGAAAACACATGAACATGTATGTACCAAGTTAATGAAAGTGGTGAATACATTCCAAATTGTTTGCAAAATTTTTTTTTGTAGTTTTAAGGCTTGGAGTTTAGAATTCGATAATTTGACTATCCCGATTAGATTAAATTGGTTAACCCACTGGAACATTGTAATTATGCTACATTTGTAGAATCTGTATATAACTGTAATACAGTATTTATGCAACTGATTTCTTAATGAAAAATTAATTGCTTTAGGAAAGTGTTAAATGTTAAATAACAATTAGATCACCTTAGAGCCAACATTATTCAAACATTGGGAATTAGAACTTATATATATATACATGTATACTTCAGTGTGCTTGGGCTTGGCGAAAGAATGTACGACATAATAATTTGACAAAACTGTTTGCGTTGAATAAGAAATGGAATGGTCATTTTCATTGGTTGATTCAACCATTCCACCTCAAATAAACCATCAATAAACTAACAAGCCTTGTCCAAAAACACTGGGTATGTCAGAAGAGATTTTTACTCACAATCGAAAGTTAATTGCATCAGTGGGCTTTTTGAATACGTGTACTTTATTTATTTGTATTGTTTCTTTTTTCATTGTTTGATTATGTCTGTGTCTAAGCCATTGGCCCAAATAAAGCATTAGACCTTTTTAAATAAAAAAAAAATATTATCTAGCGACAGTCTAAAGCGGGAATGTGTACATTTTGTGCACAACACTGCTTTAGTAAAAATGTGCAATCAACATCAGTATGTATTTTCTTCCAGTATACTCCCCTGATTTTAACCCCGTTGAAATGTGCTTTTCAAAATTAAAAATTATTATTAAAAAAGAAAGATTTAAAGAACTTGTTTCCCAAAATCTTAAATGGCAGTAATCAAAGCAGCTCAAGAAATAAACCAGTCAGATATTATTGGGTTTTACAGGCATACTGGATTTGACGTTTTTTTATTTCATAGTAACAGTGGTTAGTTATATATTAAATTCTTTTGCTGTCACGTGAGTTCATTGATAAAACAAACCAATACCATTATTGTTGTATTCATGTTTTTGGCCAATGAGACTAAGGGAAACATTTTTATTTATTCAATACAAACTGTGTTTTGATTGTATGGTCAAATGCTAAGCCTCAGTGCACTTACGTGTAAACCAAGTTGTCATGTGCCTCTATGGTGTTGAAATATTTTATTCTTAATTAGAAATTCACATAATAAATGGAAATATTTCAGACATTTAAGCATTGAAAGGCAAACATTAATAATGGCTAATGGAAACAAAAAGGTCCAACAACAATTTTACATTGTAATTGACATTTAAAAGAAACATTTGATATTTTTTAGAAGAATGAGTTGCAGTTAAAATGAAACAAAAATTAAATTTGGAAATACATACATTGCATGCTGTGTGGGTTTAAATGCTGTGCTTAAGAGAGAATTTTTTTTACAATTGAAATTTTGATGGAAATACAAAAAATGTACAGAAGTCAATTTTAAGATTGTCTAAATATATTTTAATATACATACATATAGAATAATTTTCAATATGAGTGAAGAAAATTTCATACCAGTTGTATTAAACACTTGTAAATTGTTGATTCATGTAAGAATTTTTTTTTAATGGGTATGTAAATTATGGAGAAGTTTGACCAAACTTCAGTGTACCTGTAAAGGAAGATAATGTTTGTACATGTATGGTAAATATATGAAATCAAAAGTATGAATTGAAATATGATTAAGAAAACTCAAAGAAGAAAGAGCAAAATACAATATTTTGATTATGTGATTAATTTAATTGAATATTTCTTTGGTTACGCATATATTGGATCAATTATTGCACAAAATACAAAATTCATATATATATACATGTACATACCAAGTCCAAGCATAGGAACAACACTTATATTGGTTTTCTTCATCTTAAAATTACAGTGGGGCCTTCAATGCAATAAAATACTACACCCAACTGCAAATTCAGATGGACCCAAAAACAGGTTTAATTTACTTTTGGGGTCAGACTACAGAGCTGCTTAACACATCCTGAGTTGGCAGATAGGGGAGACCCTCTTGTTTCGGGTTGTCAGAGTATACAGATAACCACATTGTGATCCAAAATGTGGGATGTCTTAAGATAACCATTTCGCTTGCATTTTTAAAGATCCTTTCTGTTGATTAAAAAAAGGGAGGCTAACAGTTTGGTGGAATAGGGGGTCAACTTTAATAAATTTGTCCAATGATTAGGTCCTTAGACCAGTATAGCTGCTAAACAAAACCAATTTAACAACAACAACAACAAAAAAAATGTGAGAAGTGGTTTGTCTCTGCAAGTAGTCCTTTCTGATGTACATGTCTTCGGGGTCTGACCTTGGACCAATATATTTGCATTACTAAAAATCATTGGTAAAATCTGCTAATCTGTTTTTAACTTTAAATTTGGAAGTCGAGCTTTTCTATTATTGCAAAAAAATGTTCAGTATAAACGTTGCAAGGCCATGTTCATTTCTTTTCTTTAACACTGGTCAGTGTTAGTGGAGTTTTGATTTGCACAAGTACAGACTTTTAAGTCAATTTTTTATGTTTAAAGTTAATACTTTCTGTAAATGTTGAATATGTACTATGTACATCCTGTTTGACTGTTTTGAAGTTGAAAATTGTACAATGTAAATAAACAATTGTTGACAACTCAACCTTTACTGTATAAAATTTGACTAAAAGTGCACCCACCTGATAAATTTACAGCAAGTATTTCACAAGAAATGTAATGTCTTCAGAGGCGAACTTAATCTTCTTGTCTGAAACCACTTAGCCAATTGCAACCAAAGTTGGCAGCAATGTTCCTATAGACCGCCAGCCAAGATGGACATAGTCAAACAATTTATTCTGTTTTAAATCTGCAAATGATTTCCAGGTGAACGATACAGGCTCCTGGAAGCCTGTAGTTATATGTGTAAATATCAACAAATGCAGGTCCATAATCTTATCCACCTGAACATATAACTTTTTCTTTAAAGATCTTCTCCTCTGAAACCACTTTACCAACTGCGACCAACATTTGGTGTAAAGTCAATCCTTAGGGTATCTAGTATGAAGAGTGTGTTTTAGTTTCTTAACCATCGAGAAACATGGCCCCCATGGCTAAAAATAGAACATAGGGGGTGAACTGCAGTTTTTGGCTTATACCTCAAAAACTAAAGCATTTAGAGCAAAACTGACAGAAGTAGAAATGTTTGTTAGGTCAAGATCTACCTGCCATGAAATTTTCAGACGAATCAGTAAACCCATTTTTGTGTTATTGCCCCTGAATTGTTAATTTTAAGGAAATTTTGCAGGCTTAGGTTATTAACTTGAATATTATCATAGATAAAGTCAAACTGTAAACAATAAAAATGAAATAAATTAAATGGTAGCTGTACAAGTAAAATGGAGGGTCAGGGGGTCATGTCCATAGCAACCTATGAAAAATCCCTAGCAACCATATATATTTGGTCCCTATAATTTACCTGTACATGTCAAAAAAAAGAGTCAAGAGTCAAAGGTCATTGTAAAAATCCATAGCAAGTTGAAAAATGCAACGATTTACATTAAATAGCTATATATATTTAGATGCTGAAATATAGCTGTACAAGTTAATATGGAGGCTCAAGGCCAATGAAAAAATCCATAGCAACTGATGAAAAAGTCCCTAGCAACCCGTC
The DNA here is from genome assembly GCA_028015205.1 of Mytilisepta virgata. NCBI lineage: Eukaryota > Metazoa > Mollusca > Bivalvia > Mytilida > Mytilidae > Mytilisepta > Mytilisepta virgata. The sequence goes on along the minus strand of CM051521.1, from coordinate 45,802,500 downwards.
TGTCTGTTCGTCAGACCTTTGTATCCGCAACTCCTCCAAAGCTACTGAATGGAATTTGTTGAAACGTTCAGAGAATCTTCATCCCATGACGGCATTGTGCACCTCCTATTTTAGAATTTGATTGGACCCATTTTTGTGGTTTTCCATAGAAAAACATGGACTTCGACTTTCAATGTGATAGGGGGTACCATGATGCCATCCGCAATTCCTCCCTAAACCACTGTATGGAATTTGATGAAACTTTTAGAGGATCTTTATTACATGATGCCATAGTGCACCTCTTATTTTAGATTTTGATCTGATGAATATTTGGGGTTACCCATACCAAAACATGGACTTTGACATTCATTGTGATAGGAGTTTCCAGTATGCCATCCTCCTAAACCACTGAATGGAATTTGATGAAACTTTAAGAGAGAATCTTTTTTACATGATGCTATAGTGCACTTCCTGTTTTAGATTTATTAAGTGAGCATTACTCACAGCTTTTTATACGCCCGTCAAAATTTTTACGGGACGTATTATGGTATACAAATGTCCGTCGTAAACATGTCGCACCGTAACTTGAGAACAACATTCAAATTTCATGAAACTTAACATAGTTGTTTCTTATGATGGTCAAACGATCTGTATACTTTTTGGTAACAATAAGATTAAAAATTTTTGAGTTACGGGACTTTGTAACTAGAACAGGGGTGTGCTTTTTTCACATGTCGCATCGTATCTCAAAAACGATTTATGATTATTGCTTAAAACTTTACACACTTCTTAGTTATATTAATCTTAAGATCTGTATACTTTTTGGTGATGATTCAAAATTTTATTTTAGAGTAATTGAGTTTATTGTAAAAAAAAAATCTGTGTGTGGGGGGGGGGGGGGGGGGGCTTCACATGTCGCGCCGTATCTCAGAAACTATTTATGATTATTACATAAAACTTTACACACTTGTTAGTTATATTAATCTGAAGATCTGTATACTTTTTCATGATGATTCTTTATTTTATTTTTGAGTTATTGAATTTTTATTGAGCTTTTTGGTAAACATTTTTTTGGTCACATTTCGCGCCGTATCTCTATTACTTAAAAGTTTACACGCTTATGTTTTGTCGGGTTTCCATATACATCCCACCAGCAGCTCCACTAAATAAAGGGGGATTCCAACACATTTATTATGTTTTTTTCACAAGACTACGGGCGTATCATACGCTCGTGGCGCAGCTGTTTATTAAAAATTTCATCTCACTGCTGTTGGAGTTTTCCTATCCAAAATATTTACATTTCCTTTCATATATCTTATGTAAGGCGGGGGTATCAAGTAGTGAGCTTTGCTCACGTACAGTATTTCTAGTTTTATCTAAAATTATTTTGTGTATTTAAAAATAATTGATTTTAATCTATCAATGCACAAGTTCTTTTTTATATGCCCATCAAAATTTTGACGGGACGTATTATGGTATACAAATGTCTGGCATCCGTCTGTCCGTCGTAAACATGTTGCACCATAACTTGAGAACACCTTATCCAAATTTTATGAAACTTAATATAGTTGTTTCTTATGATGGTCAAACGATCTGTATACCTTTTGGTGAAAATAAGATTAAAACTTTTCGAGTTACGGGACTTTGTAACTAAAACAGGAGTGTGTTTTTTTTCACATGTCGCGCCGTATCTCAAAAACGATTTATGATTCTGGCTTAAAACTTTACACACTTCTTAGTTATATTAATCTAAAGATCTGTATACTTTTTGATGATGCAGAAAATGAACATAATATTCTAAATGAAGGTAGCATTTTATCTTATACCTAGAACTACATGTAACATGTTGGTTGCAGAAAATTCTCATTTTCCAATAAGACAACTGCTGTTCATAACTGCGTGGTATAGGTTGTTTGTCACAACTAATGATAAAAAATTATTAAAATTAGAGTTTAGAGTTCTAATCCAACTCTCACAGACTTCAGGTAGGCTTTTTACTTGACGTTTTTCATTAAGCCAAGTGTAAACTTCGTTAAATTAAAACACAAAATAGGAGTTGAAGCTATATGTTTAGCATTGATTAGCAGTTGACCATTGAAAGATACTTATCTCAACAAACTATGTTTCAAATTTTAACAAGATATATTGAGCCCATCTAAATCGACACGTTTTTTAATATACCCGAAAATTGCTAATTTTGTGATTTTTCGTGGATATTTTATTTTTTTAAGCACAAGGCGACTTAACTCCAGAACAACATCTGACTTTCATCATGTAACAGTAGATGAGCCCAAGGAAATGTCACTAGATAAGTCTAGTGAGTCTTGTACCAGTCTTTTTGGCAACTTTAAAACTCTGATCACAGATATACTTATTAATAAAGTTTCATTTTTTTAAGTAGAAAGGCTACTTCAGGCAAGGTGCATTCCACTCTTATAGTAACTGACAAGGATAATTGCCTTTATCAGGGTAGCCAATTGGTCTAGGTAAACTGTCATAACTACTAGCGATCACTAACCTGTCAACTACAGTGTAACTTGTTTGAATACAACTCATAGCCAGGTGTGTTCAAATATGATCATAATTGACAAGGATTTCCAGTTTTCTTTCACATGTTTGATGGTTCTCTGGCTTCCTCTAGTCTACCAATAAAAAGCTACTGCCAAAATATAGCCACTTGTCTATTAGGACTATTGCTGCCAAGTTTAGTTCCAATTGGCTCGGTGATTTCAGACAAGATTTTTAAATGAATTTTCCCTTGGATACATAATGTTAAACTAAGTTCAGCTGTGGTGGCCATCTTGGTTCACAGTCCAGGTCATTGGACACAATTCTGAAAGAGGACCATTGCTACCAAGTATAGTCCTAATTGACTCAGTGGTTTCAGCCAAAATTTTTAAATTAATTTTCTGTTAGAGTCCTATGTTAAACAAAGTTCGGCTGTGGCTGCCATCTGGTTCATAGTCGGGGTCATCGAACACACTTCTGAAAGAGGACCATTACTGCCAAGTCTGATTCAACTTGGCCATGTTGTTTCATTGAAGATTTTTTAAATTCATCCCACCTTTTTTAGCTCACCTGGCCCAAAGGGGGTCCTCTTTCAGAATTGTATCCGATGACCTGGTCCGTCATTCAAGATGGCCGCCAGAGCCGAACATAATTTAACATAGGATCCTATGAGAAATTTACTTAAAGATCATGGTCTGAAACCATTGAGCCAATCAGAACAAAACTTAGCATCAATGGTCCTTAGAATTCTTAGGTTATCCTCATTCAGAATTATATCCATTGACCAAATCCAACATCCAAGATGGCCACCAGAGCTGAACATAGTTTAACATAGCACCCTAAGGGAAATTTAATTAAAGATCTTGTCTGAAACCAGTGGGCCAAGTGGAAGAAAACTTGGCAGCAATGGTCCTTTGGTGGTCCTCTTTCATAATTGTATCCGATGACCCTGCCCACCATCCAACATGGCTGCCAGAGCCGAACACTGTTAAACATGTCAAACAGATCATCGCCTGATTTGTGACCGAGAAAATTCTACTTGCGACACAAATGGATTCTCTTTTGACCTTGAGAAGCAGTAAAATTGTTCACTTCCGACCCGCAAAATATGAATGTGTGATGTCAGGGGTTTGTTTGTTTGTTTAGTTGGGGTTTTATGCCATTTTCAGCACATTTGGCTATTTCGCGGTGGCCAGTTTTAATTGGTGGAGGAAGCCGGAGTACCCAGAGAGAACCACCGACTTTCGGTAGGAAAATTGGCAATCCATGTCAATTAAGATCGGAGTTGAACACACCCCGCCACAGGTGAGATTCAAACTCACAACCTCAGCGTTGACAGGCTAGTGATCATTAGTAGCCATGACGAACTACCTGGACGACTCGCCCACCGAGGCCCCCTAGTACCCAAAGGGAAATTTACTTGAAGATCTTGTCTAAAACCACTGTGCCATTTGAACAAAATTCCCAGCAATGGTCCTTAGTTGGTCCTCTTTCAGAACTATATGCCAGTCAAGATGGACATAGTCCAGGTGGGCGATACAGGCCCCTGGGAGCCTCTAGTTATTTTTAGTTATAGCAGACATGCTTTTGGAACGGGGCCACCCAAGGAGTATTCCACCAAAGTTTGGTCCCAATTGGCCCAATGGTTTTAGAGAAGATCTTTAAAAGGAAAATTTATGCCGGATGCCAAGTGATGGCAACAGCTCGCATGGCCTTATACATTTTTAGGCCAGGTGAGTTAAAAAGTGGTATGTTTTTTTAGGCTCTCAATGAATACACTATTAAAGATCTTAAAATTATATTTATTAAAGTACAATATTAATACAAAAAATACCAGGATCTTACATAATGGGAAACAAACAATTGTTTAAAGTGTATTGATGTTTCTTGTAGAGATATGAGAAAAGTTTACGGTTGAATGACCTCCAAATTACCTTTTCAAAGAATTCTCATTAAGAATGTCTTAATCTTGATGGATTAAAATACATGGTATGTACATACACATATTTTTTTAATCCCTCAAAGCAGAAAAATCAGTCTGGTAAGTACTGAATTTCCAGTATGCTGTAACAAAGCCTGCAAATATTGATTTCTTAATACAATAGCTTATAACTGAAAAAAATATTATAGATTTATGCCACAGGAAGTAATTTTACATAAAATACTTGTAATACAAGGCAGACAACTCTAACGTCACATCATTCTAATTTGTAAACGACAGGAAAGAAGTCGGCTATACCTGGAATTTATATTTAATAGAATTTTTTTTTATACTGGCATATCATATAAATTTATTTACTTTATAAGAATTAACAGAAAATTATTATGTAAGCAAATTATATAATATCTTCTAAAGGGAAATATTCAAATGTCATATTTTAATGATACATTAGGTATCGATTCTGTAGATGGTAAGAATATATACCACTCTTTTATATTCTCTGCAGCAGTGCTCTCATGTCATACTGCACTAGCCAACTAAAAAAAAAGAAATTTGATGACAGAGACTCTTTAAATAGCAATTTCTTTGAAATTGTATTTGCATTGAAATAAGGACACTGTTATTAAGAATTTTCAATAGAGATGAAAAAAGAAATACTAAAAACTGTTACTGATTTTTTATAACCTATTTATCACATACAATATTTCAAACAAAGTGTACATACCTAAAATAAATAGAAATTGTGTCTGTAATACACGGATGCCCCACCCTTAAATCCATATAAATGCAAAACTTAACCAGGGTCGCTCAAGTGTAAAATGTATGTCACAATTACCTAATTATTGTATGACTACTCAGTACTACAAAAAGCATATTCACTGATGAAGTTTCATTGATACACTATGCTAAGTTCCGAAAAAATGAACCTAAACGCAAAACTTAACCAGAGTCGCTCTGACAAGAATAAAATGTAGGTCATAATGACCCTATTATTGCATGACTACTCAGTACTACCCAAGGCACATCCACTGATGAAGTTCATTGATACACTATGCTCAGTTCCAAAGAAATGAACCTAAATGCAAAACTTAACCAGTCGCTCAAGCATTAAAATGTAGGTCATAAAGACTACATTATTGTATGACTGCTCAGTACTACCCAAGGCACATCCACTAATGAAGTTTCATTGATACACTAGTCTAAGTTCCAAAGAAATTCACTTAAATGCAAAACTTGACTACATAGTTCAGACAGACGTACAAACAAGGGTAACTCTATATGTCCCATCCAAATTCGTGGGTGGGGCATACAAATTGTATTATGCTTTTTAATGATATACAACATACTATACTAAAAAAAACAAACAATATAACAATATTTTTAATAATGCAATAAGTTTGCATCCTTTTATTCAATTTTACCCATTTCTTTTTTTTTCTTAATAAAATTAGTTGCTTGCAAAACAGAAATTTAGGTTTTACAACATAACAAGACACAGCAACAAGAAAACTCTAGTTATTTCCCTTATTCATATGTCACCTTTGGATTATGTAGGACGATAACTTTCTCATAAAGCATACATGTGCAGTATGATATGATTAATCAATAGTATACTGTTAAACCATGATCAACAATAAAAATTCCCTTGGTCACAAAAAATAAATATAAATGATTTGTTTGTTTAGTTGGGGTTTTACACCATTTTCAGCACAATTAGCTATTTGCAGCAGCCAGTTTTTATTGGTGGAGATAGCTGGAGTACCCAGAGAGAACCACGGACCTTCGGTAGGAAAATAGGCAACCTTGTCAATTAAGACCACAGGTGAGATTGAAATCACAACCTCAGTGTTGACAGGCTAGTGATCATTAGTAGTCATGACAAACGACTTATACCAATCGGCCACCGATGCCCCTTAATCATAAATGAAAGATTTCCATGAAAATACAAAAAGTCATCGACCAAATATTATGTTAAATAATAAATGAAAAAAATAAATAAAAGTTCTGATATTTTGACAAAAATTCTTGCAGAGTATTATATAGTAATGTTAAAAAAATTAGGATATTTTCATTCAACCAAAACTGTCTTAATTTTAATACATTTTAATACTGCTAAATGAATAAGTCATTAAATCTTTCAGTAAACAAATTTATACATTTGTACACTGTAATATAAAATAAGCCTGATTTCCTTAAATACCTCTCATAATCTTAGATGGTCCATAGGAAAATATGCCATGTGTAGCAAGCTAAGATGCAAAATCTAAATTCAAAATCAATAATTATGATATTTTCTTTTTCTATGACATCAATGTTCACAACATAAGTATCAGATCAGTATTTATGTAGAATTTAAGAATGTGTGCTTCACAGAAAAAGAAATTACAACAACTTGTCAGTTTTGAAAAAAAATATGAATTATACATACATGTATGTATTGTATATATTGTATGTACTTAACATATATTATTCATATGAACACAAGTCTATCAAAAGTCAGCATTTTTGTTTTATAAATAACATAATTTTTAAGTCCTGTCTCACAAAAAGAATAAAGTTATGTCTCTTTTGCCACTAAAACACCTCCTCCTGCCTTCACATCTTTTCCCTGGCTTTCTTGGTTTTTAGAATCTTCCCCTTTAATTTGTAAATTATGTTCTTCTCTATATTTATTTATTTCAATTCCTTTTGTCTCTAACTGTTTTGTTAATGTCTCTACTAATTTATTTAACTGAAAAAGAGAGAGAAAAAAGCAATTATAATCAATGGAAGGTGTGTGCATATGATTTATATAGATCTGATGATTCGTCTCTGTAGTGTTAGACCATACATGCATATTTAAGTGAGATCTGCTGATAACCTGTGTATTCAACTACATTGTACTAACCTAAAGCCTTTGTGTTAGTTAAAATTATATTATATTGTACTATTTCCCATTTGATTCAATTGAAAGCGATCATCCTATATAGTTCTGTATTTGCATGCTAACACAGGACAATACTAAAAACTTCTGAATTAGATTTGTTTAAAATTTCGTCATTCTTCATCCGTTTACAAAAAGAAATGGTGGAGATGAAATTGACTCCAAACATGTCTGATATTGAAGTGTTGTCATAATATAGAATAGTCCACTTGCACTGAAGAACAATTAAGATCAGGCAAAGAAAGTGTGTGGTTTACGTATCAGTGATCATAGCTATTTATATCCTATTCGACAACCACAAGTGATTAGGAATGATCTGATCCTATGTACAAATATAGACTAGTACAACATTGTGTATTGGCACAAGTCAATATTGTGTACTGAAAATTAAAGATGGAATGTGGGAATGACTTTGTGTTAACAAGTCAGGAATAGACAGCTTTCAGAAGGGAGTTTAAATAACTAAGATAACAACTTAACAAAGAAAATTCACATCTTTATTTTTGCAAGTCATGTAACAAAAATCGATATCAGGTTTTAAGAATTGGTCATCAAATCTTAGGTCCTAATCCGACCGATGTCGATTTTTTCCAATGATTGGTGCACCAGTAATGTTTATACAATTTTGTATGCACCACTTCAACGAGATACATGACTAAATTTAATAATAAAATAAAAATTGTTTACCTGTTCTTTATGATTAATTAATGCAGGCAATACACCTTCAACTGTATGTTCTACAAGAACTCCTCCCACCATTCGGAAACATTTTCTATCAGATTCCATTTCTTTTAATGTTTCTATGACTATCCTGAAATTCATAATCAAATTTATTGTACATACATGTACTTATCAACAAAACTTTCAGAAAGAATCAAAATAATTATCCAATATTAGTTCTTTACATAGTATTTACTATTTTATGAATTTTACACAATTTATGAGGAACCAGAGTAAGTTATCTTTTCCTAATCCTTGTCCTCAGGCTAAAAGGTAGACAAATTTATTATCGCCCTTACCTACATTGGTTATGAAAAGATAACTCACTCTGGTTCCTCATTAAAATTTGTCTGCTGTTAAGGGATTATTTTTTTTTATTTCAAGAACATTAGAATGAAAACCCTCTGTGTTTAAAACAACCCTTTCCGGTTTGTGCTAAATTATTAAATGTCAAAAATGTTTTAAAAGCTCTTGTACTTACAATAAGTCAAAGATATTAAAAAGTATTTGGTTACACCTGCTTGGGTAAAACTTGCCAGACTGAATTTTATGAGAACTTTCACTTCTGCCTAGACTTATTTTTCATATTCTCCAAACTACAAGTTTACTTATGAACTAATAAGAAAACATATTTTAAATTGACAGCTATACTACTAGAAGTTGTTATTTACATGAACAGGAGGTGCCAAAATCCAGAAATCTGGTAAAACTAAAAATTTAATCTTTTCTATAGGAATATATCAGGATTAAAATTGTCAAAATCCTTAAATCCAGAAAACTTCCTGGCATATATTTAAAACATAAATGGTGGTAAATGGAACAGAAATTTTTTAATGCAAAAGATGCTGATGACAGTTGATGGGTTGTTTCAAAATTTGCAAGAGAAGTTTGATTTTGAAGATAATTTGATACAGTTTTCAAGTTCCAAAAAAAGAAAATTTTCAGAGATTTAATGGAGTTGTAGATTGACCTAGCAAGATACCTTCTATTTTTCTTAGTGGTTCATGTGGATAGTATAGCCCATTGATGATAGAAACAATTGAAGTGCCTGTATTAAAAACATATTAATAAAAAAGTGGGTTTTTTCACCCTTCAGCAGCACAGGGGGTATGTGCTGCTCATTCTATTACACTTATTTGGGACATAGTAATTCAAGTATGAAAGGAAACAAGTGGTTTCGGCCATACTACCAGTTCAGCCATAGAATTAAAGTTGATTCGGCCATGGAATATTTATACGGAATCTAACAAATATTTAACAAGTTCTAAGCTCAAAATTTAAGTTTTATTTTATATTTATAATAAATATTTGGAAATTAATCATGAAATTTCAGAATATTATTTATTTACTATATGATTAATGATCAATATAAACTAGATATTGTCAGAGACATATATATGTCTCTGATATTGTAGATCAATCGTAAATAATTGCAAGACAAATAAAATGTAATTATGTTCATTACTTCATGATAATTAGCAATTATTTATTCTTTGATCTGACTATATCCAGCATTTTGTGATTGTTAAGCACACGAAATGGCTGCATATGAGTTATTTTTATCCAAGCTTGACCCAAGCTTACCACAAGCTGATGCAAACTTTTCAAGCCTCCTTTGCAGAAGTTCCAGATGAGGTATATTGCATATTTTTTTTATGATTGATATTGTTTGACTATAGAAATTTTGCTTTGTTAAAGCTACAGTTTACAGTCTAACTTGATGTGCATGTGCCAGGTATCATGTTCAATCTAATCGGTACTGTTAGTAATCAACGTGTGGTAGTAGCGTATTATCTTAATCACTTGATTGATCTTTCTTTATGGCTATATACCTCTTTATAAAAAGTATGGCCGAAACGACTATGGCCGAACTGGTCTATGCACGAACTGGTTTATGGCCGAAATGTCTCGAAAGCGTATGAAACCATAGTAACTTGCTAACTGTCTGTTGGAAAGTGATCCTTTGTAACATTTTTTACCCAGAAAGTAACAGTAGAGGTGAAAAGATAGTATGATTTTATTTGTCTCCCATTTGAACAGGCCATTTATAATAGTAGTTGTACCATAAATATTCATACATATTTTCTATCTGTCAAATAAGCTGACTCATTTGACCAATACTAAATAGCGATGTTATGTGTATGTAACTGTAAGTATAGAAAATTGCTAGATGTCTGTTAAAAGGTAGTTCACTAGAAGATTTTTTTACACAAAGTAATGGTGTAGGGGAGAAGATATTTAATTAAAGTTTTTTATGAAACAAGTTCTTGTTGTCTCCCCTTTGAACAAGCAGTTCACACACGTGGTTGTTACTATAGATTTATGTTCTATCTATTAAATAAACTAACTCGTGTTCCTTTAAGTCAACATTTAACTCTGATATTTTGCTAGCGACTGCTCTCTGTTGTTGCCTTAACTCTTGAAAACCAGCAATAATCTGCTCTTGTGTTTTCCCTTTCCCTTTTGCAGCCATGTTGTTTGTATATTAATTTAAAGAAAACGAATTTGGTTTTGTTTATAACCTATTCTGCAGTGTATGAATTTATTATATAAAAAAATCAATCATTTGTCAGTTTAAACAATAATAATAAGTTTGATGTTTTTACTGAAAAATAGATAAGCGTAGAAAGCGAATTGATGTACTTCGTTTTATACAAATATGTGCAATTTCTATTAACAGGCACTTTGTTTACAAATGGCGGTGGAACGTGATGAGTTTAAAGTTGTGAATCCATTTTGATATGATTTCCCAGGCAAAAGCAGTTCTCAAAAGGTTTCCACCTTAGAAGAAGGATTGATTTAACTGATGCTTAATATTTATAAAGCAATAGTTTTATGACATTGCTGGTATTTCATGATGCCTTGATTGTATTCTTGATCTTGTTGAAACTTGTTCAGGCCTCAGGCTCAGGAATATGTATTTAGTGTGTTGCCTCCCTCCTTTTCCTCTGCAGCACCCCATGAACTTAATTGGAATCCAATCCTAAATTTCACCTGGACACCGTTTCCACATGACCATTAAGCATCAATAAATTAGTTAAATATTCACCTTTATTGTATGCATCAATTTTTTTTCAACAGTGATCATCGAAGTTTCATAAATCTGTGATTTTATGCATTTCCAGCTTAATCCATTAATACCACTAAATCCATTCCCAGGTGACTGTTGTCTTCAAGTGTTGTTTCATTTTTTTGTAGTGTCTTTCATGTTTATTATGTCTCCCCTTCTCGAAGGGAGACATATTGTTTTAGTGATTATAATTCTTCCTCTTCTAATCAAATTTTTTGTCCGGAACATAACTTTTTTGTTTCTTGAGCTAGCCTCATGATATTTGGAAGGTATATGCATCAGGTCATGGCGGAGTGCAGAGTACCACATTTGGGTCCCTGGGGGTCAGTCCCCACCCCCTAGCCTGTAAAATGTAGGCTAAAATAACAAAATACTTAATATTTTGAAAACCATTGTGATCCCCACCCTATAACCATATATATTATTACTCCTTATGATAAGACAAATCATTTGGTACCATAGGGGGGTCTGAGGGGGGTCATGCCCCACCCCCTCAAACGATAAAATACTAAATATTCTGAAAACCATTGAGATCCCCACCCTATAACCATATATATTATTACTCCTTATGATAAGACGAATCATTTGGTACCATAGGGGGGTCTGAGGGGGGTCATGCCCCACCCCCTCAAATGATAAAATACTAAATATTCTGAAAAACATTGAGATCCCCACCCTATAACCATATATATTATTACTCCTTATGATAAGACAAATCATTTGGTACCATAGGGGGGTCTGAGGGGGGTCATGCCCCACCCCCTCAAATGATAAAATACTAAATATTCTGAAAACCATTGAGATCCCAACCCAATAGTGTTCTTCTTCCTCTTCTAATCAAATTTTTTGTCCGGAACATAACTTTTTTGTTTCTTGAGCTAGCCTCATGATATTTGGAAGGTATATGCATCAGGTCAAGGCGGAGTGCAGAGTACCTTATTTGGGTCCCTGGGGGTCAGTCCCCACCCCCTAGCCTACATTATCTTGGAAAGGGTTGAAATCCCCACCCTTAAACCATATATTTTATTATTCATGATAACAAGACAAGTTGAATGCAGTATACATCTGAGCCCCGGGGGTCATCCCCTACCCCTCAAGACCAGAAACCTTAATTTATCTTAAAAATGGTTCAGATCCCTTCCCCAAAACTATATATTACCTTATTCATTCCTTGTTGAAGCACATATCTGTAGGTAACTACATGTATTATGTACCATAGCTCTTAATTTGCCACCTTGATGATCCCTAAAAAATGTTAAAAAAACTATGGGTATGGAAGGGGAGACATCAGTTTTAGCGTGCTAAAACAGTCCAGCATGCTGGACTCCTGTGACAACAGTACCTCTAGTTTTATTTTGATCATAGATAAATAGTTTAAAATTAAGGTAATAAATCATCTTTTAAATATAGCCAATGAAATGGAAGGATCATACACCACTTTAATACCAAATTATCATTGAGATTGTTTTACATCTGTTATTGCTCTTGAGATGAAAAATGCAGAAAGAACAAAATGCGCAATGCTTTCAGTTGTTCTAATTTTTGTAGGTCAAATAATGTAGTAAAGAAAACTGAAAATGATTTAAATCAAATTTCAAATTGTAAAACCTTAATAGAAACAAATAGATTAGAAGATAAAATTAACCTGTCTGTTAAAGACCATTATCAAAAACTTGCAAAAGAAAAATATCTACTCTAAATGAAAGTAATAAGAATTATTTATATAAATACTTAAAAAGTGAAACTAAAGAAACTTTGTACTATTTATCTCACCCAAATAAAGAGAAACATAAAATAATAACAAAATTCAGAATTTCTGATCATGAGTTGTTGATTGAAACTGGAAGGTACAAAACATTATAAGGGAACAGAGACTTTGTAAGGAATGTAATATTTTAGATGATGAATCACATTTTTTCTTTAATTTTAAGATTAATACAAAATTGAGAGAAACTTTTTAAAATTATATGGGAAATTATCCTAATTTCACTTCCCATACTGTAATTACTCTATTTATTGGACACTAAAATACACCTATTTTTTAGGAAAATTGGAAAATTGTCGAAAAAATAGAGTTTTCATATTTCCGTCCACATCGTTGTCATTTTTTGACTCCATATGATCGACCTGGTCAATGTACTTTAAGAATATGCAATCAAAATAATGGTTCATACTTGCGGTATTGTTATTTGATTTTGCTTTCATGATTTATCTTTTTGTACCTTCAAATTAAGTTAATTGAATGTTGAAGACGAAAACAGTAGCAAACTTCAAACGACCCGCCATGTTGTTGACTAATATGTGGACATCTCACAAACTATTTTTGCGATCTGGATTTGGAGCATCTCACAAATGAATTTTACAACATATGTTACTTTTGTAGTCTCATCGTCTTTTTAGAACATATTATAGTCTGATCATCTTTTTACAACATATTATAACTATTACATTTAAATGTCTTATAAACAATGATAAGAGGATTTGTTTTGTAAAAAAATTTATTTCTCTGAGAAATGCGCCTATGCAATTCCGTTCCGAACTCGTTTCGGATTTCTTTTTAAAAGTAAACGTCCAGGTAGGAAAAATTCAATAAAGTTTACTTAAAAATCGATCTTGTTTCAATCAAATTTATTAAGATAGATAGTTTAAATGTTTTAGAAAGACGAAATAAACACTCGATGAGGACTGAAAGTAATAAACTTACCTTAAAAGTTAAAATTACTGACTGTCACCACCTGAGAAGAACGATCGTAACTTTGACAATTTTGAAATCGTTGAAAAAATAGAGTTATCAAAAAATTCCTTGAATTTTAAAAAGTGTCGAATAATTAGGTCATCCAATAATTAGGGTTATTACAGTAATTATATAGAAAAATTGAAAACCATTTTGAATCCATCAACACCAGATGATATTCAGACAGTAGTGTCTTTTATACAACAGTCATTAGAACTAAGGAAAGGAGACACTAAAACTGTAATAATATACATATTTATCCTTTTTGTGTTAGAAATGTATATCTGTCTGTATATTTGTATGATATGTCTGTATTGCTATAGCACTTCATTGAGTCAAGTATTAGTGTGTCAGCACTTAAATAAACTTCAATTGCTCTCTTGTCAACTATCTGAGATCCTATCAAGCTTGTCTAAGCAAACCCTGTATTAACAGCATTGTGCATGCATTAAAATATGCATGAAATATTTCGAAACATTTTGCTTTACATTGAAGCTTGTCACCTTGATTCATCTGAATCAAAGAATAATATACATGTAATACTTAAAAGTCAAAATTGGGATCTTGCGTAAGGCTAATTAAATTTTTTGCACTATGACTGTAAAATATTATTCATTCATATATAAACACCAATCATAAAGTTATTATAGGTTTTTTTAACGTATATGTTGCTCTGCTATTTCATTATATTTGTAAGATATTTATTCAGAATGTTTCAATTTTCAGAGATCCATTTTATGTTGATCCTCCTCCAAAAGCTCATTATCATCCCACAGAAAAGAAGAATTTGACAGAAGATCAGAAAAAGGTTATTTAATTTAAGTTTAAATATAGTAGAATAAGATAATATATGTACATTGAAATAAGGGTAAGTTGTGAATATGGAAAAATAAGTAATTAATTATTAAACAGTTGTTCATTTATTATATACATGTCATTTCATGATAGAATCATTTTCACTAAAGGCAAACACAGAGGTTTGAAAAATTAAAAAAAAAAAACAATAAAATATAAAGCATGCATATTGAAAAAACATTTCATTAACTCAAAATTTGGAACTCTGAAAACATATTTAAATTGCTATGAATATGTTGTCTTTCTGAAGTTTTAATTTCAGAGTTTAGTCCAGAATTTAGACAAAAAGTAAAAATCAAGAAAATGGATAATGTAAATATGTATATATTTTTTTATTTAATTTGTCTGGTTGAGTAGATTTTATGAATAAAGTAGATGAGTACTGCCTGGAATTTTACCCAAACTGCATGAAATTAAAATATTATAGATATTTATATATCTTGCAACTATAAAAACATGCAAATATATATATTTGTAGTCTACTGAATTATTAAATGTATTTAGCAAAGAATTATTCTCAAAGAGGTGCTATGGGTTATCTTGAAGATGCACTAGTAGCAGCTCTGAATGCCTCAGTGTAAATTCAAGGTGAAGAACTTCCGTAAGGCCATCTAAAATAATTCACTAATCTCAGACAATTGACATGATTTTTAGTACAGTACTGCTGGATTATTGGTGTCACAACAGTTTCAAGGGCCAAAGTACTCCAAATCTGAAAACTATTTCTATGAACTTTGAATAATAGCATATTGCATAGGATTTTATGTAGTAATTCATTGAATGGTATCATTATAAAAAGATAATTCTATTGAACAACAAGATAGATAAGGCTGAATTTTGAATCAGTCAAAATTAAGAGTATGAATATGGGAAAGTTGAAATAATTGTTTTTGACATTCAGAACACACCAAGCTTTGAGCACTATGGAAAAAAACTCTGGGTAGTTCTGAATAAGATTTTTTCTAATATAAAAACAACAATGGAAAAGGCAGATATTTTATTTTCTGTAACATGAAATGTACAATGGCATTGACATGAACATACAGCATAATAAAATTGAATTTTGAAATGTTTCTTATTGTTGTCAGAGTTGTGCCGAATTTTCTTTACATCAAAGAAATTAAAATTTTCATTTGGGAAAGTGATTTTTATGTTATCACTTTTTCATAAAAGTTTGAATAATTTAAACATCCTAGAGAACTGAACGCTTGACATTGGCTGTTATAACACGTACATATGTATATCTGCATTTAGGTTGAACCAAGAAATGTAATTTTTTTATGCCTTATGTAACCATTGTTTATATCAATTTCTAAATTATACAGCAGAATAGTTATTTATTGTCTTAGTATGTTTATTTATTTACATGTATTAAGAGTTTAATGCCACTATCAGGACAGTCTTTGGAAGGAAAACTGTCACTCATACATAATTAATTTAGATAGGAGTCACTTTGCCTTGTGATTAAATCAAAATCACAACCTGAGTGTTGAGAGGGAGATAATCATTACAGCAAACCACCTAGATTACATTGTTACCGATGCTTGACATCAAATTGCATCTTATGATCACTTATATTCAATTTGAAAAAACCATGTCTGAACAAACATTTGTTTAAATATTATCTTTTTATTTAAGATGTAACAAGTGCAAGTGGATGTAAACATTATTGTTTGTAAAATATTTTTATGTGTTAATTTGGCAGTAATCTAACAAACAGAATACCTGAAATCATTTTGACTTCATTTTAAAGTTTTAATTTTGTATGTAGATTTCTTTTTTGTAATTACTAATTTACAACAGTGTAGAATTTGTAAAAACACATATTGGAACGTCTTTAGTAGTTGAATTTTCTTTCAGACTGCTATAAGTCCAGTCAGATCAGCTACTAGAAAAGAAAATGAGCCTGAAAGACTGAGTTACAATGATGAACTGTTTTTAAAGGGAGGTAATGCATTTACTTCAAAGGCAAACCATGACAAAGATGATTCAGGATCATCAAAATTTGATGAATCATGGCCTAGTACAGATAGACCATTAAGGTATAGTATGTAAATTCTATAAATCAAGCAATCTCAAAATTTAGATCACAGTTGCCTCTTTCCATTTCATGTCTTTTTTAGAGTGTTAAATTATATAATAAAAAAAGGTTTTAACAAAGATGTTGACTTAAAAAGTAGTTAAATATGGATTCAATCAACTCAAGTATTTCTTAATTGTACGTCCTTTTCAAATATGTTTCGTCAAAGTGATCACCAGTGATTGTAACTTTAATTTAGTTATTAAAATGTATTAACTTTTTGATCATTTTTTAAGAAATTTAAAAAATATGTTTACAGTGTGATGGATGAAGACCATCCTCTTAATGATATTATTTTCCAACGGAAAGGTGACAGATTTGCTGACCTTAAGAAAACTTTAGATTTTCCAGAGAAGGATTATTCAGCTGATTATAGAAAATCTTATTTACTGTCACAGAATGGTAAAATGAGACAAGAAACTTCATCAACATTGCAAAAGTTAGTCATACCAAGATAGCTTGTATATATATATTAGTAAATAGTAAATCCAAAGCTATTCAAATTTTAACAGTATGCAGACATAGCACACTGCAGGAATTACAATGATAAATAAACAATGTATGAACAAAGTTTATTTCTACTGGTAAAACCACTCATTTCGTATCTGTTTTGCAGCAAGGACAAGTAAAGTTTATATTTCCTGATATTGTACATAAGTTGTGTTATCCTGCAACCGTAATTGGTTATATTATATAGGGAAAAGGTATGAGGGCACATTTCTAGTCAATTTTGAGAAGACCATTTTTGCCACATAATGTAGGAAAAACATTACATCATAAACATTGTAAAACAAAACACAGTATAAAGTATTGTTGAATGCAAGGTTGAGGGTACCAGGAGGGTTCATTAGGCCAGTGACCGAATAAGACTAATCTTTTTTCGACCCCTTTGTTTCATAAATAATAACCTGTATGTCAAATAGTTACATAATAGAAACTGAATTACAAAAATTATAGGATAAGGGAGAAACTCTCGATAAATCAACCTAAAATTACTTGTATGAGATATGGGAGATAACTCTGCAGAAAATAATAGTATGTGAGATAACTCTTTAGTGTGACTTAAATTTGGATGTATGTTTTTTTGGTATACATTAAATTTTGCAGAACTGATATGTCAGTTTTGAAGTAAAACTACCTTCTTGTGTGCTCTTGTATATAATTCAATCGTGTTCAAGTAGTACATGTATGTCTACTATCTGATCGTGTAGTTTTAAAAATTACATAGACAAGTTAGTTCTAGATAATGTGATTAACTGTTAGACAAGGGAAATGTACATAGATTTTACCACAAAAGACCTGTTGTTGACAATATTTATCTTCTTGAGATAGATAAATTTCAAACTTTAGACTAAATTTTTTTAAATTTTAATTTAAGTATTGAGAGTGGATGATCAACTGGTGATGGATTTTTTTTCTGTAGTGAATGAATGGAATATTCTGAATAGACTTTGCAGTCAATTACATTTGATTTATTAACATGGTTAATACCATGTAATAAATATATATTGATTTAGAGGAACCTCTTTACACATTTTACAACAAAAGATATGGGAAAAATTGTTAACCTAAAAATCAATTAAAAGTTAACTGGAGATACTACGACACAATTATAGATATGAGACACACCCATGTATTTATCTTTAATAGAATAGAGAATGGAAACGGGGAATGTGTCAAAGAGACAACAACCCGACCAAAGAGCAGAAAACAGCTTAAATAGGGGATGATTCAATGAAGACAAATTAGTTTAATGAATTGGAGAAAAAATTTAAATAAAACATTTTGCATAAAATGTGCAGCATTATCAAGTTAGTAAAGAACTTGTTTGTGTATAGCTTGTTATTTTCAATTCTAATTGATTTTTTTACAGATACATTGAGAGATTTCGTACCGGCCAACCTATGAGCAGAGAGGACAGACAAAAAACAACATCCTCTTCACAAAAAGATTTTTGGTGGTTATCAGATAGGTCGTTTACAGATAGCTCCACGCCAAAAGATGACAGTCCAGGTGCTAAAAGAACAAGACGATTTACACCACATTCACCAATTAGTCCTTATAAAACTCTTGCTGAAAAGAAAACCTCACAGGTTTGTATCTGGAGAAGTTTAGTTGAAATAAGTAATATCATTTATTTTAGACTATGCAATAATTGTGAAAAACTATTGATTTATAGAATTAAAGTAGACATACTCTTGGGTTTCAAATACAAACAATATTCAATGAGCACTGGTAACAAAATCATTGAATAAATAAATGCATAAGGTACACTAGTTAATTATTGCTGTGGTTTCATTGGAACTCACTGGTCATAAGTTATACATATTTGTATTCAAAGAGTATTTTGTAAATTGAATTTGCCTAAAATAAAAATTCATGAGAAATTATTTTTTTTATTTTGAATCATCATTTTATCAGTTTTATTTCGAGGAATTATTCATGGTTTTACACATATTTCAGTGTACTACTGTTGTTTTTTTTTTTATTTTAATTTTTATTTTTTTTAAATATTTTTATACGACCGCAAAATTTTTGCGTCGTCTGTCGTCGACATCGTCCGAAGACATTTGGTTTTTCGCAATATAACTTTAGTATAAGTTAATAGAAATCTATGAAATTTAAACACAAGGTTTATGACCACAAAAGAAAGGTTGGGATTGATTTTGGGAGTTTTGGTCCCAACAGTTTAAGAATTAGGGGCCAAAAAAGGGCCCAATAAGCATTTTTCTTGGTTTTCGCACAATAACTCTAGTATAAGTAAATAGAAATCTATGAAATTTTAACACAAGGTTTATGACAATTTTTTAGAGTTTTGATCCCAACAGTTTAGGAATTAGGGGCTAAAAAAGGGCCCAAATAAGCATTTTTCTTGGTTTTTGCACAATAACTTTAGTATAAGTAAATAGAAATCTATGATATTATCTTGGTGTAAGGGAAGTAATCCAAACACATTTAAAGTAAAATATTGTGTATGATTCAATTATGTATAAAAAAATGTAGATTGTCTTGGGGTGATTTATAGCTTTCAATTTATTTTTAGAAGTTACTATTAATTAATATTAATTTTAGCCATATGTCATTTTCTATTTTAAGACTTCAATGATGAGAAATTTGAATAGGGATTATGACCTTTATATCTTGAGGGAAAGAATTTATTTTTTGGAAAAAGGGAAAGGTGGGGGGATGAAAATTTAGGGGGTAAATAAGAAATTGTGGGGGGGGGACAATTTTTTCTCATTTCAGATTTCAGAAATTAAAAAGAAAATTTCAAATTTTTTTTAGAAAGAAAAGAGTGGGGGGGGGGGGGGGTTACAATAAATTTTCTTGTTTTTTGGGGGTTTTTTAGCTCACCTGGCCAAAGGCCATGTGAGCTATTGCCATCACTTGGCGTCCGTCGTCGTCATCGTCCGTCGTCGTCACCAATTATACAAAACTCTTCTCCTCTGAAACCACTTGACTAATTAGAACCAAACTTGGTATGAATGTTCCTTGGGGTACCCTGCATAGAACTGATGTGGGGATTTTTGATTCGTCGAAAAACATGGCCGCTGTTACTAAAAATAGAACATAGGGGTCAAACAACAGTTTTTCGCAAATATCTCAAAAATCATTAGGTTACGGCATATTCTGGCAGGTTGAAAGTGTTCAGCATGATGAGAGCTACCTATGTGCTGATTTTCGTGAAAATCTGTCAACTGATGTTAGAGTATTTGCCTTTTTTTGACATTTTTGGCTTTTTTTTATGTTATTATTTCAAAAATCTTCTTCTCTGAAACTACTATTCAAAATCAAATGAAACTTGGTAAGATTGTTCCTTGGGGTATCCTGGGGTACCCTGCATAGAACTGGTGTGGGGATTTTTGATTCGTCGAAAAACGTGGCATCTGTTACTAAAAATAGAACATAGGGGGTAAATTGCTGTTTTTTTTGCTAATAACTCAAAAACCGTTACAGATATCGAAAATCTGACATGGGGTAAAATTGATCAGCATGACAAGATCTACCTACCCTGAAATTTTGAAGGAAATTCCAAAACCCATTTAGGAGTTATTGCCCTTTTCTGTCAAATTTTCAAAATTTTAACATTTTTCGTCATTTATTTCCAAAACTATTTGATATAGAAGTGAAATGTAAATTTGAAAAATGTTTGCCATGTTGAGATCTACCTACCCTGGAATTTTAAAGGAAATCCCAAAACCCATTTAGGAGTTGTTGCCCTTTTTTTGTCAAATTTTCAAAATTTTTTTAATAAAAAATCTTTTCCTCTGAAACCGCTGGGCCGATTGGTTTGAAACTTAATAGGAATGATCTATGACATGTCCTCTACAAACAATCCTCAATTTATTTTGATCTGACATAAAACATGGCTGTCGTGGCTAAAAATAGAATATAGGGGTGCAATAGTTGTTTTTGGCTTATAACTTAAAAACTTACAGATATCAAAAATCTGACATGGGGTAAAATTGATCAGCATAACAAGATCTACCTAACCTGAAATTTTGAAGGAAATCCTAAAACCCATTTAGGAGTTATTGCCCTTTTTTCGTCAAATTTTCATAATTTAACATTTTTTGTCATTTATCTCCAAAACTATTTGAGATAGAAGTGAAATGTAAATTTGAAAAATGTTTGCCATGTTGAGATCTACATACCCTGAAATTTTATAGGAAATCCCAAAACCCATTTAGGAGTTATTGCCCTTTTTTTGTCAAATTTTTAAAATTTTAACTTTTTTGCATTTATCTCCAAAACTATTTGAGATAGAAGTGAAATATAAATTGAAAAATGTTTGCCATTTTGAGATCTACCTATCCTGAAATTTTGAAGGGAATCCCAAATTCTATTTAGGAGTTTGTGTAATTTGAGGTCGTGTTCTGTTACATTTATTTAAGGTTCACCCTTATTCCTGGTCAATTTTGTCAACTTCCTGCCAGGACTACCACCATCAGGGAACATTTTTAACATTAAACCTTATGAAAAATAAATCTTCAACAAATTTTCCCTGAACAATTGAACCAATTGCAACAAACTTGGTCAAATAGTTGATTAATTGTCCAATGAAAACCAGACTCCAGGTGAGCGATACAGGCTCTGGTGAGCCTCTTGTTTGGGATGGGGGTTAATGTGCAACTTCATAGTGTATTGCAAAAAACCTAAAAAAGTGGTAAATTATTTTTTTTTGGGGGGGGGGAGGGGGGCAATTCTCCACAGCATATTGTATTGCACAAGAAGCAAAAAATTGAATATAAATTCAAATCATATGACAAATTCTAAGTTCTTTGATTTCAGTTATTCTGTGTCAGAAACCTATTATGTGTCAAATATTTAAAGAAATTTTCAATTGCACAGTATTGCGCAATAGCAATTGATCTTCAATTGCATAGTATTGCGCAATAGCAAGAAATTGATATGTGTGCCCTGTTATCAAAACTTTATTATTAACAAATTCCATTGGAAATTTGCCAATAACTTTAGTTTAATGGACTTCATTTGAAATATAAAATGTGTTGTTGAAGCTTTTTTGTTTATCTCATCTAAACTGCTTTTAAATTATGTATATTTAAAATTTGCCATCCATGACTATGATGTCATTTTCTATTTTAATACGTTTATGGTGTATTTAAATGGGCTGTTATGGTTGCAAAATATAAAGAAATTGTTGGGGGGGGGATTTAAAAACAAAATTTAGGGGGTGTAAATGAGAAATTGGGAATGGGGTTAATTTTTTTCTCATTTCATATTGCATAAATTTAAAAAGACAATTTCAAATTTTGTTTAGCAAAAAAAAGGGGGGGGTTACAATAAATTTTATTGTTTTTTGGGGTTTTTCGGGAGGGGTTGGTCAATGCGCAACTTCATAGTGTATTGCACAAAAGCTAAAAAAGGGGTAAATTTTTTTTTTAGGGGGGAGGGGGGGGGGGGCTATTCAGGGTTCAACATCTGCGGTCGTATCTAGCTGCTCCCCGCGGAGCATTTTATTTCTTATTGCCATATTATAAATTTGGATAAAAATTTATTGCACTATTACAGGTGTCATCAAGTTAGCAAAACTGGAAAGACAAAAATCAAGTCACGAAATTTGATCTTATTTGTCATGTTTTATAATAGGACTTGTTTTAACGAATTTATTCATTATCATAAACTTTATATTTTTAAAAAAAAGCATGAAATTACCAACATAAGATTTTACTAATCTAGCAAAATTTATTCAGCTAGTCAGTAGCACACATAAATATATTCAATGCAACTAATGAAAAAAGGTTATTAAATTATTGAAAACTGTTATTAGGGTATCGTCATGTATTGTCATTTGGAGATTTCAATTTAGGTAAAATAACAAACTGAGATTTTTTGTCATTAAAATTTCAGAATTTATCTCCACATACGTTAGATGATACCACTAAGTTGCTACAGGAAAAAGCTGACAGACTACTTGACAGGTATACATGTAATCTCAAACACTGATGTACTGTAAATTCAGAAATATTTATGAATTAATTTTTGTTATGAATTTCTCTTAACAGACAATATTATGAGATTAAATGATGCATTTAATGTACAGTCCATTCTTGTCCATTCCTGCTTGACTTGAGTCGAAATTTTGATAAAAATATGTCGTCTTCTACGTTTTGTCTAAATTTAGGTTTGTCAAAATAAAATTTCAATGCAAAATTATATTCATTTCTCAAATGTTTTTTACCATATATCAAAATGTACCTTAAGGCACATGGCTTTGTAATAGGCATTATATGGGAAATTTAAATACAACGAACATTCAGAAGAGACAAACATCAAAACAGTATATAGTGTATACAGCATCAATAGTTCATAATGACAGGGGAGTGGTTGGATAATTCTTGATTATACCTTCCCAATTTATGTCACCACTTTATCTGATTTCGTTTAAACTACAATGAGTCAAATTATTTGTCATCAACTTAAGGATATAAATGAGATTTGACTGTACTTTTTGTAATTGATATATTGATTAATTGATTGATATATTGTTTATTGCTTAAAGCCAGGTTGACGATTGAAGGTTAAGTTCACCAAAACGTAATAACTAACAAAACTTTAAAGGTTAACTTTTATCATTGAGGTAACACTTTTCGAAATAATAAAGACATCACAATAATTTCTTAACTTACAGTAATTTGAACAACATTTTAACTTTTAATTACAAGTGTTATATTAAAAATTTTCAACTTGTATTGAATGCCTTTTTAAGTACACTTCAATCATGTTTGATAATGTTAAAAATTTTATTCTGTGGTTTTTGTGTTGAATCAGTATTTCAATTTTTAATATATATGACATTTATTGGTAACTTAAATTTTTGATTGTTTGGGGTAAATTTGGAATTGAAAGTTTTAAATAAAGTAAGACATTTGTTTTCTTATAAATTTTATGTGTAGATTTGTATGTATTATTTTCAAATCAGCTTCTCAAGAAAAGATATTAAATGAAAATATGAAATGTCAAATGTCTGTTTGTCAAATATTTTTTTTATTTTCTCTGTGTATTTAAAGGAGAAGTACTTTTGGAAATCTTCAATATGTGACTGAACACTGAAGCATTCACATATCACATTAGTTCTTGCATCATGTGGAATTTTGAGAGTAATTTTCTGTTTCAGTGCCAGCAGTGTAGCTTCATCTGATCCTATAGTTAGTACAGATGGTTTGGGAAGTTCTCAGTCTTTCAGTACTACCATCTCGAGTGTAGAAGAACAAGCTTACCGGCCAACATTTGCAAGAAAATGGGGTATTTCCAGTTTTCATTATTACCTTATATGTAATTTTCCTAAGTATAGTTTTTAAGCTGCAAGGTATCATGTTAACAACAAGTGTTGTAAGTAGAGAGATACCTCTAGAAACAGTTTTGAATGATTTTAGAAAAAGATTAATAATAGCAATATTAAAAGCATAATTTAACATTTTGCCATTCTTTACAGAAAGCAAGGACAAACCTTCTTACCAGATCCCTAAGTTACAAAGGAGTCAGCCTGCTAAACCAGAAGATGATGTTTTGTACCAGTGGAGATTAAAAAGACGAATGGAACAAGCCAGGGATAATGCAGCAAAGTCTCCGGCTGTTAAATTTGGATTCAAAGAAAAATCTCAGGGACAGGTATATATTGAAGCCAAATATGATTTATTTTATTTTGTAATAAGGACTATAGTCTTTTGGGAACTTCAGTTTGTTTAGTGTCAACAACATATGATCTGCTTAAATCATGTAAGAAAAACTGACGATTTACTAGCAATGGCAAGCACAGTGATATTTAATGAGAATTTTAGTTTATTTCTTCTTTCTGAATTAAATAGACAACTTAAGTGTTTTTCTCTATGATTAACATATAAAGGTTTTTTATTTAGTTTTTATTCCAACTTCAGACCGAACATATTGATGGAAGGGGTGCTGAATATAAATTATATGATTATTTAGAAATTCAAGGATTTGTGTAGATGTATATGCACTAGTTTCCAAAGTATAAACTATTGAGATAAACCATTTATTTTCTTCTTTTTTCAGAAAGATGTAAATCTTAAGATTGAAGAATTTAAACAAAAATTGGCTGGAAAAAACATTCCACAGGATGTCTCAACAGAATATGGTAATTCTGAAAATAGGAATTTTACAGATATACCAGTATCTCATGGATCTGTACACTTTACACCTGCCCCAAAGGTAAGATTTCAAATATAGGAATCAAAGAGCCATTGTACTTTAGTATTTGTCTCGCATGCAATGAAAATCGGTTAAGACAGATATGTATGTTACTGTTTGTGTCGACTGCAACAAATCTATGAATTACAAGAGATATGCATTAATAAGTTATGTAAAAGTTTTATATTTTAGAATAGGCAAACAATATTTGATGTATACAGTACAGTCAGGGTTGAACTTTGATCTTTCTGACATTTAGCAGGGAATTGGAAACCTGTGGACAATTAGAATAATCCACTCAAAATGCAGGATGCCCACTCAAAATTATTAGACTCCACTCGAAATCTGCGTGGACACCACTCAAATTGCAGGATGCCCACTCAAAAATTGAGTGGAAATTTTAACAATCAGTATATTTGGAAAATAAAATATTTTTGTATGATTTAATACAAAATACATGATAAGTACACTGGATATTAAGAAAACAGATATATATTTATAAGAATCATATAATATGGTTCAATGGATAAATCCTTTCCACAGGTTTCCACTATAAATTGTCAATGGAAAGAAAAATCAATCGTCTAATGGTTTCCATGTATTTGACTGGGTACAACCATTAGTTTTGCCAAAAAAAGGGGGGGTCAAAACTTCTATCCTCAACTACTCCATAACCGCTCAAAGCAATTTGATGAACTTTCTCTGCATTAACCTTAATGCACAGTTGTGCATATATATTTCATTTTTAGAAAATTTTAATATCTTTTGTAAAAATTGATGTCCGAGGCGACACATGTCTTCCTTGGAAGACTAACACATTATCATGAAGGAGTTATGGTATCATCATGAAACTTTGTACATAGATAGCTTGTGATATAAACGGCACCAATTTGATGCGAAGCAGATGCTGTGACTTTGATGTCGTGGGTCATCGACTTTGAATTTCTGTATGGAATTTCAATATTTGAATCCAGGTTAAGGTTCAGGTTTTATGAAGTACTTATGGTAACATCCTGAAACTTTGTACATGGATAGCTTGTGATATGAACAGCAGCATTTTGATTCGAAAAGGATGCTGTGATCTTGAAGTCATGGGTCATCGACTTTGAATTTCTTTATGCAATTTCAATATAGAATCCAGGTTAAGGTTCAGGTTAAAGGTAGTTTTTCATGAAGTACTTAGAGATAGTATTTAATCTACCCTGTCGTTAGGGACTTGAAAGTCGACAATATAAACATGTAATTCTATTTACTAAATACTTAAATCATTGGTGGGGCATCATGGCATGTAGTGTCCATTGGACACATATATACTTGTTTTTTTATCAATAACAAAGGGAAATAATGCAATAAGAAAAATATGTGTAAACTCAGCCCGCTGACAACTCAGACCATGGTAAGTCGGACTGCAATAACAATAATTTAGAGCGACAATGAGAAAAACAATGAGAAAGATACTCTGAATGAAGTCATGATAAGGTTTTATGAACTTCAAAAGTCTCTTTGTTGACTCTGTCATATACATTTTGTAGACTGGCTTAGAAGGCATGCAAGTTTAATTTGCTTTACCCAGTTGAATGGTATATCAGAGAATGAATTTGAAATTCTTTTGAAAAACATTAAAATTAGACTAGCTATTAAAAAATCATAATTATTGTGTCAATTGTTGCTTTGGAACTACCCATAATGACTTCTCACTGTTCTCTCCTCACCTCTCCCTGTCAGCTTCAGAGAGAGAAGTCACTTCTCTCTGTCATCCTGAAGTAGGGTGAACCCTGACCAATGTTGATTGTGGACTGTGGAAAATCACAGTGTCACACTGACCATACTGTGCATGTAGATGCCTCATGGTCTAAACTTTCTGCCAGGCATATGTCAACTTTCTCTGGTTTTGTTTTCATGCTTCAGTGACTTTATTAAATTTGCGTCCAGTTATCCTGATTAGGTCAGTTTCTCAGAAACCATATCAGTCTGACAGTATGTCACTAAATCTTGACTTCATATTCACAGTTGACTTACTTTGAAAAATCTGTCACCAAGTTTGGTGATTAGGCCCATTTATCAGTGACTATAAGTAATAGTTTACCTATATGAATCCACATATTCCTCTTAAGGTGTACATTGGAACCTATGATATAACAATATTCAATATTTTTCTAAATATCAGGAAAAAACTCATTTATTACAAAAACACCAAAATGTAGAATTCAAAATACATGTATTTTGTTATTTAATGGAAAAATAGCTTCAGATATTTCACTATCTATATTTAAAAATTCTTAACTTTTCATCTACCTGAAAAGGTAAAAATTATTACACTATGTATATGATAAAAATGTTATTGATCCATTTTTTGTAGCTTTCCCATGATATGCCTTGCAACTTGGAGAAACAATTTTCTGTAGCTAGTCCCATGCTTCATCATACGACAGGTGCTAATGAATTAGAGCCTCATTTTCATTTGACATGTGACATACTTCCACATACATATCAGACTCATAAAGCAGGACAAGAGTCACCACATAAACATAAAGATTTTGAAGTAGAAAATATAAAGGGAGATAAATCAAAGTTAATTAAAAGAAATACTAAGGAACCAGATGATATAAGTACTGTTGAAGATGTACAAAGTGATAGATACAGATTTTTACAAGCTGAGAGACCTGATGTTGAGAAGAAAGAGAACATAGAAAGCGAAAGTACATTGAGTGATCATGATGAGAAATACAAAAATAGTAAATTGATGGATGATAAACGTGATAATTGTGAAATGAGATTTATTAAATCAGAACAAAACAAGGAAGAAGAAAATGTTCTAAAAAAGGATGTGATTGATAATGAAAATGATAAAATAAGAACTCAGATTTCTACAAGAAGAGGACAGCTAGCAAATGAAAATAAGGATAAATATCTTGACTCAAAAGTGAAAAATCAAGAAACACTAACAGATAAAATCCCAGTATTAAAACCATCAGAAAAGCCAACTATTGCCAAACCAGCAGTAGAAAGTGCAATAGGACAGGTAAAAAGTTACATTATGTTAAAAAATTTTATTCACATTCATGTCTCAAAAATATGGAATAGGCAGGAATATTTTAATGTTATGTAACCATAAAAATTTGAAATTTATATTTTTAAAAATTGATGCATAAATTTCTTGAAAATTTAAATTTGCAGTTAAAGATAAAGATTTTCAAACAGGAGGGACATAGAAATGCAAGAAGTAAAAGAAACATTTGTACTGTGGGTGGGGATGAGATGCTAAAAATAAATCTAATCTAGCCTTATTAAGCTATTGAAAAATCTCTGAAAGTAGTTCTCTCAAGACATTTATTCTGTTAGGTTTAGAGAAACTTCGGTGAGGTTTCTAGTTTAATAACTCCGAGAAAGATTTAAGAAAAATGTATTGTACATTTTGCACATATACATCAGACTTACAAAACGTAAAATATTTCAGCATAAAATTTAGTGGTTTGTTCATGTTGACCTTTTTACAGGGGATATAATGAAATAAGCCATATGGAACAAAACATAAAAAGTATTTCTCCTGTATATCTTGGATAAGAGATATAAGTAATTATAATAAATCATATTTTTCATTGCTGTAATAAATGACAATATGGTATAAATTTATGAAATTTTGTCATAGGTTATAAAGGATAGATTATTTGATATATCTACAAGTACAGTCATGTCAAGCATTGATAGTGAGGCTTCGTCACCGCCACGACAACCAAAATTTACAGGAAAACAAAACAGAATCTCAGCAGATAACAATATAGGTAGGTCATATTAAACCAGGTCTTGTCACACCAAGATTTTATCCAATGTTCTCTCTGTGGCCTCATTAAAAAAATTTTTAAAAATGGTCTATATCAATTTTTTTGTGGTATCATTATTGAAGATACAAAATGCAGAGTTCCACACATTGCAGAATCTAATTGAAAAAACTTGACAAGTACATGATGTACAGAATTTAGGGAATTTTATGTGTACACTATAGAATTTGTACATCATTTCAGATGATAACTATGAATCCGATGGTGAATATCCAGATGACCAACTACTTTATATGCTAAGGCAACAAAGGGCACAATATGAGGAACAACTAAGGTTAGTTAAATAAATTGCATATACATGTACCGGTACATGTACATTCAAACACGCCATAGCATTCATATTGCAACTTGGATACCTCCCAAGAATCAGTAGTTGACTTTGGAATTATTTTGAGTAATTATAGAGCTAATTCACCTCTCGGATTATAAAAATACTCTTTAAATTATAGTAAAAAGAATTTCGTCACATAGAAAAGAACAATCCTGTCTTTTTTTGGTTTCGATAATAATTCAACCACTATGGACCAGAGAGCAGAAATGAAAATCTGGATTTGTTGCTCATGCAACTTGTGATATAGGAACAATACTGAAACGATAAAAATAGCCTATCCACTGATATACAAGATTTAATGACTGTCAAGTTTAATTGTAATCTTATGGCTTTCATATTTTACTGCTAATGATGACAATAGAAGAATATCATTTTCTGTTATGTTTTAATCCACAGTACCATTTCAATGATTTTTACCCTTATGTACAAAGATATTTTCTCTAATCAGAGTTTTAAATCAATTTAGGATTGCCTGAGTGGGTGAAAATTTCTCTCTGTGTCAGCCCAAATGGATTGAAAATAAAATTTTAACTAACATAAAAATCAGAGAAAAACAAAAAAATTTTGGAAAGATTTTGATAATCTTAAGGCAAGCTTTACTGGCATTTCCTCACCTTTGTGCACTTCTGATTTGTTTGTATTTACTAATCTGAGCAAGGCAACATAGTTTTGTATCTCCAAAAGTGATTTTTTGCTGTAAATGTTTATATCAAATTACGTTCATGCTATATTTTGCATATATGCACCATTATATTGTTGACAAATGTCAGATGTTCAGTTATTACAGCTTTATAAAAAAAGGTAAATGAGATTTGCTGTGTGGAAGAATTTTAAAAACTAGGAGAGAAGACAAAATTTAACAACTATACTAAATCTTTTGTTTGTGTTAGACCTCTGACCATATGACTGAAATCTTTCAAAATAGTAGATAAAACAAGAAATATTCAGAATAAATAGAGAATGACAAATTGAAATATTGTTTATCTTCAAGCGTTTTCAAAAACAAAAAGTTTATCTTTTGTACACACTGCTGTCCCACTCATGCCCGGGTTTAATGCTTACTTGTTTGCTGTTTACAATAAGAAATGTGGGTCATGTGTTAAACAGCTCTTCCGTTCAACTCTTTCTATTCATATTTTACATGTATTGTTTACACACAACAAATATGGAGGGGCGATTGATAAAAACATGAAATTATTAAAAACAACCTTAGTTTATTGTGTTGGTACACTGTCTATAAATACAAACTGTATTTCTTGTCTAAGGTAAGTACTCTGTAACAGACGAAATTTATTTGTTTCCTTTTTTTCTAAAATGTGTGTTAACACATGATAGGAATGATGATACTGTAGACCAAAACATATTTCTGTGCATGTACATTTATTACGTAACACTGATATATACTAGAAAAGCAAGAGCACAGTTTCTCTTCAATTTCTGTTACTTTTTCTCCACTGAATTCACCATCTAGATTTATATGGAAAGGTTCCCAAGAGCCTGTGGTAGTGTATTGTAAGCTGATAATCCACTCTTTGCAAAACAAATAAAACTTTTATTGATTGTTATGCATAGCTTAACAGATGTTCCTCCTGTCCTCCCATTGCCAATCTAACCTCAAATATAAATTTTTATGCAAGTAGGAATTTTTAAAAAAATTTAATGATTTTTTTTAACTTAGATGGCAGCCATTTTGAAAAATGGTGGATATCTTTGATTTTTCAAAATGGTCATCTATACCATTTTCAATGGTGCTGAACATTTCTACGCTAAAATTGGGTCTGTCCTGAATTTTTTTTTTTAGAATTTTTTTAAAAATGACAGATATATTGAAAATTTTAAAATCAGCCTGCAAATCTACTAATGGTACCCTATTTTTGTTCCAAGTTTCGTTTTGATCAGAACAGCCATCCCAAAGGACATTCAGGAACCAAAAATGACTGGACAAGAATTATTAAGAAACTGAGTAAAAACAATATGTTCCCCTGACACTTCATAGGGGCATGATGAATGGAAACTGTGACTGACTAAACGGAAGTTTTTGACTCCCCTAGTACTCTGCCTACTATTCCAGGATCAACCTGCAGATCATCCACCTTAAATTATCCTTCAACATTTTTTTTATAAAATAAACAAATATCTGTATTTCAGTAAAATTATATACATGAATATAAAACTAGTAGCCTTAATTTTTCATCTGCACATTGTACAACATAAATTTTCCTCATCTCAGAACATGTTTTCTGATAACACATATTCACACGGAGGGCCTAGGTGGCCAAGTGGTCTAGATAGTTCGTCATGACTACGATAATCATCATTTGCCTGTCAACACTGAGGTTGTAAGTTCGAATCTCGCCTATGGTGGGGTGTGTATGAGTCCAATGTTAATTTACAAGGATTGTCAATTTTTCTCCTGAAGGTCAGTGGTTCTCTCTGTGTACTGCAGCTTCCTCCACCAATAAAAATTTGCCACTTCGAAATAGCCAAATGTGCTGAAAACGGCATAAAACCCCAACTAAACAAACAAACATATTCACACTGCTGTCAGTAAAATCTTTCCATCAGTGTCATTTCAGCACTTTGATTAATGTTTGGCAGATTAAGTATTTGTAGAAATGGCTCTTTTAATTAGTGGAGAATTTGTAAATTCATTTTTCTAGTGTAAAAGGCAAAATTTACTTATTATCACGTTCACTTATCCAATGGCTGTCATGTCCAATTGTTTGATAATAACAAATTTAAGCTGATGAAAGCTTAGCCTTAAGTTTAAAAAAATCCTGTGATTCTGGTAACTCATCTGACCCTTTTCCAGTGTAGACCCTAATTTTATTTAAGGGCAACAAAAAATCTGCAAAAGATCTGGAATATTACATCGGTTTTTGTCTCCAGAAATGTGCTCACATTAAGAAAACACATGTGCATTCCAAGATAGAGATAATATAATGTACAAGTAAAAGCAGCACCATTGCACTGACATCCAGTTTTATTGAGAAAAAAAATAAAAACCCATCTACTGACTCTTTTTCTATGTTGTTGAGAAAAAAATTTTATGCCTTAGAGCAAATAGCTAGGACTACGAGGTATACTGACTTTGAGATCGGTAGATCATATTTTAAGGTAAAAGCTGGTAAAAATAGAAAGTAGTAGGTTGACCTTGGGCAATATAATATATAGTCATATTTAGATAAAAAGGACTTTCAAGTAAGCTTGTCATGTTGGTCATTTCCTGTGAAAGTTGTCATACTTAAAAACCTAAATGTGGTGGGGGGTGGAGTTGAACTCTGAATTTATTTGTTTTTGTCCTGAATATAAATGTTCTTATGGATACCAAGCAAACAATAGATATAAACACAAAGAGTAGATAATGTCTAAAATGTAGTCTTTTTTGTAAAATTTTAATATAAAAATTAGATCTTTACAAGAAATATGACAATTTACTCTGGTGGAAAAATTAAAGTAAAAAAAATCAAGATGTCCCTTAAGAAATCACATGTTTTTTCTTAATAGTCAATTATAATAAATTGTTATTTCAGACATATAGATGAGGTGTTAGCCAGAATGGACCCTGAAGACAGATAACAGTAGAGATATTCAAATTTGAACAGAAATATACATTAACATTACACACAAATTATTTGATTGATTTGTATTTTCTTTTGAAATTGTGTTCCATTTTGCTAAGGCCATAAAAATTATTGGTTATGTCAATGTTCTGAAAGATTCAAGAATATGTATGTTCTGAAAAATATATTCATTTTCACTTTTTCTTCTTTTTGATTTTTGATTTTTTTAAATTCTGATATATTGGTTAGTTTACAGAAAATCACTATATATTAATTTATTTTCATGGATATAAATGTCTTCAGTTTATAGTAAATTCTTTACCTCTTTATCTGTTAGTAATACTCCATGAAACATGCCTATAAAGGATTAATAATAGTGCCATTTAAAAAATGGATTGTTTTAAAATTCTTTCTTAAAATACATGTATAATGTGGGTTGGATTTTCTTTTCTTTTCAAAAATGAAAATCTATTTTGAAGCTAGACAGTTTGTTGCTGAACCCAAATTAAAGATCAGAATGACATTTTCAGATATATATGTTTATCCAAGGACAAAACTCTATCTTGACATTTCTGTTAAAATATTAAAGAGTTTCATAAACAATATTATTATACCTTACAGTATAATTAAATAAATCTATTGGTTAATAAATGATCACATGACATAGAATAATTCAGATATTTCATTATAATCGGTGGTGCTGGGGAATAACCTCGACAAAATTAATTTGTCCGATGAACAACCCTATTATTCCCCAAACTTGGATAACCCTTACAATCGATATGTTACACTAAAATATTTGTTCGGTATAATAAAACAGTTACGGCCTTATGAGTCGGGAGATATCCAAAATTGTCAATCCTGTTGAAGGGTTAATTCCCCGAGGGCTTTGTCAACCCTGCTGAAGGGTTATTTCCCTCGGGCTAAAGCCCTTGGGGAAATAACCCTTCAACAGGGTTGACCAGTTTGGATATCTCCCTCCTCAGAGGGCCATAATTGTATAATATTTTACTGAAATTAAAACAGGAGAAATGAAAAGTTTTTTTCTGAAAAAATAAATCAGGCCAGTCTGCAACAATTTTAAAAGTGACACTTTCTGGATTAGAGAAACAAAATTTTTAACGGTCCAATATTCTTGTTTTACTTCATACACAAACCACAAAAAAATGATACTCAAACACAATATTACGTATACAAAGTATCTGTTGTTAATGCCCTTAGATTTCTTTTGAAAAAATATTTTGCAAGCTACTTTTCCAACCCCAAAAAATGTAAAAATTTGGATAAAACTGTTATAAAATTTCATATATAATTCTATAATCTATTTTCTACTTTTAGTTTACATGAATACGCTTTTGAAAAACAGCATGATCCAAAAAATAAATTATTGTTTACAATGTACAGATAACAGGTGTACATTAGCTGTATTGTTTTTAATCTTAGACAAATCAAAACCTTTACAAGTTCAAAGTTGAAAATTAATTTGTCCTTAATTTATATTAGACAACAACGAAAAAAAATTGCTTTGTTGTATAAAAAATTATTGCATTTTATATTGTTCAGATGTATTTAATATATAAAATTATTATATTTTATTTTTGCCTTAGTTATTATTTGGGATATTGTCATACTGAAGCAAAAGTATTTCATTGTAGAACATCATTATTTTCATAAACTTTTTTGTTTATAAAGTAGTGGGGGGAAAGGAAAATATTAAAATAATGGGGTAATAAAATATTCAAGCTGCATAAAATAGTCATTCAGTTGCAAGTGGTCCCTAATTGCATTTTTTCATATGTAAAATTCACTATTAACATATCGTTTGGTGACCTTACTTATAAGAGTTCCACAATTTGTCCATGTTTAAATGAGGATACATGTACTGTGTAGATGTAAAAATAAGCAAAAATCAATCAGACTAGCATTTTCATGTTTTAATCGTTTTAAAAAAACTCATTCCTAGAGTTTTTGAGAAAATACAGTATAAATTTAATTCTTCAAAGTCTCAAGGTACAAAAAAGTTCTATGACAGTTTAAAAACAGCCAGTTGTCTAAAGAATAGAAATCTCTATGAAGGGACGGAAAAGTAGTAGGTACCAACTGGTCGCGTACGAAGTCAGATTGTCTCAGATTGATATAAACTAAAGGCTATTTATGCACTGGGTTAGAAAAATCTTGTTATTTTGGCGATTTATGGTGGGTTGGTGGGTAGTTCCAAACAAAGATGTTTTGACAATTGATGGCATCGAATGCAACCATGTCTTACATGAATGGATAAGGCATTAATGAAAAAAGTTGAAATCACTTTGCCTCGATCTATTGTCTAGTTACAAATAAAAATACATCTCTGAATTTCAACAATTGGAAGAAAACTTCAATGACTTTCTATCGGAAACCAGTACTCAGAAATGACTTGGAACAAAATTTAGAAATCACATCTCATTTAAAATTTCTTGTCTTATTTGATCAAGATTTTAAAGAAAAAATTTTTCCACAGTCTCTTTGTAGAATTGCATACTATGATGCCCGAACTCCTATAAACATTAAATTTAAAAAGTTTTACAAAGGGTAAACATTGAAAGGAGGCAGCACTTGTCATGTTGTCCAGCCAAATCAATCCGGTGGAAACAAGTCCAACGTTACTTTTGATATGATTGGATAGAATTGCTTGCATGATGACGAGAATCTCTCTCTCATTAAAGTTTTTTGTCGGGTTCCCGTATAGGTCTCAAGTATTATGGTGTTATTTATTTAAGGAATGATCCATGAGGAAAGACGAGTTAACTTGAAATTCTTGTGAGTTGATGTCTGTATCTGGCAAGGGGTGCTGGCTGAAACTTACCTCAGCTGTGTCGGTGATAATAAAATAAGAAGCTGTAAACTAACTTTGATAGGTAAATGGGAATGTCCAGGCCTATTTGTTTTCCAGGTACAACCTTCGACAAAGGACTAGGGCGACCTTCTGTATTTGTTTCACTTATAACCATTAATTTTTAAATCTAAAATATTTACCTACTTTTTATCGTAAACAATTGTATGCAATGCATGTTATGTTGACAAACACACATTTTATGCTAAATCATTAATAAGTTCAAGTTTTCTACCCGCAAAGGTCGTGAGAGGCGATTTCGGTCAGTTGCAAGGCATTTTGTATCATTTTTATGAATACTGCCCCAAAACCATTCTACTGTCAAGATAAATTCACTTACAGCAAAATATTCGTTTCGGTTCTGAGAGTCCTTCCTGTTGAAAAATGTCTTAAAGACGTTAATGTCTCAAAGCTTGTTCAGTAATGAAGATTAAATTTTATTAACATGCTAATTGTTACTTATTAGCGAATCTTAAATTTTTAAAGGCAACAAGTCACTTTTTGAAATTTGCCCTAGAAGTGAAATAAATGTAGGGGGAATGGCCATACATCTTAATGCCGCGTTGAACTACTTGATTAATTTTTTTTTATCTTGAATAATATATATTTCATCATGCTACGAGAAACTATCGCTAGTATTATCAGATAATTGTCAAGGAAGTATCCAGTCATTATAGTTAATACTAAATGATTATAAATTGGAAAAATTATGATTAAAGCCAGAACTCTGTTAATTAACGTAATATGTAAAAAAATTTCATTCGAAAAGGAAGTTTAAAGACTCATTGTACATGTACCAGGAAATGTATTTTAAATTTTCCTCTAATTTAATGCACCTTTACAGTTTGTCATATCAAACTATAATGTTATATTAAAATAACAATATAATTCTTGTTTAAATATTAAAACATGTAAAGGACAATCAGGTAAAAGCCTCTTTATGTCAGTTTAAAATATGTGGTATATATAACTTAATATATTAAGGTAAGGAATTCAGTTTTATGAGCTTACTTTTCAGATCAGGTAGAATTCGCTTTGATCGCCTGGTTTTATTTTTGAAAATTTAAGAATTTTTTTTTATCTGAAATCACCTTTGGAAGTTGAATGGATAAATTATAGACACAAATCTATTCCAATTTTAAGATAGTCCAGCATGTTACATAATTTTACATTGTTTTATATGTATCGTTTGCGATATTTTTGACGTACTAAGAGAACTAAAAAGCTATAAGGCTATTTTGAATTGATCGTTCAACTGAATGTTTTTGGGCAGCACTTTTATTCAGATTGACATATACACGTGTATAGAGCCGTGAATTACATTGTATGCCTTTTGATAATAAACGAAATATCCAAATTTTTATGTTCCAATAAAATACACACAAAATATCATTTCAAATTTGGGAATGATGGTAAGCGAGTGTATATTTATTCATATTTGTTGTTCCAAGTAATACACTTTGGCGATGTGCAAAAAGTCCTGTAAAACAAAATCATTTGAAATTTTGATAACTTGGTATGGGGCAAAAAAACACAGGTCTCGACTCATTTAACAAGAATTTGACATCTTCATTTGTCGTTTATGCCATATGATTAGGCAGGAAAAAGATAAAAGTAACATTGCAGCTAAGCTATTTGTAAACAAGGATTATTTTCAATCTAAAATTTGTAAAAGCACTTCATAGAAAATACGTTTGTATTTTTTTTTTTAAATTAATGTTTGGGAGGAGGAGGACACTTCAGTATATCAACGGCAGGGGTGAATAGCAGAGAATTCATATGCCCCACCCTTATGATATATTTTAGATATAAAAAAATATATATCATATCTTCAGTTTCCAAAAAATAAATCCCAACAATTTTTTTTTTCGAAAAGAAGCCACATAGCACATTTTCTGCTGTGTTAATAGGAAGGAATGAACAATGTTACAGTTGTGATATCTAACACACCCAATTCCTGAGAGCCTCAACATCAACCAATGGTGTCCGATTAGTTTTGATATTTATGATATATAAATAAGTCAATAATCTTTGCCTTATTGCATATTTTATTCATTTCATATATTTGAATCGTGTAAAAGTAACATATTTTCAGCAAATGACCGTTACCACATAATACAAGAAGGGCTTAAATTTAAAATATTTACTGTTGGCCATAATTTAAGGGCCAGCTAATTTGTGTGTATCCACCACGTTTCCGAACGAGTTCTGGTACACATGAATAAGTCTCCTGAGTCTTTGTTTAGAAAATAGACGCCACTCATGTATCAGTGCGTTCCTTGATTCATGAAGGTTTTGATATGGAGCATCAAGCTCTTATTTGCAGCCACGATTGCCCAACACGTGGTCTTTCGAATTTATATCCGGTGTCATTGTTGACCAAGGTAGTATCGCTATATTGTCTCTCGAGCAAGATAGTCCTGCACAATTCGAGCTCTGTGAGGTTTTGCATCCATTACCATCCATAAATATCGGACGCTTTGCCAATGGATGTCCGTCAAAATGTGGCACAACAAGGCGTACTATCTGGTTAAAGTACCTTTGTGTGGTTAAAATCCCATTAAAAACCGGTTTTAATTTGTTATGTATTGGTCAATATTAAACTTTATATAGGTAATTTGTAAGTCCATATGTTAAGCATTAAAAACAACCTTGGTTTATAGAATAAAAATATATGACAATTTTTACAAAGTAGCTAAATCACGTGGCCTTAGCATGACTTGATCGACTTGAGGATACAGAAGGGCAAACTGCTTCAGTATTCGATCAGCCTTGATGGAACAATGACACTATTATACTAATTATTAAGAATCAAAATGAGATTAAAAATTTCGAATGTTCCATTTATTGTGCACCGCCAACGTTGGATCCGGGTTCCTTTTGCACAAGCTAACCAGTAAGAGAGCCCAAATGGCGCACACACTTGTAATGTCATCTGCAAATAGACTATTTCCCACAGGCAAACGGGCGGATTTTTCAGCAAAAAGACTTAAATGAAGTAAATAAAGTGACGGGAAAATTTATATTCTATAGGCGATATGTTCTATTAAAATCAGTGATATTAAGATACTTAATTTTTATCTCATTGTCTTGGCAATAGCACTATAATTGTAAGCAGTCTCATGTAAGTTCATCCAAAATATTATTGGGCCCTTTAATTTAAATAGAGTCCCATTAGGGGTCGTTGGGGTTGTTAATGGTGATAGTATCTCTTCATGTGCGAGCAGTAGCAAGTATAGTAGCCTTTTTACTTAAAAAAAATGAAACTTTATTAATAAGTATATGAAAACATTTTTCTTCTTGTTTCGAGTGTAAATATTCATAATTATTTCTAAAAAACTTTAATCGTCGTTACTAAAATGGTGAAAAATGGTTACAAAATATTGCTAAGTTCTTTGTATCTGTGATCAGAGTTTTAAAGTTGCTAAAAAGACAGGTACAAGACTCACTAGACTTATCAAGTGACATTTCCTTAGGCTCATCTACTGTTACCCGATGAAAGTCAGATGTTGTTCTGGAGCTAAGTCGCCTTGTCCATAAAAAAAATAAAATATCCACGAAAAATCACAAAATTAGCAATTTTCGGGTAAAGTAAAAAACGTGTCGACTTAGATGGGCTCAATATATCTTGTTAAAATTTGAAACATAGTTTGTTGAGATAAGTATCTTTCAATGGTCAACTGCTAATCAATGCTAAACATATAGCTTCAACTCCTATTTTGTGTTTTAATTTAACGAAGTTTACACTTGGCTTAATGAAAAACGTCAAGTAAAAAGCCTAAGTATAGCAAGTCAATTCCGGCAATTTCATACATGATTTATTGAAGTTTTCTGCTTCAAAGTCTTTTGTTCGTGTTTCTGATAGTACTGGTGAAAGTGTTTGTTCTTGTCAAAAGTTTTGTTCACGTATTTGTATGGATTTTATTGGTTCAGGCCTTTATAACTCTGGTGTTAGGTTGGAGGCATTTTTGTTGCCTTTCTAGTGGCTAGTATTTCCTGCAAAGGGAGGTTACTGCTCATGTATAGTAGGAATTACCCAACATGATTGATAATCAGAAAGCGGAGGGAATGTGTAATTTGTCAAAGGAGTTAATAGTCTCAATTATGTTATTGTATCAAAATCTTTGTCAAGTGATTTATACTTTACAAAGCAAATCTGGAGATTTACATAACTGTTGACACTAGCTTTTACCCTCGGCACGATAAACGTTCATCATGAATGACATTCATTTTTTTTATTTCGAGTTTCACATTTTTTTTTTTTTTTTTTTTGGAAAAGCTAATACTTTGTTTGAGAAATGGTAGCCTTATCAACTAATGTGCTTGATATATACCTTTTCTTGAACTAGTTCCAATAGTAATCCACATATGATCCACACAAGACTTCTGTAATAAACAGACAATAACCTTAAATCTCATTAATAACAAAATCTGTAAAGTAAAAATGTGTTATGCCGATGGTTCGGCTTTTGGTTATTCAAAC
This sequence comes from Mytilisepta virgata, assembly GCA_028015205.1. Lineage (NCBI taxonomy): Eukaryota > Metazoa > Mollusca > Bivalvia > Mytilida > Mytilidae > Mytilisepta > Mytilisepta virgata. The sequence goes on along the minus strand of CM051521.1, from coordinate 45,761,931 downwards.
TATGTTTTGTGATATGTACATCAAAGCGTGTCATATCGAAGGCCGATTTCTCGTATTCAGTGTCTAACAACCAGAAGAAATATCCCAGGATTCCCGCAGTTGACGTTGGACCACTCATAAATTCTTCTGTCTATACAAATATCAAACATCCATATCTCAGTGATTTGGATTGTTTTGACTCCTTTCGTAGGGAATACGGTTTAGCTGATATGTACATGTATTTGGCCACCTCCTTTAACGCACATTACAGTTTTTATTCTGATATTTCATTGAGTAATAAATCAACAAACACCGCATGTGTTAGTTTACGTGTATGGCAGCTAGATATCAAGAATTTCAGAATTTCATTATTCGGAAAATGTTACAAAATATGTAAAAGTCACATAATTTTACAGATACCAGATTACCTATGACACCTGAGATCTAGAATAATTTATATATTTTCATCATTTTTTTTCCGTTTGTTTCAAATTTGGAACTCTATTATTCTCGTTTTCATTATCTTTTCATGGGTGAGTTAACAGAGAGCAAACAAAACTCCATTCAAATCAGATTCTAAGTTACGAAAATGATTTTAAAAGTGAATAGCACAAACATTATTGATTTGTATTTAAAGTTTCACAACATGATTAATGTGGAAAAGACTGTTCATTCCAAGTGAAAGATAATAAAATTAACAATAACATAATAAATTACCTTAAATATAAAAAAATTACCTGAAGCAAAGAATTAAACATTACTGTCAATAATAATAATCATCATCATTATTATAACATGTGTGATTTGTGTCATTAGCTTACCCCTTGGTTTCAAAAAATATATTTAACAGTAATATTCTATCAAATCAGTAGGAAAAAAAGTTTCTGCAAATTTTAAAAAATATAAGCAAATATTTAAAACCAGTACTGACAAACAACTACACACGAGAGACAAATTTATAAAAAAAAATCGATTAAATGCATGAAATTTTTATGCCTCAATCCATATAATTTCTTGATTTCATATGAAATTTTATCGTTAACTTTAAAGAAATCCAAACCATCTTATCTGATTTTTACGCAGGTGCTTGCAATTAGCAGTTGTTCAATCATAACTTTCACTCTCGTTTTAAAAGAATATTTAAATCTGCGCATTGTTGAAAAATAATTACTATAATTACAAAAATATTTTAACATCTCTTTATAGTTAAATTTGAATACTGGTATGATAAGCAATTGTGTTTTCAGTACAATTTGGAATTGTTTATTTGTTAGTTTGAAATTGAAATATGTAAATATCAGGCAAATACCAATATATGATAGTATCGAAGACTGTATACTGTTGATAAACAGGACCAAGACTCTCATGTAAGTGATTATCGTTATTTTAATGTGCAGAGTTTACACTTTATGCTTAATGTTAGGTGTAAACCCTGGTAATAACTGTCAGAGGGACAAGACAGTGCTGAAAGTCCACAAGACCATAAGACAAGGCAAATTCTTGAGAACAGTAAAACAATAAAAAAAAATATTACAACGATATAAAAAAAAATAAATAAAAACCATAGCTTACTAAACAAAATTAGAAAAAAGACATTACAAAAACTAAAGCACTGGCAATATGAACTCATAAACAATCGTTGATTTACATCAGGTGCTCCGGAAGGGTAATCACGTCCTGCTCTGTTAACGCATCCTTCACATTGCAAGTAATCAGGTGAAGTGTCAATTTGGGTGAAATGTAAATTCCAGTAAATCTTAGTGGTGATATCTAGTCTAATTTGAAACTTTTTGAAAATATTTTTTATCGGTAATACTTAGGAATAAGATTTTGGAAACCGTTAAAAAAAATCATTACAAAATATTGTCGAGCCAATTCAAATTGAAACGAGGGCATCGCGAAGCGTGGCGTCACTTAGCCGTGACGTCCCTTCGCCGTGAAAAAATTTGACCCTGAAATTTGTACATGTATAGATATTTTCTTGTCATTTGATATCATCTGATAAATAAAAAAAAAACAAATTATATCTTAATATAAGGACAAACAATATATATGTACTAGGTAAAGTCACATAGATGTATCACATCAAAAAGTCTAAGTCATACAGTACCTTGTCCTTGAACCCATTACCATCCAATCAAAATCTTTCGGCTTTTAGATCTTGATAAATTTAAACTTTGTATAAAGTTAGGTAAAAATCCATTGAAGGCTGCGTATTCCAGAGTGTTCACAAGGATGTTACAAACAATTGTGACCCTGTGACCTTGACCTTTAACCTTAAAAATCAATAGCGCTCCAGATTTTCCTTAGGATTAAGTTGAACGTAGTTGGATTTTAGTATCTACCAAGTTTGGTCAAAATCCATTGAAGGGTTCATAAGGGTGTAAAGAATTTACAAGTTCCACTTCGACCTTGACCTTTGACCTATGACCTTGAAAATCAATAGGGTTCTAAATATTCATAAGAACTAAGTAGTTGCCAAGTTGGTCAAAATCCATTGAATTATGTTGCTTCTAGAGTTTTACAAGGGTGTAAAGCATTTAAAAGTTCCGCTGTGACCTTTACTTTTGACATATGACCTTGAAAATCCATAGAGTTCTAAATATTTATAAGGACTAAGTATGTGCCAAGTTTGGTCCAAATCCCCTGAAGGATGTTGAGTCTAGAGTGTTCACAGGGATGTTACAGACGGAAGGACGGATAGTATCGTTACTATATCTCTTCGCAACTTCGTTGCCGAGTGGATAATAACCAATGTTTTATCTTTTACTCATTCCCAATGAATGAGAAGACCATCCCATTTTGTATTTCACTATTATTATCCGACAACTTCTTATGTACCCACATGTACAACAATATATTATACATGTTACGGATTTATTGATTGAATTCCTTAGTATTCACCATTTAACGGATTATTATATACTGGTATATATTTTAAATTACTCATTTAGATTGAATGTACAATCCTCTGTCATGACAGCGCATTAAATGTTTAGCTTGTGTGATAATATTTTCATACTTTTAGAATACATCTTAGTAGAAAATGAAAAACCATATGGGAGTAATTATTGATAAAAACAAAAACCCTGAAAGAGAACAAAAAACAGTTAAAACAGAGGTCTTAATGCAACATTTACCACGGAGCGTCTATGAAAACTGCACGAAACGTTGTTAAAATCCATGTGAAAAACGTTTGCGAAGAAATTCACAAGAACCCACAAACAATCTGAAATAAAAAGAAACATCCTCTAAATTAACTAATAGAATCTTGCAAAATATATTTTTGTTGGTTTTCAGATGTTTATTTGTAATCCATCTTTCGTCTTACCAAACTTTTGGCCAAGAGAGAAAGTGTATCTATATTTAGATTTTATATTTATTTAGTTCACAAAAATGTTCTTTGATGTATGGTCTGTGTGTCGATTTTCTGAATTTCTCGAGTTTTCCTGCATGAAGATCAATCTTTGCACGATTCAGAATAAGCTGAGCAAAGTGCAACATTAACATTAATTTTGTTTACAAATAAAAAATTAATGAAGTCTCAAATGTGACAGCTTTATACTTCAAATTTCCCCTCATTTAAAACCCTTATCTTTTATGTTATTTACAAAGTTAATTTAAGATGTTTGTTTAAATACCAAAATAAACCATGAACACTTTAAAATTTACAGTTTCAGGAGAAAGCTACTTTCTGTATTGTGATTTAAAAATGATCAACACCCATTATCACATTAAACGACGTTTGTTGTGCATCTACTGTATGTAAAATGTAAAAAAAGGTAAGTCTTGTTAGTTCAGTAATTTTATATGATCGATTGTAGTTTTAAAAAACCTAGTAATAAATTTTATGAACTGCCATTTTTCAACTAGATATTATACCCTCATACATGTCATAATACACTGAAGTTACAAGTAATTAATTTACGATTGTTCATAAAAATTCCTTTTCAAGGAGAGGAATATATAACTTCTGTTCATTTTTTTAGAGATATGTCCGTAATGGCACTGTGGGTAAGGAGATAAGAATTTGAATTTAAATTTGCAAGTTTTACCTATCTAATACATGTAATTTGTTATTTTCATCACTATTATGATATAATTTGTCGCTTAAGGTAATAAATTTAAATCTGTATTCTTTCACTTAGCTATAAATTTTGTCCGACCTGTTCTTATTTTCATATCAATAGACGAAGTAAAAGTTTGGTAATTGTTTATGCCTATTCGTGTATATATGCATGTCATGTTTTTGGACTTTGTGAAATTGTCGGAGAAAATTGTGACAGTTTGATAGTATTTGTCAGATTACCGATATTGTTTATAATATGTAAAATTGGTTTATCAGCAGCTGTGTCCTTAAATTACTCAGATGTCTAGCAAAAAATTCTACCAAAACCTGTGCTAAGACCAGTCTTGAACTTCCTGTACGATATTTTGTCTTTGCTGTGACTTAAGACATGGTGAACAGAAACAAAAGCGTTATATCTTTTATGAAACTTTTGTTACTCGTATGAAATGATTTTGGATCAATTAATTACCATCTCCTTCTAGTATAAACGATGAAGTATTGTAAGACTTCAGTATTATTAATTGGTAAAGCATTCGGCGAAATCAGGAGCATCAATCAAGTTTTTGAATCTTCTTTTGCTCAGACTTCAACCATACCATTTAATACTTGTTGTTTATTCTCAGTAAATATGTAATACATTATCTTTTTTTCTAATCTTCGAAAATATTTCCGTGTATACAAATACAATTACATTTCATACAAAATGTAAAATTTTCATTGTGAAAACAACTATATAATGAACCCACCCTTAAAAACATTAATTTTTGTAAATTCCATCCGAAGACAGCAATATGCAAAATCAATACAAGCTCTTTTACCGAAAGTTACCAACTTTGTACGAAATTTTCATATTACTTACCCCAGTTCCGCCATATTATATTATCAGACGACACTAAATACACAAGATCATAGATAAACTGTCGGCATAATTATGGAAAGACACATGTAGATGTTATAAACAGATGGTAAATTGTACTGCTTGAAGAGTCGTCGCTTGGTCTTGCTGTAAGGTGTCGTCGCTTTGGGTCATTGTTGAAGTCATTTCAGCGACTTAAGGACGAAGAACAACAATGAAACCAATGTTATGGTATTAATGTTTCAGTAGTACATGGTTTGGTTTCTCGTGTTCACTACCCTCACATACGTCTATCTTATTAGACGAGAATACAAAATATTTCTCCTTGTAATATCATTACAAGAACTTGGAAACAGACCAGCCACATATATATATTCATTTTAGTATTCCAGCAAATTCTAACAAAAGCTAAAAAACATTTCTTTGTTCTTTATATTGTGTATGATATGTGGTGCGGATCGTTTTTAATTTCTGTAGTTTTCTTATGTGCTGATAAATCTCTACATGTACAGAAATTGAGCAGCCATTTGGTTTGTAAGGAAGTAGGAAGGAATTTCTAAAAAGGCAGACTCGAAATTGTGGTACAAATGGCAGGAATAAATATTATCTGGAATCAAATGGTAGTCGATTTTGAAAAAAAAGGTTGTCAAAATAAAATGCAGGCTTAAAAATGCTGCAACAAAGAATTTTCATTGTCCAAGATAATTTTCTGGCCCTCCAAAAAAACCAAACGACCCAATGCATAATCGGTTAGTAAATATGCGCTGTTTTTGCTTTAGTTAGTGTAAGTTTTGTACTACTGTACCTATAATAATGATGTTGTTTAAAAATTTTGTTTCAATTTCATTGTCATTGACACTATTGATAATAAAAACCAGTCAACTGCATCTTTTTGTAATTTAATTTGATCAATGTTATGATATATAGTAATTTTTCGCTTCAAGGTAACAAATTTAAATCTTCATTATTTAACGTAGCTATAAATTTCCTAAATGTAGCTGTGAATTTTCACTTCTTAAAAAACATTATGACAGATTAATGAGCAGTCAATTTCAGCGCATTTTAACTATATTTTTTTTTTCAAATTTATCAGGATAATCTTTAACTTTAATGAACAAAATATGTAAACGAATATGATAATTACTAGAATTTAATAGACCATAAACGAATATTTAGAAGGTTTATAATACAGATAATGCCTGTATTAAGAAAATAATGATTCACACTTAAATTCTTTAAAATTCACTGTTTTCAAATTATTCATGAGAACTAGATTTCCCATCCTCTAAACTGATTGTATGCAATGATTTGAAATTTAATACGCGAGTAAACATTTTCACAAAAACGCAGACACATGTATTTCAGGTTGGTATGTTTAACCCTTTTTTTGGTCACCTGACCCGAAGGGTGGGGTCAGGTTAGCTATTGCCATCACTTGGCGTCCGTCGTCCGTCCGTTTACATGACTGGATTAAAACCAAACATGGCATGAATGTTCCTCATGAGATACTGACCAAGTGTTGTTACCTTGTTGCCGATCCGTCATCCAAAGTGGCCGCCAGCGATGTACTTGATTTAACATAGAACCCTACGTGAAGTACATACGAAAGTCTTCTTCTAGAGAACCGCTGAATATATTGAAACCAAACATTGTTACGGCCGAAATCACCTTTTAAATTGTAGCCAACAGAAGACGCAAATCAATAATAAAATTTAACAAGATTTATTATATACAAGTTTACAAAAAATATTACACAAAATAAAATGTCAACTTAACTGTTCAAAATCCGTGTCTTTTCTTTTTCCGGAATTCTTCTCGTCACTGTTGCGGGAATCCAAACGGAATATTATATCCAATCGGTCACAATCTAGTATGATGTAACGTAAATAAAAGTGTGTCAAGTATGATGTGTGAAACGTAAATAAATCCAACAGCTGAGAACACAAGAATGTTATCGTCTGGTCCAATACGTTGTGCTCTGAAAGTCTAACTTTCTTGTCCGTATATATATACTGTAGAACGGAAACTTCTGGAATACGGTAGAAGTTTGAATTACACCATAATTATTACGTAAGTCTAATAGAAAGTTCTAGTCATTCCATCAGTATCTATTATTGTTCCAGTGATTTCTAAACTGCGCAGTTAAAATATTACAGCTATAAGTATTATGTAAACATATTATACATGTTATAAGGCCACACAAAACAAATTAGGCCAAGATAAATAAACATAATAATTACAATATCATAACAACATGGCATGAATGTTCTTTATGAGGTGCTGACCAAGTGTGTTTACTTTGTTGCCGATCTGTCATCCATGATGGCCGTCAGTGGAAGACTTAGTTTAACATAGGACCCTATGGAAATTACATACAAACGGCTTCTTCTTGAAAATTACTGAATGGATTGAAACCAAACATGGCATGGATGTTAATCTCAAGATCCTTTAGCAATGAGCAAATGGAAATATCAGGTGAGTGATACAGACTCCTGGGAGCCTCTGGTTTTATTAGGACGACAATGTCGCAGCCAGAATTCAGTGCACTCAATTGTATCGGCCATAACTGGCAGAAAATATATTCATTAAACTATAGTATTCGAAAAAATAACTGTGGAGAAAGTCCACAAATCATTTGCACATATGTTTTTGTTATATGTACCATTAATTTGATGTTAGAAATTTCAGGTAATAAATTTTGCATGTCTGTAAGATCACCTAGGAAAGTGAATTTATTTAAATTTGGCGCCTGTCTGATGATTTCGGCTTGCCAGAGTTTTGATCACGAGGCCAAGTTAATCCAAGTTAACCAGCAAATGCGCGTTAAATATAAATTCGTGTATATTATTTTCGCATGTTATTTTATATTTTTTAAAACGCTTTGACACAAGAGGCTTTTTGTTGTACTTGATAACCGAGATTATTATTTACACATGTTGTCATAAATTGCAACGGCTTGCACGTTGATGTCATTATAGGGACAAATATAGAAAAAAAACTCTGACTAGATCATATAATTCAATATCATTATCGGTTAATGTCCCTTTGCTTCTCATGTTTATTTGAAAAAAAATTATCTTACTGATATACCGTTTTAGTGTTTAAGTCTGGTGATGGCAAAATCGATACGTGGACATTTATGAAATTTCTTTGAAGGAATCCTTTATTTCCAATCCCTCCTGTACAGGGACAAGATTTCACAGAAATATTCAGAGCATATCTATATAATGCCATTGTATATTAATTTTCTTGAATTTCATCAGAATGACATGTATTATTGTTGATATATCATAACAAATATAAACATCTGCTGCTGATAAACAATATGTGATATAATGATATAATATTTAAACACATCTTGTCTCATCAGTAGTGCTCAATGACAAAACGTGGAAATCCGAAATGTTGTTCAGCAGAAGATTTTTTTCGAATTTATAAAATGGTGGCTGAGGCAATGAAATGTTCGCCTTTATACTAGTACAATACACTACCAATGTGTTTCTCATATTTTGTAAATAATTTTACGGTTTACCATTGTATATGGAATATATGCAGATGTAGTCTGCAACTTCTAAAACGATAGTAGATTTCAGTGAAACAGGATTTATTCTTTTAAATTAGTTTATGGCGTCAGTTTTGTCTTCAGTTCGATTTATTTGGGATTTGATTAAGTATATGAAATGCTTTTAATCTAAACACAAATGTAATAGATTTCAATAATTTAAAATATTTGGTTGATGGTTCTAATTTGCACCTCATGTGGTATTGCAATAATATTTTTTTAAAACGAAAAAAATGAACAAGGAAAAACAATAATGTTTTTTACCCAATGTATCCTTTAATAAGTTCATTTATAAATTCTAACCGTTAGGCCTAAATCATTCAGTTTTCTCTCAGATATATAGGTTTCATTGGTTCACTGCACTATTGCATGATAAAAGATATTAATAAATATGTTAATTTCAATATCAACATGTAAACATTTGTGATACAAGAATACACACAAAATTGAAAAAGACAACTTTATTCAAACTCAGTCTTCCGTATAGACTTAGATGTACAATCATTTTCAAAGGGAGGATGTTTGTTAAATGTCAATCTTTTTTCATTACATTGCATAATTTTTATACCTGTTTTAAATATAACACACGTTATGAAATATGCTATTCGCAAAGGCTGAAAGGGTCTGAAAGTGTATATTTCGTGGAATATAATCAATCATCTAATGTTGACTTTAAGAGATGATTCTTTGTTTATTGATATTTAGGAAGGGAAGTCACAAGATACACAGAGTACTACTCCCCGGAAAACACTTGGTAAGTATTATACGTATTACGTACCTATTTTAATTTATCATGAAAATTTTATAGATGGACAATCTTTGAGAATCTTTCAATTATACTTGGATATAGTTCAAATATTTTCATTCACGTATGAAGAAAATATGATAGGGTACATCTGCATGTATATACGTATATTGTACGGATATATTGTGAGACAATATTTCATCAATTAATGTGTATTCAATATTATAGCATTATTAAACGGGTGTTTTGATATTGATCCTATATTATGTCCAAGTACAGTCGTATTGGGTCGAGTATAGCTGTACTGATCATTAATACATGTCTAATACAGAAACACCGAAACTGGTCATTAATACAGGTCTAATATAGAAAATCCTGTGTTAGACCTGTATAAATGACCAGTTGTAGAAATGTATCAACTAGGCAGTTTTTACTGTATTTCAACACATTGGTCAATAAAGCATTTTATGGACCGGTTTCATTATAATACACAAATAGAGAGTAAAGTTCTTAAAAGTGTAATATAAATAACAAACAAATATACAAACATATATTCTGTATGAGTGAAAAATCTTATATATTCTGGCAATTTGATTGGTTAATCAAGCCGGGGATATGAGCCCGTATCCCCGGGTTAAGAACGGGGATATGGAGAATGAATTCAAAATGGCGTCTTCTTGTCGCTTCAATTGTTTATCCTCATTAAAATATAATAAATGGACTTCAATCAATATCAATATGAATATATAATTATAAAAAACATTTGCGGAATTTACTTCATATCTCTTCCGAATGTTATTTCATCTCAAGGGAGGTAACCAAATTTGTCGTCTGCAATTGTTTACAATGGCAACGAAGCGGTTTGCATCCCATACAACCGATGAAATTAATGCTAAAAAGGCAAATTTAATACCAAAGAATACATCAAAGGCAAACGCAAGGGCGGCAAGATTGCTGAAGACGTATCTTGAGGATAAAAATCAAGATAAGGACTTTGAATCCTTTGGTATTCACCGTTTGGCAGAGACCCTATGTAGCTTTTATCTTGATGTTCGTACAAAAGAAAGTGAACTGTACAAGGCGTCGTCTCTGGAAAATCTCCGACATTCCCTTAATCGTTACTTAAAGTCGCCGCCACATCTCAAACAATTTGATTTGATTACAAGTGCAGAATTTTCGGCAGCGAATGAAAATTTTAAACTGGCGATGATCGAGATCAAGGCCGCTGGAAAAGGGGAAGTTGAGCACTACCCTGAAATTGAACAGACAGATCTACAAAAACTCTACAGCAGTTTTTACATGGATAGTAAAACACCTACAGGGTTGACCAATGTCGTGCAAATGAATATTAGATTATATTTTTGTAGAAGGTGGAACGAAAACATGGACACAATGACAAAGTCAACATTTGTTGTAAAACGATACCCAGGTACAAACAGAAAATATGTAATTAAAAACACTGATGAACTTATGAAAAATCATCGCGAGTCTGACAAAGAGAAGGTTTCTGGTCATATGCCTGCTGATCCTAGTGATCCTGAACACTGCCCAGTTGAACTGTTTGAAAAATACATTTCAAAGCTCAACCCAAAATGTGACCGTCTTTGGCAGCTACCGAAAGATGATTTTACGGAGGAAGACGATTGTTGGTACCAACGTAGACCGATTGGACGTGACACTTTATCTAAGTTTTTGCCTTTATTGAGTAAAAAAGCTGGACTTTCTCAAACTTACACTAACCATTCCGCCAGAGCTACAGGGGCTACAATCCTAGGAAAAGGCTTCTTTTCTGATGCACAAGCCAAGTCTGTTACTGGACATAAATCTACTGCAGCACTAGCTATGTATCAGCGTGTCGGTAGTAAGGAAAAGGAGGTCATGGGGGATGCAATTCGATGCTCAATAAAAGGACAACCGTTACAACTACCTGGATTACAGTCACTGACCCCTTCTCATGCCGTAAATCAACCAATCAATCTAGCACTTCCTGCCGCGCCGAATACAAATACTAATGCGCAATACGAGGTAGTCGCATCAGGAAGCTCAAATGAACTTGATGATCTGAATATTTCTGAACTTTTTACTGAGTTTGAGGATCCGCAAACAGCCTGTGGTAGTATCATGAATACAAGTAATTCGATGAGTTCATTTTCGAAAAGGATGATGCCCGTTTTCCATGGTTGCAGCATCAATAACTTAAACATTACTTTCAATACTAAATAAACTTTGAAGTAGACATAAAATGCTTTGGAGCAGAGTATTTACATTTTCTTGTTGATTTTAAAATGTTAAACTTTTCAAACAAACTTTAATATCGTTTTACAATTGTTGAATTTCTTTTAAAAAAATATTCATTTTGTTTTGCTGTATTAAATTGTCAAACCAATTATAATTGTTCCCTTACAAATCCTAAAAAAGATGGATATCTGGATTATCAAGCACTCTGATTTATTTTGCAAAAGTAGCATTCAAATTAAATGGATATGGTCATAATTACATTTCTTTGTAATGGTTAACTTCCCTTTTTGGGAAGTTGTCGAAATGGGCATATACAGAAGCTTAATTTAAAAGTAAAGTCGGCATGAATCAACTTCTATTTTAATATAACGTCAGGTATTTCACGTAGTATAGATCAGCAAAATGCCTATACATGTATGGTATCTTTATTTAATGGACATGTGGCAATCTCTGGATTTGGTGATGCAGGTTCTTGCTGGGTATCTGTACTAATGAGATATACATTGTGGAAATGGTCATAGATGTATAAATATCAGAATCATCTTTTTCAACAAAAAACAACATTTTACTGGCTTATTATACTTATGACATACATGTCGAAATATCCATATACAGATAATATAAGAATAAATAGGAAGGATATTGAGTAAATGTATTCACAGTCAACAAATATGAAAGCCCTTGTTCATATATCTTTCTATATACAAAATCTAAGCACTCTACAGAATATAATTGTTATTCGGGCTTCACAGGGGATACGGGTTCATATTCCCTGTCTGTGTTCTATATCCCCTTCGCCTGACGGCTCAGGGGATATAGAACACAGACAGGGAATATGAACCCGTATCCCCTGTGAAGTTCCCGAATAACATATAGTATAAACTCACAAGTCAGTATACAACGGTAGATCATGATTTTACCTCAACATTTTTTTTCTGACATCCTACCTCCTTTAGCAGCTCTCGACTGCTTTAGTAATTACTTGTTAAAGGAGCAAGAATCTTGTTGCTTGGTTCTACCTAAATACCTTTTTAAGGGCTATATATTCGAAACCTTTCATTGCTGTCAAAATGGCTCTTTTTTTCCTTCAAAAGAAAATTTCAAATTCATATGCCGTTTGACAATTAACTCCAATTTCTGTTAAACTCATAAACAGTGAGATAATACCCGACCAAAGGCTAAGACCTTGGTTATCATTAAAAATGAGCCCAATAGAACCGTGCTATTTAAATTAAATATTGTCCCTTCAGTTGTTTTATGTTAAACTGATCTCTCTGTTGGATGTCATACTTTATACGCTTAGGTTTCTTATATAAACTACAAGGTCAGTTCTAAGAAGGGGGAGAAATGGCTACAAATTAAACTCTACCAATGTTAAATTAGAGCATCCTGATTGTGTTTTTTGTTTTTTTCCATTTTTTGTTGTAATTCGGAGGAAGGTGTGGTATGGTTCATTGTCTCAAATATTAAAAGTATATCGTTATGTTTTGTTTCAAATGCCTATTTAAACAAAAATAAGTATTACATATACAATGTATTGAGGAAAGAATAACTTGAATTTATGAATTTATGTCGCTTGTGCAGTTAACAGACACCTGTTTCTACTTTATAATTCATCGTCAGGGATAACAAGTACTTCTCTATATAAAGATATCCGACCCATTTTTCGATTCATAACTTCTCGTTCACTTGTTTGTTAACTTTAATTTCCGTGCGATTAGCCAGAGCATTCTTATAAATAATTCTCGCATGATAGCTGGTGTTAAAAATTACAATTGTCTACATGGAGTTAGTATTTAAGCTGTAGGAAATAGCTATTTATCTACAAAATGTGGAAGTCTGAAATTGGTATAAAAAAATTAATTATCTGTTTTTGATAGTTTAGTTATATATGAATTTTAATTTTCACCTACTGTACACGCTGAAACAAATGATTTTTTCACGAACATCAACACCACAATATTTTCCTCTAATCACAGAACAGATGATTGACAGCACCCATACCGTCACCATAGTGAAGCGTCTTTAGTATCAAACTCACAGGGCAAAAATCGAAACTATACTAACTCTGTCGAAAACGAAGCACGAAACAGGCGAATTAATTCAAACAATATCCACAACTTGTATCGGGCGTTTTAAATGGAAGGCTAAGAAAGATAACTATTCGTACAACTTCATTAAATATATTTGTTTGGTAAAACGACAACTATTTTGATCCCATTTTAACATATACCAATCGATAAAATCCGAGTTTTTGCAAGTAAAATGGGCAAGCTGTCATAATTTATGCACTCCAAAGAATATAACGTCGCTCTCTACATGCTCTACGAAACGCCTTTATGAAACGGGAAATTGAATTGTCTTTTTAATTACCAGCCAAAAACCATCCTGAAAATCCACAAGCGTTTAGCGGTTAGCTGATTTAAAAATTTGTCAAATGTACCAAAATAAATGAAAAAACTCAAACCAGACTATTATTTTTATAATCTATAAAATATATTATATTAATCAATATTCTTGTTTTAGATATGAGTCACTGGTTGGTAAAAAAGAGAACTAAACAACGTTTAAAAGCTTCGAAATCAACAGATGTCAAAAGTGATTTGGACCAATCAAAGCACATTTTTAGAAGACACAAACCGCCACCATCTTTACATAAATATAATGCAAAGTTGAAGGTATATCATGACTTTGAGAATCCGATTTCACCTCTTTCAGGGACGAGTATCAAACTGATGCCAACTGCAGAACTGATAAAAGAAGAATCGGTATACAGCGAACCATGGGATATTCATTGTAAAAATGCCAACAATGGCCACATCTGCTGTGCTTGTTTATCAAATAAACAAAAAACAAATACATCTTGCGCAAGTTTAATTAGTCAGTACTCAAACGATTCTGCAAAGAAGGTAGAGTTCAGCAAACAATCTGAGAATTCAAAACGAGTTTCAAGCCACAACCTCATTTCAAGAAGTCAAGGAGAAAGTGACACCGGATGTGATGCTTCGGACAGCAGTGATGAAAGTGACTATTATGAATTTTTAGAAAACATTGAGCGTAGGTTGAAAATTGACCACTCAAAATCAAATCCCATTATTATGCCAAAATGGGATTCTCCATTTTATCAAAAAGATAATGAGTTAAGAACTACTAAACATAATTCAAGTAAAATTGGGTTCAATGCGAGATGCGTTGATGAAATTTTATACAGTTCGGGATCCGACAATAGCAGTGGTTTTTACGAAATTGACAGAAAAGTACAAAGTGAAACTTTCTGCAAACCTACGCAAATTTTGGACAGCAATTCAGAGATTTCAGAAATGTTCTCATTTCCCCTCGAGACAAAAATAATACAAAGGACTCCAACACAAACAAAACTTCGGAAGTGTTCTCGTATATATCAAACTGGATGTAATTTTAAAGGAAACAAATTACTAGGGGATTTAATTCAGCTTAATTATGAAAAACAACAATTACATTAAAAATTCACTTGATCTTTAACTACAATCATAGACAATCATGTGAATAGTTAAAACAGTGAGGGGGTTTACAGATTAAAAGTTTCAGAGCAAATTTTTGCTATTTTCATTCCAGCCCTATAAAAATCGAAAATTTAAATTAAACCCTCTGTACCAATGTTAGGATTGCTATTACACTTTTCTACGATATGGTTTTTGGTGAAAGCCATTATACTAAGTGGACACGGTTTTTGTTCTCAAAATGGCACAACCATTTAACTTTACTGGGGGAAAGGGGAAGGGTAAAGAAGGCCTTGAATTCAACAATAAAATTAATGCACACAAATACGTGAAAAAGATGTGGTTAAAAATATTCAGGATTAATAAGAAGAGAATATAATGAAGAAGATATATGGTGTACCAATCCTTTATATTAAATCGCTAAATATAGTTGACAAAAGTACAAATATTGGACCAAGAGCTCATGAATACTATGTCAAAATTCAAGATTCAAGATACTTCTTACCCGTCATCCATAAGTTCATAAGACCAAAACCCAAAGACAAAGGCGAAACGTGAGAGCTGTAGAACAGCAAACAAGTACCTGTAATACAAAATTTACCAAAGTAAACAGATTTAGTCCACGATAGCAAAATAACTATGTTAAACGCACTAGCGATGTAAATTCTCACAAAAAGTGGGAGTGACATCAAGTACTCCGGATTTTTATCGTATCCCGTAATCACCGGTCACTTTGCAAGCCGGTAACATCCGGTGAAGTGTCATATCTGGTCAGGTGTTAGTTCAAGTTAGACGTGAAATCTAACAGCAGATTTTGAGATAGAAACCTCGTATCATCAATTCGTGATGACGACCGTAAGCTTTTCTGTTTTTCCTATATCAAAAAGGACTGAAATTAACCAAGTAGAAGTTTATGTGACAATACCTTCGTTTTGCTGAGAAATTCATCGTACACATCACATGCACGACAGTACAGAATCTACTGAAATGTACACAGCATATGCTAGAGACTTTGGTACAATGTTTGTTATTGCTAAAAAATGGAATTCACAACTGGAAACTGTTTTTACGTAGGGTAGATTTCATTCACCGTTATCAACTATTGGTCTAGGTACGAAGCTAAAATGGAAGTTTCTGTGGTCTCCTTAATTTCAAGCTCACTGCAGTAGATACGATAGGAGTAAAGACAACACACGCGTCATTGAAATTTGTCTTTTCTGTTTATCAATTGTCTTTGAAAACTATGTTTTTCTGAATTATCGTTATTCCTGTACTCAAAGTAGCATTATGGTAAGTGCAGAACGTGTTTGATGAGTCAAATATGTTAAATCAGATTTTAAAGAAAAAATGTTTGTAGTTGTATCTCTGTAATACTTAGTCAACATTTATAGTTAGAATTGAAAAAAGTTCCCAACAATAGTAAGATTTGATCAACCCTTCACAATGACAATTATCATTTAACGAAAAGGAAAACATTTTCCCTTAGGATCAAGTGCACACATGAAACCTTTACATCCGGGCCCTTACAACATCATTTAGATACTTTTCCCTAGCGACTACAATTAGAGAAGTCGTCATTGTTGATTATTCTAATTAAAATCTTCTTATAATTGTATAAACTAAATCTAATAATGCAATACAAAACATTTTGATACAGAAAACTCTTTAACATTCATAATCATGAAACAAGTGGAGGCTGAAAAAGTTACGTTTGTATTTTACAGCAATACTTGGTTATAAAACATGTATTAGCATACGTAACAAAATACAATAAGTTAAATGTATTTTTATAAGACATGTTTTAGGTACAATATACGTAAAGTTTGATTGTAATCTTCTGAACTAGGCTTTTTACTTGACGTTTTTCATTAAGCCGAGGGTAAACTTCGTTAAATTAAAACATAAAATAGGAGTTGAAGCTATATGTTTAGCATTAATTAGCAGTTGACCATTGAAAGATACTTATCTTAACAAACTATTTTTCAAATTTTAACAAGATATATTGGGCCCATCTAAGTCGACACGTTTTTTAATTTACCCGAAAATTGCTAATTTTGTGATTTTTCGTGCGTATGAGATTTTTTATGGACAAGGCGACTTAACTCCAGAACAACATCTGACTTTCATCAGGTAACAGTAGATGAGCCTAAGGAAATGTTACTAGATAAGTCTAGTGAGTCTTGTACCAGTCTTTTTAGCAACTTTAAAACTCTGATCACAGATACAAAGAACTTGGCAATATTTTGTTACCAATTTTAACCATTTTAGTAACGATGATTAAAGTTTTTTGGAATATTTATGAATATTTACACTGGAGACAATAAGAAAAATGTTTTCATGTACTTATTAATAAAGTTTCATTTTTCTAAGTAGAAAGGCTATTTGAACAGCTCTTTTTGGAATATAAAAATTCCAATAAAATATAACATTTAAAAATTTAAAGCTGTCGAAGGCAAGATAATAAAAATAGCAATAATTTAGATAGATCGATAGATTTAGAACTAAACTTAATTGCGAGAAGTTTATTGTATCTAATTATATAGGCAGATAGCAAGAAACAATGCATGTACACAGAAATTTTGAGGAAAAGTCCTTGAGAAAATGGACTATATTTGAATGTATAAATTATCTTTTTATCAATGTTCTTTGCTTCCGCACTAAAAGAGTACAAAAATGGAGTCAGAATACAGTTTTGCACACATTACAAAAACATATTCCTTTGTCCAAAAACCATTTCTCTTTAGCTTCACTGAAACATTATCTTTCAATAAACAGAGGAGCCATAAGACAAACCATTAGACAGGTAATACTTGCTGTAAACGGTATTGTACCCGACGCTGAAATAAAAATGTTCACAGAAATTTAAAGATTTACAACAGTATTGTATTTATACATTATTGTACATGCAAAAAATATTATCAATTTTTGTATCTGCAATGGTGCATGATTTTTGAAAGACATGATCACAAGAATATGTTTTTTAGAATATGAAGTTGGAAAGCACTATGAATGACTTAGAACTGTTCACCACGTTTATCATGTTTATATCAATCTCGATCAGAAATTTATAATTGAATTTTCAGGTGACGATCTGATGGGTTTTATTTTTATTTATTATTTTTTTAGTTAATTTATTTTATTATTTTTTTTTTAATTACTAGTATATTACAAAACGTCAAAAACTGAAAATCGCGGATTTTGAGTTTTAGATCAAACTTTGGAGATCAAATATTGAACTACTTGCTAATAACTTTAGAAATGAAATGTACAAACGGTTGTAATAAATGGTTTGGGTGTCTTGATCATGGTTTGAAATATTAGTTTTTGGCTCATGTTTGAAGGTCTTATGACTACTTTCAAGAAGGAAAACAGCAGTTGCTCATTTGATTTTTATCATAACGTTCCAGTTTTGCAATTCCTAATTCGAAACGTTGATTCATACTTTTCACTCATATCAATGCATTAAAAATTACGATACTTACACCAAGAGCTAAAAATGTCCATTATACCATCATTCTTGGAGAGAACTTTATCTATACCGCCATTTAGTTTGTCATAGCTACCAGCTCCAGCAATTATGTTGTCGTTGTACAGGATATCTAGATAATTAATATAAAAATATTTCTGATATTTTCTGTTTTTAGCTTTGGGTTGTATATCAAAAAAAATTAAATAATTCAATTAACATTTTGTTATAATGATCAAACGATCATTGTTTCATATACATTTTTTATCAACTTAATGTTCATTACATTAATTATTTTAAATGAATGTCTTACCTGGTAAAACTGGATATGTCATCGGATCTACAATACAGTATGAACATAAATGTGCATTTCATGATGAGGTTTGTCCGTGCGATAAATACCCCCACTACTTCTCATATCTACATAAATGCATGTAAATATCTTTTTAAAAAATTAATCATGCAATTGCAACACTAAAGATTTTATCTTTCCGCAGGACTTGCGATCTACGATCCGTAGGAAGCAACCATGTGACTTTTAGGAAGGAGGGGGGGGGGGGGTACCATGAAATTTGAAATGACTAGAGGCTCTCAAGAGCCTGTATCGCTCACCTGGATTTAACTTTCACCTTGAGCAGACCTAAAAATTTAAGTGTTGCAGTCAATTTGGCTGGTTTTTCTATATGATTCTATGTTGAACTAATTTCAACCGTGGCAGTCATCTTGGTGTAGTCCAGGTCAACGGACACGTTTCTAAAAGAGAACCATCTAAGGACCATTTCTGCTAAGTCTTGTTCCAACTGGCTAAACGGTTTCAGACAAGATTTTTAAATGAATTTTCCTATAGGGTCCAATATTTAACAAAGTTCGGTGTGGCAGCCATCTTGGTTGACAATTCGGGTGATCGGACAATATTTCTGAAAGAGGCCCTCCTAAGGATCAATGCTGCCAAGTCTGGCTCCAATATGTGAAGTGGTTTCAGACAAGAAGATTTTTCAATGATTTTTTCCATAGGGCCCTATGTTAAACCAAGTTTGGTTGTGGCGGCCATCTTGGTTGACAGTCTAGGTCATCGCACAAAATTCTGAAAGAGGATCATCTAAGGACCATTGCTACCAAGTCTAATTCTAATTGGCTTATAGGTTTCAGACGACAAGATTTTTGAGTGAATTTCCCATAGGGACCTATGTTAAACTAAGTTCTGCTGTGGCGGCCATCCTTGTTCACAGCCCACGAAAGCAGACATATTTCTGAAAGAGGACCTCCTAAGGACCAATGCTGCCAAGTCCTCCAATATGACAAGTGGTTTCAGACAAGAAGATTTTCAATGAATTTTCCTATAGGGCCCTATGTTAAACTAAGTTCGGTTGTGGTGGCCATCTTGGTTGACAGTCCGGGTCATCGGACACACCTCTATAAGAGGACCATCTAAGGACCATTCCTGCCAAGTCTGGTTCCAACTGGTCAAGTGATTTAAGATAAGAAGATTTTTCAATGAATTGGTTAACAGTCTGCATGGGTTATTGGACATATTTCTGAAAGAGAACCTCCTAAGAACTATTACTGCCAACTTTGGTTCCAACTGGACTTGTAGTTTCATATAAGAAGACTTTTGAAAGTCACCCCCTTTTTTTCTATTTTTAGTAACAGCAGCCATCTCGGTTGGAAGTCGGGGATGCCAGACATAATTTTGGAAGGGGGCCTCCCAAGGACCATTCTACCAAAGTTTGGTCTCAATTGGGGCAGTGGTTTGAGAGGAAAAGATCTTTAAAGGAAAGTTCACGCTGAATGCCGTCTTTAAAGGGCAAAAACTCCTATAAGGGGTCAATCAATGATTTTGGTCATGTTGACTTATTTGTAGATCTTACTTTGTTGAACATTTTTGCTGTTTACAATTTGTCTATATCTATACTAATTTACAATTTGTCTATATCTATAATAATATTCAAGATAATAACCCATAACTGCAAAATTTCCTTTATATTAACAATTCAAGGGGAATATCCCAACAAAGGGTTGATCGATTCGTCTGAAAATTTCATGACAGGTAGATCTTGACCTGATGAACATTTTTACCCCTGTCAGTTTTGTTCTAATTGCTTTAGTTTTTGAGATATAAGACAAAAACTGAAGTTTACCCCATGTTCTATTTTTTAGCCATGTTGGTTGGCAAGCGGGGTCATCGGATAAATTTTTTAAACTAGATACCATAATGATGCTTGTGGCCAAGTTTGGTTTAATTTGGCTCAGTAGTTTCAGAGGAGAAGATTTTTGTAAAAGTTAACGGACGACGACGGACGACAGACGCCAAGTGATGATTAAAGCTCACTTGACCCTTTGGGTCAGGTGAGCTAAAAAGGCAGGACCAAAATTTTAAAATTTTGGCAAAATAAAAAGCCAGGATCACTTTAGGTGCTTTGTTAGTTTTGTGTGTTTTTTTTTAATTTTGATTTATTTGTATGTTTCGGAGTTTAGTGTGCCGTCCATTTTCTAAACTAGTATGCATTATTGTTTAGGGGCCAGCTGAAGCCATTAATTCTGAACCCATTGGTAACCTTGAGCTGTTTTTTTTTTTTTTTTGCTCTTTGCTCGGGTTGTTGTCTCTTTGGCACATTCCCCATTTCCATTTTCTGTTCTATGTATAAAGGATTACGATATCGGAAAATAATAATTATTCATTAAAAATTCCGAAATTATAATTTCGGTGCATATTATACGCATATTTCAATAAACCATTAGCGCTATGATAAACAGTACACAAAGCCAATTAAAACATTGAACAATAAATAACAACCCCACCCACCTGACTGGCCAATTACCTATCGAAGGTGAAATTCATAAGCGAATACTCACAACCTATGGAAACATTATAAGAAGCTACGGATCTGTAGAACGTGAACTTGCGCATAGACAATTAGCCTTGAAGTCCAGCAACTCAAGTAGCTGGTTCGTTATGGTATCTGACGTTTTAAGCAAATACAGTCTGCCATCAATATATGATCTTTTGGAATAACCACCTGGTAAAACACTTGGAAAACTCAAGTCTACACAGCAGTACATAAATATTGGAAAAGCGCTATTGAATCAGAAGCTAAGTCGAAGAGAACTTTAAAATATCTTAATATTTCAAATTTGAAATTCGGGTCGCCACATCTAATCTGGAAAGCTGCTGGAACCGAAATTCTCTATATACACAAAACAATGGTAAAAGTTAAATTACTAACTGGAACTTATATTTTGCAATCAAATCGTCACAAATTTAATCAGTATGATATCAAACCAGACTGTCCCTTGTCCTCTAAAGATATAGAGGATACAAAACATTTTCTAATAAACTGTGAGAGACTTTCATCTACACGTAATTCCTTCATTGAGAAGCTCGAACAACTGCTGAGAAGTTCCGTAGATGTAGATTTTCCGTTTACGAATATTGAGATTCTGCTACAGCTTATTTTAGACTGTACTATGCTTCCATACATCCCGCATGACATTTATATAGATATAGAGAACATTAGCAGGGGAATGATATATGCTTTACATGTAGCTAGATGTAACATGCTTCAGCTTAGAAAGTAGTGATAACTACTGTAGCTTGTAGTATGGAGACCTAACCTCACAGTGACTCACAGTGTTTGTCCTCCATATACCTTCTTACTTGTATTTTAGAACATCCTATATACTGATCTGTGATATAAACCTACTGTTTGAGACTCATAATTCACCTGGATACGACGATTTAACACAGATGTTTACCTGTGTGTTCTCCAGATAGTGGAGGGATATACTACAACAACAACAACAACCACCAAGAAAGACTAAAATACAAACTGACAAAGACAGTTAAAGGAAAAACCTATCTACGGACAGAAATATTCGCCTTAATATCTAAAATTCCATTCAAGAATAATTTTCCTGCTTTCATACTCGTATGTCCATCCTTCCAGTTCGCACTGAATAAGCTTGAATTTTTGAAGGATTTATATTAACCCTTTACTTTGATTATTTGATAGAGTAGGTTATGCCCAACAAAACACTTGATGGAAATGTACATTAATATAAAGTTATTGAAATATTATTACTATTATTCTTATTTAGTTTTTGATGTCAGAGCACTCTTTAAATGGTAGAATTAAAGGCTTCTTGCGCTTGTCTTAAACTCCTATTGTATTTTTGATTAGAACAAGTATTCTTCATCATACAATGTACCTTAACACCATAGCTGTAAATGCTTGCATACGACAACTCGTATTTTTTAATGGATTCATTCAAAATTAAAGAAATTTACAACATTGGAGGTTTTACCAGATTAATGGCAATCTTTAATTACCTAAATAGAATCATCCCAAGAATTTTATTATTTAAATAACGAAAATTTACTATCTGAATTCAAATTTGCATAGTTAAATGTAACATCAATAAAAGTTAAATATAAATTAATGCTGTCATTGATATTAAGGAAAGAATAAACTCACCACATTGTGTTTCATCACTGTGAGACAAGCAATCATAATATCCATCACAAATAAAGTCATCTATGATACAACGGATCTTATCACATATTGCAAAACCTGGTTTACATTCACCTAATGTACACATGTAGAAAAAAATATTTTAATTAAAACTTTGAAATGAAATTCTCATAATGCAGAAAGATCATACATTATTAATAATAAAGTCTAAAATTATGTGTTGTAGGAGAACAAGCCTACAAGGCATTCTTATTACGGAACACTTTACCATTTACCTTTGCTTCAGCATGTATTACATGGTATTATAATCAATAAATGGCAACTATTACCACGTCATTGAATGTTCGTGGCTATCTTGATCTTGCTTTAAGTGCGAGTTTCTCGCTGTGGAAGACCTTAAAATTACTTTCAAGGTAAAGACTAGCAATAAAAGGTTCCTTGCATTTTTATATGTTCTAGCATTAATGGGATGCATGGTTTCTCCATATACTGTTAACAGAAGAAAAGTTAAGCAGACTACATAAAATAGACTTTTTTCATTAAGTCAATGGTATACTTCATTTAATTAAAACACAAAATAGGAGTTGAAGCTATATGTTTAGCATTTGATTAACATTTGACCATCGAAAGATACTTATCTTAAGAAAATATTTTTCAAATTTTAACAAGATATATTGAGCCCATCTACGTCGACACGTGTTTTAATTTACCCGAAAATTGCTAATTTTGTGATTTTTCGTGCATATTAACCCAAGGCGACTTAACCCCAGAACAACATCTGACTTTCATAAGGTAACAGTAGAAGAGCCTGAGGAAATGTCTTGTACCAGTCTTTAAAGCAACTTTAAACTCTGATCACAGATACAAAGAACTTTTTACCATTTTAGTAACGATTCGATAAGTTTTTTTTAGAATAATTATGAATATTTACACTGGAAATAATAAAAAAAATGTTTTCATGTACTAATTAATAAAGTGTCATTTTTTAAGTAGAAAGGCTACATAAAAAAAATAAGCTTAACAAATCATACGATAAGTTGAATAATGGAAGTAATTATCATTCTAACATAATGCCCTATATTTCGTAAAACGATATATTATTCGATATACCGACTCTGAGCATATAGGTATAGAGACTTTTATATAAACTGGAATATAAACGCTTACAAGAAAGCTATTTTTCCACACGAAAGTGTTAATCTTTACAAAGAAATCATGCGATACAACCACAATAGTTGTTTACAACAACTATCATGACAATGTTGTACACTGCAACACACATTTACGTATCCCGAGCCATCTCGATTTTGAACGACGTTACCGGGGTAAGTCTGTGAAACATGATTTATTAATTGGTCTTGTGTAAATGATGAATTACATGATTTCACTGTGCAAATGGTTATCTTATGAAAACAGTTTTATTCAAAATATGCTATAAAAAGGACAGAATGCAACATATTAATTGCAAGAGACATGGAAAGCCCGAAACATATATGAGCAAAATTAGCGTATTTGTCGAATAAGAAGATAAATAATTCATAGGGGTTATAGAGTTGAAGTCATTTACATATGGACTGGATCTTCATATTAGTATTTTATACTTCACTATCGCTTGGTATAAAATATCCGAATATAAAGGCAAAGCCTATGCGTAAATAACTCTCGTAAGATTTGTTAAATCAAAATAGCGTTGCGATAGGATCAAGTACATATAGTGACTAACACTCCTACAAATTTTAACGAAATCCGATCAGCGGTCTCAGAGGAGTTGCGTCATCAAAGTGTTCCTATAGTGTCGAATGCATAAAAAAGTAAAAGTCCCACAACTCCCGTAAAATTTTGTCGAATCAAAATGGCGGTGCAATTGGATCAAAAACAGAAGATGATTAGCAATCCTACAAAATTTGAACGAAATCCGATTAGTGATCTCAGAGGAGTTGCGCTGACAAATAACTTTGACGCACGGACGCAGACCATTACTAGATCCCTCCGTGGCATTGCGGCGGGGGACAAAAATCATCGACACAACCACCCATGCACAATTTAACCTTTTGAAAACAGTATTCTTATGCAGTTAATATACGAAAAAATTACATAAATTGAGCAATTCAATATATCATTACCTTTATTTCTGGCAAATTACAATTTCATTTACCTTCACTTAATGTTTCCCACCTTGGCATCTTCTTTCGATTTATATGGTACAATTTATACAAGTTTGTGTAGTACTAGAAAAATGTAAATTATTTACCTTGCAAAGGCGGATCTGAAAAACATAAAGTGAATTATTACTAAGAATACCGGTATATGAAAATTAAATAATTACATTTGTTCTTTTATTTGTTAACAAAATTTGAGCGCAGTTTCCGTAGATTTCGAAATTTTTCATCTCAATCTTGCTAATCTCATACTCCAAGAAATGACTTTTGGAGGATTGAAGTTGCTTAAACTTTGACAGCATTGTACTCTAGTTGTATGTTTTCAAAATTATTTTATCGTCTCCTGAACTTTGGCTGCTGGTATTACAAAAAAAAATATTTTTAAATCTATTACTTTAAGCTACGCACCAATTTTGATCGCCATTTTGTTATTTCTTTCATACTATATCTCATATATTTTCAAATGGGTCATCACACTTACTAAAACAATTCCCAAAAGGTGTGGAAATGAATGAAACAAAATTAGGCGAAATAGTGGAATGATTAAAAATTAAAATAAATGAAAACGGTCTGGTCTTGGTCTGACCATTGATTAAAATAGAACATTTCATTAACATCAGTCTACTGAGATTTCCTGGCAAAAGACTTGTCAAAATGACCCTACTAAGATAACTGAACAATAACGATTTTAAATTGTATCTCTTGTAGCGAAAGAAAAATATTGAATAATCCTGTGTTATACGTTCTTGTATATTCATTGCAAATTTTCTACGCACACCGAACTGTAATACGCCATTCTTCCGTCATGGGGAAAATACTATAGATATGTGCATTTATAGAAATAAAATATTGAATGATTCCTACGTAAATTTGTATGAGAATAAAAAAAATATTTACTGCAGCAAAAAAAAACTGTTCATTAACCATGTTCTTGTATTTCTTTGCAAGTACTTGTTATTTGAAGAAATGTTACCTTGCCATACAATGGTAGGAGGACGTCTCGATCTTGCTGTAATGTGTGAGCTTTAGGTCTACACCACTTAATTTAATAATAAAGAAAAGCAATAAAAAGAGATATCCACTAGCTTTTGTATTTATATCGTAGTATTGTACGGGTTATTTTCTAGTGCAGATTAATATCAGGCGAGTGATTTGTCTCATCTTTCAATAGAATAGAAAACCATGTTAAATTTGATACACCACACGTTAATGTCTGGATTATTTTCCTAAGCGCTATTCAAAGACAAACATTTAAAATCCAGAATATAGATGAATCTAAACCATCTGAGCAGATAAAATTTTCAAAATTAAGTGTGCAACGTCGAAAATGAATTATTACCGCAAAATAGTTCATCGTCGTAATCAGGACAGTCTCGAATCCCATCACAAAGTCGGTTTCCAGGTATGCATGTTCGATTCAAACATTGAAAATGAGTCGGTGCTGGACAGGCTGAAATGTATTGTAGTAGAGAAAGATAATTTTCGAGTTATAAAATGTTTTTTTTCAAAAATAAAATGTATTTTCCATTCATCAAATTTGGTGTATTGTACAGATTAATGATCCTTGGGAAAAATATTGTAATAGGAAGAACACCATGCAGTTATTTTTTAGAACCTTTCTGACAGATGCACAAAATCCGATGAAAACAATATTTGTGAATGAAATTTCATGCATTTATTAATAAGTGGTCCTTGTAACTGAAGGAATTTGGTATGAATGAGGAAGTTAAAATAGCCCGTTTTCAGTGGTTTTACTTATACTTTCTAAATAGAATTCGGATGATATTGATACAATTTTACTTACGACAATCCTTTTCATCTTCCGCGCCTAATCCACAATCAACAAACATATCACATCTTTGATCAATAGACAAACATCGTCCATCATTACACATAAATGTAAATGGGTTATCTAAACAAGCTAAAATTCACAAATGAATATCAAAATTATTGTTAAAATCAAAAGTAAAAGAAAAATATTTTGAATCGACAAATATTTTTATAACTAAAAAAAAATGACATTTTAAATTTCAAAATCTCGACATTTCTAAATCAAAATTTCAACTTTCAAAAACAAGAAATTTCGACTTTAAAAAAACCAAAAATTTGAACATTTTTGAGTGTCGAAATTTTGATTTCTGAAAACTCGGAATTTCGAAATTCTTTAACTCGAAATTTTGACATTTAAAAACCCAAAATTTTGGCTTTTAAAATCTAAAAATTTTGACTCTTGAAAACTTGAAATTTTTTTAAGGTCAAAATATCGAGTTTTAAAATGTCAAAATATCAAAATTTTGACTTTTTCGATTTCTCAAAATTTTGACTTTAAAATACAAATTTCAACTTTTAAAACCCCAAGATTTTCACTTTTGAAAACTCAAAACTTTGACTTCAATTCAAAAACTCAATTTTTAGTTTTAAAATATTGACTTTTTAAATCTTGAAATTTCGTCTTTTGAAAACTTAATATTCTGACTTCAAATCAAAACTCCTTTATAAAATTTCATAATTTCAAGATTGGAAAACTGACTTCAAGTCAAAATTTCGACTTTTTACATCTCAAAATTTTGAATTTTAAAATATCAAAATTTCAACTTTTGAAAACTTAGTATTTCGACTTTTAAAAACACAGACTTTCGAGTTTTCAAAAATTAAGTTTTTGAAATTTTCAAAAACGAAAGCTCAAGTCTGTAAGAGTCGAAATTTTGATTTTTGAAATGTCGAAATTTAAAAACTCTAAATGTCAATATTTTGAGTTGCAGTCAAAATTTAGATTTTTTAAATGTTAAACTTTTGAGTTTTAAAAACTATTTGTCAATTCAAAATATTTTTTTAATTCGTCCCTAATACGCTTCCGTAAAATGTTCCTTAGGTGGGCAAAAACTCAAAAGTTTACATTTAAAAAATCTAATTCTGTCAAAATTTTATCAAATGACAAAAACGGCTAACCAAGATCTTAGTTCAACATTACACCCTATGAGAAATTCATTTAAATATAGCCATGTCTAAAACGACCGAGTTTATTGGAAATAAACTTGAGAGTAAGGCGGATTTCTTTCATAGACCATAGCCGAACTTATTCTTGGGGCATCCAGTTCAACAATTTTATCTTTTTATACAAACTTCTTTTTGTTGAAGCTTTTACGTAGATTTTTATTCTCTTAGTTATAATTATGTATTTCATGTACATGTGTTCGTTTTTAAACTAAATTATTGTGCAATTGTGTTCCCCAAACATAGTTTGAGGGGAATATATTGTTTTTACTCAGTTTCTTATGATTATCATTATGATATCATTATGATTACTGTAAATTCTGAAATTATTGCGAAAAATGCGACAGGGTTGTTATCGCAATAATTTAAACTAGTATTTTAGACATTTTTTTATATGAATGAAGCGGGGTTTTTCTCAACATCGCAAAAATTAAAATCGCATTTTGGTCTAAAATGACAAAATCGCAATAATAAATGCACGCAATAATTTCTGAATTTACAGTATTATTATTTTTTTTTTATTCTGACGTCCGACCAAGTCGGTCACAGCATCTCCACAAAAACGGTTTGGTCGATTTGTACGAAACCTGGCAGGCTTATAGATTGAGATCTGTAAATGTGCATAACCATTTTAGAATTTTCAAAATGGCCACCATTTTTAAAATTGCAGTCGTCAAATTTCAGGCCGTTGATTTTGCAAGAAATCGACTGACCGGATCGACAAATGTTTGGGACCCCGGTAACTTAGACCCATAAGGGGGGGGGGGATTGTTTCGGTGTCTGAAACACTTAGTACTAGTTCTCCCTGTACTTCAATTTGGTCTTATTGACTTCTCAACACTGTGGAAATAATTACAGTACATAATAATTTAACTTTTTCGTCTCGCCCTTTGAATGATTTTAGTCGCCTTAAATAACATTATATGTCATTTCATAATTTATTGAGGTATTTTGTGATACATTTTATTAACAACATACACAATATATCAGGTCAGAACGTCATAGACTTCAATAGAAATCAGCAGATTTTGTAAGAGGCCAGTATGAATTTAAGGTCTGTTATTCATTGGGAGAAAGAGCAATTTTTACAGAATTGCATATACTTCCACCGACTTGTGACTTCCACCGGATTGACTTTTTTTAACTTCACGGAGGGTGCGGTATACGGAGCAGGAACTGCTTACCCTTCCGGAGCACCTGGGTTAACTCTTGGTTTTTATAGGTGTTCATGTTCATTTTTTTTTAGTTTTCAGTGTTTATTTTTGTGCTTGTTGTTGTTCATTCGTCTTCCCGGGTTTGTCTTTCCAATGGGTTACGTTTTTTTATTTGCTCCTAAGGTATATTTGTCCTCTTTACACGTAATTTCATATTTTGAAAATATCTTAAGTAACTACCAAGTCTCTGTGGGTTAATAGCAGCGGTTTCGCCTCATTTGAAATTCAAATTCTCTCAGATACCTACATTCCTAGCGCACGGTGCATATTTTTAGATTAACCTTCATGAGTTACGCTCCTGACCCAGACGTTGTGTGATAAGAAAGAATAAGGCATTGACAGTAATTAGTGGATTATAAATAAACTTACTAGATCCACAGTCCATTTCATCCCAGTCAGAGAAACAATCATGGATGCCATCACATAACCAGTCCTTCGAAATACACTCTCCATCAACTTTGTTGTTACATCTAACCTCCGAAATCGGGTCACATGCTGTATACAAAACAATAGTGGACACACTACATGTCTCGCCTGAGTATGCACATGGACCAAATAATGATTATCTGATACCCGACATTTTGCGAGTCAAAAGAAATTGAGGTCAAGGTCAAAGGGTAGATATCATACCGACATATATCCACTAAGAACTATCTACTGACCAAATATGGTTGGTCTAGGTATTCTTGTTGCAGAGAAATCAACTTAACCATGAAAAAGTAACAAATACACTAAAAAATGAAATTGACGTCAAGGTCCCAAGCCACGTGTCACCCTGGCATGTACCCACCAAGAACTTTCTACAGACCAAGTATGGTTGGCCTAGGTATTACAGCTTCTGAGAAATGGACTTAACCACAAAAAAGTGACAAAGTCACTCGAGCATGAAATTGAGGACAAGGTCCCAAGCCAGGTGTCAGACTGACATATATCCACTAAGAACTATCTATTGACCAAATATGGTGGGTCTAGGTATTCTAGTTTCTGAGTAATGGACATCACCACGAAAATGTGACGCAAGTCACTCAAGCATGAAATTTAGGTTAAGGTCAAAAGCCAGGTGTCAGACTGATAAGTACCGACCAAGAACTATCTATTGACCAAAATGGTGGGTCTAGGTATTACAGTTTCTGAGAAATGGACTTAACGATGAAAAAGTGTAACAACTGGAGCATGAAATTGAGACCAAGGTCCCACGCCAGGTGTCAGACTGGCGTGACCTACTAAGAATTATCTATAGACCAAATATGGTTGGCATAGGTATTACAGTTGCTGGGAAACGCAGATTTTAAATTCATGTTTGTGAAGTCAGTGAACCATGAAAATGAGGCCAGGGTCACAAGACAAGTATATTGCGGCAAACCTTATACGATAAGCTACCTCGTGGACCATAAATCTTAGTTTTAGGTATTACATTTGCAAAGTTATTTAAGTTTTAAACAAATTTACACCGCGTCGCCGCCGGAAAGTAATACATATATTTCGCCTTCGCGAGTTTTCGTCGCAGGCGAGACAATAAACTATTTAATATTGTCTCATTTGTTGATCAGTTAAGATTCATTTAACTTTTCCGAATTCACTGAAGTACTGTTTTTTTGCATGTAGCAATACTCCTTACATTTTTTTCTCCACTACTGTATTTATAATTTAAACTGAACTACAGATGTTTGAACATGAAGTGTGCGTGTAACATGTGGATCGTGTGAATGTTACTTATGAATCGTGTGCGTGTGGTTAGAAACGTGCAATGAGAATCGTGCAACATGTATGAGATTTCATTGGTCGAGACAAATTTTGAAACATTTTCAAATCAGAGCATATTTCAGACTCGAATTAAAATGTTGTCGAAACGAACTTAAATGAAATAAAATTTAAATGATCATATATCCTATTCTTAAAATCTGTCAAAATAAAACAGTTTTTATTTTTTTTACAAATATCATTAAACAATGTATGGCTTCATAGTACATATTTTAGATGATCAGGTGTTTGTGATTTCTTATCGATGTCTTTTGATTTATAATAAGCCATAACATATTGTGACGTAATGTTTGTTTTACTTGGTTATATGTTATAGTTAACTAGGTAAAAATGCCATGAAAAGTTCTATCGTGCAGTTTGCGTATAACATGCAAATCGTGTGCGTGTAACGTGCGAATCATGTATGTGTGTGTGGTTTGGTGCATTGCAAGTTCATCAATGTGCACACTAAGAATGTATAATTAACTGAATTCTGAATATTAAGGAAAATTGCAAAAACCTCTTGTCTATAGTAAATAGAGATATAGTTAAAAAACAGAATTAAATATTTAATTTCCTGAAAGAAAAATAATTTAGGTGTCATTAAAAAAATACGTGCAGATAATCGAGTGGTTTCGGAAAATCATAGTTTTGAATATGCTCCAATAGAACGAGTTATTTAGTTTTGGCAAAGGAATCTTGATAAATTGCTGATATATCGGCCACCCCAAATAACATTATATATCATTTCTTTAAAGTAGCAAAACATTACACAAAATATACTCTATTCGCAGAGATATGAGATTTTTTGGAAGCAGACACAGAAACTAGAAGAAATATAAGATATACAAAAATACACAATCAAATGGATAACAGGAAAGGTGAATAATGGCTTCAAAATCAATTGACACCTTCCAATTGACAGACCTTTATACAAAAATAAGATGAAAGAGAACAAAACACAAACAAAGAAACAAAAAAAAGTCAGCATTGTTTGACTTGGTACAAGCACTGAGTAGTGGTGGAGTTAAGCGAGTTAAATGGGCACCCAAACCCCTCTTAAACTATCCGGACATTATGTTGTATAAAATATTAAGAGTATGATTATCAACAAGGTGATCCTTAGCCCAAAAATGTTTAAAAATTGGTTGTACCAGCAACGACTTCCCGCCTAACCCTAATCAACCTAAAAGTCGAGTGCAACTTCTTTGCAGCTCGGCTAACTCAGATACCAAAATTTTTATGTATTAACCTATATGTAGTTTCGCTCGTAACCAAAGCTTTGTAACATCAAAATAGATAAGTAAATAAATAAACACCAAAATATAGTGAGCAATACAACCAAACGGGAGTAAGCAGTCAAGACAAAAAACTTACCTGAGGGAGTTGTGGTGAGGTTAAGCGGGTTTTATGATACCCTGACACCCTTTATCTTTCCTGACCTTTAGGTGTACAAATCAAACAGTAATTATTATTATCAAAGTGACCCTTAGCCAGATTGGACGGTAATAATTTAGAATCAAGGTCAAAATGTGCCCATTTTAACAATTAAACTAGCCAAGGTTATCCGAGCCAGCTGTATTAAAGGAAAATATATAAAGTGAGCTATATAAAAATCTTGGACTTATTAGTATGGAACTTATATCAAAATAACAATCCAAAGATACTAATATTAGATACAGTAAATTTATACTATGCTGTATACGACGCATTTCAAGGAGTTACCTCTCATCAGCAGCATTAAAACCGAAACATTTGGAAGACCAAAAACCAAACTTATATTAAACAAGAAGTACTCAACCAAAAATACCGAAATAGGAAGCCAAATTTCAGCTAAGAAGATCTACCATGTGCAATACAAGGAATGAACCCTTAGTATTTCTATTATTTTTGAATTTTGCTAAATACTGGTAATTTATGTAAAAAATCAATGAATAATCATGTCAGACAAGTCTGACGACTGGGTTGGCGAATACCCTCGGGGACCTAGGGTCCACCAGCAGAGGCATCATCCCAGGAGTTTCAAAATAACAATCCAAAGATACTAATATTAGATACAGTAAATTTATACTATGCTGTATACGACGCATTTCAAGGAGTTACCTCTCATCAGCAGCATTAAAACCGAAACATTTGGAAGACCAAAAACCAAACTTATATTAAACAAGAAGTACTCAACCAAAAATACCGAAATAGGAAGCCAAATTTCAGCTAAGAAGATCTACCATGTGCAATACAAGGAATGAACCCTTAGTATTTCTATTATTTTTGAATTTTGCTAAATACTGGTAATTTATGTAAAAAATCAATGAATAATCATGTCAGACAAGTCTGACGACTGGGTTGGCGAATACCCTCGGGGACCTAGGGTCCACCAGCAGAGGCATCATCCCAGGAGTTTCAAAATAACAATCCAAAGATACTAATATTAGATACAGTAAATTTATACTATGCTGTATACGACGCATTTCAAGGAGTTACCTCTCATCAGCAGCATTAAAACCGAAACATTTGGAAGACCAAAAACCAAACTTATATTAAACAAGAAGTACTCAACCAAAAATACCGAAATAGGAAGCCAAATTTCAGCTAAGAAGATCTACCATGTGCAATACAAGGAATGAACCCTTAGTATTTCTATTATTTTTGAATTTTGCTAAATACTGGTAATTTATGTAAAAAATCAATGAATAATCATGTCAGACAAGTCTGACGACTGGGTTGGCGAATACCCTCGGGGACCTAGGGTCCACCAGCAGAGGCCTCATCCCAGGAGTTTCAAAATAACAATCCAAAGATACTAATATTAGATACAGTAAATTTATACTATGCTGTATACGACGCATTTCAAGGAGTTACCTCTCATCAGCAGCATTAAAACCGAAACATTTGGAAGACCAAAAACCAAACTTATATTAAACAAGAAGTACTCAACCAAAAATACCGAAATAGGAAGCCAAATTTCAGCTAAGAAGATCTACCATGTGCAATACAAGGAATGAACCCTTAGTATTTCTATTATTTTTGAATTTTGCTAAATACTGGTAATTTATGTAAAAAATCAATGAATAATCATGTCAGACAAGTCTGACGACTGGGTTGGCGAATACCCTCGGGGACCTAGGGTCCACCAGCAGAGGCATCATCCCAGGAGTTTCAAAATAACAATCCAAAGATACTAATATTAGATACAGTAAATTTATACTATGCTGTATACGACGCATTTCAAGGAGTTACCTCTCATCAGCAGCATTAAAACCGAAACATTTGGAAGACCAAAAACCAAACTTATATTAAACAAGAAGTACTCAACCAAAAATACCGAAATAGGAAGCCAAATTTCAGCTAAGAAGATCTACCATGTGCAATACAAGGAATGAACCCTTAGTATTTCTATTATTTTTGAATTTTGCTAAATACTGGTAATTTATGTAAAAAATCAATGAATAATCATGTCAGACAAGTCTGACGACTGGGTTGGCGAATACCCTCGGGGACCTAGGGTCCACCAGCAGAGGCATCATCCCAGGAGTTTCAAAATAACAATCCAAAGATACTAATATTAGATACAGTAAATTTATACTATGCTGTATACGACGCATTTCAAGGAGTTACCTCTCATCAGCAGCATTAAAACCGAAACATTTGGAAGACCAAAAACCAAACTTATATTAAACAAGAAGTACTCAACCAAAAATACCGAAATAGGAAGCCAAATTTCAGCTAAGAAGATCTACCATGTGCAATACAAGGAATGAACCCTTAGTATTTCTATTATTTTTGAATTTTGCTAAATACTGGTAATTTATGTAAAAAATCAATGAATAATCATGTCAGACAAGTCTGACGACTGGGTTGGCGAATACCCTCGGGGACCTAGGGTCCACCAGCAGAGGCATCATCCCAGGAGTTTCAAAATAACAATCCAAAGATACTAATATTAGATACAGTAAATTTATACTATGCTGTATACGACGCATTTCAAGGAGTTACCTCTCATCAGCAGCATTAAAACCGAAACATTTGGAAGACCAAAAACCAAACTTATATTAAACAAGAAGTACTCAACCAAAAATACCGAAATAGGAAGCCAAATTTCAGCTAAGAAGATCTACCATGTGCAATACAAGGAATGAACCCTTAGTATTTCTATTATTTTTGAATTTTGCTAAATACTGGTAATTTATGTAAAAAATCAATGAATAATCATGTCAGACAAGTCTGACGACTGGGTTGGCGAATACCCTCGGGGACCTAGGGTCCACCAGCAGAGGCATCATCCCAGGAGTTTCAAAATAACAATCCAAAGATACTAATATTAGATACAGTAAATTTATACTATGCTGTATACGACGCATTTCAAGGAGTTACCTCTCATCAGCAGCATTAAAACCGAAACATTTGGAAGACCAAAAACCAAACTTATATTAAACAAGAAGTACTCAACCAAAAATACCGAAATAGGAAGCCAAATTTCAGCTAAGAAGATCTACCATGTGCAATACAAGGAATGAACCCTTAGTATTTCTATTATTTTTGAATTTTGCTAAATACTGGTAATTTATGTAAAAAATCAATGAATAATCATGTCAGACAAGTCTGACGACTGGGTTGGCGAATACCCTCGGGGACCTAGGGTCCACCAGCAGAGGCATCATCCCAGGAGTTTCAAAATAACAATCCAAAGATACTAATATTAGATACAGTAAATTTATACTATGCTGTATACGACGCATTTCAAGGAGTTACCTCTCACCAGCAGCATTAAAACCGAAACATTTGGAAGACCAAAAACCAAACTTATATTAAACAAGAAGTACTCAACCAAAAATACCGAAATAGGAAGCCAAATTTCAGCTAAGAAGATCTACCATGTGCAATACAAGGAATGAACCCTTAGTATTTCTATTATTTTTGAATTTTGCTAAATACTGGTAATTTATGTAAAAAATCAATGAATAATCATGTCAGACAAGTCTGACGACTGGGTTGGCGAATACCCTCGGGGACCTAGGGTCCACCAGCAGAGGCATCATCCCAGGAGTTTCAAAATAACAATCCAAAGATACTAATATTAGATACAGTAAATTTATACTATGCTGTATACGACGCATTTCAAGTCCGTTCATTTTTCATTGTTATGATCATCGTGTTAAGATTTCATTTTTCATAGTCCTCTTATTTGGATGTCATACCGCAATTTTTGTCATCCCATCCTGAAAGACAATCTGTAAAATTGTCACACCGCCAATGCTCTGGAATACACATCCCATCAGCACTGTCGTCGCATCTTATTTCATTTGTGTTGCATTCTATAATCAGAAATAAGAAGATAAACATTTACATGGGAGAGCAGAAGATCTTCCACAAGCGATACAAATTTTATATCACGAGTGGAACGCAGTGGAAAAAAATCTAAATCTCTATCTCGAATGATAGAAACTTCAGCGATCAGCATCATCATCACAAGAAAGATTTAATGTTATCTTTAAGGGGGTGACAACACTGAAATTATGGAACCAACTATAAAAAAGATGGCAAAATAATTTTACATTTATCCTGGATTTACATTTTTGTTTAAAACTAATTTGAAAATAATTCAAGTATTTCATACATAAAGCAGAAATTTGTGTGTAGTAACTTTTCATTTGTTATGTTGTAAGAATTGTATGTCAAAACCGACTGTGCTAGTTTTTATTGGTCCCTGTATTATGTGAACACGTTGGATGTTGTTGTATAAGTAAAGTCAAGAAATACCAAAGGGATATTCGAAGGAGGGGAAAATCGAAAATAACTGACAAACTCCAGAGAACAACGAAGACAAGACCAAAACAACACAATCATAACACGTAAAAACTAAAAACATATGACCAACATTTACTCTACTCAGGTGCTCCGGAAAAGTAAGCAGTCTCTGCTTCCTGCAGAACACCCATTGTGTTGCCCATGTCAAATCCGGTATGAGGAAGAGACAACATTAATGGAATAGGTCAATTTTCATTTGGGAAACGGTTTTTTCATACCTGTCAGCCAAGTCATGATGACGTCCATGAAACTTTAATAAGGATGACAGTATCGTAGGAGCAACATACCCTTGTTTGAGCAACCTTTCTGTCAGCAGCCGGGCTCTGTTCAGGAAGTCAATGTATATATCATAATCTCTAGAATAACGTATGAGTTGTGAAATATACACTCCGGTGCTTCTGGAATGTTGCCGCTCAAAAATGGGAAGTTGACAATTGGAAAGTTAAATTCATCCCATTTATCGTAAAGTTTTGTATTCAGCCTTCCTCTGGTGTCAATTTCGAGGTGAAGGTCATTATAAGTTGCAGACTTTGCAGT
Source organism: Mytilisepta virgata (assembly GCA_028015205.1). Taxonomy (NCBI): domain Eukaryota; kingdom Metazoa; phylum Mollusca; class Bivalvia; order Mytilida; family Mytilidae; genus Mytilisepta; species Mytilisepta virgata. Next base: position 45,724,619 of record CM051521.1, on the reverse strand, counting down.
GTCTGTGGTATACTTAATTTCGAGCACATTTTGGATAGATGAGACGTAAGAAATTCCCAAAACATGAATTGTTGTGTGATAAAACATTATCTATATAGCGGAAGCCTAAATTAAAGGTACAGGCTAACTTCTTCTGCCTTTCCTTAAGAAGCCCGTCAAGGAAGTCTGCCTTATGTGAGAAGATGAGCAAATCGGCCAGGATTGGCGCACAATTAGTGCCGATAGTCTGTTGGAAAACACGCCCACTCAATTGAACAAATATGTTGTCGATTAAAAATCATTCATCAGGACTAATTCGTCCTCTGTAAATTTTTTGTTAGAGTTAGAGTGGTTTTTATGCAATGAATCATTTAATGATCGTATTTTAATAACATTCGTAGATAGTAAACAGTATAGTAGAAAATCCTGTCTGTTTTTGAATACAAAACGAGGAAAAGAAATGGAAATGGTGAGCTGTCAAAAGGGGCATCAAAATACTTTAAATGTACAAAACACACAAGCCGAATAAAACCTTTTAAAACCTATTAATATAAAATGGTAAAAAAAACCAAAGTAAAATGTGAAAATTACCCAACGTTTCGACCAATATGGCTTTGATCTAGAGCATGAAAAAATACAAAGATGTTGACTCTTTGAAACCCAAAGCAAGACTAATTTGGTTTTGTTCAGCTTGTGTATATTGTATATGTAAGTTGTTTTATGTCCCTTTTTACAACTCATCATTTCCATTTATTTTCATCGTTTTCTATTTTAGTATGAGCTGTTTCGCAACTAAACTTAGTTTTTTTGTTTTTGAATTGACTGGAACCGTGGTTCGTTACAGGGCACTCCATGTATGAAAGATGAAAATTAACGACCTCTGTTTTACGACTAAAATCTATTTTACTAACCTAAAATGTTTCTCTCCTATAAACCATTTATAAACAATTTATCTCGTCAAAGATATTCTAGTTTTATGGATTGTCTACTACATGTAATTATTAAAAATTTAATTAATAACAACTGTTTGGTACACAGGACGAATGTTGGTAAATGGCCTTAGCCAGAGTTCCCAGTTTAAAATATATGAAGTGCGCTTTTTAAAATCTCGGATTAATAAGTATGTCATGTCCGTTTATTTTTCATAGATGTGATCATCATTTTAAGATCCTCTTATTTGTACTGGCATACCGCATTTCTTTTCGTCCCATCCAGAAAGACAATCCGCCAAACTGTCACATCGCCAATGTTCTGGAATACACATCCCTTCAGCACTGTCGTCACATCTTATTTCATCTGTGTGACATTCTATAATAAGGAGTAAAAATATTAATAATTGATATGGTAGATCTACCACAAGCGATAAAAGTTTTAAGTCACGAGTGGAACGTAGCGGACCGAATTAAAACATGTTAAAATTACAAAACTACTATTTTGAATGAAAGATACTCCAATACTGAAATTGACCTTTTATAGAATAATAAACATTGAATAAACATAACGATCAAATATAATGAATTTATTTTATACATTGAATATTACTGTTTTAACTAATGACAACACCTTTGGATAGTCAAGATTATCAATTAACGATAGAATAAAACAAGGAAGAATACGATCAATTTTACCTAAAGCGTTAAACACCGTATCCGTATTTAAAAAAAATGCAAAATTGATCAACAGGTTATTTCAAATATGTATCTTAAAATCTTGTCATTACTGAAGAAATGCCTAACACTGATTATCAAAATTTGTGAAAAAGGCGTCAAATTCAACTGTTTACTTCACGAGATGGCAATATCTGTCAAGTACGATATCAAACAGGGTAGAAACAGTCCAAAAATTACTAAGATGTAGACTTAAAGAACTGACCCATTAGAGAACAAAGATATAAGAAAAGGTTAAGGTGGATTATAGGTAGGAAATGGATGACCAAGAATACTATAGCGCCTTTAGTACGAGGCCACAAGAAAATATCTTGAAGTTGGTGTTGGCAAGACCTTGAAAGAGCCATTGCAGTGAAGCAACAAAGAGAATGATGAGGGAGTTTCCACCGGTAAGTTGGATTACTTTGATGTGGAGGACAGTATATAACCGACTCTCAAAACTAACAAATCTGACAAGATATAGACTCACAGAAGATCCCATCAGTAAATGTTGTGAAAAGGTTAGAAGATAATTCTTGAAAACGAAATTCAAATACGTCTTCTCCATTTCTTTAAAGGGTCTAATAAACGATGCTTAGAACTAAAATAATTAAATAAATCAAATAATGCATTTAAGGACTCCTTTTGCCTGTTATGTTACCTATGATCAATAAAATATTTTTAGCACTATTGGTCTGTTACAGTATTTGATTTAAAAATGTATTATTTACTTACGACAATTTATTTCATCGGCTTCGTTCGAACAGTCATAATACGAATCACACTTCATTTCTACATGGATACAGGCCCCATTACCACAATCAAATTCATTTTCAAGACAGGGAGTTCTGTTATAATCTGTAACATGGCATTTGATTTATAACCGATTACAAATAAAAATTGTTATATATGTTATGCATGAAATTTTAATATTCACTACTGTTATATTATATTATACTTTATGCAAAAATCTTGATTTCGCATTGGTTGACAGAGATGTGGTATTTCAATCCACCTTACACTAGGCTAAGGCCCTCTTGACGACGGGTGGTAATCCATCGGTACTGACTCGAATACCCCCCTCTTGGCGGGATACCACATTCCATACTAGAATGAGTACCCTCTCCGTATGGGGAGATACATCGATCGGGTGGTATTCTATCCTTAGCACAAGTTAAACCATATACCATAATTTGCATTCAGTATAATACACAATACCATCCTCTTGCGTGGATACCACCCTCCGTACCGGAAATAAGTTGTGGTATACCATAATTTGCATTTAGTATTATACAACACATGTGTATAATACTGACTGCAAATTATGGTATACCACAATTTAAACAACTTATTTCCGGTACGGAGAGTGGTATCCCGGCAAGAGGGTGGTATTCCCCTATGTAGTATTCCTGTAGCTAAGGATAGAATACCACCCGTCGTCAAGATCGATGAAGCATAGTTTAAGGTGACTTGAAATTCCACATCTCTATCAACCAATGATAAAATAAGATGTTTGCATAAATTATTATCTATCATTTATGTTTATTGTCAGTGTCCTGGATGCTAATTCTTTTCCTCAAGGAGGTGACGAAATTGACTGTCATAAACAATTATAATAAGATAGATGTTACATAAATGTGTACGTATATGATTGATTAATTTATTGTTTTAATCAAATATGAAAATAACTCGAACAGTTATACATAAATATCAAGTGCAATTTTGTGTGTAGTACCTTTTCATTTGTTATATTGTGTTATAGAAGTAAACAACAAAAAGTTTTCATGGAATAAAACTAGTTTTAAAAGTCAAAAATATTGGTAAATGTCCTTTGCAAGATTTATTAGTTGGAAATAAATGAATTGCTTTATAAAAATCTCGGACTGATTAGTATGGAACTTATCTCATAGGCTTTTTACTTGACGTTTTTCATTAAGCCAAGTGTAAACTTCGTTAAATTAAAACACAAAATAGGAGTTGAAGCTATATGTTTAGCATTGATTAGCAGTTCACCATTGAAAGATACTTATCTCAACAAACTATGTTTCAAATTTTAACAAGATATATTGAGCCCATCTAAATCGACAGGTTTTTTAATATACCCGAAAATTGCTAATTTTGTGATTTTTCGTGGATATTTTATTTTTTTATGGACAAGGCGACTTAACTCCAGAACAACATCTGACTTTCATCGTGTAACAGTAGATGAGCCCACGGAAATGTCACTAGATAAGTCTAGTGAGTCTTGTACCAGTCTTTTTGGCAACTTTAAAACTCTGATCACAGATACAAAGAACTTAGCAATATTTTGTAACCATTTTTCACCATTTTAGTAACGATGATTAAAGTTTTTTAGAAATAATTATGAATATTTACAATCGAAACAATAAGAAAAATGTTTTCATATACTTATTAATAAAGTTTAATTTTTTTAAGTAGAAAGGCTATATCTCATGTCCGTTAATTTTTCATAGATATGATGATCGTCATGATCGTGTTAATATTTCATTTTTCATATTCCCCTAATTCAGATATCATACCGCAATTCCTTTCGTCCCATCCAGAAAGACAATCTGTCACATTGTCACATCGCCAATGCTCTGGAATACACATCCCATCAGCACTGTCGTCGCATCTTATTTCGTTTGTGTCGCATTCTAAAATCAGAAATAAGAAGATAAATAGTTGACATCGAGAGATCTTCCACAAGCGATACAAATTTTCAAAATCCAGTCTGTTTTTTGAATTGAAAACGAGGTAAAATAAATGGAAATGGTGAGCTGTCAAAAGGGGCATAAAACGACTTAAATGTACAAAATACACAAACCGAACAAAACCAAATACAAATTGTAAAAAAACAACCAAAGTAAAAAGTGAAAATTACCCAGATTCAACCAATATGGCCATGGTCACGAGCATGAAAAATACAAAGCTGTCGACTCTTGGAAACCCAGAGCAAGACTAATTTGGTTTTGTTTGGCTTTATCTGTACAGGGCACTTCATGAATGAATGTGGAAAATTAACGACCACTAATACACTTTTTACCAACCTTACATGTTTCACTCCTATAAACGATTTATAAACATTTTTTCTCTTCAGATATATTCTGGTTTTATGGATTGTCTACTACATGTAATTATTAAAATTTAATTAATAACAACTGTTTGGTACAGAGGACGAATTTAGTATTCCGTCTGGAAAAACTGCACTCCCAGGAAAACAAATATATTTTTAACGTAATTTTTTATATGCTTAATAGAAAAGAAAATTTTTAATTTTTTGCAAAAGAAAACTAATTTAAAATTCGAAAAATGTTGGTAATGTCCTTTGCCAGATTTCCCAGTTTAAAATATATGACGTGCGATGATATGAATCTCGGACTAATTAGTATGGAATTTAGTCTCCAGTCCGATCATTGTTGTTCATAGATCTTAAAATCTTGTCATTACCGAAGCATTGCCTAACACTGATTAACGAAATATGTGAAAAAGGCGTCAAATTCAACTGTTTACTTCACGAGATGGCAAGTACGATATCAAACAGGGTAGAAACAGTCCAAAAATTACTAAGATGTAGACTTAAAGAACTGATCCATTAGAGAACAAAGATATAAGAAAAGGTTAAGGTGGATTATAGGTAGGAAATGGATGACCAAGAATACTATAGCGCCTTTAGTACGAAGCCACAATAAGATATCTTGAAGTTTATGTTGGCAAGACCTTGAAAGAGCCATTGCTGTGAAGCAACAAAGAGAATGATGAGGGAGTTTCCGCCGATAAGTTGGATTACTTTGATGTGGAGTATGCACGGACGGTATATAACCGACTCCCATAACTAACAAATCTGACACGATATAGACTCACAGAAGATCCCATCAGTAAATGTTGTGAAAAGGTTAGAAGATAATTCTTGAAAACGAAATTCAAATACGTCTTCTCCATTTCTTTAAAGGGTCTAATAAACGATACTTAGAACTAAAATAATTAAATAAATCAAATAATGCATTTAAGGACTCCTTTTGCCTGTTATGTTACCTATGATAAATAAGATATTTTTAGCACTATTGATCTGTTACAGTATTTGATTTAAAAATGTATTATTTACTTACGACAATTTATTTCATCGGCTTCGTTCGAACAGTCATAATACGAATCACACTTCATTTCTACATGGATACAGGCCCCATTACCACAATCAAATTGATTTTCAAGACAGGAAGTTCGGTTATAATCTACAATATGGCATTTGATTTATAACCGATTACAAATAACTATTGTTATATATGTTTTTGCATATTATACTTTATGCAAAAATCTTTATTTCTCATTGGTTGACAGAGATGTGGTATTTCAATCCACTTTACACTAGGCTCCAGCCCTCTTGACGGCGGGTGGTAATCCATCGGTACTGACTCGAATACCACCCTCTTAGCGGGATACCACATTCCATACTAAAATGAGTACCTTCTCCGTATGGGGAGATACATCGATCGGGTGGTATTCTATCCTTAGCACAAGAATACTACACAGGGGAATACCACCCTCTTGCCGGGATACCACCCTCCGTACTGGAAATAAGTTGTATAAATTGTGGTATACCATAATTTGCATTCAGTATAATACACAATACCATCCTCTTGCCGGGATACCACCCTCCGTACCGGAAATAAGTTGTATGAATTGTGGTATACCATAATTTGCATTTAGTATAATATAACACATGTGTATAATACTGATTGCAAATTATGGTGTACCACAATTTAAACAACTTATTTCCGGTACGGAGGGTGGTATCCCGGCAAGAGGGTGGTATTCCCCTATGTAGTATTCCTGTCACTAAGGATAGAATACCACCCGTCGTCAAGATCGATGAAGCATAGTTTAAGGTGACTTGAAATACCACATCTCTATCAACCAATGATAAAATAAGGTGTTTGCATAAATTATTATCTATCATTTATGTTTATTGTCAGTGTTCTGGATGCTAATTCTTTTCCTCAAGGAGGTGACGAAATTGACTGTCATAAACAATTATAATAAGATAGATGTTAAATAAATGTGTACGTTTATGATTGATTAATTTATTGTTTTAATCAAATATGAAAATAACTCGAACAGTTATACATAAATATCAAGTGCAATTTTGTGTGTAGTACCTTTTCATTTGTTATATTGTGTTATAGAAGTAAACAATAAAAAGTTTTCATGGTACAAAACTAGTTTTAAAAGTCAAAAATATTGGTAAATGTTCTTTGCCAGATTTATTAGTTGGAAATAAATGAATTGCTTTATAAAAATCTCGGACTGATTAGTATGGAACTTATCTCATATCCGTTAATTTTTCATAGATATGATGATCGTCATGATCGTGTTAATATTTCATTTTTCATATTCCCCTAATTCAGATATCATACCGCAATTCCTTTCGTCCCATCCAGAAAGACAATCTGTCACATTGTCACATCGCCAATGCTCTGGAATACACATCCCATCAGCAGTGTCGTCGCATCTTATTTCGTTTGTGTCGCATTCTAAAATCAGAAATAAGAAGATAAATAGTTCACATCGAGAGATCTTCCACAAGCGATACAAATTTTCAAAATCCAGTCTGTTTTTGAATTGAAAACGAGGTAAAATAAATGGAAATGGTGAGCTGTCAAAATGGGCATAAAACGACTTAAATGTACAAAATACACAAGCCGAACAAAACCAAATACAAATTGTAAAAAAACAACCAAAATAAAAAGTGAAAATTACCCAGATTCAACCAATATGGCCATGGTCACGAGCATGAAAAATACAAAGCTGTCGACTCTTGGAAACCCAGAGCAAGACTAATTTGGTTTTGTTTGGCTTTATCTGTACAGGGCACTTCATGAATGAAAGTGGAAAATTAACGATCACTAATACACTTTTTACCAACCTTACATGTTTCACTCCTATAAACGATTTATAAACATTTTTTCTCTTCAGATATATTCTGGTTTTATGGATTGTCTACTACATGTAATTATTAAAATTTAATTAATAACAACTGTTTGGTAAAGAGGACGAATTTGGTATTCCGCCTGGAAAAACTGCACTCCCAGGAAAACAAATATATTTTTAAGGTAATTTTTTATATGCTTAATAGAAAAGAAAATTTTTAATTTTTTGCAAAAGAAAACTAATTTAAAATTCGAAAAATGTTGGTAATGTCCTTTGCCAGATTTCCCAGTTTAAAATATATGACGTGCGATGATATGAATCTCGGACTAATTAGTATGGAATTTAGTCTCCAGTCCGATCATTGTTGTTCATAGATCTTAAAATCTTGTCATTACCGAAGCATTGCCTAACACTGATTAACGAAATATGTGAAAAGGCGTCAAATTCAACTGTTTACTTCACGAGATGGCAATATCTGTCAAGTACGATATCAAACAGGGTAGAAACAGTCCAAAAATTACTAAGATGTAGACTTAAAGAACTGATCCATTAGAGAACAAAGATATAAGAAAAGGTTAAGGTGGATTATAGGTAGGAAATGGATGACCAAGAATACTATAGCGCCTTTAGTACGAAGCCACAATAAGATATCTTGAAGTTTATGTTGGCAAGACCTTGAAAGAGCCATTGCTGTGAAGCAACAAAGAGAATGATGAGGGAGTTTCCGCCGATAAGTTGGATTACTTTGATGTGGAGTATGCACGGACGGTATATAACCGACTCCCATAACTAACAAATCTGACACGATATAGACTCACAGAAGATCCCATCAGTAAATGTTGTGAAAAGGTTAGAAGATAATTCTTGAAAACGAAATTCAAATACGTCTTCTCCATTTCTTTAAAGGGTCTAATAAACGATACTTAGAACTAAAATAATTAAATAAATCAAATAATACATTTAACGACTCCTTTTGCCTGTTATGTTACCTATGATCAATAAAATATTTTTAGCACTATTGGTCTGTTGCAGTATTTGATTTAAAAATGTACTATTTACTTACGACAATTTATTTCATCGGCTTGATTTGAACAGTCATAATACGAATCACACTTCATTTCTGCATGGATACACGCCCCATTACCACAATCAAATTTATTTTCAAGACAGGAAGTTTGGTTATAATCTGCAATATGGCATTTCATTTATAACCGATTAATAAAATTTATATATGTTATGCATGAAATTTTAACATTCACTACTGTTATATTATATTATACTTTATGCACAAATCTTTGTTTCTCATTGGTTGACAGAGATGTGGTATTTCAATCCACCTTACACTAGGCTCCAGCCCTCTTGACGACGGGTGGTAATCCATCGTTACCGACTCAAATACCCCCCTCTTGGCGGGATACCACCTTCTGTACCAGAATGAGTACCCTCTCCGTTTGGGGAGATACATCGATCGGGTGGTATTCTTTCCTAGCGACAGGAATACTACACAGGGGAATACTACCCTCTTGCCGGGATACCACCCTCCGTACCGGAAATAAATTGTATAAATTGTGGTATACCATAATTTGCATTCAGTATAATACACAATACCACCCTCTTGCCGGGATACCACCCTCGGTACCGGAAATAAGTTGTATAAATTGTGGTATGCCATAATTTGCATTTAGTATAATATAACACATGTGTATAATACTGACTGCAAATTATGGTATACCACAATTTATTGGTACTTGGTATTTCTTGACTTTACTTATACAACTTATTTCCGGTACGGAGGGTGGTATCCCGGCAAGAGGGTGGTATTCCCCTATGTAGTATTCCTGTCGCTAAGGATAGAATACCACCCGTCGTCAAGATCGATGAAGCATAGTTTAAGGTGACTTGAAATACCACATCTCTATCAACCAATGATAAAATAAGATGTTTGCATAAATTATTATCTATCATTTATGTTTATTGTCAGTGTCCTGGATGCTAATTCTTTTCCTCAAGGAGGTGACGAAATTGACTGTCATAAACAATTATAATAAGATAGATGTTAAATAAATGTGTACGTATATGATTGATTAATTTATTGTTTTAATCAAATATGAAAATAACTCGAACAGTTATACATAAATATCAAGTGCAATTTTGTGTGTAGTACCTTTTCATTTGTTATATTGTGTTATAGAAGTTAACTATAAAAAGTTTTCATGGAATAAAACTAGTTTTAAAAGTCAAAAATATTGGTAAATGTCCTTTGCTAGATTTATTAGTTGGAAATAAATGAATTGCTTTATAAAAATCTCGGACTGATTAGTATGAAACTTATCTCATGTCCGTTAATTTTTCATAAATATGATGATCGTGTTAATATTTCATTTTTCATATTCCCCTAATTCAGATATCATACCGCAATTCCTTTCGTCCCATCCAGAAAGACAATCTGTCACATTGTCACATCGCCAATGCCCTGGAATACACATCCCATCAGCACTGTCGTCGCATCTTATTTCGTTTGTGTCGCATTCTATAACAGAAATAAGAAAATAAATAGTTGACATCGAGAGATCTTCCACAAGCGATACAAATTTTATGTCACCAAAATCCAGTCTGTTTTTGAATTGAAAACGAGGTAAAATAAATGGAAATGGTGAGCTGTCAAAAGGGGCATAAAACGACTTAAATGTACAAAATGCACAAGCCGAAAAAAACCAAATACAAATTGTAAAAATACAACCAAAGTAAAAAGTGGAAATTACCCAGATTCAACCAATATGGAAATGGTCACGAGCATGAAAAATACAAAGCTGTTGACTCTTGGAAAACCAGAGCAAGACTAATTTGGTTTTGTTTGACTTTATCTGTACAGGGCACTTCATGTATGAAAGTGCAAAATTAACGATCACTAATACACTTTTTACCAACCTTACATGTTTCACTCCTATAAAAGATTTATAAACATTTTTTCTCTTCAGATATATTCTGGTTTTATGGATTGTCTACTACATGTAATTATTAAAATTTTAATTAATAACAACTGTTTGGTACAGAGGACGAATTTGGTATTCCGCCTGGAAAAACTGCACTCCCAGGAAAACAAATATATTTTTAACGTAATGTTTTATATTACTTAATAGAAAAGAAAATTTTTAATTTTTTGCAAAAGAAAACTAATTTAAAATTCGAAAAATGTTAGTAATGTGCTTTTGCCAGATTTCCCAGTTTAAAATATATAAATGCGATGATATAAATTTCGGACTAATTAGTATGGAATTTAGTCTCAAGTCCGATCATTGTTGTTCATAGATGTGATCATCGTGTTAAGATTTCAATTTTTCACATTCCTCAGATTCGTGATGTCATACCGCAATTCATTTCGTCCCATCCAGACAGACAATGTGCGAATTTGTCACACCGCCAATGCTCTGGAATACACATCCCATCAGCACTGTCGTCACATCGTATTTCATTTGTGTCACATTCTATAATAAGGATTAAGAAGATTAATAGTTGATATGACAGACCAGTAGCTCTACCACGAGCAATAAAAGTTGTTTGTCCCGAGTGGGACCTACATGTAGCGGAACGAATTATTAAATACAAAATTTATATCTAGAATGAAAGATACTCTTGAGATCCGAATCAATTCTCGAAAGTGCAATTTTTCCCCGTAAAAAAACAATCAATGCAACACCTTTGACATGCTATGGTTTGAAATGAGATTCATCCATTTTCAGCGAATCATCCAATACTTAGATGGACCACCTTTGGGAGAATGAAAATTTAATAAACAAAAGACAAAATTACTAAAATGATCCTATATAATGAATCTATCGTATACAATGAATATTTCTGATTTAACCTAATGCCTTAAAATAATGGCAGCACCTTTTGATAATCAAGACTACCAATGAACGGTAGAATAAAAGAGTGTAAACAAGTAAGCGTACGGCTAACATTTCTAAAATTTTTAAACCCTTATCTTAAAACATTGCAAAATTGATTCAATAGTTTATTTCAATATATGTATCCGAAAATCGTGTCAATACCAAAACAATGATTACTATCCAAATTTATATATGTGAATATCGGTTTCAAAACCACATAGGTTAACATTTTATTGATCCTACGATGGATGATGTTTTTTAAGCAATGTATTATCCAACGACAGTATTTTCCTAGTTCGATTACTCACCACAGTCAATTTCGTCATCCCCGTGAGGAAAACAATCAACAACAGCATCACATACCATAATTCGAGGAATACATTGTCCACTTTCGCATCTGATTTCCTCATTATTGCATATATTTACATCTATATTGAAAATGACCATTCTTTATATTAACGATAATTTAATAAAAAGTTAATCTGCTAATCTTATATGTACATACGTCGTAAAATTTTAGCATTAAATTTAAAAATAATCACGGAGTGTAACCAACCAAGCCGCCTTTCACATCTACCAAGTGGCAAAATATGATGGACGCTCTGTCATTGGGACAGGGTGTCGAGTAGGAAAGCTTTTCATGGGTCTAAGTGAAATATGACTAGAGATTTTCACTCGTTATGTACATTTGGAAAAAGGGTAGGCTAATACCGCAACAAAAAAGCTTAGTTATTATACCTCTTAAACATTTAAACAATTTCCAGACAAGAAAATATTTTAATGAATTTTCCCATTGAGCTCTATGTTAAATTTAGTTCAGCTGTAGCAGCCATCTTGTTGAAAGTTCGGGTCATCAGTCACTATTCTGAAAGAGGACAACCTTAGGACCACTGCTGGCAACTTTGGTTCCAACTGGACATGTAGTTTGATTGAATAAGATTTTTTAAATCCATCCCCTCTTTTTTCTATTTTTAGTAACAGCAGCCATATCAATTCAACGACACGAATGCCGTGCACAATAGTAGAGGCGGCCATTTCATTAAAGCTTGGCCCCAATTGGCCAATTGTCTTCAGACAAGAAGATATTTTGATGAATTTTCCCAAAGGTTCCTATGTTAAACTAAGTTAAGCTGTGGCGGTCATCTTTGGTACCAACTGGCCATGTACATGTAGTTTCATAGAAAAACATTTTCGAAATTCATCCCTTTTTTTCTCCCCCAGACAAGCAGAGAAGCAGAAACTGTTTACACTTCCGAAGCACCTGAGTCTACCCGACGTTTTTTTTTGGTGGGATCCATGTTGTTCATATTTTTTTAGTTTTTAATTGTAGTGCATGTATTGTTTCGGTCTTGTCTTCGTTGTTCTCCGGAGTTTGTCAGTTGTTACGATTTTCCCCTCCTTCGAATATCCTTTGTATATCTTGACTTTACTTACATACGACGACGACGACGGGCGAGGTGAGCTAAAAATAACATACCAATCAATAAAACCACCCAAAACAAAGAACACCGGACAAAAAAAATAACATGAAAAAGCAGAAAACTGTACTACTGTAAATTCGGAAATTATTGTGATGCTTTTATTACCCGAAAATGCGACAGGGTTGTAATCGCAATATTGTTAACTCGTATTTTCGAATTTTTATATGAATGAAGTGGAATTTTTCTCAATATCGCAAAAATTAACATCGTATTTTGGTCTAAAATGACAAAATCGCAATAATAAATGCACCCAATAATTTCTGAATTTACAGTATGTCAGAATGCATGTATCAAAACTATCTTTTATATCCGTGGTTTATCATTCTTTGTTAATTAGTTTTTGCCTGTTACCAATATTGTCTTTGATTAACGAATATTGAGTTGCCCTTCGCTTTTCTTTGCAATTTTCAAATAAAGATACCAAACCGGCATTGTTTCTTTAAAGCATAGTCATCAGTTTTAAATTATTTTCAATCTGATATCATTTTAATTTGTAATAATTGGTAGATGTTCTACAGTAATTTCTTGTTTTGCCTAGTAAGCATTCATTTATTGGAAAACTGTTCATCAAAATTCAATCACTGGTCATGAAATGAAAGTACCTTTTTCACAATAATCTCCGGTAAAACCTGGAGGACATTCACAATAACTCGTATCATCCAAACTAACACATTGGCCTCCATTCTGACATACAACATCATTACAATGATCAACTGGAATGTTCAGCAATTGTTTTAAATATTTTATTTGATAAAAGTGCTATTCTTACTCTCTTTATTGTAAATCACATTATTTATAATTAGCCTATGACTACAGTATGAAAGATTTAATTTTTTTCAATTAAAACATTTATTTTATATGCGAGCCTAGAAAATATGTACAAGGAATGGCTATGTTTAACTCAAAATGAAGATTTATGGTCATTTTGTGACTTTTTACAGCCGTACAGGAGTTGTTTTACTGTTTTAAAAATATAAACTGATAAAGAAACATACTAGACATGTCATTTATTTGTTTGATAACCTTTCACACAGATTTCTCACGGAGTACGCTGACAATGGTACGTAATATCTAGATTCATAAATGTCAAGATAAGAGTAATAAAATTGAACTGAACACGTTATCAAAACGTATCATTTTAGGTATGAATTACTTCATCTTCTCGCAATTTCAATGACATTTAGTATACTTGAAGAATTCATATTTATACAATAAGAATTTAGTAAATAAAAATGCTTTACTGTGTATGTTGCCATGATTAATTTTTTTTAAAATTTACCTTGAAAAAAACATCAAGCTAAAATAAATTTAAGTCTTTTTAATAGTTTTAAAAAGGAATATGTGTTTACTTACTTTTTTCACAGTAATATCCTACGTATGCTGGAGAACAATGACAAATAAAGGTTGAATCCAAATTTTCACACTGAGCACCATTATCACATACAATCCCAGAACAAAAATCAACTGAAATGGAAAAAAATAAAGAAGTTATCGGTTGTTATTGTACTTGACCCATGTCTTAAGAAATAACATTTTTGAATTTGTATGTACATTACAATGGTGTATGATAGTTTTACTTCGGTATCAAAAATCACTACTACTTTGAATATATAGATGAGAGAGAAGTGAGGCAGAGAGAGAATACGAACTCAATGCGGCTATTAGTTCCTCGGGAAATGTTTAAGTACATTTTTTTCAAGAAACAACAAGACTTTTATTGTCGGTTATATATAATTTATTCTGTAGAACTGATTGCAAAATAAATATTATGCAACTGGTTTATATAAAGCAGATACTAAATACCCGAAATGACCATTCCAAGGAAAATTGGTCCCAATTGGCCAAGTGGTTTCAGAAAATAACATTGTTCATTCCTTGTATTGCACATGGTAGATCTCCTTAGCTGAAACTTGGCTTCCTATTTCGGTATTTTTGGTTGAGTACTTCTTGTTTAATATAAGTTTGGTTTTTGGTCTTCCAAATGTTTCGGTTTTAATGCTGCTGACGAGAGGTAACTCCTTGAAATGCGTCGTATACAGCATAGTATAAATTTACTATATCTAATATTAGTATCTTTGAATTGGCATATTTAAATGAATTTTCACATAGAGTTATATGATAAACTAAGTTCGGTTGTTGCAGCAAACTTCGTTGACAGTCTGGATCATTGGACACGAATCTGACTCTTGACCTTTATTTTCGACTTGTACAGGTAAATTATAGGGTCCATAACCAAAATATATCTGGTTGCTAGGGAATTTTCATCGGTTGCTATGAGCTTTTTCAATGACCTTGACCATTGACCCTCCATTTTAATTGTACAGCTACCATTTAATTTATTTCAAATTATGCTCTAAACATCTTATGCTCTAAACATCTGTCACAATATATCAGACAATTATTTTTACTGATAATTAAAGTTTACATGAGAATAATCTTTCAAGAACAAAATGTCAGATAAGAGGTCAATTGACGATTTTTGTCATGTTGACTTCTTTGTAGATCTTACTTTGCTGAATAGTTTTGCTGTTTACAGTTTGTCTTTATCTATAATAATATTCAAATTAATAACCTAAAACTGCAATTGAGGGGCAATAACCCCAAAATGGGTTTAACCGATACATCTAAACATTTGATTGCAGGTAGATTTGACCTCATAAACATTTTTACTTCTGTCAGTTTTGCTCTTACTGCTTTAGTTTTTGAGATATGAGCCAAAAAAGTGCATTTTTCACCTATGTTCTATTTTTGGCCATGGCAGCCATTTTTCTCGATAGACAAGAAAATAAAACACAAACTTTATGCAAGATACTCTCAGGATCTATGTGCCTAACTTTGGCTGAAATTGATCTTGCAGTTTCAGAAGAGATTTTTTTTAAAAGTTTACAAAGATGACGAAAAAAATGTGAAAAATTGTCTTGAAAGGACAAAATCTCGTCTAAGGGGTCAATTAACAATTTTTGACTTAATTGTAGATTTTACTTTGTTGAAAATTTTGAGATATAAGCCCAAAACTGCAGATTACCCCTATGTTCTATTTTTAGACATGGCGACCATGTTTCTCGACGGTTAGAGAAATAATACATAAATTCATTCGAGATACCCTAAGCGTAATTCCACTTAAGTTTGGCGGAAATGGTTCAGTAGTTTCAGAGGAGAAGATCTTTAAAGGAAAAGTTTACGCCCGGAGGACGGACGCCAAGTGATGGCAAAAACTCACATGGCCTTTTAGCCAAGGTGATCTTAAAATAAAGACTCATTGATGTTTGGTCTTTTTGTGACTTTTAAAACCGTACAGGAATTGTTTTACTGTTGTGAAAATAAAGACATATACTAGAAATGTCATTTATTTGTTTAATAATCTTTTACACAGATGTCTCACGGAGTACGCTGACATTGGAACGTGGTATCTAGATTCTTACATGTCAAGATAAGAGTAACAGAAATGAACTGAACACGTTATCAAACTGTATCATTTTAGGTATGAACACCAGATGAATTGTTGTCACTTCTCGCAATTTCAAGGACCATTTATGAATTAAAAGACAAATGTGTCATATTCAGACTTATACAATGAGAATATCGTAAATAAAAAATATTTTCTGTATATGTTAGCATGATTAAAACTCTTTTTCAATTCACTTTGAAAAAAATTCTAACTAAAATAAATTTAAGTCTTTTTAACAGTTTCAAAAAGGAATATGTGTTTACTTACTTTTTTCACAGTTATCTCCTACGTATCCTGGAGAACAATGACAAATAAACGTTGAATCCAAATTTTTACACTGACCACCATTTTCACATACAATGCCAGAACAAAAATCAACTGAAATAAAATAAAACAAAGAATTTATCGGTGGTTATTGCACTTGATCCATAACATTTTTAAATTTGTACACAAATGTTGTATATATATTAAGAATGTTCTATAATAGTTTTACGTCGGTATGGAAATAGCTCATTGGGGCTTTTAGTTCCTCCGAAAGAGCTTAAGTGCATTTAAAAAAAAAACCAAAAAAAACCAACTAGACTTTTATTGTAGGTTCTATATGATTTATTCTGTATAAGCTATTGCAAATAGATATAATATAACTGGTTTATATGAACCATAAACTAAATAAATCAGACAAAAGAAAAATACCACAGTCCATTTCGTCCTCTCCCAGATGACAGTTATTCACCCCATCACAGACTTTGGTACTGCTGATACAATTTCCACTTTTACACGTATAATTTTCAGGATGACATATGTTGTTGGGACAATCTTTTTCATCGATACCGTCTGTACAGTCTTCTTGGTCATCACATACCTAAATCAAACTTTTAATGTAAATGTAATGTTTTCAGGAATTTTAATTCGAAAATTTTTTGCTGTGTCATTTCTTATACTGTAATATATATTCAGAAATTCAAACTCGGGTGTATTTTTAGCAGACATTTTATTTACTAGATATATAAGTAAAGTCAAGAAATACCAAAGGATATTCGAAGGAGAGAAAAATCGTTACAACTGACAAACGCCGGAGAACAACGAAGACAAGACCAAAACAATACATGCACTACAATTAAAAACTAAAAACGTATGAACAACATGGACATATATATATGCCAAACACTATTTTAAGCCCTTAAACATGTATTGATATCGCAGATAAATCTGATTTTAAGATACCATTTTAACCTTTCTACCAGTGATCTTAATTATAGTATTAATCGTATTTATAAACAATTTTACGATAACCTTTTTAATTATATATGCATATTTCAAAAATTGTGGAAAACATACCGTCGGGAACCTGAGTGTAGTAGCAGAGGAATAAACTCAGGGCTAGATATACATAGACATGTACGTCGATACATGAATTTTGTTGATTAATATCTATTTATGTGTTATAGTTTAAATAAAACTATTAGATCTAAATTGGCAAAACGAAAAGACAAAGTACACAGTCAAAATATTAAACTGAATCCTACCTTGTGTCGTACGTTTTCAGAATAACTACTTCGTATCAAGTTCGTTTGTTTTTTACATTAATGTTTTATTAATGTACAGATTGTACAATGTTGTATGAAAATTCGAATTGGAGGAAAATATCAAGCAAAGAGCTAGTTTTACATGAGCGATTGATCTTGAATCCTGTACTTTTCTGGATTTTTTGTTCATCGCGCATGTGTGCACAGGTGTTTTTTTTTTTACAGCCCGTGTCTATTGGACGTGCGATAATATGCAATCTTCAACACAGCTTTAATTTTTCCCCTAAATGTCGGAAACTAAATATTAAAAAATTCATTGTTGGATCTTCACACAAATCAAAAGGTTCTTTTGATATTTCATGTATGTGCAAGTCGGTACTCTATGAAAGGTGGCCATTTCTAATTACTGATAAGATAGTAAGTATGTGAATTTTTTTTTAAACTAGATATAACGTAATACCTTTGCTCTACCTATGCATTGTCCCTTGTCACACTGAAATTCATACCCAGGGTCACAACATCCCATATTTGGCATTTCATCCTGCCCATCGTCACAATCCCATACATTATCACATATTTTCTCGTAATTAATGCATTTTCCATCTATGTTGCAAATAAACTGAAGTACTGGATCACATAATGGTTGGGAACAGTCCATCTCGTCTTCCCCATACAAACAGTCATACTGCTTGTTGCACCGTTTTTCGTTTAGGATACATGTGCCATCATGACATATGTTACAGTCTGAAATACAATAATTGCAATTTTGAATTATTAAATATAATATTTTAAATTGAATAGATGGTCACAAGAGAATATAAACCACCAGTAAAATATTTCTTTGACGTCAAACGCGAGTACTGGTTTGTGTCGTGGGACATCAGACAGAGGATGTTCTATGTATAAGTTTGAAATTTGGCATCATATCGAGAATCGAATTTTTTAATATTTTACGACTAGTACAGTTATTTTCTACTATACATACATTTCGCGACTATAACCATTTATCTTTTAAAGAAAGTAAATAGTAAAACAAATAACATGGAAGGCCAACAATGACATTCAAGTACATGTATCAAATATTTTAAAACGGCCTCTATTGTTAGAGGCCAAAAATCACATTACAAATTAATAATTTTTCGCAGACCCCATATTCTTACATTACATATTCAGACACATTTTTCCGGATTGATTAAAATTAAAATTAAGATTAACTAGAGGCTCTTAAGAGCCTGTATCGCTCACCTGGATTTAACTTTTCACCTTGAGCAGACGTAAAAATTTAAGTGTTGCAGTCAATTTGGCTGTTTTTTTCTATAGGATTCTATGTTAAACTAATTTCAGCTGTGGCAGCCATCTTGGTTGACAGTCCAGGTCAACAGATACATTTCTAAAAGAGAACCATCTAAGGACCATTTCTGCTAAGTCTTGTTCCAACTGGCTAAGCGGTTTCAGACAAGAAGATTTTTAAATGAATTTTCCTATAGGGTCCAATATTTAACAAAGTTCGGTGTGGCAGCCATCTTGATTGACAATCCAGGTGATCGGATATATTTCTGAAAGAAGACCTCATAAGGACCAGTGCTGCCAAGTCTGGCTTCAATATGTCAAGTGGTTTCAGACAAGAGGATGTTTCAATGAATTTTTCCATAGAGCTCTAAGTTAAACTAAGTTCGGGTGACGGCCATCTTGGTTGACAGTCTAGGTCATCGCAAAAAATTATGAAAGAGGACCATCTAAGGACCATTGCTACCAAGTCTAATTCTAATTGGCTTAGTGGTTTCAGACGAGAAGATTTTTGAGTGAATTTCCCATAGGGTCCTATGTTAAACTAAGTTCTGCTGTGGCGGCCATCTTGGTTCACAGTCCACGAAGTCAGACCCATTTCTGAAAAAGGACCTCCTTAGGACCAATGCTGCCAAGTCCTACTCCAGTATGTCAACTTTTTTCAGACAAGAAGATTTTTCAATGAATTTTCCTATAAGGCCCTATGTTAAACTAAGTCCGGTTTTGCGGCCATCTTGGTTTACAGTCCAGGTCATCGGACACACTTCTGTAAGAGGACCATCTAAGGACCATTGCTGCCAAGTCTTGTTCCAATTGGTCAAGTGGTTTCAGACAAGATGATTTTTTAATGAATTTTCCCATAGGGCCCTATGCTAAACTAAGTTCAGCTGTGGCGGCCATCTTGGTTAACAGTTCGGGTCATTGGACATATGTCTGAAAGAGAACCTCCTAAGAACCATTACTGCCAACTTTGGTTCCAACTGGCCTAGTAGTTTCATATAAGAAGATTTTTGAAATTCACCCCCCTTTTTTTCTATTTTTAGTAACAGCAGCCCTGTCGGTTGGAAGTCGGGGATGCCAGACATAATTTTGGAAGGGGGCCAGCCAAGGACCATTCCACCAAAGTTTGGTCTCAATTGGCCCAGTGGTTT
Source organism: Mytilisepta virgata (assembly GCA_028015205.1). NCBI lineage: Eukaryota > Metazoa > Mollusca > Bivalvia > Mytilida > Mytilidae > Mytilisepta > Mytilisepta virgata. The sequence continues at coordinate 45,704,283 of CM051521.1, read as the reverse complement.
GAGAGGAAAAGATCTTTAAAGGAAAGTTTACGCTGAATGCCATCTTTAAAGGGCAAAAACTCCTATAACGGGTCAATCAATGATTTTGGTCATGTTATAGATCTTACTTTGTAGAACATTTTTGCTGTTTACAATTTGTCTTTATCTATAATAATATTCAAGATAATAACCTAAAACTGCAAAATTTCCTTAAAATTAAAAATTCAGGGGCAATAACCCAACAAAGGGTTGACCGATTCGTCTGAAAATTTCATGGCAGGTAGATCTTGACCTGATGAACATTTTTACCCTATGTCAATTTTGCTCTAATAGCTTTAGTTTTTGAGATATAAGACAAAAACTTCAGTTTACTCTTATGTTTTATTTTTAGCCATGTCAGCCATCTTGGTTGGCAGGCGGGGTCATCGGACACATTTTTTAAACTAGATACCCTAATGATCCTTGAGGCCAAGTTTGGTTCAATTTGGCAAAGTAGTTTCAGAAAAGATTTTTGTAAAAGTTAACGGTGATGAGAATAGCTCACTTGACCCTTTGGGTCAGGTGAGCTGAAAATGGTATCTTCTCTAGAAAAATCTACAAGAAATGAAATTTGACTAGTTAGAACATTAAAACTCGAAATGGTCTTTAAACTTAAATTTTCGATTTGTCCATTTCGGACTCTTTTTTGGAAAAAAAACTTGCATAGCTGGAAAGTACATGTACTTACTCATCTGACAATCATTCCCCGCAAATGGCGGAATACACTCACAGAAATAGGATGATTCTTTTACGTGACAAATTCCTCCGTTCAGACAAGGAGATATCATACAATGATCTACAGCAGAAATAATGAAAAACAAAGATTAGAACGAATCGTTTTGATAATAGAACATTATTCAAAATTTAAATCAACAGTGCAATTATTACCTTAAAAGTAGGCGTTTTAGAAATCGGTTATATTCATTTGATGATATTTCCAATCATTTCATGATTTAATCTGTTGTGGAACATTACCAGCGGATTAACTTAATTAAGATTTCTTACACAAACTATTATGTTAAAACGAATTAATAGATGGTTATAATCATGGCGGGTGTCCTGCAGGAAGGAGAGACTGCTTACTCTTCCGGAGCACCTGAGTCTATCCCCGGTTTTGGTGGGGTCCATGTTGTTCATATGTTTTTTGTTTTTAATTGTAGTGCATGTATTGTTTTGGTCTTGTCTTCGTTGTTCTCCGGAGGTTGTCAGTTATTTAGATTGTTCCCTCCTTCGAATATCCCATGGGTATTTCGTGACTTTACTGATATGCAAAAATACTTTCCGATTTTTTCTCGAGATCACCACCACCGAAACCACCACCCCCTCCAATTTCTACTTGAAAGGAGAAGAAATTATAATCGGACGTGTAAAATATTCTTCAACATAGCCCACTAACGTCAACATTATTGCCATTTTTATACGCATTGCATTATAGTAATTTTTCCATATATTCATTTCAGTTTTTGTGCTTTTCGAAATTCCGCAACAACGACAAAAATTCGTTATACACACGCATTTGAATTTAATGTTTAAAGCAAAATAATTATAGATTTGTGCAAAATTTTTCCTGTATCAAAACTTTTATCAACTTGAGACCTTGATATCAGTCGAGGATGGTATTACAGTGCTGATATGGAAAAAGGCATGGATTAATCTGTTTATGAAATATTTCAAGGATGGAAAAGGAAAAAAATATTATCCTTAACATGCATTTTCCCTCATCAATCATATGGATATCAGTCTCCATAATATTTTCCATACGACACAAGGTTGGGCGGAAGGGACTTCATAAATATGTGATAATAACATAAAAAAACTTATATTACTGACTCGATACAATAATAATGCAAATATTAAAATGACTTTTGCAACAGGATTTGTTATTTTGTACACTTGTGTTGAACTGAATGTAAAAATTTTATACCTTGTTGACAATGAACAGCTACATCACCCTTATGTGCACAAGCTTCATCGATTTCACTATCCTGATAAACTGGACAATGAGCTACTGATTCCTCATCTCCAGTGCATAACAACTTGAAGCTCATTTTATTCATATCATATATGCTTGGCAATTCGTCTGCCTTTCCCACACCAGAAAGTCCAAGATGACGACAAATCATTGATGCCTCTGTGTCGTCTAAGTCTAGTAAACAAACTGTTGAAATAGATGTTTCATCTATGAGAAATAAACGTCCGTCTTGAGGATCCCGCTCAATTTCTGAAAAATATTATTGCACTTTAAACGCTGGAATAATGATGTTGATCATGAGCCCAATACAGACATACTATCTCTTACGTCAAGAATGTAAAGATAAAAACACCAAAAGATATCCTTTGATCTTCTTTATTTCCTACTACAATACATGTAGTTGGACAACAGTGCTTTATAAAACAAAACGTGATTTCGTAGTGAGCGTAGAAAACATTTATTTCATGTCATCAAGTGAACGGCTATTTTTTCAATATCCCAATGTCTATGCTACTTTTATTTTTATTCTTACTGTTAGGCCTGTTAGGACACATACTGAAAGATTATTGGTACAAACTAGGCATTGGACACTACAGTGAGAAGCTTTCACTTCAGGTAATAACAATCCTAATACCAAATTAGTTATGTAATAAATAGTTTTCTTATGTATTCTAATTCAGGTTATATTATTTTCGTGGTTGTTATTTATATGTTTTTTATTTTATATTCTACTTACTCATTTCACATTCATTTCCAACATATGGAGGTAAACAGACACAGACGTATGATATCCCGATATGATGACAAGTTCCACTATTTTCGCATGGGGACGTTGCACAATAATCCTCATTTGTACCTAAAATGTATTTGGTTGTTGTTTAAATAAATTCATAATTGTTTGGAAAAATTTTATTGTAAAGCTGTTTTTGAAATATTAGACCGGACAACAGGAAAGTGTTTGTGTCGTTTTCGTGAAAGGTAAAACGTAATTGGTCTTTTAATATCATTCATCAGTCGATTGAATTGAATTAGTTGATTTGTCTGTCATTGTTAAACTTTGGTGTTAAAGGTTTTATCGACTATTTAACCCTTTTTAATTCGGTCAAAATTCGTAAACTTCTAATTTCAAGTAAATATCAATGCAAAACAGTGCAGATCACTATCGGATTTGAAGTATATTTTTCCCTCCATCGAATAACCCTCTGGTATTTTAGGCTTTTTACTTGACGTTTTTCATTAAGCCAAGGGTAAACTTCGTTAAATTAAAACACAAAATAGGAGTTGAAGCTATATGTTTAGCATTGATTAGCAGTTGACCATTGAAAGACACTTATCTTAACAAACTATGATTCAAATTTTAACTAGATATATTGAGCCCATCTAAGTCGATACGTTTTTTAATTTACCCGAAAATTGCTAATTTTGTGATTTTTCGTGAATATTTGATTTTTTTATGGACAAGGCGACTTAACTCCAGAACAACATCTGACTTTCACCAGGTAACAGTAGATGAGTCTAAGGAAATGTCACTAGATAAGTGTAGTGAGTCTTGTACCAGTCTTTTTAGCAGCTTTAAATCTCTGATTACAGATATAAAGAACTTAACAATATTTTGTAACCAATTTTCACCATTTTAGTCACGATGATTAAAGTTTTTTAGAATAATTATGAATATTTACACTGGAAACAATAAGAAAAATGTTTTCATATACTTATTAATAAAGTTTAATTTTTTTAAGTAGAAAGGCTATATTACTTGACTTTACATTTGAACATTCGCTCAGTTTTTTCCTTAAAGTTTGAGCAGATTAATTGATTCTGGCTTTAAATTTTTTGAAGTTATTTTTTAACACTAAAATGCAGTAACCTTTCCTGTAAGAGGGTTGTCAGGTTTACATTTTGCTATTTGTTAATATTTGAATCTGCTTGACATTTTTGGCTTTGTTGTGTATGTACTGCTGACGACAGAAATAAATTTCTTTTCGGTACATGACCAAATTACATTTTTGCATAGTAATATGCACGAGTTAATCTACCAGTGTTATTCAGGATGGTTAAATATTCATTCGAGAGCTCGGATCGTCCAGTAAACAGCTATGCCTGTTCCATTTTGATTATTTTGAATTTTCGATTGTTAATTTTTTGTATTCACATATACATTCCATATTAAAAAAGTATATACAGTCATGTATGATTTTGAAATAGAAATTGTTATTTCATTTTCTTATATTCAAATATTTTATTTTCATAAGATCTATTTTTATTTTGTAGATTTTGCGGGATGTTATTGCGAACAGTAAATAGGACTTTAAACTTATATTACTGACTCGATACAATAATAATTCGAATGTTAAAATGAATTTTGCATCACGATATGTTATCTTTTACACTTGTGTTGAACTGAATGTAAAAATTATATACCTTGATGACAATGAACAGCTACATCACCCTTATGTGCACAAGCTTCATCAATTTCACTATCCTGATAAACTGGACAATGAGCTACTGATTCCTCATCGCCAGTACATAACAACTTAAAGCTCATTTTATTCATATCATGATTGCTTGGCAATTCGTCTGCCTTTCCCACACCAGAAAGTCCAAGATGACGACAAATCATTGATGCCTCTGTGTCGTCTAAGTCTAGTAAACAAACCGTTGAAATAGATGTTTCATCTGTGAGAAATAAACGTCCATCTTGAGGATCCCGCTCAATTTCTGAAAAATGTTATTGCACTTTATACGCTGGAATAATGATGTTGATCATGAGCCCAATATAGACATACTACCTCTTACGTCAAAAATGTAAAGAGAAAAACAGCAAAAGATATCTTTTGATCTTCTTTATTTCCTACTACAATATATGTAGTTGGAAAACAGCGTTTTAAAAAACAAAACATGATTTCGAAGTGAGCGTAGAAAACATTTATTACATGTCATCAAGTGAACGGCTATTTTTTCAATATCTCAATATCCATGCTGGTTTTATTTTTTCATTTACCTGTTAGGACACATACTGAAACATTACTGATACACGCTAGGCATTGGACACACCAAATTATTTACTAGTATTTCATAAATAGTTTGCTTATATATTCTAATTCAGTATATATTATATTTGTGCTTGTTATTTATTTTATTTTATATTCTACTTACTCATTTCACATTCATTTCCAACATATGGAGGTAAACAGACACAGACGTATGATGTCCCCATCTGATGACATGTTCCACTATTTTCGCATGGAGTCGTTGCACAATAATCCTCATTTGTACCTGAAATGTATTTGGTTGTTTAAATCAATTCATAATTTTTGGGAAAAATTTTATTGTAAAGCTGTTTTTGAAATATGAAAACGGACAACAGGAAAGGAATTGTGTCTTTTTCGTGAAAGGTAAAACGTAATTGGTCTTTTAATATCAATCATCAGTCGATTGAATGGAATTAATTGATTTTTTTCATTGTTAAACTTTGGTATTATAGGTTTTATCGCCTATTTAACCCTTATTTTTAATTCGGTCAAAATTCGTAAACTTCTAATTTCCAGTAAATATCAATGCAAAACAGTGCAGATCACTATCGGATTTGAATTATATTTTTCCCTCCATCGAATAACCCTCTGGTATTACTTGACTTTACATTTGAACCTTCGCTCAGTTTTTTCCTTAAAGCTTGAGCAGATTATATGATTCTGGCTTTAAATTTTTTGAAGTTATTTTTTAATATTAAAATGCAGTAACCTTTCCTGAAAGAGGATTGTCAGGTTTACATTTTTGCTATTTGTTATTATTTGAATCTGCTTGACATTTTTTGGTTTTGTTGTGTATGTACCGCTGACGACAGAAATAAATTTCTTTTCGGTACATGACCAAATTACATTTTTGCATTATTGTAATATGCACGAATAAATCTACCAGTGTTATTCAGGATGGTTAAATATTTATTCGAGAGCTCGCATCGTCCAGTAAACAGCTATGCCTGTTCCATTTTGATTATTTTGAATTTTCGATTGTTAATTTTTTGTCTTCACATATACATTCCATATTAAAAAAGTATATACAGTCATGTATGATTTTGAAATAGAAATTGTTATTTCATTTTCTTATATTCAAATATTTTATTGTCATAAGATCTATTTTTATTTTGTAGATTTTGCAGGATGTTATTGTGAACACCTAATAGGACTTTAATGATTTAGGCTTAACACCTGCAATGAAAATTTGTACGATCTAAACAAAAAGTTTATTTGTCCATTTATTCATTAAACGTCGGTGACCGGACATGTTAGCTCGCCTTTCAAATGTTTACATATAAAATGAATAACAAAATACCGAAATAAATTTGATGCACTGTATGGCCATTTCGTTGACTGATAACTCATGAGCAGTGCCCGAGATCAAAATTTTGGAAATCGGGTTAAAGAAATAATGATGAATTAATCAGCACAACCATCAAAAAGCAAAACGATTAAAACAATACAGGAATCCAAACTCATCTAAGGGTTACCTCTGCATCGAAAGGAAGAGCCTCAGAAATTTATGGTAAATTTTGTCAAATTTTGAACGGAAAATTTAAAGGCATTTAAGTAATGAATCATGCCAAGACAAAAATGCTGGCCCTTGGGGAATTACAGTCCACCTGAAGTGACATATACGCAGTGGTAGTAATAATATGTATCACAAAATACCAAAATAAAAAATTTGATGCAGTGCTCGAGATCAAAATGTTGGAACTCCAGTTTAAAGATATAATGATGAATTAATACGCATAACCATCAAATAACAAAACAATTCAAACAAACAGGTTTATTTGTATTGGTTTTCTTTGGCCATGTATAGAACCGAAATGTTTTGTGTTCGGTTGAGCGTGTGAATAAGAACATCAAATAATATAAAGTGAATCAAAATATTTGTCCTATATCTGTGTTGGTTTTTTTTTTTTTTTTTTCATTAGCCGATGGATATTTTGTTACGATGGTAGATTACATAGATTTTTCTGTGTACTACCATTTTTCGACGTCACATGCAATGTAAATCTTATTTTCTAATATAAACAAATAAAATATATAATGAAATGTCACTTACTTCTTTCACAATAGTCCCCTATAAAACCAGAAGGACATTCACAATAAAATTTATCCTCCAAGCTCTGACAGTGTCCGCCATTTTGGCAGGTTATGCCATTACAAAAATCAGCTGTACGAAATAATTACGCAGTTTTTACTAATTGCATTATAAACAGATATTTCAATGATATTATATATCAACTACAACAAAATGTGTATATTATATTTCTTTAAAAATATATGCTTTTCTCTAAATACTTCGGAAAACTTCCCGAAATGATTTTCTACTAAAATAGCTGAAATATTTATGTTTGAAAACAGGAAAACTAGTTTATGTCTAAATTAATTTTGAAATACACTCGGTTGAACGTGTACATCACCACAAAAATCGTGTAAGGTGCGAAACGTGTGCGTGTAATATGCGGATCGTGTGCGTGTTATATGCGGATCGTGTGCGTGTAATTTGTGGATCGTGTGCATGTAACGTGTGAATCGTGTGCGTGCAACGTGCGAATCGTGTGCGTTTGGTAAGAAACGTGCGATTTGAATCGTGTAACGTGTATGAGATTTCATTGGTCTAGACAGATTTTAAAACGTGTGAATTCGAATCAGAGCATATTTCAAACTCGAATTCAAAAATATTTGAAAATGTTGATATTAATAATCCAGCACAGATTTAAATTTTCTCCTTTAACTAATGTAAATTATTGAATTTATTTGGGTTGAAAAGAATAAATTAAAAACAATATTTCCTAAATTGAATGATCAGATAACTTGCATATAACATTTGAATATGAAATTTAACTTGTTTGTAAAATATATCTTAAATTATTCTCAAACATCTGGCGATTTTTACATTTTTCACACAAATATCATTTATTAATTGATATCTTCATAGTACATATTTTACATAAGTAATTATTTTGTTATTATGTTCCCAAGACAGTTCATTCCCAGGACGACTACTGGACTAAAATGACATCTAATTACACAAGGGATTAAGAGGTCGTATAAAGGGAAAATGTCTATTTACCTGTAAATTTACCTGAGATGAGCTTTCTGGTTGTAATACAGAACATTAAACATGTTTATTAACTTATGGTTAATAATATTTTAAATGAATAAATAATAAAAAACATCGTATTTATAGCAACTATATATTTATATATATATTAACAGTTGATATTTATATAATATATTATATTATTTATGTTCATTTAATTCCAATCAAACATTCCAACGTTTCGGCCGATGGACTTCTTCAAGGTGAAATATCAAAATCACATATTTCAGCTATTCCATCAAGTCACTTTAAAATTATAATTATTTAAGTTAATAATAAAGTTAACAAAATAACTATAATTTTAAAGTGACTTGAAGGGCGAGGATTGTGTTTTGCTGTTCGGCGTACATACGTACGTCCGTAATCTCCAAGATAATGTCAGTAGCCACTGGATGTAGAAAGATTAAACTTAGTTGGACTGTGTGTGGGGGTTATGCCTAAGGTTTCGGAATTTGAATAGCACCCATGGGGGCCGAGCTACAAAGGGAGCATAAGGATACATTATTCCTTTGTCACGCAAGTCCTCTCGGGTTATTTTGAATACGGAACTGAATGTTGGCTCAGCAATTGTCCTGTCAATGTAGATTATTCGAAAGGTTTCGGAATTTGAATAGCGCCCTTGTGGACTGGGCTACACAGCCAGCCTAAGTGTACATTATTCCTTTGTCACGCAACTCCTCCCAGGTTATTTTGAATACGGAACTGTACGTTGATTCAGTAATTGCCCTGCTAATGTTAATTGTGCCAAAGTTTCGGAATTAGAATAGCGCCCCTGAGAACACGGGTGGCCAAAGGGTACATTATTTCTTTGTCGCGCAACTCCTCTTACGTTATTTTGAATACGGAACTTAAAGTTAGATCAGCAAATGCCCTGTCAATGTAGATAGTGCCAAGTTTTTCGGAATTTGGATAGCGCACCTGGGGTCGGGCTTCACAGGTAACCTTAGAATACATTATTCCTTTGTCACGCAACTCCTGTCATGTTATTTGGAATACGGAACTAAATGTTGGTTCAGTAACTGTACGGCTAATATAGATTGTGTTAAAGGTTTCGGAGTTGTTTTAAGATGCGGTTCCAACTTTTGTTTTTCTGGAAGTCTCAAATACCATTATTTTTTATCTTTGACAAGAAACCATATATTTTTTGGATCACATCAGCAGTAACACATATTGGGATCATCCAGATGTCAAAACTATGTGAATTCCTAAAAGTGTCTAAGACTATTATTTTTGGAATTTTACTTAACAATTATATTTTTTTTATCATATTAGCTTTTAAATCAGGATCATTTGGATTTCAAAAATATGTGCTTCCTATTTTCGTTAATTTCCAGAAAGACTCGAAGACTACTTTATTTGTGATTTCTACTTAGCAACCATTTATATTTTGAATCACTATACCAACAGCATTAGCTTGGATTAAATAGATTTCAAAAATATGTGATTTCAATTTCGATAAATTTCTTGAAAGTGTCTAAGACTTTTATTTTTGGAAGTTTACTTAGCAACTATAGATTTTTTTATCATATTAGCTTATCAGGATCATTTGGATTTCAAAAATATGTGATTCCAATTTTAGTAAATTTCCTGAAAGACTATTTTATTTGTGATTTATACTAAGCAACCGTATGTATTTGGAATCACCATAACATCAGCACTAGTTTGGATTGTTTGGATTTCCAAAACACCAGAGTAGCGCGGGGATATGCTGCGGAGCTGCTTCGACTAGTTTTATATTGTATATATGTTTATAATATCATATAATGTACACTGATGTATGCTATAATACTGTTTTGTATGAATGTCTAAATGTATGCTTTTATGCTTTTATGTGAGGGCCTCAATGTAAATTAGACAATGTCTAATTGGGTCACCCTTTTTAAATAAAGAATTTATTGTTATTAATATTATTTTTATCTCAGGTAAAAATAACGAATACGTCAAATGGTTAATTCCATTGCTATTTTTTTTTTAATTTACACAAATGATCTTGTTAAAGCGTTATTGACTTATGTATTTTAAATAAACGACTGTAGAAATATTTTCGTTACCATATATATACATGTGTACCTATTTCACAATTTTCTCCACTATATTTCATTGGACAACTGCAGTAAGCGTCAGACGTAGGATTGTCTATGCAGGTCCCTCCATTTTCGCACATTTTGACGTCACATGTTTCTATTTTTGCATCTGTAACAACAGAATAAACACCCTTGACATTTACATTCGCTAATTATTGTTATTATCTTTTAAAACCTGAAAGGATCAATATACACGACAATAAAATAATATTGACGCAAATATAAATATTTTTTTGGAAATTGCAAGATTTTTATATATTTCAGTTATTTCGGAGAGAAAAAAAATGTAGCTTCAGAATTTACTATCATTTAAAAACGACTATCTATAATCCCAATGATTTACTGAAACTATATTTAAAGTTTTCTTCAAAATAATTAACATAATTTTGTACAATCTGTTGTCTTTGCTATTGGTCGCAAATCCCAGAATATATTATCTATTTGGATATTTCTGTAGTCGTATTTTATTTTATTTCTGATAGTTACATCATGTACACCCTTTTATTGAAAGAGCGTGTAAAGAAGACAAAAATACTTAAGGAGCAAATCAAAAACGAAATTTATTAGACAGACAAACCCGGAAAGACAAATGAACAACCGCAAGCACAACAAAAAAAAACACTGAACAACACAAGCTCCTGTAAAAACAAGGTGTTAACTCATGTGCTCCGGAAGAGTTAGTAGTTCCTACTACTTGTACGGCACCCGTCGTCAAGTTCAACAAAGTCACAAATCGGTGGAGGTACATGAAATGTTACGACAGTGGGAACAGGTCCAACTCCATCTTAGATATTGGAACACTGTAACGGACGACCGTAAAATTTCCTAAGTGATGACATCAACTTTTTTTTCAACAATTAAAATAAAATTGTTAAAACTGTTTCTAGATTTGAGCTCTTGGAATTTTCGTTTTTATCCTACAGTGACCTTCAAGATGACGATCAGCATGAAAAGCGTTGTTTCCTCCTTGCTCCTTAGGTATATTTGACATTTTTTTTAATGTTACAATGATTTCTTTAACTTCTAAATTCACCCAACATTAGCAAATTTTTTACCAGAGATACATGCACAACAGAAAATGCTCAACCCATCCAAGCACCAGTTTTGGAATTAGTGCGAGGTCATATCCTTGTTCGTAGAAAAAACAATCCCCGAATGTTTCGACAATGGAACGATCTCAAAACACGTACTGAACATTTTAGCAAATCAATTTTGGAATCTGTTAAATGTAGGATTTCAGATCCCACATGCAAAGTTCATCTTGTTTACAGTTGTTGGCTATTGTGATTAGGTCCGATTGATTGCTAAATAGCATCAATGTGCATCAGGCAGACCTACTAATCTTTACAACGATAAAATATAATACAAAAAACACTTGAAGAGACCTTATCCTGCTGTACATTATTTTGAAGTTTACCTGCAAATTATCTGAAAGATTTTCAATAACACGACAAAAGCTCACAGATGAACAACAGTTTTCTAGTGTATTTGTGTTAACTATTCTTTAGTAGAAGTAAATAGTAACCCACGTACCACAGAGTGGAATATCGCATATTTCAAATCGGACTCCAGGATCCATAGTATAGCACCAAGGGCTATCTTCACCATCAGGGTTTCTACAGAAATTAGACTCTGACCCCAGCGAATAGTGCCAATGTGCGTGTGGATACTGGTCTGCCCAGGCCTGACAAAGACGTCCAGATTGTGTTGTACTTGTGTGACCTTTATACATTTTACCAGCACTGTCCATTTTACATTCTCTGGCTGAGAATTAAAACATGTACTTATACTTATATAATAAATCATGTACCTGTGAATGTATTTTCCATTTTTCTCGAAGTAAAAATTACATCTTGTGACTTTCAAAAAGTGCGATAACTCCTTGTTTCCTGTATGAATAATAGCATTTGGGTTTGCAAATAAAGAACTTATAATTTTAGAGGCACCTTACTTAATATCTCAGGTTCAAATTGGCAACAGTTACGAATATGTCAAATTGTTTATATCGTTGCCATTTTTTTTTATTTTACACAAATGATCTTGTTAAAGCGTTATTGAATTAATTATTTTAAATAAACGATAAATGGTATGTACATTGTTTACTGCAGAAATATTATCATTATCATATATGCACATGTGTACCTATTTCACAGTTTTCTCCAGTATATGGCAATGGACAACTACAGTAAGCGTCAGACGTAAGGCTGTCTATGCAGGTTCCTCCATTCTCGCACATTTTGACGTCACATGTTTCTATTTTTGCATCTGTAACAATAGAAGTAAACAGCCTTTGAATTTACATTAGATAAACCCATTTTATCCTTTTAAAGCTGAAAGGATGAATATATATACACGACAATAATGTACCATTGACGCAAATATATTTTGGAAATGGCAAGATGGGAAAACATGTTTATGTATTTCAATTATCTGAAATAAATGTAGCCTGAGAATTTACTCTCATGTAAATATAACTGTTTATAGTCCCAATGATTTACAGAAACTATATTTAAAATTTTCTTCAACATAATGAAAAGAATATTTGTACTATGTGTTGTCTTTGCTATTGGTCTCAAGTCACAGAGTATATTATCTGTTTAGATTTTTTTTGTTGAACTTTATTTTATTTTTTATCATTACATCATGTACACCCTTCTATTGAAAGAGCGTGTAAAGGGGACAAATATACTTAAGGAGCAAATCAAAAAGCGAAATCCATTAGACAGACAAACTCGGGAAGACAAATGAACAACCACAAGCACAACAAATAAACACTGAAAACTAAAAAACAATGAACAACACGAACTCCTATAAAAAGCAGTAGTGAACTCATATGCTCCGGAAGAGTATGCATTCATGCTGCGTGAATTTAAAAATGACTATGTAAAATCCCAACGATTTACTGAAACTATATTTAAAGTTTTCTTCAAAATAATTAACAGAATTTTGTACAATCTGTTGTCTTTGCTTTTGGTCGCAAATCGCAGAATATATTATCTATTTGGATATTTTTGTAGTCGTATTTATTTTATTTCTTATAGTTACATCATGTACACCTTTTTATTGAAAGAGCGTGACAAAAAGACAAAAATACTTAAGGAGCAAATCAAAAACGAAATCCATTAGACAGACAAACCCGGAAAGACAAATGAACAACCACAAGCACAACAAAAACAAAACACTGAACAACACAAGCTCCTGTTAAAACAAGGTGTGAACTCATGTGGTCCGGAAGAGTAAGCAGTTCCTACTCCTTGTACGAAGTTCAACAAAGTCAATCCGGTGGAAGTCACAAATCGGTGGAGGCACATGAAATGTTACGAAAGTGGGAACAGGTCCAACTCCATCTTAGATATTGAAACACTGTAACGGACGACCGTAAAATTTCCTAAGTGATGACATCAACTTTTCTTTCAACAATTAAAATAAAATTGTTAAAATTGTTTCTAGATTTGAGCTCTTGGAATTTTCGTTTTTATCCTAATGTGACCTTCAAGATGACGATCAGCAAGAAAAGCGTTGTTTCCTCCTTGCTCTTTAGGTACATTTGCCATTTTTGTTAGAATGTTACAATGATTTCTTTAACTTGTAAATTCACCCAACATCAGCAAATTTTTTTCAGGGATACATGCACAACAGAAAATGCTTAACCCTTAAGCACCAGGTTTTGAATTCGTGCGATGTGATATCGTTGTTCGTAGAATAAACAATCCCCGAATGTTTCGACAATGGAACGATCTCAAAACACGTACTGAACATTTTAGCAAATCAATTTTGGAATCTGTTAAAAGTAGGATTTCAGATCCCACATGCAAAGTTCATCTTCTTTACGGTTGTTGGCTATTGTGATTAGGTCCGATTGATTGCTAAATAGCATCAATGTGCATCAGGCAGACCTACTAATCTTTACAACGATAAAATATAATATAAAAAACACTTGAAGAGACCTTATCCTGCTGTACATTATTTTGAAGTTTACCTGCAAATTATCTGAAAGATTTTCAATAACACGACAGAAGCTCACAAAATGAACAACAGTTTTCTAGTGTATTTGTGTTAACTATTCTTTAGTAGAAGTAGAAAGTAATCCACGTACCACAGAGTGGAATATCGCATATTTCAAATCGGACTCCAGGATCCATAGTATAGCACCAAGGGCTATCTTCACCATCAGGGTTTCTACAGAAGTTAGACTCTGACGCCATCGAAAAGTGCCAATGTGCGTGTGGATACTGGTCTGCCCAAGCCTGACAAAGACGTCCAGATTGTGTTGTACTCATGTGACCTTTATACATTTTACCAGCACTGTCCATTTTACATTCTCTGGCTGAGAATTAAAACATTTACTTATACTTATATAATAAATCATGTACCTGTGAATGTATTTCTAATTTTTCTCGAAGTAAAAAATACATCTTGTGACTTTCAAAACGTGGGATAACTCGTTGTTTCCTGTATGAATAATAGCATTTGGGTTTGCAAATAAAGAACTTATAATTTTAGAGGCACCTTACTTAATATCTCAGGTTCAAATTGGCAACAGTTACGAATATGTCAAATTGTTTATATCGTTGCCATTTTTTTTTATTTTACACAAATGATCTTGTTAAAGCGTTATTGAATTAATTATTTTAAATAAACGATAAATGGTATGTACATTGTTTACTACATAAATATTATCATATATGCACATGTGTACCTATTTCACAGTTTTCCCCTGTATATGGCAATGGACAACTACAGTAAGCGTCAGACGTAAGGCTGTCTATGCAGGTTCCTCCATTCTCGCACATTTTGACGTAACATGTTTCTATTTTTGCATCTGTAACAATAGAAGTAAACAGCCTTTGAATTTACATTAGATAAACCCATTTTATCCTTTTAAAGCTGAAAGGATGAATATATATATACACGACAATAATGTACCATTGACGCAAAAATATTTTGGAAATGGCAAGATGCGAAAACATGTTTATCTGAAATAAATGTAGCCTGAGAATTTACTCTCATGTAAATATGATTGTTAATAGTGCAAATGATTTACTGAAACTATATTTAAAATTTTCTTCAACACAATGAAAAGAATATTTGTACTATGTGTTGTCTTTGCTATTGGTCTCAAGTCGCAGAGTATATTATCTGTTTAAATTTGTTTTTGTTAAACTTTATTTTATTTCTGATCATTACACTATGTACACCCTTTTATTGAAAGAGCGTGTAAAGGGAAAAATATACTTAATGAGCAAATCAAAAAGCGAAATCCTTTAGACAGAAAAAAAACCCGGGAAGACGAATGA
Source organism: Mytilisepta virgata (assembly GCA_028015205.1). NCBI lineage: Eukaryota > Metazoa > Mollusca > Bivalvia > Mytilida > Mytilidae > Mytilisepta > Mytilisepta virgata. The sequence continues at coordinate 45,688,783 of CM051521.1, read as the reverse complement.
ACAACCACAAGCACAAGCACAACAAATAAACACTGAAAACTAAAAAAACAATGAACAACACGAACTCCTATAAAAATCAGGAGTGAACTCATGTTCTCCGGAAGATTAAGCATTCCTGCTCCGTGAATTTAAAAATGACTATGTATAATCTCAATGATTTACTGAAACTATATTTAAAGTTTTCTTCAAAATAATTAACAGAATTTTGTACAATCTGTTGTCTTTGCTATTGGTCGCAAATCCCAGAATATATTATCTATTTGGATATTTCTGTAGTCGTATTTTATTTTATTTCTGATAGTTACATCATGTACACCCTTTTATTGAAAGAGCGTATAAAGACAAAAATACTTAAAGAGCAAATCAAAAACGAAATTTATTAGACAGACAAACCCGGAAAGACAAATGAACAACCGCAAGCACAACAAAAAAAAACACTGAACAACACAAGCTCCTGTAAAAACAAGGTGTGAACTCATGTGCTCCGGAAGAGTAAGCAGTTCCTACTACTTGTACGGCACCCGTCGTGAAGTTCAACAAAGTCAATCCGGTGGAAGTCACAAATCGGTGGAGGTACATGAAATGTTACGACAGTGGGAACAGGTCCAACTCCATCTTAGATATTGGAACACTGTAACGGACGACCGTAAAATTTCCTAAGTAATGACATCAACTTTTCTTTCAACAATTAAAATAAAATTGTTAAAATTGTTTCTAGATTTGAGCTCTTGGAATTTTCGTTTTTATCCTAATGTGACCTTCAAGATGACGATCAGCAAGAAAAGCGTTGTTTCCTCCTTGCTCTTTAGGTACATTTGCCATTTTTGTTAGAATGTTACAATGATTTCTTTAACTTGTAAATTCACCCAACATCAGCAAATTTTTTTCAGGGATACATGCACAACAGAAAATGCTTAACCCTTAAGCACCAGGTTTTGAATTTGTGCGTTGTGATATCGTTGTTCGTAGAATAAACAATCCCCGAATGTTTCGACAATGGAACGATCTCAAAACACGTACTGAACATTTTAGCAAATCAATTTTGGAATCTGTTAAAAGTAGGATTTCAGATCCCACATGCAAAGTTCATCTTCTTTACGGTTGTTGGCTATTGTGATTAGGTCCGATTGATTGATCAATAGCGAATGTGGATCAAGCAGACCTACTAACCTTTACAACGATAAAATATAATATAAAAAACATTTGAAGAGACCTTATCCTGCTCTACATTATCTTGAAGTTTACCTGCAAATTATCTGAAAGATTTTCAATAACATGACAGAAGCTCACAAAATGAACAACAGTTTTCTAGTGTATTTGTGTTAACTATTCTTTAGTAGAAGTAGAAAGTAATCCACGTACCACAGAGTGGAATATCGCATATTTCAAATCGGACTCCAGGATCCATAGTATAGCACCAAGGGCTATCTTCACCATCAGGGTTTCTACAGAAGTTAGACTCTGACGCCATCGAAAAGTGCCAATGTGCGTGTGGATACTGGTCTGCCCAAGCCTGACAAAGACGTCCAGATTGTGTTGTACTCATGTGACCTTTATACATTTTACCGGCACTGTCCATTTTACATTCTCTGGCTGAGAATTAAAACATTTACTTATACTTATATAATAAATCATGTACCTGTGAATGTATTTCTCATTTTTCTCGAAGTAAAAAATACATCTTGTGACTTTCAAAACGTGGGATAACTCGTTGTTTCCTGTATGAATAATAGCATTTGGGTTTGCAAATAAAGAACTTATAATTTTAGAGGCACCTTACTTAATATCTCAGGTTCAAATTGGCAACAGTTACGAATATGTCAAATTGTTTATATCGTTGCCATTTTTTTTTTTATTTTACACAAATGATCTTGTTAAAGCGTTATTGAATTAATTATTTTAAATAAACGATAAATGGTATGTACATTGTTTACTACATAAATATTATCATATATGCACATGTGTACCTATTTCACAGTTTTCTCCACTATATGGCAATGGACAACTACAGTAAGCGTCAGACGTAAGGCTGTCTATGCAGGTTCCTCCATTCTCGCACATTTTGACGTAACATGTTTCTATTTTTGCATCTGTAACAATAGAAGTAAACAGCCTTTGAATTTACATTAGATAAACCCATTTTATCCTTTTAAAGCTGAAAGGATGAATATATATATACACGACAATAATGTACCATTGACGCAAAAATATTTTGGAAATGGCAAGATGCGAAAACATGTTTATCTGAAATAAATGTAGCCTAAGAATTTACTCTCATGTAAATATGATTGTTAATAGTGCAAATGATTTACTGAAACTATATTTAAAATTTTCTTCAACACAATGAAAAGAATATTTGTACTATGTGTTGTCTTTGCTATTGGTCTCAAGTAGCAGAGTATATTATCTGTTTAGATTTGTTTTTGTTAAACTTTATTTTATTTCTGATCATTACACCATGTATACCCTTTTATTGAAAGAGCGTGTAAAGGGGAAAAATATACTTAATGAGCAAATCAAAAACCGAGATCCTTTGGACAGAAAAAAACCCGGGAAGACGAATGAACAACCACAAGCACAAGCACAACAAATAAACACTGAAAACTAAAAAACAATGAACAACACGAACTCCTATAAAAATCAGGAGTGAACTCATGTTCTCCGGAAGATTAAGCATTCCTGCTCCGTGAATTTAAAAATGACTATGTATAATCTCAATGATTTACTGAAACTATATTTAAAGTTTTCTTCAAAATAATTAACAGAATTTTGTACAATCTGTCGTCTTTGCTATTGGTCGCAAATCGCAGAATATATTATCTATTTGGATATTTCTGTAGTCGTATTTTATTTTATTTCTGATAGTTACATCATGTACACCCTTTTATTGAAAGAGCGTGTAAAGACAAAAATACTTAAGGAGCAAATCAAAAACGAAATTTATTAGACAGACAAACCCGGAAAGACAAATGAACAACCGCAAGCACAACAAAAAAACACTGAACAACACAAGCTCCTGTAAAAACAAGGTGTGAACTCATGTGCTCCGGAAGAGTAAGCAGTTCCTACTACTTGTACGGCACCCGTCGTGAAGTTCAACAAAGTCAATCCGGTGGAAGTCACAAATCGGTGGAGGTACATGAAATGTTACGAAAGTGGGAACAGGTCCAACTCCATCTTAGATATTGGAACACTGTAACGGACGACCGTAAAATTTCCTAAGTAATGACATCAACTTTTCTTTCAACAATTAAAATAAAATTGTTAAAATTGTTTCTAGATTTGAGCTCTTGGAATTTTCGTTTTTATCCTAATGTGACCTTCAAGATGACGATCAGCAAGAAAAGCGTTGTTTCCTCCTTGCTCTTTAGGTACATTTGCCATTTTTGTTAGAATGTTACAATGATTTCTTTAACTTGTAAATTCACCCAACATCAGCAAATTTTTTTCAGGGATACATGCACAACAGAAAATGCTTAACCCTTAAGCACCAAGTTTTGAAATCGTGCGATGTGATATCGTTGTTCGTAGAATAAACAATCCCCGAATGTTTCGACAATGGAACGATCTCAAAACACGTACTGAACATTTTAGCAAATCAATTTTGGAATCTGTTAAAAGTAGGATTTCAGATCCCACATGCAAAGTTTATCTTCTTTACGGTTGTTGGCTATTGTGATTAGGTCCGATTGATTGATCAATAGCGAATGTGGATCAAGCAGACCTACTAACCTTTACAACGATAAAATATAATATAAAAAACATTTGAAGAGATCTTATCCTGCTCTACATTATCTTGAAGTTTACCTGCAAATTATCTGAAAGATTTTCAATAACATGACAGAAGCTCACAAAATGAACAACAGTTTTCTAGTGTATTTGTGTTAACTATTCTTTAGTAGAAGTAGAAAGTAATCCACGTACCACAGAGTGGAATATCGCATATTTCAAATCGGACTCCAGGATCCATAGTATAGCACCAAGGGCTATCTTCACCATCAGGGTTTCTACAGAAGTTAGACTCTGACGCCATCGAAAAGTGCCAATGTGCGTGTGGATACTGGTCTGCCCAAGCCTGACAAAGACGTCCAGATTGTGTTGTACTCATGTGACCTTTATACATTTTACCGGCACTGTCCATTTTACATTCTCTGGCTGAGAATTAAAACATTTACTTATACTTATATAATAAATCATGTACCTGTGAATGTATTTCTAATTTTTCTCGAAGTAAAAAATACATCTTGTGACTTTCAAAACGTGGGATAACTCGTTGTTTCCTGTATGAATAATAGCATTTGGGTTTGCAAATAAAGAACTTATAATTTTAGAGGCACCTTACTTAATATCTCAGGTTCAAATTGGCAACAGTTACGAATATGTCAAATTGTTTATATCGTTGCCATTTTTTTTTATTTTACACAAATGATCTTGTTAAAGCGTTATTGAATTAATTATTTTAAATAAACGATAAATGGTATGTACATTGTTTACTACATAAATATTATCATATATGCACATGTGTACCTATTTCACAGTTTTCTCCACTATATGGCAATGGACAACTACAGTAAGCGTCAGACGTAAGGCTGTCTATGCAGGTTCCTCCATTCTCGCACATTTTGACGTAACATGTTTCTATTTTTGCATCTGTAACAATAGAAGTAAACAGCCTTTGAATTTACATTAGATAAACCCATTTTATCCTTTTAAAGCTGAAAGGATGAATATATATATACACGACAATAATGTACCATTGACGCAAAAATATTTTGGAAATGGCAAGATGCGAAAACATGTTTATCTGAAATAAATGTAGCCTGAGAATTTACTCTCATGTAAATATGATTGTTAATAGTGCAAATGATTTACTGAAACTATATTTAAAATTTTCTTCAACACAATGAAAAGAATATTTGTACTATGTGTTGTCTTTGCTATTGGTCTCAAGTCGCAGAGTATATTATCTGTTTAGATTTTTTTTTGTTAAACTTTATTTTATTTCTGATCATTACACCATGTACACCCTTTTATTGAAAGAGCGTGTAAAGGGGAAAAATATATTTAATGAGCAAATCAAAAAGCGAAATCCTTTAGACAGAAAAAAAACCCGGGAAGACGAATGAACAACCACAAGCACAAGCACAACAAATAAACACTGAAAACTAAAAAAACAATGAACAACACGAACTCCTATAAAAATCAGGAGTGAACTCATGTTCTCCGGAAGATTAAGCATTCCTGCTCCGTGAATTTAAAAATGACTATGTATAATCTCAATGATTTACTGAAACTATATTTAAAGTTTTCTTCAAAATAATTAACAGAATTTTGTACAATCTGTTGTCTTTGCTTTTGGTCGCAAATCCCAGAATATATTATCTATTTGGATATTTCTGTAGTCGTATTTTATTTTATTTCTGATAGTTACATCATGTACACCCTTTTATTGAAAGAGCGTATAAAGACAAAAATACTTAAAGAGCAAATCAAAAACGAAATTTATTAGACAGACAAACCCGGAAAGACAAATGAACAACCGCAAGCACAACAAAAAAAAACACTGAACAACACAAGCTCCTGTAAAAACAAGGTGTGAACTCATGTGCTCCGGAAGAGTAAGCAGTTCCTACTACTTGTACGGCACCCGTCGTGAAGTTCAACAAAGTCAATCCGGTGGAAGTCACAAATCGGTGGAGGTACATGAAATGTTACGACAGTGGGAACAGGTCCAACTCCATCTTAGATATTGGAACACTGTAACGGACGACCGTAAAATTCCTAAGTAATGACATCAACTTTTCTTTCAACAATTAAAATAAAATTGTTAAAATTGTTTCTAGATTTGAGCTCTTGGAATTTTCGTTTTTATCCTACAGTGACCTTCAAGATGACGATCAGCATGAAAAGCGTTGTTTCCTCCTTCCTCCTTAGGTATATTTGACATTTTTTTTAACGTTACAATGATTTCTTTAACTTGTAAATTCACCCAACATCAGCAAATTTTTTACCAGGGATACATGCACAACAGAAAATGCTCAACCCATCCAAGCACCAGTTTTGGAATTAGTGCGAGGTCATATCCTTGTTCGTAGAAAAAAATTCCCGAATGTTTCGACAATGGAACGATCTTAAAACACGTACGGAACATTTTAGCAAATCAATTTTGGAATCTGTTAAAAGTAGGATTTCAGATCCCACATGCAAAGTTCATCTTCTTTACGGTTGTTGGCTATTGTGATTAGGTCCGATTGATTGCTCAATAGCGGATGTGGATCAGGCAGACCTACTAACCTTTACAACGATAAAATATAATACAAAAAACATTTGAAGAGACCTTATCCTGCTGTACATTATCTTGAAGTTTACCTGCAAATTATCTGAAAGATTTTCAATAACACGACAAAAGCTCACATATGAACAACAGTTTTCTAGTGTATTTGTGTTAACTATTCTTTAGTAGAAGTAAATAGTAATCCACGTACCACAGAGTGGAATATCGCATATTTCAAATCGGACTCCAGGATCCATAGTATAGCACCAAGGGCTATCTTCACCATCAGGGTTTCTACAGAAGTTAGACTCTGACGCCAGCGAATAGTGCCAATGTGCGTGTGGATACTGGTCTGCCCAAGCCTGACAAAGACGTCCAGATTGTGTTGTACTCATGTGACCTTTATACATTTTACCGGCACTGTCCATTTTACATTCTCTGGCTGAGAATTAAAACATTTACTTATACTTATATAATAAATCATGTACCTGTGAATGTATTTCTAATTTTTCTCGAAGTAAAAAATACATCTTGTGACTTTCAAAACGTGGGATAACTCGTTGTTTCCTGTATGAATAATAGCATTTGGGTTTGCAAATAAAGAACTTATAATTTTAGAGGCACCTTACTTAATATCTCAGGTTCAAATTGGCAACAGTTACGAATATGTCAAATTGTTTATATCGTTGCCATTTTTTTTTTTATTTTACACAAATGATCTTGTTAAAGCGTTATTGAATTAATTATTTTAAATAAACGATAAATGGTATGTACATTGTTTACTACATAAATATTATCATATATGCACATGTGTACCTATTTCACAGTTTTCTCCACTATATGGCAATGGACAACTACAGTAAGCGTCAGACGTAAGGCTGTCTATGCAGGTTCCTCCATTCTCGCACATTTTGACGTAACATGTTTCTATTTTTGCATCTGTAACAATAGAAGTAAACAGCCTTTGAATTTACATTAGATAAACCCATTTTATCCTTTTAAAGCTGAAAGGATGAATATATATATACACGAAAATAATGTACCATTGACGCAAAAATATTTTGGAAATGGCAAGATGCGAAAACATGTTTATCTGAAATAAATGTAGCCTAAGAATTTACTCTCATGTAAATATGATTGTTAATAGTGCAAATGATTTACTGAAACTATATTTAAAATTTTCTTCAACACAATGAAAAGAATATTTGTACTATGTGTTGTCTTTGCTATTGGTCTCAAGTAGCAGAGTATATTATCTGTTTAGATTTGTTTTTGTTAAACTTTATTTTATTTCTGATCATTACACCATGTATACCCTTTTATTGAAAGAGCGTGTAAAGGGGAAAAATATACTTAATGAGCAAATCAAAAACCGAGATCCTTTGGACAGAAAAAAACCCGGGAAGACGAATGAACAACCACAAGCACAAGCACAACAAATAAACACTGAAAACTAAAAAACAATGAACAACACGAACTCCTATAAAAATCAGGAGTGAACTCATGTTCTCCGGAAGATTAAGCATTCCTGCTCCGTGAATTTAAAAATGACTATGTATAATCTCAATGATTTACTGAAACTATATTTAAAGTTTTCTTCAAAATAATTAACAGAATTTTGTACAATCTGTCGTCTTTGCTATTGGTCGCAAATCGCAGAATATATTATCTATTTGGATATTTCTGTAGTCGTATTTTATTTTATTTCTGATAGTTACATCATGTACACCCTTTTATTGAAAGAGCGTGTAAAGACAAAAATACTTAAGGAGCAAATCAAAAACGAAATTTATTAGACAGACAAACCCGGAAAGACAAATGAACAACCGCAAGCACAACAAAAAAACACTGAACAACACAAGCTCCTGTAAAAACAAGGTGTGAACTCATGTGCTCCGGAAGAGTAAGCAGTTCCTACTACTTGTACGGCACCCGTCGTGAAGTTCAACAAAGTCAATCCGGTGGAAGTCACAAATCGGTGGAGGTACATGAAATGTTACGAAAGTGGGAACAGGTCCAACTCCATCTTAGATATTGGAACACTGTAACGGACGACCGTAAAATTTCCTAAGTAATGACATCAACTTTTCTTTCAACAATTAAAATAAAATTGTTAAAATTGTTTCTAGATTTGAGCTCTTGGAATTTTCGTTTTTATCCTAATGTGACCTTCAAGATGACGATCAGCAAGAAAAGCGTTGTTTCCTCCTTGCTCTTTAGGTACATTTGCCATTTTTGTTAGAATGTTACAATGATTTCTTTAACTTGTAAATTCACCCAACATCAGCAAATTTTTTTCAGGGATACATGCACAACAGAAAATGCTTAACCCTTAAGCACCAAGTTTTGAAATCGTGCGATGTGATATCGTTGTTCGTAGAATAAACAATCCCCGAATGTTTCGACAATGGAACGATCTCAAAACACGTACTGAACATTTTAGCAAATCAATTTTGGAATCTGTTAAAAGTAGGATTTCAGATCCCACATGCAAAGTTTATCTTCTTTACGGTTGTTGGCTATTGTGATTAGGTCCGATTGATTGATCAATAGCGAATGTGGATCAAGCAGACCTACTAACCTTTACAACGATAAAATATAATATAAAAAACATTTGAAGAGATCTTATCCTGCTCTACATTATCTTGAAGTTTACCTGCAAATTATCTGAAAGATTTTCAATAACATGACAGAAGCTCACAAAATGAACAACAGTTTTCTAGTGTATTTGTGTTAACTATTCTTTAGTAGAAGTAGAAAGTAATCCACGTACCACAGAGTGGAATATCGCATATTTCAAATCGGACTCCAGGATCCATAGTATAGCACCAAGGGCTATCTTCACCATCAGGGTTTCTACAGAAGTTAGACTCTGACGCCATCGAAAAGTGCCAATGTGCGTGTGGATACTGGTCTGCCCAAGCCTGACAAAGACGTCCAGATTGTGTTGTACTCATGTGACCTTTATACATTTTACCGGCACTGTCCATTTTACATTCTCTGGCTGAGAATTAAAACATTTACTTATACTTATATAATAAATCATGTACCTGTGAATGTATTTCTAATTTTTCTCGAAGTAAAAAATACATCTTGTGACTTTCAAAACGTGGGATAACTCGTTGTTTCCTGTATGAATAATAGCATTTGGGTTTGCAAATAAAGAACTTATAATTTTAGAGGCACCTTACTTAATATCTCAGGTTCAAATTGGCAACAGTTACGAATATGTCAAATTGTTTATATCGTTGCCATTTTTTTTTATTTTACACAAATGATCTTGTTAAAGCGTTATTGAATTAATTATTTTAAATAAACGATAAATGGTATGTACATTGTTTACTACATAAATATTATCATATATGCACATGTGTACCTATTTCACAGTTTTCTCCACTATATGGCAATGGACAACTACAGTAAGCGTCAGACGTAAGGCTGTCTATGCAGGTTCCTCCATTCTCGCACATTTTGACGTAACATGTTTCTATTTTTGCATCTGTAACAATAGAAGTAAACAGCCTTTGAATTTACATTAGATAAACCCATTTTATCCTTTTAAAGCTGAAAGGATGAATATATATATACACGACAATAATGTACCATTGACGCAAAAATATTTTGGAAATGGCAAGATGCGAAAACATGTTTATCTGAAATAAATGTAGCCTGAGAATTTACTCTCATGTAAATATGATTGTTAATAGTGCAAATGATTTACTGAAACTATATTTAAAATTTTCTTCAACACAATGAAAAGAATATTTGTACTATGTGTTGTCTTTGCTATTGGTCTCAAGTCGCAGAGTATATTATCTGTTTAGATTTTTTTTTGTTAAACTTTATTTTATTTCTGATCATTACACCATGTACACCCTTTTATTGAAAGAGCGTGTAAAGGGGAAAAATATATTTAATGAGCAAATCAAAAAGCGAAATCCTTTAGACAGAAAAAAAACCCGGGAAGACGAATGAACAACCACAAGCACAAGCACAACAAATAAACACTGAAAACTAAAAAAACAATGAACAACACGAACTCCTATAAAAATCAGGAGTGAACTCATGTTCTCCGGAAGATTAAGCATTCCTGCTCCGTGAATTTAAAAATGACTATGTATAATCTCAATGATTTACTGAAACTATATTTAAAGTTTTCTTCAAAATAATTAACAGAATTTTGTACAATCTGTTGTCTTTGCTTTTGGTCGCAAATCCCAGAATATATTATCTATTTGGATATTTCTGTAGTCGTATTTTATTTTATTTCTGATAGTTACATCATGTACACCCTTTTATTGAAAGAGCGTATAAAGACAAAAATACTTAAAGAGCAAATCAAAAACGAAATTTATTAGACAGACAAACCCGGAAAGACAAATGAACAACCGCAAGCACAACAAAAAAAAACACTGAACAACACAAGCTCCTGTAAAAACAAGGTGTGAACTCATGTGCTCCGGAAGAGTAAGCAGTTCCTACTACTTGTACGGCACCCGTCGTGAAGTTCAACAAAGTCAATCCGGTGGAAGTCACAAATCGGTGGAGGTACATGAAATGTTACGACAGTGGGAACAGGTCCAACTCCATCTTAGATATTGGAACACTGTAACGGACGACCGTAAAATTCCTAAGTAATGACATCAACTTTTCTTTCAACAATTAAAATAAAATTGTTAAAATTGTTTCTAGATTTGAGCTCTTGGAATTTTCGTTTTTATCCTACAGTGACCTTCAAGATGACGATCAGCATGAAAAGCGTTGTTTCCTCCTTCCTCCTTAGGTATATTTGACATTTTTTTTAACGTTACAATGATTTCTTTAACTTGTAAATTCACCCAACATCAGCAAATTTTTTACCAGGGATACATGCACAACAGAAAATGCTCAACCCATCCAAGCACCAGTTTTGGAATTAGTGCGAGGTCATATCCTTGTTCGTAGAAAAAAATTCCCGAATGTTTCGACAATGGAACGATCTTAAAACACGTACGGAACATTTTAGCAAATCAATTTTGGAATCTGTTAAAAGTAGGATTTCAGATCCCACATGCAAAGTTCATCTTCTTTACGGTTGTTGGCTATTGTGATTAGGTCCGATTGATTGCTCAATAGCGGATGTGGATCAGGCAGACCTACTAACCTTTACAACGATAAAATATAATACAAAAAACATTTGAAGAGACCTTATCCTGCTGTACATTATCTTGAAGTTTACCTGCAAATTATCTGAAAGATTTTCAATAACACGACAAAAGCTCACATATGAACAACAGTTTTCTAGTGTATTTGTGTTAACTATTCTTTAGTAGAAGTAAATAGTAATCCACGTACCACAGAGTGGAATATCGCATATTTCAAATCGGACTCCAGGATCCATAGTATAGCACCAAGGGCTATCTTCACCATCAGGGTTTCTACAGAAGTTAGACTCTGACGCCAGCGAATAGTGCCAATGTGCGTGTGGATACTGGTCTGCCCAGGCCTGACAAAGACGTCCAGATTGTGTTGTACTTGTGTGACCTTTATACATTTTACCAGCACTGTCCATTTTACATTCTCTGGCTGAGAATTAAAACATGTACTTATACTTATATAATAAATCATGTACCTGTGAATGTATTTTCCATTTTTCTCGAAGTAAAAATTACATCTTGTGACTCAAAAAGTGCAATAACTCCTTGTTTCCTGTATGAATAATAGCATATGGGTTTGCAAATAAAGAACTTATAATTTTAGAGGCACCTTACATAATATCTCAGGTTCAAAACGGCAACAGTTACGAATATGTCAAATTGTTAATATCGTTGCAATTTTTTTTTACACAAATGATCTTGTTAAAGCGTTATTGAATTAATTATTTTAAATAAACGATAAATGGTATGTACATTGTTTACTGTAGAAATATTATCATTATCATATATGCACATGTGTACCTATTTCACAATTTTCTCCTCTATATGGCAATGGACAACTACAGTAAGCGTCAGACGTAGGGCTGTCTATGCATGTCCCTCCATTCTCGCATATTTTGACGTCACATGTTTCTATTTTTGCATCTGTAACAATAGAATTAAACAACATTGGAATTTACATTAGATAAACCCAGCAAATCGGACTCCAGGATCCATAGTATAGCAAAAAGGGTTATCTTCACCATCAGGATTTCTAAAGAAGTTAGATTCTGACGCCATTAAGAAGTGCATATGTTTGTGTGGATGCTGATTACCTCCATCAATAATTTAAACTGGCTGCCGCGAAATAGCCAAATGTTCTGAAAACGGCATAAAAACCCCATCTGTTTTATCTTTTAAAAGCTGAAAGGGTGAATATACATGATAATAAAATTAAACTGACGCAAATATAGATATTTTTTTGAAGTGGCAAGATGTGAAAACATGTTTATGTATTTAAATTATCTGAAAAAAATTACCCTGAGAATTTACTATCATATAATTCCATTTTAATTTGCATATATAAAATACAAGAATTTCAAAATCATAAAAGTGTATACATCGATAAACCCGTATTTGGCAAGTATATTCATGCGCTTTCTTGATTATTTAAAGTTCAAATGAGACATTAAATGTGAAGAATGCTGTAACAGAATAAATTTTAAGGATGATACTGACAATGATAGTTAAAATTTAATGAGAAATGGTTTAAAAATTGATGAAAATTGCGTTTTCAAAAATTCCGCGAAAATTTGCTGCACCGACGTCACAGTCAAGATTGCAACGTCATATTTGTAAACAACGCAAGTTGGATTCTTCAAACGGAAAAAATCGTACATTGCGTGGATTCTGTACGCTCCAGATTATGTTAAAATCTATGAAACGTAAGTTTCCTTGTTTTTCGATTTGTAAATGACTTTGTTGACTTTTTTATTCAATTGCTCAGCTGTCAAAAATAGTACCAGATTCAAGATGAATGTCGCCTGAAAATTTTTTTTTTTTTTTTTATTTCGATTAGGAAAAACTTTTCAATGTTTGAAATGGATTTATAAGGATTAAATACGATTTTGTATGAGTTTATCGATGTGTACATTCGGACTTTATTTAGTTTGTGAGTGAGTCGGCCGAGTTACACATTGATAAACTCATACAAAATCGTATTTAATCCTGTAGTAAAAATGACTGTGTATAATCCCAGTGATTTACTGAAACTATATTTAAAGTTTTCTCCAAAATAATTAAAAGAATTTTTTTGTGCTATGTATTGTCCCTGCTATTGTTCCCAGGTCGCACAGTATATTATGTTGTCTGGATTTTTTTTTTGAATTTGATTTTATTTCTTATTATTATTTTTTTGTCAATACGAAGAACGTATATCCTTTAATTAAAGTATATTTGCCTATACACACAAGACAACTATTTTATAATGCATATATTCTACCATATATAGACTATTGTAGTTCAGTTTGGGGAAATTTATTACAAAAAGATTCAGATAGAATCATAAAACTTCAAAAAAGAGTAGCAAGAATCATACTTGAATGCGATATTTCAGTTCCATCTAATTTTATGTTTTCATCTTTAAAATGGCTATCTTTTACAAATAGAATAAAATACCAACAATCAATTCTAATGTATAAAATTGTAAATGGACTAACACCCGATTACTTAGCAATGCTAAATATTAATGATGTGCAACACCACAACTTACGATCTGTCTCTAATAATGATCTATTTGTTCCAAGACCAAATACAAATTTTTATAAAAAATCTTTTCATTATTCTGCAACAAAGGTATGGAATAATTTACCACTCAAAATAAAAAATTTTTGTAATGTGGAATTATTTAAGAAACATTGTTATAATCATTTTCTTGAAAATTCTATGCAAGTCGAATAATTTGTTTTCTTTCTTTTGTTGTAAGAATAAGAATATTTAATCAAAACTTTACCAACTGTTGCCATTTATTGCCATTTGTATGTTTGAATGATTGAATTGTGTATATACTACTAATATATATATTGTATTTTAATGTATGAATGTTAACTGTATACATGTATTTTGTTTGAGGGCCTCAATGAAAATTAGACTACTTCTAATTGAGTTACCCTCTTTAAATAAAGAATTTATTATTATTGTTAGCTAATCTTGGGTTTCCCATGCATATAAAACCCACATTCTAATGCAACATAACATATAACGTCCTTTTTGATTGGATAACGTCAAGCGTAAAAGCCACGGTTTACCGTCGGAACCATTGACGACAACGTTGCGCAAACGCATTTGAAGTTTCCTGTTTACTTTTTATTGTATTTTTTAACGTTTAACGGAGGTTGCTACGCGTCGCCAGGTAAACTCAATTTGCCACGGTAAAACCAGCGGTTTACGTCGGCAACTGATAAAATACAATACAGTTATCCCCTAATTCGTGTTTCACCGTATTGTATTTTGGATTTTACTCCCTTAGGGAAAAGACATTTGATTTTTATGGGGAGGCAAAGATGTGATAATGTATCATGAAATTTTTGGCAATATACCGTTTAGCCTACCTTTTCTATGGGGAACGAAAGAGCAAGCGCACCCTTCAAGTTTTTCTTTTACTGCTACTTGATTCTTAGTAATATGCATTTCTTACACTTTTCCCCACATTTGTTAGCGTCACTTTTTTCTTAAGTTCTTTCTTGCCCCCTCCCCCGCCCCTCAAAATGTATTCATTGCTCCCGTTTGCAGTGGGATCCGTGAAATGTTTCCCATTTGTTGGAAGTGTATATTCCTCGTTTTTGGCCGGGTTGCACCGAGTGCAAATCCGGGTTATAGTATGGTGAATGTCGGGCGGGCGGGCGGCGGGCGGCGGGCGGTCGGGGAAAATGTGTACCTATTTTGTGAAATCAACTCCTCCTACAGTTTTTCACCCACATCCTTGAAACTTCATAGAATGTTTCTATATAAATTGAAGATGTGCACCTCACTTTATGGAATTATTTCAGGAATTATTTCCCATTTTTCCAAACTGTGGAACTTAGTCGTTTTTTATTGACATCTTCAATGTAGGGTACCTATTTTGTGAAATCAACTCCTCCTACAGTTTTTCACCCACATCTTTGAAACTTCATAGAATGTTTCTGTATATATTGAAGATGTGCACCTCACTTTATGGAATTATTTCAGGAATTATTTCCCATTTTTCCAAACTGTGGAACTTAGTCGTTTTTTATTGACATCTTCAATGGAGGGTACCTATTTTGTGAAATCAACTCCTCCTACAGTTTTTCACCCACATCCTTGAAACTTCATAGAATGTTTCTGTATATATTGAAGATGTGCACCTGACTTTATGGAATTATTTCAGGAATTATTTCCCATTTTCCCAAACTTTGGAACTTAGTCGTTTTTTATTGACATCTTCAATAGAGGGTACCTATTTTGTGAAATCAAGTCCTCCTACAGTTTTTCACCCACATCCTTGAAACTTCATAGAATGTTTCTATATATATTGAAGATGTGCACCTCACTTTATGGAATTATTTCAGGAATTATTTCCCATTTTCCCAAACTTTGGAACTTAGTCATTTTTTATTGACATCTTCAATAGAGGGTACCTATTTTGTGAAATCAGCTCCTCCTACAGTTTTTCACCCACATCCTTGAAACTTCATAGAATGTTTCTATATATATTTAAGATGTGCACCTCAATTTATGGAATTATTTCAGGAATTTTTTACTATTTTTCCCAAACTTTGGAACATAGTCGTTTTTATTGATATCTTCAAAAGAGGGTACCTATTTTGTGAAATCAACTCCTCCTACAGTTTTTCACCCACATGCTTGAAACTTCATAGAATGTTTCTATATATATTGAAGATGTGCACCTCACTTTATGGAAGTATTTCAGGAATTATTTCCCATTTTTCCAAACTTTGGAACTTAGTCGTTTTTTATTGACATCTTCAATAGAGGATACCTATTTTGCCAAATCAACTCCTCCTACAGTTTTTCACCCGCGTCATTGAAACTTCACAGAATCTTTTAATACATATTGAAGATGTTCACCTCACTTTATGGAATTATTTTAGAAATTATTTCCCATTTTTCCAAACAAGTGTTTATCAACATGTAATCAAATCAAATATTGCTTACTTCACCTATTTTTAATTAAATTGATGGCTGCCTCTGTGCTCGTACACCAACATACAATGTGTCTGATTTTGTCTATATAAATATTCATGACTGCCAATGTGCAATATGATCTTTTATTAACCAGTAGGGTAAAATACGTTAAAAATGCCTTATCTTTATAAGCAAAATGAATGCATTACAGCAGGGCCATTACAGCATTTTGTTCATAATAACCGGGCCATTACAGAATTTTGTTCATAATAACCGGTTATTACGGCTTTTTCAAAATGGCTGCTTTTTTTAATACTCCACTTGGAAATTTCAGGAGAAGCAAACTAGAACATTTTAAAACATATTTTTGAAAAAAACTGTCCGAAATTAATCTTTAAAACTGTTCTCACAAGTTTTGCTTACTTACCATTATATTTGTGCTATTTGGATTAATGCAAATGCTATATACAAACTGGTTAATAAAAGTATTAAGAAATGGGTGTTTTCATAATGGCCCTGTTATATGTCCTCGGTCTGTAATAATGGCCTTCGGATGCTGTAATGGCCCTCGGCGTTGCCTCGGGCCATTACAGCAATCCTCAGGCCATTATTACAGACCTTGGATATATAACAGGGCAATTATGAAAACACCCATTTATTAATACTATAGTAATGACCTTTGTCACCACTACAGTAAACACCCAGCAACCCGGCCATTTGTGTCTTTGACCCATTTTTAATAACATTTATTGAGTTCTTAATCATGGGAGAACATCTCCTGATAATACCACTCAATCTTCATTTTGGCAACTAGATGTAGTATAGAACATACTAATTTTGTAAATTGGCTCGTCCCTCAAATGTTCCTGCAACTATCTTGATTGTTTTTTCTGGTTTATTTCATGTGTGTCTATTTTTCGTTATTATATTTTTTTTTTGCTCTTGTCGGGCAAACGCATGATATTTTTTAGTAACCTGTATCAATAGTTGTAGTTTATAATTTATTCATAGACTCCCTCATGTGAGAAAGAAAAATAAATATATGTAGTAGTGTTTACTGGTAAATGACAAGTAATAACTGGAGGGGCGTTTTATAAAAGTCTTACTGTAAGATGTTGTAATTTTGGTATATTGTTGAATGCCCTAAATATTTTCCAAGTTAAAGCTTTATGCGCTTTTTTTTGTATTATGTTCCAGAATAACAATAGTTACTTACTTACATTAACCCCACATTCGTCTTTGGCTTTATCGTACATAAAAGATGATTCCTTGAATACTTTGTAGTGAAAAATGTTCACTCAGTAAATTAATTTCTTATAAAAAAAAGAACAGTCAAAATATGTGAGAAAAAATGTATCGAAAATTTGGGAAGGTGAATTAGTTCACATGTTCATGGTATGTTTACATTGTCGATGATTGTGTGTATGATTGATGAACCGACTTAGAATAAAATTCATCGCATCTTATCTTATATTTTATCCTGCAATGACGCCATTTCCGGTCTAATAACAGGGGTAGAATAAACTTTATTTGTATTAGGTCAATGACCTAATAAAGTCTACTGGTACTTGTTTACATGAAGAGCAAAGTGAATGTACCAGATGACGTCGTGACGTTCCCCGCGTTTTCACGGCAGTTGGATTACAACTTCAAACGTTTAAGGCATTTTACGCATCGAAAGGGCATTGCAGGATAAAGAAAATACAAAGTCATTGTCGGAAAATATAAAATGTATTTGGGCTCGCTGGGAAACATGAGAAAAAGGATCGTTAAAGCTCGCCTTTACATTTTCCGACAATGACTATGTATTGTATATATCTTAGTTCCCAGACTAATAACATTTACGAAATATCCAGTCTCCTGATGCCCCAAATGCAGTGTATATTCCAATATCAACAATTTCCATCAACTGATAAGTTAACCATGACATCATTTCTGTTGTATCATCTGCAACTGTACCATGACCGACTCGAATACCAATGTCATGCCAGACAATCCAAAATGATTTATACGAGTCACAACCAAGAAAATTTCCTTCAGTTTCTACAAGATGATTGCCTTGTTCCATCCTTATGACTGACATCGTGTTACTCCATCCACCGATAACTATTTCATATAACGGATCAAGTACAGTATTTCCGGTCATTAATGCAACGTGAGCATCATGGCATGCTTTAACTTTGAAGGTGAAAAATTTCTCTTTCGAAGGGTATACACCATACATTGACAGCGGTGTGTACACCATCGCATCATTTGTATGAATATCGATTTCCCTCCCTGAAACAGAAGTCGTGTAAATATATCATAACATGTAGATTTGTTCCGACAATTTTTGTGTAGTGGTAACCTCACAGTAAGTCCTATTTGTAAAAGAGCAATTTTTCTATTGAGCTCAAATTATATTCACTTTTTTAATGTTGAAATTAAACCATTCAAAAGATTTCTAAAAACATTATTATTATTTTCTTGATTTTTTTTCAATCGGTCTTTGTTTTCTCAAATTAAACTGTTACGGCTTCGTTCCATTTCGATAAACCGAAAAATGAATTGTTTTAAAATTTTGTTTTATAATCTTTTGGATATAGTGTTGGATAAAAGTATGTACTGCTATAAAAATTAGAAAATATGAAGGAACTAATAGATTGGGAATACATATTTAAAAGATAAATTATACTAGATAATCAAAGATATTGGTATGGGCATGGATTTACTAAGCAATAACTTTTAGGGGGAAGAGACAAGTGGGACTTAGGAACACGATTTAAAATTAAAATATCTCAAAGAAAATTTTTATCTTGTAATTATAATTAAGTCCCCGACCCCATTTCTTATTATTATTATTATTATTATTATTATTATTATTATTATTATTATTCTTAACCTCACTTTGTTCGCGCGTTTTCTCGAACACGAATCAAGCTAGCTTAACGAAACTTGGCACAAAAGAAGGTCAACCTTAGGCGAGATGCATACACGTTTTTGAATTTTCAAGGTGGCCGCCAATTGCAACCAAAAATGCAGAAAAATTCAACATGCTCCGATTTGGACGAAATTAAGTTTCTAAGTAAATTATGATATGACAAGGTGATTTCCGTCATAGACAATTATGCCATAACGGGAGGGGATTTGTGTGCTTCGCTTGCGAGCACAATCATTACTTTGATTTATGTGTTATATACCAAACTAAAGTCTAATGCAGCAAATATAAAAATTCATTTCTCCCCACTAATACATGAGATTGTTGTTTGCAATATTGTATTTGGACGCCATTTGCAAATCTTGTTTTGAGCAAAGGTAATCAACATCAAAACCTATGATAGTTGTATTTTAACTATTGGATATCAAGCTAATTGTATTTTTAAAAATGGGATAATCTAAAATAGAAATTCTATTCTGAAGAAGACAAAGTTACTCTATCGGAACCTTAGTGGTTTCCTAGCATTTATAGTTTTGCTTTAATGATCAAAGGGATATTAAATATCGGGTTTTTAATATGAAAAATGGCTTGTACTGGAATAAATATTTTATTATTATAACGAAATCAGTTTTCTTTTTATTTTTTTGTAAGTCTATAGTTTTTTTTGCTGTACATGTGTATTTGTATAAAAAATATAGGAATACCTTGTGATTCTGCAGCTGTTATACAGAGGCACCACATCCATATGGTAAAATATAACATCTAAAAATTTATTTCATCAAATTATTAGGCATTTTTCAAACAAATTTACTTCCAATCCCAAGAATGTTGTAATACCACATTCTAGGTTGAAATGTATTTTTACACAACTGGTTGAACAGTGCAATTCAAGGAAAACTGTAAAATGTTCTATTCTTTGGTAGAAAAAAAAACAATTTTTATGAAGAACCGTGATTACTGTGAATCTAACAATTACATTTCTTATAAGATTACATTATGAACATGTCAGGTTTTCTTTTACACAACTTATTTATATTCTGTTTAATTCTAGTAGTTAAGTATACCAGCATTTTCCAATGTGTTTAAATTGTGTTTCTGTTTTCGACGATCTGTTTCTATACTCAAGTGAAGCGGTTTATTCGAGAAAACAAAAAGAATCTACTCAACCATTCAGTTTCATTTTCGAATATATATATATGACGTTTTGTAATTAAATAACGACACATTCGACATATTCCAGGACTTTAAATCTCATATTTCCCATTTAACTAAAAATTGAATCGTTTCATATTTATATTAAATTACTAAAATGGGGGACATTTGAGGACAGAAATGTACTAAAAACGTTATCAATGGCTTATCCGATAAATGTGCTATAGTTCCTGCAGAATATTTTTGTTGTTCTAACTAATTACGTTCCTCTACAAATTGCAGGACTGCTATCGGTCTAATTGAACAATGCTTTATATGAGACAGAAATAGCTTATTCGGAGAACCTTGGTTAATTCCAGGTTTTACATCTAGTTGTTCATTTGTATCTCCGACCTTTGAACTACTCTTTTTTTTTATTTTCCCCTAGGTATTACTAGTCTACTAAATTATTTTGATCTTCATTCTGTAAAGCGGATTATTTTGGTGTGTGTAAAATTTCGCTATTTTAAATAAAAAACCAATATCATAATACCTTAACATATATCATACTGATATTAGCGTAAACATTAGAAACAGTTACTGTTATGGTTACCGATTTTTTTTATTTTTACGTCGTCGTTTTATACCTCAAAGCTTGTATATGTCTACATCAAAGCAACAGTTGTAGAAATGAAATTTTACAAGTAATGGACTTTCAGTAACTGAATGTTAGTTTTTACTCACCTTATCCCAATCCATCATGGCTAAATGGGAATGTCTACATTTCAGATTCTTTTCGACCGAATAAAATTCAAATTTATATTCTTGAGAGAATACTTGAGTCCGTTTAATTCTTTTATTGTTTAAGCGTTACAATGATATATATGTTAATGACTTGCGATAATTTTAATGTTTCCAATGAATTTTAATTTCAAATTAGTTTAATTTTAATTTTAATTAAAAACATTTAAGTGTCTTACATTTATCATTGATGCCAAGACATTGTGGGAAAATACGTTAACTGAAGAGAATACACAAGCAGAAACGGTATTTAATTAAACTAATGTCGTGTTCACACTAAAGGTAAAACAAACTTGAAATATTTATTTTTTAAAGTACCAATCTACTACAGACTTATTTACAATATATTGAATAACTTATCGTAATAACATTAGTTGATTAGTCTATGTATTCTAAGTTGTAAAAAATGGTTTTACACATGGCTGGGGACTCCAAGTTTCACTAGCTCAGTTTACTAGTATTTTGATATATGTAATTTAAATTTGCTGTTATAAAAGTGTTAAGGAGTATCACCCTGGTGTATAGCACTATCCTTAGCTTTACCTTTTTCGGTAATTGTGGCATATAAATTTACTCTTCAATGTTTTACGTTATTGGTTTTGCTTTAAACATTTTTGGCATATAACACAATTGATTTGTTGTAAATCGACCAAATATCCATATTTTGTGCATCAAAATTAATATCATGGAATATTATTAATTAACTAGTTTATTATTGGCTTTAACGACTAAAATTGTCCTTTCAATACAGAATCAATAACTCGGCCAGGTGTCATATGGCATTTTTACCCCCATAGGAAATTGACCCCGGGGTCAGTTTTTAGCCATGGTATATTGACCCCCCTCATGGAATAATGAACTCCCCTGTATGGTATTTTGACCCCTATGGAATATAGACCCCCCCTTTTATATAACTTAAACTTCAAAAAGAGGTTCGCTTTTCCAAGGTTGGCGGGTCAAAATACCATGGCAGGTAAACTTTTAAATATTACAGGGGGGCTCATTTTTCCATGGTTGGGGGGGGGAGGGGGTTAAAATACAACAGCAGATAAACTATTGAATTATAGGGGGTTCATTTTTCCATGGTAAGCATGGTGAGGGGGGTCAGAATACCATGCATGGCAGATAAACTTTGAAATATTACAGGGGGTTTGTTTTTCAATTGTTAGGGGGTTAAAATACCATAGCAAAAAAACTATTAAATTACAGGGGGTTCATTGTTCCATGGTTATGGGGTCAGAATACCATAGCAGAAAACATTAAATGATAGGGGTTCATTTTTCCCTGGTTGGGGGGGGGGGGGGTCAGAATACCATAGCAGATAAACTTTGAAATATTACAAGGGGTTCATTTTTTTATGGTTTAAGGGGTCAGAATACCATGGCAGATTAATATTTAAATTACAGGGAGTTCATTTTTCCATGGTTAGGGGGGTAAGAATACCATGGCAGATAAACTTTTAAATTACAAGGGGGTCATTGTTCTATGGTTAGGGGAGTCAGAATACCATGGCAGATAAACTTTTAAATTACAGGTGGGTCATTATTCCATGTTTAGGGCAGTCAGAATACCACAGCAGATAAACTTTTAAATATGACAAGGGGTTCATTTTTTCATGGTTATGGGGGTTCATTTTTCCATGGTTAGGGGTCAGAATACCATGGCATGTAAACTTTTAGGTATTACAGGGGTTCATTTTTCCATGGTTTAAGGGGTCAGAATATCATGGCAGATAAATTTTTATATTACAGGGAGTTCATTTTTCCATAGTTAGGGGGTCAGAATACCATAGCAGATGAACTATTAAATTACAAGGAGTTCATTTTTCCATGGTTAGAGGGTCAGAATACCATGGCAGATAAACTTTGAAATATTACAGGGGGTTCATTTTTCCATGGTTATGGTGGTTAAAATACGATAACAGATAAACTATTGAATTATAGGGGTTTCATTTTTCCACGGTAAGAGTGATCAGAATACTATGGCAGATTAACTTTGAAATATTATAGGGGGTTCCTTTTTCCATTGTTAGGGGGTTAAATTACCATAGCAAATAAACTATGAAATATTACAGGGGTTCATTTTTTCATGGTTAGGGGGTCAGAATACCATGACAGGTAAACTATTAAATTACAGGTGGGTCATTTTTCCATGTTTAGGGCAGTCAGAATACCATAGCAGATAAACTTTTAAATATGAAAAGGGGTTCATTTTTTCATGGTTATGGGGGTTCATTTTTCCATGGTTAGGGGTCAGAATATCATGGCAGATAAATTTTTATATTACAGGGAGTTCATTTTTCCATAGTTAGGGGGTCAGAATACCATGGCAGATAAACTTTTAAATATTACAGGGGGTTCATTTTTCCATGGTTTAGGGGGTCAGAATACCATGGCAGATGAACTATTAAATTACAAGGAGTTCATTTTTCCATGGTTAGAGGGTCAGAATACCATGGCAGATAAACTTTGAAATATTACAGGGGGTTCATTTTTCCATGGTTATGGTGGTTAAAATACGATAACAGATAAACTATTGAATTATAGGGGTTTCATTTTTCCACGGTAAGAGTGATCAGAATACTATGGCAGATTAACTTTGAAATATTATAGGGGGTTCCTTTTTCCATTGTTAGGGGGTTAAATTACCATAGCAAATAAACTATGAAATATTACAGGGGTTCATTTTTTCATGGTTAGGGGGTCAGAATACCATGACAGGTAAACTATTAAATTACAGGTGGGTCATTTTTCCATGTTTAGGGCAGTCAGAATACCATAGCAGATAAACTTTTAAATATGACAAGGGGTTCATTTTTTCATGGTTATGGGGGTTCATTTTTCCATGGTTAGGGGTCAGAATACCATGGCATGTAAACTTTTAGGTATTACAGGGGTTCATTTTTCCATGGTTTAAGGGGTCAGAATATCATGGCAGATAAATTTTTATATTACAGGGAGTTCATTTTTCCATAGTTAGGGGGTCAGAATACCATGGCAGATAAACTTTTAAATATTACAGGGGGTTCATTTTTCCATGGTTTAGGGGGTCAGAATACCATGGCAGATGAACTATTAAATTACAAGGAGTTCATTTTTCCATGGTTAGAGGGTCAGAATACCATGGCAGATAAACTTTGAAATATTACAGGGGGTTCATTTTTCCATGGTTATGGTGGTTAAAATACGATAACAGATAAACTATTGAATTATAGGGGTTTCATTTTTCCACGGTAAGAGTGATCAGAATACTATGGCAGATTAACTTTGAAATATTATAGGGGGTTCCTTTTTCCATTGTTAGGGGTTAAATTACCATAGCAAATAAACTATGAAATATTACAGGGGTTCATTTTTTCATGGTTAGGGGGTCAGAATACCATAGCAGATAAACTTTTAAATATTACAAGGGGTTCATTTTTTTCATGGTTATGGGGGTTCATTTTTCCATGGTTAGGGGTCAGAATACCATGGCAGGTAAACTTTTAGGTATTACAGGGGTTCATTTTTCCATGGTTAGGGGGTCAGAATACCATGGCAGATAAACTTTTAAATTACAGGATGGGGGGGGGGGTATTTTTCTATGGTTAGGGGGTCAGAATACCATGGCAGATAAACTTTGAAATATTACAGGGGGTTCATTTTTCCATGGTTATGGTGGTTAAAATACGATAACAGATAAACTATTGAATTATAGGGGTTTCATTTTTCCACGGTAAGATTGATCAGAATACCATGGCAGATTAACTTTGAAATATTATAGGGGGTTCCTTTTTCCATTGTTAGGGGGTTAAATTACCATAGCAAATAAACTATGAAATATTACAGGGGTTCATTTTTTCATGGTTAGGGGGTCAGAATACCATGACAGGTAAACTATTAAATTATAGAAGGTTCATTTTTCCATGGTTTAGGGGGTCAGCATACCATGGCAGATAAACTATTAAATTACAAGGAGTTCATTTTTCCATGGTAAGGGGGGTCAGAATACCATGGCAGATAATCTTTTAAATTACATGGTGTTCATTTTTTGCTATGGTATTCTACCCCCCTGTCATGGAAAAATTACCTCCCCTCTCCTTGCAAAAGTTTTATATCTGCTTTGGTATTCTGACCTCCCTGACATGGAAAAATGACCTCCCCTCTCCTTGCAAAAATTGTATATCTGCTGTGGTATTCTGACCTCCCTGTCATGAAAAAATGACCTCTCCTTGCAAATATTTTATATCTGCTGTGGTACTAGTATTCTGACCTCCCTGTCGTGGAAAAATGCTCCCCCTCCCAACTGATAAAGTTTTAAGCTTTGAATGATATTCTGACCTCCCTGTCATTGAAAAATGACCTCTCCTCTCCTACTATGTATCTCATTGATAAAGTTTATACCGGGTATTTGCTATGGTATTCTGACCTCCCTGCATGGAAAATAACCTCCCCGTTATACATCTGCTATGGTATTGTGACCCCCCCCCCCCCTGTCATGGAAAAATGACCTCCACACTCCTTGCAAAACATGAACATCTGCTATGGTATTCTGACCTCCCTTTCATGGAAAAATGACCTCCCCTCTCCTTGAAAAAGTTTTATATCTGCTATGGTATGATGACCTCCATGTCGTGGAAAATAATCTCTCTTTTCCTTGCAAAAATTTTATATCTGCTATGGTATTCTGACCTCCCTGTCATGGAAAAATTACCTCCCTTCTCATTTCAAAAATTTTATTTCGTCTATGGTATTCTGACGTCCCTGTCGTGGAAAAATTACCTCCTCTCTCCTTTCAAACATTTTATATCGGCTATGATATTCTGACCTTCCTGTCATGGAAAAATGACCTCCCCTCACCTTGATAAAGGTTTTTATCTCCTATGGTATTCTGACCTCCGTGTCATGGAAAAATTACTTCCCCTCTCTCAAAATTTTATATAGGCTATGGTATTCTGACCTCCCTGTCATGGAAAAATAACCTCACCTCCCCTTGATAAAGTTTTATACCTGGTATTGTATTCTGACCTCCCTGTAATGGAAAAATTACCTCCCCTCTCCTTGCAAAATTTTTATATCTGCTATGGTATTCTGACCTCCCTGTCATGGAAAGATGACCTCCTCTCTCCTTGCAAAAGTTTTATATTTTCTATGGTATGCTGACTTCCCTCTCATGGAAAAATACCCTCCCCTTTCCTTGCAAAAATTTTATACCTGCTATGGTATAGGCTTTTTACTTGACGTTTTTTATTAAGCCGAGGGTAAACTTCGTTAAATTAAAACACAAAATAGGAGTTGAAGCTATATGTTTAGCATTGATTAGCAGTTGACCATTGAAAGATACTTATCTTAACAAACTATTTTTCAAATTTTATCAAGATATATTGAGCCCATCTAAGTCGACACGTTTTTTAATTTACCCGAAAATTGCTAATTTTGTGATTTTTCGTGCGTATGAGATTTTTTATGGACAAGGCGACTTAACTCCAGAACAACATCTGATTTTCATCAGGTAACAGTAGATGAGCCTAAGGAAATGTTACTAGATAAGTCTAGTGAGTCTTGTACCAGTCTTTTTAGCAACTTTAAAACTCTGATCACAGATACAAAGAACTTGGCAATATTTTGTAACCATTTTTCACCATTTTAGTAACGATGATTAAAGTTTTTTGGAATATTTATGAATATTTACACTGGAGACAATAAGAAAAATGTTTTCATATACTTATTAATAAAGTTTCATTTTTCTAAGTAGAAAGGCTATATTATGGTATTCTGACCTCCCTGCATGGAAAAATTACCTTCTCTCCCTTTGGTAATGTTTTAAATCAGCTACGGTATTCTAACCACTCTATTATCCCATTTCTGTGGGTTAAAAATGATTTCTACAGGGGGTCACTTTTCCATGAAGGGGTTCAAAATTCTATGAGGAGAATTAAACCCCGGCTTCAATATTCCATATGGTATTCTGACCCGGGGTCAATATCCCATGGAGTCAAAATACCATATGACACCGGCCAATATATATTTTTGCTGTAATGCTGACTTGTAGTAGGCCAATATAAAGTGAGTATATTTTCTCTAAGACTTCCGATGTTTACATTACGTATATCTAAATTTATACTTGGGCTGTGATTATTCACTAATAGCTCTGACTAAACCCTATTTCAATCTTTCAATGAATGTACATTTTCCGATATACTTAAGAGTTTCGGCTCCACCTCAGGCCAATACAGCAATCCGCGGACCAATAACAAGGCGAATTAAGAAACAACCACGTAATGATATCATATTATTTAAACATTATCAATATGAACACGGCCTAGAGAAGACATTTGACTACTAAAATCATTTTTATGATTTGTTCTCTTGCTCATATTTCAATTAGAAATAATAATAAAAAATACTTTACTTATCTAACAACTGTGCTTCAAATACCAATACCTAGGTCATTAAATACGACCAAACAGATGCTCTAAAAAGTGCAGAGGCCATTCCATTCATCACGCTTGTACCTAACAGAACAGGAAGAGTTAAAATATTTTCAATTATATAATTTTTGCACACTCCTTCCTTAGATGGTTTTTGACTTTACCCTTTTGTTCATTTTACAAATTTTCTCTTCAACTTTTTGGATTATTGTTTAATTTTTCAACATAATAGAAATTGAAAAGATATGATGAGTAGTAAATGGACTAAATGCTCATCATTAACATAAAAATTGGTATCATAGAAGAGAACAAATATATCTAAGGAGCAAATAAAAAAAAAGCAATCCATTGAACAGACAAACCCGGGAAGACAAATGAGCAAGCAAAAGCACAACAAATAAACACTGAAAACTAAAAAAAAACCATGAATACGAACTCCTATAAAAAAAAACTAGGAGTGAACTAAGGTGCTCCGGAAGGGTAAGCAGTTCCTACTTCGAATACGACACACGGTGTGAAGTTCAAGAAAGTCAATTCTTTATTTTCTTTAGATTTCCGTGTCCATGTTAATCCTAGATCTCACCCTTCAAGCTCATTTTTTAGGGGAATCACGTCGGAAAAGTTTGCAGTATCTTTTTGATAATACTGAAGTATGTTAGTGTTAATATCATTAGCTGAATTTAGGTGCAATAATTAAAACTCTGCATATATAACAAATGCCAAGAAAACTCCCAAGTTCTAATGTTATATGCAATAAAGGATATTTGATTTTTGATACATCTGATACACAAGTAGCACCAAAAAACCGAAATGAGCACGCGAGTAAGGTCATGATTAGCGATGAACGGCAAAGAGCAAGATAAAAAAGCGATGAGTAAGACAAGAGCAGCGATGACGAACAGTAACAAGCAGTAGGAGCAGCAGCAGCAGCTAAACAGTGACAAGTAGCCCCAAAAAACTGAAATGAGCACGCAAGAAAGGTCATGAGTAGCGATGAACAGCGACGAGCAGCGAAGAGCGGCACGGAGCAAGAGAAGAGAAACAAAGTGCATCATAGAGCAATGAAATGGACGCCGTTGCCAAGGCGGTTGCTAAGGACACCCCTCCATTGATCTAATGGTGACAACATCACTTGGAGGTAAGGGGACATAATCCAATCCTACCTTTGGTCTTCACAGAAAACATCACCCGCAAATGAAAAGAGCGGGATAAGGGGAGATAATCCAATCACCTCTCTTTACTTCATCCTCTCAATCTACAGCTGCTGCGATGATACTCTGGGACTTCGACATATCAGTCCCTAGAGACTCGATGCCAGACCCTTACCCTATACAGACCGCTGAAAGACCAAGAGACGACCGAGAAGAGCGGGACTGGCGTCACTTCCGTAAAGAAATGGCAGGAAAACACATTACTTCCGGTTGTGGATGCGCGCAAACCACTTACGGTTCCGGTGACGTCATTTCCGCTTCCGGTGACGTCACTTCGAGTTCCTCCACAAATACTAATTTAGAACTGCATATATACTACTCCTGTATAAACTTCATTGAATTAAAACACAAGTTATATTTTAGCATTGATTAGCAGTTGACCATTGAAAGATACTTATCTTAGCAACTTCAAACTTTGATCACATTTACAAAGAACATGGCAATATTTTGTAACCATTTTTCACCATTTTAGTAACGACGATTTAAGTTTTTTAGAATAATTGTGAATATTTACACTGGAAATAATAAGAAAAATATTTTCATGTACTTATTAATAACGTTTCATTTTTAAGTAAAAAGGCTAAATCCTTAAATGGGGGCAAAGATACATTGCAAAACGCAGCGATATCAGAGTATTTCTTTGTAAATCTGAACTGAAAACAATTGACACAAGGCAAATGCGATGTTTGATGTCCCCGAGAGACTTTTAAATATTCTGATTTTTTTCTATTTTTATTAACAGCGGCATGTTGAACGCCTCAAGACCATTCCATCAAAGTTTTGTCTCAATTGTATCGGTAGTTTCGGGCAGATTTTTAAGTATTTTTTGCTGATTTTTCTATTTTTAGTAATGGCTGCTGTATTTATTGCAGATCACGACACCAGGACAAAATTGTAAAATTGAATCACCAAAGAACCAGTGTATCAACTGATCAAAGATTGGTCTCAATTGCTCCAATAGTTTTTCATCGGTTTTTTGTCGGTTTTGCTATTTCAGGAATGACAGCCATATTTGTCATTCGGCCAAGTGGTTTGGAGGAGAAGATTTTTAAAGGAAAGTTTACATCAAACAATAATGGCCAAATATGTCAAGTGATGGCAAAATTTCACATGAACCTTTGGGGTAGGTGAGCTAAAGAACTGAAGTGATATATCTCATTTTTTATTATTCTATCAAAAATAACTGAAGTCAGTGCAGCATAACATGCAGACCAGATGTAAAGAAAGTGTTTTGGATGCTGACATACTCAAACCAGTAACATTTCTTCACTTTATAGATTTCTGAATGAATCCAGTCTTTTTTTTTTATTCGACCGCAAATATCCCCCATAAGAAGTATAGGTTTTGATTAATTTATTCCTTGACAAAAACGGAAAACCTCTTTAAGATCAGTTTTTCACTGTCTCTTACCTTTTCAGAGAAATGGGACACACCTTAATTTTCAAAACTTTTTTTATTTCTTATCCGATTTTTGATGATGTTTTTTAAATGGTTTATCATAAGAAATAGAACTAGAGACTTGGGTGAACCTGTGTAGCTAACCTGGCTTTTATTAGGCCATTTGAAAATGTATGCTCTCTTCTTGTATCCACAAAGCTGTTAAAGAAATGCAAATTTCAAAATAACCTTGATATTTGATTTTTGACCAAAAAGAAAAAAGTGGACTATTTGCACCTGACCTTAAATATGAGATTCCGGCAAACATTACTTCATGAGAAAATTTCCCATATGGTTTCAAAGGAAACTTTGAGCCGCAGCAGCTGTAGATTGAGAGGATGAATCTGAACCAAAAGTGGATTGTTTGTAGAGGGTATTGTTGTCATCAATCCTGCAAAATTTCAAAAAATTTCATAATATAGTTTCAGACAAGATTTTTGAAAATTGGCCAATCAATATCAAAGATGGCGTCTCGCAGTCATGTTATTCATCGACCCGTAACCAAAGTTGGAACTTTAGAAGTCCTTCCATACAATCTGCCCATTCTTTTCCCATATGGTTTCAATGGAAACTTTGAACAGCCGCAGCCGTCGGTTGATGAGATGAATCTCAACCAAAAGTGGACTGTTTGTAGAGGGTATTGCTTTCATCAATCCTGCATAGTTTCAGGAGATTTTTTAACATTAGCAAATAAAAATCAAAGATGGCCTCTGGCGGCCATGTTGTTCATTCAACCAGAACAAAAGTTGGAACTTTAGTAGAGGTCATTCCATACATCATTCCTGCCAACTTTAGTTACAATCTGCCCATTAGTTTCTGAGCAGTTGACAAAAAAGTCTTTTCCCATATTTTTTTCAATGGAAACACCCACTGCAGTCAGTTAAAGGGAGGAATCTTAACCAAAAGTGGATCGTTTGTAGAGGGTATTGCTGTCACCAATCCTTCAAAGTTTCAAAACATTTATAAAGTAGTTTTTGTATGATTTTTTAAAATTGGCAAATAAAAATCAAAGATGGCCTCTGGCAGCCATGTTATTCATCCAGCATTTGTAGAGGTCCTTCCATACATCATTCCTACCAAGTTTGGTTACAATCCGACAAGTAGTTTCACAGGAGAAGATCAAAATGTGAAAAGTTTATGGACGATGGACGCAAAGTGATGACTTAAGCTCACATGGCCTATAGACCAGGCGAGCTAATAAAAGTTAAACTTAAGGCATTTATTTTGTTACTTTTGTCAATGCAGAAATAAAAGGGATTAAAGGGGCCAAAATTAGCCATTTTGCAGGACTCTTTAAATTTTTATTTCATCCAGTTTTAATGGGGATTTTTTTAATTTAATTCATCTTGATGACTTATTGTGTGCTTCCGAATGCCAACAAATTTCTGCTATCTTTTTTCGGTTTTTGAGATATAAGGGGTTAAAAGGGCCAAAAAGGCAATGTGGCTTTGTATATGTAATTTTTTTTAAATTTTTTAACCCAATTCTTATGGCGATTTTTCTGTTAATTCACCTTCATGCATGCTTTCATTGGTATGTAAACTATTTTTTCTATCTTTTATTGTTTTTGAGATAAAGGGTTTAAAGTTATCAACTTTTGGAGGAAAGGTAAAATTTTTATTCTTGATCCGATTTCAATAGATTTTTTCTTTTAATTTATCTTGAGTGATTTCAGTAGTAGGTCAACAGATTTTTCCTATCTATTACAGTTTTTGAGATGCAGGGGGCTTAAGGTGCCATAAAGCAACATGGCTGGATTTCTAAATTTGATTTTATTTTTCATCTGGTTTTTTATTGTATTTCCAATATTTCTGTGTGATGTATATTACAATATCCAACATTTAATAGGTCAAGCATGATAGTGTGTCCACACTTACTTTATCTGTTTACCTATTGACATGTTGCGGTCGTATCATGCTGCACTTAGTGAAGCCCATTATTCAATAATGTATTAATCTTAATATTAAACTAGAAATTGTGTCTGTAGTAGACAGATTCCCCACCTAAAATGTAGGGCATCATGTATGAATGCTCAGTACTATCCAAGGCACATCCACCGATGAAGTTTCGTTGATACACTATGCTTAGTTCCAGAGAAATGAACCTAAACTCAAAACTTAACCAGAGTAGCTCAACCATTAAATGTAGATCATAATGAACCAATTATTGTATGAATGCTCAGTACTACCCAAGGCACATCTGCTGACGAAGTTTCATTGATACACTATGCTTAGTTCCAAAGAAATGAACTTAAATGCAAAACTTAACCACATAGTTCAGATGTACAGACGGACAAGGGTAACTCTATATGCCCCATCCACATTCGTGGGTGGGGCATAAAAAATGTCAAACATACATACAACGAATTTTGATAGAATAGTAAACAATTTTGTAGAAACATATCTTTAATATATCACAGTGAACATCAAGTTACAGATAATAAAAGTGTAAACCCAAATAATCTATTATTTATGACAGGAAATAGTTTTGAAAATTATTTTAAATATAACTTTTACCCATTAAAAATAATGAATCCACAGTAATTCTGTTTAAACACTTAAATTTACTGAAGTCACTTAAGGATGCTTGCTGGTCATGTTTTGGTCTTTTTGTCAGATTTTCGGAATACTTGGGTTTTATCCATTTCTTAAACATGAAATTTTTTGCCCATGAACCCCCACTTTTTCTTTTATAATTCAATCATATATACCTTAAAATGGTATTTGACAAAATTTTATGAAATCCCTTTTATTTTTTCATACATTTTTGAGAGACTGAAGTTGTCAATACAAAGACATTGAAAAATCCAGAGAAAACCCATTTCCTGCAAATTTTCAAGGCCTTTTAGCTCTAAAATAAGCACATGAACCTATATTTTTTTCTTGCTTATTTGTTTACTATTCATATGTTCTCTCAAACTAAAACACCTTTTTCAAATCCTATTTATTTCCTATTAGACCAGCGATCATCCTTAAGCATGAAATGTTGGTCATATGTTGGTGATTTTTCCAAAAACAGACTAAAAGGCAAAAATTAAACCAGTCTTTTTTTTCCATCAAATGTAGGTCAAAGTGACTCAAATGTAGCAAGCTGTGTTGTACTACATAAGATGACTGTTATTTTGAAATATCAGTAAAACATTACCATAGGTTCTTTAGTAATACACCTAAATGCAAAAATTTAATCAAAGTCACTCAAGCATAAAATGTAGGTCATGTGACTCAAGTGTTTCTGAATTGTTTTGTACTATATAAGATGATTGCAGTTGTGAAATATCATCAATATACTACAATACATGTAGGTTCTTGCATAATACACCTAAATGCAATAAATTTGATCAAAGTCATTCAAGCATAAAATGTTGGTCAAGGTGACTCAAATTTTGCTGAATTATGTTGTACTATATAAGATGATTGTAGCTGTGAAATATCATCAATATAATACCAGAGGTTCTTTGAAAATATACCAGAATGCAAAAACTTTACCAAAGTCACTCAAGCATAAAATATAGATCATGGTGACTCAAATGTTGCTGATTGTTGTTGTACTACATAAGATGAATGCATAGGTGTATTATCATTGATATGTCTCAATAGGGTACTGAGAAATGGACCTAAATGCAAAAGCTTTACCGAGTCAGTAATGCACAAAATGTGGGTCACAATGACCATAGATTTCTAGGATATGAAATTAGTTAAAATTTTATTGGAGTCACACATGAATTAAATGTAGGTCAAAGTGACTTAAATGTTGGTCTTATAAGGGGATTGTAGTGGTATAACTCAATGAGTTTCTGAGAAATAGACCTAAACGCAAAAACTAAACCAAACTGGACGGACGAAAAGTACATATGTGCGGGCAAGGGTAAATCTATATGCCCCTTCCACATTAGTGGACGGGGCATAACAAAAATTAATGGTACTCGGTACTCTTTCTGAGTTCCCAATTACTGGTGAACTAAAACTGAATGAGTACCAGAAGCCCTTTTCACAAAATATGTTAACAGCAAACTCAGATTAACAAAGTCATCTTTAAATTACCTAAATGACCCATCCGGAAAACTGAGATATGACTTCCCTCCTCGCCGATCTGTTTCTGTACTCATATGAAGCGGACTTCATTCAAGGGTTACTACATGAAAACAAAAAGACACTAGCCCAATCCTTTAATTTCACTTTTCGTTATATAGATGATGTGTTGTCGTTAAATAACGACAAATTCCAAGACTTTCTACATCTTATCTACCCCAGTGAGCTTGAAATTAAGGATACTACAGATACACCAAAGTCCGCTTCATATTTGGATTTATTTCTTGAAATAGACTATGAGGGACGTTTGAAGACAAAACTTTATGACAAACGTGATGACTTCAACTTTCCTATTGTTAATTTTCCCTTCTTGAGTAGCAATATACCAGCATCGCCTGCATATGGCGTCTACGTTTCTCAGCTTATCCGATTTTCAAGGGCATGCGTGAGTTACCCTGACTTTCGACAAAGAGGATTACTGCTGTCACAAAAGCTTCTTAACCAGGGTTTTATCAGGGATAAGTTGATGTCATCACTTAAGAAATTTTACGGTCGTCATCATGAATTGATTGACCATTACAGTGTTCCAATATCTAAGATGATGTTGGACCTGTTCCAACTGTCGTAACCTTTCATGTGACCCCTACGATTTGTGACTTCCACCGGATTGACCTTGTTGAACTTCACGACGGGTGCCGTATACGGAGCAGGAACTGCTTACCCTTCCGGAGCACCTGGGTTCACTCCTGGTTTTTATAGGAGTTCGTGTTGTTCATTGTTTTTAGTTTTCTGTGTTTATTTGTTGTGCTTGTGGTTGTTCGTTTGTCTTCCCGGGTTTGTCTGTCCAATGGATTATGTTTTTTTTTATTGCTCCTTAGGTATATTTGTCCTTTTTTCCAACATCAAACTTAACCAAAGTCCATGAAACAAAAAATGTAGGATTTACTTCTTGAAGTGCTATATTCACCTTGAATCTTAAACAAAGTCAGTAAACCATGAAATATGGGTCACAAAACCTTGCAGTTGAAATAATGACTTTAAATGCAGTTCTATACAGATGTACACTGTTTCAGGCCTCATGAGTACTACAGTATTACAGAGGATGTTGCTGGGTTGAGAGGAACTATTTTCAACTATCTGCATTATCAGGTCATTCACGTGCAAAAAAAACAATTCATGCATAACACTACCAAAAAAGTTTATAAAATTTTTTAAAAATAACAAAATTATTCATACAAAATATTCTTATTTATTTAATTATTGAACTACATTTCTACATTTGTGTCCCCATGATTAAATACTGTTAAACACATTAGTCTAAGTTGCAAAGAAAATGTGCAAGACACACTGCTGGAAAATACACTAATCCTCAGTACATCCTAATAATCTACCAATCCTTAATTCTTTGTACACTAATCGGATAAGGCACTGAAAATAAAAATAAACATAATGTCACAGTACAACAAAGAAGCTGTGTGTATTACAACAAAAGATTTACAACATGACTGTAAAATGTTAAAAAAGCTACATCTAGTTCTTTATACAGTCAACTCCACTTAATTGGATATCTGTAAATAGAATATGCTTTTATTCGCATAACATTTTAAAATACCAAACCATTTACCATATAGTCAATGTTAATTACTCCTGATAATGGCGTATCAAATTGTTTAGAAACTCTTCTTATTGCAATTTTTTTTTCTAAATTATGAATGTTTTGCCAAAATTTTATACAAAGTAAGGATACAATGAAAAATATTTTATAAAAATTAATAAAACACAATTTAATGGCTATATAGATCAAATTTAAAATTAACAAAATTGTTTATAAAGTTTATATAGTAATTATCACAATTATTGACAACAGTCAAAATGCATTCTGTGATTTTACAAAATAATAAAGAATTCCACTTATTATTACTCCTGTTAATTGCATAATTTATTCTGACAAAAAGGGTATGCAATTAGCAGAGGTGTTTACTATTACCAATTTTCCGTAATTGTCCCGGATTTTAGATTCAAATTACACTTTCCGGTTTTGTACCAAATTATTATTTTTTATTCTCGGTCGTGTAAATGCTTTGTAATTGCATTTGATTTTCCAGTTATGAAAAGCGGTTTAACAACATTGATGATGAATACTCAGATTGTTTCTAGACTTAGGCGGGTCATCATGTTTCTCTATGATAGTTTTCATGCTGAAATTTGAGATTACTGACAAAGGGCCAAAATTACTGACAAAAATCATTAACATGACTGAAAACACCAGAAAGGGGTAAAAACCTCTGAATTAATAGGAGTCTACTGTATTAGATCTGTGCCTGTGAGTTGTAAAGGCTAAAGCGAAGTCTTTATTACCTCTCTGGGTAACTTGGTTAAAGCAACTATGGTAACTAACTTATGTGTCTCATTTGGTAACGAATTAGAATGAGATAAGAAATATTAATATTAAATCTGTTATGATTTACATAATGCCCAAAAGCATCATTTTGAAATATTTCCTACTTAAAACCTAATATTCAATTTATGACTGTTCTGTGTATAACCACAATATCAGTGCATAAATGATTATATAAAGTTAATATGAATCCAGTTATGAATTTGGCAAAGATTAACTTCACTTGCCTCTTCCTAATCACTACATTGAAAATGTATATATTCAAATAGTTCTATGGAACTGTAAATAGTTTCAGAAGTAATTTTTAAAGTGAGTTCAGTTCTCTTAGATATTAAATTGATTTTACTTTTAAGCAGTTACCAAAAAACCAAAACTCTTAGATTACATGTATTTGCCACCTTAGTTATAAATTTCACCAGGAGCTAATATATTAAATTATCAATGCTAATTTACTGAATGCGACCTAAAATGAATCTACTTGAACTGAAAAAGGGGAGATAATGTTATTCATATTAGTTTTTGAAACAGGCAAAACTAAGATTTATTTCTTCATTTAATTCTAAGTAAACATTCAGTTAAACTGATCTTACCAAAAGGGCCAATACATCTGACAAAATCAACATATAAAATACATCATTCCAGTTAGGTATAAGTCCAGCTAACAGTGGTCCAATAGCAGCACCTGAAATCAGAGTATGTTGTTTTGCACACAATATAAAAACAATGGACAGTGAATTAACAAGATCAAAAACAAAATTTCTAACTTACTGACAAAGTTTTTTCTCATCATCCCTATAATCTGTCCATCACAATGTTTCTTTCAGTAAATCTCCAACAATTTCAGATTTGGGGTATTTTGTCATAGAATTATTGTACAGAAAATGAAAACATTTTGAAAGGCCCGAATATGAACACATTTTCTATTATCAATAGGTACCAAAAATGACCGGGTCTAAGGTCCAAATAATGGGTTCACTTCTCATATTCTCTTCTCCATTATTTTATTTCATTTAGTAATTTTTTTTCGACTTTTTCAGAAGAAAAACTAACTATATAAGTAAAGTATATAAGGTTTTATCTTTAAACGATGGTTAGATTTTAAAATGCTGGTAAGTGCAGATTCCATGTAGAATTGGCATATTTCTGTGGTCCCATTTCCCAAGCCAATATAAACATAGGTCTTTTGACCTCAAAGGAATCTTAAGAGTAATCAGACCCCTTGCAACTTAAACTCACCTACTAACATTTGTACCAACTTCAACTGCGGTGCTAATGCTTTACTGTTACTTCTGAATCTGATGAGTCCCTAAATGTGCACAAGCTGTCCCTGCTCCCACACTTTCCCTTCTGACCCCACCCTGTACAAACTTACCTATACTACCTGTGCCATCTATAACTGCAGTAACTGTAGCCAAAGCTTTACTGTTTCCTTCTAATATCTTGTGTGTCCCTAAATCAGCACTTACTGCAGTTGTTATTAAGGCATAGGGGCCATTCACTAATGACCCACATAAAAAAGAAAGACCTAAAGAAAAAGAATTGCATACTAAAATCCCATCTTAATCTTTAAAAATATAGAGACAAATGATTACTTGGGCTTTTATCAAGTTAGCCTATATTACTATCTGATGTTTCCATTTAAAGAGGTTTACCAACAGAAACTTACTCTTAGGCAAAGCATAAAATAATTATGACAAATATAACCAGTATCACTCACCTGATAGTGCATTGCCTATTACATATAGTGACCAGTTACCACAGGGTTAAGAGTTTGGCTGTGGTGGCCATCTTTGTTGATAGTTTGGGTCAACGGACACAATTCTGAAAGAGGACCATCTATTTAGGACCATTGTTGCTAAGTTTGGTTCCAACCTCTCGGTAGTTTCAGACAAGAAGATTTTTTAATGAATTTTCCATAGGGTCCAATGTTAAACTATGTTCGGCTGTGGAAGCCATCTCGATTAACAGTCCAGGTCATCCGACATACTTCTGAAAGAGGACAATCTAGGACCATTGCTGCCAAGTCTTGTTGTAATTGACTCAGTTGTTTCAGACAAGAAGATTATTTTATGAATTTTCCTATAGAGTCCTATGTTAAGCTTAGTTCAGCTATGGCAGCCACCTTTGTTGACATTCCGGGTCAACAGATATAATTCTGAAGGAGGACCATTTATGAACCATTTCTGTCAAGTTTGGTCCCAATTGGCCAAGTGGTTTCAGACAAGAAGATTTATCAATGAATTTTTCCATAAGGTTGTTAAACTAACTTCGGCTGTGGCGGCCATCTTGGTTGACATTCTAGGTCATTGGACATATTTCTGACAGAGGACCATTTACGGACCATAGCTGTCAAGTCCAGTTCCAACTGCTCAGTAGTTTCAGACAAGATTTTTTAATGAATCTTCCCATAGCGTTCAAAGTTAAACTATGTTCGGCTGTGGCGGCCATCTTGGTTGATCATCTGGTTCATCGGACAAATTTCTGAAAGAGGACCATCTAAGAACCATTGCTGCTAAGTTTGGTTGCAATTGGCTCAGTAGTTTCAGACAAGATGATTTTTAAATGAATTTCCCATAGGGTCCTTCGGACATAATTTTGGAAGGGGCTACCCAAGGATCATTTCATCAAAGTTTGGCTGAGATTGGCCCAGTGGTTGCTGAGGAGATCATTAAAATGTGGATTGTGGACAACGGACGACGGATGCCAAGTGATGACAATAACACAAATGACCCTTCATTGTGTCATATTTCTTATAATGGTCACAATTCCATTAGTGATAAAACAGGGCTTTTTTCTGTTTCTTGCCTTTAACCATATATTTGAGATGAAATAAGTCACTGCTTCATAATTTGCTTTCCAGATTCCATATTCACATTTTGTCTTTGTTGATCAATCTGCCCCACACCTTTCTTTCTTTTTAAGTGCTCTTAGTCGTCTTAGAGCAGCTAAGTGCTACAAAAATTTTTTAAGGTCTGGTCTTTCAAACTTTTTCAGTGTTTTGTTCATGTCTATGCAAAAACAGCACAAATGAATTAAATATACATACCAATGGAATGAGCAAGATCTATACTACCATACACATTGTAAATGTACATCTGAAAATAAAATGTAAACATAAATATTTTTCAGAGTAAACTTTCTTACAAATACTGTATCTTTTTAACTTGAAAGGATATTTACATAAGATTATGCACATAAAATACCATGTAATTATTTTGACAGATATGAAATTTTCATAATTTGAATAAATTGCTCACATGGATTTGACAGTGGCAGCCATCTTGGTTACTGGATAACGTTAATTAATAACCAGTGAAAAGTGGCAATTGCGATGGTGATATGGGTCATCATATGCAATTCTGAAACAAGATTACTTAAGGCGCATTACTAGTAACTTTCTTCAAAATTGGTTCAGTGGTTTCTGAGGAGAAAGTCTTTAAGTGAATTTTCCTATAGGGTCCTATGTTAAA
The DNA here is from genome assembly GCA_028015205.1 of Mytilisepta virgata. NCBI lineage: Eukaryota > Metazoa > Mollusca > Bivalvia > Mytilida > Mytilidae > Mytilisepta > Mytilisepta virgata. The sequence goes on along the minus strand of CM051521.1, from coordinate 45,648,646 downwards.
CTAAGTTTGGCTACCATCTTGGTTGTCAATCCAAGTTAGCAGATGTAGTCTTAAAGAAGACCACCAAACAACATTTGGTTTCCATCAGCTCAGTGGTTTCAGAGAAGAGTACAATACAAATGTTTATGAACAAGCAGATGGACAATGGATGCTAAGTGATGGCAATAACTCAAATGACTATAGCAGCTGCTTGTAACATAACATCACACGTGGTGGCTCTGCCCCATATGTTTTCTGGTTTAACACTTGCTATGACACCCTCTTCCTGTACTGTAACAACAGAACACTTACCACTGGAGCAGCCGCTATTAACATAACAGCACATGTAGTGGCTCTGCCACCCAAATTATCTGATGTTACACCTGCTATAATACCACCCACAATACCACCTACATCAAAAAATGTGGAGATATCTGCAGATTTCTTTGCATCGTAATGAGCTACAAAGCAAAAAGTATACACAATTTCAGTATCATATACACAGTGTTCTCCCTCTGCCTTTTAGCTATCAGATATCGCTGAGATCCTAACAACGTCGCTGAGATGCTATCTGACTCGGCCGAGATTCTTTTTGTTTCATATTTGTTTATTATCTGCATCACTAACATCAAAAGCAGGTCTAGTAACAGCTTGACTCTGTAAGTCCGAAAGACTTTGGGTAGGAAACTTTTGTCAGTTTTCTTAGCTTCTACAGAAGGGAATGATTTTATATTTGTTTGCAGCTTCATAATGTTGAGTTGTAGCATGTAATCAATTTTTGGATGTGTCGTGCAGCAAATTCCTGATTGCCGATAGTTAAAAATGCAACAATACTCAAAACACTAGAAAAATGTTCATAAAAGTTTCCTTGGCTTCTACAGAAGGGAATGATTTTATATTTTGTCTACAGCTTCATAATGTTGAGTTGTAGCATGTAAGCAATTTTTGGATCTGAATTGCATGGAGAGATGCAGGTCTAGACCCAGTTTTGGTCTTGTATTATACATGTCATACATAGACTTAAAAAAAATTTAATGTATCTTTTCTTTAAAATATGAATTAAATATAAATGATCTATTATTAAATCTAAACCTTCCATGGATAATGAAATTCTAAAGGCCTCTTTCAAAAGTTTATCTGAATTCAGTTTTACTCTTGTAATAAGGGTTTTTGTGCTTTAAGAACTATCATCAATTTTCTCTTTGGAAAGGCATGCACATAAGTAATTCATACAAAGTACAAAAAACAGATGATCTGTCCAATATGCAATTAAATTTGCTAAATTCATATTTAATCTAAACTACTACTATAATATGAAATACGGAAATAAATCAAACACATGTTTATGCCAATGATGTGAAGGAAAACTGATGAATTCTTTTTTGAAGAACAATATGTATATGAATAAAGAGATAATCTGCTTTTGTAAGTTTTAAATATTTTTTTGATTTTTGGAATGAAAATTTGTCTTGAATTAATTACATTTCAATGTACTTTAAGGCATAAAATTATTGTGATAGATTTATTTTTGCTATGAGATGAAATGTAAAAACAAACAACTGCAAATGTGTATTATTACAATATTTTATGGAAAACATTTTACCAGGAAACACAAATTTAAACTGTGTGAACTTTTTTTTTTGGGGGGGGGGAGACTACATGAAATAAAATTGAAAATTTTACAGATTACAGTACATAAACCCATCCCCGATATGTATTAAACTTATTTATCAGATGAAATTTTTACTTACCTGTATGTTCTATATAATTAGGTAACCAAAACAGGAATGTATAGCTGACTAGTTTAGCACAAAACAAACACAGGGAAAACTCTGCAACACCCTATAACAGAATCTTAAAACTACAGTATTTACCTCCTGTCTGTTTTTTTATTTGGAGATTTTACACCACATAACGGTAAAAGACTTTATTATTGCAATCAATTTTTATTGGTGAAGAAAGCAAGAACTACAAACCTTCTCTGGATAATTAGCAATCCATGCTAATTTAACAATAAGTGCCTAAACACACTTTGACTTTAGTTAGATATGAACTTACAACCTTACAGTGAACTACAGAGACCACTCGGCTAACAAGACCTTAGATTATAATATAAACCTGTGCCTATCTCACTGACAGGAACTTGTTTTGTTTGTCTGACTTCTGTAAATATTTTCCTTATGGCTTGCTGTCTTTATTTTGTACTCGCATAAATTTTTACAACATTACTTTTGGAGGCCATTTAGATCACACCTTTAGGTGGAGGCTGCAGGTCATTATAAAACTCCACACAAAAGTTATCATTAGCACAATGACAAACTACCTAGCCCATGCTGTCATGAGTCTATTTAAACAATATCTGAGAATCTTTGCACCTTTTATGATCAAGAATCGAAACAGATACAGCAGCAATATTCATAAGCAATGAAAAGCAATATATAACTGCACAAAGAAAACTGTGACATTGTACTGTTGTTTTCTTTTAGTGGTGTGTACAATTGTTGCTTCAAAACAAAAAAAGCATAACATCACAGTACACTTTGCACAGCAAAAATCTTGCTTTTGAATACTAAATGTTTCTACACTACGTACTGGTATAAAGAAAGCTCCCCATATTGTAATTGGTTTCTCCTCCTTATGTTTTATCAGTGCTATTGTCGACGCATCTGTGCTGTTGTACGATTGCTATCAAAATAATAAAAAGTATCAAATCAACGTAGAAGCCTATGATATATTTACAAAATTTTATATATGTAAAGATTTTTATTTTAATGAAATTTAAAAACAAATATGTCAATGATGATTTGTATTACTTTAATTTGTAAATTTAACTTTAATATTTATTGCTAATTTATAAATAAAAAATGAACAAGAATCATAAATGTATATTACTATATTGTAATAGTTTATTTCAAAATTGTTCAAAAACATTAAAACAGGTCAATTTAAGAAAATATTAGATTTTACAGACTATCAACATATTTATAGTGAAAAATACAAAACATTCCAATTGCAGGAGTCTAAATGCTAGGATAGTTTTGACTATACACAGAGGTTAAAGCTGGAAAAATACATAAAATGTACTACTACAAAATGGAACCTAAAATCCACAGTGAGTGCCTCACTCATACAAATATATTTTGCACTTACAATTTTTGTTAAATCTTTTGTATCACTGATAAATGCCCCTTCCCCAACAACAAATGAAATATCTTCACAGATGTGTACTTCCGAAATTAAACTTCTGCATTGTTGTTAATACTTTTAAGATAACTAAGACAACTTTTAAAACATTCATACATAATTTATGACTAAGGAGATGATTTTTGATTATTAACTTCCCCTTTCTTAACAGGAATGTTCTATAGGAAGCATTTCCCACCAAGTTAATTTTAAATTTGTAAACTTTTTCCAAGTACAAATCTCTTTACCAAAAATTTCCAATAAAAGGTATTGCAGAACACATTTTATATATCAAACCTCAATTACCATGACACCAATGGGTCAGAATATAGATTGCCTAATAAAAACTAGGGTATTTAAAAATATGTTTATGGATATAATTTTAGAACATTAGCCTATAATTCTGTATCAGTGTATATGAAAATAAAGATTTTGCATACTGGAAATTATGGACAATATTACAAGTACAAGAAAAAATTTAAATTTGCTGACTGCTTAAGTGCTTTTAATTGACAATTCACCAACACTTATTTTAATGGTGATTAATAATAGCAAATAACATGGTCTAAATGCATCTGTTATCTACCTTAAAATTTCTACCACAAACTGATGACAAAACAATTATCAAATTTATATTTTTTCTTGGACTTCCATGAAATCTAGATCGGTCCAGGTAATTTAATGTGTTATCTCCCTTTTGAAAGTTTTTCTAGAACATTCTTTTGAATTTCTCCAAACAACAAAATTTAAATGAAATCAAAAAGTAATTTCTGAGTATAATATTTACTACTAAAAACAAACACATTTATTTTTCCAACCAAGAATGATCTCCTGCAAGATTTTTAGAAAACAGTGAAAATGTTATAAATGCAAAGATCAGTAAATCAGTTCTAGTGTAAATAAATACACAATGTCAAAGCTGTTGAGAGTATTCTAAGGTTAATTACCAATAATTCACTGTTTTTTAAATAGAATAAATGGTTAGTTAAAAAATATCTAAAAGCTGCATAATATACAAATAAACATCACATTTCTTATTTGTATTATAATTACATCTAACTATTAATTTTGTTAATAAAAGCAAAGAAAAAAAAACATAGAAATTACCTCCATATATAATTCTTCATCTGATGACTAATGCAAGGAAAAATGTCATATTGTTAAATAAATATTAGATTAATATTATTTTAAACTTTAGAAATATATGTATAGAAAAACAATCAACAAAGGTTGGGAAATTGTACAAATAAAAGTTCATTTTCCTATCAAAATATAGAATAATTTTCACATTAACTTTTGTCATATACTGATATTATTTTCGATTATGCTGAATTGGGGAAACACTGATTTAGGATTATGCAATGTGTTTAGGGTTATGTAATGTGAAAATAATTGTGCTAGGAATAGGAGTACAATATTTTAACTGAAATAAACATACAGATACATCATATCTGTGTAGTGGAGTACTTAAGTCCTTCAAAATAAAATAAAAATACAAGAATATTAAAACTAAACACTATATATAAAAAACATGAATTTTACAAAACATAAGGATAAGTATTTTAGGCATGAACTCTAAAAAACATGCTGCCTCTGCTGGAGGACTCAAATCACTATTGTTAACAGTTTGGTTCTGGCCACAAAACTGATATATTAAAATGTATTTATAAATGTGACATAAATATATGTAAGAATACATGTCTTGCCTTCATATCTATGGTAAAACAATTTCCCCTTTAGAAAAATTCTCATTCATATTTTTATAAAGGGACACCTGAATAACTATGTATCAGCAACTAGCAAACTAATGAAGGATGTTATGATTTTTATAAAAACACAACAAAATTACAGTAATAGCAATCAAAAGCAGACTAGCACCAGGTATCCACTAAAACTATAATACAATCTACTAGCATTACGGTCTCTTACTGATTGTTTAGGTGAATTTGAGTGGAAGCCATTGCTTTTTAAAATAGCATTTTTGGAAATGTCCGTCTTGTGACCATCACTGGAAACTTCAGGCCTGACGTTGCCATTACTGATTTTTTCAATGGGTATCACATGACCGTTTAAAGCTGACTCACTATGGGATATTTTATTGCCAGCTGTGATAAAACCGTTTGAGATGACATGATTGGCTGCCATAGATGCGTTTTCTGTTGGTGAAGTTATTGCTGCTTCATGTTTGGTGTTACTGATTTTTTGGCAGGAGGTCACATGACTATTTAAAGCTGTTTCGGTACAGGATATTTTTTCAAGGGCTATGACAGAACCATTTAATGTGACATGATTGATTCCATTAGTTTCTTTCTCTGAAGGTGGACTTATTGTTATAAGTGACAGACTTATCTTGCGCTATCAAAATGAAAACAGAAAAAATCATATTCATCAATATTCCATGTAGCAATTCATCATTCTGGGCAGGACATTCAAAATTGTAAATCTCTCCTGACAAGAAAGATAAATTCCCAATAAATCTATTTGGGGACATTATCCATTATCTATAACAAACTTTTGAAGCTTTATAAAAGATTGCCAAGCCTAGCACTTTGAAAAACCTCATATTAATTAATATTGTTATTAATGTGATGTGGCGAATTCACTACCTTTTTATGGAAACAGTATTTCAAAGTCTCCTGTTGTTTAGAGCCATTACGTGAATTCTCATCACATGATCACAATGTTGCAGAATTGCAGAAGTCTATGAAGAAACTTGGCAACAAAGCTGTGATAACAGTTTATTCTACTTAGATTTTAAGCCATTTCAGTGACATTCTAACTATAATTTAACAGAAGAGGAACTGAAATAACCACAAGCCTTAAAAAAAAACTTGCAATTCTTGTTAATAATGATAACACATCCAACTTGGGTTTTATCTCACAAAATCATGTTAACTGGCTAACGATTATTAACAAGGAAAATGGGTCAGAGTCACAAATGGCCGGGTTGCAAAGTATGGGTTATGAACCATGGAGAAGTTAATAGAATCTTTCAAGATAAAGGTATTGTATGAAATAAATTTGGAATGTTGATATTTTACCTGTAGATTGTTGTTGTATAATGCATTTGTTGTTTTTAATTAATTAATACAAAAAACGGTAACAACAAATGCAAACAATGACAGACCACACAACAATACGCAAACAACAAACCACTATGCATTAAAAGCATATAACACATAAAAAACAAACATCAAAACAACAGAGATTGATGGAAAACTTACTAAGTTCCTAAGTCTGGAAAAATTGGAAAAAATTACTCAAACAATTCCATAATAGCAGGTGCACAACTTCAATATGTGTACAATCTTCCTGTGAAGTTTGATAAATCTGGGTTGAAAACTGTAGGAGCACAAGATTTGTACCCTATTTTCCCCACCCACCCACCCACCCAACATAACCTTACTATAACCCAGATTTGCACTTCGTGCAACCCAGCCAAAAATGAACTATATAAACAAACTCTCTTTCAACAGAACTTGAGAAATATTTGATAAGATGTCATAAGGCACACAGTGTAGTGGTTAACACATCATACTTTCAAGCTAAAGGTTAATTTATTTTTCTGGGATTTTAGGGTTCGAAGTTTGTTACACCTTGTAAAACTGGTTTTGACAAGTCAAATAATGGCAGTCCAAATTTAAGGGATGGCACATAAATGGCTCCTATGTACATGTATATGTTGAAAAAGTGTAAACTAAAATGTTGCTTCCAGAGCCACTCTTTCTCCAGCGAGTGGAGAAGGATCAGTACACATTATGATAATTTAATTTGAATCCTCAATCCGATACACTATATATGTCACAGCTTTAAGACTGAAAAAACAGTATTCTGGGCTTGCAATGATAAATTGAAATATTTAATGACATGATCAAAGTAACAATGCTTCAGTGAAAAATCTTTCATTCTGTATTCATATATTAACTTTAACTTACTGGCTCCTCTGTCTCTACAGTATGTTGTATTTCTCTATGATGTTCAGCAACTACATGCTGTAATATAATTGATGTAATTAACCACTTTTCAATTTAACACTGATTACCTCCCCTGAATTCTAACTAAGTTTATGCCTCTATTAGTGTATATGGAACTGTAATGTACAGAATTTTGCCTATAAGAGTGCTTACACTAAATGTATCATACAAGTGACTTATACATGTCCCATCAAAGTGAACAGGTAATGTTCAGCAACGAACAACGATACTTGGATTTACAGTAATACATTCACAAACAACCCACTAAACCTCAACATAAAAATCTGTTATTCGTAGATTTCTAGTAAGTATTAGTAAAAGGAATGATTTAATTGACATAACTTTACTGACAATACAAATGAACTGATTGAATGGTAACTGCAAGTATAAGAACAGAATTGGAAAGAAATTTGCGACACCTAATATTAAAACTGAACATTCACTACTTCATTTGATTGTGCAGGATAATTTCATAGTAATCTTATGGATTTAAACCAGGGATCCGAAAATTTCAACCTCTGCCAGACATTTTTTTGATAGATATGAATTGTCAGTTTACATACACTCTTTTTAGCAATCACTACACACAACCTTATTTCATACAAATGTTGTTATGCACAATTTATAAATGTTTTGGTGTCGTGACTTTTCAGTACATCTTTTTATTAAAAAATTGAAGTTTGATCCTTTTTATAATCGGACAAATAAAAACTTCCCCATTCATGTCCAGCAAAAAAAAGAAGGCTTTCCAGATCCCTGATTTAAACTTAAGATTTAAATAAGATATTGTATTAGTGTGACTCGAAAACTACTTACAGTACCATGCTGATCTGGCATATCACAACCAATGTCTGCTGGATCTGTAAAGAATGATATTAAAATTTATTTTTAATAAGATGGAGAATTATTTTAATGTATCAAACTAATTGTTTTCATATCTTGGTGACACAATATAATTTAACATATCTAAGAAACTTTTATACCATAACTCTATCAAATCTCTCAAATAAATTGAAAGAATACAGAAAGTTTATTAAGGTCACACTGTATACAGGTAATATTAGATTACAAGTATATACTAAAAATATTCTTACAAGAGACGAGAAATGTCTGTGTACTTTAACCATATGAAAAAAATTCAATGATCAATGATTATAAATATAGACATGCATACATTGTTAGTTATCGAACTAGGATAAACTAGAACTGTGAGCACACTCACTAAGTTATACCCCCCACCCAACAATCCCAACAATATCTGGATAAAGAGTCGATGAACTTGGGTATAACTTAAAGAAAAATAAATGGACCAGGCATTCTTTTGCATCTGAACATCTACATTTTAGGATCTTGCAGTATACAAAGTTTCATTAGCTTCTGATGAAGCATGTTGGAGAAGTCGGGATGACAAAATGCATGGGGAATTGTTTCACAATTTCTAAGCACAACTGGGTATAATTCATGGAAAAACAAATGGACCAGGACATCCTGCGCAGGCGCACATCTATATATTAGGATCTTGCAGCATACAAAGTTTCCTGAGCTTCCGATGAAGCATGTTGGAGACGTCGCAATACCAAAATGCATGGTGAATTGTCTCACAATTTCTTTTTCTAACTGGGCAGAACTCTATGAAAAATTGATGGACAACAAAATCTTTAATACAGCAGAGTTTACTTGTCATTATCTAAAGTTATACCTAGTTTTGTTGAAATATGACAAAAGATGTAGAAGTTTGTTTAAATAGACAGATTGGCTGACTCCTACATACCCCCAAAACTTTGTTTGCGGGGGGTATTAATATAAGGGGTTAAAAACTGCATGGAATTTCAGCGATTTTATAGGGTAGAAATTTGACCAATCAGAAACAAGTAGCGGTATAAAACTACTTTCTAACAATTCTGAACATGAAAATAAATTTCAAAGAAGAAACTGTTCCAATATTTCCAAATTAGATTATGAAATAACCTTTATACAAACAGAACAGTGATAAGTCATCATTGTTTTGAGTGGTGTGCACATGTACTCTTTATTAGGTCATGGGAGAATAACATCACTTGTCCTATATCTGGGGCTATGTGCAAAAGTTCAGAATTCAGAAAAGCACATCTGTTCATTTACGATTATGAATTCAGATAATTTTATTTTGGTAATTGACGTCTTTGTTCTTATGAGATGTAACAGATGTTCTGAGCTTAAGATTTTGACATATAAATCTGAATATTTTACAAAATTTTGGTGTTTAGTGCAACTATCTGAGAATTCATTTTTAAAATACAGAAAAAAAACTTGAATCTTACCTGGAACCAAAAATAGAAATACTATAATGCCAAAACCAATTGTTATCAATCCAGGAACTACAAAAGACCATCCCCATGCAGTGGTCACAAATGCCCCTGCTACCAAAGATCCTACTATATTCCCTACAGATGTGTGGGAATTCCATATACCCATTATCAAACCTCGTCTGAAATTCAAAGAAAAAAGTTTTCACTAAGTCTTATATGTATTTGCTATTAATCAATTTCAATTTAAATACTGTGATTCATATATTTTCATGGATATTAGTTTTTATGATTTAGTGAAAATTCATTGCTCTGAGAGAACTCAATTTGTGCTTTGTTATTTTCAACAAAATAACTTATAAACAACTATTTTCTTGTATTACCTTAAATTCATGGTTCAATGAAAAAGATAAAATGTGGTATCCAAAAAAATATACTGAATCCATGGCGTTTTTGTTTTCACATCAATTGTTATCAAAGAATTTATTATTACCACTGAATTAATACCATTGCTGTCGGACTTCAAGTCCAACAGTTGCCAGGAAAGTATGTATTTCGTATCAAACGTGCATAATTTGTCCAAAATTGATTGGAATTTTCCAATGATCTAAAGTAAAACGTTTGGCAAGTGTGAATTCTTTAGGCATGTCATCTGTAAATTTTGACTAATAAAATCTGATACATACTTGCCCTTCCCATACCAGTTGCCAACCGAAGCTACAACACTAGGCCACCCTGATGACTGAAACAATCCACTGAGTATCTGAAAATTATAAAAATTAAGATTAAAATCTTGTCATTGTAGCACATGTTTGTATATAAAGTGTGAGTGTATGATCTACAATATTGACAATATCCTAAGCCTACTCATTCTGGCAATCTTGAACCATTACCCTACACATTCAGGCAATCTTGTACCATTACCCTACACATTCTGGCAATCCTGTATCATTCACATAAAGACAGAATACATGAATATAAATTACTTATTTTTTAATAGGAACTTTATTAGGTAGATTTTTATCCTAAATAAAGCCAAAAACTCAAAATATTTAAAGCATGCAAAATATACTATTAACATTATCAGTACTAAATAATTAATCATGAGAAAAAATTTATTCATTTCACACATAAATTAAATAAATGTCTAATGTTGGAAGACTGTAATATTGAATAAAATGCTCCGCTGGGCGCAACTAGATACGACCGCAGATGTCGAACCCTGAATAGTTGGGGCAATTATGAACACAACATTCAAGCTTGATACAATACTGAATTTGGATTGTGAATAAATATTTGACACAGCATAGGTTTCTGACACAGAATGAATGTTGTCTAAGAACTTAAAAATTTTTAATTTACCTATTCAAACCATATCAGTATTTTTTGTTTTTATATATAAATCAGAAATAACCAATTTAAAATTGGGCACACATATCAATTTCTTGCTATTGCGCAATACTGTGCAATTGAAAATTTCTTCAAATATTTGACACATAATAGGTTTCTGACACAGAATAACTGAAACCAAAGAACTTAGAATTGGTCATATGATTTCAATTTATATTCAATTTTTTGCTTCTTGTGCAATACAATATGCTGTGGAGAATTGCCCCCCCCCCCCCCCCCAAAAAAAAAAAAAAAAATTTACCCCTTTTTTAGCTTTTGTGCAATACACTATGAAGTTGCACATTGACTCCCCCTCCCAAAAAAAAAAACAACAAAAAACAATAAAATTTATTGTAACCCCCCCTTTTTTGCTAAAAAAAATTTGAAATTTCCTTTTTAATTTATGAATTATGAAATGAGAAAAAAATTGCCCCCTCCCCAATTTCTCATTCCCCCCCCTAAATTTTGTTTTCACCCCCCCCCCCCCCCCCCCCCCCATTTCTCTTGATACTTTGCAACCATAACAGCCCATTTAAATACACCATAACGTATTAAAATAGAAAATGACATCATAGTCATGGATGGCAAATTTTAAATATGCATAATTTAAAAGCAGTTTAGATGAGATAAACAAAAAAGCTTCATCAGCACATATTCAAAATTTGAGATAAAAAAAAAGAGTTATCCCTCTTTGTACATATTTTTATAATCATGTTGTCATATTTGCTCTAAGTCATATTTAATTGTTAGCAGTAGTATGTATGTTAGTATCATATAATTTTAAAATTTCTGATTTGTAAGTTTATTCAATATATATGTTTGGATTGAAGTCATTGTTGGGTGTTACTGAAGTTATCCTTTAATTGTAATGTAAATAATGTAAATTGGTTTAAATTATACTGATTCTTGCTATTGCACAATACTGTGTAATTGAAAATTTCTTGAAATATTTGACACATAATAGGTTTCTAAAACAGAATAACTGAAATAAAGAACTTAGAATTGGTCATATGATTTGAATTTATATTCAATTTTTGAATTCTTGTGCGATACAATATGCTGTGGAGAATTGCCCCCACCCCCCAAAAAAAATAATTTACCCCTTTTTTAGCTTTAATTTTGGACCCCGATTTGGACCAACTTGAAAACTGGGCCCATAATAAAAAAACTAAGTACATGTTTAGATTCAGCATATCAAAGAACCCCAAGAATTCAATTTTTGTTAAAATCAAACTAAGTTTAATTTTGGACCCTTTGGACCTTAATGTAGACCAATTTGAAAACGGGACCAAAAATTAAGAATCTAAATGCACGGTTAGATTCGGCATATCAAAGAACCCCAATAGTTCAATTTTCGATGAAATCAAACAAAGTTTAATTTTGGACCCCGATTTGGACCAACTTGAAAACTGGGCCCATAATAAAAAAAAACTAAGTACATGTTTAGATTCAGCATATCAAAGAACCCCAAGAATTCAATTTTTGTTAAAATCAAACTAAGTTTAATTTTGGACCCTTTGGACCTTAATGTAGACCAATTTGAAAACGGGACCAAAAATTAAGAATCTAAATGCACGGTTAGATTCGGCATATCAAAGAACCCCAATAGTTCAATTTTCGATGAAATCAAACAAAGTTTAATTTTGGACCCTTTTGGCCCCTAATTCCTAAACTGTTGGGACCAAAACTCCAAAAATCAATCCCAACCTTCCTTTTGTGGTCATAAACCTTGTGTTTAAATTTCATAGATTTCTATTTACTTATACTAAAGTTATTGTGCAAAAACCAAGACAAATGCTTATTTGGGCCTTTTTTAGCCCCTAATTCCTAAACTGTTGGGACCAAAACTCCCAAAAACAATCCCAACCTTCCTTTTGTGGTCATAAACCTTGTGTTAAAATTTCATAGATTTCTATTTACTTATACTAGAGTTATTGTGCGAAAACCAAGAAAAATGCTTATTGGGCCCTTTTTTGGCCCCTGATTCTTAAACTGTTGGGACCAAAACTCCCAAAATCAATCCCAACCTTCCTTTTGTGGTCATAAACCTTGTGTTTAAATTTCATAGATTTCTATTAACTTATACTAAAGTTATAGTGCGAAAACCAAATGTCTACAGACTCCGACGGACGACGGACGACGACGACGACGACGACGACGACGACGCCAACGTCATACCAATATACGACCGCAAAAATTTTGCGGTCGTATAAAAACCATTTCTGGGTTGTCTCACCAATATTTATTGCATATCACCTTTAACTTCTATTTTTTTGTTACAATTTATAAATTCATTTAAAAATAATTTACACCGTAGCAACGAACTGTATTATTCCTTGAATTGATAAATGCTTAATTACAATTTAACAAAATATTTCACTTCACTAGACATTAATAACTGAAACAGTACTTTAGGTCACCAGATATTGATAACTGTAACAGAATATTTTACCTTACCAGATATTGATAACTGTAACAGAATATTTTACCTTACCAGATATTGATAACTGTAACACAATATTTTACCTTACCAGATATTGATAAGTGCAGCACAATATTTTACAATTTACCAGATATTGATAACTGTAACAGAATATTTAACCTTACCAGATATTGATAACTGTAACAGAATACTTTACCTTACCAGATATTGATAACTGTAACACAATATTTTACCTCATCAGATATTGATAACTGTAACAGAATATTTTACCTTACCAGATATTGATAACTGTAACAGAATATTTTACTTTACCAGATATTGATAAGTGCAGCACAATATTTTACCTCATCAGATATTGATAACTGTAACACAATCTTTTACCTCATCAGATATTGATAACTGTAACACAATATTTTACCTTACCAGATATTGATAACTGTAACAGAATATTTTCCCTTACCAGATATTGATAACTGTAACACAATATTTTACACTTACTTGTACAATAACATAGAAGTAAATTGTATGGATGTTAAGAAAGTATCCTACGCCAAATGCCCCTGTCATGATCCCTACTAGAACCATACCACCTGAAAGGAAATACCGAAGGTTCATACGTTCTGCTATGTGTCCACTGAAAAATACAAAAAAAAAATTAAAATTACAACTGGAATCATTTTCTGCTTTTTTTGTCAATGATATTATTGTGTTTAATTTGTTAAACTACCAAAAATACACATCCACTGGAAAGGGGTAAAGGGTTGTGGGTAGTTCACAGTCATAGGGGGAATGGTTGTACATGTACGGAACTTTGTTTAAGAAAAATCCCACATTTTCTTGAATTTTTTTTTTATAAAACATAAAAAAATCCCTCTGTTTTTTTGGTTTTTTTTTTGCTGAAATCCTTTTATTTCAAATTGATAGGATCTATTATTATACCACATTTCACTTACATAATGATATGTGATAAGAAATTTCCAAGTTGAAATTAATGGGAAAAACAGGAAATGGACATAACTCTGGTATTTATGTTCTGAATGTCCATTTATTAGTATTCCCTATGGCTCTATCATAGCCTGATGAGCAGCTACCGTAGCTCATGCATTTATTAAAGTCATCAGGAGACAACAAACTGTCCATAATAATTTTAAAACCCTTCTTACCACATGTACCTGTATTTCAATAAAATTTTCATAGTACAATATATTCAGTATTTATTGCATAGCTAGATTGTGTTGCTTGGTTTTTCTTTTGTTTCATGTTTAAGCATTTCTACTCATTTAATGTTTAAGATATTCCAAAATCACACATCACAAATTTCCAGCATGAAAATGACATGGATACTTTAAGAAAATTAAATGTCTGTTTATGCAGGCAATAATAATAAGCGTAGAAAGGTCATTTTATTTAGGTTATACTTGATGCTACAGAAAATTTCAAGTAAGCAATTACATACACATGATATGTACCTTGCCAGTTTCAATTTACAGAAACATTTTTGCCTCAGTTTTCATTTGAAGTTATGTAAATAAAATATATACAATAAAAGTGCCATTCCATGATTGAACATGGGTGGATTTTGTGTCAATAATTTAAGCACCATATTACCTCAAAAATATTAAATTAAAATAACACTATATATAAAAGTTCAATGAAATCCGTATGCTGGTAACAAAAATAGAAAACAAATATGTATAATATACTTTTTTAAACAGAATCTTCATATCTTCCTATTTTGTATCTACATCAATCATTTCATATCATTACTCCCTCTAAATTAGGCCCTATTAAGGCAAGGACCTCCATTTGAACTAGACAGAAGTATGGCCCAGCCATTAACTCCCCAATTCACCCAACCGATTTCGCATAACTTGTACATTCATACATTTCCTTTGAAAGGTAAACATATCATGTCCCTACGAGTTTTTCAATGTACATGTATGTCATCTTGTTTTGTACATGCCTACATGGATGAACAAATTTCAGAAAATGATCCATAATTTGTGAAATATTGATGAAAATAGAAATCCTTTTGGTAAATGCACATTTTCAATATGTGTACAAACATCATGTAAATTAAACTGTCTAGCTTGAAAATGCTAATTTCAAACATAAAATAACTAAGTGACTAATGGTAGAGCAACTGCATACCAAATTTCATCGAATTTTAATAATCAATTTCCCTTAGACTGACCTCATCACGAACTCTTACAACTGTTGATGCCACTTACACCATCAGTAAAACAAACACCTATCAAGGGTTAAATTTTTGGCAATTCACACACCATATTACAGAATTAAAACTCTTACTTAACTGCAGTACACCTCATTAGACTGAAGCAAATACATGTAGTTACTAAACCTCTACACTGACTTCATCTATTATTCAAATTAAGCTCACAATTCTTGTGTGTAAGTATCTTTGTTTGTTACATTCTATAATTTTGTTCTAAACATTTATCTTGCTATTAATGGGGGAAAAACTTATTCTTTTTTTCAGCGTATATAATATTGGAAAGCAATGATATAACTTTAAAGTCACCTTTCACAGATAAGCTGACACACTTAAACTGGCATTTTTCAAAATGTTTTGACCTAGACCTTGTATTTAGAATTTGAACTTCCACTTCCTCTTCACATGTTGCACTTATCTTTCAATAGTTGAATATCCTGTAGCACGTACTTTAAATTTATTATAAACTTCAATCATCTCATTCAATAGCTGTAGTCTACTGATCTACACGTGTCAAGTGTATCTACGTACACAAAGGATCAGAATGAAGGAATTTTATCATGGGAATGATCACGTACTGTTTACTACGTCAACTTAAAATAGGAATACCGGTGCTGGGCAGTAAACCTTGGTCAATGTTTTACATGATGCCAAGGAGTGATTCTTATGAACAGAGATATGGGTTGAATGTCTATAAGACAATAATTCTAAAGATGGAATTTGAGAAGTACACATAGTTCACCATATGGCTTTCAACTGCATGATAAGCTTATATGGAAATGTGAAATATTTAGCTGAATCCACAAAATATCCAAAATAAAATTATACACTAACATACATAGCAAAATGGACTCTATTTAGGACAGGTGCAGGACAAACATCTAATTGGGTAACTGAAATAAAAAAGGTAGTTAAAATCTCCCTTTCTACAATTGACACCTAGAAAAACTTAACAAAATTTTTACAACAACTCAGTAATAAAATGCTCCGCTGGGCGCAGCTAGATACGACCGCAGATGTCGAACCCTGAATAGTTGGGGCAATTATGAACACAACATTCAAGCTTGATACAATACTGAATTTGGATTGTGAATAAATATTTGACACAGCATAGGTTTGACACAGAATGAATGTTGTCTAAGAACTTAAAAATTTTTAATTTACCTATTCAAACCATATCAGTATTATTTGTTTTTATATATAAATCAGAAATAACCAATTTAAAATTGGGCACACATATCAATTTCTTGCTATTGCGAAATACTGTGCAATTGAAGATTTCTTGCTATTGCGCAATACTGTACAATTGAAAATTTCTTGAAATATTTGACACATAATAGGTTTCTGACACAGAATAACAGAAATCAAAGAACTTAGAATTGGTCATATGATTTCAATTTATATTCAATTTTTTGCTTTTTGTGCAATACAATATGCTTTGGAGAATTGACCCACCCACCCCCCCAAAAAAAAATAATAATTTACCCCTTTTTTTAACTTTTGTGCAATACACTGTGAAGTTGCACATTGACCCCCCCTCCCAAAAAAAAAAAAAAAAACAATAAAATTTATTGTAACCCCCCCTTTTTTTGCTAAAAAAAATTTGAAATTTTCTTTTTAATTTATGAAATATGAAATGAAAAAAAAATTGCCCCCTCCCCAATTTCTCATTTATCCCCCCCCCTAAATTTTGTTTTCAACCCCCCCCCCCCCCCATTTCTTTATACTTTGCAACCATAACAGCCCATTTAAATACACCATAACATATTAAAATAGAAAATGACATCATAGTCATGGATGGCAAATTTTAAATATACATAATTTAAAAGCAGTTTAGATAAGATAAACAAAAAAGCTTCATCAGCACATTTTATATTGGCAAATTTCCAATGGAATTTGTTAATAATAAAGTTTTGATAACAGGGCACACATATCAATTTCTTGCTATTGCACAATACTGTGCAATTGAAAATTTCTTAAAATATTTGACACATAATAGGTTTCTGACACAGAATAACTGAAATCAAAGAACTTAGAATTGGTCATATGATTTGAATTTATATTCAATTTTTTGCTTCTTGTGCAATACAATATGCTGTGGAGAATTGCCCCCCCCCCCCAAAAAAAAATAATTTACCCCTTTTTTAGCTTTAATTTTGGACCCCGATTTGGACCAACTTGAAAACTGGGCCCATAATAAAAAAACTAAGTACATGTTTAGATTCAGCATATCAAAGAACCCAAGAATTCAATTTTTATTAAAATCAATCAAAGTTTAATTTTGGACCCTTTGGACCTTAATGTAGACCAATTTGAAAACGGGACCAAAAATTAAGAATCTAAATGCATGGTTAGATTCGGCATATCAAAGAACCCCAATAGTTCAATTTTCAATGAAATCAAACAAAGTTTAATTTTGGACCCCGATTTGGACCAACTTGAAAACTGGGCCCATAATAAAAAAACTAAGTACATGTTTAGATTCAGCATATAAAAGAACCCAAAGAATTCAATTTTTGTTAAAATCAAACTAAGTTTAATTTTGGACCCTTTGGACCTTAATGTAGACCAATTTGAAAACGGGACCAAAAATTAAGAATCTAAATGCACGGTTAGATTCGGCATATCAAAGAACCCCAATAGGTCAATTTTCGATGAAATCAAACAAAGTTTAATTTTGGACCCTTTTGGCCCCTAATTCCTAAACTGTTGGGACCAAAACTCCAAAAATCAATCCCAACCTTCCTTTTGTGGTCATAAACCTTGTGTTTAAATTTCATAGATTTCTATTTACTTATACTAAAGTTATTGTGCAAAAACCAAGAAAAATGCTTATTTGGGCCCTTTTTTAGCCCCTAATTCCTAAACTGTTGGGACCAAAACTCCCAAAAACAATCCCAACCTTCCTTTTGTGGTCATAAACCTTGTGTTAAAATTTCATAGATTTCTATTTACTTATACTAGAGTTATTGTGCGAAAACCAAGAAAAATGCTTATTGGGCCCTTTTTTGGCCCCCAATTCTTAAACTGTTGGGACCAAAACTCCCAAAATCAATCCCAACCTTCCTTTTGTGGTCATAAACCTTGTGTTTAAATTTCATAGATTTCTATTAACTTGTACTAAAGTTATGGTGCGAAAACCAAATGTCTTCGGACGACGACGCTGACGACGGACGACGACGACGACGCCAACGTCATACCAATATACGACCGCAAAAATTTTTCATCAATAAACCCTGGAGTCAACTTTTTACAGCTAACTGGGTATAATATTTATCTTTTGTCTTTGAAGAAACAAAATGCAAGTATGAAACAATATTTGTCATGAGTCATCATGAATAATCCAATAAAAAAAGAACTCAAATAGTGATTCAGTATTAAAGGACAAAGGAGAATTTTTTATCCACTAAGTCTGAAGACAGAAACTTATATCACTGTACTGCTATTTTATGTGAAATCTTTATATTACATATTTACTAAATATTGAATATATAAAAACATTCAACAACAATATCCCAAACCAAGAAATGTCATGCAGTTCAAATGACAGGTTTGATAAAAACAACTTTTAACATTTGCACTTATAAACCATAATACAATTTAATATGAAACCTTAATGAATGTTCTTTACACAGTTCATCCTGTGCTTTCTAAGCTTTCTAAAATTATGGCTATGCCTCTGTATTTGTATAATGGAACAATGCTACAAATGACATGATTTATGCTGGACAAAATTTTTATTACAGCAAACAATATGGTTTCGGCATTTGTAGCATAGTCATATACCCTCATACCCATAGAAAAAAATTGAGAAAGTAATAAATATGTAATTTGAAAGTGACCAAATATAACCTTGTCTCTTCCTAACATCATTTGCAGTATATCCCTATTCAGTATTTATAAATAACATATGAAATCATTCCTTCCTATATGATTCAAATGGCAAAGATAATCACAGTAAGGAAAAGGAAACTGCTCCCCTCTATAATATTTTTGCTAACTGGATGACGACGGAAACACTTGGTATTATGTTTCCATTAAAATAAGGTTTTGTTTCAGTTGCCTTACATTTTATGAACTCCTAGCCCCTTTTCTTATAAATGAAAATCACTTTAACTCCATTCAACACTCATTTCTTTTTTTCTAAGGTTTTGTGGAAAGACATTTAGATTTGCAATGAAGGAAAAACATGAGGATTCAGTTACTGTACTGCTGTAGTGCAACTGGGACTATTATACTAATATAGTATGATAGTCCCAGAGTGCAATGAGATAAAAAAAATTAAAATGTGTTTTTTAACAAAAAAGTAGTCATAAAACACAATCTCTTTGTAAGTCCTTACAATTCATTTACAATTGCCATTTTAAAGAAGAAGTATTAAAATCATTTGCCTTCAAAATAATCTTACAGTCATTGACCGCCTTTATCAATATAAAGACAAGCACAATTTGATCTCAGCATTAGTAAATTTCAACAATGCAATTTTTTAAAGTAGAAAACACTGTTTTGGTTTATATGGGAATGGTCAATGTGTGATTTTTGTTTGAAATTGCATATTATTTTCTGACATTTCAATAGGAAAGTGGGAATGGTGTACAGGTAGAGATCAAGGGAATTATAGCTCAGATGACCTGTAGTCTATTTCCCAAATAAATTACCCTTTGTAATTCCATCGTATTATGATGCCCAGTTGAAATAAATGTTGAATTATTCTATACTACTCTATGCATATGAGTGTTTTGCCTTTTTCAATGGATGACCAGTTGAAATGGAACTGTTTTGTTACTGAATAATTAAATAAATGTTGAAAACGATATTTTATGAGCATTTTCAATTTATTTCTACCTCTTGTTATCAAACAATGATAGAGTCATTATGTAAAAATTAATATACCGGTAGACAATTTTTATCTATTGAATAACAACATGATATTTTGTCAGCAATGAATAAATTTAAAACTCCCAGGAGCCTGTATCGCTCACCTGGAATATGTCCATCTTGACTGGCAGCCTAGAACACTGCTGTCAAGTTCCAATTGGCTCACTGTCTTCAAACATGATCTTTCAGTGAACTTTCCCATTAGATCTTACGTTAAACTGAGTTTTGCTCTTGCAGCCATCTTGGATGGTGGACCGGGTCATCAGATATAATTATGAAAGAGGACCAACTAAGGACCATTGCTGCCAAGTTTTGTTCTAATTGGCCAAGTGGTTTCAGACAAGGAGAACTTAAGTAAATTTACCATAGGATGTTTGGCTCTAGCGGCCATCTTGGATGACGGGTGGGCTCATCGGATAAAATACTGAAAGAGGACTACCTAAGGACCATTGCTGCCAATTTTTGTTCCAATTGGCCCAGTGGTTTCAGCGGAGAATTTCTTTAAAGGATAGTTTACGAAGACAACGGACGAGGACGGACAAGGCCGGACACCAAGTAATTACAATAGCTCACATGGCCCTTTGGGCCAGGTGACCTATAAATATAACAACATAAATAAATCTCTTAAATTTGAAACCAACATAAGGTAAACTATGCTTAGTAAATTTAAGCATGAAAATCATTATTCAACAAGAATACATTCAGGAAAATTTTCATTAATATTATCATTTGTTTTATAAATAAACAAACAATTACAAATTATCTCATCTAACAATGTTTTTTTTTATAAATATAATATATAATTAAAATTTATAAAAACCATGTTGAACTTAATTAATTTACATTTAATTAACCAGTCATCTTGAGAAATTTATTATAATATGCAATTATAATTATAATTAACGTTATTTATTGATGATTTCACATTGATTAATATAAACATTTAATATTTTTATATTTTGTTATAGATTTATTGATTATCCATCCTAACTTTTTTTTACTTAAAAAGATCTTCTTATTTGTACACTTTTTAAATACAGACTATACCCAGGTAACAACTCAGGTAAGAAAATAACAATTTTGGGTAGATGGGAATATAAATTTTAAAAATTTGGCTAAGTGGGAAGATACCTATTTTCTGTGATAATCTGTCCACTAAAAATATGAATTAATCAAGATTTTTAACTTCAAAATGACAAACACAAGGACTTTGAAAGATATTGGAAAGCAAACCTGTTTTCAAATGTAAATTTAGAAAAGTTAATCACTCTTATTTTACTTGACCACAACTGAAGTTCATCTTTATCTTTTTCAAGTCCTTTAAGTCCAAAGTTATCTTAAAATTTGAATGTGACATGAGAAAAACTGACAGAGCCATTATATGATATCAGACAAATATAGGACAAACAACAACAGGACTATTTTACCTGTGTAAGTGACCAAAGATGGACAAACAGGTTTACAACATATTACTTTAAGATAAAGGTCATTGACTTAAAACATAGTTCAGAATCTTTAATTAACTGATATTTTGGGTGGACAGATTATAGCAGAATATAATAACCAAACATTTCAAACAACAAATTATATGACACTTTGACCATTCCAAAATTACCAGTAAGCAATACAGGTTTTGAATGACAAAAATCTGAGGATCACAAGCTCAGTTACAAGCATTTTGGTAATGGTTTCAAACTGAAACTCAATAATTTACTTTTATACAATTCAGAAATGTTATGAAACTACAGAGTATCTCTCTCATGCATAATTTGGTCCTAACATGGTTTTTGGTTTTGACTCTTTTGAGTCTTGGCATCTGAATACTTTTTACAAAACTTTGGTTTCTTGTTTCAGATTGCCACATTTTTGGACTTGAACACTCCTGATTAGACTTGAATTTTATAATTACTGCAGAAAAATTGGTATGAGAGAATTTTTATTATCATAATTAATACAGTAGACTCCGGGTAATTGGATACGAGAAATGTCAGCCAAAAATATTCTATTTCCCAGAGTATTCGATTGTCCGGTAAACCCGTTTTCAGCAAAGGGAAATCACTCTGTCGCCAAGATATTAGCAAGATATTAAGGGATTGGACTCACAACCGTTGAAAGGTCGTTATTTATTGACTTAAGTTGAAGGGTCAATTCATTTTCTGTCAATTAACCTGTTGTTTTTTTAATTGTAGATTAAAGAGTATCGTGTGATGCATCGTATGCTGTCAAATGTGTATTGCCGTTATTGTCAGCTGTGGTGAATTATTAAAATGATGTACTGCTATTTTTATTTAAAAAGATTTAAATCTCTAAATAGGTTCAAAGACATTTTACAATAGCATGTCTAATGTTAACTTAAGAAAAGGGTTCCCTGGCACTGTTTTTTATTTGGAACATAGAATTTTGATCATTATATCCAATGCCAAGAATAATAAAGGGCTTTGCTAAGCACAGCATGATACAACTGCAACATGTCTTTTTTTTGCACCTTAACACCCTGTATTTCAAAAATGTAAAAGATAGTAAAAATCCCAACCTGTATTTCATATGAGGGATAACTGTGTGAAAATATTGCAAGGATACGTTCAATAGAACAAAAGTAAATGAGCGTAAACCTTACTGTCTTCAAACGCCGAGACCGACGTACGAAAAGGGTGACAGGCTCATATCATAATACGACAAAAAATATTTGTGGTCGTATAAAAATGAAGAATACATTATCAAACTGGTTATTTGGCAGTAAACACAATTTGACAGTTATGTTATTTTTTCCTAAACTCAAATGTATTTCCACCACTTCACATCCAGAAAAGGTTTAAACCTCTTGGCAAGATAAAATATCTCCCTATCAACACCATTTAATAAAAGCATAGCACTGACATGAAAACCAATAGCAAACTGTAACTGAATGCTTTCCAATTAAATATTTATTAACTCCCTTTATTTCAAACTGGCAGCAGTCAAGCCTTATGAATGTGTTAAATAAGCAGAACTATGATGTTAATTGCTGCAATAAACAAATTCACCTGCTCCCCTATATGAGATTACCAACTGCCTCCACATTTAACTTATGAGTGAATAATATGTGAGACATACAGTATGTGAAAATTTGCAAACTCATGACATGTCCCCTTATAAATTAACAGCCAAACTTAGAAATAAGGGGAGATAATAAATGATAAATTGGAAAGAGATAAATTGATCCAAGAGTTACCTCCTTCAAAACAAACAAACAAAACCTATAATTCAGTGGTTCTGATTTTGATAGTTTAAGCTGTACAAAATTTCAAATGTTATACATCATGATGAAAACAGCTTAAATTCTCACATATAAATTATATACAGATTCATTTTTAGCAAATACTGACAAATAGATTACCTGAAAAACATTCCAAATGCATATGAGAATAGGAATGCAAGATCCAAACTCCCAAGCAACTGTTTATGATTGGATTTATCTGAAAATAACAAACATACAGTGATAAAGTGATAAAATCCTCCATGGTCATTTCAAAATCCATTAAGGAAATTTGAATTTTGTTCGACTGAAGTCAACAAGATTTTTGTATTCCAAAGTCTATTGTGACATCATGGATTTATGAGAGACAGAATGAGTTTCAACCGTATTATGTTATAGTTTCTTTTTTAAAATTGATAAAAAATTTATTCACTTTAAAAATTATAATAAGTTTTAGTTAAAAGTTTGAAAGATTTTCTATTTAAATCCTGACACAATATATAAAGACAGTCCTTCAACTTTAGCAAGAATAGACACTTGCATTGCACACTTTAAAATAAATGGTGCTCAATTATAATGTAGTAAATTTATATGAAGAAAACTTAAAAATTGGTGCCTACCATATACATGTAATATGAAATTAAGAAAAAGGTAAATAAATTATAGATAGAAAATAATCACATGTACATGGATAAAATTACAGGAGGTGCCAAAATCTGGAAATCTGGTAAAAATTTAGTATTTTCTATAGGAATATATCAGGATAAGAATTGACATGATCCACAAATCCTGTAAATTCTGGAAAAACTTTCATGCATACATGTACACTACAAAAGTAAAGACAATACTTTTATTGTTGTTCTCATTTGTAAGTCACCAAGGTGAACATTTAGATGGGGGTCTACTGCCATCTTTATTTGATGTAACTTACATTAGATCTGCATTATTGAGAAAAAATGCTGCAGTTAGTTGAGTTAGTCAACTAGTTACCGGTACACATAATAAATCAAAAAAACTTAACCAAGGATCTCAAAATGCAAGTTCAAAATAGATTCAAATTATATGGAGACAGCCTACCAAATGGTGCCCAGTCACAGAATGTGGTAGAATTATCTGGTGACATTTCTGCTTCATATCCATCTTTGATTGGTACTGAACAATTTCTATATAAAACATTCTGAAAATATGATTTAAAATATAATTTTTGAAATTTCTTTTCTATTTTTTACATGTACATGTATTACCATTAAGAAAATTTTGTTTAACATGAAACCTATATATTTATGATCAATAATTACAATTTCAGTGGTATTTTAAATACTTTTAATCCTAAATTACTTATATACATTGCAAATGTAAGACACGAGAGGTCTGATCCTAAAATTTCATAGCGAAAAAAAAATCTAAACAATATTCTCAAATGTGAAATAGAATTTTCCATATTCCAAAAATGGACAAATCAAATTCCAAGTTTCAAAATGAACAGATACCTTAGCCTAAATAATTATCAATTCATTCAAACATAAATGCATAAACTTCACAAATGTAACTTGGTCATATTATTCTTTGTCAGGTTTATACAAGTAAAAGCTTTACAAATTGAAAATACTGTATTTCTTCCTCATGCAATATGTTAAAGCCATTTAGTTTTATTAATTTTTGCTGTTTAAACCAAAATAAATACATTGTACATAAATTATTCCACAAAACACAAGATACAAATAATTACCTTGACAACACTGACAGGTTTTTTTGCCATATGATAACAGGTGTATACTAAAAATGTTAGGAAAAGGATCCATACTCTGTATCTGAAAAAAGAAAAAAAAATATGAACTGTCTAATACAAAACTTGGTAAACAATAATTCCAATACATTTGTACCATAAAACCAAGTCCATAAGTTATAATGAAAGGAATAGACTTACAAACAAAGACAAAGATCAAATTTGTACCAAGCAACATGCTTTGTATCCTAAATTCTGCATGAATTGCACAGAGGCAGGCAATGCCATTTCTCACTGGATTTTTTAATTCATTATTAGTTTGGCTATGTGAATGGGTTGACTGGTGGTCAGGAAAGCAGACAGGCACTCTGAACTCCAAACAACTATGAAGAAAAATACACTAATATATGTAATTTCATGTTTCTATCTTCAAAGGTGCAAATGAAGTTCTGGGACAATCATTTTTTTTTTTCAGGAGGAAGGGGCATCACAGGGGTGATAAAACAATTCTGACACCATTACTATCCCATTGTTGGATTGGAGGATAGGGGAGGAGGGTAAAATTTCAAACTTTTATTTACAATTACATAATAGATTCTTACAAGCTAACAATTTTCACATTTATATTTTTCAGATGACATTTCATGAGATAGAGATATGTATGTATGTATGTATATATGTATGTATGGACTGAGAGGGAGAAATAAAAATTACACCAGTCATGGGACTGTTTTTTAGCACCATAGTTATAAATTAACAAAATGTTTTCTTTTTAAAAATATGCCCATATGTTTTTTCCTGTGCTTTTTGTTCACCAAAAAATATCACAGCATAGTTATTTTGTCCTAGTAATACTGATAATCATTAAATCACCAATGATCAAATATTTTATCATCAATTTATAACCTAGTCAATTATATATGGTGACATTTAAATGAGATAAAATGTTAGACACATAACACTGCAGCAGATGTTATTATGATGTTTAAAATCAACATGTAAATAATGTATGATAAGGAACATAGCCCATATTCTATTCAACATTCTATATTCATAAATTTATACCCTAATACTGAAAGCTATTTATGGGTAAAAAATTTAAAGTGTAATCTTCTTAAATAAGTTCATTTATTCAACATTGAACTAGAGGCTCCCAGGAGCCTGTACTGCTCACCTGGATATCATTTGCAGACTTCAAAAATAACTTGTTCAGATGTATACAACTCCTAAGAGACCAGTTACAATTTCATAGTTTTATAGTAAATTTTACCACAAGGTTTGACAAGATAAAAATATATTTCTTGGTCACAGTGTTCTGTCACATGGTCTAACCTCTTGACCCATGGTAACAATTTGTTCATAAAATAGAGTAATAATTTCATCTATTAAAAGCTTTACATTTTCAATACACTAGACATTGAACCCGCACGGGCGCGGGAATATAAAAAATTTTTTTATGGTGGCCATATTGACTATAAAAAGTTGTTGCGGCCATGTTATTCATGGAACAGGAACTCAATATGGATGTTGTGGTTGGCTTCCCATAAACTTTCTTGTCAAGTAGGTGGTATCAACTGATAGTTTCATGTCTATATATGATGTAGTATTCCAGAAATGGATGTTAATGCAAACTTTAACCAAAGTCAATGAAGCGTGAAATGTAGGTCAACGCGACCCAATTGTCATATGCGGCTGTTCGTTACTACCGAAGATGTATCCACTGATGAAGTAGACTGTATACCACGTAGAATTACCAAAATGGACCTTAAGGTTCCATCAAAGTCAAAATCTATGACGAAAACACAACCACATAAATTGTCAATATTTTTATTGTTAAAATTAATTCTGAACTGGAACTTGATGAAAAGTTCATTTAATACACATTTCATAGTGCATTACCTTTTTCCTTCAGAATAAATATGAAAGTAAAAATTTCCTTAGTGGCGGATGAATTTTTCAAAAGATGCCGTGAGTTTGGTAGAGCAAATTTTTGGAAAATAATTGTTCCAATTGTTCCATTGTCATTATGAGCAGGGCAAGTGAGGCTTAATTCACAAATATATCCAATAATCAGACGATAAAAGCATTTTTAATGTGTGGCTGCGTGTGCTGTCCACGTTTATATTTATCAAAGATGTCCGAGATAAATTTCGCCGTTAATGATAAAGATGACCATGTGTTAAAAATATTTTTATCTAGGGCTTACAGAGAATTGTATGGTAGAGATATATTTAGACAGGTCAAATGACAAATAATGTGAAAATAGTTAATGGTTGGTTTTATCACTTTTTGCAAGGTAAACATCCGAACAATCCAAAAAACAGTTAGGAATTCCTCTGAACTTTACCTTACTTCTTCATAATCTTCAAAGTTCATAACCTTTACAGTTAGGAGAAATTGGTTATTGTAGAAAAACAATCCATGAAGCGGAAACATCCCACTCGAAGGAGAATGTTTTTAATTCGTTTTATTCTTTTTCCGTAATTTCAAACAGAAAGACATTTAAAATATGTGCATACTTATTTATTTAAATCAATGTGTTAAAATGGTGCATTCGAGAACCTTCTAAAGGATATGTTGGGAGAATTCATATCGGAAATGTGCATAAAAATTCCATTTGCACATAAATAAAACTGCAGTTTAAATTTATAAATGCAGATTGTCAAATCCGATAATAACCTTTATAATCTGAACCATACATCGTTTATTTTAAACCACGCATTTTGCCGCCTATTCGGCTAATTCGTAAATTTAGTATTATAGATGTATTGCAGTCTTAAAACTAATATTCAAATGGCCAATTGTGGTCAAAATTAAACATATCTTTACTGGATAACAAAATGATGTGTTTTATTTAGTGTTGCTCAATCAGCTAAAACCTATAATCAATTAAGTATAATTGTATCAGTTACGTCAACCAACATGACCAACTGACTATCTACTGTAATCACCTGTATACTTGCAATTATTTTTTGTTTTATGCATGCGACAGGGTGAAATGAATTTCATTTAAACTTCTACTTTCCAGTTCGTAAGTACATATGCACCCACTTAAGCTGAATTTAAGCTTCAGCTTTTTAGACAATGAATTTCAACCAATTATGATATTTTACTATTGTCATTATTTAGTTAAATTCCTAATCTGACCAATTATCGATTATAAATGGCCATTAGAACATCACTAGACCTTAATTGGAAGGAATTATTCAACTATTCATTTACAATATATATATTTATCATGTCTATTGAATCTGTACTCTTAAATTAATGCATTTCCATGTGAATTTGAAAGTTTTCACAAATTTTGAAAATATTAGTTGAACATATATACTGGTAGGTGTAAAGTTATGCATAAATCATAAATCACTAACATCAATTTAGAACTCCTGTGATCACCATGTATTAACTTTTGATTACAAGAAAGGAGAAAGGAATGACACAAATCACAATTATACAGAATTATTACTTATGGATGGAAAATTAAACTTTTTTCTATAAATAGTTAATATCTTATTTAATTATGTCCTCAAATATTAGTTTTACTATTATGGTATTTTATTACAACTCCCAATAATTTTTTCCACAATAATGTTGTAAATTGACATACATGTATGACTATATAACAAGACCTAACAATTAACTCATATTTAATTTGTTAAAAGGTTATCCTTTAAATATAAATTTTGATAATAGAATTTAATTATGTAATATTTTTAAATATTATAACAAATCTATTTATTTATTCTATTATCAATTTGTTCATATACATGTAACAATTTTATCTGACACAATCTGATAATACATTTATGAGAACTGTATCACACATTATGCTATAACACCCATACAAGTGGGTATGTCACCATATTTTGTAGAATCCAAATTATATATCTCAACATATTTTTAATATATATCTTCTTTTTTTCAGACATTATACCCACAATATAATTTATTCTCTAAATATTTTTTCTTTTTTTTTCTCACACAAGTTAAACTTTTTGAATAACTGAAAAATTGAAGTACATGTAACTAATAATAAATATTAACAGGGATAATCAAGAAAATTTCAAGTAAATAGACTGTAATCTCAGTTTTTGTGATCACATCATTGGCCAACCAAAGTATTTTATTATTTCCTCTACTGGGATACATTTCAAACAAAATAATTAAACTATGGTCATAAAATAAAATTAACTATTCAGTAACTACCATAACACCAACCCCCTCCCCCCCTTCCTTCCCCACCCCAAATAATCTTCATATTTAATGTACTAAGTAATTATATATATATTTATATCCATCAATGTATTATAACAAATTAATTTGATTGATAATTGGTAAATTTTATAAAGACTGTATTTTTCTTAGTACTACAAAGCATGTTCAAACTTTGGGACTTTGACTGATGTACATGCAAAATGACAGAAGAAGTTATAATGCCAAACAAGACAGTGTTCAGTTGTAACAGGATATTTTAACAGTAACGTAATGTCCATGACATGAGGAAAATTAATTATTCACTTACAAGACTCCTTCCCCCTCCAACATTTTCTACTGAACATTACAATGTATATGAAACTACACAAACTGATGTTTGCTTTAGATGAGCCATATTTCTGAATTCATGACGAAAACCTTCAAACTCTACATGAGAAATCAATAAAGTTGAGAAATTCCAAAATACCAGTTTTTAAGCCACAAAATTGAATGCAAAATATTTAAGTCACTTCTGATATAAAGAATGGCATTATATTTTGTTTATATTATTTTAAAGTTTATTAAGGCTGGATTTTGTGAGAATAACAAGTTACTAATAAAATTCAATAACCAAGTTTGCCATTATATGAATATTTTTATAGTTCTTTTAAACATTTATCTAGAACCCTTAAAATGGGAACTTACTGGGTGGCATTTTAACCTTGAATTACAATTACTGTACAATCATTTAACAATCAAAATTTAAACTTGAAATACCAGTGCAATTTCAAGGATCCTAGTAAACAGAAAATTCTTAGTACTACCAGGGATTATATTGGTTTACTTTCCTTAGACATCATCAAAATAAGTTTTACAAAAGCATAATTATATTGATTGTGCTCAGCATTAACATTCTTCGATTTTTTATGAGGAACAATGAGTTTGTGCAAGGCATTATATTGTAGTATTAGATGGATGGTTATTACAGTTATAAAACACCAAAAGAAACATTTCAAATCCTAATTGCAATAAACTATTTATAAACAATCATTTTTCTTTAACAAAAAATAAATTCATTGCACTAAATATATACCTGTTAAATGCCTAAAAAAATAAAATAAGAATTTATTCAGTTGGACCATGCTAGCTAGAACTAAAATGAAAACTCTAAAACTTGCTTAACTAATCTAATTACAAATGTATGTATAGATAGGGTCCATGACTTTTAAAAGTATTAAAACTATATGAGTTAATTAATAGTTTTAATTAATGCAAGTCTCGAAAAAAAAATATATTAGAACGTATAATATTAACATGAATTTTTTTTTATATTTAAAATCATAAGTTTCAATTCTTATATGCTTATATATAGTGATCCCAACATTGTCTGGAAGATGCTGGTCATTGTTTGCATGATTTCACTAAAGAAAACTGTGAAATTGACTTTTAATATTTTAAACAAATTATGTATAACAGTTTAGTAAACTTTAGCCCAACAAAATAATAGTTTAAATGTATTAAAAAAAACCATCAAAATAGAAAGTAAAAACTTACGCTGCATTTCTTTTTTCTCTGGACAGGGATGGAAGCAAATAAATTCCAAGCGGTATGCTGTTGGTCATGATATCCCCTTCTGTTATTTAATTATGAACTGAGAAGTTTGTGTCACAACATTTTATTCTTTTTCTGTGTATTCATGCTCATCCGCCTGGATATCGGTCTAAAGAGAAAGTAAACTGTTGATAATTTCCGAATGTCTGCGAGATACTAAATTTTAAATGAATTCGGTGACTCATGACTTGTTCCGAATTGTTGACCAATTATCACATGACATATTTTATACACTTATTTTATAGGTAGGACAATACATAAATCAAGCTTAAACCAAATAAATGTTGATCTCTTAGCCTCATAGATTTTGAAAAATACAAAAATACAAACAAAAGAATTTTGAAGACGGATAATAACACCAGTGACGCCTAGTCGAGTGTGGTAGAGTTTGTAGAAAAATATTAGATAACTATCACAATGTATCATGATAGTATTATATTTTTCCCTTCTACTATAAAGCAGTGTATGAGTGGCCATTCATGTCATTGGCGCTACATTATCACGCGTAATACGAAATTCACGCGTAATTTCTTAAAAATGACGCGTAATAAGTCGTTTTTTACGCGTGAATTGTGCATATTTACGCGTGAATTTTTGAAAATCACGCGTCATTAGCAATCACGCGTAATTGTTAACTACATTACGCGTGAGTTTTATTAGAATTACGCGTAATTTTTCATCGTATGGGTGGCCGTTCATGTCATTGGCGCTACATTATCACGCGTAATACAAAATTCACGCGTAATTTCTTAAAAATGACACGTAATAAGTCGTTTTTTTACGCGTGAATTGTGCATATTTACGCGTGAATTTTTGAAAATCACGCGTCAATAATAATCACGCCTTGTCTTTTCTAAATTACACGTCATTTTTTTCCTCACACGTGTTATTTTTCATAACTTACGCGTAATTGATTGTTAAACATATTTTCATTGGGTAATTGTAATTTGTTGAAATATGAAAAATTACGCGTAATACTAATAAAACTCACGCGTAATGTAGTTAACAATTACGCGTAATTGCTATTCACGCGTGATTTTAAAACATTCACGCGTAAATATGCACAATTCACGTGTAAAAAACGACTTATTACGCGTTATTTGTAAGAAATTACGCGTGAATTTGGTATTACGCGTGATAATGTAGCGCCAATGACATGAACGGCCACCCATACGATGAAAAATTACGCGTAATACTAATAAAACTCACGCGTAATGTAGTTAACAATTACGCGTGATTGCTATTGACGTGTGATTTTCACAAATTCACGCGTAAATATGCACAATTCACGCGTAAAAACCGACTTTTTACGCGTCACTTTTAAGAAATTACGTGTGAATTTTGTATTACGCGTGATAATGTAGCGCCAATGACATGAACGGCCACTCATAGTAGTGTGACATGTGTGGGTGTGACACGCTTTTGGGGATTGCGGAAAAGAGTGTTTTTTTGTTTGTTTTTTGTTTGTTTGTTTTTTTTTTTTTTGTTAGTTGGGGATCTGAAAATTGAGCCGAAACATTTAGGGAATTAGGGAAATTAAGCAAACATTTCAGGGAATTCGGAAAAGGGAAAATAATTTTAAATATAGTCTATTTAAAGAACGTTGTTGTGTGTGTGATATAGCGGATTTTATTAGTGGTTGTGGTGGACTGTTCGGCAAATCCGTATAATGTATGTCTGTATGTTTGAGTCCTGGCGTATGGGACGATAAATCTTGTTGAATGATCCCTGGCTTTTAATGATGAGACGTGTAACTCTTTTCCCGCGATAACCCTATAGATGCACCATAATCAATTTAATTCTATCTTTTCTCTAAGCTAAAGCCGACCAATGCAGAGTATGTCCCGTGGAGTATGTAGCAATAATGTTACAATACAGGTTTGTGAGTAGTTGTTCATTACAAACGACCCGGGGCTGATCTTCTTTGGACAGCTAGGTAATGTTTGTCTCACAAGGAAGAATGTGCTTCCACATATGTCATTTCGACAGAAAAAAATCTATAACTGTGTTTTTTTCTGAATTCATAGTGTAACATCAGACATAACCGAAATCATAGTAGTAATTGTAGTGAATGCTGAAAAAACTTCGAGTATAGATAAGTTACATCAGATTTCATGGTGATCATGTTGTGCTGTAAAAACTTCGAGTAGAATGAGATAAGTTACATAAGATTGCACGGTGATCATGTTGTGCTTTATAAACTTCGAGTGGAATGAGATAAGTTACATAAGATTGCACGGTGATCATGTTGTGCTTTATAAACTTCGAGTAGAATGAGATAAGTTACATAAGATTGCACGGTGATCATGTTGTGCTTTATAAACTTCGAGTAGAATGAGATAAGTTACATAAGATTGCACGGTGATCATGTTGTGCTTTATAAGATTCGAGTAGAATGAGATAAGTTACATAAGATTGCACGGTGATCATGTTGTGCTTTATAAACTTCGAGTAGAATGGGATAAGTTACATAAGATTGCACGGTGATCATGTTGTGCTTTATAAGATTCGAGTAGAATGAGATAAGTTACATCAGATTGCACGGTGATCATGTTGTGCTTTATAAACTTCGAGTAGAATGAGATAAGTTACATCAGATTGCATGGTGATCATGTTTTGCTGTAAAAACTTCGAGTAGAATGAGGTAAGTTACATCAGATTTCATGGTGATCATGTTGTGCTGTAAAAACTTCGAGTAGAATGAGATAAGTTACATAAGATTGCACGGTGATCATGTTGTGCTTTATAAACTTCGAGTAGAATGAGATAAGTTACATAAGATTGCACGGTGATCATGTTGTGCTTTATAAACTTCGAGTAGAATGAGATAAGTTACATAAGATTGCACGGTGATCATGTTGTGCTTTATAAACTTCGAGTAGAATGAGATAAGTTACATAAGATTGCACGGTGATCATGTTGTGCTTTATAAACTTCGAGTAGAATGAGATAAGTTACAGAAGATTGCACGGTGATCATGTTGTGCTTTATAAGATTCGAGTAGAATGAGATAAGTTACATCAGATTGCACGGTGATCATGTTGTGCTTTATAAACTTCGAGTAGAATGAGATAAGTTACATAAGATTGCACGGTGCTCATGTTGTGGTTTATAAGATTCGAGTAGAATGAGATAAGTTACATCAGATTGCATGTGTGATCATGTTGTGCTGTAAAAACTCGAGTAAAATGAGATAAGTTACATCAGATTGCATGTGTGATCATGTTGTGCTATAAAAACATCAAGTAGAATGAGATAAGTTACATCAGATTGCATGGTGACCATTTGCTAATCGTCCGCTACTAGTAATGCAACTCCAAACTCTTTGTCAATAGAATGTTGCATTTATCCACAAGACAAGTAACACGGTTAACCAAGTTTCTTTAATGTGATTTTAGTATTTCCGTATTTTAATGTAGTCCTGTGTACTGGAATATTTGATAAAAAGGAACACCAGAAAAGGTTACAATGAATTACCAGTCTGAAATGAACGACATTCCACCAACAGAAGGAAAAACAGAGCAGAAATATATGAAATAAATTTAGGGGAAAAACTCAGCGTATATATACAATTTCTATGCTATTCTAGAGCTTGTGGGTAGTACAGTCATTCTCTGATGCTCTAAGTGCTGTATTATGATTTAAAAGCGACCGGCCCATTATTAAAAACTCGTTGCTTGGAAAAAATCGGATGTAGCCGTGTGTTTTGTCTAGATTTCTTCAAACTTCAACACTTCAAACATACAGATCAAAAGATATAATTTTTCACATCTGCCCTGGTATGATCGCTCGACCTTTGGTCCATATAGGAGACTTTTGGGAGTCTCAGGATGATACATTTGGTCGAAAGAGAAAATTCTATGGAATTATCTATAATGATTATTAAATATGAAAAATATTTTAAATACTGTTTTTAATAATTTGAAATAGATCAATCAATTTGTATAAGAACTAGGGCCATTTTGAGCTGTATTTATTTCACTTCTAGGGCCATTTTCAAAAAGTCGCCTAAAGCCTTTCAAAATTTCTGTAGGCCGATTGTCTGGTATGTGGTCCCTTAAGATCTACTAATAATAACTAACAAGTAAGTTACCAAAATTTTTTGCAACATACCTGAATATCACTTTTGACAGTTTTAACACAAATTTACCATATTAAAGACTTCATGAAGTTTCAATGTGAGGAACACTCTGAACCAAACATTTTTTTGCTGTAAGTCAGTTTGTTATCTCCTTTCATACATCAGTAGAATGGTTTTGGTTCTGAATTTCCTTCTTGGCGATATTCCAAAAAGTGATACAAATTGACCCAAATCACCTTTATACACTACTTTAGTGGGTATAAAATTTGAATTTATTAATAATTAAACATAAGATGTCTGTTTGTTACCATGAAAATTCATTGCACCCAATCGTTTACGATGAGAAGTAGGTAAATATTTAAGATTAAAAAGTCAATGGTATCAGTGAAACAAATACAGGGGATAGTTGTTTTATGCGACTTTTTGAAAACGGTGAAATAAATGCAGTGGAAAATGGGACTAATTATTTCTTTAAAGAGGCATATTGTTTTCTATTTTCTAATTATCCTCATTTTTTAACATCACTAATACTTTGTTCAGCAGCGTTTAACTTACTCGCATAGATCAAATAAAAATGCATAAATATATCGCAAAATTGAAAAAGTGAAAGTATTCTATGACGACACGTTTTAGAATATTTTAATTTGTCATAATACAGGCGTATAACCCGATACCACACATTATTAAGTAAACTTTGCCCTCATGCTAGGAACCTGTGGACATTCTTTCTTCCACTTCAAAACAGGGTTAGCTACCGCACTTATCTTTCTTAGAAAGATATACTAGTATTCTATTCTGAAAATGTAAGGATATGGTGTAATTGTCAGTGAGACAAAATTCAGAGACCATTCCATCAAAGTTTGGTCCCTCTTGGCTTTGAAGTTTCAAAGAATGGTTTTAAATATCATAGTTCGCGGATTTTCTAGTATTAGTATAATTATATAATGATGGCCAAATTGTTCAATGTCTTAATTGTCCCCTGAAAATAATTTCGAAACGGAACCACGTACCAGAGTATGCAAGGATCCAGATTACCCACAGCTAGTGGAAATATTAAAATAAATCTTATGGACGAGCCGTTCGAAATTGGGTCAAAATTCTAACTGTCAATGGATGATTTAAAGTATCAGCTGTGGTACTCCAAATTACTTTAAAACATCTGATGCAATACATATGTAAATATAGGCAGATAGAGGACAGCAGTTCATACAGGAAAAAAAATGTGAACACATTTACTTATAGTGGTGTGTCAATGACCGGAGGATCAATATTCCACACGAAAAACTCAAATTAAGACGACAATGCCTTTTCAAATATATGTCATTGCAAAGGAAACACATACTAAGAGGGGAATGTTATTTAAATGACCTCTGAAAAACCAAGGATACAATATTTCCATTTTCGTAAGGTCTATAAGTCACGTGGTGCCAAACTGCAACAATAAGAGTATTTTAGAGTTATTTATTGTATTAAAACCTTATTAAATTATTTAAACTAATTTATTTGTATTTAATAACATAAATGTATTTTCAGTTTAAAATTGTCAGTGTAGAATGTTAATTGGTAAAATTGATTTTAAAAAGTTAGTTTTTCAAATGAGTTGAAAAGATATTTGCTCCTGTTAGATATTGAAAAAAAATTTTTTGGTCAAACTTTTTATTGATAAAAAGTTGGATAAAAAGTTGGACCCCAGAAAATACTAATTAAGGCCCCAACAAAAGATTCATGGTCCCTGTCTTACATGTTTAAAAATGAAAGAAAAATGTATTTATTTATATAATTTAGCTATAGATAACCTATGAAATCAAAATTTTAATTACTACATATATATTTTAAGTAAATATTTTTCTATGTTTGATCTTCTACGCGTTCAATATTTTTTTAATACTATTTTTCAAAAATTTGCGCGAAATTTATACATTGTTATATGAATAATGTCAGAAATGTTCCGAATGAAACAAAACGCTTTACTGGGTACAATTATTCGATATCACCGCGAAGCTTGACGCTCCATAAAAATGAAAACAAAGAAGCACAAAAAACATAAATCTGAGAGATATGAAGGTATATTTGCCGCAAGCATTTGAATCGGACAAAATTAATTTCTTAACTGTGTCCATTAAGTCACACATAGACTTACATTTCGTAAGAGAGCTTTATTTGATCATTACATTAACAAGTGATATCGGCATCGGTTAATCCCTTTTTTTGGGATTCTGTGTCCGGAGCTATTTTTCTGATTTGGCCGCCCACTGATCAGTGGTCGGCCATTTCAGAAAAATAGTTCCAG
The DNA here is from genome assembly GCA_028015205.1 of Mytilisepta virgata. NCBI lineage: Eukaryota > Metazoa > Mollusca > Bivalvia > Mytilida > Mytilidae > Mytilisepta > Mytilisepta virgata. The sequence goes on along the minus strand of CM051521.1, from coordinate 45,611,145 downwards.
ACACAGAATCCCAAAAGTGTTTACGGCACCAGTATAATTTACACAGCACTCATTACAGTAATCCATTTTGACAGTTTTGGGATAGTGTCCGGAGCTATTTCTTGGACTTGGCCCTCTAACAGAGCATGCCCCCATTCATAAAATCTCTGCAGAAATATGTAAAATATGAGGTCAGAGCTGAACATTCTAAATATGGTTGAATTGCTCTGTGATTAATCTTAATTAAAAGATTCTATTTAAACTTGGAACCAACCAACAATTATATTAACAACTCTTGAAGAAAGACAATCTTTTAAAAATTAGATAAAACATGAGCCTTCCAAGTGAGCATGATTCCTGAACTAAATTTCCATATATAATATGTCTATATATTATTTTAATCTAATCAAGGATAGGACTTTTAAATTCCATAATCTAACAATCTTGAATTGATAAATCCAATAATCCACTGGTAGCAATGTAATAATCTTTAAGTATATCACAATAATCATGATAATTTTTTTTGCACTCAAGTTAATTGATTCAGAATTGACTGAGTATATGACATACTATTTATTTCAGAAAGCCAACATGATATTCATGTGTATAAACATGATAAATATCAAAGCAAATATATGTCAGATTATAACTGTATTAGTAGATATTTCCTTTTGACAAGACCAGTATAAATATTAGTACCGGTATGTTCTTTGACATACATGTAGATATAATTTTATTTAGGAACAAACCTATGTAGCGAGTATAGTAGAACAGCTTTAAACATGCCTTAGCAAAAAATCTCCCAAGTGTAATTTTATGTCTCCAGCTTCAAAATATGTTCACCAAGTTACCTTTCCTCTTTTTAAATATACATCACGATTTTTATTCACAACTGTTTGAAAAACCTGACCCAAGAAGTATTTTTGATGAAATGAAGTTTTCTTCACATATATCTTTCATCTGAAATGACTTCTTAAGTGTGATAGCAAGCCTAATAAAATAATGATTTCCATGTGTGTTTGTTTACATTGAAACTGGAAGTGACATCACAATCCTTGCAGAATGGGAACTTTATGATTCATACCTTTAAAAGTGATAAAAGGCATGCATATTTTGTTTTCATGACTAATAAATTACTTTATCAAAATGATTATAATATAAATATTATTATCTTGAGTATAACTGTAATTGTCCTTAGAGTGTGGTCAACCAATATGCATTCAAGTAGACTTTTTGTAGAAAAGACTCCAGTGTCGCACATGGTTTGTTTAACTTCAAACACCAGGGTTAATAAGCCTGAAGTAAACTGTTCAATTATCATACATTTTTGTAGTTGATATAATAAAAACTAACAAATGATGTTCTATGATCATCATTACAAATTATATTTCTCTTAATGGCAGATTTTTTTCAAAATAGATTTAAAAATAGAAATATGTTCAAGGATACAATTCTGTTGCCAAATTGAATAAAAAAGCACATTTTGTGACATTGGTGAAGACCAGCAAAGTCCCTGCAGCAGATGAGCAGTCTTGCTCTGGGTTTCAAAGAGTCAACACCTTTTTATTTTTATTTTTTACATACTCGTGATCAAGACCATATTGGTCGAAACGTTGAGTATTTTTAACTTTTTAGTTTCTTGTTGTTTTTTACGATTTTATATTTGGTTTTGTTCGACTTGTGTATTTCATACATTTTAGACGTTTTATGCCCCTTTTGACAGCTCACCATTTCCATTTATTTTTCTTGTTATCTATTGTCGCATGAGCTGTTTCACAACATACTTAGTTTTTTGATTATATGAAAACACTGGATGAATTTTTTTTCTGTTAATAGATGAGAGATCTGGAAAAGAGCCATTAAGATTAGTTCTGAAGGTTGGAGATTCTGTTAGTGCTCTAAGTCCTCATCATGAAAGTAAAAAACATAAACATAAGAAGAAAAAGAAGAAGAAATCAAAGGATAAAGACCATCATAGACGTGAAGAGGTTTGCATGTTTTTTTCTTTTTAAAGACAAATTTAGAAACATTCTTTGTCCTTAATGTAAGTTATTGCAAGCTAAAAGATATCCTATTGTGTTGTACATGTGGATTTTGATTCATGTTTTACTGGCATTTGTTCTCATCTGAGTTAAGTTTTATAATATCATGTTTTAGGTAATCCCCGGTATTCTGGTAATAACTTAAGAATTTTTTCATCCGAGCTATATTTTAAAACATGTTGTTTGTTAATTCAGATTTCTCCATAAACTGCTTGGATTCTTAATTGGCTTTAAAACAGAGAATGTGTTTGCAGAATTTCACTAATAGATAAATTTTTACCATTAAATGAGTATATTCGTCTAGAAGTTAGAAATCTATTGACAGGAGAAACCAGTAAAACGTCATCACCATGTTGATACAGAAGAAGATATGGAGGTATCCCAGGAGGAAGAAGAAGAGGAAACTTTATCCAGTAAACCAGTGGAGGAAGTTGAATCAGAGGACACAGAACAAGAGGAAGTAGATGTCTCAGCACCATCACATTCTCGAGAGAAATCCACTGCTTCTGCAGAAAAAACAGGAGATGATGAACATGGTGTTCTGAGGATCTGTTTGAAATATTTACAGAAAAAGATGCAGGCGTAAATATATAGATATATATAAACGAAACAGGGAATCTGTCACAGATGTTTTAAATTTTGTTATAAAACTTTTACATGAAATAAAAATGCCATTACATTATTACGAAATGATACATTTTTTGTAAATTGGATATTTAAAATCATGCAAATTAAGATTTCTTTATCAATTGTAAAAATTTCCCAGTTTTATCAGTTCATTGGACTATGTTTTTATCGGTGTTATTATATTGTATTAGATGAGTAGGAAATCTTGTTTTACTAAATTAAAAAAAAAAAATTTTCTTAGGTGTGCCTTTTAAATGAGTTCATGAACCCTGAATATGCCTCATTATTGACCAATCAGATACAAGAAATATGTTTCAATATACCAATCAAATTGTGTGTTTTGAAGATTTTAATAGTTTTAATATTTGTTAATTTAATTGTAGGAAACATTTATTAAATTCCATATTATTTAATAAAGCAGTTAATGGTGACATCTACTTTTGACTATATGGACAATATAGTCTGATTGACAATCCCGTAGACTCCATGAAATAGGATATCTGATAAAGGCGTATATTGGGAAATGAGATATAATATCAAAACACCAAACCATTTCTTGGTTATTCTATGTTAAATTTATTGGATATTTACATACCTGATAATAGAATACTCCTTCTTATTGGATAGACTTTTATCTAACATTGATGACAATGTCATTATAATAGAATATTTTTGTTTCTGTGTGCATGAAATGAATTCTTGAGTCAACAAATTTTCTTTAAAGAAGACAGTTTTCATTATATTTGACCACATTTGTTTGGTCAAATGATCTAGTTCAACTTAAAATTCAAATAAATGCCAGTAGATTGAAATATGCCACAAGACAGACCACTATATCCAATAAAATGTATAAAAATGAAATTAAATGGCTGATATTTGTCAGAATTGTTTCTGTCTAATTGAATATCCTGGATAATGGGATATTTTTTGTTGAATCTTTTTATATCAAATTAGCAGGAGTCTACTGTATCAGATTATTGTCCAAAACAAAATTTATTTTCTTTCTTAACCATTTTGCCATTATTTATAAGTAAACATGGTAAACAAAAGTATATACATTTCTACATAAATGTGAATTTTTAAATATTTTTAGGAAGGATATCAATGGATTTTTTGCGTATCCAGTTAATGACATGATTGCACCAGGATACTCCATGATTATATCTCATCCTATGGATTTTAGTACAATGATGTCAAAAATAGATAACGATGAATATAAAAATGTCTTGGAATACAAGGTAAGGCCACACCAAATTCTTTTTATTTTGTCACTCTGATTTTTGGACTTAAAAAAAATTTGATGCTTTATTTTGCAAAAATGCTCAAAATTCACCACAAATTCTCATTTTTAAGAAATTAGAAATAAAACTGTTCGCTTGCTCCAGAAAATTGGGATTTGTTCCTATTTTTTGCAATTTTTTAGTTTAAAAAATGTGTGCTGCATGTTAAAGTTATCTTTGCCCACCAAAAAAGTAGTCCCCAAGAAAAAAATTGAAATATCGTTTGCATGCACCTTTTTTTGCCATCCAAAAATGTAAAGAAGTAAAAATTATGAGGTGTGGCCTAAAAAGACACAAATTTATGAAATGTGTTAATTTTATTACAAAGAAAAATATATGCAATATCATTGTACTTTAGAGAAAATATTATATAACAGAAGAAATAATATGATAATATCATTTTTATAAATATTTTTTTAGAATAAAATGTCTTAAACTTAAAATTCATTCTGAAACAATGTTCAGCTTCATAGATTTTATAAAAAAAACTATCATTTAAAATTCATGCTGACAATTTCATATTTAATGTTATAAGAATGATGGAAAAAAAACTATTGTAAAATGATAAAATTTATCATGTTATTTTTGCAGAAAGATTTTCTTTTGATGTGCAATAATTGTATGACCTATAACAGACCAGAGACTATATATTACAAAGAAGCCAAACGCTTGTTACATATTGGAATGAAGGCCATGAGTACGGTTTGTATCTGTTCATAGTTTTTAAAGGTATTTTTTTTCAAGTAATCACGTAATGTGATGTTCTTTCCATACAGACCTTAATATTTGCTTTAATACCAATTTTCGTTGTTTTCATGATTGGAGTAACCATTGGTACCCCTATTTTTTGTCTATACATTCTACTACTGAATTCGAATTCGTTGTTCTGAAGAATAAATTTAATTATGTCAAGCATAATTTTCTTGTGTTTCCTCTTATTAGTATAGTATAGTATAGTATACTACTAGTAGTAATGTTGAACGATGCTAAAATAACATCTTTAGGCAGTGTCAGGTATTCAATTTTATTTATAAAAGATGTAGTATCTTTGTATATATCTATTGATCGGATACAATAGGCCGAAAAATATAGTCTATAAAGTGACTGTCCAAGGACTTCCACACCATGAAACTTTCTTGATTTTAGAACAAATCCAATGCAAAATAAAAAAAATTCCGATCACAATAAAGCAAAAATCTGGTCCAGGAATGACTCCGAAATTCATCTGGATATAAAAAAAATGTTACGAAAAAAACAGAATAAAAACTTTTGAGTCATCAGGGTTTTCACTGAATTGGTCGGGCGAGGGGAAACAAACAATATTTTTATTTTGGCCTTATTTTTTTGCTATGTTGGTGAGTCTGAGGTTAACTACGGTTTTATGGGAACATATCAAAACATTCATCACATTAGACGGATTATTTCAGTTTCTGTTTAATTTATTTTTACAGGAGAAACTATTAATGATGAAAAGAACATTACCATTTATGGCTAGTTTACGGTACGAAGAACTTGGTATGAATGTACCAGATGACACTAGGGCTGTAATGGAAGCTATTGTTGAGGAAGAAAAGGAACAAAAACAGAGAGCTAAAGATAGAGAAGAGTAATTTATATCTTGTACCATGAAAAAATAGTTCCTCTATATTATCCTAAGTGGAAAGGTTTTTTATGTCACAGCCCTTTGATCAAAGTGCCAGCACAAAATATTGTCATAAAGTTGTAAGCTAACATAAAAATAATTATAGTATAACTAATCTTGAAATGGGAATACCTAAAAGTCTACAAGTAGTTACCAAACAACACATTAATTCACGAATGCGTGTAGCGCATGAGTGAATTATTAGTGATTTTCAGTCACAAGTTGTAGATTATTGATATTCACATTTCAAGATTAGTTTTTCTGTTTATTACATTTAAATATCCCATTTATTCAGAAGACTTTACGAGAAAATACAAGGGATTATGTTTTATATGACTACGCGTCAACCTTTGTTTTTCAACATTGTTGGCGACGTCACTTCCTGGAGTGAAATATGACTTTCGATTTCACTGGGTGCCTGTATTTCACCACACTAGATGTAATAATGTTTATTTTTCCTATTTAGAAAAGATAAAAAATTTGCGAAATTTTATCTGGTGATTACATACTTCTTGATTGTAGAATTGGTAGATTTGAAGCAGTACCTGACAACATGAGTCCTGCTGAAATTTTATCTCAGGCAAAGGCTGCTGCCAAAGATGCTGCTGACATGTTAACACTTAGACAGCCTAATAATAGGGTGAGGGAATTTGTGTGTTACTTTATCATGTAATGCAGTTATGTTAGTTTTAGTGCATATATTTTTGTATATTTAATTGATGCATTGTTGGAAAAAGGCAAAATGTATTTTTGTTTTTCTCGAGTTGGAAATACAACTTTAATAAATATCGTATTGGTTATTCTAGAGTTATATAAAACTGTTGTCGCCATAGTTAATTTTATTTTTGCAAAATGTCATTCCAATATTGACGCTAGTAATAACTGTATATTTTAATAAATCAATAAAAATTTAGGTGGTGATGTAACAACTTAAAAAATCTTTATTAAAACTCAAGAGAATTTTTCCACAGATTCATAACCAATTACTCACAAATAAAAAAAGTTGCTCCCTGTTTTTTGTACAATTTAATTTTGGTAAACCATATCCTCTATACATTTTCATTTATTTGAATAAATTTTGCCACATCTCACAGATAAAGCTAAATAGTATTAGAATTTTTTTTACCTGTAACTTGTCCTAAAAGGACATGTGAGCTTTTGCCATCAGTTGGCATATGTCGTTCATCGTAAACCTTTTTAAATTTTCAAAGATCTTCTCTGAAACCACAGAACCAATTACAGCCATATTTAGTCTGAATGATCCTTAGGGTATCTAGAATAAAGTTTATGTTTTATTTTCTTGTCTGTAAAGAAACATGGCCGCCATGGCAAAAAATATAACATAGGGGTTAAACTTTGCCGGGGTAAAAATGTTCATCAGGTCAATATCTAACCGCTATGAAATTTTCAGATGAATTGGTCAACCCTTTGTTGCCCCTGGATTGTTAATTTTAAGGAAATTTTGCAGTTTTAGGTTGTTATCTTGAATATTATTATAGATAGACAAACTGTAAACAACAAACATGTTCAGCAAAGTAAGATCTACAAATAAGTCAACATGACCAAAATCGTCAATTGACCCCTTATAGGAGATTTTGCCTTTTAAAGACAATTTTTCACATTTTTTTTGTAATCTTTGTAAAGTTTTAAAACTCTTCTCCTCTGAAACTACAGAATCAATTTTAGCCAAACTTAGGCTGGAAGATCCTTAGGGTATGTACCGTAATTACTCTAATTATTGGACACTAAAATACACCTATTTTCTGGCAAAATTGGAAATTCGTCGAATAAATAGAGTTTTCCTATTTTAGTCCACATCTTTGTCATTTTTTGACTCCATATGATCGACCTGGTCAATGTACTGTAAGAATAGGCAATCAAAATAATGGTTCATACTTGCTGTATTGTTATTTGATTTTGCTTTCATGATTTATCTTTTTGTACCTTCAAATTAATAGTTAATTTAATGTTGAAGACGAAAACAGTAGCAAACTTCAAACGACCCGCCATGTTGTTGACTAATATGTGAACATCTCACAAATGATTTTTACTCTCTGGATTTGGAGCATCTCACAAATGATTTTTAAAACACATGTTACGTTTGTAGTCTCATCGTCTTTTTAGAACATATTATAACCATTACATTTAAATTTCTTTTAAACAACGATAAGAGGATTTGGTTTGTAAAAACATTATTCATTTCATTTGAAAAATTTTAAATTTATTTCTCTGAGAAACGCGAATACGCAATTCCGTTCCGAACTCGTTTCGAAATTCTTTTCAAAAGTAAACTTCCAGGTAGGAAAAAATCAATAAATTTTACTTAAAAATCGATCTTGTTTCAATCAAATTTATTAATATAGATAGTTTAAATGGTTTAGAAGGCCGAAAGTAACACTCGATGAGAACTGAAAGTAATTAACTTGCATAAGAAGTTAAAATTACTGACTGCCACCACCTGAGAACAACGATCGTAACTTTGACAATTTTGAAATCGTCGGAAAAATAGAGTTGTCAAAAAATTTAAATTTCCTTGAATTTTCAAAAGTGTCCAATAATTAGGGGGTCCAATAATTAGGGTTATTACGGTAGTATAAATTTTTTGTTTTATTTTCTTGTCCATCGAGAAACATGGCTGCCATGGCTAAAAATAGAACATAGGTGAAAATGCACCTTTTTGGCTGATATTTCAAAAACTAAAGCAGTTAGAGCAAAACTGACAGGTAGTAAAAATGTTTATGAAGTCAACCCATTTTTTGGTTATTGCCCCTGAATTGTTAATTTTAAGGAAATTTAGCAGTTTTAGGTTATTAACTTGAATATTATTATACATATAGATAAAGACAAACTGTAAACAGCAAAAATGTTCAGCAAAGTAAGATGTACAAATAAGTCAACATGACCAAAATCGTCAATTGAACCCTCATTGGAGTGTTTGCCCTTGAAAGATTATTTACATGTAAACAGATGATAATGGTCTGACATATTGTCACAGATGTTAAGAGCATAACTTGAAATAAATTAAATGGTAGCTGTACAAGTAAAATGGAGGGTCCAGGGTCAAGGTCATTGAAAAAGTCCATAGCAACCGGTGAAAAAGTTCTTAGCAACAGATGAAAAAGTCCCTAGCAACCATATATTATATTTGGGTTAAGGACCTTATAATTTACCTGTACAAATCAAAAAGAAAGATAAAGAGTCAAGGTCATTGAAAAAGTCCATAGCAACTGATTGAAATGTCCCTAGCAATGATATCTGTTAGGGTTCAGGATTCCATATTTTACCTGTACAGGTCAATATTGAGGAGAAAATTGCAATGGTATACATTAAATAGCAAAAATAATCATTGATGCAAGATCTACACAAAATATAACAGGTGAGCGATTCAGGCTCTTGGGAGCCTCTTGTTTATTTTTCAAGCATTAACCTATTAAACCTATGAAAAAACAGAAGTATACCCAACAACCTGCATGGGCATAAATCAGTTGATGAAACATGGTGCAGTATGTTATCATTGTTATAATATAATTGTTATGTAATTTTGTTTTATACAGTTTGGATTTTTACGGAGGAGAGATGATGGTAGTACTTCTATGGTAGTGCTGAATCCTGATAATGATGGAATAGGTAATATTTATACTTCATTGTAATTCAATTTATTTTTAAAATTTTGCAGTTTTAAACTACAAAAAATGAAAATATTGCAAATTTTTATTTTGAATATTGCTTGATTTAGATTTCTGAATCTTGGATTACTAGCCTTTCTAATGTTGAAAATAATTTTTAAAAATTAAGTTTTCTCTTAACTATTTGAGTTTCTGAAAAGTTCTACTGTGTTTACAACATACTTTTACTATTGATTTCCATATCAAAAATATGAAAAACATATGTATGTGGTGATGTCATATTCTGTGGAAAAATCAATGAATTATACACACACAAAAAAACAGAAAACCGAACGCCTACAAAATTCGAGGCATTTCAGCATTGGAAAAGCCAATTATGAAATACAACTAAAGGAAACAAAAGGTGCCGAGAATTTTTTTTTCAAGGAATCACAGAGAACCACTTGTAGTTTATTTGAAACACATATTACTTAGGCCATCTAAAAATAAATCATACAACTCATTTTTAAAAAATTGCAAGATAGGTAGGGAATTTATTTTTTCTTTATGTATGTCCTGTGAAAAAGGGCAAGAGATTTTAAGTTTAGAGGTTTATTTTTGTGACATGCAAATTTTCTTTCAATCTTATGATCTTTGGTATATGCAAAGGGTTATCTGCTTCAGTGCATCAAATTTCCTCTATTTCTCCTGCGAAAACTTGTTTGCAGATCTGTTCTCACAGTAATTGAAGTCTGGACATGCAGTATCACTCATGACAGACACTTGAAAAGTAATTTTAGTGCCAAATTTCAAAGTTTTTTTTTTTAATACTGGGTCAGCTGCAATTTTTTTCTGGAAACCAAATAATTTCATTCCTTCAGTGACTTTTTAAGTGGGGCAGTGGCGTGTGAAAATGTGATAATTAATATTATTTGGTCTCACTCCGGTATCTTTTGTCACCAAAAGACAAACAATAGATACAAATTTAAATTATTCAAATTGAGATATAATTTATACTAATTATATTTTGAATTTTAGTTAGCAAGAACGAAAGGGTAATAAGTATTGGTTCACTGGTAGGAAAGTTAGGGTCAGGAGGGGGATCTCTGGCAGGGTATAAAGAAGACAAAAGAAACAGAGTCACTCCAGGTATGTGTAAACTTGAATGAGTTTTCATTTAATGCAGAATTATTAATATAAATATATTTTTTCTAAATATATGTATACTAATAGTTATCTCCACTTCCAATATTATCTTGTAATTTGAGATAAAATTATTTCTGTAAATTTTTTAACCAAAAACTTTTGTACACTAAAAAAATGTTATAAGCAATAAACCTACAGTCTAAATATGAAAATTTGTGATTTGAAGATACTGAATTTCATAATTTTGAGTGGTTTAGTACTAACTCATCATCACATAAGCACTTCATTGAATATCCTAATTTGTTGTTTTACTAACCCAACAAAAACCATGAAAATTTAATGAAAACCAAAGTACATTGGTTTCACAGAGGGTATAGATGAGACAGGGTCAAGGAAATTTATCCGTATACATTTTTAGCTCACCTGACCCAAAGGGTCAAGTGAGCTATTCTCATCATTTGGCGTCCGTCGTCAAAAATCTTACAAAATCTTCTTCTCTGAAATTACTGGGCCAAATGGAACCAAACTTAGCCACAAGCTTCATTAGGGTATCTAGTTTAGAATGCAAACAACAGTTTCGTATAAAATTCCAGTGATTTTTCCCTAAATATATGATGTCATAGGTATGGAATTCCCTCTATTTATAAGTTCTAGATATTGATTTCTGATTGTTTTTTGGTTTCATTATTTAAATTAGAGTCTTGGCTTTATTTTAAGTTTAAAAAAATGCATGAAATGTAAAAAAGTAATTATTTTCAGAAAAGTTTTATTAATGGGAGACTACTCTGAAAACATCCAAAAAATAGTGTAGGTGAAAACACAACATTTTTATACCACTTCATGTAGCAATTTTAAAAGGTGGCGAATGTACCTTGAAACTACATGTGCTGGAACCAGTTGAATGTGTACTTTGGAAAACACATATACTCAGTTCTCTAAAATACGCAGGAATCTTTGCTAGCATGCTCTGAGGTTGGTCTGTTTTTGAAATATTTGAAGGGGGAGGCCTATTTTTTGTCAGTTATCTTTCTGTAATGGTAAGAATTAGGAAAGGAATTCCTTAAAAATACTTAAATACAGTGAAAGCTTGAAGAAATATGTTTTATTTGATATATGGTTGTCTATGGGTATATGATACAGCCAATTGTCCAGCTATCAATCTTGTGAGTATGTTCCTTCAATTCATGATGTCATGAAAAGTTCTAAGAAAAACTGTTGTGTGCACTCTTAAAAACTATGTCTGATGACCCTGCCTGCCAACCAACATGGCCGACATGGTTAGAAATAGAACATAGGGGTAAACTGCAGTTTTAGTCTTATATCTCAAAAACTAAAGCATTTAGAGCAAAATGATATAGGATAAAAATGTTCATCAGGTCAAGATCTACCTGCCATGAAATTTTCAGATGAATCGGTCAACAATTGTTAATTTTCAGGAAATTTTGTAGTTTTAGGTTATTATCTTGAATATTATTATAGATAAAGACAATATAAATATTATTATAGATAAAGACAAACTGTAAACAGCAAAAATGTTCAAACAAAGTAAGATCTACAAATAAGTCAACATGACCAAAATCATTGATTGACCCCTTGTAGGAGTTTTTGCCCTTTAAAGACAGCTTCCGGCGTAAATTTCCTGTAAAGATCTTCTCCTCTGAAACCACTGGGCCAATTGGGACCAGACTTTGGTGGAATGGTCCTTGGGCAGCCCCCTTCCCAAATTATATCCGGCATCCCCAACTTCCAACCGAGGTTGTCTGAAACTACTGAGCCAATTGAAATTAAAGTTTGCAGCATTGGTCCTTAGACGGTTCTCTTTCAGAATTGTGTCCGATCACCCGGATTGTCCACCAAGATGACCGCCACAGCCGAACTTAGTTTCTTATAGGACCCTATGGGAAAATTCATTTAAAAATCTGAAACCACTTAGCCAGTTGGAACAAGACTTAGCAGTAATGGTCCTTAGATGGTTCTCTTTTAGAAATGTGTCCATTGACCTGGACTGTCAACCAAGATGGCTGCCATAGCCGAACTTAGTTTAACATAGAACCCTATTTTTCTTTGGAACTGCTTGGCCAAATAACACGAAACTTGAAAGAATGCATCTATGGGAGGTTCTTTACAAATTTCCTCATTTTGTCCCGATTGGACTACAAATATAGCCGCCATGGGCAATTCTTTTTTCTGATTGGCTGATATAAAACAATCTTCTCCTCTGAAGTCACTGGGCCAAATGGAACGAAACTCGGAAGGAAGCCTCTATGGGAAGTTCTTAACAAAATTTCCTCCTTTCATCTCAATCATGCAATCATGGGCAATTCTTAGTCCTATTGGTTGATTAAAAAAAAAAATTTTCTCTGGAACTGCTTGGCCAAACTTGACAGGAAGCATCTATGGAGGTTCTTTTATTAAATCAATTTTTTTCATCCTGATTGGACAACAAGCATGGCTGCCATGGGCAATTCTTGTTTCTGATTGGCTGATATAAAGAAAAGTTCTTCTCTGAAAGCGCTTGGCCAAATGGAACGAATATTGACAGGAAGCATCTGTGGGAGGTTCTTTAACAAAGTTTCCTCATTTTTCCCAGATCAGGTAATAAACATGGCTGCCACGGGCAATTCTTGTTTCAGATTAGTTGATTTAAAAGAAATTTTTTCTCTGAAATTGCTGGACCAAATAGAGCCAAACTTGACAGAAAGTGTCTATGGCTTATAACAAATATCTACAGAACTGCAGAATTGCTTGAAACCAAACATGGCGTGAACGTTCCTCATAAGGTGTCAATCCCTCATTCAAGATGGCCACCAGTAGAGGATTTAGGTCAAGAGACCCCATGGGAAATACATGCAAAAATTTTCTGGAGAACCATTGAATTTAAGAATATGCTGACCTGTGAGTAGAAGGACCTTGATGCGGAAAAATTTGGTCCCTACAAGGCTAATTACCATACTTCATAATGATAGTGAGAAGTGTCTTCTCTTCGAGGTACAACAATAAAAACGGCTTTCATTTCAGGTGAGCGATACAGGCTTAGCCCTCTGAGCCTCTAGTTAATAATTGTTAGAAATTAGTTTTTAAGGTAGAAGATCCATAATATTCCTATAGAATTATAATATATTAGGCCATTTTTGTCCCCCGCCGCAACGCGATGCGGGGGATATGGTAATGCCGGGCGTCTGTCCGTCCGTGCTTCCGTCCGTCTGTCCGTGCTTCCGTCCGTCCGTCCACCTTGTAAGCGCTCTAGCAAATTTATTTCTTTACCGATTTGGATAATATTTATACAGTAGCTTTAACTCAATGATACCTCAAGGGAGTTCGAAGATGAGTCATGTCGAAATATTTTTGGAGGAGTTATGCCCCTTAATAACTTAGAAAATTGACAAAATTTTCACGTAAGCGCTCTAGCAAATTTATTTCTTGACCGATTTGGATAATATTTATACAGTAGCTTTAACTCAATGATACCTCAAGGGAGTTCGAAGATGAGTCATGTCGAAATATTTTTGTAGGAGTTATGCCCCTTAATAACTTAGCAAATTGACAAAATTTTGATGTAAGCGCTCTAGCAAATTTATTTCTTGACCGATTTGGATAATATTTATACAGTAGCTTTAACTCAATGATACCTCAAGGGAGTTCGAAGATGAGTCATGTCGAAATATTTTTGGAGGAGTTATGCCCCTTAATAACTTAGAAAATTGACAAAATTTTCATGTAAGCGCTCTAGCAAATTTATTTCTTCACCGATTTGGATAATATTTATACATTAGCTTTAACTCAATGATACCTCAAGGGAGTTCGAAGATGAGTCATGTCGAAATATTTTTGTTGGAGTTATGCCCCTTAATAACTTTGAAAATTGACAAAATGTTCATCTAAGTGTTCTAGAAAATTTATATTCTCCTTGCATTGGAATAATATTTATACACTTGGACCTAAAGGGAGGTTTTATACATAAACTCCTATCAAAACTTATAAAATTGAAAAATACTGTCTTTAAGAGTTTGTTAGGCGGAATACTTTTGATCATAGCATTTCTGTTTATTGAAAAGGAGTAAATGTACATTTGTATAAATTCTCAATACACATGGTAAAATAAGATTTCAACACTATACCCATATTGTATAAATGTCTTCATACCACTCATTAACTTGTAAAAAACTTTAGCAATAACCACAAATTGTTTGTCCTTCTATTCTCTCTCTTTGAGAAAATTTTGTTATGTTTCACTTGTCCAAGGGTTTCTGATGCTCTAGCGGCAGGGGACTTCGGAACGCTGTTCGATTTTTAACAAAGTTTGCTTTGATTGTAGGACAGTATTTAAATTATGGACCATTTGGTACATATGCACCTCAGTATGACTCTACATTTGCTAACATGACTAAAGAGGAGACGGATATAATGTTATCAGCCTATGGAGATGAGACTGGTGTAGGATATGCCAAAAGGTATATATGTATATTCTGAATATGTCTGACTGGAAAATCTGATACATGTGTACTATCAAATTTAAATTTGGATATATTCTCGTTACTTTTGTCCATCTGTCAGCCACATTTCTGTGTTGTTGGAGCTCCTCCTTCGTTTTTACGTGCTCGCCCCGTGTGCGGAAGGTCGCGGGTTCGATCCCCGGCTGGGTCAAACCAAAGACATTAAAATTGGTATTTGCTGCTTCTCCGCCAAGCACGCGGCATCTAAGAGTAAGAGCAAAGACTGGTCGGCTCGGAGTCAGTATAATGTGTCCGAGTGAGGTGATATGTCTTCCTGCAGACAATTACCTCATGAGCTAGCACATTAAAAATCTGATTGAGCGTGTCGGTCTAGTACAAAGCAGGGATCATATTCATTATCATATCAACATGTTCTCATCCTGATATGCACCTGGTTGCCACTGGAAGTTAAACAATAATCATCCATCCATCCATCCTTCGTTTTTAAGTGTAGAAAAAAAAATGCATTTGTTTGCCCATCTCATTAGGTAAGGTTTTGTTATTTTGATTTTGATCCATGGATGCAAACAAGGTCCCAAATGGATCTTATATATTTATTATACAGTATTTTCTAGAAAATTCCTCAAAATGTCAGAAAATATATATGCTTCCAAAGCATAAATGTATATCAGAGATGATATGACATTCACTAATATCTGTAATAAAATATAAAAAGAAATAATACAGTGACATATAACCCTAACAAACTTGACACTAAGTAAAGAGCAGTTAATCTTCATAACCAATCGGATTCATCCTCTCATAATCTACAATTAAATTTCATTAAATCATGCAGGATATGCCAAGATTTTATGTCCCTCAACTCATGTAAATCTTTGCTCAACAGTTTCAAATTGTAAATCAAACCACTACGAATATCTGCTGAGCACATGAAAGATATTTGTAAGACAACTTTATAGTTGATTGGAAAATTTTATTAAAATTCATCAGTTTACAATTTGACATTTTTTTTCAGCATGACCAATATCTGGTATTTTTCTTCATTGACTAAATAAATACTGGCTAGACTATAGAATTACATATCAATTATTGCTTGCAAAATATAGATCATTTCTGTACAAATTTAAGATGATATAATGAAAATTGGTATAAGTAAGACTTCACAATATTGAAATGTATTTAAGTTTAAGATAAGTTTTACAATGCATTATATCTTACATAATCTTGTACTATTTTCAGTGTTCTAAGTTTTGTTGAAAAAGGAGGAGACTATGCAATAGCTATGGTTGATAATTTACTAGATATTCTGACTAAAGGGGAGCATGCTAAAACCAAGGCATTGTTAGAACAGGTTCGTTTACTAAGGAACAACATTCAAAAACTAAGGCATCAACATTGTAATCAGGTGGAGATTATTTCTTTATGGAATTCGAATAAAATACATGTCTAGCATAAAATCTTAAAATCCAGGAGTGCTGTTCTCCACTGTTTTGAAATTCTTTTTTTCTCAAAAACTAGCATAATGATAGTATTCTGTAGTGATCCAGATCCAATCAACTTCAGATTAAAGAGGGATAGTCTTTTTTCTCTGAGAATATCTTGGATATGAATGAAACTATGTGAATGAAGTAAGTGAACTTGACCTACATTTTACACATGAATGACTTTGGTCAGGTCCAGAACTAAGCAACTACAAATTATAGACAAATTTTTCCTTGTGTGGTCATTTTGTAGAATGTTCATTCTAACACTGTCAACAATGAGGTTTTTAATTTAAGTTTGGCTTGTGGTGAGATCTACATTGATAAGGATTACTAGTTTCATCCCACAAGTCAATAGTTCTCTACCAGCCATGAATAAACACTGGGCAGCTGCAGAGAGATAATTGCATGATAAAACATTACATAAAAAATTTCAATAATAAACAAATACATACTATAACAGAGGGATACATTGTTTTTATTGGTACTTTCAGAATTGTGTTATCAGATTGATATTGTGAATGAAATTGGAAAATGTTATCTTGTCTTTTACAGAAAATGAAAGATGATGGTAGTGGTAAGATACTAGTGGTAAATGGAACAGAGAACAGGAAGACACCACCCATCAGTAAAATAGAGGACAAATCAGACATAGACTTTGATTCTCTTAGAAGTCTAACTGAATTAGGAGTAGACATGTCATTTCTGGATAACATGGGTTTGTTGAAAAAATTAAATACATTAAGCAAGAGGAAAAATTACAAAAACATTTCTTCCATTTCTATATAAAACAAATTTCTGAAACCATCTATATTAGATGTGATATTAAGATAATGTTTCCTTTTAAACAAAAAATTTCAAAGTTAATACTGCATAAGAAAGCTCAAGTTTGTTCGATAATATAGTATTATTGCCTAAGGTTTTCCATATTGGTTTAGTTATTGGTCTGAGGCAAGCCATATTGGACTGAGGCGAAGCCGAAGTCCAATATGGCTAGCCAAGGACCAATAACTAAGCCAATATGAAAAACCTTGCGCAATTATACCTTTATTGACTAACCAGTCCAATATGTCATATTGACTAGTCCAATATGATCCTTTAATGCCTAACCAGTCCAATATGTCATATTGACTAGTCAATACGCCATATTGGACGGGTATGTGTCGTATTGGCGTACTTTCAAATGACATTTTGTATTGTATTAACAGGTTTTATCATATTTAGGCTGATATTCTATTGTTAGTCAATAATATATGTTATTTAAATATAAACTGATTGCATGACAATATTTTTCATGTCATATATTGTTTGTTTAATAGAGAAACCCATAAAGAAAGAGAAAGACCCAGTTCAGGAGAAACTTGACCAGACTGCAACATTGATAAATGACCTCCAACAGACACAGAGTGAAAGATTAAGTCAAAATCTTCCTCCACATATATCACAAGTACCTGGACCATCAGAAAGAGAAATTCAGCTAGGTACGCTCAAAATGTAGACATTTTTAATATGGGGTCTTTAAGAGCTTATTGTACAGTAATGACACCTGCCACCTGTAAAAGGCTATGAAGCAACATCTTTTTTTGCACTTTCCAAATTTATATTGTTTTTATATTTGTCTCATGTACATTAAATCCATATTTCCTTTCAATATTACAGATAAAATACTCTCATAATCTTATCCATAACATCTGAAGGTAATTGTTTGGTGCAGAGTTAATTTATCCCATATTTACTTCTAATTTCTTTAATTTTTTTAAACATCAAAACTATCTTTGATTGCCCTAACAACTTGGAGGTTTATCCATGTATGTATGGTAATACTAAAGGTCATTGGTTCTCTCCAGTTGTTCTGGCTTCCACAACCAATAAAATCTGTAATATTGTTTTTTAAACCCAAACAAGCTGATTCTCTGTTTGAAACAGTATGTTGTACACATCTTGTACATTGTAGTACAACATAGCTCAGCTACATTTGAGTCATTATGACCCACGTTTTATAGTGACTTTGATTAAATTTTTTCATTATACAGTCGAACTTCGTTGGCTCGAACTCGGATTGCTCGTACACAGCGGTTGGGTCGAACTCGTATCAAAGTCCCTTCATTTTTCGTTATTTATCTATGTAAATAAAACCCCGGTATCTCGAACTTCCTTGGCTCAAACTCTTGAACTAATATTTTGGTCCCTACAATAATAAAACTTAAAATTACAACACGAGACTGGAACTTACCTGTAAAATCAATCACACGCCTGTCAAATAGTTCATTGATTGTCCAAGCGTATGCATGATTCAGAGCGCAGGTGTGAAAACTGAACTTGGCCAATAAATAGATAATCAATAGAGTTTTTTGTCATAATTAGTGTAAATTGATGATTAGCTTTAATTGGATCTTTGGTGAATTTCAGTTGTATAAACAAGATGTTTAAAATTCATACTTTCGAAACATCAAAGAATAAAAGAGGAATAAATTAGATGAACAGTTATCAAATTTCACTTTAACTGAGATAAAACCTGGGACAAGTAAAAATTTGCTATAGAAGACCTTCTGATTTATTTTCGATCAGTTTATGATTGTGACAGACAGAACCGTGCAACCTTTTCAGTGGTCGTCTGTTGCTGTTACCTAAAATCGATATTGAACACATCTCACATATACAGGTCAATTAATTTAGTATTCAAAAGAAGTCAATAAAAATAACGTTTATTAACATCAAAAGTTAACATTCATTGGTACATACAAAGTACAAAATTTATGTGCGACACACATTTTCCAAGGTTATTACATTAACCGATTGCAAATGCCGCACTTCCGGTACATTTACGAACAGGTTTCAGGAAATATCAGAAGTTTGATGGCTCGAACTGCCAATGGGTTGAAATGTTTTTCTTGGTCCCTTTGAGTTCAACCCATCGAGGTTTAACTGTTGTCTTATTATAAAAAAAAAATCCTGTGATCAATAATATTTTCTCCAATCATCTTCTTTAGTTCAACATAGATTACCAACATACAAGTCCACATGGCATACATTTCATGCTTGAGTGATGACATTAAATTTTAGCGTTTTGGTCCTTATGTCAGAAATAGAATTTAGTACTATAAATTCATTATTTTTAATGGGGTAAAAGTTAATGTAAGTAGGATATGTTATGAAACTTTCATATAGTTAAAATAATTCTCAAAATCATTTCCCCTCATAAATAATTGGGAATTCTATGTGCAGGAGGACGGGGCATCTGTGTCTGATAGACACACAATCTCTAGTTAAATTTAGGCCAAGCAAAAAAATATGTGCAGTTCCAGTTACCCTATCTACCCTATTTTTTTGCACCTACCCTAAAGATTTTTTGAACATTTTTCAATAAGCACTGTTAAATTCAGAATGTTTCTTCCATATACTCTATGTTAAAACAATTTGTAGAATAAAAAAAAATCCCTACCTATCTACCCTATTGTTTATCTTGATGTAACAGGAATTACACATATTTTTTTACTTGGCCTTATTATTGTAGTTATAACATCTAAAGTGTTGCCACAATCAATTAGGGACTTGATAGTCTCTAATATGTGCTACTCATTGCAGTAAAACTGAATTTGTGACTATCAAAAACTTAGTTGACAGCAGAAACTTGTGGAATTTAGTACTTTAGCAAATAATGAAATATCTACAACTCATGGCTAAACAGTAGTGATAATACTAATACTGTATGGTTCTATATGTATTAGAGTGTTGTTTAACCATTTGTTTAGGATGTGAAAGTTCAGTTAAAACTTTTGTAATTGAAATTTTAAATTTTAACATTTCCTATTATTGTCACAACTAAAATACAGTTGAGCATTGTTTTGAATTTATAATTAGTATAACAACTAGAGGTAGTTTTATATTTTTTAATTTCAATGAAAATCTGTTCTAGCTGAGTTCTCATCATATAAATACAGATTCTGTGTTATAGAAATATTTTCAGTACTTCTTGATTTTTATGAAATTAGAAGTTTTCCATGATAATCATTTATGATAGGTAAAATTATGTTGCATAATATCTGCCAATGTAATGACTCAAAAAAATTTCACAATTAAAGCAAATAAGGAAAATCTAAGACTCAAATGGACCTTCTTTATCCGAATTATAACTTTGAGGGAAATTACAGTGTGGGTTATTCTCATAGTTTTGTTATTTTTAGCATGAACACACATTTGATTATCTACTTGTTTCAAATTCAGGATATGTTCAAATATGTACGATCTAAATTTATATTTAGAGAATTGTTATTGGCTGATTAGAATGACTAGCATTTTGTTTTATTCAAGCAGTTCATAGCAACTAGAAGAAAAGTCTGATATGTTATCTATTAGGGAAAAAGAAAAGTTGATTTAGTGAAGAACAACCCACAAAATTAACCTTTTTCCAAGTTTTAATTATTCTATGCCTCTGTGATTATATTATGGGACATGTAACAAATATGAGGATTTTTACCTGTATTCATGTGTTAAAAACACCTAGAGAATCAATATCTCATGCAGGGAACAAATACAGCAGATTTGGCTTATTTTACACATTCCATAGCCATAGTTAGAAATAAGGGGAGGTTAATAAAAATAATATATTGGGAAATGGTCATTTTTTTCCATATTTATTTCCAGCCCAAAAAGTGACAAAAGAATTAAAAGAGCTTGCACAAGAGGTAAGGAACTGATTTTAAATATTTTAGATTTCATGTCTTTGTTGAATATGTGTCAAATTCCTTTAATTTTAGTCCAGCACTGCTAGTTTTGATAAAAACTAGCCATACTGGAGTATTGTTGTCACGACGATCTGCTGGGACACAGTACCCCCAGTTTGCAAATAGTTCCTATGAACTAAGTTCAGTTTTAAATCAAGGTACAATGCATAGGGTTACATGCAGTTATTCACTGTAGAATAACATATACAGAAAGATAACTCTATCGAACAACAAGTGGGTGTTAGGGAAGACTGTTTTGAGTCGAGCAAACTTAAGTGAATGAATATGAAAAGATACATAAGTGCGAATGCGAGGGAAATTCAATTTAATTTACAACCAAGACTGTCTGTAATTGTTACCAGCTGGTAACAGTCAGTAATTTTAACATTTTCAGTAAGTTAATTACTTTCAGTCCTCATCAAGTGTTCATTTCGTCATTTGAAACCATTTCAACAATTTATTGTATTAAAAATAGTTGTAATGAGAACGATTGGTTTTTTTCTACCTGGAAGTTATCTTTCGAAAAGAAATACAAAACAAGTTCGGAATGAACTTGTGTATTTGCTTTTCTCAGAGGAATGAATTTGAAGTACATGTATTTAAATGAAATGAAACAAATCCTCGTATTAGATATTAAAAAGTTATGGTTATATATATTCGAACAAGACGGATGTCAACAAATGTTGAACATGTGTTGTGAGATGCTCCAAAACTGGAGCTAGATCCAGGTCACGTGTTGCGAATTTTGTCAACAGTATGGTGGGTCGATTAAAGTTTGCTACTGTTTTCATCTTTGACATTAAAACAGCTATTTGAAGGAACAAGAAAGATAATTTTTTGAAAGCAAAAGAAATAACGATGCCGAAAGTATGACGTATTATTACGTTTTACTATTCTTACACCAGGTCGATCTTTTGACAAAATTGTGGGGTCAAAAATGAGAACGGAACGAACAATTTTGATGCCCCCATGACAAAATGTCGGGGGGGGGGGGGGGGGGGGGGGGGGATATTAATTTACCCCTGTTTGTCCGTCCGTCCTTCCTGATTAGGATACATTGTTTGTCCGGCTATCTCCTCCCAACGTTTTTGAGATACAGCTTTAATATTTTGTAGGATGTTCATATACATGTACATAATGAAGGTGTGCATGGCCAAAGGATTTTGATTTCTTTTAAATATTCTGAAAATGATAGGTAGTTGGACTTTAGTCATTTTTGGCCGGGTTGCACAGAGTGCAAATCCGGGTTATAGTATGGTGAATGTCGGGCGGGCGGGCGGCGGGCAGCCTCCTACAGTTTTTCACCCACATCCTTGAAACTTCATAGAATGTTTCTATATATATTGAAGATGTGCACCTCACTTTATGGAGTTATTTCAATAATTATTTCCCATTTTTCCAAACTTTGGAACTTAGTCGTTTTTTTATTGACATCTTCAATAGAGGGTACCTATTTTGTGAAATCAACTCCTCCTACAGTTTTTCACCCACATCCTTGAAACTTCATAGAATGTTTCTATATATATTGAAGATGTGCACCTCACTTTATGGAGTTATTTCAATAATTATTTTCCATTTTTCCAAACTTTGGAACTTAGTTGTTTTTTTATTGACATCTTCAATAGAGGGTACCTATTTTGTGAAATCAACTCCTCCTACAGTTTTTCACCCACATCCTTGAAACTTCATAGAATGTTTCTATATATATTGAAGATGTGCACCTCACTTTATGGAATTATTTCAGGAATTATTTCCCATTTTTCCAAACTTTGGAACTTAGTCGTTTTTAGCTCACCTGGCCTGAAAGGCCATGTGAGCTTTTGTCATCACTTGGCGTCCGTCGTCTGTCCGTCCGTCCGTCCGTCTGTCCGTCCGTCCGTCCGTCCACAATTCACATTTTAATCTTCTCCTCTGAAACCACTGGACCAATTTCAACCAAACTTTGCAGGAATGGTCCTTGGGTGGTCCCCTTCCAGAATTGTATCAGGGGTCGCAATCCACCAACAAACATGGCTGCCGTTACTAAAAATAGAAAAAAGGGGGTGGTTTCTTAAAAAATCTTCTCCTCCAAAACTACTCAACCAATTTATGTCAAACTTAAGTGGAATGGTCCTTAGATGATCCTCTTTCAGAATTGTATCCGATGACTCCACCCGCCAATCAAGATGGCTGCCACAGCCGAACTTAGTTTAACATAGGACCCTATGGGAAATTCATTAAAAAATCTTTTTGTCTGGAACCACATGCTCAATTTGAATCAAACTTTGATGGAATGGTCCTTAGATGATCCTCTTTCAGAATTGTATCCAATGACCCCGCCCACCAACCAAGATGGCTGCTTCAGCCGAACTTAGTTTAACATAGGACCCTATGGGAAATTCATTAAAAAATCTTCTCGTCTGGAACTACTTGCTCAAATGGAACCAAACTTTGGTGGAATGATCATTAGGTAGGTCTCTTTCAGAATTGTATCCGATGACCCCACCCGCCAAACAAGATGAATTTTAATGTCAACTTTGGCAACTGTATGCCAGGTGAGCGATTACAGGCTCCTGGGAGCCTCTGGTTTATTGACATCTTCAATAGAGGGTACCTATTTTGTGAAATCAACTCCTCCTACAGTTTTTCACCCACATCCTTGAAACTTCATAGAATGTTTGTATATATATTGAAGAGGTGCACCTCACTTTATGGAATTATTTCAAGAATTATTTCCCATTTTTCCAAACTTTGGAACTTAGTCGTTTTTTATTGACATCTTCACTAGAGGGTACCTATTTTGTGAAATCAACTCCTCCTACAGTTTTTCACCCACATCATTGAAACTTCATAGAATCTTTTAATACATATTGAAGATGTGCACCCCACTTTATGGAATTATTTCAGGAATTATTTTCCCATTTTTGCAAACAAGTGTTTATCAACATGTAATCAAATCAAATATTGCTTTCTTCACCTATTCCTAATTAAATTGATGGCTGCCTCTGTGCTCGTACACCAACATACAATGTGTCTGATTTTGTCTATATAAATATTCATGACTGCCAATGTGCAATATGATCTTGTAATCACCTTTGTCACCACTACAATAAACACCCAGCAACCCGGCCATTTGTGTCTTTGACCCATTTTTTAGTACTAGCTGCATAAGGAGATCATGGTTTGTCCGGCTATCTTCTTCTACAGTTTTGGAGGTACAAATTTAATATTTTGTAGGATGTTCATACACATAATGAAGGTGTGCATGGCAACAGGATTTTGATTATTTCCAAATATTCTGAAAATGACAGGTAGTTGGACTTAGTCATTTTTGCAAGCTTCTTAAAGAGATCATGGTTTGTCAGTCTCTCCTCCTACAGTTTTGGAGATACAGCTTTAATATTTTGTAGGATGTTCTTACACATAATGGAGGTGTGTCTGGCGGGGGCATCATTTGTGTCTTACAGACAGCGTAACAGTTTCAAGTTGTATGCCAACATCACTGTTTGTCAAAATTAAAAAATGTAGAGCTATACTCAAGTAGATGGCAGGGCAGAAAAAAAGGGAGGGGGGCATTGTCCATATCTAGTTTTTTTTGACGATTTTCCAATTGTGTACTGAACTTTGGTGTGTTTTGATGTAAAAACAAAAATAAGATGACTATGCGTATGTATTGTAAAAAGAAGTCATAATTCATGCTTGCACTTTTATTATTAAGTCTCGCAATTTAAAAGAAGTGAAAATTGACGGTCTGCTGTCTTATTAGAAGGGGGGCTTTATCCACCCTCTCAAACCCCTTAACATTCAAATAACTATGAAATGGTTGAGATCTCAACTCTAAACGTATTTTGTTTCTCCTTATAAGAAGATGCACATTCATTGGTGTATGAGGGGTACCTAGGAGGTACTCCCTGCACTTCAAAACAGATTGGTCTTTATATATTTGAAAACATTGAGATTCCCACTCAATAATTACATCTGAATTTTAAGTATCCTATAATTTGTGAATTTTAGTTTCAGTACTTTTAGTATCTTCACGTTATGCAAAATGGTAGAGAATTTTTTTATAAAGGACCCAGTGAATAATTATTCATCTTTTTGTAGTAATTCAAAATCAATTGCTAATAAGTATGTCTGACATAATTCATTTACGTCCGTTTTTTTTTTAATTCGCAAAAAAAAATTTTATTCCGCCTTTTAAAAATCCTCTTTACAAATCAACTAAATATTAATGCCTGTTACAGTAGGATGTTAGCATTAGTGCTGGACAAAAGCATTTCGATGCTATGTTTTCTCAGAAGTTAAATGTTGCAGATGAATCTCTGTTGATGCAACAAAAATGTTTTTTTTCGACAAGAATTTTTGTTTAACTTGTAATTTGTAATTCTTATTATTGCTATGTTATACTTTTATGTACTTTTATCTGCAGGCTCAGCCAGGCAATATATCTAGTGTTCATAGTCTAAGAACTGCAATGGGTGTGTCTTATCAGACATCAGATTCATCTCAGACATCCTTTTCTGCTAGTCAAAGTTCATCACAACCATTAAACACAACTGACCAATTAACAAGACAGTTACAACCAGCAGAAACTTCAGCTAACCAATCAGCTTCATCAGAACAGACATCAGTTAACCAGCCTGTAAAACAACAGCAAACATCAACAGATCAAATAGTTAACCAAACAGCTGCACCTCCAACAAGTTATTCAGCAAACATACCTAATATAATATCACAAGATGGAGCCACCAGTTTCTATCAGACTACAGATGTTGTTCCACGGACAACTATATTACAACAACAACAACCAGAAATACTTCAGCCAACATCTGCAACATTTCAAACAGTGAGTTTGAATCCATCGACATCAATACCTTTCCAACAACCAAGTGTCAATACTTTCAATCAGACTGTTCCAGTTGGTGAGGTCAGTGTTATCGGACAGGAAGTTCAGAATGCTCCAGACTTAGGTTCTGGTGTGACGACAATAAATGATGATGATTCAGATATTGATATGGATATCAGTGAATTCTTACAGTTTCCTAGTAGTTAGATCTTTTGTCATTGTTATGTTGTTTTAATGTACATGTATATTTAAGAAAGATAATATTATTCTTTTCACCAGTGTTATAATCATTTTACTCAAATTATTAAATAGTGTTCTGGTTGTTGGTCTGCCATTTGTCATACCTTGGAAAATTGTTCTGTAAAAGTCACAAAGTCGTTATAACGTATATACAACGGAGCAACTACATTAACCAGGAGGTGGTCCACACATTGATGGAGGGTGTATATGTCAGTTTGTACAATACATATACAATGTTGACCTCAGTTTCTTTGTTTGCTCTCTTTTCCTTTTTAAACATTAACCATGGGAGACTTAAAAATGGATGTAGTATTATTGACTATTTGTTGATATCTCAGAGATCAGATATTTGCTTTACACTTACCTTTTGACCTTTTGATTGGCTCCATATTTCAGTAACCATAAACCAAGGATAAAATATATTTAATTCAGATATTTGTGATGGGTTTACTTTAGGATCAAAACATATCAAATGACTTTGTTTCTTGTTCCACTTTGTCATTAGGTCTATCTGTTATAAGTTGTAGATACAATCATTAACCAATGTCATATCAGCTTGACATTTGTCACTCTACCTCCACCTGATTTTGACCGCCTCGGTGGTCTCGTGGTAGTGTGGTTGCCCCGAGTGCGGAAGGTCGCGGGTTCGATCCTCAGCCGGGTCAAACCAAAGACATTACAATTGGTATTTGATGCTTCTCGCCCAAGCACGCGGCATCTGGGAGTAAGAGCAAAGACTGGTCAGCTCGGAGTCAGTATAATGTGTCCGAGTGAGGTGATATATCTTCCTGCTGATAGTTACCTCGTGAGCTAGCACATTAAAAATCCGACTTAGCGTGTCAGTTGCCACTGGACGTTAAACAATAATTCATCCATCCATCCATCCATCCACCTGATTTTCATGGTGTATTGACCAGTGTACAGTTTAAAAATTAACTGTTTCTCCACACACCTCGTCTTATGTTCACATGTTTGTGTTAAGTACCTTGTCCAGATGTAGTTCTGGTGGGGGGCTTATAGTGTAGCAAAGGGGACAAATATACCTTAGAAGCAAACCACAATCAATTAAGTCTGGGAAGACAAATGAAAAACCACAAGCACAACAAATAAACACTGAAAACTAAAAAACAATTAACAACAAGAACTATAAAAACCAGAAGTGAACTCGGGTGCTCTGGAAGGGTAAACAGCTCCTGCTTTGTAAACAGCACACATCATGAAGTTGAACAAAGTCAATCCAGTGGTAGTCACAAATCGGTGGAGGTTCATGAAATGTTAAGACAGTGGGAATAGGTCCAACGTCATCTTCGATATTGGAACACTGTAACGATCAATCTTGTGATGACGACCGTAAAATTACCCAAGTGATTACATCGACTTATTCGTGATAAAACCCTGGTTAAGCAGCTTGTGTGACATCAGTAACCCTCTTTGTCGAAAGTCTTGGTAACTCACGCATTCCCTTGAATATCGGATAAGCTAAGAAACAGACGCAATATGCAGTCGATGCTGGTATATTGCTACTCAATAAGGAAAAGTTAGCTGATTCAGGTAAAGTTGGTCAACCAAGCTTACAGGGAATGAACTAGTGAAGTTGCTGCTAAGAACTCAAATTTTGAGACATATTAAAAGCTATAAATATTAGGTAAATAAAATGCTGGTTAACTTTTTACCTCACCTGCCCCGAAAGGCCATGTGAGGTATTGTCATAACTTTGCATCCTTGTCTGTCCGTCCATCATACCCTCTGAAACCAATCTGAACCAAACTTTGAAGGAATAAGGTATGGAAAGGTTTCTATAAATTTTCGTTATTTCATCCCAAATCTTCATATTCTGTCGAGCGGGTGATATTTTACGATATCTAGCTGTCAAAATGCAGATAATATTTTTATCATCTTAATTACTTATCTGAAACGTAAATATTCGTAACGTTCTGAATTCTCCCAAATTTTCGCGGAAAAGTGTGGATTCTTCACCACAGCGACAAGTTTTCCGTTACGTTGTTTACCATACTAATAAGTATATATTTCCTAAATGTTCAAGTAAAATATCTTATAAACGATATAAAATCCGACATTAAGGAGTATTTTCATGTTTTAAAAAACAAAATCAGTCTGGAAATCTTTGTTCATGATTTTCCGGGAAACTAAAGCACCCGCTTTCAAACTTGCAACCTCGTTGACGTCATAGTCCGTCTCCATTCTCGAAACAACTTCTGACTAAAATATGCGCAACGTAAAATAATCACTAAAATTTCCCAAGGAGACGACATATTTAAACAACATTTAGTCGTTTTTGTACTAATTCAGGCGAAAATTTGGACATATAAAAATAAAGCCTACGTTTAAAAATTTGATTTAATCGCAAATAATGAAATTCAATGGAAAGAGCGGAAAGAAGTCCCAGCAGACATTATCAGAATCGAGGAAAGACACATTTTGTTGATGACACTTTTAGAAATCTCTTCATCATTCATTTAAATAAAACGCCATAATATAAAAAAGGAACACCAAATCTTGATATATTTATTAATATTTTGCAATTTTGAAAGCTATTTAATAAGTTCTAAGCTGCCAAACGTTGGGAGAATTTGTTGATAAGTACTGCTGACTGTTGATAACTCCTGCTCAGCGCACGCGCTCCTTGATACGAATTTTTCGGAGCTGCTCAACAAGCTGATAGAATCACAGGGAAGGATGATAAAAGTATTGTATGTCGGATGACATACGTTTGCATTGAAGCGTACAGGAATAATACAAAACAATATTAAATTTAAGTTTGTTTAATGCAAAAAAAATGTCTTCCCTCTTTCCCCCTGTCATCATTCATCCTGTCCATGTTCGGTAACATTCCAAATTACCGATTCCCACATTCTTGCATAAACTTCCCGCTTCTCCATATGTTAGAATATCCATATTTTTGTACGTGAAACCCCAAAAATCAATCCGATCCAAAAACTATTTATGTAGTGCAAAACTACACCAGGTATGCATCAATTCTGTCAAGTTTCATTCCATTCCAGTCTGAACTGTAGGAGATTCTGTGTTCACAATCTTCCCATATGTAAAAATGGCAGTCAGTGTTTTTGGTACGAGAAACCCAAAAAGTTATTTCGATCCCAAAACAATTATGTTGTTCACAACTAGACTTGGTACGCATCAATTCTGTAAAGTTTCGTTCTATTCCAGTCTGAACTGTGGTAGATTCTGCGTTCACAAAATTCTCCACGTATAGATATAGCAAAGTCCAAGTTTTGGTACTGAAAAATCCCAAAATCAATCATACCCAAATAAATTTACGTAGTTCAAAACTACATCTGGTATGCATCAACCCTGTCGAGTCTCGTTCTATTCCAGTCTAACCTCTGGGAGATTCTGCGTTCACAAACTTCCCCATATGTAAAAATGGCAAAATTCATGTGTTGGTATGGAAAACTCCAAAAATCAATTTGATCCAAAAAATATGTAGTGCACAACTACACCTGGTATTATTCGTTTTGTCAAGTTTCATTCCATTCTGCTGCAAACCCAGGAGATTTTGTGTTCACAAACTTTTGTGACAGACAATTATATTATCAAAATGTTATCTGTCTCAAAATTAAGAAAAAAATGCCGATCTTGAAGTTTAGCTAACAAATAGGACCAGACACAAGTTTTATCAACTTTGAAAACCTTCCAAGGATGTACAATCATAATTTACACTTAGAACACGGATTACTCTAAATTATAATTAACAGTGTCTATGATACATGAAAAAAGTGAATAAAGGAACAAACAATAAAGGAAAGGACAGGTGGAAAAGGTTCTATGCATAAATTAATGCAAATTTGTAAAATGGTCGAAGGTTGATACACTAATATGCGACACATAATTACCCGTAAACAATATTATAACACCAGAAATCTTTTTATTCTTTTAATGAACATATACAAATTATCAAAAAGCTTATATTTTGTCTTATTTGAACTACCTCTGGTAGTAAAAATGACAGTTAGGCGAAGACTATCAAATAACGTTACGTATTTGTATTTTGACCTTTCAAAGGGGTGCGCAGCACTATGTGTTAAATTATTATGCTCCTGTAATAAAGATATCAAGGAATTTTTATATTTTATAGGCTTTTTACTTGACTTTTTTCATTAAGCCGAGGGTAAACTTCGTTAAATTAAAACACAAAATAGGAGTTGAAGCTATATGTTTAGCATTGATTAGCAGTTGACCATTGAAAGATACTTATCTTAACAAACTATTTTTCAAATTTTAACAAGATATATTGAGCCCATCTAAGTCGACACGTTTTTTAATTTACCCGAAAATTGCTAATTTTGTGATTTTTCGTGCGTATGAGATTTTTTATGGACAAGGCGACTTAACTCCAGAACAACATCTGACTTTCATCAGGTAACAGTAGCTGAGCCTAAGGAAATGTTACTAGATAAGTCTAGTGAGTCTTGTACCAGTCTTTTTAGCAACTTTAAAACTCTGATCACAGATACAAAGAACTTGGCAATATTTTGTAACCATTTTTCACCATTTTAGTAACGATTAAAGTTTTTTGGAATATTTATGAATATTTACACTGGAGACAATAAGAAAAATGTTTTCATATACTTATTAATAAAGTTTCATTTTTCTAAGTAGAAAGGCTATATTTTATGTACGATTCTCCGTATAGCACGATAAAATTTTGATACAGAATTTGAAATAAATATGAATATATACTTCATTTGTTCCATTCTCGAATAGTGGAAGAATTGAAGAAAGGATATTTTAATGTCACAACCATTAAATAATGGATTGTGACGGATGAATAATATCACAGAGATAATTTGGTGTTGTTGAACCTTACGATTGTTTTGCTTTGCACATATAAAACAACAAAATGGATAACAGGAATGGTCAACAATGACATACCAATCAATCAACGCTACCTAACATGCAGGACCCCAGACAAAAAATACATTAAAAAGCTCAAAACATAAACATATACACAACAGAGATGTCAGGATAGTCTGACTTGGTACAGACATTGAACAGTGATGGGGGGGGGGGGGGTTAAGACAAGTCAGTCATAGGTTTAATGCTGAACTCGCAGAAGTGCGGGGCATCTTATACACGCTGAAAACGATTTCGAGTTACAAATCGCCTTTTTTCTTATTTATACAACGGTCTTTCTACTCTCGTGAATAACAACTTCTTTCCTTTACACATTGAATATATCGCCTACTAAATAAACATTTATCTTAATGATAAGCAACCTCATTTCATATAACCTCTGCCATAAAACTCCGAAATTAGATTATTCTCCAGAATTTTGCCCCAAAATATTATCTCCACCAAAAAGGTTTGAGAAGGAACCAATAGAGGAAAATTGTTTTAATGTACAGACAACTTCTTTTGATCTATTTTTATTTTTTAATTTCACCCCTACAGTCGTCTTGTATAGTACAACGCAGTTCAGCAACACTTGGGTCGCTATGTCCTACATTTCATGCTTCAGTGACTTTGTTTAAGTTTTGCGTTTAGATTCATTTCTTTGGAACCAAGCATAGTGTATCAATGAAACTTCATCGGTGGATGTGCCTTGGGTAGTACTGAGCAGTCATACAGTATTTGGGTCATTATGACCTACATTTTATGCTTGAGCGACTCTGGTTAAGTTTTTTGTTTAGGTTCATTTCTTTGGAACTAAGCATAGTGTATCAATGAAAATTCATCAGTGGATGTGCCTTGGATGTAATGAGCAGTCATACAATAATTGGGTCATTATGACCTACATTTTATGCTTGAGTAACTGCTTAAGTTTTACGTTTGGGCTCATTTCTTTGGAACTAGGCATAGTGTATCAATGAAACTTCTTCAGTGGATGTGCATTTGGTAGTACTGATCAGTCATACAATAATTTGGTCACTTTGGCCTACATTTAGGCTTGAGCGACTCTGGTTAAGTTTTCCGTTAGGTTCATTTTTTTGGAACTATGTATAGTGTATCAACGAGACCATCAGTGGATGTGCCTTGGATAGTACTGAGCACTCGCACATGATGACCTACATTTAAGGCGGGGCATCCGTGTCTTACAGACACAATTTCTAGTTTTTTTTAATTTTATTCATTCATTTATTTATGGGGGTTTTTTTTTGGGGGGGGGGGGGTTCGTTCCGGGATACGAATGAAAAGTATTTAGGGACATAAGTAAATAATAAATAGTACGGAAGAAGTGAGTTATTAATTTTTCGGTTCAGTACATTGCATCTTTGATAACATAATACATGTAAATTAAATATAAAAGACGGAAACTTAATTCGTGAAATGGAATTCTTCTAATTTACGTGACAATCTATAGCAATTGAATATGTAATATTCAATCGCCCATGTAGCTTTACAATCATAAATTAGCATAATATTCATTATTTCATATCAAACGTAAATTAAATTTTTTTATTGGTTTTCAGAACATGGTCGTATGTTATACTTATAATATACAGTAATAACCCCACCAGACATTATATTATGGTGAGGCCCGCTCTGGGGTCCGCTCATGATGTGAGGGCTGATTTATTAGCAGATATGTATGAAAGCACGATGGAAACAAGTGTCTGCTATGGCGTGTGAAACGTTGCAATATTCACAAAAAACAAAATATATGTTCATAAAATTAAATAATTGTTCGTAAAAACGAATATTTGTTCACAAAAACAAAATATATATTCAATAAATCAAAATATATGTTCATAAAACATAAAATCCAAATATTGTTTCATAAAATCCAAATATTGATTCATAAAATCAAAATATTCATTCATAAAATCCAAATATTGATTCATAAAATCCAAATATTCATTCATAAAATCCAAATATTGATTCATAAAATCCAAAAAATATTCATTCGTAAAATCAAAATATTGATTCATAAAATCCAAAAAATATTCATTCGTAAAATCAAAATATTCATTCATAAAATCAAAATATTGATTCATCGAATAAAATATATATGTTCGTAAAATTTATAAATACGTTCAATAATTTGCATCATGGGATAGTCGTTTCTTTTGTCACAGTGTATTTGATTGGACAATAAAAAACGAAACTAGGATGACTGGTCGTATGGTGGGGAAAATTGACTCTAAGTTTCATTGAACAAAATGGCTAATGATAGGTGCATGCTATCATTTCATGAGGTTGTGGTACCAGAAATACACTGATTAGACTGTTTATTCAAAAGATTAAGAACACACTAGGTCCTCACAGACTTCAGCCAGTATGTAGCCTTTCTACTTAAAAAAATGAAACTTTATTAATAAGTATATGAAAACATTTTTCTTATTGTTTCCAGTGTAAATATTCATAATTATTCTTAAAAAACGTAACTGATCGTTACTAAAATGGTGAAAAATGGTTACAAAATATTGCCAAGTTCTTTGTATCTGTGATCAGAGTATTAAAGTTGCTAAAAAGACTGGTACAAGACTCACTAGACTTATCTAGTGACATTTCCTTTTGCTCATCTACTGGTACCTTATGAAATTCAGATGTTGTTCTGGAGTTAAGTCGCCTTGTCCATAAAAAATCAAATATGCACGAAAAATCACAAAATTAGCAATTTTCGGGTAAATTAAAAAACGTGTCGACTTAGATGGGCTCAATATATCTTGTTGGAATTTGAAAAATACTTTGTTCAGATAAGTATCTTTCAATGGTCAACTGCTAATCAATGCTAAACATATAGCTTCAACTCCTATTTTGTGTTTTAATTTAATGAAGTTTATCCTTGGCTTAATGAAAAGCGTCAAGTAAAAAGCCTACAATATGCACTCGTCACATCATCATCAAACCAAGTTCGGAGCACCACTGCATAAGTTCAATTTTTTTTTAATTTTAAATTATATTCGTCAGAATTTTACGGCAGCACATGCTTTCAATTAAACTTTAACAATAGTACAATAGGGCTACCATGGTCAAAATCATGCAGGAATGTACATGTACGTTAAAAAAGTGGCGATGAGCCCTGGGACTCATCAAAATCAGCTGGGACTCACCATTCTGAAAATGATGAGTCCCAGGACTCATATAATGTTTTGGAGCTTAATTACTAATTACGATAGAATGGATACCGGAGGTTGGAAAATAAAATTCTCCGCTGATGCAAAGCCGGGTGTTAAACGCAAGAAAACAGAAACATCATCGGAGAAGGAAGTTTCCTTTGGACAATTATTTTGTAGTATTCCTGGACTTAAATAAGCATATCTTCTTGCTGAAAAACATACTTTTATACTGAATATCATTCTTTACTTCCAAAAATATTTTGTACCAAATTGGACTTCTAGTATAATTTTTTGCTGAAAAATACATGCTTGTTAAACATGCTTTATATTTGTTTTTTGTGAATATTGCAACGTTTCACACGCCATAGTCTGCTCTCGAGCAGAAAATTAAAATTCGAAAAGTAAAATTTTTTTTCCCAATTAAATAATCATGACTTGGTGAATAGAGTTTTATAGATGGATAAAACCAATTGACCGCTGAATCTACGGTTACAAGTTACAACAATAATCTTTTTTCAATACATTTCTTAATGCATACGAATTATAAGTCTTACTAAATATGATCAATACAACAAGACACCCATTCCACTTATAACAAATTAGTAAAATAATGGTGTAAAACGAAATGTTAAAGTGCGATTTTCAAAATGAGAACCTTCCATTTGGAGGTTTTTGTATAGAATTCTGCTATCATTTCAAAACTAATACACGTTTAGGCGGATTCTTGAACATTTAAACTGCCGACATATATATGAACGTTTTAAGGTAGATTTCAATTGAATGTAAAGTATATGATGGATTTAGATAGTTTTCACTCTTGATGCACACAAACAGAAAATAGGGTATAAGGTGACTCCGACGACTTTATGACTTTGTGTACAAAATAATGTTTGAAAATAAGAATTTTCAACATATAAGGAGCATAAACCACAAAAGTTTAATTTGTAATGTCCTCGTCTATATCAAAATCCTAAACAACTCCGTGTCTGGAGATTTTTCCACGTTTTGTTCTCAAAACATTCTGATTTTTTCGGGTTTTTTTCATCTCTCGTTTCACAAATTGTGTCGGTTAACGGTGTGTGTAATTACAATAATTTATTTCAGAACACTGCGAGTTTTGACATTAAATTATTACTAATATTTCTGACATACATATAGCAAATGTTATGAAAATCTGTACGAAATATGATAAATATTTGATAACATAGAGTTTTAATATTCTGTTAAAAAGGGATTTGAGTTAAAAGGATTTAGCAAAATGACTGATTTTGTAGCATCGATTGTTTTAACGAAAGACGACAGCTGTTTTAACAGCTGTTTTTGTTCAAACGTTTATTAAAAATTTTTTTAAATCAAGGAAGATGGCGTTTTCAAAACAAAATGCTTTGATATTGTCGTGTATTTCTATAGTGTGTTTAATTATGGTGATATTTATCTCTAATTTAACAGGTAAGAAAAAAATATATATCCAGAGATAGTTGTATTTTTATGACAAATTAGTAATATCCAGTATGTAAATGATAAAAAGGAAGAAAGGAGAGCTCCACACAGACACCTATCTATAAGACTTCCATCATTTTCAGAACATTTCATATAATGACACAGTACAACAAGATTCACATACAATTTCTCATGAAGGATGTCTGTCAAGCAAATTTCTGTTGCTACATTTATGAATCAGATAAAATCCAAATCATTGAACTAACCAGGAAGAGGCATCTGGAACATACAACACTATCTTCATTAAAGTAGTAACCCCTTGCCAAGTAGAGAATCTATGACAATTGCCCTCCAGACAACTGCTGCCTGGAGGAGTGCCCCTCCTTAGACAATTGCCCCCTCCAAGGGCAATTGCCCCTATGACAATTGCCACTTGTATAATATAACCTTTTTGGTTGTTCTTTCAGTTTTTTATATTTATTTTCTAATATTCAAATATTTGAAGTTTTATTTTTTTTTTAAAAACCTTCAAAAATATGAACATGTTTGATTATTTGCCTCTTTTTCATCAAAGAAATTACTCTGAATTTATTAATAATTGATTAGGTATTTTATATTGGAAGAAAATAAATATTTGTTTTAATAACAATTAATAAAATAATATCTAAAACAACAATATCTGTGTAAATATATTTTGTAAAAATGATTTCTATTGGGGATTTTTATGGTGGGCGCAGGACATTTTAGCGGATTTTCTTAAGTGTTAATGGACATTTTAGCGGGAACTTTAGTGGACATTTTAGCGGAAAAAAAATTGTTTACCTGAACGAATTCAATGGACATTTTAGAGGAACATTTTTACATGTTAATTTTATTTATTAGCTGTATTTTCTTTGGCGAAGACTTCATGTTAGTTCATGTTAGTTGCCCCAGAACACCAGAAATGTTCAGCATTAGTGACATTAGTATATAGATCGATA
This sequence comes from Mytilisepta virgata, assembly GCA_028015205.1. NCBI lineage: Eukaryota > Metazoa > Mollusca > Bivalvia > Mytilida > Mytilidae > Mytilisepta > Mytilisepta virgata. The sequence goes on along the minus strand of CM051521.1, from coordinate 45,574,638 downwards.
CAGAGCAAATGTTGATATGTACATATTGTAAATATCTTGCTTATTGCGCTCACATGAGATTATAATAGTGCTTTGTTTTTAAATATTAACTGTATTAAAGTGAACTATATCCTGCTCAAAATCCTACTGTCGCTCGTCTGGCCAACGGAAGAGGCAGATGCTTAAAAAGGACTTAACTCTTCCGCTAAAATGTCCACATAATATTTTAAATTCCGCTAAATTGTACTTTGAATCTTCCGCTAAAATGTCCAAACAATTTCCGCTAAAAGGTCCATTTTTTCCCACTAAATTGTGCTATCAATCTGCTAAAATGTCCTGCGCCGTTTATGGTTAGGAGGCAATTGTCAGACATCTACAATCGAAGTAGTAACCCCACATCATTTAGCGAGTCCTAAATGGTCCCGGAAAATAACCAAGTATATAAATCAGTGGAGTGTACAAAAAATGCTTGCATTTTAAATACGACGGAGTTGAAACTCGTTTTTCAATACATGTAAAGGAGCAACCATTTTATATTTATTGGGAAGGCTAGCTTACGATGAAATGTTTGATCCTGCCTATTTATTTCGTCGAAATTTTGGTCCTAGATTTTCATCGTGGCCTAAATTTTTATTTTCATTTAAACCAAAATTATCCTGATTGACACAAGTCCTGCATTTTCTTTCACATCTAAAATGACCCTGTCTTTTTATTTTGCCAAAATCCTGGTCTGCATGCCTTTTTATTTCAAATAAGATCCTAGCACCCCCCCCCCCCCCCCCCCCGCCAAGTGCTACCCATTAAACAAATTTTAGCTATCGAATATCATACAGCTGAGACAACGTAAATCATTCCGATCAATCTGATAAAATACTTTTATACAGAACTATAAAGAAAATGACTGTCGTATCGCAATTATGTCTGATCCGATTATGGGTCGATTGTTTGTTTATTTTTGCAATGGTCCAAATGTGACCTTTTGGTGTCAACTCTATTGGGTATATGTTAAAACTCTTCATATAAAACTGGTTGAGTGGTCATTTCGTGGTCTTCTTATAGAATACTTAAATATTTTAATATAGAAAACAGAATACGATTAATTTGAGGCGAACTGAGATAAGTGTTGATAAATTTTTTTCTTAATGCAATATGTTGCTATAACATGTCATTGCATGTATTAGAAAGACAACATGTGTTAGTAAGTCTATTTAATATATTGTGAAATGATAATAGACAAGTCAAACAAAATAATAAAAGAAAGAACTGATAGCAAGTGTAATAAACCCAATTTTAGTTCAACTGTATAGTATGTTTTATCTATTTTATTTCATGTTCCTTATCAATTACGTAAGAAATATTTTCTAGTGACTGATTTAGCGGGGGGGGGGGGGTACAGGGGGCAGTTGAGGTCACCAAAGAAATGTATATGTAAAATTACTAGATACAAAGCTTCGCATCGTTGAATATGGTCATATTTACCAAAGGCAAATTTTAAGAAAGTGATCATAACATGTTATCTATTGTAATGGTTGATTGACACCTAGTTGTGAAAAGTAACATGTATGTAACTTTTTACAAATCTGATAATAAAGATAAGAGTTAATGAGATGGAAATGTATCACAGTGAAGAAAGTAAAATTAATTTTCCACAAGTGTCCCTTGGAGATTTCCAAGTGTTTAATTGAACATGTACCCTTCTTATACAATGGCTTACTTATTGATTCATTTGTTAGCTGACGTGTTCTTTCAAATACAAACAAAAGATTATTAAAAGATGTCTATCTATTTTTTTTAAATTAATATATTTGAAATGCATTGGTAAGTAAAAATATTTCTTTTTTAATTTAAGTGTGTTGTTATTACAAATGGGCATTTGCAATATCTAAAAATCCTTTACTACAATGATTTGTTTAAACTGTTCCGACATATGAGAGGTACATCAACATTTTTTTATAATGTTTATATCGATGAGACTTCTGAAATATAAATTTAAAACCTTTAATTTAATAAATTTTCATTTATTTTATTTAAAACTTGAAGATATTAATAATTGTCAAAAAATTTCTTCTCTCAGTCATGTCAGTTGAGACAAAAGTTTGAGATCCATTTTGAAATTTGATACATGTAACGTCAGAGAATCCAAACTGAACTGGCTATCGAAAATGCAGCCAATTCAAACATTATATTTTGAACTTTAAAACTTTCAGTGATTTTGCATGAAATTTTTGACAGACCGAAATTATTAATTATTGAAAGTCTAACTAATTACTTAATTTGGGTCCCCTTTTCAATCCGCTCATGGTACGTTTTTCAATCAGGGATAAGTTGATGTCATCACTTTGGAAATTCTACGGTCTACATCACGAATATCGAAGATGGTGTTGGACCTGTCCCCACTGTAGTAACATTTCACGCACCTCCACCGATTTGTGACTACCATCGGATGGCGGATTTACTTTGTTGAACTTCACGACGGGTGTCGTATACGGAGCAGGAACAGCTTACCCTTCCGGAGCACCTGAGTTCATCTCTGGTTTTTATAAGAGTTCGTGTCGTTCAAGGTTTTTTAGTTTTCAGTGTTTATTTGTTGTGCTTGTGGTTGTTCATTTTCCTTCCCTGATTTGTCGGTCTAACTATGATGGATTGCGTTTTTCGGTTTGCTCCTTAGATGTATTTATCTTCTTTCTTAGAATCATTAATCATGCACAGAGACCTCGGAGGACCAGAGTTCCAACTAAATATCCTGATATTTAGATCTACAACCTGACAACAGGAGTAAATATATAATAATTGCTTTCAATTTTTCGGATTTGATGCTGTACCCCCCCCCCCCCCCCTAAAATAAAAGCTGTAAAATCTTCATTGTTCAAAAATACAAGGGCAGATAATTATTCAAAATTGTGCCCCCCACTCGTCGCCCCTCTGCATCGGCCCACTGTTTTCTTCCAAAATGAAATGACTGAGTATCTCTGCATCACTTCCTTAACGATAGCACGATGTTTGTTTACTTTTTTGTTTCGATCTTAAAGCTTTTCGAATGACAATTCTATAATGATGGATATAGATCATTGCTTCTTTTGCTCTCTTATTCATCTGCAGTAGAGGCCCATCGATCAGGTATGATGAAATAAACAAAATTGATACATTAGGACCGGAAGGCGTGTTTGAAATTTAAATAATGTGAATTCATTATTATTCGTTGTATACCAATTTCGTGGTTTTCTTGGGTCCCAGTAAACCACGAATTTAAATATCCAACGAAAAATAATGGTTTTATTTTATCTTAAATGCAATAAAATTTGAAACCACGGAGTTTTGATATACCTACACATGACCTATTCGAGACAACATTGAACAATTGCGTTTTTACAGTATGTACTTGGATACTCACATATGATGAGTTATCTATATCCCCCAGAGGATATAGTGTTTCATGCAATTTTGTCTTTGGCAACATATAAACGCTCAAGCAATTTTCTTTAATATTTTGACTTTGTAAATTGTCCCAGAATTCAATTCAAGAAAAATTTTGTAATCGGATTATATATAAAGATAGAGGTATGTATCCCTGTATATGCCCCGAGGTATTGCAATTTTGTCGATACCTATTTCACACCTGATTGTATAGGCTTTTTACTTGACGCTTTTCATTAAGCCAAGGATAAACTTCATTAAATTAAAACACAAAATAGGAGTTGAAGCTATATGCTTAGCATTGATTAGCAGTTGACCATTGAAAGATACTTATCTGAACAAAGTATGTTTCAAATTCCAACAAGATATATTGAGCCCATCTAAGTCGACACGTTTTTTAATTTACCCGAAAATTGCTAATTTTGTGATTTTTCGTTCATATTTGATTTTTTTATGGACAAGGCGACTTAACTCCAGAACAACATCTGACTTTCATCAGGTAACAGTAGATGAGCCTAAGGAAATGTCACTAGATAAGTCTAGTGAGTCTTGTACCAGTCTTTTTGGCAACTTTAAAACTCTGATCACAGATACAAAGAACTTAGCAATATTTTGTAACCATTTTTCACCATTTTAGTAACGATGATTAAAGTTTTTTAGAAATAATTATGAATATTTACACTCGAAACAATAAGAAAAATGTTTTCATATACTTATTAATAAAGTTTCATTTTTTTAAGTAGAAACGCTAGATTGTATATAATGATTTTACTAAACTGACTCAGAAATTTATTATTTGTTTTAGAATTACGTATTAAGCAATTGACTGTGGAAATAATAACTAAATAAAAACTGCCGTTTACATTTATAATTTTACTTAATATGAATTGCTAATTCTTTTTTTTTAATATTGATTTTGATAAACATTATATCTCACTTTATTGTAAATACTGAAGTGTTACTGGTATTGCTGTTCCATTTGTTCTAAAGTATTTTGAAGAAATTTTTAAAACCTTCAGTTTTCACATGTATCTATTTTTACTCAATCATTTTAGAAAGGTTCTCATTTGTCATTTCGCAAAAAACACATATATGTATATATTGTATCCACTTTGGTGCATCAGTGTCCTTTCTTTAACTGTATGCATTTGATTCTGTTTTAATATGATACTGTTTATGTCCTACGTCATGCTTTATGAGTAGGTTTCTGTACTACAGCATATACGTCTTTGGATGTTGACCTTTTCATTTTATCGATATTATTCTTTCTTCTAGAACATGTATATATGCCTTACGAAGGGCTTGCAGAGAATTTAATGAAACTTCATCCAGACACGCTAAAGCAATCTACTCTGGTAAGTTTTAGGCCAACAAGTAAAAAAAATGTTTAACGTTTTTAAAAATACTTAAATTCATTTTCCAAAAGTTTGTGTCAGTTCTATACTTTAGCAAATAAAGCTTAAGTCACTTCCTTTTTAAGCCCTGATATGACATCAGAACAATGGAAGTGTGATTATTCTGTGATGATTTTGGGTAGGTCAATAATTAACAACAACATTGGAAATTTACTTTCGGACATGGTCATAGTATATCACAACTTTAATTTAAATTGAATTTATAATTAAGTTATACAAACATATACTATATATGAGACGGATTCTGGAGTCAGTCACGAGGTTAGACTACGATTATTCCCAACCGAAACCTAAGCAGAAGTTCTGTTTTATTTGTTTTACTCAAGTGTTTTGTTTGGCAGAATCCAACAGTCTGTACTGAAATTTTAGAAGAAACGTAGCCTTAAATAAAAGAACTATCTTGACGAATGATCGTGTACATGTAACTTTTAATGTCTAATAACTATACAAAAATTTATTTCAGAAATACCAGACACTGGTAAATGAAGTCTATTCACAACGCGTGCTACATTTACGACAAACTTGCCAAAACACTTCTGATGAATATCTTGGTGATTCAACCGACACAGATGTTATGTTAAATATACATATCGAACAGAATCATCAACTAGTTTATTGTCAAATTCAAAAGGTTGCCTCGAAATTTTTACTGGGGTTATTGAACAGAATATTCCAAGAAAGCACAGTGACAAAAACTAAACCAGGATTTAAAAGATTAAAACAACGTAAAGACCTTGGGTTTGCTGAGTTGCATTCTGTCATACAAAATTCTGACAAATTTATGTTTGTCCGCGAGCCTTTTTCAAGAATTCTCTCTGGGTACGTTGATAAATTATTTTGTCCAAATACAAATTACTGGAATGAAACCGGAACTTATGTTGTTTCTAAAATTCGCGAAGATGCAAATTCACTTTCACGAAAATGTGGACACGATGTTACATTTTCAGAATTCGTGAAATACGTGATTGCTTCCGAAAAGGGTGGAAAACATACAGACCGCCACTTTACGCCAATGTATGAACACTGTCGACCTTGTCAAATTCCTTACGATTTCATCGGTAAATTTGAAACTTTCAAAGATGATGTTTTATTTTTGATTGATGTTTGGAATAAAGGTTATGGAACCAATATAACTTTTGGAGATTTTGAGGCCGAATCGGCCGAGTCGAGAGCAGAGTTTACAAGCAGGCGTATGTTTGGAATGAGGAAAAAGATAGAACAATGTATGTCGTTTTACAATGCAAGTTTGAGATCATGGAGAGATCTACAAGTTAGAGGAGTAATACCTATACAAGAACAGTATCCATTTAGTCCTGAATATACAGAAAACCAGATGACTGCTTTAGACTTATTTACAGCCGCTAAAAAGGCCATTGCCGCCGTACCAGATAAAAGATCCGTCAAAGCACAGCGTATCGAAGCATTTAACGAAGCGTTTAGTTTAGTGCCAATGGAAGATTTGTATAAACTTAGACAAATTTTATTGCCAGACTGTAATTTATTTCATTATGATTCTAGTCCCCCATCTATATTCAGTCGTAATTATGATAGGCCAAAAAAACTTAAATATTTCGACTTGTTACATTAGTTAAAAATACGTAATTAATCAAAATACAAATACGAAATACAAAATATTTTATTAAAGAAAGCTCAATTATGAACATAAATCAATAATAGCATAGATACAACAAAGATATAACATTTAAACAATCTCACTACAATTAATACTAAACAAAATATTGTGTGTTCCAAGGGGAGTAACTCTAGTTATATATAGATATAAAATCAGTTAACCACCGTTGATATACATGTACATTCTAAATAGCCAACAAACAAAAACATTTCACACTTTTGCTCTAAGTAAAAAACACATAATTGCTATAAAAGCTATAATTCTGCATACATCAGTGTCTTCATTACTAATAATCCTTTATTTGCATAAAATACACCCATATGGGTCAAAGCAAAACAATACAATAACACCTCAATATATATACATCACAATAGACATTAACACTAAGAACATGAATACAACAAACAGCTTACAATAAAAAAAATCTTTATAATTATAATATGAACTCTGACCATAATTATAATGTAGACTCTATTTTCTTAGTGCCAATGACTGCTTTATAAAGTCGCAAACATAAGGTAAAAGTTCTAATTTAGGGTTTAAAATTTGACTAATATGTTCCAATTTGTTATTAAAATCTATATTCAAATTAAGTTGAAGATGTTGGAACACAGTTTGCCTTTGCTTATTATTAATGTTACAAGTTAAGAAAAAATGATACTCATCCTCAATTTCTTTACACACAGTACATAGCCGGTTTTCCCTTAAAATATTTTTGTATCTTCCTACTTCTATATTTAAAGAATGGTCACTGACTCTGAATTTGGTTAAAATTTGTCTATTTTTGAAACTAGATTCTTTTATTAAATATTTTTCCAATCCAAAATTAGATTTTATCTGTTTATATAAATATAATTTTGAATCGCTTGTAAGACTTGATAATTTCAAAATTAGTTGATTTTTATATTTATCCTCTACCAGTTTTCTTGTTTTACATTTTAAATTATATTTAATTTTATGAAAATGTTTATCAAACTTTTCGTATTCTTTAATGTCAAGATCAAATTCTTCAAATATTTACAAGGCATGAGTATACCATGTGTACATGCCTTCATCGTTTAATTTTTTGTTTACATTATATGCTTCTTTCAGCAAGGTGTTAGTTTGGTCGGAATTAATTCTACTGAAATACAATATAACTTGAATTTTTATGAAACTTTCAATTGGTAGTCTACCTAATTCAGTTTTGGAAGAAATATTACATGCTGTCTTTTTTAACCCCAAAATTGATTTGCAGTATCTGTTATGTATTTTTTCAAAGGAAGACCTATCTGCAAGACTTAAGGAGTCGCATATATTTCCATTTTTTCTGGCTCTTTCCTTAGCCCTTATTATTGGGAGATATTCTTCCATAAACCATACCTCGCAGTTATATACCAGAATTGGTCTAATCAAAATATCAAAAAGTTTACATGATAAATTTATTGGGATGGATTGGAAATTTGAAAAACGGCTTCTAAGAGCAAAAAGAGACTTTAAGCCTTTCTTTGACAACTCCTGGATAGATCGTTTAAAGGTTCATTTATAGTCAATTATATTGCCTAAAAAATTATACTCTTTTATTTCTTGTATTAATTGTTCATTATAAAATAGAGGTGGTGAAGTATTATATCTTTTTTGAAATGACAGTTAATTGCCAATCATTACAGTATTCCTGCAATTTGTTCAATGCTGTTTGAAGACCTTTGTGTGTATGTGATACTAAGACTAGATCATCAGCAAAACTTAAACTAGATATATTAGAATCTTCTAAAATCAATGGATCACATGAGTTATCAAAAATTTCATGTAGATCGTTTATGAAACAATTAAAAAGAGTAGGACTCAAACTGTCCCCTTGTTTGACTCCTCTTTCTAAATCAAAAAAATGGGAGTACTTATTATCAATTTTGATAGCAGATTTACACTTACATGAACTATACATATTATCTACGACATCATAAAATTTACGACCTATTTCACTTTTTATAAGTTTATATAATAAACCATTATGCCATAATGAATCAAAGGCTTTTTTAAGGTCTACAAAACAAGAATATACATTTTGCTTTCCTTTATTAAGATATTTGGTTATTAATGTCTTCAAAATAAAAATGCTATCAGTAGTTCTGTGGTTTTGTCTAAAACCAAACTGCTGATTAGCATATAAATTTTCATAGCGACTATTAAGTCTTTCATTTAGAAGTGAACTGAATAGTTTAGCCATTGAATTTTGGAGGGAGATCCCTCTATAATTATTTAAATCTGAACGTTCACCAGATTTGAAAATAAGTATTATAAATGATTTTCTCCAAGTTTCAGGATACTTGCCACTATCTAGTATCAAGTTAAAAAGTTTAACCAATGACTTACATATAACTGTTGAACTATACTTAATGATTTCATTCACAATAAGATCAGGTCCTGAACATTTTTTTAATTTCAACTTTTGTATGCAATACTTTACTTCCTTTATACTAAAGGGTTTATCAGTGACCTCGTTTTCAGTTAACACAGTCTTATAAGAGTTAATATAATAATTTATCTGTTCACAAAAGTTTTCATTAACCAATTTTGGTTTTCCTTGATTTATTATATGTTGTTCAATCTCATTAGTGGATGTGTCTATATTAATACTTCCATTTTTATTATCAACATCAACTTCATCATTTTTTAATTCATTAAGGTATTCCCAATATTGTTTGGGGTCTGTTTCTTTCCAATTCAATAGTTTGTCATATAAATTTTTCTTATAAAGATATTTTTTTCTTTTTACTAATCTTTTTTTAAATCTTTAGAGTGTTTATAAAAAGTATTTTTTAATGTTAAATTATAAGGATCTATCCTCATTTTTTGTCCTATGTTAATAACTGTGTGTTTCAGATCTTTAATATCATGATCAACCCATAGTTTTTTTTTCTTTTTCTTCATTGTTTTAAACTTTTTGGTTTTGCAACCCGTTTTTGCTAATTTTCCAAAAAACATCAGTTAATTTTTCAGTCGCCTTATCTATTTCACTTTGGGTATTTCCAAAATTTTCATATTCATATGACACTATATAATTGATTGTATCTTTTTCAGATAAAGCATTCAATAATTTCAGTTTGGATACACTTTCCCATTCTTAACAACTACATAAACAGAATTAATATTTTTAGTATTAGTAATGTTGTTATTTAAACAGTTGTACACTAACTCCTTCCTTAAATGAGAAAATTTTGGACATTTTAATAGAAAATGTAACTCATCTTCCACTCAATTTATAATACAGTTTTTGGTATAGTGTATCTACCAATTTCAATATGAAGTTTATGACTGCTGGTTCTGAACCTTGTCATACTTACTCTATCATTATCACTAATTACAATAGATAAATATTTTTTCAAATTTAAAAATATTCTTAAATAATCTATATGTTCTCAATTTATCACTAGTTTGTAGTTGCTGAGACCACTGTTTTTCAAATTTACGCTGAGGACTCTTTCTTACTACTAACAAAACATTATTTTTAATAGATTTTGGATTCTTATAAAAGTGTGACGATCCACATTCATTCAAAATACATTTAATACAACTAAGCCAACATTGTTGGTTTTTATCTATCATGGTAATATTTTCTGCTAATGTTTCCGACAATAAAACATCTTTAGGTTTATCATTATACAATCTAATCCAGTACTTAACCATTGACATAATAATATCAATATATAATGGAAAACGGCCTAGCTAACCATACAATGCCAGTTTACATGTTTTTCTATTTACTTTCAGCAAATATCTGCACATGTTGAGATTTATCTTTTCAGTTGGACCAGTATTAAAAAAAACTGGTCGAATATATTTTCACTGTTATATTTATTACATTTTCTGGTGTCAAATATGCCCAGAATTTCAGAAGCATACAGTACAACTGGTTTTAGAGGATGGTCAAATATAAATGTAAAATTTTGAATGTCACAAGGAGTATTTTTAAATATATTAGTCAATTAAAAAACAAGTTGCTTTCTTTAAAAAAAGAAAAGCTATACGTGAACCCACGACTGCTGACTGGTCACCAACATTTGTTGATTTTATTTGCTTTTGATTTGAAATAATTAGCTGTGAATTAGATATCGATAAATATTGATGAGTTTTGTTGTCACATCATCATTGAAAATATGTAATAGTGTGTAGATTATTGCACAAGTGAATAGGAATGTAGATAATTTTTACTTTGTGTTTAATGTACAAATTCCTGATCTTATTGCAATTTCCAATTTCTGCAAACTCTAAAGTGACTAAGGCAAATTGCATTGACTTTGCAACATATGTTTAATCCTCAGGTTGCTATATTTTCCGGCTCAATTCATTTTAACTTTCAAAATTCATATCGACATAATTTGTTTCCTGGATGTTTTTAATTATCCTGCATAATTATTTGAGGCTGTCTGTGACAATCATACATACTTTATTTGTAATGTAAGCAATGAGGACATATAAGATAAGTGTAAATGTTAAAGTTTTTGACCTCACATTTGAATATGGTTTTGGCTTTACCTATCAAAATACTTTATATATGACTAATAATTGCTAGTATATAAGAGGTGTGCTGTGATATACCTTCAAGAATAAAGGAAACCAAATAAATATAAAAAAGAAGTTTGGTATGAATTTCGATGAGACTGTTTCACAGGAGACCTTATAACACCGAAATTAACAGCTATAGGTCACCAAACAGCCTTCAACAAAAAAAGCAAAGCCCATACCACATAGTCAGCTATAAAAGGCCTTGAAATCACAAATGTAATCAATTCAAACGAGAAAAGGAATGACCTGATTAATGTACCCAAAACGGAACGAAAAATCAAACATGCAACACAGCAACAAACAACAACCATTGAATTACAGGCAGATACATACAGAATGTGGCAGGGATATGTTTGATAAATATTGGTAACTCTATACAATTTAAATATGTCGCCAATGAAACAACTATCCACCAGACCAAATGAATAACCTCTTGCAAAAAATAAAGACCCCTTTTTTCAAATAAGATTTATAATACTGTAAATTCAGAAATTATTGCGATGCTTTTATTATTGCAAAAAATGCGACAGGCTTATAATCGAAATTATTATACTCGCATTTTGAATTTTTTTATAAGAATTAAACAGGATTTTTCACAATATCGCAAAAATAATATTGCATTTTATTCTAAAATGATAAAATCGCAATAATAAATGCAGGCAATAATTTCTGAAATAACAGTATGTTGGCAATGAGTTGCCTATCCACCAAAAACCAAATGTATGTATGCTTGGGAGGAAACAATAAAACATGTTCTGAATGAACTTGCTGATTTGTAAATCCAAGGATTTGTATATATACAAATCATTGCTTAATCTATCTTTTAACAATTATTTTTGCATGACTGGTGAAATTTCCATACTGCATAACCAGCTGAATCAGGTCCAATATGTAGTACAAAGACAAAATATTCATGAATGGAAAATGGTTTTATTTTTATTAATGCATACTTATGATACATAAAAATAATATTCAGTATGAAATTCAATTCTAAAATATTCCAAACAACAAAGCATATTTCAATGTAATAAGGTTAGATATATTGCTTATATTCTTTCAAAGAACCTGTAAAATTTTTATTTATTTAACACTTTAATTTCAGAAAACAACGAACCATATCAGGAGAAAATTATGTTTTCCATTCATGAAGATTTTGAAAAAAACGAAATGATTCTTCTGCATTTGCATATCTCCAATATAGTTGTGATAAATTGTATTCCTAAACATAACTTATATTAGATATTATACCAATTTATTGGCAAAATTGGTACAACAATTAACACTTTTTTATAAACATATTATATGATACAATTATATATATATATATAACTTACGAAAGAACAACACAAATACGAAATTTAAATATGAGTTTATGATATAATAATACATCTTAATAAAAAAATATTAATTCATTTATTCACATCTTTATTTCCTCTAAGTAGAGATTACAGAATAGATACATTTACATATAAAATATCATACAAGAACACAAAGAACAATTAAGAAGTATTCATACAAAATAAGCAAAGAAAAGAAAAAAAAGAATAATCATATACATAATTTTACTAATACAATATACCAGTACGGCATGAGCACGTAATGCCACGAATCAGATGAATCACGCGGTTAAGGATGGCATAGCATGCATTACCATCACCCTCACTGCCGGAATCTATTGTATATACAAGGCAAGACACTGACAAATATGTGTATGGCACAATTTGGTAAGTTCTACTTCTTCGACTTTTTCCAAGGAAGTTGTTTGCACACGACCGAGCATTATCTGATTTAGTGTTTCGTCATCATAGTGAGAAAATTCGCAAAATAACTGCAGACTGAAGTTTTCTGTTATTATGTCCCACCAAACATCACGAAGTTGATGTGTGACAACACAATTGCAACATGCATGTACATACACGTCGTAGAACTGTCTATTGCAGATGTTGCAATTGCCTGGTGTAGAGTTCGGTATATCTGTCCATAATTTTGTTATAAAATAAGATCTTTGAATTTCAGTGAAAGTTTTTGAGTGTTTCCAGAAGGACACTATTTGTACGCAGTTGTGTAGGTTACGAAATCTTTCAAAGTCACTATGAATCTGGATGCGGTCACTTCATTCCGCCAATTGGTTAACGTCAACTGCATTTCTACTGGGGACAGGCAGTTTGGCGTAAGGTCCAAGAGCATGGTTTACAGGTATTTTAAGTTCCTACAATCAAGTAATGTTGTATTTAGCCAATTTTTGTCAATGCTTATAATTAAGTTTAAAGCTGAATATATCATTTCTTTCATTTTTCATTTTAATTCTTTCATTGAACTAATGCATTATTTTATCTTTTCCAGGCAGCCTACGCCAGCCGTGACGATATCTACAAGTTTATGAGACTCGTATTCGCCCTGCCATTCTTACCACCCGAGCACATCCCTGACGCATTCGACACACTGAAAGAGAGGGCAACCGAGCAGCTTCACCCTGTGATGACCTATGTAGAGGACACCTGGTTTAAAAGCACTGTATGGCCCGTATCCGCCTGGAGTGTTTTCGGCAAGAGCATACGCACCAACAACGACGTCGAGGGATGGCACAACCGGATATTACAATACAAAAAATGAAATAACAAGTAATTACTTATAAAACCTTACTAAAACGGTATGAATTAATTAACGTAGAAAAATAAATACTTTTAATAATAATAATATTATCTTTCTGTTTTCAGATTTAATATAAATATTTAAACCAGAATGTTCTCTCCCAAGTTTATGATGAAAAATACACAATATCACGTGATTAAATCTTCAGACATAATTTAGTTTACATGTTATCGTGACACTGAACAAAGATACACACAGTGTACAGGGGTCGCATCAAAACAAATATAATAGAGTTGTTGTTTAGAAACTTTCACAGCGCTTTTAAACATTCACATTATTGAAAAGGCAAATAGGTTTAAATATTCAAACTAAGTCTTTATTGTTTAAGTTTGATTGTTGAAATATAGCCGTATCAAAGACGTAGATTACTATCTGTATACATGATTGAAAACATTCAAGACATTCCGAGAATTTTATTCCGACTTCCGACCGAGACATATCGAATGTCCCATAGACACATCCAAAACTCGCCAATATATAAGCGTGAACCCCTCAGGGGGTTCACGCAAAAATACACAATATATACGAGAATATCTTCTCATCAGGCTACACTAGAAAAAATATAATTTTTTTTTCATATTCTTTCACTTTTTTCTTCTTTGATGCATAACACTTCAATTTTTAGATTACCGTCCTTGGATTTCACTTTTAAGGTTATGATTTTTTCATAGTATAGCGTTTCTACTTAAAAAAATGAAACTTTATTAATAAGTATATGAAAACATTTTTCTTATTGTTTCGAGTGTAAATATTCATAATTATTTCTAAAAAACTTTAATCATCGTTACTAAAATGGTGAAAAATGGTTACAAAATATTGCTAAGTTCTTTGTATCTGTGATCAGAGTTTTAAAGTTGCCAAAAAGACTGGTACAAGACTCACTAGACTTATCTAGTGACATTTCCTTAGGCTCATCTACTGTTACCTGATGAAAGTCAGATGTTGTTCTGGAGTTAAGTCGCCTTGTCCATAAAAAAATCAAATATGAACGAAAAATCACAAAATTAGCAATTTTCGGGTAAATTAAAAAACGTGTCGACTTAGATGGGCTCAATATATCTTGTTGGAATTTGAAACATACTTTGTTCAGATAAGTATCTTTCAATGGTCAACTGCTAATCAATGCTAAGCATATAGCTTCAACTCCTATTTTGTGTTTTAATTTAATGAAGTTTATCCTTGGCTTAATGAAAAGCGTCAAGTAAAAAGCCTACATAGTATCATTTTACCAGCATAATTCAAAGTTTAAAAAATGATTATAAAACTGATAGAAACGACTTTTCTTTCTTTCTTTAAACATAACCTATCAAAATATTTTTATCAATATAAACAATAAATCTCTTTTGTGTTTTAAAATAGTGAACAAATCTAATTGGGATAGACTTTAAAGTTGAATGTCAAAAGACGAAAATGTTGAAATAAAAGTTTTAATGTAAACCTATGTTTCTTCTTTTGTTTTAATTACATAAATCGATTTATTATCTTGCGTCGTCCTAGCGGTCCTCCTTTTTTGTAGTGTAATATCATAATATTTGTTAAAACACAATTAATCTTAATGAGCTCATTATTAAAAATTATGAGATTGTTTTTGTTTATTTAACTATTATTTACATAGTTATATCACAGATTGTGTTGAGTTACTCAAATCTGTAATTATGGTTATTTTGTCAAAACACTACTGTTTAATTTGGTATAAATACAGACCTCAGCCTGATCCAACGGATTTGCTTGATACAAAATTATCTGAAACAAATATCAGAGATCAGTTTGTAGATATCATAGTGAAAAGAGTAAGCTACCCAAAAGGCAAATATGTAAGTAGATTATAGTTTATAAAAGAAATTATTTAAAAACACAAAAATGTGTGTCAGTATTCTAATCATTAATACTAAAGGAAAAGACCGTTCTCTTTCAGTGGTAAAAACTCTGAATCCATAAAATGTTGGAAATGTTTGAGATATAACATATAATAGTGACTAATGATTAATATTTCATTATCTCCCCTTCAGAAAATAACATTTTTGTAAAAGTTAATTTCATTTTTGTGATAGTATCTATTTTGGTAAAATTGAACATTATATTAAACAGGAATAATCATTTAACATAAAAAAAATAATTTTTATGATTAGATATTATGTTTAACGTAAATATTTTGCAATAGATATAGTTATAATGGTACCATGATTTATGATTAGTCGTATTGTCAACACTTGTTCGCTAATCTATTCAGGATCACACATTCTCCGTTAGGTGAATCTTGCTTATTTGAATACTCAAGTTCCCTTTATAGAAGGTTCGGTTTAAATTTTTGAAGTTTAATCGACGTTTTCAGTTTCTGAATTGAAATAGAGACTACGTTAAAATTTTCGCTTAATGTCTTTACCACCAAGCATGTTTTTCTAGAATTATTATTTCTGGGGTCATTTTTACTTTGCCAGTGTTGTTTTTCCAAATTATAATTATTTTTGATATAAAACTATTACTTTTTTGTAAGGAATTTCTATTTATATTTTTGAATTATGTTTCGAATCTTTGTTCTTAGTTAACATGGTTAATAAAATACGAAAACTTTTAAAACATTTATATAAACAGCTTGGAGTCCTGGAACGAACTGCACGTCTTAATTGCTACTGCCTTTTGTCTGTCCATTTGTTTATCAGTAAATTAGTGGTTTATTGTGAAACTTTTATTTGAGGTTTGTCGGATTCAAGATTTCAAGATTTTATTGTATAGCGCTAAGACACTAAGTGTGTAACATGAGGACAAATACAATATGTACAATATGAAATGACGGAAATAACAGGATAGATTCATATCAAAATAATGCATTAACTTTTTTAACATAAACAGCCAGTCTTTTGTAAAAATCTACATTGCAATACGTAAGCATTCTTGCCATTTTATCAGTATTCGGATATGTTACGTATTAGTTAGGAAAAAATGTTTCTCTAAGATTGAGCACTGAATCATTTGAACAAAGAAATAAAATATGGAATTCATCACCAATGCCTCTATTACATAAAGTACATAATCTATCTTGTCGGGGTATATTAGACCATCTACCAGTTTCAACTGGGATGTGCAAATTTGAAGTTCGTAATTTTGTTGTCCAGATTCTGCTTCGTTCTGGTATCGGAATAGCAATTCTGGACATTTAAATACACAGCGGGGCTTGGAAACGCATAGCTGTCAGACCCTCCTGTTACATTTCCTTTTCGTACCAAATAAGTAACACCGCCGTCAAACATTGAATGAAAATATTTTTTACACAGTATTAATAGTAGGTAAAATAGATTTAAACATATGAAAGCTCCGATTTTATTTGATCACCGTCCCTGGAAACGCGTGATTCAGCCAATGTACATCTTTTAGCATTTTAATGTGTAATTTACAACTCATCGCGTTTCCAAAAATCACATGGCGTGTACACAATACCGGTGGTACATAATAGGTTAGTCCAAATAATTAATCCGTCTTGCAAAATGTTTACTTTGACGTATATTCCATCGATGAGGGATCCATAAAAAAATTCAAATATAATTATACCCTTGAGACGCCATAATTCTCTGGACTAATAAATAAATAATAGGTCCCGTTGTGTACAATGAACATTTACAGTATGTTAGTTTCATTTAAATAAAAAAAAATTATCACAGGCTGAACACCTACATTTACGGTTTGTCAGGACATCACGTGGCGTGTACATGATAAACACTCAGGATGGAATGGTTGTCCCCCGGATTGTCCCCTAAGTATTAAAAGATTAAAGTCTAAGGGAAAGGACAAAGCTTAGGAAACAAACAAAGACATAATGACAATACAAAATTGTTGAATAAAAAATACATTAAGACTAACACCACTGTGCATCCCCTTACAGCAGATATATATTGCTCTTTTCTGATACCTATTGCAATAGTATACATGTAGGAGTACCGTAAATGGCAACATGTTAACAGTTGCGGCAATTGACGATACATTTCTATTGTTGAGATAATGCATTGGTTACCAGTAAATAGCAATATCTGGTGTACTGGGATACAAAATGAACACGCATCCATAAAAATCAGCTGCAGCAGCAAAGTATGAGTCTTCTCCTCCTTAAAGACACCTACCGAGATTGTCGCATAAATTTGAAACTGTGGTATCAATGATCTAGGTTTTTGTTCGCAATCTCCCTCTTAATTTTTTTACTCTGCAGCATCAGTATTGTTAACAGACTTCAGCTTTTCCCCACCTTTTTACCTATCAAATATCGACTCCCTTACCTCTCCCGCGAGAATCGCGGGTTCCTTCTAGTATAATTTAATTTAGTAAAAAGAGTAAGCTACCCAAAAGGCAAATATGTAAGTAGATTATAGTTTATAAAAGAAATTATAAAAAGAAATTATTTCAAAACACAAAAATGTGTGTCAGTATTCTAATATAATTTAATTTAGTAGTTTATATACTTAAACAAATAGGGCCGGAATCTAATACTAAAATGAAGAATTTTGGTAACGAACTTGATGCACAATTATATTGTAAATTGTGTAATAGACAGAACACATTTTGTTGACATATTTTGAAAGGGTTAAAACGCTGAAAATCGACATTAAAATCACCTCAACGCTTTATCCTTGTTGACAATAATAAGCACGTGGACTCCCACTTTTATTTGCAAATATAAGTGCATTACTTCAAGATTTAAAGTAGTCAATATTCCTTAGACCAAAATTGGAATAATTTCCTATATATTTTATCGATCTTTGCCAGAGGACAATGCCTATATATATCGATATTTTTCAAAAGATCTGGTGAAGTTATCTGTCGTTAAATAGTTAGGCAATTTTTTTAAAGTTCTGAAATATGAAAAATTAAAAAATTGAGTTTTGACTCAAATATACAAATATCTTAAAATAAATGTGCAGTCTTTTTTAGTATAACACACAAAAATTAACCTTATGTTAAAATTTCCACAAAATATCAGTCATGTTGTTTGTCAGTAGAGAAACTTTACGGTATCGTATTCCCTTACGAAGCTCTTTGGAGGGATTTTATTACAAAAATAATTGCACGTACAACCTTTGTTTGTATACAATAATAACACACCCGCCTTTATTTCTTATATGTACCTTTCTTTCATAACCTAATATTTAATTTATTATACCTCGATCAGTACATATATTCTATTTCTACCCACCGCCAGTGTATAGTTCATGATTCGTAATTAAGACTTCCATTGAACCCCTCTTCATATATATATCTTTACTTATTTGATCATTAAGAGGGGGGTCAAAGAAGTCTTTCCCCATGATGGTTATACCTAGGAATTGTACACAGGCGCTTGTCTCAGGAAAAAAATTACTATATATGCCACAGGCGCTTGTCTCAGAAAAAAAATTACTATATATGCCACTTGGCTCTTGTCTCAGAAAAAAAAGTTACTATAGATGCCACTTGGCATATATAGTAAATTTTTTTTCTGAGACAAGGGCCTGTGGAATTGTATACTGAATACAAGCTTATTGTCATACTGCCCATTTAACCTAGGTGGACTAACACTACGAATCAGAAGAGCTAATAACCGTTTGTATATCTTTGTTTACATATCAAGCCTATGGCAAGCCTTTCTACTATTTATTCTAATTTCAAGATATCTCATATAATATATAAGATTTATATAATCTAGTTTTTATATATACTTTATAAGATATTTCATAAACTTTAGACGATATCTTATAAGTATATAAGATATCTTATATAATATAGTTTATATAATATAAGATAAAGTATAAAACTTTATAAAATATCTTATATACTTTAAATTATATCTTCTAAAGTTTATAAGATATTTTATAAACTTTATAAGATATCTTATATATAAGATATCTTATAAAGTTTATAAAATATTTTTTACTATTGATTGTAATTTCAAGATATCTAATAAACTTTATAACATATCTCATATAGTTTATAAGATCTTATAAAGTATATAAGATATCTTATATAGTTTATAAGATATCTCGTATAGTTTATAAGATATCTTATAAACTATATGAGATATCTTATAAAGTTTATTATATATCTTGAAGTTACAATAAATAGTAAAACGGCTTGCCATACAAGCTACTGTCGCTCATACTCATTGAACTAACACCACCACATTTTTCTGTGTCTTTTCCAAATCAGTAGCCTTTGTCAATAGTTGGTGTTTTTTTTTTTTAGTTTTATATACATTTATGTACATTATTGGCTGGTTATCTTCACAGCTTGTTAATATTGGGCCTACTGGGTACTAGTATTTTGCTAAGAAATCGTTATACAGTGTGGGCACATGCCCGTATTAAAGGCTGTAGTGTTATCTCATTTTGTATGTTCATTTCCGATCCGGGATTGTGTCAATGACATTTACCCCATATATGCTATCATTCCTGTTCTAACCTAACTTAAAACTCCAACGATGCACATTATTGTTTAATTAGGAAGAATCTTTTCTACATTAAAAAGTCCACATTTCCCGACAGTTTTATAACAAAATATGTAGGTTAAATATTCAACCGATAATTTCCCCCGTGTATTAATAATCTCCAAAACAATTTTCTATGCTACAAATGCAAATATAAGGTAGCAACCTAAAGTATGAATCAAAGGCCGATGTAGTGCAAGAAAGGTTCTTGCCAGTCATACTAGTCATTTTTGATGAATTTTCAATAATTTATGATCAAGGGATGTAGTGCAAGAAAGGTTCTTGCCAGTCATACTAGTCATTTTTGATGAATTTTCAATAATTTATGATCAAGGGATGTAGTGCAAGAAAGGTTCTTGCCAGTCATACAAGTCATTTTTTATGAATTTTCAATAATTTATGATCAAGGGATAACTGGTACCTTTATCATCCCTGCGCTAGGGAAGCCGTGGGGATAATTTTTTGATGTTCGCCGTACGTACGTACGTATCGTAATGTCCAGGATTATCTCAGGAACCATACCGAGATAGAAAACTGAAACTTTGATCATTGTTAGTATTGATGATGTATATTGTGCCGAAGGTTTCGGAATATTGGAATTTGCCGATATCCATTAAATAGTGAAATCTTCTAAACTATTTGGACTATAATGCTGAACTAGCATTACATATGATAAATTCAAAAGTGGCATGAGAATTTTTCTGAAACCCTTGGGGGCATAGCAACAAGAGAGTTAAAAAAAATCCCAAAATCGATTGTCACAGAATTCCTCTTACACCCTAAGCGGTAGAAACATAAAAATTGGTGTATTACTAGCACTTTAAAAGTTGTCTGTGCCGGAGGTTTCGGATTTTTAAAGTTTGCCCTTGGGGCAGAAAAAAAAATTCTGGAAGTATCTCAGACTTATTAATTTTTGAAAATTACCAATTAACCATACTATCAGAATAATAGCTGTTATATGGAATAACTTCCTGAAAGACTCTAAGACCTTCAATTTTTTGGAAATGTATCTATCAACCATGCATATTAAAAACCATTAATATCATTAGAGTTAAGGTTACCATTCAATTTCCAAAAATGGAATTCCAAATTTGGGTAATTTCCTGAAAGTCTTTAAGACCCTCATTTTTCGGAAATGTTTCAGGTAACCATGCATGTTAATAACCATTAATATCATTAGAGTTAAAGTTACCATTCAATTTCCAAAAATGAAATTCCAAATTTGGTAAATTTCCTGAAAGACCTTAAGACCCCCATTTTTGGAAATGTATCTAGCAACCATGCATATTAATAACCATTAATATCATTACAGTTAAAGTTACCATTAAATTTCCAAAAATGGAATTCCAAATTTGGTAAATTTCATGAAAGACTCTAAGACCTTCATTTTTTGGAAAAGTACCTAGCAACCATACATATTTGTTTACAAAAAAAGCAACAGCTGCATGGGGAATGATTAAATTTCCAACATTAAATGGAATATTTGGATTTCCTGAAAGACTAAGATCTTCATTTTTTTTTGGAAATGTATCTCGCAACCATGCATATTAATAACAATTAATGTCACAAGACTTGGGCTAACCATTCAATTTCCAAAATGGGTATTCAAATTTTGGTACATTTACACTTAATTATCATGTCATCATAAAAACAGTTTACTGCATTATCAATGTATGATATCCCGATCAGTCACACTTCATTTAACTGTAGCGGATAGCTATTTTTATACTGTTTTTTTTATATATTTCCCAGCTAAGATAATTAATAACTTCCTGTTTCCCTTTCAAAATTTCCAGCATGTAATCATTTTTGGATCTTAATATCGATTTTTCACTTTGCACGTTTTGAAAATGTTTCGTTTGCCTCCATTTTGATGCCGTATCCAAGTCATGTTTGAAACCTTGATTTTTATTGGTTGACCTCGAAGTCAAAAATAAAATAAAAACAATTTCAACTTTTTAATTTCATTGGTCAGCGGTGTTATAAAAGCGGCCGATTCGAAATGAATATCGTCTTTTCGCCATAGACTTGAGTAAGGTCTAATTCTCTTCTCTAATGTAAAGTTGAGACCGGGTTATACTTCAAAATATTAAAGAAAAGCGTTTTACTTTTGAACCACATGTTCCGAGCACATGCTTGGCAAATTTAGTTTATAAATTTTCAAAATGTGAAACAAAGTTTTAAAGTCAAATATTCGCTTTTTTCACGGCCTGCTTTATAGCCACCGCTATAAATGTTCTAATTTATTTGTTGAATGTTATTTGGAAAACATAATATAACTTAAAAACTCAGTCAGATCTTTAGTATTCTCTGCCACGACTCGGATCCCAGAGGAACGAACTCTAAAATACGGCCCATATTTAACTGTGTGGGAATTAAACTTAGACACTTTGCTTCCTCGTACACTTTGTGGAAATAGCCTAAATTGTTTGTTGTTTCTTTTGGTTACACATTACCCTGTCGTCCTTTGTCAAATCTCTCGACATAGTGAAAATATGACCAAAACAGAATAGCTCGAGGGGACGGAGACACAGAATTCACCGGACCCTCCCGCTACATAACATTATGACTACTATTTCACTTGTCCAATTCATTACTAAGGTTATTGTCACATCTGAGAATAATTTCCTTTAGAGCATTCAAATTTGTGATTAACACAACCGTGGCGCGGGGATAGGCAGCGTGGGTTTTACAAGTTTATATTAAATATACTACGTGAATTATTGTATTTTTCTATAAAAAAATCATTTAATAAATTTTATTTTTTCCATAAAAGATGTTAACTAGTTGCTATTCTGGACTATAATTTATAAATAATATTACAATGTCTTGCGTAAGTTAATTAAGAAAAAAACACCATGTGATTCTAGCCAATGTTTAAAATGTATTGCTACAGACGCACATTCAAAGGTTCACCGGGAAAATATTTGTAAGTACTATATTTAAAAAGATAGACGACGTAGTGTCCCTGACTATATTGATTTCTCTATTCTTATCATATAATAATTTGTAGGTCGGCCATTCTTGGTTGAAATCGCATTTCAAGGATTTTTTACAGTACGTGTATATATCATACAATGCGGAATTTTTATACATAAAATGTGAAAAACAATATTTCAACAATAAAACTCCCACCACCAGTTCCGCCGACGGGTGTGTCTACGACGGACGACGACACTGGAGATGCCATAAACGTAGGCTAATTGGAATATTTAATTTTAAACATAAATTTTCAGATTATAGGATTACACTGTTTTTTTTTTCATGGTAAATGCCAGTAAATGTCTCGTCACACCTAAACAGTGTTTGTCCGGTATAAAGTTATGTATTATAGATTTAACTGGATGTAAGTTTTCCGAGAAGTTTTCAACATCAAATAGAAATGTATTCAGCGGCATAAGATAAAGAAGTATGAATTTGGAATTTAAAAATGTGCATTTTGTTGAAATCCTGCCAACCAAACTACATTTAAAAAAGAGGCTCAGTGGGCTGAGCCTGTATCGCTCATTTGGCCGTTTTGTTTCACGGACCGGGAAGATTTAGGTAAACTTTGTAAATGTTCTTCCATAGATGCTCCATACCAAAAATCCGTTCATTTGGTTTACGATTTCAGAGAAGTTTTAAATTTCGACCAATCAGAACATGTAAATGCTTATGGCAGCCATTTTGTTTCACGGACCGGGATGATTTATGCAAATTTTGTAAAGGATGTTTACATATCAAAAATCAGTTCATTTGGCTTTATGGTTTCAGAGGAGAATAAGTTTTACATTTTGACCAATCAGAACATGTAAATGCTCATGGCGGCCATTTTGTTTCACGGACCGGGATGAGTTATGCAAACTTTTGTAAAGGACCTTCCATAGATGCTCCATACTAAAAATCACTTCATTTGGCTGTACGGTTTCATAGGAGAAGAAGTTTTAAATTTTGACCAATCAGAACATGTAAATGGTCATGGCGGCCATTTTGTTTCACGGACCAAGAAGACTTAAGCAAATTTTGTAAAGGACGTTCCATAGATGCTTCATACCAAAAATCAGTTCATTTGGCTTTACGGTTTCAGAGGAGAAGAAGTTTTAAATTTCGACCAATCAGAACATGTAAATGCTCATGACTGCCAATTTGTTTCAATGACCGGGATGATTTCTGCAAATTTTGTAAAGGACCTTCCACAGATGCTCCATACCAAAAATCAGTTATTTGGCTTTACGGTTTCAGAAGAGAAGTTTTTAATTTCGACCAATCAGAACATGTAAATGATCGTGGCGGCCATTTTGTTCACGGACCTGGATGATTTATGCAAACTTTGTAAAGGACCTTCCATAAATGCTCCATAACAAAATTCAGTTAATTTGGCTTTACGGTTTCAGAGGAGAAGTTTTAGATTTGGAACACAATCAGAACATGAAAATGCTAATGGCGTCCATTTTGTTTGATTTATGCAAACTTTGTAAAGGACCTTCCAAGCTTCAGGCCAAGTTTCAGTTCAATAGGTCCAGGGGTTTCAGAGGAGAAGATGAAAATGTAAAAGTTTACAGACGGACGGACGACGGACGCCAAGTGATGCTAAAAGCTCAAATGTCCTT
Source organism: Mytilisepta virgata (assembly GCA_028015205.1). NCBI lineage: Eukaryota > Metazoa > Mollusca > Bivalvia > Mytilida > Mytilidae > Mytilisepta > Mytilisepta virgata. The sequence goes on along the minus strand of CM051521.1, from coordinate 45,549,966 downwards.
TTAGGACAGGTGAGCTAAAAAAGGGAAACTGAAGTGAAAATTGAATTCAAATTAAATTTTTCGGTTAAAATAGAACATTTTTTCCTGGATTTCTAAAATAGACGAAAATAAGAAGAAAAACAAGTTTTGCACAGTCCCGTGCCTCGATCCTCTAACTATTTGTAGCCCAGACAACAAAGTACTTGTAAAAAGGGATTTTTGTCCATGAATACTGCTTGAACTGCATTCATATTAAAAATATTTTGTAATTAAAAATAATCCATTTTTTACACTTTTTACTGCAGTTTCTTGTGGCATACGATCTACAAATAGAAATATAAATGTACATAAACACAGTTTTGTCTCAATTCATTGACGTGGACGTAATTGATCCACATCTTTGAAATGCCGATTCTTTACACAGCTGTGTTTATCAACTAATTAGGATGGTTGACCTTTTAAATGTCGCTTTTTCAAGTTTTAAAAAAATGAATAAAGTAAAATTGTGAAAAGTGATAGCTTTTCAAAAGCAAAGATTCGGGCACATTTGGCCGATGGTAGAACAGTCGTGTCTATTCGAACATCACCATTTTCCTCAATGTTATCAAATCACATGCCTGCAAAGTTAACACATGCGGTCTGTTGTCATGGGAAAGCTTCTCTTTAGTTAATTAGGTCAAAAGCGAGCGTATACGACTACCACATTCGCATGTTTCCGGAATCAGGATGAGGGCGAACTAGATATGCCTTTCGTTTACAATATTACAGATTTGCCAAAAAAATCCTGGATGTGAGCCAACTTCGCATTCGGAATGCCTGTAGCTATTTCTTAATATTTACATCAACGGTTGCCAACAGTATCCCGGATGTGTGCCAACGACAAGAGCCAACATATAATTCTGCCCGTCTATCAATTCAATACATTCGGTAGCAAGCGTTGCCAGTGAGGGTTATTGCCAACAAAATATTCGGAATATCGCTAGATCTTTCACGTTCAGGCTTGTAGCTACCTATATATAGCTATGACATCATTGAAATGTTGGAGAATTTCTATGCGTGAGCAGATTTTTTTTCAAAAAGAGCTTCTTATAGTACAAAAATAATAAAAATCGAAACAATCGATTGTTGCTTTTCAACTTAGGGTCATTATGAACTATGCATTATGTATCATACCTTCTGTATAGAGTTTCTAAAATCCATTTAATTATTTGTATATTTATGAAATGAGGGATGAGTAGTGAAAAATAAATGAAAACGGAACGACTCTGATTCTAAAAACGGATGTTAGATATCCTGTATATCCTGTATATTTGGGTTGGTATAAATATATACGATGTTATATTTTTGTCCAGTTTCCCATTTTAAATAATAAAAATGAGAAGGTATTTACCTTACAGCTTCATTTTCCGGCGATGCTGAAATGTATAAATGATATAAAACAAGATAAGCGTCTTTGACCTACTTTATTTCTTTATTCGCATACTTGCGGATATCTTCTCAACGAAAAGAACCCGGTTAGAACCAAGAAGTTGGGTTCCTATAACCAAACAAACCGGATGTTGCAACCAGTTACCATGGTTTCGAACCAAAGAACCCGGATAGAACCAAGGTTCAGAACCAAAAGAAACGGAGGGAACCAAGGTTATGAACCAGAGTGCCCGGATAGAACCTAATTGCATTCGGAAATCTCGTGTCTAATTATACCTTCAACGTATTTTCCAAATCATTTATTTATTTAGTATATTTATATATAATTATCTTATATTTTTTTCTGGCGCCAGATTGTGGTCAGGGATGATTGTTTTAATTAGTCTCATCGACGTGGAAAGTATTGAAACGATAAAGAGTTTTAGATTCCATTTTAAAGTGTAACAGAAGTGACAACGAGAAACCAGAGAGAGTTATATTTTCCTAACCAATGTAGGTAAGGAAGATAATAAATTTGTCTCCCTTTTAGCCTCAGGACAAAAGGGAGAGAATTTAATTATCACCCTTACCTACATTGGTTAGGAAAAGATAACTCACTCTGGTTCCTCATTATAACAATTAGACTTTTGAAGGATTTAATTTTTGTTCTTTTGAAGGCTTCGCTGTAACTTTGGGGCTGTGTTCCTTTGATTGAACTTTTGTCGACTATATGTATAACTATAATTAATCAACACCCCACTACAAAATAAGACGACCCTTTCAACATGTACCATTTTAGAAGAAACATTTTTGGATATGTCTCCATCATGTCATGTCCATGTCGTGTTCGCAACAAAATTAATTTATTATCTTAATTTGTAATGAAACATATTATCCTTGGCATTTAATGTGTGCTTAAAATTGCAACCATAACTTTATCGCAATATTTTCCTTAATTTTAGAAAAAGAACAATCAGTCTTACAGCAGGAGCTTTGTAATTCTCTAGTCTTTACCTATGATATAGTATAAACACAGTTCTTTCCGAAGTTTTAGCGATTATTTTCTCTTGAACAGTATTGACCGAAGCACATCTTTTGTGTGGCCACAGCTAAAGCTTTTTCGACCCCCATTAAACCATTGAAAGAAGCATTCAATTCTCAGATGCTTTTTTTCAACGGGCAAATGTAACGTTCAATTTCACCTGCAATCTACCAGAATTAAATTATATGAATAACATGTATAGACTTTGCACTTTTGAATACTTACTACAATTTTGATTCTGTCTAAGCTATAGAACAACCCACAGCCTTTTTTTGTATTTAAACTAACAAAGATAGAATTGAATGTTTGATTATTCCAAGCAATATTGCCGTTTCATTCAATAGTTTATTTTATCCTGCAACAATCCTATTCACTAGCCAAATAAAGTGTGTTGAATATTTTTTATATTCTTCTAGTAGCATAATATCTAAAAATCTCCTGGTACCTTTGCCTCAATTACAATGCTAGTTTGTATTGTGTTAATCGGGTTCACAGTGTTTATGACGTCATCTTCTCCCTAGATTACCGGAAAAATCTCCTTGAAATAAACTAGAAATGTGCCGTTTTCATTATTTTTCTCGATAAAAGATAAAAATTCATCGTTGCAGGATAATAACAATATACATGTTGAAAATAATACGTCAGTGCTGATTTTCGAACTCGTCAAAAAGAATTCTAGTCTAAACCTTTGATATACGTTTCATTAAAATCTATAAGAAATTTAGACGCGAGTGCGCTTACAAGTACAAGTTTACCACATTTTTAATGTTCGCGGGCAATAACTCTGAGAAAATCAATTCGTCGGTGCTGCTTTTCGAACTCGTCCGAGAGAATGATGATATAATACTTTCATTAACATCTGTTGAGAAATGTAGACGTGATAGAGGTGTGAAACAATGTGATTCATTTTATTTAATAGTTATATTAATGAATCAGCAGCCATCCTTTAACAAGAATCTAGTTTTTCTGTTATATAGTTATAGACTATATATTGTAATAACTGGTAGTTAACAGTAAACTGCAACAAAACTAAAACAGTGGTGCTGGAATGTGAAAATAAATTTAGAAATTTTGTAAAAGTTCTGTAAATATACTCTTGGAATAAAAACAGCTTGACAATAATTTTGGAAGAATGTTTCGTAGTTTCCAACACTTTACCACATCTACATCTTAGCGGTATTTACTCACGGTATACCAATTTTAATAAAATAAGACAAGAATTAGAATTACTCCGCTTCATATTTGGATTTGTTTCTTGAAATAGACAATGATGGACATTTGAAGACTTTATGACAAACGTGATTACCTCAACTATCCTATTGTTAACTTTCCTTTTGGTAGCAATATACCAGCATCGCCTGCATATGGTGTCTATGTTTCTCAGCTTATCCGATATTCAATGACATTCGTGAGTTACCATGAATTTCGACAAAGAAGATTACTGCTGTCACAAAAGCTGCTTAACCAGGGTTTTATTCGGGATAAGTTGATGTCATCATTTAGGAAATTTTACGGTTGTGATCACGAATTGATTGACCGTTACAGTGTTCCATCGAATTACGATTTTGGGCCTTTTCCCACTGTCGTAGCATGTACCCCCACCGATTTGTGAATACCACCGGATTGACTGTGTTGAACTTCACGACATTGACTGTGTTTAACTTCACGACGGGTGTCGTATAAGGAACAGGAACTGCGTACCCTTCCGGAGCTCCAGAGTTCACTTCTGGTTTTTATAATTCGTGTTCATTGTTTGTTTTGTATTTTTCCGCGTTTATTTGTTGTTCTTATGGTTGTTCATTTGTCTTCCCGTGTTTGTCTGTTTAATTTATTGAGTTCTTTGGTTTTCTCCTTAGGTATATTTGTCCTCTTTAGAGCTTTAGCACAATATAACTATTAGAAACCAACATAATAATAATTATAGATGTAATTAGAAATGTTGTAGGAAACAGACCATCAATAAATACACTTAAGACAAGATAGAATTGATATCTTAAAAGATAATAATAAACTATTCAAATCTTAAAAATGAAAAATCTGTTGATGATTTGTTATAGTTTGAATTACGCATACAGAAAGATAATTTGCAAATTTAAAATAAGTGAACATTCGTCACCCATAAAGAAAAGACTCGATACTCCAAAATCTTCGTTCATGCTAATTCTGCAAGTGAATTGAACTTTATTTCATATTGTACTAAATAAAACTCAAATAGAAAAAATGACTTCTATGGTGTAAGATGTAGCTAGCCATGGTATGTTTTAATGCAAACCTTTTATACGCATAAACAACATTATTCTAAATTCAAGCAGACAGTTTAAAGAACATTTCGTAAATTTTCCACTATTAATCTAAGGATTTTTACAGCCTTACATATAATTACGTTTAACAGGAAAATCGACGATTTTCACTTTATTAGATTTTAGAAAACACATGTCGTTAACTACATATTATACACAATACCTATTGTGATGATATCATTTGATTGTTACATATAATGTGATTGTGTTTTCTACTTCGCAAGAAAATGAAAAATCAATAATTGTGTATTTCATATGTAAATTTACATTTGAGGCAATGTAAAATAATACAACCTTCACAACACGAAATTTACAAATGAAATTCATCAACTATACCTAATATATAAGACATGTATCATCGTCGTATATCTGATCAAGTATACGTACATTTGTACCAAGTACCAGATATAAAAGGCTTGATTAAGGCAAATCAACATATCCCGTTTTTTTAACATTTAATAAAATTGCAGGTCCAGTATTCCTAAAGACCAACGTAAAAGAAAACGCAGTACATCACCATCATCGCATATTCAAAGCTTCCAACCAGACAGACTACCAAAGCCGCCGTATTCTTATGCTGGTATGATCATTATTGCCATAGATCAGACTCCTAATAAAACCATAACAACAACTCAGCTGTTCCAATTTTTACAAAAGTCGTTCCCGTACTTCCGCACTTCCTATACTGGTTGGAAACACACCATTAGAAAAACGCTTGCTATAACCAAATGTTTTGAAGCTATTGACAAACATCACAATGGTGCCATTATATGGACTGTTAACCTAGAAAAAGTGCCAAAAGATGTCTTCTTGGTTCAAAAGAAAAACAACAAAACGGGCCAGTGGGGTCCAACACTACACCAGCAGCTAAATTTACCAGAAATTGTACAACCAGAAACATCAAATAGTTTGGAAACAACGTCATACAATACTCAGAGTCAGGCCATCAGGATCAATCCAATTCATCCGTCTTGTCCTAATCCAGATTTAAGTTTCAGCATAGACAACATTCTACCTGATATCAACTGTACTTCGCCAGCGTTAGAGGAGGCAGACGACTGCAGACGGATTGATTTCTTCGATAGTGTTCCGCCACAATTCGATTCTGCACCCTTACCTCATCTGAAAATCGTCAAAAGTACAAAACATAGTCAGAGTACGCAGACAAAAAAGTACAAGGAACTTGAGCAGATGATCAGTAATCACGCTTCTAGTTTGTTTGTTACTCCAGACATAGCTGTTAACAATTTACGTATGTTATGCGACTCTGTAAGTTCAGTGTTCAGAGATGACATCGATGACCTCTTCACAGACAAGTGTGCCCAAGCGGTAAATGTGTTGAATTCACCAGTATACAAGAAGACTACGCCATTAACGGTTTCTGGCCAATCAAGCTGCTTGTCAATTCACTACCCAGGTTCTCACGAGAATGTTTGTTATCAATCAGACAATTCTAGTACAGCTGATATACCAAGCCTTGTCAATATTTCACTCCAATCTTGAGTTTGATTATAAAGTCATTGTGTACTTATAGAATATCTGAATTGATTTGGATTGTTTAAGAAAATTGTAATGTTTGTGCTGAAACACACTTATTATAATTGACGACTAACTATAGTGCTAATTGAAGCTAATTATAAATGGAACACTTCTACATGTAGATAACATTTAATTTCTTGTACTATTGCATAATCCATGCATGATAAGCTTCAGAATATTTTTCATATGAAATAAATGGTACAAAAATATCGATATCGTCTTAATCATTGAATATCATAGCAAGGCTACTTTTAAGAATATTTATCCTAATAACTGGCGGAAAAACCGGAACTGATTGTTATCTGGAAACAAATATTAGTATATTTTGAATAAGCGCACAAGCTTAAAATCACTTCATGCCCATAAAAATCAATTGGTTGTTTCCACCTTTAGATGAAGCCTGTTTTTATGCACATGACATGTATATTTCATCAATTTGCCATACTCTATAATTCGATAGAGACCGAAGATATTGAAAAGCAACGTTATTCAAATGATATGGAGCGGACATGTGCATGTATTTCTAAGAATGATGAGGTTAGACCAACGCGGCGTTTGTTGCTAAAACGGGAAAAAACTTCTTACAAATTCAATGAGACAAAATTTCAATTTTATAGAAAAGTATTCACTGGTCCCCTCTTATAATTCTGTCTGATGACCTTGACCTTGAATCATTATGGCAACTGCAATCTATAAGCGAATAAAACTGCAAGACCATTTAAGACGTAACATACTTATATTTGTCTTGAGATCTGTTTTTTTTCAAATCATCAACAGTAAATTACAATTTGCTCTTTCAAACTACTGAGCAAATTAAGAACAAGCTTCTGAAAAAATTTCCTTACGTCGATCCTTTTCAACAGTATGCCTAAAACAAAATTATAAGGGAATTCGGATCAATACCGCAAAATGAAAAAACAGCAAAGATATTTTTAAATCTCTAGAATCCGTTTTCAGAATTATTAGCCAAATTTAACAGAAATCATTTATTTTTCATTTTGAAACTCTAATATTATTCATGGATTCTGTGACTTAAATGCTGAATGATTTTGGGTATATTTTTGTTAAATTCTTTGTGTGATGTTAAGATTTGCCCCACAGTTTTATACAGAAACAGAAAAGGTCGTTCAACACTATTAAACTTAACGGAGCGAAGATTATAACTACACCCACTGTAGACATTCTGTTATCTTGAGCAGAAGTTCGCCGACGCACAAACGCAGACGTTGACTTTTTTATCAATCTATAACGTATTCTGAAGGGCTTCTATTTCATTGGGCAAAATGAAAGTTTTGAGAAGGAACCAATAGCGGAAAATGGTTTTAAGCTACCGACAATTTCTTTTGATCTATTTTTATTTTTTAATTTCACCACTACAGTCGTCTTGTATAGTACAACCCAGTTCAGCAACATTGGGTCGCTAGAATAGAATATAGAATAGAATACTTTATTATCCAATTTGGGCCCATTAAGAGTATAATATATATATATATATATATATTTATGTATTGCATAATATATATATATATATATATATATATATATATATACAATACATTTAAATTTGAACAAGAATTATTACAATAAATCAAAATTATTTTTCCTAAGTAAAATAAATACATATATAAGTTATTATCAATAAAATATACAAACAAAACAGAGTTATATTGAATCAATTAAATATAACTTTCTGTCGTATTTCAAAACGTTTAAACAAAAATTCTATGATCTACATTTCATGCTTCAGTGACTTTGTTTAAGTTTTGCGTTTAGGTTCATTTCTTTGGAACTTAGCATATTTTATCAATGAAACTTCATCAGTGGATGTGTCTTGAATGTAATGAGCAGTCATACAAAAATTGGGTCATTATGACCTACATTTCATGCTTGAGTGAATCTGGTTAAGTTTTACGTTTAGGTTCATTTCTTTGGAACTAAGCTTAGTGTATTAATGAAACTTCATTAATGGATGTGCCTTGGATGTAATGAGCAGTCATACAATAATTGGATCATTATGACCTACATTTTATGCTTGAGTGACTGGTTAAGTTTTACGTTTAGGTTCATTTCTTTGGAACTAGGCATAGAGTATCAATGAAACTTCATCAGTGGATGTGCATTTGATAGTACAGTCATACAATAATTGGGTAATTATGACCTACATTTTACGCTCGAGCGACTCTGGTTAAGTTTGGCGTTTAGGTTAATTTCTTTGGAACTAGGCATAGTGTATCAACGAAACTTCATCAGTGGATGTGCCTTGGATAGTACTGAGCATTCATACATGATGGCATACATTTTAGGCGGGGCATCCGTGTCTTACAGACACAATTTACAGTTTTTTTTTAATTTTATTTATTCATTTATTTATGTTTTTTGGGGTTTCGTTCCGGGATACGAATGAAATGTATTTAGGGACATAAGTGAATAATAAATAGTACGGAAGAAGTGAGTTTTTAATTTTTCGGTTCAGTATATTGCATCTTTGATAATTTAATACATGTAAATTAAATATAAAAGACGAAATCTTAATTCGTAATATGTAATATTCAATCGCCCTTGTAGCTCTACAATCATAAATTAGCATCAAACGTAAATTAATTTTTTGTATTGGTTTTCAGAACATGGTCGTGTGTTATACTTATAATATACAGTAATAACTCCACCAGACATTATATTATGGTGAGGCCCGCTCTGGGGTCCGCTCATGATGTGAGAGCTGATTTATTAGCAGATATTTATGTTAGCACGATGGAAACCCGTGTCTGCTCCCGAGCAGAAAATTAAAATTCGAAAAGTAGAATTCTTTTTTCCAATTAAATAATCATTGTCACCTATGACGTGGTGAATAGAGTTTTATAGATGGATAAAACCTATTGACTGCTGAATCTACGGTTACAAGTTACAATAATTATCTTTTTTCAATACATTTCTTAATGCATACGAATTATAAGTCTTACTAAATATGATCAATGCAACAAGACATTCATTTCATTTATAACAAATTTGTAAAATAATGGTGTAAAACGAAATGTTAAAGTGCGATTTTCAAAGGGAGAACCTTCCATTTGGAGGTTTTTGTATAGAATTCTGCTACCATTTCAAAAATAATACACGTTTAGGTGGATTCTTGAACATTTAAACTGCCGACATATATTTGAACTTTTTAAGGTAAAATTTCAATTGAATGTGAAGTATATGATGGATTTAGATAGTTTTCACTCTTGATCCACACTAACAGAAAATGGGTATGAGGTCACTCTGACGACTTTATGAAAATAAAAGAATAGTTAGGGTCATCTGAACGTTGCATTGAGATAATTCAGTTAAAATTGTGTACAAAGTTATGTTTGAAAATAAGAATTTTCAACATATAAGGAGCATAAACCATTAATTTGTATTGTCCTCGTCTATATCAAAATCCTAAACAACTCCGTGACAGGAGATTTTTCCGCGTTTTCTCAAAACATTCTGATTTTTTCGGTTTTTTCATCTCTCATTTCACATATTGTATCGGTTAACGGTGTGTGTAATTACAATAATTTATTTCAGAACACTACGAGTTTTGACATTAAATTATTACTAATATTTCTGACATACATATAGCAAATGTTATGAAAATCTGTACGAAATATGATAAACATTTGACAACAAACAGTTTTAATATTCTGTGAAAAAGGATTTGAGTTAAGAGGATTTAGCAAAATGACTGATTTTGTAGCATCGATTGTTTAAAGGAAAGACGACAGCTGTTTTTGTTGAAACGTTTATAAAAAAATTAAAAAATCAAGGAAGATGGCGTTTTTAAAACAAAATGCTTGGATATTGTCGTGTATATCTATAGTGTGTTTAATTATGGTGATATTTATCTCTAATTTAACAGGTAAGAAAAAGATTGCAAACTTAATTCTTCACTTTTAAACCAAAATCAATACTCCCGTTCAAAAATAGAAAAGTTAGATAGTTGATATATGAGGTGCAATAATTCGGGAAAATTAACAGCTTCCACAAAATCTTTGTATATATATCCAGAGATAGTTGTATTTTTATGACAAATTAGTAATTTTTGCAGCTTATATCCAGTATGTAAATGATAAACAGAAAGAAAGGAGAGCTCCATACAGACACCTATCTATAAGACTTCCATCATTTTCAGAACATTTCATATAATGACACTGTACAAGATTCACATACAATTTCTCATGATGGATGCCTGTCGAGCAAATTTCTGTTGCTACATTTATGAATCAGATAAAATCCAAATCGACACTGAACTAACCAGAAAGAGGCATCTGGAACATGTAACAGTGAAGTAGTAACCCCATGCCAAGTAGCGGATCTATGACAATTGCCCTCCAGACAACTGCTGCCTGGACGAGTCCCCCTCCTAAGACAATTGCCCCTATGACAATTGCCACTTGTATAATATAACCCTTTTGGTTGTTCTTTCAGTTTCTTATATTTATTTTCTAATATTAAAATATTTGAAGTTTTATTTTTTTTTAACCTTAAAAAATATTAACATGTTTGATTATTTGCCTCATTATCATCAAAGAAATTACTCTGAATTTATTAATAATTGATAAGGTATTTTATATTGGAAGAAAATAAATATTTGTTTTAATAACAATTAATAAAATAATATCTAAAAAAACCAATATCTGTGTAATAATATATTGATTTCTATTGGGGATTTTTATGGTGGGCGCAGGACGTTTTAGCGGATTTTCTAAAGGTGTGAATGGACATTTTAGCGGGAACTTTAGTGGACATTTTAGCGGAAGAAAAATTATTTACCTGCATGTACGAATTCAATGGACATTTTAGAGGAACATTTTTACATGTTAATTTTATTTATTGGTTGTATTTATTTGACGAAGACTTCATGTTAGTTCATGTTAGTTGCCCCAGAACACCAGAAATGTTCAGCATTAGTGACATTAGTATATAGATCGATACAGAGCAAATGTTGATATGTACATATTGTAAATATCTTGCTTATTGCGCTCACATGAGATTATAATAGTGCTTTGTTTTTAAATTTAACTGTATTAATGTGAACTATATCCCTTCTCAAAATCCTACTGTCGCTCGTCTGGCTAACGAAAGAGGCAGATGCTCTTAAAAAGACTTAACTCTTCCGCTAAAATGTACACATAATATTTTAAATTCCGCTAAATTGTACTTTGAATCTTCCGCTAAAATGTCCACAAAATTTCCGCTAAATTGTCCTATCAATCCGTTAAAATGTCCTGCGCCGTTTATGGTAAGGAGGCAATTGTTAGACATCTACAATCGAAGTAGTAACCCCGCATCATTTAGCGAGTCCTAAATGGTCTCTTTTTTCAATACGCGTAAGGAAGCAAACATTTGATATTTATGGGGAAGGCTAGCTTAGGATGAAATGTTTGGTCCTGCCTGTTTTTTTTTTTTTTTTTTCGTCGAAATTCTGGTCCTGGATTATTACTGTGGCTTAAATTTTCATTTTCATTTAAACCAAAAACTTTTCCTGACTGACACAGGTCCTGCATTTACTTTCACACTAAAATCCTGGTCTGCATGCCTTTTTATTTCAAATAAGATCCTAGCCCCCCTTCCCCATGTGCTACCATTTACCAAATTTTAGCTATCGAATATCATAAATCAGAATTATTTCAACTGAGACAACGTAAATCATTCCGATCAATTTGTTAAAAATACTTTTATACGAACTATAAAGATAATGACTGTCGTATCGCAATTATATCCGATCCGATTATGGGTCGATTTATTATATTTTTGCAATAGTCCAAATGTGACCTTTTGGTGTCAACTCTATTGGATATTTGTTAAAAACTCTTCATATAAAACTGGTTGAGTGGTCATTTCGTAGACTTCTTATAGAATACTTAAATATTTTAATGAATATAGAAAACAGAATACGATTAATTTGAGGCGAACTGTCATTGTTCAACTGAAGTGTTTATAATTTTTTTCTTAATGAAATATGTTGCTATAACATGTATTAGAAAGACAACATGTGTTAGCAAGTCTATTTAATAGAAAGTGAAATGATAATATAAAAGTCAAACAAAATAATAAAAGAAAGGACTTATAGCAAGTGTAAAAACCCCAATTTTCGTTCATCTGTTTAGTATGTGTGATCCATTTTATTTCATGTTCCTTATTAAGGATGATCGCTGGTCTAATAGGAAATAAATAGGATTTGAAATAGGTGTTTTAGTTTGAGAGAACATATGAATAGTAAACAAATAAACAAGAAAACAATGTAGGTTAATGTGCTCATTTTAGAGCTATAAGGCCTTGATCATTTTCAGGAAATGGGTTTTCTCTGGATTTTTCATTGTTTTTGCATTGACAACTTCAGTCTCTCAAAGATGTATGAAAAAAATAAAAAGAATTTCATAAAATTTTGTCAAATACAATTTTAAGGTATATATGATTGAATTATAAAAGAAAAAGTTGGGGTTCATGGGCAAAAAATTTCATGTTTAAGAAATGGATAAAACCCGAGGATTCCGAAAATCTGACAAAAAGAAAAAAACGTGACAAGCGAGCATCCTTAATTACTTAGTTGGTTTTCTTCCAAAAAGAGATTAGTATCTCTGTATCACTTCCTCAACGATAGCACGATGTTTGTTTGCTTTTTGTTTCGATTTTAAAGCTTTTCGAATGAAGACAATTCTATATCATGAAGGATCTATATCATTGCTTCTTTCGATCTCTTATTCGTCTTTAGGGGCTCATCGATCAGGTTTGATGAAATAAACAAAATTGGTACATTAGGGCCTGAAGGTGTGTTTGACATTTAAATACTGTGAATTCATTATTATTCGTTGAATACCAATTTTCGTGGGTCCCAGTAAACCACCAATTTAAATATCCAACGAAAAATAATAGTTTTACTTTATCTTAAATGCAATGAAATTTGAAACCACGGAGTTTGGATATACCTACACATGATCTATTCGAGACAACATTGAAACATTGTGTTTGGATACTTGGATACTAACATATGATGAGTCATCTATATCCCCCAGAGGGGGTGTGACTAAACATGGAGTTAAAGTTCGAGTTAAATTTCGAGTTAATTAGAGTTCGAGTTACAGTGCGAGTTCGAGTTAAAGTTTGAGTTAGCGTTCGTGTTATCATTCGAGTTAAAGTTAATCTTCGAGTTAACTCGAGACATTGATTTCTAATGTCATTTATCGAGTTGCATTTCGAGTTAAAATTCGCGTTATGGATTAAGTTTAGGAGGAGGTAGGTAAAACCTTATCTGTACATAGGCTCGTTAAAAAAAATACTTAAATTTGTTGACACCCACATACAGATATCTCTAATTTTTTCAGACACAGAATAATACTGTCATTTTATCCCATAATAATAGTTTCATTTTACCACATACAATAGTTTGAAAAGGCTATTTTTTTCGTCTTATCGAACTAACCCCCCCAAAATACCTGCAATTTTTGGGACCTCCCAAAAAATATAGCAAAATCGAGAAATTACACCCCCCCCCCCCCTTTTAAAAAAAAAGCACTAGGCAACGTGCAAAATTTTTTTGAGAGTACCCCCCCCCCCCCGGGATTAAATTATTGTGCGTTGATTTTAATTCCTCGCCGTTTAATCATCTGGACAACGGATATATGTATCAATGAATCTAAATTGACCGCCTCCTCATGCAGGGCACATGAAACGTTTCCGACTGCGTTTCCTCGCGAGTTTTCCTTTTCTCTTTCTCCTTATGTCCCACCAACGAATGTGGAAGATACACACATATAGTTTTACTCTTGTCCATTTATTTATGTTAATTATTTCCATAAAATCACAAACTGAAAAAAAACATGCTCCCCCCCCCCCCCCAATACCCGAAATACGTGTATTTATATTGTTCAACTCGCCTTAAAGTACTAGTATGAGGTCCTCCCTAAATCGAAATGCATGTGGATCCTGTATGATTTTAAAAAGTTTTTTCAAATCTTCCTTAAAACCAGAGGCTCCCTGGAGCCTGTAGCCGCTCACCTGGTACTTTCAGAGGAATTGATGATTAACATGTTTTCCTATAGGGTCCAATTTTAAAATATGTTCTGTGCTAGTGGCCATATTTTTTCACAAATCAACAAAATGAGCAATCTTTGTAAAGGGCCTTTCATACGTCATTCCTGTCACCAGTTTGGTTGAATTTACTTCAGTACTTTCAGAGGAGTTGATAATAACATGTTTCCCATAGGGTCCAATGTTTAACTATGTTCTGCGCTGGCGGCCATGTTTTTTTTTGACGGACTGGAACGAAATGAGTAATCTTTGTACAGGACCTTCCATATATCATTCCTGTCAAGTTTGGTTCAACTTCCTTCACTACTTTCAAAGGAGTTGATGATTAACATGTTTTCCCAAACGGTCCAATGTTAAAATATGTTCTGTGCTGGCGGCCATGTTTTTTGACGGACCGGAACGAAATGAGTAATCTTTGTACAGGACCTTCCATACATCATTCCTGCTACGTTTGATTCAATTTTCTTTAATTGTTTCAGAGGAGTTGATCAAAATGTAATCAACCAATAAAAATGCATTTTGGGTCCTGACGGCCATATTGATTTTCCAATCAGGACCAAATGAAGCAAACTTTCATGTTTTCATGCCAATGAACATTCCTGTCAAGTTTGGTTTCATTTTGGCCCAGCCGTCTAGGAGGGGAAGATGTTTTACGACTACGGCGACGACGACGCCGACGACGACGCAGACGACAACGACGCGGACGGACGCAAAGTGATGATTATCATCCTTCCCTGTGATTCTATCAGCTTGTTGAGCAGCTCCAAAAAAATCGTATCAAGAAGCACGTGCGCTGAGCAGGAGTTATCAACAGTCAGCAGGACTTATCAACAAATTCTACCAACGTTTGGCAGCTTAGAACTTATTAAATAACTTTCAAAATTACAAAATATTAATAAATATATCAAGATTTGGTGTTCCTTTTTTATATTATGGCGTTTTATTTAAATGAATGATGACGAAATTTCTAAAAGTGGAATCAACAAAATGTGTCTTTCCTCGATGCTGACAATGTCTGCTGGGACTTCTTTCCGCTCCTTCCATTGCATTTCATTATTTGCGATTAAATCAAATTTTTAAACGTACGCTTTATTTT
Organism: Mytilisepta virgata; assembly: GCA_028015205.1. Classification (NCBI taxonomy): domain Eukaryota; kingdom Metazoa; phylum Mollusca; class Bivalvia; order Mytilida; family Mytilidae; genus Mytilisepta; species Mytilisepta virgata. The sequence continues at coordinate 45,534,548 of CM051521.1, read as the reverse complement.
TATGCGTCCATATTTTCGCCTAAATTAGTACAAAAACGACTAAATGTTATTTAAATATGTCATCTCCTTGGTTAAGTTTCAGTGATTATTTTACGTTGCGCATATTTTAGTCAGAAGTTGTTTCGCGAATGGAGACGGACTTTGACGTCAACGAGGTTGCAAGTTTGAAAGCGGGTGCTTTAGTTTCCCGGAAAATCATGAACAAAAATTTCCAGACTGATTTTGTTTTTTAAAACATGAAAATAATACACCTTAATGTCGGTTTTTATATCGTTTATAAGATATTTTACATGAACATTCAGGAAATATATACTTATTGGTATGGTAAACAACGTAATGGAAAACTTGTTGTTGCGATGAAGAAACCATACTTTTCCCGCGAAAATTTGGGAGAATTCAGAACGTTTACAAATATTTACTTTTCAGATAAGTAATGAAGATGATAAAAATATTATCTGCATTTTGACAGCTAGATATCGTAAAATATTAATTTCACGATATCTAGCTGTCAAAATGCAGATAATATATACCTATAGCTCACATGACCTTTGGGTCAGGTGAGCTAATAATCCGTACACTGAATTGTGAGATTTAAAGTTGTGACAGAAAACTGCGGTATAAAATAAAAGTTAAGTTATGAATGAATGAAAAATGAAGGGATATGGAATAAATGTACATGAGACAAAATCCCAAATAATACATGGTAAAGAAAGCAAGGGAACAGCGCTTTTATTGTTGTTCTTCATCTTGAAGTCACCATTATTTTGAATTTTTTGTTATATCAATATTAATAACAAACAAAAATACAGTGCATTTTTGATTGATTGGCTTTCTTGATGTTTTCTTCATATCGTCGATGTACCGTATAAGTAGACGAAACTTAACAACGGTGTACAACCGGCGCACCCGAGACCATCGGTAACACCGGATACGTTTAAAATTGGATGGCTAGGTATGTCTTTTTATGGAAAGCAAACGGGTCAAAATTCAATTGTATGGCTTTTCATACTTGGTCAATCAATCATCTGAAATGAAAACACTCCGTTTAACTGATTGTCTCGGATGCGCTGATTGTATACCGTGTTAAATATCTCTACTATACAAATAATCATAAAGGCCATGTAAGCTTTTGCCATCACTTGATGTCCGTCATCTGTCGTCGTAAACTTTTTGGAAAACATCTTACACTCTGAACTTGCTGGGCTAACTGGAATCAAACCCGGCAGGAGTCATCACTAGGGTGTCTAGTAGAAAAAAAAGTGTCAAGGATGCTGCAAGTCAAACCACATGAACTATATTGTTACTATAAATAGAGAATATGGGTCAGACAGTAGCTTTTGAAAATTATCTCAGAAGAATTGCCTTTTAGAGAAAATCTGGCAAGGTAAAATGATCAAGAGGACAAGATCTACTTGAGTTTCAATTTTCGTATAAATCGGATCATCGGTCTTGGAGTTATTGTCCCTGAATTGTCGATTTTTAGCTATTTTGTTTTTGGTTTTTTAAAATAAAAATATTCTCCTCTAAAACTACTGGGCCAATTGGAACCAAACCTGATTATATTAGTTATGGGATGGTTCCCTTTAAATGTTTTATCTGGCGTGTTCGTCCGTCATCCAAGATTGCCGTCACGACCAGACATAATTAAAGTTAGAACCCTATGGGAAATACTATTTGAAGATCTCCTTTGAAACTGCTGAGCTAATTGAAACCAAACTTTCGTGGAATAGTCCTTGGGTGGTCCCCTTCTAAATTTGTATCTGTTGTCTCCGACCTCCAACCAAGATAGTTTCCGGAGCTAATTATAGAAAAGTGGGAAAGAAATTTTTTAAAATATTTTCCTCTGAAACAAAAAATTCAGTATCAACCAAACTTTACTGAAATGATCCTTAGATAGTCCTCTAAGGTTTTTACGAATATCAGCATCGCTACATACAAAAAAACTGTATCTTAACTCGAACTTTAACTCGAACCGTAACTCTAACTCGAAATGCAACTCGATAAAAGACATTAGAAATTAATATCTCGAGTTCACTCGAACTTCAACTCGAACTCGATTTATAACTCGAACTCTAACTCGAACTTCAACTCGAACTCTAACTCTAACATTAACTCGAACTCAAACTCGATGTTTAGTCACACCAATCATTCAAGAAAAATTTTGATCGTAATCGGATTATATATAAAGATACATGTATGTCTGTATATCCCCGAGGTATTTGGTGACAAGAGATTGCAATTTTGTCAATACATATTTCACACTTGATTGTGTATAATGATTTTACTAAACTGACTCTGAAATTCATTATTTGTTTTAGGATTACATATAAAGCAATTGACTGTGGAAATAATAACTAAATTAAAACTGCCCTTGACACTTATAAATTTACTTAATATGAATTGCTAATTCTTTTTTAAAAAGAAAATATTGATTTTGATAAACATTATATCTCACTTTATTGTAAATACTGAAGTGTTACCGGTATTCCTGTTTAAAAACCTGCAGTTTTCACACGTATCTATTTTTACTTAATCATTTTAGAAAGGTTCTCATTTCTCATTAGGCAAAAAACACATATATGTATACAATCAACCCTACTTGAAAGGATACCTCTGTATAGCATGCTGGGAACTTCATAGCCATGTAGAAAAGTCTCTCCGGAATTTTGGGAATTTTGTAATGAAAATAATTGTAGTGGTGTGATAATATTTGGACACAAGTTTGGAAAGTAGTATATGACACGTAAAACACAATCAAATTGAGTATTTATCTTGATAATTTAGTATTTCAAATCGTAAACACTGTGACTATGAGTTGAGGATTATGGGTGACAATATGGACGACACGCAAAAGATAAACAATAGTGACCAGACAGAACTCTGTGTATCAAGCTCCCAACCTATACTCCCATCACAAATATCACAAACCTCCAAGACACTCAAGAGGCCAGAACCCGAAAGCCCTGATATGTTACTTGCCACTCAGAAGCAGACATCTAGACAAATCCGGCCTAAACACTCTAATTCTATCAGTGATCTACGTGAACTAACTAGTAAGAGAGGCCTAACTTCTAGGAAGTCAATTACAGATAAAGTACTGGAGGCTTTAACTAGTACTAATGTCTTGAACAAGGTCATACCAATTCTGTCTGAAAAAATTAGTGAAAGCATTTCTCTCATTATTGAAGATAAGATTCAGACTGCAATCACTCCACTGAATGAGACCATTGTTAGCCAAAAAAAGGATAATTGACGAACAAAGAGAAAAGATATACACACAATTTGTAAAAATACAAAGTCTTGAGTCATCGGTGAACCATCATGCATCTACTCTGGCTGAACAAAATAAAGATCTAGACAATATGTATAGTAGAATTGTAAGCTTAGAGGACAGGGTTGAGGCACAGGAACAATATTCACGAAGGACTAGTTTGCGGTTTCACAATGTTAAAGTACCGGTTGACCACAGAGGACGAATAAAACATCCCGTCGACACAGACAAACTAGTTCTAGACATCTGCAAAAACAAACTTAAGCTTAACGATCTAAAGCTTGAAGACATCAGCAGATCACATGTCATTGGACGGGCCTATAATGGAAAAGCCCAGGTAATTGTGCGTTTTCTCTCATGCGACACAAGGTGTACAGTAGTAAGAGAGCTCTTAAGGACGATTCTGATGGGCAATTTATTACAGATAATCTCACGCAATTTAGAAGTAATCTGGTGAAAAAACTAGCCAACCTCAAGTATGAAGGGAAGATTCACTCATATTGGACAGCAGATGGCCGGATATTTGCAATTAAATCAGAATTTGGAAAACGTCGCATAGTTAAAAATTGGGATGATATCAGTAATCTTGAGCATCTCCATGAAGAACCAAGACCTGATTCGGCTCAAGATGAAATGGCCATGGAGCAATCTGTTGTACAACAAAGTGATGAGTCTGCTTGAACCATTGAAATGCTGATTATGATGTATATACAATGAAAATAACATGCATAAAATGTCTGAATGGTTGTATTTATTTGCTTTTTTTCTGACCTCCCCCCCCCCCCTTCTGCTCATTATGTACATTTAGTCCATCAATGTGTTTGAAATTCCTGATAATAAAATTTGTCTCGTTTTGCCTCACGGTAGAGGGCCTAGAGATTTATGTACTTTTCCATTTTTTTTTTAATCATGATCTTTGTTGACCAAATATCTTTGTATATAAGTTTATACCATGGTATATTTTCAGCAGAACACGTATGTTTTTCCTATACATTAACATTTACTACTATTGACCCCAAGTAGTAAAAACTGGTTCAGGCAAATCTCAAAATTATACACGCCCGAGACGAATTATAGAACTTTCGTGAGAAAATTTCAACCCGGAAATAGCAAATCATATTTATTCAATCAAATACCTGGAGTCGTGTAATTTATTGGACACTGTCCAAAACTGTGGAGCGTCTCAAAGCATACAGTAGCAGATGTTCATAAATAAAACAAATGAATTATTAAAAGATTTAAATACTTGCATCTCGTACGCATTATTCCATTTTCATAAAAATTTCTATACGTCTTTGTTCAATAATATCTATACAAATATTTAGATGATACAGTGTCCATACTATTGTATACGAAAAGAGCTATATTCCAATCAAATTCAATTTAAAAAAAAAAGGTTATGTTTCTCGTCTACTGTCGTCCGCTTATTACAGTCAAACAAACCGCAGTGTATTCAAGGGTCTGATTTTTAGTTTATTAAAATCATTAATCATAATTATCTAATACATGTACTTTAACCAATAACTTTTTTTGTATATAGCATATGTATTATCATTGTTTATATGTAAAGCTTCAATTGTGTATTTGTGCCTGTGTGTTTATATATATTTAAGCTTGTCCATATTTTGAAGGATTCTGTGTACAACAGAAATGCTAATTCTTATGAATCACAGTCTGTCAAAGAAATTTCTACCCAAGAATTTTGCTAATTGTATATTCGTTATCTTAATAGTGAAACAGGTATCAATGTTTGTTGCCAAAATAATTTGTCCAATATAAAACCAAATTTTTCACCAAATTTATTAATAAAAAAATCATTAAAATTTTCATTTTCCCAATCAGTCATGCAGTATATGTTATAAATATGATAAGTTCACATTTGTTTGTCACATATGCATTTCTTATTCTCACATATCTTGTTCATTACTCTTTTCAAAACTGTATATGCTATTTTATTTTATTTAAATGTGTATGGATCAATTCTGGGAAAATTCTGCTATTGCTGCTACATTGGACTCACCAGTTTTACTTGGTTAAAACCAAATGGGTGACTCTGTTGAGCAATATAGAGCAGCCATAGGGGTATTTAACAATCGCAGGAGGAAAATATTCAGTTTTTCAATATCATCATACTACATATCAAGAAATATTACTTACAAATTTCAGATGTATATATCTTGTTCTATCCTTGTCAATTCTTCAAAGCTTAAACATTGGAGTTGACATTTTTTTTCTATTATTTTTTCTTCAATATATCCTAATGGTCGGTAATGTTGAACAAAATCCAGGTCCTCATCAGGGAAATTACGAATCAAGTGCACCGTCACTTAATCATGAAAACTGCTTGTCCGTATGTAACATTAATATTCGTCGTATGAGAAATAAGATTGAATTTTTGCAAGATTTCTGTGACGAATTCGATATTGTTACAGTTGTAGTAGGCTTTTTACTTGACGTTTTTCATTAAGCCAAGTGTAAGCTTCGTTAAATTAAAACACAAAATAGGAGTTGAAGCTATATGCTTAGCATTGATTAGCAGTTGACCATTGAAAGATACTTATCTCAACAAACTATGTTTCAAATTTTAACAAGATATATTGAGCCCATCTAAATCGACACGTTTTTTAATATACCCGAAAATTGCTAATTTTGTAATTTTTCGTGGATATTTGATTTTTTTATGGACAAGGCGACTTAACTCCAGAACAACATCTGATTTTCATCAGGTAACAGTAGATGAGCCCAAGGAAATGTCACTAGATAAGTCTAGTGAGTCTTGTACCAGTCTTTTTAGCAACTTTAAAACTCTGATCACAGATACAAAGAACTTAGCAATATTTTGTAACCATTTTTCACCATTTTAGTAACGATGATTAAAGTTTTTTTAGAAATAATTATGAATATTTACACTCGAAACAATAAGAAAAATGTTTTCATATACTTATTAATAAAGCTTTATTTTTTTAAGTAGAAAGGCTAGTTGTAGAATCACACTTAAGTCCCAACGTTATAGATGAAGAAATTGAACTAGAATCATTCTCCAAAAATATTTTCCGTAAAGACCGCAATAATACGGGAGGTGGTGTTCTAATTTATACTAAAGATGATTTACTAGTCATGCGTAAGGAAGAGTTTGAAAATCCCTTTGATGAGACAATCTGGATAGAAATACGTGGTCGAGGTTTAACTTTTTTACTGTGTACTGCATATAGATCTAGTTTTTCTGACGTAGATTTCTGGACACGACTTAATTATTCAGTTGAAATGGGTGTTCAAACAAATAATGTTATTTTAACGGGTGATATGAATTCTGATTTACTTATTCAGACGAACAATAAATTGATAGATATTATGAATTTGTTTAATCTTAAAAATGTAACAAAGAAGCCAACAAGAGTAACAGATCATAGCAGTACACTGTTGGACCCTATTATCATAAGTGACGAAATAAACTGTATTTATTCTGATGTACTTGCAGTTCCCTCCGAAATAAGTAATCATGATGCAGCTGTGGCTTATATCGAATGTTCAAAACCAGCTTACAAATCTTACTCAAGATAAATTTGGCTTTGCGATAAAATTGATAAAGAAAAATTCTCTGACTCAATAAATACGGTTGACTGGAATTCTCTGCTTTCTGAGCTGGATGACGTTGAAGAATTGTGTCATACATTTACATCGGAGTTCCTCCGGATCGCAAAGCAGTGTATTCCTACTAAAATGATAATTGTACGAAAAGATGATAAACCCTGGTTCACATCTGAATTAAGGAGAGAAATACGTATTCGAGACAGATTTCGGAAAAAGGTTTTAAAATCAAAAAGAGAGAATGATATAATTAAATACAAACGTCAGAGAAACAAAGTTAATAACTTAAAAAAAGTTGCTAAGGAGAATTTTGAAAAAAATTTGGATAATATCATTTTAGAAAACGCACCTAATTCCAAAACTTATTGGAAATTAATGAAAATGTTAATAAAGTCAAGTAAAGGTTCATCTTGTATCCCACCCCTTCAAAATACCATTCTTGATGAGGACTTCGATGATATTGTATTTAATGATGATGAGAAATGTGATCTTCTTAATAAGTATTTTACCCTAATCTCTACTTTAGATGAAGAAAATGTAACTCCTGGTGATATTGGAACAAAAACGGACGAAACGCTTAACGATATTATTATAGATTCTGACGAAATTGTAGATATAATAAAAATTCTGGAACCCAATAAGGCATCGGGGCCAGACATTATCAGTCATAGAATGCTTAAAATAGGCCCGGAGGGTGTGGCTGAGCCACTTAAAATTATTTTTAACAAATCCTTATCACAGTGTAAATTTCCGTCCGCTTTGAAAATTGCTCATGTTATTTCAATATTTAAAAAAGGTGATAAATCTATGTCTTCAAACTACCGTCCCATATCGTTAATAAGTTGTGTCGGTAAAATAATGGAACGAATTGTATATAAATACGTATATAACCATTTCCAAACCCACAAACTCATAAATCAATATCAGTCTGGATTCTTACCCAAAAACTCAACGGTACACCAACTGCTAGAAATTTATGACACTATTCTGAATTCTCTTGAAAGAAAAGAGATTAGCTGCTTCGTGTTCTGTAACTTTTCTAAAGCCTTTGATAAAGTTTGGCACAAGGGGCTACTATCTAAACTTAAATCTTATGGAATAAGTGGAAATCTACATAAATGGTTTGAAAGTTATTTAAACATGAGAAAACAAAAGGTTGTTATTAATGATTCGTCCTCCTCTTTCTTGCCGGTCTTAACAGGTGTCCCCCAAGGGTCTGTATTGGGTCCCCTTTTATTCATTATTTATATCAACGATATTGCTGAGAATCTCATCTCCCTTACACGCCTATTTGCAGATGACACCTCATTCAGCTGGTCGGGTAATGACGGAGCACAAATACAGTCTATGATAAATCATGACCTGAATGCTCTGAGTGAATGGTCAAAGCAATGGCTTATGTCTTTCAACCCTGATAAAACTAAAATTATGCTTTTTTCAAATACCGAAGTACCGGAAATGAGGTTTATTTTTGATGGAAATAATATACCAATTACTAAGCAGCATAAACATCTCGGTGTTACTTTTAGTGATGATGCAAAATGGAATACTCACGTTGAGAATATAATATCAAGTGTATCAAAACATTTAAATGTTTTACGGAAATTAAAATATAGATTAAGTAGATCGAATTTAGAAAAACTGTATCTTGTGTATATTCGACCCATATTTGAATATGCATGTGAAGTATGGGATAATTGTGGGATTGTTAATGCAAACCGATTAGAATAATTACAATTAGAGGCTGCCAGAATAGTCACAGGACTACCTATTTTCACTACTGTAAATAAAATTTACCAAGAAATTGGCTGGGAATCTCTCCAGGAACGTCGGAAAAGGCGTAAATTACAAGTGTTTTACAATATTCAAAACAACAACGCTCCTTCGTATCTTTGTAATTTAATACCACCTTGCATACAAAGTACAACTACATATCCGCTGAGGAACGGCGAAGATATAATTATCCCATTTTGCAGACTCTCCATAACTAATAACTCGTATATCCCTTCAACTATAAGACTGTGGAATAATTTAGATATATCTGCTCGTAGATCCGATTCATTGCCAAGATTTAAGAACGAACTCAATAAATTAAATACTGAAATTACAACTATTCCAAAATATTTCTCATTTGGTCCTCGAAAACTTAATATCTTACTGGCTCAGTTTAGATGCTCAGCCACTTTCCTGAATTATGACCTTTACAAAGTTAATATCGTTTCGGACCCTTCCTGTAGATGTGGAGCTAAAAGAGAAAACTCCTTCCATTTCTTCTTCGAATGTCCATTGTATAATGACTTACGCAAATCTTATTTGATGGATTGGTCTGGTTACCCGATTGCCTAAAGCTTGATTTAAAATTATTGACAGCCGGAAATAGGTTACTAACAAATGAACAAAACGAGAATATATTTAAAAAGACTTTTGACTATATAAAAAAATCAAACAGATTCCTGATAACTTAAAAATGAACAAACCCCTAGAGAATCCACACACACACACTTACATTACCATTATGTCTCAATACTTCCTTTCTATCAATTTATCTCTTACTTCTTTCCTTCTCTTATGTATCTTTATATTTTGATTCATTTTCCTCTCGTATGTATAAAGGCTTAAATTATATTAAATATTTAATATGTTTTGTACATGTTCTAAAATTGTAATGATATAAATCGTATATAGGGAGAAGACGATCTAAGTTTGTTTAACTTGTGTCTGATCCCTTTTACTTTATTTGAGTAAATAAAATATGTTTAAACTAAAGCAAATCACTGTGTATAAAGGGCAATTTGAAAAATTCCATGTCATTTACAAAGCTTGTAAAATTAGCCTCTGTATAAAGGGCACCTGCTCTTAAAGGGTACTTTTCTCTGGTCCCTTGTGTGACCTTTATACACAGGTTTGACTGTACATTGTATCCACTTTGGCGCATCAGCATCCTTTCTTTAACTGTGTGCATTTGATTCTGTTTTTATATGATACTGTTTATGTCCTACGTCATGCTTTATGAGTAGGTTTCTGTACTACAGCATATGTCTTTAGATGTTGACCTTTTCATTATATCGATATTATTTTTTCTTCTAGAACATGTATATATGCCTTACGAACGGCTTGCAGAGAATTTAATGAAACTTCATCCAGACACGCTAAAGAAATCTACTCTGGTAAGTTTTATGTCAAAAAGTAAAAAAATGTTTAAATTCATTTTCCAGTAGTTTGCTTCAGTTCTTTACTTTGTCATCAAATAAAGCTTAAGTCACTTCCTTTTTAAGCCCTGATAATGACATCAGAACAATGGGAGTGTGACTATCCTGTGATGATTTTGGGTGGTCAATAATTAACAACATTGGAAATTTACTTTTGGACATGGTCATAGTATATCACAACTTTAATTTAAATTGAATTTATAATTAAGATATACAAACATATACTATATATGAGACGGATTCTGGAGTCAGTCACGAGGTTAGACTACGATTATTCCCAACCGAAACCTAAGCAGAATTTCTGTTTTATTTGTTTCACTCGAGTGTTCTGTTTGGCAGAATCTGACAGTCTGTACTGAAATTTTAGAAGAAACGTAGCCTTCAATAAAAGAAATATCCTGACGAATGATCGTGTACATGTAACTTTTAGTGTCTAATATCTATGCAAAAATTTATTTCAGAAATACCAGACGCTGGTAAATGAAGTCTATTCACAACGCGTGCTACATTTACGACAAACTTGCCAAAATACTTCTGATGAATATCTTGGTGATTCAACCGACACAGATGTTATGTTAAATATACATATCGAACAGAATCATCAACTAGTTTATTGTCAAATTCAAAAGGTTGCCTCGACATTTTTACGGAGGTTATTGAACAGAATATTCCAAAAAAGCACAGTGACAAAAACTAAACCAGGATTTAAAAGATTAAAACAACGTAAAGACCTTGGGTTTGCTGAGTTGCATTCTGTCATACAAAATTCTGACAAATTTATGTTTGTCCGCGAACCTTATTCAAGAATTCTCTCAGGGTACGTTGATAAATTATTTTGTCCAAATACACTTTATTGGAAGGTAACCGGAACTTATATTGTTTCTAAAATTCGCGAAGATGCAAATTCACTCTCGCGAAAATGTGGACACGATGTAACATTTTCAGAATTCGTGAAATACGTGATTGCTTCCGAAAAAGGCGGGAAACATACAGACCGCCACTTTACGCCAATGTATGAACACTGTCGACCTTGTCAAATTCCTTACGATTTCATTGGTAAATTTGAAACTTTCAAAGATGATGTTTTATTTTTGATTGATGTTTGGAATAAAGGTTATGGAACTAATATAACTTTTGGAGATTTTGAAGCCGAATCCGCCGAGTCGAGAGCAGAGGGTCAAAGCAAACGTATATTTGGAATGAGGAAAAAGATAGAACAATGTATGTCGTTTTACAATGCAAGTTTGAGGTCCTGGAGAGATCTACAAGTTAGAGGAATAATACCTATACAAGAACAGTATCCATTTAGTCCTGAATATACAGAAAACCAGATGACTGCTTTAGACTTATTTACAGCCGCTAAAAAGGCCATTGCCGCCGTACCAGATAAAAGATCCGTCAAAGCACAGCGGATCGAAGCATTTAACGAAGCGTTTAGTTTAGTGCCAATGGAAGATTTGTATAAACTTAGACAAATTTTATTGCCAGACTGTAATTTATTTCATTATGATTCTAGTCCTCCATCTATATTCAATCGAAATTTTGACAGGCCAAAAAAACTTAAATATTTCGACTTGTTACATTAGTTAAAAATACGTCATTAATCAAAATACAAATACGAAATACGAAATATTTTATTAAAGAAAGCTCAATTATGAACATAAATAAATAATAGCATAGATACAACAAAGAATAACATTTAAACAATCTCATTACATCTCATTACATTAATACTAAACAAAGTATCAAAATATTGTGTGTTCCAAGGGGAGTAACTCTAGTATATATAGATATAAAATCAGTTAATCACTGCATAGGCTTTTTACCTGACGTTTTTCATTTAGCCGAGGGTAAACTTCGTTAAATTAAAACACAAAATAGGAGTTGAAGCTATATGTTTAGCATTGATTAGCATTTGACCATTGAAAGATACTTATCTTAACAAACTATTTTTCAAATTTTAACAAGATATATTGAGCCCATCTAAGTCGACACGTTTTTTTAATTTACCCGAAAATTGCTAATTTTGTGATTTTTCGTGCGTATGAGATTTTTTTTGGACAAGGCGATTTAAGTCCAGAACAACATCTGACTTTCATCAGAAACAGTAGATGAGCCTAGGGAAATGTTACTAGATAAGTCTAGTGAGTCTTGTACCAGTCTTTTTAGCAACTTTAAAACTCTGATCACAGATACAAAGAACTTGGCAATATTTTGTAACCATTTTCCACCATTTTAGTAACGATGATTAAAGTTTTTTGGAATATTTATGAATATTTACACTGGAGACAATAAGAAAAATGTTTTCATATACTTATTAATAAAGTTTCATTTTTCTAAGTAGAAAGGCTACACTGCAGATATACATTTACATTCTAAATAGCCAACAAACAAAAACATTTCACACTTTTGCTCTAAGTAAAAAAACACATGTTAAGGTACTTAGCTATACTTCTGCTATACTTCTGCATACATCAGTGTCTTCATTACTTAACAACCACATAAACTGAGAATTAATATTTTTAGTATTAGTAATGTTGTTTTTTAAACAGTTGTATGAGAAAATTTTGGACATTTTAATAGAAAATGTAACTCATCTTCCACTGAATTTATAATACAATTCTTACAAATCCCGTTATCTATTGGAGTTTTTGATATAGTGTATTTCAATATGAAGTTTATGACTGCTGGTTCTGAACCTTGTCATACTTACTCTATCATTATATAACATAAAAAGGGCCTAGCTTACCATACAATGCCAGTTTACTTGTTTTTCTATTTACCTTCAGCAAATATCTGCTCATATTGAGATTTATCTTTTCAATTTGTACAGTATTAAAAAAAAACTGGTCCAATATATTTTCACTGTTATAGTTATTACATTTTCTGGTGTCAAATATGCCCAGAATTTCAGAAGCATACAGTGCAACTGGTTTCACAGTATGATCAAATATAAATGTAAAATTTTGAATGTCACAAGGAGTATTTTTAAATATATTAGTCAATTAAAAAAAATACACAATATATACGAGGATATCCTCTCATCAGGCTACACTAGAACAAAATATTATTTTTTATCATATTCTTTCACCTTTTTTCTTCTTTGATGCATAAAACTTCAATTTTTAGATTACCGTCCTTGGATTTCACTTTTAAGGTTATGATTTTTTCAATGTATCATTTTTATACCAGCATAATTCAAAGTTTAAAAAATGATTATAAAACTGATGGAAACGACTTTTCTTTCTTTCTTTAAACATAATCTATCAAAATAATTTTATCGATACAAACAACAAATTCTCTTTTGTGTTTTAAAATATTGAACAAATCTAATTGGGATAGACTTTAAAGTTGAATGTCAAAAGACGAAAATGTTGAAATAAAAGTTTTAATGTAAACCTATGTTTGTTCTTTTGTTTTAATTACATAAATTGATTTATGATCTTGCGTTGTTCTAGCGGTCCTCCTTTTTTGTAGTGTAATATCATAATATTTGTTAAAACACAATTAATCTTAATGAGCTCATTATTAAAAATTATGAGATTGTTTTTGTTTATTTAACTATTATTTACATAGTTATATTACAGATTGTGTTGAGTTACTCAAATCTGTGATTATGGTTATTTTGTCAAAACACGACTGTTTAATTTGGTATAAAAATGGATTTGCTTGATACAAAATTATCTGAAACAAATATCAGAAATCAGTTCATAGTGAAAAGAGTAAGCTACCCAAAAGACAAATATGTAAGTATATATAGTTTATAAAAGAAATTATAAAAAAGAAATTATTTAAAAACACAAAAATGTGTGTCAGTCTTCTAACATAATTTAATTTAGTAGTTTATATACTCTTAAACAAATAGGGCCTGAATCTAGTACTAAAATGAAGAATTTTGGTAACGAACTTGATGTACAATTATATTGTAAATTGTGTAATAGACAACACACAATTTGTTGACATTTTTTGAAAGGGTTAAGACGCTGAAACTCGACATTAAAATCACCTCAACGCTTCACCCTTGTTGACAATAATAAGCACGTGGTTTGCAAATATAAGTGCATTACTTCAAGATTTAAAGTAGTCAATATTCCTTTGACCAAAATTGGAATAATTTCCTATTTAAAGTCACAGGAAAAAAAGTTACAAAAGGGTAGGAAAAAAGTCACAGGAAATAAAGTCACATGTATTTGTTCTTTCGTATACTATTTCTCAGTCAAAAATTCATTGCATTGCCGGAAAGGCAAGAACATAAATAAAAAGTATATAATTTTTTTACATTTAATAAATAATTAATTATAATAAATAAAAATTAAGTTGCTTATGGTTTGCAATTTTCATATATAATAATATATAGTGTGACTTTTTTTCCTGTGACTTTATTTCCTGTGACTTTATTTCCTGTGACTTTTTTTCCTGTGACTTTTTATCCGTGACTTTTTTCCGTGACTTTTTTTCCTGTGACTTTTTTTCCTACATTCTTATTTTATCGATCTTTGCCAGAGGACAATGCCTATATATATCGATATTTACTCAAATATACAAATATCTTAAAATAAATACGCAGTCTTTTTTAGTACAACACATACAAATTAACCTTATGTTAAAATATCAGTAGAGAAACTTTACTGTATCGTATTCCCTTAAGAAGCTCTCTGAAGGGATGGCTATTATAAAAATAATTGCACGTACAATCTTTGATTGTATACAATAATAACACACCCGCATTTATTTCTTTTATGTACCTTTCTTTCATAACCTAATATTTTATTTATTCTACCATATCAGTATATATACTGTATATATATATATTCTATGTATACCCACCGCCAGTGTATAGTTCATGATTCGTAATTAAGACTTCCAATTGAACCCCTCTTCATATATATATCTTTACTTATTCCATCATTAAGAGGGCGTCAAAGAAGTCTTTCCCCATTATGGTTATACCTAGGAATTGCATACTGGGAGCAAACAAATTTGCGGGTTTTATTCCGAAGCTTTTTTGGTGTTATCTATAGTACTCAGAGAATTCTAAAAGAATTTTTAGCAGACATGTGGTTCTAGGCTTGTTATACAGGTCCTTTACTTTTTTATTTGACCGATCTTTTGATCTGTGGCGTAAACTAGTTTCCACTAAAACCACGTAACCATTTGGTACTAAACTTTGATGGAATGGTCCTTGGGTGGTCCCCTTTCAAATTGTGTCCGGGGCACCGATAAATAAGCCTGCTGTTACTAAAAACAATAAAACCATCAATTAAATATTTTTTTTCTTTAAAACTTCTTTGGTAAGTGAGACCAAAGTTTGGTGAAAAGCCCTAATTTGGTTCCTTTCCAAAATAATGTACAACTGTATTGACTTGCCATTATTAAACAAAAGAAAATCCAGCAAATAGTATATAGATTTTTTTCTTGTCAATTTGGAGACCAACTTTGGGTAGAATGAATATAAATTGGTTACCTTTCAAAAGTTCAGCAAAATTCATATTAAAAGTAATCCCATGAGACTAGTTTGGCAGTAGAGACCAACATTTTGCGTTCCCCTCCAGTACAGCCACAATCACAAAAAATCAGCAAATAAAAATCTTCTCGTGAAAGTACAGTGACAATTTTCTCCATCTAAAGTTCTGTTGAAATTGAGACCAAACAGTAGTGGGATGGTACTTAGGTAGTCCATTTCAAAATTTTCTGGATCTGGACCTTAAATCGGTATGGCAGCTTTTACTGGTATAAGATTTTTTAAATTTTAAAATACTGGGACCGTTTAGGAAAAATTTTGTCCTCTGGCGAACTTTTCAAATCAAATGAACTACATTATCAATGTTTTTTAACTTCTAATTGGTCTTCTGTCCAGCAGTCTTTATATTTCTGACTTCTGTGACCATTTGAATAATAATCTCCCAACTGTAGTAGTCGTAGAGCGCTGATGTGTGGCGATTTTGTCGTATTTTTGGTTTTATATACAGAGTGCGCTCCATTCGTGGTCCCACGGTCTAAGCTTATTTTCATACTTGCATGATGATAAAAACAAACACTATGAACTTCACAGAATCACAAGAGCTAACAACCGTTTGTATATCTTTGTTTACATGTCAAGCCTATGGCAAGCCGTTTTACTATTTATTCTGACTTCAAGATATCTCATATAGTATATAAGATATCTTATAAAGTATATAAGTTGTCTCGTATAATATATAAGATATCTTTATAATATATCTTATATACTTTAAAAGATATCTTCTTAAGTTTATAAGATATCTTATAAATAAATATTTTTTATGTAAGATATCTTATATAGTTTATCACAGTAAGATATCTCATATAGTTTATAAGATATCTTATAAAGAAAATTATATGAGATATCTTATAAAGTTTATAAGATATCTTATCAATAAATATTTTTATAAATAAGATATCTCATATATTTTATAAGTATATAAGATATCTCATAAAGTTTATAAGATATCTTATAAATAAATATTTTTTTATATAGTATAAACTGTAGTTTATAAGATATCTCATGTAGTTTATAAGATATCTCATATAATTTATAAGATATCTTATACATTATAAGAAATATCTTATAAAGTTTATTAGATATCTTGAAGAATAAATAGTAAAACGGCTTGCCATACAAGCTACTGTCGCCGATATTCATTGAACTAACACCACCACATTTTTCTGTGTCTTTTCCAAATCAGAAGCCTTTGTCAATGGTTGCTGGTATTTAGTTTTATGTATATTAATGTACATTATTGGCTGATTATCTTCACACAACTTGTTAATATTGGGCCTAATGAGTACTAGTATTTTGCTAATAAATCGATATACATTGTGGGCACATTTCCGTATTAAAGGCTGTACTGCTACCTCATTTTGTATGTTTATTTCCGATTCAGGGTTGTGTCAGTGACATTTAACCAACATATGCTATCCTTCCTGTTCTAACCTAACTCCAACGATGCACATTATTGTTTAATAAGGAAGAACCTTAGTCCACATTTCCTGACAGTTTTATAACAAAATATGTAGGTTATATATTCAACCGAAAATTTCCCCCGTGTATTAATAATCTCCAAAACAAAATTACATGCTATTCTGTGGGTTAAATTTGCTCATAAAACGACGAATTTCATGTTTAACTTTTGCATTGTTTACTTGCCTCCAGAAAATTCAACTCGCCTAGTCGATAAAGATGAATTTTTTGATTCATTAATAACACAAGTCTACGAATATCAAAATTGTGGCCCATTTTTCATATGTGGGGATTTTAACAGCAGGTGTGGAGATGAGAATGATTATATTACTGGTGTTGATAATCTGTGTCCTAGAGATGTAGTAGATTTCAAGTGTAACACATATTGTAACGCATTTATCGACTTTTTAATTAGTGCAAACTGTTGTATACTTAATGGTAGAAATAATGTAAACAACGATTATACATGTATATCAACAAAAGGCTGTCCGGTAGTAGATTATTGTCTTGTTCCATATGACTATTTAAATCTGTTTAATGAATTTTGTGTTGTTAGGGCGAATGATATGGTCACGTCTGCAGGCTATGATATAACGGGTGTTGATTTAAGATTGATACCTGATCATTCACTTCTTAAGTGGAAGATTGATTTCAGTTCGTTTATGTCAAATATATTACCTGAAAAGGACACTGATCTAGGTACGCAGTTTGTAAAATTTGACTGTACCAATTTACCTTCAGATTTTATGAATTCTGATAAAATATATTCAGAAATTTGTACTCTTATAGAAAAATTACAGAATTTTGAACAAGAAAAAAGCTGTGTAAACGACATTTATAGTGAGTTTTGTAAAACTGTTGAATCAGAAATGTCTGATAAACTGCCTAATAAGACTGTTGTTTTTGGTTGTAATAAGTCAAAGAAAAAATATCGGAATAAGAAACCCTGGTGGAATGATAGTTTGAATAAATTATGGTCTGATATGTGCGAGGCAGAAAAGGCCTGGAATAAGTGTAATAATAAGCAACAAAGGGAGCTCAAAACTGTATATGTACAGAAAAGAAAATGTTTTGACAGGGAGGTTCAAAAGAGTAAGAGAAGATACTGGTACAAAATGCAAGAGCAATTGCTTTCTGAATCTACCAGTAACCAAAGCCTCTTTTGGAAGAAAATTGGTAAAATAGGTATAGCAGAGAATCGTAAATCTGTTATTCCCATGGAAGTGATAGTTAGCGATGGTAATATTAGCTCAAATTTAACAGATGTTCTTAATAGATGGAAGTCAGATTATTCAAATTTACTTAATCAACAAAATTGTTCGATTGGGGTTTCTAATTCTTGTACAAGAATCATTGAAGAAAGTACTTTCAACGATTTCTTGTTGACGGAACCTATTTCATTTCCAGAAACAGTACATGCTATTGAAAATGCTAAAAAGGGAAAAGCGGGCGGTATTGATAATTTACCTATTGAATCTTTTCTAAATCAGAGTTCAGCTATATTTTTATTTCATTTATTTGACTTTTGTTTTAGATCTGGTATAGTTCCTGATATATGGAATAAGATTATCATAAATCCTATACCAAAATCTAAAATGGCTGATTCGCGGGATCCTCTTTGTTATAGGGGCATAGCCTTAGCTGCAGTATCTTACAAATTATACTGTAATATTTTAAATGACAGATTAACCCAGTGGGTAGATGATAATAATAAATTAGCGGAAGAACAAAATGGTTTCCGTCAACAACGTAGTACTATTGATCAACTCTCAACGTTGACTAATGTAATTGATGTTAGGAAAAAATTGCGCAAATCTACTTTTTGCGCCTTTATTGATTTTAAGAAGGCCTATGATACGATTCATAGAGATAGATTATGGTCTAAACTAAGTAAAATTGGTGTTGCTGAGAATTTTTGTACTGCTGTAAAGTCGATTTATAAAAATGTTTTATGTTCTGTCAGGATAAATGGGCATTTTACAGACTGGTTTGATGTAAATAGTGGTCTTAAACAGGGTTGTCCATTGTCTCCTGTCTTGTTTAATTTGTACATCAATGATTTGGTTACATTCCTGAAGTCATTTGACTGTGGTATAGATATTGGGGATGATAAATTATGTATATTGTTATATGCTGATGATGTTGTTATCATAGCAAATGATGATAAAGAACTACAAATTTTACTGAATGCATTAGGTACTTGGTGTGAGGACAACTGTATGACAATTAATGCAGACAAGAGCAACATTGTACATTTTAGACCTCCTTCTATTTCTAAGTCTGATACAGTATTTAAATGTAATGATAAAATTATTGAATACTCTAGCAATTATACTTATCTTGGTCTTGTTTTAAACGAGTACTTAGACTATAACGTAACTGCAAAAGCTGTTGCAGCTTCAGCAAACAGAGCTTTAGGTCTGGTAATTGCAAAGTGTAAGATTTTAGGTGGTGTTTGTTACGATGTGTTTGTAAAATTATATGAGAGCTTGGTTTGTCCAATTGTTGAATATGGTGCAGGTATTTGGGGCACAAGAAAATATTCATGTATAAATGCTATACAGAATAGAGCTTGTAGGTTTTTCCTTGGAGTAGGGAAATATACACCAAATGTGGCAGTCACAGCAGAAATGGGTTTAATCCCTATTTATAATAAACAATGGAAAAGTGTGATTCGCTTATGGTGTCGATTCAACAATATGAGTTCAAATCGTCTGAATAGAAAAGTTTTTAAGTGGGCTGATGATATGAGTAGCAAGCATAAATGTGTCAAAAACTGGAATTTTAATGTGAAAAAAACCTTATGTGAGTTAAGTTTAAGTCATTTTTGTTCGATTTCTGATTGTGTTCACACTGATTTTGTTGTTAAAAGTGTTATGTCCAAATTATTTGAAAACCATATAGTTCATTGGAATTCTAGTCTTCATTTTGAAGGATCTAAATCTGGAAGAGGTGGAAATAAATTGCGGACTTATAGACTATTCAAGCATTGTTTCGAACCTGAGCAGTATTGTAAAATACCTCTACCGTTTAATTACAGGAGTGCATTTGCTAAATTTAGGTGTGGGGTAGCCCCATTACGTATTGAAACTGGGCGTTACGAAAATATAAAACTGGTTGATAGGGTTTGTAACTTTTGTAAGGATTGTATTGAAAATGAGGCACACGTTTTAATAAAATGTCCTATGTATGATGATTTTAGAAACGATTTATTTTTAAATGCTGAAAGTTTTCATGAAGATTTTATGCTCTTAAATGATATACAGAAATTGGTGTTTTTATTCTCCGATGAAAATATGATACGTTTATGTGCCAAAACCTATTTTTAATAGGCGTAAAAATATTTTATATTGTAAATAATGTTATTATTGCATGTATTTAATTGCTATGATTACTTTGTTTATCATTATAGTCTCTTATAATTCTGTACAGAGTGGCTCTCATTTTATGTAATATTGATTTTATCTGTATTATAATTGTTGAGAGATGAGACTTTAATAAATTATTGAAATTGAAATTGAAATTGCTACAAATTCAATGCATTGGCCTTTGATCCATTATATAAAGTTTGGATCAAAGACCGATGCATTCCAAGAAAGGTTCTTGCCAGTCATAATAGTCATTTTTGATAACTGGTACCATTTAATTATTTATTTATTGTTTTATTATCCTATATTTTTTTATGGCGTCAGTTTGTGGTTACGGATGATTGTTTTAATAAGTCTCATCGAAGTGGAAACTATTGAAATGATAGAGTTTTAGATTCCATTTTAAAGTGTAACAGAAGTGATATTATAACAATTAGACTTTTGAAGGATTTACTTTTTGTTGTTGTGTGTAGCATTCACTGTAACTTAGGGGCTGTGTTCCTTTGATTGAACTTTTGTCGACTATATGAATAACTATTATTAACCAACACCCAACTACAAAATAAGACGACCCTTTCAACATGTAACATTTTAGAAGAAACATTTTTGGATATGTCAATAATGTCATGTCCATGTCATGTTCCCAACAAAATTAATTTATTCTCTTAATTTGTAATGAAACATATTATCCTTGGCATTTAATGTGTGTTAAAAATTGTAACCATAACTTTATCGCAATATTTTTTCCTTAATTTTAGAAAAAGAACAACCAGTCTTACAGCAGGAGCTTTGTAATTCTCTGGTCTTTACCTATGATATAGTATAAACACAGTTCTTTCCGAAGTTTGAGCGATTCTTTTCTTTTGAAAAGTATTGACCGAAGCACATCTTTTGTGTTGGCACAGCTAAAGTTTTTTTCGACCCCATAAAACCAGAGAAAGAAGCATTCAATTCTCAAATGCTTTTTTTCAACGACCAAATGTAACGTTCAATCTCATTTAGAAACATTTCATCTGCAATCTATGAAAACAATTAAATTATATGAATAACATGAAGATTTTGCAATACAAGTTCTTTTGAATACTTACTGCAATTTTGATTCTGTCTAAACTAATAGAACAACCGACAGCTTTTTTTTTTTTTGGTATTTAAACTAACAAAGGTAGGATTGAATGTTTGATTGTTTCAAGCAATATTGCCGTTTCACTCCTGAATAGTTAATTTTATCATGCAACAGGCCTATTCACTAACCAAATAAGGTGTGTTGAAACTAGAAATGTGCCATTTTCATTATTTTTCTCGATAAAAGAAAAAAATTCATCGTTGCAGGATTATAACAATATACATATTGAAAATAATACGTCGGTGCTGATTTTCGAACACGACAAAAAGAATTCTGGTCTAAACCTTTGAAATAAGTTTCATTAAAATCTATATATTAAAAAATGTAGACGCGAGTGCGCTTACAAATACAAGTTTACCACATTTTTACTGTTCATGGGCAATAACTCAGAAAATTAATCCGTCGGTGCTGCTTTTCGAACTCGTCCGAGATAATTCTGATATAATATTTTCATTAACATCTGTTGAGAAATGTAGACGTAGGCTTTTTACTTGACGCTTTTCATTAAGCCAAGGATAAACTTCATTAAATTAAAACACAAAATAGGAGTTGAAGCTATATGCTTAGCATTGATTAGCAGTTGACCATTGAAAGATACTTATCTGAACAAAGTATGTTTCAAATTCCAACAAGATATATTGAGCCCATCTAAGTCGACACGTTTTTTAATTTACCCGAAAATTGCTAATTTTGTGATTTTTCGTGCATATTTGATTTTTTTATGGACAAGGCGACTTAACTCCAGAACAACATCTGACTTTCATCAGGTACCAGTAGATGAGCCTAAGGAAATGTCACTAGATAAGTCTAGTGAGTCTTGTACCAGTCTTTTTATCAACTTTAATACTCTGATCACAGATACAAAGAACTTGGCAATATTTTGTAACCATTTTCCTCCATTTTAGTAACGATGAGTTAAGTTTTTTTAGAATAATTATGAATGTTTAAACTGGAAACAATAAGAAAAATGTTTTCATATAATTATTAATAAAGATTCATGTTTTTAAGTAGAAAGGCTAGTAGACGTGATAGGGGTGTAAAACAATGTGATTCATTTTATTCAATAGTTTTATTAATAAATATGCAGCCATCCTATAGCAAGAATCTAGTTTTTCTGTTATATTTCAATCCTTATAAATGATCATAAATTGGCAGATGATTTACTGTTATCCGAAAACAAAGGACTCAATTGCAAACATACACTTAATAAATTACCAGACTATTATAATAACTGGTAGTTAACAGTAAACTGCGCAACAAGAGTAAAACAATGGTGCTGGAATGTGCAAATAAACTTAGAAATTTTGTACATGGATTTTCTCTCAAAGTTCTGTAAATATACTCTTGCAATAAAAAACATAGCTGCTATGTCAGGTTGACAAGTTGACAATAATTATGGAAGAATGTTTCGTAGTTTCCAACATATTACCATATCTACATCTTAACGATATTTATTCATGGCATACCGATGTTAATAATATAAGACAAGAATTAGAATTACTCCGCTTCATATTTGGATTTGTTTCTTGAAATAGACAATGATGCACATTTGAAGACTTTATGACAAACGTGATGACCTCAACTATCCTATTCTTAACTTTCCCTTCCTTGGTAGCAATATACCAGCATCGCCTGCATATGGCGTCTATGTTTCTCAGCTTATTCGATATTCAATGACATGCGAGAGTTACCGTGACTTTAGACAAAGAAGATTACTGCAGTCACAAAAGCTGCTTAACCAGTGTTTTATTCGGGATAAATTGATGTCATCACTTAGGAAGTTTTACGGTTGTGATCACGAATTGATTGACCGTTACAGTGTTCCATTGAATTACAATTTTGGACATGTTCCCACTGTCGTAATATTTAATGTACCTCCACCGATTTGTGACTACCACCGGATTGACTGTCTTCAACTTCACGACGGGTTCCGAATACGGAACAGGAACTGCTTACCCTTCCGGAGCATCAGAGTTCACTCCTGTTTTTTATAATTCGTGTTCATTGTTTGTTTTGTATTTTTCCGTGTTTATTTGTTGTGCTTATGGTTGTTCATTTGTCTTCCCGTGTTTGTCTGTTTAATACATTGTTTTCTTTGGTTTGCTCCTTAGGTATATTTGTTCTCTTTAGAGCTTTAGCACAATATAACTATTAGAAACCAACATAATAATAATTATAGATGTAATTAGAAATGTTGTAGGAAACAGACCATCAATAAATACACTTAAGACAAGATAGAATTGATATCTGAAAAGATAATAATAAACTATTCAAATCTTAAAAATGAAAAATCTGTTGATGATTAGTTATAGTTTGAATTACGCATACAGAAAGATAATTTGCAAATTTAGAAAAAGTAAACATTCGTCACCTATAAAGAAAAGGCTCGATACTGCAAAACCGATAGAAATCTTCGTTCATGCTTATTCTGCAAGTAAATTGAACTTTATTTCATATTGTACTAAATAAAACTCAAATAGAAAAAAGGACTTGTATGGAGTAAGATGTAGCTAGCCATGGTGTGTTTTTATCCAAACCTTTTATACGCATAAACAACATTATTCTAAATTCAAGCAGACAGTTTAATGAATTTTCCACTATTAATCTAAGGATTTTTACAGCCTTACATATAATAACGTTTAACAGGAAAATCGACGGTTTTCACTTTATTAGATTTTAGAAAACACATGTCGTTAACTATATATTATACACAATAATACCTATTGTTATGATATCATTTGATTGTTACATATAATGTGATTGTGTTTCCTACTTCGCCAGAAAATGAAAAATTAATAATTGTGTATTTCATATGTAAATTTGCATTTGAGACAATGTAAAACCTTCACAACACGAAATTTACAAATAAATATACCTAATATATAAGACATGTATCATGGTCGTATATCTGATCAAGTATAAAAGGCTTGATTAAGGCAAATCAATATATCCTGTTTTTTTAACATTTAATAAAATTGCAGGTCCAGTATTCCTAAAGACCAACGTAAAAGAAAACGCAGTACATCACCATCATCGCATATTCAAAACTTCCAACCAGACAGACTACCAAAGCCGCCGTATTCTTATGCTGGTATGATCATTATTGCCATAGATCAGACTCCTAATAAAACCATAACAACAACTCAGCTGTTCCAATTTTTACAAAAGTCATTCCCATACTTCCGCACTTCCTATACTGGTTGGAAACACACCATTAGAAAAACGCTTGCTATAACCAAATGTTTTGAAGCTATTGACAAACATCATAATGGTGCCATTATATGGACTGTTAACCTAGAAAAAGTGCCAAAAGATGTCTTCTTGGTTCAAAAGAAAAACAATAAAACGGGTCAGTGGGGTCAAACACTACACCAGCAGCTAAATTTACCAGAAATTGTACAACCAGAAACATCAAATAGTTTGGAAACAACGTCATACAATACTCAGAGTCAGGCCATCCGAATCAATCCAATTCATCCGTCTTGTCCTAATCCAGATTTAAGTTTCAGCATAGACAACATTCTACCGGATATCAACTGTACTTCGCCAGCGTTAGAGGAGGCAGACGACTGCAGACGGATTGATTTCTTCGATAGTGTTCCACCACAATTGGATTCAGCACCCTTACCTCATCTGAAAATCGTCCAAAGTACAAAACATAGTCAGAGTACGCAGACAAAAAAGTACAAGGAACTTGAGCAGATGATCAGTAATCACGCTTCTAGTTTGTTCGTTACTCCAGACATAGCTGTTAACAACTTACGTATGTTATGCGACTCCGTAAGTTCAGTGTTCAGAGATGACATCGATGAACTCTTTACAGACCAGTGTGCCCAAGCGGTAAATGTGTTGAATTCACCAGTATACAAGAAGACTACGCCATTAAAGGTTTCTGGCCAATCAAGCTGTTTGTCAAGTTACTATCCATGTTCTCACGAGAATGTTTGTTATCAATCAGACATTTCTAGTACAGCTGATATACCAAGCCTTGTCAATATTTCACTTCAATCTTGAGTTTGATTATAAAGTCATTGTGTACTTATAGAATATCTGAATTGATATGGATTGTTTAAGAGAAATGTAATGTTTGTGCTGAAAAACACTTATTATAATTGACGACTAATTATAGTGCTAATTGAAGGTAATTATAAATGGAAAAATGCATAAGTTATTTCTACTACATGTAGATAACATTTAATTTCTGTTAGTATTGCATAATCCATGCATGATAAGCTTCAGAATATTTTTCATATGAAATAAATGGTACAAAAATATTGATATCGTCTTAATCATTGAATATCATAGCAAGGCTACTTTTAAGAATATTTATCCTAATAACTGGCGGAAAAACCGGAACTGATTGTTCTTTGGAAACAAATATTTGTATATTTTGAATAAGCGCACAAGCTTAAAATCACTTCATGCCCATAAAAATCAATTGGTTGTTTCCACCTTTAGATGAAGCCTGTTTTTATGCACATGAGATGTATATTTCATCAATTTGCCACACTCTATAATTTGATAGAGACCGACGATATTGAAAAGCAACGTTATTCAAATGATATGGAGCGGACAAGTGCATGTATTTCTAAGAATGATGAGGTTAGACCAACGCGGCGTTTGTTGCTAAAACAGGAAAAACGTCTTCTTAGAAATTCCATGAGACAAACTTTCAATTTTATAGAAAAGTATTCTGTGGTCCCCTCTTAATTCTTTCTGATGACCTTGAATCATTATGGCAACTGCCATCTATAAGCGAATAAAACTGCAAGACCATTTAAGACGTAACATACATATATTTGTCTTGAGATCTGTTTTTTTTCTTCAAATCAACAACAGTAAATTACAATTTTTCTCTTTCAAACTACTGAGCAAATTAAGAACATGCTTCTGAAGAATTTCCTTACGTCGATCCTTTTCAGTAGTATGCCTAAAACAAAATTATAATGGAATTCGGATCAATACCGTAAAATGAAAAAAAAATAGCAAAAATATTTTCAAATCTCTTGAATCCGTTTTCAGAATTATTAGCCAAATGTAACAGAAATCTTTTTTTTTTCATTTTGAAACTAATAATATTCATGAATTCTTTGACTTAAATGATGAATGATTATCGGTATATGTTTGCTACATTCTTTGTGTGATGTTAAGATTTGCCCCACAGTTTTATACAGAAACCGAAAAGGTCGTTCAACACTATTAAACCTATTGGAGCAAAAATTATAACTACACCCACTGTTCCCATTGTAATAGCAGACATTCTGTTATCATGAGCAGAAGTTCGCCGACGCACAGACGCAGACGTTGACTTTTTATCAATCGATAACGTATTCTGAAGGGCTTCTATTTCATTAGACAAAATGTATTTAAGTTCTGATGTAGTCAGATTAAGACCTGAAAGCCATTGCCATTTATGACCTACTTCAACACAACTGCACTGACATTCCAACATTTTCCCAGACGTATATGAAGAATCGTAAATTTCCGAACCTAAAATTGATTCATGTGTCGGCTCTGATGTTGTTATTTCGTGGTATGTTGACGGCTTATATGTAGATGTTACTCCAAGGCTTGTTGACGTCTGATATGTAGATGTTACTACAAGGCTTGTTGACCTCTGATCTTTGAAACTTACAAGATGGTTTGTTGACGTCTGATCTTTGAAACTTACAAGATGGTTTGTTGACGTCTGATTTGAGAATGTAACTTCACGATTTGTTGATGTCTGGTCTGCAAATATAGAGCAGAAAAAATCAAATGAAAAAAAAACTTTATCTTCAAAATCCATTAACAAAAGAATAACTACTCCATGAAGAATGTTTTTAGAAAATCATTATTCGGCGTAATCTTTCATTTAAGTACTGCTACTCCAAAAATCCCGAAAATAAACAGTATAAATTATATATGCTGCCACTTAAAAAGTGATATCTTACCACAGTAAGGTATACCACAAAACTCCCATCTTTTAGTTGGTTCTACTGTATAACACCAGGGACCGCCAGTTGTATTATCAGGGTTACGACAGAAATTTTCTTGATCCCCAATATAATTGTAATTATGTTGATGTGGTATGTCTGATTCCCATCGCTGACAATGTAAACCTGTAACGGTCGTATTCACCAAACCTCCATATTCAGTCCCCAAATCTGTTGTTTTGCATTCTTGTGCTAGAAGCATGTAAAAAATCAAAAATGAGATACGAGATATTGCTGTAACATCAAACATGTTCTATTGTGATTCTGCAATACCGGAAAACTCGCACTATTCTTGAATACGTTTTTTTCATTTGACTGAATGATCATCCGATGCATATAGGAGTAGATTTTATCATATAATGTATAATTTTACGATAAAACTTCTAAAATAACTAATAGTCAAACGATTTTGGTGAGAATACATAAGCGCGTTAAGCGGACCGATAAAGCTACTTTCTGAATTTATCACATACTTCTTAGTGAATGTTCGGAAGCCTTATTCTGTGTGTCTTTGTTCATTTCCGGAAATTGATACTGCAAACGGCACAGTCGCATTAATAAATTTGTTGAAAAATGAAAACAAGCAGAAAAACTATCAGTGATTTAAATATATAACAAGGTGGAAAAAAAATAACTAGAGTACTGTCGCAGACGACAGTAATACCCGCACCCCCACATTTGTTTCATCTATGCACATTTGACTTACCCCGAGTTAAAATAAACCACGCAAAGTTTTATTTGAAGATTTTACCACGGAGTGGCCATATTTATCAGGGTAAAATGGCGACAGAAATATGGCGCACCCGTGGTAAAATCTCCAACAAACCACGATTTATTTCTTAAATATGTCCAAAAACGCTTCGATACAAATCTCACACATATACAGCAACGTTACATTTGTTTGTTTTGACGTCATAATTGTACTCAAAATCAATGAATTGCACACAGAAAACTAGAAATTGGTGCCATCATAAACGATATCCATTCCCCACTGCACAAACAGTGAAAAATTAGCAATTTCACAATTTCAGTCTACAAATTGGAACCCTGAATCAAATTTCAAAATCGAAAACCTTGTTGCACATCTACACATAGCGAAGAACAATATTATAAACAAAACACTGAAACAAAAAATGAATGAGTATTTTCAGAGACAAGGCAAAATTAGCAATTTCACTATTTTCGGTCCCAAAATTGGAACCCTTAATCGATTTCAAAAATTCACAACCTTTTCGCACATCTACAGATAATAAGGAACAATATAATATACAAATAAATTTGCTACATCTAATGAAAAATGAAAGAGGAGTTCAAGTCACAAGCTTAAATTCCCTATTTCGGAAATACAAACCCTGTTGGCCCCAGTTTTTGAAATCAAAATTCTAAAACTTTATTGCGCATCTACATATAGTATGTGACAATACTGTATAGAAATTAAATGCATGGAGTTAAAAATGAATGAGGAGTTCAGGTCACAAGTTTTAAATTTCCAATTTTTGAAATTCGACACGTGTGGGCCCCAATTTTAGAAAATCAATATTCTAAAACCTTATTGCACATCTACATACAGTTTGTAACAATACTGTATAGAAACTAAATGCATGACGTGAAAAATGAACGAGGAGTTCTGGAGACAAGATTATCTAACGGACGAACAGACGGACAGATGGACAGACGGACCGATTACAAATATCCTTGAACTTCATTCGAAGTGCGGGGATAATAAAAAAAATCTACTCTCGTAAATGTCTGAGTCATTTCAGAAAGGGGAAAGGCAGTAATGAGAAACCAGTGAGTTATCTTTCCTTGCCAATGTAGGTAAATTTGTCTCCCTTTTAGCCTCAGGACAAAAGGGAGTGTATTTAATTATCTCCCTTACCTACATTGGTTAGGAAAAGATAACTCACTCTGGTTCTTCATTACGGTATTGGAATTAAAATAATTAGAATTAAGGCTAATAATTTTTACATTCATTTTAAAGAATTTTTGATATAAATGATAATATTATTAAGGTACCTGTACTTTTGGTATTGAAATTTGCTACTGATAGTACTTGACGACATCTCTGTTTTGACATTAGCAATTGTTACTATTATTGAATATCAACAATATCAATTTAAAGTTATGTATTTTTACAAGCCTTTTCCCTTAGGTATGTGGTTTACTTCTGTTACTGTAGAAATGAATATGTTTTATATATGTAAATAAACGAGTTTTACAGTCATACAATGTCACACTTGATCAACTTTTGCTTGTCGACATGCTGCATTGACAGAGATATATACCAATATTTCTGAACTGTTTACGAGAACTGATTTTATTCATTGTATGATTTAATAAAATGCATTCGGTTTCTTTAAATAAAATAATAAAAAAAGACTTCTAATCTGCCGTGTTAAGTCCTCCCAACATCAAGTTTGAATCATACTTATATAAAATGATTGCAACACAACAAGATTTTTTTTTTAATTTATGACCATCAAATGAAATAATATCTATTATTACATATTATGTCTCATACATTGAATCAATGTTATGTTATATCTGCAATCTGATATAATTACAGAAAATAAAATAATTAAAAGATAAAACTTCACATTAATAATCAAAAAAAAATATCTGAGTTGCATAAAAATCAGACAAAAAATAAAAAAGTTAGACCAATACATTTTAGCATAAAATATTATTTGAGAAATTTTTTTATGATATATACATTTGAAACAATTTATTATCTTACGGGAATAGTAAATTATCCCCGCGAACAATATCAATTGTGCATTCACTAGGTCTTGTCATGGGCATAATGATTATCCTGGCCAGCAGTTTCGAAGCTATTCAGAAACACTGATGATACACCCAGTGTTTAAAGGGTGGGACATGGACTCTGAGGATATCTGAGCTTTTCACACAGAATAAAAATGTTTATAATTAAGGGCCAAGGATCTCAATGTCTTTTGTTGACTTTTTACGAGGGAATACCACCATTCCGCGGGCAATGTATAAAATCATTTATTGCGTCTCCTTATAGGCAATTAGAAATATATGTGGTTACGGGGTATGGAGTTAAATTGTTTATGAGATTTGAACATTGCGTACTAAAACGTGTTATAGGGATAAACATTTTTTCGGATTTTGAAATAATTAAAAATTATTGATTTAATGGGCGAGGATGACACCCCCCCCCCCCCTCCTCCCCTTTTTGGTGTGGGTGTTAGGTTTTTATCAATCTGTTTGTCTTATAATGGGGGAAAAGAAATGAGCCAACGAATGTTTTTCCTACTTCTACTTTTAATTTTTTAGTAATATTAAATCCGTTTTTTCAACTAAAATTTATATCGATCCTGGAAATTGTTTTCAAATTTCTTGCTACACCTCGCTTAGGAAAAAGGCCATTCGACCGCAAGCCTGATACTTGATGTAATCGAGAGATATCAGTACCTTTTACATAGTACTGCTTATTGCTGTTTTAGAAACTGTCAGAATTGTCAAACGTTAATTTAATAAGAATTCATTGGTCGCTTTATTATGACAGCATGAAATATGTCATATTCCACAAAATTCACACCAAAACTATGTCTCGTGTCTATATTCATAATTAGGTTATACAATATTTCTTATCATTTATCTTTGATATTTCAGATTAAATAACTACCTTTGAATGATTTATGAGACGGTAATAAACACAGATGTAATGTTAAAAATCAATATCGGGGAGCAGATCGATTGGCTAGGAAGAACAAATACATGTATTGAAGTAATTGCTTTTATTTGACAAATCAGTAACGGTTCTCATAATCAACCAGTGGATGGGAGACACAAAGTGATGGGAGGTCCATATCACCGATTTTCTACACCAATAAAAGGTAGTATTATTATTAATCGTGACGAACTACCTAAACCATTTGGCCACAGAGGCCCTGCTTGTCCGTATAACCGCATATATCTTTACACAGTGAAACGAAGTATCACTTGTTCATGTAATGTTCAGTTTATCATTTATTTAATTAAATGGCTGTATTTTGTTCATTTGTCCTGATAGAAGATGAACGACATGACAAATGATAAGGACGTGAGAGTGGGTCATGTGGAGAATGCGACAATAGAATTAAAGATAATAGAAAAGGTTCACAATGAAAAGGGGACAAAAGAACAATCTCGCATTATTCATATTCATATCCTATTTTGGCTACGATTAAACAAATTCAAATATTGAAAATAATTCCGCCTAACTGTTCATAAATCTCTCTCACGATTATCAACTCCAACTGAAAAACAGTAACGGAAGAAGGTTGCAAAGTTAGCGGTACTGATTAATCATTACGCCCATTTCGTATATACATTTGTTAAATTTTATTTTGATATATCTAAATGTTTATAGAAAGAACATTGAATACACATTATATACTGAATTTAAACGCTCGTTTTCAATATTTTTTTGGATAATATTACTAACCCAACTACAGATACATGTATATTCTGTTATTTATTAGAAAGTTGCCGATTAGATTACATTTAAGTGGTAACAAACAGTTTATTTTTCCCTATATTTCTACAAAATGCCTGTTTATTGTTAGTGTTTCATTAGATATTTCCACTAAATTGGAATCAAATAAACCATATCCAAAATTTATATGCCATTTTAGTTAAAGCAAAAAAAACAACATAAAATGACCGTTATGAATATTTTCGGATTTATACCAATCTCCGGAGCATGTTTGATCATTTAAGGAACACTAATTAATCTGAAATCGAGCAAAACAATTAAAAAATCCTTATCCGTGTCCTTTTGGACGGTGAAAGGGGATTTTCCTCATTTGTAGATGACATTTAACTGGCCTTTTTCACTAGCGGTACGTCTTATCAAGACGGTCTCTTATCGGCGACTCCTCTTTATTAACCATCATTTTAAAAAATTGTTGACTGCATTAAAAAAATCACAAAATGTCATGTCACAACTTTCTGTTTTTGTCTATCGCTATTTATTGCTTATGTCAATACTGAAGAGCAAATTGTGTTGTGGTGTTGTGTATGGGTATGTTAAGGGAATACGATACAGTAAGGATATACCATTGACATTTTTCTGAAATTTGGATATAAGTTCCTTCTTGCCATGTACTTTCGAAATACCAAAACTGATATTTTATTAGATTTGCCTTCATGCTTCTGGGGTCATAGGTCTAGGAACCACAGAAGTCTCCTTTAGGTCAAGGTGGTCTGTCGACTCTTTATAGGAGTTATTGCTCTTTAAAGGTAAAAATGATCATTTTCGCAGTTTTTGACTTATAACATGAAAACCGTGTAATGTTTTGCTGACGTAAAGAAAACACTTTCTTGGTAAGGTATTAGGTAATAAATCAGTTATTTAATGGTTTCAGGTGCAATAGACTAGAACATTTGCCCTTCGGTCCTGGGAATGAGCAAAGCTTCTATTCCAGTCAATTGCACCCGCAACCATTAAATAACTTAATAATATATAGAGACCCTGACTGAGACATTGATAATGCCCGAAAGGAAGTCATTGCCCTCTTCATATCTATATGTATTAAGTTATTCCATTATTCCGATATGTTTTTCGATCGGCAGTGCGACATCTGAGGCAACATTTTCCAAAATATTAATGCAGAACTACTAGATTCCACCATGTTATATAAACCAGTGCTGAATCACTCTAAAAAAAATGAGCGAGCATTGTCACTAAGTGGGCGTTATAGTGAACATATTGCATTATTTGTGTATGATCGGGTTGTTTACCATAAATTAAAGAATAACACATGAACTCGTTTAAACAAATGTAAAAGTTGAATTTAGATCTGATATGAAATAAAAATAGGTGCAATAGAATATTTAAAACTATTTTTACCACTGAGTGGAACCATTTAAAACTATTTTTACCACGGAGTGGACCCCTCTGATGGTGTACCCAGTTCCGAAGAGTATCTCAAACTGATCCTCAAAACTTTAATGTTCTAAAATCAGAATTTTGAGGAGTTTTAAAATTTTAGATTATAAATCTTAGATAGTGTTTCCATTTCTACAATCTATTTACAAACGACAGATTTGTCTAAAATAGCGGATTAAGATTCAAACTTAACGGCAGTTCCAGCAGTGTTTTCCTTTGTATATCAAAGAATGTACATATTTGATAGGAAAGAGGTTAGAAATACATGTCTATATAAGCTAGAAGATTTACATACTAGTATCTCAAGAAGTAAATGCGTATTTAACATGTGAAATGAACTTTTTCAAACACGGAAATGCCATATGATATCAAAAGTTTGCTAAAAAAAATAAATTGACAAAAATCTAGCTGCAACTATAATTAAATCTGCTCAAAAATATATACATACCTATATCTGTACTGGTTATTACACAATAAAGTCCAAAGGAACTTATAAGAGATAAATAAATCTCCCTGTATTCCATTCTGTCAAGTACATTTTATCCAATGCATTTTTTGAAATGCAAATATATATTATGCTGATTTAATTGCTCTTCCGAGACGAAGGTGTTATTAAAGTATAATTTACACTGTATAACAAATGAGAAAATTGAATCGATTGAAAATTTCCTGGTTTCAGCTGTAATATGTGGTCTATCGTTTAAAGGTTAAAGTGGACAGGAAACATGGTGGGTAAATTCATGGCACAAAATGTTTTTTGTTGAAAATTCCTTCAGAATTAAAACTTTACAATTTTCATCATTTTTTTGACTAATCACAGGGACCACAGCCAGCTCCCAGCAACTGTAATCAAAATATGTACAACAAATTTTATTCGATTGAGCGCACATTTTAATCAACTTTTCAAAGTTAATTTGGTTAGCTATATAATGATTTCTACACATACTGTTAAACAGTAATATCAAGCAAAATTAGGCGTTTAGATATATCAAAACATTTAAAGGATGGGCATCCTGCACTTGTAATATGTTGTAAGTATGCAAAATGCAAGACGATTCTTGTGAACCTGAATATATTGGATGAAATTGTAAAAAGAAAATAGCTTTAATATTGACTAAATCATTATTCATATTTGTTGACAAAACCAATTTCGTTTCGTAATCGTTTGTTATTGAACTTTAGCGCTTCCTGTCTATGATATGTAAATACTGTTCAAATGTTTCATATTTCCTAAAATACAATACAAATTAATGTTGATGTAAGACAAACATCATGCATGTAATGATTAAGCACCCAGTTTATAATTGTCCAATGCAAAAAGCCTTTGTATTTGACTACTTTGAAAAAATAAAAACAGGAAATCTCTTCTACCCTAAATCTGTATATTCTGTTTCAGCAGTAATCCGTTATCTTTATTAACAACTGTTTATCGTTTTTGAATTCCTTATTAAGGGTAACGGGAAGATGTTTCATTTTATATAAAACTAGTGCAATATGAACCACAATCTGGTATTCGAACCTTTGGTTTCCAAATTTTTAACCATTTGAATTTGAATGTTTGATCTTTGGAATATGTATAAAACAACATTTTTCGTGATAAAATACCATGAGATACCGAAATGAAAATTAGAAAATTGTGTAATTTTGTGTTTATAATAGCATTATCAAAAACCCATTTGGTCTTTTTCATAAGTTTTTATGCATGCATGATGCATTTGTAAATGATGAATTCATACTTTAAATTTTCGACAGGAAACCAAAAGAAACCACAATGAAAGATGTCAAGATATTTCTCCTCAAAATAACCAATATTATTTGAATTCTATCATGTTTTGTATACTCTAATAGATGGTCAAAATGTTCTTTTTCATGAGACATTTTTTTTTATTATCAGATGAGGGATTAATAAAGCCAAACATTCTATCTTTATTTATAAGGGTTACAGGAAACAAAAAAAACCAGAGCTTTTAAAATAACTTTTTTTGTAAAAAGGGCATGAATTTATGGCAAATGTAAGATAAATTACAAACTACATGATGTAGTTAATAGGGAGAGTTGTCCGAATTTTCCCTGCTGAATTTCTGGACTGTAAATATTGATATTTCAAAAGAAAACTGAAGAAACAATGTATGTTGTTTCCTAATTAAAAACATTAAAAAAATTGGTATATACAAGCCCTTTTGTCCATTTTTTTTTTGCTCTTTGAGTAGTATCTCTCTCACATATTTAAAACAACAAAGATTAACATATGGTTCATTACATAAACGATACTTGAAAACAAGTTGTGACAGGAAACCAAAAGAAACTAAACAAGTATGATCTATAATTTACCTATTATGTGTGATTACTTGCAAGTTGTTGGACCATAGATCACTTTCTGAAACTGTTGAGCAACAAGAAAAAAAACTTTGTTTTCTTTGAACTTTTGTAATTATAGCAAATTAAGGGACAAAAAAGATGGTGTTACAAAAGAAACCATGAATGTTGCTTCTTCAAACTCTATTTCTCAAATTTCAAAATTTAATTATATTTCACCAATTTCAGATGGCCATTTTCATAAAAGATCATGTTTTCTATTTTGAGCTCACCAGGACGAATTGTATAAATCGTGATAACGAATTGTTATTACGGATTAAACTCGTTATAACGAATTTGTAGAAATAGTTATCACAGTTTTTCTTGTAATTCGTGATAACGGATGAAATTCGTTATTTCAGATCGAATTCGTTATAACATATTTTTTTAATTCGCGATAACGGATTAAATTCGTGATAACGAATTTATGGAATTCATTATCACGAATTATACAATTTGTGATAACGATTTTAATCCGTTATTACGAATTATTTTTTAATCTGTGATAACGAATTTAATCCGAAATCACGAATTACAAAAAAACTGTGATAACAAATTACACAAATTCGTGACAACGAATTTAATCCGTGATAACGAATTATACAATTCGTAACCATGTTTTTAATTCGTTATCACTAATTAAAAAAAAATGTGATAACGAGTTTAATCCGTTATTACGAATTACAAAAACTGTTATAACTAATTCAAGAAATTCGTGATCACAAATTTAATCTGTGATAACGAATTCTACAATTCGTGATATCGATTTTAATTCGTGATATCGAATTCAAATTATATTTTTGGGAGGTCCTAACTGGGCTTCCGTACATCATAAACGATGTCCATCCCCGCACTGCACAAGTCAGAATACAATTAAAAGTGAAAAATTAGCGATTTACAATTTCAGTCTGAAAATTGTAACCCTGAATCAAATTTCAAAATTGAAAACCTTATTGCATATCTACACATAGTGAAGAACAATATTATAAACAAATAAAACCACTGAAACAAAAAATGAATCCAGAGACAAAGCAAAATTAGCAATTTCACCATTTTCGGTCCCAAAATTGGAACCCTTTATCTATTTTCAAAATTAAAAACCTTTTTGCACATCTACAGATGATAGAGAATTATATTATATACAAATAAATTTGCTAAATCTAAATAAAAAATGAAAGAGGAATTTAAGTCACAAGCTTAAATTCACTATTTCCGAAATACAACCCCTGTGTTGTGAAAATCAAAATTATAAAACCTTATTGCGCATTTACATATAGTATGTGACAATATTGTATAGAAATTTAAAGCATTAAATGAAAAAATAATAAGGAGTTTAAGTCACAAGCTTAAATTTCCAATTTTCGAAATTCGACTCCTGTGGGCCCCAAGTTTTGAAAATAAAAATTCTAAAACCTTATTGCGCATTTGCATATAGTATGTGACAATACTGTATAGAAATTAAATGCACTAAGTTAATAAACAGCTGCGCCACGAGCGCATGATACGCCCGTCGTCTTGTGAAAAAACATGATAAATGTTTTTGGAATCCTCCTTTATTTAGTGGAGCTGCTGGTGGGATGTATATGGAAACCCGGCAAAAGATAAGCGTGTAAACTTTTAAGCAACAGAGATACGGCGCGAAATGTGACCAAAAAAGACTTTTTACCAAAAAGCTCAATAAAAATTCAATAACTCAAAAATAAAATTTTGAATCATCACAAAAAAAATATACAGATTTTCAGATTAATATAACTAAGAAGTGTGTAAAGTTTTATGCAATAATCATAAATCGTTTTTGAGATACGGTGTGACATGTAAACCCCCCCCCCCCCCCCTTTTTTTTTTTTACAAAAACTCAATAACTCTTAAATAAAAGTTTGAATCATCACCAAAAAGTACACAGATCTTTAGATTAATATAACCGAGAAGTGTGTAAAGTTTTAAGCAATAATCGTAAATCGTTTTTGAGATACGGCGTGACATTGAAACCCCCCCCCCCTTTTTTTTATAAAAAAACTCAAAAACTCTAAAATAAAATTTTGAATCATCACCAAAAAGTATACAGATCTTTAGATTAATATAACTAAGAAGTGTGTAAAGTTTTAAGCAGTAATGATAAATCGTTTTTGAGACACTTCTGTTTTAGTTACAAAGTCCCGTTACTCAAAAAGTTTTAATCTTATTTTCACCAAAAAGTATACAGATCGTTTGACCATTATAAGAAACAACTATGTTAAGTTTCGTGAAATTTGGATGAGTCGTTCTCAAGTTACGGCGCTACATGTTTACGACGGACAGACGGATAGACGGACG
The DNA here is from genome assembly GCA_028015205.1 of Mytilisepta virgata. Taxonomy (NCBI): domain Eukaryota; kingdom Metazoa; phylum Mollusca; class Bivalvia; order Mytilida; family Mytilidae; genus Mytilisepta; species Mytilisepta virgata. The sequence continues at coordinate 45,496,468 of CM051521.1, read as the reverse complement.
CCGGACATTTGTATACCATAATACGTCCCGTCAAAATTTTGACGTGCGTATAAAAACGAATGAGGAGTTCAGGTCACAAGCTTAAAGAACAAGTGCCTTTTTCTCCTGATATTGTTTCATTCCCTTAGTTTACCTGTGTAGGTTTAATTTGAAATGTAGTGATACTATATTTAAATGGATAATTGCGTCACACCTTGTTATTTTTACCTTCCCACCAATCAAGGCCAAGCTAATATATATATATGTATTAATTTATTAACACTTGATTATGAAAAAACTTATGAAATTATAACTGAGCTATTGCTTTTGCGATACAGTGCAGTGCATCATGGCCGTTTTACAGTAACTGTTACTGGCATGATATTTTACACAAAACGAATTGAAGAATTAAATGGACACTTCGAAATATCTACAAACTTCCAAATATTTAATGATAATTAAAAATTTTAGGTAAGGAAAATTAAGAAAGAAAGCTTTTGCGTTTTTAAAAAATATCACAAAAATGCGAATCTAGCAGGAAATCAAAAATTAGCTCTCTCCGAGATTCGAACTCGCGGACAGTTTAATTGTAATGTAATAACCAACAACAGTACCGACTAAGCTATGACGACCATACTTGCAATCGGTAAGTTAAAGGTATATGTATCTTAATTAAAGTATTGAATTGATTTTTTTAAGAAAAGTTTTCGTTAAAAAGCACATTGAGAACCAAAACACGAAACACACAAAATTTGACCATTAGTGCAGTCTTTCAGGAAAATGTATTTGGTTCTGGGGGTGCTTATCAGTGAATTCCCACTTAAAGGTGCATCTTTTTTTGCATCTGTCCATCATGGACAATCTACCTATGAAGAAACCAGAAGCCTAGCATAAAAAATTACTGTTTTAAGCATATTTTGAAAATTCGTTAATTTCGGTCCATATTTTCGCTCCATGAATGAATTGATTAAAACCTTACTGCGCATCAACATCATATGTACAATCATTCTATAATCAAAGTAGAAGCCTAGCATCCATAATCAATAAGGAGTTGATGTCACATTCATATTTTGACAATTTGTTGATTCGTCTATTAAGCGAAAATGAAAATTTTGAAACCTGTCTTTCCATCTTTACACCATGGACAATTTACCTATATAGAAACCAGTAGCCTAGAATAACAAATGCTTCAAAAATTGATGTTTTAAGCATATTTTGAAAATTCGGTCATTTTCGGTCCCAAATTTTGCTCCACGAAAGAAATCCAAATTTTAAAACCTTATTGCGCATCTACATCACATGTACAATCATTCTATAATGAATGTAGAAACCTTGCATAATGAATGAGGAGTTGATGTCACAAGCATATTATGATAATTCACTCGTTTTCGGTCCCACATTTCACCCGTTGAGCGAAATCAAACATTTTAAAACCTTATTGCGCATCTACAGGATATATGCAACACTACTGTGAAGGAATTAAAATGCTATACCCAAAACTGAATGAGGAGTTGATGTCAGAAGAAAGTGTGACGGACGGGACAAACAGACGGACAGACAGATGGACGGAATCAAGAACAATATACCCGCAATGCGGCTATAAAAAGAAAGATTTTTACAACAGTAGATCTTTTGCTGATCTGGAAACAGATTTGTTTGCTCAATAACGTCAATCAGGTGGTTGGTAGACTGGTGGAATAAATATCTTTACATTCCTGCTCAGTTATGATAATTATTTTGTATAAAAAATTAGATAAACTCCATGAATATGTAGATCAATTTAATTTATTCAGTGATCACCACGTCTTTTACATACAAAAACAAAATATAGCATTTTAATGATATAAATCTGAGTTTGGAAAACCATTCCATCTTCTTTGGATAACACTTTTTGTATCGCTCACCTGGACTTCATTTGCTCTAACACGTTCCATTGCTGCCATGTTTGATTACAAGTAGCTCACTGGTTCAAGACGAGAAGATCCTGATTAATTTTCCCTTAGGGTCCTGTGTTTTACTGTTTTGCTGTTGTCTTTTGGTATAATTTTGAAAGAGGACCACCTTCGAACCATTGGTGTGAATTTTGGTTCCAATTGCCTGAACCAAGTCAGAATATTCCGACTCTGTTGTTTGTGTTTTGTGATGTTATTTTTTGTCTAGGGTTCTGTCAAGAATAATCTTGCCAAAACAAACACAATGGCTACGAATTCGTTTGACAATTTTAGGGATTTAAAGTTCAGATTGTTATAAGAACCCTCATTTGTAAAATTAAAAAAAAACATATTTATAAGATACCAAGAAAAGTGGTCCATTTGAAATAAGTTTTTTTTTTCTTCAAATGTGCTCTTATCACAAACCATGTACCAAAAATAAGATGAAAAAATAAACATCAATGAAAGGTAACATTTGAATTAAATAAATTTAAAATATTTTAATTGTAACTAAAACTTTCCAAAGTGTAATAATTTTATGTGAGACTCAAATTTAACACGATTTATATTCGAACTATCGTTAGCTTACTAGACATAAGTATAGCTACTTTTAAACAAATCTTCATAATATTTGTTTCAACTACAAAAGTATTATTTCCCATTCGTTTTTCTTCATTTTTTTGCAAGATAGCCAATTATTTTGCTGTGGTGAAACAAATAATCAGCTTTCTGTCAAACAACAAAATAAAGCCATATATATATATATATATAATTCTACACGTGAACATCCTCATCTGACTTGTTGAGTAAAGTTGTTCTGGTTACTGGCCTTGACCTGCTGTTGGTTTTTAGGGGTTTCCGTGTGTAAAACCGATTTTTGTATAAATAAAACACACGTGTGTTACATACAAAAGAGAACAATATGAAAACTCCTTGCACAGAGTTTATCAGAGATATTGCAATTGAAAATCCGCTTGCACAGAAAAGGGAATCGATAATTTGTAATATCCATGTAATTCCTGTAACGGAAAATAATTTAAGATAAACTGAAAAATGAACTTGGTGTGATTGTGTTGTGTCGTCAGTTCTAACTTTCGGCCTATTTGCAATTTCTACAGCTGCTGCTGCAAAGAAAAATATGTTAGTTGCACAGACAAACATTATTGGTGCAACAAATGTAACGTACAATGATATTGGCTGCTCTATGAAGCATATGAAATTACCGTAACCAATAGCATAATCTGAGACAAATACATTTGTAAGGATATTAAGAAGAACTATTACTGCAGGTAAACCGTATGAATACAAGATATAAGGAACAATGCTAAATTTTTTTGTTGAGTGCCGGAATGTTTTACATTTGAATACAATATACATGTGGTATGAACAAATGTTCAGACAAGCAAAAGTAGTCAACCAAAAATAATGTATTAAAACAGCAACAATCTTACACCAAACAGCAGATCTTGTCTCAAAAATTCCAACCTGAAGTGTTGTATGAGCACAAAACATGGCAACTATAAGACACATGTTGTTTTTTCCTGGAAGTGTTCTCAAACTTGAAAATAAACAATACGTTAGAAATGTAATAAACATACACACAAGCGATATTAACGTACATATTCTTAGAATGGTTTCCCAAGTATCTCGACTTAGTTGTTGGGTTTTATCATTTATGTTAAGTCTTCTGTATGTATTTAAACACACCCTTGCAGTGTTAGACGAAGTCAAAAAATACTGGTCGTGATTTATCTCGACACCTGTCTCTATGAACTTTAGACTCCAACTTTCCTTGTTCATTATAAATTTATTTCTCGTCAGTTCTACTTGCTCACAAATAAGCAGTTTGTTCACATGTGAATGTACAAACAAATCAGAATGAATTTTGTCTAAAGGATAGCTGTTTATGCGGTTTTTCAAAAAACATCTATTTGTAAATCCAATCTTACTAATTTCACTGGGAATATGAAATGCATCTTCGTCGCTGTAAGTGAAAAGTAAGTGTTGGGTTCCCTCATGCGATATGTTCAATTGATAATCATTTATAAATGACAATAACGTTTTTTCTGTAAATGTACGGTTTACCATACTACTGATGAAAATAGACAGGTAAACAGCAACAGAAATGTTTGTTCCATTTTCCCATATTATGTCTGAGTCACAATTTACTGTAGACAGTAAATATAATGAGTCAAAAAAGAGTCTGGAGGTCTTGAATTGTTCAATTAGTGCAAGATTAATGGATTTTTCCACAGATTTTAGGAAGGAATCCGTTTTAATCACTGTTTTAATAAGCATGCCTTTAATTCCAAATGCCAGAATATAGCCAAGGTTTGTTGTTAACTCAATTAGTGGAACACAATGCCCCTCTACAAGATACCTTCCAGGGTAACATAATAATTCTTTACATTCACCCTGAAACAAGACGATGCTAAATATAAAAGCTATCATGTTATTATTAACTAGGTGAGGCAAAATTACCATTTCCTCTAGTTATCTTAAAGTTAAAATTCCGTGAAAAAATAAAACTGGAATTTTGAGTTATGAGTAAAAGTACTGTAAAGTATTATATTTGAACCAAAGGGATACTTTTGGGGTTGCAGGAATTGTGAGTAAAATGAGCTTTAGATAAAGGAAGTTAACTGCTGATTGGCGCTCGAAGCCAAAACCATAACTAGAGGAAATGGTAATCAGATAATTCCATATTTAGTTTTTTTCAGTTTTTCATTGTTCGAGTGGTGATATTATTGGATTTTATATTGTATTCCTCTTTGCCTAGACATTTTGATGTTCTGGATGTGCATGTTTGCAAATTATGTCCCGAAAGCAGGGCTCGTTTTTAACGATTTTTTTTCTTATTTCATTATGTAATTTTAAGCTGTGATGTTGTATATAAACGAGCATTTAAAAGAAAAAATAAGATAACTGATTAGGGACGAATTATAGAAATAAGGATACACATTGCATTGAAATTGGTACACTAGAATGTGTTTTGTTTTCATGAAGTAAGCTTGTTTTTAAAAAACAAATATATCTTACCGTTTCTGTAATAAAAGCTTGGCTGCCGTTGCATTGTTTGGTACGCAAATCTTGTTTTTTAAATACTCCATACGAAGGAACAGAAAACAGGACTCGATATGATCTAAAGCCAATTATTGGTTCTTCTCCGACGCCAATTTTGCCTTGATAATATTGTATATTACATTGTTGGCAAAATATGTTTTTATAAGGGGCGTATGTTTGAATTTCTGGTAGATTTAAACAATTATGTTCAATTTGTGGCATATAATATTGTACTAATCCTGTTTGGTTACAGGTAGAATATAAAATATCTCTATCATTTTCTGGATTGCATAATGAACAAAACTCTTTAAATATGTAAGAGTTCAGCTTTTCACAAGCATATGCTACATCATAATCATATTTTTGCCATAACCCAGTCTCATTACATTCACTGTATGTAGTGCTACATAATATTGTATTTTTATGAACAAATGAAGGTGGATCATAAAAAGTTTGACAGCGATTCTCTTGGACAAATCTGTAATACTCTTTTGTTTCAAAGTAAAATGTTGGTAGGTAAATATCACATTTTATCACTAGGTTCCATAGATATATTTGCCCGTGTTGCCTTAGGTCAGAACATACATCACAGTAGATGTTCTTATAATGAACATAAACATTTTCTGTTGGGTCCCATGCAGCAACTGGTAAGAATGTCAACAAATCACCCTTTTTACTCATATGGCATTGCGTGTACAAAGTAGAATGCTGTTTCGATTCACATGATTCATACACTCTATATCTAAAGCCATGCACAGAATGTTCCTCTGTAGTACATTGTATTGACTTTTGAAAAGCATCCAAACAACAGCCATATGAATTAAAATGACAGTTTCTTTTTTCTGAACAGCATTTATGTATCTGACCTGTTAAAGCAAGGTAGTAATCAACCAACTTTGTAAAATTAATTTGACTTGTGTTGCTGTCCATAGAATCCACATTTAAGCAACTACCATCCATTTGTGAGAAGTTTTGTGGTGTGTTTGGAGAAATTATTCCCTTTAAAACATTTTGTGATAAACCGGAAACAATTTCCTTTTCTCGTTTTCCAATTTCTAAATAGTCTCTAGTATTTATTAAGTGACTGTAATTTAAAGCCCCGAATGTTAACTTTATATTGAACATATTGTTTGCATCCACAGAAATGTATTCTTGCACAGAGGTGTCAATTTCTGATTCACTGCCATGTTTTGCTTGATTGCAGACGAAGCAATAAATATTTTTGTATGGCAAAGTGATTGTTGATAATTTGGTGTTTCTGCATGCCAAGTCTATGTCATAGTCGTATATTTCCCATCGACCCGTCTCGTTACATTGTGATATTATATTTCCTGTTACTCTCGGGGGATTGCACAAGTAGCAATAAAAATTCTTGAAGAACATGCTGTAAGTTTGATCGTAGGTTTCGCATGCGTATTCGATATCTGGGTCATATTTTGCCCATGTTCCAGAGATGTTACACGACTGTATTACACTATTCTGATTAAATGTACATATTCGTGAATTACTTCCAGTTTTTTCACTGAAGAATATATTACACTGCTTGTCAGCTGCTGTATCAACAATATCTACGTATGAAGACAGAAAATTGAAATCAGCAAATTCAGCACATTGAATTTCTAATTGCCATTGTACGAGATCATCACTGCTTTCATTATGGCATTTAGCACAGTGCTCATTTCTGTAAACTAATCGGTTGTAGAGGGAAGTCACTGGTATGTTGATAAGCTGATGTTTTATATCATCATAAGACTTTTCACAGAGTTCCTTCACTTCGCTGTCGAATGTGGAAGGGCATGTATCAACTATTAATACAGATGAAGATTCTATTTGTGGATTTCTTTCTACAATGTTTAAATTAACACATGTTGTGTTAATAGAATAGTACACATCAGGACAGCAATTCCCGTCGGAAAAGCAGTTTTTATTGCAATAACATTTTGGGCAAACATTTTTGTGCCCAGATATATCAATGTTTTTGATACTTTCAGGTATCTTAGATCGATCGCAGATATTAGGTCCGCAGGCCGCGTAATATTCCTCTAGTATGTTTGTGATATTGGAAGAATTGACGAACGTGCTTAATATCAAAACTGTTTTGAATAGCAGCTGATACATTTTAATTGTCACAATTTAATCCTGAAAATAAAAATAAAAATTGTGTGAATAGACAACCCTAAACCATGACAATTTCTCAAACACGGGTTTGCTTAAATTGATTTACAAACGAAATAGGTAACATTTCAATAAGCGTGCTATGGATTAAAACTAGCTCTATGTTTTTTTACAGTAGGATCTGGTATTATTACAATATTTCTTACGACCTTTTATCACCAGATTTTTTTTTATCTTGCATACAGTATATTCTTGCTGATACCCTTCCCAACAGTAGATGATAATATACATGATAGTATAATGTTCCTAACTAATTGTGTAATGGCAAAGTAATTTCCAGATTAAGCAAGTAAACATAACTATTATTTATTCCCATTCTTTATCTTATAAATCGCGGTAAAGACTTGAATATTCATTAGTATAAAAGGTAACGGTGGTTGCAATGTAATCAACCACTTATTACTGGTATATATATATTGGTTCCAGATATTTTGTAAAGTGTTTCTAAAAATAGGCAATAGGCGTTTTAATAAATCAATTTCGCTGCACATAGCAATTTATGCATATTTGAACAAAACATATATCATTTCCAGAATACTGTCAATATATATTTACTATATTTCAAAAAGACTATGGCAAAAAACAAAAATCAAATACCTTATGTAATATAAACTACTATCCTTTCTACAATGGAATTTTTCCCAAGGTTTTCATTCAAACTGAATAAAAAAGACTTAGGCTCTAATTCAATATTCTACCTTTGAGGTTAGGCTATCGTTATTAGTAACAGACATTCATTCCCTTTTTGTAATTAAGATTTTGTTTAGTAGGTCGCTTTTTTTTCATTTCATCATGAACATAAATATTTGTAAAACAATTTTAATATAAAAATATGATTTTTGTTCAATGAATTCAACAGACATCTCATTTAACACAATTTAAATGTCATTAAAATCGGTGAAAGGTAATAACATTAAATTATATTTAATGCTGGCGTGAAATGATATTGAGTACGAATCAATCATATTTTGAATAATTCAAAATACCGTCAATGCACGTGTAAACATAAATGAAAAACCTGTTGAGGTACACCACAAGACCAGCAATAATGACCGCCGAAAAGGCTGGGGTCAAAAATTGAACTAAGACACTCTACAAGGATTTTAATGCATTCCATTCCTTTATCCCACTGAAAATAAGGGACCTTTCATTTGAATCTGGTTTAAAATGTTTAGGTATTGTTTCAGATTTCCACATTTTTGCCTTTGTGAATGCTATAGACATAAATAATTGATATTATTATACATCACATATATATAAATGAATTGAATGGTTCATAACTAATCACGTGTTGTTGAACAATTTTGACATTTTTTTAAAAATTGGCAGCCTCGGTGAATAGCCTAGCTCGAAAAACAATAATTGGTGAATGAAGCGGTGAATGATTCTATTATTCACCGTGAAATAACCCTCTTGAAAAACAATAAGGGTTGAAAAATAATATTATTCATCGGGTAATACTCCCTTGCAGCTATCATAATCAACATTGAGTGTTATTTCGGTATAATAATACAATTGTCCATAAGTCGATGAATATCTAAAATTGTCAACCTGAGTATAAGTTATTATCCTCGGGCTAAACTCCTCAGGGGAAAACCCGTACTCAGGTTTACAATTTTAGGTATCAATTGTATATTATATCATACCAAAAATACGAATAAAATCTGCTTATGTATAGGAACAGAGTATACTCGAAATATGTTAACTACTACAGTCAATGGTCAGGATTTTCGTATTATTAACTTTCAAAAGAAGATATGCAAGATAGCTTCATGGGCATGCTACAACAAGTTTACATCATAGATAAGAATCTGATTACTTTAAATGTTGAATAATTCAGGACCGGCTTCCTCTATATCTAATAAGTATTGATCAAGACTTTTATTTTTACAGAAATATCATATTACACAAGGTTCAATCATTGTATAAAAAGACACATTATCTCTGGTTTAGTCTTCAGCCGATGAATTAACATAAATAACGACCAAAACCTCAAATTCACAGTTTACCCGGTTTATATATAAAACTAGAGATTATTTTAATTATTAAATCGGTCTATACTTCATCAGTTAATTTTCTATTTTACTATTTGCACAGGAAGACATTGTTATTTGCCAGTAGTTTTCTTGATAACATCAAAAAGTGTTTAGTTTTCGTCGTAAAAGATGGTATGGATTTTTTTATTGGCATTTTTGTCACATACCTCGGGGGTACAAAAGAAACCATATTTAGATCTCTTTCTAGAAATTAACACTGTTGGAAACTGTGATAACTGGCCCGGGATCCTTGACAAACGCAGTGATTTCAGCTCTTTGTAGCAATAAACCGTCCATAAAAGAATATTACAAAACCAAAACAATATGCACGACAGAGAATGGTTTCTTTATAGGGTTTTTATAAACAGAGGTGTATACTTAACTTAAAACCTAAAAAGCATGGCTAGGGAGTCGAAACCTCGACATTGAGTATCGATGCCCCAAAAAACAAGTTATATGGTCGCCATCTCGTCTAAAAAAATGTGCTAATCTTATCAACTGTTTATTTGTTGGTTATTTGGGAAACAATTAATTATTAAACCTGTCACTTTTATACATGAATGAGCATAAAATAAAAATGGTAAGTACCTAATTTTTCAACTTTACTCAGCAACAATGCCTCGTCAATAGAGGCATTTGTACAACGTATTTTTGATTTCAATAAAAAGCATTAAATGTAGACAATTTACGAAGTATCCTTGTCTCTATAATAGTAGATCAAGTTGATACATTAGGCTTTTTACTTGACGTTTTTCATTAAGCCGAGGGTAAACTTCGTTAAATTAAAACACAAAATAGGAGTTGAAGCTATATGTTTAGCATTGATTAGCAGTTGACCATTGAAAGATACTTATCTTAACAAACTATTTTTCAAATTTTAACAAGATATATTGAGCCCATCTAAGTCGATACGTTTTTTAATTTACCCGAAAATTGCTAATTTTGTGATTTTTCGTGCGTATGAGATTTTTTATGGACAAAGCGACTTAACTCCAGAACAACATCTGACTTTCATCAGGTAACAGTAGATGAGCCTAAGGAAATGTTACTAGATAAGTCTAGTGAGTCTTGTACCAGTCTTTTTAGCAACTTTAAAACTCTGATGTCTTTTTAGCAACTTTAAAACTCTGATGTCTTTTTAGCAACTTTAAAACTCTGATCACAGATACAAAGAACTTGGCAATAGTTTGTAACCATTTTTCACCATTTTAGTAACGATGATTAAAGTTTTTTGGAATATTTATGAATATTTACACTGGAGACAATAAGAAAAATGTTTTCATATACTTATTAATAAAGTTTCATTTTTCTAAGTAGAAAGGCTAGATAAATGATCTGTGGCGAATCGTCTCTATGGAATCCGTTTTGTTCATCGTAAAGAGCATTCATATCATCAATTTTGTGGCTTAAGCAAAAATCGTTTACATTACAGTGCAACTTATAAGTAGCTAGGGCTAATGATACCAAAATGAGAGACGTCCCCTCGGATAAAATTTTGTTGATTTTAGTATAGGCGTTATCACCTTAAAACCAATTCGACCAGAATTATAATTTACAGATATAACAGACCAGTACTAATGAAAACGGCTCAGTGTTTTAAGCACTTCCTCAAGGACCTTATCAAATCCAGGAGCTTTTCTATTCTTAGCTGATGTTAGGTTAACATTTAATACTTCTTCAACTGAAATTTCGGAATCTAAACATCCATCAAATGTAGATTGTGATAAATGTACTATATTAGAAGTACTATCGGTACAATTCAGCATATCAGAAAAATATATTTTCCACTAATTTAATTCATGATCATAACAAACCGATCCATTATACACGATTCCCATAGGAATATTACGTTGTTGTTCTGGCCCAACACAATTTTTTTTCCAATTTTACACCAAAACTCACGGGTATGAAGCTGAGAATTTTCTTTTTATGCAATAAAAATTTCATTAGTGATACGAATTCTTAAATATTCTTCGTGTTTCGAAGAAAGTATCTAATATGAAACAAAACGTATTTTGTTAATTCAAGCTTCGAAAAGTCGAAGCGATGGTAAAATTTACCATAAAAAGATATGAATGCAATTGCAAAAATCCTCTTTTGAAGGCAAACCGAACCTGGGCATTGAAAAAAAATCCTGTATTAAATAACAGTAAAAATTTACAAGAACTGTCCATCCGACGTTGCCGTTCGCCTCAAATGTTTGAAGAACGAAATAATTATGATCTAGTCCCTTGATATACACTTTTCTATTCAATATTACCTAAAGAACTTTTTCAATAGTAAGATGTATTTTTAGGGACTTGGAAACGCCCCTAGGGACCTTAATCTTCTTGGTCCGTTACTGGTATCAGCTTTACAGGAGTGAAAACTATTCGGGTTTTTCTACCAAAACTGTAAGCTCCTCTTCCATTCTATACCAATACGCGCGTTTCACCTATTGAATATTCCTGTCGAACTATACGAATCTATGAATACGCATTTTTTTGGCACGGCAAGCAATATTCGAGATGACTGGCATATCTCTATGAAGAAAGGCTTATGTATCTTCGCAAGCATTGACATACGCATTTTACCATGCACGTACTTTATCTGAGGGGTGGAAAGGATATTGGGAGACAGGGAGAAAGGGGGCGGGAGAAAGGAGAGAGGGGGCGGTAGAAAGGAGAGAAAGGGCGGGAGAAAGGAGGGAGAACTATCAAAGGGAGACGAACTTTAATGTTGAAAAAAAATAAAGAGGTAAAAAAACGAAAAAACTGGATACTAAATGTTCTAATAAAAGGACAAATCTTTGAAAAAAGGCAACATTTATATTTCCCAAACCATTTTTGCCATTTCCGATCATTTCTAGAAATCATCCTTTCAAAACGGAATTATCTCTCCGTTACGTTTTCCTTTCTAGCTCAGCTGGCCAAAGGCCATGTGAGCTATTGCCATCACTTGGCGTCCGTCGTCGTCGTCGTCTGTCGTCGTCGTCGTCCGTCGTCGTCGTCCGTCGTCGTCGTCGTCCGTCGTCGTTAACAATTATACAAAACTCTTCTTCTCTGAAACTACTTGACTAATTAGAACCAAACTTGGTATGAATGTTTCTTTGGGTACCCTGCATAGAACTGATGTGAGGATTTTTGATTCGTTGAAAAATATGGCCGCTGTTACCAAAAATAGAACATAGGGGTCAAACAACATTTTTTTGCAAATATCTCAAAAATCATTAGGTTACGGCAAATTCTGGCAGGTTGAAAGTGTTCAGCATGATGAGAGCTACCTGTGTGCTGATTTTCGTGAAAATCTGTCAACCGATGTTAGAGTTATTGCCCTTTTTTAACATTTTTGGCTTTTTTATGTTATTATTTCAAAAATCTTCTTCTCTGAAACTACTATTCAAAATCAAATGAAACTTGGTAAGATTGTTCCTTAGGGTATTCTGCAAAAAGTTAATGCTTGGATTTTTGATTGGTCGAAAAACATATCCGCCCTTACTAAAAATAGAACATAGGGGTCAAAATGCTGTTTTTTGCTATTTTTTCCTGAATTATAGAAAGAAAATGAAGATGAAAGCTACTTTCAAGGTAAACATGGTATCCCGAGTTGAATGGTGATGATGAAAGTTTGTTTCGGACAGCCATTTTTAAAATGGCTGCCATTTTCCCGCCATTTTTACACTTGCTCGGATTTCAACAATATTTGGTTTTTAAAGTAAACATGGTAACCTTAGTGTATGGTCATGATGAGAATGTTGTATAACAATGATTAAACTTTATAATATGTGAGCTTTTAATTGCTATCACTTGGTGTCCGTCATCATTGTTGTTAACAAATTTTCAAACATCTCCTCTGAAACTATTAGGGGTATTTGGATGAAACTCTACAAAATGACAGATGAGATAAGCATGGTTTATTGGATAAAAACCAACAGCTTAGTCAATATGATCAAAGATCAAGCATAATAGAAAATAAAAAGCCTTAACCCACAATTTTTACATAACTTCTTTCAAACATTTTTAAAACGAAGTCAACATATAGACCAAAAGATTTATACTTTTATTTGAAGATGAATTAAAGCTTGTATTTTGTATTGTGAATCATCAGATTGACCATGACTGTATCTTAATCAAGCGTAGGGAGAACTCATGCCCATTTCTTTCCAGAGGTTCTTGAAAGGCTTTTAAAGGTATTTTCAGCATTTTACATGACCTTTAATACTCAGTTTAATTTACAACAAACATTAATATATTAATTTAGTTAATAGTGCATTGTTTGCCAGGTGAGCGATTCAGGCTCTAGAGAGCCTCTTGTTAAAATGCCCCCATCATTTCCGGTTTATCTTCACATGTGGGTATCTGTTTCTTCTAAGTATTTGGCGATCTTCTACAAATTTAAAAAGAAGGGATGCTGACAATGTCAGAGAGATACACTTCCTCCTCTAAACAATATTACATGTACTTAACGCGTTTTCCAGGTCACCTTAAAATATTTACGTTATCCACTTGACCATACAAAGTAAGGTGTTCTCGAGGACAGGGAAAAATAGAGATGACACAATAAAAAACTATGTCTAATTTCATGATCCTCATACATGACCATACATATCAAAAATGAGTTTCTTGACACTTGGGCATGCACAATGCACCATTGACAACAATCCAACATTGTGTATTAATTTGCGTACGAGTCGGAGGCAGGCCTTGTTCGTAAAATCAGTATATGCTTTAATAAAGACTTATGCCACCTATATATGGTCATATATTAATTCAAATTTGTATTAAAATCGATTGATCTGAAAAAAGACGGTTGTTAAGGTGGGAGATGGAAGCAGAGGGGCGGGAGAAAGGAGAGAGGGGGCGGGAGAAAGGAGACGAGGGCGGGAGAAAGGAGAAAGGTACCCCCCTTTCCACCCCCTCTTATCTACTTTAATCAAGCTTTTTCGGGAAGAGGTGAATTTTTGCGATTAAAACAATAACAAGAAGTCTTGCATTTACAAACTAACACAACTTTATAGACTAACTTAAAGTAATTACATGACCGAAAATGAGACAAATTAATAATAAAAAAAAAACAGTATGTACTTACAGTTTGTTGAAATTGTGATTAGACAAAGACTCATTTTATTCTATGGGGCAAAAATAAAATGGTAGCTGTTTCCTGTTACATCAACAATATATATTCCACGGAAGATACTTTTAATCTGTCAAACATATTTTTTTACAAGTAATGAAGATAACAATAAACGTTTGTTTGTCATGGGAAAAACGAAACCAGTCTGATTCGAGATTATTTAATATGTTTTTTATTGATTGAAAGAGAAACAAATCGTTTTGTTTATGATCACTTCATGCTTTCAAGCATTGTCATGATACAACTTAAGGATGCTCGCTTGTCATGTTTTGGTCTTTTTGTCAGATTTTCGGAACCTCGGGTTTTATCCATTTCTTAAACATTAAAGTTTTTGCCCATGAACCCCCACTTTTTCTTTTATAATTCAATCATATATACCTTAAAATGGTATTTAACAAAATTTTATGAAATCCTTTTTATTATTTCATACATTTTTGAGGGACTGAAGTTGCCCATGCAAAGACAATGAAAAATTCAGATAAAACCTATTTCCTGCAAGTTTTCAAGGCTTTATAGCTCTAAAATGAGCCTATATTTTTTTCTTGCTTATTTGTTTACTATTCATATGTTTTCTCAAATTAAAACACGTATTTCAAATCCTATTCATTTCCTATTAGACCAGCGATCATCCTTAAATGTAGCGTTTTCAGTATTTCCGATATAAGGAATAAGAACAGTTCGTAAGTCTTGACAACTGTTTCGTTTTTCTAGATTGTTATTTAGCAACTAAATGCTTAGTAGGACAATATACAGTGTGTGTACAGTCATATAAGCGTAATCGTGTGTATTCCAGTTGTACAATACGAAATTATGGATATAATGGACATGAAGAATATTTGAAAAACATGGCAGGTGTTTGTCATACGAAAATAATCTATACAAGTTACATATGTGACTTTCCTCCAAGGCGATTTGGACTATAAAATTCAACATATGTTTGATAGTTTCAAATGGTACCGAAAATTGTTAATTTTGATAATTTTGATATAACATGTGAGATAGGCCAGATTATCTAATCCCTACGTATACTCTCAAAAACAATGTCATCTTATCATAGAAATTACCATTATTAATGTAGCAGAAAAAATGCTCATAGGTGACAAAATTTATCGAATATTCTAATACAAATAAGATCCAATGCACAGGCACAATATCAATAAATATATAGAGATACACCTAAATACTAACCCTACACTGTTAAAATCAGATTGTAATACTATCAAATTTTTGTCCGCCTATGGCGGATCTCGAACTCAAAGCGTTGAGACACTATGCACTTGTTCGCGTAGCACCATGTTCAACGCCCTAGACCACTCGGCCAAATCCGCTAGCTATATATATATATATATATATATGTGTGTGTGTGTGTGTGTGTGTGTGTGTGTGTGTGTGTGTGTGTGTGTGTGTGTGTGTGTGTGTGTGTGTGTGTGTGTGTGTGTGTGTGTGTGTGTGTGTGTGTGTGTGTCTTGTTAAATATGAAATGAGCTTAATAACGTCAATATTATCTAAAAATATATAAAATAATAATGCTAATAATAAAAAAGTGCTTACCGAACTAATTGTTCCAGTGGATGTGAAATTATTATAATATAACAATTTTTATTTACCTAATTAAATATAACCTTTGGGAAGATATAATGTATTAATCTTCCCCTGCTACGATTGTCAATTATATTTTGATGTAGTTTTGTTCAATTATTATTTAAAATATCATACCTAAAAATTGCTATGTTTTTATTATAGCTGAGAGAGGCTTTTACAGTGTTTTGGTTTCATGCTGATAATTTCGGACGAAGTATTCATGTATCAACACAATCCTTTTTCGGTTGTATTATTTCGTGTGTTAAAGTCATTTTAAGATGAGTCAAGGTTTAAGCTCAACTATACTAATATGGTCGTGCCAAAAAATGCTGCAAAGCTCCACCTTAGTGACGTATCCAAATATAGATAATGGCGATCATCAAAAAAGGCTTGTATTTGAACGTGATTTTCCATATTTTTCACCTGTGAAAGTGGAGTAACAATAGAATTCGTGACGTACATGTCAAGTGATAAACAGGCATGTATTCAACAGCCGTTGACGTATAAAAATAAAAAATGTAGTATACATTTAATAATGACAAGAAAGTAAAAAAGAACCCCTTAGTTAAAATCCATCGATTTACATACACTAAAAGTGCAAATCCCACAGTTCCAAAAAATATGAAGAAATCTAAGGGCACTCTAGGCCTTGTTTTCCCAATTTCTGCGACTGTTTAATATTTTTCCATGGAGTTACATCCGACATTGCTAATACGATTAAATTTTTATTTTTTTTAATAAATTCCCATCGTAGTAGCGTCACGAATACTAGGCTTGACTGTGCAGTCATATGCACAGGCATTCGAGATCATTCGTCGACTGGATTCCATTTTTTTTTTTTTTTTTTTTTTTTTTTTTGGCATGATAAAAAATTATTTCAAGGCGACATTCGACATTGCAATCTGCATGGAAGTAGGGTTGGTCTACATAACGGACACATATTATGCTGTCATATCTGGCCATGAAATAATTTTTTACTGTACAGAAAAGAATTTAAAAAACTCCGGGCCAATCATTTTCCGATAACTTTTGTGGCCATTTTTACCACTTGTATTTATCGTAAAAGTAGGGTTTCACAGTTTCTTACTGGCCAAGGTCAATTTCTTTGTAAACCTTCTTTGCACTTTATTTCGTAAAGTCTGGCAATGAAACGAATATAGTAACGAATAAAAATTTGTATATAATACTTAGTCATTGTCGGAAAAAATATGTGAATAAAATTTCAAATTCAGCCAAACAAGACGTACATGTATTTCTTTTCATGTATTCCAGAAATAATTTTCCTGAACCTTTCATTCAACTTCTAAACATAAGTCTATCTATCATTTTTCATCATATATTTAAATTTCAAACATTTCTAAATATAATTGCATAAAAAGCGTTAAAAATTAGCAGTACGCTTTACGTCGTATTTTCAATGTTTAAAACTTGAGGTTAGACTAAAAAGTTTTGTTTGTCGTAACTTATAGCACGTGCTGTTTACTATTTTCTTCTCGTAGTAAAATACATTACAGGTGAGTAACCCATTCTTGATGAAAGCGTGGATAGTAAAAGGCGCGGGTTATACAACAGGCCTTTTATGGTAATTCTTATTGCTCACTGCCACTACACCCAGAAAATCTCGTGCAACAACAAGCCTTTTATGTGATTGTCACCACCCACATTTGGATACGTCACTAAGGCGGAGCTTTGCAGCATCTTTTGGAACGATAATTACTGGATACCTTGTTTGGTAAAGTTCAGTAGTGTCTCCAAACTTTTACGATATTGTGTTTTCCATCTTTCAGCATCATTTTGGTAGAATAAGGCATATATACCAAATTCATTGGAACCAGGTCACTGCATTTGCTCAGATCATACTACGATGAATTTTAGTCACAATTTGCTCATAGAGCTATCTGAATTCAAATAACAGGGGTTTAATAGTACAATAGCAATCTAGCAACTCACCCCTTTCAAAATTTGCTGATAACGGCTTTAAATCTTGATGAAAAATTCTGTATTGTAATCACCTGTAATCGCCTGAAATCAAAGAGTATATTTTGAAAAATGCATGCAAGATCATGGACACTGCACAAAAAAAAATCCTCTCTGCAGAAAAATGATGATCTTACATTTATTTACTTGAAACTGTCCCCAAATTTGTTATAATCGATAAAGTTTTCCCATGTGATAGCCATGTACGTATTTCTTATTACTTTTTTTACATATGCGACTTCTTTGTAAAGAGAACATTATTCAATTTTTTGCCCGTAAAATTAGATGCAATACAACACCAGTTACAAACTGACAAGGGTAGAATCAGGATATGTTCCATGGGAAAATGTAAAAATAATTAATCCCCACTTTCCTCCCCATAAAAAATGTTTTTCTCCCTTGGCAGTTCTGTGTTATTTGCTTATAATTATTAGTTTTTATGTCCTGTCTGTAAGGCAGGCCGGGCATATGTAAAGTCAAGAAATACCAAAGGGATATTCGAAGGAGGGGAAAATCGAAAAAACTGACAAACTCCGCAGAACAACGAAGACAAGCTCAAAACAATACAAGCACTACAATTAAAAACTAAAAACACATGAACAACATGGACCCAACAAAACAACCGGAGGTAGACTCTGGTGCTCCGGAAGAGTAAGCAGTCTCTGCTTCCTGCAGGACACCCGCCATATAGTTCTTCGGTCTGTGCATCCGTCCGTCCGTACGAGGCTAAGGTTCAGGTTTAAGGTAGTTTTTCATGAAGGAGTTATGGTACCATACTGAACTTTGTACATGGATAGCTTGTGATGTGAACAGATTTTGGTGCCAAACGGATGATGTGACTTTTAGGTCATGGGTCATCGACTCTGAATTTCTTTATAGAATTTCAATGTTAGAATTCAGGTTAATGTTCAGGTTTAAGGTAGTTTTTCTCGAAAGAGTCATGGTATCATCATGAGACTTTGTACATGGATAGCTTGTGATATGAACAGCAGCAATTTGATGCCAAACGGATGCTGTGACCTTGAGGTCCTGGGTCATCGACTTTGAATTTCTTTATAGAATTTCAATATTTGAATCAATGTTAAGGTTCGGGTTTAAGGTAGTTTTTCATGAAGGAGTCATGGTATCATCATGAAACTTTGTACATGGATAGCTTGTGATATGCACAGCAGTATTTTGAAGCCAAACGGATGCTGTGATCTTGAGTTCATGGGTCATCGACTTTGAATTTCTTTATGGAATGTCAATATTAAAAACAAGGTTAAGGTTCAGGTTGAAGGTAGTTTAGATGAAGTACTGATAGATAGTATTTCATCTACCCTATCGTTACGGACTTCAAAGTCAACAATAATTTACTAAATACTTACATCATTGACGTGGCATGTACTGTCCATTTGCCCATATATACTTGTTTATTTCTTACAATGGTAACACTTTAGTATGCTACTCTAGGCTTGTTGTATACTATATATATAATTTTCTGTAAATCGTTCATTATAAATATGTATTAATTTTTTTTATATCCTTTCAATTGACCGACCGACTTTTCATCTGTAAATGTTAATGATATAATAATATTTCTAATGATCGTTATATACTGTACTTTTATATGTTGAGTGCGTGAATATTTTGGTCGTTTCACCAGGAGAAATTTAAATGTCATAAGTGAAAAAATATTTGATAATTGTGCGCAAAATGTCACAACCTTCGCAATCATTACTTGTCATTGAACATCATTAATTTCTATGAAGATAGCATGCTTATCAATCGATATATGTAATTATTCTAGAATATCGCCAAAAGAATAGTAAAGCTGGAAAGACTGGAAAGACATTCAGATCCAAATCCAAATACAAGGCGTTCTGGTTAGAACAGTAACAATATGAACTCCAACAATAACCGAAAGTGACAACAGTTGCTTCTCATAGTGTCCTATATATATATATATATATATATATATGTCTACATATTATCAGGTTTTCTGCAAACGTATATCGTAAAATATCAGCCGCGAGACACAATGTGAAGCTTTTTCGGCGAGTGAGCGTAGCGAACGAGCCAAAAAGCTTCATATTGTGTCGAGCGGCTTATATTTTACAATATTTGTTTGAAGAAAACTTGATGATAAATTTATCGTATTGTAACTAGCAATCTTAATTGAATTTCTTACTTTTCAATGGCCATCCGCCTATAACTGGATGTTTTCCTGATATATTCGGGTCAACGTTGGGTCAAACATTATGACGTCGCTGATATATTCGGGTCAGCTCATATTAGGGTCGGGTCAACTCTTTACTACGTCACAGTGCCGAAATACGGGAAATTCTGAAGGCCTCAGTAGGTCGATATAGCCATAGGGAAATACGATAAATATATATACGTCTAAAGTAATAACCAACGTTCGAACTTACTAGATGTTGGACCGATAATAAATTAACGATACAATGCAAACCGAAAAATAAATAAACGTCTAAAAAGTTGCAAAACAACATGAAAATAAAACAAATAAAATTCTGAATTATAAAAATAATTCAAACTTAGCAAAATTTTCGGATCACTGAGATCCTTCATCAGTGCTGTCGCGTTGCGAAATGACTAATTAATCTTCGGTACGTTTAACGTTGGAAAGATATATTTAAAATCTATTATTTTTTTTTAAATTACATGTAGCATTCATAAAGTGTACCTGTATTGATTTATTCAACATAGGCTTCTGAAAAGAATTTTTACGGTTTGAGATAGAGCATATGATAAACAATTGATTTACATTTTATATATTTAACATTTCATCAAAAAGGTTGAGAAGCAGATTTATGGTATTATTAATCGGTTACATAACAATTATTTGGAAAGACTTCCTTTTGGCACCCCTTGGTTGACGGAATAAGCATAGACATACGTGCAAGGGGTGCCAAATGGAAGTCTTGCCAATTATTTTTATACCAAATATATCAATTAAGTGCCTGTAGGAAGGGAAAGTCTACGTTTCGCATGTACTGTAGTTCACATATTATACAAACATATAAATCAAATCAACGTAAAGAACGCTTTTGAAATTTTGAAATATTAACACTCGCAATTTTTGTATTATCAAATATCAATAAACTATAATCGTCTCATTGCGTCAGCGGATGCAAGATATCCTAAGCCTAGGTATGACCAAGCCTTTGGAAGGCCTTGAAACCTTACTTTTGAATTGACCCAAAATAGTTTATGGTTTGGATATTACATAAATAAGTAATAATTTTGTATATGAAAAATCATTTTGATAATCAAGTTTATTTTGCTACGATAAATATGTGTAGTTTTGAATAAGAACAATTGACGGCGAAATAATAAAATATGTTCGGCTTTGGCAAACTGTATAGAAAATTGCTTTTAACATTGTAAACCACTCAGAATTTTTTTTAAATTGTAAAACATTCGACTTACCAGAGTGATCTTCACAAATTATTTGTTGGTGGTTTGTGTTACCCATTGCTTGTATAGGATTATTCATATACTCTCTTGTGTTTTTACAGTCTCTTTTACATTTGTTAATTCATCTGTGTAGAAAAAACTATCATTAATCTTACATTCAATTAATTGAAAACTGTCGCCCAACTCTTTATATTGATAAAGTTTTCCCAAATGGTAGTCGCAACGACACTGTATTCACTCAATTGATAAAAATTTCCCAAATGATAGTCGTAGCGACAATGTAGATTACTTTTTACATACGGCAATTGTACTCTGCGTTATAGAAAGAACACCATTTTACCCTTTCAGCTATATGCAATGCAACACCTGTTATAGAATGATAAATGATTGGACCATGATAAATACACTTTGCCTTTAGGTTCCATGGGCAAATGTAATCACGGATGTTCTGAAAATAGGTAAATGTGCTTAAACTTTATATCTAGATAATCATGATAATGTGCCTATTCAAACATCAAGCTATCAAAATATGAAATTATTAAATACAATATTCTTTCTACGCTTTCAAAAATCAGAACATGCACAGTCTTAGCAACGACAAATAGACCTTGGTGCATAACTTCCTCTTTTTCTTCCGTAATTGTTTTGTTAGAACAGCGGAGATCTGACTTAGGGTCGTTGAAGGTTATATCTATTGAAGGTAAAAACGATCTTCATCTGTTTCTGTAAATCCTTTCTATTTTGATTAGGACAGTTCTTTGGATATTGTCATAAACAGTAAAACTGAGAAAACTTCATGTTTTGTTGCCTTTTATTGATAAGACTCTCGAATACCATAACAACCATAAAATGTGAACTAGTTTTGGGCCTTATGTAACTATGTCATGAATATAAAGTATTAGTTACACTGAGAAAAAAAATTCACATTTTTTTCCTTTTCATAAAATCTACTGATAGCGTGTGTCAACTTGCAAAGCTTTTCGCATGTTACATGTAGCCGTTGTCAAACTATTGTTAACTCAACGTCCTTCTAGACTTTAGGGAATAACCATTTTGTAGTATGAGTGGGAGCAAAGAAGGCATGCTCTAAACTTGGTGAAAAAAGGCATACTAAAAAATTGGGCCAAAAGGGGCCCAGTTGTTCTATTAAAATATTTTTACCCATGTACCATATACACATAGACAGACGAGACATATTTGTGTGTAAACCTTTAGGCCACACCAAACTAATTTTTCGTTCTTTAGATTTTTGGATGTCAAAAATAGGTGCGAGCGAGCGAAATTTCAATTTTATTTTTTTTTCTTGAAAACTTTTTTTTCGGGCGAAGATCAAATTTACGTGCGGCACAATTTTTTTAAAATAAAATATTGCAAAAAATGTCAATTTTTACAAATTGTAGGAACGGGCGAACGATTTTTTTTTCATGAAAAATGAAGAATTTAGTAATTTTCAGGATTTTTGTAAAATGAGGCGGCAAAAATCTTTATATAGTCCATCGGAGCGGCAAACTCCAAACTATAAAATTATTTAAAGTAGTGTTTTCTTTCAGTAAAGAACATGCTAATGTAAAATGTGTTTATTAGTGTAAAGTCTTGCCGCCGTTACCTGAACAATATATTTAAATGCTGTTCAAAATGTACATGATTAAAAATATTTGCTATAAATTATTTAAAGGTAATTTCTAGAAAGTATGGTGAAAGGTATAAAGAAATATTATCGAGAAAGGATAATTAAAATTTTCCGCGGTTCAACGAATAGAGGAAAATTATTGTATTGACGTTACGGGTATAGTAAATGGGTTGACACGTGATGGTAGTCACGTGATATGTTTGCAAACGCGGGAAAGTGACTCTGTCGAGTCATTTTCTAGCCGACTTCACACTATTTAACATGATACTCAAGTTCTTGGACACCGGATTGCATTAGTTATGTACAAGTAAACAGTTGAATCGCCATAACTGCACTGCAATTTTGCTAAAGACTCGTCCATTACGAAGATATTTTATCTAAACAGCCGAACATGAAGCGTGAAACATATCTTGAATCTTCTCATTGCACAGGAAAAAATCAACAAGTATCCAGATTCCAGACAAAACATTTTTTCTACAGAAAAGATCGAGATGACGCTCATACTGATGCTAGAATATTGTAGAATTTAGACTACTGTCACAGTCACAGTGTAGAAAAGATAAGTACTTTTTTATGATCTATTTGCTATATTTAGTATAAGTTTTCAAATAACTTCATTTACGTGTAGTGTAACAAGATTTAACAAACTAACAGGTCACACATTAATGATTTATTGTTCGTGAAAAGAATTCACATGTCGAATGCACCTTACCCATATTCAGGTCGGTGTATCACACACTATTGGTCAAAAATTTTTTTGGTCTTCTTGTTTAAGAGCGGGGCAAATTGTAACATAAACACATATATATAGTAGCAGGATTAGCATTTATAATAAGATTATTATTATTATTATTATTATTATTATTATTATTATTATTATACAAAATAATCTAGATTTATCATTTTCATGGTTATATAAACATGAAAGATGCAAGAAAATATTTATATTTAAAATATATATATATGATTTTATTTGTTTATGAATATATTTTTCATAGACAGCATTATTTGATTCTTAAAAAAATAAAAATAAAAAAATGTATGTTTTGACTACATGTATTAATCCTATTTGAATTTATTTAACTGACATGAATTAGCTTTCTTGAATAAACCAGACATGAACATTTTCATTCCAAACAAAAAAAAAATACGGTTACAGTGTACCTGAGAGAAATGCGTATTTATATTTCAATTCTAATTTCATATAACTTCCGGTCTAAGATGAGATAGTACTGCGCAACTGCAACCTCAATGTGCTGTCAACTTCGACAGTGACGGACGTGGTCTAGTTACCTTGCAGCCTCAAAATTAATTATCTGACTTCATTGTCATAATTTTGACATTCAATGTGATTGAAACTTATTATTAGACTTAACTGTGAGTTATTTCCAATCTTTATAGTCTTCAAAGGAAGCTTTAATCTTCGTAAGACTTTTGTTTACGAAACAGAGATTAACAAATATGGCGGATGCCATGATTACTAGAAAGACTGACAAAAGTAGTAAAGCTGATAAAACGACTGTTAGTCGGAATGAAGAAGACATTTTACTTCTTGATGAACCTGGTGAGACTGGGTTTGACCAACAAAATCAGCTGTCTGTTGGCAATAGTGGGGAAAAGACGCCGAGTGCTAAAAACGTGTCTAAAACCACGACCGGAAGTAAGTCCCGAAAAACTAGTAGTAGTACAGGTCATCATGATATGCCAAGTACAAGTAAACAAAAGGATGATAACAATAACGATGTTATTGAATTGCTTAAGCAGATACGTGCTGACCAAAATAAGACTACTGAAAAAGTAGAGAAAATGAATAAAAGAATTGATGAACTATATGTTGAAGATGAGGGCGATTATGATTATGATGACTATTATTGTGATGAGGTACATGTTAATGATGACAATGACAATCAAAATGAGGACGAAGTCCAAGAAATGGCTACTGTTAGTACTGAGAGAACTTCTACAAAACAGAAATCAGACGACAATAGATTTTTATCTATAAATAAAAGGTTTAGGTCAGGGGAAAAGTGTGACTCTGCAATAAATAGTGACTTGGCTCAAAATATTACAGATATTTTCCGAAATGGAATTTCGGAGGAGAGGTTCAGAGAGCTCATTAAAGATGAAAAAATGAACCGCCCTGAGAATTGTGAAGGGTTAGTTACTGTTCACACAGATCAGATGATCTGGGAAGCGTTGTTTCCATTAACTAAGACTAATGATAGTAAACTGAAAAACATTCACACTAATATTGTCAAAAGTGCTACAGTGTTCGCAAAAGTTGTTGATAAGCTCGACAAAATGGTTGATGTAAACAAACAAGATGGTTTGTCCGATATACTTGATGATTGTATGGACTCGTTAGCTATTATGGGACATGTTAATAGAGATTTATGTCTTACACGCAGGGAATTTATGAAGCCTGACGTGAAAGAGGAATATGTCCATTTGTTTAATAAGACTTTTGATAAACTGTGTTTTGGAGGAGATGTATCCAAGACCGTCAAAGATATTGGCGAATGTAGTCGCATTTCTGTTAGAATTCAGAGAGGTGGATTCAGAGGAGGACTTAGAGGTCGCTTTCCTAGAGATAGATTCAGAGGCAGAGGTCGTGGTTATCATAGGCGAGCAGCCACCAGACCAGCTGAAAAGTCTGCCGAGGCAAAAAACTCCAGATGGACTCACAAGTACAGATAAATGTTGTGAGTATAAAATCTGATAATTTTATTGCAGGAAGGTTAAAAATTTTTATTCCAGAATGGAAAAAATTAACTTCTGATGAAAATATTTTAAAAATTGCTCAGCAATGTTGTATAGAATTTATAGATGATATTCCTCCAATACAAAACTCAAAAAATGTCACAAATATTAGAGTTAATCAAACAGAAGAAGCTGTTATAGACAGTGAAATTAAAAAATTATTAGACATTAAAGTTATACAGGAAGTAGAATCTGTAGAAGGTAAATTTATATCACCTATATCTGTACGCCCCAAAAAGAATGGGGAATACAGAATGATATTAAATCTAAAAGAATTAAATAAATTTGTGCAGTATCACCATTTTAAGATGGATACTTTTGAAACGGCATTAAACCTAATAAAACACAACTGTTTCATGGCAAGTGTCGATTTGCGACATGCATATTATTCTGTCCCTATTGCAGAGCAATTTCAAAAACGCTTCAGATTTATGTGGAAAAATAAAATTTTCCAATATTCCTGTTTACCAAATGGTCTTGCTTCAGCTCCAAGGCTGTTTACCGAACTGATGAAAGTAGTTCATGCTACTTTGAGGAAGTCAGGATACGTAAGCATGGGTTATATTGATGATTCCTTATTGCTTGGTGATAGTATAAATGAATGCAAAAGGAATATAGAAAATACAGTAAACTTAGTCAGTAAACTAGGTTTTGTTGTACACAAAGAAAAATCAGTTTTTATACCAAGTAAGAAAATAGTATTCTTAGGGTTTTTAATAGATTCAGAGAACATGTTAGTAACACAGACTGATGAGAAAAAACAAGTCATAGCTCAAGAATGTCAAAAATTGTTGAATAAAAATTTATGCAAAATTAGAGAAGTAGCTAAGGTTTTAGGGTTACTAGTATCAAGTTTTTCAGCTGTTGATCATGGCCGTCTTTTTTATAGAGACACTTAAAAAGAAAAACTGAAGCTTTAAAAACAGCATGTGGTAATTTTGATGAATATATGACAATATCTTCTCCTGTCAAGAAAGAACTTAGATGGTGGTCTAAAAATATATATACTCAAAACAGGAAAATTGATAGAAAAAATCCCCAGATAACACTTGAAACTGATGCATCACTTCAGGGCTGGGAGCTGTGTTAAGACAAATGCATTGTAATGAAATCAA
Source organism: Mytilisepta virgata (assembly GCA_028015205.1). NCBI lineage: Eukaryota > Metazoa > Mollusca > Bivalvia > Mytilida > Mytilidae > Mytilisepta > Mytilisepta virgata. Next base: position 45,469,689 of record CM051521.1, on the reverse strand, counting down.
AATAGGTGGTAGGTGGACTGAGGAAGAACAAACAAACCACATAAACTATCTAGAATTATTAGCAATATTTCTAGCGTTGAAATCATTTGAAGAAAAATTTAAAAATTATGAACATATTAAATTTTTAACAGACAATACCACACCTGTAAGTTATATCAACAATATGGGTGGAATAAAGTCTGCCAGTTGTAATAATATTGCAAAGTCAATATGGATATGGTGTGTGAAAAATAATCTATGGTTAACAGCCGCATACATTCGGGGAAAAAATAATATAGAGGCTGATTTTCAGTCTAGACAGTTTAATGATCAAGTTGAATGGCAACTAGATCAAAAGGTGTTCAATAAACTGTGTAAAATTTGGGATACACCACAAATTGATTTATTTGCTTCTAGATTAAATAATCAGTTACCAAAATTTTGTTCATGGAAACCTGATCCTGACTCATTATATGTTGATGCTTTCACATTAAACTGGAAAGATTTTTATTGTTATCTCTCTCCTCCTTTCAGCATGATGGCAAGGTGTGTCAAGAAAATTTGGAACAAGTCAGAGGCGTTGGTGATAGCTCCTGTGTGGCCGACACAACCATGGTTTTTTTCACCTGCTAGAGATGATAATAGACATTCCATTGCTAATTCTAGCATCGGACAGTTTGTTAACCCTGCCTCACAAGGACACTCTACACCCATTAAGAAAAACTCTCAATCTCATGGCCTGTCGAGTATCAGAGAACAATATATTGAGGAGGAATTTCGGAAAAATCTGCCAACATCATTATGTCATCCTGGATATCAGGGACACATAAACAGTATAAAGTCTACATACAAAAATGGTTTTCATACTGTCATAAAAGGAAAACTGATCAGTTTCAAACTTCTGTAAAAATAGTTATTGATTTTATGACTGCCTTTTTTGATAGTGGATTGAGTTATAGTTCATTAAATACGGCAAGGTCGTCTTTATCAGCTCTAGGATTGTGTATTGACAATGTTTTGATTGGATCACATCCAGTCGTTATTCGTTTTATGAAAGAAGTATTCAACTTACGTCCTCCTGTAAATAGACATGTATATACATAGGATGTTTCTTTGGTATTGAATTATTTACGTAAACTTTCACCAGTTTGTGCTTTATGTATGAAAGATTTAACATTGAAATTAACAATGCTCATTATATTGACTAATGCAACTAGAACACAAACTATTCAGTGTTTGAATGTTGAAAGTATGAAAAGATTTAAAGGAGAATACATTTTTCATATTGATGGATTGTTAAAACAGCAGACCATGTTACAAAAACCCTGATGTTATAATAAAAGGTTATCCACCGGATAGAAGATTGTGTACTTTGACAGTATTGATGGATGGATGAATTATTATTTAACGTCCAGTGGCATCCAGGTGCATATCAGGACGAAAACATGTTGATATGATAATGAATATGATCCCTGCTTTGTACTAGACCGACACGCTAAGTCGGATTTTTAATGTGCTAGTTCACGAGGTAACTGTCCGCAGGAAGACATATCACCTCACTCGGACACATTATACTGACTCCGAGCCGACCAGTCTTTGCTCTTACTCCTAGATGCCGCGTGCTTGGCGGAGAAGCAGCAAATACCAATTTTAATGTCTTTGGTTTGACCTGGCCGGGGATCGAACCCGCGACTTTCCGCACTCGGGGCGAGCACGCTACCACGAGACCACCGAGGCGGTCTGACAGTATTGAAGGAATACTTGAGACGTACTAGTGAAGTGAGAGAACATATATTCCTGTTTACCAAATGGTCTTGCTTCAGCTCCAAGGCTGTTTACCGAACTGATGAAAGTAGTTCATGCTACTTTGAGGAAGTCAGGATACGTAAGCATGGGTTATATTGATGATTCCTTATTGCTTGGTGATAGTATAAATGAATGCAAAAGGAATATAGAAAATACAGTAAACTTAGTCAGTAAACTAGGTTTTGTTGTACACAAAGAAAAATCAGTTTTTATACCAAGTAAGAAAATAGTATTCTTAGGGTTTTTAATAGATTCAGAGAACATGTTAGTAACACAGACTGATGAGAAAAAACAAGTCATAGCTCAAGAATGTCAAAAATTGTTGAATAAAAATTTATGCAAAATTAGAGAAGTAGCTAAGGTTTTAGGGTTACTAGTATCAAGTTTTTCAGCTGTTGATCATGGCCGTCTTTTTTATAGAGACACTTAAAAAGAAAAACTGAAGCTTTAAAAACAGCATGTGGTAATTTTGATGAATATATGACAATATCTTCTCCTGTCAAGAAAGAACTTAGATGGTGGTCTAAAAATATATATACTCAAAACAGGAAAATTGATAGAAAAAATCCCCAGATAACACTTGAAACTGATGCATCACTTCAGGGCTGGGAGCTGTGTTAAGACAAATGCATTGTAATGAAATCAAAATAGGTGGTAGGTGGACTGAGGAAGAACAAACAAACCACATAAACTATCTAGAATTATTAGCAATATTTCTAGCGTTGAAATCATTTGAAGAAAAATTTAAAAATTATGAACATATTAAATTTTTAACAGACAATACCACACCTGTAAGTTATATCAACAATATGGGTGGAATAAAGTCTGCCAGTTGTAATAATATTGCAAAGTCAATATGGATATGGTGTGTGAAAAATAATCTATGGTTAACAGCCGCATACATTCGGGGAAAAAATAATATAGAGGCTGATTTTCAGTCTAGACAGTTTAATGATCAAGTTGAATGGCAACTAGATCAAAAGGTGTTCAATAAACTGTGTAAAATTTGGGATACACCACAAATTGATTTATTTGCTTCTAGATTAAATAATCAGTTACCAAAATTTTGTTCATGGAAACCTGATCCTGACTCATTATATGTTGATGCTTTCACATTAAACTGGAAAGATTTTTATTGTTATCTCTCTCCTCCTTTCAGCATGATGGCAAGGTGTGTCAAGAAAATTTGGAACAAGTCAGAGGCGTTGGTGATAGCTCCTGTGTGGCCGACACAACCATGGTTTTTTTCACCTGCTAGAGATGATAATAGACATTCCATTGCTAATTCTAGCATCGGACAGTTTGTTAACCCTGCCTCACAAGGACACTCTACACCCATTAAGAAAAACTCTCAATCTCATGGCCTGTCGAGTATCAGAGAACAATATATTGAGGAGGAATTTCGGAAAAATCTGCCAACATCATTATGTCATCCTGGATATCAGGGACACATAAACAGTATAAAGTCTACATACAAAAATGGTTTTCATACTGTCATAAAAGGAAAACTGATCAGTTTCAAACTTCTGTAAAAATAGTTATTGATTTTATGACTGCCTTTTTTGATAGTGGATTGAGTTATAGTTCATTAAATACGGCAAGGTCGTCTTTATCAGCTCTAGGATTGTGTATTGACAATGTTTTGATTGGATCACATCCAGTCGTTATTCGTTTTATGAAAGAAGTATTCAACTTACGTCCTCCTGTAAATAGACATGTATATACATAGGATGTTTCTTTGGTATTGAATTATTTACGTAAACTTTCACCAGTTTGTGCTTTATGTATGAAAGATTTAACATTGAAATTAACAATGCTCATTATATTGACTAATGCAACTAGAACACAAACTATTCAGTGTTTGAATGTTGAAAGTATGAAAAGATTTAAAGGAGAATACATTTTTCATATTGATGGATTGTTAAAACAGCAGACCATGTTACAAAAACCCTGATGTTATAATAAAAGGTTATCCACCGGATAGAAGATTGTGTACTTTGACAGTATTGATGGATGGATGAATTATTATTTAACGTCCAGTGGCATCCAGGTGCATATCAGGACGAAAACATGTTGATATGATAATGAATATGATCCCTGCTTTGTACTAGACCGACACGCTAAGTCGGATTTTTAATGTGCTAGTTCACGAGGTAACTGTCCGCAGGAAGACATATCACCTCACTCGGACACATTATACTGACTCCGAGCCGACCAGTCTTTGCTCTTACTCCTAGATGCCGCGTGCTTGGCGGAGAAGCAGCAAATACCAATTTTAATGTCTTTGGTTTGACCTGGCCGGGGATCGAACCCGCGACTTTCCGCACTCGGGGCGAGCACGCTACCACGAGACCACCGAGGCGGTCTGACAGTATTGAAGGAATACTTGAGACGTACTAGTGAAGTGAGAGAACATAACAATACTCATCGTTTGTTTCTGAGTTATATAAAACCGTTTAAACCTGTAACATGTAATACTATTTCAAGATGGGTTAAAACTGTTATGTTTAGAGCAGGTATTGATCCTAAAGTATTTACGGCACACAGTGCCCGAGCAGCCTCAGCATCTAAAGCAAAGGAAAACTGTGTTCTGGTTGATGAAATTCTTCAAAAGGCAGGCTGGTCCAATGCAAAGACATTTGCAAACTTTTAAGATAAGAAAATTTTACACACTGAAAATTTCATTTTTGAAAGTTTGCTGTCATGAAGTTTATTACTTAATAATTATTTGAAATGAAAAATTTTTCAGTGTTTGCCTTAAAGTCTCATCTAAGACCGGAAGTTATATGACGTAATTAGAATTACTAAATTAAACGATACTTACCTTGGTTAAGTTGATGTTTAAGTGTAATTCTATAAAGTCATAGAATAACTGGAGGGATTAGATGCCACCTCCCTCCCCATCAGCTGATATAGTTTTTTAAATTAATGTGTAGGTGGCTTACACATTTTCAAATTAAAACACTAAAAAATTTTATTTCGCTTTAAAAATTGAGGTTGCAGTTGCGCAGTACTATCTCATCTAATCACTCCAGTTATTCTATGACTTCATAGAATTACACTTAAACATCAACTTAACCAAGGTAAGTATCGTTTAATTTAGTAATTATTTAGATTTTGAAACCGATTCATACGGTGATTATGCCACTTTATCATTTTTAGAGATCATATGAATTAACGGTCTTAACGATGGCTGTTCAATTTTGTATTTGGTAGTTAAAACGTGCAAGTGTGACCAGTATTAGGACTATATGAAGAATTATTCTAGAAACTGGCCACAGTTAATTTGTTTAAATTTTTTACATGTTTGAGCATTATTATTTGAAAGAACAACGTGTTCTATTAAATATTAATGAAAAGGTTGAAATTCCAACAGTCGAACTGGTGGTTTGTTAAAATTTTATATGACAGTTTAATAATAAAGTAATTTTATGATGGAAATTACTTTGTACATTTCTGATGCAGCACTTAAATTTCATTTGAGTGGATTTTCCAATTTAAATGAAATTGTTTGACCGTATCACGGTTGAGATACATGTTTGTGTAACTTTATTTTCATTATTCGATAATTTAGATTTGATGACTGATTTATCAAGCAAAAAAAAATCATATACACTTCCATCAGAAGTATTTCTTTCAATTATGTACAAGTTTTTATCAGCTTATTTGATTGTCTTTTTTTTAAATCGTATATGTTTGTCTAACCGGCTATGTAGTTAGTACATGCCTCAGATGTAGGCCTGTGAAATTCAGTAGACATTGCCAAGAGATCAATTTGTGTATCGTCTCATTTATATGCAATTTTTTTTTCATTTGGTCTGATTCAGTTTTTATTGAATTGGCCCATGTAGTTACATACAAGCCTCAGGTATAGGCCTTTGTAGATCATTGGATATTTCCACGAGATGAATTTGCGCACAGCGCAGACTTTTTGCACTTGATGAGATTCAGTTTTTATTGAATCGGAGGTCCATTTGGTGACCATATAGTTAAGTACAATCCTCAGATGTAGGCCTCTGTAGATCAGTGGATATTTCGACGAGATGTATTTGCGTACAGCCCAGACTTTTTCCATTTGTTCAATTTATGTATGTAAGCATCAATCGTAGGACTTTGCAGTTTCGCGGATATGACCAAAGGCTAAAGTTCAGACAAAAAATCGTATATTTACGTAACTGGACTTTCCATTACAATTTTTTTCACTATTTGAATCTTCTCGTTGGCACAGTTTTTTGTGAAGTGTCGAAAGTGAATGCAGGACTTATTCTTTGGTCATTTACCAGTCTCGTTAATATAGACTTTTGCAGCATACTTAAGAGTCTAATACATATCAATTAATGAAAAGTATATATTTGTATAGGTAGAATGTGTATGGAACCGACTTACAGTAATCATACGAGATATCGTTATGAAATTATATGTCCCTCAAGAACAATTTAATTTAGTCTCCGGTAAAGGGCTAAAACCACAAATGTATAATACATACACTGATACACAAAATTTCATAAATCAATATGATTTTGTACGTAACTTGTACCTTGTTTACCAAAAAAGAAAAAAAAGAAAGGTGCTTAATCAAGAATATGCATTATTTACTCAGGAATTTTGGGTTTTTACATACAAAAATTTGTCGGATGTTGTAGACGTTGAATAAATTTGCAATTTGGACTTTGGTGAATGGCTGTCTCATTGACAATCATATTACATCTCTTATTTAATAAGACGATTTTTATAAAGATAATAAATTATTACATTATTGTAATACATTTGTTCAGAATAATCAAAGTATGGTTAAAAGTATATTGGATAGAAATTGATATACTTGGGTAGTTTTAACGGTAATTGTACTGGTGGAGGAAAGTTTAGATGATCGCATACAAAAAAAAAACAAAAACAAAAAGCTACATGCTAAATTCATGCAAATACATGTATGTTAATTGACAGAGGTTATTACTTTTTATGATTCATATGGGGCTGATATTCGTGGAATCAATTTCATTTCATCCACAGATGAATTAGGTTTTCAAACCTTTACACGCTGCAGTTGACTTTACTTGCTTTATGTCAGCGATAAACATATTTCAAATATGAGCATATACATGCGTGACTGTTTGAAAATGAATTGCTTTCCATATAATGTTATACTTCTGTAATTCTGAACTTGCCATTTTTCAGAGCCACGCCTGCTTGAAAGTCGATATCTTTTAAGACCTTGTAAGTTTTGACAGCGAAGTGGCTGAGGAACAACTATTTAATTATATCCAGTTAACGTTTTGGAACATAAAGGTGGACATGAAGGAAATCTAACACTGGAGTCTATCGCTTGTATCTGATCGCCTATTCGTGTTTGAATTGATGACCGGATCGTGGATGGTTTAAATAATTGCTCATTTAGTGCGTACTTTTACAAATGACAAATTGTACTAACTATATAATGAATTTAGTGAAAATCTCCCATAAATGGAGGGCTTGATATTAATATGGATGTGTAAGACGTTCGCATTGTTCATTATCCATTCACATATATTCACAAGCTCGCCCTTTCTTTGAGTTTTCTAGTCTGTCGGGCTATCGGCAATCTGAACGATTGTGTTAAATGTTTTGCCATTTATGTTTAGTAAAGTTTGTACGAACCTTTAAGGGACGAGATCAAAAGTTCATTGTCGGATAAAAAACTTAATTCACATAGTTTTTTCACTGACCCCCCCCCCCCCCCCCCCACTCCCCCTCTTAACATAATTTGGGAAAAATTGATTGACCAATATGGGCATATCCAAAACTCGATATCAGATAACAAAACTTGCAGTGATTTTTACCCTCCACCCCCAAACTATTTGAATTTAGTTTTTCATCCTACATTGAACTTTTGATCTCATCCCTAAGACTAAAATCAATTAGATATTTTCAGGTTAACAATTATACAATCTAATTTGCTAGTTTAACAGCGATACTATACTAACATCCGTCAATGAAAGTAGATTTCTAAGAGATTCTAGGTGGTACTGTCTATTTTCCAATACATACAACTAAATAATTGATATATATATATATAGGTATATCCTTTATCCTTTGTAACAGTAATCCTACAATTCCATTATGGTCACATCTCCCGCTTAGCGAAGAGGGGGATATTTACATGATATAGTGTTGGGGAATTTCGTTCGTCCGTCCGTCCGCACCTATTTACTGTAACTACTCATAGACCAGTGAATGAATTTCATTGAAACTTTCACAGAATCTTCAGTAAAAAGTGGAATTGTGTACCATCTATTTTATTTTTTATCAGAATGATTTTTCGGCTTTTCCACAGACAACCATGGACCTTGCCATTTCTTCATAATATGGTAATGCAAAAGGTGGGGGGTAGTCATTCCCCGTCCACAACTCCTCCTAAACCAGTGAATTGATTTACATTCCTATTGTGAACCTTCTATTTTGTCTTTTTTTAATATTAAAATGGTTTTTGGGGTTTTTCCATAGACAAACATAGGTTTATACATTTCTTTATTTTAATGTCGCCATAGTGGGGGGTATATACATTTGTTTATTGTATTTCCCTATGGCTATATCGACCTGCTGATGCCTTCAGAATTTCCCGTATTTCGGCACTGTGACGTCGTAAAGCGTTGACCCGACCCTAATATGATCTGACCCGAATATATCAGCGACGTCATAATGTTTGACCCAACGTTGACCCGAATATATCAGGAAAACATCCGGTTATAGGCGGATGGCCATTGAAAAGTAAGAAATTCCATTAAGATTGCTAGTTAACAATACGATGAATTTATCATCAAGTTTTCTTCAAACAAATATTGTAAAATATAAGCCGCTCGACACAATATGAAGATTTTTGGCTCGTTCGCTACGCTCACTCGCCGAAAAAGCTTCACATTGTGTCTCGCGGCTGATATTTTAAGATATACTTTTGCAGAAAACCTGATATGTACATAGCTTTACTCACGGTACTTCTGTTTTTGTTTTTGTTTTGTTTTTTTTTTTGTTTTTTGTTTTGTTGTTTTGCCTTTGGTACATTTTAAAAATTTCACCTATCAGCATCCGATATCTAAGGTTATGCTAAAGCCTTAAGACGTCTTATACTTGTAAGTTAGATAAAAATTTGGACTAGAATATCACCGAAGACAAATAACCTTTACCAAACATTTAAATACCAAACAATCGCTGAAATGGTAAAGCCAATATCAATTTTTTTCTGTCCACATTTTTTTCACGTGAAAAATGTGTTTGGACTTGCATGATCATTCCCCTCATGCCTAACAACATTTGTTCATTATTACGTAATCCTACCATTTATGGCAATGGTTATGAATGTGTCAAATAGTAGGGTTGATTATCCCCACACAAAAAAATGTATGGAGATCTATCGATACTGTGGTAATGTATCGTGATACGTAAATGTAGCATATATACGAATCTGAAAAGTATTTATAGTTTAAGAGTTTGCTTTGAGTAACAAAATTCATAAAATATGAAATATGACATGCTTTAATTTCCTATGCCATACAAAATTTCACAAAAGGCCTTACTGATGTTTATTCTGAAATTTTAATTGAATTAAACCGGCAGATACATCGGTTTTCAAAAACCTTATATCATATCGTATCATTAACAAAATATACTGAACCGCAAAAGAAACGTCGCTTTTTCAAAATGTTAGCAAAATTCAAAATAAATATTAATTAATGATTTTTATATAATCAGTATTACGATTACATCACCAGGTAAGATTAAATTACCTGTGAATTAAATTTTCGGTTGAATAATTTTCAGTTGATATCGTAGAGCGACCGTACCTAAAACCGCTCGTGGGACACACTTGGCGGTAATTTTTCTTAAATCTTAAATGTTCGTGAAATTCATGCTCCTTTATGGGTATAAAAGGCCGGAGAAAATTAAAGAGTGTTAGTATCAGTGTTGACACAGAAGCTATGCCACGTCTGACTCCACAACAGAGAGAACAGGCCATTGGTCGATTGGATGCTGGGCAATCTGCCAGAGTTATTGCCAACGACTTCAACTGTGCTGTTCGAACAATTGAACGTCTACGGACACGGTACAATGCAACAAATGACCGTCCACGGAGTGGTAGACCCCAAGTCACTACCCCTAGACAGAATAGAGGCATTGTTCGTCACCATTTGATGAATCGGTTCACCCCAGCTGCCGAAACTGCCAGAAACACTGTTGGAACACATGGACGACCCACAAGTGATGATACGGTTCGTCGGCGATTAGCTGCTAGAAACACGAGATGTCGCCGTCCAGCAAGAGGACCTATTCTTACTCCTCGACACCGTCAAGCTCATCTTCAGTGGGCCACTCAGCGACAGAATTGGCGAAATCGTTACTGCATTTCAACAGCCGATGGCAGAACCAGAGTGTGGAGAAGACGCGGGGAACGTTACGAAGACAGCTGCATTCTGGAAACAGACGCATGGGGAGGACCTAGCATCATGGTATGGGGTGGAATCGGCCTTAACGTTAAACTTGGTCCAGTCATCTTTCAGAACCTTGGCCCAGGCAGAGGAAATGGCGTAACAGCTGCCCGTTACATCGACCAAGTCTTGACACCCCATGTTCAGCCCCATTTCGCACGTCATCAAAACAAGACTTTCCAACAGGACAATGCACGTGCGCATACCGCAAGAGCCACAAGAGACTTCCTACAGCAGAATAACATTAATGTTATGGATTGGCCGGCTTTGAGTCCAGATTTAAACCCTATTGAACATTTATGGGACGAAGTTCAAAGACGGTTGAATAATGAGCAGCCAAGTCCGACAACTGCAGCTGAACTTTCACAAGCGTTTCAGAGAGTATGGGCACGTATTCCGATGGCGTTTATTAATCGGCTCATCAACTCCATGTACCGAAGATGTGCCGCAGTAATTGGTGCCGGTGGAGGACATACACGTTATTAACGGACGTGGGAGCACAGCATTGAAAACATGTGACGTTGCGACAATTGTGACGTTTTTGTGAACATTGTAACCAAAAGACTGTAAATCATTCATTAAATTTTGTAAAAATTAATTTAAAATATATAAATGTCACTTTGAAATAAATGTATGTGAACATGTCATTTTGTGCGACGTTTCTTTTGCGGTTCAGTATATAATGATACAATCGGTTGGGTCATTTTCAAAAAATGTGCATTTCTTACATTGCAAGACTATTTTGACTATCAACAGGCAAAATGTGAAAAACATATTGTTTATTTATCAAAGATACGTTAGTGGTGTTATAACTTCCTTATATTCGGCTAATATTTGACTTTTGAATCAATCCAACACTTAGTTCTTTGATTACATATTATCTGAATAAAACGCTATTTTCTATGGTAACAGGAACGAACATCGAAGGTAAAACAGATGCATATTTGTCTATCCTGTTACCAAGTTCGGATAACAGGACAGACAGTAACAGGATAGACAAAATTATATGTTTATTGATTCTATTGCAAAACAACTGCTCCCCTTGCTTAGTTGTTTTTGTTTTGTTTTTTTTTTAAAAATATATGTGGAATATCAAATGTTTCATTTCATTTTCAAGTATTTCATAAGGTCTACAGATACATAGTTGTTTATTCTGATACTTAATCTGTCTATCCTGCTACTTTATTCAAGGTAACAGGATAGACAGTAACAGGATGGACAAAATTACATGTTTATTGAGTATATTTCGAAATAACAGCTCCCCTTACAATGGTGTATTGTTCTTTTAGTTAGCGTTCTTTGTTTCCAAACAGTGACCCTTTTAAGAACGTATGGGTGTGGTAATATATACATTTTGATTGACATTTTAAAAGGGTACGCTATCAGTTTGACTTACTTTTCTGGTTATAACTTCGCTTCCGTTTACTAACGTTCTATTGTTTTTGTTGTAATTCGGAAAACTGTGTACGTTTGATTTCATCGTAGAAAGATATTCGTATTTGTAAAAATTATTGCTCTGCAAATTTTGCACCCGTAACAGGACAGACATCCATTTTATGGACGCCAGAATAATTTTACTTTTTATGAGCAGATATATAAATATCTTCAAGACTTTACTTTCTTGTTAAAATTCAATTAAATGCAATTCAAAAACATAATTTTGCCGATTTGAAAACATACAAAAAACCATTGAAAAATAAAGTGCAAACATGGTTCTATCAATCCGGTAACTCGTCAATTGCTCAATATTGAGTTTCAAAATGAATTTAGTTTGGATTGCAAGGAGAAAATCGTTCACATTCTAGATGTGCCGATTCGAAAAATTGTGAATTTGGTTAAGCACAAAAAATATTGCCATTGTTTCTGAATATTTTCTAACATAACTTTTTTAAAATGACCCATATACGGTGATACAAATTACTAGTATATAATTTTAACAAAAAATTCCATTTCTTAGAAGTCTCATACTTAATTCGCAAGACCGTGCAAAAAAATCGACTAAAAAGTAGCATATCATGAATAATTAGTTCAGGGTACTAAACTTTACATCAGAGTACGTGGGGGGAAAACTCGCTGGCTCCTGTTCTAAAATCTACAGTTAAATTCCTGAACTTTAAATACATCTGGCAATCTGGGATTTAATTGATTGACCGTTACAGTGTTCCAATATCTAAGATTTCATGTGCCTCCACCAATTTGTGAGTTTCACTTTGTTGAACTTCACGAAGGGTGCCGTATACGGAGCAGGAACTGCTTACCCTTCCGGAGCACCTAGGTTCACTCCTGGTTTTTATAGGAGTTCGTGTTGTTCATTGTTTTTTTAGTTTTCAGTGTTTATTTCTTGTGCTTGTGGTCGTTCATTTGTCTTCCCGGGTTTGTCTGTCCAATTGATTACACACATTTTTTATTTTCTCCCTAGGTATATTTGTCCTCTTTAACCCCACCACTGTTCAGTATCTGTACCAAGTAAGACTATCCTGACTCTGTTGTTTCGATGTTTGTTTTTTTTTATGTTATTTTTTGTCCGGGTTTCTATCTGTTTGGTGTCGTTGATTGATTGGTATGTCGTTGTAAAGTTTCCTGTTATCCATTTTGTTGTTTTTTCTATAAAACCAATTAAATATATTATTCAAAACTGCAAAACTTAGTCAATAAAATTCCAACTTCGGACATAAAGAAACTTCGATGTTTGAAATGTAGACGAGACTGGCCTTCTTTGCCTTTATGCAAAACTAAAACTGCATTCGGGAATTCTGGTAAAGGGTGATTGAGAGGCAATTCGACTGTGACTACATTATTCTTAAACTTTATAACTCGGACACAAAACAAGTTTAAAATATCGAGACTAGCAATGGAAAAGAGGACGTTCAAGGTAATGTACGTAATGAAATTCTTGATCTTGTGCATCAAAGTTGGTATCGAGGAATTTATAATTACCACTGAGTCTATAACGCTTCTGGTGCACTCAAAGTCACCAGCTTAGCTGTTAGTATTTCGATACTAACCCAAAAATGATACATAAAATGTACTGTTACAAATACGTTAATTTTTTTGAAAACTGAGGAGTATCTCCGTAGTGCATATCTATGTCCTTAATTGGTGGTTTTGGTTTTACCCCTTTTGGTCATTTTGGCATTTTTAATTTCGATTTTCACTTTTTGAATTGTTTTGGTTTTCAGCTTTCTAGGACTTGAGCATCACTAATTAATTGTACATTTAGTAATAAGCCTATTGTTCACTCATTTTAGATACTTTCCAATACAGGAAAAATGTATTGATAGACCTGTGGGCATATTGTTTCTCTGTCACACTCCAAGGTATTAGATTTGACCTTGTCGCATCTCCTTTAAAGTGGTTTTCAACGGGGACTTCTCAATAAATATGAGTTAAAATGCAAAACATTATCTTGTCGACCTTCCGCTTAGTTGAACTGAAGTCAACGCCTGGTAGTATTTCAGACTGACTCACACCTACAATAAACAGCAAGGTGGATAACAGGAAAGGTCAACAGTAACATACCAATCAATTACAGCAGCCCAACTAGCAGAACTCAGGACAAAAAATAACATAAAAGAGCACTAAACCAACATAAACACAACAGAAAGTCCGGATAGTCTGAACAGTGGTGGTGTTAAACCGGTTTTACGGGAACCCAAACCTCTTATCTATCCTGACATGTGGTGTATAAAAGAAGCAATAAAAATCAATACAGTATGATCCCCAGTAAAGACATCTGGAACTGCAAAATTAGACTGGACGGTACATAATTTAGATGGATGGGTCAAAATGAGCTCGTTTTAACTGTAAAACTAACTAAGGCTGCAAGTTGGGATTCTGTGGCTGTGCTAAACGAAAAAGTCTGAAATAACGCTGTTATTCTTTGTGACCTTTCTGTCATTTAATATCATTTCTTCATAAATCTGTGTTTGGTATTGTGTAGAATATTAATAGCAATACCGGTTTGCGGTGTGTACAAATATTTTCCTACAATGTAGATACATCACTTTTATCCTGCAATGATAAATTGATAAGGTCATGAAAATGGCACATTTCAAGGCAATTTTGCGACGAAATCTAGGGAGAACATATCATAAACACTATGAACCTGTACACAAACACAAACCGTCATATCAAGTGAAGACAAGGGGACCAGATGATAATATGTTAATAGCAGAATATCAAATATATATATATATATATACACAACACCCTTTACTTGGCTAGTAAAAAGGCCAGTTAAAAGATGAAATGAGCTATCACAGAAATTTGAACAAAATCAACAGGTCAATCAATGAGTGTGAAACTGAGGTCAAAGTCGGGCAACATATCAAACAGACATGCATATCTAACGATGATTCTTTACACCAGATACCTTGCACAGATCTACCATCTAGCAACCGAGAATCCGACCTAATCACAAAACCTGACATAAGTCAGCGAGTCATGAAATTGGGATCAAGGTTATATCACATATGATAGACAGACATGAACTCCTGCTAATGATTTAAACATCAAATATTGTTGACTACCATGTATACTCACTGAGAACCTGAGCTTATATATGTATCACAAAAAGTTGAGGTGAATTCAATGAACCATAACAAACTCTAATAAATTTATATCACAGGCTATTTTGTGGCCAAGTTTGCTTGTACTAGGTGAAAAGGTTTCAAAGGTGAATAGATTTCAACAAACATTTACTGCTGTCAGAAATTTTGTCACAGGTACGATAAAAATAAACAATGAAATTTTTAATTTTTTAATCTCACAGTTTTAACAAAATTCTTTGACTGCATAACACAACATGAGATTCTAAAAACAATAACATAGGTATTATACAAACTGTAACAAAATAACAGAAATAAAATAATGCTACCGGTATATCATTTTATCTGAGTAGTTCTTAAGAGACACTATCTACTATCACTAACATGTTACCGGTATATCATTTTCTCTGAGCAGGTCTTCAGAGACTATCTACTATCACTAACATGAAAACATGAAAATAAATCTTTGTAAATTTGATTATAATGAAAGCTACTTTGTGTACAAAAATGATATATGAAATGTTTTAGCCCTTTCTTATTTATTTATTTTAATTTTTTTTTTATTTTGAAGTTTAAATAACAGGAAGTCAAAATTTTTATCACACATAACAAATCCTTTCAAATTAAACATGAATATATTTACATGTAATAGTACTGTTTATGAAATATTCATAATATTCAAATAATAAATAATAAATCTAAATTGCTTAGAAATAATTTTAAGAAGAAACTAGAGGCCATGTTTGTCGTCCGATCGGGACGAAATGAGCAAACTTTATAAACAACCTTACATAGATGCTTCCTGCCAAGTTTAATTCCATTTGGCCCTGTGGTTTCAGAGGGAAAGATTAAAATGTGAATAGTTAATAGACGGACGGACTATGGACGCCATGTGATGACAAAAGCTCAAATGGCTCAAATTTTATGAAAAAAAAATCCATAATATGGATGCTTACCATGTGCATAATTTTGTGAGCATGCAGATAAAAAACAAAAAAAATCTTTTTAACAATTGAAATATTTAAGTTAAAATATGGAATGAAGAATATGGTATATTCTTTACACTCAATTTTTTCAAGCATAGCAACAAAGTTTAAGCAAGGGACAACAACGTTTATTGCTTTTAATTCTATTTTGCTAACAACAATAATATAACACGAAAAACATAACATCAATTCAACATAATTACATTTTTTGTACTCATAAAAATGTGTATATTTAAGCACTATTATCTACTTAACCACTATTAAGTATAATCATTTTGATGTTGTTATAATACATGTGTATGATATTTGTGAACATATTTTGTGCTAAAAAAAAGATATTGTGGATTCATTATATTTTTTTGAATATCAATTATTATGGTGCATTTGAGCCAATAATAAAGTATTGGACAAAATAATGTTTTCATATTGTGTCAATTTTCAAAACCATAAAATTCTATTGTACAAAATTTTTCATCAAACAACAAAAATGAATCCACTGTACTTTTCAGTAATCAATGAAATTTCTGGAATGCACACTACATAAAATGATCTGTTAGATTTTGGCTTAATCAGAATGGTGTTATTTTAGAAATTAGCGTATATCTTTAATGAATTTTATTTTATATCTAGTTAACCCTCCAAGAAGATTATCACAAACACTGATTTGATATATTGAATTCTAAATACCTCATTCTATAAACATAAATATTGATTATTTTGAGGTAAGCATATATTCCTGCTTTGAAGAATAACAGCTGTATTCCAAGAAAGACAACTAGTACATTGAATAAATAAAAGATGTAATATTGTACATGGCAGGGATTTTCCCTTTGACACTTGACAAAATTTTTTTTAATGAATTTACTAATCATTAGCTGAACGTTTTCAAAAATGATTTCACTTATTTAAAAAAAAAAAAAAAAAAAAACAAACTGTTATGATCCTGTATGAACCAATTTATTTCTATCTAAAATTAGAAAATTCAGTAAAAAAACACATTTTGAAGCTACTGGGCTAACTGAAATAAAACTATACTGGAATGGGCTGCTTTCAGAAGTTGTCTTGTAGTCTAAACAAAATAGGTTTGTGAACAAAAACATAAAATTTATTAGTTGTTATTCAATTGATGATAGCCATATTGGTCCATGGTTTGGACTGAGACAGAATTTTCAATGTAGACAGTTCAACCGAAGTTTGATCTGAAGTACAGACACAACTTTGGAAAAGGTCAATGAGAGATATAAAGATCGTATTGTATTGATGAGGATCATCAAATAAAACCATGGTCCCAATAAGCCTTTTAGTTTTAGAAGACAATTTCTAGATACTTTTTGGATGAATTTTCTAGTTAAGTACATTTGCACAATTTTTTATACATGTATTCATTAAACAGTGCGACCTACATGTACAGAGACAGTTTTTAGTGTAGAGAACCCATTAACTTTGGTCTGGATCAACTTAGTTTAGTTTAGACTTTTAATGGAAAATTCACACTAAAGAATGAGATGGAAAATGGATAAAAAGTAGTGGCAGCCTCACTTGTCCTTTCACACCACATCATCTAATATAGTTTTATCAATAAATTATCACAAAATACATGTCTTTTGCTATATATATACACAAATTACACTTGAAATGGAATATATTAATTTATTTATCCACAACAATAACTCCTGTGTATGAAATATTTTAAAACCAAACATTTATTCAAACAAATATAAATTATGCAACTGTCATCATTAAGCAAAGCACAGGCCTTTTTAAAATATCACTATTAAATCATAAAACAAAAATTCCAAGCCAGTTAATTCCCTTGACAACTATTACCACTGTATGGCTATCATGCAGAGCAATAATGCTCGAACAAATAAAGACAAGGACTTCAGAATTGTTTAATACATAGGTATTATAAACTACTAAAGCTTATCTGCCAAGGGAAATAACTAGCTTCAATTAATATTAATGGTACTATTATTCAATTTAAAATAACTATTTATTGGACTTTTGGTAACTCATGCATTATTTTTATCCATATCTATTCTATGGCATTTATGGTTACATATTTGTAACAAACATAATGTAAAAATAACTTGTAAATACCTGTATGAAATGAACATGGTAGAAATGTACCATTTAAATAATTAAGAATAAAATTATCAAATCAAAAACACTGTTATAAAAACTCAAACATTTACATTTAATATCTGTGAATGGTACTACACAATTTAACAATAGCAAGGTTCTTTTTGTAACACAAGATGACAAGTTTCCCTAACATTAATTAATGGTGACAGGCAGATGCAAACTCATTATTTATTTAGAGGGTAACCTATGATAACAAAGACATCAACAAGACTTTGTTGAAGAAGCAATTTATCTGAGCTACTGATGCATTATAAATGCAAATGTACTTTCTGATGTTACCCAATTCAACGAAACAAAAAAAGTAGGTCTGAATGTTGATCTACATATTGTACATTTATGCATTACAGTACAAGTTTCTTAATACATGATATTGCACATAATAGGAAGAAAAATAGGAGTACTAATTACATAGCATATGCAAATAGGAATAATGCAACATTTAGGTGATTTTACTACTCTTACTGTTGCTATTGAACCCCAAGCAAAAATCAAGTCTCGGTGACCTAAATCACTCTTTTGCAAATGATCATCTACCATAACCAATGATATGGTTCAGGGTTCCTAATTATTCTAAAAATAGATTCGTGGGGCACGAAGATACCTCTATCAAAAAAGTACCCAATGTTTGAACATGGTGTGCACTGTTATCTTTTTACACAGGATAAAAGGGTTTTTCTTATTCCGATAATTACTCGTAGCCATATTTCCAATGTAGAAACAAAAATTTTAAATTGCAAAAAGCTTAGTTTTAAGCTGAGTAATGATACATTGTTTGGATTGGTCATCAAGGAGAGATCATTACAGGAAAACATTGGTTCCAGTCGGGTGGATTTTGTGAAATATTGACATGATACCCCAGAAAATTGAGCCAAGGACTCTGTGATATACACTCTAAAAGAAATGTAAAAAGCAAGTCATGGAAACAAAAAGTGGTAAAAGAAAACTCAGAACAGTAGCCTTGTGTATTTCACCTAGCTACAAGTGACCAAAAGATTGCAATTGGTATCCTACATTTGTGAATGCAGAAAAAAGATAATTATATAGCCAACTGTGCTGAAAGTGGCATTAATCCAATAAATGAGCAAATAAATGTAAACCACATTGAGGAAGGTAGTCTGATATATTTCTTGACACACATACATTGTACAACATAAATGAATACCCTGGGTACTTAATACATGTAGATCTTCCTCATTTACAAGGTATTTGTCACAAACCAAAAATGTATTACCCTGAACATCTGACATTATTGAATACAAAATCTCAAGTAAACTCTTAAGGTAAACTTTACTGGACACTAAATTGTGTATGTTTTTATATGAAATTCATCTTATATGATCAACTCAAAACTCGATATCAGGACCTTTGGAGTTTTATTTCAATTAAGATTAAATATTTCATTCCAATAAATTTACAATATGATGGATGGATGAATTATTATTTAATGTCCAGTGGCAATTAATATATATGCATATCAGGACGAGAACATATTGATGTGATAGGAATATGAACCCTTCTTTGTACTAGACCGACACACTGAGTCAGATTTTTAACATCATGAGGTAAAAGTCCGCAAGACGACATATAACCTCACCTGGACATATTATACTGACTCCAAGCTGACCAGTCCTTTTTTCTTACTTCTAGACCCCGTGTGCTTGACAGAAAAGCAGTAAATACCAATTTTAATGACTTTGATTTGATTCGGCTGAGGTTCGAACCCACAACCATTTTCACTCAAGGCAACAACACTACCACGAGACCACCAAGGCAGTTAAATATACAGTAAATTACATGAAATGTAACAGAAATGGGATTTTTCCTAAAAAATCTTGATTACTGTCTAAATTCTGATCAGAAAATTCTTAAATATTATTACAACCATCTTTTAACAAATAAGTAGACTCATTTTGATAACTTTTTTCATCATTCTTACTTCTGTAGGATTTACATGTACATATCCACTCTGTGGAATCATATTTGCAATGAACAAGAATACAAAATGTTACTTACACAAACATGTATATGTCTGTAATGATGTCTAAATATGAACCAGCAGTAATTAAACAGATATTTCACTTTCAGTTTTATCCTCCCCATATACTGTAAGTACCGTTAATTTTTTTTCTTCGGTACTTGCTCTGGCTCATAGTTTTTTCTACTAAAATCTGTCACAGAATCATGTTGTTTTATGCATTTCATAGAAAAGGAAATATTTAGACATGCACAAAAATATCTTAAACTACATGTATGCAGTGTGCTAGATAGCTTAAAATAGAGTGCAGCACTCTGCCCCTTTTCCAATGTACCTCTCTGCCCCTACAATAAGTTTAATATAAAATACAACAAATCACTTTTTTAATGCATATTAACAATACTGAATTAATTGGAATTGAATTAAAGAGTGCAGAGAACTAATAGAACTTTTACAAGAGTATTAGATTAGTGAATAATTGATATTTCATAAAAGTTGACTTGATCCTGTTTGTTCTTTTCAGATCTGCCTGGAAACACCTTAAAAAGCCCATTATGCTTAATAAATGCCCCTCTGCCCTTAAATCCTAGCTGGAACACTGCTATGAATGCCTCTTTTGAAATACTATTAAGCAAAATGTTATTTTAAGTGGCCACTTCATTTCTTGAAAACGTCGATTCTACTTGTTTTAATGAATGCACTTTCTTTGCCTAAATGTAATAGATTTGGAAAAAAAAATAGTTTTCCTATTCCAGTGCTAATGTATAAATGTCCCTACTAACATGGGAGACAACTCATGCAGAACATACAAACTATGGAGGCAAATCTGATATCCATGTACATGTGCATATTGTATACACAAATGTAAAAAAGAGATATATGAAATGCATACATATATCACACGTATGTGTATGTATATAAGCTATTTCAAATACTGTTTATTTTCTACATTAAGTTTTTGATTACACATAAAAACCAAAAAGTAGTATTTCACCTACAAATGCATAGCTTTTTCTATCAAAGGAATTTCTTCATGTATGTTACAACTAAAGTGGTCAAAATAAAATTATTGACTTGATTTCTACACAAATTTTTTTTTTTGATAATTTGCTAATAAACATTCCAAAACAGATTTGACAAAATATTCAATGAAATTTCTCATTTCCTATCATCTCTAAATCATAACAAATCAGCAACTTCACTCACCCTCATGCTCAACATAGATATTTCTTATATATTCACTATCAAAATATACAACTATAATAGTTATATCATCACGATAAGCTCTTGCTACAGTATCTGGCATAGATAACATAGATGAAATTCGACCATGTTCTGGACCTAAAGCATTCCTAAGCAAGTGAGTAGCCACATTGTTATCCACTGGAACATTTGAAAGCTGTGTCTTTCTTTCTTTAAAATGCTGATTTATTTGGCTTAGTGTAAGGTTTGAAGCATCAATGTTAGGGGCCACAAGTACATGTTTGCCTTCCATATGACCAGCAACCAATTTCACTACTTTTTCTGGAGGGATGAAATCCCAAAGGCCATCTGAGGCTATAACAAGAAACTTGTCTTTTGGTGTCAAGGTATGATGAATAATTTCAGGTTCTGCTGTTAAGTATGGTGGGGTGACATAATGGCTATCCATCAGAAATTCAATGTTTGAATTAAAATTTGGGTCATTTTGAAGGATTTTCAACATTTTTTTACGATCTTGAATTGATAATTTGTACATCATATCACCAAAGGCTCTTAATGGTGCCAGACTTCCTAAAAGACGATTACCCTTTATAACATGAGAAGATTCATTGGGATGACTAGTTAAAACTCTTCTAACTTCTGTAGGATTCATGCCTGTGTGACAGTTTGACATTTCTACTGTATTCCATTGATCTTTATCAATTTGAACACCTAGTACTGCTTTACAGTCACCAGTATTTGCAACATACAAATCTGTTCCATCAACAAATGCAACATTTGCACATGCACCTGATCGAGCATTATCTATGGCTGGAAAGTTAATGTTTCCATTATGTGCTGGCAAACATTCTGATAATATATCATGGTCCAAACGAATAAAAGCCTGTTTTAAATGTTCTTCTACTGAGCAATCTTCAGAATGTGCTAATGTCTCTTTTGCAAATTTTGCTAAGTTCTGCTTGTATAACCAATCCAATTCATTGTTAAAGTACTGAGTTTGATATGGGTACCAATCCACCAGCTTATCCAGTGCTATTTTTTCATTTGCTATGTCATGAAGCATGTCATGTTGTGACATAGAAACTGTTATATAGTTGAACAATCGTTCACTAATAGCTTGCGCACATGCACACCCCGCATGTCCATCAAACACTCCAAACAAGTAACTATATTTCTCAGTGTTTTTCAGCTTGGCTACTGCGTCACGATCCTCTATTGGTTTATTGGCAGGCAATTTATTCACCTCGAAATTTAGAACAGGCCCTTGTGTATCAACTGAGACTTCATTTATTTTCAAAATCGAAGATACTTGTTTTGGAGTTAATCTTGGAAGGTCTGAAGCATTTGGATATCCAACATCTTGTTTGAACTTCAACAAGAATCTTTTTACACTTTCATTTAATCCTTTAGTGTGGACCTCACGCAAACCTGGCTTTATTCTACAGTACCATACTTTAATTTTTAGATTACGTGTTAAATAAGTTCTAATCATTCTTATTCCCCAGCAGAAACAGCATGTCACTTCTTCTTTCACTTCTGACCTCAAGTTAATTCCCTTTGTATCAGTATTGTGCAACCTATAGTCATGTCTCAGGATGTATCTGTCGCAAGCAAACTACACAACTAAATACCAAAAAACCTATAGCCAACATAAATGCATGCACAGTTACCTTGTTTTACTGAATTTTTATATTTTAAAGTTTCACCGGAATTCGACGCCACTTTGAGGACAAAGTTCTACTGTACATTGAGGCGGCCGCTTTGTGGAAGAAACTGGAGTAGCAGGATAGAATTATCCATCCTTTGCAGGGAAACTGGCAAATTTCTTTAAGATTTTATTTATTCATTATTTGACATGTCATTAGTAATTAAAGATTATGTAGACCTACAATGCCATTTGTAGTCTCCAATTAGTTTCTGCAAAACTGTATCCGATTCACAACATTAACATAATTTAACATGTACTTGGCTGCGTTTTGAAATGAGAAATTGTACTTTGGTTTTCAGTTAGCTAATGATTGCTTGGTCGTTGACATGTACCTGTGGGGTAGTCTTATGCAACAGGCGAAAGAAGAAATGGCATTTAATTTCAGAAATTTTCGTTACATTCTTCGATTTGTTCATATAAATAAACCCTGCACAAACACCAAGAGGACGTTGAAGACGAAAATTCCTAACAATGCCCCAGCTGTCAATGTAGCAGGTAAAAGACAAAACGTCAAAAGTGACACATACAGCCATTTCGGGTAATTCTACGCATCGTCCTATTCGGCGCATTAATATGAAAATTATTTGAATGCGCCTAATTAAACGTTGCGCCGAATTAACCGACAACATAGTAATTAGTTGAACTTGCCGATCGATCGCAACTGGTACAAAAATAATTACCAGTACTATTCGTATTATTAATATTGTCATATTGTGGTAGTATAGTAGTGGCAATTAGTTAAATATAAACAGCTCATTGATAATTAAATTTAGAGTTTAATGATTTAAAAATATTTTAATTTTTTTTAAGTATGGTCATGACATTAGTCGATTAGATTCCGAAATACTATTTATAATCTTGAGAAACACGCACTTGTATGAGATTTCAGATAAGTAGCATATGTTATCAAATAAAAGAGTCACGTTTTCTTTACTGGAACAAAATTCAAACTTGAGCTGTAACTTGTCAGAAGTTGGTAGAATATGATTCCAAGACGGGTTAGACCTTTATTTATCATTCCTTTATGATACAAGGTGCCATTTTTCTTAAAACCATTTTTCATCTGTTTAAAGTCAAATAAAATACATTAGAGGCCAAACATATCCACATACCGAAGTCATCTGCAAAGTAGACTGTGATGTTAATTTTATTTGACCATGTTATCTATTAACCAATGGAAGTATGTTTTAAAAATATCTGGCATAAATAGAGCAAGGTCATTCAACCGGCAAGTACAAATAAAAAAACCTAACGATGTGACAGGTTTTAGGTGTAAATTTCTTTTTTGAGATCAGTAAAGGACTAGATAAAATATATTATTCATTGACGTATACGAAAGATCAGAATATAGATATACATTAGGTGATCGAAAACCCATGCCACCATACTGCCACCAAAACAAAAAAATATATGGTAAGCACTATCAAATTAAAAGCATCATGATTTGTAAAAAAACAGCAAAATGAAATTCAAACTGAGAAACTACTTTTTGCAAATTCAAGACAACTATTCATAAAACAGGACTGCTACCAGGGAATTTCTGCATACTGCAACATTGTTAGTAACAAGAGGCCTTTGTGCTTCTTATGTCAGCTTTTCAAATGTAGATTAAAGTGCAATCTGATCAGAATAGAAAAATAGAAATAGTTTTATTTCCAATTATGGACTCTTACGAGCTGACAATTTAATACAGTGATTAGATTAAAACATCATACAGAGATTTATAACAAACTAATAGATGGATCTGGTCTCTGTTGACTGTAAGCCAATAAGTAACTTAATAGGGGGAATTTCTGTGACGTCACCGGAGGTCACACTCTCCGCCATATTGTTGAGGTGAAAACAACTCGTTGACGGTGATACAGTTACTTGTTAGATTTATCATGTTTTGAAGTTAAATTAATATGTCATAATGAGTTACAATTATTTTGATATACTAGATATAAGTCACCAAGAACTTTATAACCGTAAATTGAGTGCATCAGGTGCTGGTTGTTGTCCATATAGATCCATGAGGACTCTTGGATAATTTTAATACTTAAACATTTTAAATTTGTGTTATGAATATATACTTGTGTCATTAATAGTCGTTTGGTTATTAGACCTACTGGTGAAGCCAAAGGGGACTATAGGTTTGCAATCCGTCCGTCTGTCCATCCATCAGTCCGGCAAATGGGTTTTCTGCACTTTTTTTGTCTTGCTTGAAGATATTGATTTGATATTTGGTTTATAGTTTTACCATGACAAGTTACAGCTCAAGTTTGAATTTTGTTCCAGTCTGATGATTTTTTGCAGAGTTATGGTCCTTGGACTTAGAAAATTCAAACAAATAATCAGTTTTCCACACTTTTTTCATCATGCTTGAAGATATTGATTTGATATTTGGTTTATAGTTTAACCATGACAAGTTACAGATCATTTTCCAATTTTGTTCTGTTCGGATGATTTTTATGCAGAGTTATGGTCCTTGGACTTAAAAAATTCATGCAAATAATCATTTTTCGGTGTTTTTTTTTGTCATGTATTTTAATATAATCAAAAGTATATTATTCTACTGCCGATACTGGTACCATTTAGAAAATACATTTCCATTGTTACATGATGCATATACATGTATACAATATCAACTGCTATATCAGTCCAACAAAACATCATGGTATGGGTCATTGGATACTCCAGATTGATTGAATGTACAGTTGATGATCTTTGTCAATTTCACAGTTCATTTCGTTTTAGTTTCTTTGTGTTGTGTTATTTTCTTGGCTAGAAAATTTGGATTAAATTGTTCAATAATTTTAAGAAATATAAATGTTTGAAATTCTTTACTGTTTACAGTTAAACATCCTGAAGCAGTTGGAACAAGGAAAGATATGCCATCAGAAAACATGAGACCATTGTATTTGGATGCACAGGCGACAACTCCATTGGTAAGCATGAGTGAACCAGAAATATAAAAAATTTTGTTTGTTCTTTTTTTAAATGTGTACATGTATTCAATGAAAAATAATAATGTATTCTTCTATATAGAGGTTTAAATGTGCAGTATTTTCATATTTTGAAAACAATTGAAAGAAGCAGAAAGATCAATATTTGATAAAATGATGTCATAAACTCATCCTGCAGATGTCACAAGTCTATTTCTCTCATCCAGTGTAATTGGATATTGTCTCATTGGTGCGTAACTCATATCCTTACATTTTTATTTTTGAATATAATATATTTTTTGTTTAAAATGCATTTTATACAGTTAAGCATGGTCTTTCGTCCTTGTTGAAGACACAGGGATCCTTATCAGTCCTTTCCATTGTTCAGTCTAATGGTATATTGTCTCATATTTAAACACATATTTTAATAGTTGATACTTGATCAGACTGGTTTAAAAGTTATTTCAAATATGTATCTTTCACGAATTTTGCAAAAAATGCTCGCATATTATTTTTGAAGGATCCCAGAGTATTAGATGCGATGTTGCCATATTTTGTTGGTTATTATGGAAATCCTCATTCAAGAACTCATGCATATGGTTGGGAAAGTGAAGCTGCAGTAGAAAAGGCCAGAAAGGTATATTACCTAGACAGATCTGTGACCAAATAATAACCATTGGCTTGAGCTAGAACATGGGATCGTGACATACAGAATATTAAAACAGAAATTGGTTAGGTAGCCTAAGATCGTCTGAAATCAGATGGTCTTTTGTAATAGTTTTGGCATCTGGATGTGTGTGATATGCTGTCAATATTGCAATATGTTGAATTGATTATTGGAGTATACCCGCACTTTCTTGGCTGGTTATAATTAGCTCTCAAGATCTTTCAAAAGTTTAAATATCAATAATTCAGATGAAGAACAACAATGAAGTTATCAATAATGTACAATTCTCAATAAAAAATTCCAAGTATTCAAGGGCAAAGTTAAACATTTATTTTTGGCATCAAAATGTACAAAAATATTGCAAAACCTTTAAAACAAAGAAAATAATGTCAACCGAGAGTATAATGGCTGTCTACAGTTCATACACAAAGTCCACCATTGGCCATTGTCAAATTGACAGTTCATATCCATTTTACGGAACTCCATCAGAATCAGAAGTTACATCCAAGTGATAAACATTCCCAACTGTTTTATTCTCCAAGCATTTTGGCCCTTCCATTGGTGATTTATTCTCCAAACAAATCTGAAAAATAAATCTCTTCGAAAGGAATTTTTAACTAAATAAACATAAAGTTATAGTGTGAGCTAAAGAGAAATATGGGTTGTTTGAAAACCGATGCATGAATGCCTCACAAGGGGATGTTAAAAAACACTAGCTTATAGCTTAACCAATATGAACAAAAATTATCCAATCAAAATAAAATTTTTGAAAATGTTTATTTTATAGTTAACCCCTCTATCGTACATATGGTAAATATTACAACCAAACAAACACACCGTAAATCAAGTGTTCTGGTGCCAATTATTCATTTTTAATGAAGGGAAAAATATCACATTATTGAACAATCGTGAATCTGCCAAAAAAAAGGAAGTAATATTAATGACCTGTACTTTCTTGTCTGATTATATTATTGAACAGTTGTGAATCTGCCAAAAAATTAAGTACTATTAATGAGATACTTTGTTAAGATTAAATGCATGTGCATATACAATGTTATTTTCAGCAAGTAGCAGATATAATTGGAGCAGATTCAAGGGAGGTAATCTTTACAAGTGGAGCTACAGAATCTAACAACATTGCAGTCAAAGGAACAGCCAGATTCTACAAATCAAAGAAGAAACATGTTATAACCACACAGACAGTAATATTTTCATTTTCATTATATCTATTTGTTGATTTGTTTGGTTTAAAAAAAGTTTGTTGGAGTTTTTTTCTTGGAATAATGATCAGTGTTGTGTACATGCTGTGACAAAAAAAACGAAGCTCACTCCAATATTTATGATATAAATACACTTTATTTGTGTGATATCTTTTGGAGAATAGCAAGACTTAAGTTAATACACTTTTCAAATAACCTTGTCATGACTTTCAAAATTAAAGAATTTTGAATTAAAAAAAAAACAGTGAAATAATTTCCCCTTTCTTGTAATTTTATTGAGCCCTTTAAACAGTTTCTTGTCATACAATGTATATATAATTTCAGGAACATAAATGTGTATTGGATTCCTGTCGAGCATTAGAAGCTGAAGGATTCAGAGTTACATACCTACCAGTTCAAAATAATGGACTTATTGATTTAAATGTATGTGTTTTCATTTGTTAGGTTATTTTATAGTCACTTGTAAATACCTTAAACATGAATAAAAGAATTTTGCTGGATAACTTGAAGATTTCAAATCACATCAGTTCTAGGTTAATAAAGTAACTCCTGGTCCATCTGTATTAAAATGCAAGAAAAATGTATTTGGTTTATAACCATTCTTCTTTAAATTGAATACAGCTGAATGACAACAGCACATCCTGCCAATCCCACCCACCCCCTCTTTTCAAGTCAAAAGATGTTCATGTTATAAAAGCAACAAACAATGTCCATTTTTACTATATGTGTATTGTCATTTTGGTTAGAATGCGTGGCTGACTGATGAAGTGATGAATGAGTAGCTTAATACCTCTGAAACTTAGTTGTTCAGTGTATAACGAGTAAATGGTTTTAGAGGCCAGAAACTTAGTTGTTCAGTGTATATCGAGTAAATGGTTTTAGATGCCAGAAACTTAGTTGTTCAGTGTATATCGAGTAAATGGTTTTAGAGGCCAGAAACTTAGTTGTCTAGTGTATATCGAGTAAATGGTTTTAGAGGCTACTTCATAATTAGAGAGGAGGAAATACTAATGCATAAGTTTTATTTTTCCTTTTGTAAATGAAAATTTATTATTTTTGTAGAAATTAGAAGGTGAAATGAGTGATGACACAGTATTGGTGTCAATAATGACAGTAAACAATGAGATAGGTGTCAGGCAGCCTATAGAAGAAATAGGTATATATCTTGATCAGTGTTTTATAAATCCTGATTTTTCTGTAACCTTCCATTAAGTCTTCAACAACACATTGTGAATTTTTCAGTCATTTTACAGTTCCAGTACGTTTTCCTTGTATTCAGTTAAATTTTGAAAAATGAATCTTTTTTTTTAAACAATGATATTTGGATATCAGATGCAAGAAGCACAAACGTTGTAATAATGTTCATATATATTTAATTTCAGAAAATTGGACATGGTATCTTTGATACTATATTTATGATGTGAATTTATAATTTATAGGTAAATTATGCAGATCAAAGAAGATATTCTTCCACACAGATGCAGCACAAGCTATTGGTAAAATACCCATCAGTGTTAATGATATGAACATTGATCTGATGTCAATAAGTGGACACAAGATATATGGTCCAAAAGGTAAATTTATATTTTCCTGGAAAGTCCGATAACATCATCGAAATGTAAAATACATTTTGTATGGTAAATAATTTCTGTCAGAGTTTGTAAGCTTTGAAGTTTTTCTATTTTCAGTAAAGAATAAGTTGTGCATCTTGCATAAGGAATCTGAGTATAATCTGTATTAAGTCAACTCTGATAATGCATTGCACATATTGTGTTACATGTATTCCCTGTTGCAATTTGAATTGCTCCACCCGTGTGGTATGGTATGGTAAAGAGGCATCTTCTATCTAGTTTTTTTAATTAAACCTAATAGATATTATTTTCAACTTATATTCAGAAATTAATATAATAAACAGAACTCTAATTGATCTGTCTTCATATTTTCAGGAGTTGGTGCATTGTATGTCAGGAGACGTCCCAGGGTGAGGGTGGAGCCACCTCAGAGTGGGGGAGGTCAGGAGAGAGGTATGAGAAGTGGCACAGTCCCAACCCCTCTATGTGTAGGACTTGGAGAAGCTTGTGAGATAGCTGGAAAAGAAATGAAGGTTAGAATACTAAGAAGCTGCACTTGAGAGGGAGATAATTTCTTACTCAATATCATTGATAATTACATGTCAGAATTTTTTTTATGTTGAGTCGTTTCACCAAATCTTTGTTGATTTAAAACATTTTGTCTTTTTGGTAAGAATCTGCAAAGGTTTAGATAATAGGTTTAAAATGATGTAGAGATTGTATTTTTAATGATACTTGTGTAATTTGATTCTGTGGATATTTGTGGTAGAGTTATAGATTATGAAGAAAAAAATGATTGATTTTGGTTTCAGTTCAGGCATAATAAAAATAAACGATAGATCAGCATTTTTAATAAAAATAGGGAAAACTGCAATTTCAAAACAAAATTTTAGTTAATAAGCTTGCAATACTACAAGTAAATGACGATTGGGCAGTGAGCTGTGTTAAAGATATTTCTCAGAACAAAATAGGTCTTTTTAATGGCTGCACCATATGTTATTTGTATATTTTTTTCAGTATGATCACAAGAGAATTACAGAGTTATCAAACAGGTTATTACATAGAATACAAGATGCTGTACCACAAGTGATCAGAAATGGTGATCCTGAAAAAACATACCCTGGTTAGTTTTTTTTTTTTTTGGATGAAATTCACACTACAAGAACAATGAGAAAGGGCTTTGTATTGTATAACGTGGGATTATTGCCAGGAAAACCCTTGTTGTATGTTAAAAATTGAAAAAAAATCATACAGTGATAACGCAGTGGTTTACCGGTGTGCCCCTGTATATCGTGTCCGTGGTAAAAACTGTAGCCACCATTTGCCACGTTATTTTACTGTGGCATGCCACTATATGTGGAGTTTGGATCGTGATGTTACCGTGGTCGGTCATTTCAACACGATAGATTATCGTGGCAGGTTGTGGTAACGTTTGTTCCGGGTAATACGCATTATTACAAATTTATGATTGGTCTTCTCAGATAATAAATCTCTATAATTTATCTCTAAAATGTTGCCCTCTCCTGACATTTTGTTTTTCAAATATTAGTACTACTCATTTTATCAACAAATAATGAATATGTTTACCCTTTCTTTTTTAGCAAACAGTGTGTACATGTATTCCAAAGTTTATATAATATATATATATATTTGCTTTCAGCTTTTAATTGTTGTGTATATGGCTTTGTGTAAATCGTTGTACTACATGCATATTTTTTATACAAAGTTGTGGAATTGCAAAATTAAAAACAAAAATCTGACTGGAATTTATATTGTTGTCCAGAGTTTTTAGGAATCAAACCTAGCTTAGGAAAACTCTATGAGATTACAGAGATGATTAGTGGTTTCCAAAAGTAAAATTCAGTGATGGCATGCCCCTTGTTGGACAGTCCTATAGTGTTCAGTATGGTTTCCAATGCTTTTGTCTTTTCTAGTTGTTATTAAATGGGAATTCATTTTATTTTGCATTAATCTGAGAAGAAATCGATACAGGAGTAAAAGTGTATGCTAAGACAAAAAAAAAACGATAAAGCAATCCACATTCAAACAGACGTCAATTCTATTGACATGAAAATTTTAAACAGAGAGTCCTCTTCTTGAAAGAGAAAACAATTGCACGATAAATTAAAATGAATATATTGAAATACAAGTTAATTTCTACCACTAAATAACGTGGCTGATCACGATAACGGTCACGATACATAGTGTTTTACCACTCTTACGTAATCAATTAATATCAAAGTGGACATGCATCTACTGCCATGCTACGTGCCACGATAGCCACCACGACATGCCACGACACACCACGATTTTCTCAGCGTGGATTGCCACGATAAAACTAGCGTGGTGTGGTCACATTGCCATGGTAAAATCATGTTTTTTCCAAAAACCACAGTGCAAGATCTGTAGGTCGGATATTTTGACCAAAAAAAAACTACATTTGTACCATTATAACAATGGATACCATCAAGAGATAAACATTGGTAAACTGTCTTTTTCTTTTTGTTTACATTATCCTCCTTTAGATAGCACAAATCCTCAAAGTTTTATTTAGCTCATCTTCATCTCTGAAACTACCAAGGCATAGACCAAACTTTAGTAGAATGGTCTTTTTGTTGTCCCCTTTCAGAATTTGTGTTCAGGGGTCCAGACCTTGTAATCAGCAAAATAATATTAAGAAATTTTCTGTTCTGAAGCTTCTTTGGCAATCAATCTTTCGTTGAATGGTCCTAAAGTGATCCCCTTTCCAAATTGTTTCTGAGGGACTGGTGCTTGTACCAATATGGCCACTGTTAATCAACAAAAATGTTGAAAAATCTTCTCTGAAAGTACTGTGGCAATTGAGATCAAACTGTGGTGAAGTGCATTGCACATTGGACGAGAGACTTATATCTCATGACTTCACGCATGGGCAACAATTTCTTGCAATGAACAATGGAAAAATAAAATTTATACAATAGCCATCCAAAGGTGATTTTCAGGTCATAATTACAATTTAAAATGTGCATCTCAAGATTTTATTAATAAATCAATACCAGAAATATGTTGATATAGCTCAAGTTGTATGCCAGTAGATGCTACAGCTAAGTTAGGACTTATGAATTATTCAGTTTTTCATGTATGAAGTCTTATCAAAATGAAAACTGCTGAAGTTCACATGTCGGTGATAAAACATTATTTACACTGCACTGTGGTACAAGATTGCAAATTGGCAGATCTATGCCATGTTAATAAAAATTGTTGCATGCATGATTTAGTTAGTTTCAAAAGCTTTTTGAAATTTGAAAATTTTTCATTCCAAGTTATTTTGGTTTAAAGTGTAAGAAAATAGTACTTTAAGTACAAATCCTTGTATCATCATTAGTACAGGATGATAAAAAGAGATATACATTATTTTCATGTATTCTTTATAAATCTGTGGTTGATTCTCAATACAGTTGTATTTCAAAGCTTTAAAGACTACCAGTATCAAAAATAATTTGAGACAAATTAGGAATTTAGAGATGGCAAGTGTCAGCTGTATATGATATGAAAGAAGTGGATTAATACTTGACACAAAATGCCTACATATACAGGATTAAAGTCAAAATAACGGATATTAGCTTTTATTATTGTTGTTGTTCCATAAGGTCACAAGACTTTAATATATCTTGAGCGCTCTAAATATTCTAAAACTCTAATACAAAATGACAGCTTCCATTACATTTTCAGGTTGTCTAAATCTTTCCTTTGCATATGTTGAAGGAGAAAGTTTATTAATGGCTTTGAAAGATGTTGCACTTTCTTCTGGGAGGTAAGAGTAAGAAATTAAGTCTTTTTTATGAATAAAATTTTATTCAACACACTAAGAAAAACAAATTCAAGGTAAAAACAAAATCTTACATTTAAACTATCAGCTATTTAGAAATAACTTTTCAACATAAATATATAGTTTTAATATGACCTACGTCTATGGCAATATAAGTAAATCATTTGGGAAAGCCTAGCTTTATGATATGTTTATCTTAGTTGCTCTTGCTAATAGAGAAATCCTTGCAAAAGGTCATGTTCATGTTTATATTTAGCATCATTCCAAAATGTGTGATTTGTCTGCTAGCTTAGCATGGTGTATTCTCTTGTGGTTCTGTTAATCATTGTCATAAAAGTCTAACACAGAATTTTGTTATTTTTTCCTTGTTGCACATTTATTAAAATGTATTTATTGTTCCCTCTTTTTTATTATTTTTTACCTAACATATTATCATGAATAAGATTCATATTGAAACTCCATATTATTGTTTTGAAACGTTAAGCTCTTTTTTTTTAATTCCTAAAATTATTATATTTATTGTCAATGACATGAATGAATTATTAGGATTATTGTCTTACAAATTGTAGATTTTTTGTATTTGAATTTCAATATATTTCTTTGCATATTCCTGTTGAGAAGTTGGATTATGTTTTTATATGAATGCATACTGATGTCGTAAATAGTGAAGATACATGTACCTTGGCCACAGAAATTTCATTGTAAATAAATTGTATGTAATGAAGTGAAATAAATAAATAGAGAATGAAATATAAACAGAAAGTATTAAATCTTCTTTTTTTAACAGTGCTTGTACATCAGCCTCACTAGAACCATCTTATGTGTTACGAGCAGTGGGTGCAGATGATGACCTTGCTCACTCTTCAATTAGGTAAAATATTTAGCATTAAATTCAGTAATTTATTCAAAACTAAAATGGCAGAAAACAATTACTTTTTATGTGATAAACCAGGGTTTTTTAAGCCACTAGACCACAGAGCTGGCTGTTCATGAAACTTTCCAGTCCTGACAAATTTTGTGAACTGTTAGTTGTCTTAATACAAATATGATTTTTTTAAATGTGTTTTTGTGTTCATGTGACTTTAATTGTTTACCCATCCCAAAAAAAAAAAGGCAGTTGGGCGGTCCATTATTTGTAACTCTGGATATCAATGTATTTTTTTAGTCCTCTACCTATGCTTTGAGCAGTTTTCATGAAACTTTGATGACTTGTTTATATCCATTGACATAAGTTCCCTTTCAATTTTTAAAAATTTCCAATTTTATGTTTTGGAGTTATGGGACCTTATACATAAAAAGGGGGTATTTTCCAGTTTTTATACGACCGCAAAATTTTTGCGGTCGTATATTGGTATGACGTTGGCGTCGTCATCGTCGTCTGCGTCGTCAGCGTCGTCGTCCGAAGACATTTGGTTTTCGCACTATAACTTTAGTATAAGTTAATAGAAATCTATGAAATTTAAACACAAGGTTTATGACCACAAAAGGAAGGTTGGGATTGATTTTGGGAGTTTTGGTCCTTACAGTTTAAGAATCAGGGGCCAAAAAAGGGCCCAATAAGCATTTTTCTTGGTTTTCGCACAATAACTCTAGTATAAGTAAATAGAAATCTATGAAATTTTAACACAAGGTTTATGACCACAAAAGGAAGGTTGGGATTGTTTTTGGGAGTTTTGGTCCCAACAGTTTAGGAATTAGGGGCTAAAAAAGGGCCCAAATAAGCATTTTTCTTGGTTTTTGCACAATAACTTTCGTATAAGTAAATAGAAATCTATGAAATTTAAACACAAGGTTTATGACCACAAAAGGAAGGTTGGGATTGATTTTTGGAGTTTTGGTCCCAACAGTTTAGGAATTAGGGGCCAAAAGGGTCCAAAATTAAACTTTGTTTGATTTCATTGAAAATTTAACTATTGGGGTTCTTTGATATGCCGAATATAACCGTGCATTTAGATTCTTAATTTTTGGTCCCGTTTTCAAATTGGTCTACATTAAGGTCCAAAGGGTCCAAAATTAAACTTAGTTTGATTTTAACAAAAATTGAATTCTTGGGGTTCTTTGATATGCTGAATCTAAACATGTACTTAGTTTTTTTATTATGGGCCCAGTTTTCAAGTTGGTCCAAATCGGGGTCCAAAATTAGACTTTGTTTGATTTCATCGAAAATTGAACTATTTGGGGTTCTTTGATATGCCGAATCTAACCGTGCATTTAGATTCTTAATTTTTGGTCCCGTTTTCAAATTGGTCTACATTAAGGTCCAAAGGGTCCAAAATTAAACTTAGTTTGATTTTAACAAAAATTGAATTCTTGGGGTTCTTTGATATGCTGAATCTAAACATGTACTTAGTTTTTTTATTATGGGCCCAGTTTTCAAGTTGGTCCAAATCAGGGTCCAAAATTAAACTTTGTTTGATTTTATCAAAAATTGAATTATTGGGGTTCTTTGATATGCCGAATCTAACCGTGCATTTAGATTCTTAATTTTTGGTCCCGTTTTCAAATTGGTCTACATTAAGGTCCAAAGGGTCCAAAATTAAACTTAGTTTGATTTTAACAAAAATTGAATTCTTGGGGTTCTTTGATATGCTGAATCTAAACATGTACTTAGTTTTTTTTATTATGGGCCCAGTTTTCAAGTTGGTCCAAATCGGGGTCCAAAATTAAAGCTAAAAAGGGGGTAAATTTTTTTTTTTTTGGGGGGGGGGCAGTTCTCCACAGCATATTGTATTGCACAAGAAGCAAAAAATTGAATATAATTTCAAATCATATGACCAATACTAAGTTCTTTATTTCAGTTATTCTGTGTCAGAAACCTATTATGTGTCAAATATTTGAAGAAATTTTCAATTGCACAGTATTGCGCAATAGCAAGAAATTGATATGTGTGCCCTGTTATCAAAACTTTATTATTAACAAATTCCATTGGAAATTTGCCAATAACTCTAATGAACTTCATTGTAAATTTGCCAATATAAAATGTGCTGATGAAGCTTTTTTGTTTATCTTATCTAAACTGCTTTTAAATTATGTATATTTAAAATTTGCCATCCATGACTATGATGTCATTTTCTATTTTAATATGTTATGGTGTATTTAAATGGGCTGTTATGGTTGCAAAGTATAAAGAAATGGGGGGGGGGGTTGAAAACAAAATTTAGGGGGGGGGGGGGGGGTAAATGAGAAATTGGGGAGGGGGTAATTTTTTTCTCATTTCATATTTCATAAATTAAAAAGAAAATTTCAAATTTTTTTTAGCAAAAAAAGGGGGGGGGGGGTGGGGTTACAATAAATTTTATTGTTTTTTTTGTTTTTTTTTGGGAGGGGGGGGTCAATGTGCAACTTCATAGTGTATTGCACAAAAGCTAAAAAAGGGGTAAATTATTATTTTTTTTTGGGGGGGGGTGCAATTCTCCACAGCATATTGTATTGCACAAGAAGCAAAAAATTGAATATAAATTCAAATCATATGACCAATTCTAAGTTCTTTGATTTCAGTTATTCTGTGTCAGAAACCTATCATGTGTGAAATATTTGAAGAAATTTTCAATTGCACAGTATTGCGCAATAGCAAGAAATTGATATGTGTGCCCAATTTTAAATTTTAAATTGGTTATTTCTGATTTATATATAAAAACAAATAATACTGATATGGTTTGAATAGGTAAATTAAAAATTTTTAAGTTCTTAGACAACATTCATTCTGTGTCAGAAACCTATGCTGTGTCAAATATTTATTCACAATCCAAATTCAGTATTGTATCAAGCTTGAATGTTGTGTTTATAATTGCCCCAACTATTCAGGGTTCGACATCTGCGGTCGTATCTAGCTGCGCCCAGCGGAGCATTTTATTGGACAATATCTCAAAAATGCTTTGAGCAATTTTCATGAAACTTTGATGACTTGCTTATATCTATTGATGTAAGCACCCTTTTGTTTTTTTTTTTTTTTATAAATTTCCAATATCATATTTTGGAGTTATGGAACTTTATTAGTTGAAAATTAATTTTTCACATTTTGGACGGTTATGGAATTTTATTTGTTCAAATTTCGGAGTTATGAAACTTTTTTCATTAAAAAAGGGGAACTTTTTCACATGTCAAGCTGTATCTTAAGTACACATTGTCTGATTTACTTCAAACTTTACACAATTGTTTGTTGTGATAGTCAAAAGGTCTTTTTCGATTTTCTCTTCCAGAGTGGGATGTCGTCAAAATAAGGAACAAAATCAAAGGGTCTATATGTTAATTGGTGAAATTTAATTTTCTGGACGATGGGCGTATCATGCACTCATGGCACACCTGTTTATTATCAGAAGCCTTGCAGTAACACTTTGTGTACATAATTTCCGTTTTTACAATAATAGAAATGAAATAATTCATGGGAGCCATATATTCATATTAGATTTTAATGTGGGTAACACTATTTGCTTAAATTTTAGCCCTCGCTAATGCTTGGGGTAAAGTTTTGCTTAAATAATGTTACCCATATTTAAAACCTTGAATGAATATGTGGCTGCCATATGGTTAAAATTTCGGTATGTTTAATATACACATATCTAACCAGTTACTGCACCAGAATAAAAGATTTAATTGAATGGTCTTGTTTGATATTTAGATTTGGAATAGGAAGATTCACTACAGAGGTAGAAATTGACTACACAGCAGACCTTGTTATCAAACATGTAACAAGACTTAGAGAAATGAGGTAATATATATATATTTTCATTAGATATGCTTTAGGCTGACATCTTAACCATATTTAATGGATGTTTCATTTATTTTTTCAAAATAAAGACAAGGAAATTGTAAGTGCAAGTGTACCTTCATATTAGTCCATACCAAATTATACTGATTGCTTCTAATTTATGGGTAGACATAATGGATTTTTTGTATTTCACCTTTTCCTTTTTTTTTTTTTTTGGGGGGGGGGGGGGGTCAACAATATTTTGGGGTTTTTCTTTGGACAAACCTAAGTGTTAATAAGTTTCCATTAGTTTTGCAATGAAAATTTTTTGATGAATTTATTATACAAGTTTTGAAGATATACATGAATCATTCTGTCTGTTCATCTGTCTTACTACTTAAAGAGGAAAATGTCATCTATTGAACTAATACACTGGTAGTTAACTGTTTTGTGAAATGAAACTTATAAATTTTGTTTCATTTGTAGCCCATTGTGGGAAATGATACAAGAGGGAGTTGACTTGAAGTCCATCAAGTGGTCACAGCACTGATAAATTACATCCAAAATGATTATCAGTCTTAGTGTGCTTCAGTGAAGTGAGCTGCGCTACTGTGAATCAACTTGATAATACAAACAGAAACTCCACAACATCACAAGATATTTTATTCTGATTTGTCATGTCATATGTGTGATGTTGGTTTATAAAATATTAAGTCCCTTGATTAGTTATATGCATTAATAAGCCATTATATATATTATACAGATACATTTTCTGGAGCTCAAGTCGTGTAAAGATCACACCTGAATATTATATCAGCCTGTAGAGTAATTTTTATTGTAAAAAAACAACAGAAGGACAAGCGTTCGGAGATTTTATCTATTCTCAACAGTAATTAGGTAACAGTTTGCTTTCAAATTTCCCTCTGGTTCGCAGTAGAGGAAATACCAGCATGTGTTAGTTGTTACTGTTTAAAAAGTAAAAAATCCTTAATGTACTTGGCAATTTTAGGACCAAATTTTTAACCAGAACAATGTCTGTAAAATGTTTCATCATCAGTTCTTTTTAAATATATTTTTTAGTCAATATTAAATCAAAATTTATTGAGTATTGTATTGTTGGTAACAAAATAAACCAATTCTGTTCAATAAAATATCTTAAAAACAATGCCTGTATTGAAGATGAGTGTGGATTTTTTTTTTTCAAAATGAGTCTTACCATTGGATATTAATATTAAAGGTCTTGCATGGATGGAAGAAATCACAAATCTTCCACACAGGGTAGTTATAGATATGTCTAGATAACTGAACTATCAATTTCCCTTACATACAAAGTCATGTACCCACAGTACTTAATTTGGGATATTCATTGTTTACAGTTCATATCTACATGTTTTTGCATGCTGAATCAGCCGTAGAATTCTTGCTTATATTTACTTGTCTATCATCCATTGAAATTTACCATTTATTGAAATAAAGTGTCAATAATGATAAAGTACGAAAAATGTAGAGTTGTCACATGAATTACAATTTAATTCTCAAAACCCTATACCAGTAAAAAAATTTGCATTGATTGATTTCAAGTACAGAAATGTTACTTACGGGTTTTAAATGTTACTTCATTTAATGTTTGTATAACTGTTACTTGGTAAAATATAATAAACTGTGATAAAATATGTTGTTATCCATACAAATGACTTTTATAGATTCATGAATGTTGAAAATGTAAATATATGTGGTATGCATCAATGACACAGTATACCGTCTGATAAAACATTACAGTGATGAATTACACATCACACCACAAGTTAAACAAATCATACTGGTGGCTAAAAAAAAAGGAACAACACCAAGAGTCACCTAGAATCTATAGAATTTCGTAGAGAGAACATTTAACAATTAGTTAAGTTATTATCTCACCTGACCCAAAGGGTCAAGTGAGATATTCTCATCACTTGGCATACTTCGCCCTGTCGTCATCCGTTAACTTTTACAAAAATCTCCTCTAAAACTACTGGGCCAAATGGAAGCAGACTTGGCCACAAGCATCATTAGGGTATCTAATTTAAGAAATATGTCCGATGACTCTTCCTGCCAACCAACATGGCCGACATGGCTAA
Organism: Mytilisepta virgata; assembly: GCA_028015205.1. Taxonomy (NCBI): domain Eukaryota; kingdom Metazoa; phylum Mollusca; class Bivalvia; order Mytilida; family Mytilidae; genus Mytilisepta; species Mytilisepta virgata. Next base: position 45,429,890 of record CM051521.1, on the reverse strand, counting down.
AAATAAAACATAGGGGTAAACTGTAGTTTTTGTCTTATATCTCAAAAACTAAAGCATTTAGAGCAAAACTGACGGGGTAAAAATGTTCATCAAGTCAAGATCTACCTGCCATGAATTTTTCAGACAAATCCGTCAGCCCTTTGTTGGGTTATTTCCCCTGAATTGTAAATTTTAAGGAAATTCTGCAGTTTTAGGTTATTATCTTGAATATTATTATAGATAAAGACAAACTGTAAACGTCAAAAATGTTCAACAAAGTAAGATCTAATGGCCGAACTTAGTTAAATGTAAGACTCTATAGGAAAATTCATTTAAAAATCTTCTTGTCTGAAACCACTTAGCCAGTTGACCTGGGCTGTCAACCAAGAATACTGTCACAGCTGAACTTAGTTTAACATAGAACTCTATAGAAAAACCAGCCAAATTGACTGTAACGCTTAATTTTTTAGGTCTGCTCAAGGTGAAAAGTTAAATCCAGGTGAGCGATACAGGCTCTTGAGAGCCTCTAGTTTCTTATACAGAAGAAGTTTGATGACTTCAACTCCAAAGGAACCGTTGGAATCAGTTTGAATTATCGGTAGTTCAGGTTAATAAGTTTGTTCAAGTATGGAAAATTTCCATTGCCATACCATAAAGGTGGACGTGTATTTTCTTAAACTTTAAGCCTGGAACTGTTAAAGTGTACATTTCAGGCTAATCTATTTTTGTCACATCATTCTGTGATTGTTTGACACACACCTGTAGGTATCACATAACATTCTTGTCCATCAAATTATTGAGTTCATGTTTTCCATGGTAAAATACTGGTACACAATTTTTTCATAATTGTCTGGACCAACGCATCTGGTTGACTTTTAGAGAAACTATGACTTTTATATATGAAAATAAGGAAAACTTTTGACATGATGGGACTTTCAAAATTATTAGAGCTATCAATGGTGTTCGAGCAATCATTTTGGGGAATGGTGGCATATAAGCCGTCCCCAACAGTGATTTCAGCCATTACAAAGCACAAAATGTGGCCCTACCAAAACTAAAAATTTTGCATTATCCTGTACATGGATGCCCTGTTGCAACTTGGCTGAAAAAAGGGTGAGTTCAGAGTTATGACTAAAATGTGAATCAGAATCAGAATTTTACCAGAGTCAATGAAATATGGATCATAATTTGATAGTTGATGAAATAATGTTTGCTGAACTACTTCTTCAGATTCATCTTTATAAAGGGACCCTCGGCGGTCTCGTGTTACTGGTTAACGTGCTCACCTCGAATGCGGAAGGTCGCGGGTTCGATCAAATCAGACATTAAATTGGTAGTTGCTGCTTCTCCACCAAGCAAATTTTATACCAGAAAATTTATGTTCCAGAATTGTTGTCACAATTCTAGTACTACCAGAATTATAATAATACAATTCTGGCTTTTCCGGAATTGTAATACTCTACAATTCTGGAAAAACCAGAATTGTCTCCAATTCTGGTTTCTAAAATGCTACCAGAATTGTACAAATTTTTGTACAATTCTGGTTTTACCAGTATTATACCTTAACAATACTGGAAATTCCAGAATTGTGTACTTACAATTCTGGACTGTCCCAGTATTGTACAGACTAAATATCAATACTTTTTAAAAAAAAGTCGAACTGTATATTTACAATAATGAACAAAAAACAGAATTGTTCATAGACAATACTGGTAAATCGAGAATTGTATACATACAATTCCGGAATTCCAGAATTGTATATTTACAATACTGGACTTACCAGAATTCTACATTTGACGGTGCTGGAATAAACCAGAATTGTATTTGTACACTTCTGGAAATTCTTTCCAGTATTGTACATATACAATTCTGGAATTTCCAGTATTGTGAAAATATACAATTCTGTTTTTTTCCAGTATTGTACATATACAATTCTGGAATTTCCAGTATTGTGTAATACACAATTCAGGAATTTTCAGAACTGTACATATACTATTCTGGTATTTATACAATTATGAAATTCCAGAATTATAAATGTACAATACTGGAAATTGAACATTTGACAAAATTGGATAAATCCTGGTATGTTCATGTACAATACTGATATAACCAGAACTGCATATGTATAATGTGGCTTGTTTAGGGTATATTAGGATACAGGATATTGGCACTTTTTATTACTGGGATATGGGACTCACTAAAATTTATACAAGACAGTTCTAAACTATTCAAAAAGTCATATATGTATGTATATTTTATACCCCTACAAATAAGATGTAGAGGGTATATAGGAATTACCCTGTCTGTCCATGTGCCTTGTAAGTACAACTCCTAAGTGGCTTATTGGATTTTTGTGAAACTGTACACAGTTTGTAGTACCCTACCTTCAAATGTGCATGAAGGAATATAATCTGACGTAACTGTATATATACCTGCTTGTGTATGGTTACCCTACTTTTCACTAATTTCTTGGGACTAAAACTTACAGAATAGTGCAACAAGGGAACAATCTTGGTCTTTTCAAAAAAGAAAAAAAAAACAGAATTGCCAAGAATATTCAAAGATGGTTTACCATATAACATGCAATTCTGGTATTCCAGAATTGTCAAGAGTCTTCCAATATATGTAATTCTGGAATACCAGAATTGTCTAGAATCTTCCAGTATCTGTAATTCTGGTATTCCAGAATTGTCCAGAATCTTCCAGTATCTGTAATTTTGGAATACCAGAATTGTCTAGAATCTTCAAGTATCTGTAATTCTGGTACACTAGAATTTGTTCTAAATTTTATTTGTAAGTACAGAAACAATTCTGGTATTCCAGAATCTTCCAGAACCTGCAATTCTGGAAAATACTGGAAGATTTTAAAATTTCATTACAATTCTGGTATTCCAGTATCTACCAGAATCTTCCAGAATCTGTAATTCTGGAACATAAATTTTATACCAGAATTGTACAATTCTGGTACTACCAGAATCTAGATCATATTCTTCACTTTATCCGAACTGGTCGGCTCGGAGTCCGTATCCTGTGGATTATTACCGGTCTAGTACAACGCAAGGTTCATATGCATATATCAATATGTTCTCGTCCTGAAATGCATTAACAATAATCCGTTTATCCGTCCATCTTTATACAGGTCTGGATGTTTCAAAATAATCAGGTAAGGACTCCAGAAAAAACTTAACGAGAGTTAATTATGAAATTTTGGCCTTTGCTTTGATAATAACTTGCATGGGTAAATATCTTCTATGAGTTTACAGTAGACCATGAAACAAATTGATGATTATTTACTGTGCATGTGTGGCCTATGTAAAGAATTAATAAAAAACTTAAACAAGAAAATACATGGCTGTTTTGTATCAAATGTGATAAAAGAACTATTGTAATGAAGTTTTAACTTTAAGTGAGAGTGTAGAGAACTGCAGTCGTAAGCTGTTCGAAAGTTGTCAGCTGACGGAGATTTATTATTGAGACGGTAAGCTATTCCACTGAGGTATTGTAGACTGGGGAAATGAGTATCTGGAAGTATTTTTGGTAAAAAAGGATACAAAATTCTATAGTTGTAAAAATATGAACTCGTGCAACAAAAATTAACCATTTCACTGAAACGTGAAATGTTAGTGTGACCTACACCATGTTTAATCTCTTAAACTCGGGATGACCCTACAATGGTATTCAAACACAGAGTTCATCTTAATGAAAACCTAGCTGTTTTTATTCTGTTTAATTAATAGATTTGAATTCAGATGTACAACTGAACTTAATAGAAATGTACTTGAATTTTGTCTTAATCCAAATACGTCTACCCATATCTAATGATAAAACTAAGCCAAATTCGAGAAAGTGTGAACGGTAGATCAAAATTCTTTTAACATTAACGTGACCTTCTGCTGCCTTTATGCTTAGTAAACTTACTTGAACGAAGTACATATCCGATGTCTAATCATTTTTGGTGCAAAAGAAGGTGTTTGAAAAAATATTTATTGCAGTCGGAAACAACAGTTATCCCCGCAATCCCAACATGTTGCATTCCTGATATTTCAAACTGCACAAACCCTCAGAAGTCACAGGTCCCGTGTCCCGTGCATTGATCACACTGCCGCACTTGGAAGTAGGACCCTTTACTTGTGAGGATAAATTGCACATAAAATTCACAGAGGAAATAGTGATGTGTTTGGATATGGATTTTACACTGTTTTGTGTTTTGTCCTCTCTATATTTTTTCTCAAAAGTGTCTGGATCATGAGATATTTTTACTACCGATATAAATTACCGTGTCTATGATATATTCCATGACTATCCTCTAGTTTTATATCTGGCCTCTTTTTAGCGTTTCTCCATAACAGTAGCAACCACTATCACATCTTGATGATATCATTTTAGGATTTGCAACTATAAGCCTCTCTGCATTCATACAATTAAATCCATTCGCATGCATACAGCTTAACCTCTCCACATGCATACAATTAAACTCCTTCGCATGTATACAACTAAACTCCTTCGCATGCACACAACATGATCTCTTCGTATGCATACAACTAAACCCCTTCTCATGCAATGATATAAGAACTGCATTGCTACTTTGGATAATATATTTAAACAATTTCATTAAAATATATGTATAAAACTGGGAAATTTCACTTATCGATTTTTTACGACTAATACGTTTATTTTCTACATTGTTAAATGTTTCCCGTTTAGATACATTTTCCTTAAAAATATAGCGATCAAAATATTCCCAAACTTTCTTCGAAAGTGGGGAAAAACAAAGTATTGTGAGAAGGAGATTGAAACAGGCCTAAACAAAATCCCCAACTACAAGTTGATGGAAGGTTATCCGTGATTTGAATTGTGAGTCTCCTGTGTTATCTGAGGAAGTCCACAACCATATATGGATATTCTAAAACGAATAGAGAATATCCTCATGTAAAATCATTTTTACCGGTTGTTTATGGAGGTCACTATATAATTAAGGAAACTTCTAATTAAATTTATGGTGGTTCTGAAGTAAATATTTATCGGTCTTCTTTATACAATAATTTTTACCAGTTCCTAATCCACGATTCCTCTGACGTCAAACGGCCCTTTTCATGACTGAACCGTTTGCTGCCGCGGGACGTCAGAGCGCACTCTATATATAAAACTTTTTTTCATGGTCGTAAATTACATTGAGGCGGTGAAAGCAGCAACCTCCGCCAATCTTTTAGCCCCAAAAAAATAAAATAAATAAATGTATAAAGAATAGTAAAATGCACCTCATGTAAAAAAAGGTCATCGGCTATAGTAACTTCAAAAGACCGCCACCTTAATTTTTTTTTTTAAAGTGGTGTTCTTTTTTATTTATTAACATCAATATTTATTTAATTTTGGTAACATTAACCCCAATCCCTAGATACACAAAATAAAATAAGATGAGTAATTTAGCATACGTTTGGTGCTCACTGGAAACTCCATATACCCTTTTTTCTAAAGTCACCCCTTCTCGACGGGATTCATGATTATAAGAAATTGTTTGATCAACTAAAGATACAAGACACCCTGTTGGTGTTGGTTTTTTAAATGACTTACATTATTTTGCGTTGGTTTCACTATTATTTATAAAAACAATCCCATCTATCTGAGACGCCGAGTGAGTTTTGGAGATGTCTCAGAAGAAAGGATTTTGCAACAACCACATGCTCAGCTTCTGCCTATAGGAGTGTCCTAGATTTACTGCCTCCCCCCGAACTTGGACAATTTACGGTCATTTTTTTCTGTGCTTCTTAATTGATCTTGAGAATCAACTTTATTTTTATTGCCTAAGGCTTGAAACCCATTTACTTCCGAAAAAAATACAGTTAACCCCTATAACAAGGGTTAAATGTATGTCGTCTACTTTAGGAAGCAACAATTTCTTGTTCAAGGAATGAATCTGAAAAAATGCAAAATCCAAAATGAAAAAAATGGCAAAACTGAGAATCACTTGGAATCAAACAATGTTATATATTGAGGGAAAAACAACTTGGAAAAAGCAGGATTATGGCTGCCGTGTAAAAAATCTAAGCCCCCCCCCCCTTCCCCGCCCCCCACTCACCTTCTCCCAATACAACTAAATTCAAAAGGTTGCTGCACGATGATAGGTACCATTATATACTAGTGACAAAAACATCAAGAGAAAACATAAGCATTCAAATGGCTAATTTCAAAAACAAGTGACATTAAATTAAGGTTTGTTGTGCCTTGTGGTAGAAAATCCTGGAATTTTTACTGAATCCATATAAGAAACACTGACCAAAGTTCTACCGTCCAATTCTTGATAAAATCGTCAAATTTTCCAGAGCTCCACGTCAAAGAAGACTCTGACTAACCGCACCAATATACTAGAAAACAAAATATGCGCTTTTTATAAGTATATTTATAAAATATCTTGAAAACGTTATGAGATCATGATGATACGCATCCGGAAGAATCGGGTCCGATTTTGTGTTGACTTTTACAATACACTTTTAAAATGGCGGACACCGGACAGGAACCCGAATTGCTGTTCTTTGACACATTTTCTCACGATAGTATTGAGGTATAATAGATAAGTTATGCAAAATTAGTAACAGCCACTATACATTTAAGCCCTATTTCATACTTTTAATGACATCAATTCTCGCATAGCATAGTTGAGAATGCGTTTTTGATTCTCATCCGCATGTGATGAGATACAGTCACAGACACCTGGACACAGTACTATTATAATTTCAAATATTGATAAAACTCTGAAGTCATTTGCTCCCACTTTGATAAAAATCAACCTTTTGATTCCACCTAAATACCTTTTTTGTTGGATTATTGCTTTGATTTGATTTTTTAATTGTATACATAAATGTCCCTGACCCATTTCCAATTTAACTTTTTAACATTTTTATTACCTCCCCTAAGTTCTAATGTATGGTGGGACAAAATAGTTGTTTCAGTTGATGACAAATACAAATAAACATTCACTTCTTTTCTTTATCCCTAGGAGTTAAATTTAGATTTAGTGCAGTTTCCAAGACCAGTGATTATACAGGAAATCAGAGTTATACCACTGCAAACAAAAGTAGAAGCAGATGTTCCAGGAGGTGTTCGGCTTGGGTATGAAGAGATGATAGCACAGAATAGAATATCCTTTATTCCTAATTATGAGCAAATAAAGAGCATAAATTCAAAATACAGTGATTTTTATCATTCACATAATAAAAAAGATATGACATTGAAAATAGTAAAGTAAACAGAACTGGTATATATTGTACATATAATCATGGTTGGTATTCTTTACATGATCAGTAATACTCAGTATCCATTCAAGGTTTATAAAAGAAAGGGCATTTTTAATAGGTATTAGAAAATTGGCTATTTCTTCAAACAGTTAAGCATTACATTAACATTAAAGATGCATTTTGTAGAGTGATTTTTCTAGGTACACAGGGCTCACCATACTTCCAAATTTTTGGGAGAAGTGACTTCTCCCTTGCAACCAATCAGGGAGAAGTGAGGACCTCACAGGGAGACTTCAGAGAGAAGTCAGGGATCACTGCTATGTTTTCATACCTGTACATATATATATGCATTTTAAAGCCTTTCAACCCTTATTCAAGTTTTTACTTTATTCTGTGTCATACAGTGGTTTGAATTATATGATAGAGGCTATACATTATCATAATTTGAATTTTGACTTTGGTGTACTAGCCATAAAAGAGATGAAATAGGAACTGCATTGGAGGGGGGCTACAGATTCTGTTTTAATTTTAAAAAATTCTTACCCTTCAAAAAATTGTGTAATTTAGGATCTTATGATAGTATTAAAAAAATGTTAAAAAATGAGTTTTGCAAGACGAATGTGATATGAAATTGTTTGTCTTTGAAAGGTACATGTTACACCTAGCTGAAAATTTTGAGATGTTTAGCTAAAAAATTCTGAAGAATTATTTTTCAATCTTTATTTCTTTCCATTTTTTCTTTTATCTTTTTAAAAAATTATTTTTTGCTTATAATAGGGGCATTATTCTGTATTCTTTTCACCCCTTCAAAAGTAAAAGAAATTTTTATGCCCATATGGTGAATCCTTTCATTCCTTTATCTGTTCTATTTGTTTAGTTTACAATTATCTCTTTCAAATCAATTCTTTATTGTTTAAATATATTGCATGTTGTCAGTTAACACCTAACTGTGAAGTAATGAGACAAAGGGAAGTAAATCAAATTTAAAAGGTGAATTATCTCCCTTTGCGATAAATGCTATCATAAGTAGAAAATGTTCCGATTTTGCAACTTCTTGCTAATAAAATGACAGATTGATGAGTTATTTTCACTTCCAGCTTTGTAGAATTGTTGATATTGTTACAAAAACAAAGTTTTTGATCATTTCATCACAAGATTTTCCCTTCCCCAATGACAATTTGACAGAAATCTAAAACCAGAACTGAGACAAGTCAGAAATGATTGGGCAACTTCAACTTCACTTTTGGGGTATCCTTAGGGCTATTTCGTATTTTAAAAGGTGACTTTTTAACCCACTTCACCCAGTTTGGTGAGCCTTGGTACACAGTTAATGTACCATATGCAAGGACTGCGCTGGGCTTCGCCAATGTCACAAAATACGATTTTTTATTGTCTCGCCTTGACGGAGTCAAAAGGCGAGACATAGGTATGCTGTTTCCGGCGGCGGCGATGGCGTCAACAATGTATTAGTTTGTGATTAGCTCAGTTTTATGGGGATCCACTAGTGGTAGGTCAATGATAATTGGTATGCAGATGTATTACCATTGCCACATCTCATTGCCATGGAGATTATTTGGCTCCACCCCCTCAGTCATGATCTATTGACTTTGAATGGTTTGCTTACTTTGCATGTATTAGTTTGTGATTAGGTCAGTTTATAGGGATCCACTAGTGGTAGGTCAATGATAATTGGTTTGCAGATGTATTACCATTGCTACATCTCATTGCCATGGAGATTATTTGGCTCTACCCCCTCAGTCATGGTCTATTGACTTTGAATGGTTTGCTTACTTTACATGTATTAGTTTGTGATTAGGTCAGTTTATGGGGATCCACTAGTGGTATGTCAATGATAATTGGTATGCAGATGTATTATCATTGCCACATCTCATTGCCATGGAGATTATTTGGCTCCACCCTCCTCAGTCATGGTCTATTGACTTTGATTGGTTTGCTTACTTTACATATATTATGAGTCTGGTGAAGAGGAACCTTGAGAGATCCTGCTCTGGAAATCAACTATAAGTAACTATAAGTCACAATGTCACAAAATACGATTTTTTATTGTCTCGCCTTGACGGAGTCAAAAGGCGAGACATAGGTATGCTGTTTCCGGCGGCGGCGATGGCGTCAACAATGTATTAGTTTGTGATTAGCTCAGTTTTATGGGGATCCACTAGTGGTAGGTCAATGATAATTGGTATGCAGATGTATTACCATTGCCACATCTCATTGCCATGGAGATTATTTGGCTCCACCCCCTCAGTCATGATCTATTGACTTTGAATGGTTTGCTTACTTTGCATGTATTAGTTTGTGATTAGGTCAGTTTATAGGGATCCACTAGTGGTAGGTCAATGATAATTGGTTTGCAGATGTATTACCATTGCTACATCTCATTGCCATGGAGATTATTTGGCTCTACCCCCTCAGTCATGGTCTATTGACTTTGAATGGTTTGCTTACTTTACATGTATTAGTTTGTGATTAGGTCAGTTTATGGGGATCCACTAGTGGTATGTCAATGATAATTGGTATGCATTATTTGGCTCCACCCTCCTCAGTCATGGTCTATTGACTTTGATTGGTTTGCTTACTTTACATATATTATGAGTCTGGTGAAGAGGAACCTTGAGAGATCCTGCTCTGGAAATCAACTATAAGTAACTATAAGTAACTATAAGTAAACAAACAAAATTATATTTTATTGGACACAAAGCCAAGCAAAAAGATCTTTGTCTCGCCATGATGAGGTTGGGTTGAAAAGCTACATATGGGTATGCTAATTCGTGCATATTCATTGACTGAATATTTGCATAACTTACATGTTAAAGTATTGTGTTAAAGTATTGCTATCAGTGGCGGATCCAGAACTTTTTGTTAGGGGGGTGGGCGCTGACCGACCTAAGGGGGGCCCACTCCAGTCACGCATCAGTGATTCCCTATAAAATCAACCAAATTTTTCCCACAAAATTTTTGTATTTAGGTTTGGGAACGACTTATAATAAGTCAGTGGTATTTGGTATCCAGTTGTATTAGCATTCACACATCTCATTTAAATGGAGATTGTTTAACCATGTAACTCAGTCATGGTTCATTGACTTTGAATATTTGCATAACTTGTGTAAGATGTTAAGGTATTGCTATTATGATTTCAACATTTGCATAATTAAATTACAAAAAGGCGAGACATATCTCTGTGATAACAGTTTATTCAATCTGGCGACATAATTTTTCGATCTTTTTTTAAAAAAAATCTGGCACTTATGTGGAAGCAGTTTAAAGTGGTGACTAAGAGTAAGAAACATCATTTGTAAGTTATATATAATTATCTATGACAATTGAACAATTTACATCAGGCTAATAAACACAGCAGGTGTTTCAATAGTAAACAAACACATAATCAATAACTCGCACGTGCTGAGATCGTTTACACTTGACTGCTCAATTGACAGGTTTTTGAATTCCAGCGCGACCCCTGCCATATGGTTAATTGTGTTAAAGTGGAGCTTTCACCTAGTTGAAAATATTAAATTCTTAGATGAATTACCTGTGTCATCTGCTATCCCCAACAAAAAATGTATTTTCAGTTTCTTTATGTAATTACTTTCCTTACTTCGTAATAATGTAATGAAAATCTTGCATCGTCTTTGGGAAAATGGTCCAAACTTGGCATACATACCAGCAGATGTATTTAATTTTCCATAATCCAAATCTATAATCTTTCAAAACATGATTTTATTTTTCTTTGTAGTGCCACTAATCCATCAACATTTAAGTTAGAATTGTTTGTTAACAATCTTAGTAAGCCTAATGCAGCAACATTTGAAAGTCTTGGAGTGTAAGTAAACTTTTCTAAGTTTTTGTTTGGCCTGCTTTAAATGACACCTCTATATAGCAAATCACCATATATAAAGGGCACAGTGAAAATGTCCCCCTTATGAACAGAACTTGTAAAATTAACCTGCTTATAAAGGGCACATCTTTTGTTCCATTGGTGCTCTTTATACACAGGTTTGATTGTAAATTCTTTTGAAATAGTGAAGCATTGAAGTTTGTCCATTTTTAATGTGAGTGAAAAATTGCTTGAAGGCCAGTGGGACATGACTCCCGTGAAAACGTGTAAAAAATATATCACAATTATCAAGGGTTGACCTATTTCATTAAACAATAAGCCAAAAACTACACTGCAATAAATGGTGGTAAAAAAATCAACAAACATGGCTTCAATGACTTGAACACCCTATTAATAGAAAAGTTTGAGTAAACTAATGATATAAGTTTTGAGGAATGGAAATTTCAGTGAAGAGACTGAAAAGGTAGTTTAAAATAATCAAAGTGTTCAAATTACTTAGTTCAAGTGGCTGAAATTTTACTCTGCATGACTGCATAATATATGAAAAACATTGGGTGTTAAAGATACTCTTTGCAATAGCATACTGTATCAACCATGAACAACTGAATCCTTCGAACAGACAAAAACAGATAAAGGGTGGACACCGAGACAAAAGTACATCTCATTTCTTTTATATGTATTATATTTTTATAGAAAAATTATTTAAAGGAAATTAAGATGTAACAGTTCAGTGATCAGGTTTTGAATATATGAAAATATGATTGATTGTATTTTTAATGATGTGTATAAACTATATGATAATTCTTTATCAGAATGGAATATAAAGAAAATGTTAATATACAGCTGAAGACAGATAGTGAGGTAAGATAACAGTAGTCTGTTTAAACAAAAAATCACAACTGCAAAACTTAACCCTTTCACAGATGGAGTCCCCACAGGAAGTAACCCTTCCACCGTGGCTTCTCTGACAAGATGGCAGACTTGAGTGGCTACTTCTTTGTTAATGCTTTAGAGCATTAATTTTGGTTCATTTATTCTTTATTTGAATAAAAATGTTAATAAAATATGTTCTTTTCACAATCGTTTTAGTTTTTGAATGAAAATGTGAAGATTCGGTAGCAAGCAGGGATTTCTGCAGCTGGATATGTTGAAATTCTTCAAATATCGTTAAAATTGCTCTAAATATGCAATTTTGTCATTAAAAATTATAAAAATTATTTCAAGAAATAAACTTCCAACAATTGATGTCCATTCCAATCAATTTTGGACAAAATCGACAAGTTTGATTTTATAGAGATACTTTCCTGGCATCCAATCTTGCCAAAATTCATTTTCCTAACTTTAAAATTCAATCAAATCCTCAAATTTTGGTCTATTTGCACACTTTTTTTTTTGGGGGTAAAAGATCTGCCATTGTTTTATCTTTATCCGGGTTTCAAATATAAGAACGATAACTCTTGATGTTCACTCCAAGAGCGGGAAATATAAAACCTATGTGACAATCATGGTAAACCGGAATTCGTTGTCAGCGAGTTCATTCGGGAATCCGGTAAATGGGGACTCGTCCGTGAAAGGGTCAATTGACAAATACATTACCGTGCAATTTAGAGAAGTTATGAAATTTTTCTTTTTTTCTAGTACTATATTTTTATTCTCAGCTTAAAATACACAGTAACAATTAGAAATAGAAAGCTACTTGTAGTATAAAACCTTTCAGTAACGAATTTCACTGACATTACAATAATTTCTGTTATTGCTTATCAGCATATAATAACCCATTTGAAGAAAATTGGTAAATTGACAAAAAATAGGTTTCTTTGTTGTTATGAACACATTGTTCAGTTCACAATAAGTATTACAAAAAGAAATTAAGATTTTTCTGTTTATTTTTACATTTGAATGCTAAAATGAAGACTTACATCAGTTTACTTATGGAATAATATTAAAAATACCTATGAATCATGACAATTAAATTTAACGGTATGTGGTATTTCAGTTGGATAAAGAATTTGCTGTAAATTCAGAAAATTATTGGTTTCATTTATTGATGAGAATCTACAACAATCGACAATAATGCAGATATTAATGGGATTCCTGAATATGTTGCAACAAAATAACACCAGCAAAAATTTTAATGCACTGCATATATAAATTATAGCAATCTGAAATCTGTCAAATGTTTTGCATTGATAAACATTGCATTAATTTCTAATTGGCAGTATTCCAGTAAAATACTTACCTAAGGGTCAGACAATAATTTTAGCCAGTTAAATTAATTAAGATATATGTTGAAGTTTTGTATTGTAACATTACATATAGAATTTAACAATTTTGAATTTTTGAGTATTATGGAAAGTGAAATTTATATGTATAAGACAACTGTCTTAAAGAGTAACTAAAACGCTTATAGCAAGTTATTTTCATTTTATAGTACTAAATAAAAGTATAGAAATGCAAAAAACCCGATGAAATTTGGTCAAGTAATAACGGAGAAAATAGCGAGTGAAGTTGGATTATTTTAACCTGTGCGAAATCCAATCAGCGCTATTTCCGGAAACAGGGTTTCCTCGCTGAGTGACCCTGATTGACCGGAAATGACGTACTGTGCGGGCTACTCTTAAACTTGTTTACATTGACCAGAAGGAATATATTATGGATGGAAACAGCAATGCTAGTGATTTATCGCTGTCATTTCAAAGCTCATCATTTGAAAGCATTGAAGAAGTTGACCAGTCAGAATTATCAGTGCTTACCAATTTGAAATAATAATTTAATTCTAGAAATGGGGAATTCTGGTAATAACTATAATAGTATAGCCAATAAATTTCAATAAATGCCCCCATATACATATATATAAAAAGAATGAAAATGAAATTATAGATATTTTGAAAGGTGTGTATAACATAAATACAAATGGAAGACCATCTTATAGGAATAAAAAGCAAACACTATTTTTTTAAACAAGCAAATATAAGACACAATATTAATTGATAGTTTTAAAACAGATGTTTTACAAATAGTGATATAGTAATATAGATTTTGATGTAGAATTGTAATGTGTTTTTTTTTTATTGAATTTACAGATTCATAAAATTTCAGAAGTTTCTTATAAAAATATAATAAATTTCTTAGTTTAATCAGAGACATATATGTAGAGAGGGATAAGTAATTTCTTACAATCCTTGTTGTAATAATAAAAATATGTAGAGAATCATTGGAGAAACTGCACTGTACGCCTAAAACTTTAATAAAAGATTTTGATGGATTTAAATAAAAAAAAATTATTCAACTTATAAAATAATTCCCACATTTCTAGAGTTATAATTTGGTTAATATTTGTTATGGGACTTTATGCTCTTTGTATAATTTGAATTATAATATCGGTCAAAACTGGTTTTCATTACACCTTTCTAATGACTTTGTTATATTGATTTACTCCACAGGTGGTAGGTGCATGGCCAAGTTGTTATTTACCTGATTGGAGGGATTAAAACTTTTGTTTGATCTTTACTACTAGATAACAGGATGTTAATTAATAGGTGATAAAACTTTAACTGTTTTAATTGCCAGGATTAAAGGTGATAAATATCCATCCACATGTTTACTAATTTGTTTTATATCATGAACTAGTTTTAATTTTCACAGGTGTTTAATACTATTTAGGGGGGAAATAAAATTTCTTGCAAGATTGGAAGTGTCATATATATATTTTTTTATAAATAATGAATAAATAAATACATATTCTTTTAATAAATAATTAGACATTCAAACTTTGCTTTAGCTTTACATTGCCTAATGAAGTAGAATGTTCCTAAAAAAAAAGCTACATTTTTACCCAAATTATTTTGTGCATTATCAGGATATGTATACTGGTCATGCTGGTTGCCCATTTTTCACACAAGTAGAAATATATAAAATTATATATATTAAAATAGTAAGTTAAAGACCTCTTATACATATATGAACAAATTTAGGCAAAATATAAATCACAACCCTCCATCCAAGACACAATGTAATAAAAGTGAGCAAACATAGGTTAAGTCTTTATTCAATTAAACTTTTTTAATTCTATTATGGCACCAAATACACATCAGCTGTTTAAGCGCAAAGAATTATGACGCTTTATATTATTTCTGAAGTCTCTAGGTATTCAAACTCATGATAGTAATGCCAAGTCAAACTTATTCATATACATTGCTAAGTCTCTGGTGGATTTGCATACATTGTATAATATCACAACTATTTTTTATAAATTTAATATACTTTACATGTATATGTATAATAAGTCATAGTGTACAACAGATGCAATGGACATGCGTTTAAGTAATGTGCTTATTTATTGAAAAGGGGTGGATAAAAAAAGCGTGTTGAGTATGTCCCGTTTTTGCAGAGTTGCTGCATCCCGCAACTGCACAATTCCTTCCCATTGTTGAATTGTAGATTTAAATTAAGTAAAATGTTTCATCAAACAAGTGTCGGTGAATATATAAGAAGCACTGTCAATCGATAATTGTCACCAATAACGTATAAACAATCAACTGAATCTGCTTTCACTTTGCAAATGACCTGTACCTATTTATGTACAAGATCTGAACCGCACAGTACGTCACTTCCGGTGAGTAGTAATATTAGAATAAGTGGCGATTTTTTTAACAAATCGTTCAGGTGTGCAAATGACGATCGGCCAGTATTTTGCTAATATCTCGAAAACTAAGTTACCAAATTTCATCAGGTTTTTTGCGTTTTTATACGTTTTTTTAGTACTATAAAATGAAAACAACTTTCTATAAGCGTTTTAGTTACTCTTTAACAGAAAAGCTGTGTGTTAAAAATGTATGATTCATCACAAAATGTAATTACTTTATTTTATTTATCTGATTTTGAAGATAATTTTTCATTTTTGGGAATTTCCAAATATTTTTCAATTCTAAATAAATTAAGAAAAAAGATTATAAGCTAAATCTCATTACCTTCATTTGTTATAAATGTTTCAGGTTCCTACTGATGGTTTGATTTTAAAAGGATGGTACAATACTATAACTGTAGCTTTATATGGAGAACTGACTATAGTCAAACAGGATCATCATGCTTCACCACCCCCACCTCCACCACCACAACCAAGGCCTAAACCACAGAGTAAGTATGTCCAAATTTAAATATTATCACTGCACCAATATACAGATATATAAAACGATAAATTAATAATCCCATTACCACATACAAGGGCTAAGGCATATAGTATAAGTGTCTTAGATAGTAAACAATATAGTTATAACTACTTTTCCTGCCCCTAAATGTTATCATCACTATAAAGTATTGAAGTGTAGAGTTAGTATTGCAGATGGTAAACTATATCATATAACTACATTCAATCCAAAATTCATCACCAGAACCAATGGTCATAGCACATAGAAAGTGTCAGATGGTTAACAACATGACTTTACATTCCTAGCCTCATGCCATCACGACAACAAAGAGCAAATTCTCAAAGCAAATCGTTGTAGTAATTACATTATCCCCAAAATTCATCATAACAATGAAGCTCCGAAGCACAGAGTAAATATCTTCCATAGTTAACATAATTCCTGAACATTCGTCTCTTGCAGAGCCAATCATGTTAATGTAAGGCTGATTTTTTCAAAAGAATTGAAACCCTTTGAATGGCCCAACCACAGGAGCACAGTCTGGTTAAACTTATAGTGTTCACTAAAAATAGAAGTATTGACTCTTCACACATTCCATATATAACAACAAAAAAACGCAAACATAGTTTGCCAACAGCCCGCCGTGCTCGATAGAAATACTGAAAACATTTACTGAAGGCCATCTCAGAATTACCGAATCATATATATATACAAGAAAAGCTCTTTTATTGACGGTCAAGTCCGGCCAGGATCAACTAGAGATAAAAACAGTAGTGTATGAAAAATACTGTAGAAACCTGTGTCTTGATGCCAAATGCACAATCCCGTCTCCAGAGCCAGGCGTTCGGACCTACACCTGAATCAAAAATATGAAATAATTACAAAGTATAAAATCCCTTTATAATAAAAATAAATTTAGTGTGCACAAGTTGCATGGCAGCTAGAAAGTGACGCAATACCCAGCTATTCCCAAATTACCCGGTAAATCTATCATACCATTTGTCACTATATATTTATACGACCTGTAACCGTCAATACAATATTTTTCCAACTATACTAAGCAAAACGTGTAAAAATACTATAACATTTCATATCGCTCTGAGAAAATTTTTCATATAGTATTGGATATGAGTTTTCCATGTTTTAATTAATAACGCTTTCTATGCTTTTAGCTACTGAACCCAGAAGTACAGTGTCAGGAGAAATTCCTTTACAAGAATGGGAGACAACTCGTCCAGGAGCCAAGCCTCCACCAGCTCAACATCCATTGGATTTCCTGCAAGAACATGTCAACCTACAGAAACAGGCTCAGACAATGAGCCATATGAATCATCCACCTCCTCAGTCTGGGCCTACACAACAGGGTCAGATCATACCATCAGCAAATCAACAAGGTCCAACAGGAGAAAATCATTTTGAGCGTCCTCCTCCACCACAACATAGAGATATATATCAGGAGTTAATTCAAAGTCCTAAGTTAATGGGACATTCAGAGAGTGGTACATCTCAAAGAGAATTTCCATCAGAGTCTAGAGATTTTGATCGATCAAGAGATTCTTATGATTACAGGAAAAAAGACGATTCTCGGGAATATGAACGGTCAAGGGAAAGTTCACTTGATCGTGATGTTAGAGATACCAGCAGAGAAAGAGAGAAGGAAAGAAGAAAAAAGGAAGCATGGGAAAAATTCAGGAAGAGGGAAAGTGAAAAAGCAAGAGATTACAGTGAAAGGGATTGGCATAGAAGTCCCTCTAGAAGGTCATATTCAAGATCTCATTCTAGGTCAAGATCCAGATCATATTCAAGATCTCCAGCTAGATCAAGAACACCAAGGCGGTCCATGTCACGGTCACCTAGGCGTACTCGTTCACCTCGCCGTTCACTGTCAAGATCACCAAGAAGATCTCCAAGGAGACAAAGGTCCCTTACACCCCGGAGATCACCATCAAGATCACCAGAGCCCCCTCATCCAAGATCTCCATCTCCTTCCCCACAAAGGTCTAGGTCAGAATCATTTGAAGAACCACCTATCCAAAATGTTCAAGTTCCAACTGTAATTCATCAGCCAAGAAATGCTCCAGTACCAATAGGAATTGTTCAGCCACCTCCTATGAGAGAATTTCAACCAATGATGCCACCTGAAGAGGAACATGATACTGGTAAATATCATACAGGTATTTAAGTCTTCAATAATTTTTTAATACTGTTTGTGTTAGGCCACACAAAATTGATCTTTAGTTCTTGGGATTTGGCCATCTGATTTTCGGACTATTTAAATTTTAAGAAAAAATAATTTGCCGCTTCGTTTTGAAAAAATTCTGAAATTTGCCCCAATTCTTCATTTTCCATGAAATTAAAATTAAAAATTTTTTGCCCTTTTCCAAAAATTTTGTAAAAGTTGGGATTTTTCCCAGTTTTTGCAATATTTTAGTTAAAATTATGTGTGCCGCCTGTAAATTTGATCTTAGCCCGAAAAAATAGTTCTCAAGAAAAAAAATCAAAATTAAACTTCCCCTCACTCGCACCTTTTTTGCCATCCAAAAATCCAAATAACTAAAAATCAATTTGTTGTGGCCTTGGTATATCTCAAGAAGTTTAAAATTTAGTTTATGCAGTCACATCTTCAGGAAATTTAACCAGATCAGATGCTTAATATTATTATGTAGTTATCTTCACAAAACCAACTACTTATAATGATAAATGGATAATATTTGTTGGCAAATTATATTTAATTGCATCGACAGAAGGAAAAGCGAATCTCTATATCATATACATGTATGTCATTATCAAGTATTCTCTTCTATATATGAAACCTTCAGTTGGATATCTTCTGTGCATACTGCATGTAGCAAGTAATTTGTTGATTAACCTTCTGTCTACATAGGATTATGGAGACTATATAACTGGCACTACAATTTTATACATATACCCATTGTATACGTATGCTCACATTTGTATTGGCAATAAGGAATCTGTTTGCGGCATAAAATGTAATGAGTAGCACTAGAATTGAATTCTTGTCTGTTTGTTTTGATTTAAAGTCATTTTCTTTAAAGAAAAATCTGATTGGATGCTGTGTTAGTTGAGTTACATGTATGTCTTATTATTTTAATGACTTTTCAATTTTGATAAATTCTATACAAGTTATCTGGCTTGGTAGAATAAAGAGAACAAAATGTTCAATACTAAGTCATATGCATCTCTAAGTCAATAATTAAAATGTTTTATTATAAATTATAAACATCATGAAATCGATGTCTTAAATTTTTTTTAAGGTGAAATAATGATGGATGATCAAGGACAGGAATATTTAGAACCATTGACACCAGACCAGGGTGGCATGTTCATGTCTGAGACATCTGATGGGGAATTACAGGTATTGTCTTACTATATGTCTCCAAAGCTGCTTTTCTTAAAAGTCTCATTTTTTTCTTTGCTGTCTAAAAATTTTGAGGAACTTTTAAGTATAAATGTCCATTCACTGTCCAACAGAAATGAATTGTTGTTGCATGATAATTTTATTTTGCCTCAACATATATCTGTTTACTTTTACATGAGGATTGATTAAAATACAGGTCAAGTTTGATTTTCACTATCTTGACCAATAGTTCTCAGGAGTCAAACCTCTGAAAAAATAGGCAAACCTAGAGATAGTTTTAGTTTGTCTCAGCATATATCTTTATACATTTAAGTATTATTGACTGTAAGATGCATAGAAATTCTATGGGTTCATCTGTCCATGGTGCCAATTTTTATTTGTTTTCAAGTACAGATAAAACTGTTTCTGTACCTTTTGTTTGCTTTAGTAAAAATTAATTACTGCTGAGTGTTGTAAAATTTATAAAAATTGTAATATATTTTACAGGATGATAATTATGAAAATATTTCTTCTGATGAAGATATGATGGAGCCATCAGATCTAACTGTAAGTAACTGTTGAATTTTTTTTCTTTTTAGATTTGATTTTTATGTAGGTAGGATATACGTTTATTCCAGAATATAAATTAAACTGTAACTAACTGTCACAAAAATATGTTCATAAATTCCAATAATGAAACTAAATGAATCTAAAAATAGATTTTGGAAAATCAAAAATAAAAGTGAAAGTAGACATTTTTTGTAAACAATGTTGGTTGAAATTCTACTGACAGTTGAAACCAATAATAACATGATAAATGATAAACAGGAAGAAAATAAATGTTTACAGGAGATGTATGAAATAACTGATGAATTCACAGATGATTCCTGGACTTATGATATTGGTAACTTTAATCCATTTAGAGCTGAAGTTACACCACTGACTGTAAGTATAATTTACTTCCTGGTTCATGTTTTGCTTGAAATGAAGAAATAAAATATTTAGTATTTATACAAATGTAAGAATTATTTTATATTTCAGTATTGCTTGCTTATTTGTCTTTATTCATTATTGACAATGCAAAGAAGATACTATATGACATTTTACTCAACAAAATAACCTTTACTTTAAAATACATCATGAATTAAGTTGATAAAAAACTTACCATTGTTATTATTTTATTTACAGACATTTCCAGATATCTCTCAAACAAAATTTGAGCTTGAAAAACAAGTACTAATAAAACACAGAGAGAAACCAGAGGAAGCAGTCACTCTAGTAAACTTCATAGAACAGTTTGCTGACACAGAACATCAGGCAAAGTAAGTAGTCTATGGCTTTCATGGATAACCGATAAGTCTTAGAATTATCATTATTTACAAATTGTTTTGCTGTTGATATAATGATGTCAAACGGCATTAATTTTGTTACTGTAGAATAATGTGATATTTTATTTAATGTAAAATAAAAAAGCAATAAATAACAAACAAAATAAACAGTCATACTTTTTTGTTTTACATTTGGTGGTGTATTGTAATGTAAATTTAAATTGCATTCATTTACTACTTAATTTATATTTTTTAGTTTATGGCCTAAAATGAAATGTTAACTAAGAAAAATCACTCTCAAAATATTTTTTTCCCATATTTGGATAGAAAAGGTTTTTTTCTATTAAGTTTGCATGTTTATAGTCGTTATACATAAAAGTAGTTTTTTGGAAAAAATAGAATAATATTTCGACTATTGATAATTTTAATTAAACAGTAAATTTGATAAAAATGAAAAGGTTTATTTTTTGTTTTTAGATGGATAGAATCAATGGAAAGTGTACCTAATTTACTTCCAAAAGGATTGTTTTATCTACTGTATAAAGAGAACAGAAAAGGTAAGTCTTTTATTTCAAAATAAATTTGAGTTTTATTTCTTTCTTTAACTTTTTAATACATATATTCTGTTTTAACGGCCATTGATTTTGAAGAAGGATGTGTTTCAGCAGCTTTTACGATGAAATTATATTATATTTGATGAAGTGTTAAGCTGCAATCAATCCATTGAAATCTTTGTGAATAAGCATTTCTGAGTATAAAATGTTTTTGTTTTATAGATGTCCTTGACACACTAACAGAATGGACGTTAGAAGGATTAAATTTAGAGAAAGCTATATCACAGCCAGATGCTGCATATAAAGTCCGTCATTTAAAGATGGGTATCAGAGTTACTGCCAGTCTTTGTAGCTGTGATGAAGCTGTGGCTACAAATGTTTTGGTAATTTTGAAATACAGTATACCCTTGTTTCCATCCTGCAAAGACTGTCCATATACTTTAATGTGGTTCCAAATTGACTCTTCATTTTTTGCCAACCCAAAGGTTTTTTGCCATAATGAATAAGTATACATAAGTCAGTCTTAAAGATTTAATGCAATCTTTGGTTCCTATAAATGCAGTCTTCTGTCATGTGTCAAGTTTGAAAACAGATAAAATAAAAATAAAAATAATATTATTTGACCTTTCCAGATTTTTTTTCAGCATGAACACATGCAAATGTACACACAAGAGTCATATGTAGAAATATACATGATCTAAACATGGATCATGCTCAATATGATTGTCATGTTAAAATATGATTTTACAGGAATCCATGTACATACTCTTTACCTGTTATATTATTCAGTCCTTCAGAGAGTCTTTTTTTCAGTTTGGTGTAAGACATATCTACATGTATGTGTTAACATTCTGTTTATACAATATCTCTTTTCAGTCAAAAGATGTACAACATAAACTGTTAGACATATTTACAGACCAGTACACATCATTTTCTGTTAAACTACAAATTGTACAAGCCTTGGACCAGTCCACTAGATTGTGTTGTGGTATGGAATGGCTGCTGGGTAAACACAGTCTGCAAACTGATACACTGCATAAAACATGTTACCAAAGAATTCTTGACATCATGCAGACAAAACAGGTTAGGGGAGGATGGATTTACCATTTTTTTTCTTTGTATATGTAATGCCCACGGCTATAAACGTAAATAACTTCTAGAGTAATGTGTTATGTCAACATAGTCGCAGGACACAGATTTATATAAAGGCCATAGATTTGAGTCTGGACACAGATCTGAATCTTACATATATACTAGTATTACTTCTGTTGTCTAAAATGAGGCAAGAAAAGTTTTTAAATTTATGCTCCCTTTGTAGAACACTTAAAGATATGAATGAGAGTTTACAGTGTTATATTATACTTAATGCTGAGGGAGAGGGATGCTCTGGAAAAGGGACAGGATACTGGACCACTCTATTTTAGGCCAGCTTGAACACTAAATAAAATAGAGTTGACATGATCTTGATTGTTCTTTTCAGATATGTGCTCCTTATCCTAAAAATTCCCTGACCATAAATCCTAGCTGGAACACTGATGTATCCTCAAATTTTAAGCAATTTATTTCAGGTGTAGCAACCAAAATTAAACTGTATTATACAGAATGAATTTTATTTGTCATTTATATACAAAACAGCAAGACTTGATTTGTATTTATGTAAGTCTAGAATGTATTGGAAAAAAGTATGAATTGTTTTTGAAATTTGCATAAAACATAATTTAGAGAAAACTATCTAAACAAAATCTGAGTTTACACTGTTTATACATGAATTGATAATGATATAATTTATACTACATATTAAATGATTGGATTGTTAGTCAACAAAATTCTTTGTAGAACAGAAAGATATCAAAAATATATCTAATTAATTTCAGGTTGTAAGAGTGATGGTGGCCTTAACTGCCCTTGTAAAGAAAGTTCATTATTTTGGAGTCATGAAAAAGTTATCTCAATACACTAAAGGGTAAATACTGGATATATTTTTTGTACTTTTATGATAAACATATTTTATTTACAGAAATACACATATCCAAAGTGGTAAAGTTAGACAGTTGACTATGCAATATGTTACAATAATATTGTTGCATGCAAATTGCATATTATTGAATATAATCAAAGTAGAACTTTAACTCCAATTATTGAACAGTTTATTGTTAAGAACAACACTTACCCTAAACTGTGAGCTTGAACTGTTTTTTTCCTTGAAGGTAAAGACAGCAAAGCTGTACCATATATCTCAGACCAGATTTGTGCAATCACTTTTCACATTTTCTTATTTTCAATAAATATAAAACTTTGAAAAAAGAACTTCAGAGATTTGTAAAAATTTAATTTGTGGAACAAACATTATAGCAAAATTGTATTCTTCATCATGAAATGGAGAAGTTATGTGGTACCTTTTCAACTGATATTTATTTGAAAGTAAATATCAAAAGTATGAAAAATATAGTAAATACCACAGAAAATAACAGAAATATTTTTCTATGATATATTTTCGAGCAAGGAAGATTCATTTGTTTATCATATTTTTCATATTTCCCAGTTTAACAGTGTAAGTGACAATTTTATTTAAACACATTATATAAAATTTTGATTAATAGTCCAGTCAATCCAGCAAAAATGGACCCTAACCTCAAACTAAAGCAACAGAGGAAATGTTTTTTGTTTTTGTTTCAGGAAATGTACATGGATTAATGAAGAAAAAATCCCCCATGAAATTACAGCTGGGAATTTGTATTGATTAAGGGAGATAACTCTGTAAAAACTACTTGAAATTTGGCTAAAACCACAACAAAATGATAGTTACTGTTTTTCCTGTACAAAATATTTTGCCAAAGTACATGTTCAGCATTAAAAAAGGATAAAACCAACTATTATAACAGAGTTTTGATATTTTAATTCACTAAAAAATTAGGAAATCAAGTAGTCAAATTTTGATGAAAATGAAAGTAGTACTTAAACTTTTTATGGTTTTAAAAAATTCTTTTAACCAAGTAGAAATTATTGATATATAATAAAAAGGGATAATCTTTAACAAATATTATTATTATTTTTTTCAAATTTCCACACAGTTCAAAGTAAGCATTTTGTGCGATATTAAACCTATCAATAAAAATATCAATATTTTTGTATCATTAAAAGCAGAATATATAACTAAGTCAAATTAAGCCATTTTAGTCCAAGTATCTTTCTTGAGCAGAGAAAAAAATTTGTTGAAAAAAAGACAAAAACCTAGTTTTAGCAAGAGTTACCTCCCATGTTCCATTGAAAATCCCATAGGAGATTTGAAAGTCTTAATTTTGAAGTTTCCCATGGTCTGATTTTCATAGACTTTTTTCTGTGTAAATTAAGGATAATATACTAGTAATTTAGATAAAAAAATCTTCTGTTTTAGGTCAAACTTTATTTTGACTGGACTATAACTTCATTGGCATACTACCTAAAATTTATTTAGAATTAAAGAATATTGTATATTCAGAAATAAATGCCAAGGAAAGAACAAGATGAATGTTGCCATAATAATAATAATAAAAATATTAATTTTACCTAGTAATATAACATCAAACATGAGATATGATAATAGGTCTTATATTTACTGTGACGTTTTAAAAATGTCCAATGATAAATGTGTGCAATGATTTCTTAATCCACAGTATTATAATCCTTTTGTGAGTCTTATGGACTGTGGTTCTTATGGATTTTACAGAATAAACCAAAACCTGAAAATAAATATCATGATTGAAATTTAAAATCTGATTCTAAGTATTTGACTACATTGGATGGATTCACATTTACTGTATATGATATTTAACAACATTTTTTTTTGCTGATTATTACAGGGTAATTGATAATGATGGAAATAAGGGGAGATTAGAAATTAATGAAGCACATTTTGACCACATTACACAGACACTACAAGATATTTGTAAAGTTTTTACTATAGCTCCACATCTTATTGTAAGTATATGTATTATCTTTCATTCATTTAAGTACTGCAGGTATAATAATACGTACAAGATAACAATTTTGTTATATTGGTATAAGCTGTGGTGTTATTAATTAACTTCTATTATACTTAAGGATATAACTAAAAATTATAAACTTTTTGGAAGAGAAAAGGCTTATAGAAGGGATACAATATATGAACTTGTATACAAACAAATATATTAGTTAAAAGGATTCATAAATGCCGATTCTAGATAGAATTTGCATATTTCCCAGTAATATATAGAGTCTGCTCTGATGTCCCGCAATGCAAGCAAATATGAGAAAAGGTTGTTCCATTTTAGTGGAATCTCAGACTGCAGACGAAGGTGTTCAAGCTTGATATATATCCAGATTCATTTTAATTAACAAAACATAAGACAAGATGACAAAAGCATGATTGACAAATGCTGTTTCATCAATTGAATTTTCAAGAAAATAGTTATACCACTCCAGATAGGAGTAATTACTGCTTCAAATGTCTCAAGTAAAATACTTGAGATCGAAAGTTTTTGGTGATTTTCTTTATGAAAAAATTGTAGGATTAAATCTTGTTGAAGAAATATGGTGCATTTATAGAGATGATGTTGTTATCTAACAGAATTTGGTATGGTCCATTAGTTTTCTTCATTATACATACATGTATTAATGTTGCTTTCATTACAGCTTATCTGCTTGTTATCTCAGTTGGCAAAATCATTCCTGTGTTAAATAAAAGTTAAAACTTATTTGAAAAATTTTTTTTTTCCTATATTTTAAATTTTCAAGGTTTAAAAAATTTCTGTTTGTTTAGTCACAGCCAAAGAGAGGCCTACCAGGGAAGATGATGTTTGAAGTTGCTCAGCCAATAAGTGACCCATATCCCAATTTATATCATTATGCCAACAAATGTAGTCTGCTTCAAAGTCTACTTGTCCTGATATCATCACCAATAACCGGGAACCATCCTTCAATCGTCGCTGGAGTAAAAACTCTGATTCAGCAATTTATACACTCACACCATGGACTATTGTACTTGAGCTCTCAGACAGATGTTACTAGTGCAATTATAAAATTTATGCTTCAGACATCGGCGGTAAGTTAAATTTAAATGTCAAATGGCTTGAAATGAATATTGTTAAGACATATATACATACTAATGCTATTGTACATGTACATTTACATGTCCTTCCGTCCCGTCTCAGGTTAAGGTTCACATTGAAGCTTTTTTCTATGAAGATGGGGTCAAATCTTCATGACAATTGGTACACATGTAAGTCATGATATGAACTTTCTGAAATATATGCCATTTTATGGTCTTGACCTAAATTTTATGGTTCAGTGAACATGGGAAATGTGATGGTGAATCCTCGGGCTAAGGCTTGCGTTGAAGCTTTTTTCCTATGTGTACATTATATGAACTTTCTAAAATTTATGCATTTTCATGATTATGACTTCAAAGGCGGGATTATAATAATCAGTCATGGTCTAAGATGTGAGATGGGACAATTCCACCCGAGGATTCACATCTTCCAGTCAGAAACGAGGCTTGCCGAGTTTCTGATGATAGAAAATGTGAACCCGAGGGTGGAATTGTTCAGTCTCACATCTTTTACCATGACTGATTATTTTTCTCACATTTCTCAGCCGAATATTTAAAGAAATAAACATGGCCGCCATGACACGAAAATGCGCTCTATTGAACTAGGCAACCTAGTGCAAAATAAATTACATATTTGAAAAGATCATATGCGTTTTGGTTTTGTACCAAAGGTACAAAACTTTAATAATTTATCTTTTATGTTGTGCTTCAGGGGTTTTCAAATTGAAGCGATGTTAATTTCGACGTCGTACCATTTGTGCGAAGTTGTGTGTTTTCTGACGTTCCAGCATTGTGACGTGACGTTTTTTTGCATTGTTACGTCAAGGTAGGTCATGTGATGTGAGATGCATGAATCTCACACCGTTGTCTCAAACGGAATATAACTGTCCCCAACACATAGAAATGTGAGAAATTAGTGCCATCCTGACACATGTGTACTTGTTATATCTTTAAAAAATCTGTTAGTCCCAAGATAATACTTTGCACTTTAAAACTTTTATTTTTGAAAATCCTTTTAATTTCAGGTTAACAAGATTTGTATAAAGAAATAACAAAATTTACTCGCATAACTTTTCTTTGTCTACTGACTCATTATAAATGAAAATATGGAATGTATTATCATGAATGAAGGATTTTTGTATTAGTTTGTTATCATAACAATAATATTTTAATGACATTTTGTCCTCATCAGGATTTCCCAAGAGAAGAATCTGAAGATAATCCCTTACAGAGTTTAGGAACAGATATGGTATACCACCTACAGACATTACAGTATATTGACCAGTTAAATGAATTCCATAACAAAGGTAGTTTAGGAAAAAAAGGGGCAAATGAAAAATTTAAGCATTAGGCAATATGAAGCAATAAATAATCTTAGGGAAAGGTTTCTTTTAACAGAAAATAAGATATAGTCCAAATATTATAGGAGGAATTTTATTTTCACAGACAACAAATTTTCACTTATTTGTTTATATCTGTATTTGGCTTACTAACATACTTTATAATTATTGATATGAAGTAAGAATGTTAGAAATATAAAAGGTTAGGTGATCCAAAAAACATTTTAGTTAGTATACACCATTGAACAAAAGTTATTGAATATTGAAAAAAATTTGCAATCCTTACTAATTAGTGATTTGATAGTCTTCAGGGTTGATTTTATTCTGTTTTTTTTTTTTTAGTGGAGTTCCACTTTTTGTAGTTCAGATTTTTCCGTAAATGGTTTCTTAATTATACATAGCAGTATGGCTTCCAATACAACATTTCCGTTTTTAGCTCACCTGGCAAAGCCATGTGAGCTATTGCCGTCACTTTGCGTCCGTTTTTCGTCGTTCTTAAAATTTCAGATTTTGATCATCTCATCTGAAACTACTGGGCCAATTGGAACCAAACTTTGCAGGAATGATGTACTAAAGGTTCTCTATGAAAAGTCCTCATTTCATTATGATTGGATGAAAAACATGGCCGCCATGGGCAATTCTTGTTTCTGATTGGCTGAAACTTAAAAAATCATCTCCTCTGAAACTACAAGTACAAATGATTTGAAAATCAATACAAATGATGTTTGTGAGGTCCTGTACAAAGATTCCTCATTTCGTATTGATCGGGCAAAAAACATGGGCAATTCTTGTTTCTGATTGGCTGAAATTTGAAAAATCATCTCATCTGAAACTAGAAGTTCAAAGGATTTGTAAGTTTATACAATTGTTTGTGAGGTCCTGTACAAATATTCCTCATTTCGTCTTGATCTGCAAAAAACATGGGTGCCATGGGCCATTCTTCTTTTTATTGGCTGAAATTTGAAAAATCATCTCCTCTGAAACTACAAGTGCAAATCATTTGTAACTTGATACAATGGATGTTTGTGAGGTCTTCTATAAAGATTTCTCATTTCAACTTGATGCGGCAAAAAACATGGCTGCCATTGGCAATTCTTTTTTCTGATTGGCTGAAATTTTAAAAATCATCTCCTCTGAAACCACAAGTGCAAATGATTTGTAAGTTGATACAAATGATGTTTGTGAGGTGTTCTATAAAGATTCGTCATTTCGACTTGATCCGGCAAAAAACATGGCCACAAGGGGCAATTCTTGTTTCTGATTGGTTGAAACTTTAAAAATCATCTCCTCTGAAACCATAAGTGCAACTGATTTGTAACTTGGTACAAATGATGTTAATGAAATCCTCTACAAATAGTCCTCATTTTATCTTGATTGGTTGAAAAACATGGTTGCCATGGGCACTTCTTGTTTCTGATTTGCTGTAATTTGAAATATTATCTCCTCAGAAACTACAAATGCAAATGATTTGTAACTTGATACAAGTGATTTTTTTTAGATCTTCTACAAAGACATCTCTTTTCGACTTAATCCGGCAAAAATCATGGCTGCCATGGGCAATTCTTGTATTAATTAACTGAAACTTTAAAAATCTTCTGTCCTGAAACTATAAGTGCAAATGATTTTGACCATTGAAGATTGAAGAGAAGGTTTAAATTAGTCAGACAGCACTGTAATTTTCTACAAAACACAATTTTAAAATGCTGCCAACTAATTAATGAAAATGCATTAGGTTACAATATTCTGTTATACATCCTTATCATTAAATTTTCATATTCACGTCAGCCATGACAAAATCCAAATAAAAATTGCTAAAAACAAGGATTTAAGATGCTCATTTTTGGATGTGCAAACACACTGCAGATGAGTATAAACCAAATTCACAAAAACTCCATTTAGAGACTGATAAAAAAAAAAAGGATATGACAAAAAAATTCTCAGATGCATTGCTTATATATAGTATTAATGTACAAATATCTTTTCCAGAGGACACAGAACTAGATGATAGTGGTGCTTTGGCAACATTACATAATTTGTACACATTGTCAGTAACACCCATAGGAAGGGAGGCTTTAGTCCGAGTATTCAGTGCTGATTATCATATAAAGTCTTTACTGCCCTTTATTGAACTCTCTGGTTAGTACTTTTATTGAAAATAGCTATGTTAAAAATAACATGTTTGTTTGTCCATCCCACTTAATTTTTGTGTCAGTGTCCAAATTTCCACTGGTATAAATGAAAGATGGATGATAGATTATTAGATTGTAACATGAACTAAATAACCTTTACATATAATGAGATAAATTTAATTTTGATTTAAGGTCTCGATTAAAACAACAAAAGGTAATAAAGGGATTATATAGTGCAAAAATATTGGATAGTTGTAAAGGTCTGTGCATAAATGTTGTCACCTTAATCTATATTCAATGCATGAATGACTGTGATCAAGTTTTTAGGAACAGAAATAAATAGCAACAAGATATATAGGATTGATAGTTTATCAGTCAACACATTTTGAACAGTGACAAACATCCATACATAATTTAACTCACCTTGACCTACTTTTTATGTATAAATTACTTGGGATCAATTTTACAGTGATGAAAGTCAAAGACAAGAAGATAAGCTGCCATTTTCTATTGATCAATTCCTTAGTTATCATGTGAAGTAATTTCTAACTCATTTTACTGTATGTGTTACTTAAACGGAAACTTTTTGGGGCGATAATATCAAAATAATTCTGAAAAATATCAGTAGAATGGTTACTATTCCTTTTGTTTCCATTATTCATAATTGATTAATCCCATTTCCAAAGCCTAATTGCCTCAATTTATCAAGGAGATCAGGTTTACATTTTTCTTGTGTGTGATTCATTGATTTTTTATGTAAAATATGATGTTACCACATAGGAATGTGATGTTGGATAAGTTTTAGATTTTGTGTCTCCTGCGTTACGCAGAGGACACATATAGGGATCACTATCCATTGACGAAACTTAGAATATTTTTGAGATAGAAAAATTTCTGTCACATTTTCCTCAGGAACCACACAGGTTAGCTTCCTGATATTTGGCTTGGAGGATCACTATGGAGAACTGTAGCATGTAATGCAGTTTCGAATCTGTCACATGTCCACTTCCTGTTTGATGGAACTTAGAATATTTTAGAGATAGAAAAATTTGTCACATTTTTCTCAGGGACACACAGGTTAGCTTCCTGATAATTGGCAGGGCATCAGTATGGAGTCGACACATGTCTTCCATGGAAGACTTACCACTAAATATTTCCAAAACTTTGCACCAAATTGACTTTTATAACATACCTTATCATTATTTGAAATGTAAAGACAAGTCTTACCAGTTTGGGACACGTGGTAGTTTTAAACTTAAATAGATATGAATTAATTACTTTGACAAACACTGAACAAAGGTCAATTATAATTAGTCGACAGAAATTGAGTCGGAATGTTTTTTTTTTCAATTCCAGGAAATGAAGAAAGAGATTCCAAACTAAAGAAGAGTGTATGTGCCAGCTACAGTTTACAGTTACTATTGTTAGTTATCAGGAATTCTAGTGATGTTGGAATACTAGAAAAGTTTAACAAGAGACTTGTAGCACTTTGTGAAGCAGGTAAATATGTATATATTATCCTTTAATAAAGGTCAGTGAGTAAGTTAAACTCACTCTCTTCTTCCCTGTTACCTTCTGAATCAAAGTGATTGTAGATATTGTGAAAGTATCTTATCATAAATTTAGTTCAGATGATTTTATTTGAACAAATTATATTATCCTTCTCATACTTAATTGGTGTGATGGTGACCTTTTAAGGGGGTTATAAGATGAAAGTGAAAATATTCATGCATTATATTTAAAAGATTTTTTGGGTCATTTCTTTCTGTTACATTTACATGTAATGA
Source organism: Mytilisepta virgata (assembly GCA_028015205.1). Lineage (NCBI taxonomy): Eukaryota > Metazoa > Mollusca > Bivalvia > Mytilida > Mytilidae > Mytilisepta > Mytilisepta virgata. Next base: position 45,398,118 of record CM051521.1, on the reverse strand, counting down.
GAGAAAGATTTTCAGACAGTTGACTTTTTGTGCCCCATAAGTATACACTGTAATGCCCTTGTTTTTTGAGACAATTGAACATTTGTCATCCCTAATTTACATCTTACTGACTTAAACTAATATTGATTTTGCTGTTTCTATCTTCTTTAGATTACAGCAGTAAGCTGTTAGAATTACAAGAGTGGTTAGCTCCTATTAGCCACATTACATCTTATAACTATGATGGAGTGTTGTCTGCTGTACAACAACTTAAGCAGATAGCAGAGGGAATACAGAAGATACCACGGCCATTGATTACTACATGTAGAATTCTCAGACATATGACTATACCTCCAGAAAATTTATATCCTGACGGTAAGAACAGATTTATGGTGTAAAATTATAGAATTGCTTAAACATCAAGTCATAAACATAGCGTGTGTATATGATAGAAAAATTAGCTTCTTTCAGCTTTTATATATTAAAGATATTTTTGAACTGCTAGCAATGTCATGTTATTAACTCTTAGTATTTATATTTGTCTTTTCATAAAAAAAAGACAAATTTCCAAATAATAATCATATTCAGTATTATTGCAACAAAATATTAATCTTACAAATTAGCAGAACTGATAAATGGTCATTGTCCATTTTGCATTGTTTATTTAACGCTGAAATTCATTTTCAAGTTTTAGAATTGTATTAATTTGTTTTCTTAGATGTTCCAGTAGAAGTAAAGTACAAGTATGCTTTATTAGATGTGTTTGGAGAAGATTGTTTTCCTGTATTTATCCATATACTACAGGTTAGTGTGTCATTCATATCTTGTTATGATATTTTCAACTTTAAAATTTTTTAAAAATTTTATTATTGATATAGGATCAGTTGATTTTTCATATTTTAAGCATTTTTTGGGGAAAGAATTGTAATTCTCAACTCTTGTGTGAGATATGGCATGAATTCTTGTGAATCGCATTTATTTTATTGACATGGAATAAAAAGCAGTATTTGCAATGACTGGGGCATTATATAAACCTTGAAAAATCATTAAACATATATGCTATGAAGTGAAGAACAAATGAAATTATTACTATGGTGAATAAGTTCTTTCTATCTAGAAATAATAAGATATCGGCATTTATAAAGAGAACTATAAGGATTTTGGATAAATGAAAATGAACGTTTGCCAGTGTACATAAATGTGCAAAGAAACATTGTTCTATTGGAAATCATGTCAAGGCATTTTAACAGTGAGCAAAAAGTCATGCTCAAACCAAGTTCTAAATGTCCTTTTGTCCTAAGCATCTGGTATACACTTTAATTCATTAATTTATTATTTACACTTGATTTTCAGAAAGTAAATGAGATATTAATCAGACCATGGCAACAAGGAAGTCCTCACAGTGCTGAACTGATGATATATTATCTGTCTACTGTAAAACCTTGTCTAGAAATTGTTAAATCTACGTTGTGTTTTCTGATAGCATCCAGAGGTGGGGAGGTAAGGGAGTCTGATTGTGTTGGAAAACTAAAATGCTTATAATCACTTTAGACCTTCGTGTATGTCATTGAGCTTAAAAACCAAATACAGTATTTAAGAAATGAAATCAAAAGTTGTATCAAATGAGAAATTTATATGTGTATAAAAGCGTGTTTTGACAATGTCACAAAGAATAGGAAGACACAAGGATATAGTATCATACTGAAAGAGTCATAGAGTTGATTTACTTGGAATTATGTAATATAGGTGTTATGACATTGTTTTCTGTTGGTGTTAAATGGGTCACAAAATAGTTGCACCAATTGGCAGAGCATATATCGCATATACTAAGTTAATATTCAAACAGAATTTTGAAACATATTTATACTTTGCCAATTATTAACATATATCTGTTCAGTATACCTTGAAGTATGAAATCAATTCTGAGGTAAATTTAAAGAACCTAAAAAATGAAATTTTGTCACAAATGACATCAAATCCTTATTTTTTGTTTAAGTTCAAAGATCTGACAAGCCTGACAGTGTTGTTTGAGTTACATACCATCATGTGTTCTGTACCACTGTCATCCTATTTCATTGATGATATACAAAAAATTCAAAAGAACATTGTTGATACTTTGGTAGCCTACACTCAGCCAGTTGTAACATTGAAAGACACAGATGAAGGTTAGTTTATATGTAATTTGGTGTTTTGTATCAAATATTTAAATTTGAATTGTTTATATTTTGAAATTATTTGAATACAGTTGTAATACTGTTTCCGAAACCAACTTGTAAATAATAATTTTTATTTTTACTTTTTGCAAATAAATGTAAGTCAATGTGATAAAGTGTAAACTTCAAAATAAGTAAATATGTTTTCGTAGATTTATTAAAATACAAGCTCTAATTTTTTAATCATTTTTTCTTCTTGAAAGGTAAGACTGAAATATTAATTTTATCACTACCAGTAAAATTTCAATTGTTGATAACATTTAGAAAATGTAGATATAGTATATTAACCATAGATATATTTATTAAAATATTTATTGAAGAAATAAATAGTATTTTAATGTTCTAATACATGTAACAGTACAGAATAGTTGTCAGTTTTAATAATTAACTTCCTTTTTCAGCATTGCATGAAAGTCTATGGACAAAGACTATGAAAGAACTCATCAAATATACTACTAAAGCACCATACACATATTTGAGTGGATTGTTGATGATTTCAGAATTGCTTCCCTTACCATTACCTCTTCAAACCAAGGAGGTAATTAATATTGATTTCACAATTTGGGATTTTAGATCAGCTTTTTTATGAGAACTAAATTCAAGTCCCAGTGATCAATGCTCATCTGTAAAATAAAATCATAAAATTAGTTGCTGAACGCTATAGGTAGTTTGTCATAACTAGTAACTAATAACTAGCCTGTCATCACTAAATTTATAAGTTTATATCCAACTTGCAATGAAGTCTGTTTAACTTCTATCTTATTTGATAAGGATTGATACTTTACCTGTCAAAGGTCATTGGTCTTATTCATGACTGCATTGATAAGGCCAGTTGTATAGAAAGTCTCATATATAATATCAACCAAACCACACCGGTGAAAATATATTGGAAAAAATGAAGTCATAGAATGTGGAATACAACAGTCAAATGGTGGATAAAGAAAAATTATTTTTGACTTTGAGTACTATGAATTTATAAAAGATGTAAAAATCTGTCAAATAAAATTGAGAAATAAGAATAACCATGAAAAAAGATCTTATCCAATGCATGCCATAAAAAAGCTGCATTAAAGGAGATAATTTTTAAGCAAACCACTGTAAATTCACAAGTTTTAGAGTGTATTTATAATTGCTTGAAATCTCATCAAAAACTAAATACAAGTTGAAAATTCAAATTAAATATTAAAACTTTTAATGATTTAAAATCCAATAAAGGATTGTCACCAATAACAATACAATTGTGAATCTTTGTTAACAGAAATTATTGTAGGTGTACTTCTTATAATGGAAAAATCAAAATCAAAATGCAAGTTCAAATTATTTTGATCTTCATCCTGTTGCTTTTTTTTTTTGCAATTATTAAAACATTACATTAATTAATTATTTAACAGTTCTTAGTACATTTATGTAAAAAAAAATTATGACTTGAAAATATTTAATAAACAAGTCATATATAATAGCATTTATAGTTTTTAGCTCACCTGACCCAAAGGGTCATGTGAGCTATTGCTATCACTTGGCGTCCGTCGTCCGTTAACTTTTTCAAACGTTAACTCCTCCAACACCATAAGTCCAACTGCAACCAAACTTGGTACAGTTATTAATTGGTATGGGTGCTACAAATCTATTGTTTGGATTTTTGATTCGTATAAAAACATGGCCGTCATGGCTAAAAATAGAACATAGGGGTAAATCGCAGTTTTTTGCAAATAAGTCAGAAACGGTCACAGATATCAAAATTCTGGCAGAGGGTAAAAGTGATCAGCACCTCAAGATCTACCTGCCCTGAAATTTTGAAGAAGATCCAACCACTCATTTCAGAGTTATCACCCTTTTTTTTGACACTTTTGGCTTTTTTTTATGTTATTATTTCAAAAATCTTCTCCTCTGAAACTACTGAATGGATTTGGATAAAACTTAGCATGATTGTTCCTTAGGGTATCCTGCACAAAGTTTATGCTTCGATTTTTGATCCATCGAAAAACATTGCCACTGTTACTAAAAATAGAACATAGGGGTCAAACAACAGTTTTTCGCAAATATCTCAAAAATCATTAGGTTATGGCAAATTCTGGCAGGTTGAAAGTGTTCAGCATGATGAGAGCTACCTGTGTGCTTATTTTCGTGAAAATCTGTCAACTGATGTTAGAGTTATTGCCCTTTTTTGACATTTTTGGCTTTTTTTTATGTTATTATTTCAAAAATCTTCTCCTCTGAAACTACTGAATGGATTTGGATAAAACTTAGCATGATTGTTCCTTAGGATATCCTGCACAAAATTTATGCTTCGATTTTTGATCTGTCGAAAAACATGGCCACTGTTACTAAAAATAGAACATAGGGGTCAAACAACAGTTTTTCGCAAGTATCTAAAAAATCATTAGGTTAAGGCAAACTCTGGCAGGTTGAAAGTGTTCAGCATGATGAGAGCTACCTGAGTGCTGATTTTCTTGAAAATCTGTATACTGATGTTAGAGTTATTGCCCTTTTTTGACATTTTTGGCTTTTTTTTATGTTATTATTTCAAAAATCTTCTCCTCTGAAACTACTGAATGGATTTGGATAAAACTTAGCATGATTGTTCCTTAGGGTATCCTGCACAAAGTTTATGCTTCGATTTTTGATCCGTCGAAAAACATGGCCACTGTTACTAAAAATAGAACATAGGGGTCAAACAACAGTTTTTCGCAAATATCTCAAAAATCATTAGGTTACGCCAAATTCTGCAGGTTGAAAGTGTTCAGCGTGATGAGAGCTACCTGCATGCTGATTTTTGTGAAAATCTGTCAACTGATGTTAGAGTTATTGCACTTTTTTGACATTTTTGGCTTTTTTTTATGTTATTATTTCAAAAATCTTCTTCTCTAAAACTACTATTCAAAATCAAATGAAACTTGGTAAGATTGTTCCTTAGGGTATTCTGCAAAAAGTTAATGCTTGGATTTTTGATTGGTCAAAAAACATGTCCGCCCTTACTAAAAATAGAACATAGGGGTCAAAATGCTGTTTTTTGCTATTCTTTCCTGAATTATAGAAATAAAATGAAGATGAAAGCTACTTTCAAGGCAAACATGGTATCCCGAGTTGAATGGTGATGATGAAGGTTACAATAAACCATTAGATATTATGGGCGCAGCCATTTTATGAAGATAACATGGTATTCAGAATTAAGAGTATGGCTAATCCTGATTGGTCGTTGTGTGCAGCCGATATTTTTTATTGCTAGACACTTCGTGCACTCTGCATTATACCTAGTGCAAAATAATATATTTTCCTTAGGCCTAAAGGACCTGAGAAGTCTTTTCTACGCTGTGACGTGACACGTATTTTTAAGTGCAGAATTGATAGGCAAGGGAGATAAGTACAAATTGCGTTAAGAAAAGCAACGGGAACCTATATTTTTTTGACTAAAAAATACTGTCCTAATAATTTTTCTTTAATTCTAGGAAGGTTTCGTTCTAAAAATCAACTTTTTAAAGTCTGTATCTCGAAAAAGGCTACTATTGTCGCCTATGGGGAAATCAATTGTTTTTTGCAATCTATACAGCGTCGATATTTCTTTTTCTTAATGGTCAAAAAGTATCAAAAACAGTAATTTTATGTGATATTTGATGTGAAACCGTATTTTTTGGTGTCAAATAAATAATTGATCACCGAGTTTTTAAGCTATAGTCTGTTTCATATTTGTATTGTGTTTTCCATTTGAAACAAGGGTGGGCTCGACTTTCGACTTTCGACTTTCTGTGGAGAGAATATGACGTTTTCTGAATTTCTGCTGATTTGTTTGCAAAAAGCATGTACACATCTAGAGTTTGGATATAAAAATCGGTTTTTAAACATAACGATCTCGACCCAAGTGCTGCTATTGAAATGACCAAATTCAGTGAAAATTGACAGAAATGACCCCCTAAAAACATTAAGATATTCACCTGAATTGCTAAGTCGAAAAGATTAAAATAGGCATGAAATTTTGAATTTAAAGAATAGTTTTCAATGTTAAAATACAAATATTTCCACATTTTTGATTTTTTGAAAAGCTATAGTCTGTTTCAAAAATGTACTTTTATAAGAAAATGGTTTCATTTGAAATTGTTGTTCGAAATTCATCGTAGCAGTTACATATTGGATCGGTTTTGGTATCAATATAATCGGTACTTGATGACCTATAAAGAATCATGGGAGTAGATAGACATTATCTTCTGATCCTTTTTAACAGTACCGCATTTACTCTAAAAATCAGGAAAAAAAATGTTTCATTTTTAGAGTGGGGTCACCTCTAATAAAAAATTGTCTATATTCAGGGAGTAATGAGAAAATGTTTTAAGGATGATATATATGTGGCATATATGTTTGTGCATCTTATGCCCCATAAATTGCATGATTTTAGAAAGTATTAAATACAGTATAGGTTACAATAAACCATTAGATATTATGGGCGCAGCCATTTTATGAAGATAACATGGTATTCAGAATTAAGAGTATGGCTAATCCTGATTGGTCGTTGTGTGCAGCCGATATTTTTTATTGCTAGACACTTCGTGCACTCTGCATTATACCTAGTGCAAAATAATATATTTTCCTTAGGCCTAAAGGACCTGAGAAGTCTTTTCTACGCTGTGACGTGACACGTATTTTTAAGTGCAGAATTGATAGGCAAGGGAGATAAGTTCAAATTGCGTTAAGAAAAGCAACGGGAACCTATATTTTTTTGACTAAAAAATACTGTCCTAATAATTTTTCTTTAATTCTAGGAAGGTTTCGTTCTAAAAATCAACTTTTTAAAGTCTGTATCTCGAAAAAGGCTACTATTGTCGCCTATGGGGAAATCAATTGTTTTTTGCAATCTGAAAGTTTGTTTTGGACGGCCATTTTTAAAATGGCTGCCATTTTCCCGCCATTTTTTCCACTTGCTTGGATTTCAACAATATTTGGTTTTTAAAGTAAACATGGTATCCTTAGTGAATGGTGATGATGAGAATGTTGTATAACAATGATTAAACTTCATAATATGTGAGCTTTTAATTGCCATCACTTGGTGTCTGTCATAATCGTTATTAACAAATTTTCAAACATCTTCTCCTCTGAAACTACTTGGGTGAATTTGATGAAACTTAGCATGATTGTTCCTGCAATATTTCCTTTTCAAGTACAATAAAAAGCCTTAACCCACAATTTTTACATAACTTCTTTCAAACATTTTAAAAACGAAGACAACATATAGACCAAAAGATTTATACTTGTATTTGAAGATTAATTAAAGCTTGTATTTTGTATTATGAATCATCAGATTGACCATGACTGTATCTTAATCAAGCGTAGGGAGAACTCATGCCCATTTCTTTCCAGAGGTTCTTAAAGGTTTTTAAAGGTATTTTCAGCATTTTACGTGACCTTTAATACTCAGTTTAGTTTACAACAAACATTAATATATTAATTTAGTTTATAGTGCATTGTTTACCAGGTGAGCGATTCAGGCTCTTGAGAGCCTCTTGTTGAAATGTGTCAGCAATTCTTTTTCCAGAAATTAACAGAAGAAGAAGTTTCTTTAGCAGTAAATTCCAGGAAATTATGGAGTGCCCATCTTCATTCACTTACACCACAGATACAGGAAATGATCAGAATCCTGGCTACATCTACTTGTCAGCCATTACAGCAGGTGTTAAGACGTGTTTGTTGGCAATTAGCTGACTTATCAGCTCCGGCTGCCACAATGGTTACAAAGTATGTTAAATAATTATATCACATGGGCACATGTATATCCTTATTTTTTACAAAATGTAACACCACAGAATGGACATAATATTTTTTTTCCATGCTGCTTTCTACAATGATAATAGTGCATTTTGGATCCCAAATCATCTTTTTTATGTACATTTATTAGAAAGTCATTTGTTTTCTATAAGGGAACACAATACAGTAGCTAGGGGAGGTAATAATGATGCTAAGATATACACATGGCAAAGTTTGGTATCTCTCAAGAAATTCCTTATAACATCTTAAAATATGAGGTTTTTCTCAGATATCTCTTTAATAAGCACTTGGATTCCAAATGTTTTCTTTTGCAAAGTCCATTGCTTCAAAATTATTATACTAACATTTAAAGAAAAAATGAATATGATGAGTCTGAATATTCTGTTCAATTAAATGAAGAAATGGCTGATTTGCATGTAGGTACATTGTACTTAGAACAGTGTTTAGTGAAATCCAAATAATAAACTTTTTTTTACCCAGTGATACATATAAAGACAAATAATTTTTTTTTGTTATCTATAATTAATAGGTTTTCTATGTTCATAGTCAGTAATAAAAGAAATGTGCCTTCGTTCATTTTGTCGTATGTTAGTTTTCATGAGTTCAGTTGATCCCCAGGTTTTGTATTGAATAATCAAATGCCTTATTTCTACAAATTACAAACCACAAAATTAATATATGTGTTCTCAAAACAACAAAATTTCACTATACCACAGCAATAAAGGAATCCATGGTATTTCAAAAAATAACAAAACTGGAGAAATTTAAGTTCTGTAAAATATGCATGTACATATAGGTGTGTGTTGGACATGGTAGTAAAAAGCCTGGAAACATTAGGAGCTAAGAAGATAGAAAATTCTGAAGGAGGAGAAGGTCATGAAGAAAGAGTTGAAAGGATTGCCTCCCCTTTTGCCAGCAAGATGCTTAATTTACTGGCATTTGTCTTGGCACACCCTCCAATTAAATGTGCTACACTGCATCTGATGCTGAAGGCAGGGTAAGTTTGTTTCAAACATTTTGTTATAAGGTAAATGGATCATTTATATTAGTGAAACTAACGAATAATAGACTTTCTGATATTACAAGCACTTTTCTTTCAATAGGTATATATCTTATAATCCTGTTAAATATATTATACAATCCATTCTATACATATATAAAATAAAATTGTGAATGAAAACTTCTCAATTAACTAGAGACTTATTGCTAAAATGTAGATTAATGCGCACAATTCTTTGAATTATATAACAAGAAAAATTAGATAATACAAATAAAAAAATATTAAAAGCCCTGTTTTCATTTTTTACATTAATTGCTGCATTCATAGCATTCAACTGCATAGGAATAATATATTACAAGGAAGCATATGGATGGATGATTAATTTCTCATGTATTTGTGACAAATGTTTAGGCAAATGAACAGGACGTTAATTGCTGTCGTTCATCCTAAAGTTGAGGGGAGGTCTTATTTAGATCATGTAGCTTATCAGTTTACCACACATCATTTAAATTATGTGGCATTTTTTTACCATTTATGAATTGGAAACGAGGTGATTTACATTGTATGACACTATTTTATCTTTCAGAAATGGGACAGATGAAAAGTATGGTCAGTTGTTGACACAGTTTTTAGAAATTCTAAACTCTGTTTGTGAAAGAGTTCCTCATGTACAAGCACAAGAATGTATAGTTGTAAGTAAAAGGAAAACATTTTCTTTAAGTTTCAAAAATGAAAACACAGCTAACGTTTGGATAAAAACATGTTACTCAAGTTTTCTGTTACAATTTTTCTTTCACAATGTCTTTAGACTGGTTAAAAGAAATTTTTAAAAAATCAAAAATCTAAGTACTCGTTATATATTAAACAGAAAAAGTAGGTTAATTTATATTTTTATCATCAAATTCACTTTTGTAGTAGTACACAAATTGATTATATTTTTCAGTCAATAATCCAGAGTTTATGTGATGTTGAAGTTTCCATGTTAACAGGGAACACTGAATTTACCAATGAACAGGTTTGTGGAAGTGTATAAAGATAGCATATAATTATTGCAACACATTGTTGAAAATTGTAATATATAATTTTGCAAAGTGAAAATAACCAGTTTAACAAGATTTAAATTTAAAATCGTACATGGAAAGTATAAAAGGAATTATATTATAAATTAAATTAATTTTTTTTTAATGTTAAAAGCTAACATTTTTTAGCTCACCTGACCCAAAGGGTCAAGTGAGCTTTTCTCATCACTTGGCGTCCGTCGTCCGTCGTCCGTCGTCGTCGTCTGTTAACTTTTACAAAAATCTTCTCCTCTGAAACTACTGGGCCAAATTGAACCAAACTTGGCCACAAGCATCATTAGGGTATCTAGTTTAAAAAATGTGTCCGATGACCCCGCCTGTCAACCAACATGGCCGACATGGCTAAAAATAGAACATAGGGGTAAACTGCAGTTTTTGTCTTGTATCTCAAAAACTAAAGCAATTAGAGCAAAACTGACATAGGGTAAAAATGTTCATCAGGTCAAGATCTACCTGTCATGAAATTTTCAGACGAATCGGTCAACCCTTTATTGGGTTATTGCCCCTGAATTTTTAATTTTAAGGAAATTTTGCAGTTTTAGGTTATTATCTTGAATATTATTATAGATAAAGACAAATTGTAAACAGCAAAAATGTTCAACAAAGTAAGATCTACAAATAAGTCAACATGACCAAAATCGTTGATTGACCCCTTATAGGAGTTTTTGCCCTTTAAAGACGGCATTCAGCGTAAACTTTGCTTTTAAGATCTTTTCCTCTCAAACCACTGAGCCAATTGAGACCAGACTTTGGTGGAATGGTTCTTGGCTGGCCCCCTTCCAAACTTATGTCTGGCATCCCCGACTTCCATGGCTGCTGTTACTAAAAATAGAAAAAAAAGGGGGGGGGGGGGTGAATTTCAAAAACCTTCTTATATGAAACTACAAGGCCAGTTGGAACCAAAGTTGGCAGTAATGGTTTTTAGGAAGTTCTCTTTCAGAAATATGTCCAATGACCCGGACTGTTAACCAAGATGGCCGCCACAGCCGAACTTAGTTTAACATAGGGCCCTATGGGAAAATTCATTGAAAAATATTCTTGCCTTAAACCACTTGACCAATTGGAACCAGACTTGTCAGCAATGGTCCTTAGATGGTCCTCTTAGAGAGGTGTGTCTGATGACCCGGACTGTGAACCAAGATGGCCGCCACAGCTGAACTTAGTTTAACATAGGCCGTATAGGAAAATTCATTGAAAAATTGTGTTGTCTGAAACCACTTGACATATTGGAGCAGGACTTGGCGGCATTGGTCCTTAGGAGGTCCTTTTTCAGAAATGTGTCAAATTTCGTGGACTGTAAACCAAGATGGCCGCCACAGCAGAACTTAGTTTAACATAGGACCCTATGGGAAATTCACTCAAAAATCTTCTCGTCTGAAACCACTAAGTCAATTAGAATTAGACTTGGTAGCAATGGGTCCTTAGATGGTCCTCTTTCAGAATTTTTGTGCGACGACCCAGACTATCAACCAAGATGGCCGCCACAGCAGAACTTAGTTTAACATAGGGCCCTATGGAAAAATTAATTGAAAAATCTTCTTGTCTGAAACCACTTGACATATTGGAGCCAGACTTGGCAGCATTGGTCCTTAGGAGATCCTCTTTCAGAAATATGTCCGATCACGTGGATTGTCAACCAAGATGGCTGCCACACCGAACTTTGTTAAATATTGGACCCTATAGAAAAATTCAGTTAAAAATCTTCTTGTCTGAAACCGCTTAGCCAGTTGGAACAAGACTTAGCAGAAATGGTCCTTAGATGGTTCTCTTTTAGAAATGTTTCCGTTGACCTGGACTAAACCAAGATGGCTGCCACAGCTGAAATTAGTTTAACACAGAATCCTATAGAAAAACCAGCCAAATTGACTGCAACACTTAAATTTTTAGGTCTGCTCAAGGTGAAAAGTTAAATCCAGGTGAGCGATACAGGCTCTTGAGAGCCTCTAGTTTTATTTATCATTGATTAAATAAAGATAAGTTTAGCCTTCATTAAAAAAATCACAACTTTTTAGCTCACCTGACCCAAAGGGTCAAGTGAGCTTTTCTCATCACTTGGCGTCCGGCGTCGTCCGTCGTCCGTTAACTTTTACAAAAATCTTCTCCTCTGAAACTACTGGGCCAAATTGAACCAAACTTGGCCACAAGCATCATTAGGGTATCTAGTTTAAAAAATGTGTCCAATGACCCCGCCTGCCAACCAACATGGCCGACCTGGCTAAAAATAGAACATAGGGGTAAACTGCAGTTTTTGTCTTATATCTCAAAAACGAAAGCAATTAGAGCAAAACTGACATGGAGTAAAAATGTTCATCAGGTCAAGATCTACCTGTCATGAAATTTTCAGACGAATCGGTCAACCCTTTGTTGGGTTATTGCCCCTGAATTGTAAATTTTAAGGAAATTTTGCAGTTTTTGGTTATTATCTTGAATATTATTATGGATAAAGACAAATTGTATACAACAAAAATGTTTAACAAAGTAAGATCTACAAATAAGTCAACATGACCAAAATCGTTGATTGACCCCTTATAGGAGTTTTTGCCCTTTAAAGACGGCATCCAGCGTAAACTTTCCTTTAAAGATCTTTTCCTCTCAAACCACTGGGCCAAATGAGACCAAACTTTGGTGGAATGGTCCTTGGGTGGGCCCCTTCCAAAATTATGTCTGGCATCCCCGACTTCCAACCGAGATGGCTGTTGTTACTAAAAATAGAAAAAAAAGGGGGTGACTTTCAAAAATCTTATATGAAACTACAAGTCCAGTTGCAACCAAAGTTTGCAGTAATAGTTCTTAGGAGGTTCTCTTTCAGAAATATGTCCAATGACCCGGACTGTTAACCAAGATGGCCGCCACAGTCGAACTTAGTTTAACATAGGGCCCTATGGGAAAATTCATTGAAAAATCTTCTTGTCTTCAACCACTTGACCAATTGGAACCAGACTTGGCAGCAATGGTCCTTAGATGGTCCTCTTACAGAGGTGTGTCCGATGACCTGGACTGTCAACCAAGATTGCTGCCACAACCGAACTTAGTTTAACATAGGGCCCTATAGGAAAATTCATTGAAAAATCTTGTCTGAAACCACTTGACATATTGGAGCCAGACTTGGCGGCATTGGTCCTTAGGAGGTCTTTTTTTAGAAATGTGTCTGATTTCCTGGACTGTGAACCAAGATGGCCGCCACAGCAGAACTTAGTTTAACATAGGACCCTATGGGAAAATCACTCAAAAATCTTCTCGTCTGAAACCACTAAGCCAATTAGAATTAGACTTTGTAGCAATGGTCCTTAGATGGTCCTCTTTCAGAATTTTGTGCGATTATCCGGAATATCAACCAAGATTAGCACCACAACCGAACTTAGTTTAACATAGGGCCCTATAGGAAAATACATTGAAAAATCTTATTGTCTGAAACCACTTAACATATTGGATCAGGACTTGGCGGCATTAGTCCTTAGGAGGTCCTTTTTCAGAAATGTTTCTAATTTCGTGGACTGTGAACCAAGATGGCCGCCACAGCAGAACTTAGTTTAACATAGGACCCTATGGAAAATTCACTCAAAAATCTTCTCATCTGAAACCACTAAGCCAATTAGAATTAGACATGGTACCAATGGTCCTTAGATGGTCCTCTTTCAGAATTTTGTGCGATGACCTAGAATGTCAACCAAGATGGCCGCCATTTAGTTTAACATAGGGCCATATGGAAAAATTGATTGAAAAATCTTCTTGTCTGAAACCACTTGACATATTGGAGCCAGACTTGGCAGCATTTAATTATTTCAGAAATTTGTCCGATCTTCCAGATTGTCAACCAAGATTGCTGCCACACCGACCTTTGTTAAATATTGGACCCTATAGGAAAATTCATTTAAAAATCTTCTAGTCTGAAACCGTTTAGCCAGTTGGAACAAGACTTAGCAGAAATGGTCCTTAGATGGTTCTCTTTTAGAAATGTATCCGTTGACCTGAACTGTCAGCCGAGATGACTGCCTCTGCTGAAATTAGTTTAACATAGATTCCTATAGAAAAACCAGCTAAACTGACTGCAACACTTAAATTTTTAGGTCTGCTCAAGGTGAAAAGTTAAATCCAGGTGAGCGATACAGGCTCTTGAAAGCCTCTAGTTTATTTATCAGATACTTGTAGATAAATGCAAACAAATTACAGAAAATGTCAATGCAAATTTTATGATCAGGGACACCTACTAAACCAGTCATTTAGTACATATATATGAGGGGGGCCTCGGTGGCCGAGTGGTCTATGTAGTTCGTCATGACTACTACTGATCACTAGCCTGTCAACGCTGGATTTGTGAGTTCGAATCTCACCTGTGGCGAGGTGTGTTCGACTCCGATCTTAATTGACAAGGATTGCCAATTTTCCTACCGAAGGTCGGTGGTTCTCTCCGGGTACTCCGGCTTCCTCCACCAATAAAAATTGGCCGCTGCGAAATGGCCAAAATGTGCTGAAAACGGCGTTAAACCCCAACTAAACAAACAAACATATATATGATATCTGACAAAAACACCCTTTTTGTCTTAATAAAATGTCCGAGTTTTTTTTTTTATAAAACAATAAATCTGAAATTTCCTCAATTTCTTTTACATTCTCTGTCAATTTTTAAAATGTCACGTTAGTTTGGTAAAAATCTCAAACACGACTAATGATAACATGTATATGAGTGACAATCCTGAATTCATTGTATTGTAGATAGCCTATTCCTTACCACAACCAAGTGATATGGTGATGATAACTACAGCATTACTGGACCATATGGGTAGTGCCGATCATAGTTATGCATCAATATTACCTTGTGTCAGAACACTTGTCATGTTGACTGATCATGATTATGGATTTTATTATTTGAAAAAGTAAGAAAATAAAACTTATAATACAGTATTTTAAAGTTAATTTGAACGTTTATCGGAAATGTGGTTTTTTCAGCTCACCTGGCATAAAAGGCCATGTGAGCTATTCTCATCACTTTGTATCCGGCATCGTCGTCGTTGTTTTCACATTTTCATCAGCTCTTTTGAAACCACTGAGCCAATTTGAATGGTCCATGGGTGGCCCCTTTTAAAACATGTGTTCGGTTTCCCTGAACGCCA
Organism: Mytilisepta virgata; assembly: GCA_028015205.1. Taxonomy (NCBI): domain Eukaryota; kingdom Metazoa; phylum Mollusca; class Bivalvia; order Mytilida; family Mytilidae; genus Mytilisepta; species Mytilisepta virgata. Next base: position 45,382,985 of record CM051521.1, on the reverse strand, counting down.
TCCATCATGGCCACCATGGCTGGACTAAGTTTAACTTAGAGCTTGTGGGAATTTTACATTTTTCTCGACTCCTCTGAAACTGCTGAGTCAATTTAAACCAAACTTTAGTGTAATGATCTTTGAATGATCCCCTTTAAAAATGGATTGAAACCAGACTTTGCAGCAATGGTATTTATTTGATCCTCTTTCAGAAATGTGTCCGATTTCGTGGACTGAACCAAGATGGCCGACACAGCCGAACTTAGTTTAACATAGGACCCTATGGCAAATTCACTCAAAAATCTTCTTGCCTGAAACCACTATGTCAATTACAACTAGACTTGGTAGCAATGGTCCTTAGATGGTCCTCTTTCAGAAATGTGTCCGATCATCCGGATTGTCAACCAAGATGGCCGCCACATCCGAATTCAGTTTAATATAGGACCCTATGGGAAAATTCATTTAAAAATCTTCTTGTCTGAAACCATTTGGCAAGTCGGAACAAGACTTAGCAGTAATGGTCTTTAGATGGTTCTCTTTTCAAATGTGTCCATTGACCTGGACTGCCAACCACAGGTGAACTTAGTTTAACATAGAACACTATACAAAAACCAGCCAAATTGACTGCAACAATTAAATTTTTAGTCCTGCTCATGGTGAAAAGTTAAATCAAGGTGAGCGATACAGGCTTTTAAAATAATTTGTTAATTTCAAGTTATTGATTTTACTGTATTCAAAGTGTTTTTTATATTAAAATATTTTTCACTATCCTGTTAGCTGATTATGTAATATAACTGTAGTTATATGTTTTTCATCATTGGAATTATGGAAAATGGAAGAATAGCAATAAAAGAGCTGTTTCTTGTACTTCTGTTTTGTGTATATAAGAATTACATTTTTTTGCATTTTTAAAAACATTGCATTAATTTTTGAATTAACAGTACTTTTGATGCAATTAGTCATGAGGTAAGCTAAGTGAAATTTTAAATGTCATTGTCAGGGTGTTAGAACAGAAAACAACAGCACTAGGTCGACTTATGGTGAGGATCAACACAACCTTTACTAAAGACAGTTCTGATTGTTTATCAACTTTGTCAACATTGTTGGAATTTTTACGTTTGTTAGTCTCGGTAGAGAGTCCACTAGCAGGTGTGACTGTCACAAGAACTTATACACTATCTCAGAAGGAATTAAATCAAGTGTTGTCATGGAATCCTAGTATGGAAAATCATCCTTTGTTAGATTTGGAGAAAATGTTAGAGGTAAAATATTATTATCTATTCATCTAAATTGTTAATTTTTTTTCCAAAAACTGACCTTGATAAAGATATAACAAAATGTTACCATATCATATCCAATAAAAAATTAAAAATGTAAAGATTTAATTGCAATAAATTTTGCATAGAAAATACATGTATTTAGCAGAATAAATACATTTGTACATACACCATACCTGGCACTGATATTACTGACAATATTCTACTTGAATTATCTATAATATGTCTTAATCTTTCTTTTCTAAAACATTAGAAATGAAGTTACATATATATTTTAAGTTATTTTGACTATTTGTCTAATTGTAATGAATTTAATTGAAGGAATGTGCTAAGGATGACGAGGCAATGAAAAGTTTACTGGACAGTATGACTGCCTTGATGAAGATGCTTAGGGAACCAGAAGGGGACCAGGACAAGAAATCAAGTAATCCCACAATATCCATTTATGTGACCCGTCCAGCAAAAACGACCCAAGAGGGTGTAAAGTATCATTTTGAGAAAAAGGAAAAAGAAAAAGATGAATCCAGTGTTAGTTCAGGTATAAATGACAAACATATATCTTTCAATGCATAAAACATAAAATACTAACCTGTGTTTCTGAACTAAAATTTGGATCTACTCTTTCTGTAACATTATTTGCCTGTGAATGAAAGCAAGAAACTTCACATGTCATTTATCTGAATTTTAGGGCCATATTTTGCTGGACGAGTTACAAATCTGCATGTTAGATATTTTTAATTATCACAAAATCATATACATTTTTAACTCGGTTCATTTTCATTTAGACATTACTTATTGGTTTTCCATTAAAAAGTAAATATGCTTTTTAATGGAGAAGCCCTTAACTCAATACCTAGTCATCAACATGCATGGTGAATTTTTCATCTTTTTTGTTTATTTACATCTTTACTCAGTTATTTTCATTCATGGTTCTTCCCTTATAATTTATCATTCTCATTATTACATTTAATAAAATGCTTTTATATACATGTATAATCATGCCAGCTTATCCTTTTTATGCATAACAATTAATAACTTTAAATTTTCACATTTGTATGCTTTATTTCAAAATTCCAGGAATGTGATTCCATGTACAGTGAAACATGTCCAAACCGAACACCCTCAGGGCTTTGTGTTTTGTCTGGTTTTCGTTGGTGTTTGGATTGTAGAGGTAAACGGAAGTGGATAGTTTAAATGTAGAATAGGTCCGCTCAAAGGAATGTTCTTTTCATGTATGCCCTTAAAGCAACGAAACAGAAGTTCATTCAAATTGGAAAATTTACTTAAACTGGCATGCCGTTTATGTTTACTTCCTATGTTTTCTTCGAATTGAGCACGGTACATTGAGAATGTCACAAACAGTAGATTTACCGATCCCATATTTCAAATTTAGATCCTTTTGTGAAATTTATGGAATTGCCTCCGAATCTTTAATTTTTTCCAATTTGTAATCAAGAGAAAGTTCCTTTCTTGCCCTTTTCGGCGATTGAGGTTTATCCTTTTGGTCAAGTTGACGTTTCTTCTTAGGAGTTTCCATTTTAACACTGCATACATGTACATGTACAGTTTATAACAACAACTCAGCATTAAATCAAACTTCAAATACCCTTGGCGATCCTCTGCCAGCCTGTGTTTCTTTAATCATGCAAATCCTTGTAAATTCTTGCATTGTTTTGATTGCTATTGATAGATTTTGACAGGTAATTCTTTTATACACATTCACTTTCGAGCCTTTAAAAAGCGTCCGGAATTCGGTATTAGCAGGATTTGGTTTGTTCAGGTTAAAATAACGTTGATTAAAAGGAAAATTTAATGGGACTTTGGAAATTGTTCGGTTTGAAGTGAAATTTGGTTTTATCAGGGTTCGGTTTTAACAGGTTTCACTGTAATATTATTTCTGTAGCTTCAAAACGGCTCTGAACTAAGTTGCAATAAACTCTGCATATTAAACTAAGTTGAAATAACTCTGCATATTGTAAAAAATTAACCATAACCATTTGTTATGAATCAGAGAGATAAGTGGTTTTGATCATGTTAAGATAAGTAAAATATATTAAAAACATTTTTTGCTGATGTATGGGTAGTAAATAATATTTAGAAAAACTGTACTTTTCATGGACTAGGAATAGAAATTTGGAATGCCAATAAAAATTGTTGTTTCCTTCTTTGTTTTTAGCTCACCTGGCCAAAGGCCATGTGAGCTTTTGCCATCACTTGGCGTCCGTCGTCCGTAAACTTTCACATATTGATCATCTCCTCTAAATCCAATGGAGAAAATGTAACGAAACTTTACAGGAATGATGTATGGAAGGTCTGTTACTCAGATTCCCGAAATTTTTCCAATCCGCCGTAAAACATGGCTGCCAGTACATTGGACCCTATGGGAAAACCTTTTAAAGTTCATCTTTTCTGAAACTACTTGAGCAAATTTAACCAAACTTTACAGGAATGATGTATGTCCTTTACTAAGACTGCCGGAATTTTTCCGATCCACCAAAAAACATGGCTGCCAGAGCAGGACATTGTTTAACATTGGACCCTATGGGAAAACATGTTAAAGTTCATCTTTTCTGAAACTACATGAGCAAATTTAACCAAACTTTACAGGAATGATGTATGGAAGGTCCTTTACTATGATTGCCAAAATTTTTCCGATTCGCCATAAAACATGGCTACCAGCGCAGGACATAGTTTAACATTGGACTCTATGGGAAAAACATATTTTGATCATAGGCTCTGAAGCTATTGAAGCAAATTGAATCAAACTGTACTTGAACAATGCGTGGAAGGTTCTTAACAAAGACACTGGACGTTAAACAATAATTCATCCATCCATCTTAACAAAGATTGCTCATTTCGTTCCAATTTGACAACACACATAATCTCCAACGAGGAACGTGGTTTAACATTGGACCCTATGGGACAAACATATTTTGATCATCTCCTCTGAAACTATTGAAGCATATTTAACCAAACTGTTCTTGAATGATGTATGGAAGGTCCTTTAGAGGGATTGCTCATTTCGTTTGAATGCGACAAACATCATGGTTGACAGCAGGAACATAGTTTAACATACATGCCTATGGGAAAAAACATATTTTGATCGTCTCTTCTAAAACTATAATAGCAAATTGAATAAAACTGTACTGGAATGATGTATGGAAGGTCCTTTACAAAGTTGGCTCATTATGTTCAAATCTGAGAAAAACATGGCCGCCAGGTGGGAAATACTTTTAACTTTGGACCTATGAGATAAATATATTTTGATCATGTGCTCTGAAACTTTTGAAGCAAATTCAACCAAAGAATTAATGGAAGTTTGTAGAAGCATTTTGTCAGGTGAGCAATATAGGCTCAGCCCACTGAGCCTCTAGTTTTTAGTATTTGTTGAAATTTTATATCATGTGGGTAAAATAAAGTTTGTGAAATTGATTTTTAGTTAAAGTGTTGAAGTTGTGGCAAAGTTCAGGTTTGCTAAAATAACAGTAGATTAATATCAAGTTTAGAATACTAAAAATCGATAAATTTACAAGGTAAAAGAAGGAATAGAGGTTCATGAAAAACTAATCAATGTATTTTACAAGTAACAATACAAAAAGCAAATGAACAGCATTTAAACCATGATATATTCACTTCTCCTAATGAGTCTCCACTTCCCCCAGTTTTGTGTTGTAGAGAGAAATCACTTCTCCAAAAAACTCAAGTTTAGATTATACCCTGGTGGTCCTGAATTTGCCACATTTTCCCCACTAATTAAATTTACTGTCAAGTTAGAAATTACAGACAATAAATCTGGACTCCTGAGAATAAGATAATTAACACCTAATGTAGACATCAGATTTATAGTAATCAGTTTTATTCTTATAAGTTGTATTATAAAAGTTCTGATGAGTATCGTCTTGTGCAGAATTACAAATGTAGTTTCATGTACATTAAAATGCCTCAAGTACATGCATTGAGTGTGGTATGTCACAGGATTTATTCACCCAAAAGTAAGTTGAATGACTTTTAAATTGGTATTTTGCTTCTTCTCTGCTAAGTATGTGGCATTTTAAGCAGTAAGAGTAAAGACTGGCAGCTAGGAGGCAGGATAATATGTCATGGTGGGGTGACATATTGTCTTACTACCTTATTAGCTATGCATGTCAGTCTAGTACAAAGCAGGGTTCATATTTCATCAACACGATCTTATCTGGGTATGCATGTAATAATTGCCCTGGATGTTAACCAATATTCAGTCAATAAAAATTTACAGGTAAAAATTAAAACTTATGTGGCCATAAATTTATATGTTTTTATTACAGTGCCGGAACCAACCAATGTAGTGCCAGAATCATTATATAACCTGTTTGTTATGAGGTCTGTGTATGAAATATGTACTGGCATGGATGATGAAAGGTTAAATGAAGCTTATTGGCTGTCAAATCCTATTACTGATGAGGCTGATGTTGAACCAGACCTGATTAGAATGGACATGGAGGAGATCTGTAGCAAATATTGTCCTGAATATAATCTAGAGGAAGAGCTTAAAAAGACAACTGTATCATCCAATGAGGAAGTTACCAAGCCAAGGAGATTAAGACATGGGTAAGGATTCATCAATATAAGAATGCAATACACTAAATCAGTATTACACTAAAAGTTCTAGAAATAACCAATAATCTACATTGTTTAATGTTTTATGGTTTATGGTTTATTTAAATCTTTTTACTTTAACAACAAATACAGTAGAAGTTATGTCACTTGCATGCAAATCATTTACAGTCTTTAGTATTTAAAGCTATAATCAAATTTTGAAGGAATAGAAATTTTGATGAAGAGATATAAAATGTAGTGGAAACACAAAATTTATCTGAATAATTTGATTGACATAAGATTACATATGAAGATGAATGTTTATTGGGTACCTAATTATTTGACAAAATCCAAAGACTTTGTATACTTTATTCATAACACATTGCAATAAGTAGACAACAGACAGCCACTGAAAATTCAGGGTTATGAATTTGAAATAATAATTTAAAACGTGGGCGAGATTATGAATACTTAATCTTCCCCCAAATCAACAATAGAAATTCCATACATTTCAAGTAATATCAGGTATGACAAGAAAATCTGTGTGCTTCAAAATCAATCATTCAAATAAAAGCTTTGCTACAGAAACAAACAACTTAATGTGGGATGTATAGCACAAAATTAATTGTTGTATTTCATCATTTGATAGGTTGATGGAGAAAAAAGGTGTTATATATATATATATATTTCACAAAATACAAAAAAAAGTTATTTTTCAAGAGTTAATTTATTGCAGGGACAGGAGAAAATCACAAGAAATCAATTTGTACAGAGGGAGAGGAATAAAACGGCCATTTGGTAAGTTACTTATTTGTAGTCTGATGCTAAATAAAATGTTGAAAAAAAATTAGAAGATGCAAAACAAAAGAGCACCAGATCTAGAATTGTTTCCAGAGCCGCAATTACTGAAACTGGAAAATATATTTTGACAAAGCTTTAAAGGTTAAAAATGTTTAAAATTTGGACCTTTTGGCTACCGTTACCATATATTTATACCCCACGCAACGAAGTTGCGGAGGGTATAATGTTTTTGACCCGTCCGTCCGTCTGTCCGTCAGTCCGTCAGTCCGTCCGTCCGTCAGTCCGTCCGTCCGTCAGTCCGTCCGTCAGTCCTGTTCTTGTCACTGCAACTCCTCTGTAACCGCTTGACGGATTGCTTTCATATTTAGTAGGATTGTTGGTTATGATGTGTATATGTGCATACTATACCACCATATTGATTGGATAATTTTTGTGGGAGTTGTGGGACTTAGACTATTTTCAGTTAAAATACCAAAGTATCATCTTGTCACTGCAACTCCTCTAAAACCGCTTAATGGATTGCTTTCATATTTGGTAGGATTGTTGGTCATGATGTGTAGATGTGCATACTTTACTGCCTTATTGATCCGATTAATTTTATTTCAGTTATTGGACTTAGACTATTTTCAGCTAAAAAAGCAAGTATCATCTTGTCACTGCAACTCCTCTGAAATCCCTTAATGGATTGCTTTCATATTTGGTAGGATGGTTGGTCATGATGTTTAGATGTGCATACTTTACTGCCTTATTGATCCAATTAATTATACCCCACGCAATGAGTTGCGGAGGGTATAATGTTTTTGACCCGTCCGTCCGTCCGTCCGTCCGTCAGTCCTGTTTCTTGTCATCGCAACTCCTCTCAAACCACACAACAGAATTTCACGAAACGTTTTTAGATAATAAGGACATACTATGTAGTTGTGCATATTGACAGGAAATTTTTATTCAATTTTTTTCCTAGGAGTTACACCCCTTTGAACTTATTTACTTTAATGTACTACTGCAACAGCTTGTCATCGCAACTCTTCTCAAACCACACAACAGAATTTCATGAAACCTTTTCAGATAATAAGGACATACTACGTAGATGTGCATATCGACAGGAAATTGCGATTCAATTTTTTTTCTAGGAGTTATGATCCTTTGAACTTATTTACTTTAATGTACTACTGCAACAGTTTGTCATCGCAACTCCTCTCAAACCATACAACAGAATTTCATGAAACCTTTTCAGATAATAAGGACATACTACGTAGATGTGCATATCGACAGGAAATTACGATTCAATTTTTTTTCCAGAAGTTACCCCCCTTTAAACTTATTTGCCTCACTAAACTATTACTGTTGACTCCTCTCGCTTGGAATTTAAATTTCCCAGCATGCTGCCATTCAAATTAGGATAAATATGTGAAGATAAGCATTTGATTGAGTTCATTTTACTTGTGAAGTGAGATTTTGTTTCTCCAGTGACAATATGAAGACGTGGGGTATGTGAGCATGCTCACAAAGGTTCTTTAATAAAAATAGAAAAATCGTTTGAAATGTTTTTTAAATCTCCTGCAAAACTAATGGGCCGAATGGCAACATACTTTGGTGGAAGGTTACTGTGAAAAATGAGCTAAAAAATTCTTCTTGGGCACTGATGTGATGTTAGTTTTGCGGATTGGAGGTGAGCAATGCAGGCTCCTGGTAGCCTCTAGCTGGTCACTTTGTGATAACTGTAATTTCTTAAAATTTTTATTTAAAGATTGGGAAAGATAATCATATTGAGGAGGTTGTGGTACCGGTAGTTATAAATCTCTTCATCTGAACCACTGTTTATGGTCTATACCAATTCAGACAATTTTTAGTTCACCTCAATGAAGTTGTGTGCAGGTGCATAATGAAGAGACTGACCATGTGACATAAGATGAAGGTGACATGACCCATATTTCACGGTTGACTGGCTATTAAGTTTTATGTCAAAAATCAGTTTTAACGTACAAAGTGACCTACAATCATATTACTTGATGGGAGGATGCATCTCGGGGAGTAACACCGCCTCCCACCAAAATTAGGTGACTCTGACCTTATCACACTTCATTGACTAAGGTTAAGTTTTACGTCAGTGTTCAGTTCACCGATACCAAGGGACCTACAACCATATTACTTGGTGTGAGGCTGCATCTCGGGGAGTACCACAGCCTCCAACCAAAAGGTCACTCTGACTTTCTTATTGCGCTTCATTGACTTAGGTTAAGTTATATGTCTGAGTTCAGTTCTCTGATACCTGGGGACCTGCAATCATATTACTTGATTTGATGATGCATTTCGTGGAGTAGCACAGTTCCAACCAAAATTAGGTGACTCTGACCTACTTATCACGCTTCATTGACTTAGGTTAAGTTTTAAGTCCAAGTTCAGTTCTCCGATACCAATAGACCTACAGTCTTATTACTTGGTGTGAGGATGCATCTCTGGAAATAACAGCCTCCCACGAAAATTAGGTCACTCTGACCTACTAATCATGCTTATTTAATTTAGGTTAAGTTTTACGTCCGTGTTCAGATCTCCAATACCAATCGACCTACAATCATTTTACTTGCTGTAAGAGTGCATCACGGGGAGCTACACAGCCACACACCAATATTAGTGGGGGAATTAGGCGAACTTTGTTACTTAGATTTCTGGTTACTTTCTGTTGTGTTTATGCTTGTATTTTGCTGTTTTTAGGACAGAAGGTTCTGATATCCTTAATTGGTAATTTTTTTTACTATTTTATATGCCCGTCAAAATTTTGAAGGGGAGTAATATGGTATGCAAATGTCCGGCATCCGTCTATCTGTCTGTCCATCGTAAACATGTCGCACCGTAACTTGAGAACGACTCTTCCAAATTTCACGAAACTTAACATGGTTGTTTCTTATGATGGTCAAACGATCTGTATACTTTTTGGTGATAATAAGATTAAAACTTTTTGAGTTACGGGACTTTGTAACTAAAACAGAAGTGTGTTTTTATTCACATGTCGCGCCGTATCTCAAGAACAATTTATGATTATTGCTTAAAACTCTACACACTTCTTAGTCTAAAGATCTGTATACTTTTTGGTGATGATTCAAAATTTTATCTTAGAGTTATTGAGTTTTTTGTAAAAAAAAGTGGGAGGGGGTTTCACATGTCGCGCCGTATCTCAAAAACGATTTATGATTATTGCTTAAAACTTTACACACTTCTTAGTTATATTAATCTAAAGATCTGTATACTTTTTGGTGATGATTCAAAATTTTATTTTAGAGTCATTGAGTTTTATGTAAAAAAAAGGGGGTTTTCACATGTCGCACCGTATCTCAAAAACGATTTACGATTATTGCATAAAACTTTACACACTTCTTAGTTATATTAATCTGAAGATCTGTATACTTTTATTGAATTTTTATTGAGCTTTTTGGTAAAAAAGGTAGTCTTTTTTGGTCACATTTCGCGCCGTATCTCTATTGCGTAAAAGTTTACATGCTTATGTTTTGCCGGGTTTCCAGGAATAAAACCAGCAGCTCCACTAAATAAAGAAGGATTTCAAAAATATTTATGATGTTTTTTTCACAAGACGACGGGCGTATCATACGCTCATGGCACAGCTGTTTATTCCTGTTTAATCTTTTAAATTATTGCCATATTTTTTAGTGGCACCAATGAGAGGTCGTGGAATAACAAGAGGTTTACTAAACAATAGTGGCAGGTCTGATAATTTTAGATGTCGACCACCAAACACAAGCAGACCACCATCAATGCATGTAGATGACTTTATGAAGTTAGAAAAAGGTGGAACACCAGCAGAACATAGTCCAGGTCCAATATCTCATGATGAATTTTCACGAAGAATGGAACACAAGGTAAATTTTATTTTTCTTATATACAGTTTGGTAGTTAATTTAATCCAAATAAGTTTTTGACAATCCAGGACACTGATAGGCCTGTAAAATTTTTCTTCCTCCCAACGACTGAGCAGTATGTCATTTTTGGAGGGTGATATTTTTCTGCCTACAAGCTAGATGACCTATTTCCTGCAAAACAATTCATATTGCTGTTTCAAGTGGATTTGTTCTTACTACATAATTTTATTGTTATCATAATTAGTAAAATTTTAAAGCTTAACTCTTCATTGGAAATAATATTACAAAACAAATCACAGTAAAATATGTTAAAATCACTATTTGGAAAATCAACTTATTCAGAATCACTTTCCATTTTTTATGACTTTATAACTAGAGGCTCACAGGAGCCTGTATCTCTCACCTGGACTATGTCCATCTTTACTGGCAGCCTGGAACATTGCTGTCAAGCCAACTGGCTCACTGGTTTCAAACAAGAAGATCTTTCAGTGATTTTTCCAATTAGGTCCTATGTTAAACTATGTTTGGCTCTGACAGCCATCTTGTATGACAGGCAGAGTCATTTGATACAATTCTGAAAGAGGACCACCTAAGGATCATTGCTGTTAAGTTTTGTTCCAATTGGCCCAGTCTGGTTTCAGACAAGATGTTTAAATAAATTTTTCATAGGGTCCTATGTTAAACTATTTCAGGTTATCGTGGCCATATTGGATGACGAGTTGGGTCATCGGATACACTTCTGAAAGAGGACCACTTAAGGACCATTGCTGCCATGTTTTGTTAAATTTGGCCAAGTGGTTTCAGACAAGAAGATCTTTAATTAAATTCCCCATAGGGTCCTATGTTAAACTATGTTTGGCTCTGGAGACCATCTTGGATGACCAGTGGGGTCATCAGATACAAATTCTGAAAGAGGACCTACTAAGGACCATTGCTGCCAGGTTTTGTTCCAATTGGCCTAGTGGTTTCAGACAAGAAGATCTTTAAGTAAATTTCCCATAGGGTCCTATGTTAAACTATGTACGGCTATGACGGCCACCTTGGATGACCGCTGGGGTCATCGGATACAATTCTGAAAGAGGAAGGACCACCTAAGGACCATTGCTGCCAGGTTTTGTTCCAATTTGTCTAGTGGTTTCAGACAGGAAGATCTTTTAAGTAAATTTCCCATAGGGTCCTATGTTAAACTATGTTCTGCTCTGGCGGCCATCATGGATGAAGGGCCGGGTCATTGGATACAATTCTGGAAGAGGACCACCTAACGACCATTGCTGCAAAATTTTGTGGTTTCAGAGGAGAAGATCTTTAAAGGACGCCAAGTGATGGCAATAGCTCACATGGCCTTTTAGGCCAGGTGAGCTAAAAATGGAAGTAACTCACCAGAATGGTGTCGCTTTGTAACATAGTTGCTTGCATTTGAAAGAAGTAGGGGAAAATAAAAAGAATCAAACACCAGTGAAAGTGCTAAATTGAGAAATCTCAGGACCTTGTCTGAGAACATTTTAAATCTTACAATCTGGTTTTGAGATTCCTCAATCTTGCCCTTTCACTTTTAATAGATTCAGTATGTCTTGGTCACTCATGATGTATAGACCACTAGAGTTCCAAGTGCCTTTAGATTTCATCTAACATTTACTAATACATGTAAATTATATCTACAGGACATGGGTCGTGGTAGTTTCAGAGGCCGTGGATTTGATAGAGGTCGAGGGTCATACAGAGGTGGCAGAGGATTTTTCACACCACCAAGTAATTACAGGAGCAGAGATTCTTCAAACAATATATACAGTAAGTTAAGATAAAATGTACAACTGAGATATGTTTCATATGTATGTCTTAAGATCTTCATATGTTTTCATTTATTTTTTAAAAGCATTTTTAAATGAATTTATCTACATACTGCTTTATAATATTGTAGTTGAATATCTATAGCTGCTACTGTAGAAAGATAGTTCTTCAAGTTAAGGAAATTACAAAAACAATATAAAAACTGATATTTTTTTTATGTTTTGTTCAAATATTGCTGTTTTCAGTTACACAAGGTGATAGTGGTAGAGATTATGACAACAGACAAAAGCCAAACTTTACCAGACCATTTAGTCGAGGGTAAGTCTACAACCTACCATAAAACAATCTGCAGAGGAAAAAAAATAGTAGTATGAAAAACAATTCAATAATGTTATTTAGTCTTAAGAATCGCCAAAGTTTTTCTCGTCTCTAGAAGTGGAGTATGTTGAATTAAGCCAATTAATGTATTTCTACATATGCTGCTGGGCCTTGGTGGTTAAATCTTCTAGGTGGTTTGTTGTGACTTCTGATGAACACTAACCTAGATTTTTGTGTGAACCAAACTTTTGGCAAGGTGTGTTTTATTTCAGTCTTAATTTTGAAAATAACGGTTTTCCTGCAAAAGGTCTGTGGTTCTCTCCAGGTATTCAGGCTTCCTCCATAAATGTAAAACAGACACCAAAATATAGCCACTTGCAAAGAAAAAAGAGCAAAACTAAACCAGTACATGTATATATTTTTGTAATATAAATTGTAAGGTGTTCCCCTGTTACATTATATCTCTTAATACAAAAGAACTGGGGTATGGTAGGTTAATTCTGTAACACAAGTTTCAAAAATTTTCATAGTTTTCATATAAATTTTTACCCATATTACAGCCACCAAAGAATTACTTTTAAATAGTCAAGAAGCTGGAAATATATGGATACACTGTTTATTATTTCTTACATGTTTTGTAGATTCTGTGTTTCAAAATTCTATTTAAAGAAGATGAAATTTTATAAAGCAAGAATGTGGTGTTTAATTCTTTCGAAAGTACAATTGCTTTTTTGCAGACTTTTAAAATATTGAAAGAATCAAACTATAAATTGGATAATTGAGAAATAATGCAAGATTTTCTAAGATCAGGGTTAAATTTTAAAAATTAACAATTTAAAACTTTAATGAAAAGTGAGGTAATGTTTGACAAAAGAGATATTTGTATCACTTAAGTGTGAGATAGCATTATATGTGTCTTTAAAATAAACAGAAAATATATTTTTTAATGAATCTGTATTTTTTTATCTGTAGGAATAGCAGACCAAATTTTGATGATCGTAGAGGAAGAGATTTCCGATTTTCTCCCCGTGGACGTGATGGGGGTAGTTACTGGCAGGGTAAAGAATCAGAACCAGACAGGTATGAAATATTTCAGGGTAACAATTTGTTTAAAATATATTAAAAAGTGAAATTAATTTGTGTATATTGCATTAGCAAAAAGTCAATATAACATGTCCAATTATGTAAGGCAGTTGTATCCAAGAGACTATCTGTTTAATTTCAATGTGTTCATTCAGGTCTCCAATACCTATCTTTCTGAAATACATGTAGCTCATCATGAAACTAAAGCTAGCAAAAAAGTGACCTGTAAAATTGTGCCATTGGTAAAGATGACCTTTCTTAAATGTTTACTCTTGTTCATTGAAAGGGTTACTTCAGTTCTCACATTGAAAGCTGTATAAATTTGCAAGTTTGTATAATACTTATGGTTATCCAGTATCATTTTTTATTATTGCAGATTTGGAAATTCTTCACAATTTTATGGAAGGAGAGATGAACGTGATCCTTCAAGACACACTCGTTCTTTTACTAAATGATATATTTATTTGTTATGAATACTATAGCATAATTGCAAAAAAAGGGATTTGATCTGTCAAATGTTTGTTGTCTCATAGACCAATTTAAATTATTAGGATTCTTTTTGTTACTGTGAATCTGCAGGAAATAGGTACATCAGGTTACCATCAAAACTCTTACATGTCAGCTGATGCTTTTTTAAACAAAAAAAGGGGGATTTATATTTACTTTGGCTTTATATGATATATATTCTGTTATATATATCACTGGTTGGTATTACATGTATTTAACATATTTGTGTGATCAGCACTGGTGATTTCAGTTATATACCACAATAGTTTGAAGAAAACTAGACAACTCCTTGAATCTGTTACATGTATTTATGTTGTTGTTTATTAAATGGCACATTAAATTGAAGTCAGGAATCATACCTTAATCAAAATACATTGTTTAGACAAAAAACTATTCTTAGAAAACATATTTTTAGATTATTAACCATATTTTCAATTGTTATGTGCTTTAGAAAAATATGATTTGCTGCCAATTTGTTAGGTTATCTGTTGTTACCATAATTTCATCCTCCCAAGTCTTTTGTTTCTACAAACCCCTGACATCACACATTCATATTTTGTGGGTCGAACATATTGCCGCCTGGTGTCTGACCCAGAAAATTCTGCCCCTGACGCAAATGGAATCTCTTTTGACCTTGAGAAGAACCAATGAAAATCATATACTTCCGAACCGCAAAATATGAATGTGTGATGTCGGGGGTTTGTAGCAACGAACATGGATACAAAACCCTGACTTGGGAGGATGCCATCATTTAAGATACATTAGATTCTCATCAAATTTTGTAGAATGCATATTGACAAAACAGTAAAAAAATTGAATTATGTAATTGGTTAAGAACACTATATTTTCTTCCTAAGATAATGCTTATGAATGTATGATACCACTTTACCGTCCCTATTTCAGATTTCTTTGTGCAATTATTCCGTCACCATATAAGACTTTGTATAAGAATTTTACAATAGGTTGTGGTCATAACTTATAAATAAATAAGTTTAATTTTGAAGATTTTTTTACTGCAGAAATAGGAAAGTTTATTATCTATAAATGAATCAATGGAACTGAAATTTATGCACTAGAGCAAATATTCCATCAATTATAATCAACTCCAGTTTACATTTAATTATTTTTAGTTTAAAAAATCCACTTTTCAATTAATCAATATTTTGTTAGAGACACAAAAATACATATAGTTTCAAATGCTGTTGTAAACCTTACATTTATCACTGTATCTTGGTGAAAACAACATGTCTTTGATATTTTTAAACAGTGTATGTATATTGTATTTTGAACAGTTGAATGGTAAGACTAAATAAACAGTTTGATCATTTGAGTAAATACATGTACTTAAGAAATAATAAATGTACCATATATACATGTACTAGACTTCACAGCACAGCAATATCTTTAGCACTGTATATGCATTATGAATTTTATTTGAGAGAAAAAATTGTAAAACTGATTGCAGAAGGTAAATGAAAATCAGGGTTTTTTCTTTATTTCAGTAGAAAATCCAGTGTCAATGTAGAAAAAAATTCAATTTTATAAATGTGCTTTGGTAAAAATTTATCCAGGACTTCAGGTTTGTTACCTTGTAATTTGGTACCAATACAGGACCAAATAAAATATTAAATTATGTTGTTGTCAGATCATGATTAGATAAATAAAATTTAATGACTTAGTTGGCTTTATGCTTTAAATGTCATAATAATGAGTAAAACAAGGATCAAGATTTCAAAAATTAAAGAACTCCAATGTTCTCCCAATGGAGATCAAACTGCTCAAATTGCATTCATGCAAAAATAGAGAAAAAAGAACAACTTTCCTATATTAACAGATGAAATGTGTTAAATATTATCATATCAATTTTGTATTTAAGAAAATGGTATTGACCATACCAAAATATTCAGTCCAATGAACAGATGTATTTTTTTCATCTGAAAGTCTGCATTACAGATCCTTTATGTTTTAGTTCTACAAGGGTTTACAATCCTGTTGATTTATTGTAATTGAACATTTCCGATTTATTATGAATTACCTCCCCTGGTTTCTAAGTTAAAAAAAACCATTGGGCCAAATAAATGTATTGCAGTATATCCAAATAATGTTGTTTATTCCTGCAATAAACAATTGCACCTGTTCATCAGCATGAGGTTATTTGCCTAAGGGTATTTACATATCCTGTCACTTTCATAATAGGTTTTGCACAATTGTACAGGTAAAAGGATGAAGGACAATTTCCCGTGTATTTGTTTCACTCATAACAATTGATTTTTTAATCTTAAATATTTACCTACTTTTTTTTCGGAAGCAATTGTATGCAATGTATTTTTATGTTAACAAACAGAAATGTTATGCTTAATCATTAATAAGTTCAAGTTTTCTATCCGCATAGGTCATTTATATAGGTGACTTGGGTCAATTTGCATCACTTTTTGGAATATATCCAAGAAGGAAATTGAGAATCAAAATAATTCTACTGTCATATGAAACGAGATACATAATCTCACTTACAGCCAATTCTTTTTGGTTCTGCGTTTCCTTCAGGTTAAAAAACTGTCTTAAAGACGTTAATTTGGCAAATTTGTGTTAAAGCTGTCTTCATAAACAATATTAATGTATGTAGATAATTTTTTAGTAACTTAATCATTAGTTATTATTAGCAAATCTTTATAGACCATATACCAGGCTTATGCCTCCAGAGATTTTGAAAGGTTTTAGCCGACTTAACAAAAGTAAGCACAGACCAAATGGTGGTGTTTAGGTCCTCCATGGCAATTTTGCATGTTTTAATGTTTTATTTCAATTGTTTAAAGTAGGCAAGAAATGTTATGTGCAACAGAATGGCTTTTATAATAGACGTAGTAACTTGATATGGTTTTAAGTGCATGTTGCTTATGAAAAAAAATGTCTTGGTCTGAAATGGTATTTGCTTAAGGAACAAATGGAATTTTGTTATCAAATTTTCGAAAAACTGTCGCAGTTTGGGTGAATATTCTGGGTAACATGCACAGTTCAATCATGCTAGACCATCATTTTAAAACCAGGAGCCTGATTCAATTTGCCTATCAAAGCAGCAATTTAAAGGCTGAAATGATTAGGATTAATAGACATATTAGATATCCAAATGTAAATACCATTGCTGCCGAGATTTGTTTAAACTTGATCAAACTTCACAGAAGATTTTATGAGGTGAATTTTCCCATCTGGTCCTATGTTGGGCATTGATTGCCATAAGATTAATATCGTTACTGCAAAGTTCAGCTGCCTATTGTTCAGTAGTTTCAGAGTTAGCATTTTATGTTGTCAGATACAATTCTGAAAGAGGACCATCTAAGAACAGTCTGGATTATCAGACACGATTCTGAAAGAGGAGAATCTAAGGACCATTGTCGCCAAGTGGTTTCAGACGAGAAGTTTTTTAAAAGAATTTTCGCATAGGATCCTATGTTAAAAACTAAGTAAGAAATAACTCACGTGGTCCTGAGGGCTATTTTGGTGAAAAATAATTACAAATAGGTTAAAAAGTTAAATGACTGCATATATTGAATATTTTATAAACGTGTTAAACATAACCTAATTAAGGGACAAGATCAAAATTTCAATGTATGAAAAAAACTTAATTCAAATAGTTTGGGGGGGGGGGGGGGGGTAAAAAAAATCGCTGCAAGTTTTGTTATCCGACATTGATTTTCGGATTGAAAAATATGGATTCAAGTTCGGCCCTAACATATGTTTTGACTTTTAAAGCAAATAAAAGACATCATACATACATTGTTGAGGAAAAACAGGACCCATGATACAAAAAGTAAACTCTCAAAGTATATGCCCATATTGGTCTATCAATTTTTCCCAAATTAAGTTAAGAGGAGGGGGGGAGTCAGGGAAAAAACTATGTGAATTAAGTTTTTCATCCTACACTGAACTTTTGATCTCGTCCCTAAGAATACCCATGATCTAAATCTTATCGACTTGTTTTTTTTTTACATGTTTTGTCAGTATCTAGTTATGATTATTTTTAAATGTTTTTTCCAGTATAATTTCCATATCTGACTGAAAATGTGGTATATGTGGATCTAATGAAGAAAACAAACAAATATAAATACAAATTTTATTCTTTTATAATATTAAATAGATATTATTTCAATCAGCTTCATCTAGTTACGAAAACCAACTTAGTAAGATGAAAAATATTATAGTCCTGGCACTTTTAACTGAATATAAAGTATATTGTACAAAATGAAAGTAGATAAAAAAAAACATATCTTTACAAACAATATCACGGATGCAAGCTTTACTCTAAGCAAGGAACGTGTGATGTAACATCTGTGTATTATACTTTGGGGACTTTCTTTTAACTTTTTTCAGTATGTTGTTTATCCAATATATTTTCCTTTTCAATAACACATGACCCGTCTTGCTACGTGTTACTTTTTGAGTAGTGAGTTCAGTTTTAAGTTTCAGTTTTAAAGGTGAACAAATGACATACATTTTAGGACCAATGGGAAAATATATAAAAAAACTGCCGCGATATAATACGTTTTCCGTGTATAAGTAATGTAATTTTCATCAGTTGTACTCTGGAACAAAAATGTCGAAAGATAGGAAACTAACCAAAGAGCAAATTTAAATGCCAAAATGACCCTAATTATGCTGAGCCAAAAACCATATAAGGACAGATATTTACATAATGAAGATGCTCTTTATTTTCCACAATTAACAATGTTATTACATACTTTAGGTATATATTATACTCGGGAACAGCTAGAGGTATAAACTCAGCTGTAATCAATAGTCTATGGCTCCAGTTTCGATCTGCTTGTAATTAAATACTTGTATTAAAATTTCAGTGAAATGTTTAGAAACGAAGTTGTTCAGAATATGCAACTAAGCAGGAAGATTAATAAAATAAAGAAAAACCACATTTTCTTTGAAAAAATTACATTATTTTTTTTTTAAATTTACCTCGAATAAACGTCTACATAAATAATCATTTTCTTCATACAGTAACCTCCGGCTCTTGTGTCTGTGTGTAATCTTCATCCATCAGATTATTTTATACAATGAAAAATAAAGTTAAAAGAATTTAAGGGGGTAGGACAAATTTTACTCCATTTTAAGCATTTTGTGGACACATTGGTGATTCTCACTATGAGTGATATGTCGCATATATGGGTAATTAAAGCAATTTAAGTTCAGG
The DNA here is from genome assembly GCA_028015205.1 of Mytilisepta virgata. NCBI lineage: Eukaryota > Metazoa > Mollusca > Bivalvia > Mytilida > Mytilidae > Mytilisepta > Mytilisepta virgata. Next base: position 45,363,588 of record CM051521.1, on the reverse strand, counting down.
CAAAAGTGTGTCAAAGCATCACCATGTATAAAAAATTTCCCAAATGAACGTACCATGAATCAATGTTTAATTTTTCATTTGTAAATTTTCATTGCAATATAAGCGTTTCAATTTGCAATTGATTATCCCTGGCCTACTTTCAGGTCTGTTTATTGCAACTACAATGAAGTAAATGAATGAATGAATTATTTATTACATCACCTTAAAAGTACACAATATCTGAGTGGTTGTTTACAATAACTGTATTGTCCTGCGGATTAATAATTTGTTTCTCTTGATTTATATGAGATACGGAAAAAAAATGTTTGAAATGACGGGATGGTATGGTACCAAAACATTTTTACTGTCGCCCACAAAAGTTTGAAGTACAAAACGGTACTTTGTTAAGCGTAAATGGAATATGTCACGTCAAGAAAGTCATCTACAAATGTAGTTCACAAATATTTGCCGTTAAAATGTTGATATTTGAATGGAATTATTTACGGCGATTTTTTTTCTATAGATAAGTTTGCATATATACAATATTTTTATTGCATATAATGCTAACGGACGAACAAGTGCCTTTGTTTTAATTTATCAAGAAGTAAGCCCAAACATTCATGTTCAAATAGTGGTCACTTTACCAATTGTTGGTGGACATCGTTTACACAGTGAAGTGTTACAAGATGATAATGATTCTGATTCCTTTCTTCCGCGTAAAACTTCCATTAATTCTTTTTTCTCCAACTCGAGTTTTTCTACATCTTGTCTCCTCTGAATTTCAAGATCCATCATTAATTTCAACTTCTGTGAAATTTTTGAAATTTCAGCTTTTAGTTCTTCAATATTAGACTGCATGGTGGCTTCCTTCTGAACCATATGACTTCTTTGCATGTTCAGTCTTAATTCCATTTCGCGCTTTTGCTCCTCGTATTTACATGTCATTTCAGATCTAAGCACATCCATTGCAGTTTTAAGTTCAGTAATACAATTGTGTGTTGTATCTTCAGGGGTAACCATTAGGTACCCACAGCCATTTGGACATTCCATAGCATGGAATTCACAGGTTCTCAGGTGATCCTGTAACTCTTTTCTTAGTACTAGTGTCGTACATCTTTCATTAGTACACTCGATTCGCTGAAATGGACATTCGAATTCATGGCTCTGCACGAATTCTAGATCACAAATATAATCGCAACCATTCTGGTAATTTTCACAACGGATCCGTAGTCTGTTTAAATCATTCCTCATGTATCTGAAAAGTGGTTTCAAATTTGAAAGAGAAATTGGCTTTCGGTCTTCGGGACATGTCGTTTCGTGAACAAGCCACCCGTCGATACAACCTTTACAAAAAGCGTGTTCACACGGAGCTTGACAAGGGTCCTCAAGAACGTCACGACAAATGCAGCACAATAATCCTTCGTTCACAGGATCTAAGAATCTGTCTAGATCATAACCCATATTGCAGCTTTAATTTAACCAACTTAGCTGTAATTTAAATAAGTTTTTATAGTCACATATTAAAGATGGTTTTCTAAACCTTTTAATTTATTTTATAAATTTAGCCAACATGTCAGGCAAATATATGGAAAAGATTTATGTGACATTTTAAATATTTGTTCTATTTAGTAGAAAATTGATGTTGGCATTTTAAATGAATAAATTATAATAAGTAATCGATACCAAGACTCAAACTTTGCTGGTGTTTCTTTTTCATTTGTTAGGGTCGTTTTATTATGATAGATGATCTGGTGAACTTGAAAAGAAATTTACTTGAATAACTGTCATAAAATACTTTTAATTTTACATTTATTGGTCAAATTTATTACTTCTTGTCCGTGTATGTATTTACTCAAATCTTCTTCAATGGGACTATCGAGTGTATAATGAAAATTTCAAAATGTTTGTGTCATTTGCTACAACGATTAAGCGGTGAAGGATGTATTCAGTTCAGAATCCGTAGATGGCTCAATATTATAATGTTTGTTAAAACTAAAGTTAAAAAAAACAAATGCCAGTTTCTGCCAAATACTGAATACTTCAGTTTTTTAGCTAAAAACCTTGATGAAGTGTGTTTCTAAGTATCGAGATGCTTGTCGTTAATGTAATGACCAATTTACATATTGGGCAATCGGAATACTCTAATTTGCGCCTTCAATTTTAAATGAAGAACAATGTATTTCTAAATTTTTTTTTATGTGGTTTTCCTTGAACTGTGTTTGTCTTTAAAATTTGCTTTTAATAAATTAAAACAAATAAATAAAAATAGGTAAAAACTAAAATAATAGTAAAACAATAAAATAAAAATGTAGGTTTTTTTACCTGTACTTTTTATACCAGTGCAGACAAATTGTACGTGTTCAGGGAACGTCGGCGCTAGATGTTACGTAATATCTGAAACCAATGTTGATGACAAACAACTTAACTAAACTATGAAAAAGATTAATAAACAAAAAACAATTCATTAATGTACTTACCCTAATGTTTTCCCTTTTAACAATGTCTGAGGCGTATCGGGTCATTTATATTTAAATTTTGTGTTTAAATTTTCTCTAAAGGTACGAACTTGGATAACAATGCTTTTATTGATCTTGTAATAATACTAACTATATACACTATTGTCTAACAGTTAAATGACAATTACGGGTGAATAGATGCATTCGGATTGAATATCCTGATCGTAATTTGATGACTGATAAATTATCATACGAATACTTGCAATTAGTTCAAATAGAAGCTTTTAATGAGAATCGATTTTAACTTCAAGTCGATTGATATAATTTTTTTCTTTTACTGGAATTGAAACCACCGGTTTTTCCTCACTTGCAATATGATGGGTACCGTTAACGCAGCAGGACATCATCACGTGTTTACCCTCCTGGATCACCTGCTATCATCTATATGCTATTTTTACCCCTTTTGGTTGTGTCATTGTTATTTGTTTTTTTTCTGTGTTAGTGTTAGTGTTCTAGTTTGAAAAAAATAATTGCTTTTAGAGTTTTTCCTCTTATTTTGTCACCATTCTTTAAAGACATGTCAAAGTATTTGTTTTAACAAGCGCAAATTCTGGTCAACACAGCAAATCTATTGCAGTCATGCTTAATTTTATTTGTAAAAACCGTTATTCTTATATCTACAGTAATAACTGTATATTCTAACAAATTGTTTTATGCATTGGAGCAATACACTATCGGCAGATAGCTATGCCCCGATGTTTTTGCAAAGTCGATTTATTCTGGTGATATTTGCAAATAAGTGTTTTATTGAAAAAAAAGAGAAATGTGGATTACATAGTTAATTTTGATTGCGCTAGAAATATCATAAAATAACAAACATCAAGCAATACTGTCGAAGATCTTTATGCCTCTAAGGGAATTTTCTTTTGTGAAATATAAAACAGGAATTTTATCTGTCAATCAAAAGCTCTAATATGCAACAACAGGTTGATTTAAATATTGTAACAGTTGAAACTGTGAAATAACAGAACAGAATTGTTCTTTCACTTTCACCAAAATGTGGAGCCATAACAGGACATTCCAGAGTTCAGTTGACACTTCAGAGCTTTCAGTTGTATCGGTCATTATGGATATTGACAAAAGAATCGATAAGAGACAGAAAGCAAATAACACGAGACCAAAATCCAAAGACGAGGCGAATTAGTGCACGAGAAATAGTAAACAAATATTACAGACACAACCAACACGTACAGCCAACGAAACAGAATCAGATAAAAACTGCACAAAAACTTAGTCACTTGCAATATTAACTCCTACAAAAAATTGGAAGTGCCAGCATGGCAGGTGCTCCATAAGGTTAGGCATGTCCTGCTACGTTAACGGCAGTACAAGTGAGGAAAATCCAATAGAGAGTAAAATCTGGTGAAGTTTAAATTCCAGTAAAACTTGAAATCTATCTGAATATATCTTCTCATTTATGCATCAAACAGAAAATTCGTACCGCTTAATCAAGTTGCGATGACGACCGTTAATGGAGTGATAATATTATCAGAGTCTGGACATGATCTTTTCTTAGAAGTTTGTCTCGCAGAAATTTTCAGGTCTGTCAAGAAAGTCAGCTTACAAATCTCATGCACAACAGTAAAGAATCAACTGTGAAATTTAAATCACTTCGCTGAGGACATTGGTATGTTACTACTAAGAAATGGGAAGTTCACTATTAGAAAGTTGAAATCAAAACATTTGTCATAAAACTTTCAATCGCCCTTTAGAGCTAGACGTCTTTGTATTATAACATATCTAGGTAGATGTTTCAGTGGTATCTTTAATTGTTAGTTCAATGGGGTAGATAAGACGAAGATAATCCTTCAGTTAGGATTACATGAAGATATATCTAGGACATAATCCACACGGCCGAAACTGAAATTGAAGGACTTGGTTAGTGAAGATTGTACGGTGTGTTCTCTGCATATGAAAATAAGAACAGATCGCTAAAAGCGGTGCACAGTTATTCCAATAGTCTGTTTGAAAACCTTTCCTCAAACTTTTTCAACAAATATATTGTCGATTAGAAATTTCAACATCAGCCTCAAATACCTTTTGATAGAATCAGTGCAATAGATAAGGCTACTAGAAGAAAAATGTCCCTGTAAGTCTTTAGAATTTTTCAAGAATCCAAATCTGATTTACACTTCCATTGTAGAAAAGGGTTTATCACAGTAGCTCTTGAATTCGTCCGAATAAAGATGTATGGGTAGACATTAAATGGAAGGGGATCATTATTTTGAACACAATAATCACAAACAAAATTTAAAGAACATGGGATTTAGTGATCATATGAGATCTCATGCAGAGTTATATACGCAAGTATTCTCGGAATAAAAAGAGGCAATTTCTTATTATCACACTCGCCATTTTCTTTTATACGGTCAAATTAAGACCGATTATGTTTTAGACAAATTTATTCTGGAGAGTAATTTTGAGACCAGGAGACTAATGTGAAAAATGAGAATTAGTGACCACTTCCTAGAAATTGAAAGAGGAAGATACGCAAGATTAAAACGGGAAAACCGTATATGCAAACAATGTAATTTAGAATTAGAAGATGAGAATAATTTTTTCCTAACATGTCCTAAATATAAATTTCTTCGGCAAAATTTAGAATCAGAAATTGATAAGATATGTCCAGAATTTAAAAACTTTGATAAAAAAAAAAAAAAAAACAGAAACACTTCTTTCTTCATATCAAATTATGCAATTTACATCTCCATTTATTAGAAAGTCTTTAATACTGAGGAGAGTGTTCTTGATTTATTGCTTGTTTGTTTAGTTTATTGATTTATTGACATGTATGCCATCAACCCTTACGGGTATACTTGTGCATTTATTGAATAAAGTTTAACTTAATAATTCAATTTAAAATGCCTTTTCCCAAAACCATTGTGGTTCGGTGCATGATTGAATCAACGTGAAAAGTATCTAGTCTTAGAATTCAACTCGGCTTTTAACTGAGATGGGCAAACGATGCGTGGAGTTTCATCACACTTTCAGAGACATTGTTTTGTTTTATCGGGCTGAAATTCCTGGTCTCCTATTCAGAATTTGGGGTTCATTGATTAATTATTATTTATCTTCCATCAAATCAATATCAGATTCCTGGTAAAATAAATCCAACTGTTAACAAATTCCAAATTTTATTGTCACAAGAGTCAATTCATTTGTTACACAACGCCGTATATATACAATTACCGAATTTCAAAATTTATCAATGGAAAATTTCAATGCAAGTATTATCTAAAAACGAAATTAGACAATGGACAAGTACGTTTCACAAAATCAACGAATAAGAATATTACATCAGCATGATCAAATCATGGAAATATGTAAGGTTAATTTGTTTTTCCACCATAACATGTGAGAACTTATCAACCTAAGAGGGATAACTCAAGTATGAAAATGAAATTGTAGCAAAATCATTTTCGCGGAATAAAAAATTCCACTTGAGAAATACGTATTATCTTATTCTATTTGTGAAATAAAAGTTATAACCCGAAACGACTGGAATCTGCGCTCAAATGTAATTGTTGTATTTAATTTAGAAACAACTTCTTATATTTACATAATTTGTCATAAAAATAATACTTTTATTTTCAGCATGACATCCATAATTTGAATTTGAGGGTTTTTTTCTTAAGTATTTTTGTTTCGCGGGGCGGGGGGGGGGGTTAACTTTTATTCCAACTGTGTTTTAAAGAGTTACTTATTTAGACTGATTTATGGGTGTGTCTTTCAAAATTCTATTCAAATAGGGTTAAAATTAACTTCAACGAGTCTATATTCAGATAATTAAGGAGGACCCCCCCCCTCCATGGGTTTGAACCTACAATGCTGTAAAACACAATTCTCCATCGCTTATTATGTCCGCTTTTAAAAATGGGTATATAAACTGTTGTGATTTTATAAGGGGTTATATATGCCTAATTAGGAAATATTATTAATGAAAAAAAAAGAAATAAAATAAGAAAAATGTAATGCCCTATTCTCTCTACACATCACAGACCATTACTATAAATAAATACATTTGACGATATGGTTGCGGTACACTGTAGACCAACATTCCTTCACGTGTCAATAAGAATAATATTAGAATTCAATTTCATATACATCATATTTTTTTGTTTGTTCACAACATTTTATGAATATAGTATTTTCATTCAATAATATTAATAATGAAGTTTAAAAACTACTTTAATTTCCATTGTTTTACAAAAAATTAACAGATATCTGTTATATTTATTTATGATTAAGATAACACTTGAAATATGTTTTGTATCCCTTTTTCCGTTGACAACTCTAGGTCATTGTCATGCAGATGTATGCCAATGTGTATTCAACTGTGTCACTCAGTTGTGTATTGCTTTTGGAGACTTAACGCATGCGTTGATCTTCAGTGTAAACAAAATGGCGACGGCTAAAGGAAAGTTGCAGCCCCATGGGGGAATAGTTAGAATTGGATATTATGAAATTGATAGAACGATTGGTAAAGGAAATTTTGCTGTTGTCAAATTGGCTACACACATATTTACTAAAACAAAGGTAAGAATTCACACGGATATTTCCCAAAGCGACCCGATTTGGCACCAATATCTCTCCATGTAAAAATACTGCTCTTATAAAAATAACAAAACAGTCACATGTGTCATTAATCCAAACTACTAGGTTTCAGAATTAATTGAAATTTGGTGAAGTAAATTTTGAAATTTATACATTTTAATTTTACTTGGACCTTTTAGTCGTCACTGAAGATTTTTAACCAGCATTTCGAGTACATGTAACTAACCAGTCCAGGCCCAGGGTCAGGGATATATTTGTTGCTAAAATTTTGCCAAAATTTGTTTGTATTCTGCTTTAAAGTAAGACTGATGGTATGAGGTTTTGGTATTATCATGAGCTATATGTACAAAATATATAAAGACATTTTTTAGACCCAGTAAAAAAAAATGTGTGGTTCCTGTTTCATCAAGATTTTTTTTTATTGTATAATTTTTTTAACATAGAGTCTATGGTAGAGACATTCTGACTTTATTACCCTACCTACCCTATATTTTTGCACCTACCTTTTTATTTGAACATTTTTCATAGCACTGTTAAAGTCAGAATGTGCCATAGACTCTATGTTAAAAAAATTCAGTGTAAAATAAAAAAATATCTTGATACAACAGGAACTGCACTTATTTTTTTTCCTGGGCCTAAAAGTTTTTTATTTGGCCTTAGCATGAATATGATCTTTTTCTGATGTCCCCAACAGAAAAAGTTTATCTTTTCTGAACAAACAGAAAAAACCTTGTTGTAGCACTTACAAAAGACATACCAGTCTCACTAAAAGATCATCTGAACCTATATTTTATTTAAATTCTTCAGCCTTTAATTCACAATAATACAAACACTTGTCCTCATGTATAATAGAACAAAATTCCATTCAAGACTAACACATTTGACTTCATTGAAATTAAAATGTCTTGAGATTGAATAGAAATTTGGGGCATGTCTTCTGACATTGATCTTCTTTTATTAAAGTAACTTGGAAAAGAGTTTGTGTTCAAATAATTGTAGGAATATATACAGTATTCATGTAAATCAATGCCCATATGTTACATAATTTTGATGTCATTTCTCATACCAGTGAGCTTCAAAAAGTTATTACACAAGTTTGTGTCTGAAGTTAGGATGATACATTTTTACATATATTTGATATTAAAGAAAGTGTACCATATGTATTTGACAATGTTACCTGACCTCATTTATACACTTCAGTGAGCTAGATCAATTAATTTGTATTGTTTAGTGTATAGTTTTAACTCTGATATTTTAGGAGATATTGGGTCATCATAGATAGAGTACACATGTATGTCTAGGTCTTGACCTCAATTACATGCTTCATTGGCCATTTTTGTTTTATTGTACTGTATTTGTTAGACTTTGGAATTTGACTGTGCCTGTGGTAGAAAAATATTATACAATTGAAGGTAGTCATCTGCCAAATGGTAGCCAGTCAGTCACTCTGGTTGACATTTTCATCTGCTGGAAAAAAAGTTAATGACAGTCTTGATCTTGTTTTAGGATGTGATTTTTTTGCTTAAAATTGGCTCGTTTTAGATGAAAAATAGAAAGAAAAGCACTGTTCACTTGCATTTGCATTATGTTCAACATGTTCAATGATTACATGAGTACATTATCCCAAGTTTTATTATTCAATTTGATTTTGGATAAAAGTTAGTTTATTATTAGATTGTTCCAGAAATAATTGTACATGTACTGGAGAGTTGGAAAGAGGTTCAGTTTAAATTTTGATGGTTGGTGATCACTTTTATAAATTTGCTTTCTTGATGTTTATTTATTTATTGATTAATAAGCCTGAGAAAAAGGTTTTTTTTACATGTACATGTACATAAGCATGTTCCTTTTGTTTTACAGGTTGCTATAAAGATTATAGATAAAACACAACTGGATGATGATAATTTAAAGAAAATTTATAGAGAAATACAAATAATGAAAATGCTAAAACATCCACACATTATCAGGCTTTATCAGGTAATATTTTAATATGTATATATATGTTAGTAATTTCTCCTTTGAAATGCAACTATATAAATGCACCATTGTCAGTACCCTATTAAGCCTTTGTTGTGGTTTTTGTGATCAATGAATTTCAGTCTAGAATTATACTACTTCTGTTTGCGTTATATCTGTGGTAAAGACAAACTGGTTTGCTGTTATTCAATTTGAATGGCTAGTAAATAACATACAACAGGTAACTAACTACATTTAGAACAACTTCCAATCAAAATGGTTAAAAAAATGAAAATTTAAATGGTCATGAATCTGAATGTTTTTAATTTTGATTCTATGAACTTTTGACCTTTCTATACAATAAATTTAGATTATTCAAGGGAGACAACTCACAGATGTAGTACTTAAATGGTCTCTGTGATGTTAAGTAAAGATTTGATTTCTAACTCTATACATGTTTGTGTGTGTTACTATTAGTTTTTGATTGCACAATAATGATTCTGACTGTTGATCCTGTAATGATTTTGGCCCTTTTCAAATGGGTCCCCCATCAGCCAGATTGGGAATTTTTCATGTATATGAAAATCACTCCACCTAATCCCCCTAAAAACCGTCCTAGACAAAAAGTTAACTTTTATTTAAGTAACCCCCTTCACAGGCTGTGCTCCAAATGGGTATGGACAAAAAAGTAGAGGAGGCAGCAAACAGGAATGGGTCATGAGAGTTGCCATTGCACAAAGGGAGTCTGAGTTATTTTGGCTCTGTTCCCCAATTTATAAGCAAATTTGAAAAGAAGCTGCTTAGAAAAATAAAATTACAACAAAACAAGATATTGGTTAAAAGTTGCAATTCTAGAACGAGAGCATCTAGGAGTAGGCGATTGAAATATTCTGATCAATCGGTAAAGACGATACCAAAGTAACTTAAATTACATGAAACACATTCTATTTTATTTGCAAAATTTATTCTCAAGAGATCATTCTATGTGTATTTCATAGAAAAGAAAATTTAAACACACTTCTGATTTATTAAACTGCATTAAATACCTGGTCGGATGAGACCATACGTTTCAGAAACAATGTGCTCAGATGTAAACTTCTAGTGATATTTTTACGCAGACGCGGATCAGAAACCAATTGGATATGGACACGAAAAAAAATCCGGATTTTAAAAATTTCGCACGAATGGGAATTATTCAATCAGGGGTATGGAACCATCAAGAGGGGAATGAGGCCGGCAGGCGGCCCTTAATACTATAGGAGCATCATCCCTGTGATCTATATAGTTATAAGTGTACTTGTGTATTTCCATATGTCTGTACATGTACAGTATATTATTAATTAACTAATGACTTAAAATACAGTAGAAAATGGCCATTTTATATAAATAAAAGTTCATGATCAACAGAACAGGACTTTTATACAGGGCCAATACAGAAATTGGAGGGCATTTATACAACAGGGCTAATTCCGGTTTAAAATGATATCGTTGAATTTTATACAAATCAGTATGAAAAATATGGAAGGAAAAATCCCAAAAATCTGATTTTAAGTCATTAGTTAATAAAGGTGTCATTAAATGGTTATTTTCATATACAGCCTGTATTAAGTCCTTGAGCAGTCGTATTGGGCCTCGATCATCTGGATTGGCCCTCTGGATCAGGCCATACAGATGATCTCGACCCAATACGACTGTCTCAGACTTAATACAGGCTTTATATGAAAATATGCATTTAATAATACTATATAATAATCATTAAGTGTTAGGGGCTTCTGAATAAGTGAATGGATTTCTTTGTGACTCAGAAAATCCGATAAAAATAATATACTTTAATCAAGGTTTGGTTAAGTTTAAACTTGCCATTATGATTTTAGAAGATTCAAAAATGATTCATTCCTTGCAAATTGTAGACCTTGTTAGAATTTTTGACATTTTGGTTGGTACATGTATACCTGTAACATTTGTTATTATCACATTTCAGCATTCATAGATTGTAATCATATTTTGGTTGGAAGTTTTCTGTACATGACTGTTAATATGTTTATTATATATACATGTATATCAAATAAGAAATATCAAATGTAGTTTATCCATGAGACACATGCTTATATTATTGACAAATATGGTGAATGCAGATTGGAAAAAAAATGAATAAAATATTAACATATATGTCAGAAAGTGTTAATTAGTTTATTATATATATCAAATAAGAAATATCACACGTTTGTCCATGTGACACGTGCTTATAAGTTATATTATTGACAAATATGGTAAAAGGAGAAAGAAAAAAAAAATGAATAAAATTATTCTGTATTGCTATACTGCAATGAACTATGAAAATTGTATGGATACATTTGATATTTCATACTCTAGATATGAGATTCAGCTGTTATTACCCCAAAAATGCTTAAATTTTTGGTAAAATTTTGAAACCTCAGTATCATAATTCTCTAAATCCTTTAAAATTATCTGTTAATTTTAAAAATTCCACCTTTAATTGGAAAACTCTTTGATATACTCTTGAACCCTCTGGATTGAAAACATACATGAAATTGCAAACTGATACTGTGACAAATGTAAAGATCATTTATGCCAGAACTTCAAAATAGTTGTACAGGCCATTGTGGATGTGAAGAAATTACAATGTAATTAAAATTCCAATTGGTAATTGGTTTTGTGAAAAATCGTAAATTAGTTAACTAGTATTTGTAGTATCAGACAAAGAAGACATTTTATTTCTGATTACATGTATTGTATTACCAGGTAATAGAAACAGAGAAAATGTTGTATTTAGTTACAGAATATGCCAGTGGAGGGGAAATATTTGGTAAGTCAAAACTTTCTTAACTTTAGTTACGTCATAACATTTCTTTATTATTATTCCAGGTAGTAAATGTGTTTAATGATTGATATATTGGATATGACATTCTTTTTAAATCTTCATAGATGCTATTCCTTTAAGTCCCAATACCGGTGTATGTAAATCACTTTGCAATTGACTGAGATTGTTTGGAATCCGCTTCTTTTTTTTCAAATTCAGTGCAGACATTTGATACAAAAGCATACATTTATTATTGGGATTTCTTACCTGTGCTCACTTGTTCAAAAAGCTTCATACTGTTGAACATGGTTGAACTTTCATATTTTGTGAAGGCTCCAGATGTACATGTACTAAATTTTACAAAATATTTTGAGAGAGTAGAATGTACTAGCATAATTTTCTCCCCAGAAAACTGCATAATTTATTAATTTTACATGAAAAATAATTTGGTAATTTTGAAATTATAATCTCAGACTTTTTCATATACAGGTAATCCTTGAAAGACTGTATCAAACATGCGTTGCAAGCAACCCTAGGCCTATGTACCCTGTATCAAACTGCGATTTGGTACTCTATGGTGAATCGGTATGCCTCTAGGTAACACTGTGATAAATTAATGACATTTGATATGTACTTGCTTTAGCATAGGTACATGTTGATTATTTGATATGGTATTTAAAATCCAGAAAGATTTTAAGCACATTTACAGATATTTTTTTTACATTACAGATCATTTAGTGGCCCATGGTCGCATGAATGAAAAAGAGGCCAGAAAAAAGTTTAAACAGATTGTAGCAGCAGTTTCATATTGTCATAGTCGACATATTGTACATAGAGATTTAAAAGCAGAAAATTTATTACTGGATGCCAGTCTAAATATAAAAATTGCAGGTAAGGGAGATAACCTTTTTTTTATTAACTCACCTGTCCTAAAAGGAAATGTGAGCTTTTGCTATCACTTGGCGTCCATCATCCGTCCATTGTAAACTTTTTCAAAGATCTTCTTCTCTGAAACCACTAAACTAATTACAGCCATACTTAGTCTGAATGATCCTTAGGGTATCTAGAATAAACTATATGTTTTATTTTCTTGTCTGTCGAGAAACATGATTGGCAGGGCTAAAAATAGAACAGAGGGGGTAAACTGCAGTTTTTGGCTTATATCTTAAAAACTAAAGCATTTATAGCAAAACTGATGTGGGGTAAAAATGTTCATCAGGTCAAGATCTACCTGGAAATTTTCAGACGAATTGGTCGCACGTTTGTTGGGTTATTGCCCCTGAATTGTTAATTTTAAGAAAATTTTGCAGATTTAGGTTGTCAGCTTGAATATTATTATAGATAAAGACAAACTGTAAACAGCAAAAATGTTCAGCAAAGTAATATCTTCAAATAAGTCAATATGATCAAAATCGTCAATTGACCCCTTATAGGAGTTTTTGCCCTTTAAAGACAATTTTTCACATTTTTTTTGTCATCTTTGTAAAATTTTAAAAATCTTCTTCTCTGAAACTACAGAATCAATTTCAGCCAAACTCAGGCTGAAAGACCCTTAGCGCATCTGGTATAAATTTTGGGTTTTATTTTCTTGTCCGTCGAGAAACATGGCTGCCCTGGCTAAAATAGAAAATAGGTGAAAATGCATTTTTTGGCTTATATCAAGAAAAATAAAGCAGTGAGGGCAAAACTGACAAGTAGTAAAAATGTTTATGAGGTCAAGATCTACCTGCCATGAAATTTCAGACGAATCAGTCAGTCCGTTTTTGGGTTATTGCACCTGAATTGTTAAGGTTAAGGAAATTTTGCAGTTTTACATGTATATATTTGCATTTAGGACCCTACAATTTACCTGTTCAAGTCAGAATGGGAGGACAGGAGTCAATGTCATTGAAAAAGTCCATAGTAACTGATGAAAAAGTCCCTAGCAACCATATCTATTTGGGTTCAGTATTCTATATTTTAGCTGTACAGATCAATATTAAGGAGAATATTGCGACGGTACATTAAATAGCAAAAATAGGCATTGATGCAGGATCTACACAAAAGATAACAGGTGAGCGATTCAGGCTCTTGAGAGCCTCTTGTTTGGCGTACAAAACTTATTCTTAAAAAATTTGTTTGCAATTCAAAATGTTCAAACCCAGTGTATCCTAAAAACAGTTTAATTTCTATGCTGTTAAAATAGTTTAAAAGTTTCTATCATCAAAATTGTATGAAATTTTGATATTTTTCTGTACCACAGAAGATGTATAGTATGTAGTGCTGCTCATGTAGGCAATTGTGCTTTTTTGGGCCACTTCAACAGGTTTAATTTTTACACTTTACTGACCCTTTGATAGCAGCAAAGGCTTAAATCTGAGAAGAGTACTTTTTTAGTTATTACTTATATTTAACCAGATGTTTCCATTGGGATGAGAGTAAGTTATTTTCCAGATGATTACATTTAAATAATAACTAATTTATCCCTAATTTGAAACCGTAGGAGTGATAATTTTTCAATTATCAATCGGATATATATTATTATCAGATAATTAACAGGCCATCTGGCTCCCTAAGAAAAAAAGATAGAATTATCCATGTGGATGTGCTACCTGTAGTATTTTTAAATGAAAGAGGTCATTTTCTAGAATACTGTACACATTTGAGGTGTCCACAGTTAAACATAGACAGCTTTTGTTATATTTTGTTCTCTACAAAAAAAAATGCATATTACAATGTACCTGGTTGTCATTTCCCAAAGAGATACCATCCACATGATGTGAAATTATACATGTACATATTAATAAGTATTTTTCTGAACCAAAAAAAGTTGCAGTTGTCGAATTGCAAAAAAAAATTTATGTTTTAAAACCACAATAAATTTATAGATAATCATAAAATTATTTTTTTGAAAGATCGGATTGCAATCTTTCTCTATGACACTGGCTAACAAACCATAACTAAAGTCTGGCTGCAGAATCATAGTTCTCAATGTCCTTCGATTCAAGGATTCCAAATTTTGAGGTTTTGTTCATTGCTTGTAATACAGTATATCATTTTATGAAATTTACATTTCATTGAAAGTTTGAATTTGTTGTATGACATCACCCTTGAAAACCACAAAAACTGATATCCAACCAAACATAAAATGTAATGAATCCACTGTGAATTAGATATATGAACTTCACTATTTGTTTTATGAAACTGAAGAAGGAGATCCCTGAAATTTTGTGGACAAGACATTACTAAGACATTTTCAAGAGAGGTGGTTGAGGGGGAGTCAGTGGGTATCTACAGTTCTTTATCCAGATAATATTTTCAGCTTGGCTCAGTTAATTTGTACTGTATTTTGATATGTTGTTAAACTGTCTGCCAAAGATTTTTGATGTCAATGGATAACATAAATTTGGGTAAAATAACATTCTGAGAACTTACTGCTTTCTGAGACTCAAAAGATTTTAGTGTCAGTTCATGACACTGATTTTTTCTTGACTGTGAGGACATTGAGACTTAAATTTTGTAGGTGTTAATTATTTGTGTGAAAAAGCTGTATATTTCAGAAGGTACAAGATCTCGATGAATCATATTTGGTCTATTTTCTCAGAAACCTGAATATTTATATTAAAGGAATTTGGTCTGAAGATGCCTCTTTGAAGGGCCATGTTGATCTGATATATGTCACTAAGCTTTGACCTCATTTTCACAGAATTGTACATGTATGACATATTGTCAACTGATCTTTCACATTATTTTCATGGTACAGATATTTATGTCTAGTTTTCATGATTATGTAAGTAATAGCTCAATTGTATTTGGTCTATATTCCTTGCAAGGTGAACATGGATATCTGATGTAATATATGTGACTTCAACTTGTCCTCATTTTCATGCTCCAGTGATTCACCACCAGTTTTTTGTGATATTTTCATTATCTGTAAGTGATAGCTCAACTATATTTAATCAGTGTATGTCAATTAGTCATTATAACATTAAGTAGACAAAATATTTGTGTCTCAGGTCTTTTGAGATTGATTAATTCCAGAGAATATCTTTTAGTTTTCCAAAATTTTGATGTACAGTCAAACCTGTATATAAAGGGCACTCAAGGTACCAGAGAAAAGGGCTGTTTATGAGCAGGTGCCCTTTGTATAGAAGCTAATTTTACAAGCTTTGTAAATAACATGGTATTTTACTTAGTGTCCTTAATAGACAGTGATTTGCTATAGAGGTACCCTTTAAAGAAGGTTATCAAACTACATGAGAGTAAAAAGCATTTTGATTTTCTGTGTTGATCTGTGGCATTCATGTACATCTGGTTGAAAACTTTAATATGATTGTGTTACATAGAAATCACAGATTTTAGTAATTAACTGGTTTCTGGACAGTGACATACCTGTAGATGACATTTATAGAAATCAGTATACTTCTTATTCTGATGAACTGTCAACTGCATAAATTTCCCCAAAAAACTTCAAACATTCTTTTAATTTAATTTATAAACTGCTTATTTTGTACTTGGAACTTAACTTTTCTTACCATGAACAAGACTTTATTTTTTATATATGTTATGGTAACAATTTACACGCATTAATAATACATTCAAATTATGTTGCAACTCAACTTTTGCAATTTAACTTTTGCATCTTTGATGCCCATTGTATTTTTTTCCATAATTCAACAAGTTCGTTTGAGTATTTATATTTATTATTCTTTTATGTACTACAGCTTCTTTAATTATAAATATGTAAAATAAGTGTTAATGGAATGGAAATCTAAATTATTTAGTTGGATAATTGAATATATATGTATGTAGAGTATATCTCAGGTATGTCAGCATTTGTCAGTACATTTGGTGCTTACTGACAATATTCAATAAAAAATGAAATGAATAAACCGTATATATGTACATTGTTGGAAAATATGTCATTTATTTTTATTGAGCCTTAGAAATGCAAGGTAACATTTCTCACCTGTTTCATGGCAAATAAACATGTATATTTTCCAACAGTATAAATATATGTTTTTTTTTTATCCTGCAATGATAAATTGTTCATTGGAAAATGTCCCATTTAAAGAACAGGATATTTGGCACATAATATAGGGAGAACATGATTTCATAAACACTATAGACCAGAAAGCAAAATTTTGACTACTAGTAATGACCAGGGTTCCAGAAGATGAAATGTGACTTACAGAATATATAAAAAATATTTAACACCCTATTCATGGCTAGTTGTTAGGCCAGTTGCTGGATAAGACACTTTCTCTTTGATTGTAGTATTAGCAGGTCTATTTGATATTCTGTGCAAGCTTTCACATCTCTTATTTTTGCTGAATCAATATATATTTTGTATCTCTTTGCAGATGATTGTTTTTAAGGTTGTCCAATATTTGTAAATGTCAGTTGTAGGAGGGGATGTAAATTCATTATTTTGTGGTATTTAAGACTGATAAAACAATCAACAGTAAATTAAAGATCATCCCAAATAGATGTCATATTTACCCATCAAAATCGATACTGTTACATCACATAACAAACCTTGATATTTACAAGTAAAGAAAAAAAAAATATTCCCCAAAAAATGTCTGACTTCTCACTTTATGGTAAATTTTTCACAAGGCATACTGTCTTAAGTGATAAAACTTTGTTTGCTAGAAAGTCAATTACTTCTGATGCTCTAAGGATTTCATTGAATTGATCAAATTTCTATAGCATAATGCAATAAAGAAATGTAAATTGAAATTCTTGGGTTGTTTAAAGACTTGACATTTCTTTTTGAATTTTGTTTTCAGTTCATTCATATTTATTGAAGTAAGCATCACTGATAAGATTTTACAGAGAAATAGTTTATTTTTGGGGTTCACATATGAGAAGCCAATCGATTACGTTTTCAGACATAAAAGCTTTTGGGAATGTGTTCATTTTTGGCATGTACTAAAAGGTGGAGTGGAGTGGAGTGGAGTGGTGGAGTGGAGTGTTGGAGTGCTGGAGTCACAGAGTGAAAACATGGAATTAGGAAATAGAATGTAGTGGAGTTGTGGGTTCAATAGTTTTGAAATTAAACCAATTTATAAGATATTTTTGTATACATGTGTACTATAAAAATCATAGAATAAATGTTTCAACAGCGTCCAACTGCATTCATGAACATTATACCAATATAATTCACTTTGGATGTGTCATGGGCATTTTTTAAGGTTATATTTCCAAACAATATTAAAAAAAACATGATTAATGTTAAATGATAGATTTCTATAATTTAGGAGGGGGTGTTTCAGCAATTTTACCTTAGTTAACAACATTCTGGTGTAATTAATTTTACATTCAAAGCAAAGTTAAAATTATAAACTACTAGTATATTAAAAAAAAACCAGCATCAACAGAACAGTCATTTGCAAGAAAAACCACACTTGGCTTCTGTCTGTTTCAACTGAAAAAGATATGAATTTGCTTATTTGGTAAAAGATCCATGTATCTATGGCATGCCAATATACACGTATCGTTCATATAAGTTATTTCCCCCCCCCCCCCCCCCCCCCCCCACTGAACACATTGCGAGGGGCGTGGAAATACCGGGCGTCCAAGTGTCTGTCTGTTCTGTGTCAGTCCAGTCTTGTTAGCGCTGTCACGGTTGCAATTCTTGCCAGATTTTTATTAAACTTATATATACTATAGGTTAATACAGTCAACTCCACTTAATTGCAAACCTGTTAATTGCAAAATTCGGTTATTTGCAAAAAAATTACCAGCACAAAACCATTTCCCATTCAACTAATGTTAAATATGTCGGTTAATTGCAAAGCAGTTTATAGCAAAATTCGCTTAATAGCAAAGAAAATTCTGGCAAAAATGAGAAAAAGTGTTGGTTATTTGCAAAATTTCCAATGGGTTTTGTCATATTTTCCGTAAAATGTGATGATCATTTGCAATTAATTGGTGAAAATTCATATAATTGTCTTTTGAAACAAACTTGCAATTATTTTTGTCAATTTGTAGATCGATGGAAGTTTTCAAATGATCGAAGTTCGTAACGTAGAATCTGACAAACCAAGACATCTAGATCTTTATTATTCATGTTATTTAAATAAAAAATGTTTGAAATTGAGTTGTCATTGTGTTTTCCTTTGCTGAAACTGAATAAAGAATGTCCTGTGTCCTTCATTCTAACAGCGATTGACAAACGCAAATAAGTGACCGCCATTTTTGTTTCCAATGTAAATAACCACGTGCACAGGTAAAAGCAAAAATTGTTTTTTTTTTTAATTCAAATTTAAGTAGGCTAAATCACAATTGATTTCTGATCTATAAACAATTATCACTTCAGATTGAAATGAAAATGAATTATGTAATACTTTTAATGTAAAAAAAAAAAAAAAAAAAAAATAGAAACAGATTAGAGATTATAAACTCACATGTAAACAAACCGTTTCTTCATCACAAATATCTTTTATCGATTAAAATTAAAATTTTTGAAATCATTTCTGCAGCATTTAAAATGTTTTACTGGAATATAACACTGGGATAGAATAAAAGATTGTTGGATTATAGTTGTATTTAAATATGTACAAGGTAAAGTTTCTATATTTAAAATGTAGGTCATCTGGGTTATCAAAAATACATGCAATACGTTAAGAAGTTTATGAAGAAAAAAAAATAACAAAAACTTCATTTCACTTTTATTTATTAAAAGGCAATAACTTTCATTCCACAAAATTCTTAAATATAACTCTGGTAAACTGTGGCTAACATCTGACGATCTGTATACTGCTATCAGCTGATTCCAAAACTTCCGGTCTGATACGCTTTTCGTTTTATCGCAAAGTCCGCTTAATTGCAAAGTTTTCTCTGACAAATAGGCTTTGCAAATAAGCGGAATCCACTGTATCTGTAACATCTTGGACAAGTTCTACTTTTTAAAAGATTTATGCTCTTTGGAAATATAAAATATGTGCAACGCAGGTGACATTGAAACTCTGTTCTTTTATTAAATCAAGAATCAAAACTTTGTCTGTTTGACATAAAATATATAGTTTTATTCAATGATCAATTAATGATTTTTTGTACATTTCAATATTTAACCTGTTCAATAAAATTTTGGTCTTCACATCAGCTTCATTGGAAAATCTTTTAAACTTTTAGGTCACTTCTAAAAATTAGAACTGTACTGACAATTTGTTGACAGACATTGAATATAGTGGAAAAGGTCATAAAATTGTATTTTATCAGTAAACTTTTTATCACAAGCAATGCCAGAAAACAATTAAAAATATTTTGAAACAAGGCAGAGGTTAAATGTGTCACAATAAATCTTTAAAATGTGATCAACTGAGAATGTGAACCTATATGGAAAGGCTTGCTGGACCATAAGCCATTGCTAGATTCTAATCCAGAACAGCAACATGTCCAAGAAATTCTATATTGTCCAACTTTGATGAAAAATCAAATATTGATTGTTGGATATGTTAAGTATTTCACTCCATGACTCCACTCCAACACTCCACCACTCCACTCCACTCCACTCCACTCCACCTTTTAGTACATGCCTCATTTTTAATCATTCTAAACTCCTCTGACAGGTGATAGAAAGTTGAAGTCAGAAAGGAATTTCACAAGCATTTAACTTTCTTTTCTATGGCTCTTTTGGCTGATCTGTCTGATGGTTGGAAAGTAGTTTACCATTCTGTGTATGTGGCCTAATATGTAAAATTTTAGATAAGGGATCACAAAATTGTTATGTTGTTACAGGCATTGAATTTGCACTTTGATTTCTGAATTTTTTTGTATGATTTTTGTCAAATTCTTCAATATTTTGGAAGGATAAAACATTTTTTGGGGTGCTTTCTTAGCGTTATATTTGCTATGACTACCTCTGATCACTTCAGACTGTAGAGACTGAGTTTATTATGCATGTGGAAATATGTGGAAGGATTGTATATTTTTCTTACCAGGGCTGATAGTTATCATTGACATCATTAATTAAAAACTAATACGGCAATTTTTAAACATGTTATTTCTCAGAAAGTAATATAAACACTGAGAAAGATTATTCAAAGATTTAGGTACATGAAAAAAACACCCAGAAAACTGGAAAGGTCATCAGTGACACACCAATCGTCATCCAGTTGACAGACCTCCTTAGAACAACTTAGAAGAAAACACAAACATAGAATCAACAAAGTCAGGATAGTCTGACTTGTATGTAGCACTGGTGTGGTTAAATCAGTTTTTTGGGGTATCCAAACCTCCCATATCTATCCTGACCCTGTTGGTCCAGATGTTCAACTTTCCAATGGCTAAATTATATAGAGTTAAATTTAACTTTTTAAACAACTTGAAACCTGGTTTAAAAACATGTTTACAGTATATTTTTGCTCACTAAATTTTTTGAACATTGAGTAAATCTGTGATTAATGTATAAGATGTGGTAATTGTAAACCATATACACTGGTGCAATGTCTGTCATGAGAGGGAAAATTCAGAATGGAAAAATTAAAATTGTTTTGTTTGTCATAAATTGAGTAAATACCTTTATAATGGTAAGATAGATAAAGGTATCAATGATAGCCTTTTTATGGTAGCCTTGAGCTGTTATCTGCTCTTTGGTCGGGTTGTTGTCTCTTTGACACATCCCCTGTTTCCATTCTCTATTCTATAGCATTTGTGTTAATATCACCTTTTTTAACTGCAGTCCTTTTGGATAAATTTCTTGTTTATGAGTGACATGGAAAAAATACTCAGTATTTCCTTATCACTAGGGAATTTTTTTTTTATATTTGGCTGCTGCCAACTTGGAACAATGTCCCATCATGGGCTGCACACTTTGTAGGTTGACGTACAAATTTTTTAACCTCAGGTGTCTCCCTAAGAGTTTTCATCACAAAATTGGATAACAAATCAAGATGTTCAGAGAGTCTGAATTTAAGGGAATGTATGAATATATACAGTGTATCATGGCATCTTTAGAACTGTTTAATTATCTCCCTTGTTGGTCAGTTGTTTGAGTTTTTTGTCAGGATGTATGATTGCTTAGCATTGATTCTGCTAAATTTGGTTTTAAATGACAAAACTGCTTACCTGAATTAAAATTTCTTGCAAAGAAAAACATAGCAAAAATCATCTGTTGGAAATACAAGATCTATAGTATAACTAATCTTGAAATTCGAATACCTACAAATCTACAACGAGTTACCGAACAACACATTAATTCAGGAATGCGCGTAGCCCATGTGTGAATTATAAGTGTTCTTCGGTCATGAGTTTTAGATTTTTGGTATTCCAATTTCAGGATTAGTTATTCTGTTTTTCCATGTATTCATAAGATTTAACGAGAAAAAATACAAGGGATTATGGTTTTATGTGACTATACGTCTACCTTTATATAGCAATGTTGTAGAGTGAACTATGACTTTTGGGTGAATCATCGAATTTGATTTCACTGGGAAATTGCAGTATTTCACCACACTCGGTGTAATAAAGATATGTTCTCATACTGTTTGTAAATTTCCGTTTTTCCTCAATAAAATTTGATGTCAATTTACAGAATGCAATTTGATTGGCTTTACATTAACAATTAAATAAAACATTTTGGTTTGCAACATTTTAATATTTACATAAGTCATTAATGTACCAGAAACACATAGTTAGAAATGCCAGTTAAAATGTTCTGTGTAACAATGTTTTGTAAACAAAGCAGGTTAGGTGAAATTCGTGGAAGAATGATAAAAAAGAAATTGTATTACTTCCATACATGCAGGGACATAATATCACAAAAAAATTAAACTCTTTACATTATAGGACTGCACATGTTCTTTACAAACGTGATATATTCTAAAGTTCTCACAAACTCTTTGGTAATCAGTGTTTATAGAAGTATTGAAAGGCCTTTATATTACCCAGATAACCTATTAAAGTCAATTTGTATTCAATAGTCATGTCTATCTAAACAGCAGATGCAAATTGGATGTCTATAGTAAAAAATATGGTCATAAAGTATTGGAAATGGTTTAGTTGTGATTTGTTTTGACAATCAATATCAGTCAAGGTTCTCAGACCATTTGTGTATTGATTTCGATATCTGGGCCAAGGTTAACTGTACTACAGTGCATGCCAGTTCAATAATGTTTTGATCTGATTTAAGTAGAATTCTAGGACATACTATCACATGTTGGAAAACTGGCATGGATTCATTATTTAATGCTACAAATGAACATTTTCATTCGACAACCTGTAAATTTGACCTACATATACTTTGTTTTTTGTACTATTGTTTTTGACCTAGAATTACTCACCTATAACAAGTAATATTACTTTGTCAAGATTGTATGAAGATAAAATTACTTTAATTTGGATATGTACTAACAGGCTATAAGTACAAAGTTACAATATTTGAGTTGTTATACCATTAGGATTAATTAAACTCTTTTGCCATCTATGTGTGTAATGAAATAACTGTAAATTTCTACAGATCATGAGCTATTGTTGGCTGTTCGATATATCAGATAGTTCTTTATTAGACTTGCTACAATCTATGCAGTATTTTTGTATAGAAATTGCTACATACTATGAAACACCTAATTACTATCTAGTGCTTTCCCCAGAAATTTGTGAAGGCATGGTAAATTCGTATTTTGAGGGCACTCACTGGTTAAAAAAGGTAATATTGGAGGCACCCCACCTTGACATGAGGGCAGTATAATTATCAAAACCTGCAATAAACAGCCTTCATCCTTGTGTGATGGTGTAAAAGTTTCATAAAAGTGTACCAACACAACAGGGGTACATGATTAAATGCAAATCAGTTTGAAAAAGATAAGATTAAAGTAAAAATTGAAAGTTGGGTTTTGATACCTTGGGGCACATTGTAAAATTCATGATGAGGGCAGCATGGTGCTTGAAGATGGAGGCATGGTGCAGTGCCATGCTAAATTTGTCTAGGGAAACCTCTACTATCCATCTGTGTACAGAGAGCAATTTCTATAGAAAGATACTGCATAGATTATTAATATTACAGAGACACTTGTAGCAAGTCTAGTTCTTTATTGGAATTATATGGAACTCACATGGTGAGTATCCATGAGAAATTTTTAGGATTCTGTATGTTAAATTCAGTTTTTAATGCATATTACAGGCTTTGCCAACAGCAAGCAAAAGTTCAGGTTCAAGTTGACTGCTTGTCTGTCTCTGTGTTTTTCCAACATTTGACAATTTGGGATGGTTTCCCAGCTAATATAATCAAAAACTGTAGATTTTTATTCTGAATCATTCTCTTAACATTGATTAATGTACTGAGGATATTCAACTCTCATTTTGGATAGAAGTTTAAATAAAATTAGGGGGCCTCGGTGGCCGAGTGGTCTAGGTAGTTCGTCATGACTACTACTGATCACTAGCCTGTCAACGC
Organism: Mytilisepta virgata; assembly: GCA_028015205.1. Taxonomy (NCBI): domain Eukaryota; kingdom Metazoa; phylum Mollusca; class Bivalvia; order Mytilida; family Mytilidae; genus Mytilisepta; species Mytilisepta virgata. Next base: position 45,339,383 of record CM051521.1, on the reverse strand, counting down.
TGGGGTTGTGAGTTCGAATCTCATCTGTGGCGGGGTGTGTTCGACTCTGGTCTTATTTGACAAGGATTGCCAATTTTCCCACCGAAGGTCGGTGGTTCCCTCTGGGTACTCCGGCTTCCTCCACCAATAAAAACTGGCCGCCGTGAAATGGCCAAAATGTGCTGAAAACGGCCTTAAACCCCAACTAAACAAACAAACAAATAAATAAAATTAGCAAATACAAGGAGAAAAAAAAAATTCATATGACTCTTAAAATATATTGGTTTTAATCTCATCACATTTTAAAACATTTCACTTACAAACATGTATTTGAAATTTTTTTTCGTGAAAAAACATTTCTTTAGTTCGAAAAAGGTTTGCATGATTTTTGTCTTGCCTGCAACAAAAAGTCATGGAGTCGAGATCAAGGTATTACTTTCTGGTGGCGGCATAAACTTTTTTAAAACTTTAATAACTTTGCACATGTTATACCTACAATTAAGATTTATAGTCCAAAGGGTAGCTTATCGTATAAGGTTTGCCACAGTATACTTGTCTTGTGACCCTTACCTCATTTTGATGGTTCATTGACTTCATGAACATAAATTTTAAAATTTGCGTCCAAGTTTCGTGGTTAAATCCATTTCTCAGCAACTGTAATACCTAGGCCAACCGTATTTGGTCTATAGATAGTTCTTAGTGGGTACATGCCAGTCTGACCTGGCTTGGGACCTTGACCTCAATTTCATGCTCGAGTGACTTTGTCACTTTTTTGTGGTCAAGTCCACTTCTCAGAAACTGTAATACCTAGACCCACCGTATTGGTCAATAGATAGTTCTTGGTAGGTACATATCAGTCTGACTCCTGCCTTTTGACTTCGACCTCAATTTCATGCTTGTGTGACCCGTGTCACATGTACTTGGTTAAATCCATTACTGAGAAACTAGAATATGTAGACCCACCATATTTGGTAAATAGATAGTTCTTGGTGGGTAAATGTCAGTCTGACACCTGGCTTGGGACATTGACCTCAATTTCATGCTTGAGTGACTTTGTCACTTTTTCGTGGTTAAGTCCATTCCTCAGAAACTGTGCTACCTAGGCCAACCATATTTGGTCAATAGTGGGTGGGTACAAGCCAGTCTGACACCTGGTTTGGGACCTTGACCTCAATTTCATGCTTGAGTGATTTTATCTCTATTTCGTGGTTAAGTCTATTTCTCAGAAACTGTAATACCTAGACCCATGATTTGGTGTATTGATAGTTCTTGGTGGGTACATGCCAGTCTTGTACACTTGTCTCTGGACATTGACCTCAATTTCATGGTTGAGTGACATGGATCCAAATTTCTTGATTAAGTCCTTTTTTCAGCAAATGTAATACCTAGACCCATCCATGTTTGGTCCATAGGTAGTTTTTAGTGGGTACATGCAAGTCTGACACCTGTCTCAACTTTGACCTCAATTGCATGCTTGAGTGATTTTGTCACATTTTTTAGATTAGGTCCAGTTCTCAGACACTTTAATACCTAGACCCACCATATTTGGTCAATAGATAGTTTTTAGTGGATACATGTCAGGATGACACCTGCCTTTTGACCTTGACCTCAATTTCTTTTAATGCATTTTCCTTTGACTTGGAAAATGTCGCATATCTGATAATCATTCTGTGTCCATGTGCATACTTATGTGAGACATGCAGTGTGTCCACTCTTGTTTATGCTTCTGTCTGATAAAGAAAACAGCAATATTTACTCCATTACATTTTATTATACCCCCACTCTAAAAGCAGGGGCTGTATTGCATTCACCTTGTCCGTTTGTTGGTCCATCCGTCCATCCGTTGGTTTGTCCAACAAATATTTCTGTCACACTTTTCTCGGAAACTACTGAATGGAATGACTATATTTGTCAGCAGCTCGTAATGATGAGTTGTGACTTGTGAGCACTTTTCAGATCTATCAGACGCCTACTTCCTGTTTGCCGATACTTTGAAATTTCAATATGTTGAATGAACTTAAAATTTTTCGTCACCCTTTTCTCAAGCACTATTGAACAGAATGACTTCATACTTTGGTGGCAGCTTGACAATGATGAGTTGTAACCTGTGAGTATTTTTCGAATCTGTCAGACTCCTTCTTTCTGTTTGCCGATACTTTAAATTACGAGTGGGGTATTCTTAGCACAACATCAGGTGGGTTCTTGTTATAGAGTGAATTTGATTTGCATTTCAATCTATTTCTTAAAACAAAATATGTTATGATATGTCAATGATATTTTAAAAATACAATCATCTTCTTTAGTTCAACACAGATCATGGATATATAATTCCACATGACCTGCATTTCATGCTTCATTGAGTCCATTAATTTTATCGTTTGGGTCTTTATGTCAGAAACTGAATTTTGCACAGACTAAGTATCAAACCATAGCAAAAAGTGTGGTGTGCATATCTGTACAAATGTTCATAAAGCACAAATGTTAAGTCAGAAACCAACAATAAAACTCCGTAATTATGCTCAGTATGTTTATGATTTTGACACGACTCTTTGTTCTTTCACTTTTTAAATGCATATGAGACATGAAAAGTGTTCATAACACAAATTTTCTCAAATTCCAATATAATAATAATTCTAGAATTATTTAATTCCCTGTTTACTGGGGATTCATAATTTTCAATGGGGGTAAAAGTCAAGGTAAGCAGGATATATTATAAAACAATCATATATTTCAAATAATTCTCAAAATTGTTTCCCGTTATTAATGATAGATTGGAATTCTATGTGCAGGGGATGTGGCATTTGTGTCTTACATACACTTAGTTTTCTAGTTTCTTTCTGCTAATGTCAAACCAACAGTTTACTTGTTTGTAGTACTGAACACCTTGAAGTAAACTTATTTTATACCTATCATAGGAGAAGAGGATATCATTTTTTTCTGACTTCAGTTGTCATGTTAACTATTAAATTTAACAAATTTCTCTGAAAAATTATGTAGGTAGTTTAGCAATGAGGTGCATTCAAATTAACAAATCTTACCAATTATTCCTGTTACATATTAAGGTAGTTTCTTAGAAACATTAGTGGATCCAGAGGGATTGGGAGTTGGGAAATATGGGATTTATCACCAATGTAAGTACAGTATCGAGAAATCACAGACACCCGAGGGAAATAAAAAATAATGGACTACTCTGTACAAGGGACAAGAAACAATCCCCCCTCCCCCATTGAGAAAAAAATTTCTCTTTCATATTCATATGTCTTTTGTTAATTTCCAAGTAATGCATGAAAGAATGTTATGATGTCATCCTTTGTTTACCTCTAGTCATCAGTGTGTTTTAGGACCAATTATTGTAAACAAGATCTTCTGAATAAATTTCCTATGAAAAAAAATGTTTTTAATAAAAGAATTGGAGATATACAGATTTATTAGAAAATTTTGTATGATGTTGCAACATGAAATAACCTAGAAAAACAATTTTATTTTATTTTTTTATTGCAGATTTTGGTTTTAGTAATTATTATTCCCAGAGTAGTACATTAAAGACATGGTGTGGTAGTCCACCTTATGCAGCTCCAGAATTATTTGAAGGCAAAGAATATAGTGCACCTAAAGTAGATATATGGGTAAATATATCTTACACATTAAATAACATGTGAATAGGAAGTATTTCAGGGAAATTTTTTGCTCAAGAATAAATTTCTCCATGGATTACATTAAAATTTGGGTTGTGTCTGTATAGTTGTATGTTCTTCTTGTCATTTACTATAATAATTTCACAGTAACTGATTTGAACAAAACATGTTCAGATGACTGTCAAGGGCAGATTGCAGAACATTATTAATATTAAATGTTCAAATGCAATGATTATTCAAGATATTGATTTGTTACCAATTTTTTCTCTATTAGTTTGTGACTTACACAAAGAAAGGTTTTAAGAAAGAGGGACCTTATCCTTTTGGGGATATAGAACAATGTTTAAAGTCAATAATAATACAGACTAAGAAATAAATAATTTTCAGTTATGAAAATAAATTCTGTAAGATTATTTAAACGGAAAACACATGGAATGATTATAGAAATGTTATGTTTGGTTATATAGTGATTTTCTTTACAATTAAATGGCAACTTTGAATGCTATGATGTGATTTTCTGGAATTTTTGTATATTCATTCATAAGTAGATACATTTTTTTACAGTTTTGATTGGAAAAAATACACAAAATCTTTTTTATTTCTGTAAAGTACAGAAATACATGGTAACAGATGAAAATGAAGTGAAAAAAACAAATTGACAAATGATAAAATAGGATAGGTATATCTGTTTGTACTTAAACAGGTAGCACACTGGAAATTCAAATTGAAATGCAATAGATAAACAAAAAGTATGGTTCGTTCAGAAATTGAAAAAAAATACTTGTATATATGGGAAAAGGGAAATAGCTGTTGAATGAAAAAATTGATCGACATGAACCTTTTTACATTTTAGAAAAATTGCTTACCTTACAGTACCAAAAGTACACCTACTATAAAGTTTCATTTGTAATAAACATTACATTAAAAAATGGAAATGCAATATACAGATACACACTATCATACCTTAAACCCCAGTACTTTGTTTAAATCACTTTGATGACATCCTTAACAGAAAATGCTGTCGGACCCAAAATGATGCCTGTGATTTTGACAGGCAAGCGGTGAATAGTAAACAGGGACAGAATCTTGTTAAATTGGGCATTTGATCTGATAAATTTCATTTGTTGTCAGAATATCAAGTGCATCATCTCAATTTAATATAGAAGTACACTAAATTGAAGTTTGTGTACCCTGCTGTTATATCCTAGCCTCTATGACCTTACAACCTATAGTAGAGATTTCTTATTTGAAAGATAAAAGGTGTATCGATACAAAATGCAAACAGTTTGGAAGTTAGATTGAAATGTTGGAGTTGTCACATTTGACCTTCTATGATGAAAAACAGTCCATATTTATATAGTACCAAATGTTTGTATCTCTTCATAATCATTTTGTATTCTAGCTGGTCATTAAGACCACATTCTGTAGTTTAGTCCAAGGCCTATAAGTATATTAAGATGTTTAGTACATTTTTTTTTTCATTTTCAAAATTAAAATTTGTTTATTAATATAAAGTTTTTATATTTTCAGAGTTTAGGAGTAGTATTATATGTATTAGTTTGTGGTGCTCTGCCATTTGATGGCAGTTCGTTACAGAGTCTGCGAAGTCGTGTACTTAGTGGAAAATTTAGAGTACCATTTTTTATGTCAACAGGTAATTTAAGAAAAAAAAATTATATCCTTAAATAATTACTCATAGATTACAAGTAAACTTGAAGTATTTGATATCTAAGGCCATAAAAAATCTGTGTTTGTAGTAACTGAATGACCCTATTAAAAGCTTTTTGAATAAGGACTGTTAAAGTTTGAACAAATCCCTTGTATAACCTATATTATAATTTTAAAAAAAATAAATGAAATGCCTTCCTACCATTCAGTTCAATTTGTGACTGTTAATTGTTTGGAAGTTATATTTTATTTCAAAATGGTCTTCCATCAAGAAAATATTCAACAGAATTATTCATTATACTGATAATGATAATATCAGTATTGTGAGATTCATTATGGTTGTATTAAATTAATCAGTTTGATATTGACATTTTCATACATTTTGCATACCTCCACATTTAAAACTTTGAATTTTGTAATTAATTAATATACGAAAAATTATTCCATAAAATATTCATATTTCTCTGAAAGATTTATAAGCTCAAGAGGAGAATGTTAATGGGTTGATATATGTCACGCTTTATGATCTGTATTAAAATAATTTTACAACTTTTTAAAATATTGAATAATTGCATAGTGCAGTAATTGTAATTGCAGTAAATTACCCAATATAAGTTATTTCTTCATCAGACCAAAACTGCACATCATGGAAAGTACTTTTTATTTGTGAATTACCGTACATAACTGCATTCTTTAACTTTTTTCTGTTTTATTAAATAAAATGGTATTAATTTTCATATTCAAAAGCGAAAAATTGTATCAATGTAGGAAAATCACTTCAATGGAGGCACCAGAAAGAATGACTAAAAATACAGACAATTTAAAAGAAGTTTATAATTTTATACTCTAAATAAAAGAGACTTTTACCTGAAAATTACACAGTTTATAGCTACTTGTGGCTTGTAAAATTTTTCAAAGACTGTGAACCCCTATATTTTAAATACTACTTATATTTCATATTTTATAAGTGGTTATTTTCATTGCTGGAAACACATTTGCAAAAATATTTTAAAATGTAAATTCCTGGACTTTGCTTATTTATGAAATACAAATTGAACATAAATCAATATTTGACACACTTTTTCTCTCTCGCATGTAAATATTGTAAAAAAATGTGAATATAAGCCACTTGCTGAAATGACCATCAATGCTGTTTATCTTGACAGAAGTGACAAGAACACCTTAAGCATGATTAAAGAACAGCATATTTTGTTGTTTTCCTGGTTGTATACACATTTTTTGTCTTTAAAAGTTTGTAACACGTGGACGGACACTCGTGTTAATTTTTAAGGACAATGTACTTTTCAACAATTATTGTTATCTACAAAGTGATAATTGTAAGATTTGATGTTGCAGTCCTAACTGGATTTCCAATAACAAAGTGCTAATATTATTGATGTGTTAGAAGATTGTCTATTCTCTTAGTCTGTCTGTCAATATTTATATGATTTCTGGAATTCAAGCTTTTTTATTTTCCCAAGACAGTCTTGAACCTTATAGACAAGTGTGTTGCAAAAGCATGAAAAGGTTATATTTTCATTTGTTTAAATAAATTAAATATACTTTTCAAGGACCATGGAGATGAATAGATTGCAGGTGTTGTTCCAGATATTGGTTTATGGAGCATATCATGCTTGAGTGACTCCATTGAATTCAAGCCTCAACAACTATGCATTCATTATTAGCTCACCTGGCCAAAGGCCATGTGAGCTTTTGCCGTCACTTGGCGTCCGTCGTCCGTCATAAACTTTTCACATTTTCATCTTCTCCTCTGAAATCACTGGGCCAAGTGGAAGTAAACTTGGCAGGAAGCATCTATGTAAGGTTCTTTATAAAGAATGTACATTTCGTCCCGATCGGACAACAAACATGGCCGCCATGGGCAATTGTTGTTTCTGATTGGCTGAGTTTTCACAAATTTTCTACTCTGAAACTGCTATGCCAAAAGGAACTAAAATTGACAGGAAGCATATATAGGGGGTCCTTTGTAAAGTTTACTCATTTCATTTCGATCGGAGTACAAATATGGCCGTAATGGGCAGTTCTTGTTTCTGATTGGCTGATATAAAAAATCTTCTCCTCTGAAATCACTTGGCCAAATGGAACGAAACTTGACAGGAAGCATCTATGGGAGGTTGTTTACAAAGTTTCTTCATTTCGTCCCGATCGGGCAACAAACATGGTCGCTATGGAAAATTCTTGTTTCTCATTCGTTGATTAAAAAAAAAAAATTTCTGTGGAACTACTGGGCCAAATGAAACGAAACTTGAAATGAAGCATCTATGGGAAGTCCTTTATAAAGATTGCTCATTTTGTACCGATCGGACAACAAACATGGCCGCCATGTGCAATTGTTGTTTCTGATTGGCTGATATAAAAAACTCTTCTTCTCTGAAACTGCTTGGCCAAATGGGATGAAACTTGATAGGAAGCATATATGGGAGGTCCTTTATAAAGTTTCCTCATTTCGTCCCGATCAGACTACAAATATGGCCACCATTTGGCAGTTCTTGATTCTGATTGGCTGATTTAAAAAAAATCTTCCTTTAAAATCTCTTGGCATTGGCCAAATGGAACGAAACGCATTTATGGGGGGTTCTTTACAAAGTTTCCTCATTTTGTCTGTATCGGGTAACAATCATGCCGCCATGGAAAGTTCTTGTTTCTCATTGGTTAATTTAAAAAAAAAAAAAATTTCTGTGGAACTGCTTGTTCAAATGGCATGAAACTTGACAAGAAGCATCTGTGGGAGGTTTTTACAAAGTTTTCTCATTTTGTCCAGATCAGCGACAAATATGGCTGCCATGGCCATTTCTTGTTTTTGCCAGGTGAGCGATAGGATACCAATTAATATAAGCAGGATATAATGTCAAACATATATCTAAAATATTTCTCAAAATGGTTTCCCATAGCAACTCTCATATTTAACGTTTTCCAACGGAAAAATCCAGTTATTAGGCGGATGATTGGTAGGTTGAGTGGGTTGTTCTAAAAGGTGACAAGGGAAAATCTGATTTGCTGTCAATCACACAGCCTCTTGTTGCATATTAAAATGACTGCACAGTCTGGATTCACAACCATATTAGAACCAAAAATTTTCAAAATTTGTTTATTAAAATGCGCATTTCTGCATTAATTATCATCAGGTTTACTCAGTACTCTAATTGACTCTACAGCCTGCTCAAATTAGAAAATTAACTTTTATTCTTCATTTATACAAATATTCATTTTATAGTGTTCTGTATTAATTCTCTTGCAACATCTGAATAATTAATGATCAATTAATATAAAATTTATGGAAGTGCAAATGAACTAAACTTAATTTAGTTCATGTTTCTTACTTAATTTCAATTGATTTAATGCTTTAGCATGACTGATAATTCAGTTGATCTGAACAAACATTGTCATTGCTTTGTCTGTGGTGTGTGGGTTATTGTTCAAGGTTACACGAAAATGTTGTAACGAACTTAATTTTTAATAACTTATTTTAATATTTTACCTGATGGAATGTTATTATGAGACATACCCTATACCCTTACATTTTCACAGTAAACAGTGGTTATTATTCACTTTAATAGGCTCAAATATGAAATACATGTTGATGATTAACAATGTCATTGGCAAAAAATGAAAAAAGGAAATACAAGAGCACATTTTACATGAAATTTTTTGGATCCCAAAAATGGAAACATTGAGTATAGGTACCACTATAAATTAAATGATCCTGGTAAAATGAGAGTTGTATTAATCATAAATAGATTACAATACAGTTTAATGAGGACTTTGACAATTTGAAAGTATATTTACAGTCATTGGACATAGTTAGCCACAAATTTTCAAAAAAAAAATTTTGAAGTCATTTGACAATCAATATTCATGAAATTTTCACCATCAAAAAGTTATTTCATTTATTTGTGTATATTTTTGCGATTCTAGACTTCAGAGTTGTATTAAATGGTTTAAGCACAAATTATTTTTACAACAGCAAAAAATTGGTTGAATATAACATGTATAGGGAAAATATCATGCCACAATTTTCTTTGTATCTTAACCATTGACTCTAAAAAACCAATACACACACAAATAAACAATGAAATTTCAAACATTTCTCTTTATGACAGTGAAAGTGTCTTGAAAACAAGTTTGAAAATGACTTCACAAATTTTTTTTTAAATTTGTGAATTTGTATAGAAACCTACGAGAAAAATTGGAGGTGGCAAATAATAATGTTCACTGACTGTATTCAAGAATTCTGACATGTATATGTTATATACCATCAATAGCTTAACAAAAGTTGGTGGATATATAATATTTAGATCTCAAAATTATAACAAATAATATTTTGAAAAAAGGAAAAACATATATTTTATTAAAGGGAAATGCATTACATCTATGTCTAGGAAATGATGTAATGAGCAAAAATGAAAGATTCCCTAGTGAGTATTTTAGATTAAATATTTTCAAATTAGCATTAGAAAATCATTTCTCTAATGTAACTTGGTAAAGTTTTATATCTGTAAATTAAACATGCTTGTGTCAGGTAAACATCAAAACATACTTAAAATTGTATTTTGTATTGATTTCATAAATCTCATAAAAATTAAAATCTATAGATTTGTTGTGAATACACAACTTACTGGCTTCTGTAAAAAAAATAATAGTCCCCATGATATAGCACAATGTTGCTGAAAGTGACCTAAAAAACATAAGAATCGGACAAGGGATATGCTTTTGTACTGTTGCTTTAAAGAGATTCAAATGTAAATATTAGATTTTAAAAATCTTATCCAAATGGGTTGTCAAATGCTACAAGATTACATCACCTTAAAATTTTAATTGGACCAGAATTGTTAATGGATAGAAAATAATTTCTCTGCTCTTAAAAGTCAGGCAAAATTAATTGTATTTGGATCAGGACTGAAAAAGGTTGTTTCCAAACTTTAATACATATAATTTTGGTCCTTTTTATAATCTTTCTTCATAGGATAAGTAGGTACATCTGTTAAATGAGAAGCTTAGGTCCCTTGTCTCCTTTACCTATAGGATATACTTAGTTATTATATCCCCCGCAAACGAAGTTTGGGTGGTATATAGGTTTCAGTCTGTCCGAAATAACGTTGTCTCCTCCTACATTTCTTGCAGGATTCTCATGAAACTTTCTGTTAGATCACTCTATGGAGATGTGCATATTGTCAGGAATTTCTATTTGGACAAGAAATGTAAAACATATGGCTGTTTGGACTTGGGCATTTTTTTACAAAACTTTGTTCCATGTGTTGTCCACAACTCCTCCTACATTACTTGCATGATTCTCATGAAACTTTATGGAGTGTTAGATCACATTATGGAGAAGTGCATATTATCAGGATTTTCTGTTTGGGCAGGTACTTTAAAAAATATGATGATTTGAACTTTGTGTATTCTTTAAAACAGACATGTTGCTGCAGGGGATATTAGTCCCTTTCAGGACAGTTCTAGTTTCTTTTTGATCCAGTAACTGTAAACTTCCATTTATGTTTTTACATTGTACTGCAAACTATATTACCATCACTGAAACCAAATATTAGGGGTCATTTCCAGATAAAATTCTTTAAAATTGTATAAGCAATTATAATAAGAAAAAAGTTGGGTGAATATTATAAATTTTTAAGTAAGGATGAAAAACATTTTATAGGTTTATATGATGATTTTCAAATTTGGATTTTTTTTCAGAATGTGAACAATTAATCAAACAGATGTTAACTGTAGATCCTAATAAACGAATAAATATGGACCAAATAATAAAACATAAATGGATGTTATTAGCGGGTGAAGATAAAGATTTCAGTGAATTGATCATGGAAAATAATCGTCCGTCAGATGTAGATCCTGATCTGGAAAATCTAAACGAACATATCCTAGCTCATATGGAAAGTATAGACCTCAACAGAGAACAAATTATCAAGGTATATTGTAATTGTATTAAAAAAATTGTATTTTGAAATTTCAATAAAGAAGAGATACTCTGCTGTAAGTGGATGATTACTGATGAAAATTGCATTAAAATCTTGCACACTGGCATTGTTGTGAATACCAGATTTCATTCATATAAGTTTGATTCTTATAAGATGCAGATATTTCGTAAATAGATATCAAATGTTTAATGGGGGAAGGGGGGGAGGGGCAAAACTATAATACAACCTAATAGTTGTAGGATTGTAATACATATAGACATTGAGTGAAGAAAATTCTCTCATCTATCATATCATAGACTAAATTTGTCTTTTCTACTATGACATCATAAAGGGAATTCCTCTGTTTTTGATGTTAAAACAACTGTTGGAATTAAATTATAAGGATTGACAGTAATTTTGTTTGCAGTCAATTTGAAAGTACGTCAATGTGCGTGGCGCACACTAAAATCACCCGCTATTCTTCATAGACTGAAAAAAATTGCAGTCAATCCTTTATTAAAAAAACTGTAACTAGGTGTTGAATTCATTTACCTATTTTTTTGAACTATAGACTTTGTGATACTTTTGTACATGAAAACAGTTTAATTCTATCTGTTTTATTGTAGTCTGTAAAAGGACAGGCATATGATTATCACAGTGCAATATATCACCTAATACAAGACAAATTTAAGAAGCATCCAAAGACTATACAAAAAACAATAGTACCACAGAATCTTCCCTTAGCTGTATCTACAGAAAGACGATCCAGTATCACCACAGGTGTTGGTAGGTATAATCATTAGGCTTTCTGCAGCAATCTAGGTTTCTTCATTCTTATTTTAAAATTATATTTTATTAAGGAATATATTTCACAGCATTTAAACACAATATCACATTCAGCTCCATGAATTTACAGCTATACCATATATGTAAAGCTGTTTCAATGTTCTGCAAACACTGTCTTGTTAACACAGTAATTAAAATAGTGAAAATAAAGTAAAATGTATTTACATCTTCAAGAAAAATTGAGTAGCAGCATACGTGTCATCTGACCCCCACAAATCGTATTTTACACGATTTCAGTACTGTGTCACGACTACACGATCGTGAAGCTAAAATTTCGGCTAAAACACGATTTCGTAAAAATCTGCACGAATTCTGATGATTGTACACGATTTCCAGTACTCAAAGGGAATTAACTCTATTTTATGTTTTTGACCAATCAAAAACTTCTTTATCATTCTTTGCGAGCGTGATCAATGGCGGTATTTAAACAGAAATGAAAACATCCGCTTGGTTAGAAATGTGTGTACTTTCATTATTTTTAATTATTTGATGATCAAAAGCGGCATTAAATAAGTGCAAAGGACAGTAGCTTGGGTGATACACAGCTGATCAATTACCGCATTGTGTACAAAGGAACAATTAGCTTGGAAGAAATTTTGAGTAATTTCAAAAGTTCGATCATTTATTTTTAATCACCGATGATCAAAAGCGGCTTATAAACAGTTACAATAGACTAAGGCTTGGGTGTAATAGTGAGTTGTTTATTTTGGCTTGGATACTTGTTCAATAAATATCACGACCATGAAAGGCAAGTCATCATTGTTCGCTATAACTCATTCACGACACTATGGTTCACAGTCCACCAAAGAAAAAACGAGCACCCTCGAGCCGTTACTTTGCCAAATGGGAGACAGATGAGAAATACCGGAGCAACTCCTACAACAATGACCATCCCAGCAACAACTAAAGACATTTGATGTATTGTAATTCTAGTGCTAATTCATAGACTCATAGTGCCTCATAAATTCATAGACTCACAGTGCCTTATTTATGTGATATATCTTACTGTCATGATGTTGTTTTTATTAATTTCAATATTAAATGTTATAACTTGTATTTTTATTTATTTCTATAAAATAAAAAAGGCTTTACTACACACAAAAAAAACGCCGCCAAAAAAAATATGACATGAAAAAATCCTCCACGCTGAAAAACCCCCATGGAGATTTCTGAAAGATGACAGGTATGAGTAGCAGGGCTCACCACACTTGAAAATAACAGGGAGACTCAGAGTCTCCCTCAGGGTAGCAACAGGGAGACTTCAGGGCATGACAGGGAGACTGTGTTTTTCCCCCAATTTGATGCCTGTCGAGTAAATACCTGTTATTTTGTGTCTTATAGTGTATACTATACATTCCTTTATTGTGTTTTATCCTGTATTGTTTGAGATTTTATGTACATTTACTCCATATCCTTCCATTTTAGTCATAATCTGAGATTTTGTCTCATGTGCATTTAATCAATATCCTTTGAAAATTTTTCATGATGAGTCCTGGGACTCATTTTTCAGAATGGTGAGTCCCAGCTGATTTTGATGAGTCCCAGTCCCAGGACTCATCACCACTTTTTTAACGTACATTGCTGCATGATTTTGACCATGGTAGGCCTATTGTAATATTGTTAAAGTTTAATTTAAATCATGTGCTGCCTTAAAATACTGACGAATATAATTTGAAATAAAAAAAAAAAAAAAAAAAAAATGAAATTATGCAGTGGTGCTCTGAACTCGGAAGAAAATTTCTGTTACAGATATGAGCAAAAATATTTGTACCTTTTGACACAACTTATTTATTATTGCCATTTTATTTTTTAATATTTATTTATCTATACTCTTTACTATTATTTTTTCTCAAATATACTCTTAAAATCTTCACCTTTCAATACATGTATTGACAAAATTTCCATTTGTGCATAGATATGTCAAAATCCGCTAAATTTATTTTTAAATTAGGTCTACATATTGTTACCGGTCGGTAAAAAACACCGTGGCCCATGAAAAATCACGAGAATTCCGATTGCCGCCATTTCATTTTCTAGCTTACTTTTTGTCGTTTCTTTCCCCTTCATCCAAGAAAACAAAAAATGGCGGGTCGAGATTTTTAATGAAAATAACGGTCTTCAGACGCAGCTGATTACGTACGTTGTTCGGAGGCGCCTCACTTAAAAACACAGGGCGACTCATTTGTCGCTCTGGAGCCGATGACAGGGCGACATTGGCGAGCATTAGGCGACTTAATCGCCCTAATCGCCCAGTTTGGTGAGCCCTGAGTAGGTATTAGTGAGACCATAATTTCATCTTGAAGTATACTTGCCTCAATTGCAGAAGATCCCGGGTTTGATCCCCAGCCATGTCACACCATAGACTTAAAAATTCCCCACCAAAAATTCCCCACCAAGCACTTAGGAGTAAGAGCAAAGGAGGCAGAATAACATGTCTTCTTGTAAGCTGTTACCTTGTGAGCTAGTATGTTAAGAATCCAGCTCTGTTACGAAGCAGGGTTTATAGTCATATCCGATATGTCATATGATATCATCAAATTCTTGTCCTGTTATGCATGCCACTGGACATTAAGTAAACCTATAAATCACCCATCCATCCAATTGTATTTTCATTCTTTATTTTGTCCCCTGTTTACTACAACTAGATTATTCTGTAAATTATTACTCCCTACAAAAAAATGCAAACAACTGTTTTAATGTACAAAGTTATGATAATTATTACAGATATATTTTCGACATATATTTTGTGGTTTTTGCAATAAATGTTCATTTAAGTCATGCAATTAAAAATTCTTAAGTACAGAAAGGATGTGGGATACATGCCAATGAGACAAAATCCTAGTATTAGCAGAAATGTAATCAAAGTACTGGAAGTACTGAAAACGCAAAACTTTTTTGTAAGACAATCCTTTCCAGTAACAAGGGTTCAAGAAATGCAGAGAACAATTAAAATGCAATGGAACTATGTATCAAGTGACCAATTTATTCATGTAAAGTGAAAGTGTTCAATGTGTTATATGTACCAGTAGGTAGTGTAATTTTTCTGTGAAATATCGTCTGCTACAGACACTGCAATTATCTAATGTAACTCTTTTGCCGCTAGATGTCATTGTAGTAGAGTGTAATTTGGTAAAAAATCACAAAACAAGTCATTTGTACGGAATGATAAGCTCTTATTGCCTGCTCCTACTTTAGATTTAAGTTTCTTGTGAATTATTTTGTAGTAATACCAGAAGTTCAAACTAGTGAAGTAAAAGATAGCAAACCAGTTATCTCCTCTGTTCAGCAACAACAAGTACAGTTTTATACAGAGGATAGTAATCTTAGTGAGGTACATTTCTTCCTCATCTTAGAGCATTTATCCAAAATTTTTGTCAGAAACAAAATCTATTGCTATTTTCTTATTGGTAAAGATATTTTAATACCTTTGGTAGTTAAATTTTAAATTAAAACATGCTTGGAACTTAACTTGGTTAATGATTTTGAAAAGTTGATTACGATTGCTGTAGAAAATTTTGTCAGCAGGAAGAAAAGGAAGTTTTGATTGTATTCAATTTTGTGTTTATGAATTTTTTGAAATAACAAAATAGGAAAATTTATATCTAACAAAGAACAAATTCACAGTAATAGAGAAATGAGGATGATTATATAATATAACTGCTTATTTGAGAAGGTAAAAAGTCTTTATTTTTTGTAGTCTGATGAAAGTAACAGTCAGAATTCTGACTCTGAAGCTGAAGAACCATCACCGGAAGCCTTGGCTCGATACTTGGCCATGAGACGACATACTGTTGGTGTGGGAGACACCCGACATGAAGTTCCTGAGGATGCTCGTGTCAAACTTGCCAATCATCAACCAATTATAGCAATGCCTCAGCCTAATCTGCTTATGCCATTTAGTTTCTTGCCACATATAAATTTACCCCAGAACTCGCCTTATATACAAACGGAAGCCATGCAGAGTTACCCTGTGGGAGAACAGCATTTATTACAACCGCCGACAATGTTTGGTCCAGGTCTGCATTATTTAGGTTATTTTTGTATCAGTCTTTGTAGCCATGAGTTAAGGTTAGAAATAAAGTTTAAGATTAAGTGCAATGATATCTTCAATGAAAAGTTCAATTCTATTGTGGAAAAAAAAAATGAACACAAAGGGTTTCATCTATAATCATAAAAATTTTCTTTGACCAAGTAGTTTTTTGTCTTTAACTAAATTATACCCTTCTGCAGAGTAAAATGAAGAAATAAATTGTACCTGTAACAAAGAAAGAAAGAAGGAAAGCTACATTTATTTTTTTTTTAGTAAAAAAAGTACAAATTATTAATATGTAACTTATTTTATGAAAGATAGGCTGTTGCTTTCTTTTTCTTTTTAGCTCACCTGAGCTATTGCCATCACTTTTGCTCTGTCGTCCTTCTGTCCGTTAGTCAACATTTCACATTTAGAACTTCTTCTAGAGAACGGCTGAATGGATTGAAACCAAACATGGCGTGAATGTTCCTTATGAAGTGCTAACCAAGTGTTGTTACTTTGTTGCCGATCCGTCATCCAAAATTTCCGCCAGTGGGGAACTTTGTTTAACATTGGACCCTAGCAACCATATATAGATTCAGGAACCTATAATATAGCTGTACAAGTGAATTTGGATGCTCAAGGGTCAAGGTCATTGAAAAAATCCATAGCAACCAATGGAAAAGTCCCTAGCAACCATAAATATTTTGTTCAGGACCCTACAATTTACCTGTTAATGTCAAAATGGAAGGTCAAGAGTCAATGCCATTGAAAAAGCCCCTAACCACCATATGTATTTGGGTTCAGGATTCTATATTTTAACTTTACAAGTCAATATTAAGGCGAAAAATGTGACGGTATACGTTAAATAACTAAAATAATCATTGATGCAAGATCTAAACAAATATCTGGTGAGAAAATAGAGGCTCTTGGGAGCCTCTAATTCCTTTTTAGCTCACCTGACCCAAAGGGTCAAGTGAGCTTTTCTCATCACTTGGCGTCCGTCGTCCGTCGTCCGTCGTCCGTCGTCCGGCGTCGTCGTTAACATTTTACATTTTGAACTTCTTCTAGAGAACCACTGAATGGAATGAAACCAAACATGGCATGAATGTTCCTTATGAGGTGCTGACCAAGTGTTGTTACTTTGTAGCCGATCCATCATCCAAGATGGCCGCCAGCGGGGAACTTAGTTTAACATAGGACCCTATGGGAAATGCATACAAATGACTTCTTTTAGAGAACCACTGAATGGAATGAAACTAAATCTGGCATGAATGTTCCTTATGAGGTGCTGACCAAGTGTTGTTACTTTGTAGCCGATCCATCATCCAAGATGGCCGCCAGAGGGGGACTTAGTTTAACATGGGACCCTATGGGAAATGCATACAAATGACTTCTTTTAGAGAACCGTTGAATGGAATGAAACCAAACATGGCATGAATGTTCCTTATGAGGTGCTGACCAAGTGTTGTTACTTTGTAGCCGATCCATAATCCAAGATGGCCGCCAGCGGGGAACTTAGTTTAACATAGAACCCTATGGGAAATGCATACAAATGACTTCTTTTAGAGAACCACTGAATGGAATGAAACTAAATCTGGCATGAATGTTCCTTATGAGGTGCTGACCAAGTGTTGTTACTTTGTAGCCGATCCATCATCCAAGATGGCCGCCAGCGGGGAACTTAGTTTAACATAGGACCCTATGGGAAATGCATACAAATGACTTCTTTTAGAGAACCACTGAATGGAATGAAACTAAATCTGGCATGAATGTTCCTTATGAGGTGCTGACCAAGTGTTGTTACTTTGTAGCCGATCCATCATCCAAGATGGCCGCCAGACGGGGACTTAGATTAACATAGGACCCTATGGGAAATGCATACAAATGACTTCTTTTAGAGAACCGTTGAATGGAATGAAACCAAACATGGCATGAATGTTCCTTATGAGGTGCTGACCAAGTGTTGTTACTTTGAAGCCGATCCATAATCCAAGATGGCCGCCAGCGGGGGACTTAGTTTAACATAGAACCCTATGGGAAATGCATACAAATGACTTCTTTTAGAGAACCACTGAATGGAATGAAACTAAATCTGGCATGAATGTTCCTTATGAGGTGCTGACCAAGTGTTGTTACTTTGTAGCCGATCCATCATCCAAGATGGCCACCAGCGGGGGACTAAGTTTAACATTGGACCCTATGGGAAATGCATACAAATGACTTCTTTTAGAGAACAACTGAATGGAATGAAACTAAATCTGGCATGAATGAACCCTTATAAGGTGCTGACCAAGTGTTGTTACTTTGTTGCCGATCCATAATCCAAGATGGCCGCCAGCGGGGAACTTAGTTTAACATAGAATCCTATGGGAAATGCATACAAATGACTTCTTTTAGTGACCCACTTAATGGAATGAAACCAAACATGGCATGAATATTCCTTATGAAGTGCTGACCAAGTGTTGTTACTTTGTAGCTGATCCATCATCCAAGATGGCCGCCAGCGGGGAACTTAGTTTAACATAGGACCCTATGGGAAATGCATACAAATGACTTCTTTTAGAGAACCACTGAATGGAATGAAAGTAAATCTGGCATGAATGTTCCTTATGAGGTGCTGACCTTGTGTTGTTACTTTGTAGCCGATCCATCATCCAAGATGGCCGCCAGAGGGGGACTTAGTTTAACATAGGACCCTATGGGAAATGCATACAAATGACTTCTTTTAGAGAACCGTTGAATAGAATGAAACCAAACATGGCATGAATGTTCCTTATGAGGTGCTGACCAAGTGTTGTTACTTTGTAGCCGATCCATAATCCAAGATGGCCGCCAGCGGGAGACTAAGTTTAACATTGGACCCTATGGGAAATGCATACAAATGACTTCTTTTAGAGAACCACTGAATGGAATGTAACAAAACATAGCATGAATGTTCCTTATGAGGTGCTGACCAAGTGTTGTTACTTTGTAGCCGATCCATAATCCAAGATGGCCGCCAGCGGGGGACTTAGTTTAACATAGAACCCTATGGGAAATGCATACAAATGACTTCTTCTAGTGACCCACTTAATGGAATGAAACCAAACATGGCATGAATATTCCTTATGAAGTGCTGACCAAGTGTTGTTACTTTGTAGCCGATCCATCATCCAAGATGGCCGCCAGCGGGGAACTTAGTTTAACATAGGACCCTATGGGAAATGCATACAAATGACTTCTTTTAGAGAACCACTGAATGGAATGAAACTAAATCTGGCATGAATGTTCCTTATGAGGTGCTGACCAAGCGTTGTTACTTTGTAGCCGATCCATCATCCAAGATTGCCGCCAGCAGGGGACTAAGTTTAACATTGGACCCTATGGGAAATGCATACAAATGATTTCTTTTAGAGAACCAGCGAATGGAATGTAACAAAACATAGCATGAATGTTCCTTATGAGGTGCTGACCAAGTGTTGTTACTTTGTTGCCGATCCATCATCCAAGATGTTTAGAAGTCTATCAGAAAATTGTAAAAAAAATTCTGAATGGTCACAACTTGACCACATATTCAAAAATAATAATGATAAGATGTCTTCAGTAGCTATTGTAATCCCATTAGATACAGGTGAGCGACACAGGCTCTTGAGAGCCTCTAGTTTTTTTTTTTTTAAGATTCATTCATAAATATGTCTGTTGTAGTAGGTGTATGTGTCATTTTATTGAAAGTTTTGTTACAAATTAATTTACTAAGTAGGGATCAAAATAAATGTGAACGATTTCTATTTCAATAGACTTTTTTATGTTCATTGCTTATACAGCTAGGTTAATAATTTCAGGGTTATCTTCAAGATTTAAAAGAGGTACATAATTACAAAACTAATTATGCAGTGTGTTTGATAAGCTTTGGCATCTGGATATTCACCTGTGGGGGGTGCTTCATGTTGGAGGAGCATTTCATATATCAATTTTTTTTTGGCATTTGCAGATCATGAGATTGGAAAATTAGGGTTTACGGTGGCTTGCAGTGGCCTTACACCAAATTGATGAAGTGATGAAAAAAAAAGGAAAATATTCACACTGTCATTTATCTTTCTTGTTTGCTTATATAATTTGGAGGATGCTTAGGCTTCTAAATGTGAATCTGATATAAAAATAATTTAATAATTGCTGATTCATTATATTTTTGAAAATGTAACACATTTAACACTTGAAATTGGATAGAAACAATTGGATCAAGATGTTGGTTTAAAGTTTTGGGACGGTACATAGGAATCACCGTATCCGTCCATCTGTCTATACGTCCATCTGTCTGTCTGTCCATATTTCTTGTGAGTGCAACTCCTCCTAAACTGTTCAATAGGTTTTGATGAAACTTTATATGAAGGTTGGGCATCATATGTAGATATGCATGAAGCAAGATAATTATCGCCGGATGCTTGCAAACTTGTCAAATTTTTCCAAAATTGATTGGAATGGACATCGATGATTGGACCTTTATTTCTTGAAATAATTTTTATAATTTTTAATGAAAAAGTGCATATTTAGAGCAATTTTAATGATATTTGAAGAATATCAACATATCCAGAGCAGAAACCCGTGTTTACTGTCGAATCTTTGCATTTGCTTTCAAAGCTAAAAAGATCGAGAAGAGAACATATTTTATTAATATTTATATTCAAATAAAGAATAAATGGCCCAAAATTAAAGCTCTAAAACATTAACAAAGAAATAGCCACCCAAGTCTGCAATCATGTCGGGGAAGCCATAGTGCAATGGTTACTTCCTGTGGGGAGTGCATCGGTGAAAGGGTTAAATGGAAAATGACAAATTTTATGATCAAACATTGTAATATTTGAAAAAGACAGCATGGTTGCTGGTAAACAAAATGTTTTCCTAAGGGATGTATTTTGATAAAATTTTTAATTCTACAAACTTTTTGTTATCACTGACTGCCCATTCCTTATTGTGCACAATAAAAATCCCCGACTGAAATAGATTGGTTTAATTTCAATGACCTTTGACTTTGCTGAGATACTTATTCTTGCAGGTCACAATCAGGCAAAAATTTAACTTACCAAATAATTTAAAGGAATCGTTCAAGAGGATAGTTTAATTTATACTAAATTTTTGGCTATAATAGTAATATAATAATTTAACGGTAAGAACGGAAAATAGATATAAAGACAGTAGGTACACAAGGCATATTGTTTATCATTTTGCATTATTGTGAAAATAGATATAAAGACAGTAGGTACACAAGGCATATTGTTTATCATTTTGCATTATTGTGTGTAATGCAAGATAAGGAAACCCATAAAATACACGTAAATTAATTACACGAATTGTAAAACATACACATTAAACTATGCATCTGAAATTCATAGTACAAATGTATGACATGAACTTTTTACTCTTAAGAGATTTTGGGAGTGCATTTATAAATTACTGACAAGTTGTGGAAATATGAAATGATATTAAATTTTGATAATTTTATATAATTAAATATATGTAAGCAGAATTGTTCATAAACGAAAAACATTGTATAGTTCCCTGAAATTTTTCAGTAGGTAGTGTAATTTATTATTTTTTTAAAGTAATCACACTAGAAATTGTGAGTTTCATGTGTAAACACTTTATTGTAAAGTTTGTAGGTCTTTTTAACGTGTTATAGGGTTGTAACAATCTGTTATTTTTGTCAAACAGGACTTGGTCGAAGGGCATCTGATGGTGGAGCTAACATACACTTATTTAATCGTCAGATGTATGGAAACAGTTTACCTGGAAGTCCAGGAAGTCAGGAAACTTTATCAAATGTAAGTTTAACCGTTAGATAAATCTCTTATTCTTTTCTAATAAATTGGTGATTGTTATACAATGTTTATGTGGTGTAATTACTTGTCATAGAACAAAAATGTGTATAATGTCTGTATTAATAGAATTTTTTCTGAAGCTTTTGCCATCACTTGGTGTCCGTCATCGTCCATCCGTCATAAACTTTTTCAAAGATCTTCTTCTCTGAAACTACCCAACCATTTTCAGCCAAACTTAAGTGGAATGATCATCCTTAGGGTATCTAGTATGAAGTTTATGTTTCATTTTATTAACAATCAAGAAAGATGGCCATAATGGCTAAAATTAAAACATAGGGGTAAAATGCAGTTTTTGGCGTATATCTAAAAAACTAAAGGATTTAGAGCAAAACTGACATTGGGCAGTGTTCTCCCCATAAATTTTGGATAGCATCACGTTTAACGTACTTTCCTATTTGTAGATACCGTTTCGGACCGCGTCATGGAAATGTACATGTACAACTGCCTTGCATGTTTATTTGTGAATGATGTATTTTATTTATATTATAATATATTAAATGTAATAATTTGTTCTATCTTTTCTTGTTTTTTATTAAATAAAAATAAATATTTATAGTTTATTATTTTTTAAAATGTCATAATGTCTGCCCATTATCTACATTTACCAAATAGTGACCACCTTCAACTTATTGAAGATTACATGCATGTCACAGGAGCCAGACATAGATTAATAAATTTACAATTTGAAAATATAATCAAAAAGAGTTCTAAACAAAAAATATGTTCAGAAATAAACCAGACTCAGAATGAATGAATAATATTGATATTTAGATATGGCTGCTTATAATCTTCATGTACATGTAATTGGAGTGGAAAGCGTTTGAGTAAATCATATAAATCATACATGTATATCATGAGTGAATCTGCATAATACGTGTTGGCAGTTTGTTTGGAAAGATTAAATTGTCCCAAATCCGTTATTTTTCTGCACATCGTCACTCGTTCGCGCAGAGATCTCTTCTTCAATAATTGCTCCTGTATTAGTTGGAAAGTATATTTTGGCAACCTTTTGGTTTGCATTGGAATAACCAATTTTATTTTTTAAAGTCTTATTCATTATTGGCTAGTCTTGGTTTCGTATTAGACAGTCAGATGTCTTGTTTACGGTCACAATTTTGACCTTTGACATTGAAGTTTTCAATGATATAAGCTAATTAGTGTCAGCTTGGGATCATTAAAATCTTAACAGTTATATAGCTTAAGGGCAATTAACACCTGTTTAATCACTGTTTAATGGCATTGGAGACTAATTACATGTGTAATCAATGAAGGGAATGATGTATTTTTTTTATCATAAGTGGCAATTAGGTCGTTCAAAAGTTCCACAAAATTTAAACATGTTCAAAAATATAGCGTCTCGGCTGAAACGGATAGCATCTCGGCGAATTCTGATAGCGTCTCGCTGCCGAGATGCTAAAAGGGCCCAGGGAGAACACTGTTGGGTTGAAATGTCCATCAGGTCAAAATACTTGCCGTGAAATTTTCAGACTAATCAGTCAACCCTTTGTATGGTAATTGCCCCTGAATGGTTAATTTTAAGGAAATTTTGCAGTTTTAGGTTATTAACTTGAATATTATTATAGATAAAAAAAAACTGTAAACAGCAAAAATGTTCAGCAAAGTAAGATCTACAAAAAACAGTAAAAATAATGGTCTGACAAATTGTCACAGATGTTTAGAGCATAACTTGAAAATAAATTAAATGGTAGCTATAATATAAACTGTACAAGCCAATATGGACGCTCTAGGGTCAAGATCATTGAAAAAATCCATAGCAAATGATGGGAAAGTTCCTAGCAACCAGATATATTTGGCTTCAGGACCCTACAATTTACCTTTTCAAGTCAAAATGGAAGGTCAAGAGTCGAGGCCATTGAAAAGGTCCATAGTAACAGATGAAAAAGTCTCTAGGGGCCATATATATTTGGGTTCAGGATTCTATATTTTAGCTGTACAAGTCAATATTAAGGTGAAAAATGTGACAGTATACATTAAATAGCAAAAAAAATCATTGGGAGCCTCTTGTTCCATATCTATTTAAAATTAATGAGTTTATACACAGTTTAAGCTGACGTGGCCTAATAGAGCATGTGAGCAAGTTTTTCATTGTGAAGCTAACCTAAATTGAAATATTTTGTTTTAGAAAATATACTTTTGAAGAAAATATGCTATCTTGTCAGGCCCTAGTATCAAACAAAATATTCTCCTGTGTTTCCCATGTACCACAGAAACTGATATTGTGCCTAAAATCTCACATAGGACCAAGGACAATGGACCCTGAAAGTCAACATTGTTCAAAATTTTTAAAGAATGATGTTCCAGTGATTGATATTAATTGGAAATCGAGCGAATATTGATTTTCAGTTTTAAAAATAGATCCAATAAAATCTGGAATTAAAACGTGTTTTTTCTTAGACTGTTACATATTATTCATTTGATTTTGTTTAAATGTTTGTAAGCAAGGTGATCGAGGTGTTTTGCTGTTTGTGCAGTAAATTGTATCCAAACAATCAATCCGAAGGGCCTGAGCCTTGTAAGTTACTTTCCCCAACATAATTTCGAAAGTATTGGAACAAGTATGATAGAATTTTATAAATGCTAAATACGAAATTTTGAATTAGCTATAGCTAACAACTGTCACTTTATCCAAAAATGGGCATACTACTGGTACATGCAGACCCCATTTTTCTTTTTGCTACATTGGCTTAGACAACTACAAGATCAGAAACACCACAGTACAAATTTATTTAATAATTATTTTATTGCTGAAAAAAAAATAGACAATTGGATCAGAAACAGGGTCTTCTCCTTTAGCATGAATATGTTACAAACAATACAAAATGAGCATGCACAAAAATTTAACATATTATAGCTGTAGTATACTGGAATACCCTTGTCCATTGATTCGTTCATTCATCTGTCCACAAATCAAATGTATGCAACTAGTCATACATGTGTCAGCATAATTTGTCCATATTTTGTGTCAAGGTCAGACATGATCTGAATATCCACATGCAATACCAATTTCATGGTCAATTGATTTTTGCAAGAGTTGTTGCCTTTTTATACGACCGCAAATTTTTGCGGTCGTATATTGGTATGACGTTGGCGTCGTCGTCTTGTCGTCCATCGTCGGCGTCGTCGTCCGAAGACATTTGGTTTTCGCACTACAACTTTAGTATAAGTTAATAGAAATCTATGAAATTTAAACACAAGGTTTATGACCACAAAAGGAAGGTTAGGATTGATTTTGGGAGTTTTGGTCCCAACAGTTTAAGAATTAGGGGCCAAAAAAGGGCCCAATAAGCATTTTTTGGGTTTTCGCACAATAGCTCTAGTATAAGTAAATAGAAATCTATGAAATTTTAACACAAGGTTTATGACCACAAAAGGAAGGTTGGGATTGTTTTTGGGAGTTTTGGTCCCAACAGTTTAGGAATTAGGGGCTAAAAAAGGGCCCAAATAAGCATTTTTCTTGGTTTTTGCACAATAACTTTAGTATAAGTAAATAGAAATCTATGAAATTTAAACACAAGGTTTATGACCACAAAAGGAAGGTTGGGATTGATTTTTGGAGTTTTGGTCCCAACAGTTTAGGAATTAGGGGCCAAAAGGGTCCAAAATTAAACTTTGTTTGATTTCATCGAAAATTGAACTATTGGGGTTCTTTGATATGCCGAATCTAACCGTTTATTTAGATTCTTAATTTTTGGTCCCGTTTTCAAATTGGTCTACATTAAGGTGCAAAGGGTCCAGAAATAAAGTTAGTTTGATTTTAACAAAAATTGAATTCTTGGGGTTCTTTGATATGCTGAATCTAAACATGTACTTAGTTTTTTTATTATGGGCCCAGTTTCCAAGTTGGTCCAAATCAGGGTCCAAAATTAAACTTTGTTTGGTCCATGACTATGATGTCATTTTCTATTTTAATACGTTTATTGTATATTTAAATGGGCTGTTATGGTTGCAAAGTATAAAGAAATGAGGGGGGGGGATTTGAAAACAAAATTTAGGGGCTGGTAAATGAGAAATTGGGGAGGGGGCAATTTTTTTCTCATTTCATATTACATAAATTAAAAAGAAAATTTCAAATTTTTTTAGCAAAAAAATGGGGGGGGTTACAATAAATTTTATTGTTTTTTGGTTGTTTTTTTTTGGGAGGGGGGGTCAATGTGCAACTTCATAGTGTATTGCACAAAAGCTAAAAAAGGGGTAAATTATTTTTTTTTTTGGGCGGGGGGGGCAATTCTCCACAGCATATTGTATTGCACAAGAAGCAAAAAATTTAATATAAATTCAAATCATATGACCAATTCTAAGTTCTTTGATTTCAGTTATTCTGTGTCAGAAACCTATTATGTGTCAAATATTTCAATAAATCTTCAATTGCACAGTATTGCGCAATAGCAAGAAATTGATATGTGTGCCCTGTTATCAAAACTTTATTATTAACAAATTCCGTTGGAAATTTGCCAATAACTTGAGTTAAATGAACTTCATTGGAAAATTGCCAATATAAAATGTGCTGATGAAGCTTTTTTGTTTATCTCATCTAAACTGCTTTTAAATTATGTATATTTAAAATTGCCATCCATGACTATGATGTCATTTTCTATTTTAATACGTTATGGTGTATTTAAATGGGCTGTTATGGTTGCAAAGTATAAAGAAATGGGGGGGGGGGGATTTGGAAACAAAATTTGGGGGGGGTAAATGAGAAATTGGGGAGGGGGCAATTTTTTTCTCATTTCATATTTCATAAATTAAAAAGATAATTTCAAATTAATTTTAGCAAAAAAAGGGGGGGTTACAATAAATTTTATTGTTTTTTGGTTTTCTTTTTGGGAGGGGGGTCAATGTGCAACTTCATAGTGTATTGCACAAAAGCTAAAAAAGGGGTAAATTTTTTTTTTGGGGGGGGGGGGGGCAATTCTCCACATCATATTGTATTGCACAAGAAGCAAAAAATTGAATATAAATTGAAATCATATGACCAATTCTAAGTTCTTTGATTTCAGTTATTCTGTTTCAGAAACCTATTATGTGTCAAATATTTCAAGAAATTTTCAATTGCACAGTATTGCTTAATAGCAAGAAATCTTCAATTGCACAGTATTGCGCAATAGCAAGAAATTGATATGTGTGCCCAATTTTAAATTTTAAATTGGTTATTTCTGATTTATATATAAAAACAAATAATACTGATATGGTTTGAATAGGTAAATTAAAAATTTTTAAGTTCTTAGACAACATTATTCTGTGTCAGAAACCTATGCTGTGTCAAATATTTATTCACAATCCAAATTCAGTATTGTATCAAGCTTGAATGTTGTGTTCATAATTGCCCCAATTATTCAGGGTTCGACATCTGCGGTCGTATCTAGCTGCACCCAGCGGAGCATTTTATTCATATCTTTTGTCTGAATATTTTGTGTATTTAACTAGTCATTCATTTTTTGGAGGTTTTGTGCATATTGTTAGGGCATCACTGAACAGGCACATATTGTTCTGATTTCACAGTTGATTGATTTTTGCTAGAGTTACCCTTTTCATATCTGTTGTTGGAGTATCTTGGGTAGGCAACTTATCTTTAATCTTTTTGCAGATGTTTTTCATATTTTGTAAAAAGGCTGGGCATGATCTGAACATTTATGAAATTTACTGATTTCATAGTTGATTGATTTTTGTAAGAGTTATACCCCTTTTCATATTTGTTGTCTATCTTGTCTGAGCAATTTGGTGGATTTTCTTCATATTTGGTATAATGATTAGCTATGAGTCAAAAATACCCATATTGTACTGAATTAATGGTTTATTGAGTTTGCAAAAGCAATAGACCTTTCCTTATCTCTTGTCTGAATATATTGTGTGAGCAAGTAGTCATTCATCTTTTGGCATTTCTCTTTCATATTAAGTAACATAGTTGGGCATGGTTGATTGATTTTTGCAAGATTTGTAGCCATTTTCATATCTGTTGACAGAGTATCTTGCATATGCAATATCTTTGCAGATTTTGTTCATATTTTTTCAGTTTCTTTGCATAGTTTATGTACACAAAAAGTCATTTCTCTAATTCTGTGCGCATCTATACATCTCTTTACCCATTTGATAAATTCTGATGTCACCAAATGTTCGAAAGACTTTTCAGAGTTTTACATTGTCATTAGAGAAAAAGATTCTAAAACTCTTGACGTGTTAATTATGAAATTTATCAACTCTCGATAATTAAATTTTCTTTTTTTTCAAAACTGCTCGGACAAGCCTCACAGTTGAAATATGAAAATTTAATTATCTCGAGTTGATAAATTTAAACTGGTCATCGTTGTGGAATCCTTTGGATGGATATGTTCGTATTTGGTATGGTAGTTCAGCCTGATCTGACTTGATTTTCACAATTTCTGAAATCTCAGAGAATATAACAAAACCAAAACAAGGTAGATTACTTTGCTGTCAAGACTTGTTAAGACCAGTTCTTATAACAATCTAAATTTGTCTTGACTGATCTCGATGGACTGCAGGCCAACATGTCTAAATTTGAATTAGTTATATTAATCTTGTTTGATACAGAAACTCAGTATTAAGTAAGAATAAAGAAGACCAGAATGGATATTTAAGAATAGATATGGGTTGCATTATTTTCAAAATCTTATTTAACAATGAAGTCTTTACTTGAAGGAAAGTGGCAGTCTGGGATAAATATTATAGTTGTTTATATCGGTGTACCGTAAATTGGGATAATTTGGATGTGATTATATTTTTGTGTATTTGGCACCTTTTGCAAATGTGCAAAAATTAAACAGGCCAAAAATGAAATAACAGATCCAAAAAATAAACTTCCAAAATAATTTCAAATTCTTATAATCTAGAAAAATAATTAACATTGATTATACATGTAATTCTTTGATAGAAAACTAAACTGCTGTAATTATATTTTCTTGTAATTCTTTGGTAGAAAACTAAACTGCTGTAATTATATTTTCTTATAAAAAAATGCAGATTTATAAAACAAAATTTAACAGTTGTCAATCGTGACAGCTTGTAGTTGCAAACTAGACACTACTAAACAAGCAGAGTAGTAAATCATACTCTCATAACATCAACTTTTATTTTTAGTTAATTTTTTCCCCTGAAAGTACCAAAATTAAACACTGCACAAACACAAATATCAAATTTTAACATCCATGCTTTTAGCAAATACGGCCAAATTATCCTATGCTAAAATATCCTCTTTTTAGCTCACCTGACCCAAAGGGTCAAGTGAGCTTTTCTCATCACTTGGCGTCCGTCGTCCGTCGTCCGTCGTCGTCCGTCGTCGTCCGGCGTCGTCGTTAACATTTTACATTTTGAACTTCTTCTAGAGAACCACTGAATGGAATGAAACCAAACATGGCATGAATGTTCCTTATGAGGTGCTGACCAAGTGTTGTTACTTTGTAGCCGATCCATCATCCAAGATGGCCGCCAGCGGGGAACTTAGTTTAACATTGGACCCTATGGGAAATGCATACAAATGACTTCTTTTAGAGAACCACTGAATGGAATGAAACTAAATCTGGCATGAATGTTCCTTATGAGGTGCTGACCAAGTGTTGTTACTTTGTAGCCGATCCATCATCCAAGATGGCCGCCAGAGGGGGACTTAGTTTAACATAGGACCCTATGGGAAATGCATACAAATGACTTCTTTTAGAGAACCGTTGAATGGAATGAAACCAAACATGGCATGAATGTTCCTTATGAGGTGCTGACCAAGTGTTGTTACTTTGTAGCCGATCCATCATCCAAGATGGCCGCCAGCGGGGAACTTAGTTTAACATAGGACCCTATGGGAAATGCATACAAATGACTTCTTTTAGAGAACCACTGAATGGAATGAAACTAAATCTGGCATGAATGTTCCTTATGAGGTGCTGACCAAGTGTTGTTACTTTGTAGCCGATCCATCATCCAAGATGGCCGCCAGCGGGGAACTTAGTTTAACATAGGACCCTATGGGAAATGCATACAAATGACTTCTTTTAGAGAACCACTGAATGGAATGAAACTAAATCTGGCATGAATGTTCCTTATGAGGTGCTGACCAAGTGTTGTTACTTTGTAGCCGATCCATCATCCAAGATGGCCGCCAGAGGGGGACTTAGTTTAACATAGGACCCTATGGGAAATGCATACAAATGACTTCTTTTAGAGAACCGTTGAATGGAATGAAACCAAACATGGCATGAATGTTCCTTATGAGGTGCTGACCAAGTGTTGTTACTTTGTAGCCGATCCATAATCCAAGATGGCCGCCAACGGGGGACTTAGTTTAACATAGAACCCTATGGGAAATGCATACAAATGACTTCTTTTAGAGAACCACTGAATGGAATGAAACTAAATCTGGCATGAATGTTCCTTATGAGGTGCTGACCAAGTGTTGTTACTTTGTAGCCGATCCATCATCCAAGATGGCCGCCAGCGGGGGACTAAGTTTAACATTGGACCCTATGGGAAATGCATACAAACGACTTCTTTTAGAGAACAACTGAATGGAATGAAACTAAATCTGGCATGAATGAACCCTTATAAGGTGCTGACCAAGTGTTGTTACTTTGTAGCCGATCCATCATCCAAGATGGGCGCCAGAGGGGGACTTAGTTTAACATAGGACCCTATGGGAAATGCATACAAATGACTTCTTTTAGAGAACCGTTGAATGGAATGAAACCAAACATGGCATGAATGTTCCTTATGAGGTGCTGACCAAGTGTTGTACTTTGTAGCCGATCCATAATCCAAGATGGCCGCCAGCGGGGAACTTAGTTTAACATAGAACCCTATGGGAAATGCATACAAATGACTTCTTTTAGTGACCCACTTAATGGAATGAAACCAAACATGGCATGAATATTCCTTATGAAGTGCTGACCAAGTGTTGTTACTTTGTAGCTGATCCATCATCCAAGATGGCCGCCAGCGGGGAACTTAGTTTAACATTGGACCCTATGGGAAATGCATACAAATGACTTCTTTTAGAGAACCACTGAATGGAATGAAAGTAAATCTGGCATGAATGTTCCTTATGAGGTGCTGACCAAGTGTTGTTACTTTGTAGCCGATCCATCATCCAAGATGGCCGCCAGAGGGGGACTTAGTTTAACATAGGACCCTATGGGAAATGCATACAAATGACTTCTTTTAGAGAACCGTTGAATAGAATGAAACCAAACATGGCATGAATGTTTCTTATGAGGTGCTGACCAAGTGTTGTTACTTTGTAGCCGATCCATAATCCAAGATGGCCACCAGCGGGAGACTAAGTTTAACATTGGACCCTATGGGAAATGCATACAAATGACTTCTTTTAGAGAACCACTTAATGGAATGTAACAAAACATAGCATGAATGTTCCTTATGAGGTGCTGACCAAGTGTTGTTACTTTGTAGCCGATCCATAATCCAAGATGGCCGCCAGCGGGGGACTTAGTTTAACATAGGACCCTATGGGAAATGCATACAAATGACTTCTTTTAGAGAACCACTGAATGGAATGAAACTAAATCTGGCATGAATGTTCCTTATGAGGTGCTGACCAAGTGTTGTTACTTTGTAGCCGATCCATCATCCAAGATGGCCGCCAGCGGGGAACTTAGTTTAACATAGGACCCTATGGGAAATGCATACAAATGACTTCTTTTAGAGAACCACTGAATGGAATGAAACTAAATCTGGCATGAATGTTCCTTATGAGGTGCTGACCAAGTGTTGTTACTTTGTAGCCGATCCATCATCCAAGATGGCCGCCAGAGGGGGACTTAGTTTAACATAGGACCCTATGGGAAATGCATACAAATGACTTCTTTTAGAGAACCGTTGAATGGAATGAAACCAAACATGGCATGAATGTTCCTTATGAGGTGCTGACCAAGTGTTGTTACTTTGTAGCCGATCCATAATCCAAGATGGCCGCCAGCGGGGGACTTAGTTTAACATAGAACCCTATGGGAAATGCATACAAATGACTTCTTTTAGAGAACCACTGAATGGAATGAAACTAAATCTGGCATGAATGTTCCTTATGAGGTGCTGACCAAGTGTTGTTACTTTGTAGCCGATCCATCATCCAAGATGGCCGCCAGCGGGGGACTAAGTTTAACATTGGGCCCTATGGGAAATGCATACAAATGACTTCTTTTAGAGAACAACTGAATGGAATGAAACTAAATCTGGCATGAATGAACCCTTATAAGGTGCTGACCAAGTGTTGTTACTTTGTAGCCGATCCATCATCCAAGATGGCCGCCAGAGGGGGACTTAGTTTAACATAGGACCCTATGGGAAATGCATACAAATGACTTCTTTTAGAGAACCGTTGAATGGAATGAAACCAAACATGGCATGAATGTTTCTTATGAGGTGCTGACCAAGTGTTGTTACTTTGTAGCCGATCCATAATCCAAGATGGCCGCCAGCGGGGAACTTAGTTTAACATAGAACCATATGGGAAATGCATACAAATGACTTCTTTTAGTGACCCACTTAATGGAATGAAACCAAACATGGCATGAATATTCCTTATGAAGTGCTGACCAAGTGTTGTTACTTTGTAGCTGATCCATCATCCAAGATGGCCGCCAGCGGGGAACTTAGTTTAACATAGGACCCTATGGGAAATGCATACAAATGACTTCTTTTAGAGAACCACTGAATGGAATGAAAGTAAATCTGGCATGAATGTTCCTTATGAGGTGCTGACCAAGTGTTGTTACTTTGTAGCCGATCCATCATCCAAGATGGCCGCCAGAGGGGGACTTAGTTTAACATAGGACCCTATGGGAAATGCATACAAATGACTTCTTTTAGAGAACCGTTGAATAGAATGAAACCAAACATGGCATGAATGTTCCTTATGATGTGCTGACCAAGTGTTGTTACTTTGTAGCCGATCCATAATCCAAGATGGCCGCCAGCGGGGGACTTAGTTTAACATAGAACCCTATGGGAAATGCATACAAATGACTTCTTTTAGAGAACCACTGAATGGAATGAAACTAAATCTGGCATGAATGTTCCTTATGAGGTGCTGACCAAGTGTTGTTACTTTGTAGCCGATCCATCATCCAAGATGGCCGCCAGCGGGGAACTTAGTTTAACATAGGACCCTATGGGAAATGCATACAAATGACTTCTTTTAGAGAACCACTGAATGGAATAAAACTAAATCTGGCATGAATGTTCCTTATGAGGTGCTGACCAAGTGTTGTTACTTTGTAGCCGATCCATCATCCAAGATGGCCGCCAGAGGGGGACTTAGTTTAACATAGGACCCTATGGGAAATGCATACAAATGACTTCTTTTAGAGAACCGTTGAATAGAATGAAACCAAACATGGCATGAATGTTCCTTATGAGGTGCTGACCAAGTGTTGTTACTTTGTAGCCGATCCATAATCCAAGATGGCCGCCAGCGGGAGACTAAGTTTAACATTGGACCCTATGGGAAATGCATACAAATGACTTCTTTTAGAGAACCACTGAATGGAATGTAACAAAACATAGCATGAATGTTCCTTATGAGGTGCTGACCAAGTGTTGTTACTTTGTTGCCGATCCATCATCCAAGATGTTTAGAAGTCTATCAGAAAATTGTAAAAAAAATTCTGAATGGTCACAACTTGACCACATATTCAAAAATAATAATGATAAGATGTCTTCAGTAGCTATTGTAATCACATTAGATACAGGTGAGCGACACAGGCTCTTGAGAGCCTCTAGTTTTGGTAATAAAAAGCTATCTTTGATATTAGTGACTGGTTGTATAGAAAATTATCACAGTTATATATCTACAAAAACAAATTACAACCCTTCATCAACTTTGTTTAGACATTTCCTCATTAAACAGATTATTATAGCTTTTCTGCACTAAATCAATGTCATCTCAACTTGTCCCTGGAAGAGCTTGATCAAATTAATCTTAAATTTTTAATATCCCAGAAGAGTACAAGTTAAATAAATTTGCATGATCTACGACAGTGGTTAGTTGTATATTATCCATCAGTTAAATTCTGTTATTTAAAATCTACTTTCACTGGGCCTTTGGCCTCAATACTTGTGTCAGTATCTAGTTTTGGTGAATAAAAATTGAAAATAACTTCAGACTGTTTAGAAAAGGTCATTTGTTTTTCTCCTTATTGACAGTTTGAATTTGAAATCATCTGAAACATTCTATTTGGAATATGCTTAAAAAATTCCTGTTTAAACTTCGACAATCCAACTCAATTTTAACTTTCTGGGTATCTTAAACTTTAATTGCAAGTGATTATAAAGACAGCAGGTACACAGAGCATGTTGTTCATGATATTAAATTAGTTTGAAGGTATCTTTGCAAATGTCTTTATTATTTAGACCTTTTATTACTTAGACTATTCTATAACTTGATAATGATCACTAGCATGTCAATGTTTAGTTCATGAGTCTAACTAGTGACAACATGTATTCTCCAGCTTCCTCTAACAATAGAAACTGGCTACCATTATGTAGCAGTCTGCACTGAAAATTACCTAAATCTATAAACAGACATACCAAACTTTTTTTGTTTTGGTAAATCCTTTGGGTGTTCAACTAGTTATAGGTTTCAACCATTTCTTAAAAATTTAGAGTTGAGGGTGGTTATATTTCTGTATTAGAGAAATTTTGTGATAAAAAAATGTGGAAAATTTAGTCAGTAAAAAAGTGATGTTAAGACAGAAAAAATACAGGTTATTGTAATTGTCCTGTACTGTAAATTTATTAAGATCAGAATGTTCTGAAAGTGCTATATGTAAATAGAGAATATGAATTCGATGAGATGTTATAGAAAGTCATCTATGAACATGTAGTATGAAATTATTGATTTTACCTAGAAATACCAGGAGTTAATTTCCTAAAGCTGGAATTGATTGCAGCAATGATTTTTACTGCAGATTTGATCGACTATTAGTAATTCTGATCTTGTATTAAATTCATTTCTGTGTTTGTATTTTCAGTCTCCGTTGTCTCCAACTGGTTTACACTTACCAACACCTCCACTGCATGGCTCTGTTACTGTAGAAGAAGAGGAAGGTTCTGATCAGGAGCCAGATCCAGAAGCAGTTCAGAGGTACATTTCAAAATTGTTGCACAGTCCTGTAGTAAAATATGCATGATTTTTTATGATTTCATATTGAAAAAACTAATAAAAAGTGATATGGCAGATTTATTCTTTATACAAAATTTCTACGTACCATGTCAAAATCGGGGTTAAAGAACAGTGCTTGCATTGCTGTATTTCATCTGGAAGTCACAGTGACCCTTAAGTGGATTAGGATCACAAAAAAAATCATATCCAGCAGAAAAATTAATATTGCCCCATCACTGAGTTGATCAAAATTCTTTGATTAATTATTGAAATTACACGTTATTACACAGTTCTGTCATTGTGTAGATAGAGTTATTGCATTAGTAATTGTGACCTTAGCTTGAGAGTGCAATTAATATTCTAAATGAGACAATTTTCACAAATAAATGAAATAACAAGAATTTTGTTTATGATTCGGCATCTGGGCCTTGGGAGAACTTAACATTTATTTCTTTGTGACAACAAATGTTGGTATGCGAAGATGGCTTTCAAATATGGTGCCATTGTGTAGCAAATTGTTGACCAATCAAAATATACAATATTCCTACACTTTCACACGTTAACCAATCAAATGGGCAGAGTTTTCATATCAGTAGTTCATATCACACTGTACTAGATGTGATATCAAATTTCCCTAACCGTCCCCGAGTTGGATAATACCGGTCAGTAGTCATAAGAGAAATGAAGATTACTAACTTTATGTAGGTGAACAAGTTTGTAAATATTTTGCAAGTTCACTATTACATATATTGTTTTTGTCTTTCACGGAAAGTTGTACTAAATCTGGATTTTTACAAAATCAAATCAAATCAAATAAGTTTTATTTAAAGTCGACAAGACAAATAACAATTAACATAATCTCGTGATGAGCTTTTGAACTGACATAGTGAACCGATACAGTGACTTGTGTTAATAGAAATTATTTGTTTTATGTAAGGTGAACTTGTACGCTAGAAAAAAAACATATCAATAGAAATCAAGTAAAATTGCATTTATTAGAGAGCTTGGTGGTGGTAAGGTGGTAAATTTACATTTCAGATATTTACAAAACAGAGGTAACAGTAAGAGACATACTTTAGCTATGTCAAATCCAATGAGAGAGATACCTGAGGAGTTACAAAGAAAACTTTCATTACAACAGCCATTACGGACAGGTCGGAGAGGAAGTCATTTCCAGGAAAGACAGATCAATGGTAAATATATTATTGATTGTTTTATAGCTATGCAGTGATCCATTAAGTATAGGAGGAACTTTACTTAATGGCCATAAATGAATTCCTCTTTTATAAATTTGTCTTATATTTCATATAAAAGCACACTTTTCAAAATTCTATTGTGATTATATTTATTGTCCTGTTTTTATGAATTTTTTGTTGTTAAGCTGAGATATAATTATAGTTTTGTTGGATCATTTTAATTTTATATGGTTTCTCCTTTTTAGCTCACCTGGCTATTGCCAGGGTGAGCTTTTGCCATCACTTGGCGTCCGTCGTCCGTCCGTCGTCCGTCGTCGTCCGTCGTTAGCTTTTCATTCAAACAGCTTCTCCTCAGAAACCATTTGGCCAATTCCAACCAAACTTTGCATGAGTGGTGTATGGAAGGTCCTCAACAAAGTTTCCTCATTTAGTTCTGATTGGTCAAGAAACATGGCCACCAGAGGCAATTCTTGTTTCTGATCGGCTGATTTTCAAAAATCTTCTCCTCTGAAGACGCTGGGCCGATTGGTTTGAAACTTAATAGGAATGATCTATGACCTGTCCTCTACAACCGATCCTCAATTTATTTTGATCTGACATAAAACATGGCTGTCGTAGCTAAAAATAGAATATAGGGGTGCATGTGTTGTTTTTGGCTTATAACTTAAAGACCGTTACAGATATCAAAAATCTGACATGGGGTAAAATTGATCAGCATGACAAGATCTACCTACCCTGAAATTTTGAAGGAAATTCCAAAACCCATTTAGGATTTATTGCCCTTTTTTCGTCAAATTTTCAAAATTTAACATTTTTCGTCATTTATCTCCAAAACTATTTGAGATAAAAGTGAAATGTAAATCTGAAAAATATTTGCCATGTTGAGGTCTACCTACCCTGAAATTTTAAAGGAAATCCCAAAACCCATTTAGGAGTTATTGCCCTTTTTTGTCAAATAAATTTTCCCTGAACAGTTGAACCAATTGCAACAAACTTGGTCAAATAGTTGATTAATTGTCCAATGAAAACCAGACTCCAGGTGAGCGATACAGGCTCTGGTGAGCCTCTAGTTTTTGTCGTAATCTATATTTCAATAAATTTTTTACTATTTCAGCTCCAAATACATTACGGGAAACAAATTCACTGCATTTACCAAATGAGAGATTTTCTCCAGTTCGACGAGCAAGTGATGGTCTGCCGA
Organism: Mytilisepta virgata; assembly: GCA_028015205.1. NCBI lineage: Eukaryota > Metazoa > Mollusca > Bivalvia > Mytilida > Mytilidae > Mytilisepta > Mytilisepta virgata. The sequence continues at coordinate 45,301,917 of CM051521.1, read as the reverse complement.
ATCTCAGCAAATATCAGTCTCATTTAGAAAAGATTTACAATCAGACACTATCTTTACAGCCGTCATCAAAAAATAACAGTTCAACTAGTCTTAAACAGCTTCAGCATGAATGTCAGGAGCTACAAGTATAGTATACTTAATCATTATATGTTGAGCTGATCATGGAATTGAGTCTGTTTATCTGCATAATCTATTTACTTTCAAACTTTTTTGATGATACAGGAGCTTCTCATATGTTGTATTAAAACAAAGTGATTTTTTGAATGTATGTTTTTGTGAGTTTTTTTTTTTTGAGATAGTTTTATTCATATTCTCAGCTTTTTTATAATAATTGTTCATGTTTATATAACACCCAAGATAGAACTTTGAAAAGATCACATTTAAAAGATTTTTTATCCAATATCGTTTAAATCTTCCTTTCTACAGAACATAGTGGGGAATTATTATCAAACCAAAGTTTAAATCTTCTTATATTACAGAATATAGTAGGGAATCTAAACCCAGGTAAAGTTTCAGTCTTTTATTTTACAGAATATAGTAGGAAATCGTGACCCGGGTAAAGAAGCTGAACTTCAGCAACAGCACACATTACACAGACTGCAACAATCATTACAGGTTTGTTCTTTTAGGGCACTTAGATGAATTGAATGTACAATAATATCATTGAAAAAATTTGATTCCACCAGTTGGTAATTCAGTTTGAGGCAAGTGCTTGTTAACAAGTTTTCAGCTTACTTGGCTTAAATTTTAGTTGTAGCCATTACTTTGTGTCTGTCTTTGATTCTCTATTTTCAGCTTTTGTTAAAGATGTGAAAAATCCGTAAGCAAATTGAGAACTGACTTTGATTGAATGGTCCGTTTGAAATTTTCATTCATCCCCAAGTGAATAAAAAAAAAGACGTATTGACAATCCTGAAATTTTGTCAAAACATCCCAGACTTTGACATCTTGTGAATTTTTTCAAATCGTTCTCTGAAACTACCATCTTAGTTTTGATCAGAGTCTGATAAAATGGTTTTGAACCAGTTAGCTTCAAAGACAACTACTAGTATCATCTGGCTTTTCTCAGGTTAAAGTTTTGAAGTTCTGAGTTTAAAAACAGGTGTTCCATAAAAAATACATGGCTCACAAGGCACCTTGAAGAAAGTTCTGTGCATGGGTATATCCTTCTGAAGGAAGTAAATGAGTAATAGTAAATTATTTTCATGTCATACTACCTATTATTCAAGGTGCCATTGCTGGGCGCCAATATGTATACCCTTGAAGTTGTACACATTTGGAGTGAAACTTTTTCTTGTTAGAATTGTCCTAATTTTAGTTTAACATGTTTAGTCTCACACAAAAAAATTCTCTTATTTCATTGTAAAGAAAATCACACCTTTTTTCAGAAATCTTCCAAAAAAGTATCATAATATCTGAAAAAAAGATAAAAACGTACATATATTCATGTCTTTTGTTCATCAAAAAAAGGACATTTTTGCATGTGTTTTGTAGTGAAACAGTCATTATATGTTTGATGAGGAATGTTGTGTTCTTTTTTTTTTTCATTCTTTGTGTTGACATGTGATTTTATTTTTGATTTCATGGTGATGTGTTCTATATATTTAGTTTTGAATTTGTGCATTATTATATTTTGTTTTAAGGATTATGAATCAATCAACAAAAAGTCATTTCCAAAGTATTTGTGACACAGGTTGGTTCTTTATTCTCTCCCTTTATACGTGTTGCATTCTGGGAATTCAGACAATTTGATTTTTAATAATTAAAAGTCTTTTTACCTCTTCATAGTTTGGATCTAGTTAATTATCATGAAATGGTTGTCTTACCACATAAGAGGATTCAAATTTCAACATGTACATTTATAGTTACTGTTAGTTATTCCCCAATACTGATATGGATTCAGGAGTTTGCATATTTATTAATTTGCTCCTGCAATATTTGAATTTTTGTTCAAGGTAATAAAGACTGTTTGGAAGTTTAATAATGTTAAATTTAAATTTCTTTTAAAATATTTCACAAAAATGATCCATTTTTAAGAAAATATAGAATTTAATAGGGAATATCGTAGGACCCCCATAAATTTGATGTCTCACACTTAATGGCCAAAGCTCAATCTTTTTCATCCAAAAAATGAACTAGTTCATCACATTTTGAAGCGTTTCTCAGAATAATATTTTAAAAGAAATCCAAACACCAAAAATGGCAGTTTTTTTGTTTAAAGAAAATAATTATTGTAGCTGAAGCTTAATCATCAGCAAACACATCTTATGTATTGAAGAAGATTAGAATGATTTTCGATTATGTATTGATGTTGGTCAATATGTCACATATTTTATTATTTTTCACACAAAACACAAATAAATTGTATTTTTAGTATTATAATAATATGGTTTATTAATATGTCCAGAATGCAACACATCAAAGTAAGCTTGTAGCATGATATTTGGAGAGGCATGTTATAAATATTTCACTTTTGGGGTAATTTGATAAACAGAACTTTAATCATCAGTTACATTCAAAGATGTAATATGACTTTTGCATGTTATGTGGTTTATGGTTGAACTAATTGATTTCTACAACATATCTAATAATAGAAAATGTTTTCTAATTGTATTGTATTACTGGTTATTCTTTAAGAATAAATTTGATAAGAATGTTTGAAAATAAGATTAAATCATCGTTTGGTTTACTTGAGTTTTAATATTGCATTCATGTTGTTTACCTTATGACATTTTGTTTGGCTTCTTGGGCATCTTTAAGGCTGTCATTTTACAAAAAAGTATACTTTTTCCTAAAAAAATAACCATGACCACATTACAGAAAAATGTTTAAAAATACTTTTGAAAAACACTTGAGACTTACTTTTTAATCCATTACCTTGGATGAACCCTTTTCAAACCTTTGCCTTAGTCTCGGACAAACACCTCTAGCCTATAATTTGGTATTTATTTTAGAATAATGATAACGTAATTTAAAATACAAAGAAATCTGCAAGATTAAATGGCTGAAATAGACTTCTACATAAAACTTGACAGTTCTAAAATGGAATTACAAATGTAGTATAATGTCATTTTAATTTTAATGTATTCATTAGACTCAGATTAATGTTGTTATAATAGATTATCTAAATCTTTGACATCATAAGTTGTTCAAATGATGTAGGATTATTAGTACATTTTTTTCACCTGATCGGGCAGAGCTTACATTGGTTCAATAATGAAAGGAGAGTCAATCTCATTAAGGAGTTTAGGTAACCTGATTAATTTCACTGACAGTTATGTCCAGCTACATGTATAATCAAAGACACATGCATATGTGTACCTGCTGTATGGATGTTGATCCTTTAGATGTGCATTGGTATTGAGAGTTCTCACAATTATTTTTTTTAAACACAATGTACAAAAATATTTATACGAATGGAACTTACTAGATAGCTTGAAATCAAATTGTTTCTAACAAATTCTCTTCTTTTCTTTGTGTCAAACTGACACTACTGAAGATAGGTCAGTAATGTTTATAACAAATGTGGTCCTGATCATACACAAAATGAAATCGAATGGTCTTACGCAAATTAAAAGACTGGCGCCACCTGATCAGTTCAATAAAATAGATTAATACAATGGGAAAAAATTTGTACTAGTTCACTTAAAAATACACATATTTTTTCAATATTTGTGTAATTATCCTTGCATGGGAAAGAGCAGCACAAGTTAGTTTACTGTAAAAGTCAAAGTAGAAACAAGGTGAATTGATTATGTCTTAGGTAAAACCTTTCCTGGCATGTTGTTATAAAATTGAAACACAACAATATTTTATGAAATGGTCATGGTTTATTATTTTCACATTCATGCATAAATCATTCTGTATAGTGAAGCATATTTACTTGTTTAATTGGAGAAAGGGAAAAAACACTAAGCAATTTAAAATTATTTCCTAGAAAGCACTCATTAAGTAACTTAGCATTAATTTTTTATTCTTATATACAAGTAAGAAGTGATAACACACATAATTTAAAAACAATGGTTTGCTTTTAGGCAGAACCAAAAAATAGTATTTGAAAGCAGGTCATAGATCAATATTTTCCTGGGTAAAAGTGAAATTGTAAGTAAGACAAACCTTTCGAATAGTTGCATAAATACAACAGATTTATTACAATAACATAGTGAGATATCTATGGCATGCCATTAGTTACAGTTTATTTTTGCATGACAATTTTTTAATTTATAAATTTTGTATATGGAGTTATCTCCCATGTATCAAGAGATATACCTTGCTTTTGACAATTGTTGTTGGTGCAGGATATATAGCTAGAAAATATTTGGAAATCTTTGTTATCTAAATTAAAAATTCTTCATACATATGTATTTATTCAGTGAAAGTAAAGGCTTGACCAGATATATATTTATTAGAATTCACAGTTGTTTATTTGTTCTTATCTCATTTTAGGAGTTATTGATAATAAATTAAATCACTTTTGCATAGTTTAACGTAAATGTTACAAAGAGACTGATTGTTATAAAACGAAACGTTCGGTATCATAATATTGGATCAAAACAATTATACTAAGAAACAGACCTTTCTATATTTATGATTTAATATATTATATACTATATTATTGTATTATATAGAAGTCCTATAAAGTGATTGTGATTGTAAATGGTACAGTTTATAAGTTTCTTCAAATGACTTTGTGGCCTTCTTCAAAGGCTGATGGTCTTATCAGAAACTATAATTTCAAGGGGGTTGTTTCTCTGTATGGGTATTACTCTTGTTCTCAGCAATGAGCAGTAAAGGATAAGATGTTGTACTATTGTTTAGTAAAAAAAATCATAAATATTCAAGTTATTTTTGGCTTCCAAAATTCTTATTATGAAACTTGAATATAAATTTAAAATGTGTTTATATTGAAGCCAAAAATAATTTTCTTCTTGTCATACTTCTTGAACAAATTGTGTTAGTCTTGTAATCTGGTATTTAGTTGAAATTTTTTAAAAACGAAAAAAATTGATAAATTTTTTGACAGAATAAATACTTTAATAAATGTGATTTTTAGCTTTACATTTAATAGGTACATATTTCATGAAACTTCTTGAAATAGCTACTAGAATAGAAATATATGTATATAGTAAAATATTTTGTTGTAATACATAAATAGGAAAAATGCGTTAAGGTAACATCTGTTTGTTAATTCCACACAGTGATCCACTCTGGATACTCTCCCTTCTTCCACCAATAAAAATGGTCCATAAAAATTTAGCCAATTATCCTGAAAGGGGTACAAAATGCTAATAACTCAAACATAATTACAGTAAATTAAAAAAAAATTGTGTTAATTTATTATTTTGAATCTGCGCCAACACACAAACTTAAAAAAACAATGAAATTCCTATTTGTTTAACTTTAAAGGTGAAATATTTAAAACTTCCTTAAGCTTTTGTAGGAAATACAAGTATATAAATGCTTTAGCATAGTTACATTACTACCATCAGGACTTATAATCCTTGTTTATTACAAGTAGTAGAGTAGACATCTTAATATTATTACCAGTGTGTACATTGGCATATATCTCTATATTTTCATAGAAGTGAAATTTATATCATCATAAAATTTACAGGTTCTTATTGCCAACCAAATTTTTATTGTGTTGATTAAATCTTTTAAGTCAATTAAAAATCATTTTTAGGTATTAAAAAATGATTATTGTACATAGTCTGAAAAAGCATCAAGCTAAAATGCATATGGTAAGCACAATATCCATTTTCAAACTTTTGATTAATTTTATTCAAGAATTATAAAAGTTAAATAAATATATATAAACATAAATAGCTTAGTGTTTTTTTTTGTATACAGTCAAACCTGCTTTTAACGGCCACACATTGGGACAAAAGTAAAGTGGCCGCATAAGACAGGTGACTGTTTAATCTAGTTTTACACTGAGCGGCAATCCGGATTTTGCTTTCCGCTCCAGAAAGATCAAGATATTATCATTGTCTACCATACAAAACATGGCGGTTTGACTGAGTGAAATGATGTTTTTTTCCACAATCGAACTTAAATAAACGATGAGATTGATAATTTGAATGATAATTAATCTCTGTCATTAATTAAAGATGATTTGAAAGTCAATCAACAATGATTTTAACATGTATAGAAAGGTAAATGACCGCTTAATTTAGGTAAATTTCAAGCTTGGATACCATTTGTTGTGACCGCTGGCCGCATAAGACAGGTGACCTCTTATTCAAGTTAAATTAACACGTTAAACTCTTTGGGCGGACTCCAGAACGAAGGCAGGTGGCTGCTTAATAAAGGTGACCGTTAGGGCAGGTTCGACTGTAAATCTAAATATATATAAAATATTAAGATTCAGTCCTCTTTGCATTAAAAATTGCATAGAATTCTAAAATGTAGACTTTTAATGTTCCTCTTTATCTTGATGATCCGAAAGTGTGAAATTTTGAATCAGAATTAGATTTTCTTTGGGTAAGTACTAGTGCTAAAGGAAAGTAAATACTAATGGTGTACTATACGGGTGAAGATGCAAACTAACTAGTGGTTTTAAGATGTAGTTATAAATAATTCTTATGTCTATTTGATGATAAGGACCTTAAATATTTTAACTGATTATTAACTTTTTGTTTTGTTTTTTTAGGGTCCAGCAATTCAGCATTCCCCGATACCTTCACCCCCATTAGTACCCGGGTCTCCCAGTTTTCAGCGACACAATCAGCCTAGTCTAGAATTGTATCAGCATCTGCAAAGACTGCATTTACAGAACCCCAATCGTAACAGTCCACCATCTGGTAATCAAAGGACTGACTCTCCACCTCAGAGTTATAATCAGCTTTTCCAAGTCTTTCCACAATCTCATCAGAGGAGCAGTCCACCCCCAAATTTGGCAAATTTTCAAAATTTGCAGTCAATTCGAGAAGATTCACAGGATCATGCGGATGAATCACCTCGTTGTGAAAGCGAGGATGAAATGCAAGTACAAGAAAATATCTGTGATAAAAAACAGCAAAAATTTACACAAAAGCCACAAATCAGTATTACTGATACACATGGTCATGTGACCGATGTGACATCCGATAGTGATCCTTCAATGGAGGACTCTGATTCTCATACGGAAACATCGCATAGCTCACCGGAGCGACAGTTTCCTACAACTCCAAGTACAACTGTACATAGTTCTCATCAGGAAGTGTACACAACAGCTCACAGTACAACAGAACATCAGCAATCTATGGTTTACAGTTCGTCAGGACATTCGAACCAGAGATCAGAACATTTGACAGGGCATTATCAAACATTCCAGCAGTCTGTTCCTGTTGACTGTCGTGTTTATGGAAATATTGTAAATACAAATTTAGCCAGCATCCCTTCTGGTGAACCTGTGTGGGACAATACACAAATAGCATATCTACAACAGTTACAGCATTCTCCGTACATTGATGCCAATAATTTTGTACAGTTTCAGATGAATCAGTTTTATAATGGCGATCTCGTTCATCACCTTCATTCCCATGAACCAAATATAAAATCAAGCTCAAACATAAATTTGACCTCAACACGCACTGTAGAAGACATTCAATTAGAAATTAAGAGAATCTTATTAGAACGAGAACGGGTAATTGAACGAGAAAGGGAGCGGGTTTATCAGTGTTCGGACACAGTGTTTAAAGTTGAAAGCTCAGATGTAGAGTTAGAATTAGAGGTTTGCGAGGGCGTCACATATAACGGATTGCAGGTACGAAGGATCTCTGGTGACAAAGGACAGTACACTCAATTATGTCAAGAACTGCTGTCTGGTATTAATTTATAGCAAAAGCTTTCATTTGTAGCTTTATAAGTAGAAAGTCACAAATTAGATCTGCTGGTGTCATTTAGCTATACCAAATTTATTCTAATGTTCTCATTCATATAATTACAAACATTGTCTTGCTTACATGAGTTTACAAATGAGTAGTTCTTCTATCATCTAAATTTTCAATAAGATGTTAATACATCCAATTGCATATTTTATGCACCCTCCACGAATGTAGAAGGGGCACACAGATTTTCCCTTGTCCGTTAATTTTTTTTTGGTTTAGTAAACAGCAAAATGGATAACGGGAAAGGTCAACAAAGACAAACCAACCATATAAAGCAACCCAACAGACAGATCTCTGGACAAAAAATTACATAAAAGAGTACTAAACACAAACATAAACACAACAGAGAGACAGGATAGTCTTGAATTGGTAGAGACACTGAACAGTGGTGGGGTTTAACCTGTTTTATGGTTACCCAAACCTCCCCCTTATCTATTCTGACACTCTGGTGTATAAAACACATTATAAAAACCAATACAGTATGATTACCAACAAGTTAACCGCTTGCTTGAACTGCAAAATTAGACTGGACAGTACATAAATTAGATAGCAGGGTCAGAAGGTCAATTTCTCAAAAACCCATTGAGATACATCGATGATAATATACCCCTACAATACTCTTATAACACTGAATGCAGTTGAGCAACATTTCGGTCTATTTCAGTCTTTTGATTTACATTTAATGCATGAATGACTTTGATAAAGTCTTGCCTTTGGTTTCATATCCTAGGAATTTACAGTTTATATCAATGAAACTTCACGACTCTTACATTATATAATGCATTTCTCCAACATTTGGGTTATTATTTACACATTTGGTTTACAAGTTTTTCAGTTCAGGTCCATTTCTCAGAAACAGTAAATTCTGCAATTCTTGGAGTTCTATGTCTGAGACATATTAGTGATATGCTATTCGTTCATTTTGTACACAACTCAACAAATTTGAGTCCCTGTGACATTTTATATTTGAGTGAATTATTATATTTTTGCATTTAGGTGTATTATAGAACCTATGGTAATGTATAAATGATATTTCACAACTGCAGTCATCTTATAAAATAACAACAAAACTCAGCAACATTTGAGTCACTATGACCTACATTTTATGGTAGAGTGCATTTGATTTTCAATTTTTGCTTTTTGGTCTATTTCTAAAAAAACCTGTGATAATATGTCAATGATATTTTACAACCAAAATCATCTTCTTTAGTTCAACAAAGATCCCCAACGTATAAGTTCACATGACTTACATTTTATGCTTGAGTGACTCCATTGAATTTTAGCATTTGAGTCCTTATGAGAAACTGAATTTAGTACCCATTAGTATTTTTAATGGGGTGAAAGTTATTGTAAGTGGGATATACTATGAAAACTTTCAAATATTTAAAATGCTTCTCAAAACGATTTACCATCATAAATAATACATTGTAGATGGGAATTCTATGAGCTGGAGAATGGGGCATCCATGTCTTACAGACACATACTCTCTTAGTTTAGTCTATATATTGGATGTCTAAGAGTAATTTTCTTTCATAAATGGAAAAATAAATTTTAATTGATTAAAAAATCCCTGACATTTTAAAAAATGAACTTGGCACTGCAAGGTTAGATTCAATATAACTCCATCTTTACAGGTTGACATACAAATAATTCTTTTGTAAAGAATAAACAGTTTAAGATTACGTATAAGTACATATTGAAGCATTCATATTGCCACTATCAATGTTTTGTGATACATGAGTGAATGTTTCTTTTGGTTACATTTAGTTATTTTACATTTAAACGGTAAAATTGGATTGGATCGTTTGTTGAACCATTAATTGAAAATAATGCAGAACTAGTGTAAATTGTGAATTTCAATAACAGTAAATTTCAAAGACTATTAAATACAGTAATAGTACAACAGTGTATATGTTCAAACTACAATGGACCATCATCTTTATAGAATATTTCAGAAATGACACAAAAGGGAATAAAAAAGAATTTATTTGCCATTTCAGAATCTAATGGGGGAGTAATTTGTTGTGGGAAATGTTTTTCAAAAATGGTACACCAAAAACATGCAAATTCTATATTTTCAAGAACAGTTGAATTTTAGCCATTGAAATTTTAGATATTTATTTTTGGTAAAAAATCGACTTTAAACCAATGTTGTTTCAGATATTCAGTTTTCAGTTTTGATATACAGACAGTGAAATTACTGTACATTAGTTTCTGAAATTGTAAATTATTGAAATATCTGGATATAATTTTTGAAAATAAATGGCTTGAAGTTGTGAAAACTACAAGGGCATTATAACTTATTAGATTATATAAAGGTTTAAGTTTGCTTTTTTTGGCAGGATAATGAATAAAACAAAGTTATAACGTTTTTTTTTATCACTACTACATGTATGCACAATAAATTTCATATGACTAGGAAAGGTTTGTTGGATATAGGAATAGTGTGTTTCTGCACAATGCATTCAGTTCTTGATTAGTATTTGAAAAATGTATTTGATAGGATAAAAATTCTTAAAAAGACAATTCTGAAGTCAAAAGTCCAATATCTTTGTTGCAAACATTTTTAGCTGACCTGGCCTAAAAGGCCATGCGAACTATTCTCATCACTTTGCGTCCGTTGTCATCATCGAACGCCATCATACATGGCAGCCATGGCTGGACTTAGTTTAACATTTAGCATAGGGAATTTTACTTTTTCGTCAACTCCTCTGAAAGAACTGTCAGAGCCAATTTGAACACCATTTTGGTGGAATGGTCCTTGAGGGCGGTCCCTTTCCAAAAGTATGTCGGGCATCGCCGACTTCCAACCGACGTGGTGTTACTGAAAATAGAGCAAAGTGTGATGAATTTCAAAAATCTTCTATGAAACTACAAGGCCAGATGAAACCAAATTTAGCAGTAATGGTCCTTAGGAGGTTCTCTTTCAGAAGTATATCCGATGACTCGGACTGTTAACCAAGTTGGCAGCCACAGCCAAACTTAGTTAAACATAGGGCACTATGGAAAAATTCATTGAAAAATCTTCTTGACTGAAACCACTTGACCAATTGGAACCAGACTTTGCAGCAATGGTCCTTATATGGTCCTCTTTCAGTATTATGTCAGATGACTTGGACTGTCAACTAAGATGGCCGCCACAACCAAACTTAGTTTAACATAAGGCCCCATGGGAAAATTCATTGAAACCTCTTGACCAATTGGAACCAGACTTTGCAGCAGTCCTCTTCCAGAAATATGTCTGATTTTAGTGGACTGTGAACCAAGATGGCAGACAGCAGAACTCAGTTTATCATAGGACCCTATGGGAAATTCACTCAAAAATCTTCTTGTCTGAAACCACTAAGCCAATAAGAACCAGATTGGTAGCAGTGGTCCTATTTCAGAATTGTAAGCCATACTTAGTTTGACACAGGGCCTTATGGAAAAATTCATTGAAAAATCTTCTGTCTGAAACCACTTAGCCAGTTCAAACAAGACTTGGCAGTAATGGTCCTTAGATGGTTCTCTGTTAGAACAGTGTCCATTGACCTGGACTGTCAACCATCTTGACTGCCACAGCCGAACTTAGTTTAACATAGAACCCTATAGAAAAACCAGCCAAATCTTTAGTCATGCTAAAGGTCAAAAGTTCAATCCAGGTGAGCGATACAGGCTCTTGAGAGCCTCTAGCTTATTTATTGTATTGCAATTGTAAGCAGTATTTTTCTCCTACTTTAAGTGTCAACATTTATCAAGCTACCCAAGTAAGGTTGGTTAAAGAGAATTTTCTTTGATCAGAATCATAAATTGTGATAAAAAGAAGTGTTGGTCAAGATATTAAAAAGCCTTGTAAGTGCTACTTTTATTGTAGTTAAAAAAAAAAATTCTTTTTCATGTGTATTGAAGTCTAACAGTTAAGTTAGAATTATGTGGAAAATTAAATAAACTGTGGATCTCCATACTTCCATTTATATTATACTAAATGAGAAAAAGTTACTTTATCTAATTCTCCACTCTAGTTTTTAAATGATTTTATCTTCCTTAAATTACTGAACTTTAAAGATCTGAAAACATTGTGAAGTACCCATGATGCAAACCTACAGTCACTGAACAAGTGAACTAGCAGTAGTCAATGGTTTCAATAATATCATAGATCTTGTATATAAAATGACCAATCTATGTTGTATTCTTTCATTATAAATTGTCTTTCTAAGTGTGAATGTGATTTTGTAGTCCAAGATTCCTCTGATGGTGAACAGCTTTTTATCGAATTGGATTGGGCTTTGTGATGTCATAGTCAGGGGTACATCACTTAAAACTATAAACAAAGAATAATTGTTAAAGTAGTGAATATATATGGTTTTCTTGGTAGAGTATAAATGTATTGGTTATAATACACTTGTATGAGCTAATTTTAGACATCATAATTAAATTGCTTTTGCGAAGTGGGGGATAAATAGTGATGGGGATTCTGTTTGTCCGTCCGCACATATTTACTGAACCCACTCTTACACAAGTGAATGGATTTCATTTAAACTTTCACAGAATCTTCGATACAAAGTGTCATTGCACATTGCCATTATGCACTACCTATATTTTTTTTATCACAATTATTTTTGTTGTTTTCCACAGACAAACATGGACTTTGCCATTTCTTCATAATATGGTAATATAAGGGGGGTAGGCATGCCACAACCTTAGCACCTGCTAAACAGGTGAATGTATTTCTATGAAACTTTCAGGCAATCTATACTGTACATTGCCATTGTGCACCAGTTCTTTTGTTTTTTTATCAAAATAATTTTGGGGGTTTCTCATAGACAAACATGGACTTGTACATTTCTTTGTATTATTGTAGCCATGCCAGGTAATATACATTTGTGAGCTTTGTTCACAGAACTTCTAATATCTGGACTTTGCTCCAACATCCCCAGGCCCAAACCAATACCATAAAGGTTGAATGTTATCAGAGGAATCTCAGACTTGGCGATTTTCATGAAACAAGTTGTTAGTTTTTTGTGTGTTGCTGTTAAAATGTGTGAGCTTTAAAATTCAAACAAATTTGTTGTGATAAATTTCATAAGAGAAGACTTTTTTTATAGGAAGATATTAATGAATAAGTGCTTTGAAACGTGCATTAATTTTTTTTTCTGAAGTAAACTTTGCGGTTGCAGTTTTTAATGTACATTTTGAGAATCACAATCAATTACAGTTTTGTTAAATTCTCATAAATCAGTCTTCACAAAAGCTGTATTTGATTTGTCTCTGGCCACAGTTTAAAGAATTATTTTCTTCAATTTCACCCCTATCCTTTATTACATGTAGTATCTCACACTTAAGGGGTAACATATACCCATTTGTTTTTGTCCTTAAAATGTTTGTGCTATAATTACGAATCTCACCCCTGAGATACAGAAAGCCTTATCAAATTTGGAAAAATCTCACTCAACATTTTGGATTGATGACTTGTAACTTACATGTAACTTTGATAAAATCCAGCTTTGGTTTGGTGATGTACATTTAGAGGGCCAGTGGCTCCAAACACTGATATATAAAATATGTTTCAGAATGTGAAATTTATTGGACAAGGCTTAGAAAATGGTAGTAAGCTTTTCTCACTTGTTTCGTGCCGATTTCCAATAAATTTTATTTTAAGAGAATGTACACATATTCTGTTTATCGTGCAACATAAAATCTTTCAATAATTGCTCAACGTCAAAAGACCGCAAAACTGTTGCATTAAATAAAATTCAAAGGTTATATACTGTGACGTCACAGTTAAAGTGATATAAGTCAGTGACACTATATCATTTAAATATACAGTCAGTGCATTTTGGTTGCTCATATAGCAGAGTTACCATATAAAAAATAAAAAACAGTTCATTGTCAATTGTTTCTAATTCATTTTCTAAGATTTTACAGTTAAATACTGCAGATGTCTGGATCAAAGGATGAGGTTTTTTTTACATTTTTTTTTTTCTGCAAAAATTCTTTTGTTGATTTCGGCCATTCAGTGGCTTTTCCTTGAAAAATTTATTACAAAATTATCATTATTTAAGTACATACTGGTCTGTAGCATATAAAGTGTTTCTGAGCGAAACAGTTAAAGTGCACTTGGTTTTGTAACTGGCCAATATTAATGTATTATTGGTGATACTTATAAAATGTATGGTTTCCTTTGTAGTACATAGTTCATGGGACTATTTGAAATTCTGCTGACACTGGCCAGGTCTAAACAAGAAATTAATAATAAAGCCTAGATTTTCAAATACATTCTTTTGTTGATGAAAATGATGACATGTAGATGTAAAAATTGTGCCAAGAAATATTTTGAGGTTCATGTTTTTGTTTTTTTTTCCAGCTTACCTGGTACAGTTAACATATTTAAATTCTGATTAGAGATTGGTTTCAAACCATCACATAAATAAACAATACATTTAGTAGTTGTCACAAGTATGGTAGTGTTTCTGACCTATTTATTGTTAAGTAAGTGATAAATGTTATACAAAAATTATTGTTATTGTTATTATTTTTATGTAAATTGTTTTGATATATATTGTTATAGATTTTTCGTGCTTGTATAAAATATCAAAAAATTCTTAATTTTTAATGTATTTATTATTTCATACCATTGATGGTAAAATTAACAGCCATTTTGTAAAGTTTCTGGTGTATTAAAGTGCAAAAAATATATTTCTAATTTCAAAATGTGGTTTATTTTTTGGGTGATTTTCAAAAGTAATACTCTTGTCCCATATTAGTTTAGTTCTCAGTTTGTCAGTTCACAATTGTTTGTGAGTGCAAATTCTCAGTTTTCATAAAAATGAAAAGAAACCAAACACTTGGTTTCTATTAAAATTGTTTTATGATGATTGTGTAATTTTTATCACAGTTATTTCCCTTTCTTCAATAATGGATTGCAAGTGGAAATTTTCCAAGTGTATATTCCATTATGTGAATAAGTGTGTTTCATTGGGAAGTTCTGAAAAGTATTACTGATTCATATAAAGAATTTTAAATTACAATTATATATGGGTTGTGATTACAAAATTTCTTTAACATGGTGGTGCATAGCGAAATCTATTTATTTTTTGCTGTTCAAAAGGGTAAAAGCCCAGTATTTTTAGCTCACCTGGCCTAAAAGGCCATTTGAGCTATTGCCATCACTTTGCGTCCATTGGCTGTCCTTGTCTGTTCATTCTTTTGTTAACTTTTCACATTTCAATCTTCTCCAAAACCCCATGGCCAATTGAAACCAAACTTGGTGGGGATGTTCATTGGATGGTTCTCTACTAAGTTTATATTTTTGGTTCTGATCCAAAATTCAACATGGCTGCCAGTGCCATTTATGCACTCTGATTGGCTGAAATTTAAAAAATCTTTTTCTCTGAAACTACAAAAACAATTGAATTATTATATTGCAGGAATGATTCTTACATGGTCCTCTACAAAGTTTATGTTTTTTGTGCCGATCTGAAATCCAAAATGGCCGCCACCATGGAACACATTTAACATAGGATCCTATGGGGAATACATACAAACATCTTCTTGTCAGAAACTGTTTTACAGTTGGAAGTAATATTATGCCTGAATGAACAGATAATGGTCCCAAACAAAATTGTTTTTTTTTTGTGATCCAAAATTCAAAAATATGGCTGCCAAGGCCATTTATGCACTCTGAAATTTTCTTCTCTGAAACTACAAAAGCAATTGAATTCTTATATTGCAGGAATGATCCTTAAATGGTCCTCGGCAAATTTTGTTTTTTGTGCCGATCTGAAATCCAAGATGGCCACCACTACGGGATACATTTAACATGGGATCGTATGGGAAATACATACAAACAGGTTCTTGTCAGAATCCGTTTGACAGATGGAAGTAATATTATGTCTGAATGATCAGATAATGGTGTTGACAAAATTAATCTTTTTGGTGCCGATTTGAAATTCAACATGGCTGCCAGGGTCAATTATGCACTCTGATTGGCTGAAATTTAAAAAATCTTCTTCTCTGAAACTACAAAAGCAATTGAATCATTACATTGCAGGTATGATCCTTACATGATCCTTGACCAAGTTTATTTTTTTCATGCCAATATGAAATCGGAGATGTCTGAAACTACAGAGCCAGTTGGAACCAAATTTGGCAGAAATGGTTCTTAAATGGTCCTCTGTCAGAATTGTATCCAATGACCCAGAATGTCAACCAAGATGGCTGTCACAGCCGAACTTAGTTTAAAATAAGACCTTTTGGGAAAATTCACTAAAAAGTCTTGAAGATGGCCACCAAAGCTGAACTTAGTTTAAGATAGGACCTATGGGAAAACTAGCCAAGATAAATTTTCAGTCCTGCTGAAGGCGGACAAGTTAAATCCAGGTGAGCGATACAGGCTCTTGAGAGCCTCTAGTTTTTTATTTTGGTGGATCATGTAAGGATAATTATATCTTAAGGAGATTAAATTAAAATGGGCAGAAAAATTAATATAATTAATATCAGATATATGGATATTTTTTCCAGCCATTAGCAATGACAATAAATGAACAACTTTTATATGACTATTTTCTTTATCAATCAGCATAAAATTTATTTTTGTCATATAAATTTAGCAATATCATTGGCATCTAAAAGTTTGTATACCTCTCACACAATACCAGAAGCTTTACAGCAATGCAACAATTGAACAGAACTGTATGCAGTGCATTTACAGTGTATAATTTGTTGCAGTGGCAGATTATGCTTGTTTTATATTTTATATAAAAGACATGACTGGATATGATAGTTTGTCACCCAAGGTGATATTGTATGCTTGGTCATTGGCAATATTTTTCTTACTGATAACATTAAATGTGAAAAACTTGTTTTCTTTTCCTTAACATTTGTTAAATTGAGGATATTCTTAATCTCATTGCCCAACATTTTTTGAAAGTGCGCCACCCAAGGACCAATCTTTCAGAATTTGGTCTGCAAATGTACTCTGCTCGGAGGTTTCAGGGATTTCTAAAGAAAAGCTTACAATGACCCATGACAAATTCAAAGGAATGGCAGTAGCTTACTTGATGGATATTGGTGAAAATGATATTCCAAAATTTTCTTAAGAACTATTGAGTTAACCGAGACTTAACTTTGATGGAAATTCAAAAGGTGCCTTACTGTAAGAGATCTTTTATACCCAAGATAATATTGCAGCCATTCATAAAAAATTGCAAAAATGTTAGTCTTCTCATAAAATTTCTGGTCATTGGACACCAAACTTTGAATGATGCACAGGTGGCCTCATAAAATTTTTGCCTTGGTTTTGAACCTTGGATCAGTGTTGCAGTTACTATAAATATCTTTATACTTCTGAGATGGAAAGCATCCTACTCTGTACTTAAACTCAATGGTTTGCTCATTTAGTAAGTGGTATGCACCTTCTGGGAGCTGTAAAACATTATAAAAACTAGACTGAGGCAGTCAGAAACGACAGCTATCCCCACACTCCCCACATTTTGTATCCCTATGCAGCTTTTTCACAATTATACCTTTGAATACAGGCCCAAATTTTGGAAAATTAAAATTCTAGAACCTTATTGCACATCTGCATACAGTGTGTGACAATACCGTAAAGAAATTAAATACATAAAATGAGAAATGAAAGATGAGTTTAGGTCACAACCTTAAACTCCCAATTTTCAAAATTCAACACCTGTGTGCCCAGAGTTCTGAAAATCAAAATTCTAAAACCTTACTGCACATCTACATATAGTAAGTGACAATAGTAAGTGGCAATCAAATGCATAAAATGAAAAATGAATGAGGAGTTTAGGTCATAACCTTAAATTGTCAATTTTCAAAATTCGACCCCTGTGGGTCCTAATTTTTGAAAATCAAAATTCTAAAACCCTTACTGCACATCTAAATACAGTATTTAACAATCCTTCATATGAATTAAATTCATAAAATGAAAAATGAAAGAGGAGTTAAGGTCACAAGCTAAAACCTTATTGCACATCTAGATACCGTTTTTTGATAATACTGTACAGAAATTAAATACATTAAATGAAAAATAAAGAGTAGTTTAGGTCACAAGCTTAAATTCCTAATCTTCGAAATTAGAGCCCTGTGTGCCTCAATTTTTAAAAATGAAAATTCTAAAATCCTATGGGGCATCTACATACAGTATGTGACAATACTGTATAGAAATCAAATGCATGAAGTTAAAAATTAACAAGGAGTTTAGGTCACAAGAAAGTGTGACGGACGGGGCGATAACAATATCCCCGAACTACATGTGTCAGGATGACACTAATGTCCCATCTTCGAAGTCATAACCATTAAAAGGCATAGATTTTAGAAAGTTCATATAATGATGTACATGTGTACAAATTTTCATCATGATGTGACCCAATCTTCATAAAAAATAAGGTGCAACTTTCAACCTGAGGATTCACTATCACAATTCCCATGTTCACTGAACTTTGAAATTTAGGTCAATACCTTATAAGCGAATATTTTAGAAAGTTCATATCATGATGTAGCCTTTCTACTTAGAAAAATGAAACTTTATTAATAAGTATATGAAAACATTTTTCTTATTGTCTCCAGTGTAAATATTCATA
The DNA here is from genome assembly GCA_028015205.1 of Mytilisepta virgata. Taxonomy (NCBI): domain Eukaryota; kingdom Metazoa; phylum Mollusca; class Bivalvia; order Mytilida; family Mytilidae; genus Mytilisepta; species Mytilisepta virgata. The sequence continues at coordinate 45,283,466 of CM051521.1, read as the reverse complement.
AATATTCCAAAAAACTTTAATCATCGTTACTAAAATGGTGAAAAATGATTACAAAATATTGCCAAGTTCTTTGTATCTGTGATCAGAGTTTTAAAGTTGCTAAAAAGACTGGTACAAGACTCACTAGACTTGTCTAGTAACATTTCCTTAGGCTCATCTACTGTTACCTGATGAAAGTCAGATGTTGTTCTGGAGTTAAGTCGCCTGGTCTATAAAAAATCTCATACGCATGAAAAATCACAAAATTAGCAATTTTCGGGTAAATTAAAAAACGTGTCAACTTAGATGGGCTCAATATACCTTGTTAAAATTTGAAAAATAGTTTAAGATAAGTATCTTTCAATGGTCAACTGCTGATCAATGCTAAACATATAGCTTCAACTCCTATTTTGTGTTTTAATTTAACGAAGTTTACCCTCGGCTTAATGAAAAACGTCAAGTAAAAAGCCTACATCATGTAACTGTACCAAGTTTTATAATGCTGTGACCCCATCTTCATGGAAAAAAAGCTTCAATGCAAAACTTAACCTGAGGATTCCCCATATCAATTCCCATGTTCACTGAACTGTGAAATTGAGGTCAAGACCTTAAAATGGCATGCATTTTGGAAATTTCACATCATGACTTACATGTGTACCAAGTTTCATGTAGATGTGACCCAATCTTCATAGAAAAAAAAGCTTCAACGCAAACCTTAACATAAGGTGGGACAGACACGCATACCAGAATCTATATGTCAACTTTGAAGGCGAAAAACAGGTCTTGGGTCTGCAAAATCAAATTAAACTTGTAACCTTGACTTTCAAGATTGAAATTTTAAGTTTGCAACTCACCTTCTATCCCACAAAGTATCACTATTTAACTTCAAAAAGTATTATAGTTACAAAACGGACACATTTTATTTATGCCCATTGTTTACAAAGAAATGTATATAGGTTTCAGTCTGTCCGAAATAACGTCCGCAATTCCTACATTTCTTGATGATTCTCATGAAACTCTGGAGTGTTAGATCACTCTATGGAGATATGCATATTGTCAGGAATTTCTGTTTGGACGATATGGTTGTTTGGACATAGGCATTTTTAGCTCACCTGGACCAAAGGTCCATGTGAGCTTTTACCATCACTTGGCGTCCGTCGTCGTCGTCGTCGTCGTCGTCGTCGTCGTCTGTCGTCGTCGTCTGTTAACAATTTTTCAAACGTTAACTCGTCCGACACCATAAGTCCAATTGCAACCAAACTTCGTACAGTTGTTTATTGGTATATGTGCTACAAAACTATCGTTTGGATTTTTGATTCGTAAAAAAACATGGCCGCCATGGCTAAAAATAGAACATAGGGGTAAATTGCAGTTTTTTGCAAATAACTCAAAAACCATAACAGATATCAAAATTCTGGCAGAGGGTAAAAGTGTTCAGCACCTCAAGATCTACCTGCCCTGAAATTTTGAAGAAGATCCAACGACCCATGTAGGAGTTATTGCCCTTTTTCTGCATTTTTTCCAAATTTTGCACTTATTAAGCTCAATATCTTGGATACTATAAAGGAAATTTGAAAAATTTAAATTTCATATTGTTAGGCACACAAAGATCTACAAAGTTTGTAACAGGATCGAAGTTGTAGGTTTGTTCCTTTTAGGAGTTATTCCCCTTAGATCATCAAAATTGACCATTTTTGCAGTCTTAATTCATTGTAATAAAATCGTTAACTCCTCTTACACCATAAGTTTAATTGCAACCAAACTTAGTGTAGTTGTTCCTTGGCATGAGTGCTACTAAACTATCGTTTGGATTTTTGATTTGTAAAAAAACATGGCTGCCATGGCTAAAAATAGAACATAGGGGTAAATTGCAGTTTTTTTGCAAATAACTCAAAAATGGTGACAGATATCAAAATTCTGATGGGAAGCTAAAGTGTTCAACACCTCAAGATCTACCTGCTTTGAAATTTTGAAGAAGATGTAACCACCCATGTAGGAGTTATTGCCCTTTTTCTTGATTTTTTTTTAAAATTTGTACTTATTAAGTTGTATGATCATTCCTTTTAGGAGTTATTCCCCTTAGAACATCAAAATTGACCATTTTCACAGCATTTCCCTTAGTTTGCAAAATGTTTAAATGAGCCCTTTAGGAGTTAAAGTTTTGTCCCTTAAATGTCAAAATAACTGTTGATGCCTTATAGATGACCCTTTAAATGTCAAAAATAGCGTTTTCTCTTGTTTTTGCCCTATAGAATGAAAACTATTGTCGATAGAGAAAAGCTGTTGTTTGCTTAAACAATCAGCTCATTGAGCTCTACAAAAGTCTGAATTGGGTCGAAGTTGTCAGATGATCCATTATAGGGGTAATAGCTCATGAAAGACTCCCTTAAAGCTTAAGGACCAGGTGAGCGATTCAGGCTCCTGGGAGCCTCTTGTTTAACAAAACCTCATAAGGTGTTGTCCACAACTCCTACATTACTAGAATGATTTTCATGAAACTTTCTGGAGTGTTAGATCACTCTATGGAGATGTGCTTATTGTCAGGAATTTGTTTGAACAAGAAATGTTAAAGATGTGGCTTTTTGGACAAGGGCATTTTTTAACAAAACCTTTTTCCATGTGTTGTCCGTAACTCCTCCTACATAACTTGCATGATTCTCATGAAACTTTATGCAATTGGAGTCTTAAATCACATTATGGAGATGTGCATATTGTCAGGATTTTCTGTTTGGGTGAGTAGTTTAAAAAATGATGATTTGAACTTTGTGGAGCTTCAAAACGGTATTAGTCCCTTTCAGGACAGTTCTAGATTGTTTTAAACTGGATAAAGTTTCACAGAAGACTATATGAAATGAATTTTCCTATATTATGCGTTGGTGGCCATCTTTGTTGACTGTCAACAGTGGTTATAGATTCTTTTTAAGAAATTTGTGCCAGACAACGGACGATTCTGGTTGGTCCAATTTTCATGCTCATCTCCTCTAAAACTACAATTAGAGACCTACAAAGATTGGGTGGAATACATTGCAGCTACTGTAGCAGGCGAGTTTGCATTGGAACCTATCGGAATTCAGTTTCTCTGAATAGTAACCAAACTTACCAACAGTGTATGGAAGGTTCTGATGGGCCTTGATATTCAAACAATATTAATTATGCATTATGTTATTGCTTCATTATAGAAATGACCAATTCATTTTTTTTTTCGCTACTCATCACAATAATCTCTGAACAAGTTTCATCAAATGCAGGAAATTGTGAAAGTAAAACAGCAGATCCTAGTAGTAAGTACTTAAACAAGAGGCTCCCAGGAGCCTGAATCGCTAACCTGGTCCTTAAGCTTTAAGGGAGTCTTTCATGAGCTATTACCCCTATAATGGATCATCTGACAACTTCGACCCAATTCAGACTTTTGTAGAGCTCAATGAGCTGATTGTTTAAGCAAACAACAGCTTTTCTCTATTGACAACAACTTAATAAGTACAAATTTCAAAAAAAAATAAAGAAAAAGGGCAATAACTCCTACATGGGTGGTCACATCTTCTTCAAAATTTCAAAGCAGGTAGATCTTGAGGTGTTGAACACTTTAGCTTTCCATCAGAATTTTGATATCTGTCACCATTTTTGAGTTATTTGCAAAAAACTGCAATTTACCCCTATGTTCTATTTTTAGCCATGGCAGCCATGTTTTTTTACAAATCAAAAATCCAAACGATAGTTTAGTAGCACTCATGCCAAGGAACAACTACACTAAGTTTGGTTGCAATTAAACGTATGGTGTAAGAGGAGTTAACGATTTTATTACAATGAATAAAGACTGCAAAAATGGTCAATTTTGATGATCTAAGGGGAATAACTCCTAAAAGGAATGAACCTACAACTTCGATCCTGTTTTGTAGATCTTTGTGTGCCTAACAATATGAAATTTAAATTTTTCAAATTTCCTTTATAGTATCCAAGATATTGAGCTTAAGTGCAAAATTTGGAAAAAATGCAGAAAAAGGGCAATAACTCCTACATGGGTCGTTGGATCTTCTTCAAAATTTCAGGGCAGGTAGATCTTGAGGTGCTGAACACTTTTACCCTATGCCAGAATTTTGATATCTGTTATGGTTTTTGAGTTATTTGCAAAAAACTGAAATTTACCCCTATGTTCTATTTTTAGCCATGGCGGCCATGTTTTTTTACGAATCAAAAATCCGAATGATATTTTTGTACACATAATGCCACTAAACAAATGTACCAAGTTTGGTTGCAATTGGATTTATGGTGTCGGACAAGTTAACGTTTGAAAAATTGTCAACAGACGACGACAGACGACGACGACGACGACGACGGACGCCAAGTGATGGTAAAAGCTCACATGGACCTTTGGTCCAGGTGAGCTAAAAAGTGACCTACTCTATGATTCCAATTCTAATGCACAATAAATGCATATTTCATAGAATTATGACTCATCAGTTGGCTTCAGGTCAAATATGTTGAAAGCCAAAACAAAAACTCCAAATGTAGAGATGATAAAAGAAGAAACATCAGAATCTGCACTTCGGCAATGAAAAATGATTATGGCAACTAGAAGAATTAACAACAAAACAGAAAGAAAAGACAATATTTCAACATTTTATTTCTGCAACAATTCATTGCATGATTAATTTATTTGCCATAATTTTGTGCATCAACAATAATAATTTACAGGAAGGGGGAGACAACTCCCTCTAAAGCAACACAACAATACATGATTATCAATACATGTGTTTAAGAGTCCAGTAGAATCATAAAATAAATTTACTGTTAACTCTCATTATCTCTAAGGTAAAGGCATCATCATATGTTATTTTAGATATCGGAGGTAAATAAAGTGCACAGTATAATCTAGGGACCAACAAATTACTTTGATATCAAGGGAGTTAACGGTGTTTTATGTATGAAACAATCTTCTGCAACAAAAGTCTGGAGTTTGCTATTAAATTACTGTCATTTTAAATACAATTCCAGTTGAGGTTATACAAAATGATGGAAATTGTTAGAGGTCAGTGATACTTTACAATTATATATCTAGAATGTAAAATGAACAATTTCATTACAGGCAAGACAAATTTGTACATAATCAGTTATCAATAGTTTTTTTCTTCAAATCAATAATATTTTATAGTAAAAGGTTAGAAATTAGACTGGTACAAACAGGCTTTCAACTGGCCCTTATATTCCTAATTTTCCTCCTTTTTTTGGACACCCCTTATTTTCCTAATTTTTGAGTTCAAATCCTAAAATTGCCCTACATTTCTATCAAAATTCCTACTTTTTGCAAATATGATGTATTATTCATTTCTTATAACATGTTTTTGTAGTAAAATGTCATTTATGATCTATATTATTGTATACCAATAGTAGTTTTAGTACTTGCAGATACTGATAAAGATCTACTAGAAAGTGGTTGTAGTCATGAATGCATACAGTCAACATTTACTTGCTGTGTTGATGAGTATGACTCTGTTATCTCTGGTAAAGATCTAATTATTGCATCGTAATTATGATTTTTTGTAGGTTAGTTATGGTTTTTTACCCTAATTTTTTGGAAAAAAATTCCTACAAAAACGCTCTACAAATTTCCTGATATTTCATAAGATATCTCCCTAAAATTGCCCTTAAAAAGTGAGTTGAAAGCCTGTATAGATATTAAAGGTTAAGAGACATAAAATGATCAATGTATTACTTTCCTAATTTATCTGTGTAAAAAAAAACATATTTTTCCTACACATTTTAGCATTGGACAATGATCTTATCCTGAATCATTTACTTTGGGTTACATTAGACAAAAATACACTTTTATTGAAAGCATATTCCGCATAAAAAAAATTCTAAAATAAGTTTTTATAATCACAGTTAATTCTTCCAAACACAAACTATAAAAGTAACTCATCAATATTACAGCTTATCTTCAACCTTTCAACTTTTAATACTGTCAGTGAACCATGTAATCACATAAAAATTTACATACTTGAATTTATTTCAAAGAATTCATTAAAATTAAGTGGCCACCCTATTCCAATGTTTCCTTGGAAGCTCAAGGCCATACAAGACAGATTTGACCAGAGTTTACAAAGCATACTCCAATGTGTCAAATCCATACTTGTATTATTTAAACATAAAATTATAAAAATAGATTTATAACAAATGAAATGATTTCATCTAAAACATGTATACCCTATAAAAGGTATTTTATATAATATGCACCAATACCACCATTATGAGGTTATTTGAAGTGTTTAATATAGAAAGGATCATTAGCCTGTCAATATTGAGGTTAAGAGTTTTACATTCTAATTCTGGTAAAGTGTGTTTTACTCTGATTTTAACTGACAAAGATTGCCCGTTTTTCTTTCAATGGTTCTCTCAAGGTACTGAGATCTGGCTTATTGTTTTGAAAGTGTGTAAAATCCCAATAAATAGAACCAAATTCTAATATGACATCTCCGTTATCTGCACATGAATACCATGGTAAAATGACCAGTCAACCACCCTCTATTTTTGTTCCTGTTGTGGCTGTTCTCTTAACCTCCCAATAAATCATTATTCATATGTAATTTCCAGTTCGTCTGTATTCAGAATATTGTCTCTACTGAAAACAATCACATTAAATGCAGTTGTCTCAGTCCACCAGCAACTCATCAACTTCTTATGTTACATTCAATCCTATGTCCAACTTCTCAATGTTCCTAAATGCAATTATAACTGGTGGGAACTTCACTATAAACATGCTTAACAAAGAGGAGCAGTAACAATGTGATGACTGACACTTACCATGACAGTTCATTCTTTCAAGAAAATATGTGACCCACATTAGAGAAAATCAAACTTTTCGTTCATTTGTTGTCTATTTTCACTGTCATCTGTTGAAGTTGTCAAATGAATTAAAATTTTCCTTTGAGATATGTTTTCAGAGCATTTAAAGGATCTATTAACATGAAATGGCGATTTTTTTACATCAGCAGAGGGAGTGATACTCATTTTGGAGAACAGCCACAGACACTCATTTCTTTATCATTATATTTCTTATATTTCCCCTATTAAAATAGCTTTTTGACATATTACAATAGAAATAATTCATGGCATAGTGTGGATTGTTGGATATTTTATTATGAATGTGCCTTATTTTTAGTAAAATAAAACCACAGTATGCCATGAATTATTTCTTAATAATAAATCTGAGATTTTTCTAACAATATACAATACCAGAAACCAACATTTTTTATTTCCCCTATTAAAATAGCTTTTTGACATATTACAATAGAAATAATTCATGGCATAGTGTGGATTGTTGGATATTTTATTATGAATGTGCCTTATTTTTAGTAAAATAAAACCACAGTATGCCATGAATTATTTCTTAATAATAAATCTGAGATTTTTCTAACAATATACAATACCAGAAACCAACATTTTTTATTCAAGTATCTGCTTCAGTTTTATAAAAATCTGAGGAAATCTTGTTCCCTCTAAACCAAAAATCATTTTCTACAATTTTCAAAGCAATCCTAAAAAGTTATAATTCAATGTGCTTTAAAAAGTAAACTGACTATATGATGTACATGTAACATTTACATGTATCACAACATCAGTTAGGGGAGAAAACTTGCATGAATAGTTTATGTACAATGTACTTTGTTTGGTAACAAAATCTTTCAAACATTGGAAAAAAGTCCTCCCATGATGCAACAGCGATGTCATGAGAGTCTGCTAAATCAAGGATTTGAAGAAAATTTAGTGTTTTTACAGTAGATTTTGGTCAAAACAACTATGAGCAACAGCCTTGCCCATAAAGATTTTTTAACCATTATGTTTGTTTTATATAAAGTTACATTTCAATGAAATATCTTTTTGGGCAAGGTTGTTGCTCATAGCAAAACTTCAATTCAAAGGTCCAAAAATGAGTTAAATTTGGTGCTTCTTTTTGATATTTAAACAATTAGCCATCTTTGACAGCATATTGCTGCTATACCAGAATTTCTTATTGAAAAAAAAAAACAATATTCCTTGAATTGCAGCATTTTAAGAGTACATAATAATCGCTGAGAGTAACTATTTCATTACTTTTGGATTTTGAAATTCAAGGGGCCAAATCATACCATGTCCTTTAATTGCAAAATACCACAACACTAAATGTTTAAAACGAAATATTTAATTTCTGAATATTTGAATTTTAAAATATAAATATTGCTACTTTAAAAGTATTTGTCTTTATATAAAGAATTTTTAAAAATTCCAAATGCAAAACTCATATTGGTATTCCAATAAAGCCTGGACCAGGGTTGTCAAGTCATAGTCTTCCTTACAAATAGCTCTGTTTTCAAATACATAGCACAATCTACCTATCAAAACTACACACATTTCAAACTGATTAGCCATCAAATTACTTCCTGGTATTATCTTGACTACAAAATTCATGTTTAAATCCCAATTTGGTAAAACACATGAGCACATTCGTCAAATACATGTAAACACAGAAATAAAAGTAAACAGACACCATTTCAGGAATCCATCAAGGAAACTAATATCTAAAGAGATATACAATGTAATTTGCTTTCCAAAGAATTTTATGATTACCTCCCCTTTGAAAGAAATCGTGCTTTTCTTTAGCTACTACACGAGATAAGACTTTATTTATGGAAAAAAGCACATACAAGTATTATGTATTTTGTTAGATGCATATATAGTCATTTAAAATCTTTTCCACATATCTGCAATGTCATAGAAGTACATGTAATAAAAATAAAGAATTTTCATCAATATTTAAACCTAGATAAAAAGAATTCCCATTAAAATTGCCATTTCATTGGCTTTTTTCAATATAAAAACCCCACACATCAATCAAAACACAATTATACAAAATGATTTTGATTCATAAATAACAAAAATATACAAAATATTTTACTGAACTAAAACAATAAAATGCAACATTTTTCCATATCATGGAATGACTACAAATAATGTTTAATAAAAAAATAATTATATTTACATGAATGTAAATGAAATGTACACAAAACATGACTAGAACCATGTGAATCTTTATTTTCCACATTTCTCACCAAATATTCTCCAAAATAGATGAATGAAATTTATATTTGATTCTTTAAAAACGTGTTTGAAATGTGCTTATTACATTGAGATAAAACAAAATATCATAGTTTCTGAGGGAAATAAATTCTTATAATTTACAAGTGAATAATTGAGTTGTATTTCACCTTAGGAGTGACATTACAGCAACCATTTCTATAAAACAAAGTCAACATGTAGTCTCAGTTAAAACATAATCTAACAATTGACTCCTCTCAATTTTTTCAATGTTAAAAAACAGAATGTTCTTGTTATACAAATACTAAATATCTACAACTCATGAAAGAACCAACAATATGTTGCTCAGCCACTTAGTAACAGATTTATCATCAAGATTAGTTATACTATAATTATATGTATTTACATAGTAAAATGATCCTGAGGTAAGTCATATGTATTTCTTAGCACAGTCAGAAACTTCCAATGACAGATATTGGTACCCTAGAAAACAATTTCCCATTAATATCCTTGGCATGACCTGAATTTTAGTCTTTCATGATGTTATTGAAAAAAAAACATTAATATTAAATTCCTCTAAAAAAATTGATGGTTTTGCTAAAAAATTCAGAAAACCAACTAAACTATATTCATCATAATTACATTAAAATATTAAAAGAGATGATTGAAAAAGTCTTCTTTTATAAGACATTTGTCTAGATACATATATATTCAAAACTCAAGTTCAGCGTTTGCAAAAACAATTTTGAAAAGTAAAGTCAGATTTATCTGGAAAAACATGTACTATTTACATCACATTATAGCAGTGTTCCTTACAATTGTTTTTGTACAAGTTCATCAGATTATAAACATATAGATTATTAGAGCTGAAAAGCAATGTTTTTATATCTGTCATGAAAGTTCCTGTTAATATTATAAAACAGCTACCAGGTATTTTGTTAAAAATCGCTATTTTGCACAAAAAGCACTAAAAACTGAATGCAGTAATTTCAATTGTATATGTGTATATCATCTATCAAAAACAAACTTCTATTATAATTACAGTTATTGTATGTGTCTGTACAAGTAAAAAATGTCAGGCACAGTCTTGTCCACAAAACACATAAAAATGTCTCAAGTCATCAAAAAATACTAAAAAGTATTTACCATTACCTAACACAAAAAAAAACAGTGCATCTGATTGTGGTATCCATAACAACATGATTTTAAAAAATGTAACATGATAAAATGTGAGAAATGATTTATAAAAATCTGAATGAATCATTAATAAAAATGTATTATTTTCTAAGTTCTCAAAACTAACTTTTGGAAAGTCGGGGGAACGTTAAGTATGAATAAAGGTAATGATAAAGAACAAACAGATTCTATCTAATTTTTACTTTACCAATTCTATTTAACAAGGTTTATTCTTAATTCTAGCACTATAGGCTCTGTTTTCAAACATTAAAAAAGCGGAAAAATATTGAACTTATAATTTTATATGAATTTTAATATAAAGTTACATGTATTTAATTTTCACAAACTTTACTAGAAATATATTGTACAGAAAAATTTCATCTCTTTATTTAATTTCTAAAATAATTTGAAACTGACATCGTAGCTTTGGCTCAAAATCTTTTAATTAAATATAAATTTCCTTCTCGAAAACTTTTAAATTATTAAATCAAAATAAAAAAAAACAAGACAACTTCCAATTGATGTTGTTAACTGGTGTGTATTTTCAAAAAACAATCATTTTATTGCAAGAAAAAAATAATGAGACTATGATATTTCCATATCTTCCTCATTGTACATTATCTGACTAGATTCAGAAGTGTCTGCCATACATGGCTGATTTTCTGTCATCTGAGATGTCTGATAATCTAGTCCTTGAGGACTAACAACACAACTATAGGGCGGATTATAGTGCGACGAGTCCATGAGAGAATCATCCAGTTTTACACTGTGTTCGTTATACTGAGTTAACTGTTTATTTTGTTGATGTTGAAGCATTAACTGCTGTTGTAATGCCGCCAAATCGACACCTTGAGGAACAAAAGCATTTTTACGACTAGGAGTAGTAGGGCATGAAGAGGTCTGGTATGTAGGATTCGAGCTAAAAGCAATTTTGTTTTCAACAGTCATTGCCTGTTTTAGTTCTTCACCGGGTAAAACCGGCTGTTGTTGTGCAAGTTTATATGATATTTTTCTGATCACCTGAGGTCGACCTAATTGATTTAATTCACTGATAGGTAACCTAGGAGGCATTGAGACAGGCAAATACCCATGATGCTGTTGATCCACAGACTGATACTGTGGATCAATTTGAAGTTGTTGAAACTGATTATGCAACGGATGCAGTTTTTGTTGAAATCTATGCTGAAGTAACTGCTGTTGTAAAGGTGTACTAGAGTACTCATCCATATGTCCTGCATTCATCTTTCGTTCCAAATGCAGACTTTGTTTTAATGCTAACAACCTGTGAGGCTGAATGTCAAAAGTCTCAGACGGGAGACTCATTCGCTTCATAAGTGGACGGGGCCTTACAATTTGACTAGGTTTAGCACCATCGTTAGATTGTTCCTGCTGAGATTGCTGTATATTATACTGATCATATATATTTTGTAAATGCATTTGTTCTTGTTGTATGTCAACCATTCCTGGGGCTCGCATGCCCTGTCTTAACTGTCTAAATGCAAACATACCCTGTGCCACAAGGCCGTCAGAAGCTCTCCTACCTTCACGGAAATGAACAGGTGATCTACTTTGACTACGATCATCTGTAGTTTGTTCCTGTTCATTTGTATTGAGAGATTCACCATCATTTATCACAGTTTTGTCCTTTTCACTTGTGACAGGAGATTCCTTGTCATGTGTCACTGTTGAAGTGGGTATACAAGACGGTAAACCAAAAGCAAAATCTGGTTCAAAGGACGAATCAAAGCTTGTAAATGGAGATCCACTACTATTACTCTGATTGGATGAAATGTGAGACAAATCACCATACGCTGAACTTGGAACTAGTCCGATACCAAATCCATCAGGTACAAAATGTTCCTTACCACAGTGATCCTGATCTTCATCCTCTAGAATGTCTGCTTCTACTCCTTCATCAATAGATGTAGTTATCACATGCCCTGATATGAAGGGCTTCACACACGGCTGAGGTAAAGTATCTAACATACAGCCTGTAACACCATGAGGCGTAGGTACGTCCATTTCATGATTAAATGTATTTTCGTATGGATTTGGCTGCTGCCAAGAACTGGCTTGCTCTTCTGCTTCCCTTTTATGAACACTCGGTTGACTAGAAGGCGGAACTCTTAACATTGCCTGCTCTGCTATAGTACTCGGCCTGCGATTTCTGGCATCAATTTTATTTTCCGGAGGAAAACTACTCCGGTGTTGTTTTAACCTGTCTACTAGTAGGTAATACATTGCTGTATAATGATCATATGCATCTTTCTCCAGAGACTAGAATGATACAAATGTTTTTGTTATGGTAAATTTGGGAATGAATGCAATGTTTTTATTATTGCAATAAATGCTGGTGGATGAAAAAGCAATAATTAAAAATAGCTTTTTGATTTTTCCTATCATTTCATATTACAAAAAAAGTTCCCCAATTATATCAATTAATTTTTCAATATTGTCTATTAATAAATCTTAGATCTCTTTCAATCTGTAAGTACTTCTGAGTTTTCAAATTGAATTATTTATATCTTACTCTCTTATTTTTATCTGTAATTTTTGTGACGAACTTTTACTCATAGACAAGGTGTTTCTCTGCCTATTAGGTGCAAATATTGATGAGTATTCAAACTGCTATTTTTTGTGTTTTCCTATTAGGTGTTCCTTGTAATCATATGAAGAGTTTCTATAAAACAACTAAATGTGAAATGTTGTATTTTACTATGAATACATTTGATATTTCTCTTGGATGATCTGGAATTTTTTCTAATGAGTATGTTGTTGAATTTTATAATGCTGATTATTCAGTGAGATGCTCCAAAGTTTTTTTGAAATCAAACAATAGAATAAAATTACCATCTACAGAATGCATCATTTTATTTGTGTTTAATACTTTTGTTAGTAATATTATGTTGTGAATGCATTTATATCTCACATTACTCATCAATTTGTAAAATAAAATCATAAATCATACAAAAAATATTTTTACCTCTTTAGTTTTTTGTTGATCTATACCTAAACTTTGCATCAGTCTAAGTATCTGTTCGTTAAACTCTCCCAGCTTTGCATTACTACCCAGCATTGGACTCGGTGGTGTTGATTTTGGCTGTCCCTCATCTGACTGCATCCATTTATGTTTTTTAATTTGGTTAATAGTAAATCTTTTATTTGCATCTAGCACTAGCATTCTTCTGATCAGATTCTCACATTCTGTAAATATCGGTTAAATGCATCATTATATTTAATACCGTTCAAAAGAAGAAAATAAAGGTGAAATATAACATTTTTACTTGGACAATTTAAACAATTGTTTTCTACACCTTCGTTAGGTATTCCTACAATTAGCTATGAAAAATTTATATTGGTCGAATTTACATTTTACTTGTTTTAATATTACTGATAAACATAAATATTGTAACTACTGTGTTCCTTAGTTGGAACCATTTGACTGAGAAAGTACTTGTTAGATAATGTGAAATACATCCTTTGCAGGATGCAAAGATCAGTTTGTTTACTTATTTTCATCAAGATCTGGTATCTAAAGTTTACTGCTAGTGGAAGCCAAGGAATCCAACAGAAAAATAATTAGTCCTTGTCAATTAGGAGCAACATGGACTTTTTCATTTTCAATTGTGTGAACTGATATACTGATAAATGGTCCTGAAAAATTATCAGTGATCAATTACCTGTAGACATAAAGAAAGGAATTCTAAATCGACCAGATAGCACTCTATCACGTAAAATCTGTAAATTTTGACCATCAAATGGCAAAGCACCACATACTAATACATATAGCACTACACCTAAACTCTGAAAAAGAAAACTTAGATACTAAATTTCCTGTTTGCAACATTTTCTAAATTAACCTACATAACCGAAACTTTGATCTATAGTTTTTCAGACTAAATCTAAGTAAATTCAACTATTTTATAACCAAAAAAAAAAACTTAAATTCTACATTACCTTAGTGCATATATCAGAAAAATGATTATATTTTTACTCCAAAATGTAATTCAAGTACATCGATTTATAGACCAAAAAAAATGTTTAGCCACTGTTCCAAGAAGTGTAATGTCAATGAAGTTGTGAAGGTCAATATACATGTACGCTGGCATTGATCCAAGTTCAGTTCCATTTAATTTTGGTGAAAACTAACCAAGTAGTTTAATAAAGGAAGATGTGACTGTTTTGGATTCTGAATGATTACCACAAATGCCAAGTGATGGCAATACATCTCTTGGTCCAGATGACCTGAAAATGAGTTCGTGCAATTATACAAATCCTTGAAAAAACAATTTAATAGGCTGGTCAAAGCAAATAATCAAATAACTTTTAGTTGCATAAAGTTTTTTTTTTTTCAGAAACATTAATTATGAATTAACCATTCATAGAATTTATATTATTTTTTATTCAATGTATAGCAGAATTATACATACCCATATATCAATCTGAGGTCCTAAATATTTCTTTCCTTCGAATACTTCTGGAGCAGCATATGGTGGACTTCCACACCAGGTAGATAAATGTTCATTCTTTTTGTAAAAATTCCCAAAACCAAAGTCTGCTATCTTTATGTTCATATTGGCATCTAACAGCAGATTCTCAGCCTGTAAAAGATAGCATAAATAAAATATGGTGTATTTACAATGTAAAATTGAAGCCATGTCATACATGTTTTCCAGTGTAACGTACAATCTGTTAAATCAAAAAACCAAATTCTCCCATATCCTTTTCAAATCTCAGGAGTTTCACATGTTGTGCCGTATCTGAAAAACGATTTATGATTATTGCTTAAAACTTTACACACTTCTTAGTTATATTAATCTAAAGATCTGTATACTTTTTGGTGATGATTCAAAATTTTATTTTAGAGTTTTTGAGTTTTTTGTTAAAAAAAAGGGGGGGTTTTCATATGTCGCGCCGTATATCAAAAACAAATTATGATTATTGCTTAAAACTTAACACACCTCTTAGTTATATTAATCTAAAGATCTGCATACTTTTTGGTGATGATTAAAAATTTTATAGTTATTGAGTTTTTAAAAAAAAAAAAAAGGGGGGGGGGGGGGGGGGGGGGTCACATGTCGTAACGTATCTCAAAAACGATTTATGATTATTGCATAAAACTTCATACACTTCTTAGTTATATTAATCTAAAGATCTGTATACTTTTTGGTGATGATTAAAAATTTTATTTTAGAGTTATTTTTTTGTAAAAAAAAGGGGGGGGGGGGGTTTCACATGTTGTGCCGTATCTCAAAAACGATTTATGATTTTTGCATAAAACTTTACACACTTCTTAAGTATATTAATCTGAAGATCTGTATACTTTTTTCGTGATGATTCTTTATTTTATTTTTGAGTTGTTGAATTTTTATTGAGCTTTTTGGTAAAAAAGGTAGTCTTTTTTGGTCACATTTCGTGCCGTATCTCTATTGCTTAAAAGTTTACACGGTTATGTTTTGCCGGGTTTCCATATACATCCCACCAGCAGCTCCACTAAATAAAGGAGGATTCCAAAAACATTTATTTTTTTTTTACAAGACGACGGGCATATCATGCGCTACTGGCGCAGCTGTTTATTTTCTAAGGAATCATTATGTTGTAATGATTCTGCAGAATTTTTTTTGAGCAACAAATGATTTCCAGGAATTTCCTATGTATAACTGATATTTTTGTTCTAGTATTTCTGATACTATTTCTGCTTAACAAACAAAGCCTACTCCAATGTAGGAGGATAAAAACACCATGTAAATTGACAAAGTAATTGTCTATTACAATACAATAATTTTGCATGATAAGGTCATTAGGTTGAGTATAATTCTGTTATTATCTGTTCTCAAATACCAACAATACAGAAGATTACTATCAGAGATTTTAGAGTTAAGAGGCAGTTAGGTACTTACATACTATTGATAAGCCTCAATATCATTAATTTCTAAGGTTTTTTCTTAAAATAGACTTAAGAGGTGGATTCAAATTTTTTTAACCAACAAAATCCTCATAATACATGGGTAAAAGTACAGAAGGCGCCAAAATTGGTAATTAGGAAAAATCCAATATTTCAAAATATTTTTTATAGGAATTATATAATTATATAGACTAAAATGGTTAAAATCCTGAAATCTGGCAAATCCAGTAACCTTTCAGGCATGGTAATACATGTATGAATGAGGTTTGAAGTACAATCTTTTCTATCTCATTTAAGTTTAATTCATTGATACATGCAGCATGATATGTAACATGTTTAATATTCACATTATAAATTATCCGTTCTACTATATATTATAAAAATAAATGACATTACACAAAAATAGCCTTATGAATTTCTTATCTTTCCCTCCAATTTCCGCTAAGTATGATGACACCTACACAAAATATTACTGACAAGCGTAGTGAGTTATTTACTTAATTGGTTGTAGAAAATTTCAAATAAAAAAAGTAAAATCACTTATGGTGTTGTTTAAATTTTATATATAAAGTCTAGTTTGTGTGTGTGTCAGGGCATTGGTGGTTAAAAACCAAGATTCTGGAAATTTTCCTTGAAATTATGATACAGAAATTACGATCAATATGGCATGTTACCAAAACTTGGTGTCCCCATGAGTTCAATAACCCTTCATTTCATGAAAAAATATTTAAGATATATATGACCAAATGTTTGCACTCTTTCAGTACACCTACATGTACAAATAAGATTACAAATCTGAATTGAATACCTTAGGAGAACTGGTGTGTACAACCTAAAATAACTTTGTACATGTACAATGCATGCTCCATTAGGCATATCATCAAATGCCTCTGCAAGATAAAATTTTATTTCTACATATTTACAGCTTGTTCTTCAGGCAATGAACTTTTAATACATCTCTTTGGGGGTGACTAGATTCTTGTTTTTACATTTTCTACTCGTGACATTATCACAATTTAACAACTTAGGAAATTCTGACTAAGAAGACAAACCACTGTAATTAATTATTATGTATTAAGTAACTACATGTACAGTTAAAACTCCTCCACACGATTATTAATAATCACTGAAATTGTTGAAATTTCTCTTCCTACATAACCAAGCTAATGAAATTTACAGTTAAATTCTCAACACAAATACTAAAACACAAGTTTTTATCCTAAATATCAACCGATTTGGGAATTCTTTTTTATCAATCAGGATGTTTACTTTTGTTATTCTCAGTGGCTATATCCTTTTATACCTGTGTCAACAAAGATAAAAATATTATTTGGTTTAGATTTTCCTGTGTTTCTAAACTTTAAGTTTCTATTAGAAAAGGCAGTTGTTATACATTTGTAGTAAATACATGTAGCTATTAGAAATTTCCAAAATAATCTGACACAAATAATAAAAATGATTCATAATAGCTTTTTGCATGTAAATTTGTATGTGAATGTCAGTGCCTGACCAACAGGGCAACCGCCTAGGTGGTCTCGTGCTCTCATCAAATTTGGAAGGTCGCGGGTTCAATCCCCAGCCGGGTCAAACCAAAGACATCGATATTTGTATTT
This sequence comes from Mytilisepta virgata, assembly GCA_028015205.1. Lineage (NCBI taxonomy): Eukaryota > Metazoa > Mollusca > Bivalvia > Mytilida > Mytilidae > Mytilisepta > Mytilisepta virgata. Next base: position 45,265,724 of record CM051521.1, on the reverse strand, counting down.
GCTGCTTCTCCGCCAAGCACACTGCATCTTGGAGTAAGAGCAAAAGACTTGCCAAATAGGAGTCAGTATAATGTGTCAGAGTAGGGTGTGTGTCTTCCTGCAGACAGTTACCTCGTGAGCTAGCCCTTTTAAAATCCACCTCAGCGCATTTGTCTAGTGCAAAGCAGGGATCATATTCATATCATATCAACATGTTCTTGTCCTGATATACACCTAATGGCTGCCACTGAATGTTAAACAATAATTCATCCATCCATCCATGACCAACAGGGCCAAATCAAATTTTTGAATTAGTTTCAAATTACTTGCTAAAATAAATAAATAGCAAATGTTTATACATGTAGTTTATGTTTTAATATTTCTTTGCCAAAAGCCAGGAAATTAACTAGTGGCCAAAATGACTTAAAGGTGGTTCTTTTAATATAATAATATAAAATATGTTCCCTCTTGGAATAGTCAACACAATTTTTTCTTTTGAGTTTAATTCCACTTTAGAAAATAAACATGGCATGAACAACTTGTCTTTAGTTTCATCAACTTTATAGCAAATTTTAGCAGGCGATGTTAGAAGTTACACAAACTGAGTGTGCACTTAAATGCTATACTTATTTAATAAAAAACTGTGTGAAGTTTACAACAGGAAACAGACTTTTTTATTTGTCCTAAAACTGTACATTCACTGTTAGGTAAAAGTAAAGCTTTCAGTAGAATATTCCAAAAGTACATGTATTCTGACCTTAGTTGATAGATTTCCTTAAATATTTTATGTAAGCATGCTCTAAATCTTTTATGAAAATTGTTCTACTTCATATAACACAAATCATTCAAAAACTCGGACACTGCCATTAAAACATAAAAATTTTAATTTTAACATATTTCACATTTTGAAATTGTCTCTTGTCACGCAATATTATAATTACTGTTATACTATGTAAAACTATAAATTAAAATCTCAATCTAAATTTTGTTTACTAGTTCACATGTACTTTGAATTGACAGACAAAAAATTTAAAGAACTTATTTTGTTATCTCAATTCAATCCTGACAAACTGGAACAAGAAGATCCCTGAATGAAAGCAAACCAAATTTTCCTAATCCCTGTTTGAAACCACCCGAATATCCATCCTACAACCATAATTTGACAATTTTTTTTTGTTGTTGTTAGAAAATCAACTTAATAAAAATGTGCAGTTAGTGAACTATATGGAATCAAGACAAACAAGATATAGGCTATCAAACTGACAAACATCTGGGCCTTCATTATTGTTTGAAGCCACCAGCCTGTCTTGCATTCACCCCAAAAATTTATTTAATTTTAAATAAATCAGATTTCTCCTTTAAAAACTAGACAATCCCCAAAATTTCACAAATGGCATTAAAAAATCAGTTAGATGCACATCAATATCAAACAGCAGCTAGGAGATTTACAAGGAAAATGTTTTTGGTAGATGACATCGTTGGTTGTCAAATGTCAAACTAGCATTTTAAAAATTTGGGGAGAAAGTCTGCTAGATTTGCATCAAATATAGCACTTTTGAAATTCTGATTTGAAAATTTTTTAAAACTCCTCCTGTTAAAACTTTTTAAATAAATTATCCAAAGTGAAATGCTTTTATTTTGGATAAATTCTCCATTACATAACTAAAATAATGATCCCCTTGTAGTCTTTCCTTTCCATAAATAGCTTACATTTGATTTTAGATTTTTCTGCCTTAATTAAAGCACAAGTTAATAACCAGTATAATATGAAGGGTAAAAACCTGATTGACAATTACATTACATTTTCTTGTTTACAACATAATATAACTAGCATATTGACGTCATTCATGACCTTAAAAACCAACTGGGCTTGAGGCACAATAGGGGTGTATAGGTATGAGAACATCAAAGACTTTAGTAATAACAATTTAAGACTTTTTACTGACAGAACTCCAAAGTATCTTTTTTATATCTTAATGATGAATCTTGTATTTTTTATGCTTATACTAATTCATTTATAAACCTTGGTCTACTTTTAATTGCATGCTTCTACCAAGTAAATAAAATTTTCTGTATAAAGGACGTATCAACAGTCTGTCCTAGATACATGTCACTTCTTAACAATAAATGTTTTAGATGGAAGTCAGCAAAAATTATTTTATACATTGCTGTCATATGTGAATCAATGAATATTACAGGAAAAGTATTTTGAAAATCCACCTTCCTTATGTATGTCTAAATTTTTAAAGAATCTGGTACAAATATACAAAATGCATAAAAAGTATTTAAGCAGAGTCCTCAATTAACCCATATTTAAGTACCACAACAAACAAAATATTCCAGTCGGCCTAAAAACAGTACTGTGGATTATATTTCATTGGGTATTTTCAGTTTTCATGAGCGCAGTGGACAAAAAAATTTTAAATCATGACAGAAAATGCATTTTCTACTATGTACCAGTACATTATTACTAAAAACAACTGACCAACAAAAAAGTGATTCCAAAATAAATCACTAGTTTAATTTTTGGGATTAAGTTTCAATATGAAAGTAACATGCATTGACATTGTACACAATAATTTTTAAAAAAAACTTTTAATTTTTTTTTCCCAAGAAAACTGCAATTTTGACAATGAACAATTTTCATTTCATCCATGACGAACTGTTTTTGCATGTTGTTAATCTTTTTCTTTAAATCTGAAATTTTATTCTCCTTCAATTGTTACAAGGAAGTTTCTTTATTCATTTAAACTTGATAAGGACAGAAATTTATGTCAAGATTTCCTTTACACATGCATGTTGGATCTTTTTTAAATATATTTATCCAACAAATTATTTCTTTTTGCCTATGGTAAATTCTGATATTTATCATCCAGTTATTATATTGAATCTTTAAAAACAGACAATAATGCAAGATTTATTAATTGGATTATACAAGTTATAGCCAAGGCACAAATGCAACTTTTATTTATTGCAAAATTCTGTATTCTTTGTAAAATGGCATTTATTTCTAGATTTGTAGGATCAATTGACTAGCATTTGTAGAAAATAAACAATACTAAATAATTACCTGTAATTCACATACTAATTTTACTATTGTAAAAAAAAAATTTAAGGTCCACATACTTTAATAATGAACTCACTGATGGAATACCTTTTTGTACTGAGTATATATGTATTATGTATGATTTAAACACCAGTAATACTAGAATCTTCCAACACAATGACAAGCCAAACTTATCTAACTTTTGTGAAGGTAGTACCTTAATTATTAAAGACCTCACAAACAGGTTTCATAACAATTAAATTCAGTGTTTTATTTCATATAATATCCAACAAGTTTTTTCATACAGTGTTAACATTTTCAGGGAAAAATACATAAAAAATATTTGTTATTACAAAGATATTGTCTTGATATTCAGAAAATGCTTTGTGTAATAAACAATTCAACAAAGTCAAAACTTTATCCTGTTCACTTACTCATGTGACACCTTAGGACACAATAATCTAAATACACATATCATTAATATCCTGCATGGTATTCAGATGTCCTCCGCTGTCATTGTAAAGGTGCATTTGGACAGAGAGAATACAACCTTTATCATTATAGAAATAGGTACATTTTGTACTAATATTAATTCAATTAAATAAAATGTAATAAAAACATAGCTGTTCTTTGTTAAGCAGTACAGATACAAATTACCGATGTAATAAAAATTTTATTGGGAAACTGCAAAAAAAAAAAATTGACAGGAGGCAATTTTTACCAGGGTGGGAATGGGAGAATCTAGTGTCCTCAGAGTTCATGGTCAGACAGGACTTTTTGAAGCAAAATGCTACATTTTATATACATTTTATATGCGAAATGTATCACAAATATGAAATTATTGTCATATCTGGCATAATCCATGTCACATCTAATTGTAGTTAACAACTGTATATCACAAGGTTGCAAGGTATGCATGTATGAATAAAGCTTAAAATTTAACCACAAAGTGGCAAGTCAAACCCGTACCAAACCTTTGTTCAACTCGTAAGAATCTTGTAACTTTTGACAGTTTGACGTCACTTTGGTCTGAATTGTGACAATTCAAATACATATGGATGAATTTTCAAAATTGAAAGACAAGGGGTTTAATTAACTTGAGAAATATGTTACTGTCTTGAGGTTGATATAATCTATCATAATTCTAACCTTCAGATCTCTATGTACCACGTGTCGATTATGACAATACTCTACAGCCAATATTATCTGCCAAAACTTCTTCCTGGCATCTCTTTCTGACAAGCGTCCATGTTGTGCAATGAAATCTGTAAGGAATGCACAGAATGATATAATGACAATCAACTTCAGTTGTAGATCAAGACAATCTCAATAAAGATTGAATTTATATGTTTTTTTTTTAATAGTTGCCAACTAAAATCTGCCAATTGATGCAATTCTGATAACAATAATTATTAAACAAATGATCAAATTTCAGTAAAATTTTGAAATTATATTTTCCAGTGGAATGAATCCTTGTGAATCTATCAAATTTACATTTATAACTCAAACTCAAAGTTAGTATGAAGTTTTATTTGATATATTAGGCCACACCTAATATATGTTTAGTTCTTTGGATTTTGCCAATCCGATTTTTGGACTCTGTAAATTGTAACAATAAAGTAAATTTAACAATAAAATATGTTTCCGCTTCCTTTTACAAAAGCGCTAAAAATTCACCCAAAATTCTTCATTTTTCAAGAAATTAAAAATCAAAATTAGTCGCAAGCTCCTAAAATTTTGTAAAAAATTCGGGTTTTCCCCTGTTTTTTGCAATATTGATTGACCACTACAGTGTTCCAATATCTAAGATGATGTTGGACATGTTCGCACTGTCATAACCTTTCATGTGCCTCCACCGATTTGCGACTTCCCCCGGATTGACTTTGTTGAACTTCACGACGGGTGCCGTATACGGAGCAGGAACTGCTCACACTTCTGGAGCACCTGGGTTCACTCCTGGTTTTTATAGGAGTTCGTGTTGTTCATTGTTTTTTAGTTTTCTGTGTTTATTTGTTTTGCTTGCGGTTCATTTGTCTTCCCGGGGTTGTCTGTCCAATGGATTACGTTTCTTTTGATAGCTCCTTAGGTATATCTGCCCTTTTTGTTATAAAAAAGTGTGCGGCATGTAAATTTGATCTTCACCCGAAAAAAATTAAAATTTCGCTCGCTCGCACCTATTTTTTCCATCCAAAAATCAAAAAAAATAAAAATCAATTTGGTGTGGCCTTATAACCTTATTTTAATTTGCTGCTAGAGGTACATGTACTTGCCATTAATGATTTTTTTTAACAGCACTGACAACAATTTTCCATTCAGGGAATTTTATTTATTTGGGTAACCAAAAAAAACCACTTGTGATTAGCCTACTGATATACTTATTCAACAGAGTGAGAAAATAATCAATATTATAATAGGGACATAGAGGTAGCATTTGCAAGGACTTTTAAATATCTGAAATTGCAGATATTGCTAAATGTTAACAACATGTATACATTGTATCTGTCACCAGATATATGTACAGTCATAAAAACTTCCTGTCTATTGATATTAAGATCTGAAAAATTGATTTGGGAGACTTTTTTAATTTATTTTTTGACATTTTGAAATGTTAAATTGCAGATGCATTTCCACATAATATTGACATATTTTGCAAGTGAACTTTGGAATAAATCCTTTTCTGGGGAAAATAGAATTTGTTTAATCTTGCAGGTTTTGTATTTTCAACATAAATTATATCTGACTCTACTTCTTTCATCTTATCCTACACCTATAAAAAATCAGCAAAAACTTTATTACAGTCAATTACCGGTATACCTATTTCGCCTTATGCAAATTTCAAATTTCAAATTCAACATGTTAACATGAAACTGCCTAGTAGGTTTACATGGAGTAAATGTAAGCAACAATTCGCATTCAACACTCACTCTTCCTCTTATCTTTAACAAAGTATTTATTACATTTGTATATTAATTACAAGGTACACGTGTATGCCCAGAATTAGCTGTTATTTTGATTTGATAATAAATCACAGTGCAATAAATAATTTTTCTATTTCTTTTTTTGTTTTGTTTATTTTTGTTTTTTGGTTATATTTCAACATGATGATAGTTCAAACATCTTTGTACTTACCAAAAATTTCTCCATTTGGGGCATATTCTGATACTAAATACAACATGTTCTTTGTTTCCATCACCTGTAACAAATTTATTGTGTTAGTTCTCACAACTTCTGCAAGCGTAATTTTTTATTTTTTTTTCCAATACTGAAAAGCCTCAAATCTTCCAAAAGAAGGTATGACATTACAATCTGATGTGATGTTGTTCGACATGTGCAGTTTTGTTTCCATACATGTAGGTTGTATGTTGGACATAGTAAATCTGATGAAACTATAATCTTTGCTAATTTGTAGATTTTGCGATTTATATTTAATAATAGATATATTTATGGACTAATGATTACCCAAAAACTGAGCCCTGCACATACCAAAACATCAATCATGTAATTCAATATGTTTGGACCTATAAATATAACAATCTGAACACGAAAAAACAAACAATAATACTGAATGAAATTTCAATATCTGCAGTACAGTATAAACTTCTCTACTTCATTACAATCTGCATGACTGACTGGTTGAGTATATAACATTCATTACAAATCCTAAATTCAGATTACAGTGCTTAAAATAGCAATGAATCAATTCAAATAACACTTTGCATGTTTCAATCAAGATTTCGAATCAAGTGCAGAATCCAATTAATTATCATGGATAAAAACAGGTTATCATGACAACAGAAATACCAATTAAAGATTTATTAGTGTAATATTCCTTATGTATGTACATACATGTACATATACATGTACCTGCCAAACTGACACTAAGTCACTAATAATGTTTTATTTCCTTGGCAAGTCAATATCGTCACCCCTAGTATTATAAGTAGGAGTCAAGTGCACTCATGTTTATTGCGTTGTATATATTCGTACAGGTACAATACACCAGATGTCACACTTGTGATATAACCATCATAAAAAGGAGACTTCTTTTTTATTTCTTATTCATTACATTGAAGGATAAACTTACTTCAAAATGACAGTGACCTACATTAAGCGACAAACATAAATTTTATTATTTTTGCTGTTTTCTCAATTTATGAAAAAACAACACCATCGCATGCAAATAAGAGAAATTTTAGCATCCACTGTTCTCAGAAATGCTCACTTTTCACGAGGGTTGAGTAAAAGGTGTCAGATTTTCTGATTACACAAAAGAGGCATGTGTTCTATGTGGTCAGAATAACTAAGAAAAATTTTAGAAATGCCAGGTGAAAGTTATTGTGAGTTCCAGTTTTCACAAACTTGGTACCCCTCAAACATGATGTGCCTCAAAATGATTAAGTTCAACAAATGATAAATTTTAACATTTTTTTCCTAAAATCACCCCCAAAAGGGGAGGTGCACATCTAGAATAAATGCGAAAAATTTCAGAAATGCAAGGTGAAAGAATTTTTCTCAAATCACCCCGAAAGGGGAGATGAGGATCTTCAATGTGTTCAGAATAAGTGTGCTAAATTTCAGAAGTGCTGGGTTTATGGTGTTGGAGTTTCCGATTATACAAAGTACAACTATTCTTTTTTATGACAGACAGACAGGCAGATGGACCTGACTCTTAGACCTGCTTCTGTCTTATTTTCGGCAAGTAAAAATGTTGCTACTAACTACTCTTACAGTTTTGATATCATTAAAACAAAATTCAGGTTAAGTTATGCCGGACTGTGTTTAAAACTTATGACAATATATGTCACCGGTAGAAGTTCATTGGATGAAAAAAACTTTGAAATTACGTACAAATTAATAAATTCCCATTCAACATTTTCAAAAGAAAAAGGTTTAGTTTCTAGGCACATACCTGATAAAGCTTTATAATGTTGTGGTGGTTGACCATTTTTAGGATCTGAACTTCCCTGTATACTTTTGTTAAATTCACTTCATCCAGCTGAGTTTTATCAATGATCTTAATAGCAACCTACATGTAACAAAAAGATATTAAATCTCCTGAAATGTTCCAAATAAACCTGCAATGATCTCAATTTTTTGTTGAAACTCCATTATTTACAATGTAAGTATAGAGCTGCATACAAATTTAAATCTCTAACAAAATTTAGATACACAATTATATACATATATACTTAACCTTCACCAGCAAGTGGCTAAATGTAATCCAATACCATGCCACAGTCACTATTTCATAACGACTTTTAATTCCCAATGGCAATGAAAATAAGTCCTCAAAAGGCTCATGTCAAGCCAATAAAATTATCATTAGACCTTATTTCCCCCCACCCCATTCCAATCATCAAAATAAAATACCGGTACATTGCATGGAGGGTGTTATTCATAACTGGCAAAATAAATATGCATTCCTACAAATAAAAAGACTGAATGCATCTATAAGCGTTGAAGTTATTGGGTTAACAGGTGTTAATAATACTAGAGGTTCCAATAAACCAGTTTTTTTATTACATTTATTCTTGCTTTTATGTCAGTACCATATTTTAGCTATGTACACTTAGTTTTTGATTAAACAGAATTTTATCTGCAAAAAAAAAGCTTTCAGAATTTTAAAATTATAAATATTTTGACCATGGGTTTCTTATGTGACCATCAAGGGTTTGAAAAACAAATGTACCTGTAAGTTTTTGTAGAGCTACAGTGTATTCAATGCTTGGCATTATCAACAGTCACATGTAACTATTTGTAATTGTCCCATAATTAAAATTTTATCCCAAATCATGGCTATATGTACATTTGTAGATGTATGTGCAATTCAATGAAATTCACTTTTTACAACATTACTGTTGATGTCAGAGCTACATTGTACTTGAGCAACAAGTTTTTACCAGTAATACATTGTGAATATTCCTGAATACAAATTCTGATGCACAAACTATGCATATTTCTTTGAATTACAGCTCATCAGTTGTGCTCAAAGTGTGAAAAAATAAGACAAAAATTCAAATGTCAAAACAAAGACAAGAGGCTCACCAGAGCCTGTATCGCTCACCTGGAGTCTGGTTTTCATTGGACAATTAATCAACTATTTGACCAAGTTTGTTGCAATTGGTTCAATTGTTCAGGGAAAATTTGTTGAAGATTTATTTTTCATAAGGTTTAATGTTAAAATATGTTCCCTGATGGTGGTAGTCCTGGCAGGAAGTTGACAAAATTGACCAGGAATAAGGGTGAACCTTAAATAAATGTAACAGAACCTGACCTCAAATTACACAAACCAATAACTCCTAAATAGAATTTGGGATTCCCTTCAAAATTTCAGGGTAGGTAGATCTCAACATGGCAAACATTTTTCAATTTATATTTCACTTCTATCTCAAATAGTTTTGGAGATAAATGCAAAAATGTTAAAATTTTGAAATTTGACAAAAAAAGGGCAATAACTCCTAAATGGGTTTTGGGATTTCCTTTAAAATTTCAGGGTATGTAGATCTCAACATGGCAAACATTTTTCAAATTTACATTTCACTTCTATCTCAAATAGTTTTGGAGATAAATGACGAAAAATGTTAAATTATGAAAATTTGATGAAAAAGGGCAATAACTCCTAAATGGGTTTTAGGATTTCCTTCAAAATTTATGGTTAGGTAGATCTCGTCATGCTGATCAATTTTATCCCATGTCAGATTTTTGATATCTGTAACGGTTTTTAAGTTATACGCCAAAAACAACACATGCACCCCTATATTCTATTTTTAGCTACGACAGCCATGTTTTATGTCAGATCAAAATAAATTGAAGATCGTTTGTAGAGGACATGTCATAGATCATTCCTATTAAGTTTCAAACCAATCGGCCAAGCGGTTTCAGAGGAGGAGACTTTTGAATAAAAAAATTTTGAAAATTTGACGAAAAAAGGGCAACAACTCCTAAATGGGTTTTGGAATTTCCTTCAAAATTTCAGGGTAGGTAGATCTTGTTATGCTGATCAATTTTACCTAAGTCAGATTTTCAATATCTGTAACGGTTTTTGAGTTATTAGCAAAAAACAGCAATTTACCCCTATGTTCTATTTTTAGTAACAGCGGCCATGTTTTTCGATGAATCAAAAATCCCCACATCAGTTCTATGCAGGGTACCCCAAGGAACATTCACACCAAGTTTGGTTCTAATTAGTCAAGTAGTTTCAGAGGAGAAGATTTTTGAAATAATAAGATAAAACAAGAAGATTTTTAAAATTTCAGCCAATCAGAACACATTATTGGGCCTGGCAGCCATGTTGAATATTCGATCAGCACCAAAATTACAAATTCTGTAAAGGACCTTCACAGGAACATTGCTGCCAAGTTTGGTTCCATTTGGTTCAGTGGTTTTTTAGAAGAAGATTGAAATGTGAAAAGTTAACAGACGGACGACGGACGACAAACGACGGACGGACGACAGACAACGGACGCAAAGTGATGGCAAAAGCTCACCCTGGCTTTTAGCCAGGTGAGCTAAAAAGGGTAAAGCAAAAGCCACCTAATGCAGGAATGTAATATCTTAATTTCTCATAATTTTTAACATCAGGACTGTTGAAAATTACCACTTATTATTATTCCAGTTAACTACATACAGTCAAATTTGCTTTAAAGGGCAACTCTATATAGCAAATCACTGTCTATAAATTAAAGGGCACATTGAAAAAGTTCCATTAATGAACAAATCATGTAAAATTAACCTCTGTATAAAGGGCACCTGCTCATAAAGGGCACTTTTTTTCCCTTGGGTGGCCTTTATAGATAGGTTTGAGTGTGTATATATGTTAGTACCAGTATCAATCAAACCACAATTTTTTACAAAACCTCATCTAACAATGAGCTCAAAACACAATTAAAACTGAAATTGGACTGGACTACAATACAGTCATGTAGGTTCTGCTAAGTGTAAAGTATTATCTTTCCATATGCTCTCTCAAAAAAAACATAAAAATGTGCATGATCATCACATTAAAAAACAAAAACAGCCAAGTTTAAGGAAATAACCTTTTCCTAAAATGCCAAATTAAACGGAAAACACACAATATCTGCTACTCTTTTTCATTGTACTATATAACAATAGAAAATTTGTAGGAAGCTAAAATATATTAGCCTATAAAAAAATTCTGTATCATTTCCTTTATTAAGTCAGATTTAATGACAAAGGTAAACATTTTCCTGTATATATTCAACCACAGCTGTCTTATAAATTATCCAATTACTAACCAATCAATTTACTACCCAGTACTAAGAATGTACATGTCAACTATTTACATATATATATACAAATGTACTTCTGAACAATGTACACATCAATCATATCAGTACAAGTCAACAATATAACATGTGTTGGTGGATTATAATTATTTAAATAAAAAAACAAAAACAAATATTACGACTGATTCATATAAATTTATAAAGTATTTAATTATCACAATTTTGAATTAAATTCCATTTGTTTGTAATAAATATTTAAAGCATTCTAACTAAAACACATGTATACATAAATGCTAAATCTTAGACCATGTCTACACCAGAGAAGAATCAACATTCTTCCGTAAATGGCTGTTTTCGAGTTGAGACGACCGAGTGAAGACGAGTTCACGTGCGTTCGTCTTCACTCGGTATGACATCCAGTGAGAATCCTTAATACATTCGTTTATTGTGAATCGATCTTTCTTTAACTGTAATCACTTATCACTTAAATTGATTATGGTCAATCTAAAAAAGTATGGTGTGATATATTTAAATATGAAAATGATGCTGCGCATGTTTGGCGCCAATCTTGGAGGCACGAGGAACTGTACTTTTAATAGAACTATCCATGGAGTGACCAGAGGGTTTCAGGACCAAGTAGAGAATTCTGCTCGAGGAAATTTAGAAATATTTAAGCGGATTTTTTGTGATGACATCTTATTTTTCTAAAACTCTTTGTTAAATTATTTTCAAGATGAACATCAATAAAAAAAAAAAAAAAAATGATCATTTTAGCACACAACAGAGACGATTCATTTATTCCATCAGTTATGTCTGCATGCGTATCGCCGCGCTTAATTCACACATGCTTGTGTTATGTTGCTATTTAAAGATACGTTTTGTTTACCAACTACATGTATCAGCAAAAGTATAGTATTGGTTACTTTCAAACTCGGTGTAAACGAAGTGGATTTAAAAAGATCAAATGCGATCGATCTCACCTGAACTAGTGTAAATGCAAATCAATCTTTTCAAGATCGATTAAAAAAAAATTGACTTAAATTCATACAAGTGTAAACAGGGTCTTATTTATCCTATTAGACTAAGCACTACTAAAACAAATAGAAAGCTTTAAATATTTTACTTTTGACCTTTGTACTTTTTTACAAAAATTAATCATTATGTAACAACATGAAAAGCATTTACAATGTACATGTATTATAGTATTTCAATATTATCTGAAATCAATTCATTATTTTATTATGGAAAAACCATCCAGTTAGCTCAATTTGCAGTCATTAAATCCACGACTGTGAATTTATACCAGTAAATACGCAAGTATGCTATATGTCTTAAATTGGGTATCATCAGAATCATTTTCCACCAAAAAATCTTGTGACATCCTACAGACATACATGTATATCCTAACAAATATTTTGAAACGAAAACTATTTAGAAAATGCCTTATTGCTTTTGATGAGTAAATAAATCATATAAACTGACAATACTGGTAAATGTACAGTATTACAACAGAAATGTATACCACCAAATGTATTGGAGATAGAACCCAACTGTTACAAGCTTCATTTTATTGATTCTATGAGAATTTCAGTTGATAAATGCAAATTAAAATTATGAATCTTTAATTTGTCATATATTTAGACCACAAAGCATTATGAGTAAGCTTTATATTTGTGTGATATATCATTGTTAGTTTGTATATATTATGTATTATAAAAAGTTATATAAAGTGATGTTTTCCCATTTTCCCCAAATACTGTTTTGGGATGAACAAATCCAAAAATATCCACAAAAAGTGGACAGAGGTATAGCAATGTTTCTGTTTTTTGATATATTATTATATACTTAGTATACCATGTATGTAATGCATAGAATTAAGTTAGGAGCTTATAAGTTTCATATTGAACTGGAACAACTAAAATTTATTGTTTTACTCTTTATGACATTGTTAAAAAACAGCTTTACTTTTTTAAAGCATTGATTAATAATATCCCCTAAATACAGCTTAACTGCCAAGTACTTCCTCAATTTTTCATACTCAATAATTTATATTATGAAATATAAGTACGAAATGAATGAATAAATGAAAGCTAGATTTCAAAGCAATAAAACAATTTTGAAATATGAAAATTAACTTGAAGGAGACTGTGAATTTACTTTTTTTGTGCAGAAGTATAATATTTCAAAATATTAAAAGGATTTACTACCATTAAATGCAACAGTATTTCAAACAATAAATTATACTGTTCTCCATACATGTAGTATAGCAGCTGATTACAGTCCGCGACGTTGGCCACTAGTCCGATGCCCCAGACTAGTAGATTTCGATTTGGACTAGTAATTTTCTTTTGCCACTGGCCCGATCGGACTAGTAGAAAAAATCCCCCCCCCTCCTTTTTCCTAATGTCGTCTTTTGATTGACAGAATGTAATCCGTGATTTGTTATTGTAAATACAATCGCAGTCTTGTATTGTTTCCATATATCCCTCCAATCTAGGAGCACCGCCATAACATTAATTAAAATACTGTTATCATTCGGTGTTTTTATTACGGGAACCAGTCATTCGAGTTCTCGCGAGAGTTGTACGGAAATCAGTCTGAACACCATGAGGTAAGAAAGTAAATCATGGTCAATATTTTCATGTGTAACCTATCGTAATGTATGTTTGCAAGTTTCTTATGCATTTTGGTGTTAACTTGTCATATGGCTTTTTAGATTTTTTGGTATTTTTTGTCAAATTGAAAATATTTTTAAAGGATTATGAAGAATAACTAAAATTATAAACCTATAATTAAAAAAAAATTTTTTTTTTCGGACTAGTGAAAAATTTTGTCTACTAGTCCTTGTTTAAAAAGTTTTTGGTGCAGACTGTGATTATGCATGTACAAGTAGTAGTCAGCTCTACAAATATTCATTTATATGTGACAATTTAAGAATTCTGCAAATGAGGCAAACTGTGAAAAGCACCCATAAGCATATAATATTCACACTGAAGGTTCAAAGTTTTATTTTAAACATTGTTGTTCTAAATATATTTAGATATAGATACAAATATGTCAAAATACACAAATTGTGTGTTTCTAATTCCTACATGTATATCATCAAAATAAAAAAAAATATAGGTCGTTAGGTTGGGGAAAATTTTATTTATTGTACCTTACTGTAAGGCTGCAGCAGGGCTAAGCAGAAGGCATATTTTTTGGTCACCAAAACATAGTCGGTGGACATAATTATTCGTCACCTTCGATTTTTCCCATAGCCTATAGGTTTCAATACAAATTCACAACTTTTCTAAAAAATTAATGTGAAGTCATGTCTCAACCAATTTTCAATTCTTTTAATGAATTAGTAAAACAATATATCTGGATACGAAGAGCAAAGCATGTTCTTAGATGTGTTTTTGGAATATATCAAAAATATCCATATTTTTGATTGTTGACACTGCCCTATTTTAAAAGGCCTAAAATAAAATATTTTATCTGGTTTGTTTAAAAAAAATGCTATAAAAATATTTACAAACAGTTATAAAGTTTGCATTTGAAAGGTAAAACATTACCAATCACTTTTCAATTCAGGAAGATTTTATATTATTGATAGGTCTACCTGTGACGTCACAGGTATTCTGTGTCAGCAGTAAGACAGCAGCCTGACTTCTGACCAGATTCAAAATGCGGTGTCATGCAAAACCAAATTTTTATATGCATTAAGCTATCACAAAATTAATAAATGATGTAAATTCTCACCTCACTTTTAGTTATTCTATGCCTTCCAAGTTTCACAACAGCGAAGTTTCCTTTTCCAATCGTTTTTTCGATGTCGTAAAACCCCACCCGTATTTGTCCCTTGGGCCTCTCCGCCATGACCATCTTTTAAGTCTGATTTTTAAACTCCTTGAGAATTTCATATGCATTCGAATTGTTATCCCGTGTTTCATAAATCTTGATCAATCCTTCTGTAACTCGCATGGCGGTATTAAGTGCGAGACCGGGTCTGTGACGTAAACGCTGACGTAAATCTGGTTAGATATTGACCGGCTTTCTTTGAACGATAGTTTCGTATCCTTTGTTGCTAAGGTAGCTTCTTTAATGACGTATAAATCAATTAATTTTTACATTTAGTGTGAATCACATACCTATTTCAAAAATGTAACCAAAAATGTTAATTGTAGACCACAGCAAAGTTGTGTTATGTCAAGGTTAAAATTAGAAAAGGATGTAATTTGCCACAGGGGGTATTTCCTTAATCATCTGTGTACTTAGGCTCTCCCCCGGAAAAAAAATGTAGTATTTTTTTAAAACACCCCAAAAATAATTGTCTATATAATTTAGCCTAAGAAATATATGTACCCCCCCCCCCCCCCCCCCTCCAAAAAATATATATACCTAATGAAATTTTGAAAACCAGAAAATTTATACAAACGCAATTTATAAACTCGAAAGTTGTACCAACACTATCATTTTCACAGTACAGTTTCATACAGCTCAAATGCACCCCAGTAACAGCAATATATATATATATATATATACCAATGGTTTTCTAAACTTGATCATTTTATGACGTGGGGTGCGTCGGTCCAAGGGGCGGGTCCAGGTAAGGGCGTAATGGGCGTACTCCCCCCTTTTAAAAAAAACTATTGTAATCTGCTTATATTGTATTGAATATGGCAATTTATCATATTCATTAATTAAACACATATACTCTGATTTCTTTTTAAACTTCCCTAATGGCCATATTTGAAAAGGGGGGGTCAGGAACCTTTAATGTTTTTTAGCAAAAAAAGGTCCAAAAAACTTTTCGCCTCGCTCCGCCCGGCAAAAGTTTTATTATACGTCCCCCTTTTAAATATCCTGGAAACGCCCCTGGGTTCGGGCGTCGGTTAACTTGAAACCCCTACCCGAAATTATCCACGTTATATTGAATTTGTATCCAGGAATGCTAAAATTACATACTAGAAATTATCCAAAAATAATAAAATGCTGTTATCATTATGAGACATATTCAAGTTATACATTTGTATATTGAAACATGTGTTATGATATTTAAAAAAAATGGATAGACATGAAATCTCCTCAGTACTTCATAAAAATCTGTCCCCTATCTAAATATCCGATTGAGTTCTTTAGAAAGATGATACAGTTAAGAGGTTAGTGTATCCATGAATCAAATTATTTGTGTTTACAAATACTAATATATTGTACTTCAACTGGGCATAATTCCGGCTTCTTAAAATTTTTGCACCCCACATAGTTTCTCGGTCCCACACTAGCTCAGAAATATTTAACCCCAAAAAAATAGTTAGAAATTCTCAGAACCTAAAAAAGATTGGAAAATTAAGAAAATTGAACCCCTAAAAAAATAGCACGAGCATACGTACTGGAAATTTTCAGAGTACGCACACTAGTACCCCAACCCCAACCCGGGCTATATCCACCCTCTTTCTGTTGTTTTTGATATATCGTTTTTCTGAATACCGACCTGGATTAAAATTGGTCAACTCATGTTCAAAGATCGGGACCAGATAAGATCGACCAGATCAGTAGCCCCCCCCCCCCCCCCCCCCCCCCCAAAAAAAAAAAAATCAAGAAGCAAACAGTTTGGTGTCTAGGTTTTCTCTCTGTTCTAAAGTGTGAAAAAGGAAGACAAGCCAATAACGATGCAGTATGATACAACAACGGAGAAATACCCTGTCTATACAGAAATATACCGAATACAAATCCAACCAATAAAATCGGTGTTCTGGAATAATGTTCAATTCTCGTTATTTAGGTTGGCATGTTGGATTATCTTAGTGAAACGTTAAAAGTGAAATCCGTTTTATTTTTTCGAAGTCTATATTTGCTTGTAATCTTCATTGATTTCACGAAGAAAGGCCGAATTTAACTTGTATAGATGATGCAGTCTATCCAACAAGGGCTCGTTTTTACTGCTATTATTAGCTCACAGGTGGAAAGCATTTGGATGAACTGGGCAGATGAAAAATAAGATTGTTAATATGTTACTTGTACGGTACACTAAATTAGAGACCAAAACTATCACGAGCAAAAGTTTAAACAGGTTATCCATCAAGCAAGGCATATTCTGTTGAGGGAAATTTAAACATTAATTGCTTTTAAAAAATTGCGAAATTCATCGACAAAATAATTCAACATAATTATATAAAAATCTTGTCATTGGTAAAACTTGAATGTTTAGTACACCGCCTCAGATTGATTTTTCACATCATAAGGGTTATAATAAAGAGTTGATGTTTGTTGTTAATCTTATTTTCAAGAAGTCCGGCTTGTTAAAAATAGTTTGGCAGTGATGCTGTATAAAAAAGTATTTCATTCACACTAGCTTCAAGTCTATAGTTTTCCCCAGTGCAGCACCAGTCGAAACTGACTTCAATTGGCCATTTAAAAAATAAAATGGTTGAGACTGTGAAACTTGACACCTGTCCGGGCGCTTGAAAGGAATCTCGGAATATTGTCGTTGAATTGTACAATACCAAAGTTGTCTATGATATTTATAACTAATTAATATAACGATATAATAAAGAAGTTCGGTTTGTTGTCTCCTTCATGTAAAGATAAAACCCCAAATATTTTGATGTAATTGACGGAAGGAATAAATTTAGTAAAGTCGTGATGTTCACTCCGTATGTTTTTCCTTATACGGACACATGCATAATTGAGATATCCGGTACGAGAAAGACTAGCTTCCAAAATTTAAAGCTAATGAAAAGGGGAAGTGATAACACGCTATTAGTTTTCATAGTGGGAAGAACTTGTCGCCTGCTAACATGATTTTTATGTCATTACCTTACAGAGACAGAGACAATATTACCGGTTTTTGTATTTAAGTTTAAGCTTCATTTAGCGAGTTCAGATAGGCTATTTGTTTTCACAAAGGAGTGGATGATATGAATTTTGATAATTCTGCTTAAGTACAAATCTTGTTAAGACTGCAATGATTTTCTTTCCGTGGAATTTCTATTGGTACCTCATGGTGGCTGCATTTCGCTATGGGCATTTCACACTATGTCGCTGTAGTATATATCTAAAGAGCTAATAATCGTAAAATAAGTTTTCAAAGTTTATCACAAACTACATAACTTTTTTAAATTCCAAAACTTATCAAAAACTAGACTTATTAATTATATATTTTTGAATATATGACAAAACAGATAAATAAAGATAGAGCTTTAAAAGTTCTCTTTGATAAAAAGCACACACAAAGTCATAGAATTTAATTTTGGTATTGTTCACTGTCACGGGTTATTTAATCATTGGATTAATTTAATATATATATATAGCCACGCCACACAACAGTTTGACGTCAACCAACTGTTACGTTTAATCTAAGAGTTGTTACATGTGTTAATCTCAGAAGCAAGCATGTGACAAAAGAAAAGAATCAAGCCTCATGGACTTGTTAGAAAAAAAACAGTCTTTCGCCTTTGGCCCTCTGGTCCTAGATTGCTTTTAATATGATACAAACAATTTACAGGAATTGAAATGACTTTTTGTTATCAAAGTTACAAAATAATCTCTGATTATAAATTTTAGTATTTCTGTCTTGTTAGTTTGTCTTTGCACGCACACATGTCGTATATCGGTAGTTAAACACACATGGATATGCAGTCAAATGTCACATTAAATTTTCAAAGGTGAAAATGTAAGAATGCATAAAGGTCCCTGATAAAGGACAGCTGGAATGTCATTGACTTTACATCGAAACATCTGTAAATCAACAAGTATAATGACCTCCTCAATGACGTACTTGTTACGTGTTTGTCAATATTTGAATAAGAGTCCAGACCGTGACAGTCAAAAACCCATGCTCTGTTATTTAGACGGCAATTCATCAGTTTGGTCTGAAAGGTCGACTTATCGTTATTGAAAGTGTGATTAAATCTTACTAAGTTTATTTCGGCAGCAAGAAATGGGCCGAAAATCATTTGATGAAGACAAAATTCCACGGACCATGCGAATGTATCAGAACATTTACATACATATATATATATAGAAAATACTACAAACGTTCATCAACAATTCAAATATATATTTATCATAACACAAAAGCTAAATTACTGGCAATGCAGTTGACTTTTCCTGTTATCCATTATACACAAAACAGGTTTCCCGGACAGGAGAAGAAATGAAAAATAATACATAAAATTCATGTATAAAAACAATAAAATTTCAATAATTTCAACCTTTAGTATTTACCTTACTTTAGATGAATTAACATTGTCTGTTTATTTTTAGTTTTCATATAAACCATATTGACTCTACAACATATTTTTAAATATGAAGATCACGTGTTCAGTTCAATAAAAATGACAAATTTCGCTCACTTTTGGACCTTTGAATTAAAAATTTGATATGAACAACAGCCTTGCCCAAAAAGATATTTCACTGAAATGTGTCTTGCTGTCAGACAAACATTATATTAAAAATATTTTTGGGCAAGGATTTTCCTCATATTTGTTTTGACCAAAATACACTGTGAAAACCCTAAATTTTCTTCAAATATTTGATTTAGCAGAAGTTCATGACGTCGCTATTGCTGCATCAAGGGAAGGGATTTTGTACAATGATTGATAGATTGTGAAAGTTTGATTATTTTACAATAAAAATGATACCAATTCCAATGTGAAATTTTAATTTTATTTTTTCATATGAGATGGGGCCAAATAATGGCTGAAATCATACCTTCTCCTTTCAGAAACTAAGGAATATATCTCCTCCGGGAAAGCTCCGACAAGAAAGTTTTTGGGTTTTGGGGTCATTTCGGATTGGAATCGGCTCTACAATATATACGGTTGTTTTGGTTTTCCACAGTTAGACCTTGAAAATTGTTGATCAGACATGATTTGTACAAGTACACATAAACACCAGTTCGGGATTCCTCATGTTCTAGAATCGGCCTGGGCAGTGGAATGTTATAGTGCGCTGAAATTGTAAAACTGAATAATTTGCCTATTTTATCAATGTTTCGCGACTTGCAAATTACTCTTTGAACATAATTTCTAACGTTTGCTTTTGTGACTTTTTGTCCCGTAAATAAATCTAACAGTTTATATCATTTTCCATTATTAACATCTTGTTAAATCATAAATCATAAATTCTTGGTATAGCTGACTTACTTTCAATTTTCAAAATTAAATAAAGTTTTAGGTTCAAATACATGCAAATCAATTCAACCGACAGTCCAATGACAGACAGGCTTTTTTTTTCAGTTTGAAGACCATATTTTATGAAGTGAAAAATATAATGTTTTGTAGTATTAAGTCTGAAGTCTTAAAACCTTTTTTTTTTAACAGAGAAAATTCTGTTTTACATGTAGAAGTTTCCGTCAGTGATGTCCTATGCCTAAGCTAATTACCAAACTGGCCATTTGATGTACATGATGTAAGAGGAATATACATATAGCAGACATCTCCTTATTTTTAAATTAACTAGGTTGCTATTATGTTAGCATCAGATTCCAACAGAAAATTTTGTTTGTTTTTGCATTTTAAAGATTAGGTTATTCTGCATTGATTATCATGTTTATTTATGATTTTTTGTGATTTTTTTCTTTTTTTTTAATTAACTCCAGCAATTTGGTAACTGTTTAGCTCTGGGTCTGTTGTTTGGTTATCATGGAAAGCCAGAAGACGACCGATAGATACTATCAATAATTTCACATGTTTAATCCACCCGATGTTGTATTATTTATGAATACGCCGTATCCTTAAAATTTTAAATGTGTAAATTTGCACTGGCTTTTTAGCTGTTTAAGAAAATGATGTCATGGCATGTTTTCTTTCCCCAAGTTTGAAAAAGAAAATAAATTGATTAAAACTTGCAAGGAAAATAATAAAAGTTCTTGTAAAATTAAGCATTTTTTTCTAAATATTTTCAGTTGGTGTCCTTACTGAGTAACATTGTCGTTCCGCATTACGTAATTTGTGCAATGTGATAATGAATTATTTCCGTCATAAAAGGGATATTACTTATGTAAACTTCGTGTCTTTACTTTCCTGTTACGAAAAGGAAAAAAAAGAGGAATAAACTTGTTATAACGTTTTATCAATACTTGGTGTATCAGCCAGTAGGTAAATTGTGCTTACGTCCGTTCTAATAACCTTACAACAGTATAATAAACGGCTGTGCATAATTTACTAGATTCATTCAGCTTTCCTTTTAGCTTAAATGGTCGATTTTATATAAAGTCTGTATCCTGTAGGAGCATGTGCATGATATCACCTAAATTTATGAAAACTGATAAGGTATGATGAGATATCGGCATCAGAATATCAAAGAAATAGTTTCTGGAGATGGGACGAACAAAAATCAGAAAAAAGCAAACGCGTGAGAATACATAAAACATATATACCAGTAAGATCAGGCGTGAACAATACCGTGAAAATATTTATTACCAATATCTTGATTATAATATAATCTTAAAGGGTTTATCTTTTATTGATAAAGGACTTTAAAGACGTATATTGGTTAATTTTAATAAAAGTACTTCCTTATTCCAAGGATTTGTTTTCAAGCTTCGTTCCGAAAACCTCTCTAATCTAGTCAAAAAGGCATAAAAAAACTATTTCATTGGATGAAAATTTTGATTGCAGAGGTTCCTGGTTTTATTTTTCTATGGGGGATTTGATAATGAGATCAATGTTCGAAAAATAGCATATTTTGTAGATATACGACTCATGAGTTATGCTCAAGGCCTAAAATGTTGAAAACCGAATCAATAATCCAAAACGTAGAAAAGCAGATTCAAAAGCCAAAATGACCAACAAGGTAAAGTTAAAACCATATAAAGATAACCTTTATATACACGAGAGATATATTCATTAGTTTTTACCAAAACTGGTCAATTTTAAGTACTAATATTCATTTCACGCTAGTATCAAAATTCTAGCAACTGAGCCGGTGATGCCCACTTGGACTTGGAGTCCGCCAGCAGAGATGAAATTATAAATTAGATTTAAACATCGATTGGCTGCTGGGCGATTGTGAGCTGGTTGTCTTTTGAAAACAATGTTGGGCGTAATGATTAGCATTGCTCTGTAACCGTTCCTTGGGACGTCTTGTGGTATGATATTATTCTCCATCTTTATAAAGCCATTGCTGGAAATTTCCAACAACAACAGTTATTCCTTTGCTCGAACTTTAATGACGTGCATATGGCGATTCTATTTGATTTAGATGCAGTAATGTTTTGTAAGTATCAGTTAACAGCGTAGTGTCGTCAAAGGTAAGTTTTATGAATTTTATTATAACTGAATTAATGAAGACACTAAATGGATGCATGTACGAACCACGACTAATGAACACATATATTATTGTGTTTAAGAAATAATAAAGAGATTCTTTATGAAAAAATCATTTGTATATAGTCCCTTTTATTATGAGTGGTTTCGGTGTTTCCTGTTCAATTTTAGATTTTTAACATGCGAGCTTAACAGAATGTTAAAATCTAAAATTTAACTATAAATCATAGCTCTGAATTTGTAATGACGGAAGTTCACATGGAGAAATTTAACCGAAAATTGGTTTAAAACATTGTTTAATTTTAACCATTTGATTAATTGCACTAAAAGTGAGTGAATTTATGTTAGACTTAAATCGTTGTTCTAAATCATATGATGGTGCAAACCAATTGAAAAAATGACTTTCATCATTTGTACGTCACCTTTCATCTGAGGAGGAGTGTGACTTATGTCAATGGTCAGCATACTAAGAAAATGTAATATATGCAGAAACCGCATTCAACAAGAACTTTATAACAGGAGACTTCCGTTTCTTTTAAGATGATTAAAAGTAATGAAAGAACATGATTGAGATGCCCTTTGTAAAAACTTATTCTAAATTCGCTGGCAATTAAATTATTCAAAATTTTCTTTGATACGAAAGTTTGAATTGTGACCATTTCAGCATAGGACACACCCATAGACAAAGTTCAGCTATTTACATTTTTTTTTGTGTTCTATCATTATATTAGAGAATAAAGGTACTAAGGGGTATAAATTCCTAAAGCATTCATCTGTTGCTATTTCTCTCTGTTTTACGATGATCAGAAATGATTTGATACGGCTTCATTCCGGAGATGAAGACATTCAGTTTGCGGAAAGACCAAAACAAAAATATAAATTACAAGTATTAATCTTCATTCAAGCTAAATACTGATTTTTTTTCTCTCCAGGAGAAAGATTTGTAAGGCCGGTATATACTAACAATCAAACTGATTGAAAAATTTTGAGAGAACAAATTTGTTTTATAAATAGCAACCATTAAATCTTTCCGTAAGGATGGCATTTAGTTAGAAAATAGAATACATGTAAATTATGAAAAATCTAGGATTCAGCCGATCATTTCTAATTGTGAAATAACTCATCAAATTCCGTATAAAAGAACATGATTTATCACTACCACCTATTAATGCACCCTTCAGTATCAGTTATATAGAAAAGTTATACAATCTGAAGTACTACACATGCAGAAAATGTCTCATTGTTTTGTACTGATGGTATAAAACGGTGAAACAATGGATAGAAATAAATGTGTAAATGATTATAATAACAATAATAATGTTAATTTTTCCAATCGGTTAAAAAGTTTATATGCTAGTGCGACTCCTTATAAGGAACAAAGATGGTGACAACACACATCAACGGCATGCTATGTTTTTTTCTTTCACCAATATATATATAATTTACAGTAATAATAAGCTACATATTCACTTAATTTTGTAATGCTATTAACATGTACATTCTTCCGGAGATCAGAATGTTGCACCGGGTTTTCGTGTAAGCTCGCGTTGCTTGTGATTTAGTTTGCTATGTGTGTGTGTTTTTTTTTCTTTTAGTTGTACCTTTGCTATTTACTCTCTGTTGCTGTTCTCAAAGATTCGTTTTGTCTGGACTTTGATATTATTTTAAACCTTGTCTCTCGGTTTTATAGCTTCGGTACTCGTTTGCCTATATTTAAATGAAAATTTTGTCTGTAAAATTTCCTTGTTTGGTATCATGATGTTACTCAAAAGTGAATAAGTCCATTTTAATTAAAAGAAAAACAAGCCCATCGAAACATAATGCAAAAATCGGTTTTATTGTTGACAAAAAAAAAATCCAGAAAATGCTACAGATTTTGTTTATGGTGAAGTAAATAACGGGACTGTATCATCCACATGTATTGCTAAAATCATAAGTGTAACGTAACATACACAAATGTACATTTATGTCACTCTGACATCACTGCTTATTATTATATGGAATACTATCTTCACTTAAGATATGTCATTTTTATACTCCCCGCAAACAAAGTTTGGTGGTGGTGGTGGTGGTGGGGGGGGGGGGGGGGTGGAGATATATATGTTTCAGTCCGTCCGTCCGTCTGTCCGAAATAACGTTGTCCGCAACTCCCCCTATATTATTTGATGTGCAAATTGTCAGGAATTTCTGTTTGGACAAGGAATGTAAAAGATACGGCTGTTTGGACTAAGCCAATTTTTAACAAAACTTCTTTCCATGTGTTATCAGCAACTCCTCCCACATTACTTGCATGATTCTCATGAAACTTTATGGAGTGTTAGACCACATTATGAAGTTGTGCATATTGTCAGAATTTTCTGTTTGGCCGAGTACTTTGAAATATATGATGATTTGAACTTTGTGTAGGCTTCAAAACAGACATGTTGCTGCGGGGGTATTAGTACCTTTCAGGACAGTTCTAGTTTTTCCAGTTTTGACTGGACTTCATTGAAATGACAATCCGTAAGTATTATCAATCTTTTCCTATGTTCATTTTTATACGACGACGCATACACTATATCCTCATATTTTCATATTAAAAACATGATGATGTTAAAACAAATTTCTATGGCTACTTGAATATATAGATAATGTGCACCTTTGATCAACTAGTTTAATATAATGACAACACTGTTAACAGATTGACAAAAGCCATAAGCATTAGTTTAAGAAAGAACTGTAATCAAATAGCGGTAATAATATTTTGATCAGAAATGGTTTGATTTTCATCACGACTTCTGTATTATTGTTTACTGTAAAACGTATTTTATTTCCAGTATGACGTCACTGCAATATCTAATAAACATTGTAACTGTCACGTTCTTCATCTCCTATTACAAAAAAACCAGAAGATTTTCATGGAAATCGAACAACTGCCTGACTGCCAAGAATATTTGGTGAAAATTGTCATTTAATCTTAAAAATGAATCATGTATCCGGGTTGTACGAAGAATCGGGATTTAACGCGGTATTGAATTTCTTCAGGACGTAGAACAGAATAATGATCTTAAACATATATGTAATTCTTTAATAATTATAACTTACAAGAACATCAAAAGATCAAAACAATATTAAGTCATGGAATAACGTGAAAACAAAGAACAAAAGGAGAAAATCTAAAACAGGTTCAAAATCTATGCAAATGAGGAGAGTTATTTGGTAGTAAAGGGTATCCTACTAACACTATGCGCTGTCGCATTGGCGTGTTTATAAAGCCGGTGTTAGCTACAGTCAGTTGAGGAATTAAGTGGAATGCGATACATATAAGACACAGTGAGAGGTTTCGAATGCCAATTCAGAGACGCGGAGAAAAGAACCGAACAAAGACTAAAGATTAGAACAAATAAAACAGAAATACAAAAACAGAAAAAACATATGATTAAAATATATAATAGAAAATATGGAGTCCAAAAAAAAGAAAGAAAGAAAACATTCAGAAGTTTGAACTTCTATTTAAAAGATTTCAATGTCTTGCGTGGTAAACGTTTCATGATATAGTTTCGATGCACAGGATGTAGACACTTCGTCGATTAACGACTCATCAGTTGAGCTATGCACAAGAGAGATACTCCTTAGTTTTCACAAAATTTAACATTTTTGTAATAGCAGGTTTTATGTATAAATTACAAAATTCGACAAAAGAATAATGAAACAATATAAAGTTGATAGAGGAAAGATTGGACTCTAAATACACTGCGAGGTCCAATAATGAGTACAGTGACGAAGACAACATATATTACAAAGATATAACAAACTGAATTAAGGATGCTCGCTGGTCATGTTTTGAGTCTTTTTGTCAGATTTTCGGAATCCTCGGGTTTTATCCATTTCTTAAACATTCTTTGCCCATTGACCCCCACTTTTTCTTTCACAATTCGATCATATATACCTTAAAATGGTATTTGACAAAATTTTATAAAATTCTTTTTATTTTTTCATACATTTTTGAGAGACTGGAGTTGCCAATGCAAAAACAATGCAAAATCCAGAGAAAACCTTTTTCCTGCAAATTTTCAAGGCCTTATAGCTCTAAAATGAGCACATGAACCTATATATTTTTCCTGCTTATTTATTTACTATTCATATGTTCTCTCAAACTAAAACACCTATTTCAAATCCTATTTATTTCCTATTAGACCAGCGATCATCCTTAAAACTGCACAGAGCGAATCAAAGGATAAGGATGCAGAAAACTAAATCAGTAACAATATATGGTGTGACTTTATTCATACTCGGTTACAGATAAACTCATCGTGTAGAAATTAGTTGTCATTCGCTGTAATGTTCAGTGTAAAGGGTAAGTGAGGGTAGCATCCTCTGTTTCAAGCCCAGACGGAAAAATGATAAATTGTTTATCATTAATAGAGAACAGATAACGGAAACTGAAATTGATTATGAATGGTCTATTTTGAAAGTGAAGTTACAATGGATTGCCAAGTGAACTATCAAGGCCGAATTAGTCTTTATTGAGCTAACAGCTGACTGGTTTCGTTTCGTTTTTTATTTTTTTAGACAAAAGGTGCTTTTGGTACCTTGTCCGCTGTAGCAACAACATATTTGTCGTGAATAGTGGAATCGTATCAGAATTATGCTTATTTTGCACACTGATTGACCATCAGTAAGGATAGATGTAGTTTAATTTAGAAAAGTGCTTTCCACGCACATAATAACTCTTTGTTTTTCCATACGTAACCAATTTTTTTAGGGATAAAGATTTCCAACAAAATCACGTACAAAATGTATGACACAGCAAAGTACAGAATATCAGACAATATTTTTTTACGATATATCAACAGTTTTAGATATTCCGAAAGACTTTTCTCTTTCTATGTTTAGGGCCTCAAAGCTGAACAACAAATAAAAAAAGGTACTTCAACAGAATTATATACAGAAATTAATAAATAATGACAGATCTATGCAACGCAGGGAAATTTTCTAGTTTTTGATGTTTTTCAACGATAAATTGATGTTAATTTTATGTCAGTTGAAAAAATAATAGCAGCTGAGCTGATGATACTTCGGTAACGAATCTGCCAGTACAGCTAGGTATCTAGTGACTAGTAAAACTGAATAAATTATAGTACACGAATGCAGCTGAAAGAAAAATTAAGACCAAAACATTACATATATATGTTATATTGTTATACGAATTAAAAAATAATACGAGTGTTAATTTAAATATGTAAAATGTATATTTGGATTAAAATTGATGACAGCAACCAAGTAATGTGAGGATTTTAACGTCTTTCTTTTATATTATGTCAGCATTTTGAGTTCCAATGCATGTTTATGGAAAGGCTATATGGACAGACAGACGGACAGACGAACGGAGTGCCAACCTAAAGTTCCCTTCGGCTTCGCTGATAGGGGAGTAATAAGTACTATCAATATGCAAAAAACCCATTGGACACAATGCTCACCATTGTTTCAATGCTTCAATCATAAACCATACAGATTATATAAAATTTTGCTAAGTTTGAATTATTGTTATACTTCAAAATTTTTAGTTGTTTTATTTTATTTTGATGTTGTATTGCAAATTTTTAGACGTTTATCTATTTTTTAGTTTGCATTGTATTGTTAATTTACTATCGGTCCCACATCTAGTAAGTTCGAACGTTCTATTACCTTAGACGTGTGTGTGTGTGTATATATATATATATATATATATATATATATATATATATATATATATATATATATATATATATATATATATATATATATATATATATATATATATATATACATACATACATACACATACACACACACACATTTGTACCATTTAAGCTGTGATAAGCATGGCAACTAGAAATTTGTGGATTGCTTAAATATATAGGATCAGTAATCGACAAATTATAAAATTGGGGAAAAAACGTATTATGACAAAGAAAATGCAAACGAACAGAATCGTACTTTTCAAGACAAAGTTGTTAGTTTCTCAACTTTTTTCATAGTTGCATGAAATTGTAAATATAAGTACAGGTGATATTCCTTTCAGTTTTACATCTTTTCTCCATCAATACTTAAAAGACAATCATTCTACTGTGTTTATTACAAAGTTCTCTCTTCATATGCATTAGGATGCAATACAGGGTCTATATTTTAATATTTTCAGTAGAGGTAGATTGCATAATATTTAATTTAACTGATAAAAATTTTACAAAAGTTTTGCATTAACATATACTAGCAATAAAGTTTTGAAACCATCTTTTTTTTTAAAGCATCATATTAAACTTTTTCTTCATATCTATTTTTTAGATATCAACATTTAAAAGAGGAGTCTTTCAGGGGTTTCACATAATGTAATGATAAAGTATTTATAGTGTCATGGCGTAAATGATATTGCCGTAAGAATGTTACAAAGCAGCATCATGTAAATGTCATTTGGCTCTTATTCCTGACGGAAATATTATCATCATTTATAATATCCACATATAACATTTAATATAATATGATATATAGACTTATATTAAGGATATGACGCTAATGTCAAGGTAACAGGATTTCAAATAGAACTTAAAAAAAACATTTGATTTCCTTATTAATACATATATACTATATATTATTTAAAAAATTGTGACAAAATCTATTGCTCATAAAGGAAAATTTGTTACACAAAGAGGAAATCCCCTCTGTACATAAAAACTGATAAAAGACAATGTTTCTTCCTATTTTAAAGTTGGTATAGTTCATAATGATTAAGACGGAAAAGAAAAGGAAATTCAGGTGCAAAACATACAAGAGAAACAAACGTCAGAAGAAAAATAAATATCAGGTGATCACTTCAGCTATTACGAGGTTTTATGCATATGTAAGTAAAAACGGAAATAGCTACTTTTTCTGTCTTGACGTTAACAAGTGCAGACCGACATTCTATTTTCATTGTATCTAAAAAGTTCAAACTATTCTTATACTACTGCCTTCAATTACTTACTATAAACTAAATAAAAACAGTCTATATAACAATATAACAAGATGAAACAATGACCATTCAATATTTTCATTTTAATGAAATATTTTGATTATAGCTGTCAAAGTCAACACACGGTTACATTTAAAAATGTTTTTAAAACTGATTGCAGCCCTTTTTTGACCCACCAAATTTGGGGTAAAACTTAGTCGTCAGTCGACTTTAAACTTTGAACAAAAGACAACTTTCATCCCCTCCGAATACTTGTTTATAGACAGAATTTTTGAAAATATATTCACCAAAAACTTTTTGAACGATCGAAGAAATCCATTATTGAAAAAAGGAGAAAACAAATTTGATGTTATTTCTACCTTCTGGAGCAGCTGAGTTTACCCCAGCATGAATTTTCTAGTCCCCCATACTGGTGGGAGTATTTCTGGGCATTCCCGATTCCATTGTGTTCATCACTATGTTTTATTTGTATTAACACTGACATTGGTGTTTCCTTTTTTAGTATGCAGATTTCATAGTAAATGAAATTGACTAATAATATACTCCTACACCCTTCTCCTTTGTTTAAATACAAGAAACGTTCTAAAAAACAAGTAATTTGGAATAACAAATTATCATTCATACATTGTATATATGAACAAGTCTTAATTGTGCGAAAAATTGTGTGAAGTAATCACTCAGTTTTCAGATAATAATATTTTGGACGCCTACTATAATTACCACATTTTATGTTGCCATCTTATTCCAATGACAGTAATATAGTGTTATTAACTGGCTGTTTCTGTATTGGCACTGATATAGATTTAAGGTTTGCTGTATTTGCCTCGAGACCCATAGGGTCGAGGGCCAATACAGCTGACCGAGAATCTATACCAGTGCCAATACAGAAACAACCAGTTCATAACACTTCTATTAAATAATTCAACTTTTTCAATACAGACTTGTTCTGAATGCTGTATTACATACATCAAATGTGAATATAGGGCCAATATTTCCAATACGGACTGGCAATGAATCCTGAATTACATGCACAATATATGTTTACAGGGCCAATGATTTTAATACTGACTTGCTTTTTCAGTATTGGACCTGGCCGAAAAGCAATATAGATCACGTGATTTATATGACCAGGATGACGTCACAAGTATGACACATGCCGTTTTGGTAGTATTAGGGCTGTTTTAATCGTATTATTTAATAATATAAAGCATTGTTTAACTGAGAAATTCATATTTGATAGTTTCTTTCTATGTTTTTCCTATAATGATAGTATTAAATGATATGTATTATCAAACAAACTTTGCTTGACTTTTGTATTTTCCTTAGATCAATATATCGATTTATCGATCAACAGAAGATGGACAGCACTCTTTTGATTTGTGATATACAATTAGACAAACATGACAAACGATAGATATGGAGTTAATAAACATTATAAACTGATCAATGTAATACTGGAGCATAATGCAAACAGAGAGTCAATAGGACTTATATTGCTGTTCTTCATCTTAAAACTCAGACCTTACAACAAGATCTTAAAATGTTTATTAAGGGGGTACCTAACACTTTTCACTATAAAATAGATTTGGCTCCTTTAATTTTCAAAAAAGTTTGACGAAATAATTACTTTGACATGTTGACAAAAATATAGATATTTGATATTTGAACCACACAAGTTACGGGAATAATTTCATTGGACAGCAGTTTGACAAACACTAATTTTGATTATTGAAAAGCTTGATTTCTCTTTACTAACAGTGTGTGATTAAAACGTTCAGATGATTTTTAAAGAGTTTACTTCCTTAGGTGTTCTGTACCCCCTTAATTGACACATGCTGGAGTATGTTAATAAATCATAAAATAAACCACAGCAGAGTTTCGCCAAGTATAGTGTGATTTTGTTTGTGGGACAAAAGAAATATAGGGCAAACACTAAGACAACCATATGGCCTATCAAGACGACTGCTGATATATTTTACAAATATATTATTATTTAGATTTTGACTATTGACCATTTTATTTTATTGCTTTTAGGATTTTCAATGATTTGGTCACGAGAGTATCCGAATAAAAAATTTAATAGAAAGATATCTAGTTGGGTTAACCCTTTCATAGTTTACCGGAAGTGTGGAGAGATACCATAATTGGTGTCGTTTCTGAATTAAGAAAATGCCCGGGTTTGCTTATTTTCATCCAACACGAGAATAACAATAAAACATAAAATGCATCAACATTGGTGTAAATGACTTTTTTTCTTCCTTTTGGTCCTTGTGGTCTTTTTGCATCTGCTCTTCTACTTTTTGGATTATTGTTTGGTTTGCAACATTTTAGGTCTTGAGCACAATTGATGACGAAATGTGCATGTGCCTCAAAATTGGCATCAAAGAATTTATTCATACATTTAAAATGCTATACTACATTTTCAGAGAAGGTTAACAGCATCTTGCTTCGTTTACTGCATTGATAGAATAAATTGAATATTCATGACATTTGTGACAGGTAAGTTGAACTGTACTATGCGACAACTTAATTAAATTTATTATGCACAAGAAACCTTACTGACTGACAGGATATCACATAACTATTAAAAAATCACAAATACATTTCAAGCAACGCGACACAACTGACTACTTTAGTGTTATTTGGGTACCCTGGTATGTAGGCTTTTGTAAATTTTCGGTGAAATATTTCTTTTTTAAAACGTTTTGTGTCGTTTTTTTCTCTCCTTTCACGTTGTTTTCGAGTGTATTTTTATCTTTGATTTATGATACACTTTGTTTTGATTACCTTTCTGGTGTTTTTATTTTTTGAGGTTATTATATGCAAGTTTATTTCTAATTGTTTGTAATTTTTGTCTAATTCACACGTAGGTTAACGCCAAATCATCAATATATTATCTTGGTATGCTGTGTGGTAGTTTATATATTAAAAAACTAAATGTTCATGTTTTTTAGATGAATTTTGAGACTTGCGTTTAGTAAGCCTTATCCAAGAAGAAGGGCAAATTTTGACCACAATATATGTCTAACAATAACGGAACCTAAACCAAATATCATGGCTGTTAACTTGTTTATAATTATATGGTCTCAGTTACCATTAGTGCAAATGAGACCAATTTCTCATCTTTAAAACAGAAAAATAAAAACATGGAAGAGAAATGGTATATGGTGTACTAATTTTGGCAAAAACAGCGGAATTTTGTATTTTTTTCTCTCTACGGCAACAGTTTCCACCAACCAATGCCCTAGATAAAGAATATGTCTTACAAATTTAATGACTAAGACAAAGTTTATGATAGTCTATTTTAGTATATCTTAATCAGGTCGGGATGTATCACAAATTATTTTTTAGACATGTTCATGGTTTGGCGTCTTATATTATTTGCTTGAATACTCAATAGGTCCAATTTGCTGGTTGCTGATAATATACTGGGAGCATATTTCGACAGACCATTCGCTTCTGCTTTTTTTAAATATGCTTCGAAAAATCGTTATTTCTTTCGATATATTTTAACGTTGTATCGATGACATAATACAAAAAAAAAGACTTGGGCAAAATTTTATGGTTAATCTTTTCAAGATGAAAACTATATTTCAATCATCCTTATGGCAAGCCGTTTTACTATTTATTCTAACTTCAAGATATCTCATATAATATATAAGATATCTTATATAATCTAGTTTTTATAAGATATCTTATAAAGTATATAAGATATCTCATAAATTATATAAGATATCTTATAAAGTTTAAAAGATATCTTATAAATATTTTTTATATAAGATATCTTATATAGTTTATAAGATATCTCAGATATTCTATAAGATATCTTATATAGTTTATAAGATATCTCATATAATTTATAAGATATCTTATAAAGAAAATTATATGAGATATCTTATAAATTATATAAGATATCTTATAAACAATATGAGATATCTTATAAAGTTTATTAGATATCTTGAAGTTCGAATAAATGGTAAAACGGCTTGCCATACATCCTTGCTTTTTGTTTAGTGTTAAGAATTGAATTGAATTTAATATCTACGAACGATTATACAATGTCAATATTCATCCTACAAGCTAGATATTAAAAGTACAAACAACACGATATACTTTAGTATTACAAAGAATTATGTGAATATAATTTATTTTTATGCATATTACAAGTAGAGAAAAAAATAATCTTTTAAAACGTATGTGTCACAATTAAGATGCATAAAACACCGATGTACTGTCTATCGTATTTTTGAGATTTACTCTTATCGTTTTATTGTCGCGGTTCATTTCATATCTATACATTTTAATATTAGACTTTTTGATTGAACTGTTCTATTTTAGCCGTAGAAAGCACGATAAAGGTGTATGCCGGGTATTGATATATCCATCCTGATACAAATAAATTATTTTTTTTACTTTGAAATAAAAATAGTATTATACTGAAAAAACACAGTTGATTTTTTCCTTACATAAACTCTGTGACCATAGGGTCCATTACAAAATTTACTGAAACTTGGAATGAGGCATCTGTCAAACGTCTGTTGATTACTGTGTTCAATAAAATCTTCATATTTTGATTAAATAGATAGAAACTGAATCCCCCTTAATAACCGAAATACCCAGTTCGTATGTAAATTCCACTGATTTTAGCTTTGTTTATTAGCTGAACATTTTATTGATTTTTATTTTTTTTTATTTTTGCCGACTTCGTAATTTCTAATCTGTACTCTGAAATACTAAATCTCTAGTAAACTACTAATCTTTCTCAAAACAATGTTTATAGCCACAAAATCTTAATTTGTAAGTCAAAATCAAAATCTGTCAATTATCTGTACAAAGTCAAAATATTGTACTCATTATTATTATTTCCCACTTTTTTGTTGTATTTGAAATCTCTGAATTCGTTAACATTACAAAATCTGGTAACTGATTAACAATTTCAATAACTTTTTCAAGGCTGATATAAATGCATGCAATGATGCATTATTCTCCGAGACTTAGTAAATTCTTCAACTCTATAACATTTATCTTGGAAGAAAAAAATCTGCTTACGGTAAAAATCAGTTAACTTTGTAATTTCTAGTTATTTTGTAGAAGATTAAACATATTCTTTAACCATGAAGTTCAAAATTTAGAAATATTTTTTTTCCATTGAAGTTGAATTGAAATTCATCTTTTGGATTACTGTTATTTTTACTTCCTAGATGGATATGGAAATCGCCAATAAGATTAAGATACATCTAGATGACAAAAACCGAAATAGCTAGAACGTTCTAAAATTTGGTAACATTAGGGTTAATAAATACGGTAACCATTGGTGAATTTGGTAACGTTAACGAATTCTGAGTTTTCCATTT
The DNA here is from genome assembly GCA_028015205.1 of Mytilisepta virgata. NCBI lineage: Eukaryota > Metazoa > Mollusca > Bivalvia > Mytilida > Mytilidae > Mytilisepta > Mytilisepta virgata. The sequence goes on along the minus strand of CM051521.1, from coordinate 45,230,877 downwards.
AAATTTTGTCCCCTTCTTATATTTATTTAGTTGTGATGTTTTTCAATGGTCGGTGTTTCGTTGTTGACCTTTACTGATTATCTTATTTTTAATTATTCTATTGACTTTTTTACCGCCTTTAAACGTTATAGATAATACATTTCTGATCATTACAGAAAAATATAAAACGTCAAAAGTACACTGATAAACGATAAAGTTTCAATTATATTAAAAAGTCAGATAAAATGACAAATTAATTATTAATAATTTTACACTCTGAATCTTATCTTTATCAAGATGAATTGTTATTACAGGAAATATATGTGATAAATTAATTCTGTGGTGCGTTAAGTTCTTTCTAGGAACATTCGTGATTCGTAAGTATTATTAAAACTGATACAACTGTAAAACATACGTTTGTGGCTAGACGTTTTAAAGCATGCGTTAAATTCACAATCCATTCTAATTTTTTTAGTTTAGCCCCAAGAGAAATAAAATGCTCAATAAAATTGTTAAAGGGGAAATGAGTAACTCATAATTAAAACATCACAAGGTAATTAAAATTGTAGATAACATAAAAGTTAGAATATAATACACAAAACCAATGAACAACGTCAGACCTCCGCCAAACAACAACAGCATAAATACGAACATAAATACAACAATAGGTAAGGTCAGAGTATAATAGAACTTAGTAACAGATATGACGATAGTGCGAAGTAGAAATTCAGGATATCTGTTTATTCTATCATGAATCATTATGAAGAAGTTTAAAACTTAAATCTATATAGTTTAAAAATTTAAATAAATAACAAATAGTCTGGACACAAAGTAGAATATACTAAACAATTGAGCCTGGGCCTTGAAGTTAGCAGCGTTGATGAAATGGAAGGCTGAATGTTTATTTACCATTTGATAAATTGCGTCTTTATTTTATTCTAATGGGTTAAGGTTTGCAGCTCGTTTGATATAATAGGCCATTAATTAGCAATAGAATACGGCTATACGGTATTTTATTCTATACCAGCATTGCAAGAAGATGGTGGTAAAATTTATGAATAGACTCGGACCTCACATATAAAGTAAAATACCAATGAAATTCTGAGAGGTTAGTGGTTATCCATTCATTAAGAATGGAGACAATGGTAAAACTAGAAATTGGTCCATCAGAAACGATGTCCATCCCCGCACTGCACAAGTCAAAAAACAGTTAACAGTGAAAAATTAGCAATTTAACAATTTCAGTCTGAAAATTGGAACCCTGAATCAAATTTCAAAATTGAAAACCGTATTGCATATCTACACACACTGAAGCACAATTTTATACACAAATGAAACCACTGAAACAAAAAATGAATGAGTATTTTCAGAGACAAAGCAAAATTAGCAATTTCACCATTTATCCCTTAATAGATTTTCAAAATTAAAAACCTTTTCGCATATCTACACAGGCACAAGCTTAAATTCTCTATTTCCGAAATACAACCCCTGTGGGCCTCAAGTTGTCAAATCAAAATTCTAAAACCTTATTGCGCATCTAAATACAGTATATGACAATACTGTATAGAAATTAAAAGCATAAAATGAAAAATTGATAAGAATTTTAGTTTAAATTTCCAGTTTTCGAAATTCGACCACTGTGGGCCCCTATTTTTTGAAAATCAAAATTCTAAAACCTTATTGCGCATCTACATATAGTATATGACAATATGGTATAGAAATTAAATGCATGACATGAAACATGAATGAGGAGTTTAGATCACAAGTTTAAATTCCAATTTTCGAAATTCGACCCCTGTGGGCCCCAATTTTTAGAAATCAAAATAAATGCATGACATGAAAAATGAATGAGGAGTTTAGGTCACAAGCGTAAATTCCAATTTTCGAAATTCGATCCCTGTGGGCCGCAATTTTTAAAAATCAAAATTCCAAAATTCCAAAACCTTAATGCGCATCTACATACAGTATGTAACAATACTGTATAGAAATTAAAGCATAAAACGAAAAATATATGAGGAGTTTGGGTCACAAGCTTAAACTTCCAATTTTTGAAATTCAACCCATGTGGACCCCAGTTTTTAAAAATCAAAATTCGAAAACCTTATTGCGCATCTACATAGAGTATGTGATAATACTGTATAGAAATCAAAAGCATAAAATGAGAAATGAATGAGGAGTTTAGGTCATAGTTTAAATTTCCAATTTTCGAAATTCGACTCCTGTGGGCCCCTATTTTTGAAAATCAAAATTCTAAACCTTATTGCGCATCTACATACATTTTGTGACAATACTGTAAAGAAATTAAATGCATGAAGTTAAAAATGAACGAGGAGTTCTGGAGACAACGGACGCACAGACAGACGAACGGACAGACGGACAGACTGACATACGGACGGACAGACGGACCGATTGCAAATATCCTCGAACTTCATTCAAAGTTCGGGGATAAAAAAAAGATTAAAGAGGAGTGTTCGGTTATAATTAAACAGTGCAATATCTAACATAATACATAAAACAAGTGAACGTATAGATTTATTGATACTTTTAAGATACACGTATTAAACATTTGTTGCATTCGTATTGAGGAATATTGTCACGATCAAAATGATATATTGCAAGGGATTATTACACGCTAAATCCGTTTTGGTTAAGTTCTTCGTGGATTATTACGTTGCTATACAATAAATGATAATACTAATAATATTTAATACTTAAATTTGTTCTTTTTTTTTTTGGATTCACATAAAAATTAGTATAATCCTTGTTCATGATAAAAACGAGACGAAATACTAATTTATCTTTATACAAGATTTATATGAGTCGCAGTTACTGAACTTTTTATTTACGTTCTAATGAAAATGCGGCCGAAACCACAAACTAAAATAGAAAACGGTCGTAATAGTAAAACAAAGAAATTTACGTTTTGTCATTATTTAATATAAGTTAAAACATGATAAATAGTGTCATTGTATGTTGATAATATCGTATCGTTTATGACGCAATAAAGTTTAAGTAAACGCTAAGTTCAGATTAAATCGACCAACGCGAAGTTGTATATTGAACACTTGAGAAAACTACACTGTCTTGACATCACGTTTTCTTTGCAAAATGACCAATGCGTACTTGTTATAAATAATATTGTTCGGAGTAAATGTCAGGTCCTTTCTGAGCACATAAAATGCGTATACCGCTATGAAAAGGTAATAGAACAAAAAGGCCCTATTTGAATTTGTAAAGGAAAAAAATTGAGATTCAATACAGATTACAAAAGATCAAAAGTGGTTATAAGAAACAGAAAAAAAACTTTAATTAAGAAACACACAACCATTGAATATATAATCCTCGCTTTGACAAATATAAAAGGTTGTTTTAAAAACTTCTTCCGTTCTATGTATCAGTAATGAAAAGCTGATAGTTAGTTAAATGAAAGCTGTGCCTCTTTGTGTAAGAAATAAAGATTCTTAGGCAATAAACAATCCTTGATAACACATTTGATACAATCATAATATATGCTTCGTCAGTCCTGCAAAAGGTTCAAACTCTATAACTCAAAAAAAGATTACAAGCTAAAGGTAAAGCTAAAAACAATCGAAGGTCAGAGCAATATACATACATCTCTAGCACCAAAAAGAAGAGAGGTTGGTTCTTTTCTTCAAAAATCAATTTATTTTATTTTTTAAAATGAAAAAATGCAATGGTCAGAAGCATCAGACAAAAAGGGAACAAATATTCTAATGAAAGAACTGACGTCATCCTATGTTTGTTTAGATGCTACAATTGATGATGGATCCAAGGCTAAAGTATATCATCAATCTAACTGAATATAATTGACGTCATTCATAGTTTTGTAAGCTACACATCCAATATCGGATCTATTTTTATTAAAAAATCTATTTTTGACAAGCTAGAGAAGTCATAAACAGAGCCCTATTCATCTAATCTCTCTTTTGAAATACTTCCTAAATACAAATTTAAAACATAAGAAAAAAATCTTCAACATTCAATAAGATTAAAAGCTTTAAAGTTTTTATCTTTATTCAATTTATCAAACATTCTTTCAATTTTTTGGGATATTTTGCTCAGAGATCAATTAAAGAAATCAAGCTGAATCTTACATATTTGAATCCTCACCCACACAAGTATAAGACCCTTAGCATATGGTACTGGCAAAAGAACAACACAAACTGGACACCAGTAATAGAAGTTATCATGAATTCTGTCAAGAAATGTTCAAAAAGAAAACTAAAATTACACTTTGTACAATTTGATCGGTTTTAGGAACTAGTTTGTTGGCGATTGAAATTACTGTTATTTCGATTGTTGAATTCTACGATTTTATTATTTTGTGAAGGATTGTTAATAATAGATATTCAAAGGTGTTCATAATATTTGCTGTCATTCATCTTATTAAAGTATATATATTCATATATGTTTATTCAATTGTCACATAACCGCCTCGGTGGTCTTGTGGTAGCGTGCTCTCCCCCAGCGCGGGTTCAATCCCCGGCCGGGTCAAACCAAAGACATTAAAATTGGTATTTGCTGCTTCTCCGCCAAGCACGCGGCATCTAAGAGTAAGAGCAAAGACTGATCGGCTCGGAGTCAGTATAATGTGTCCGAGTGAGGTGATGTCTTCCTGCGGACAATTACCTCGTGAGCTAGCACATTAAAAATCCGATTGAGCGTGTCGGTCTTGTACAAAGCAGGGATCATATTCATTATCATATCAACGTGTTCTCGTCCTGATATGCACCTGGTTGCCACTGGACGTTAAACAATAATTCATTCATCCATCCATCCATCAACTGTCACATTAATTTTATGGGCATATGATAATTTTGATTCCTTTGATCTCTAAATAATTCACATATCAGGACAATTCCCATTGTGCCCAACATTAATTTATCTATATTTTCAAAATTGGGCATAGTGGGAACACACTATATTTAAAGAGTAAATAGAATCGTGTATAAAACGAGACTGAAACACTGTTGACTTATTTTAGACCAAAACTATAGTACTAAAATAAATTTGGCATCCATAGTGCTAAATTAAAATTAGTAAACAGTCTGTAGGACAAAAAGTGGGGCGACTGCGCTAATCGTTTACTAAATTAAAAAAAAAAGGAAAAATAGCTCCGTGTACTGTGTTTTTTCCAGTTATATTTTGTTTTCAGTAAATTTGATTAAAGAATTCCAATATATAATAGAATTGTTTCGCTTAAATTCTATTTCAAGAAACATCTGTGTTTGTACAAAGTATAATATCCGGGAATCGTCCATGTCGGACCATAAATGTTTCATGTAAGCTCTGATTTTTTAGTCTTATACCATGTATATGTATCTGCTTCGTATTTTGTCAAATTAGAAGCCATTTTCCAGACATTTTATGAAAGTTAAATGGAAATTTCTACTCAACTGTTGTATTATGTAATCACCATTACTCCTGTAAATATTTTCTGTATATTTATATAACTTCCATAAAATGTACTCAACCGTAAGAAACAATGATCATATTACAAAACCAAAAAGACCGAAGTTAAAACAGTACCAAACGCATTTGACCCAATCATCATTAATACTAAAGGATGAGACCGTTTTCTTTGAGCAGTAAAAACTCTGAAACCATAAAATGTTGGAAATGTTTGAGATATAACATATAATAGTGACATTCAGTAGTTCCCAAGTTTGCCCTCAGAAGAATTTCTTTTATTTGGAGAAAACTGATTTTTTTGTGTGAAAATGTTCTAAAAAAACGCCCGTCATCGGGAAGAGTATTATTAGCATGATTAATATTTTATTATCTCCCCTTTTTAAAGAACATTTTGCTAAAGTTAATTTCATTTTTGTGATAGTATCTATTTTGGTAAAATTTAACTTTCTATAAAACAGGAATAATCATTTAAAATAAAAAGAAATTAAAATTATTATTGATAGATATTCGGTTTAACTTAAATATTTTGCAAAAGATATAGTTATATGGCACCATGATTTATGATTAGTATATTTGATTTAAAGCCTATTGTTCAAAAACATTTTCTATTCCGATAAGTATGAAATCTGTCAAGAATCACACTTTCTCCATTTGGTTTGGAGCTGGCTTATTTGAATACTTAAGAAATGCAACGCCGAGTTCCCCTCATAGAAGGTTCGGTTTAAATTTTTGAAGTTTAATCAACGATTTCAGTTTCTAAATTAAATTGAGACTACGTCCAAAATTTCCGATTAATGTCTTTACCACCAACTATGTTTTTCTAGGATTATTATATCTGGGGTCATTTTTACTTTGCCAGTGTTGTTTTTCCCAAAGTATAATTATTTTTGATATAGAACTTAGGCTTTTTACTTGACGCTTTTCATTAAGCTAAGGATAAACTTCATTAAATTAAAACACAAAATAGGAGTTGAAACTATATGTTTAGCATTGATTAGCAGTTGACCATTGAAAGATACTTATCTTAACAAAGTATGTTACAAATTTTAACAAGATATATTGAGCCCATCTTAGTCGACACGTTTTTTAATTTACCCGAAAATTGCTAATTTTGTGATTTTTCGTGCATATTTTATTTTTTTATGGACAAGGCGACTTAACTCCAGAACAACATCTGACTTTCACCAGGTAACAGTAGAAGAGCCTAAGGAAATGTCACTAGATAAGTCTAGTGAGTCTTGTACCAGTCTTTTTAGCAACTTTAATACTCTGATCACAGATAAAGAGAACTTGGCAATATTTTGTAGCCATTTTTTCCCATTTTAGTAACGATGAGTTATGTTTTTTTAGAATAATTATGAATATTTAAACTGGAAACAATAAGAAAAATGTTTTCATATACTTATTAATAAAGATTCATGTTTTTAAGTAGAAAGGCTATAGAACTATTACTTTTTTGTAAGGAATTCCTATTTATATTTTTGAATTATATGTTTCGAATCGTTGTTCTGTGTTAACATGATTAATAAAATATGAAAACTTTAAATTTTATATAAACAGCGTGGAGTCTCAGTGGAACGAACTGCATGTCTTAATTGCTACTGTTCGTCAGTTTGTCCACTTTTATTTGAGGTTTTTCGGAATAGCAATTCCTGACATTTTAATACACAGAGGGGCTTGAAAGGTTTTTTTATCCGTCATTGATCTTTTGATTTCATCTCCATTATATATAATTAGGTCGAAACTCTAGAGTCCAAAAAATGCAAATTTAATGCCTTTTGAAAAGAATTTTATAAATGCACGAATTATTTTTATTGTCCTACATATTATTACCATTTGCTAAATATTGTTTATGCGCATAAAATTAGAATCTCTAATTAATTATTTAAAAAAAAGCTTTTAAAAATTTATTGAAAAAAGTGATTTGCGTCATAAAGAATATACATTAACATATTTACTTAAACAATGTTACAAAAGAGCATAGACTAGATAATTTGAAATATTGGAACTTACATAAAGCCATCTGATAATGATACTTTCTATATTTAATAGCAAAGTAAATGAAATACGATTATTCTATGTTGCATGTCTGTAACAATGCATGGTTAAGTTTTTGAATTCCAGAACAGTCTATTCTGTTCTTAAAATTTTTAAGAAAAAATAATAGCAAATTTATATATATATTAGAATAGAGTATTTTTACAGTCATTTCTTAACACCTGAATGCACACACTCATACATGTACGTAGTGTATCAAATTAAAAAAAAAGAAGAAGAAAACATACTAGAAATGTCAAAATTGCATATATATGTAATGAAAAGGATGTTATAGTCATAAAAATGTCAAGGAAACCGGGAAAAAAATCGAAGTTGAACGAAGTCTAACAAACTAATGATCCTGTTAAAGTAGTTTATGATTTAAAAATACACGACTGTCTTTGGAACACGCTAAAATGAACTTGGTGTAAGATATATGTATATAGCTACTAAAGAAATTATGAAAATTATCAAAATGGGAAATGACATTAACCAAACAAATTTAACAGAATCAACAAACAATTGAACATCCATAACATCAACAAAATCAGCAGTTTACCTAAAATAATGTTATTATTGTCTGTTTAAATTTTAGCTAACCCGATTTTAGCTTCTGATTGGATGCTTTTTTTGTTTCATCCTTTTGAATTTGGATTTCGATTTTTCGATCGTTCGAGAGAGAGATTTACTTATAATTCGAATAGAATGTATAAGAGGAGAGAGTGATATGTATAACACATAATATATCAATTTCATCACTCCAAAAGTTTTACGGTCGTCATCACGAAGTGATCGGATTTTAAGAAGTTTCTTTCTCTCTTATGAGACTCTAGATATCATCAAGAGATTTCACGTCCTTCCGTAATTTACACCTCACCGGACTTGACACTCTACTGACTTTTACTCACAGGCAATTTGACGTGTGCCTTTAACGGAACAGGACATGCTTACCCTTCCAGAGCACCTGATGTCAGTCCCGGTTCTTAATGGGAGTTCACATTGCTACTCCTTTGGTTTCTGTACTTCTGTCTCGTAGTTTTCTTTAGTTTATTATAGTTTTTTTATTCTTTTTATGAGTTATACATGTATCCTTGTGGCGTTTGTTTGTTGTGTTCCATTCTCCTGACTTTCTTTTCCTTGGACTTTGTGGAATTTTCCCACTGTTTTGTCGCTTCGGTATTCTTATATGTTAATGTTAACAACTCAGTGCAAAAAATAAATGGCTACTGAAGATCAAAGGAGTAGGGACACTTTCCCTCTTATTTTTTTCACAGAAAGGGCCAGTTTCAAAATGTAAAAATCAAGACTATCGATATGACGCATAGAAAAATACTTTCTGAAAGAAAATTTAGGCGTTGCCAAGTCCAAAAAGGACTCTAAAATACAGACAAAAATCATTTAACTGTAATTCATAAGTTTTCTCGTCTTTTGGTTATCTTTGACCCGTGAATTCCCCAAGAAAGACACCGAGAACCAAAAGTTATGGTTTTTCTTATACCAATTTCTCATGCCATTATGTGACAAAGTTCGTCTGTTTGTCTTTTTTGGGGGAAACTAAACTTTCCTGATAAAATGGTTGAAGTGTTCAGATTATAATCTTTGAGTATTGTAAGACGTGAAGAATCGATAGCTACGTAACTACACACTGAAATCCAAGACCATATTTTTGTGAGTTCGAATCTCAGTTGATCAAAGCAACGCTATTCATTTAATAAAAGTTAATTTTTGTTAAGTAAACTTACAAGCAGAATAACATATTTTATAGAGTTAGTGTTTTTAGTTTATTTGTATATCAATATGCCTCTTTTCCCCGTCCGTATAAAGAGATGCTTTCTTGTGTTTACATTTTTAATTGTTAATCATATATTTAATTATGCACACCAAGAAATGAAATTACTAGGTTAAAATAGAGAATATAATAGTTCAATCTTCTGCATACAAATTATTCACAGGTGTTGTATAAATAAATTATCAATAAACAAGGGATCTGATTAATGAAATTAAGACTGTCCTAAGATATGTCGTTAAGTGCATTTATGAAAGCTAGCTAAGATCCATATTAGTAAGAACTAGATTGTGCAAGTACATTTTACTGTTAGAACTAATTTATATTTCTCTTCAGAGAATTTGCAATAACACGAAGTTGTAATGACACATCATATGTGAACAAGCTATCCTCTTACGCCATACCTGTTTTGTGTAAACGTCGTGTATAACAAGCAACTCCGATGAGATGCGAAAATATTTGATGTCTCAATTTTATAACCTTCAAAAAAAGTAAAAAGCAACATGATTCCTAGGGAGTTACTTAAAACAAGACATAGTTAATGTGTATCGGACACTCAATCAGTCAAAGTGGGTAACTGGAAAGGTCAACAATGACAATTCAATCAACGCAAATCAACAGACAGAACAATACTAGTAGGTAAAAATAACACAAAAAGCACAAAACACAAAAATAAATACAACAGAGAGTCAGGATAGTCTGACTTGGCAAAGACACTGAATCGTGGATATTTTCAAAGTCTCGAAAAATATACATGTAATGAGATAAATAATAAAATAAGGAAAAGATATAAATATATTTGATGAGGTGCGTTGTGAAGATAGAATAGAGAATGGAAACGAGGAATGTGTCAAAGAGACAACAACCCTTTCAAAAGCATTATTGCAATATGTCACTCAAACGATATTTGATATTAGACAATATATTGTATAGGTGGGTATAGGTGGGTAGATCAGGTGATTTTAAAAAAGGTTATTTATTGTTATTTCCAAAAAACAGATGTCACGTAAAGGTATCCGGACCATAATAGATAAATATCGAAAATTGTGTCTCTTTTTGACCGTGAATGACTGAACCAAACAATTTAATGCTGGAATTTTGTATATATATTTTTCTCAAGTTGAAACACACTTTGTTGCTTATATGCAGAGTCTGTAAAAATTAGTTAGTTATATTGGAATTTCCGAAGTTTGCCGATAATTACCGAGGTCATTTCAATTGCGTTGTATGGAACATCCGGGAACTTTTAAATAATCACGTGGTCATTTATGGTCCGGATACCTTAACAACACATACAAATGTCCTCGAATGATGTTATGACGTCACTCTTAATTTTCAAATGTTGGCAAAATTAAACATTTTAAATACACCTTCCTTAAACCTTTTCAGTGGATACCATTCACATGTATCCTTTAATGCTAATTTTGTTTTCTTAAAGGTTTATTTAATCATCACGTTCTGACATAATGAAAATTCCTTTTATAGCAGGAAGAACTTATGTGTCATTTGACAGACTCCTACGTAGCACGATTTGTCTGTAAAACAGCTGAAATCAATGTTATATATTCCAGTAAAGTAGTGGGTGGTTAATATAAGAAATAAAACATAGCAAAATTTTGCTTACACGAGACATTTTCAGGCGAATTTTATACTTATACTGTTTATACATTAAATTCATGAAAATTTGTGTTCTACTATTCTGTTTCTTTTAGGTTTAATATTTTATTCATTTTTATTATTTAATTTACTTATATATTTGTCTGTTATTTTCCTGTATTCATTTCCATTGTATCTGAAGTGGATATAGAGTGTAGATGATAAATTATTGTAAATACAAACAAATAGAAGATTGCTATAAATAAAAGAAGGCTTGAGAGATCTTTTTGATTTCCTGTGTCTACAATGCAATAAAACAGACAAAAAAGAATTTTTTAAATGTTGCTGATAATAATCGATTACTCAGTACCATGCAATTCAGAGATATCGCAAAACCCGAATGATCTTTTACCTATGAAATGTGTCAGTTCCGTTGGTAATTAAAACGTTTTGTTTAATTTCTAATTTATACAATTCTGAAAGTATTCTTTCTTTACACTTAAGGGTCATAATAGATAAGGTGTACGTTTGTGTACCCATAAAACCGGTTTAACCCCATTACTGCTCAGCGTCCTTAGCAAGTCAGACTATTCTGTGCTCTTTTTATATGAGGGTCTGTCAAATAGATGGCGTTTTTAATTGGCATTTCCTGTTATCAATTTTAATGCTCATTTCTTTGCTTACTGTATACTGTTATTGTCATAGTTTAACTAAAATATTGAATGATGATTTTAAACAATTTGGGTATTTTAGGCCGATTAAAAAAAATAAACATTTTTGTCTGGGCAGGAAGAAAATAATAAACACTGAAATGTGCATTTCAATATTTATGTTCTTAAAATATAAAACATTACTGAGACGTTCGTTCCATTTATAGATAAAATACTAGTCAGATATATGATTTGTACCTCACTAATGACAATCAGTTTCCGTAAAAGGAATCACAAGATTAACTAATATTTTGTTTGAACTAATTGTAAAATTATTAACAAGTCTTGTTAAAGATCATGAATATGAAATTGAATAAATTTTAAAGACGACATTACATTCTATTCATTCGAGACTCCTCTGACGTCAAACAGCCGTTTTAGAATTCCATAGAGTAGTTGGATACCAAATTGCATTCTATAATAAATATCATCCAGGAAATAACCTTGCTTCGGATGTTGTTTCACACTTAGTATTTTTTAGGGGGTAATTGAAACTATAACTTTCACAAAATGAAAAGACGGCATATAGTAAGTAACCTTAACCAAAATTTATCGTTAAATGAAGCCTGAATTACCAAGGAACAAGGCACACTACCTTTAAATTCTCTGATAAGCATTTTATGTGGGAAATCATATTAGTGCTTAGAACAAGTTCATCGAAGTTGGGACATTGTAATTCTTGAAGACAACCGAAAAATTAGAATGTAAAGACAACAACCTATTCCTAAAGAATTAAGGTAATTAGTTGTCATCAAAGTAATTCTCTCTCCTTAAAACAATGGAAAATTGTATGACTTACGGTGAATCCTGTCTTCATCTTGTTGTAAGACGAGAGCCTTAAGACCTTACAGTGATCTTCAAGATGATGAACAGCAGTAAAAACGTTAGGTATCAACCATCAACCTCACACTCATCTTTTATCTAATTGTTCGAATTAGCTTAGAAATAGTGATGTTACATGCTATATAAAGATAACATCTCTCATATATCTGTAGTATGGACTCTTTAATGGGGTATATTCAATTATTCAACAATTGTATCATATCTGTACCTTTACCAGTGACTTAATTCAGGGAAAAATGAATGTATTTATTCTAAACTTTCTGCAGGTGATATTTATTTTTACGAGTATAAGATATTTCTAAATCAATGGAGTATTTTAACGAAGGTTACGATCTCCATAGTGGAATTGAAATCCCCTCTCCGATAACAATAGGTATATGCATATATATTTTAAAAAATAGCTTTTGTAAGAACTAATATTTTCAAAATTACCGTAAAGAAATAAAACCCATAAATTTTTAAAAAATGAGAAAAGAGGAGTTTACGTCACAATCTTAAATTTACAATTTTTAAACATGAACAGCCATTGTGATCCCCATGTTTTCAAAATCAAAAGTCGAAAACCTTATTGAGCATTTTCATACAGTGTATGAAAATACTATGTATAAATAAAATACATGCAGTAAAAATAAAAGAGGGCTTAAGTCACCAGCTTAAATGCAAAATCAAAATACGACCAATGTGGGCCCTAATTTTTGAAAATCAAAATTCTAAAACCTTACTGTCAATATACATATGATGTATTACAATACTGTACAGAAATATTATGCATATATTGAACGGACAAACAGACGGAGACGATCCTAATAACCCCGAACTTTCTTCGTGATAGGATAATAAAATAAAAATGGTGAAGATTCTAGGATACCAATTTTGAGGCACCAGAAAAGCTTTTTGATAAATTACGTGAGCCCAGAGCTATGCAACTCTACGGAGATACGCCTTATTATCAAAACCTTAAAATATTTTTACTGTTATTGTTAAAGAACCACGTCTATACTGAAATACAGTACATCATGATGTGAACATTCACCAACAGAGGTATTACATTAATTGACATTTTTTCACATGCTTTTAGAGATTTTGTTTTATGAACTAACATGTATCCAACATATGCCTTCATTCGTTTTATGATACAAATTTATATAAATTTTTAATGCTTGTATAAAACTGATGTAAAAAAAAGATGTAATGATGTAGAAGAAGTTATCCAGACTTTTGCATTATTAAGATTGCTTATTACTAAGAATGTTGTACATCAAAAGACATTCAAATTCTATTTGCTGAGCTATAAAAAACTTGAGATATAATACGTGACTGATTGCTCCGTTTAAAGATAAATTGACGTCAATGATTATATTTGATCCATCAAGACAATGTTAGCAGTCAAAAGGTTATACGATCAGTTTTTGCTTCGTTAATAGAGTTGATGGTGTATAATATGTCTTGAACAATGGTAATGTAATAATAAGAATTTATGTACTGGTATAAAATGAAACTTTTGAAATATACTTCAGAACTTACGGCTTTTATATTTTACAGTTGATTCGTTAACTAGTAGTGTCATGTATATAATTTGTAGGTTGGCTTTCTTTACAGAACCAAGTTGCTGTCACATTGAATTGTATAAAAGGTTTTACGTTTAGACTGTTAATATCATTATTCCAGATATTTACTTTCGTCATCACGACTTGCCTAGGCACCTGTGATGGATCACGGTAGCTCAACTCACAGAGCTGCCTAGCGCGTCCCGAGCCAGTTGGCTGTAAGGGGAGACCCTCTCGTTGGGGGGGGGGAGGTTGTCAGGTCATAATATGGATAGCTTCACCTCGGATCATAGTGGGTAACGTGTTTCGAGAATGTCACGCTTTCTGCACGCTAAAGACCCCTTCTGTAGTCTTCGAAAAGAGTAGGCTAATGGCCGCTACAAAAGGCTAAATTACCCGACACTACCCAACCATCAACCTTTTTTTCAAATGTTTTATTTCTACTCAACACACTAAGGTTGGTATCAGAGAATATTTAAGTATGGTAGCTTATTTCAAAATGAATGTACACGCAGGTAATTTACAATAATGAATCTTTATTTTCTATTCATTTAAAGTGTAAGTACAGAAATTGTCAAAAAAACTGTTTGTTAGTTTTTTTCTAGATAAATGCTCACTTCTAGGTTTAATTTTTTTATACAGCTGTCAAATATTCATATGGGTGACTGGTGGTCATTGTTACATTAAAAATAATCTATGATGGTTGATATACTTTTAATATATCTTAAAGAGACTGGGTAATACTGTGCATCATTTATATATGTATTTGTCGGTATAACCAAGCCATCATAAAATTTGAGTTCACAGATGTTACTTCTAATGACCTTTTTCATATTATTGTTATTTGTTAATGGAATGACAATATGACATATTATTATCTTATCAAATTTAGAATACAACTTCTGTTTATTTTATTTCACCGACAGAGGTATTACATTAATTGAAATTCCAGAAAAGCCAAAAAAACCCATTATTTCATATTTTACATTACATTACGCTTAATATAATCACAAAAGTAAAGACGGATTTGATTTGGATTGAAGTATTTTTAATTAGACTTTTTTTACACAACACTCAAATTTTTGTGCAGTGCCATATTTTTTTAACCTTTTTGTAATTATTATTTTTTTCAAAGGATGGCATAGATTGAATGAACCTTTTCTAATTTATGTTCTTTGGTTTTTAATTTTTCTGAGTTAATGCTTACTATTTTTTCATCTTTGCATTCATTAACTGTATTGCATGTAAATTGTAAAGTGATTACGAAAGGTAATAGCATTTCAGCCTTTTATAATTTAGTAGCAAGATACAAATCAATAAAATGAAAATCGTCTTCCCCAATCTCCCTTTTCTTATTTGCACAAATATTAAAGCAGCATTCTAGAGCACAGTGTATAACACATAAAACAACATCAGAAAAAACGCAAAACATGAAGGTAGAACATTAAGCGGAGTACAGGTGACAGGTCTGTCAACATTTCCAACAAAACCCAGGCAGCACCCATCATAGGACCAAGGACCCAGAATCACAAACACCCGTCTGACTACAATCTAGAATGGTTCCAGGACAATGCAGTCCGGAAATTATATCACAGTTTTCAAACTCTAGATCTGGAAAGTGGTTCACTTCCACTTTGGTACTACATACCTACGCTGAAGGTAACAAAAACCACTTAAAACTGAAAATAATCTAATATTATTAATTTTACTGCGATGATGTAGGAATTTCAATAGATACAAACAGGTTTTAAGGGAATCGAAACTCTGCTCTAATTTATCATACTCCTCTACTGTGTTTTAACAAAATTAGTTAGAATAAAGGAATAAAAGATGAAGTGAGGAACTTCATTAACATATAAGTATCAAATTGTGCTCCTTTCTATTGAAAAACTAGTGAAGGTAATCATAGCTGTTGATCTTACAGTCTTACTGTAAAAACATGTTTTCAGAACCAGATGTAACTGACGTCAATGTGGTTATATTTGGTCCTATCATGGCGATGTAAACAGTCTCAGCAAGGTTAAATGTTGAATTGTTTGTTGTTATATCTGTCCGATCTGAAGATAATTACACATTAGGAAAATCTCTTTTGTAATTAATATGTTAATTTGACGTCATTCCATTTGTCGCCAGTATCGCAAATTTAATTAAGTTTTTGATACACGCAAGGAATTACGGATACTTTATAAAGAAACAGAAAACAATTGTTTAAAGTTTGAATTGTAATTGGGCAGATTGATATCAAACCATTTCATTCTTCAATATTGAAATATTAATGAAAAAACTGTCAAATACTAGCGTCGGATAATGCAGCATTTTGGATACTGCCTAAAACAGCCACTACTGATTACTTAAGTACCATTACTGATGAAAATGATAAAAAATTTACAAGACCCTACGCTGAGTGTATGACTGAAAATATATTTCATTGTTTATTCATCAAAGAATATAATTTCACTGATATAGAACCCATGTCACTTTTCATTTTATAGTCCATAATTAACAATAGAATTCATTTTATATATCTATTAATAGTTGTAAATTCGGAAATCACTGCGTGCGTCTTAGAAAGTCAATAAAAAGGTTATACAATAAACACGATTCTTAATAACAATACATATATTAATAATCATGATTGTCACCTTGTTGCAATGTTTGCAATGATAAAAACATCGCACTTATCTTTGCTTTACAGAAACTAAAAAAAAACAAATATTGTGAACAATAACGTTTCATCAAGAATGGAATTCAATAACACTTTGATATGCCAAAAAGTGAGCAAGAAAATCAAAACTGCTTTTAACATGATACACAAAATGCAGGACATTTTGAAATTGCTTGAGAGATAATTTAAAACTTTCTTTTAACACATTTCAAAAATTCATCAAGAGACAATTTAA
Source organism: Mytilisepta virgata (assembly GCA_028015205.1). NCBI lineage: Eukaryota > Metazoa > Mollusca > Bivalvia > Mytilida > Mytilidae > Mytilisepta > Mytilisepta virgata. Next base: position 45,214,046 of record CM051521.1, on the reverse strand, counting down.
GCACAAGTTTCCTTTAAAATCATGTTATAGTTACAGTACCAGCTGCGGTATCGTCTCTATGATACTAAAATAAAAATGAGTGAAAAGATTAATAACAAAACAAAAAATGTTGTGTATAAAAGCAAAGAACTCTTTAAATAAAATTCTTTGATACCAATTAACGCACAAGATGTGCACATTTCGGCGATTTACGACTCATCAGTTGTGCTGAAGACCAATGTTGAAAACCAAAACGACAATCCAGAGCAAATTCAAAAATGCCAAAATGACCAAAAGTGGTTAAGCCAAACACCATCTAAGGACAGAGCTACGAGGGAGATACTCTTGAGTTTTCACAAATTTTACAATTTTTAACAGTATGTTAAGTTAAAACATTGTCCTGTCGACTTTATGGCGTTAATTGATTGCTAAAACCAATGCTGACATTTCCTGTTATCCGGGTATTTTTTTTTATTTCTCTCTGCTTTGTGGAAAAATAAATATAAAAATTTCAGATTTTTTTTCTTTTTTGAATGGTTTTTTAAGCAGTATATTATAACATAAAAGTATGAAAAACACAAATCTAAGGTTAAAATTTACGTTAGATGGTATTGAAATAACACCACCGGTACAGGATGAAATTACAAAATAAAAAATTTTGAAACATTTTTTTTTCAAAATTCATTAATTAAATTGAATCCAGACAGAAAACATGAAGCGATCAAAAATTACTTACATTTATTCATAACTTACTTACCAATTTTATTTGTTTATTTCAGAAATGCATTTTGATCTTTTTGTGAACAGTTTTACGTGATACTAGATTGTAACTGTTGGTAGGTTGGACATAACCGACCTTTAATGAAGGCTCTGTAAGTTTCTTTGTTTTCAGTTTATCGTTTTCTTTTGTATTTCTCTGTAAATTTTAAGAAAAAAATGTTTTGCCGCTTCCTTTTACAAAAGCGCTAAACGCCCCAAATTTTTTATTTTTCAAGAAATTAAAAATAAGAAATTGTTCGCCCGCTTCTAAAATTTGGTAACAAAATCGGATTTTCCCACTTTTTTTGCAATATTTTAGTTACAATAATGTGTGCCGCACTTAAATTTGATCTTCGTCCGAAAATACGTATGGCTCAAGAAAAATAAAATAAATATTTCACTCGCTCGTACCTATATTTGACATCCAAAAATCCAACAAACTAAAAATCAATTTGGTGTGGCCTAAATGATTTAAATATAAAAGTATCATACCAGTATCAGTGATAAAATATTTTAGAGAAAATAGAAACAGAAGTTCAATAAAACCGTGAAGCCAAGTAAACTACCACAATTTGCTTAAAAGTAATATATTTATATCACATGTAATTTTTTAGGTAACTATAGATATCAGGACATTATCAAAATACTAGCAAGACCGAGAGAAAATTGCAACGCGAGCAAAGTATTGTCGTCATTTTATTCTAAACTAATTTAACTGTGGTGCATTTAAACCATGTTTGTCATATTTTCATCCATATGTTATATATGTTATAACTGAGCAAACACAGACTATAGATCCAATGTTGGGTTCAATAAATTTCTTTAAAGTCAAATATTACCTGCACGATTATTTTGACGTCACAACAGAAGTATTGAATATTTTATGTAGATACATACATGCAGTTCCAAACAGATGGTTTCCTTTCGAAACAATTGTCACTATCAAAATAGATTCGTTAGTTTTAAAAAAAAAATATCGAGATAAGCTTTAATGACCATTCTGCTGTATCACGCTTTTGAACAAGAATAACGTCATTTCCTGTACTAAAGTACCAACACAGTTTCTTTTAATAATCTAACTTCTTTGATAATTGTTGTAAACTACTACATGGTTAAGATATATTACATTATTTCTGAATAAACCGTGTCTTCTTATTTCAAACTTATTTAAAATTGAAAACTACGACTACAAAAAAGAAACCCAATTAAAATTCCTACATACTTAAAGCAATGTGTCGTGTGCATACTACTATTTCATCCATTGTGGTCTGATGCCTATTCAGACGAGCAAATAACATAAATAATTCCCCCTATACTTGTTTCCTTAATCTTAACACACGATGTTCCTCCACTAATTTGTAAAAACTATATCGAATTGTTGTTGCTCGGCCATACTACGGTGATCGGTTATGGAGCTGTATTTGCTGGAACGGCAGCTGAATTCAGTCCTCATTTTCATAGTTTGGTTTGTTCATAGGTTTTAGCTTTGATTCTTTCTGTGTTATCTATGTATTTGTTTATCTGTATTCCAGGATTGTCTTTAACTTTGGATTGCAATCTAGGTTTTCTTGTTCATTTTCTTTTTAGCAAATGTCCCTGCATTTATCTTAATAGTGCAGAGTACTTTACTTAATGTTTGTATTTTTGTTATAAAAAAATCAATGTAGTCTATATTACATTTTATGTTCAGTAAAAGTAATGCTACATAAAATAATATCCTTTCAGACTGAAATGAAATATAAGTATTATCTTAAACAACCGGAAATCTATCAAGAAATCCACTGAAAACAGATATGGTTTCTACGCGAACAAAAGGGAAAATTGTGTCTCTTTTCGGTAAACTGGAAGAACGAAATAAAATAGCCGTGAAGAGGAACATAAGTTTGTTACATAAAAAAAAAGAAAGAAAAAAGCTACCCAATGGACAACCAAAATGGCTAAAAGATTAAAGTCGAAGTCTTAGGTACATTTAGAGTCTTAAATAAAAGCGTACGTATTTTAATTTTAGAACACTTATTTATAAATTTCAAACTAGTACGAAAGCACTAGCAACTAAAATCGGTTATCGTGTTGTAGGTCACTTGATGTCCATTTACCACTAATATGAGTAAAATGAAATGATCACAAGTTGCATTATAAAGCAAAATATCATATTAGTTTATCACAATGACCTTGCATGATGATATTTTGTATATATTACCCATAAATAAAACCGATAAGCTAAATTAGGCGATAACCACAGTAATAATGTTGTTTCGAAGTTTCTTTGTTTTCAGTTTATCGTTTTCATTTGTATTTCTTTTGGATGAACGGGACACTGCTGCCCAATCAACTACTGGAAAACAATACGTGACAGTGAACGAATATCTGGAACTAAAAAGGCAACAACAACAAACACAATCTTTGCTCAAGTCACTTCAGCAACAGATTTCTCTTCTTCAACAGAGCCCCAATGAAAATGTTCCGGTTAATGAAACGTCAAAATCTTCCAACCGTTGGGAGCAGAAATACCATGACCTTCAAACGAAATACAAAAGACTGGAAACAGGGATGTCTTCTGTTCAAAATAGGTTAATGGGGTTAACGACCAAACTTACTAATCTCGAGGAATTAGTTAATACTCATGTATTGCAGGATATTCAAAAGTTGAAAGTACAGATTAAGTCAATTGGTGCCAAAACGTTTATTCTGGATTCAAACGAGCGTGCGAGAAACAATGATATATTTGTATTATATAATAAAACTGCTGAATCGCAAAAGTTCATAAATGCCATTAAAATTCTGACAACTCAGCGTTTGGAAAAAATTGAACATAACCAAAGTGAAACTTTTTCAAATATTTATAACCATATACAAGATTTTTTCAGTTCAAATGTTTCAATGTCAGATGTTTTGCATAAAATAGATTTGATTGATAATCGTACTGATACAGTGTCCACGGAACTGGAAAATAGAATGCAGAAATACGAGCTAAAACAAAATATGACCGAGAAATTACTTATTAAACGTGCAGCCGATACAAATGAGAAAGGTATATAAATATTCCAATTAGCATTCAGATTATCACGGTTGTATGTTTGTGCTCTTTTATGCTGCTTTCTTCTGAAATTCCATCCATTGAATTACATAAATCGATTAACTATGTCATTGTTGACCCTTACAGTCATTGTTTTTTTTTTAAATTCATTTTCACAATATCACACGCGTTCATAAGAACATTAATATGTAAATTCGCTTTTAATACAATAATTCTGGTATTTGGGTTATGTTTTTCAGTTAAAGTTGAATTACTTGTCTGTTATATATTTGAACTCGGACCTGTTTGAAACTGAGGATTATACTATATCAATATAAAGCATACCTTTGTTTTGATATCGTTACATAAATTCATTTTGACTCTGTATTTTTTATTTATTGTGTTAGTTTGCAACTTTTTTTTATGTAAATCATCAATGAAGAGACATAGCTTTGTCGGAATGCACGTCTGGCACATAAAAATTGAAATTAGAGAATTTTTACCTATCTATACTGTTATAATGGCGTGTTGATGATAAAATTATTATATTTTTCAGTTGCTGTAACAGCTTGTGCGTCCTATGATGGAGTACGAAACGTTGGTGAAACGATCAAATTTGACGAAATTAGATCTCATATCGGAATATCAAATCTAGCAGTCATGAGATCCAGTGGCACATTTACGTGTGAAAAAGCGGGTCTTTACCACGTATCAGCGGTGATTAATGGTCCAACTGCTAACGGGCAGTTTTCTATTCATGTTAACGGGAATACTTTGTCGACCTTACGTATATCTAGTGATAACACCATTAATACTGGAACGGCCGTTTTAGCGGTGGAACTTCAGTCCAATGATATTGTGTCAGTCACTGCAGATTCCAAAATGCATGTGTATTTCCACTGGTCGTGCATGACAATTGTAAAAATTCAATAAATAGCCTATTTTTTTGGATCAATTACTTGACAATTTGGACAATATACATTACTGATATTCCAAGTAAACATCATTTAATGTTCTACGAATCCTTATCAGTATATAACAATTTGCTACTCTAAATGTCAAAAGACTATTTAGATTTTAGATTTAATATCACCAAATTAAGATTAAGTGATCATAATTTATTAATTGAAAAAGGGAGGCACCTAAAAAATTATGTCTGAAGTATAGCTAACTGCTGTCATATATTAATTATCTACATAACTCTTTCATTCGGCCTTCTTTGTCTCCTGCTCCATCTTGGCTCCACCCTTGTCAACTTAATGTGAATAAAAAATCAGATTATATTTTATGTAAATATAGCCGTCTCTTTGAGCACAACTGATGAGTCGTAAATCGACGAAATGTGCACATCTTGTGCATCAAAACTGGTATCTAAGAACTTTATTTGACCTCAAAGATTCTCGTAAAGATGAAAATTATTTGTATCATGGGAAAATTAAAGCACATTGGTGTTGCGTTCATATCAGTTGTAGAAGTGCATACATGTGTATATGGTCGCTTTAATAAAAACCAGTGATCTAAGACAAAATAAAACGGACTGCATAATATCTTGATAATACCTAAAAATTCACGAATAATCATAGTGATGATATAATTTTCATAAAAACGATGTTCGTGTCAGCCTTTGAAAAACTTATTTTATTATAAGCAATTTAATGCCAGACTGGAGAAGTAATAAAGGTAATTAACGACATCCAATCTTCCTGAAGTTGCAGAATCTGACGGCATTACTAAACTAATGACGTAAATTGAATGACAGCAATGACGTCACCGATGTCATACCGAAGATCAAATTGATAAATTTAATTAGCGTTAGATGTTTACCCCCCGGCTTAGATATTGATTATTGGTCTCAGAAGGCAATTATGTCGGTAAAAAGAGATTTATAGTAAAGACTGCTTTGATATAAGGAAATTTTGTATGAAAATATATGCCTTCACTAGGAAATGCGTCATCCACAGGAATTCTATAAACAGCGTACTACATTATAGGAGTTTTGATTAAAATTATTGAATAAATTTATTGAAAATATACTGATCGCAAAATTAATGTCGCGAATTAATTGATTTTTCGCCCAATGCATATTTTACCTTTCACTCTGATGCATCTCAAAGACTAAGTGAAATTCATGCAGCTGTCTTAAATTTTAATTCTTATTTCGACCTTTGTTGTCATATACATTTGCACGCAACAATTACAATACTCATTGTAAAGGAAATAATAAATAAAATATATAAATAGTGTCTTTACAAATTATTATAAATATGTGAATTTGATCAACAATTTTTCATCCCTTATGAGAATTGTAAATGTACTAAATGTACTAAACAGAAAGGTCACAACCTCGTTAAAGCAATAGCTATAAAAAACACAAAACATCAAGTCATGAATAGTACTTCTTAAAAACACGGAACACTTGTAGATATACTCTTTGAAATGCGTCGTATACAGTATAATATAAATTTACTATATCTAATAATAGTATCTTTGGATTGTTATTTTATTCTGCTAAAAATAAGGACCTTTGCAGGTTTTCTAAGAATATAACTCTGACAATAGGTTAAATAAGAGGTTTATCTCTCGTGAACTTAGATGACCTTTGCTTTACCATTTTAGTCATTTTTTGTATTTATTCTGCTTTCAACGTTTTGGGTTATTATTTCGTCTTTCAAAATTTTTGGTCTTAAGCACAGCTGATGACTCGTAAATCAACGAAATATGTATATCTAGTGCATCAAAATTGGTATCAGATTAATTTTTGTATATAGAGATTTTTGTATAACGATCAAGAATGTCTAAAATTGTATTTCTTTCCAACAATTTTACATTTCAATTTAGGGTTCTATAATTTTAGAAGAGTAAAAATTATCAACGCAAACCTATGTTTTTTTTGGTACTGGTCACGATATCCCGAAAATCTAAGAGTTATTTAATCTAAAGTAAAAGTTCCGCCAATGTATATGAAAGAGTTGCCCTTGTAACTTTATATATATTTAGTGGGAAAATAAAATATATAATTATAAGAATTGAAAGCAATTAGCAAATTATGAAATCTATTACTCTATGAGATCATTTAGCCATTATTATTATCTTCTTTCATTAAATTTTCTACTCTAGAACTACAGATCATGTTTTTACACTTTATACGATGGAGCTAAAGGCACATTAATATCGAGAAATGAACAATACTCCATGTAAATTATAACTTTAAGCATGTATATTTTGTCGTAACTAATATATATGGCATATGTACAAGGTTGCATTCAGACTTTGTATTAACTTTAACCGTGGATTTGGGAATTAATGCTTGTAGTTATTTACTATTAACTGAAAACACGTGAGTATTTACGATAAAGTCATTCAAAATATCCCAAAATTAACATTAAGAATCAAATAGAGGTTCAGCATAAATTTTACCTATTTTATTCTAATCTTACAACTAAAGTGAATGTCATAACTATATATTTATAGCTTCCAGTCAAATTCCAGAACTCCTCTTAAACTTCTTGGCCAATTTAATTGTTTACTTTCCGGTTAATATAAGCTTTGGTATGGCAAAAATGGCGGTTTGTAACTTCTGTCAGTTAACAATAATAGGTTTTGTTGACAAAAGATTTTCTACGCCATAACACTCAAGCTTTGTTCAACACCTCAGCATTTGAGATTACGAGCTGGCCCGCTTACAAATATAATAAACAACATTACACTCTCAGAAATAAACGTAACGTCTATCTGAAGTAAATACAAAGACGGTCATAATGAGAGATTCTTAAAGCTACTGGTCGAATACTGTTGAACAAACAATCAGAATTAAATCTATTATATAGTGTCTAATTGAAATCGACGGTACAGAATGATTTAAAGTTTACAAGTCAATAGGAGAAAATGCCATTTTGACAGGAATAAAAAGGTTGCAGTGTCTGCACCGCTTACTGTGGCAAGATCTTACGATATAACTCAATGAGAAAATGTTTGTATTTGTTTACAAAATTTCAATAGAAAGGAGGATAGGAAGGAAATTTCGTAAGATAAAACCACAATCTAGATTGATGAAATTACCTCATCCTTAACCCTCCGACAAAAGTTTATTTGCAGTGGTTAAATTATCCTCTATCATAGACTGAATTCATGTATTAAAGTTGTGGTGTTCATATTCTTTGCACATATGTATAAAATATTTTAATTATTTCATCAATTTTAAAAGCTAATTACAATGTTCCTTACATTTATTTAAGCGTCCGGCGTCCGTCGTCCGTCGTCCACAATCCACATTTTAATCTTCTCGGAAACCACTGGACCAATTGAGACCAAACTTTGATGAATGGTCCTTGGGTAGTCTCCTTTCAGAAATGTGTCCGGCGTCCCCGACTTTCGACCAAGATGGCGGCCACAGCGGAACTAAGTTTAACATAGGACCCTATGGGAATTCACAACAACATCTTCTTGTCTGAAACTACTTGCCCAATTAGAATCAAACTTTGGTAGAATGGTCACAAGGTGGTTCTCTTTCAGAAGTGTGTCTGATGGTCCCGACCTCCGATTAAGATGGTTGCCACAGCCGAACTATTTAACAGGATCCCAGGGAAACAGCATAAAAATCTCATTGTCTGAAACAAGTGGCTCAATTAGAACGAAACTGTGGTGGAATGGTCATAAGATGACTGTTTTCAAAATTATGTCTGATGGTCCTCTTTTAAAATTGTGTTCGATGGTCCTGACCCTGACCAAGATGGCCATCACAGCCGAACTTAGTTTAAAATAGGACCTTTTGGAAAATTTACATAAAAATCTTCTTGTCTGAAATTACTTCCTCATTTAGAACCAAACTGTTGTTAAATGAACATTAGGTGGTACTCTTTCAAATTGTGTCTGATGGTCCCAACGTCTGACCAAGATGACCGTCACAGCCCAATTTAATCATAGGATCTTATTGGAATTTCCATAACAATCTTCCTGTTTGAAAGCAGTTGCTCAATTGGAAACAGACGTTTATGGAATGGTCATCGCATTGTCTTCTTACAAAATTGTGTATAGCTGTCCTCTCTCTGACCAAGATGGCCACCACAGCCGAACTTAGGTTAACATGGGACCCTATAAGAAATTTTCTTAAAAAGTGTTCCTTAGTACTGATCACTCACCCAAGAAGACCTTCAGAGGACAACTTAACATAGGACCCTATGACAAAAATATCATTAAAACTTATATAGAACCACCGAATGCATTGAAATTAAACTTTTTCTGTTAATACCTTATATAAATTTAAAGTAACAAAAGTATCATCATTTACTTGGAACACATTTTCCCCTAAGCTATTAGAGGGGAAGATTTGTTTCAAGGTGTGTAAAAAAAACTCTTTAAAAAGATTTGTTCATGAAAATTTTGCATCCTAATCATACTTTGTTAAAAACCACTCTAAATCTAACAAAAAATACACACAGAATGAAATTGTCATGATGATTGAATTTTTGATTGACAAAATATTTGTTCAGTTTGGTGGACGTGTTTTCCAACAGACTATTGGCATTCCTATGGGCACTAACTGTGTGCCACTCCTGGCCTTTACTCATATGAGGCCGACTTCCTTGACGTACCTTTAATTTCAGGCTCAACTACATAGATGATGTTTTGCCACTCAACAATTTACGTTTTGGGAATTTCTTACATCTCATCTGTCCCAATGAGCTCGATATCACAAAGACTGCCAGGTCGGCATCTTATCTTGACCTTCAAGAAATTGACACCAGAGGAAGGTTGAATACAAAACTTTACGACAAATGGGATGCCTTTGACTTCCCAATCGTCAACTTCCCATTTTTGAGCGGCAAAAATTCCAGAAGTGCCGGCTTATGGAGAGTATATTTCACAACTCATACGTTATTCCAGAGCTTATGACATATACATTGATTTTCTGGATAGAGCCCGGTTCCTGATAGAAAAGTTGCTCAGACAGGGGTATGTTGCTCTTAAGTAGGAGTCATTCTTGTCAAAGTTTTATGGACGTCATCATCGTCATCATGACGTAGTTAACAGGTATGAAAAATCGTATCCCAGGTGAAAATGGACCTGTTCCATTGATGTTGTCCCTTCCTCATACCGGATTTGACATGGGGCAGCATGGCAGGTGTCCTGCAGGAGGTGGGGACTGCTTGCTCTTCCGTAGGAGATGAGTCTGCTACCGTTTTTTTGTCCATGTTGTTCATATGTTTTTGGTTTTTAATTGTAGTGCTTGTATTGTTTTGGTCTTGCCTTCGTTGTTCTCCGCAGTTTGTCAGTTGTTTCGATTTTCCCCTCCTTCGAGTCTCCCTTTGGTATTTCTTGACTTTACTTTAATGCTCGTTTACGTGGAGTGTTATTGTTCTTACAATACATCTCAAATTTTTATTTTACTTTTAATATTAACATGCCAAAGTGACTAATTCAAATTATTATCATGACAATGTAATTGAATGCTTCTTCCAGATGTCCCAAATTTCCCCAAAGCAAGCTGCTGTACAACACAAGAAGTGCTATAGTTTACATTGTTATAGCCACAGATTTTTCTGTACTTTAACATTTAACCCTGTGGGAACTATGTCGCTATATGTAATAGGCAATGCACTATCAGGTGAACGATACAGGCTCCTGAGTCCTTTGGTTAAATTTAACTGCCGACAATTATTTATCTATATATAACAAAGACTAGAGGTTCCTGACTTGGGACAGGCGCAAAAATACGGCGGGGTTAAACATGTTTTGTGAGATCTCTACCCTCCCCCTATACCTCTAGCCGACGTGAGATAAACAAACACAGCAATAAACACACACTAACACTCTGTTCAAAAGATGTCCGAGTCCGATGTTAAAAAAGGTAAAAGAAGAAACCAAGCAAAATGACAATGATCAATATATATTAACAAAGGACTACTAGCAATTACTGACCTCTATTTAACTGATCGAAAGATTATGCCTTTATCATATAGAAAATCAGACACAAATCCTACCCGTTTTGGGTTTAGTATCATGCCATCATAAATTATACGAGAAGAACTTAACCCGTATCATGCCAACGACTGTTTTTATAATAAATATGTTTATTTCCGATGCAAATACCCTATGAGTGAATCAATATTAATTCTAAAAAATGCCATCTTAAATGACTTGAAAAGAGTATCGGAACTATATCCCTTGTGGATAAGTCTGTTTAAAGGTTTGGTTAGTGAATGAAGACATTTTTGTGCTTTTTATAAAACGACGTTATAAGTTTATATATCGAATTTTCACTTCAACACTAAAAGCTGTATAATCTCCACATTGTAACTTAGGACAGGTGGTTTAACAACTTTGAAGTCTTTTTAATCTGAGTAATATAATTTTAAGACGAGATAAAAATTAATATTTGTATTAGTGAAAAACTTAAGGAACTGGGTGCCCCAAAATTGAACGACCATTCGATTTAAGAAAGATCAATGGATAAACACCAAAATGGATAATAATATTTGAGTAAAACTTTATTCTGATCCTTAGCGAGTGGTAAAATTAAGGAAATAATGTTACCCATTTAAAAATCTAATATATATGTATGGTTGACATAAATTATTTCGATTCTTTTATAATTCCTTTCCAACTGTTTTCCCCCAATCAATCATTTGCCATAAGAGAAATAAAAAAGGAAAAAAACTAAGGAAACGCTCTTGATTACAACACTTTAATATTTAGGCTTTTAAATAGTCATTCTATGCAGTATCATCATAAATTCCATAGATTTTCAAAATACATTGATATAAGACAAAGAACAAAGGATTAAACACGCATAATAAGGTTTGGATTTAAAATTTCCGAATTTTTCCTTATACGATAGCTTAATCAAAGCTTCACAATTGTCATACATGACCAATGAAAATAGACATGAGTGTCGGAATCAGCCTGGACCCATACTATATCGTCTATCTGTAACTCTACAGCTAAAACGGAAGTTCCGGTGTCCACGTGACTGTCACCGGAAATGACGAGTTTCGACATTGAGTTTCCATTTAAATAAATGGAAAAACTAGCATCCGTTGTTGGGGTGTTGATAACAACGGAAACGAGATACAATCCAGCTTTTTCACAAGTGAATTTTCCAGTGGATCTTAGAGCAGAGAGATTAACGATGCCGACGTGGGACCGAATCTGGTTAAATTCAATGACACTTCCATGCCTCTTTACACCATCAACAGACACACAAGCCGTCATTCCAACTAAAAACGAAAATAAAATATATTACAGATTTCGCTATAATCATACAGATCAGTAAAGTGTAGAAATTTGAAACAACACAAGAGCGTTTAACGTCATTTCTCGTCGTGCATATATTTGTTAAAGAAAAAGAGTCGGTTGGTCGTGTTCTTGAGGCTTGTAAATTCAAAAGAGTGGTATATCTAAAACGAAGTATTTCTTCCATAGTGTCACAAAACCTATTATACTGGCATATAAATATTTAGATTCAACATACATGTAGTTCTTCGCAAGTTAAGTTACAAAAGAGAACATCAACTAACCGATTAAAAAAAGGTTGTTTACAATTTGAATTGCTATTGATCAGAAGAAAACATAAGCAATCTGTAGCATTGCATCTTAAATAAATGAAAAGTGAGATAATAGTTCAATCCAGTGAGGAGGAAAAATGATTTTATCTCTGATTGTAGATTTCAAAAGAATTCCTTGAACATATGTAATTGTAAGAAAGTGGCCTTCAAAAGAAATTTCAGGATGAAATTCATTGTCCCTCATTTATTTTAAAGATAATATTCCAGTGAGATACACCTATCTGTTAAATCTTAAATCTAAACTTAGTTACCTTTATCATTTGCGTCGGAAATACGTTGTAGAAGTAGTTCTTTTGTCAAATTCTGTCTCATTTCTATTTCTTGAATCTGATTCTCAATATGCACGGAAGTGGTATTGTATTTACTCTCTGCAACTTTTATTTGCTCCATGATTTCAAAAATAGAAATATTTGGATTCCCTGAAATATTCTGAAATTTTATTTCAATTTCTTTAAACATTGTGTTTTGTCCATGTTCTATTTTTATTAATTGTTTGTTAGTTTGATCTTCAAGATCTTTCAATGACTTTTCTGTTTCTGATGTTCTATTATATAAAACAGTAATGTCTCGATTTCTGACTTGCTCGTTTGAATCCAAAACAAATGTTTTCGCGCCAATCGCATTTATCTTCTGCTGAAGATCGTTTAATTTTGTTACTACATCGGCATTCCTTAACCCTTCCAGACTGGCAAACATTTTGGTAAGTTCCAATGTTTTGTTTTTCAAAGAAGATAATTCAGTTTCTAGAGACATATACTTTCTTAGCAAGTCATCAAAACGGAATTGCAGGTCAGTATTGTTTTCCTGAAGTTTTTGGTATTTTTGTTCCCAAGTAACAGATGTTTCGTTCACAGTAACATTGTTCAATGTGCTATGCTGCAGAAGCGAAAACTTATGCTGTAATTGCATTGACAGCAGGGAAAATGACTTTTCTAGTTCTTGTTCTTGGTGCATTTTCATTTTAAGGAAATCGGTCATTGTGATAAACTGTTTATCGGTAATCGTCTGAGAACTTGATGATCCATTGTTCTGGTTCAGCAAAAATCCCCATGATGAAGATGCTGAAAGAATCAATAAACTCCAAAGTACCATTGTAAAATTAGTACTGGAAACCTTCAATGGAAATTCAACAAAGAAAGAAATATATAAATATATATAAAAGTTTATCGCTATAGGTCACAATGTAGAAAAACAAATGTTACTATCTATATTTATCATGTCTAATCTAATTACTATCTAATATTTATATCTTGTGATAGTCATCTAGTGATTGTACATTATATCTTTAAAGCTAAGTCATTGTTATTATTATTGTGATTTGAGCATATAATATTTAGCCTTTCTACTTAAAAACATGAATCTTTATTAATAAGTATATGAAAACATTTTTCTTATTGTTTCCAGTTTAAATATTCATAATTATTCTAAAAAAACATAACTCATCGTTACTAAAATGGGGAAAAATGGCTACAAAATATTGTCAAGTTCTTTGTATCTGTGATCAGAGTATTAAAGTTGCTAAAAAGACTGGTACAAGACTCACTAGACTTATCTAGTGACATTTCCTTAGGCTCATCTACTGTTACCTGGTGAAAGTCAGATGTTTTTCTGGAGTTAAGTCGCCTTGTCCATAAAAAAACAAAATATGCACGAAAAATCACAGAATTTGCAATTTTCGGGTAAATTAAAAAACGTGTCGACTTAGATGGGCTCAATATATCTTGTTAAAATTTGTAACATACTTTGTTAAGATAAGTATCTTTCAATGATCAACTGCTGATCAATGCTAAACATATAGCTTCAACTCCTATTTTGTGTTTTAATTTAATGAAGTTTATCCTTGGCTTAATGAAAAGCGTCAAGTAAAAAGCCTATAATATTTATTTTTACTATTGAATGTATGCCTCCATGTGACTGGCGAGATCACCATCACAGTTTCTAGAATGTTACACATGCAGTGTTCTGTTCTTCTATGGTTTTTAGCTTTTTTTTATATTTTGATATTTTGGATTTCAGTGTGTTCTACAACGTTTGGTTATTGTTTTGGCTCTCTAGATTTTTAGGCTTGAGTACTCTTGTGGATGTTAATGTATACACATCATATGTAGCAGATAGCAATCCGTTTATACTATACAAAATCAAGCAAGAACTTGCCAACGTTTAGTGTTTAAGTTATATGCATATCTTTAGGTTGAAGAGAGCTGAAAGCTTAGTCCTATAACACAATTCTTACAAGATTCTTAATAGTTTATATAGAAAACAGCAAAATTAATCAAAGTCAATGGATTATAGAAATCTCCCAGACCACTGTTTGCCTATATAACCATAGTAAATTCGTGTAGTTTGCAAATCAATTTATTAATATCAAGATAAGCATTTAGAATTTTGATATACATTATCAAGACTCCTTATATGGGTATTATAATATGACAAATTATTTGATGTACACATGTCGTCGATTTACGACTTATCAGTTGTGGTCAAAGCCTAAAATGTTGAAAACCGAAACAACAATACAAAACCTTGGAGAGCAAATTCGAAAACTCCAAAACCATCTGAGGACACAGCTTTGTACTACGGTTATACTTCACTTTTCATAAAATGTAACATTTTTGTAACAGTAAATTCAAATTCAATTTCGGGCTTGAATCGAAATACTAGGAATTGAGCGATAGGTTTGGGTAGGGGGGTCTCAGTAGTTAGATTTTTTATCAAAGATTTGGGATTTATGATGAATATATACCTGAATATTTTATAATACTAGTACATGTTTATGTGGTAAAGAGGTGTAGAGCTCAATAAATTATACGAATGATAAAGAAAACAGTGCTTAGTTTCAACAGAAATACTTAATAACAAAAGACACTTTTTACGTGAGTAATTCTATTTACTGAATATCTGTCCACACACGGAGAAATAATTATCAAAACTTTATCCTAAGTATAGCTTTAAGGAAATGTCACTTTATTATTATCTATATAACAGCAGAAATATTTTTACTAACTGCACTTAATGACGCCATGGCTGATTTGTTCAGTTGGAAATATTCATTATTCTGAAGAAGTATTTTAATGCATTTGTAAAAAATCTGTTTTGTCTCCAAAAAGATCTTCGGGGTATCAAAAATATGAAATGCATATTATCACTATAGGAGACAATTTAGCAATTCTAATATAGGAGTGGTGGGCGTTTAATGGTTTTGGGATATAATTTCGTTTAATCGTGATATTGACATTTTGAGCCAGTTAATATTTACAAAACATCTTAATCCCTTAGAGATTCAAAACTTTTTAAATAATATATTAACATATTTCCAAGAGCAGCAAATAATACAAGAGATAAAAATACAAATTTAAAATTCTTTGTTTTAAAAGTACATTCACTTCTATAGTTATTCAAATAATTTTAAATATGTACTGTGATCAATATTAGTATGAGTAAACTTCTTTTAATTTTAGCAACAGCCTAAAACATTTGAAACCTATACCCTCTATACGACCATTCCTCATTCACAACTGAAGGAGAAGTTGAAAGATCTAATCCATCGATGCTTTCAAACTAAAAATGGCAACATGTCATTGGTAGAGATAAATCATACTTTGTTACAAACCACTCTAAATCTAACAAAAAATATACAGAGGACGAAATTTTCCTGATGATTGAATGTTTGATCGACAACATATTTGATCAATTTGGTGGACGTGTTTTCCAACAGACTATTCGAATTCATATGGACACTAATTGTGCGCCACTCCTGGCCGACTTGTTCCTTTACTCATATGAGGCAGACTTTCTTGACCGGCTTCTTAAGGAAAATCAGAAGAGTTAGCCTATACCTTTTATTTCAGCTTCTGCTACATAGATGATGTTTTATAATTCAACAATTCACGTTTGGGAATTTCTTACATCTCATCTATCCAAATGAGCTCGAAATAAAGGATACCACAGACAATGCCAAGCATTTTATCTTGACGTTTAACTCTATACTGCCACCAGAGGAAGGCTGAATACAACACTTTACGACAAACAGGATGACTTTGACTTTTTAATCGTCAACTTTACATATTTGAGCGGCAGCATACCAGATGCGCCGGCGTATAGTATATTTTGTAACTCGTACGTTATTTCATAGCGTGTGGCATATACATTGACTTCCTGGACAGAGCTCGCCCTGACAGAAAAGCTGCTGAGAGAGGGGTATGTTGCTCCTGAGTTGGAGTCCTCATTATTGAAGGTTTATGGAAGTCATCATAACTTGGTTGACAGGTATGAAAAAACCGTTTCCCAAATGAAATGGACCTGTTCCATTTAGGTTGTCCCTTCCTTATACCGGATTTGACATGGGCAACATGGCAGGTGTCCTGCAGGAAGCAGACTGCTTACTCTTCCAGAGGACCTGAGTCTACTCCCGGTTTTTTTGGTGGGGTCCATGTTGTTCATATGTTTTTAGTTTTTAATTGTAATGCTTGTATTGTTTTGGTATTGTCTTCGTTGTTCTCCGGAGTTTGTCAGTTGTTTCGATTTTACCCTCCTTCGATAATCCTTTTCTTTACTTAGGACAATTTAACTGATTTATTCGTTTAGTGTTAGTTTCATTCCAATGTATTATACTTTCTCAGAAAAAAACCTATATGTTAAATCTTTTAGCTGATAATTTTTCAAAGTTCTTAAAGGTGCATATTTGGAAATGTTTTAAAAGAAGGATTTGAACTCTCTCAAGCAACGTTGACCTCATGTTGAATTTTGATTTAACTCTTTAGGCCGATTTGATTATACTTTTCTAAATGTTGACAGTTATTGTTTGGCTTTGCGTCGTTTTGGTTACGAGATTGATCAACCAATTTTTAAAGTATTTGATTTGATCTCCTCCTGGATTGATATTTTCGCACGTATCTATTTGGTCCGTAATCATTTATTAAAGTTTTGACTTATACTTTTTGATTCTACCATTACAGCAGGTACAAATATGCAGTTGCTCTTGAAAGATTTAAAGGATTGGGGTCATTTTCACCTTATTTTTGTTCACCTCGTGCCATTTTCAAAAAGTCGAATTTCATGGTATGATTCTAATATAAGTAACCGAATTATACACTGAATATGAAAACATAGCTTTGGGGGACAGTTTTAATTACTAATTAGTTAATTCATGCGTTTAAGATAATTGTTGAATATAAAAGACACTAAAAACCGAAACCCCCGTTTTTGCTGTAAATAACTTTACTTTTGGTTTAGTTTAAAATTATTTATTCATAGTTATTCATATTTATTCATCATTGGGAAGCAGGTTATACCAACTTATACTAATTTCCCTCCACTTGAGACGAGTGCGAGAGCGGCCCCTGTAGCCGCATATTAACCTACTCTTATTTGACATCTACAGAGGAGTCTTTAACGTGCTTAGTGTGTTGCTCTTCCTTAACACGGGACAGTCATTTTTCGTCCCAATCCTCAACCTGGCTAAAGAATGTATGTAGTACATGCTAACACCCTTAATTTGCAGATGTTTGATTTTATTTGGAGATATATCCTTCTTTAGTTTTCAACTTACATCTAAAATCATGCTTTGGACATCTGGAGTATACTGTTCTGTTAGTAGTTTTCATCCTCTATATCTCTGATATTGACTAAATAAAATTCTTTGATACCAATTTGATGAACAAGATGTGCACATTTCGTCGATTTACGACCCTTCAGTTGCGCTCAAGGCCTAAAATGTAAAAAAACCACTACAACAATCCAAAAAGTTGAAGATCAAATTCAGAAATGCCAAAATGACCAAAAGGAGTAAAGCCAAAACCATTTAAGGACAGAGCTATGCACGAGGGAGATACAATTTTGTAACAGTAAATTTTAAGTATCAATTTTGAAATACTAGCAACTGAGGATACTTGGAGTCCTCCAGCAGCGGCATCGACTCAGTGGTAAAAAAAATCTTGATACCAATTTTGAAGCACAAGATGCGCACATTTCGTCGACTTACGATTCATCAGTTGTGCTCAAGGCCGAAAATGTTGAAAACCAAAAAAACAATCCAAAACGTTGAACAGCGAATTCAGAAATGCCAAAATGACCAAAAGGGTAAAGCCAAAAACATCTAAAGACAGAGCTATTTAACAAAGTACACCGATTTCAAACATTATGATGCAAAACCAAAGGGAATGTATACTAATTATATATTTTGATTATTTGCAGTTAGCACTTAATTCTGAATTATTATTTTTCTTTCCTTTTTTTCAGGTCAGGTTTTCAAAAAATTCAAAACAAATACTAAAAGCTCGTTTGTATTCAAGTTGTTTCTAAAAACAAGTCACATTTAATGTAGGTTAATACACAACTTACTCCAATACAAGGAGAATTAAATGGAAATACTTTTTACATTGAAAAGTCTGAATTTGCAGCATTTTATTCAGCTCCTAAATTCAAGACTCCATTGGTTTTGTTTATGATTATCTGGTTCAGTTTTTTATTACAAATACTATTTCCTCCTTGTTTCGGATATGGAGAAAGGCGAAAACTATTTGATGAAAAGAAAAGAAAGTTAACGATATAGATAGAATAGAGAATGGAAACGGGGTATGTGTCAAGGAGAGAACAACCCGACCAAACAGCAGAAAAGAGCCCAAGGGTACCAATGGGTCTTCAACGAAGCGGAAAAATTCCGTACCCGGAGGCGGGTTTCATCTTGCTGTTATGTATTTTTACCTCATTGCTGAAGAACGTTCAGGATGTAGAATATAAGTGAAAGCGTTGTTCTTTTTTAAAAAATCTTGTTAAATAGGTTGTTGAGAAAATGCTTTTGGATAACATTTCCTATTGTAAAAGATGTGAAGACTTCAAATTGCGGGATAAATCTCCCCAATAAAATAGAACTAAAACATTTTCAAACGGATAAAAAAGTATAGTGTAAAAAATGAGGGAACTGGTAGATGTTGGATTTAACCCCCCGGTGCAAGAGGCGTAACCTTGTAAGTTAAAGCACTGGATAAAACTTTCTAGTGTAAGAGTGATAAGATGAGCAACTGAATGATTATTTCTCCTTGGGATGTATTACTCTGCAAAAAAGTAGGCGAACCAACAGTCTTTCTTGCTACTACAATGTATTGGGATATTAACAACATCATATATTGTTTTTGTAAAGATATGTTTATGTTCCTATGCAATTGTTGGACACTGCTATTGGTGTTGTATTGATATGCAATGTATAAATAAAAATTACAGACAAATGTTGATATTGATGTCCACGAACTACGTCATGTAGCTATCACCATACACAATATCTATGCTGTTGTTAATAGTATCGCATTATCGTTATTTTATGTTTAAGCTATGAGGACTTTCGAATTTTAAAATGTGTACATACAGTTCATCAATATTGGTATCATGTAATTTCTATGGTAGATTTTAATTTCCCTCACTATTGTATTCCGTGCTTCAAAAGAGTTCCAATAAAAAAGTTTAATCAAAAAACAAAAAAAAGTATTCCAAAGAAATAATAATTTCTATTCTATTCTATAAATTCTAAACTATATTCATTTGACATTTGCACAAAAAGGAGATTTAACAACAATAGAATAACACGATGACCATAAAATCTTACATATTCATTAAACTTTGGTTTAAACTCTATTAAATGAAGATTCTAGATCAGTTCTTAGGCTTTCAGGAAAACTACACCACATATTGACTAAAGACATTTCATGATTTATTTTGTAACTGTTTCACTGCAATAGACATTTGGTGATTTATATTTGAACTATTTCACGATGGTTTTTTTTAATTTTGAATTTTTTATTGTTTATTTTAAAGAGATTAGAGAAACATATTGTGGAAACTAATTTTACTTTTATACACATTTGACAGCCAAGTTAACAGTCTTCGTTTTATACATTATTCCGAGAACAAAAAGACACTGTTATATATGTATATGTTTTGTAGCTATTTATTTTTGATCACCTTTTTCCATCTCATACAACAATGAATATTTCAAAATTCTTTTCGGACCATTAAATTGCAGTGTGTGTTTTATTATGGAATAGATGCAGATAAATATATATTATCAGTGTTTATTTTTTTTTGCAGCAATTTAGTATCAGACACGTCATTGGCGGAAAGGTGGCTGTCGGTACAATTAGAAAAAAACAAGTTAAAAAACACAAGAATCGTTTCCTTGTGGTACCACTTGTATCACATAATATTAACCACAAAACACAATATTAAGCTTTTATTTGAGAAAGCATATTTGCAAACCAGTTAAGAAGCTTCATGTTGTGTCGAACGAGTGATATTTTTTCTGTGATAATGAATTTGTAGTCTTGTTAAAAAAACAGGTTTTTGTTTGAAGTCATAACCATTTAAGTGTTTTTCCAAGGTACCTGGAAGCGATTATGATACTATTAGGTCAAGATTTGCACAAAACTTAATTACTTTTTTGGGTATATTCGGTACAACTCATATTAGTCGGGTTAAATCTTTTAGTCATCACAGTGCCAAAGTACAACAATTGTTGGAGAGTGACCGATAAAGAGCAAGGCACACAATAGGAACATACATATGGATAGCGCTTCCTGGTTCATTTGAAAAAAGTATGTAATCACCTTTTTGTGTTGTTGACTGTGTGGTGTTTTATTATTGAAATGTCTTGTTATCATCATTTTTTATGTACACAAATATGATGAAGACAATATCGTACCGCCTTTCAGATCAAAAACTCGGTTTACTGTAATTTGTAAACCGTTATGAAAATTAAAAAAAATAACGTCCTGTAATTTCATGAATGAAGTTGCGAAAACACGATGTACTAAAATATATAGCTCTATTGTTTTTTATGAGAAAATAAGAACAAACTTTTTTTTTGTGATTATCAACCGTTAACAAGAAATATTGAAAATGCCTG
Organism: Mytilisepta virgata; assembly: GCA_028015205.1. Classification (NCBI taxonomy): domain Eukaryota; kingdom Metazoa; phylum Mollusca; class Bivalvia; order Mytilida; family Mytilidae; genus Mytilisepta; species Mytilisepta virgata. The sequence continues at coordinate 45,192,835 of CM051521.1, read as the reverse complement.
CACAAAACGACGTCACTGCATACTCTGTGACATAGACTATTATTGAAGCTATACAAATTATGACCACAGGGAGACGCTCTGATCCAATTTACTACTAAAAAATACACGTTATTTCTTGACAACAAAACCTTTTATTTGAAAAGATAGCAATTTATTTCGTATTGGAATATGAAAACAATTATTGAAAATGTCAATCTTGCAGTAAAAAAAAGGGCAAATATACCTAAGGAGCAATCAAAAAAATCCATAGGACAGACAAACCCGGGAACCACAAGCACAACAATAAACAGAAAAAATAAAAAACAATGAACAACACGAACCAGGAGTGAACCCAGGTGCTCCGGAAGGGTAAGCAGTTCCTGCTCCGTACACGGCACCCGTCGTGAAGTTCAACAAAGTCAATCCGGGGGAAGTCACAAATCGGTGGAGGCACATGAAAGGTTACGACAGTTGGAACAGGTCCAACATCATCTTACATATTGGAACACTGTAATTGTCAATCAATTCATGATGACGACCATAAAATTTCCTAAGTGATGACATCAACTTATCCCTGATAAAACCCTGGTTAAGAAGCTTTTGTGACAGCTGTAATCCTCTATGTCGGAAAGTCAGGGTAACTCACGTAATTTACGATCAGAGCCGGCATCATTGAAAAGGTAGTGGTAGTCACAATTGAGCTGAAAAACGTAAGAATCGTTTTCTTGTGGTACTATTTCCATGTATTAGACAAATACAAGCAAAAACACATACTTAGAATTGGAGTTCATAAGACTTTCGTAATATCTTACATCTGAAATAACAAAAAACAATTCTGGTACAACGTACAGTCGTTCTATAAAACTAAATTAAAACCAAACATGAAAAAGGAGAATAAATTTGAGTGACATCGCTAATATAAAAAAAATACAACCCCTTTTGGCCCATTGTTATAAAATCAAAGTTCTGAACCCAAATATTGCACATATACAGGAGATGAATAAAGGAGGACGTTATATTAAAAGACAACAATATATCCGAACTGTCTTAGGGTTGTATCCATTCATAATATCTAATCCATCAAAGCTTTCAAAATGCAAATGGCAACAGCAGATACACACACCTTGTCATTGGTATAGATAAATCATATTTTGTTAAAAACCACTCTAAATCTAACAAAAATATACAGAGGACGAAATTGTCCTGATGATTGAATTTTTGATCGACAACGTATTTGTTCAATTTGGTGGACGTGTTTTCCAACAGACAATTGACTTTCCTATTGGTACGAAATGTGCGCCACTAATGCCCGACTTGTTCCTTTACTCATATGAGACAGACTTCCTTGGCGGACTTCTTAAGGAAAAACAGAAGAAGTTAGCCTGTACCTTTAATTTCAGCTTCCGCTACATAGATGATGTTTTATCACTCAACAATTCACGTTTTCGGAATTTCTTACATCTCATCTATTCCAATAAGCTCGAAATAAAGGATACCACAGACACTGCCAAGTCTGTATCTATCTTGACCTTCACCTCGAAATTGACACCAGAGGAAGGTTGAATATAAAACTTTACGACAAACAGGATGCCTTTGACTTTCCAATCGTCAACTTTCCATATTTGAGCGGCAACATTCCAGAAGCGCCGGCGTATGGAGTATATATTTCACAACTCATACGTTATTCCAGAGCTTGTGACATACACATTAACTTCCTTGACAGAGCCCGGCTCCTGTCAGAAAAGTTGCTCAGACAGGGGAATGTTGCTTTTAAGTTGGATTCATACCGGATTTGACATGGGCAGCATGCCGGGTATACTGCAGGAAGCAGCGACTGCTTACTCTTCCGAAGCAACTTAGGTGGGGTCCATGTTGTTCATATGTTTTTAGTTTTTAATTGTAATGCAAGTATTGTTTTCGTCTTGTCTTCGTTGTTCTCCGGAGTTTGTCAGTTGTTTCGATTGTTCCCTCCTTCGAATATGGCTTTGGTATTTCTTGACTTTACATAATATACATGCAGTTCTTTGATACCAATTTGATGGACAAGATGTGCACATTCGTCAATTTGCGACTCATTAGTTGTGAATGTTGAAAACCAAAACAACAATCCAAAAAGTTGAAGAGAAAATTAAAAAAATACCAAAATGACCAAAAAAACTGTTAAGCAAAAAAAGCTAAGGACAGATTTATGCACGTGGGAGATACTCCTTAGTTTTCACAAATTTGAAAATTTTGTAACGGTAAATTTTAAGTATCAAGTTCGGGCTGTTGAAATTATTTTTTTATTTTTACCATAATTTCTTCGTAGTGTTTTATAAAAGTATTTATAATATTAGAAAAATATCTAATAATTTAATTACATATTGTTTTCTTTGGTTCGTCGTTCTGACTACATCGATATTAAGATTAATCATTAATTTCGTATGGTATGACGCAAACCATCACATGTTTCAAAGGAAAGTATACGCTGTAGAAATATGATTAGATGTGTAAAGTACATTTAGCGTTAATCAATACGTGATATTGAGGTCGAATTATTTTATTTGTTTGTAAAAAGTCACCACGGTGATCTAATCAACTTTTGTTACACTTACAACTGTTGATATCGTTAGATATAAACATATTGATCCACATCTGAATAACTCCTGATTTGTATATTTGTTTTTTTTCCCAAAATAATTAATATTAAAGTCGTAGTTAGAGTTAGTCGTATCACATCGTACGATTTTTACAGTGGAACTTTAAAACCGATGAGGAGAAAAACTATCACAATACTATCATATATTGAAAAAACTTTAAATCGATGAAAGCAAAAGCCAGCAGATCCTTATATGCAAAATCCATATACAAGTGTGTACATGTACATTACCTCTCTATATGAAGAAAGAATTCACATAAAATGACAACTTACGAAAGCATATTATGCCGGTTTTCGTTTGATGTGATAATTGCCTTTTGTCCTATAGCTTTGGCTGTAGTTATTTTAAATATATAAAGCTATATTTATATAATCTGTTAAAAGTGTGGTATGAAGTCGTTCTCAATATTATGGTTTTTATTGCTCACAATGTTCTGATGACTTTTGGACTTTTCCAAGTTTTAATCGCGGAGATAACATAGTAAATGTGTTACGTCTTGTTGTCGTACAGTTTTAAATTTGTAACAAAGAAGTTCATTGTTTGCAATCATCATAACAGTAAAGACGTCTAAGGAACACATATCAAAGCTCCATCTCCTAAATGTGTACTAGATGCACCAGAATTTAAATAAATTTGATACAGTTATTTCCTTGATAAATATTCTTAGATTGATAGATGAATTGCAATGTGCTGTACTATTCAATATCACAGACAGCGGAAGAGTACACAGGACCAATATCCACGACAACTTGAAGATGAATTCGTGAGAACAGTAGTACAGCAAACAACTGCTACAAAAATTTAACTAAAAGAATAAGAAACCCATTCATCAATCTATTTCTCATCTGCAAATAATGCTAAAATATCGGAATAAGAAGAAGAATTTCAAATGTAGAATACATCACAATGTCAAAATTACCGAAAGCATGATAGAGCTATTAATTTGAGAGAAAAGATGGCTTTGTCCTTGGTAATATATATATATATATTTATGGGTAATAAAATGTGCAAAGGAAGATTTTACCGTAACCTGTTGTACGTATTAAGCTGTTCATGTGTTTACTTTCCTTCATCTTATTGAGTGGGAATTTAAAAGTAAGACAAAATCTATTTTGGGGGCTTTGTAAACATATATAAATTTAAACTTCCGCAAAAAATACGAGCATAATTGAGTATATATCGGAAGTCTAAGTAGAATTTAAGCGGATAATAATAAGGTTAACAAACAAATAATTACTTTGTTTTGAAAAAGCATTAATAAGATGTTTACAAGATATTTTTGTAATAATGTATTTCTGTTTGTAATTGAAGTACGTCAGTGGTATAGTATTAATGCTCGGTTATACGTTTATTTAATTACAATCCATTGCAAGAAGCATGTACATAACGTATGTAGAGTTGATGTAATTGAGAAATTAAACAATATAATGCAAAGTAAGAGCGAACAAGTTATTTTAACCTTTATCTTGAAAGCATTTTTTTTCAGACTGAGTATAGGAATCATTGATACAAGGGACTGTAATGATACGGCTTATTAAGAAATTAACAATAACAAGTACTTTTCATTGCATTTAATTTGTGGACTTTTCCCACTGTTTTTTACTTCGGTTTCTTTGCCAAAATTCCTGTGCATCATAATTACAGTCAAACCTGCTCCTAAGGACACCTCTATATAGCAAATCACTGTCTATAAGGAGCACAGTGAAAAAGCACAAGCACAAGCACAAGCACAAATGCCATCTTTAATGACTTGACAACAGTATCGTAACTATATTCCTTGTTGATAAGTACAGAAATTTCTGTAATAGTGGCAATATGCGTCAAAGATGGCTAATTTTGAAGAAATCAATGAGAAACACGAAATTTCATTCATAGAATTAAAATATTTATATGAGCAACAGCCTTGCCCAAAAAGATATTTCACTGAAATGTGTCTTTACGTTAGATAAACGATATATTAAAAACTCTTTTTGGACAAGGCTGTTCCTCATAGTTTTTTTTTTTTTTTTTTTTTTATCAAAATCTACTGTGAAAACACCCAATTTTCTTCAAATCCTTGATATAGCAGACGTTCATGACGTCATTATGGCATCATTGGAAGGAATTTTGTAAAATGATTGATATATTGTGAAATTCCAATCATTATACGATGAAAATGATACAAATTCGAATCTGAAATCTTAATTTTAATTTTTCATATCAAATGGGGCCAAATAATGGCTGAAATCATACCGCCTCCTTTCAAAAACACACACGTCAATTGGGAATACAACAAGATAGTTTGGGACAAGCAAAGTATCGAACGCGATATAGATATAGTCTGTTGTTTTTGATATGAAGAAGAAACCGCAAGTAATCGCATATAATGATAAAATGCCTGCGGACATAAATCTCAGAAGGTTAATGGATGCATAGCACCACGGTTATTACCAGCCAGTATACGACATAAACACTGGATTTGAGAGTAACAGCTATTTGTTAAGACATGAATAATTTTCTTCATAATTTTTTAGAGTACCATTCAAAGCTCACATCCAAGTTGTCCTGCACTTATCTTTAAAGAAAAGTATATTTAACAAAATATTCATGAAAATCATTTCTTTTCTAAACACTGTGAATGAATTATTACATATTTTATATATATGTTATAAAATATCTCTATGCACTTTACAGTTGTTTCATAGTCGGAATTGGAAACTTAATTTTACATTTGCTAACAATTTAACAACATATTGCATTTATTTCATTGAAAAATACTATTAATTAGGTAATTATATGCTGACGTTAATATTGATTTGATATTGGTTTTGACGTAAATGACTTTGATGAACTTAAATTGCAGAGTACAAAGTATTTTACTCAATTTTATTTTTTTAAATGACTGGTGAATCTGGTGTAGATATTTTGTGAGATCCAACAAGTATTCTATTATACTATTATAATGATGTACTATAGATGCTGTATAAACAGATCATGTATCGTTAAAAGTGCCCATACAACACATTTTTACCCCCCCCCCCCAAACAAAATAGATAAAATAAATTTAAATGAAGTCTGTGACTACAGATTAAATCTAAATGACAAAATAAGAAAAAATTAAAATCAGAAAAATCTAATTAGAGGCCTATACGAAACAGGGAACGAGGCGCTTAATTATTGTGTTTAAGGAGATCTTCAAATATTTGTGGACCTTCATAATTCAATATCAGAACATACTTAAATATTTATGGAACGCCATTATTTGTTTCATGAGTCCCTGAAATATTTGTGCACCATTAATCGAATTTAAGACATTCTGGAATCAATTTATGGATGTTCATAAATATTTCAAGAGGTCCATAAATCAAGTTGTGAAGGGCCATAAATAGTTTAGAAAATCCTGTGGTCGAATTATATATGTGCGCGATTATTTGAGAATCTCCTATTTTGGCCTGTTATTAAAAATATTTCAATAAATACCATCTATGGAGGCCAATAAATATTTCAAGAGCTTCTGAAATTGAATTGCAGAGGTCCATATATATTTCAGGCGATACCTAATACCATTTATGGAGGTCCAACGATATTTCAGTTACGTCTAAAATCCAATTGCGGAGGTCCATAAATATTTCATGAGGTTGTGAAACAGAATTATTGAGGTCCATAATTTATTTTATAGTTCAAAATAAATAGTTAAGTTCACATATCATTATTAAATAATCCTTGCTACCAATTTTGATGTACCGTTTATCCTCATATTCTTTTCAACAAAAGTAAATTTTACATTTGTACATTAATTTATGCCTTCTCAATCTTGTTTTACATGAATTAATATTTATTATATTGATTAAGAATACTTATTATTGCTTTTTGTGTATCTGACATATTTCATCTCCTGTAATGCCAAAATTGGAAAAAAAAATATACATGTGATTTTATTGACCAATTTCTCATGCTTATCATTGAAATTTGCTGATTTTCCAAGAAAAAAGTAAAAATCTGGACATGAACATGAATTAAAAATCATGAAATAACAACATAAAATCATATGTATAAAAAAAACCTTAAATATGGAAGTCTAACCCAAGATCCTGGATTTTGAAATTAAAGGCAAAGCACAAAAATTAGAAATTTTCAACAGAATTTAAGTAAATAGGTCTAGTAATGCTGTATACATGTACATAACATGGTGAAATTCAGGTGAATGTAATGAATATTCTTTGAATAAGAGAACAAAACCAAAATATAATAAAACTGAAAACTATACCTTGATTGAATCATAGACTATTCTAACTAAATAGTCCCAGATGACACAGAGGGTAAAAAAATTTAAACCATAAATGAAAATAAATTAGATAACCTTACAAGTAGTTATAAAATTTGAAAATAGATATTACAAGATTACTATTTTGACAAAAACAAATACACCTAAAATATATTTTTTGATATACGATTTGTTTATTAATAGTTTTCCTGTACATTGCCAATGATAATAAATAAAACTGTTAGCTCATAGGTTGATTATTTATGTTTAATTTCACAATATTGTAAATACTTAAAGTGTTCCAATATTCAAATGTTATCAGTGAATCTGTTTTTTCTATACTGTTTTATCTTATTTTTTAAAATAATTTAATAAAAAAAAAAATGACTGATGTTTGAAAATAGACACTCCTTTACAATTTTATGCAGAAAATTGAATATCCAACATAAAAAATACTTCAAACGTGTCATTTTGTGAAAACAAGAAAAAACACACTTCATTTCTTTGCATATTTTGATACCCCTGGACATTGAGAAAGAACTATGTAACGGAGTCTCGGGACAGCCTTTTTAACATGCAAATGAAAAACCCGATACTATATCTATTTGCAAAACAAAACATTATAGGCTCCTCCCAGTGAAACGGTAAACGAGCGGGATCTGTTCATTGGCTAAAAAGTGGCAACGTGTGTCGCCGGCCATTTTGAGGTGCGCAAAAATACTCAATTTTGATGTCTCGTACGTTCATAATTTTCAGTTTCAGGTGAATCCAATAGGCCAGGGTGTTAACGAAATAATTTTTACACATATTTCCATCCATGTTATTTGAAAGTCAAAAATTAGCACAACGAAATTTACACATTTCACACACGTCATGTCAATCAAAAGTTCGAGGCGGACTAAAAGCGCCATCTAGTGTAAAAATTTTTGAAATTATCTCCACCTGTTTCTCTGTAAATAGAATGCACTAGCGTAATGGTCAAAATGGCACTTGGCGGTCCGACTGTGGTATAAAGGTTTTTCTTGAAGGATGCTATAACGTCACAATGTGTATCTCTTAGCGACGTCATTATCTCCCCCTGCTACTGTATCGTATTCCCTTAAGACTAACGTCACTTCGTTGTCTATTTAAATATAAGTATTTCAATGAAAGAGAGATAACTCGTAATGTCAAGTATTGAAAAAAAGAATATACATTGTAATAACAATATTTATCTTGAATAATTGTTCCATTTTCCTTTCAGATAGATGTTCTGAGACGTTTTCTTTTATCATAACGAAAATCAATGATTTATGGTAGATATTTTTGAACCAGTTGAATTCACATCCATTTTTTTTTTGGTTGTGGTACATGTTGTTAATATTTTGTTTTGCTGGGCTGCTACATATGTACTGTTTGTTAGTTTGTTTTTATCCTTCCTATCCCGATGTTATCTTTGTATATCTGGATTGGAACTTATAAATATGCTCTTAATAAAGATATTGATTGATATAAAACTTCAGACAAACATTCATTTGAAGCAGAGTTTATCTTTCCATAAGTAATATATAACTATAGTGTTAGTGTCAATAAATTAAAAGTCGTCCAATAAACACAACTCAATAAAACATGGTCATGTTAACTGTACAGTCATATAGAATCGTTCATAAAATCACATATTTATCTCTGTTAATATATTCCAGGTATATATGTCAAAATTATCAAAAGGATAAGGAGCGAGATAATAATCCACGGTTTCTAAAAGATTCGCAGTTTTAAAACGGTAATTTGATAAGTTCAAAACCTTGCTAGCAAACATTGTCCAACTAATATCGAATCTCTCCTCAAGCCAATATGACAGGCCGTTTGATGATAGAAAAAATTGGGACTAATTTAAATCGAATGAAATAATATCAAATTCTTGATGAAGATATTGCAAAAATAACTTATTAATGCAAAAGTAAGAATGATATTGAAAAGAGCATCAACATTTATATAAACAACAATTCAAGTAACGAGCAGCCACCCAGTAAAGGAATATTAACATTATTAAAAGTAAACTAAGCACACATTGACAAAAAATACACATCAATTCAACTTTTAATTCAAACTGTTTAACAATCTCTGAGACGTATAGCATATTTATAAATATTATTATATACATATACAATATGGCACAATAAAACAAATCATGTCCTCAAAATGACATCAACATATTTGTCACAAATTTACGAAGCAAGTATACAACAAACATTTGTACTTACAGAAAGATGTAAAATTAAATGTGATGGAGGATTGCTGATACCCTTCTTAAGGTTAAAATGGATTTTTAACTTGTGCGTAAAATAAAACCTGACAAGTTAATTTCGTGATTAATATATACCTTCAGTTGGTTTTCAGCTTTATTTTCAATAACTTTTATAAAACCACGGACAATATGTAGCAAATTTCCATGTCAACAATTTGGACGCACAAGATATGCACGATCGTGGATTTACGACTCATAAATTGTGTTCAAGGCTTACAATTATGAAGGCAAACACAATAACAAAAACGCTGACATGCGGGTTAAAGTGCCAAAATGTCCAAAAGGGTAAATCCAAAACCATTTACTTTTCAATGGTCTAGTGACAAAAAATAAGGGTTTATACAATCGAACTATTTTGAAACGATAAATACGCCATTTGCAGAAACAATTTTTCTTCTGAAATACGTAAATCGTTTCAGTGAGAACCAACAAATGATGATCAGTAGAAGAAACTGAACAAGAAACCGAAGACTAATATCATTACAGAAAATTCAACATTAGAAAATAAAAGGTATTACATCTCACATATAACAATAATATTGCACTTTTTTTATTTATCACAATTAATACAAATAAATAATAAATATGAAGTAACTCTATTTCAAAATAAACAAATAAAAAGTAAAAATAAACAAACAGGTACGGCAGTGATTTTAGATTTGACTAGAAAACATAAAATAAAAAAACAACAATTGATGGTATTATTATAATATTAATATGAACACGATTCAAATAATGCCAAGTCTAAACAGAGAATGATCGAAGAGATATTTAAAATATACTTAACCTGAAAGATGATTTGTAATGACTTTCTGCAATTTGCTAGATATTCACCTGACAGCGAAAGCGGATTTGAGTCATCAAGTCATATTTTTCGGAAACATCATTTAAATAAGAAAAATCAAAACAGAAGTTGACACATAGATTTCATGAACGTATGCATATCATATCTTTTTTAGACAAAAATATTTTTTATTTTAATTCTATATTTTGTATTAAAAATTTAATGAGGTATTCACCTGTAAATAGTTATGAACATATGATTTTTTAGCACAAGTAATTCGATGAAAATAAAATGGGTTTTTATAACAACATTTAAATAGTGCAGCGTTTTCTATAATGATAATAAAAACAATTGTGAAGACATAAATACTGATATAATATTTACAAAGTTTTTCATTTTGATACTTAATACAGTAAAACCAGCTTTGCATATTTTATACACAAAGGCACATGGTTTTAGAATTTAAATATATTGATTATCAATTAAACATTTACTGACCATTCGGATTAACCTTTAAATTTACTCTTTCTCCATATATCATATGTATCCTATATTCATCACATTCAATAAAGATGTCAAAAGATCATGATACATGCCTGACAGATTCTCCAGAAATATGCCTAATTCCGGATTATAATTTTGTTCACAAGTTTATGTCATTTTATACTATTGTATAATCTTCTGTGTATCCTTTATCGCCTATTCTGGAATTATCAGTTAATATCAAGTGACCTCCAACATCCACTGGTCTGTAATGCCTGTAATATCAAAAATTAAATTTAATAAAATTCCATAATTCAGAAGAAAGGAAGAAATTATCAAGCTCAAGATTGTAGTGCAAATATTAATTTTCTAAAATTAACAAATAAACATTTTGTGGGAAAATACTTATGATGACTTCAAAATACTATCTACTTTGCGATACATATCAACCCGTCTACATGATCTGTAACACCGTTTATGACCAAAATAAGATAATCAAAATTCGATAGTTTATTTATTTTGTTTGTTTGTAACTAAGATATTTATACCTGTCTAGCAATCTAATTGATTCTTCGTCTTCATCTGTAGGACTTATCAATCCTTGCTGAATCTGAGCCGTCACCAATGGTTTACTTTCATCAGTGCCAGGAGTCTTTAAGCTGACATCATATCTAATTTTTGTGTGAGGTGTTGATCTTCCCACTGAAGTAAAATAACATTTGACTGTACGGTTTGATGAACATATCAAGTACAAGTAAGTTGTATTTTATGGTATCTAACATAGAGAAAACAGAGAGAAACTTCGCTGGAGTCAAAATTCTCAAACTGAAAATAATAAAACAAATAGATAATAATAAACTATACTATTAAGTACTTATTACTCGTGGTGTTTAAATTTTAGTGGATTTTGTGAAACGTTAATCCACTCATTGAAATAAAAAAAAACACCCCAAAATATGAATTTGAAATACTTCCCTTAATTATTTAAAATCTCAAAATATTCAAGGTCTTTAGATTCTCATCGGTAGGCATGCTGAAAATTCCACTTAAATAAATTATGAAACAAGTTTTTAAGGTTTTGATATAATTAATTTTGGTCGATTTTTTCAAAATAAAACAAATGAAAATAATCTATGAGGAAATAATAAAACCGATAAAAGGAAAGATCGATTGTGACATATCAGTCAATTACACCATACAATGGACAAACAAAAATAGCATAAAAGAACACAAAACACAGATATAATAGAGAGGCAGGAGCAATGGTGAGGTTAAACCCATTATATTGGGTACCAAACCCACCCCACTTATCTATCCTGACCCTCTGGTCTATTAACACTATAAAAGCCAAGGTTGTTTTTTTTATTCATATTGTGTAGTTCTAAAAAATATTTTTATAATGTTTCTAACCTTGTATCTGGCTTAAGTCTTAAGGCGATCTCATATCGATATTATTTTTACTATCTAAATACTGTATAAGCATAAGAACAGTAAGATTGAGAAGAAAGTCCACAAGATCAATTCTAAAGACAAGGATAATTGATTTAGTATTGTCAATACCTTTTCTACTTGTATCGTAATCGGATTCCGTGTAGCTTTCGTGTGGATAGGAAAGGTAACCCTCCGATGGACTGTACCTTTGCAGAGTATCCATTCCCTCAAACGTATAAGTAACCTCTTCGCTACTTGTTGTACTCGTCCTACTAGGTGTTCTATAAAATGGAAAGCAATAATATTAAAAAGGAAACACTGATATGTATACCTAAGAATTGTTGGAAACCAATAGAATTGGATTGTTTAACTGACCTTCTCAAAACTTCTCTCTTGATATTATTAATCTTTTGATACTAGTGCAGGGTTCTTCTGCTTATACATGCTTTGTTAAAAAATACTATAAGCAACACTACATCAACAACTGTTATTTATCATAAAACAGTAAGTATTCAATAATGACTTCATCAAAATCGGTTTCTTGAATATATTCAGTCATGAAGCCCCAAACGTATAGTAATATAAGTGTGATAATAAAAAGCAATTTTGATTGACAATAACTTGCTCATTAAGAATTGTTTTATGAAACATGAAATAAAAAGAAAGTATATTTGAACAACGTGGAAATCACCTTTTGACTGTAGAACTAGGATTTCTTTTCTCTGTTGCCTGTCCTCTGTGTTTGGACTTGTGCTTTCCTCTTGTCCTCCGAGGATGTACATTGCTAAGCTTTCCAGTATCCATTGAATTTGTATCTACGTATGTCTTCCGTTCTTTTGTCTTCGTTTCTACATAATAACACAGGCTAGTGAGAAATGTGACATTTCAGTACTGACCATTTTCATCAACCAGGGTTTTATGGTAAGAAATAAATGTAGTGACATGCGATAAATATAAATTCCAAAATTAATTTTAAATGATTTTTATAAAAAAAAAATAGCTTATCTTGCTTGATAGAATGTATAATTTTCATCACCATTTAAGAAAAATAGATATGCGAAAATCCATGCCTATTTCATATATAACTGTATACAGCAGATATTGTTAGACTACTTGCAACCCTCATCAAACAAATCAATAAAAGAAAATATCATAAATTCTTTTATTTATTTTCTTTTCTGTAGAATGCCAAGATTAACAACTGTGTTACCAACAAAATGCATCATATTATTACTACACAAAAATATCTCAATTTACGAAAACTTTTTAAAAGATACAAATGCATAAAATTTATAAACATGCTTATGCAATTTAAAAAACATGATTATGAATTAGTTATTTGTAATAAATTTTATAGATAATCACTTACTACTAAAAAGGTCAGTACTTGATTTAGTAAAAAAAATTAATCCCGCTTCAATAACCACCAATTTAAGAAAAGGAGTTTCGTTTTCTCTGTAGATACAGTAAATAAATCAAAGAAACAAGAAACAATTATTATTTTTGTCCATTACCTTCTAAGGGACGAAGCTGACAGGTTGCTTCTCTTTGTTCGTTAGGTTGTGGAGGCAACTGAGTAAACTCTAGTATCCCAAGATCACCCGGACTGTCCGTTAGCTGTGAACTTGTATCCTGTTGGGATTCATATAGAACAGGGGGAGGCGGGATTCTTTTGGCATTCTCTAGGGCTTCAAGTAACTCATCTCTACTTGATGATACCGTCGTAACACTAGATATAATGCTGTGTCTTAAGCTACCTATAATAATATGGAATTAGTTGTAAAAGAAATCATATACCGACTTCCTTATGTACAATGAGCATTTCTGGATTAACCAACATCATATCTACTCAAAACCACAATTTTGGAAAGCCATAATATTAACAAAATTTTAGTTAACAATAGAATAAACCTAATAACTGCTAATGGGGTGATACTCTCGAAGACTTACTGTCCACCAACAGGACTGGTTTAATTAATATATTGTGGTTTACTTCTCCACAATCTTGAAAATGTAAAATAATAAGAAGAAACCCGAAAAGCACGTGTTAACTAAACAGAAAACATTAAAACTAAAACTTATAGACAACACGAACTCGTAAATAAACAAAAGTACAATTGGGTAGTTCACACCGGTCAAATTTCTTATAATATAAACAACAATTTCTGAACATTTAATCATTCCAAGATACATTCCCCTTTCAAATAGATGTTTAGATCGATGAAATACTACAGTTAACTGATATAATGTTTTCACCAATAATGTTTTTATTCAATTTAAATGTCTATTCTGAAAATCAAAATAATTCAATAAGTCACTCATAAATCATTACCTTTGTCATCAGAACTATTTTGTGGCATATGTTTCACTTTGCCGTACAAGCTATGTTGTCGACCATGACTAGTGGTAAAAAGGGAATGAATCTGATCTGCACTAGCATATTTGCGTGGACTTAACGCCAAACCTACAAAGGAAGTTAAGTATTCTTAATGTTTATACAGTCAAAGTGTTTTAAATTTATTTCAGTATTTTTTCAAAGACATTAAACGATAGTACGAAATAAACGTGCAAAAATTTGCTTTATATACAGTTGAGACAGAGATGTATTTTATTTAAAAAAGGAACATATTTGAAAGAAGTTATCTATCAGAAATCCATCACTGTAAGACTCGATTCATAAAGAAAACAAACATCGTATTCACCAGAATTAGGGGTCAAACAAGTATTTTTTGTCCAGGGTAACCATAGTTACAACATGTATATGTTGCCTATGTAGTCATTGTCCTTATAAAGATGAAAGCGAGCATATTTAAAAAAAAACAATGATGTAAATACCATCATTATCGTATCCATGTGCTTTGATTTCTGGGTTTTTGATTGGTGGTTTTACTGGTGGGACCGGGGCTAACTTTTCAGGATACTTTGTTCTCTGTTTATAGAATGGAACATAGGAGGCAATCATCTGTAAACAAAGAATAAATTACATGTAGTGATGAAATGTTTAATATGTGGCATAAAAAATAATACAGATCCTGATTACTTTCTTACATGATTATATAGTCTTTACTGAACAGCTTATTAGCACGTTCAGGAAGAACATCAATAAAACAGCTGTTCAATCTTTAAACATCTACAGTTTTCTTTAATAAACCCCTTTAACAAAGAACTAAAATATTTTGAGATCATTAGTATAAAGTGATTAAGTCAGACAAACTTACAGTTTGGTAAGTATCTTATGAAAAACAAAAGTCACAAATCATACCGCTCTCTGTGCTTCTGCTTTCTCTAAGCTTATATCATCCATTTCTGCAGTCTCCCTATCTTTTATTGCTTGTTTCATTTCTTTAAAAGTGGCATATGGGTTAATGTTTCCATCGTCATCTATAAAAAATGATATATATCATTCAAATCAGATGCCTTGGTGAACGATTGGTAATACCCAATTAGAGATATATTGGACCAAAAATGTTACATTCGTCGGAAAGCTTTGTGATCGCTATCACTAATAGCATTATCAAACTGGAATTTCTGCTTAACAGCTGACCCAAATACCAAGGTTCTGACAACCATCGTGTTTTGCAAGTGCACTCCATCTTATCAACAATCCCTACCCTTCATCTTTATATGGACTGAAAATAAATTATATTAGAACGTTTTAATGCATTCTTTCTGGAACAACGGAATTGAAAACGTTATCCATGTGGCCAATTCTAGTTACAGAGAGCATCATCTAACTAAACGTTCTGTGATTTAAACGGATATTATTAAAAAGTTGAAATACAGTTTTTATCATGAAACACTACTTCTAATTCAATGCAATAGAACAATTTACAACGGTGCCAAACCTGATTTCTCAAAGGATCCATTATCACTGTTGGTTTTGCTGGAATCCGTGTTAAATAACCACGTTGGACTGTTAGCATTGATATTATCATCAGAGTTTAAAGATGAAAAGAGATTATTTCTTTTGCTGAACGGATCAGAGTTTCCACTGCTGCTGTCATAATCAAAATTTAACCTTTTATCAAGGTCATTCATCAGCGACGTCTCTGCCGTGATATCACGGCGGAGATTGGAAGATAGTTCTGAAAAATCATTATATATATATATATATATATATATATATATATATATATATATATAAATTGAATATTTATTAATTGAAATGTTTAATTGAAAAACTCTCTTCTTCAAAGTTGAAATTGCCTGTATTTTTGTAACCTTATTCTTGTCCGTTTGATTTTCTTTCTCACAAACTTTTGATAATTTTGTCTGTCTTCGGATGAATGATATTCTTATCGTATACAGAATAAATTGGCTATCCAATTTAACTTAATTTAATAAGGAATTAACAAAATATGCAGTATTTTCCCATTTTTTAACATGAAAACTAAGAATAAGAACATATTATTTCTCTCAAAGAGGCATAACACTTAAGGTTTAAGATTTTTAAAATTGTTTGGAGAATAGTAAAATAATAACTTTAACTTGATTAAATTATTATTCAAAAGAATTAAATAATAATAATAATAAAGATTCCTTTCCTTTCTTACCCTTAAGTTTGATAAGTTCTCTTCTTCTCTTGCAGTAAAGTAAGATACCAACTAGCAGAACACTAACAGATACAATACCAGCACACAAAGGAATCATTACAATTTCTTTCTCGTAAAACCGTCTCTCATATCTACTTGAAATGTAGATAGGAGTTATTGGTTCTGAAACATACAATTTTATGTAACTTTCTTCATTGTTTTAAGGATATAAAATGTTTGGTTATACATAAAAAGTGAAAGGTAGTGTGTTTATGTTAGAATATTATCGTTTAATAACAGTACAAAAAATCACGTTACTTAACATAACTGGTTGACCAGGTTCGTGCGTCAATTTCATAGAAAGTATTCATAGAGGGAAGATTTACTGTAAAAAGTTTATGCTGTTTTCTTTTAATGGAGATATATTCCATTACTTAAACAAATCCATTCATCATCCAATGAAATTTGAATATTCCGTTGCTGTTATAGAAACTCTAATAACAGAAGCAACATCAACACGAAGGTTTTCAATTAATTGCAAACTCGTTGGAGAAACGTAGCGTAAGTAACCGTAGGTTATCGGCGATGTCAACATACAATTCTGTCAATTATTTCTTGTAAGCGGTGCCCAAATATCAACAAAACTGATAATAGAAAAGATCAACAATGAAAATCAATCAACGCCTCCCGACAGACAGAGGTAAGGAAACAATCAATCAATCAACCCAACAGATAGATGGACAGATGAATTATTGTTTAACGTCCAGTGGTAATCATTATGGCATATCAGGACGAGAACATGTTGATATGATATGAATATAATCCCTGCTTTGTACTAGACAGACACGCGGAGCCGCATTTTTAATGTATTTGGTTTGACCCGGCCGAGGATCGAACCTGCAACCTTCCGCCGAGGCCGTTCCGTACAGATAAAACCTTCACAAAAATACCATATCAGCACACAAAACAGAAATATAAACGCAGCAAAGACAGGATAGTCTGATCGTGATAATCGTGACTGTACAAACGCCTTTTCACTATTGAAGAATATCTTCAGAGACTTTCAGACCAACAACAATGTTAACTAAAAAACTATTATGATAACGGTTTTCTTCAAATATCTTTTGTGCTAAATCTAAAGCGTTCAATACTGGTAACTGCTGAATGAGGTAGCGAAAACCACTAAGTTAATGTTACGCTTTAAGAATTTTAATCCCGGAGTGTAATATGTAAAATTGTCTTGCAGCAGTAAGCATTTTTTTAATATCTACGAATTACCTCCATGATAAGTCAGTGTCGCGAACTTGAGGGGCCCTTCTGTTGATCCTGCATCACTATGGGCTGTTACAATCATTTTGTACCACGTGGCAGGATGAAGATCCAAAACAGAGAATAAAGTCTGTTGAAATAGATTTAAAATGCAAGAAATGTAGTATTTTAAAGCCATAATAAAACAGCACATGACACAGGAGAAATTATAACACCAAAAAGATTTTGTTGAATGTAAAAGTGACAAAGAGAAGAGCAAAGTGAAAAAAAATGTATTATTGCTGAAAACAGTCAGTTTAAATTTACTGAAGGAAAGTAAACGTTTCCAGGTATTTAATTTCTGACCTTTTTGTCCTACCCAACACCTCTGCAATTTACTCTTTGTTATATGAAACATTTGATCCTATAAATTTCAGACTATTCATCCACTTTTACAAGTTTTAAACTACGTTAATTTTAAAATTATTTGACGGAAAAATCCCAAAGATATCAACCTTTTTATTAAAACGTTGGTTTTACCAGTCGTAATTGATTTGCCCTAACCTGTCCCGTTTAGTCCTGTTTGGATGCCCCTATCGTAGTATAATTCGAAAACAAATGTCCAGAGAGAAAATGTGTTATCTTATTTATAAAATTATGAAAGGATGACAAAACTTACTACATTCGAGTCAATATGGTTGGCCACTTCTCTCCATTTATCATCTCCCCATACTTGGTACTTAACAGAATAAAATTTTATTGGACAACCAGACGTCAACCATGTCGTCATATCTAGGTCAACTGATGTTGTATTCGTTGCTTTAAGAAGCATACTCTGTGGAGGCATGATAGGAGCTGTAAGAAAACATGAATTAAACTAAATTAAACATAAATGAATGAAAGAAAAATTAGTACTCGACAATGAGACAGCTCATTTATTAGAGTACTATTAACAACTGATTGTCAAAAAATATTACGAAGGAACTGTTTCTTAACTGAATACATTTCATATTTATCAATTAATGATAATGACATGTTATCAACTATTTGTAAATCTAAAAGTAACTTATGAAAGCTAACATAGAAAATTTATATTAGTTCTTACTTGTTCCGTTGGTGTTTGCTGTAATTACATTACTGTCAGGGCTATCTCCAAGCTTGTTTCGAGAATTAATAATAAACTTATAGGAGGTTCCACAAAGGAGACGTGTTGCTGTGTAAGATCTATTAGTAGCTCCAAGAGACATGTATTTCCAGTCTTCATGTTCTTTCTTGTACTTCAAGCCAAAACCTAAAAATTAGATAGCAGGTGAAATATCAATATATATGCACTCTGATTACAAGTAAGAAATGAATTGTTTTGTTGTTTTGAATATATTCATCATCTTAAATTCCGTAATTGCTAAAGTCTTGGGCTTAATTTTGTCCTTTGACTTTTATCTTCATATTAAATTGATATAGAAGAGTTAAAATATTCTAATATGGAAGATATTTTGGCGCCTTATTAAATAAAAGATTCAATTCTTTACTAGAAATGTCTATTATGACAGCCTTCCATGTCTGCTAATTTTTTCAACATACTGTAATTCCGAAATTTATGCCTCTATAATAATGTAACATGAGACTTCTTAGATAATGTATTCTAATCCTTACCTCACCCATAGTCCTCAACCTATAAATTTACCTCTATCCTCATACATAACCATATAACCAAAACTTATAACCAAAACCAATTTCTATCCATATTCCTATCCCACCCTATCCTATATATTTGAAACCTTACACTATCCGTTGATAGTTTTACCTTCAATAGGGCTGCCGCCATTACTTCCAGATTTCCAGCTAACCTGTATAGTATTTATAGTACTTGCAACCTTATACAGAACGGGTGGCCTTGGCGGAGCTATTAAATGACAAAATAAAAAAAATAGAAATTACCAATTTTAAATAAAATTAAATATTAAAATATTAAGAAACTTAGAAATTTAATTACATCGCATGTATATTTTTCTATATAATAATATTTTACAGTTAGGTGATTTTTAAATAAACGTTTTGACTATATCTCGGAGGTACTTGTTATCTGAGTCTTGTCCAGAGCATAATAATCATATGGGAACCAAAATTAAATAATTAAATAGAAAACAAAAACTTCTATTATTTGTTAAGAAAGATTACAAAGACACTAGACAGATAATATTGATATAACAATGATGTTGATGATGATTGAAAAAGATGGATGTGGGGTGATTTTTCGTGAAAGTTATACCGTTATTGAATTATAACAAAGTAATAACATTTATATAGTAAGTACTGATATTTGGAAACAAAATCTTTTCACCTACTTTGTTATTTTTCTTTTGGTGCAATTTTATGATGAATGGTATGACTAAAATAAGTTGATGATGACAAACAATAATTCAAACTTAAAACACGATGAAAATCATGCAAACAATTGTTTCTTTAAAGTGGCATGATGTACTTTGTTGCACAAAAATGTTAATTGCCATCTTTAAGGAAACTTAAATGATGTTTGTTTACTTACTGCCGAGTGAATTACTGACTGATTGCAAGAAAATAAATAAACACATTTACTTACTATTATTTATAAAATTCCTTTAAGGTTGCATGAAGGAGTTATGAGTTTAATTATTCATTTTCCTTCCACATTATTTATTTCGGTTTTTTTTTGTAAATGTTAAAAAAAAGGTGACTGTTTTATTGAACGATAAAGAATAGTCACGTTTTCAATATTAATCAATTTACCTTACTAACATCAAAATAATATGATGAAATTAACTCGGATACTAATTCCTGGCAGACAATATGTGCATTACTAGGTTCTGTACCATCACAAAGCACAGCAGTGATTAAAATTTTAGCTTATACGTCGAACCATTGTAAAAATTAGAATAAAAAGCTTAGGTAAGGCCAAGTTTTCCTGGGGGAGCTGAAACCCCACTTTCACAGAATTTAATAAATTACCAACTGAAAATTTCAAGATAAAGATAAATCAATTTTTCTTATATGGAATACCTATTAATATTTACCTTGTACACTGACAGTATAAAGAATCCTATCAGTTCCATGTGTGTTTTCAGCATGACATGTATAATTAGCAGCATCAGATCCAGATATGGTATCTATGTGTAAGGAGCCATCTGTCCCAATCTTTATCCTATCGCTTGTTTTAATATTTTTTCCCCTTAAAGTAAACGTGGTTAAATAAATAATATTATTCTCTGCTATCCAATAAAATCTTAATAAAGCTAAAAATATAGGGGCAACAATATTAGAACAAATTTTCAACATGTTATTATACATATTTTACTAAGCCTGCTAACAGAATATACAATTATTTTATGGTTATCATTGTAAGATGAATAAAAAAAGGAACACAATTTAAAATACGATACCTGATCTGCCATGTGATATGCGGTAAAGGATATCCAACAGCTAAGCAAGGTAAGATAACTGGTTGATGCCATGGAATCATTAGGGATTGTGAAAAACTAGCAATTCTTGCTGGTCCTAATAACAAAAACATCAATATAAATACATTACCTTTACCTTAAATTCATTACTAGACACTCTCTGAAATCATTTTTTTAAAGTTCTAACTATTCTGTTAAATTTAAAATGTAATTATGCTATAAATATAATTATATCCCAAAATATTGGAGAAAAAACTTTCGTATATATTCGAGCTGCAACAAAATTGTGAATTAGTAACTTTCTCATACAAAATCTATGTTCTTACCGTTTGATTTAGCAACTGCTTTGACAACAGGTGTTCTATCCCCTTCTCCCATCATTGTACTTGCAGAGACCTGGAAGCTGTAGGTGATATCACCAGAAACGTTACTCAGTAGGTAAGTAGTGTTGACAGGTGTTACTTCTACTTTCTGTTCAGTCTAAATTATACATAAAAATCTATATTTTAAAGCAAGGAATTGGCCTTCAACTTTTTATATGATGATGAACATTCAACAAATGAAGCACTGGGATTTTGGACATACGTGTATTTTAAAAAAGACGGAACATAAAAAGTTGCATTCCCAATAATTCGTCTTACCTTCATATTATCTGCAATGTAGACATGATATCGGGTTAGGACCCCATTGGTTTCTAGTGGTTGTATCCAGGATACTAGTATACCATTCTTATCCATTGGTAATGCTTTAATACCTGCTGGCTGTTCGGGAACTAAGAATACATGAGATGTCAATAAAATAACGAAACAGGATGAGAAATGGCTAATAAATCTTATACAAGAAATTCGAAAACTGCATTACTTGCGTTTTTAAATGATAGAAGATACAAAATCTAAAATAAATTTAAAAAAACTAAATACATAAAAACATAGACGATGTTTTTTTCAAGTGACAGGACTTTTGCTAGACGAAGAATAAATAGTAAATTGTATGTATACTATCGTACCATCTTGCTGGGTAGTGATATAAAGTGGCATACTACGAACGCCTTCTCCTTTCCTTGTATAAGCTAGAACCTGAAGGCTGTAATTGGTATATTTAGATAGTCCGGTAATAATAGCCTCCAAATTAGATGTCATCATTGTGTTAGCCTGACTTTCATCTAAAAGAAAATTGAAATAATCATAATATATAGTCTCAAGATAAAGTACAGCAAATGTTATTCGCCAGCTCACGGTGTCTATCCATACCGGATCCTTCACCTTATTTTGACGTTATGAAGATCCTTCGAGATCAGATAATGGATCCTTGCAGTAAAAACATGGTATGTTGGCCAGAACGTCCAATGCAATCTCTATTTTATGTCTGTTTAATTGGGTTATAAATTAACGTGAATAGCTGGAGGAACACGTAAATGATCGAGGTAAGTAAATATGTCTTCTTATCTGTTCAGTTATTAACGATAACGCAGTAATTCTTGATAAAATAGAACCTATTTGCAAATTGTACAACAATGTCAAACTCCGTTGATTTTTACATATTTGTTCCGCGTTTGAGTTCATAAAAGTTTTGTTAGCATTTGCCGTTGTTTAATCAGTTAAAATTATTTTGAAAAACCGAATGACATTTCTTTTTGAAAACCGACAAAATCTTAATAACCAGTGATAACGGACCTTTTAGATCGATGGCACCGCCATCCTTTGCGATTCTTTACCACTGAATATAGTTATAAATCGGACATTCAATTAACGATTTCGGTACAAATAATTTTCCAAATGAAATTCATTCTGATTGTATACGTATAAACCGCCTGTTTTATTAGACAAATTTTGGACTGTAGTGAGATATGTTGTCAAGAATTTTAAAGGAAGCGCTGCCATCGATCTTAAAGATCCTTTACCACTAGTAATGCACGATTTTCTCCGTTTTCGAAAAATAACCACTCAGATTTTACTTACTTTTTAGTTGATTAAACAACGATAAATGCTAACAAAATACCGAACATACAAAAGGTAAAACGCGGAACAAAGTTGTAAAAATCAACAAAGTTTGACTTCGTTTTAAAATTTGCAGAAAAATTCTTATCTTTTGTCAAGAATTATTCCATTATCGTTAATAGCTTACAAAAAAGAAAACGTATTTACTTACTCTCGATTATTTACTTGTTCCACCAGCTATTCTCATGTTCGTTAACCCTATTAAATAGATATAAAAGACAGTTTGCAGTGGACTGTCTAGTCAAAGTACCTTGTTTTTACTGCAAGGATCCCTTACTTGATCACGAATGATCTTCGTAATGTCAAAAAAAAAACGCGTAAAGATTCGAAATGGATAGACATTGTGTAGCTATAGCGTACTAAGATGGTTAAATTTCTAATGGCTTTGAACTGAAATGCGTCTTAAACCTTTTCGTTACTGTTAAAGTTGACAAAATTGTTTAATCCACTTAAGATAAAAAAAAACATGAAAATGCCTTTCACAAAACATTTTTTATTTAATTTATGACGTGTTTTTTTAATATCATTTACACAGGCATGACTAATTAAAAAACTAATTTTTTATTCAATAGATCAATTGATTAGTTTTTCTTTCGTATAAAGACTTTATGACCTTAACGCATAGATGTACATAAACTCTGATAAATGGTCAATTAAAGTTGAACTGTACTGATAGCATCCAGTTTAGGTAAGTATAGGGTTCTGAGTATAGAGTGTCAGTGTATCTCGTTGCAGTGATATGCTGCTGACTCCATTTGGCTGTTAACAGCATAACTGCATGTAGATATCTAAAACAACATTTGTACCTTCGTCTTCCCTGACTGGCTGGTAAAGTATTTTGTATCCCTGAAGTATACCATGCAGAGTATACAATGGTGGAGGTGACCATATTATCTTAATACTTTGGGAATTGATTGCAGTGGCCTGTACTCCTTGTGGTGGCTGACTCGGCACTGTAATATTATTAGTTTTATATTATCTCAGTGTGATGTAGATAAAAAATTATGCTTGTTTTTTCAATTTAAACATTGTATTTCACATAAGTGGATTTCTTCAAATGTAGACCATCTTGGTTCACTCCTGGAATTCTTATTGTCAGTATATTTTTTAGTTTTAGTGTTTTTTGATATCATTCGGTAATTCTTTATTTGCCTGAATTACGTCTTCTACTACAAAAATTATTCTTATCAATCATAATATTCTGTATTAACCGTTATTCGACTAAATCTTGATTCAATTGAATTTCAAAATTTTAGAAAAATAAAATATTTCATATGAAGAAAATTTACAACGCAATGATCTACAAATAGCAAGGAATACAAGAGAAATATATGATAAGTCTTCCGCTTACCGTCTTCAAGTGTAAAAATTCTATAATCCGGAGATGATGGGCCACGTCCTTTGGCATTATAAGCTTGCAGATGAACTGAATATTCTGTAAATTTCTCCAAATTGTGCAATATATGCTCTGGTGTAAAGTTCTTGCCAACAACTTTTGGTATATATTGAAATCTCGCTGGACTACTTGTTTCCTTATATCCTATATAGTAGCCAATTATTTTCCCGTTTTTGTTTCCTTCCCTGGGGGGCTTGAAAGTAAAAGAAATAGTGGCATTTACAAAAATTGAAAACGATTTATCTCAAAAACGTCACGAAACAATTTTGAATATATGTTAAGTAAATATTTATCACCTTTATTATTTTTATCAATTTTTATATGAATGCTAGAATGAAATGGGATCTATCTTGCTGTCAATGAAATGATTCACACTAGTCAATAACCTACCATCCACGTTATTTTTAGAGCTTCAGATCCAACAGCCTTCAAAACGATATCTTCTGGCGGTCCCGATGGTGCTTCTTCTAACATAACAACACTGATAGACATACTTGGTGCTCCATATCCTACGGAATTGTTTGCTCTTATTCTGACATGGTATGTAAAGGCGGGGTGTAGATTTGGGATTGTGGCGGACAAATCTACAGCTGGTACAGTTATATTTGGAATCACTCCTTGCCAGGTATCTGTAAAGAATATCAATTAATTTCCTCAAAGTGGATACTATACCTAAACAATTACCTTTAGCTGTAAAACAAAGCTAAGGCACTCAGCGACTAATTTATGGGAATTAGATACACCTTGCTGGCACTCAACATTAAAACTATGAAAATTTTCAATTTTTATAGGGAGTAAGCGGGATAATTGCAAACATCGCCAAATCTTGTTAACTGTGAACTGTATATAACCGCTTAGTTTGTTTTTTGTAATCCTTTATATTTAAATGTGAGGATATTGGTAGTGTTTGGTTATCATTGTTATGATAAATCGCGTTCAAATTGAATGTAGCGGAAAATAATGATTGCGTCTTTCAATTATTTTAATTATAAATAAATAAAATCTTTGATACCAATTTTAATGCACAAGATGTGCACACTTTGTAGATTTACGACTCATTAGATGTGTTCAAGGCCTAAAACCTGACACAAAAATAACGAACTAAAATTGAAGAACAAATGGTCAAAAGGGGTAAAGTAGCCTTTCTACTTAGAAAAATGAAACTTTATTAATAAGTATATGAAAACATTGTTCTTATTGTCTCCAGTATAAATATTCATAAATATTCCAAAAAACTTTAATCATCGTTACTAAAATGGTGAAAAATGGTTACAAAATATTGCCAAGTTCTTTGTATCTGTGATCAGAGTTTTAAAGTTGCTAAAAAGACTGGTACAAGACTCACTAGACTTATCTAGTAACATTTCCTTAGGCTCATCTACTGTTACTTGATGAAAGTCAGATGTTGTTCTGGAGTTAAGTCGCCTTGTCCATAAAAAATCGCATACGCACGAAAAATCACAAAATTAGCAATTTTCGGGTAAATTAAAAAACGTGTCGACTTAGATGGGCTCAATATATCTTGTTAAAATTTGAAAAATAGTTTGTTAAGATAAGTATCTTTCAATGGTCAACTGCTAATCAATGCTAAACATATAGCTTCAACTCCTATTTTGTGTTTTAATTTAACGAAGTTTACCCTCGGCTTAATGAAAAACGTCAAGTAAAAAGCCTAGGTAAAGCCAAAACCGTCTAATGACAGAGCTATGCACGAGGAAGATAATTCTTAGTTTTTGCAATTTTATAACAGTAAATTTTAAGTATAAATTTCGGGCTAGTATTGAAATACTAGCAACTGAGCTGGGGATACCCTCAGGGACTTGGAGTCCACTAGCAATGACATCGATTCAGTGGAAAAATATCTTTGATACCAATTTTGATGCACAAGATGTGTGATTCTTCAGTTGAGCTCAAGGCCTAAAATTTTGAAAACCAAAATAACAATCCAAAAGGTTGAAGAGCAAATTCACAAATGCAAATGTATAAAACTTTTTTTTTTAACAAACTATATAATTACTCATATTCATTTTTTAGAAGTAATTACCAGTTGAATTAATGTATTCTATAGTATAAAACATGATATCAGCATTTCCATCATATGGTTTCTTCCATGTCACCACAACTTCACGGCTAGTCTTCCTAACTATGGTCAAATTAATTGGAGCTTCTGGATTTTCTGTAAAAAAGTAACTTGTGAGAAAGTCTAACAAAATGCTAAAACTAGATACAACAAAATCAAATTATTAACTCATTTCTCACATGTGCAGTATCCAAAGCAGCTGAGATGACAAGGTAGGCGTATGTTTGACTAAAATGTTTTTAAAAAAATGATTTAAAGAAAAGCATATGTATCCAAATGTTCCAAACACTATCATATCTCCCAATTTATCTTACCACTGGCAATTTCTATAAGAAAAATTCCGAAACTTTAAAGAAAGTTTGTTGACTGTGAAGTTAAATATGTGTTCGTTTTAATCAATGAATAAACCTTTAAACTAAAACGTTGAATTTTACAAATATTGTATGACGATGTTGGGATAATCTGCAAATATCGACGAAAAATACATCAGAATCAACTTTAATTTTTTTTTTATAGAATACAGTTAAGATAAATAGCAAAATAGTTCTAAGATGTATAGAAAAAACAATACAATGTTACATGTTTGTGTA
This sequence comes from Mytilisepta virgata, assembly GCA_028015205.1. Taxonomy (NCBI): domain Eukaryota; kingdom Metazoa; phylum Mollusca; class Bivalvia; order Mytilida; family Mytilidae; genus Mytilisepta; species Mytilisepta virgata. The sequence continues at coordinate 45,165,712 of CM051521.1, read as the reverse complement.
AAAATAAAAACCTAGCCCACCTAGTACTACTACCCTCATGGACAATACTCCATTTCCGAACATGTTTGCTGCTGTACAGACGTAGAATCCAGTGTCTTCTCGCCTGGCAGGTCGTAGAGCCAATCGAGACAACAATCCCCTATTTGTTTCAATATTTTCAATGTTCTTTCTGAAAAGAAATAGTACTTACTTTTGCAGAATGTTTTGCATAAAATATACATATAAATAACGTTAATTTGATAGTTGTGTCACAGTTTATTATAAACAATTTGTGATACACGTTTTAATGCACGGTATGTGCACATTTCAAAAATTTTTATCTCATCAGCAGTATTTAAGGCCGAAAATTTGGTAAACTTAAAGCACATAAAAGTTAAACAAAACTTACGGAGCTTTGATGAAAAAGCTACATGTATACAACGTTATTAATCGAAGGTCTCAGTCAGTATTTAAATGGTAAAATTAGTCACTTAAATAACAGTTACCTTGCTTTTGATGCAAAAGAGATTCCATTAAAACTCCAGGTTAGTGACAGTGGTTTGTCTCCTATTGCTTGACATTCTAAAGTCGTGTTTTGGCCTGCCGTAACTGAGTAATTCTTACTTGGTTCATCAAACCTTGCGGGAACTGAAAAAAAGTTTTGACTGAAAAATTTAATTTTAAAGTATAAATACTTAAAACCTAAAAGCAAAGCAAATAATTATGCTTGCCAATAACCTCATTTGGTTCAACTCTGCTCAAATAACAAATTCAAAACTACTTAAGTTTATGATATAAATAGTTTTTCATGGACACTAACTACGATGTACGTTTTTTTTTACTTTCATGCTATTCTTATATCTTGATGTTAGCTTTATATGAAGATTTTTTTAAGATAAACCTTTGCCGAAAATCAAGGAAGTAAATTATAAACAGCGCATACATATTTGCAAGTTAATGTGGTTTCTTGAGATTGTTTATTACCACCACTGAACGATGGAATGGTGGACACCTAGGGGATCACCAGCCCTGTTGCTAGTATTTCTTATCTAAAATAAATTTTATACTTGAAATTTATTGCCATGAAATATAAAATGACCTGACACTAATAAATATTTCATGATACCAATTTGGATACATATTTTGTCAAAATAAGACCCATTAGTGGTGCTCAGATCCGAAAAGAAGTATCTAGCTTTCAAATTTAAATTCTGTTCTGCAACATTTTGGCTATTGTTTTGGTTTTAAAATTTTTGACCCTGTGAATAACTGATGAGAAATTTGTTATTGAAATATGTATAAATCGGCATCGAAATTGGTATCGTAGATTTTTCATTGCCTAATTGCCTAATATTACACTTACTATGCACGGTCAACTTGAGTATTTTGCTAAGTGGATATCCTACTCCATTATCTGCATGACAAAGATAATGTCCATGGTCACTCTCATCTGCTTCTTTTATTAACAATGTTCCATTGCTAAATAAATGCAATCGACTTGTGTTGGGATTACCACCTTCAGTGTAAGATAGAGCTTGATATTGCCCGGGAGTGTCATCTGCAAAAAGATTTACTTTTAAATTAAACAATGAGAAATATCAATCAATCAAATTAATATATAAATTTGATAAAGAATAATTCTTTGTTGCTTTGTGCTTAAATGAGTTTTTTTCCAATAATATTACAGTGTTTAATGGTTTATGTAATCTAGAGCAATTTCCAGTTATTTGTATTTACTTAATCTATTGTATATAGATTTCTTGTTACTGTAACTACGATGTAAATATCTCAATTTGTATGTTCTTAGTGGCAGTTCTTCGTAATATATGGTATTCTCTCTTTGTTAATTAATCATTAACCAGTCTTTATTGTATTTATGTCGTATAATAGAGTTATTCGTATGATGACGGGAAATCGCTTGAACCTTGGAAGGAATTTTTTACCCATTCTTATTTAACAGAAAAGCAACTGAACCAAAACTTATACATTTTTTAGTTCTAGTGCGCTTGTTACTAATGAACAAAGTCTGATATGACAAGCACACAAAGAAAACAAAGCACCGACTATCAGAGTTTATATATTTAAATTCAACCCAGCAGACTGAATACTGTTATCTAACTTCTTTCCGTTCTACATTATCTGGAGTATCGGATACACATATTTATCCAGCGGCCTTTAAGGCCCATACAATATATTACGGATACAAACCATTTAGTTTCTTCCATGAAATTCTAGGTGTCGGTATTCCACCAGTCAGACAGTCGAGTATTACGCTTTTCTTCAATATAACAAATGAATCTCCTGGTTCAATGACCCATCGTGGTGGAACTGAAAAAGGATGGGTTTATATCATTAGGAGAATATAATTTTTACTTGCAACATTTAATATTCGTTTGAAGCATTTATCGAAGATCTTTTCTAATGATACTTTGATGAATCTTCATAATACAAAATTTATAAATGTAAAAAATCGGTTTCATCTTTAGTTTATTGAAACATTGTTTAAATAATTAAGAAATATTACGAACTTCAATTCTTAGGTCTACAACTGATTGTGCGTTTTGGATTTTACAGAAATAGACGAAACGGAAACAGAAAATCGCATTAACCTTAACCGGAGTGAGTAACAAATGTGTTTGTTGTTTACAGCGAATACTTCCGGTTCCCTATTGCTATTACAGATTTACAATTGTAAAGTAATGAGACCTGTTATATAAGGCGTGAATTATGTAACTTACCATCGACATGGAGAGGTGAAGTATATTTAACAGTTGCAGCAGGATTGCTGGCATGACAGGTATAATTTCCAGTATGTCTAGTACTTGCATCTCCTATTATAATCATACTTGTATAGGAATCTAAAAGCTAATTGAAATAGAAACAAATTGTTTATCAAGACCTTTAACAAAAACCAAACCTAAATCATAGTGACAAACAAACCCAAAGATACAAAATGAGAAAAATACAAAACATAACTTAAAACTATTGAAAACTGAAATTATGGAACACCTAAACCCACATACAAGGGGTAAACCCAGGTACCCTGGAAGGACAGGCTCTATTTGTTCCATATATAGAACCCTATCTTATGAAATAGAAACAAATATTAACTTAAGGACTTCACATGTGCCATTTATTTGTTTCTTAAGCAAATCAGTTTCATTTCATTTTTTTTAATTTTTTCTTAATTTTTCATTCCTTGTAACTTCAATCTTCAATACAAAACTGACAATGAATTTTTGTACTTTTAAAAATACTTTTAAGAATCCTATCAGACCTCCGAATGTGTCTGAAAGAAATATTTTTTTATCAGTAGATTAGACCTTACCTGTATCCTAATGCCCATATCAGGTGGAATCTGTCTCCCATCTTTCGTCCATTTGATTGTAATGGGTGGATCCCCACTGCTGACCGTGCATGATACAACAATTCTATCTCCTTGTTTTTTTACGGGGAAATTAAATGGATCAATAACTGGTGGATCTAACATCAAGATAAAGATGGACACATTTTTAATGGCACTAATACTTAACTTGATAAATGTTATATCAGTTTTTAAAATGAAATTCTGAGAAATCTTATTTTTATTTTGTTGTCTAAAATAATTTTGAGAATAGTTTAACTACCATATAGTAAGATTCATGCTGAATCCATCAGCACAATCCAAACTTTTAAAATTTTTTACAAGAAAAGTTTTTCATTTTTATATTTAACTTTTATAACTACCCATGAGAATATGTAGATTCCCAGACTATCTCATTTTGTGATGATTTAAGTCATGGTTTCTAATTGGAATAGTTTGCAAGAATGTCTGGAAAACATTTTTGATAACTTTCTTATCACAAGTAAATTGTTATTACGTAATACCCACCAACAACATTAACATAAACAGGTTGAGTAGATCCTTGTCCATTAGAATTCTTGGCTGTACACACGTATACCCCAGAGTCCTGCTTCTTTTGCACTTTATCAATTGTTAATGTTCTGTCGACCACGTGTTGTAAGTGATTGTGAGGTAGTGATATTCCATCTGAATTAAAATTAAATATATAAATGCTTTTATTTAAAAATTATATCAAATGATTCACATACTAATTTCATGAAAAAATGATAATTAATAAACCTCTATTGTATTCGGAACGTGAAAACAATCAATTTCGTGCAGCTTAATATCCCTAACTTTTACATAATTATATGTTGAATAAATGTACATGTATAAATGAGACTTTAATGTCCGAAACGTATGAAAACTTGTGTTATAGTTTTTATTATATAAAACCTTAAATATCCTGATGCATGTAATTTTTTAACTTCCATTGTCCAGTTATTACCTTTAGACCAGGTTACTGATGAAATAGGATAGCCTGCAACAAAGCATGTTAAAGACAATGGTTGGTTGGCAGTGGCAGTTACGTTTTTCATCGATCTTACCCATGGTATACCTAAAATAAAAACAAAATGCCGTTTCTTTATTCAATATTGTATTCATTGCAACAATCTGTGAAAAATGAAGACATTCATTTTGTCTTGGGCGGTAAATCTGGCTTGTACAATTAATCATTTATAGGATGTACATTGACTACATATATTCAAGAAAAAAATACATAATTCTTTTGACGTTTTACATACATCACATTACTATAACTTAACATTATTATGACATTAGGTCATTTGGTGAAGATTTGTTATCACTCATCTACAAACAAATCCACAATCAGTAACATCTCGTCTTTTGATAGATAATTACAGGTTGCAAATCATGCACATGATAAAATCTGATCAAACGGTAATTTAGTTCAGGTTGATATAATTTGTAGTACAGCCAGAAAAATATAGCCACCAAAATATTAAACGAGAGATTTATTCTTGATCCTATCACATTCATTACAATTTTATCTGATAATTCTGTGGTGCAAAACTATAATCTGACGTTTTATCTCATTCACAATTCTGCACGCACTGTGAGAAGATAATTTTCTTAATGTCATTATGTATTGGATAAATTTGGTCAAAATTAATCACATTTAAACACTTGATATTCTAATATAATTTCTATCAAATCAATATAAAGCATTATTTGTTCTGACTTAGAAGGATCTCATGGGCTTACACCATTAAATTCAGTCAAATTGAACTAAGCACTAACGTCAGACTACAACGGTCATAAATATGTCAACAATTCATTTGTGTGGACTCTAGATGAGAAATAACAGTTACATGAAACGTGAATTAGGATTCTTTTGGGGTCTATATTTCTCTTCTTCAGTATAATGCTTTCGATCAAGATGTACATGATGTAGTTGCAGAATTACATAAACATGACACAGAACCCTAAAGGAAACAGCGATCAGTAGATTCTCCAACTTTATGGTGGTCTTGCATTACAAAAAATTAAACAAACTCCTACTGCACATTCTTTTCTCTTAAGAGTTGTTTTATCGCTAGAATTATTATTGTGGTATGTTTTTATTTGAAGAGAGGATCATTGATTCTTGTTTTATGTGGACGTATAGAATAACTTAATCTCGAGAAATCTCATAAACAACTGGTAATTATGTAAGAATATGTTTCTCTAGTATTTTGGTATTATTATTAAATCCGTCATCAAAGATGGTTACCTTTTTTCATGATGTAATAATAGTAGAATATAAAAAAAATCATAGCGTCATATTGCAGTATCAACCAATCATCGTTGAATTACAATGAAGCTGGTGTGATAGAAATAATGTTTCTATTACCGGAAATGTCCATACGAAATTCTAACGATTTAATAAAGCTTACCATAAACATTGAGTCTGCTGGTGTGAGATATTTTACCAATGGCGTTTGATATGTGACATGTGTATTCGCCACCAAAAGTGATATCGACGCTACTTATGTTGACATAACTAATAATGTCACCAAGACCATTGGTGAAGCTGCCTTCCTTAACAGTATTGTTCACAGGTAAGGGTTGACCATCAAGCGTCCATGACACATTAGGTGTAGGATTGCCAGCTGCAATGCATCTTACTGAAGTTCTTTGTCCAATCTGAACGTACTGATCCACAAATGTTTCTACAAAGGCTGGATGTGCCGCTAATATATAAAAAAATAAATACACCATTTTCACACGTAATAATAAATATTCACATGTATCGTTTTAATCCGTTAATAAAACACCACAAGTATAAGTAAAAATTAAACCAGAAGTTCATATGAAAGGGGTACCAAATAGGAACTACATGTTCAGTAACTGATAGCTAAAATTCATATGTTATGCCTATGCTTATATCAATTTCTTCATTGGGTACTTACCACCGAGTAACAGTTGTGCTGTACCCTGTGCTCCATCATTGTCATTTGCTATCATACATTGATACATTGCTTGATCTAATCTGTTTACGTTGCTGATTGTCAGAAAAGTATTTTCTTGAATAGTCATCCTGTCATCTTTCACCAGCGGACGCCCGTTTTTGTACCAGACGATAGATTTGACAGGAAATCCGCTGACAGAACAATTAAATAATGCTGATTGTCCAGAATCGATAACTTGAAGGGGTGGATCCATATTAGCCGATAATGGATCTAAAATTATACAAGTATATGTAATATGTATGTGGAATAATACTATTTTGAGACTCTGTAGACAATTTATGACATGATTGCCGGAAATTTCTGAAAAATATGATCCGAAATAACACAGAAACCAATATGAATACTACTAAAAACAGTAATATATTAATGCACAGAAGCGTTTTGTTAAAGAAGCAAGACACAATTGATTTGCGAATTAAAAGATTATAAAAAAACGAAGCGGCAATTTCATATACATTCTAATTTTAATGCACTTTATGAGAACATTTCCATGGTTTATGTCTTATCAGCTGTAAATGCTCAAGCCGAAATGCCAACATGCACTGAAAAAAGTTGAAGCATCCAAGGACAGAGCTAAGCACCAGGGAGATACTTCTTAGGTTTCAAATATTTGCTAAGTTTCTGCCATAAAATTTTGAATATTAGTCTTCTGGATATTACCGGAATACTAGCAACTGAGCTGGTGATATTCTTGGTTATTTGAATCGACCAGAATATGATCCTCAGGGCGAAAACCCGTGAAAATTTTCTTTTTTCTGAATGTTAATATTGAAACAGTTTAAAGAAACGTTTTATTATATAGCATGCAGCTAATTGTCAAAGTAATATCCAGATATTAATCTCTGTACATACAAGAAACGATCGTTTTCTATTATTACTCGGAATACTTACAATAGTTTTAAAAAAAATTTATTTAAGGCAGGGGGTGAGTGCTATTTTAGGTTCCCTTTATGTAAAGGAAAAAGTTTCACTGATAATACAGACCATGAAGCTATTTTATATATGTATATGTGTAGACATTGTACTTTCAAAGGCAATATTGAATTAAGCTCTGCATATATTATACGGGCTGAAAATTTCTGAATCATATTATAATGGAACCTGGCAATTCTTATTGATTCTGAACCGAAAATTTTCAAACCAAGAAATCGAATATCTTACATGTAACAGTGAGATGAGTTGTTACAACAGCTGATCCATGTAAGTTTGAAACATTACACATGTAAGACCCACTGTTTCCAATTTGAGCCTTTTTAATGACCAAATTTCCACCATTTTGACCATAAATAACGTTGTCAATCGCCAGAGGTTTCCCTTCAAAACTCCATCTGTAAGTAGGTACTGGGTTCCCGCTTCCTGCACATGGAAGTTCTACTGTAGAGCCGTCTCCAATCAAAACCATTTTGCTGACATCATCGATTGTTGGTGGGGACCAGCCAGCTGGAGGTTCTGTATCATAAAAAATACGCATATATCAATAACAATATCTGGAAGGAAATCAGTAATGAAAGCTTTAATATTAAATTCTCTTCACAAAAAACCCAAACAATATCACTATTAAAATGTCTGAAATCATATAAGTACTGGTTAAGTGTCCTCAAGATCTGGTGTACTGTATTAAACTAGTGGCCACAAGATCTGGTGTACTGTATTAAATTAGTGGCCAGAAGAAAAGTCAGCAACGACAGGTGAAATAAATAAAAGGACCCAAATCAATCTCAATACAATAGACCTGAAGTGAACAAACACAACAGGATTTTAAGTAAATCTAATGAAGGAAATAAAGGTTTCTGCCAATCTTGTAAACCTAATAAGAATTTGTAATCCTTACCGTGAACATGTAGATATGCAAATGAGCTGGCATTTTCTGTTTTGGTAAGAATATTACGAGTTATACATCTATATGTAGTATAACGGTCTTCATCTCGTAAATCTCGGATCTGCAGTTTTCCATCTGGAAAGAAGCTTACTCTTTCACCTGAAATTTAACAGAAATGACAATGATTACTTATTCATAACAAAATAATAGGAACTTGGAATATCTAAGGAATGTTTACAATTTTTGAACAGGTTATACGATATAACCTGGTTTGTGTCAGTTTACGCATATATGAATGCCGAAAACTGACACAAACCACGTTATTGAAGTATAACCTCCTCAAAAATTGGAAACATTCCTTATAATTTAATTTCTAAACAGAAGTACAATGATTCCTCGATTCAAGCATCAATAATGACATTGGACTATTTGAATTTACAAGTGGCGGATTAATACGCTGGTGATGTCACAAGACCAAACCAGGTTATACTGTATAAGCAATGTTGCTGATAAAACATTCAATGTTCAGCCAATCAAAATGCAGTATTTAAATCAAATTAAATTATTACACAATGTCTTAAATGGTTTAAGTTTGTATCTGTTGCATTGTGTTTCAGTATGACAATTGTCTCTAGAGTAAAGTAAAGATTAAATAATCATGAAAAAAAATATTTGTAATTTCAAATTTCCAGAACTTCTATTTTGACATAAGAAGACTATTATTTTGATGTAATTAATTTTGTATTCTTTATTCTTTCTGTTACGGTTTATTCTTTATGCGTGTTTCGTTATGCATTGAACTTAGCGCTCGTTTGTTTCCATATTCCTTACATCTTCTCCCTTTTTGTAGGCTTGTGTCTATTTTACCTCGTTTAGAATGTTTTATTCTCTGTTTCACGTTGACTTTTGTCTACTTTCATATGGTGCTGAATAAAATACTAGTATAACTAAGAAGCTGAACCTTATGCATGTTTTCTGAGGCTTTGATTCGTTAATGTCATTCATAGTAATCGTATTTTTGTTAAGATCATTAATCGCACCTGGTACAATTTGCTTCGTTCCTTTCGTCCAGCCAACCACTTTGATGTAGTCTTTTACAAATGACGGATTGATGACACATCTAAATGTAGCAGTACTTCCTTTCATAGCCCAGACATCCGTTAACTGTAAGTTGTATGTCTTGTAATCATCAATCAAAACTAAGAAGAAAAACAAAGGCAAATAAAAGCTGTTCCAACATGGAAAATTAATAATAACGTTTTTTATGTGATGTGATGCTTTTTGACGTTCCGTTATTGTACTATATTTTTTCTGCAAGGTTTAAATAATGCTTAAATTACCATTAAATACTGGCAAACTAACACTTTTACAAGAAAACAAATAGGCCAAAACTCTTATTTTTCTTTATTCATTTATTTGCATATAATTCATATGATAGTGCTTGTTATTAGTGACCCTAGTTTTGGAAACGTTGCTGCGTGCTGTTTCCACAAATAATTCCGGGACAGTATTTATTTAAGATTAATATCGACCATACTTAATAACTTGCTAAAATTATGTAAATATTTATTGCAAATTAACGAGTGCAACGAGTCAAATTTGAAATAATCAAACCGCAATCTTTGGAATCAAATGAAAAGTTATCAATAACTCATATAAATTGTGCAATAAACTCGATAATGGTATAAATTTTGATGGAATCGGAAGTGAAATAACTCGTATTAAGTAAGTCAAATTTTAAGTGCTTCCGTTTTGACACGTGTCAGTTGAAATAAGAACTAGACATGACAACTTTAATCCATTAAGTTGTTGTCGCTAAAGGAATGTATAAGGTGTTCGTCATTGATAAGTTACAAAAAAGACTGAGTCTAACATGCAAATCACTGATGATGTTTAACAAAGTATGCAATTACAATTTTACTTTTTGCTTGATTGTTTTCATGGATCATTGATTAGATGAAAGATAAGTATAATCTTGATTTAGCAATTTTTCCATCTAAATATTGCATCTCTGGAACCGGAAATATCTGGGCGATTGAGAACACACTGAACAAGGCAGCATGACGTAGAACATAGCTTGCAGAAAGCAAACCAATGTTTTATCGAAAAAGCCATTACAGACAGGAAATAGACATCTAAAACAATTACTGAAGAACAAGTATCCTATAATAACTATTCAATATTTTTTATTGAAATTCTAAAGTTGATTTGGAAAGATTTCAGAGAAATTATGGCCTAATATCAAAGAACGTAAACCAAACTGCTCCATTGCCTTTAAAATTTAAATTGCGTTGCCGTTATTTGTTTGCAAACAGCAATTTATCAGTTGTAAATATATGCTTTTAAACAACGTAAAAGAGTTAATGAAATATACTATATGTACTATGATTGTGTTTTATACATTCAAATTATGACTATGTAAGTCGTTTTTCGGGTAGCTTTAAAATATTTTGGGTTTTTGTTTCAATATTCAACGACATATGCATATCTTGTGTATTAGTATTGGTATCATATTTTAATATCATCGTGATCCCCGATTGTGTCTCAAATCCAGCTGGTAGTATTACGACATCGGCGTGAAATGGATACTTTAATATTTATCATTATCTACATATGTTCTTGTTCAAATGGAAGTTATGAATAAATGATTACGAAAAAAGAATAAACAATTATAAATTGACCATTGGCGTAAAACATTAACACTTGCAGAGAAAAAAATACTTTATTTTTTATTCAGTTTTATCAGTGCTTTTAAAGTTGACAATTTTAAAGGCGGCTGGAGAAGGAATAATTACATAAATTTACCTTGTTAGCTTACATACATGCAGCATAGGTGCTTTTGTCATGGATTGTAATTACAGGCTACATATATGTTCAGTATTGGTGGAATTTCGTTCCTTTAACGCATACCATTTATCTTTTCATTTCCACAATTATAACAATATACATGTACTTGAATTAAGGTGATTTAAAATTCAAAATTCCAATCAATATTCTTAAATCAAGAGATAAAGGCAATAATTAAAACGACAAAATAAATGAAACATAAAGGACTAAAATCAAACAGAAGAACAACTAAGACCCAACGAACAAACCGAGAGTGCATCTTGGTGGTCAGGAAGTGTCAGCAGTTCCTGTCTTATTAAAAACACCTACTGTGCTTCTGAGTCCAGTTTAAGGAGTAATGTTGAAATGGCATGTAGGTAGTAGGACATAACCGAATGTGAAAGTTTAAAATGGGAATATGCAAAATTTGATTAATATGTAGAGTAAAGATTACATATATTGCTAGTCATAATATCATAAAACGAATGTAAAACCTAAATCATAAACAACACGAATCAAAAACTGTCCGTGATATTATTGTCGTTTTCAATCATGCAGTATTAATATATTTTTTTTCTTCAACAGTAGTAAAAATGTCAATTTTAGTATTATCATATTGTAACGAAGCTATTTTCGCATTTCATTGGGTTCCGTGACAACCATAAAAAGAGCAATCAATATGTATTTATTTTATCTTGATGATAAAATTTGTGAAAAAAAAGACATAATGAATTCAATGTGGTTTTTATTCTTTGAACATGCTAAACAAAGTGGAATAAATTTCCATTGCATGATGCTACAATAAAGAGAATTTCGTAATACATACATTTCACTACTTGTAATAATGAAAATTTAAGGATATGGGTTATGAATCACCCAAAAACCGTCAACATGGGAAAAGCTTGATAATACCTAAGAATCTTTATGGGATCTTCAACAAGGACCAACATCAAAACCAAAAAGATACTAATACCCTGCAAAGAATAATGTCAACAAAAGTATCTATAAATCCCTAATAAACACAGAATTCCTTATAATAAACATACAGCAATAGATAAACAAGCAGTGCAAATACAGATTCCGAGCTTAGGACAGAAACGTGCAGAATGTGTTAGGATTAAAAAATGTATTGCTTGTTTAGGAATAATATTAAAGCACCGAACATTGATGTAAGAAGTCATGATTGAAATGCACAAAAACGACTCTTAGTAAAAATTGTAATTTTAACAAAAAATAATTTAGTACAAAACAAGTACTTTTTCTGGCTGTATTTTTTTTTTATCTTATTTAAATTTTATTCAGTACAGCCTTCTGTGCAATTGTCTAAGCGTTAGGTCATACCTGCTTTAACTTGCATGGATCGGCTTGTAATAGAACCAGCAGCATTTGTCGCCAGACATCGGTAGGTCTGTGTATGTAAATTAGTCTGAAAATTGTCGTCAGAAAAGGGAAGGAATTGGAGAGTATTGTTGGATAAAACTTTAAGTATTCCTGGAACATCATCAACGACTGTGCCATCTTCTTTAATCCAATCTAAAGCAGGTGCCGGACGACCATAGGCTGTACAGGGCACAGAGGCACCGTGTGTGTTCGCAAAAGCAAGGGAACTAGGAGGTTCGGATAGAAATATTGGTCCTTGTAGCCGATCTTCTGGCGACGGTGTCGTGGTCCAACCTGTTCAAATGATATAAAAATTGTTCTGTTATATATGTCACAAAGTAAATTTATGGTAAAAAATAAATGTTTTACTGAACCTTTCATTCCTTTAAATGCTAAAACAATTCATTAATATCTTAACGTATATAAATGCATATGTCATACAATAGACATCGAATATTTGACATTGTATTCCTTATCAAGTATATTGTCGCATTTGTGCAACAGATGTAGGAAAAACCAAATAGATAAAGTTTATGACAAAATATACTTATTGACACGCATATACTTGTACAGGTCTAAAAGTATTTCTCATTTTACCGTTTTTGATGAGCCTGATGTTTTCAGCAATTTCAAGACCAAAAAATATTGAAAAAAGGAAATTAATATTTAAACTGTTTCTTCATTTGAAACTTGTCCCAGTAGCAACGGGTCAATTGTAAATTGTATACTTGTTAACTTTGCAACACTAATTTCATTTATAAAACTAAAAATTACTGATAAATATAATATAACACCATAAAATGGTAATTTTGAAAACATTTCAAAATTTAGTTTCTTGTGCTCGAAGCCAATCGTTTAGAAAGATTATGTTAGACATTGAAGAAAACAATTAAAAAATACAACACCAAGAGAAACCAAACTAGCAAGGGAGTACTTAATTATTGCAGACTTTCTATTCCTGATTTTTAATTCCATTTTGAATCATCCCTTTCGTTGTTTTATTGCCGATATCTGTATTGATCACAACTAGTCTGGTGGTCTGTTATATTTACTGTACGTTTGTCAGATATGTTTATATTCCACTGTCCTTGTTCTTATATGTCAAAGCTAAGTTCTATTAATGAGTTTAAATATAAAGGATATATATCTATTTGACATATTCTCTGGTTTATGCTCGAATCATAGATTCATTATTTATGATTTATACAGGAGACTGGTTATAATGTCTACAACTAATATCACCAACAGATGAGGTTCATTGTTACATATATATTTTTTACAACGATGATCAGTTGATTATGACATTTATCAACACAGATAATTAAATTTTCATTTTTAAACTGCGGGGCTTGACCGAGCTGTTTAAAATATGAAAATTTGATTATCGAGAGTGGATAAATTTCATAATTAACGCATCCAGAGTTTTAGAATCTTTTAGAATCTTTTCCTCTAATGACCATGTTAAATTCCGAGAGGTCTCCAGAACGTTTTTGGCGGCAAAATTCACGAGCATTTAACAAACGTGTGGTGATATCAGAATTTAACTGGTCAAGAGATGTATAAAATTAGAATTAGAGAAAAGTAATTTTGACATTCATAATGCTTTCTGGTTAATTTTTTAATTTTAGCTTATGTACTTTCAGATTTTTTTTGCTTTATATAAAATTCGATATATGTTGCTAGTGCATAGACAATATAATACACTGTCTGTAAATATAAAATTTATTTGTACAAGAAAACTGAAACGAGTCTAAAGTAAGCTTTTCTTTCTTGATCGTAGAAGGGTACAAATAAAATTATTTTTCTGCAAACAGTTTATCGGTGCTGTGCTTATGCAATGTCTATTTCTAAACCATTGCCAGATTACATAAGGAAAGAAATCCAATCCTTAAGCCGGCTTTTTTAGTGTCTTCTTTTCAGTCCGCGTGTAACCAGTGATTTGTCATTTGTCTTTCTATAAAGGATAAGGCAACGGGGAATTTTATATGTTCACTAGATGTATAACGTTCCAGTTAATACGTATACCTGTATATGAATAGTAAAGTAAGCAATAGCAGTATAAATTTTGTAATTGTGACTTTCAATATCAAAACGTCCAATTAAATTTCGGTATTACACTAGTTAGTTTCTCATGGACATTATCAACAAATCCGTGTCACAAGGTCATGAAATTTATATTTTAAAAATGTATCGATAATACTGAAAAACAAGTAATAGCTTTTCTAAAAAGCTAGCCGTCTCTTAGCTTTTTATTAATAAAGAGTATTATTAAATGTTCGTAATGTCATCACATTAACTTTCCCTGATTATATCTATTATTCATGATTATTACTACCTTTCAATAGATATATTACTACATAGTTTTTTTTAAAGTCTGTGTTTTGATGGCTTTTTTGGGCTGCATTTCTTTACTACAGATATTCAAAGATTTTAATTTTTTATACTTGATTTTTTTTTAAATTGCCATACAGATATATGTAATAGCCTTTATCTTTAAAGTTAACTTCCGAAACGTAAGGGGTGATATTTCACGATATGAAAGACAAATCAGTGATCTTCCCCTCGTTGGGTTAGCCAATCAGATCTTTTAAAAATGTATCTCGATATGTATTCAGTCAATGTGTCTATAAATAGACCGCTATTTGTATATTAATAGAATGCAGGTGTACGTGTGAAACACGCTTTTTAAAGCAACAAACTAAAAGCGCCAAATGAAGTTCTGTGTTTTATTAGACACCCAGTGATAAGTTTAAATCTTTACTGAACAAATATTGTATGTTGTACAGCCCGTGACGATTTTCCTTAGTTTAGGTGGTGCTATCCCGTAATCATGTACGGAGTTGCATCCGCAGATCAGCTATTCCAGTTGACTGACCAATCAGAGGCCGTTGATCATGCATGCGTCCATCTCATATTGTTGGGACGACCAACAATTCTGGTCCTTTTTAACGACTGGTTCCCTCTGTTTAGCTTTTGATTACTTATCCCGTCTCGCATACGAGACGGGAATAAGCTCCCCCCTGACATAGCTTTTATAGTTTCAAAGTTGTGCAATTCAACATTTTCACTTGATGCTATTTTCTCTTTCTCTTCCTAATATATTTTTAACATGCAATATTTGACTGATAGTGCATGAGCTATAGGGGATGTTCGCTTGAGATTGTATTGTTGTTTATCCGTCGTAAAAAATTTATATGATGTGTACAGAGAGTATATTAAAATGTATCATTGCAGTAATGTAATTCATAAATCTATACAAAATCTATATATCTTGCATGTCAGGAGGAAATTGGGTTTTTTTCAATATAGTATTTGTTTCCCTTTGGCAACAGATGTGTCGAAATCCACTTTATGAAATAAATTAACCAATTTCTTTAGCAGGATTTTGCTAATGGTAGTTTTTAATGCAGATGGTGCAGTAAATGTAACTATCCAGCACGTGTATTTTATTATTTAAGTGAAGTTTTATTATTTCATTTATATATAAATTGCTCGACATCGGTTTACTGTACTGATTTCCACTTGTAATTTGTATACTTAATCATTGTTCTTCGGATATGATCGCTGCAAAAGAAAACAAATCTTAGGAGAAAGTTTCATCAAAATGCAAATTAATTAAAATAGTTCTTGTTCTTTGCGCAAGAATAAAAAAATGACATCGGCACAAGAATGCCGAAGAATTAAGATACAGGGGAAAATGTTTAAATTATTGTGTTCATGGCAGTATACCTTGGGTTTTTTGTATCAGAAATACATACATAATCCTGTTTGTGATGTACTATTCACTTGCTTTTTCAACGTTAAGTTTCGAAATCTACCACACCAGCCCGACAGATGTATATCCTATTTATATCATGATATTGCAAATACTAGGTTTTAACAATTTAGATGGGGATCTTTCAGAGAATTTCACCTTGTGCAAAGATAAAGTATGATGAATACAGGATATATCTTATGAGGCCTTATTTTTACATTGTATAAATTTTGCCATAATATCCGGATATTTTTATTGATGACGTTTGCCTTGAGTTATGTATGTGAGATTGGTACATAGATTAATCATTAACAGGAATCATATATAGTTGTAATTGTTGGTGATATATTGTAAATGATACGGAGACAGATGTTCAAAATAACTAGTCATCGTTCTTTCATTACAAATAGTCTAGTATTATTTTAATATTATTAGATATTTAACATATCTGAACTGAAAATAACTATGCTTGATAACTTAAGTCATTTAAAATTATTGAGTAATTTTGAATTTGTAAAAAAACTTACAAGTAATGTGTAGCGAAAAAAAAATCTTTGTAAGTGTCGTATTTACTCGATAGTTTGTGAAATTTGGGGATCTTAAGATATGTATATCAAACTTTATTTCATGATGCCTTAAAATATAACCAGATATCCTGTATTTATCATAGTTTATCTTTGCACAAGGTAAAATTCCTGAAAGATCTCCCTTCTAAATTATCAAAACTTATCATTTGCACTTTTCAGGGTATCGTGATATAAATCGGATATACTCTTGTAACGCCCTCACGGGTATATCAAATACTTACATTTTTATAATAGAGAAGTCAGATTTAAAGATATAAAACATGACAAGTTCACAGTTAATCAATCGAAAAAAAAATTATCATTGGATTAAAATATTACGTTCGTAAAATTTCTCAAATCATCAATCATCAACGCTTTCATAAAATTGATAAGCTACACAAGTCTGTGGTAGGCAAATTGCATTTTATAATTCAAATTTGTTTTACTTTACTTCATTTGTGATTTAGATAGAATAATATGGTATTACTATTCACATAAAAAATCTTTCAGTAGAACAGAACTCGTTCATCTTTAGTAGACAATCTAATATTTAGATGTTCAAATGTTTGGATTCATCACTAAAACACTAAAATATACTGTAATCAAATATGTTATCGTTCAGCATTATGCCTCATTGTAAAAATAATGTATTTTTTATGTTAATTTGAAAATTTCGCAAAAATATGAGTAAATAGTGCAGCAAAATTCATATCATGAAATAGAAGCGGGAATAGAAGACATAAGCTGTTCCTTAACATTTAACCCAATTTAGGTTTCCTTTTCACTACGTACTGGTGTCAGTAAAGGGTACAAAAGCCTCGGACAAAAGCTATCGAAACGTGTATCAAGCATATGACCAAGTGTAGTGAACATTTGATTTAAAGTATTTACATGTTATATATAGTTTACAATTTTTCTCAGTGAACCCCGGGTTTTTAGAAATGCCAAACGTCTTCGAGAGAGGACAGTAGGCAAGATATCTGGTCATCTTAAATTGGTATCAGACAATGTAAAACAAGTTAGCGTGTAAGATTGTCTGTAAAATGCAACTTAAAATGCATTAAGAAGACACTTCTTGTAAACCCATAAACTTAATTTATCTTATGCTATATTATGTACCAGTAATGTTTTCTCGTCGATACATATTAGCGAATGTATCCCATAAAGGTTTGAGATGCATTTTGAAACTGAAAATATAACAAATATGTCATGTATATTGTTAACAATTTATATAATCTTTTAAAAGGTTATCTGCCTTGTTTTGATTATAAAAATTATGTGTAATATCAATTTGGGTAGATAATCAGTTATGCTGAGATGTACAAAAGTTTTACAGTAGTAAATTGGGATTATTGTTTTTTTTTTCAGCGGGGAAGTTCTCCAGAAATCAACCTGTAATCCGTCTTCTGTCAGTATGCATATAGAGATAACAAAAATCCGTTGGTTTGTTCTAGTGAGTATATATATATGCTTTATTAATGTCTGTATGATTAATCTTCGTTTCCGAAAGTATATCAAGTAATAAAATAAACATGATAAAACAAAATGATGATGGAAGGACAATTTTGATACAGACCATAATAACTAGCAGTCACTATGGTTACCAGGCAGGTAAATAAGCTGTCTCCGATAAGTATGGCTACCAGGCAGGTAAATAAGCTGTCTCCGATAAGTATGGCTACCAGGCAGGTAAATAAGCTGTCTCCCAATAAATATCAATAATAATTTCTATCGCGATTCTTTTATTGATTTGTATATATTTTCAACATCAAATTGTCAATTACAGCGTTTAACTATCTTATTAAAATGGAATTAAGAAGAGGTCCGATTAACAGTTATTATGCCCATTGAACTGTCAGTGACCTAACACACATTCTTGCAGGAATTATTGGCGAGAAATTCGGTCTGGGGTATTGGCATTGTAGCGTATATACTTAAACAATATCTGACAAATTCAGGATTTCAGACGTTTTGGTCATGAGCATAGCTAATAAAATTCATTCCAGAAAAAAAATGTTTTATTACCAACATTCAGGCTATTGCGACAGCTGATATACAACTGAGTCCCCAAGATATTAACAACTATTTAATTTTCATGCACATGGTTTTAGTTATATCTGTCTGAAATGTACAGCGATGAAATCGTAAGATTTTAGTGACAGAAACCTTTTAATTTCCTATTCGCAAAAGTTCTGCAGGATCCTTTAACTTTTTTTGGAACATTTGAACTCGCATATTATTTTTTATCCAAAGTTACTTTTCAAAAGCTCTATACTCGTCAACTAGGGCGATTAAATTCTATTTTTGATGAATGACCTCTAGCGACGATTTTAGTGAGCATGTTCAAAATGTTGGATATATGATAATTTTCGGCAAGTTTAAAAAGTACTTGATTTAGTTTAATATGAAACGTTCAATATAGACTGCAATGTGAAGCACTTTTGAGTCCTGTGAAGTTAAATATACTTTCTAAGCTTTAGGATTTAATTTAAAATATACCTGTCAGCTCTTTAAACTGCATTTTTTCAGACGTTGTTTCGGTTTGTATTTTCATATTTCTTTCGGTTCCCCTTTAATTAATATTTAAACTTCAAAGACTTCTCACATATCTTACGTATTCTAATGAGTTTCAAATTATAGAGACCACTGATATATCAACATCCGCTTCATATAAGACAGCAATCATATGAAAAAAATAGATCAAACCCGTGTAATGTACAGGACGTTTAAATGTAAAAGGTACCTAAATCAGAAGATTTTTAAGAAATTTTGAATGCAACTACAATATTCAGTCGAAATCGTATCTAAATATCGAAAATTTTATATATTTATCTTTTGTATTTCTACAATAAGGTTGATTTAGAAATAAAAGTCGTTTACTGCAGATTTCAAATAAAAGCACTCAATGAAAATAAATAATCCCACCTACAGTGGCAATTTCTAAAAAATCTATCCGTAGAATTTCTATAAAAATATATTAGTGCTGTCAATATTTCTGTATTGTTGGTGACAAATAAATATAGGGTCGCCAGCTTTGTTTTCACTCTAAAAACAGTAATCAATTAAATATAATCAAAACTGAATGCTGTGACAGCAAATAAAATTCATATTACTGAAAAAAAAGAAGTTGCCGTGGTCACAATTTATACATGTTTACAAAAACGTAATGCTATAGTATTATTGCGTAAGGTTTTCCATATTGGCTTAGTTATTTGTCCGAGGCAAAAACCAATAACTAAGCCAATGTGGAAAACCTTGCGCAATTATACCTTTATTAACTAACCAGTCCAATATATCATACTGACTAGTCCAATATGATTTTTTATTGACTAACCAGTCCAATATGTCAAATTAACTAGTCAATACGGCATATTGGATGGGTATGTGTCGTATTCGCGTACTTTGACATTTTGTTTTGTATTGACATGTTTTATCATATTTAGGCTTATATTCTATTGTTAGTCAATAATAGTATACAAAATTTGTAGAAGTATTAAAGTGACATGCATGTATATGTAGATTCTACAAAGATGACCAGTTGATTATGAAATTGATCAACTCAGATATTTAAATTTTTATTTTCAAACTGCTAGGCTTGGATAAATTTCATAATTAACGCGTCAACAGTTGTAGAATCTTTTTCTCTAATGACAATGTAAAACTCCGAGGGATCTTTTCACTAGCATTTATTATCCAACGTCTGGTGATATCAGAACTTATCAAACAGGTCAAGAGAATTAGAGAAACATTATTATTATATTTTATATATATTCAGATGCAGATCAACATGTTCTGGTTACATGTAAATTTGTATCAAAACCTGACATACAGCCCAATAAGGTGTCCCCTTTCTTAATAATTATAATTTTGAAATATTTCAAACACGAAGATTTTAATTTTTACTTTCTCAGAAATAACATTCATAAGCCTATTTCACTGTCGTGTCTGTTGTAATGACTATCCAAACAGATGGAAAATGCCAGTTGTCTTCTGTTAGACTCTGTCAGGGCGATTATTGCATTTAACAATAAACACTTCAGAAATTTCATTATTTAAGATTTTTTCAACTTTTTAGTTTTCGACTTTTTGTCACGTTCATAAATTTTGGTCTAAGTTTTTTCCTTACTAGGTTTTTCTCTTAAATACTCTTTAATTTTGTCTTGTTGATGTGAACTACTATCGTCGAATTTATCACAATATACGCCAAAAATAGCTAAATCCTTGAAATTTTGTTTTATCATAATGTACACAAAAACCTTAAGTATGAAATCCTTTAAATCAGACACACTTCTTTTTATTATTCACAGAGCTATTTTCACATACATCCGGTCTCCTGGTGGCAATTTCTCTTTGTCAATTCTTCAAACTTCCGGTAAAGGCTCATGTCATATTGTAGACAATATATAGTAAATAATCAAATATGTGTTTTGGAAAATTAAACATGCCGCAAAATCTTAACAAGCTCTGAATAACTATCGATAACATCTACTTAACAAGATGATTGTTATTGATTGTCAGTACTTATTATGTCGAGCTTGGTGCCGCAAGTGCACTTTACCAATAGTGTCAATAAGAAGTGTTGATCCTAGATTCGACCTAAAACCAATTGCGAATAACAAAATGGAATAAATTGGTTCTTTAATACTTAAATCAACAATATAATGTGTTAGTGGTATAAATTAATAATTGTTATTACTTTCAGATTGGCACAATTATGGAATGATTATCTCGTTTGGTTGACGTTTTTGCTTACTGTCACGAAGCTGTTATATTCGTGTTAGTAAAAAGGAATAATTGCAATGATTTATAAATTCTGTCATTAACAGAAATAGCATGAAAAAATTCAAACTACTTCTGAATAAGAAATTATTCGCTTGAGTTTACTCAAAGTTTTATTGTCGGTTCGTTTGAATTTTTGTTTTAGTCCAATAATACCTTTAAACTGCTGTTAAAACAAAACTTGCTTTCTCCAAAAAAAAAAAAAAAAAATGAAAACTATGAAGTATCATAAAAGAATACGGAAGCTGTAGTCCATAAAATCAAAATCAAAAATATAAGACGTATTCATGAGAACAACTACACAGTGCACAAATAGTACAAAGATACAATCAAAAGAGTTTGACACAAGACAGAAGAAAGAAATCACTTAGCAAATCAATGAGGATTCAGTAATGTGCACCGGATGCATAATTGAGTCAAAGAAAGAGAAAATCGTCCTATTCAAAACCAAAAGAAATAATTTTTGATATCACAGTTTCTAGAACGACCAATAATGCTTTTCAGTATAATCCACATAATATTTATTGCTTTATCATTGGGATGATTTTAAGATTACTTACCATGAATTACCTATTAACCGGGGCTGTTAATAATTTGAAAATATGATTTCAGCCTTTTATATAAAGTTAACCCCATCTGTCTAGTTTTGATCCCTTTGAATATAGTATCAAACGTTTATTTTCCCACGTTTTGGTCAAAAGCGAGCCATATGAATGCACTGCTTATCATATTAGAGTAGATATCTGGATGATATTTATGAAACACTGTTTAAAACTCCGATATTTTCTAATCCGTAACTCATAGTAATTTCATGCTTTTTCAAAGAATGGTTTGAAGCTTTTTTACTAACAAAGAAAAATCATCACAATTTTTTCCCAGTTAACCAGAACGGTAGCTTAATCAAACCTTATATATGAAAGAACTGTACTGTTGTAAACTGTTTGCATACAAATAGTTGGAAATAGGTCTTAATATATATCCATGTAATTTAAATCATGATATGAATTAGATGCTATGTAAAGAAACATTTCTCAGGTAATTCTCTTTAATATTCTTACTTTTGATCAGATGTCATATTAATTAATTCAAGGCATTTTACTTCAGATAATTTTTTTTAAAATTTGCATATGTTAATTATATTTCTATTTCAATTCTGTATATATCTACGTGTATACACTCAAAAGTAGTGTTGGGATTTGTATACACTTAAAATTAGTGCTGTGATTTTTAAAAACAATGTACAAGATAACCTACAAATATCACAGAGGTACGAAGGTTTGGTAGAATTGGTGAAAAATATAGGCCTAGGTAGTTCGTCCAACTATTAATGATCATTAGACATCCATCACTGAGTTCGTCAGTTCAAATCCAGCCCGCGGCGAGGTGTATTCGACCCAGGTTTTAAGAATTGTCAGTTTTTCTATTAAATGCCGTCATTTCCGGGTCTTCCGGCTTCCTATACCAGTTCAATATGGCCGCTAAGATATAACCAAATTCACTGAAAGTGGCGTCAACTCTAAATGAATCAAATCAAATCAATTAAGATCGTAGTCGAACACACGAATATAAAAAATAAAAAATCTATAGAATATCAAAGTCCTAAAACAGGTCAAGAAAACTATCATAACTTTTGAAAAACTAAAAAAAAAAAATCCGTCAAATCTGGTATTTGAATTTATTTGAAATCGCTGTATATTTTATTATCGACAATCAAATCTATAGAAGTACATTATTTGATACAGAAAATTTGCATAAAATCTACTTCCACAGGAATTATCAGGGTCCCGTATTGTATAGCTATTTGATAACATTTTATGAATGTATCTTGACCTATACAAACCGCCACCCATATGTAATCGGAATTTCTTGACATTAATCGATGGACAGTGACAATAACACAGTAGGGATTTATTTTCTTATAAGAATTGATTAAGACAATCTATAATCATATTGACAGAAACCAACGACCCAAAAACTGAACAATTAAACTATTGTCAATATTGTATAAAATTATAGTAGCAAATAAAAATATTTCAAGTGTAATTGTTTCAAAATTAATTGCTTCCCAGTTTTATACGTTTGTATATGGAGTGCGCTCTGTCGGATGTCCTATGGCCACAGTCAACTTTTTTTAATAATGTAACTGATTTTCCACACTTACAATTGAACTGCACCTGAACTGTTGATCTGTCTTCGTGAACTCATATCTATAGGCATCGAAAACCAGTATGACAGAAAATGTATTGCTAATACTGCATGAATACTTCTGACGGTGTACTCAAATCACAGGATACATCGACAGTATTTTGACACTGGTCAGATATTGCAATAATAGACTGACACAATTTTCAAATCTTAAGAACTAAAGAGTATCCCCTGTGTGGTTTTTTTTGCCTTTAAGGTCATTTTGGCATTTACTGGTAGATCTGCTTATAGCGTTATTTTTCTTTTTGGCCTTCTACATTTTTGTCCTGGGGCAACTCTGAGGAGAAATAATAGAACGAACTATACCTAACTAGTGCATCAAAATTGATACATGTTTCACAGAACATTTATCATAACGTTCATATTGTTACGGACTAAAACTATACACAAGTATAACAAAGCGAAGAAGATTAGATTATCGTCATATTTTAACTTGTTCGTTTATTTGAGAGCACAATCTCCCACGCCTCTTAACGAAGTTAATCTTCTGTAAAAACTTATTTCAAAATGAACTGAGGCATGAAATATGTCTGTGCTGTTATTGTTCTATAAATGACTCTTTTAGTTACTGGAAAAAGGCTGGAAAAAGAATCTAAAATGTTGAATTACTGGTGTAAATACTAAAATAATCGAAAGAGTTTTGTCACAACCATTAATGACATATATATATATATGCTCGAGGAAGATGTATTCCTGAGTTGATGTACCTCAAAGAGAGAAGTCACTTCTCCCTATCATTATGAAGTGTGGTAAGCCTTGTAGAAACACAATTTTTCTTCATCAAGGTCCTTCTACTTACAGGTCAGCATATTCTAAAATTTGGCCGTTCTCCGGATGACTTTTGCATGTATTTGCCACATGTTAACCTAAGTCCTCTACTGGTGGCCAGCTTCAATGAGGGATTGACACCAAAGTAACAACACTTGGTCAGCACCTTATGGGGAACATTCAGAAACAAGAATTGCCCATGGCAGCCATTCTTGTCGTCCAATAAGGATGAAAAAAATTAATATGACAAAAGACTTCCCATAGATGCTTCCCGTCAAGTTTGGCAGACAGTTTTGGCCAAGCAGTTCCAGAGAAAAAAAATTTAATCAACCAATGAGAAACAAGAATTGCCCATGAAGGCCATGTTTGTCGCCCGATCGGGACGAAATGAGGAAACTTTGTAAATAACCTCCCATAGATGCTTCCTGTCAAGTTTAGTTCAATGGTCAAGCGGTTTCAGAGGAGAAGATTTTTTTATATCAGCCAATCAGAAACAAGAACTGCACATTGCGGCTATATTTGTAGTCCGATCGGAGCGAAATGAGGAAATTTTATAAAGGACCCCCTATATATGTTTCCTCTTAAGTTTTGTTCCATTTGGCAAAGTAGTTTCAGAGAAAATTTTTTAAAACTCAGCCAATCAGAAACAACAATTGCCCATGGTGGCCTGTTTGTTGTCCGATCGGGACGAAATGAGTAAATTTTATAAAGGACCTTACATAGATGCTTCCTGCCAAGTTTAATTTCATTTGGCCCAGTGGTTTCAGAGGGGGGGGGATTAAAATGTGAAAAGTTAACAGACGGACGGACGGACAGACGACGGACGCCATGTGATGACAAAAGCTCACATGGCCTTTGGCCAGGTGAGCTAAAAATCACATTTTATATCTTATTGTATGTAATTTTATTTTCTCTTCGCGAATCGTAAGAAGTCAGTTTTCTCTGTTTTCATTCTGGTTAAACTGAAACCCGAAACTCTTCATTAATCTATGTTAAGTTTGCTTTTCTCAATTGTAAATTAATTGTAATCTTCATTTTTGAGTCTCATTTTTTAATACTACCATTTAATCCTTTTTAAAGAGAGAAAATATAAGAATGGGTGACATATCACTTAAATCTTATTCAGAAAGTCTCATAACATGACATGACACCTATACACTTGCTTTCAGTTATCTGTTAAATATTATATTCGTATATAGGCGTAACATGAATCTTATCCTAAAAATTGTGTCATACATGTTCTGACGAAAGGAATTTACAGAAATACTGATTATAAAAAAAACTTAAAACCGTCATGAAAACAATATTGATATGCAAGGCAGGTATGGTATACTTTAAATACCCAAAAGCTATCGATTTGTAAAATTGTGATACCATTGTATGGATAACAATGTGCACGTCAAAGGGTCGAATTTCTCCTGGTATGAGGATGGTAAAGAATTGAATTAAATTATACATTACCGCTGATATAACCAGCATGATATTTTTATTAAAAAGCAATCCCAAATATTAAAGGTTATTTAAATTATCTGTTTGCTTAACATTTGAATAAGTTTCCAATTGATATATTTTCACATTAAAAACTTTATTTTTCTTAATGTGAATTTTATACGAGTTTAAGCTACTCGCTACTTGCTACTCGCATAGTAATCGTTATCGAAACTATTTTTATTTATTTGTGTTATTTATGAATAAAAAAGCAAAGAAAAAATGTCTGGAAGAATTTAATTTATGTTAAGAAAAATCAAGTTCGATTTTAAAAAGAAAATAATTACAAAGCGCATTCTTTTAACCATTTTGATGTCATGTTTTAGGTTTTTTGTCCGTTATATTTATTTATTTGTTTCCTGGGTTTATAGTATTGGTGCTGAAGTTAAAAAATGTGGAAAGACAACAAACAACTACAAAACATTTAAGTCGCCATTAAACTGTCGTAATGAATAAGAAATTGTTTAAGCATTTTTGTAATGCTAGTACCGAAATATGTGCTCGCAATATCCCCAATAATACCAATAAATTATGTAACTTTCAATGCCTTTAGATGAGCTGGCTGGGAGGTTTTTAACGTCCTTGACTACCTATTTAGGTCTCGCACGGACGTTGTTTTCAAAGTGCGTATTTTTTTTCAAAATTGGTTGTTACATAGCTCTAAGTCTTGAATAATTGAATACTTTATTAAATTACAATAAAATGTTAAAATACAGCAATACAATTTACCAAACAAATTGAAAAAATTTAATTTTCATGCAGTTTTACATTAATTTGCATATTTTTTTTCATACATTGAGAAATATTGGTTAATAGTTTTACATGGTAAAGGGAGAACAGATCTTTCATTTTAAATTAGGTTAGGTTTTGATGAAAGTAAGAGGGAACATAAATAATTTTATATTTTCATCTTGACATAAAAATAAATAGTGATATTCATCACCAATTCCTTCAAAACATGATTTGCATTTTCCGTTTTCTCTTAGAACATTTTCCCATCTTCCAGTTTCTATTGAAAAATAGATATCATTAGTTCTAAACTTCCTTATCCATATTCTGGAAGAAAAATTTAATCGAAGTAAATATGGTTCCAGTTTGAATTCCTCTAGAACTGTTTTCAATATCTTAATACAGAACTGTTTTCAATATCTTAATACCAAGATTGGATAAAATGATCTTGCAAAATTTTCTTAATTTTGATTTTGATAAATTCGGGACTCAAACTGATTTCATCAGAACTGAATAAATAATTTAAACCAGTAGAATTACACACATTTTCAACGTAATTAGGTCAAACTTGAAGATTCACGCTGTCATCTATTTCACGAAAATACTGAAATACAAGCAACTTACAATACAATACAGTATTCTTTTATTGCCCAAAGAAAGGCGTCCTTACGGGCAGAATTTACAAATACTAATACAAAGACAAAAAAATTTTCACATCAGTTTAACACAGACAAATTTTTAACAGAATACTCTCACAAGTGAACCAACTAAACTAGTTAAAAAAAATTTTAGTAATCATTGGAAAGTGGGGGTACCTCACACCAAACCTCTTCTGTAGTATACACAACAATAAAAAATTATTAATAATTATAACAACAATATAAAGTTAACTTAAAAGTTATTCAATATTTTTTCTCTTTAATTCTGACATTAAAGAGTCAATACATATACTAATATTATTCAATATATCAAAATCCTCACAGTCATATAAAAAGATCTTGTTTGCTGCACATAGATAAACTGTTATATTTAACCAATATGCTCTCTATGAATGGTTTCCTAGCATGCTCTAATTTTTCACATGCCATTAAAAATGGATCTCATCTTCTACTTCTTTTTTTACATAAATTACAAATTCTTTTTTCTGCAGCTATATTAAAAAATCTCTCCTTTCAATTTCCAAATAGTGCATACCTATACGAAATCTACTGAGAATATTACGAGTTTTGAAATTTTCTTAATTAAGATATTTCTCAAAACAAAACTTATTTTTGAATAAACGATAAGTTAGAACTTTGTTCTTAGCTTCAAAGTCAAGTGCAATTTTTTTTTATAAAGACACGAAGACAACTGTTTGTAGATTTGTTTTAGTGTAGTGGAGTCATGTTGGGAACATTGTTGGTGTAATTCTTTTAAGGTAGCGTCTGATCTGTATTGATATAAGAATTAAAAAATACAGTTTTCTTTAGACTCAGATTGCAGGACTGTTAGATTATTTAATAATTGTGATTACACATATAAGGAGTTAAAACAGATTTATCGGTCTTAAAGAGAAGTTCATACGAAATATAAGAATCTGTCAAATTTACTTTGCTAGTTATTTTAAAGCAAATCCTTATGATTTTCCATTATTTTATTGTTGTTTTTCAGGCGATAATTTCCAAATAGAGAAGTACCAAAACATTTCCTTTGGAACCTTACAACCACAAAAAATAAAAATGCTCTTTGTAAAAACAACACAGAAAGCAAAATTTAGAAAAACATGAAAGTGATAAAAATGCAAAAACATGAAAGAAGAAAAGAAGAAAACGGTTCCGAAGCTTTCAAGAATGATTTGTGAGTAATAGTATTAACAGTTCCTTTGAGTCGTGAAGAATTTAAAGAATAAGTGTTGATGTTTTGGCACACACAATAAAATTTAGAAATCAAAAATAACAAACACGAAACAAAGAAAAAAAATTTTCATTACATTACATGTAGTTGAATATTCATAATACCCCTTTTCGTTCATTAAGAATTGAAAACTGAAGATGATTCAGTGTAATTTTATATGTTCTTTTTAGATATTCATTCAAGTTTATTGGATTTTTATGGTAATATATTTTATTCATAAATTTGTATAGATACTATAAAAAGCTTCAATTATATATTTAATTCTAAACAACATTCGATTTATTTGAAATTAAAAAAAGCTTAATATTCGAGGTCCACACCAAACTAAAAAGCTAAAAGTGGATTGTAAAATAGTAATAATAATTAAAATTTTGTCATTAGACAAAATAAATGCACCAAACATATAATACATTTTGTAATATGAAATTCCTTTAATGTCTATGTTAAAGATAATCCATGTTATATATATATACCTTGATAGCCGTTGTGTCGAACTCTTTAGATCAAAGATTCCCCAGGTGCAACGAAATTTGTAATGCTTCCCTTTTTAAATCAGTTCTACTGTTCTTTGGAAAGTTATTCAGAGAGAAGTTCACATTATTGTCTTATCAGCAAATATATCTAATGTCTTTTGGCTTAAAAATCACCCCTTAGAATTTCACAAAGAAAGAAAGGTCCTTCAAAATATGAGCGTTTTTCCCTTGACTGCATTCTTTATAATGCGCAATAGTTATGAGATATGAAAATTACACAATATAACAAAAGTTTTCGTGATTATGAATCCGAACTGGTGATTATGAGATAAACTAACAGTAGGTTACACACAATTACAGGTGTTAACTATGTAAAATAACGTTATAACCCTTAAAATCTTCAGTTGACAAAAAGTATCTTAATATAAACTACTAAAAATGTCCAAAGATTAACGAGACATTTTTCTCAGACTTGATACAGTGTTTACCTTCATATGCAGAATACTTCTAAATTCTTCTTTATTACTAGGATTAAGAATTTATATAGCATTGATTAAGTGTTTAAGACAAACATACCTGTGATCATGTGACTTCCGCATACTGTAAGTAATAGAAATGCACAAACAAATGTCATTCTCAGGTGTATAATGTCACCTGTCGCCTGCTTGTCACCCTGGGATCATAATGCACTATTACATTTTTCATACTCATGTAAAATTTACAATTTGATCTTAATCCGTTCAAAAAAATATCATTTCAAAACTTTACCTACGACAAGGTAAACGACTTATTGTTAATCCAAATAGTACAGCCAGGTATTTACAACTCAGATAAAACTACTATTTCACTGAATATTTCCATTCAAATATACTGTGTATACAATTTCGAACTCTTCTGTCGAAACTTGTCGTCTGCTCTTGTCAAATGAAACGGCCAGGTGACGCAGATTTGATCCATCAGAAGATAGTATTGCTGTACCACGTGCAAATATAATCAATATGTCAGTTAAGGAATATTCAATACAAGTCCAGCCTCCAAATACGGTAATAAATAGTCCAACTTGTTTTATATAATCATTTTATGAAATTATTCAAATGAGAAATTAACGATACCTTTTACCGCGAAATGTCAGGAATATTAATGTAAATCGAAACTCTTCAACCTGTAAACACACAAAATATGATTTAAAAATGTAAATTTGTTTTAAAACTAACTTGACAGTTTGGTTATAATGTAACATTTTGCACTTTTAAGGGTCAAACACAAATAGGTGTTAAATATATATTTTCTGTTGAAAAAAATAAATGTATATTCGTAAGTATGTTCCGTTAACTTTTGATAAAGAAAATATTACCTCTTGTATAACAAGAGATATGAGAAATATTACACTATCATTGACTTTTTTGATAATCCATAGTAATTTCCACAGTATTTTAAGAATAAAAAGGATAAAATTAAACATGGTAAATATGATATTAAATGTTTCGAATTTTGAGTGAAAATTATATCCTATAATTTTATTTTCAAGTTTTTTGGATTCAAGATCTCAGAAATTTAGTCAGTTTGAAAATAAAAAAGATAAATCATTTTTGCATCTTCTGAAATAAATATGACATTTTCATTAATCCACATACCCTTTCGAGACCTTAAAAAAATGCAGAAAAATAGGAATGTTAACATTTTCCTGCTTGAAATGTTAAGGCATTTCGAAGAGTTTTTCATCCTAACGCTATTCTTATATTTCCCATTTTGTAAATTATTAAATTTCAAGATGTTATAGATACATTTTGAAATTTAATAATTCACAACATGGGAAATATAACACTATTACAAGCTCTTGTCGATTGCAGATACATGTATTCTTAATTTCATGTATTTTCATTCTGAAAGTGTAGATCCATAATACGATTAAAAAAACTAGAACGGAACCAAAATAGTTGAAAAAAAGGAACTGTGACAATATTTAATTTGCAGAGGCATGAATTGTTTAAAATGTCCAATAATGGTGCATCATAGTTTGTATAGTTGCCACTATGTGTTTGGATCCCTTATCAAGGGAGCTAGTTCGGTTGCTGGTACTAGTATATATATCCAGGTTTCGTCGGATTACAACCCGTGACAACGATAGGCAGGACAATGATTGCTGCAGTTAAGTACTACAAGCCGCTTTTATGATTGCTGCAATGACATCTGCATGATCCTGGTCGCGCATATGGATTATTGCTGGAATTCTCGCCTCGAACAAAGGTAATTGACATTTTTGTAATTTGTAATGTTTACTAGACCAGGCATCATAATTTTATACACTCTCAAAATGAGCTACAAGTTTGGTAAACGTTCAAAGAAACCGAGTGTTTACAATCGACTTTGATGCGACGTGGTCATTTCACAGACCGTTTCTCAAGCCAGGATTGATTGTACTCATTATATTTGAATACCCTCGCTCATAAAAGTTTATTCAACGTTTGACTTTGTCTTATTTCTAGTGGAATGCATTATTATTTTCCAGAAAATGTCAAATATGTCACTAATGCTTACTGAAATTTCGTTACAAGACAAATAATGATTTCTGCATACCAAATGATATATACCGAGTGATATATGTACGATTTTGTGGAAAATAATATTGTATTCCCCAAGAAACAAGGCAAAATCAAACGCCAAATAAACTTTTTTAGTGAAAGGTTTTCATAGTTAAAGAGTACAATCAATCCTGGTTTGAGAAATATGAAGGGCCGTTCGGGTCATAATTCATTTTGTTACACGTACGCTAGAGGTACACGTAATGTTCAGTTTGTTCACGTACCTTAGAGATACACGTAAGAGTTTGTTCACGTTCCTAGAGGTGTGCGTAACAGTTTGTTCACGTACCCTGGAAGTACACGTAACTGTTTGTTCACGTACCCTGGAGGTACGTGTAACTGTTTAACTGTCTCCAGCAGACGAGTTCATTGTGCATAGGGTATAAAGGTTATCCCGCACAAATAGTTACGTGTACCTCTAGGATACGTGAACAAACTGTTACGCGCACCTCTAGGAACTTGAACAAAGTGTTAAATGTACCTCTAGGTTACGTGAACAAAGTGTTACGTGTACCTCTAGGGTACGTGAACGACCTGTTACGCGTACCTCTAGCGTACGTGTAACAAAATGAATTATGACCCGAACGGCCCTTCATAGAGAAACGGGCTGTGAAACGAACACGTCGCATCGAAGTCGATTGTAAACACTCTGTTTCTTTTTATGTTTACTGAACTTGTAGCTTATTCTGAAAGTGTAACATTTGTTTCGGAAGCACAAATGTAGGATTCGTTGAATAGGCAATATATTATTATGAGACTCAATCTCGAAAAAATCACAAATTACAAAAACGTCAATGCTAACCTTGCTTCGAGGCGAAAATTTCATTGCAGTAATCGTATCATCGGCTTGTAGTAACTGCAGTAATCATTGTACCGTCCATCGTTGTCACAGGTGGGATTACGTTTTATCAGTTGTGCTCAAGATAAAAAATGTTAAAAGTCAAAGCAAAGAATAAAAACATTGAAGACCAGGTTTAAATGGCCTAATGGCTAAAAACATCCAAGTTAAAAGCTATGCAAGAGGGAGATTCTCTTTAATTTCCACAAAAAGCATGAAAAATCCCACCTGTTCACTTTAAAGAAATAGTATTCTAGAAGATCATCATATAAACTTAATGAATAGTCATATTAGATATTGTTAAAACAGCTTTTCAATTGTTATGTAATCAGTTTTTATTTTCGTACATTTTTTATTGTGTAACACAGTTTTTATCCTTTCAATTGTGTAACAAAATTCATCCCTTGTTTGTAAGGCATGCAAGGTACACATTAAAGACCATGTTATACTTTGCGTTTCGTTTCAATTGTTTTGTCTTACAATAGAAAATTACATTTGTCATGCAGATTATTTAAATTGTTGTTCCTCACTAAAGTATATGTTAATCCTATTTTAAAACATTACTTTCATTTATCTTTATCTAGTCGAATCTGCTAGTGGCTATTTTGACTTTATTAAAGTACAATAAACCAAAAAAACAAACAAACAAACAAACAAACAAACAAAACCAACAGGGAAACAAAACAAAAACAACAAAACGAAACAAAAACGGACGGTCCTCATGGTGGACAATCGAAAAACAAGTTATTCAGCGACAGTGAAAAATATTTTTGAACTGGTATTCAGCTCTTAATGGCCTTAGGGATATTATCTGGGAAATAATTCATGGAAGCTGCAAGTTTGTTGGATATCTTAATATGTGTAAACATTATTTGAGCATAATTTTATCTCTATTTAGAATTATTTTAGGTATTTTTCTTTTTCGAAAAAAAGTTAGAAACAACAAGACGATTGTGTATTATAATTCTTGACAATTTTCAAAAGCATGACATTTGAGAACGCCGTCTTGAGCATGCAAGCTAATATCAGATATTCACTTTAAACATGACATGTCTTATGCTTTTACAGTTAATACCAAAATAAACAAGTAACCAAGAGCATGATTCCAATATATTATTAAGAATTTTTCACGTTTGTGTTTACTTAGCAAAAGAAGGAGGTCTTGTTAGAATTATTTTTATACTTACAATTATACAAATGAAAGTGGACATTATCATATATCTAATTGTTATCGGCCGGAGAAAAGTGGATTATAATGGTTGTAAAGAAAAAAGAAAAAAAATATGCTTTTGGTTCAGATCGTCCATTAGAGATATTATCTTGATCAATCTTGTGATATTTTCACTTAAAGATATTCCTGGGTCCTTTATCTGTCTAGATGATAGAATTAAATTAGAAATGTTTGATAAACAAAGTGCAAAATGCTTGTAAGTCGATTAAATAAAGTTCTTCCCTGATTTATTTCTCTACATAGACAAATAATTTAAAATACACGTAAGACATAAGTATCTTGATAAATTTGTTTTTTTGACTTATTTTCAACTCTTATTTTACCAATTATAATTGACAATGTTTTAAGTACTGTTAAAAGTAGAGTTTCAGCTTCCTCTTAGCTGGTTTTTGGTTGACTGTTTATGCCCGTTTGGTTCTGTTGCTCACAATTGTTTGGTGTCTACTTTTGTATTTGCTATCTGAAATATAATTATGATTACAAGAATGCACAGTTACCACTTGTATTGAGATAAATATTCTCTGAGACAAATTTTGATGCAAGGTATATGCACATTTCAACTATTTAGTGTCACCAGCATTACTCAATGCCAAAATTTGGAAATCCGAAATAATAAATTCATGACCAGTTTGTATTTTTCCTTCCATTTTGTATACTTGCTACAGTTTCATAAACATTTCCCCCAACAAAATCAGTGTTAAAATGTTTCCAATATCTGTGAAATGCACCAAATAACTTCCAGGTTTCATGAAGGGTCAGCTAAATGTATTTTAAATATTACTGAAGAATCAGCAAAATATTTTAACTTCACTTTAGGCAAAGTATAGGTGTGCTCCATATTTAAATCTCGGACAAAGAGATCAACTGAAAACCATGACCAATAACCAAAGCAATGATTTCAGTTTCTATGGTATCAACACCCCATTCTTGACAATATTTTTCGCAAAAGGGTATGGAGTTTACAATTGAATACCAACATGACCAAAATGAACCCAAACTAAAGGCTCCCAGGAGCCTGTATCGCTCACCTGGAAATCATTTGCAGAATAAATTGTTCGACTATATCCATCTTGAATGGCAGTGTGGAACATTGCTGTCAAGTTCCAATTGGCTAACTGGTTTGCCAAATTCTTCACTGGTTTCAAACGAGAAAATTTTTCAGCGAATTTTCCCTGAATGTCGTATGCTAAAATATGTTTGATTCTGGTGGTCATCTTCGGTGGCGGGCGGGGTCATCAGATATAATTCTGAAAGAGGACAAACTAAAGACCATTAGCCAAGTTTTTTTCCAACTTGCCCAGTGGTTTTAGAGAAGTAAATTTCCCCAAGTCCTATGTTTAACTATGTTCGGCTATGGCTGCCATCTTGGATGGTGTGCGAGATCATTGGATATAATTCTTAAAGAGGACCGCCTAAGGATAATTGCTGCCAAGTTTTATTCCAATTGGCCAGGTTTCAGACAAGAAGATCTTTAAGTAAATTTCCCAGAGGGTCCTATGTTAAAATTTGTTCGGCACTGGTGGCTATCTTGCATGACAGGCAGGGTAATCAGATATAATTCTGAAAGAGGACAACCTAAGGATTATTGCTGCCAAGTTTTGTTCCAATAGGCCAAGTGTTTTCATACAGGAAGAATTTGAAGTAAATTTCCCATACGATAGGGTCCGATGTTTAACTATGTTCGGCTCTGGCGTGCCATCTTCGATAGCAGGCGGAGTCATCGGATATAATTCTAAAAGAGGATCACATAAGGACTATTGCCGCCAAATGATGTTCCAATTGGCCCAGTGCTTTCAGAAAAGAAGATCTTTAACAAAATTTCCAATAGGGTCCTATGTAAAATTATGTTCTGCTCTGGTGGCCATCTTTGATGGCGGGGGATTCATCGGATACAATTCTGAAAGAAGACCATGCACCATACACTATAAAGTGGACCAATAGACAGTTTAAGTATATTTTACTGTTTTAAATCAACATTGAAGTGTCAGTTGAGTAAAGGGTCAGAGGGTCGAAATACTAGTAGTAACTGCGGAATATATCCACAAGGTCAAGATAATATAGACCAGAACAGTAGGAAAAAGAAAGGCTTTGTCATCAAAATCTTTTGCTAAATACATTTCTGTCCGTCTTACCAAATGAATGTTTAATGGATGAGTAAAAACACCCCTATTTGACCTGAGGACTTAATAATAAAGGATAACCTTGGGTCAGATCATTGATTGGCTGTTGTAGTGCACATATAATGATCTAAAATCTTGGACTCATTATTCATCGAACTATCTGTTACACGAACATTCATTCATAACTGATAATGAGTAACTGAAGGTGACATAAGTTTCCTTAATCATATGCTGAAATATTTTTATTATCATTTATATATCGATTTTTTTATCCATCTGTCATTGTTGTAGTAATAAATTTAAATATTAGCAAAAGGTCATTATATCAACAATTTTCCTTTTTTCTTTTCTTCATTTAACCATTTTATTCTCGGAAATTATTAAGTGCATTGCCCGAAGAATTTATTTTCTTGGAAACGTCAAAATATTTCACTTTGTTATGCATGAAACTATCATAATATACTAATTTCCTAATAATCGATGCAGATATTTTCTACAACCATTGAAAATAGCTTTTGTACTTAAAGGCATATATTCTTAAAAATCACGATCACTAACAATTTGTAGATAAGCTACTAGTATCAACAAAACGCTGGGAAATTTGATCAGCATATTTGATTGGCTTGGTTGACAAGACGTCAGTAGTCCGTTGGTAAAACGAGTAACAACAGTCCTTTATAGTCTTTAAACCACAAGTTGGAATCAAAGATATAAAATAAACTGAGGTTTGCATTATATTTAGGCCTAATTTCGTTCCTAAAACATGACCAAATATATGAACGAGTTTTTTTTCTATAGTTTCCCTTTTTCGATTATTTATTTTTTTTTTTTATAAAATTGTACTCCAAAGTGGATAATGTAGTGAATATATACTACATAAATGTATTGCGTAGTTTCAGTGCGCAGTAATCAATAGAAATGTTTTTAGAGATCGCCAGTGTCTGCTAATGACTATCTGATCGTAGTTCCAGTTTTGTTTTGCTTCTAGTCTGCAGTTAAGCTTCAAACTGAATGACTGGTGCTTTTATACATAGCAAGCAAAACATATCCATCTGGTCGCGCACTATTTGGAAATCGTTTGGTATTCACTATACATTTCGTTGAACACCAGTTTTCATGGATTTCGTTTATGTAGTGAAACTGCGAATATAACTATTCTTCGAATGACAAATTTTCTGCTACTACATGGGTTTACTAGTTTGAAAGATATGAAATAAAACTAATATTGGGTAAATATCAAGTAGACAATGTCTCAACCTGGACGTGAACTGTTCAAAAATGGAGATATTGGGGTCGCCAGACGATCTTTAAAACAGTTATCACGTTGTAAGCCCTAAATGGTCCCAACAATATAACTAAATGGATAATTACACCATATATATCTGCTTAAACTGATTATATTTATTTCATCTTATACCCGTCATAATGTCGAAACGAAACAATGAATACTGAAGCAATAAGAGAGGGGAAAATGTATAAGATCACAATCTAAAAAAAAAAGGCTAACACAAACATATAAAAAACGACTATGAAAATATAACCAATTGGTGAAAAACACATAGCAGATCAAAGAGAACCAGAACAAGATACCACACAAATTAAATCACTCCCAATATATGAACTCTCACGAAAAAAATGAGCAAATAAGTTGTTACGCAAGAGAAAGTATATACTGTTCGTTTTACGGTACCCGTTACATTGCAAGTGGACAAAATCCGATGAAGTGTCAAGTGCACTTATGTGTCAGTTCTAGTAAGAAGCGATCAAACTGAAGACATATAGTCTTAGTTGTGAGATGAAAACTTCGTATCGACCAATCAAATTGTGATAACGAGTGTGAAACTTTTAGAGCGATGATTTTAACAAAGACTAAAAATAACGACTAAAATTTTACCCTGTCGAGAAAGTCCTCTTGCTGTGTTATTTTTTCAAAGTATGTGTGGGCAAACCTTAAATAAGACACGAGTAATTCATAGTAATTGTTGATATTTTACATCATTCTCTATTTTTATTTGTCTGCGAAATCCTCTTTCTCTTGATCAGATATTTGTCACTGTATCAATAATCGACCGTTTTATGTCGTGAGAGGACTACTGAAAGTCTATCAGTGATAACACAAGGATATTCTATCAGTTTTATTCACAGCTTAATATTTGTAATAGGTTTCTGACTCATAGTTCCTATATATGCGAATCATTGAAATGCTAACAAAGTGTCCCTTTGAACAATTTGATACAAGACTTGGCAATTCAGTCAAAGAAATAACATAAAACAATGTATAGTATTAACCACCTGGTAACCATATTGTATCAGTAGCTTAATTTCAAACATGCTGCCTGTCTAACATGAATTAAAGGTAGAGTAGTACCCGTACCCAAACAGAAAATAAAAAAAAAGATCAATTGGATTTTCAAGGGCATGCGTGAGTTACCCTGACTTTCGACAAAGAGGATTACTGCTGTCACAAAAGCTTCTTAACCAGGGTTTTATCAGGGATAAGTTGATGTCATCACTTAAGAAATTTTACGGTCGTCATCATGAATTGATTGACCATTACAGTGTTCCAATATCTAAGATGATGTTGGACCTGTTCCCACTGTCGTAACCTTTCATGTGACCCCTACGATTTGTGACTTCCACCGGATTGACCTTGTTGAACTTCACGACGGGTGCCGTATACGGAGCAGGAACTGCTTACCCTTCCGGAGCACCTGGGTTCACTCCTGGTTTTTATAGGAGTTCGTGTTGTTCATTGTTTTTAGTTTTCTGTGTTTATTTGTTGTGCTTGTGGTTGTTCGTTTGTCTTCCCGGGTTTGTCTGTCCAATGGATTACGTTTTTTTGATTGCTCCTTAGGTATATTTGTCCTTTTTTTTTTTTTTTTTTTTTTTTTTTTTTTTGGAACCCCAAAATAATACTAAGAAGGTAATTACAAAACAGTGAAGATGTTAAAGATAAATGAAAATCAAAACAGCAGCAGGAAAGAACATGAAAACTGAATGGGAGTCCAAATAATGCCGAGGACTACACAGTCTACCAGGATCTGCCATCAATTGACCAGACGTCTCCAGATTTTCCCACTTGCAATGCCTTTAACTGAACGTACCCTGCCAAAGCACCGAATTTAAATCCATTTGACATTGTTAATGTATCATTATTTGTGTTATCATGTTCTGCTTTAGATCCAGATCTATGGCTCTTATGGTTCTTTGTTGTTTTGTCGATATGTTTTTTATAGTTCTGCTTCTCTTTGGTCTGTTTTTCTCATTTTAGTTATACTTTTTTGGTATTTCTTCCCTGTGTTAACTTTATATTTTTGTCTTATGGACCTCATCCTTTATCTTGCTACTCTGGTCTTTGAAGATATGTCTAATTACTATTATTATTCTACACAATACCAAACATAGATTTATGTAGGAATACGCAGTTAAAAAATCATCTTTCGTCATTGTTGCTTAACGATTTGCTAATTAATTTAGCACATGTCTTATCTAAAGGAAACTCGCTACATAAAATCTGTCACACCTAAAATACTTGAATTAAATTTAACTTTTAATGTCAATAGCTTGTCTTCTTTATAATGATTAAAAATGACAGAAAAGGGAATAACATTACAACTTGGCCAAAACTACACCAAAAAATAGGGCAAAGCAACATAATTCAACAGAGAGTCAGATTAGTCTGTTTATTGCATCAGGTTTAGAGCACTTGTAATATAAATTAAAAGCCGTTTCTTTCAAACAGCTTCAATCATTTTCTCTTTATTGTAGAAAATGAAATGCGAAGTCAAAGATTGTGTATTGTAGTAAAAATATATTGTAATTGATTTTTTAATGACATGTATGCTCATTTAAATGCTTTAAGGACTTGGAACAATTGGAAATGTCGATCTACTCTTATACAACTTTCACAACGATCATAACAATAAAACTCTTTGAAATTTTTGAATAGATTTACATATCAATTGGCAAATTTATGGTTAATTTAAACCATTACTTTGAACATACATAATATTGAAAATATGAGATTAATATCAGAATATAAAAAGGGCAAATCTTAAAAGCAGCATTGGGTTGAAATAATTGAACGCTGCTTTGGTTAATAAACTGCTTCCTATATTCCATAACTGTTTCTATGGGCATCTTTCATTTGATCCAGTTTTTTCATCTTGGATGTATGCATTTCAGAAAAAAGTTTTAACGATTTATTTGGAGTATTATGATAAAAATTGTGGAAAATTAAACAATGCTACAACTATAGCTATTTTCCGTTAGTTGTTGGACAATAAGAATAATTCCAAGTTTACTGTATTACACTTAAAGTAATAAATCTGTATTCGGTTTCTATATAAGGTATAACGTTCTGAATGAACAGACATCGATTAATGTATCAGGAGATATTCTAGTATTTTCCTTTGTAAGAGAAATATTTCAATGAATCATAACACTATAAAACTTAGTTCTCAAAAACTTCGTTCTCAATTTTTGTTCAAAATGTGTCATTTTTGTAAATAACAGTAAAATTGGAAACAAATATTTTCTGCTGTTGTATTCACACTGGTTTTGACATTATCGATCCTAGGTGAAAAAAAGAGAACTCTAACGTTGTTTCGTTTTTTTTTCAATTTCATTTCAAAATATTTTCCCACATGAAATATGGTTTCTCACCTGCTGTGTCATTTGAGCACATTGGATTACCTTGGCACACGACACGTATAAGTAACATTTGCCTTACAATGATTACCTGTGACATCATCCATGTATGCAAACATTGCACAATTATTGTTTTTTGTTCCTTTGGATAGCTTGTCCTGACTGACGGCGTGGCACGTGCCATGACGCAGTGGTGCGTAACTTCAAGTCGTCCAACCTGTTGACAAAATATTAATAGGTTATTTATTTGTTTGAGAACTACTGAAAATATAATAGAAATGAATATTTACAATTCAATGTCTAATAGAATAGCGTGTAACTAAATGATATGAATGAGGATTACTTTCAATAAATTTTTGAAAATGGAGGTGAAATGTGTTATTATAATTATAGTTGACACCAACAGATAGCAAGAGACAAACAGGTGACCGTCTTCATTTATCAATTAGAATACAATATAGTTATAAATTGACACTCTAAGAAACTAATTCAAACCACAAAGGTCTAATCAAAGCGTTCGCGTTGATAATTCAGGCAATTGTCCCCAATTTACAGAGAGTAATAACGGCTATTGTGGTAATTACTGATAAGCGTATGTCCAGAATGTGGCCGTTAAATACTTACTATTTCGTGACCAAGGACTCAATAAATAATATATTGATAAAATGCTAATTTTGGCGTTTAAAGGTATTGTACAAGGGCATTATTAAAATATAATAGTATAAGATTTTTTAATTCATTTTGTTCGCACTTAATGAACACAGGCACTGTGATAGAACACTGTACACTTCTTTCCAATGAAAAAAGAAAATGAACAAAAAACAACATCTCTACAATTTGGAATTAATTTTTGTTTTAGATAAAGGCCCCACTTGTTAATATTTAATTTTTATGCCTTTCTTATTTATACTGTAAAAGAACTTCTGTATATACAATGCAATATCTATGCATGTGATAGAACCTCTATTTCTTCCAGTGTACTGACAGTGAAACTATCAAATCAATAAAGTATTTACATGTGATAGAACCTCTATTTCTTCCAGTGTACTAACAGTGAAACTATCAAATCAATAAGTATTTACATGTGATAGAACTTCTATTTCTTCGGGTGTACTAACAGTGAAACTATCAAATCAATAAAGTATTTACATGTGATAGAACCTCTATTAATATCATTATTGCTGTTATTATTATTACATTTTTTGGAAAGTACGAAACACATTTCGTGTTTCTAGAATAATAAAATTTGATGCATGGAACTTGATAAAATTTGTTATTGGGAGCTGGGTTGGTTTGGGCTGGAGGAAGGACGTTTGGGAAAATTCACGAGATCTTCTGTGATTTTATTATTTTTCAAATCATGTGTCTAGATGCATGTATATATCCAGTATATTTTCGCATGTATTGCTGTTGTTTTCAACATTCTTTATTATTCTTCATCACTTCTGTACTTATACAATATTTATCATCGATTGTGAACTCATTATATATGCTTAATTATTGGCAATCTGTAATTAATGACTTGCGCATTTGTGACAATATCGAAACTGTAATGAGATATTTTGGGAATATTTGCAGGGTAATATAGATTGTGCTTTTATATTAAATTATAATGTGTTAATAAAATCTGAGAATTAATTGATAAATCAATTTTCTTTTGTGTGCTTAAATCTTGAAATATGAAAACCTTTTAAAATTCATTCTGGATCATAACTACATATAATGGAAGCATTAATAAACCAGTTTGATTTGAAAGGGATATAAAATTTATGCAATTAGAGACTCTCTTTTAAACTTTGATTGCTTTGGCAAAAACAGCAATAACCTCGTCTTATTTCACCAGCATTTTTGTCCCTTTAAAGAGAATAATGGACCATTAAGTAGTGAATACCTAAAATTTTCAGTTAATGATCATATCAGCTCAATAAACAGATTAACCCCATCACTGTGTTTATACAGCGTGAAGGATATTCTTTTTTTCTTTTTCGTGCTTAAGTATAAACGTATTACTTTGATAAATATTTGTTGTTTAAGTTTCAGTATAGGATGAAAGACATTTGTAATACTTTTAAAACTGAGATAA
Organism: Mytilisepta virgata; assembly: GCA_028015205.1. Taxonomy (NCBI): domain Eukaryota; kingdom Metazoa; phylum Mollusca; class Bivalvia; order Mytilida; family Mytilidae; genus Mytilisepta; species Mytilisepta virgata. Next base: position 45,123,192 of record CM051521.1, on the reverse strand, counting down.
AATATTTGATGGTATATCACAGAATGTTAAAGATAATTATGATCAGAACGATGACACACAAAAAAGTACTTGTCGGGAAAACGAAAACTAAGGGCATAAATATTTTTTGTTTTGTAGCCATTTTGTAACACTACCTATCTAACATATAATTTTTTTTAATTTATTTACTATTATATAAAATTTTATTATTTCACTCTTTCATTTGACGGGCGTGCGTTCTAAAACTGCAACGACGGAATCTTCATGATTGGAATCACAGTAATAAGTTCTTCAAAGCATTAATTACACGAATTACGTAATAAATACTTGAATTGAGATGTTTAGTCGCAACCTTTACTTTCATCATTACAAAAGCCAGCAAAATTTAATAGACTGATAATCTAACTTAGAAAACGACACGCGACCGACAAGCGGCACCATGTTATGATGGACTCGTGGGAAACTTGTTGTGAAGAGACGTCTTTGTGTTGATTTTGTGGGAAGCGAAATCTTGTAAGGTCACACGTTGCCAGGTGCTATTTCTCACCGTGGTACCTCCTATGTAGCAGAAAGGTTTAAATAATGTATTTCATGCGTTATTGATTTTGTATTGATTGTATGATAAAGCATAGGGCAAAAAAGGTATCCGGGATGGTTCTTAAATTATCTCTAATTTCTTGCCATTTTATTAGATGGTGCATATTTTTTCAGTACTCAAAATTTACGACCTATCTTAAAATGACGAATACTTTAATTGCATTCATTTAACATACTGCACTTTTTTACAATACGGGTGATTTTTATCAGTGAAGCTTTGAACAAATGTACCATCAAAATTTATTCAACGGTTAAAGCAATTCATACAAATTTAAATTACTCTTAAATCGTATATTTAAAGGTATTTTTAGCGACGAATTAGTCTTGCTACATTAAGATATGTAATTTTGTTATTCAAACGATATAAAAAGAAGTTTTAATATACTGTTAAAATGGATTTATCTTTTTATCTCTTTAAACACCTAATTCTGAAAACAAATATAAAAAAATAAGCATTCTTTATTTAAACACGAACTGAAAGAAACAAAAGTTCTCAACAAGTAGTATAAATACATTCACACAACAAAGACAAAAAACCAAAATTATAATATATGTACTATAATATGAAATGCCATAACTGGAAATAAAAGGGAAGGATTTTGAAAACTTAGAAATAGTATCACACTTTTTTATAGCTGTTCCAGACCTTAATCATATAGAATAACCCAACCTTATCTTCTAAATTGTTGAAATATCAACGTATTCTTCCAAGTAGTTCTAAAATCTGGTTTTCCCCGACTGTTTCATATTGCGTGACAGCTAAGTCGTTTACAAAGTATGATATATTATTCATGAAAAACTCAATTTTCCGATTTATTGACCATTTATAATATCCAACAGGTCAGTTATCATATAAATAACACTTGTTAATGTTGTTATTTCGTAGATTAAAGGACTCACTTGGAGTTTTGAAAGGGAGAGGATTCATAGGCGACCATATCTTCTTTATTATGGTTTTTTGTCTACTTTGGCATCATTCCCGACGTTGTCGTTGCCTTTGTTGACGATTATTGCGGAATTGTAGCTCATGTTTGTGATTTAAAAGACAATAAGAGCTACATATCTGCATGTGGTTTACAATTATTTGTTGAAACGTTGAACTGCTGGTTGTCCTTTGTTAATTTATATTGATCATTGTCATTTTGCTTAGTTTCCTCTGTTACCTTTTCCAACATCGGACTTCCTTTGAACTGAGTTTTACTGTGAGTATCGCTGTGTGCTTTTTATTCCAACTTGGCTAGAGGTATAGGGGGAGGGTTGAGATTTCACAAAACATTTTAAACCCAATGAATTTTTTCACCAGTCCCAAGTAGGGAACCTCTGGCCCAGTTAGTCTTGTGTGTTTTTTTAATTTTGGTTCATTTGTATGTTTCGGAGTTCAGTGTGGCGTCTATTTCGCTGAAAAAGTATGCATTATTCTTTAGGGCCAGCTGAAGCCTTCCTCCGGTGGCAGGATTTTCTCGCTGCGTTGAAGACTCATTGGTGGCCTTGGATTGTTTTCTGCTCTTTGGTCGGGTTGTTGTCTCTTTGACATTCCCCGTTTCCATTCTCTATTCTATCTCGGAATACTTCGGCATGTTAAACTGATTTGTTATTTGGTTTAAATTCGTTTCACTATATTCATAATATCAATACAGTAAAATTTATTGATTTGTAGAGATTCAATTGATAAAATAAAGTTTGGTAAGAATTGGAAATTGGTTAAATTGTACAAAAAGAGTTGTGATTCTTGATTTTAAATATTTTGAAATTCTAAATCTAAGTCAGACTGTTAAAATATTGCGTTACTTACTATTATTAACTTTGATTGGTTATTTCGAAGAATAAAGTTCGTTTCGGAATAGATCTTTCTTCTGTTTTAGAGCAGGGCATAAAGTTGTTACGATAATGGTGGAGTAAACAGAAAACAGAAGAGTAACGATTGGAGATACCGTTTTCCAAGATAATCACCATAATCAAATGGCAGCATCTCAAGATAATTACAACTGAGAAGTAACGATTCAATCAGAAAGGAATCGGTGAAGGGGGCACTACTCGCAAATAGCGGCATCAAGAACGTCCACGTTCTTGTAACGCAATGAGACGCAGCAACAACATCAACAGCTTCGTGAAGCCAAATCTAACATCACCATGGATAAGTTTTATTATTTCATCAGGAATTCAACTAAAGCGATTTAATGTTAAAACCTTCTGCGGGACAATGGTGGCCATTATTTATTCGATTGGCGTTGTTACAAAACATAGATAAAAAAAAAAACAATGTGCTGCTTTTTCCTTTAACATTCAAGTAGGGATACCAAGAAAATGATGTTTCATTTCGCGAGAAACATTCTATACATACATCATTTCTAGAAAGATTTGAGAAAAGCCAAGACGTCGATATTTTACAACTAAAACAACCAGAGACTTCCAGGAGCCTGTATCGCTCACCTGATAATGCATTCTCTATTACATATAGCGACCAGTTCCCACAGGGTTAAAAGTTCGGCTGTGGTGGCCATCTTGGTTGATAGTTTGGGTCAACGGACACAATTCTGAATGATGACCATCTGAGGACCATTGCTGCTAAGTTTGGTTCCAACTTCTCGGTAATTTCAGACAAGAAGATTTTTTAATGAATTTTCCATAGGGTCCAAATTTGAACTATGTTCGGCTGTGGCAGCCATCTCGGCTGACAGTCCAGGTCATCGGACACAATTCGGACACAATTCTGAAAGAGAAAATCTAAAGGCCATTGCTGCCAAGTCTTGTTATAATTGGCTCAGTTGTTCCATACAAGAAGATTATTTAATGAATTTTCCCATAGAGTCCCATGTTAAAATTAGTTCAGCTGTGGCGGCCATCTTTGTTGACATTCCGGGTCAAGGGACACAATTCTGAAAAAGGACCACCTATGAACCATTTCTGTCAAGTGGGTTTCAGACAATAAGATTTTTTAAATGAATTTTACCATAGGGTCCCAGTAAAACTAAGTTCGGCAATGGCGGCCATCCTGGCTGACATTCTAGGTCATTGGACATATATCTGACTGAGGACCATCTACGGACTATAGCTGTCAAGTCTGGTTCCAATTGGCTCTGTAGTTTCAGACAAGAAGATTTTTTAATGAATTTTCACATAGTTTCCAATGTTAAACTATGTTCGGCTGTGGTGGCCATCTTGGTTGATTATCCGATTGATGGGACATAATTCTGAAAGAGGACCACCTAAGGACCATTGCTGCTAGGTTTGGTTGCAATTGGCTCAGTATTTTCAGACAAGAAGTTTTTTTAATGAATTTCCCATAGGGTACTATGTTAAACTAAATTCGAAATTGGCGGCCATAGTGGTTGATCGTCCGGTTCATCGGACACAGTTCTGAAAGAGGATCATCAAAGGACCATTTCTGCTAACTTTGGTTGCAATTGGCTCATCAGTTTCAGACCAAAAGATTTTTAAATGAATTTCCCATAGGGTCCTTTGTTAAACTAAGTTCGGCTGGCGGCCATCTTGGTTGATCGTCCAATTCATTGGACACAATTATGGAAAGAAAACCATCTTAGGATCATTGCTGTTAAGTTTTGTTGCAATTGACTCAGTAGTTTCAGACAAGAAGATTTTTAAATGAATTTCCCATATGGTCCAATGTTAAACTTGGTTAGGCATTGGCGGCCATCTTGGTTGATCTTCCGGTTCATCGGACATAATTCTGAAAGAGGACCATATAAGGACCATTGCTGCTAAGTTTGGTTGCAATTGACTCCGTAGTTTCAGACAAGAATATTTTTTAATCAATTTCCCCATAGGGTGCAATGTTAAAGTAAGTTTGGCTGTGGCGGCCATCTTGGTTAATCGTCCATTTCATCGGACATAATTCTGAAAAAAGGACGATCTAAGGACCATTGCTGCTAAGTTTGGTTGCAATTGGCTCAGTAGTTTAAGACAAGACGATTTTTAAATGCAGTATGTTAAACTAAATTCGGCTGTGGTCCTATGTTAAACTTGGTTAGGCTTTGGCGGCCATCTTGGTTGATCGTCCGGATAATCAAACACAATTCTGAAAGGGGACCATCTAAGAACCATTTCACCAAAGTTAGGTTCAGTCAGAAAGGAATGGGGGGGGGGGGGGCACTACTCGCAAATAGGGCATCAGGAACGTTTGGGTCAGGTGAGCTAAAAAGCTTCAGAAACTGTAGAAGAACTAGAGGAAATAACTCCTAAGAACATCATCTCAGAAAAAATAAAAGTCATCACAGAAAAGGGCTCAAAGTAGAAATAGGATAAGTTGTCCATAACACTTTCCATAAGCCAAAAACATATCAACAAGTTCGTGAAATAGCTCTAAATGCTGAAAATCTGAATAGTTTTGTCAGTGGCATAATCTGACAATAAATTGTTGGCTTACAACTGCAACAACAATTCAAATGAATTTAACACTACGCTGGCAGTTGAGCTAACCGTTGCAGTTCAAGAGGTAGGCGTATCAACAAACGGAATAGGTACCAACAAAAGCATCAAGCAGTATTACAGTATCCACAGGTATTCACGCTAATTCAAAATCAACCAACGTACTACCCAAAGCATCCACAGACATGTGTTCAACATGGACCAACATACACACAGCAACCACCGACCGTACAATAGTCACTGATGACTGTACAACAACCACATATGACATGGATCATGTTTGATTTTGTATTCCTAATTGCCCAGTCCGAAATAATCAATGTTATATATTATGTAAAAAGATAGCACAAATACAGAAGTTAGGGGTGTGCATCTATTTCTAGTCAAAAGTCGAAAGATGTCCCGGGAAAGATGTGCATGGAGATGGCACAATTTATGCAGGGGTAAATTTGGCTCGTCCTATATATATTGGTACAACTATTATAGATATCAAGAGCAGAAAGACATATAGACTAATTGGTGCTGGTGCTCAATAACATTTGCTCTGATTTTTATAACAGTTGACCCTTTAAAAAAAGGCTAGTAAAGTCAGATATTTAATCAATTAGGGTTGTATATGGACATAGGCTGCGAGTTCTAGGAAAAATTAATAGGTATTATCTTCAAATATAACGTATAAGATATAGATGGTTTACACCATTCTTTTACTATTTTTTAATAATCATGTAAGATTAATACTGAATTTTTCAACAATAAAAAATGGAATATAAGTTTAGAAAGATTTGATTTTTTATTTATTCAACTTCTTACAGTCGGATACATTATAACAATAAATAGTATCAAGTTTTTCTTATATATTTTCAACGGCTATTTTTTACGTTAAAAAAAATAAAACCTTTGAAATAGTATTACCGTAATGTCAAACAGAATTGAGTTACTAAAGACTATCAGATGCCAATACGAAGCAATAAATTATTAAGCACTTGTACAAGCCATATCATATTGCCATTTGTAGTGATAATTGAATCTCGTCAATTATTTAAGATTTGCTCTCTTAAAACCCAATCAACAGAAAAGCGAATATTAATTGAAAAAATGATAAATTTGTAAAAATTTGTTTCATGTTAGATTAAATGTCAAATAAAGATCTTACAGAGTTAAATTGTGGGTCGATATTACACTATAAGGAAGATTTATTTGCAGAGGAGACGACAGAAAGTGATTACCAATAACACCCCTTATAAAACTTTGTAGCTTGATTTTTATGTAGGAGGGATAGTTTAAAGGCTTTCAAAATCAGGTATTATTTTGTATATGTTTGTAAGTAAAACTTGTGAAATATTTTGTTAACAAAATACATAAGTAGATTAAAATAAAGGTAGACAGATATAAGTTAACTTTCACAATTTTGTATGGCAGAGACGGTAAAGTAAGACAAGAATAGTATCAAAAGAAAAGGGGACACAGAAAACAAATAAGCCACATAAATTCCTACAAATCAGCATAAATATTACATGTTTAGGAAGTGCTTGGTGACATGATTGGGGGAAAATTAATGTAAGGATTATCAAGTAAGATTCATTATCATATTTCCCTACGCCTATCTTATCTTCCACGACTTGCAGAAAATGTACAACGGTTTGTTATGGCATCATTAACGCTAATGATATAACTACGTTGGATGACCCAAAGTTATCATCGACGTGACTAAAATGTGACCTGAAGTTATTTGGACTAGAAAAACGTGGAAACGGTATACTTTTTCAGCAGAAATTCGCCGTCCAGAATATACGATGAATGAAGTTTGGTGTTTTCTGCAGATAGATGTTGTTAAATCACACGATCAGCCAATCGTTACATGCAAAGCATTTGGTTCGTTCGCTTCGCACATTCGTGTATAATGTATTGTACGTCATCAATCTGCAGGAAACCTGATAATCTATACGTATCAGACAAGACCAGCCTTCCTCAAAAAAGGGCACAGACGTAAGAAAAAGAAGAAACTAAATACCCCTTAAAACAACACAGCCGTATATGAATAATGTGGAAGTAATTTGTATCTTTTTAAGAAATATATATAATTTGTTAATATGTGTAAAATTAAAAAGATAATTGTTAAATTGGATAGAAAAGAATATATAAAAAGTCAAAACAGTGGAACCAAACGAACACCTTGACTGGTTTTGACTTTGGGGTGGTGTAGAATATTAATATCGAGAGCTAAGAGCACTTTCTGTGTTATAAAACTCAAGAAATAGCTGATTTCAAATACTTGCATGTAATTTGAATAATTGAAATGCTAAGTACAGTTGCAAGTATTTAGGCCATGAAGCTAATATTCAATATTTTACTATTATAAATTTATGAATGTTTTAGGAGTGTCCCCCAATGTATAACTCTGTCCTTGTTAACTTTGTTCTATCCTTTTTTTCATTTCAACATTTAAATCTGCTCATCAACTTTTCAGTTTATAGTTACCGATTTACAATTTTTGGTTTTATTCACTGCACTCTGATAAAACATCTATTGTTGCACATACAGAGCATCAAAACTGGCATCAGGAAATATGCATTTATTAGTGATGAAATATTAGAAGCAAAGAATACGAGAAACGATGCTTGAAGCACACTGCCCATAAACTTTACTTTTACAATACATTTGAGATTTCTCGTTGTCAGTTCTAATGAAAGTACAAATCGTTATAAAATAGATCTTATACAAGTTTGCTGATTGTAACTCCAGACATTGCACTACACTTTTGTGATTTTATGCCAGAGAATCCCGATTGCAAGATAATAAATTTTGAAAAATGTTATTAAAAAGAAGCCCAGAGATGATATATAAGATTTTTTTATTGTAAGAAATTGTTGATTATATAATGCGTTTCACTTTTTATCATTCTTTGTCTGTCATGAACTTCTGTTATTCTACAATAGCGGTATTCCAATGTAAAATAAATATTGTTAACGCTATTGACTAGTTCTTAATAATTTTTTTCATTACGTCATTAGGATTTTCGGATTAGTCAGTATCAATTTTCTTTCTTTTCAGAAACGAATACATATTTATATCATAATTGGATGTTATCGCGCTTTTAAATGGAGGTTTCAAATGCAACATACACGTTAATAACCAAATCAGGGATCATCAATTCCCTAACGCTTAAGTATGGCAAGCCGTTTTACTATTTATTCTTACTTCAAGATATATCATATAATATATCAGATATCTCATATAATATATAAGATATCTTATATAATCTAGTTTTTATAAATTATCTTATAAACTTTATAAGATATCTTATATACTTTATAAGATATCTCATAAAGTATATAAGATATATTATAGATGTTTTTTATATATGATATCTCATATATTTTATAAGATATCTTATATAGTTTATAGGATATCTCATATAGTTTATAAGATATCTCATATAATTTATAAGATATCTTATAAAGAAAAGTATATAAGATATCTTATGAACTATATAAGATATCTTATAAAGTTTATTAGATATCTTGAAGTTAGAAAAAAAATAGTAAAACGGCTTGCCGTACTTACGGACTATTTTATATTTTATAAAAAGGAACATTTCAACTCCTTAATTAAAGCAAATCTGACTGTCATGTAGTCCCGAATTGGTTCTATTGTTCTCTGTAGTTTGATATTTTTTCAGATTCCAAAACATTATCAAAGAATTACTTGATCTGAGTTTGTACCTTTATTCGTATATGCGTACAATTATCGAAAGTAAAGTATGAAATCTTGTAAATGTGTGAAAATATGGGGTTCGTGTCAATATGACAATACCAACACATAAAATGTACTAAATGGTTTGAATCATATCTTTGTGATAGACAACAAAAAGTTAGTATTAATGGTACTGAGTCTGACTTAAAATATATAACATGTGGAGTCCCACAGGGTAGCATATTGGGACCTTTACTGTTCTTGTGCTATGTAAATGACATGACTATAAGTATAAGTAATGACTACAAAGTGTTATTATATGCAGATGACAGCACTATTTTATTTTCACATAAAAAACCAGAAGTTATAGCTCAGAAACTTGGTATGGAACTGCAATCTTGCAGTAAGTGGTTAATTGATAATAAACTTTCTTTACATTTGGGGAAAACAGAAGCAATTCTGTTTGGGTCAAACGCAAACTTTCTAAAGTTCGAAACTTTAATGTTACTTGTAATAACCACACAATCTTACGGAAGCCCATTTAGGACCTCCCAAAAATATAATTTGAATTCGATATCACGAATTAAAATCGATATCACGAATTGTAGAATTCGTTATCACGGATTAAATTCGTGATCACGAATTTCTGGAATTAGTTATAACAGTTTTTGTAATTCATAATAACGGATTAAACTCGTTATCACAATTTTTTGTAATTAGTGATAACGGATTAAAAACGTGATTACGAATTGTATAATTCGTTATCACAGATTAAATTCGTTATCACGAATTTGTGTAATTTGTTATCGCAGTTTTTTTGTAATTCATGATTACGGATTAAATTCGTTATCACAGATTTTTATAATTCGTGATAACGGATTAAAATCGTTATAACAAATTGTATAATTCGTGATAACGGATTAAATTCGTGATAATGAATTCCATTAATTCGTTATCACGAATGTAATCCGTTATCGCGAATTAAACAAATCTGTTATAACGAATTCAATCTATAATAACGAATTTAATCCGTTATCACAAATTACATAAAAACCGTGATAACTATTTCTACAAATTTGTTATAACGAGTTTAATCCGTCATAACAATTCGTTATCACGATTTATACAATTCGTTATAACGATTTTAATCCGTTATCACGAATTACACAAAATTGTGATAACGAATTTAATTCGTGATTACGAATTACAAAAACTGTTATAACTAATTCCGAAAATTCGTTATCACGAATTTAATCTGTTATAACGAATTCTTCAATTCGTGATAACGATTTAAATTCGTGATTTCGAATTCAAATTTATATTTTTGGTAGGTCCTAAATGGGCTTCCGTACAATCTCTTCTCAAAATTGTGTGAAGTATTTGGGTTTAAATATTGATAACTCCTTATCTGGAGAAAAAATTGTAGATAATATAATACAAAAAGTTAACTCAAGATTAAAAGTTCCTTTACAGACAGGCAAAGTGTCTATCTGAGAACTCAAGAAAGACATTGGTAACAGCATTAAATCAATGCCACTTTGATTATGCCTGCTCGGCATGGTATGCTGGTATTAATAAAAAATATAAGAAGAAATTACAAGTTTTACAAAACAAATGTGTTAGATTTATAAAAAATTATGGAAATAGATCTAGAATAGACGATAATGTACTAAAAAGTATTGGTTATGTTAATATTGAAAATCGTGTTAAGCAATTAAGACTTAATCATGTGCATAACATTTTTTACCATAAATGTCCTAATTATATGTACCAACATTTTACAAAAGTAAGACATGTACATCATCATGTCACAAGAAATAGCCAGTATAACTTCTGGGTTCCACCAGTTAAAAGTCAGCAAGCTGACACTTTTTATAACAATGGTATATTAAACTGGAATTCATTACCAAATAATATAAAAGGTATAAAAATATAAATAGTTTTTAAACCAGTGTTAAAGAACATCTAATGGAAAACTCTAGCTGCACTTCATCTCAGCCATATATATACTATTGATATTACATTTATCATTTTAAAGTTTCTATATATTTTATAGAGTGGTGATAGTAGGAAGTATATAATTATTGTATGTTTAACTTTAAGAGGTTTACATTATGGGACCCCACTGGAAATAAGCTCTTTGAGCTTTTATAGGTCATCCTAATAAGATGTCAACTTTTAATTGTTATACAGACGTATGCATATACATGTTCTATTACTGCATATTGTTTTATAGTCATATAACATGTTGATATTTTATTGAATAAATTATCTTATCTTATCTAAAATGATTTATTGAAGGTAGAAATCACAGTGTAGTCTATAACAATGAACAGGTCAATATACACCACAAGTCAAGCGATAAATTACCACGAAAAATAATCATAAAAAGTATAACAAATCCCAAAGAATATTTAATACGAAAAACATAACAATAACTGGACAACACCACTGACAATACAAAGTCCTGACTAGGGACTGGCACATATAGAATTTATATTGACCCTACTATTTTCTTCCAAATCCATAACAAAAAGTATTTTAAAACAAACAGCAGGTCGTTTTAGGGAAGAACGCCTTTAATGGTTTATCTATATGGAATAAAAATCAGCCGTGTCGTTTGTTTTAATAAAGTAAAGAATTATTTGACCTGAATTAATAGTTGTTTTTTATTTGACCATTGATTATGATCGAATGAATTTAGTCTGTCTCATTTCTCAATGCTTTGGTTAGAACCCTTCAATTGGTTTTATATTAATGCATAACTAAACAACACTTTTTACTTTTCAATGGAAACTTGGATGTCATATTTGTTGAGTAAAAACGCCTTTCTTGATAAATCTTCTTTACTCAAACTTATGGAAAAAGCGTGAGCATTAAAGTAAAAATGAGCTTAATCATGAAATCCAGAATCTTTTTTTCTTCTTCCGGGGGCCGAGGTCGACTTCAGTAGAATGCAATATAAGCCGCTCGACACAATATGAAGTTTTTTAGCTCGTTCGCTACGCTCACTCGCCGAAAAAGCTTCACATTGTGTCTCGCGGCAGATATTTTACGATATACGTTTGCAGAAAACCTGATATGTACGTATAAAGTCCTTCTTTCTAAAAAAAAAAAAAAATGGTTAGATACCCGTAAAAAATTTGTAAAGGAAAAAATCACTCGGGTAATGTGAGCTATACAGAATAGTTAAAATTTAGGCAAGGTCAACTTTTCATGTAAATAAAAGATATGAAATCTTGTCTATGAAGTGATGTGACTGCCGAAGCAACGACTACTTCAGGATAAATTCTATGATATTTTAAGTCCAACAACAACAAATAAACTTTCATTGGCGTCTATAAAAACACATTATCGTATTTCCCTATGGCTATATCGACCTGCTGAGGCCTTCAGAATTTCCCGTATTTCGGCATTGTGACGTCGTAAAGAGTTGACCCGACCCTAATATGAGCTGACCCGAATATATCAGCGACGTCATAATGTTTGACCCAACGTTGACCCGAATATATCAGGAAAACATCCGGTTATAGGCGGATGGCCATTGAAAAGTAAGAAATTCCATTAAGATTGCTAGTTAACAATACGATAAATTTATCATCAAGTTTTCTTCAAACAAATATTGTAAAATATAACCCGCTCGACACAATATGAAGCTTTTTGGCTCGTTCGCTACGCTCACTCGCCGAAAAAGCTTCACATTGTGTCTCGCGGCTGATATTTTACGATATACGTTTGCAGAAAACCTGATAATATGTACATATCGTAATAAATGCATAAGAAGAAAGCGAGTAATGTTTATTCGAAATTTTGAAATTCAAAATTTTCATTAAGCACTACATTCAAATCCCACCTCAAGAATTTACACAAGTATTTAAAAGATCGGGAAATGTTTTTAAACGTTTCACTAATAGCATACATGTATCAAATTCTTCAAATACTCTACCTTTAGTAGTAGAAAAAATTTTGTTTCCATTATTTCTGCGAAAAATAGTTTTATAATAGATACTCAATGATAGGTTCTCAAATGAAGAAGAGGTTTACTTAATAATGCATTGATTTGGTAAATGTAATTTGCGTCTAGAATTCTTATTCATTACGTCTGGAATCGGTAAAGTGATACATTTTCGAATCTCTTGATATTTAGATGACAGTTTTAATTTTTCGCGTGCTGATGAATCTGTATACGACTCTTCCACTTGACGAGGTGATCGTTAGGGTTAATACCTTTTAATTTACGGAAGATTTGAAGTGTAAATATAACGGAGCACACATTTAAAGCTTCTTGAAGATACCATGTAGGAAGGAATCGATGAAATGAGAAATGTTATTCAAGTCGAAGCTGCTAGAAGAAAGCGTTAAACATAAAAACTTATAGGCTCTATAGCAACCACCGTAAGAAGACATGGCAAATATCGAAAAACAATATTATTGTTTCTTATCATGTAATAATCATGAAAATAATTTGCAGAGAAGATTTTCTAATAATAATTAACAAATTAGTTACTGAAATTTGTAGACTATATGTGCAAAGTTATTACGGTTTTAAAAAGGTTTACTCCTCTTCCATCGCCGCCGCGTGAAAGTAATACCTAAATCTCGCCTTTCGGGACGGTTTTCGCAGGCGAGACGAAACTGTCTATTTGTTAGACTGAATTTTCTAACATCATTGAGTAAAAAATTTTTTTTTACATAAGACTACAAGTCGAAATTATTTTCTTCCAGAAAAAACATGTATTTAAGACACGAGAGTGGACACACTAAATGTCTAGCCTGCCTACGTACATGGACAGAATATAAAGATTATCTGACACCTATTTGCCAAGAAGTTTCTACTGACCATTAATGTATGGACTAAACCTTGAAAATGTGACACAAGTCACATAAATGTGAAATTCAGGTCAATATCTCAGGCAGGCATGTACCCACCAACAACTTTCTATGGACCAAATATGGTTGGTCTAGAAATAACATTTGCTGAGAAATGACGAAAGCCACTCAAGCGTGAAAAAAGAGGTCAAAGGTCAGGTGCCAGACTGGCATATATCCAATAAGAACTATATCTAGACCAAATATAATGGGTTGCCTTGATTGATCGTTATGTTATTGATGACCTTTCCTAGATTCTTCCTATACCGGCTGTTGTCCATTTTGAGACAAAAAGAATGGTTACAAGTGAAACAAACACAGGAGAAAGTGTCCTACTCTTTTGGCTAAAGAAATTACTATTAAAATTTCATACCACATTTGGATTTTGGATAAATGAATATATTTTTAAATGGATAATTTCTATTAGGTATCAACTATTTCATTTTTATGGGGGGGGGGGCTAAATGTTTGATTCTGCCTACTCTTTTCGTCGAAACTGTGGTCCTGGTTTTTTCGGCCGCCATTGCAGCCTAAATGTTTGTTCATTTAAACCCCCCCCCCCAAAAAAAAAAATCATGACTGACACAGGTCCTGCATTTTTTTTTCACACCAAAAGTGAACTTGTCTTTTTATTTTGCCAAATTCCTGCTGCTGTCAAGAAAAGATACCTCCTAATTACAAAATGAAGTGTGCCATTAATTGTTCATGTAAATAAAACGGTGGTTTTAGTTGATCAGTTATGCAGTGCAAATAATATAACTTGACATGACAAGATAAATATTGGATCAGAATTAATTGGGTTTTTATATAATATTCCTTGTACAAAATTACAAATATCTGATGGTACAATCAAATCAACTTTAACCAGTATAATTATGGTTAACACCAAATGCGGTCTTCACTATTTGATTCTTCTGAAAATATTTTAGGTAAATTGACAAGAGTAATCCAAAATATTGATATGAAGGATACCATTTGAAAAAGCAGTAAGAATACTTCAAAGAATCAAGCCCACATTCAAAGTTAATGGCAAAAGATTTTCCCAAGAATTCATACTCTACATTTTGTATATTGTGTGAAATGCTATATTTATACAAATTATCCTGGGATTTTTGGGGTGTTTCACAAAACTAGGCTTTCTTATGTACACTGAGGCTTTCATTTTCATTGGTGAAAGAAGTTGATTACCCAATAAAGATTGGATAGAGATTAACATAAACACTTGCAAACCTTGTTTAGATAAATGTTGTATGACTGTTGATCTACAGATGTGATACACCAGCTACAGAACTAATTTACCAACGTTCTATAAATTTTCAGAGAACTTTACTACAAAAGAGTACTACATATACATGTATGGAGGAAATATCGTTTCTGAAGATTTATTAAAATATTAATTGTGGATCGTTTGTTTATATTCTCTAAGGTATATATATCTGCACAAATAATTCTGTTTGTTAACAGAAGAGATTAAATCCTTTCATGCATCAAACCAACCCATGAATATAATGACTTTTGACTATTTTTTGTTATTAACTGATACATGAAAACTACAAAACAGATTTTCTTTTAACATTTTAATAAATAGCTTAACTTTGTCACACAACTCAATAAATTATAAAACAATCAATACTTGTATATACTTGGATGGATGGATCTAAGAACAGAGATCATGGTAAAGTATGTGGACGGAACACTTTGTGTAAAACTGACTATAATAATAATACAACTTTTAATAAAAGTTGTTTAAAGATTTATGCAATAAAAATTAATTCAGTTAAAAATTACAAAATCAAAACAGAGAATTCCTCGTTTTAGACATATATTTTTGTTTTACACAATTTTACATTTACCTTTGGCACTGTTCCAGTGCTTTCAGAAAAAGCTGGCTGATTTTTCGCTACCTACTTTGGCAAGATTTAGTTTACATTATACCACCAGATAGCTACCCACTCTCACAGTTAGGTGCAGCTACTTTTAAACACTTCTGAAAGCTCTGGGTTCTTGCAAATATAACTAAAATAAGAACTATATCTAGACCAAATCGTGCCAAGTCTGGTTCAAATTGGTCCAGTGGTTTCTGACAAGAAGATTTTTCAATGAATTTTCCCATAGGGCTCTATGTTAAACTAGGTTCGGCTTTGGTGGCCATCTTGGTTAAAAAACTAAAAACAAAATTAAACGTCTTCATGTTAATGACTGTCGAAGCTAATGCATACAATTAGATTCCTTAATTTATAGATACATTTTACTAGTATTAATTTGCTATGATTTAAATTTATGAAACAGTTCACTAACATGCTTCAACCTTTTCTCAATTCAAAACTGACTTATTTCATCAATAATCATATGTAAAAAATATGTTATGATTTTCACAATAAAAAAACTAATTATTAAAATTAAATGTTAATGGAAACTAGAGGCTCTCAAGAAGAGTCTGTATCGCTCACCTGGATTTAACTTTTCACCTTGAGCAGGACTAAAAATTTAAGTGTTGCAGTCAATTTGGCTGGTTTTTCTATAGGGTTCTATGTTGCACTACGTTCGGCTGTGGCAGCCATCTCGGTTGACAATCCAGGTCAATGGACATATTTCTAAAAGAGAACCATCTAAGGACCATTACTGCTAAGTCTTGTTCCAACTGGCTAAGTGGTTTCAGACAAGAAGATTTTTAAATGAATTTTCCAATAGGGTCCTATATGAAACTAAGTTTGGCTGTGGCAGCCATCTTTGTTGACAATCCAGGTGATTGGACACAATTCTGAAAGAGGACCATCTAAGGACCAATGCTGCCAACTTTAGTTCCAACTGGCTCAGTAGTTTCAGACAAAAAGATTTTTGAGGGAATTTCCCATAGGGTCCTATGTTAAAATAGGCAGCCATCTTGGTTGACAGTCTAGGTCATTGGAAAAATCTCTGAAAGAGAACCATCTAAGGACCATTGGTGCCAAGTCTGGTTCAAATTGGTCCAGTGGTTTCTGACAAGAAGATTTTTCAATGAATTTTCCCATAGGGCTCTATGTTAAACTATGTTTGGCTTTGGTGGCCATCTTGGTTAATAGTCCGGGTCATTGGACATAATCCTAAAAGAGAACCTTCTAAGGACCAATACTGCCAAGTTTGGTTACAATTGGCCTTGTAGTTTCATAGAATAAAATTTTGGAAATTCATCCCCCATTTTTTCTATTTTTAGTAACAGCAGCCATGTTGGTTGGAAGTCGGGGTTGCTGGAAAGTTTGGTCCCAATTGGCCCAGTGGTTTCAGAGGAGAAGATCTTCAAAGGGAAGTTTATGCCAGATGCTGTCTTTAAAGGGCAAAAACTATTATAATGGGTCAATCAATGATTTTGGTCATGTTGACTTATTTGTAGATCTTACTTTGTTGAACATTTTTGCTGTTTACATTTTGTCTTTATCTATAATAGTATTCAAGATAATAACCTAAAACTGCAAAATTTCCTTAAAATTAACAATTCAGGGGCAATAACCCAACAAAGGGTTGACCGATTTCTCTGAAAATTTCATGGCAAGTAGATTTTGACCTGATGAACATTTTAAAAAATTAGGTAAAATTGTTATAAAACCAAATAGAAGAGGAAAAACAAAAGTTACTCTGTCTGCTTGCAAGAAAAATTCAAGAATAAAAGAAATTAATAGTTATTAAACAATATATTTTCAAATGTATTGTTTTCCTCAACAATTCTAATCTTTTTTTTTTATTTATTATTACAAATTATGAACTTTTTTTATTATATCTCAAGAGACTTTTGACATTTACAGTAATATAACATATGACAGATGCCATGAAAGAAATCTATGAAATGTTCCAATGGACTTTTTAAAACAACAATACTGTACATATAAACTGAATAAAATCAATTAAAGAATATTTTATAATTGTATAGATATCTAAATTGGTCCTGACCAATAAATTTTGAGTGAATTTCACATGTAACTTCCCCTCAAGTCTGTTTGGAATATTTTCTGTGCAATAATGACTGAAACCCATTCAATCCAACAACCTCACAGACTACAGAATTTACCAACCCTCAATGGTTAAATTTCAAACAAGAAATTGGTAAAACAGTAAACTTCTAATCAACCCTGACATGTATTTTATGGTCCGTTACATAATAAAAAGCATCTAAAAAGACTTGGTCAAGGCATTCTTTATCATATGGAAACCTAGAAAAATCATCATTTTTATGAAAATAAATCGTCATAACCCTTGATCAAAAAATGTCAAATCCCCAAAACATCTAATTTTACCAATATTTTATGATCCCTGACATTGTTTTAAAATATCAATAGATTTGGTCTAGCATTTCACTAGATTATCACTCAGAAACCCTGTGGACATATGGAAAAACAGAGAGACAGACAAGAGGAACACCATAAACCACCACACATTCAGGATAGGGGTGGGGGCATAAAAATATCACACTTTATCGATCTTTTATGATGTAGAACATTATAAGCTTTTGTATTACCATTATTGCTAAATTTAAAACAAAATGCCATTTTTCAGGACAACTAACATTTAGCATTACATGTGATGTCATCATGATAGGAAATGCTAAGACAGACATTTTGTTTCCATTACAATAATATTAAATGAATAAATGACATTTTTAACCTTTTAAAATATTAAAATAATGTACCGTCGGCATGTACAATAACACTTAATGCAGAGAAAAGATAACTCTAAAAAAAATAACAACAATCTGTAGAAAAATAGTTTTTGCATATATACACAATGATAAATATATCACAGTTGTTTATATATACAACCAATATTGAATAATAACATGGTACACATACATCACATGATGTTCGCATTAGATAAGTCTTTAGCTATAAAATTAATATGTGATGGGATAAAAACATGAATAGAAAATGCAAGTGTAAAAACAAACTGTGTCTAGTTTTTAGAAATATATGCAGTAAATATAAATACATTGGGAATGAACTTGATGAAAATTTAATGAACTACAATTATGAATAAACTGAACACTACAAAATATTGATGAAACAAATAATCAAAGTGGCTTTCAATTTCTTAAAAGTTTTACGATCAATCTTGAGTTTAAGGATTTCAAGTTATCTTCAGACAAGAAATTGTTTGACAGTAAATGATTTTCCTGCATCACTATTTGGAGCCAATTTTTTGTCAATCCAGTGGAAAATCTGGTTAAAAGCAACAAAGAACAGAAAAAAAAAACAGTATACAATTCTAATAATTAAGTACTGACTGCTGACTGAATAAATGTAAGATAACTGAATCATGTGCTTAGTACAATCAGGTCCATGAACACATTAACATCCTGAAACATTTATTGTTAATGTCACAAATTAAAACAATGGATACTATGACATGTGAATGCCTACTAGAGCCAGAGAAATTGACCTACAACAAGAGGCTCCCAAGAGCCTGAATCACTCACCTGTTACCTTTTGTGTACCGGTAGATCTTGCATCAATGATTATTTTTGCTATTTAATGTACACTGTCACAATTTTCTCTTTGATATTGACCTGTACAGCTAAAATATAGAATCCTGAACCCAAATAGATATGGTTGCTAGGGACTTTTTCATCGGTAGCTATGGACTTTTACAATGGCATTGACTCATGACCTTCCATTTTGACTTGTACAGGTAAATTATAAGGTCCTTAACCCAAATATATATGGTTGCTAGGGACTTTTTCATCGGTTGCTATCAAATTTTTCAATGACCTTGACCCTTGATGCTCCATTTTACTTGTACAGCTGCAAATTAATTTATTTCAAGTAATGCCCTAAACATCTGCGACAAATGTCAGACCATTATTTTCAGTTTACATATAAATAATCTTTCATACTGGCAAAAACTATAAGGGGGTCAATTGACGATTTTTGTCATGTTGACTTATTTGTAGATCTTACTTTGTTGAACATTTTTGCTGTATACAGTTTGTCTTTATCTATAATAATATTCAAGCTAATAACCTAAAACTGCAAATTTCATAGCAGTTAGATCTTGACCTGATGAACATTTTTACCCCGTCAGTTTTGCTCTCAATGCTTTAGTTTTTGCAGCTTACCCCCTATGTTCTATTTTTAGCCATGGTGGCCATGTTTCTTGACAGACAAGAAAATAAAACATAAACTTTATTCTAGATACCCTAAGGATCATTCAGACTAAGTATGTCTGTAATTGGTTCAGTGGTTTCAGATGGACGGACGGACAGAAGGACGACGGATGCCAAGTGATGGCAAAACCTCACGTCCTTTTAGGACAGGTGAGCTATAAAGTTCAGGTCAGATGATCAACTAAGATACAATTCTGAAGAAATCATACAAATTTCAAGAGTGCTGACATTCAAAGGTATCAACAAATTGTCTTCTCATTTGTTAGATTAGAAACACTGCACTGAAAAGATCTCAAGACAGTTGAAGACTACTTAACATTTAATTAAATGTAATTAAATTCCAGTCACAATTAATAAAATCAGTATCTGATGTAAGTGCTCGAATTGTTCAAAATACCTACCCTGGTGCTTATTTACAATGTCCATGAAAGGTGTTTAAATTTAATAATTATACACAGGTATAAGTCAGATACCAAAGTTACTTGAATAACTATATTTCAAATGCCACAAAAAAAAGTGAATATTTTTTAATTGGGGTCAAGGTTAGACTGGAATATACACTAACAGTCCTCTTTTGTTAACATATAAATAAAGGACAAAAAATGGTTGGTTCACAAACCATCAAAAAATTAATTCATTTATTTGTTTATGTACCGTTTACTTTAATGGTGATAATGACCTAATGGCAAAACTTTAACAAATATATTTCTTCTCCCATTACAGATCATTGAGCAATGAACATGATGTTGAAGTCAATGATATATAAATGTTTGGAAAGGCCTATAAAAGATAACAGATTTCTGTTGCCCTATGAAAAGGTAATTATTTCTCATGCCCTCAGCAGTTAATTACTATCACACTGAGATAGTACAGAATGCAACATCTTATAAAAATACAAAATTTAAATTGGTTACACTGGTCATCTTCAGCTGACTGTGACTTTTGGAAGAATTTCACACTGTCCACCAGGAATTAATTTGTCAAAGAAAAACATCAGCATCTTGTGGGCCTGAAATGAGAAGATTAAACATGAAATAACATTTGCAAACAGCCTTTGTAGCAAACTGATAGAATTAAAGAACCAGGAAATCAGACTGTTTGAAAGTTACATTTCTCTCCATGTATTGATTAATTAGTAGACAATGCTGATTTATGGCCACTAAATTTACAATAACAATACAGGGACTGCGCTGGGCTTTGCTAATCGTGCCAAATTCAATTTTTTATTCAATCTCACGACAGAATTTCATAGTTAGCAATATTTCTGGGGACAAAATTTTTCAATTTTTTTTTTTTTTAATCTGGCACTTATGTGAAAACATTTTAAAATGGTGACTCAGAAAAATCATTTGTCAGTGTATAATTATCTATGACAATTGAACAGTTTACATCAGCAAGTGTTTCAACAGTAAACAAACACATAATTAACAACTCGCACATGCTGAGATCGTTTACACTTGACTGCTCAATTGTTGACCACCCTCTGATACACTATTTATATTATTAAAATTTTTAGTAGATATTTTTATTAGTCATGAAAATAAATATGCACACTTTTTAACACCTTTAACAGGTGTTTAAAATCATAATATCATAAAATTTCCAATCAGCAAAGTTAGTGTTGTCACTTTCGGTTTAACATCAACAAACAAGTGTGGAACAAGGAACAATCGATGTTTTATTAGGCTTGCCATGAAAATAAATGTCATTTCAGATGAAAGTTAACTGTCATTAAAACTTTATTTCATCACAAATACTTTTCAGGTTGTTTTTTTTTTTCAAATAGTAATAAATAAAAGAACAAGAGGCTCTCAAGAGCCTGTATCACTCACCTGGATTTAACTTTTCACATTGAGCAGGACTAAAAATTTAAGTGTTGCAGTCAATTTGGCTGATTTTTCTATAGGGTTCTATGTTAAACTAAGTTCAGCTATGGCACTCATCTTGGTTGACAATCCAGGTCAATGGAAACATTTCTAAACGAGAACCATCTAAGGACATTACTGCTAAGTTTTGTTCCAACTGGCTAAGTGGTTTCAGACAAGAAGATTTTTAAATGAATTTTCCCACTGGGTCCAATATTTACTAAGATCGGCCATGGCAGCCATCTTGGTTGACAATCCGGGTGATCGGACACAATTCTGAAAAGAGGACCATCTAAGGACCAATGCTGCCAAGTTTAGTTCCAATTGGCTCAGTAGTTTCAGACGAGAAGATTTTTGAGTGAATTTCCCATAGGGTCCTATGATAAACTAAGTTCAGCTGTGGTGGCCATCTTGGTTCACAGTCCACAAAATCGGACACATTTCTGAAAGAGGACCTCCTAAGGACCATTGCTGCCAAGTCTGCTTCCAATATGTCAAGTGGTTTCAGACAAGAAGATTTTTCAATGAATTTTCCCATAGGGCATTATGTTTAACTAAGTTCGGCTGTTGCGGCCACCTTTGGATGACAGTCTGGGTCATCGGATGAACTTCTGAAAGAAGACCATCTAAGGACCATTGCTACCAAGTCTAGTTCTACATTTTTTTGTAATTGGCTTAGTGGTTTCAGACAAGAAGATTTTTGAGTTAATTTCCCATAGGGTTCTCTGTTAAACTAAGTTCGGCTGTGGCGGCCATCTTGGTTCAAAGTCCACAAAATCGAACACATTTCTGAACAAGGATCTCCTAAGAACGATTGCTGCCTAGTCTGGTTCCAATTGCAATTACATGTACAGTTTTGCTGTAAATGCTTTAGTTTTTGAGATATAAGACAAAAACTGCAGTTTACCCCTATGTTCTATTTTTAGCAATGGCGGCCATGTTTGATTATGGATCAAAACCTCGGATATAATTTATAAACAAGATACCCTAAGGAACATTCACTTAAAGTTTTGAAATATTTGGCCTAGTAGTTTCTGAGGAGAAGATCCTTGAAACAGTTTACGACAATGGACCCCAAGTGATGGCATAAGCTAACATGGCCCTTTGGCCATGATAGTCCAGTCAATCTAGCATAAATTTGACCATAACCTTAAAGCAATTGCAAAAGAACATTTTAAAGTTTTAATCTTTAGCATTATACCCCAAATATACACAGAAAAAAGTCTAACAAAATCTAACTTGAGGAAGATAAAAAAATCACGATTTTAAAACTCCTATGGACATTTGCATTGAAAATGGGAGATAACTCTGCAAAAAGGGCAGAAATATCAATAAGAATTGATACAAAATTATAACTTTACTGCTTCTATTCAGCAGAATGTATTGATTCTTGATATTTTAGCTGTCTTTAAAGTATAACAAACAACTCTAGAGTTTTTTTCTTATCTTTTATCAAGCTACAACCTAGATTTCGTAATTCATTAGTTGACCATTTATTAAATTTTTCAACTTGTCAAGGTAAAGAATCTCAAATTTAATAAAACTAATTAAGCATATATTCTTCTTTTTGTGGTTTAAAGTTTCTTTAAACAAGGCAGATGCTGATCAAATATAATTTACAGATATAAAAAATACCAAATTTTCACATTATTTTTTCAAAATGGTCACAAAGCCACAAATTTGCAATTTTTTTAATGAAAAAATGCGCAAAAAAATAGAAATACCCATAACATTTCGGTTTTGTACATTTCATGAGCAGAAGATTATATAATATAGTCAAATACAAACATATAACCCCATCAAAGTATCATACTTTACATGAATTTTAAGTAAATCAACCAAAAACTGACAAAAAAGACTCATTTTTGCAGAGTTATCTCCCCTTTCCAATGTTAATTTCCATAGGAAATTAAAAATGCTGATTTTGAGTTTTCCCCAAGTTAGATTTTATGAGACTTTTTTCTGTGTATATTTGGGGCTTAATGCTATAGATTTGAACTAAAACATTTTCTGTTGCAATTAGTTTGAGGTTAAAACTTAGTCTGACTGGACTAATGATACCAGCAACAAAAATGATGCTCTGGTGATTTTTTTTGGCGACAAGTTTTTGAATACCTTAATAGATTTACAAAAATAAATCTCATAAATATTCCATATAAGGAATATTCAAAAAATATATTCAATAACAAACTTCTGCATTGTCATCAATAATTATGTCCTGATGTAAAAAATTAGCTATTATTCCACTTCAGACACAAAAACAATAAATCTATCAAAAACTTGTGAAGATGAATTAATATGGTGAAAACATAGTATCTGGATGCTGTCTGACTTGTAAATCTTGTCATATTAATTAGAAATTGTCACAATGGGGATCAATAAACACGTCCTTACCAATCTAAACCACTATTTAACAGATACTTTTAATTAGATTATCTACCCATCATATGCTGCTCACAATGTGGTAATATATCATTCTAAAAACTTATATATAATTAGAAGATGAAATATCGTGTTCAAAGAAAACTTAAAATCTATAAATTAGCTTGACCAAAATCAATTACAAATGTCTTATGGGAAAAAGAGGAAAATTGGGAAAAGTAAGAACTAAGGACATTTCTTCAAATTTATGGCAATTGGTCCAGTAGTTTCTTATATGATGATTGTAAAGATTATCTTTTATAAATTTTAATCCATGGTCACCATTTTAATTTGAAGCTGAAACCAGTTGATTATTGAAGAATTATACTATTTCTCTGGCTGTTCTAGAAATAAATGTATGGGGATTGTGGTTGAAGTATTGAAGTTTTTGAGAACAAAAAGTCAGGAAATTATCTATGTTTTCTTAAGGAATGTACAGATCATTGCAGATATAAAGTTAACCAAAATCTGCCACATTCCTAAAGACTTTCAACAGTGCAGATGGTATATTTTTTTTAATCACATCATGCACACTTGAGTATCCCTCAATGTAACCTTAATTGCAACCAAGACAGAAAGGGAAAAAAAGAAGAAAAAGCTTTACACCAAAAGAGAGTGCAATAGAATATACTATTTTTTTTTTATTTTCTAATCTTTTCTGTATTACATTGGGGATAAAGTTATCACAGTCATACAGTTTAAGAAATTAAATATTAGTCATTTTGAAAACAACAGAATATGTTTAAAGAAATGAGTAAGAAGTTGATATTTCAGCACTACCTGGACATGTTGCAAGCTCAAAAAACAAAACACACCAATGGGAAACTTGAGAACTATTGCCAACTTAAAAAAAATTGGAATTGAAAAATATTTGCTTATCCTGAAAAACTTTGAGCATCGGAGAAATATAACTGGATTTAACTTTTCACATTGAGCAGGACTAAAAATTTAAGTGTTGCAGTCAATTTGGCTGATTTTTCTATAGGGTTCTATGTTAAACTAAGTTCAGCTATGGCACTCATCTTGGTTGACAATCCAGGTCAATGGAAACATTTCTAAACGAGAACCATCTAAGGACATTACTGCTAAGTTTTGTTCCAACTGGCTAAGTGGTTTCAGACAAGAAGATTTTTAAATGAATTTTCCCACTGGGTCCAATATTTACTAAGATCGGCCATGGCAGCCATCTTGGTTGACAATCCGGGTGATCGGACACAATTCTGAAAAGAGGACCATCTAAGGACCAATGCTGCCAAGTTTAGTTCCAATTGGCTCAGTAGTTTCAGACGAGAAGATTTTTGAGTGAATTTCCCATAGGGTCCTATGATAAACTAAGTTCAGCTGTGGTGGCCATCTTGGTTCACAGTCCACAAAATCGGACACATTTCTGAAAGAGGACCTCCTAAGGACCATTGCTGCCAAGTCTGCTTCCAATATGTCAAGTGGTTTCAGACAAGAAGATTTTTCAATGAATTTTCCCATAGGGCATTATGTTTAACTAAGTTCGGCTGTTGCGGCCACCTTTGGATGACAGTCTGGGTCATCGGATGAACTTCTGAAAGAAGACCATCTAAGGACCATTGCTACCAAGTCTAGTTCTACATTTTTTTGTAATTGGCTTAGTGGTTTCAGACAAGAAGATTTTTGAGTTAATTTCCCATAGGGTTCTCTGTTAAACTAAGTTCGGCTGTGGCGGCCATCTTGGTTCAAAGTCCACAAAATCGAACACATTTCTGAACAAGGATCTCCTAAGAACGATTGCTGCCTAGTCTGGTTCCAATTGCAATTACATGTACAGTTTTGCTGTAAATGCTTTAGTTTTTGAGATATAAGACAAAAACTGCAGTTTACCCCTATGTTCTATTTTTAGCAATGGCGGCCATGTTTGATTATGGATCAAAACCTCGGATATAATTTATAAACAAGATACCCTAAGGAACATTCACTTAAAGTTTTGAAATATTTGGCCTAGTAGTTTCTGAGGAGAAGATCCTTGAAACAGTTTACGACAATGGACCCCAAGTGATGGCATAAGCTAACATGGCCCTTTGGCCATGATAGTCCAGTCAATCTAGCATAAATTTGACCATAACCTTAAAGCAATTGCAAAAGAACATTTTAAAGTTTTAATCTTTAGCATTATACCCCAAATATACACAGAAAAAAGTCTAACAAAATCTAACTTGAGGAAGATAAAAAAATCACGATTTTAAAACTCCTATGGACATTTGCATTGAAAATGGGAGATAACTCTGCAAAAAGGGCAGAAATATCAATAAGAATTGATACAAAATTATAACTTTACTGCTTCTATTCAGCAGAATGTATTGATTCTTGATATTTTAGCTGTCTTTAAAGTATAACAAACAACTCTAGAGTTTTTTTCTTATCTTTTATCAAGCTACAACCTAGATTTCGTAATTCATTAGTTGACCATTTATTAAATTTTTCAACTTGTCAAGGTAAAGAATCTCAAATTTAATAAAACTAATTAAGCATATATTCTTCTTTTTGTGGTTTAAAGTTTCTTTAAACAAGGCAGATGCTGATCAAATATAATTTACAGATATAAAAAATACCAAATTTTCACATTATTTTTTCAAAATGGTCACAAAGCCACAAATTTGCAATTTTTTTAATGAAAAAATGCGCAAAAAAATAGAAATACCCATAACATTTCGGTTTTGTACATTTCATGAGCAGAAGATTATATAATATAGTCAAATACAAACATATAACCCCATCAAAGTATCATACTTTACATGAATTTTAAGTAAATCAACCAAAAACTGACAAAAAAGACTCATTTTTGCAGAGTTATCTCCCCTTTCCAATGTTAATTTCCATAGGAAATTAAAAATGCTGATTTTGAGTTTTCCCCAAGTTAGATTTTATGAGACTTTTTTCTGTGTATATTTGGGGCTTAATGCTATAGATTTGAACTAAAACATTTTCTGTTGCAATTAGTTTGAGGTTAAAACTTAGTCTGACTGGACTAATGATACCAGCAACAAAAATGATGCTCTGGTGATTTTTTTTGGCGACAAGTTTTTGAATACCTTAATAGATTTACAAAAATAAATCTCATAAATATTCCATATAAGGAATATTCAAAAAATATATTCAATAACAAACTTCTGCATTGTCATCAATAATTATGTCCTGATGTAAAAAATTAGCTATTATTCCACTTCAGACACAAAAACAATAAATCTATCAAAAACTTGTGAAGATGAATTAATATGGTGAAAACATAGTATCTGGATGCTGTCTGACTTGTAAATCTTGTCATATTAATTAGAAATTGTCACAATGGGGATCAATAAACACGTCCTTACCAATCTAAACCACTATTTAACAGATACTTTTAATTAGATTATCTACCCATCATATGCTGCTCACAATGTGGTAATATATCATTCTAAAAACTTATATATAATTAGAAGATGAAATATCGTGTTCAAAGAAAACTTAAAATCTATAAATTAGCTTGACCAAAATCAATTACAAATGTCTTATGGGAAAAAGAGGAAAATTGGGAAAAGTAAGAACTAAGGACATTTCTTCAAATTTATGGCAATTGGTCCAGTAGTTTCTTATATGATGATTGTAAAGATTATCTTTTATAAATTTTAATCCATGGTCACCATTTTAATTTGAAGCTGAAACCAGTTGATTATTGAAGAATTATACTATTTCTCTGGCTGTTCTAGAAATAAATGTATGGGGATTGTGGTTGAAGTATTGAAGTTTTTGAGAACAAAAAGTCAGGAAATTATCTATGTTTTCTTAAGGAATGTACAGATCATTGCAGATATAAAGTTAACCAAAATCTGCCACATTCCTAAAGACTTTCAACAGTGCAGATGGTATATTTTTTTTAATCACATCATGCACACTTGAGTATCCCTCAATGTAACCTTAATTGCAACCAAGACAGAAAGGGAAAAAAAGAAGAAAAAGCTTTACACCAAAAGAGAGTGCAATAGAATATACTATTTTTTTTTTATTTTCTAATCTTTTCTGTATTACATTGGGGATAAAGTTATCACAGTCATACAGTTTAAGAAATTAAATATTAGTCATTTTGAAAACAACAGAATATGTTTAAAGAAATGAGTAAGAAGTTGATATTTCAGCACTACCTGGACATGTTGCAAGCTCAAAAAACAAAACACACCAATGGGAAACTTGAGAACTATTGCCAACTTAAAAAAAATTGGAATTGAAAAATATTTGCTTATCCTGAAAAACTTTGAGCATCGGAGAAATATAACCAAACTCAGAATATCTGCACAAAGGTTACAAATTGAACGTGGGAGATATCAGGGTATTCTTCGACACAAAAGAACATGTGTCAGATGCACATCACGGGAAATAAGATGATGAGAAACAATTTTTGTTTATGTGTAATAACAACAATCATTTAAGAAAATCAATGATCGAATTAATTAATACCTCATGTGCTAATTTTAAATATCTGAGCATCAATGAAAAATTTATATGGTTACTTAGTCCATTTATTTTTAATTAGTTGGATTACGGATCTGCCGAATCGATTTTGCCGATTCGAAGAAAAAAAATAAAATTGAAAAGTTTGGTTTTTTAATACCGCTGATCCTCTGAAATCAGCCATCCCAAAAATAAAAATAAATTAAAATCCTTTTTGCATCAAAATTTCATAAAAGATTATAATCCAGTTCGTCAAAAAATAGATTATCCATCAATAAAATACTTTTAAACATGATCCAAAAATAAAATCTATCTATAGCCGTTAGTTGATGTCAATTTCCGAAACAAGTTTTATGAAACGACTTTCCTAATAGAATCCATGCGGCTTTTAAGTTTAAAGTTTTTAATATCTTTATTCCGTAAGATATTGAATCAACTCATTTTCTAAATGAAAATGTATGTTGTCGTAGTTGACGAGTCGGATCCCTTTAAAAGGGAACGGCAGATGATTAAGGTAAAGACAGCAAAAGTCTTAAACTTTGTTCAAAATCAGTCTTCATCTTTTTTTCTTTTTTTTCCCGACCGACCGACCCTATTTTTTTCAAATAAACAGCTGCGCCCCAAGCACATGATATGCCCGTCGTCTTGTGAAAAAAACATAATAAATGTTTTTGGAATCCCCCTTTATTTAGTGGAGCTGCTGGTGGGATGTATATGGAAACCCGGCAAAACATAAGTGTGTAAACTTTTAAGCAATAGAGATATGGCACGAAATGTGACCAAAAAAGACTACCTTTTTTACCAAAAAGCTCAATAAAAATTCAGTAACTCAAAAATAAAATTTTGAACCATCACCAAAAAGTATACAGATCTTCAGATTAATATAACTAACAAGTATGTGAAGTTTTATGCAATAATCATAAATAGTTTCTGAGATGTGGTGCGACGTGAAAACTCCCCCCCTTTTTTTTACAAAAAACTCAATAACTCTAAAATAAAATTTTGAATCATCACCAAAAAGTATACAGATCTTTAGATTAATATAACTAAGAAGTGTGTGAAGTTTTATGCAATAATCATAAATCGTTTCTGAGATATGGCGTGACATGTGAAAACCCCCCCCCCCCCCCCTTTTTAACAAAAAACTCAATAACTCCAAAATAAAATTTTGAATCATCACCATAAAGTATACAGATCTTTAGATTAATAGAACTAAGAAGTGTGTAAAGTTTTAAGAAATAATCATAAATCTTTTTTGAGATACTGCGCGACATGTGAAAAAAAACACACCCCTGTTTTAGTTACAAAGTCCCGTAACTCAAAAAGTTTTAATTTTATTTTCACCAAAACGTATACAGATCGTTTGACCATCATAAGAAACAACTATGTTAAGTTTCATGAAATTTGGATAAGTTGTTCTCAAGTTACGGTGCGACATGTTTACGACGGACAGACGGACGCAGGACATTTGTATGCCATAATACGTCCCGTCAAAATTTTTACGGGCGTATAAAAAAATCCATAAACCAATTAATTAAAAATAAATGGTCTTGATAATAAAAATTATAGTATACTGGTCTTAATTTATGATTTAATAACAGCAAGTGGAGTCTGATTTTCCATACACCTTTTGCTACCACTATTGTTGTTTTCTTTAACTCGTAATGATATGTGCCTGAGACACTGTTCCACACTGATATTGTTATTATACTTATATGATTCACTTGTTTATAGTTGTTAACTTAAGCAACATTTACATGGTTATTTTATATACCATACATTTGTCATACATGTTTGTTTTATATATGTAACTCAATCATATTTGTTTTGTACTGTAACTATGCCCTCCATGGGCCTATTAATTGGTTATTGTTGTAACAAACCAAAAAAAAAATATTATCAATCTAAAAATGTCAACTAAATCATAATTATGTCCTTAACTTGAATTCATTAAATAAGTTAATTACAATAAGTGCTTTACAGTAATTGTTTAAAATAAATTAAACAATAACATAGATCAATAAACAGATTTTAAAAACTATCAAAGAGACTTAATCAAAAGGACATAGGCATTTACCATTTACTCAATACAAAACACTTTCTATGTTATGAGAACAAATTCCATTCAGATTGTATCTACACAGACAGATTACATTAAAAGAAACTTTCAATTATTTTTACTCTGATACTGATCTACTATAAATACTTATTACAGCAGTATCTAATAAAAAAAACCTGATTTTATTATTTCCTTATTAAAAAATGATCAGATCTAATGCAATAAATGCATGTTATTGTTCTGTTTCTGCTCGGATAAATGAATTATACTCCATTGCTTGATTCTGAAGCACAGATATTGCGCTATAAAATGGCTGGACAAATGGAAAAATCTGAAAATTCACTTTTATGATTTTCATAAATAATTGTTGGAATTTGTACATTTCTATGACAACTTTAATGTTATTTCTGTAGTGAGTCATTATGTTAGATATTCAAAGATACAACCACAAAAAGGTCTTTCATTTTTACCATTCTTAGGGTTATAATAAATCAAGTGATTAAATTTTAGCAATATTTGGAGTCATCTGTAGGTTGAAATATGCTGCATAAGAATTTCTGCAAATTCCAAAATAGTACCTATGATCAGGGATCCGGAAATTTCATCAGCCTCTGCTGGACATTTTTTTGATAGACATAAATTGTCAGTTTACACTTTTTAGCAATCTCAACACACAACCTTATTTCATACAAATGTTGTTACGCACGATTTATAAATGTTTTGGGTAAGACCTGAAATAAATGTCGTCTGTATTGAGTTCTTAAACATGCAGCGTTGTTTGTGTATTGATATTTCGATGTTATAGGTGTCTTCTTCGAGGTCCGTATTTGGTACGTATAAATAGACTGGTATGGGAAATGGACTACACAATGGCGTAGAAATGAACTAAATAAATGAATAAAATAAGTTCAAGTTAAAACACTTTGAAATCAGTATATGAAAGTCTTCCCAAAAGATGAAATTTTTATTACTTTTTCATATTTAACTACAATGATTCACGCATGCTCAATGATTATTTGCTAAACTACACGTGCAGAAAATGGCAACAATGTGGAAATCTCTAACTTTTGCAGAGTTTAAAATACCAAGGCATTTTATCATCTCAAGTTTGTGATTGTGAACTGTTAGATCGTCCAAAACATACCTTGTAATGGATTTTTTTTTTAATTTCCAAGTATAAAGGGGTGAAAATTGCCTGATTGATCGTCACTGATGAATGACCTCGATTGATAGGATGGACGAATTATTGTTTAACGTCCAGTGGCAACCAGGTGCATACCAGGACGAGAACATGTTGATATGATAATGAATATGATCCCTGCTTTGTACTAGACCGACACGCTAAGTCGGATTTTTAATGTGCTAGCTCACGAGGTAACTGTCCGCAGGAAGACACATCACCTCACTTGGACACATTATACTGACTCTGAGCCGACCACTCTTTGCTCTTACTCCTAGATGCTGCGTGCTTGGCGGAGAAGCAGCAAATACCAATTTTAATGTCTTTGGTTTGACCCGGCCGGGGATCGAACCCACGACCTTCCGCACTCAGGGCAAGCACACTACCACGAGACCACCGAGGCTGTCTGACCTCGATTGAACTTTTGGAAATTGTTGACAGGTGTACATTAATTATAATTAAGCGTCATAAAAGCACAGACACCTTTGTAAATTACCGTATTGACAATAGTAAAAGATCAGTTAACCATCGAGAGGAAATGACCTGAATGAGGTCACCGTTCTACCAAACTTCAAAATTTTGGTGTCGCGACATATTTTTATTAAAAAATTTTTGGATGTCCGTTGGATTTCTCCAGTCATGTCCGAAAAATAGAAGGCTTTCAGGATCCTTGCCTATGATTGATCAATAAACAATCTTGTTCATTGAGCCAAAAATTTCCATAGCAGAAAATGGCTCCCATGCACACAAGAGGGTTTTTATTGTAATACTAAGAGAATTATATATTTTGGGAGAAACACATTTTCCTTTACTTAGGCTTCGGTTACAATACACAGCATAGTCAAAATTATCTCAGAATTTGTATTTCATATAGTATAATAATGTTAAAGATAGACCAGAGATAAATAATCAAAAATAGACGTATTCATTTTACTTATATTTTTTTCCATTTCTTGACAATTTACCAACTGTAGAATTAAACATTTGTTGTATCCGTAGAAGAAACTTTGAAAATGGTATAACTACCCAGAGGAGCAATTTTACAATACATGTATTGGCAGTAGAACGTCAGCTCCACTTGACCTAATAATTTCATAGACTTTTCAAAATTTTGATTTCAAAAGTTTCCTTTGTGGTGTCCAAAATTATGAGAATTGGTATGATTTTTCCAATGGTGGACGTTACTGTCAGCTCGGATATTTCTAAAGTGTTTTCATTATTGAAAAAAATGTTGCCCAGCTATCTATAGAAATTACATTGAACTTTTTTTTGGCTTAATTTTTATTTCTAATTATAACAGCCATAAAAGCTGGAAGTGAGAAAACTGTTGAATATTTGTAACAAGGGACTACTATAACATTTTCACTTTATATTAATCCAGTCTGGTCATTCTAAGGCATCTTTTGTAATTAATGATAGACAGAAGACCTTATAATCACAAAATCTAATAAATAGGCTACCATAAATCCTTCGACAGTCAAGACACAGATCTCCTTGACCGGATCAAACCAAAGACATTAAAATTGGTATTTGCTGCTTCTCTGCCAACCACACAGCATCTAGGAGTAAGAGCAAAGGACTGATCGGCTCAGAGTCAGTTTAATGTGTCTGGGTGGGGTTATATGTCTTCCTGCAAACTGTTACTTCATGAGCTAGCATGTTAAAAATCGGGCTCACTGTGTCAGACTTGTACAAAGCAGGGTTCATATTCAAATCATATCAACATGTTCTCGTCCTGATAAAGTGATTTGCTACTAGACGTTAAACAATAAATCATCCATCCATCTAGACACAGAGTTTAAGTAACATTATTTTCTTACTGTAAATTCAGATATGCAGTGTAAGTGAGGACAAATTAAAAAATATGCATTTCATGATTATAACAAGTGTGGACCCTAAAAGATGTCTCGCCTGTCCGCGCTTGACCCAGAATAACATGCACTATCAAAGACCATGCTATCATTTGCCTACCATTATGGTACATTTGAAACAGACATGCGAAAGCTGTTATGTGATTACTTGAGCAATTAATTAATTGAGGTCAAGGACAAAAGCCATATGTCAGAAACTGACCTCATCAAAAAACCTTAATATGGTCACTGGACCGTGAATTGAGGTCAAGGACAAAAGGCATATATATATCCCCTGTCCACGCTTTATCCTAAAGCTTATACTGAAATACTGCTCGCTGGACGTTAAACCAGAAATGGGAGCAGTCGCAAATGACAGCTAATCCCCTCGTCCGTTGTTCAAGTATGGTCAGAATAACCCGAATATCATCTAAAGCTGTATGAATCTCAATGGTACTATTACTTAGATCATTGAAGTGTAAGAAGTGGTATCTCAGATATGAAAATGTTAACTTTAACCAAAGTAAGTCAAGTGTAAAATGTAGGTCAGAGTGACCCAATTATCATCTGAAGCAGCATCACTCTCCAAGACGCATCTGCTGACCAAAGATGATTGATGTACCACATGTAGTTTCTTAAATATTAACTTTAACACAAACTTTAACCTGAGTCATTCAAGCAGAAAATGTAGGTCAGAGTGACCAAATTATCATCTGAAGCAGCATCACTCTCCAAGACGCATCTACTGACCAAAGATGATTGATGTACCACATGTAGTATTTTAGATATGAACCTTTACACAAACTTTAACCTGAGTCATTCAAGCAGAAAATGTAGGGCAGAGTGATCCAATTATCATTTGAAGCAGCATCACTCTCCAAGACGGATCTACTGACCAAAGATGATTGATGTAGCACATGTAGTATCTTAGATAATGCAAACTTTAACCTGAGGTGGGACAAACGGACAGACACTTGGACGGACGGACGGACGGACTGACAGACAGACACTCGGACGGGCGAGATACTATATACCCTCCACAACTCAGTTGGGCGAGGGGATAACAATAACTAATCAATCAATAAT
This sequence comes from Mytilisepta virgata, assembly GCA_028015205.1. Taxonomy (NCBI): domain Eukaryota; kingdom Metazoa; phylum Mollusca; class Bivalvia; order Mytilida; family Mytilidae; genus Mytilisepta; species Mytilisepta virgata. The sequence goes on along the minus strand of CM051521.1, from coordinate 45,088,625 downwards.
TTTTCTATGGATCATCAAACTGTGCATTTTAAGTATTTCGTGCAAACCACCAAAAGATAAATAAATTGTCTCAAAATTTTGATGATTGCACCATACTGCGCGCACCATCGCTCATTTTATGTCAATTCTTCGAGAACCGGCATTCAAGTGATAAATCAATGGCTTTTTTGTATGCTAATTTTAAATTTCAGAACCACCCATATTTATATAAAATTTTGTGTCAACAAATATAACAATTTTGAAACAAAGTTTAAATATATACTTATCCTTTTTATATTTATATCAATCCAAATATTCTTATTGAAAGGACATCCACACAAAAATTAACATTACATTACAGACTTATTTACAAAGTCATGAATCAATAGATCAATAGTTTTGATATGTTTTAGTAGTTCTCACAATTTTGCCAGGGGCTATTGAGGGTTGTGAAATTATTTATGTGTGAAATTTAATAAACAAGATCTTTGGTTTTATGATCAACAAAATACTTTTTCTCAAATAGATTATATACATAATCATGTAAGTTTTGTATCAATTATCTTAGGTATGCCATTCGAAGAGAAAAAACTAGATGGAACTTTATACACAAAGTTATACTTCTCCCCCCCCCTTCCTGTTTGTCTATCCCCTAATTAAAACATTAGTGATCAATCTGAAAATATGAGGTGGGCAAGTTCTTATATATATGGCGAGTCTAGATATTGCAGTTGCTGAAAAATGGACTGTAAAAGAAAAAAATTGACAAAGTCACTGAACCATGAAATTGAGGTCAAGGGCACATGAAAGGTGTCAGACTGGCATGTACCCATACAGATCTTGCTATAAGCCATGTATGATGAGTCTATTCATTGTAGTTGCTGTAAAATAGACTTTAAAGAAAAAAATTGACAAAGTCACTGAACCATGAAATTGAGGTCAAGGACACATGACAGGTGTCAGACTGGCATGTACCCATATAGATCTAGCTATAGACCATATCTGATGAATCTAGTCATTGCACTTGCTGAAATATAAACTTTTGAGGAAAAAATTGACAAAGTCACTGAACCATGAAATTGAGGTCAAGGGCACATGAAAGGTGTCAGACTGGCATGTACCCATACAGATCTTGCTATAAGCCATGTATGATGAGTCTATTCATTGTAGTTGCAGAAAAATGGACTTTAGAAGAAAAAATTGACAAAGTCACTGAGCTGTGAAATTGAGGTCAAGGACACATGACAGGTGTCAGACTCCCATGTACCCATATAGATCTTACTATATACCAAATATGATGACTCTAAACATTACAGTTACTAAGAAAGGGACTTGAATGTAAAACTATGTCGCAGATTTTCGAAGTTCACTGAACCGTGCAATTGAGGTCAAGGACAAATGACAGGTGTCAGACTGGCATGTACCCATATAGATCTCACTGTAGACCAAATATAATAACTCTAGGTATTATAGTTTCTGAGAAAAGGATTTGAATGTAAAACTATGTCGCAATGTTTATGTGGGTATTGAACCATGAAAAAAAGGTCAAGGTCATCTAAAAATGTGCTGCTGAAAAGGTCATCACTTCATGCACCTGTGGACCAAAGATGAACATTGTAAGTATTATACTTTAAAAGTTATTAAGGTTTTACAAAAAGTTAACGCCGTCGCCGTCGCCTTCGCCGTCGCCGCCGGATTGCTATACCTATGTCTCGCTTCCAGCGACTTTCGTCGCAGGCGAGACAAAAATTAGGGTGAAAAGGTAGGTAGGCTATCATTATCCTTTGAGAGACAAAACACAAAGTTTAAGAAACATTATTTTTACTCCTGTTAATTCAGAAACGTAGTATTAGTAGCCCCAAATAAAACTAGAAGAACTGTTATCAAAGGTATTTCCCCCGCTATAAAGAAATGTTATAAGTCCATGTTTGTATATGGGAAACCCTATAAATCAGTCTGATCAAAAAACAAAATAGAAGGTGCACAATGGCAATGTAAAGTGAAGATTCCCTGAACGTTTCATATAAATCCATTCCCTGGTTTAGGAGATGCATTACCTTTACATTACCATATTATGAAGAAATGTTAAAGTCCAAGTTTGTCTATGGAAAACCCCAAAAATCATTGCATGCACAATGGCAATGTACACTGAAGATTCCCTGAAAGTCTCACCAAAATCCATTCACTAGTTTAGGACTTGCAGACACATCGCATGTGTTTAGTGTTCCATGCTTATAAAAATTAGGGTGGAAAGGTAATTTATTCATTTTTTTATTTTAATTGCTAATTTTTTACCATTATTTCTATAGGAGGATTTTTGGTTTTTTGATGGTGCTTGTAAAAAATGTCAATAAAAACTTGATAAGCACAAAAATTAAGATCTGTAGGGAAAGCCTAAACACACATATATTTTTATTTGGTCTGATTATTACTGCTAATTTTTCACAAATACTAGGCAATTTATCCACAAGTTGCAATGTACTGCTACTAGCACAGACAAAAATTTGAGTTCTTATTAACCCTTTCACCGATAAAGTCCCAACAGGAAGTAACCCTTGCACAATAGCTTGCATGACAAGATGGCAGACTTGAGTGGCTACTTCTTTGTTAATCTTTTGGAGCATTAATTTTGGGTCATTTATTCTTTATTTGAATAAAAATGTTAATTCTTGAAAATGCAAAGATTCGTTAGCAAACAGGGCTATCCGCAGCTGGGTATGTTGAAATTCTAAAAATATTGTTAAAATCACTCTAAATATGCCATTTTGTAATTAAAAATTATAAAAATTATTTCAAGAAATAAAGTTCCAATCGTCGATGTCCATTCCAATCAATTTTTGACAAATTCAGCACATTTGATACAAAATACATACTTTCCTGGCATCTATCTTGCTAAAAAATTTCTAAACTTCATTTTCCGAACTTTAAAATCCCAAAAAATCCTCTAATTTTGTTTCTTTTACACGTTTTTTTGTAAAAGATCCACCATTGTTTAATCTTCACCTGGGTTTCAAATATAAGAAAGATAACTCTTGATGTTTGATCATAGAGCGGGAAATATAAAACCTATGTGACAATGCCGGTAAACCGGACCGCATTGTCAGCGTTTTGACTCGGGAATCCCGTAAACCGTGACTCGTCAGCGAAAGCTTAATGTGCTCTGGTCAGATTTTGGAAATTAACAGTATCTCAGAATTCAGTATTTTACCTGAATTGTGTCTCTTGGTCTGAAAATCATTTCACCATATTTTCCAATCAAAGAATCTGCGCCATAATCACTGTAAAATAGAAAATTATATCAATACATATCTTTAATCTTCATGTAACTAATTAAATAAACTTTTACATGTATATGCATTAAACAAGAGTGGACACACTACTTGTCTCGCCTTAGTATGCACATAAACACAGAATATTGATTATCTGATACCTGATATTTTGCAAGTCAAAGGAAAATGTGTTAAAAGAAATTGAGGTCAAGGTCAAAAGACAGGTGTCATACCGAGATGTATCCACTAAGAACTATTTATTGACCAAATATGGTGGGTCTAGGTATTAAAGTTGCTGAATGGAGAAATGGACCTAATCTTGAAAAAGTGACAAAAGTCACTCAAGCATGCAATTGAGGTCAAAGTCCAGACACAGCTGTCAGACTTGCATGTACACGCTAAGTACTATCTATAGACCAAACACGGATGGGTCTAGGTATTACAGTTGCTGAAAAAAGGACTTAATCAAAAAATTTGGATGAAAGTCACTCAACTATCAAAATGAGGTCAAGGTCCAGAGACAAGTGTCAGACTGGCATGTACCACCAAAGAACTGTCAATAGACCAAATATAGTAGGTCTAGATATTACAGTTGTTGAAAAATGGACTTAATCAAGAAACTTGGATGAAAGTCACTCAACCATGAAATTGAGGTCAAGGTCCAGAGACAAGTGTCAGACTGGCATGTACCCACCAAGAATTATCAATAGACCAAATACAGTGGGTCTAGGTATTCTAGTTTCTGAGTAATGGACTTAACCACGATAATGTGACGCAAGTCACCAAAGCATGAAATTGAGGTCAAGGTCAAAAGGCAGGTGTCAGATTGACATGTACCCACCAAGAACTATCTATTGACCAAATAAGGTGGGTCTAGGTATTAGTTTCTGAGAAATAGACTTAACCACAAAAAGTGACAAAGTCACTCGAGCATGAAATTGAGGTCAAGGTCCCAAGCCAGGTGTCAGACTGGCATGTACCCACTAAGAACAATCTATAGCCCAAATATGGTTGGCCTAGGTATTACAGTTGCTGAGAAATGGATTTAACCACGAAACTTGGACGCAGATTTTAAATTCATGTTTATGACGTCAGTGAACCATGAAAATGAGGTCAGGGTCACAAGACAAGTATACTGCGGTAAACCTTATACGATAAGCTACCTTGTGGGCCATAAATCTTAATTGTAGGTATTACATAAGCAAAGTTATTAATGTTTTAAACAAGTTTACTCTGTCATTGATGCTGCCTCTGCCGCTGTCGGAAGTAATACTTATATCTCGTCTCTGCGACTTTTTGTTGCAGGCGATACAAAAATTAGAAGCTAAAAGACTTTTTCCTTCTTCAGATTTAATACAAATATTCAATGGCTACTGTAAGTGCCAGATACTTTAGGCATTGGAAAAGGCAATAATTAAAAGTTAGGGAAATAAAATGTACACAAGAGTTTTATTGATATTTTATTGATACAGTTCATTTGTCAAAACATAATCTAATATAATTGTTTACAAATTTAATCCTAAGCAAAAATCAACATTTTATTTAACATGATCCAGTCATATTCACATAACAAAACATTTACTTACCTGCCCATTATTGAATCAAAAGCCAGTACTGCATTATCTCTCTGTAAACCCATTACTATACATGGCCCTGATGTAATTAAAGGTACCTAAAAGTGGAAGAAACTTAGGCTGTTTATAACTTTCTGTGTGAAAGAAATGAACCTAAACAGTGATGCCAAAATAATATGGGGAATATGTGTAATAGCTGAATACAATAGCATTTAAAAAATTTCAGTTTCAGATACTAAAGTTCCATTCTACTTAAATAACATTACATTCTAAGAAATCTTTCAAAACAACCATGAGCATACTCTAATTGTTAAAACAGAAGAAATGGACTTTCTAAAATCTCGATTGCGAACAAAACATGAAAAAAATTCAACCAGAAACTTGAAACTAGATATAATAACAACTAACCTGTTTAAAACTGCCAGCATCTATCACATGCAAGAAATGTTCTGATTGTTCCTGAGTTAACCATACCATCCGACATCCAAGTAGGTCAAAACTAAAAGTAAATAAAGCACTTATATTATGACATTACCACTAATTTGTACAGAATAACAATATCTTCATATTTAATTCTTTACATTCCATAGAACATTGTACAACCTAACATATATACAATATGTTTAATTTTAAATGAGGTTTTGTATATACAAATATTATTTCTCTACAACATGTTTAAATCTTGCCCTCAACATTAAACTAACGGAAAAACCAAAACTTTGAAACAACATCTTTAATACATTCCCCATTTCTGTCATCAAGGGAATAACAACAAATATGCCATTTTTAGAATTTGAAAATAATCTAAGTGTTTAAGGTGGTACCCAACACCTTGACTAAAATAAATTTGGCTTGTTTAATTTTCATAAAACTTTTAGAAAATATTTACTTTGACCTGTTGACATAAATGTTAATTTTTTTAAGTGAATAGAATTTCACACTTCATGGGAATAATGTCATTGAATATATAGCAGTTTGGCAAACATCAATTTTGATCATAGAGAAGCTTAATTTCTCTTTACTTATTAAATTTGATTAAAACACTCTGGTGATTTTTAAGAGTTATCTCTCTGTAGTGTTGGGTACCACCTTAAGTATTAACACACATGTATTCAGAATACAAATTTTTTCATAACATTAGAAATTATGTCGGAAATTAATTTTACACTGTCTCATAAAACCAAAATGAATAACAACATAATACATGTCTCAACATAAATTATTGCTATACTTTCTACAATACGAAATTTAATCAATAATTACCCATGAGTAATTAATCCTTCTATAAGATCTATATAACCATAGCTTCCATCTCTTTTGAATGTAATTAGTGGTGGTTTAAATACAATGCATGTTGTTTCCATTAAGATATAATCTGGTATATCTGAAATGTAGTAACAAATTTTCATAACATTAATTTGTTTTCTTGTCATTTTAATTGTACATGTTTGTATATACATTGCTATGATATTGTAATTATTATATTTATTTATCTTGGCCCATTAGAACTTTCTATTTGACTTACATAATAATTCTGGAATGATAATATACGATGTGTAATTCAAACTTCTACCGTATTCTAGAAGTTTCCGCTCTACAGTTTTCTACGAGGATCCTTTCTACAGTGTTCTATAGATTTCCGTGACAATTATATATACAGGCACTAAAGTAAGACTTTCAGATCAGATCAGACATTAACATTCTTGTGTTCTCAGATGTTGGACTGACACTTTTAATTATGTTACACACATCATACTAGATTGTGACTGATTAGACATAATATTCTGTTTGGATTCCCGCAACAGTGACGTAAAGAATTCCAGATAAAGAAAAGACAAAGAATCTGACATATATATTTCAAACAGTTAAGTTGACATTTCATTTTGTATAATATTTCTTGTAAACTTGTGTATAATAAATCTTGTTAAATTTTATTATTGATTTGTGTCTTTTGTTGGCTACAATTAAAAGGTGATTTCTGGCCGTAACAACATAAACCTTATAATGCTTAAATTTTAAGTAATTGTACAGTCAAGAATGCTCCGACAACAGTAGAACTTCCAACACTTCAAATGATTTTTTAAACTATGGGTATCTCTAACAAACTAAACTTCTATTATTTAACATGTCAACTAATCACACAACACAACAACTGGAACTGTTCAGGTGACCAAGGTTTCTATGGATATATGGATACACTATCCAAATCTACATGTATTTACTGTAACAATTCCTGGGATAGTGATTGATGACATATTTATATTTCATCCAGCTTTGCTGTGTGAAACAAGAATGGATCTGTGTCATTTGAAAGCAAACCAGATTTCCTAAATTACTGTTTGGAGCTGTCTGCCAACCATACTTTGCCAAACCAATGACTGGATTTTTTTCCTTTGGAAAATCGGTTAAAAATAGTCATTGATTCATGTAGTTTTGGCTCTGATTTTCTACCTACTTTCAAAGTATATCATTTGTTTGACAATAGCTACTTACACATGTTTACATTTGTATAGCACTTTACAGAATAAATTTTAATTTGTGGGTCTTTTTTTGTTTTGTTTTGCTCAATCTGGTTTATTTAACCTTACTATGAAATGTCAAACTTTTCAATATTCAAATTAAAAAAAAAAGTGTCCAAGGTCATCTGAGAGGTCTCAGACTGGTATGTACCCATCAAAAACTATCTATAGACAAAAAATGTGTGAGTCTTCCAAGGAAGACATGTGTCGCCTGCGGACGTCAATTTTTACAAAAGATATTAAAATTTTATAAAAATGAAATATATATGCACACCTGTGCATTAAGGTTAAGGTTTACAAGTAGTTGAGGATAGAAGAAAGTGTGACAACACAAGACGCAACACGACAGATAGTGATCCCTGTGTCGACTATGCGTTCCGCAGACGTTTGTAGTCTCATCGTCTTTTTAGAACATATTATAACTATTACATTTAAATGTCTTATATACAATGATAAGAGAATTTGTTTTGTAAAAACATTATTCATTACATCTGAAAATTTTTAAATTTATTTCTCTGAGAAATGCGAATATGCAATTCGATTCCGAACTCGTTTCGGTTTTCTTTTTAAAAGTAAACTTCCAGGTACGAAAAATTCAATAAATTTTACTTAAAAATTGATCTTGTTTCAATCAAATTTATTAAGATAGATAGTTTAAATGGTTTAGAAAGCCGAAATAAACACTCGATGAGGATTGAAAGTAATTAACTTACCTAAGAAGTTAAAATTACTGACTGCCACCATTTGAGAACAACGATCGTAACTTTGACAATTTTGAAATTGTCGAAAAAATAGAGTTGTCAAAAAATTCAATTTTCCTTAAATTTTTAAAAGTGTCGAATAATTAGTCCGTCCAATAATTAGGGTTATTCGGTAATCAAGAAATTGTAACACAAGTCACTCAAGAATGAAATTAAGGTGTCAGATTGGCATGTGCCTTTTGACCAGATATGGTGGGCTTAGGTATTACAGTTGCTAAGAAATGGACCTAATCACAAAAATGTGATGCAGGTCATTCAACCAGGAAATTGAGGTCAAGGTCCCAAGGCCAGGTGTCAGACTCACATGTCCCCACTAAGAACTACCTATAGACAAAATATGGTTGGCCTAAGTATTACAGTTACTGAGAAATGGATTGAACCATGAAACCTGGATGCAGATTTTACAATTATGTTTATGAAGTCAAGTGAATCCTGAAAACCAGGTCAGGGTCACAAGACAAGTATACTGTGGCAAACTTTAAACAATAAGGTAACTGTGGACCAAAATTCTTAATTGTAGGTGTTATGTGTGTAAAGTTATAAAAGTTTTAAAAAAGTTTACACAACCATCGCCGTCGGAAAGTAATACCTACACTGTATATCTCGCCTTCGCAACTTTTTGTCGCAAGAGAGACAAAAAATCAAATCAGATTCATTTAAAGTATCATGAACCAGTATAAAAAAGAAGCTGTCTAAGTGGCAGCAAACTGGATTTTCCTTCATCAGTCTCTGAAACAACCCCCCTGCCTACCATACTTCACCTTTCTGCTTGAAAATCAGATAACAATAGACAACTACTGAGATACGATATCCAGATCGGAACAAATACTGAAAATTCTGCATTTATTTACCAGTTATAAACTGTAAATTCTGAAATTTTCGCATGCACTTATTGCGATTCTTCTACCAAAGGCAAAATAGTGAGGTCTTATTATTGTGATCACCGCTCATGTGAAAAAAGTTTTTTATTGGGATCTGAGATCATGTAAAAATTGAAGATGGAACTTTTATTAATGTAATTGTTTTAAAAATATTAGAATTCAAAATGTTATTATATATATAATATCTGCCAAAACAATAACTATTTAATTAAGTATTAAGTAACCTGTCTCTGGATGAAAGAACAGAAACTTACCCGTGTAAATGTAAACAAAGGGAGACAAATTAGGAATAAATCGGACATGAAAATACACATTCAAATGTGAGTTTTTAATATTGCGATTCCAAGTGATCGCAATTTTCGCAATAATAAAAACATCACAATAATTTCCTTATTTACAGTACATGCAAGTCCAGCACATATGACCACTTATGATGGCACTGAAAGGTTGATATAAATTAAAAAAAACATGGCTTACAGATCACATACCTGGATGTTCTTCTGGATTATGTACTATAATTTCTCTGTTTGACTGGTAACTCAAATCTATATATCTATCTAATGCTGGACATGGAATCTGAAAAACATAAAATAAGTAAAACTATGCAAAATCAATCTCCGATGATGAAATTATTACAACTGAAATTTACAATAACAGTGTTGAAAAATATGTTTGGAGTGAAATTCTGCATAAACAAAGCATTGCTGACATTTCTGACTCATATGGTTAACTATGTAACTGTTACTTACTACCGATCCAGTATCCTATCTTCAAGTATTCAATCTCACCACTTGTCATTTCTTCACTAAGTTTTTAGAAATTTTAAAGAATTTCTAATTCACATTGAAGTTAAATATGTGTTGATTTCAAACAATGAATAAAATTTTAAATGGCAGTATCAAACTGACAGAAAAACTGTAGATGGTGAGATGGTGTAGCCAGCCAGTAACTCCTCTGCAAATGTTTGTATTTATTGACAGACTGTTAAGGTATCTGGACCATAATAGATCATGATTGAAAATTGTATCTCTTTTTGACCGTGAATGGCTGAACCAAACAATTAAAAGCTGGGATTTTGTATATATATTTTTCTCAAGTTGAAACACACTTTCTTGCTTATATGCAAAGTCTGTAAAAATAAGTTAGTTATATTGACATTTCCGAAGTTTTCCGATAATTACCGAGGTCATTTCAATTGCGTTGTATGAAACATCCGGGAACTTCGGAATAATCACATGGTCGTTTATGGTCCGGATACCTTAATATCTTTTTTCGTATATAGCTCTACGGTTATTTTTGATAAAATATTTATTGTGTACCATTTCTCTCTCTAAATATTCAGTAGACTGACAACAAAGTCCATCTGGAAAGAAAATCTTCTGTTCTTCTATTGCCTTGGTATAATTTGAAGAACCTAAATAAAATAAATTGTGTTTTTTGTTTACTATTCCAAAGATAGTCTATGCTTTAAAATGCATTAATTGTAAATAAAGAGAAATCCAAATCATGTTTAATTCATAAAGAACTGGGAAAAATACAAAACTTTACAATTTTGTGAAAATTATGTAGAGTAATCAAGATCAAGATGTTGTAAACAAATATGGCTGCCTTTGAAGCCATAGATGGATGAATTAAAACAAATTCAGAAATTAAAAAAAAATCATCTTACTATGGAATGCATTACTAATTGGATCTACACCAAAAGTTCCTCTCCAAAAAAACTGATTCAGTCTTCTAGCACTCAGTGGATCAGTTGGTCCCAGTAAATCTAGTAACTTTTTAACGGCATTTTCTCTTTGTAAAACCATACATAAGCTTGGTCCTGATGACAAATATTCTGTGTGTTTATTTATTCCCTCTGTGTCCTAAAAATGAATAAATGCATGCCTTAAGGGAATACGATACAGTAGCAGGGGGAGATAATGACGTCGCCAAGAGATACACATTGTGACGTCATAGTATCCTTCAAGAAAAACCTTTATACCATACTAAAATCTGGGGTTTTTCTCAAATATATTTGCAATAAGTACATGAACCTCAACTTTTTTTTTGCAAACAGGAGTTCCTTACTTCAAGTTAAGTATACTAAGATTTAAAGAAAAAATCAGTGGAGGATTTTTTTCTGCATGCATCAAAAGTTACCAAATTATTATCTCTGTAGTTAGGAATATTTTACAAAAGACCTGGTGAAGCTATCTTTTTTCTAAGTCATGAAGGTATGTTTTTCTTTACATATTTGAAAATTATACATAAGAATTGACCATCTAGTATATTTTCAACAAAAATTCAGAAGAGGAACCTTATTGTATCGTATTCCCTTAATAAGAACTTCACACTAATTTCACAGTATGTACTCTTTAGAAATTTGATGACAAATGCTTAATTTTTAATTTGTAAAATTATCAACATTAAAGATCGTTCAAGAAACAAGTACATGTATGTAGTTACTTTGAAATTCTCTAAATCATCTGAAATCATAACATTTTGTATTAAGTAGACCATTAAATAGGTAGCCTTTTAAAAAAAAAATTTCTTTATCTCACATTTTGATACATTCTTCAAGCATATACTCACTTCAATTTGATCATTATTCACCAGATACTGAATATTGTCCTCTGTCAATATTTGAAGTGCAAGTGCAACAATTTTAAAGCCTTCCTGAACAATTTTCTTTATGATTTTAGGCAGATGACGCTTGACAGCTCTGGGTTTGATAATTAGCAGTGTTGTAATTAACTGTGGTCCTGCTGTCATCACACCAAATATTGACTCCTTCAGTGCTTCTGATCTTGTCATGATACTGTCATTGTCTTTTCTATATACATAAATAAGGTATAAAATTTAATATCCATAACAGCAAAAACTTGTCACCTGACATCTCCATTTTTACAATTACTAATGTCATATCACTTGGAGATAATAGCTGTCTATGTTCATTTTTTTTCCTTGGAACTACACCTTATAAATATAAAATGATTTTGGTGTTAATAATGTCACATCCTGGGGAAATAAGACCATGGAAATTCAATTTTGAGTGCTCCTTTTCCTGAGATGGCTACATACAATGACTATAGTAGTTTCTGGGAACTAATAACAAAATGATTATGGTTTTGTCACATGTGCATATTCTGTCAGCTGCATATCTGCTTAGAACACATTGCAGAACATAACAAGATCAGAGTCAAGACTATCTTAAATGGATATCAGTTTTCTGTATAACTGACACACAACTAGTGGATATTCTAGAATTAACATCTCTACACATCAAACAGGGATCGCTTATAAAATTTCTTCATTTTATATCATCATAGAAATGTTTCGATTTTCTTTTTCACTCAAATATTACCTTTCAATTTGAATTTCTATTTATCATTTCCAACTCATTAATTTCAAAATATACTAATCAGGTCAACAAGATGACACATAAGCCCAACACAATTTGACAATTTTATACAAACCTTGTGATAAAACATACGTACTTCTCCAAAACCGTATACATTTCTTACAAATAAGAGACAGGTAATGTCTAAACGTTTCTTACAAAAAGGGGGAAACACTACTGTGTGTCCAAAATAAACCAAAAAAGTGGTTTTTCAGGAAAATTTTAATAATGTATGTAAATTATAATATCAATGAAAACATTACCTTTCGTTATACTAATTAATGTTTTTTAAAATGCCTAGATGCCTCAAACTTTGTTCAAGATCAGAGTTTCTGTTTTCTGCATACAATTTATCAATTCCTGTGTAAAATCTGATATCACAACATATAAATATGATTATTTTGAACAAGAGCAAGTTTGCAAAAGTTTGAACCATGTTGACCTTCAGGAAATAAATGATCCTTTATCAAACTGTGAAAGTTTTCATCCAAATATTAGTTTCTAAAGTTGGACACACAGTAGTAAAATGCTTACATGTCTTATTAATCACAAACAAGCCAATAACCTACTTTGATTGTATGATTTTACCAAGAGGTAAATATGGTAACAAAGGTCTGGACTGAGGATCACCATGTAATTCCTTGTCTGTGAAGAAGGCTCTGGTAAAGGAATATGCTTCCTCTGCTGTCCTGGACATTACATAATCCATGTGTTCTGACTTTGTCTCTGGACGTGGTAATTCCTGTTCCAGTCTTTTAAAGGCATTTATACCTCTCAGTACCAAAACAAGTGCTGGCTCTACAACAAAAGAATTACATTTATATTCATCAATAATATGACATTAAAAATTTTACATTTTTATTTAAATTAAAAGAAGCTATGTAATGAAAATTCCAAAATACATAAATGCATTAGTGTATTTATATTGATACTGTAAGATCAATACATAATCGGATAGAAAATTACTAAGAAAAATAAAAATAAAAATTTTAATTTTTGTGTTCGCACATTTTTATACGACCGCAAAATTTTTGCGGTCGTATATTGGTATGACGTTGGCGTCGTCGTCCGTCGTCGTCGTCCGAAGACATTTGGTTTTCGCACTGTAACTTTAGTATAAGTTAATAGAAATCTATGAAATTTAAACACAAGGTTTATGACCACAAAAGGAAGGTTGGGATTGATTTTGGGAGTTTTGGTCCCAACAGTTTAAGAATCAGGGGCCAAAAAAGGGCCCAATAAGCATTTTTCTTGGTTTTCGCACAATAACTCTAGTATAAGTAAATAGAAATCTATGAAATTTTAACACAAGGTTTATGACCACAAAAGGAAGGTTGGGATTGTTTTTGGGAAATTTGGTCCCAACATTTTAGGAATTAGGGGCTAAAAAAAGGGACCAAATAAGCATTTTTCTTGGTTTTTGCACAATAACTTTAGTATAAGTAAATAGAAATCTATGAAATTTAAACACAAGGTTTATGACCACAAAAGGAAGGTTGGGATTGATTTTGGGAGTTTTGGTCCCAACAGTTTAGGAATTAGGGGCCAAAAGGGTCCAAAATTAAACTTTGTTTGATTTCATCGAAAATTAAACTGTTGGGGTTCTTTGATATGCTGAATCTAAACAGGTACTTAGTTTTTTTATTATGGGCCCAGTTTTCAAGTTGGTCCAAATTGGGGTCCAAAATTAAAGCTAAAAAAGGGGTAAATTATTTTTTTTTTTGAGGGGGGGCAGTTCTCCACAGCATATTGTATTGCACAAGAAGCAAAAAATTGAATATAAATTGAAATCATATGACCAATTCTAAGTTCTTTGATTTCAGTTATTCTGTGTCAGAAACCTATTATGTGTCAAATATTTCAAGAAATTTTTAATTGCACAGTATAGTGCAATAGCAAGAAATCTTCAATTGCACAGTATTGCACAATAGCAAGAAAATGATATGTGTGCCCTGTTATCAAAACTTTATTATTAACAAATTCCATTGGAAATTTGCCAATAACTTTAGTTTAATGAACTTCATTGGAAATTTGCCAATATAAAATGTGCTGATGAAGCTTTTTGTTTATCTCATCTAAACTGCTTTTAAATTATATATATTTAAAATTTGCCATCCATGACTATGATGTCATTTTCTATTTTAATACGTTATGGTGTATTTAAATGGGCTGTTATGGTTGCAAAGTATAAAGAAATGGGGGGGGGGGGGGGGTTTGAAAACAAAATTTAGGGGGGGTAAATGAGAAATTGGGGAGGGGGCAATTTTTTTCTCATTTCATATTTCATAAATTAAAAAGAAAATTTCAAATTTTGTTTAGCAAAAAAGAAATTTTCAATTGCACAGTATTGCGCAATAGCAAGAAATTGATATGTGTGCCCAATTTTAAATTTTAAATTGGTTATTTCTGATTTATATATAAAAACAAATAATACTGATATGGTTTGAATAGGTAAATTAAAAATTTTTAAGTTCTTAGACAACATTCATTCTGTGTCAGAAACCTATGCTGTGTCAAATATTTATTCACAATCCAAATTCAGTATTGTATCAAGCTTGAATGTTGTGTTCATAATTGCCCCAACTATTCAGGGTTCGACATCTGCAGTCGTATCTAGCTGCGCCCAGCGGAGCATTTTATTCACTTTGATGTCCAAATTCACAGAAAAAACAAAAATATACGCCTTCCATTATAATACTCCACTAATAACCTAATAATTAATTGGAATACTTATCCATGTCTATAGGAAGATAGATAAATTTACTATAGCTGTAATTGTTTTCCATTTATGGGTTATATATTTCCCTTCAATAGTTCAAAAAAAGGTTATAAACTATAAAAGTGTAAAATTTAACTAACCATTTGTCAGTGTATGAATGCTTTCCTTCCATCCTCTATCTCCTACTTCGTATGGTGTGACATCTTTGGCCTGTGAGATTGTCAGAGAAGGTACCCATTTTATCCCTAACAATTCAAAGCCTTCCTTCAGGGGTAATACTGTAACTGTTTTACTAAATGGCACCATATGTAGTAATTTTCCTGTTAATTGAAAATGAGAAAAAATATCTGTATTTTCTTTATTTCATCAAGGTTACAGGTCTTATGGGAATCATTGTTCAACTAACAACCTACTGAAGACAGCAAACAGATCATTTTTTTCAAAAACACAAATACAATGAATTCCTAATTCTGACTAGATGAGATTTATTTAACATCATAGCATACAATGTTTTTCTTATATTAATTTTTGAAACTAATTCTAAAATTAATTTCAATATTTATAAATAAAAGTTTGTTTTTTAATTATAAAGGAGACAGTAGATTTAATATTGCCTGTATTCCTCAAATTAATTACTTAGCCCAATAACCTAATTCAAAAAGTAAAAAGAATATAAATCTAATATCTCACCAATAAATAAACCACATGACTTCAATATTTGGTTTCCAAGGAACAGCAAGGTAACTATTTGTTCTACCTCTGGATTGGTATACAATTTTGGAAGAATTATACCTGGACTTACTAGACCATCAAAATCATAACACTGAAATTAAATATATCAAAGTTCTGTTCAATAACACAATGGGAAGGATTTCCTAGCCCGAAACATGTCTTTGTTGTTCATAATAAACTAAAAATTTAGTTTATAAGGAATCAATATCATGACAGTATTCACACATCCTAAATCATATACAGACATCTGAGATACATATTTTCTACTAAAATTAGAAATCAGCTGTCTAATTGACAGCAAACATGTTTATCTTCATCACTGTCCAACATCAGCACATCGCCAAACAACCCAATTAAAAAGCACCACAGAAATATTTTGATAATGGTGATGAATGATAAACGTACAGAAATGATTCTTGTCATTCAATTGTCTTATGCATCTTATTAAAAGGAATAAATTACTTTTATTCATAGAACATAATTTTACATTTATAAATGAATTTATGTTTTTAATTTAAGTCAAAACATCTTGCTTCAATTGAATTACCTTGGAGAAATCTCCTCCTAAATGTGATAACAATGTATCTGAATATCTAGCAGCATGGAACATCTGTTTAGAGGAAAGATACATATGAGCCTGTTGTTGTATTATACCTAAAATAAAAACAGAATATGTTTACAACAAATAATAAATATATATCTATCTTACATGTACAATTTGTCTTATTACAGAAAGTATGGAAAACTCTGTTCACCAATCAGTTGCCCTGCATCTACAGAGAAAGATATTTATTGAGGATGAATATATATATATATATGTCTAAAAAGTTGCAAAACAACATCAAAATAAAACAAAATTTTGACAAAAATCAGATAAATTTTATTGTTTCATTTTGATGTTGTTTTGCAACTTTTCAGACGTTTATTTATTTTTTAGTTTGCATTGTATCGTTAATTTATTATCGGTCCAACATCTAGTAAGTTCTAACGTTGGTTATTAATTTAGACGTATTGTATATATATATATATATATATATATATATATATATATATATATTTACACCAAATTTGTATAAATTCTATATCATGGGTACCAATGTAAATATGTAATTATAAACTGCCTTCCCTAGGTATTCACATGTTTATTTTGATGAATAGTCCTTACTACAAAATCATGAAAATCTTTAATCTCTTTTACTCGTCTTTCTTTATCCTTCCCCATCAACTCACCCATAACACCCTGTAACGTAAGTTGTACCATACATGCTTCTATAAGACTTGCTACTCCATGGGTAGCATTCTCTTTCTGAAGTAATAAAAGAGTACAAGGATATATAGATTCCACATGTTTGGTCTGGTCTGTGACAACATCTGATGAGACAGTTCCTGGACAGAATGTTGATATGGTTTCACCTGTTATACCTGAAATCATAAAAAGTTAGTTTTTATAAATACTACTCCAGACAACTTTTTGTACTTAGTCCTTTTGTAATATTTTTCCAAAAAAAAGGTTCGTATTCTTAATGCTTAATTACTTTCTGAAAAAATTTAATCGTTAATTAATAAAATTTAAACATTATTTAACATAAATCTTACCAAGTAAATTTGCTTTCTTAGTGCTGAGTTTGTTTCTTCTTATACCTCTGATCTGGTACCCTCGCCTCTGACATGTAGACAAGACAATACCCATACATTTAGGTGGTACATGTGGTGAAAGCACTAAGAAAATGTCATTTTTTGAGGTGGCAGTCAAGGCTGCTGGTGGTCTATGCATTGTAGCATTGATATCATTGTCTTTGACATCCGATAGAGAAGATTTTCTTCCACGTCTTCCTTTAGGACTGCCACTGCGATATGTATCCTTACGAGTGTAAGGAGTACCTACATCAACACTTCCACCTGGTGGAACTCGCCCACCAAACCAACGACTTAATTCAGTCTGAACACGCGAGGCATTTCTTGGACAAAATAACAAACACTCATCTCTCGATTCTCCCCCATATAATGCACACAAAGAATTTGGATCTGTCCTCCGAGCAAGAACTGGATCTGAAGGTCCAACAGCATCTAGCCATATAGATCTAGCAAAAGTTCCTCTCAAAGCAACTGCTAATACTGGTCCTATACTATTTAATACATCTGTTTGTGGATTGTCACTAGAAACACTTGGTCCAGAGGCAACACTAATTTGTTCTGACGTTGGATATAACAAACGCACTCCTGCCAAATCTAATCCTTCCTGTAAAATTCTATTAAATATTCCCATCATAGCTCTGGGTTCATAGAATATTTTTCTGTAAATCAGTGACATAGTATTTTGTGTATCATAATTAACATCACTAACAATTTGTTCAAAGAATGCCTCATCACTGTCAATTGTTTGCCAAAAGAAACCTACAGAAGAATTAAACACTTTATGTGCAGCTTGTGTATCTGAATTTACTTGTACAAATGTTGACAAAGGTTTTGTTGTAATGTTCGGTAATGGTGGACGATACATGTATGTCGGCTCATTTGTGACTGTATCTACTTGTGAACATGGAACTTCTACTGATACCATGTCTTGTAACCAAGGACAAACAGAGTGGAGAGTATTGGTTGATAGGAACTTTGTCATAAATTGTTGGAAAGCTGAGCACCCTTTCATCTCATCCTTTACCTAAAACATATATTAGTACAAACTATAGGGCTTTCAAAACATAAAATTTATTTCTATACAAAGACACAGGGCAAAGAATTATTAAAATAAAATAAAATTTATATTCTTGCTTTCATATATCACAGTTTTTATCATCCTTGACCAATGACTTATAAAATGTACTATTCATTATCACAAACGAGTTCACGTACTCCATATCTGTTTTTTCTACTAATACATATACAAGCAATTTAAATGTCCAAGGTAAAAAATACAATGGAAGAAAAAAGTAAAATGAGTTATCAAATTTTTTAGACAGGAAATTTAGGCCATGTAAAAAAAATCATTAGATTCTCATGCCACTTTTCAAATTTTTTGATGAGGCAGGGAGGAGTCTTTTTTTTTTTTTCCTTGTTTTTACTTAAAAAATTTGTTGCTTCTCAGGCCATTTTTGAAATTTTTTAATGAGGCAGGGCGGCTCTTTTTTTTTTTTTTTGCATGGAAATTTTCATTGTGTCGGAATTAAAATATAGCATCTGTTATTTCTAATATATTGGTATAAAAAAGAAATTGAAGAATCCTGTTTTAATGGGAAATTAAAACCAACTTTTTGCATACATATGTGTTGTCTTCTTTTTGATATATGTACTGCATATCTACAAGTACAACTGAGAACCTCTGATGAGCTGTGCTTTCTTAAGTTCATATTTAATATATCTACCAAACGTAGCAATAGCTTCCCTGACTTTACAATTCATATTAAATTTATTAAATTCAATCTTCGGCCTCCCAACGAAAGCGTCGGCGGTGTAGCCCTGAAATTTTCCAAAGGCTGCTTCATCGTTCGTTTTAATCGATTCTAGCAACTCCCCAAATGTGTACTCCGTCATGTAATCACAATGTATCGTCCATGGTACGACGGTTTTCCTCCAGAGAGGACTTGGCATGACACTAAAGAAGATGCCATGCTGACGGTAGTTTAACAAACAATGTGTATTTAAATCACCACACCACGTGATAAAGTGTGTTTATGAAAACGTTTCGCTGATTAAGATCGTGATCCTAAAAATTACCGGTAACGGAAACAGACGCGAAAAATTTCCAGGCGGGACGCGGAACTGCCGATTTTTAATTTTATTTTTTGTATGATTAAAAAACGACGAATGCGGCGGGTTTTAGGGACACGCGGCGGGGCAGGAGAAGCTTATACTATTTTTTTTTTGGCCTTAAACTGTAAATTTTTTATCATTCACAATGCATTAAAGTTCTGGAAAATAAAATACCTTGGTCTTACCAAAATTTAAAACCAAAGCTCCTTATTTATCAATAAGACAACAAACATGACATATATACCATTGTTTTCTTGTTCTTGACTGGGATTTGTTTATCATAATCTCTTGGTGCTACCACTGCAACTTGTAAATATAACTGTTCATCCATACATTCTTGTTGTAAACCCAGTACATAGAATGGAGGAGCTGTTTCATCTGCAGACTCTTTCTGTTGCAAAAATGAAAAGTCGTGCGGTACCAGTGATAAAAACCAGGCCAACAACACTGTATAACTGGCTGAAAATCCTACACCTAAAACATAATATTACAGATAGCTTTGGTCACGTGGTAAGAGTGATAATGACCAGGCCACTAACACTATATAACTGGCTGGAAATCTTACATTTAAAACAGAATATAACATACAGTCATCTAAGATAATGTCATACAAGTGATAACAACCTGGCTTATAGCATTATAACCAACCAAATCCTTCATCTAACATAGAATATTACATTCAAATAATTTATGTCATTCAAATTTTTATATCAGAACTGTTGGTAGATCAATGTCAATCTAAGTTAATGGTTTTATTATAAATCTTTTTGTACATTGAGTATGAAAAAAAGCTCTTGGTTCAAACCTGTATCTGCACTGCGACTTTTCCCACGGTGTAGAATGATTTCTCCATTGCCTGAGAGATGGACTGTCAATAAAAGACACCTATGATCATCTCCTAAAATTGATGGAAGAGTTCTTGGAGCAGGTTCGTAGGAAGCTTCCTAAAACAGAAACAACAGTTATGTGTAGAGTGATTAGAAAGTTTAGTTATATAGGGTTTTAGCATCAACATATCAATACAAATACATGTATCTTAGGTGGCACCTCCTGAATTTTTTCATTTAAGAAAAAATATTAAGTTGTTTAACTCGCTGCAATTTAAAGCACATATACTGACACCAGACCATATTCTTGACACAAAAATAGTCTGAAAATTGTTTATGAGTTTTCTATTTATTTTCAAGTACATGTACTTGTCAGATGAGGAAAAAAATTATAAATAATACTTACTATATCAAAAACTATCGGTGTTGCCTCAGCACTATCTTGCTTACCACTGACTGATGCTGATGGGCGTAGAGCCTCTAATCTCTTTGAGAATCTTAACCTGGCCTGCCTTTCAGATTCTCTCTGTTCTCGTAGTTTTCTAAATAAAAAAAACAACTTTTAAATTATTGTAAATTCAAAACAATATACCTGCAGTTGTTACTGTCATTATTGTGAATCCAGGGAACCATGCAGAAGTTATTAATACCCGTATGCTGTAATACATAATTACTGTAGTCTACTAGAAAATTTTGCCACAATGTTTATTTATATCAGTTTTGATACAATTTTCTAATTTTAACTTTTTCGCTACAGAATTTAATGGTGAAAATAGTAATTTAGTTGTAGTATTGTATGTACATAATCTCTGGATTATATTTAGTTCTTATACATGTATCTCAAATTATTATTATATTTTTATATACTTTGAGATAACAAGATTTAGCTATATCTATATCTTGCAAACTAGTTGATAACTTCGTTTTGAAAAAAAATCTAGGCAAAATATCTGTTAGCTAGAAAATTGTCTGATTTCTGTAGTTCCAATTTCTACATTTTTTAAATTGATTCAATAACCATTTTATTATGAAGTATCTTTCTCAGTCATCTTACTCAAATGATGGAAAAGAAAACAAAATTTTTTAAAGTACTTGGAATTATATTTATCACTGAACTAAAGCTATATGGAATCTACTCTCTTAGAATATTACATTAAACTTCATACCTAGCTTCTTCTTGTTTTCTTTGTTTCTCTTTTTCCTCTTGTTCAGCTCGGAGTTTAGCCTCCTGAACTTCCGGAGCAATTTCTTCTGATACCACTTCTGGTTCCTGTGGTCTTGTACGACTGTCTATCACATGATCTAAATTTATTACCCTTGGTGGCCTCTTTACTGGGCTGTAATTTAATTATAAAGATTAGAAGGAAATTTGAAAATCTAAATAATACATCTGATATTTATGAATGAGACTGAGAACAAAATGGCTCAATTCTGTGTTCATAAATATAAAATCATTAATTACTTTCCAGTTTTAAGTCGGGATGTTTATGGGGAGTTTGTTTGCAGACATTTTTTTACAGGTGGAAAATAGAAACAGTAAAGGTAGTCTCTACTAAATCAGCAGAAACAAGCTGTAGTACAGAATCAATGAACAATCATTTAATAATCAATTCATTAATCAGGAAATATTTCCATTTTTTAGCTGTAATCCATTAACAAATTAATAAATGATACATTTTTTAATTAAACAAATCGATTAAAAAGTTAGTTCTATACTCTTACCATTTCCTAGCAGTTAAAAAGTTTCCAAAGAACATTTATAGAACTCTTGTGTATATAACAGAAAATATAATTGATCAGCTGGAAAAATTTTATGGCTAACTGTTACAAAATGTATTTAAAACCTAATTGTCTCTTAGAAGAACTAAATATTAAAGAATTTTTAATAATATATATGTTCATTGCTTGCCAATCAATGATGAATATTTTGACTCATATGACAAAATTATTTTTACCCATGAGGTTTAGGCTTGTTTGGTAAAGCTTCTGCATTAACTCCCTTTGATTTCAGAGATTCCTTCATCTTCTGTCTTTGTTTTTGCCACGTGTCAACATCATCATCATCAGAATCACTGGAATCCCTGCAACAAATATATCATATAACTTTTTTGTTTTTAAACACGTTTCTTCGCAGCAAATATATATATTAAACAACTGAGTCATTAGAGCACTTTCTTATGTAATACATGTAATATTTTTAGACAAATGTTCTGTTGTGTCACCTTTTCTAGCAATTAAGACAATTTCTTACCACTATTTCCATAATAAAAACTATTCAAAGTATGTTTAAGTTTATTTTCCAGACAAAAATTCATTTCAATTAATTGCATACTTATGTATTAAGCAAGTAAATCTGTAAAATATGCAATACAAATTTTTTGTGTTGATTAATTACATATACACAAATATTTTTTATCTTTTAACCAAATTACATGTAGCTGTTAACAACAAATTCTAAAATTTAAAAATCATCTTATGCTAAATCTTTCAAAGTACACTATAATTAATCCCTTTTCAACCACAAATATTGAAAGTATCTAAAAAATCCTTTCTTCTGTATGATCTTGCATTTTAATATCTACTAAGGAAATGATTAAAACAAACCTATCGCCAGTTATGTGAAGTATTCTTTGTATTCTTTCTATACTCTGTTGTTGTTCTTGTCTAGTCTTGTCAAAGTCTCTCAAATCTATAAATACTGTACTTTTACCTGGGTCTTCTTTTGGCACTATTAAATACAGTCAGAACAAACTTAATTTTATACATAATTTTTCTTCAATGTTGTTAATTGTATTTTGTTGGACACCAGTTTTGGTTTTTATTGAGGCAGTTAAACCATCAACTTAAGTATTCAATGAAATGTAACTTCATAATGCTTTAAAAATTAAAACAAGAGTAGACACCTTAAATGTCTCGCCTGAGTCAAACATGGACACAGAATAAAGATTATCTGACACCTAACATTTCAAGTCAAAGGAAAATACGTCAGGCAACATTTGTCTGAAAAATTTCATGCATGTCATTCAAGCCTACAACTGTGTCCAAGGTCTCAGACTGATAAATACCCATCAAAAACTATCTATAAACCAAAAATGGTGGATCTACATACATAAATTTATAATATTTGTTGAGAAATGGACTTATTTGTAAAAATGGGATGAGAGTCACTCAAGCCTAAAACTGTGGTCAAGGTTAGGTGTCAGACTTAGTCATAAAAATGTGATTCAAGTGTGAAATTCAGGTGGTCTCAGACAGCCATGCACCCACCAAGGACTATCTATATATCAAATATGGTTGGTCTATGTATTGCAGTTGCTGAGAAATGGACATTATCCCAAAATGCGAAACAAATCACTCAAGCATGAAATAGAGGTCAAAAGTAAGGTGTCATATGTTAAAGTGATATATACTCACTAAGAACTTCTGTCAACAAATACTGTTAGTACAGTTGCTGAGAAATAGACTAATTCGTGAAAATGTATATTAAGTCACTCAAATTCAGGTCAAGTTCAGCTAACAAGTGTTAGACTGGCAAGTACTGTAAATATGGAAATTATTGCGATGTTTTTATTATTGCGAAAATTGCGATCGGTTTAGCATCGCAATATTAAAAACTCGCATTTTTAATCCACATTTTCATGTCCGATTAATTCTAGATTTGTCCCCCTTTGTTTTCATTTACTCAGGTAAGTTTCTGGTCATTGATTGCCGACATCTGGAGACAGGTTAATTGGTAGACACTTTGTTGTATAGGTATTGTTTTCACAGCTATTATATATATAATAACATTTGAATTCTAATATTTTTAATCCCATTGATTAAAACGATGACTTGAATAAAACTTCCATTTTCAATTTTAACTTGATCTCCGATCGCAATAATAAAACTTTTTTTTCACACGGGTGGCGATCACAATAAATTAACCTCACAATTTTGCGTTGGGTAGAAGAATCGCAATAATAAGTGCATGCGAAAATTTCCGAATTTACAGTATCCACTAAGAACTATCTACAGACCAAATATGGTGGGTCTAGATATTACAGTTGCTGAGAAATGGACTTAATCTCGAAAATGTGACAAAGTCATTAAATGAAATTGAGGTCAGGGTCCAGAGACAGATGTCAAACTGGGATGTATGTATTAACTTAGAACTATTTATAGACCAGATACAGTGGGTCTAGGTATTACAGTTACTAAACAAGAGGCTCAGTGGGCTGAGCCTGTATCGCTCACCTGGCAGTCACAAACTTTTGATTTGACAGACTAGATTGATTTCTGGAAACTTTGTAAATGATCTTCTATAAATGCTTCATACCAAGTATAAGTTCATTGGCCAAACGGTTTCAGAGGAGAAGTTTTAAATTTTGACCGATCAGAACATATAAAGGTTTCTGGTGGCAATTTTGTTTCACCGACTAGAAAGATTTATGCAAAGTTTGTAAAGGACCTTCCATAGATACTCCATACCAAAAATCAGTTCAATTGGCTTTACGGTTTCAAAGGAGAAGAACTTTTAAATTTCGACCAATCAGAACATGTAAATGCTCATGACGGCCATTTTGTTTCACGGACCAGGAAGATTTATGCAAACTTCCTAAAGGACCTTCCATAGATGCTCCATACCAAAAATCAGTTCATTTGGCTTTAAGGTTTCAGAGGAGAAGAAGTTTAAAATTTTGACCAATCAGAACATGTAAATGCTCATGGCAGCCATTTTGTTTCACGGACCAGGCTGATTTATGCAAATTTTGTAAAGGACCTTCCATAGATGTTCTGTATCAAAAATCAGTTCATTTGGCTTAACGGTTTGTAAGGAGAAAAAGTTTTACATTTCAACCAGTCAGAACATGTAAATGCTCATGGTGGCCATTTTGTTTCACGGACCATGATGAGTTATGCAAACTTTGTAAAGGACCTTCCATAGATCATCCATACCAAAAATCAGTTCATTTGGCTTTATGGTTTCAGAGAAGAAGAACTTTTAAATTTCGACCAATCAGAACATGTAAATTCTCATGAAGGCCATTTTGTTTCACGGACCGGGAAGATTTATGCAAATTTCCTAAAGGACCTTCCATAGATGCTCCATACAAAAAATCTCATCATCACCATTCACTAAGGATACCATGTTTACTTTAAAAACCAAATATTGTTGAAATCTGAGCAAGTGTAAATAAAATGCTCCGCTGGGCGCAGCTAGATACGACCGCAGATGTCGAACCCTGAACAGTTGGGGCAATTATGAACACAACATTCAAGCTTGATACAATACTGAATTTGGATTGTGAATAAATATTTGACACAGCATAGGTTTCTGACACAGAATGAATGTTGTCTAAGAACTTAAAAATTTTTAATTTACCTATTCAAACCATATCAGTATTATTTGTTTTTATATATAAATCAGAAATAACCAATTTAAAATTTAAAATTGGGCACACATATCAATTTCTTGCTATTGCGCAATACTGTGTAATTGAAAATTTCTTCAAATATTTGACACATAATAGGTTTCTGACACAGAATAACTGAAATCAAAGAACTTAAAATTGGTCATATGATTTGAATTTATATTCAGTTTTTTGCTTTTGTGTAATACAATATGCTGTGGAGAATTGCCCCCCCCCCCCCAAAAAAAAAATAATAATTTACCCCTTTTTTAGCTTTTGTGCAATACACTATGAAGTTGCACATTGACCCCCCTCCCAAAAAAAAACAAAAAACAATAAAATTTATTGTAACCCCCCCCCTTTTTTTTGCTAAAAAAAATTTGAAATTTTCTTTTTAATTTATGAAATATGAAATGAGAAAAAATTACCCCCTCCCCAATTTCTCATTTACCCCCCCCAAATTTTGTTTTCAACCCCCCCCCCATTTCTTTATACTTTGCAACCATAACAGCCCATTTAAATACACCATAACATATTAAAATAGAAAATGACATCATAGTCAGGGATGGCAAATTTTAAATATACATATTAAAAGCAGTTTAGATAAGATAAACAAAAAAGCTTCATCAGCACATTTTATATTGGCAAATTTCCAATGGAATTTGTTAATAATAAAGTTTTGATAACAGGGCACACATATCAATTTCTTGCTATTGCGCAATACTGTGCAATTGAAAATTTCTTCAAATATTTGACACATAATAGCTTTCTGACACAGAATAACTGAAATAAAGAACTTAGAATTGGTCATATGATTTGAATTTATATTCAATTTTTTGCTTTTGTGTAATACAATATGCTGTGGAGAATTGCCCCCCCCCCCCCCCAAAAAAAAAAAAATAATTTACCCCCTTTTTAGCTTTAATTTTGGACCCCGATTTGGACCAACTTGAAAACTCGGCCCATAATAAAAAAACTAAGTACATGTTTAGATTCAGCATATCAAAGAACCCCAAGAATTCAATTTTTGTTAAAATCAAACTAAGTTTAATTTTGGACCCTTTGGACCTTAATGTAGACCAATTTGAAAACGGGACCAAAAATTAAGAATCTAAATGCACGGTTAGATTCGGCATATCAAAGAACCCCAATAGTTCAATTTTCGATGAAATCAAACAAAGTTTAATTTTGGACCCCGATTTGGACCAACTTGAAAACTCGGCCCATAATAAAAAAACTAAGTACATGTTTAGATTCAGCATATCAAAGAACCCAAAGAATTCAATTTTTGTTAAAATCAAACTAAGTTTAATTTTGGACCCTTTGGACCTTAATGTAGACCAATTTGAAAACGGGACCAAAAATTAAGAATCTAAATGCACGGTTAGATTCGGCATATCAAAGAACCCCAATAGTTCAATTTTCGATGAAATCAAACAAAGTTTAATTTTGGACCCCGATTTGGACCAACTTGAAAACTGGGCCCATAATAAAAAAACTAAGTACATGTTTAGATTCAGCATATCAAAGAATCCAAAGAATTCAATTTTTGTTAAAATCAAACTAAGTTTAATTTTGGACCCTTTGGACCTTAATGTAAACCAATTTGAAAACGGGAGCAAAAATTAAGATCCTAAATGCACGGTTAGATTCGGCATATCAAAGAACCCCAATAGTTAAATTTTCAATGAAATCAAACAAAGTTTAATTTTGGACCCTTTTGGCCCCTAATTCCTAAACTGTTGGGACCAAAACTCCAAAAATCAATCCCAACCTTCCTTTTGTGGTCATAAACCTTGTGTTTAAATTTCATAGATTTCTATTTACTTATACTAAAGTTATTGCGCAAAAACCAAGAAAAATGCTTATTTTGGCCCTTTTTTAGCCCCTAATTCCTAAACTGTTGGGACCAAAACTCCCAAAAACAATCCCAACCTTCCTTTTGTGGTCATAAACCTTGTGTTAAAATTTCATAGATTTCTATTTACTTATACTAGAGTTATTGTGCGAAAACCTAGAAAAATGCTTATTGGGCCCTTTTTTGGCCCCTGATTCTTAAACTGTTGGGACCAAAACTCCCAAAATCAATCCCAACCTTCCTTTTGTGGTCATAAACCTTGTGTTTAAATTTCATAGATTTCTATTAACTTATACTAAAGTTATAGTGCGAAAACCAAATGTCTTCGGACGACGCCGCAGACGACGACGACGACGCCAACGTCATACCAATATACGACCGCAAAAATTTTGCGGTCGTATAGAAATGGCGGGAAAATGGCAGCCATTTTAAAAATGGCCGTCCAAAACAAACTTTCATAATCACCATTCAACTCGGGATACCATGTTTACCTTGAATGTAGCTTTCATCTTCATTTTCTATCTATAATTCAGGAAAAAATAGCAAAAAACAGCATTTTGACCCCTATGTTCTATTTTTAGTAAGGGCGGACATGTTTTTCGACCAATCAAAAAATCCAAGCATTAACTTTTTGCAGGATACCCTAAGTAACAATCTTACCAAGTTTCATTTGATTTTGAATAGTAGTTTCAGAGAAGAAGATTTTTGAAATAATAACATAAAAAAAAGCCAAAAATGTCAAAAAAGGGCAATAACTCTAACATCAGTTGACAGATTTTCACGAAAATAAGCACACAGGTAGCTCTCATCATGCTGAACACTTTCAACCTGCCAGAATTTGCCGTAACCTAATGATTTTTGAGATATTTGCGAAAAACTGTTGTTTGACCCCTATGTTCTATTTTTAGTAACAGCGGCCATGTTTTTCGACGAATCAAAAATCCCTATATCAGTTCTATGCAGAGTACCCCAAGGAACAATCTTACCAAGTTTCATTTGATTTTGAATAGTAGTTTCAGAGAAGAAGATTTTTGAAATAATAACATAAAAAACAAGAGGCTCCCAGGAGCCTGAATCGCTCACCTGGTCCTTAAGCTTTAAGGGAGTCTTTCATGAGCTATTACCCCTATAATGGATCATCTGACAACTTCGACCCAATTCAGACTTTTGTAGAGCTCAATGAGCTGATTGTTTAAGCAAACAACAGCTTTTCTCTATCGACAATAGTTTTCATTCTATACGGCAAAAACAAGAGAAAACGCTATTTTTGACATTTAAAGGGTCATAAGCCCTATAAGGGGTCATCTGACATCTTTGACCCAATTTAGACTTTTGAGCTGAAGGTTTAAGCAAGCAACAGCTTTTCTCTATCTGCAATAGTTTTTATTCTATAGGTTAATTTAGCAAACAATAGGTTTGCTTTATATAACTTCAGCAAGGAATCATCTTTGTTTTTGACCAAAGACATGTATTATAATTGAACAGTTTTCTGTTGATTGTCTACATGTATGTGGTTCATTCAGAATGAGATTAAAATGTTGATGGTAAATTAAGGTTTTTTTTTCTTCAAGTTCATTATCACATTTCACAAGTACACTGACTTTAATATGAGTGTATATATTTCAGAAAGCAATTTTTTATAAATCTGTGATATTTTTTAAGTGTAAGGCAAATTAAGTCAGTGCTTTTCTGTATTAAAAAGTAATCTTGATTAATAAATAAATTGCAAGACCTTTCAAGTAATTTCCAATAGTAATCTACATCATCTTTTTACGAGAAATGTGTTTTGAATGTTGGTACAGGAAAGACAGACAAACAGACGTACAGAGGAGGCACGTTACAACTCATCATGCTAAAGTTGTGCACAAAGTCTGAAATCAATTCTGTTAGTGGAGTAATCTTTTACAGACCTGATTTTAACCCAAAAGAAAAAAAGCTGAACTTTTTAAGAGGAGGGTCGCAAAGCGGCCCTCCCCACATCGCGAAGCATACATGTGCATTAAAAGGCAACTATGGTTTCACCGCTCGCTTGAAAAAAATGACTAAGTCCAACCATGAAAAAACTTTGGGCAGAGTAGCCCCTAGAAACTGTACTTTTCTATCTCTTCCCCCATCCCCTCAACCATGGCCAAAAGTTTGGGCAAAGAAAGAAGGCAATGAGGTTTAAGGACAGCTCTCCTTATCCTAGAAAGAGCATACCTCATTGCTAAAAAGATAGATCATATAAGTAATAAAATATAGTACTGTCTGTAAAGTACACTCCTGCGAATGGAATTTTTGAAAATTTGAAGTAATTATAGAGAATAACCCCCATGGAAATAATATAGGATATATGTATTCTGAAGCAAATGGTTAGCTTATCAAAACCCCTAGAATATCAATACAAAATCAAGAATATGTCTGAAAGACATAATGCCCCATCTTGCAGCATTTGGGACGGACGGACGAACAGATTCATAATTTACGATAAATTAGGACTAGAAATAGAGATTCTGAGTGATTTAAATGCAGATTGTAAGTGGTCATCCATATTCTTACCTTTCAAGGGCAAAAAGACTGATACTTGATTTGAGTGTCATTGGAAAAGATAACAACAATTGAGCAGGTAACCAGTTTGGGAAAAGGTTAAAACAATGAGTGCTGACCACAGCCAGTTTCAAAACTAATTTCACAAAAAATATATAAATATATACATCTAATGAAAGTTATTTTTAAGTACTATTGTATATTGAGGTAACATTGAATTTATATTTTAATAAATAGCCATTTAAAAACAAATTTACATGCAATCAAAAGCTTTTTTTCATTTTCTACAGTTTGCCATCTATAAGGCATCAACAGGGACAAAACTTTAACTCCTAAAGGGCTCATTTAAACATTTTGCAAACTAAGGGAAATGCTGTGAAAATGGTCAATTTTGATGTTCTAAGGGGAATAACTCCTAAAAGGAATGATCATACAACCAGTACAAATTTCAAAAAAAAATCAAGAAAAAGGGCAATAACTCCTACATGGGTGGTTACATCTTCTTCAAAATTTCAAAGCAGGTAGATCTTGAGGTGTTGAACACTTTAGCTTCCCATCAGAATTTTGATATCTGTCACCATTTTTGAGTTATTTGCAAAAAACTGCAATTTACCCCTATGTTCTATTTTTAGCCATGGCAGCCATGTTTTTTTACGAATCAAAAATCCAAACAATAGTTTAGTAGCACTCATGCCAAGGAACAACTACACTAAGTTTGGTTGCAATTAAACTTATGGTGTAAGAGGAGTTAACGATTTTATTACAATGAATAAAGACTGCAAAAATGGTCAATTTTGACGATCTAAGGGGAAAAACTCCTAAAAGGAACGAACCTACAACTTCGATCCTGTTACAAATTTTGTAGATCTTTGTGTGCCTAACAATATGAAATTTAAATTTTTCAAATTTCCTTTATAGTATCCAAGATATTGAGCTTAATAAGTGCAAAATTTGGAAAAAATGCAGAAAAAGGGCAATAACTCCTACATGGGTCGTTGGATCTTCTTCAAAATTTCAGGGCAGGTAGATCTTTAGGTGCTGAACACGTTTACCCTATGCCAGAATTTTGATATCTGTTATGGTTTTTGAGTTATTTGCAAAAAACTGCAATTTACCCCTATGTTCTATTTTTAGCCATGGCGGCCATGTTTTTTTACGAATCAAAAATCCAAACGATAGTTTTGTAGCACATATACCAATAAACAACTGTACGAAGTTTGGTTGCAATTGGTCTTATGGTGTCAGAGGAGTTAACGTTTGAAAAAGTTTACGGACGGACGACAGACGACGGACGGACGGACGACGGACGGACGACGGACGCCAAGTGATGGCAATAGCTCACATGACCCTTCGGGTCTGGTGAGCTAAAAAGCCAAAAATGTCAAAAAAGGGCAATAACTCTAACATCAGTTGACAGATTTTCACGAAAATCAGCACACAGGTAGTTCTCATCATGCTGAACACTTTCAACCTGCAGAATTTGCGTAAACCTAATGATTTTTGAGATATTTGCGAAAAATTGTTGATTGACCCCTATGTTCTATTTTTAGTAACAGCAGCCATGTTTTTCGACGAATCAAAAATCCCCACCTCAGTTCTATGCAGGGTACCCCAAGGAACATTCATACCAAGTTTGGTTCTAACTAGTCAAGTAGTTTCAGAGAAGAAGAGTTTTGTATAATTGTTAACGACGACGACGGACGACGACAACGACGGACGACGACGACGACGACAGACGCCAAGTGATGGCAATAGCTCACATGGCCTTTGGCCGGGTGAGCTAAAAATGGACTTAATCAAACTTGGATGCAAGTCACTCAATCATGAAATTGAGATATGTTAGACTGGCATGTGCCTACTAAGAACTATCTATTGACCAGATATGGCAGGGTCAGGTATTACAGTTGCTAAAAAATGGACTTAATTACGAAAATGTGACGTAGGTCACTCAACCATGAAATTGAGGTCAAGGTTCCAAGCCAGGTGTCAGACTGGTATGTGCCACTAAGAACTATCTATTGACCAGATATGGTAGGCTTAGGTATTACAGTTGCCACGAAAATGTGATGCAGACTGACATGTACCCATCAAGAACTATCTATACTGACCAAATATGGTGGGTCTAGGTATTATAGTTGCTGAGAAATGGACTTAACCATGAAAATGCGACAAGGCCACTCAAGCATGAAATTGAGGTCAAGGTCCCAAGCCAGGTGACTGGCATGTACCCACTAAGAACTACCTATAGACCAAATATGACATTTTAAAAATTGCAAGTTTTTTGTAACCAACATTGAGCAGTACCAGAAACAGAAACATGAAAGTTACTGTTTGAAATTCTACTGTACATGAAACCAATATGAAGTTAGTTGTTAGAATGGTTACCTATTGGTTTGACTGTAGGTGTTATGATTCTCACAGGAAGGTCATTTGTATTTGTTCCACAACATGCTGTCTGCTTCTTCTCTGGCTCTAATGAAAGAAATAAATGTACAATTGTATAAATAAGTGAACATAAAATACTTTAAAATTTAAATAAGACAATAACACTGTATGACTGACTGTAATAAGAATACCTCACAAAAACTAGAGGTTCCAAAGAACTTGTAGAGCTGACTTGGATTTATTTTGCAAATCATCTTTAGTGCTAAGTTTGAATCTAATTAGCTTAATAGTTCGTGACAAGAAAATATTAAAATGAAGTTTGGTTGTGGCAGTCATCTTTGTTTCAAATAAGTTATATTTATTTCAGTTATCTATGTGTGCATTTAAAATTATGCATCTGCAGTCACAAATGATTGTTGTGAGATAATAAATGTGACTGATTTACTTTTTGTCATATCATTTTAGCAAAAAAAATCAGTGGGTTTTAATTAATGCAATATTCATCCTGTAGCATTTTTTACAATTATAAAATCTGTATTTATTCAATTTCCAGTAAATTGGACTAATCATTAATACAATGCTTTAATTCAGATTATTACTAAGGGTACCTTGTTTTGCTTTTGGAAATGGTTTCCATTTATTTACAACCTTTGGCATTTCCTCTATCTTTTGTTGCCTTTTAACACCAGTCATTGGACAAACATCTGTCAAATCCTCTCCAGACACTTCTGTAGAGATCAGAGCTAATCTCTGTATCAAAGACAAGCTTTGATTTTGTTCTGAAACAAAATAGTAAATCTAAAATAACAATCA
Source organism: Mytilisepta virgata (assembly GCA_028015205.1). Lineage (NCBI taxonomy): Eukaryota > Metazoa > Mollusca > Bivalvia > Mytilida > Mytilidae > Mytilisepta > Mytilisepta virgata. The sequence goes on along the minus strand of CM051521.1, from coordinate 45,055,263 downwards.
ACTCACTGGTTTAGGAGGAGTTGAGGATTAGACATTACCATATTATGAAGAAATGGAAAAGGCCATGTTTGTCTGTGGGAAAGTTGATTAATAAAAATCAGAGTTGTACAGACCACAAACACATGGTTGTTAGTCGCATTACACAGGGAGTTGCTGAAACAGTTAAAAACATAGCGGAAGTCCCCGGGAGGACTTGAAATTAGTCGGATAATAAATCCTTACACCTACCATTATTATGATGTCCTTCCCCAGAACCATATAGAGCATCTAACCTTTGTTGATTTAATCTATTAACTGGTGGTGCTAATTGATTATCTTCATTCAGGTGATTAAGTAATTCATCTGCAATATCAAATACAAATTAAATTAGAAAATGTGTCTATAAGACACGGATGCCCCGCCCTAAAAACAGCCCAAGTGTTGGTGAACTGCGTTTTACTATACAAGAGGACTGTAATGGTGAAATATCAGTTTCTGAGAAATGAACCTAAACACAAAACTAAACCAAAGTCACTGACGCATGAAATATAGGTCATAGCAATCTAAGTGTTGCTGAACTGCATTGTACTACACAAGAGAACTGTAGTACTGAAATATCATTGATATATTACTATAGATTTCTGAGAAATGAACCTAAATGCAAAACTTAACCAAAGTCACTGAAGCATGAAATGTAGGTCATAGTGACCCAAGTGTTGCTGAAAAATACATTGTACTATACAAGAGAACTGTAGTGGTGAAATATCATTGATATATTACTCTAGGTTTCTGAGAAATGAACCTAAATGCAAAACTAAACCAAAGTCACTGAAGCATGAAATGTAGGTCATAGCGACCCAAGTGTTGCTGAACTGCGTTGTACTATACAAGAGGACTGTAGTGGTGAAATATCACTAATATATTACTATAGGTTTCTGAGAAATGGAGCTAAATGCAAAACTTAACCGAATTGGGACTTACAGATGGACGGACAAGGGTAAATATATATGCCCCAGCCACATTCGTAGCCGGGCATAAAAATCTTTATTTTACTATGAAATATTTTAAACAACTATAAATTTCTATAATTTCAAAATAAATGTGTAAAAAGAGAATGTAAATGATATGACGTTTACCTTAAAATTCAATACCATTTCAAAGTTTTGCAGAATTTAAACATTGTTAAACTTTTCCTAAAAAATAACAGAGTTAGCTATGAAATGAAATTCTGACTTAATTTATACCTATATTTGTTGCATCAAATCCTGCTGGCAACAGTCTAGGAGCTCTTGGAGACAATATACTGTGAGCAAGTTCTCTTTCTTCATCTCTCCTTATTTCTTTCTTTAACAAGCTATTCATCTTTTTATCCCCAACATCTATTGTTTCCCATGTTGAAGTTTTCTTCTTCTCTGTTTCAGCAGTAGATTCATTCTCATGTTTCTCATTGGAGTCTTGTTTGATAAAATTTTGACTATTCAATAGTTCATTTTCCATGTTTTTCAAAGCTTCATCAATGTTTTCAGTACCCACACCAATACTACATTTTGTACTTGATAATTTATTATCATCTTCTTGTGATTCCTTTTTATTAGATGACATTATATCAGTTCGGTTTTCAGCCTCCACGACTATTTCAGTCCAACTTGAACCTGTCTTTGGAAGATCAGGCTTTGGGGAGGATTTCATAACAGCCACAGAGGTCTGTTGTATCTGAAAGGCTAAGTCATTGTCATACATGGTCTCTGTGAAGTCAACAGCTTCAAAATTGACACCACTAAGTGATAAGATATCATGGTCATCATTTAAACTTGTGTCAAGATCTTTGTCATCATCAAATACAGAGGATTTCAAATTTCTGTGGAATATGATTGGTTCTTCACTATCAGAGCTTACCTGAAAAAGAAAGTCTGAATTAATATTGAAACATTAGGCCAACCGTACAAAGGATAAGTTGCTGATGATGATGTTAATCTCCTTAGTATGTAAGTAAATCAGTCAATTTTATTACATTAAAGTCAATAATCTAATTTCAATAAAAAACATCTATATGACAAAAAAAGTTGAACAACATTCCAATGTAAAGAGAAAAACAGTATCTTACACAGGATGTTATCCCTGCTGACCAAGTACAGTAGGTGGTTGTACTTGTCTCCCTTAACACTAACAAGAGTATTACAGAAAAATAATGATTAAGTTCATGTTCTGATAAGGAAGTCCATAAAATCATATTGACTAAAACATAAGATGACAATAAGATACTGAAGACTGTCTCTGATAGTTTCATAGAAATATATTCACAGGTTAAATGAATTGTGGTGATTGGAAAGAATGTACCGCAAAAACTTTATGACTTCAACTTTTACAAAACCCATCAGTATTTAGGGACATGTTTTTAGAATCATTATAAACAAAGAAAACTAAAAAAAAGAACACCGACATACATGTAATAACTAATATTTTTCATGCTGAGTCCTGGGACTCATCATCACTTACTGGAATGTCGATTCCTGTGTGATTTTGACAATACATTTACCCTTGTAAGTTAACTGTACCAAAGATCAAATACTGATCGGTATAAAATCAATAAAATTTTAATATTTCATTGGTGATCCAAACTTGGCAGATATAGATCTATGACCAAACAATTGGAAAAGTTTTCAATTTGCTGTGTAACACAAGTTATTACCATTGTTGTTAAATATTTTTTATTATCTATTTTTTTAACATTCTATTAAACGGATTCTTCCCACTGACATTTATAATCAATACTGACAATAATTCCATCGTTGCATGCAACAACAAAAATATCATTGAAAAGTGAAAGTCAGCTAAATCTACTTTTAAACATCAAATATCTCGTTACAAGTCGCTAAAAACTCGGTGGCCAACAAAAATCACAAGAATTTTTATTGCCATTCTTTTCTACATTATTATTTTAGCATTTCCTTCCACTTTTCCTTGGATACCCTGAAAACAATAATGGCGACCAGAAAATCTTTCATGAAAATAATTGTCTTCGGAAAGAGATGTTGAAATCTAAACCCCTAGGGTGCACGAGTTTGAAAGATATTGCAGTGTCCAATTGTTGCACTTGCAGCAGGCATAAACATGCCTTGGCGAGAATATCCTCAATTTTTTTTTACATGAAATTATAAAGGACCCTGTATTACTTACCTGGGACCTAAAAAGCCTAACTTAAGACAGAATTCAAGATACTAACAACATTCCTTTAATCTGAGTAACATATAGCCAATATTTTTTATAAAATTTCCATTCCTAATATAGGTGGCTATATTGGTCCAAGACAAATTTTAAAAACTATCCTCTAGCACCATTATAGGAATGATGTTTCAATTAGCTTCTTTATAGGAATGATGTTTCAATTAGCTTCTTTATAGGAATGATGTTTCAGTTAGCTTCTTAATGGGAATGATGTTTCAATTAGCTTCTTTATAGGAATGATGTTTCAATTAGCTTCTTAATAGGAATGATGTTTCAATTAGCTTCCTTATAGGAATGATGTTTTAATTAGCTTCTTTATAGGAATTATGTTTCAATTAGCTTCTTAATGGGAATGATGTTTCAATTAGCTTCTTTATAGGAATGATGTTTTAATTAGCTTCTTTATAGGAATGATGTTTCAATTAGCTTCTTTATAGGAATGATGTTTCAATTAGCTTCTTTATAGGAATGACTTTTCAATTAGCACAATAAAGAAGTTTCGTGTTATATCCATCACCGGAAAAGTTCGTCAATTATGCGCGCCTTTATGACGTCATTTACCAGATTGTGGGGCACGCCTGTATCCCTACACTATTAAAGTTCATCAAGCGTCTTCGTGATCGTCATTATGCAGGATGATCTAGAAATATATTTTGCTCCGTAGGTACTTTATCACAATTCCTTCATGACTGCGGACGACGACGCACTTATAAGAATTTAATTTGCCAAATATTTCATGCAACATAGCATCATTTTTTTTTCAACCGTTCGCTCAACACGGAGACGGAAGTGACGATGCCCGTAAATGCACTAAAGACGTTCACTAAAACCAGAGTTTTTGACGGAATTGCAACGAACTCGAAAGTGGCGTATTATAGAAATGATGTTTCATGTAGTTCTGAGAAGATTTTTTGGAGGTTGGTCTTTCTATCTTTATTAAGCATGGCCATAATTAACCAATATCCAGATTCCAGGACATAATTTCAAAGACTCCTACCTTTATTTATTTTTTAGAGCAGGTTTCCATATCAACCCGAAGTTAAAAAGTTATATAATTTAAAATACATTTCTTCATTTTTCTTTATTCTATAATTGTGCCATTATCATCTGAGGTCACAATTTTCAAAAGAAACCGACGATGGAATATTGTTTTTAATTGGTGTCAAAGTTAGCCCTGTAGATTCAAAGATTTTAATTTATTACACTGAATGTGGTGAAATATCCAGATTTCCGAGCGAAAATCAAAACCGATAATTCAACCAGTGAAATCGAAATTCATATTTCACTCTAGGAAGTGATGTAAGATTAGCCGTCCAACGACGTTGCTCCAAAAGGCGGACGCCTAGACATATAAAAACATAATCCCTTGTATTTTCTCGTTAAATCTTCCGAATATATGAAATATTTCAATGTAATAAACAGAATAACTAATCTCGAAATTTGAATATCAAAGATCCACAACTCGTGACCTAAAAACACTAATAATTCACTCACGCGCATTCGTGAACTAATGTGTTGTTCGGTAACTCAATTTTTAGGTATTCGCATTTCAAGATTAGTTATACTATAAATATTCCTGACTGATTTCTACATAAATTTAACTTTTAATTAGAGCCATATTAAAGTGAAGGTCTCTCAATGCAAATTTACAAGGGATCCACCTAACACATAAATTATCAAAGTTTAAACCCAATATTAGCCTAGTAATTCAAGAGGAGATAATTTCTATAGATGGATTGTCAATTGCTTAATTGGCCTTTGCACCAAACAGGCTAAAAATGCCTTACATCTGATAAGTCAAAATCAATGGATGGAAGATTCTTTTCTACTTCAGCGAAGATGTCATCCAGTTTTGGTTTGAGTTGTGACTGTCCCGACATTGTGGGTAGTCTGACATCGTTATCACCTCCTCCATCATCTGTCAGCTCCATAATTTAGTATTATCTCTGGGAGATATACCTGTAATAAAAAAAAATCACATAGAAAATTTGCATCTGCATGTATTTAAAGCATCACATGATTATTTTTTTTTGGTATTTAAAACATATAACAGTGCCTGAAAATAATAATACACAAGCTTAAAAAAATTCTTCAGAACTTATCTAGTCTTTATTTTATCATTATTATTTTATTATTATTACTTGGAAAAAAAAAATACTTGTGATTAAAGAATAAATTACCTTTTTAAATTTATTTATTCAAGGTCTTCAGAATAATTCCAATACTAAACCTATTCCATAATGACCTTTAAATTACAAGTACTAGATTCTGACAGGTATACTGGATGTCTGCCAGTTACAATACAAACTTACATAAATATTCAGATAAGTCAAAGTTGTGTAAAAGATATTGATTAAATTTGTCTTTTTCCAGATTAGCCTTTATAATTTTACCTGTAAGTAAAAAATCTGATTTTTTTTTTTTTGAAACTAAATGCAGAAAAGTTCTTGAAATGAAATTTATTCTACTTCATGCATTTCTTAAAAATTTACACTTCCTCAAACATGAAATTCACTGAAAGCTTTGCAAAAAAATCAAATTAAATAAAAACCAATACAGCTCTTTAGGCATCAATATCTGGATGATAACAGTAATACTTAGATCCAAAAATTATGAAAAATTATATATGTGGTAAAGGTTTCCAAATAAACCTGAATTTTGAGCTCCAACTCTTGACATTTTTATTAGAAACTCTCGAATTTATTAAAAATAATTTGTCAACAACGTACTATTCAATGTTGTAACTTCTAACTTGTGCCATCAAAATACCAAATTGAACTGTCAGATTGAAATCCATTATAACTGCAGTCTGAATTGGTTCAGTTTTAAAATGACAATTTCACATAAAGGGATGTTTATTAAATAAACTGGAACCAAACTAATTTAAAACACAAAATTTCCAGCTAAAGAAAAAAAATCATTTCATTAGAATAAAACTTACAGAAACAGTTTTAATAATAAATAATCAGGATATATATGAACTTAGGTTTGAGTGTTACATCTGTTCCCACTTATCATTGGTTAAGGAGGCGTTATAGTTGCCTACCCCGAAGTAAATTTTCTTGAATTAAAGTCCTAAAAAGGGTATAACTTCAACTATAATATATTACAAAAACAGGTTAAATACATTTATCCTGCAATCAAGCCATTTCAGTTCTAATAACACGGGTATGAATAAACTTAAGTCAATGACCTTATAAGGTCTACTGGTACTTGTTTACATGAAGAGCGCAGTAGCGTAGTAAATGAACCAGATTACATAGTGACGTTTCACGCTTTGTCACGGCAGCTGAATTTCAACTTCAAACATAATTTTAAGGCATTTTACGCATGTTTTTATGATTGCAGGATAAAGACAATACAAGGTTATTGTCGGAAAATATAATATCTATTTGGGCTCACTGCGAAACATGGGGAAAAGGGTCGCTAATGCTGTCCTTTTCTCATGTATTTAAATCTCGCCCAAATTCATATTTTTCAACAATGACAATGTATTGTATGTATATATACACACACACAAAATAAAACAAATTTGAAGTATATTATTAGAATGATAATTTTTAGAAATATATTATTCCTTTAGTGAGATCTGCAGAAGTTGTCTCCCTTATTATACTAAATGATACTTTCTCAAACTTTTACAAAGTCCATGTTTATATATGAAAACCCCAAAAATCATTATGATAAAAAAAAAATGAAGTAGCTGATTCATAATGCCATTATTTAGTGAACATTCCCTGAAAGTTTTATGGAAATCCTTTCCCAGGTTTTGGATGAGTTGCAGATATAAATAGTGTGGTGCAGACACTTAATATCATTATAATGAGAAATATATAGATATTTCACTAATGAATACTGTGAATTCATTTTCATTCCTGCTAAATCTATTTTTGTGGTTTTTGTTGGTCCAAAGAACCTCAGTGTTTCTAATGGCCAAAGAAAAATGATTGTCAGTTTCCCCTAACAGGGACCATGTTGGGCTTTGCAATGTCGCAAAATGCAATTTTTTATTAAATCTGTCGACAGAATTTTATTGTTAGGAATATTTCTGGCGACAGAATTTTCTATCTCTTTTTTTTCTTCAAATCTGGCACTTATGTGAAAACATTTTTAAATGGTGACTAAGAAACATCATTTGTAAGTTCTACATAATTATCTATGATAATGGAACAGTTAACATCAGGCCCAGGGTTCTCACTAAGAATTTTTCATGATGAGTCCTGGGACTCATCCTTTTTCAGAATGGTGAGTCCCAGCTGATTTTGATGAGTCCCACTTTTTAACGTACATTCCTGCATGATTTTGACCATGGTAGGCGTATTGTACTATTGTTAAAGTTTAATTAAAAGCATGTGCTGCCTTAAAATACTGACGAATATAATTTAAAACAAAAAAATTGAATATATGCAGTGGTACTCCAAGCTTGGAAGAAAATTTCTGTTACAGATATGAGCAAAAATCTTTGCACCTTTTGACACAACTTTATTATTTATTATTGCCATTTTATTTTTTAATATTTATTTATCTTGTTCTATAATCTTTACTATTATTTTTCTCCAACATAATCGTCCCATTGACCTTGTTTGAACACCTTAATAATCAATATTGACAAAATTTCCATTTGTACATAGATAATTTTTAAATGAGGTCTACATGCATGTATTGTTACCGGTCAGTAAAAAAAGCTATGGCCAATGAAAAATCAAGAGAATTCCGATTGCCACCATTTTCTAGCTTACTTTTTGTCATTTCTCTCCCCTTCCCCTTTGACCTCGAAGAAAACGAAAAATGGCGGCTCGAGATTTTTTATGAAAATAGCGGTCTTCGGACGCAGCTGATTAGATCTACATGCATCCCAGGGACGCATGAGTTTGAAGGATGATGCATCCAGTCAAATTTTAGCGCGTCCAGGACGCATATACACGCCTTATTTGAGATCGTTTACAATTGACCAATCAACTGATTGACCACTCTGAGAACAATTCAATTTATACACTAGGGTAACATTTATATTATCCAAATTTTTATTAGGTAATTTTATTAGTCATGAAATTAAATATACATGCTTTTTAGCACCTTTGAAAGCATTATATCATAAAATTTCCAATCTGCAAAGATTGTGAATTCACTTCCGGTTTAACATCAACAAACACATGTGGAAAAATTGATGTTTTATTAGGCTTGCCATCAAAATAATTAATTTCAGATGAAAGCTAACTGTCATTAATACTATTTCATAAAAATACTTTTCAGGCCATGTTATTTTAAATAGTTATGAATAAAAGAACAATCACATATGGCAGAATGCTTCCAAAAGGGGGGAGGGTGACTTGGCAAACAAAAATGATGCTTTGATGATTTTTTTGGTGACAAGTTTTTGAATGCCAGGGCGACCCCCTGCCTAACACAACCAGGTCATCAATTTTTTCAGGAAGATAAAAATTAGATTAAAAAACTCTGCCGAGTGTCTTTTTACACAACGTTTTGGAAATTTATTTTGCGTCAACAATTTTGGTCATTTCTTTATCCACATTTCGCAATGCAAAGCATGTTATAATAGCTCACCTGCTCAAGTCGTATTTTTTGTTGCAATGTTGAGGTCATTGATCTATCATGTATGCAATTGCGGTAAAGGGAAAATGATGTTGTTTTCAAACACTTCTGTCACCCATAGTTATTAATTTAAGTTAATTCACCCGCCAATGTGCAGTCTGCCAGTGTTTTAGCAGTTCAATTGAGAAAATATTCTCATATATCAGAGGATGTAAAAATGTGCAAGTTTTTTGCATAGCAAAACTTTTTACAATATCTTTATTGATCTTCAAGGGAATAGTAGCAAAGACATTATCATGTAACAAAGTTGTTGTATTTAATTTTTGTCTTGTCAGTCACTGATAGTACATGTTGTATGAATCTTAAATCTATCTAACAAGACAAGAACAAAACATCAATACAAGAAACATAACTATTTAAGAAGACAGGAAAACAAGAAGATAGGTGTGACACCAAAGTAAGAATGGACAAATCCATTGACAGAGACAAAGAGCAGAAAACAAAATACAATACATACAACATGAATAACCAAATGAGAAAAACACATGAAAAAGTTGAAAAGACTGTAAACGAAAAAAATAAAACGAAGAGCAAATCAAAACCAGAAACCTATAAAAAAGGAAGAAAAAAAACCTGCCTGTCGGGTCAAAAAAATTTAACCATGTTAGGGAAAACAAACAATTATTTTTCCTTGGCCTAACTATTATTTCAAATGTACAATTTCAACAGATGTTGGGACTGTTTCGGCCAACAGGTTTGGAAAACATGATGGTTAGTTCTGGTATTTGGATATTTAATATGAAAAATCTACTATTTCACAAGAAATGTTGGTACATATACTTGTGCATGGGATGAAACATAGCACTAAGTGCTGACCTCCAACACTGATACTAACATCATACAGTGCAACACATGTAAGTGGCAAGAAAGTTTTTTAAAGGAGGAATCAAATTTCTTTTGGGACACTGTCCACAAACCTCTCTTCCAAAATGTGTACAACACAATCGACCTAAAGACTTCAGACTAAAGTTCACAAATCCTAATCATTATTTCATCCATTCTCATTGTTTCTCTTTCTCATTATTACTACCGTCTGAGTCGATCGTTAGACGGCCTAAATGACTCTTCTTACAATCCTTGCCTTGGAACCAAATTCTTTTCTGATAAGATTATTTTCCTTTAATATTGATAAAAAATGGGGGTATTTAATGAAAATCACGGGTAAATTTAGCAATGCGACGTTTGCTACAAGATAAAAGAAGGGTATCTATATTCAAACCCCCCCCCAAAGCCCAACCCAATCTCCTTCTGTTGTGCTTTTAAACCTTTTCGAGGGATTGTTTTGCATTGTACACCAAAATTTCTATTTGTCCACTCACTCCCCAATTGTTTCTTTATACAACTATGGGTGTCTTTTGATATCTTTATTTGGTTTTCCTTATTGCATTTTGATCTATAGCATAGAGAATGGAAGCAGGGAATGTGTCAGAGACAACAACCCGACCAAAGAGCAGAAAACCACCCAAGGCCTCCCACTTGTTTTTGATTTTTACAGTACTTAATTTGCAACCTGTATGTTGATATTAACTTCACTTGTAATAAATTGTGAGCTTATAACGAACGCACAACCAAATATCTCGTTTTGTGTTTTATTTACAGGATAGCTCAGAAAAGTTTTATTTTCGGATGAGTGTAAAGAGAGAAAATAATGTCAAAGTCAAACCTTCCAGCAAAAGCCCTACCTGTAAGATTGCTGTGGAACTCGTATGCAAGGACTCTATCCTTTTTAGCCCACCATATTTTGGTAATATTTCAAAACTTTTAGAGACATCAATCTTGCATGGTTTAGTGCCATAATATGCAACAATTAAAAAGATTTATAATATATACTATTTGTGTCTATATCAGTCACTGAATTGGTACATAATTTTGTCCCAATGACGGTCTATATTTATTTTAAATTCTTCAAAAGTTTTACTTTTAGAAGTAATTACATCAACTGGTAAATTATTCCAATCATTTATTATGCATTCTGTTCTTTAACAACTTAAAAAAAATTGTTGTAAACATTCAAACAAATCAGTAATTGATTCTTAATCAAAATAAAAAGATATAAAGTATTAAATGAGGGGGTTTCAAATTTATGACTTACAGTTACATTGACGGTTGAGAACCCAAAAATATCAGGATTATTTTGTACTATCACTATACGGCATTATAAATAAATAAGTACGCTTCATAAAAAAATGTGAGATAACTGGTTAAAACTTGTTTGCACATCGGAACATCATTCTAATACAATCGTGGTGATGGTGTTGCTGCAGGATCCATGGTAATTATATCAACTATGCAGACGAAAATGGGAAATAGATTCTAAATATTTCAGAGACATAGTTTTTATACATATGTCTAACAAGTATAGCTAATTTGTAGTCCGTTCTGTCTTTTTTTATGATATTTTGTGAACTATACCTATATATATTTTACAGTCCTCTTTCAAACAAGATCGTTCGTGTACTGGCGTTAAACATTCTTCACCATTACGATGTCCCGTATGTTAACTGGTTTCTGTGTTTTTTGTTCGCTCCGAGAAAACTTAAACAAATAAGAAACCAGTTAACCGGATGTACAGGTTTTATGGATAGATTAACTTCCCTTTGTCTGGTTGTTTGAGAAAAAAGAAGTATGTGACATTTCAGCTGTTTCAACAAGTCTTTGTTGAAGTAAAGTATTCAAAGAACATCCTGTCCAGTTTATATATGGCAAGAAATTAGTGCAATGACCACTTTGCAATGCATTTCCCCATTAATATTCAGTTCTCCAAGAAGACATTAAATTTTACCTCAGTACATCAATATATTATTAAGACAATAGCATCATACATGAACTGAAGATTATATTTTTAAAATCTGAAATATGATTCTGAATGGGGAATTTTCAATAATTTCACAGAGGAAGTAGGAGATTTTGGCCATCATTATTTTGACATTGGTTGTTTCGGGCACACTGCCAGTTGTGAATTTTTATTAATGAGTAAAGCGCCTGAAAGGGAGCTTTTAATAAATTTTGATAAGATATATTAATTTTTTTTAAAATGTGTTTTATGAAATTAAAAAACTAAGTATGTTGCGAAACAGCTCATGCGACAATAGTAGTCCTATAATATATGAACTCAGGGGCATTATTTTCTATTTCTATTTTCTTTTTACTGATTTTGCTATTTTTCTTCTTTTTTTTTTATTATCAATGTGCCACCCGAGGTCATATCGTTTATGTCCAAAAACGCGTAGCATTTAAAAAAAATTAATTCTGCTTTGACCATCCACGTAAATGTTTTAAATGCGTTAAGAAGTGATTACTTACCTGAATTATGGTGATTATATTAATTGTTGTTCCTTAAATGATCCGAAAGAAAGGAAAGTTTATCCAGGTCATTGATGTTGACACCGGGGAAATTCAAAAACTGTGGTCAATTAAAAAATCGAAATTGAGAACAAAACGAAATTTTCCCAAATTATATTCCTCCGTTATTGGAGCACCAGTGTCACAGTATACTAAAGTTAAGTAATAAGTAATGATGGATTTTAAAAAAAATCTGTAATTTTTAAATACATTACTTGTACAAAATTAATGTGTCGAAAAAGTTCGTTTTGTACGATTCTGACGTCACGATCATATTTATACACTCAGCAAAATTTAAAATATGGCAGAACACAACAAACGATCAGTTCGGTATGAACATGCATATATTTATTAAGGAATTTAGTCTTTCCCAACAATGTAAGTACATTTTTTCATTCACTTTTTTGGTCTTTTATTGGTACATGTCCATTATTGTAGTGTACCGTGTATGCTATTTTAGATTTTCACAATATTCTTTCCGCCGTCAAACCAGGGCGGAAAGTGCTAAAGGAAAATGACCATATTTGATATGACTTCGCATTAGAAAAAAATAAAAAATGAAAATATCAGCATGAAAACGTTAAATAGTGAATATATAATGCGAAGGCATATATTATAGGACTAGCGACAAAAGATAACAAGAAAAATAAATGAAAATGGTGAGCTGTCAAAAGGGGCGTAAAACGACTAAAATACACAAGTCGAACAAAACCAAATATAAAATCGTAAAAAACAACAAGAAACTAAAAAGTTAAAAATACTCGACGTTTCGACCAATATGGTCTTGATCACGAGTATGTAAAAAATAAAAATAAAAATAAAAAGTATCATGTTGTGTATTAAATGTTCAACAAGTTTCTGGTCGGTTAAAATCCATGCCTCCCATACAGATCGATTGTGTTACACACACCATTTATATTTTACCTGTGTAGTTACATACAGTTAAAATGAAATCATCCGAACCTTTTATACGAAAAGTTAAGTAAATGTACCAAAAAGCGTTTACAAAATGAATAAAATTAAAAGATATATTTATTCATTAATTTATTAAAAATTAATAATTTTTTTGCGTTCATGATCAGCTTGGGTCACATGTTCCATTTCTAATCACTAATGAACAAAATCGTAATTGCTAATTTGTCTTTAATCATTAATATCAAAGGAAATAAGATCTTTTAATCATTCCATATCAAAATAAAATTAAACTGTAGATATGTGTGCAAGAATGTGTCTCTGTTCATTTATAATGAATAGCGATGTCAACGGTCAATAAATATGAGCTACAAACAAGCCTATGTGATATTGATTTCACTGTAGATATATCGTCAATTTGAAATAGTTCGAGGTCAAATCAATCAGCGGTTTAACACCTGTCATGGTCTATACACTTCACTGAGGATTACATCAGAGGAAATAAAAACACACAACAAAGGAAGTTATTTTATTTTTGACACTCAAACATTTTATCATTTTAATAATTCACAACAGCTGACAATAACGGCAATACACATTTGACAGCATACGATGCATCACACAATACTCTTTAATCTACAATTAAAAAAACAACAGGTTACAAATGTAATTGACAGAAAATGAATTGACCCTTCAACTTAACTCAATAAATAACGACCTATCAACGGTTGTGAGTTCAATCCCTTAATATCTTGCAAATATCTTGGAGACAAGTGATTTCCCTTTGCTGAAAACGGGTTTACCGGACAATCGAATACTCCGGGAAATAGAATATTTTTGGCTGACATTTCTCATATCCAATTACCCGGAGTCTACTGTACTTCTAAACTTTAATGAATTTTGTGCATAAACTTTTCTATAGGAAATACCCATTTCAGAATCATATTTGAGATAAAAAAAATATAACTTTTACAAACAGTGGTAATTTTTTGTATTATTTTGAAGCCTCAACAAGGTTAATTAACCATTAAGCCTCTCAAAATTGAAAAAAAACCATCCAGGAAATGATCAGTTTTCAAGACAGTAATTTTTTTTATTGTCTTTGAGAAAATATCATGTAGTGGAATAAGGTAAATAACTCAAAAGGTCATAGGTTAAATTAACATTTATACTGTATTCCTGAGCTATGATAACATCTTGTGATGTAATAATATACCTTATAGAGACGTAACAATTCACCATAGAGAACCAGATCACAGTATTTTCTGTTTCGGTTGGCACACTGGGGCCGCTTAGATGTGGCTGAAACTGTCCCATAAGGTTACTATTAAAACGTTTATAATTTCAGAATTACCAAAAAATTTTCATGTAAAATTAATAAATTATGCAGCTATCTGATGGAAAAAGTGTGCTAGCATATTCTGCTTTCCCAAAATATTTTGTAAAAGTCTCATGCATACATATATGTATCTACTTAAACAAATTTTCACGTACACAAAATATGAAAGTTGAACTCAACATTATTTACCTTTTTCTACAGTATATACATGTATAGTTTATCCTATCAAACATCGCAATACATATTGTTGTCTCTGAAGCATATCGTTACACCTGCTACTTTCAACTTTTCTTTGTATTCCAGTTTTAGAACTTTGATTCAATAAAATTAATTATTTTGGAATAGACATCCCCATTTGCAATTCCTCCTTATCCAAAGATGGGAGCACATGACACAGATGTTCCATGGAACACTCAAACCTAAGTAACTGGATAAAGATCAATTACTAAAGTTTGATGTACAATTTCATATCAGTATGGGTAATCTTCTTTTTTTCTGATAGTGACAAAAGAAGGTTTTGTATTGGTAATGCAGAAACTGATCTTAATTTCAGTTGGCCAGGATAAAATCATGGACATTACACAGGACATCATACCAATATAACCTACATGTACTGCTACAATAAGAAAAGTGTTCTAATTGTATCTGTAATACTTAAAAATGAAAAAACACACGTGTCATAAGTACTCTGTTAAATACAAGAAAAATAGAACACTTAATTTAACAATAACTTGAATAAGTGGACAAGAAACAATCACTGAAGATACAGGATTCTGACATGGGTTAAGGACATACATGTAGAATATAGCTCACATGTTATATTACAATGGTTATGGGCACTCATCCCATTCAAAAGCATACATATTTCATATTTGTTGTTCCAAAGTCAATTTACATGTAAATTATTATGTTAATTCTACGTTTTGGTTTTATTTGTAGATGTAACCATGACAACAGAAGATGCCCAATATGAAGCATCGGATGAATCTTCTGAAAATGAATTGTTGGAGCGTAGTTTGTCGGTATGGCAGGGTTGGGATGTCAAGGATGAGTCCTCTATTCCGTTAGACCTTTATACAGCATCTAGCATAGGACACTATGATAGTGTTAGGTCATTCATATCCAGGTAAATATGTACACATAATTTCTAAGATGATCTTTTCCCATGTTTTCCCGTGTATACATTTTTAACCGGATTTTCATAGGAAAATATCGGTTATTAAATTGGTGATGTACGGCGGGCGGGCAGCCGGGCGGACGGGCGGGCGGACGGGCGGCTGCCAAACAGTGTCCGTGCAATAACTTATGAACTGTTCAACCAAAGCTTTTCAAATTTTAATATGTTGTTACTGATGACAAAATGGAGGTCAAGTTCGATATTGACGATTTTCACTTTCACCGTTCAGGAGTTATGGTTCTTGAAAGATTGAAAAATGGCTTTTCCAGTGGTGTCCGTGTGATAACTTATGAACTGTTCAACCAAAGCTTTTCAAATTTTAATATGTTGTTACTGATGACAAAATGGAGTTCAAGTTCGATATTGACGATTTTCACTTTCACCGTTCAGGAGTTATGGTTCTTGAAAGATTGAAAAATGGCTTTCCCAGTGGTGTCCGTGTGATAACTTATGAACTGTTCAACCAAAGCTTTTCAAATTTTAATATGTTGTTACTGATGACAAAATGGAGGTCAAGTTTGATATTGATGATTTTCACTTACACCATTCAAGAGTTATGGTTCTTGAAAGATTGAAAAGTGGCTTTTCCAGTGGTGTCCGTGTGATAACTTATGAACTGTTCAACCAAAGCTTTTCAAATTTTAATATGTTGTTACTGATGACAAAATGGAGGTCAAGTTTGATATTGACGATTTTCACTTTCACCGTTCAGGAGTTATGGTTCTTGAAAGATTGAAAAATGGCTTTTCCAGTGGTGTCCGTGTGATAACTTATGAACTGTTCAACCAAAGCTTTTCAAATTTTAATATGTTGTTACTGATGACAAAATGGAGGTCAAGTTCGATATTGACGATTTTCACTTTCACCGTTCAGGAGTTATGGTTCTTGAAAGATTGAAAAATGGCTTTTCCAGTGGTGTCCGTGTGATAACTTATGAACTGTTCAACCAAAGCTTTTCAAATTTTAATATGTTGTTACTGATGACAAAATGGAGGTCAAGTTCGATATTGACGATTTTCACTTTCACCGTTCAGGAGTTATGGTTCTTGAAAGATTGAAAAATGGCTTTTCCAGTGGTGTCCGTGTGATAACTTATGAACTATTCAACCAAAGCTTTTCAAATTTTAATATGTTGTTACTGATGACAAAATGGAGGTCAAGTTCGATATTGACGATTTCCACTTTCACCGTTCCGATATTGACGATTTTCACTTTCACCGTGTGTGTACTTATATACTCTTAAAAATTCCAATATTTGTCACTTACTATAAATAGGAGGTCAAGATTGATTTTTGCCTTTCCATTTCTGAACCCTACAAAAATTCATTTATATTTCTTTACTTCATCCTGTTTGGGAATCCAGATTTGCAAACATCATTTCCATGCAGGAAAATCCGGTTTGCTGTCATTCGACAGCCTCTTGTTACTGTTCATTTAAAGTATTGTTTAAATTGATAATTGTCATGCATATGAAGATGAAATATGTTCATTGTCATTTCAAAAGGTTTCTGAATTAAGAAATAATTTATAGTAGCCTGTGATTTGTTGAAATTGCACATATATATTTCTATTTTTTTTAATAGTGGTAAGATTGCAAACTATTTTGTATCACAACGGATTCAAATTTGTGAGTCAATTCCAGCAATAATAAATTCTTGTAAATAAATATATTCTTAAAATTCAGGATTATTATGGCTCTTAACATTTTTTAATGTAATATTTGATATACATTTTAGAAAGTTAGACTTGGACAAGAAAAATCGGGGAGGATGGACACCATTGATGTATGCATGTTACATTGGACACGACAATATTGTTAATCTTTTATTAGATGCTTCTGTCAATGTAAATGTGCAGAACAACAAAGGACAAACACCATTAATGTTAGCTGCCAGCTGTGGAAATGAAAGTGTAGCATATTTCATTTTACAGGTAAGGAGATTTGAACTGAAAATTTGGTGAAAAATTTGATTTGGCATGGTTACCATTGCCATATACAGTGGAACTCAACTAAACCGGCCCCTCTGAAAACCGGATTCATCTGCAAACCGAACGCTTTATTCTGCTCCGGAATTTTCACCTATATATTCTAGTAAAAAATCCTCTAAAAACCAACCCATCTCAATTCCGAATACCAGAGACAAGTTCCGGTCAAACCATATACATTTCTGTCAAATGCATCTCTCAAAACTGACCGAACACTCATTCTCTTCATTCAGAAACGTATTTTAAATAAAATTTCATTGGTATGTTCGACAAAAAACTTCTTTAAAATAACAGATTTTAACTTCTGTTTCTACCTATAAAGCTGAAAAACTTAAGATTTAGTAACATTTAAAGGAACAAAACCATCTAAATATAGTAACTGTGTAATTTTCATGCCTTTCGATATTTAAATTTACAATGATTTATTTACTTCGGGTCGGAATTCAGAAAGTCCAGAACCTCTCAAAACTTCTACGGTCTGATAGCTGTTCTGTGTACAGAGGTTCCACCGTAGTAAAAAAGTACAAAAAGGAGAATTTTTAGTGTCCCTGTATATTTTGAAGTAATAGAAAAATAAAGTTGACCTTTGAAAAATGTTCAGAAGAATTTCCAGAATAAGTTAATTCTGCAAAATGTCCGTTTACTTTTATTATTTAGAAAAAAAATATCCAACACTTGATTTAATCATCCAAAAACTGCATGAGATCAGTTATTTACAAAAAACTCCATTTGACCTGGAACTGTTGATTACACAAATTTGTATTTTGTATTAGTTCACCTGGCGTAAATAATGGCCCTTTAGACTTTTGATTATGTATAAAAGGAAAAATCTTTTCATCACAACTCTTCTTGCATAAACTGTTGTTTACTGTTAGGCCTTGACATACAAGTATCGGTATGTATAGAATGGTTTCTGACCTTTGACCCTGTGCAATTTCCATCCTGTCATCTAAAATGAATGGTCTTAACTTCTGGTCCATTTGGTTTTCCATAGTTATTGCCCTTTGTATTTGACATTATCTAGAATTTGCACCATATCATTACAACTTATATGTTGTGGTTTATTAAATACACAGCTGTAACAGTGATAGGCACTCATGTGTAGATAAATTGCAACTTATTACAGTCATTTATTTTTAAGCAATATTCAACTTGAACAGATCCAAGCAAAGGGTACAGTTGTTTTATGGACAAAATATCCTGTAATTCTAGAATACATTTGTATTAAGAGGAATTACTCTATACACGGCATCATTGATATCTGCAATAAGGCCCGTCATTTATCAAACACCCATGGAGTATATCTTATAAGAAACTGAAAATCTTATGAGTAAATGGCAAATGTTCTAACACTTAGAAACATGCCCTTAGATAATACAATAATCTGAAGGGATCCAATTTCACAGTAAGTTATCCTTGTTGAAAGTAGCAAGACTAAGATATCAGAAATTTTGCTGTCTAATCCTGTCTTTATATTAATACCAGTTATAAACAGTGAATTTTCATTGCTTAGTTAAATGTTTAATAAGTTCGCCTCAACGAAGTTGAGGGGGACTGATGGAGTACGCCCGGCGTCCACGTCTACATGCTTGTCCACAGCCAGTTCACAGTTACTAGGGTCATATATCTCTGTGTGCAGGTGCATGTTGAAGAGACTGACTATGTGACATAAGATGAACTTCACATGACCCATATTACACGGTTGACTGGCTTTATGTAAAAAATCAGTTTTAACATATAAAGTGACCTACAATCATATTACTTGATGTGAGGATGCATCTCGGGGAGTAACACAGCCTCCCACCAAAAGTAGGTCACTCTGACCTACTTATTGCACTTCATTGACCTAGGTTAAGTTTTACGTTCGAGTTCAGTTCTCTGATACCAAGGGACCTACAATCATATTACTTGGTGTCAGGATGCATCTCAGGGAGTAACACAGCCTCCCACCAAAATTAGGTCACTCTGACCTACTTATCGTGCTTCATTGACTAAGGTTAATTTTTATGTCCAAGTTCAGTTCTCGAGTACCAAGGGACCTACAATCATATTACTTGGTGTGAGTATGCATTTTGGGAGTAAAACAGCCTCCCACCAAAATCTACTTATCGCACTTCGTTGACTTAGGTTATGTTTTATGTCCTGGTTCAGTTCACCGATTCCAAGTGACCTTCAATTATATTTCTTGGTGTCAAGGTGCATCTCCAGGAGTAACACAGCTTCCCACCACAATTAGGTCACTCTGACTAAGTCTTATGTCCGAGTTCAGTTCTCTTGATACCAAGGGACCTACAATCATATTACTTGGTGTGAGGATGCATCTCTGGAAGTAACACAGCCTCCCACCAAAATTGTGTTAATCTGACCTACCTATCGAGCTTAGACTTAGGTTAAGTTTTACATATGATTTAAGTTCTCCGATACCAAGGGACCTACAATCATATTACTTGTTGTCATGGTGCATCTTGGGGAGTAACACAGCCTTGAGTAAAACAGCCTCCCACCAAAATTCGATCATCGTGCTTCATTGAGTTAAGTTTTATGTTAGAGTTCAGTTCACAGATACCAAAGGACCTTCAATTATATTACTTGGTGTCAGGGTGCTGCTCCAGGAGTAACACAGCTTCCCACCAAAATTAGGTCACTCTGACCTTATCGGGCTTCATTGACTTAGGTTAAGACGTCCGAGTTCAGTTCTATGATACCAAGGGACCTTGGTGAGTACATGAAAGTCTGACACCTGTCTCCAGATTTTGACCTCAGTTTCATGCTTGAGTGACTTGCGTCACATCTTCTGCTTAAGTTCAACAACTGTAATACCTAGACCCACTATATTTTGTCTATATAAACTTTTTGGTGGGTACATACCATTCAGACAAGTTAGCTGGCCTTGGACAAAATTTTAGGATAGCGTGACTTGCATCAGATTTTTTTTAGACAAATGTCATTTTACCATACCTATTTCTTTTAATGCATTTCCTTTGAATTACAATATACTAATAGGGTATCAGATAATGTTTATTTTGTTTCCACTTTTGTACTTAGGCGAGACATTTAAAGTACGAAACTTTCATATATTGAAAATACTTCTTAAAATGATTTCCCATCATAATTAATAGATGGCAAATATATGTTCAAATGGATGGGGTATCCATGTCTTACAGATACATTCTATAGTTCTACGAGCTTTTAACTCTGGAATTTCTTAATGGCTTGATTTAACTTTGCATTTATATTTTATAGCAAGGGGCACAAATAGAAGCCACAGACAGAAAGGGATGGACAGCTTTATTCCATGCTACATATGCTGGACACCAGAATGTTGTAAAGCTTTTATTAGAACAAAGAGCTAACATAAATGCTGTGTAAGTTTTGTGGTTTAATGATTTTTTTTTTCTTAACTCCAGGAGGCACTTACTTCAAGGAATGTACATAACAATTTATGTACATACAATTTCCTGTGAATGATATATGTATTAGGACTGTCAAAACTTAGGTTGTGAGCTCCAACCATGTGGCAAAGTGTAATTTATTCTGATCTTAATTGGCCAGGATTTTCAGTTTTCAAGCCAAAGGTCAGTGTTTCTTACCAGGTATTCTCTCTTCCTTCACCAATAAATGTAAATACCTTTTTAAATCAATTTTTGGGCTGGTGTATTCTGCTTATTATACATATTTAGTTTTTTGAATGAGTGATTAAGTCTTAGTTTTAGACAATTAAAGATCCTCTTAAGTGTACTTCTCTGGGTATCACTTACCTGCACTACTCCTACTAGATGTGGCATTACTTCTTCTTAGTCTACTGGACGTAAATAATCAATAATTCATCTATCATCTTCTTCTTAAATAATTCTTTAGGTGATTTGAATTTATTATTATAATTTATGGACCAAAAATAAAGTAAGTAGCATATAAATATATTTTTTTGTCAGTGAGCAAATATAATATACATGTATGTAAGAAATTATTTCAGAGAGCCAATTAATGGATTAACACCATTCATGGAGGCTGCAGCTGAAGGCCATGAGAAAATTGTACAGTTATTTTTACAACATGTATGTAAATTAGAAGAATTCTTTACATATGTTTACACAAAGTTTGGCTTCACTTTTATGTCAAAGTAATACATATAATATTGTTCAGTAACTGTTTTTGATTTTTTGGTGATAATGAAGAATATAAAAGATGTATAGATGCCTTTGAGTTTTAAATGCTTAATGAATTTTGAACTCTATATAATGACAAACATTTCTCTGTCAACTCACGAACATGTCTATTTTTTATTTCAGAGGGTGAATGTGAATGCAAAGTCATACAACAATGATACAGCCAGATCTCTAGCATTGATTTATAACCATGTGGCTATTGTCAATCTTATTGATAATTATATATCTCCAGGAGTTGCATTAAGGTCAGAAGCAGGTAATAAATTTGGTTTTTGAGAATAATAAAGCTATAAAACCAAAACATTAACATAGAATTTTCCTACCGAAGGTCGTGGTTCTCTCCGGGTACTCCGGCTTCCTCCACCAATAAAAACTGTCCGCTGCAAAATAGCCAAATGTGCTGAAAACGGCGTAAAACCCCAACTCAACAAACAAACTAACCAAAACATTAATTCTGGCTATTTTACTTGGTACAGACACTAAATAGTTGAATAGTGGTTTGGTTTAACCGGTTTTTAGTCCAGCACTGGTAGTTTTTATAAAAACTAGCCGTACTGGAGTATTGTTGACACTACGGTCTGTTGAGGCAAAGTACCCCCAATCGGTAATTTTAATATCAGTAATTTAATTACTTTCAGTCCTCATCGAGTGTTCATTTCGTCATTCTTAACCATTTCAATCATTTACTGTGTTAAAAATAGTTGTAATGAGAACGATTTTAAAATATATTTTATTGATTTGTTTTCTACCTGGAAATTATCTTTCGAAAAGAAATACGAAACAAGTTCGGAATGGACTTGTGTATTTTTTAGAAAACAAATCCTCTTATTAGACATTAAAAGGTTATGGTTATATATATTCTAACAAGACAAATGTCAACAAACGTTAAACACGTGTAGTAAAAATGATTTGTGAGATGCTCCAAAACTTTTGGTCACATGTTGCGAATTTGTCAACAGTATGGTGGGTCGATTAGAGTTTGCTGCCACTTTCGACTTTGACATTAAAACAGCTATTTGAAGGAACAAGAAGATAATTTTTTGAAAGCAAATTAAAATAACGATGCCAAAAATATGACGTTTTATTGTTTTCCTATTCTTAACATGCATACACCAGGTCGATCTTGTGCCAAAATTGTGGGGTCAAAAATGAGGACGGAACGAACAAATTCTATTTTTTGGACGATTTTCCAATTGTACTAAACATTGTTGTGTTTTGATGTAAGAAAAATATTAAGATGACTATGGGTATGTATTGTAAAAGTCCAAATTGACGGTCAGCTGTCATATTTATCCACCCTCTCAAACCCCTTAACATTCAAATAACTATGAAATGGTTATAGTAATTCAAAATCAATTGCAAATAAGTATGTCTGAAATAATTCATTTACTAGTACATCCATTTTTTTTAATTCACGAAAAAAAAATTGATTCCTCCTTTTAAAAATCCTTTGTACAAATCAACTAAATATTAATGCCTGTTACAGTGGGATGTTAGCATCAGTGCTGGACAAAAGCACTTCATGCTATGTTTATATGGGTACCCAAACCTCCCCCTTATCTATCCTAACCATCTGGTATATAAAACACACTATAAAACTAATACAGTATGATTACCAACAGCTTGGTAGAACTGAAAATTGAAGTGGATTGTACATAATTTAGATAGCAGGGCAGAATGTGTTCATTTTAACTGTAAAACTAGCTAATGCTCTCATAGCTGCAGATCAGATACTGTTGCTCTACTAAATGAAAAATCTGAAATAACACTTCCATAAAGGGTTTAATAGAGTTCAATAGAAATCGACAGCATTTGTACGAGACCAATATGAATTTAAAGAGCAATTTTTACAGAATTGCACATAATTTCATATTTGTAGCCCTTACCGGAAGTTTGTTACTTTATAAATCAGAATTATATTTAAAAAGGATGCAAAGGAAATCTATAAGTTGGAATAAAAATCTAAAAATTAATTTTAGATGGCCTTATCATGTAAATTAATGTATTAGGTACTAGTATTACTGGTTTTAATTAATCTGTTGATTAGTATTGACTTTGTCCATTAGCATAAGATCAACATGGATTTCTTAGATTCAAAACTTCATAAGTATTGCCAGGGTCATTATTAACAGTAACCTGATAATAGTTTAATGAAATAGATCAGTAAAACTGAAGGTAGATATGAGCTTTAATCAAAACAGAAGAATGCCAACAAGTTCAGATGTCTGGAGCATTAAAAAATATATATGTATTTACCTTCTCTGATCTTCTAGGATTAGATGGTGATTTAAGTTCATCAGATGATAACCTTCCACAGAAAAGAAGACATCAGTCCAGGAGGTCTAATAATAAAGGAGGACCCAGTATTAGAGATGGACCAGATGCTATAGCTAGACTCATAGACAGATCTCGTAATCCTGCCAATAATAATGGAAACACTAGTAAGGCTCTCTAGCTAGACTAATGGGTAGATATTCAATCCTGCCAGTAATAATGGAAACACTAGTAAGGCTCTCTAGCTAGACTAATGGGTAGATATTCAATCCTGCCAGTAATAATGGAAACACTTGTAAGGCTCTCTAGCTAGACTAATAGGTAGATATTCAATCCTCCCAGTAATAATGGAAACACTTGTAAGGCTCTCTAGCTAGACTAATGGGTAGATATTCAATCCTCCCAGTAATAATGGAAACACTTGTAAGGCTCTCTAGCTAGACTAATAGGTAGATATTCAATCCTGCCAGTAATAATGGAAACACTTGTAAGGCTCTCTAGCTAGACTAATGGGTAGATATTCAATCCTGCCAGTAATAATGGAAACACTAGTAAGGCTCTCTGGCTAGACTAATGGGTAGATATTCAATCCTGCCAGTAATAATGGAAACACTAGTAAGGTTCTCTAGCTAGACTAATAGGTAGATATTCAATCCTGCCAGTAATAATGGAAACACTTGTAAGGCTCTCTAGCTAGACTAATGGGTAGATATTCAATCCTGCCAGTAATAATGGAAACACTAGTAAGGCTCTCTAGCTAGACTAATAGGTAGATATTCAATCCTCCCAGTAATAATGGAAACACTAGTAAGGCTCTCTAGCTAGACTAATGGGTAGATATTCAATCCTGCCAGTAATAATGGAAACACTAGTAAGGCTCTCTAGCTAGACTAATGGGTAGATATTCAATCCTGCCAGTAATAATGGAAACACTAGTAAGGCTCTCTAGCTAGACTAATAGGTAGATATTCAATCCTCCCAGTAATAATGGAAACACTAGTCAGGCTCTCTGGCTAGACTAATAGGTAGATATTCAATGCTGCCAGTATCACTGTAATAACCAGTAAAAGTTAATAGCTAGACTCCCAGATATATTTGGTAATTCTACCTAAGATACCAATACATAAAATAATAGGAAGCCATTAAAGATACTCACACATAGATCATAATTCTATCAGTAGAAAAATTTTAACATTGAACATTGTCTGCTGTTTTCTATAGATACATGTGTGCCAAAAGGTTATGTCACATTTCCTCAGTCAACAGAAGAAGCCACACCCCAGTTATCTTACAGAGATGTTACATCACCAATAAACATGCAGGATTATGCTTTAGACAGTTCAGGTGGAAGAGGTAAGATTTAATAGTGTTGCTTTGTTGTTGAAGCATTACTGATAATTCCAAAATGAATGTATACTGTTTTGATTAGAAAATCATTGAAAAAGAAACAATCAAGTGAGATTGATTAATAAAATTCCTTTACAACTTACAGTAAAATAGAAATGCAAGTTTAAATTCGTAGAATTGTGTGTGCCTGTCAAGTGAAAACATTCCACTTGTCCAAAATGTTGCTGAAAGACTGCCTCATACCAGTTTAATAAATTTATTTTACAGATTCTTGTGACAATGACCCAGATGATGATGGCAATGCTTTCTCTAAAACTGGTGCTCTGACAATAAAGAGCAGCTCTGGCTCTTCAGGAGGACTTATTTCAGCATTAGGTTTAAGTCGTGACAATAGTATCGACAGTGACGATTATCAGCCACACAGCAGTATTTCATCACATGATGGAAGTGTAGGGGGTGCTTTGGGAAACCTGTCACTAGGAGGTAGTACTGGAAGTTTGAACGGAAGTGCTCTCTCACCAGCCACCAGTATTAATTTCGAACTTCATCAGAAGAAAGAAGAAAAAAATTTAATTCCCCAAGAAAAGAGTGCATTTATAATCACACCTGGTGATAATATGGCCAGTCAACAGAATATTACCTCAGAAAACAGGAATAGTGTGAAGACAAGTGATATAAGTATGAATAATAGTAATCAGTTAATGACAAACAATGGTCCTACCACCCTTGAGGATTATAATAAGAAAGGTTTTTCCAATATTGGAGCCGACTTTGGTGCTCAGCTTGGTCAGTTATTTCCACAGAATCCAGGAATGGCTGATCAACCTTTTTTCCAGCAGCGAAAGGTGTGTTTAGCTTTTAGCAAAATTAGCATGAAATGGGAAAATCTATATACATGTACTAAAATTCAACTATTTTTCATACCGAAAACCAAAATTTGCACCTTGTTTATTTAACTTAATTATACATGTAGAATTTGATGTAGAAACACTAATTCAGATTCTTGGTCCTGTTGTCAACATGGTTTGCCATAGCCAATACTCAATAGTATGAATATAGTATTAGTAAATAAGCCAAAAATTAAAAGATAAATTTCTCTGAAAATTCTCAACAAATATGATATATTGATGGAATATTATTAATGTGAGCTTACGTTATCACTTTGCATCCATCATCCGTTGTTTGTAAACTTTTCACATTTTGATCTTTTTCTATGAACTACTTGGTGGATTATAACAAAACTTGGTAGGAATGATGTATGGAAGGACCTCTACAAACGA
Source organism: Mytilisepta virgata (assembly GCA_028015205.1). NCBI lineage: Eukaryota > Metazoa > Mollusca > Bivalvia > Mytilida > Mytilidae > Mytilisepta > Mytilisepta virgata. The sequence continues at coordinate 45,028,623 of CM051521.1, read as the reverse complement.
TCCAACATTAGTTTCAGTTGGATGAACAACATGGCTGCCAGACTCCATCTTTGATTCTGTCTTTTTGGAACACTGATTTCTCAAATTCTGGAACTAATTTTATGATACCCACAACAATAAAATTATGTCATTCACACTCAAAAACAAATTCCTTTTGTCAATTGGCATATGTTTCATACAATGCTAAATAAAATATAGACAGGTGTGCAAAATAGAAGCCAGATTGATGTGATTAAATATAATTTACATGTACATGTAATACATACATGTATAATTTTATTGATATTTAAAGGTAATTTATTTTAATTGTTTCATAATTAATTTAAGAAGCGGATGTTTTATTTCTGCAAAACCAACTTGATTATGCAACAAAAATTCAATGCTTGTTCCGATCCTGAATTTTTCCAAACCTTAATGGCTCAAACTGCTGATTCCCAAGTTAATTTCAATGGTCCCTTTGAGTTCCAGGAATTGAAATTCTACTGTTGTTTACTTCATGATGGTACAATTTATTTACTTATGGAAAATATCAGTGATAAATGTTTAAGATACTTGAATATCTTTTGTAGACCAACACAGATCACCCAGTAGATCTCCCTACACTTTTAGAACAATTAAGCTTATCAAAGTATTTACCAGTATTTGTAGAACAAGATATAGATCTTCAAGTATTTCTATCACTCACAGATAATGATCTCAAAGAAATAGGTATACAGTAAGTATGCAGTGGTTAGATAAAATCTAAAACATGCTAAAAAATTTGAACATATACTACGATAATAGCTCAAACATTGTTGCATTAGTTCAGTTTATTGAATTTTTACACTTTGGCTGTATTTCGACAGCCAGTTGTTATTGCCAGAGAAAGCTGGAGTAAACTATTGACCTATGGCAGGAAAATTGTCAGTCCTTGTAAAAAAAGATCATCATCACATCCACCTTGCTATGAGTTGAATTGGAACTCACACTGACTCTAAAAAAAAAGTGACGGGTTGCTATAAATTATTTGGTTTCTTAATATGACAGATAAAGAAATAAAGTTGTTTTTATTCTCCACTACAAAGTGTCTGTTACACTTTATCTTCTCACTGGAAATTGTAATCTTATCATTGCATATAAATATAGTTCATTAATCTTATTAATGGGAATTCTAACATGTATTAGGAAAATTTCAGCAAGTGATAAAAAAAAGTGGATGCCAGTTTAATGATTACAACAAATTTCATAATTATAAAGAAAATAATCATTTTTCATAAACAAAAGTTACACAACAATGTTTCAGATACTTTCAGACATTCCAATTAGTCTGCCAGAAATACAAAATTTATAATGGCATATTCTTTAATAAGGTTTTTGGATCAAATAACTAAATAAAGGATGTTAAGCCATGTCACCACTATTAATAGTATTAAAGTTCATCTTTGGGAAGAAATATAGTTTGATAGCTTGAAGAGAATCATTTAATATTGTTAATGTTTGTGACAAAGCATGTTTCTGTATGTGCTTAATTGCAAAAGTTGAAAACCATAAAATATATATCACCATGTCAGTATTGAAATAAGTGAGTGAGACATTAGTATTCTATGCGGAAGAATTCAAATATAATAAATGTGGAGGAATGGATAATTTGATAAATTGTAAATTTTTATGTTAATTTTTTTTTCCTATTACATTGCTTAAAATTTCAGACTAGAAAAATGCACATGATTTCTTGGAGATTTTACTACAGCTAAACCCATTTAAACAATTGCAGGAAGTCATTTCATAATATGTGAATTATTTTCCAGATTATTTGGACCTAGAAAGAAACTTACCAATGCAATTGCCAGATGGCATAGTCAAGCTCCAACAGCTACAAGTAATCACTTAGAACAAGCATATGCTGATAGACTAGAAGGACAGTTACAAGAAATGGCAGTACAGTTACATAAGGTATACAGTTATACTGGTACATGTATTTATGAGTGAGATTTTTCACAATTAGCTTTGCAATTTAAAGAATTAACAAAGAGTGTTAAATAATTTAAATTTGAGGTTAGATAACTTTACAAAACCTTTTTAAGTATATTTGAGGCAAAAAAGGGAGATCTCACCCTCTGAAGTGTAGGACATCTCATGTATGTACACTCATAGGTTCAAAGTAGTTAATGTGCTAGTTATACAAATTATATTATACACTTTTAATTTTTGTATGTTCAGAGACCTACAGTTTAATTTCAGAATTGACTAAATCCTGTTTTAAATGTATGAACATTTGAATTTTGCATGATAAATTCAAATCAATCCAGTTTATAGCTGTATTTAACAATGGCATTAAATAAATTATATTAAATAAAAATTTGTATTGCTACATACTTGTAACGTGTCAGATATTTTTCAATACAAGATTAGCATGAATACATACTGGTCACCATAGTAATGGGAAGACGATTGGGAGAATTTGATGCCTTTGACAAGTTGTAAAGCGTTCAAAAATTAGAGAAACAGCATCTTACATTATGACTCGTGGATTTTTAGATTTCCACAATCTTGATAGTTAAATTACGGAATTTAAGTATCTCGATTGGATAAATCTGATAATCCACTTGTATCAATGTAACAAGCTATGTATTTAATTTTAATTATGAAATGATTACAACTATTTAATTGCTGTTAATATGCTGAAAAATAGAGATTTATGCATAATTCAAAATTGATGATGTTCACAAAAACATTAGGTTTTTGACAATGTAATGAATGAATATATTTCTTGGCAAAATTAAATAGCATTGAAAGATGTGAAGAATTTAATATAATACAAAATTGAATCCAAAAGATATTTTTAGGCTTATGAACAAGTAGAGATAGTGAAAGCCCAAGTATTACAAGAACAACAGATCAGGAGTGTTACTGAAACTTGTCTTACAGAAGAGCGAGCTGTGTGGCATCATGTACAACGATTGATTGTTGATACTCGGAAAAGATGTGAAGAAATGAAAGAGTCATTACGAAAACTGAAGTAAGTTTTATCAGCAAACCTCTTTTTGAAACAGCATTGATTAATTGAGTGATAAAACAAGGACAATGTTCTTTTTGTCATAAATCATTTTATATTATATGGTTATTTCATGAATATTGTTCGAAGTAGACTTTGGACAGTGTTCAGCAGTATTCATAACCATTTTATTATGTAGTAATAAATAATTTCTTCTATTTTCACGTTTCCATCAAGGGCAGTAAGCTCCATATCAAAATAAATAACATATTGAACTAGTAAAAATATGAAAACTCTTATCTGCATGATTTCAAGATATGAAATCACTTTGAAACCTGGAGAATATGTCGGACAGTAGTTCTTGCAAATAAATTCCTCAAATTTGTTCTCATTTACATAATACATATTAGTAGCTTTTAATGGCTCATAATATGCCCATTGTGATGTTATTACTTAGCTCCACCCTATGTTATTTATGTTATAAAATATATATACCATGTTTCATATGAGTTAACATATATAAACAAACGAGCATGAGTAAGAAACATGGTATAATGTATATAACACTTAATGTATAGGAAGTGGCCATTTAATCTTCTAATCCTATTGTAAAATAAACTATATTTGTTTATCATTCAGATATGATTTTAAAAACTTCATTATTTTCAGACATGTTCAATCAGACATCAAATCAAAACTTTTACCAGACTGGAGGGACGACAAAAAATCACAGCAGATGAGAAAAAATGATTGTACTTCAATTGATCCGAGTGCAATAAAAGACATTGATAGACAAAACACTGAGTTGTTAATTAAGAAAACAGAACAATACAGTAGAGAATTACAGAAAAGTATATCATCAGTTATTATGACAACAGACAGATTATTAGGGAAATCAAATCCTTCACAGAATCAAGAGGGAGGATATACTCAATGAAGAAATAAATTTTATTTTAATAAATTAAGGCCTCTTTACTATTTTCTATATGTTTGTTTTCAACACCATTTCCTGTAGGATCTATCAGTACAAACTGGTCTAGGTAGTTTGTTATAACTAATAACGATTACTAGCCTCTTAACACTGAGGTTGTCAAATCCTGCTTGTGGTGAAATATGTTTGACTTGGGATGCTTTCCATTATGTGGTACATTCCAAATGAACCAAATATTCGTGTTCCATTATTGGCCCATACCACAGTGGTTCATTAAAAATGACATACCAGACGAAGGGGAAGAAGAATTAGTGAAAGTTGGTACGTACCGGATAATGGAAAGCACCCATGAATATTAACTGATAAAGGTTGCCAGTTTTCCTGCTGGTAGGTAATATCTCAGTTCCCTGGCTTGCTTCACCAATAAATATAGCTTCCATGATATATCCAGATGCACTCAAAGTGGAGTTTTGATTTCTGTATTTACATATACAGCCAAAGGATGAGATAGCAGTGCCCTTTTAGAGCAGGTGCCATTTATATTGAGGTTATTTTACAAGCTTTGTTTAAGATGGGGACATTTGCACCATAGTCCATTGATTTGATATATTATTTTATGGGTTTTTGTCGAGCCTTCGACTTTTGTCGAAAAAGCGAGACATAGCGATCCTACATTCCGTCGTCGTCGTCGTCGTCGGCGGCGGCGTCCACAAATATTCACCCTGTGGTTAAAGTTTTTGAAATTTTAATAACTTTCTTAAACTATCCTGGATTTCTACCAAACTTGGACAGAGGCTTGTTTATGATCATAAGATAGTATCCAGAAGGAAATTTTGTAAAAAAAAAATTCCAGTTTTTCCGTATTTTACTTATAAATGGACTTAGTTTTTCTGCCAGGAAACATTACATTCACTCTGTGGTTAAAGTTTTTAAAATTTTAATAACTTTCTTAAAATATCCTGGATTTGTACCAAACTTGGACAGAAGCTTGTTTATGATCATAAGATAGTATCCAGAAGTAAATTTTGTAAAATAAAAATTCCAGTTTTTCTGTATATTACTTATAAATGGACTTAGTTTTTCTGCCAGGAAACATTACATTCATTCTGTGGTTAAAGTTTTCAAAATTTTAATAACTTTCTTAAACTATCCTGGATTTGTACCAAACTTGGACAGAAGCTTGTTTATGATCATAATATAGTATCCAGAAGTAAATTTAGTAAAAAAAAAAAAAAAATTTTCCGTATTTTACTTATAAATGGACTTAGTTTTTCTGCCAGGAAACATTACATTCACTCTGTGGTTAAAGTTTTTAAAATTTTAATAACTTTCTTAAACTATCCAGGAATTTTACCAAATTTGGACAGAAGCTTGTTTATGATATAAAGATTGTATCCAGGAGAAAATTTTGTAAAATATTTATTTCTGTTTTTCAGTTTTTTACGTATAAATGGACTTAACATTGCATTCACTATGTTGTGAAAGTTTTTAAAAATTTTAATAACTTTATTATTTTTATTAAGTTTGCAGAGAAGTTTCTTCATTATCAAAATAGAGTATCCAGACGATAATTTTGGAATTGATTTCATTATTTCATTGCAGGAATTTATTTACTGTGTTTCAGAGCCTATATATATATTCTACTTTTTTAATTAAAGGCTAGATCATTAAGCACTTTAAAATTTGTCTTCTTTAACATTTGTTCATTCAATAAATTTATGTTTCTACTCATTTATAAATCTATATATATATAATTGCATACTATATTAATTTTTTACAACAAAATCTTTTTTCATACATTTCAAATGTTTTATTTCATTAACTGCAAATCTATTATGTGCATTCACCTATCACACTGAAAATATAGACAACATCAAAAGTAGGCGAGACACTGGGTTCCGCGGAACCCTTACGAATTTTTATCTCATTGAAGCATATATTATCCTTCCATATTCATACATTTATATCTTATAGTCTTTATAAATAATACTTTGTTAGAAACCCTCAATGGTAAATCGACATAGTTTAAGAGTTATTTTCTAGACCGTCCATTATTTGTTTGTTGCTGATTTCTGTTCTTTTATTGTGTTGTTTGTTACAGGTGTTAAATTTCACTTTTTGTTACATATTTTATTTTTTAGTATTTTAGAATAAATTCTATGAGTATGTAGGTAACAGTTTACTGTTTTGATAACAAAAATCTGTATTTTTCCTCAGTATGATTAAGTAACATGAATCTTTTTCAATTATACCCCATACAACATTATTAATCATATGTATTGTTTATAAAATTAGTATGTAGCTTGACCATGACATTATTGTGTTCAGAATGAATTTTATTATGTAAACAGAAACAGGCCATTTATAGAGTGAAACAAATAAAATAATTTCACAAAATTGTTCCTTGTGATAAATTAGAATTCTTTTTGATTCCAAATTATTTCTTGAAATGCATGATCTTTCAAACATGACATGCATTTGAACTTTCAGATTGGATATTCATATCCCCTGATAATAAAGGGGTTCTACAGATGAAAAATCCAAATTCTTGACCAATATTTGAAAAATTTAGTAAAATTTCTTAAGGAAAAGAAAAAAAATTACTATAGAATTCTGCTATGAAGCAAAAACGTCTTGTCAAATTCAGAAATCTCCTGATTTTTGGGGTTTGAAATTTTTTAAATGTATGAAACCATTGCAAACTGAATTAATTTAATTTTTTTTAAAACAAACAACTTTCTAGTTTGTCATATGGAAAACAGTAGTATTACCTCGTGATAAAAATGTATTGTTTGTGGACTTTTTATTGCCCATTATATTTTCTATCATAACATAAATGTTAAATCTGCGTCCAAGTTTCGTGGTTAAATCCATTTCTCAGCAACTGTAATACCTCGGTCAACCATATTTGGTCTATAGATAGTTCCTAGTGGGTACTTGCCAGTCTGACACCTGGCTTTGGGCCGTGACCTAAATTTCATGCTTGAGTGACTTTGTCACATTTTCGTGGTAAAGTCCATTTCTCAGCAACTAGAGTACCTAGACCTACCATAATTGGTCAATAGATAGTTCTTGGTGTGTACATGTCAGTCTGACAACTGCCTTTTGACCTGACCTCAATATCATGCTTGAGTGTCCTGTGTCACATTTTCGTGATTAAGTAAATTGTTAGAAACTAATACCTAGACCCACCGTATTTGGTCAATAGATAGTTTTTATTGGGTACATGTCGGTCTAACACCTATCAGCTGAACTTGACCTGAATTTCATGCTTGAGTGACCTAATATACATTTTCATGATTTAGTCTTTTTCTCAGCAACTGTACTACATTTGTAACTAGACCCACAGTATTTTGTTGATAGAAGTTCTTAGTATATACAAATTTAACATCTGACACCTTACCTTTGACCCCTATTTCATGCTTGACTGACTTGTTTCATGTTTTGGGACCTGTCAACTCACCTTGCACACAGTTTTAGGCTTGAATGACATGCATGAGATTTTTCAGACAAATTATCGCCTGACCATTGCTATTTCTTTTGACACATTTTCCTTTGACTTGCAATGTCCGGTATCAGATAATCATTATTCTGTGTCCATGTGCATACTCTTGTGTTTCTTATTTTCTTATTGATTTCAAGCTCTTAAAAGTATTTGAAAATCTATATATTTAAACTCTCACTAGTGACCATCATAAGAACAAAAATCTTGGAATTTGGAAGAAATATTACTAAAGATGAATTTAATCCTTTGATTGTAGCAAAAATGGTTATATACAAATTAAATTTTTATATTTTATATTTTAGTCATTGTATATCATATTGTTAATCATGACATTGAATTTGTAACAAAACTTGTGCAATAGTATTTGATAATCATATTTTTTATGAGGAATTTATATGATGGTTATAGAATTATTGTATTTGCACAGATTTATAAATTGTATACATGCATTTGTTATTGGTCTAATATTGTTTAGATTTAAAAGATCTGATTTATTGCACATGGACAAAATTATGTGGGCCATAAAGAAATACTTTTATAATCAAATATCAGTGACCTAGTTGAAATTAATGGTAGGGCAGTATTGATTATCATAATAGGGTTGTTGTAACACATGTTCTTTTACTATTGATCCTGTCATCAAGGTATAGTTATACACCTGCAAAGTATTTACAATGAAAAGGCATTATGTTGTACAGCAGTCATAACTGAAGATAACAAAAAGTCTTTATTGCAATTGCTATTACCTGCCAATAAAAGATGGCTTTGTTAATAGGGTAATTTTTTAAGGTATTTCTTTCCTTTATGTCGATTTTAATTGTAAATTCATAATTTCTTAATGCCACCTGAATAGTTGAAGTATTTTCAATAATATCAGTATGAACAAATGTATAAATAAAACAAATGAATCTACAATTTGTAATTACAGAGCTGTCAAATTTTCACTATTTGAACTGTTCTCTGTATGATTGATTTTCTTCCTTTAGATTTTATTTAAGGTAATCTTTCTTCTGAATTTATGTTCTACCTACAGGACTTTTGTCAAAAGCACTTATTACATTGGCAGTTAGAATTCATGCTCGACAACACTGTTGGTGCTAGGGATTCAGCCAACGATAACTGACACTTTTAAGATTGAAGGAAAGAAGTTCCTCATTGACTGTGTCTTCTTTAGCTACAAGCCTGGTTACACTCATCAAAAAAATTGAAAATTCAAAATTCCCTTTATGAATACAAATTAAACTGGCTACAACTCTGTCATACCAGTTGTAACTGCTTTTTTAATAAATTCAAAATTTGTTTTCATGAATAGGTTGAATAATACCAGTTCTAACTGCTTTAAGGAGGCTTTTTTTAAAATAAATATACACTTACAAAATAATGATAAATCATGATTTTTTGTGAATATTTTGACATGATAATGTGATATTTAAGAACTCTGAACAAAAATAACTTTACATGCATTTATAAGAATTGTTTCTTGTTTTCTAATTCATCAAGTTTCATACATATATTTATATCAATCTTTTTTTCATGTCAAATTGACATTGACTGTATGCATGGTCACACAACTTCACTATCCTGAATGTCATATTGAAGAACATCCAGATATTTTCAATAAAATGTATGAATGTTTTTATATTGGTAATGTTTATTCCAGATTCTCTGAATTTTTATCTGTTGCAGTGTTATTACATGCAGATAAAATTATCAAATATATGTTTTGCATTTTAAATCCAGTGTTCTTGTTAATGTGTTATAATTGTTTATTATGTAGTATGTTACAATAAAAAGGTTAGTTAAATGTTGGTAAATTTATTTTATGAGCCATACTGTGAGTTCTTCTTTGCTCCATGGGAGACAATACAGATTCATGGGAACAATGGATATCAAAACAACAACGCATAGCAATTATGTGGATATGGCATTCTCCCATACTCGATCATTCCATATAGCAAATTAACTTTAATTAAAGCAAAATGATAAAAAGAAACTGTTTAAACATAGACAGAGGACTAACTAATTATAGTTGTTGAAAATGAAATGCTCTAAATAAGTATGTAGAATTGGTATAGTGACTTAATAATTAATTTCATAGCCTAAAACGTGAATTTTCAGAGGTTAGATTAAATGAAAAACTTGCTCTAAGTGAAGGGTTGCAAAGCTGAGAGTCAGACTAATCTGAGAGACTCAGTACAAATTTCTACTGTATGTTTTAGCACACTTTTAATTATTGGTTTAGTTCTTCTTCCCATGCAAAAGATTTTTCTAATGCATATTAGTCTGTTAAAATTAACTTTTTAGCTCACCTGGCCTAAAAGGCCATGTGAGCTTTTGCCATCACTTGGCGTCCGTCGTCTGGCGTCCGTCGTCCGTCGTTAACTTTTTAAAAAATCTTCTCTGAAACGGCTGGACAGATTGGATCAAGGCTTCATAGGAATGATATATGACATGTCCTCCACAAAAAATCCTCATTTTATATTGATCCGATGAAAAACATGGCCACTGTTGCTAAAAATAGATAGGGGTAAATTGGTGTTTTTTTGCTAATAACACAAAAACCGTTACAGATATCGAAAATCTGACAAGGGATCAAAATTGATCAGCATGACAAGATCTACCTACCCTGAAATTTTAAAGGAAATTCCAAAACCCATTTAGGAGTTATTGCCCTTTTTCATCAAATTTTCATAATTTAACATTTTTCGTCATTTATCTCCAAAACTATTTGAGATAGAAGTGAAATGTAACTTGAAAAATGTTTGTTATGTTGAGATCTACCTACCCTGAAATTTTAAAGAAAATTCCAAAACCCATTTAGGAGTTGTTGCCCTTTTTTTGTCAAATTTTCAAAATTTTTTCATTCAAAAATCTTCTCCTCTGAAACCGCTGGGCCGATTGGTTTGAAACTTAATAGGAATGGTCTATGACATGTCCTCTACAAACGATCCTCAATTTATTATGATCTGACTTAAAACATGGCTGTCGTAGCTAAAAATATAATATAGGGGTGCATGTGTTGTTTTTGGCTTATAACTTAAAAACCGTTACAGATATCAAAAATCTGACATGGGGTAAAATTGATCAGCATGACAAGATCTACCTAACCTGAAATTTTGAAGGAAATCCTAAAACCCATTTAGGAGTTATTGCCCTTTTTCATCAAATTTTCATAATTTAACATTTTTCGTCATTTATCTCCAAAACTATTTGAGATAGAAGTGAAATGTTGAAAAATGTTTGCCATGTTGAGATCTACATACCCTGAAATTTTAAAGGAAATCCCAAAACCAATTTAGGAGTTATTGCCCTTTTTTTGTCAAATTTCAAAATTTTAACATTTTTGCATTTATTTCCAAAACTATTTGAGATAGAAGTGAAATATTAATTGAAAAATGTTTGCCATGTTGAGATCTACCTACCCTGAAATTTTGAAGGGAATCCCAAATTCTATTTAGGAGTTATTGGTTTGCGTAATTTGAGGTCGGGTTCTGTTACATTTATTTAAGGTTCACCCTTATTCCTGGTCAATTTTGTCAACTTCCTGCCAGTACTAAATCTTCAACAAATTTTCCCTGAACAATTGAACCAATTGCAACAAACTTTGTCAAATAGTTGATTAATTGTCCAATGAAAACGAGACTCCAGGTGAGCGATACAGGCTCTGGTGAGCCTCTTGTTATTAAATCTATTAAATCCAAAATACTTTCTCCTAATACACAATTCCTAACTCTAAAGTCCTCCCATAATATTGTCGTTTTCTCTTTCATCCAATCATAATCTTTCTTAAATTCTGGAGGCCAGACAATGAAGATAAATATAAAGATGTTACTACATGAAATATGTATTTAAATATGCCAATGATTCTTATCTTAATCTTTACTTGGTGTTTAATAAATATCAATTGATTTCGATTATACATGTCACTTGTAGGAACAATACTGTTATCCTCTGAGAAAGTTGTAATATTCAAAAATGTGGAAACTGATGCTGAATAAACTGGAGATTGTGTCAATAATACATGAATGCTCAGTCCTCCTTAACATAGAATTCCCATCTATAACTTATGATGGGAAATCATTTTGAGAGATTTTTTAGGTATATGAAAGTTTCACATTATATCCAACTTACATTAATTGGTATCCCTAAAAAATAATGAATGTACCCATTTTACCCCATCTCAATGTCTGTACCAATTCAAGACTATCCTGACTCTGTTTTGTTTGTTTTGTGTTTTATGCTCTTTTATGCCATTTTTGTCCAGAGTGCTGTCTGTAGGGCTGCTTTGATTGATTGGTGGGTATGTCACTATTAAACTTTCCTTTTAACCATATTTGGTCTTAGATAGTTCTTAGTGGGTACATAGCGGTCTGACACCTGTCTCCGGACCTTGACCTGAATTTCATGTGTTAGTGACTTGTATCACATTTTCGTGATCAAGTCCGTTTCTCAGCAACTATAATACCTAGATCTACTATACATGGTCTATTGATAGTTCTTAGCTGGTACATGCCAGACTGACACCTGTCTCTGGACCTTCCCTCAGTTTCATGCTTGAGTAACTTGTGTTACAATTTTTTAGATTAAGTACTATTCTCAGCAACCATAATACCTAGGTCCATTATATTTGATGTTTTGTACATTCCAGTCTTACACCTGTCACCCAACCTTGACCTGAATTTCATGCTTGAATTACTTGCATCACATTTTCTCGATTAGGGTCCATTTCTCATCATTTGTAATACCTAGACTCATCATATTATATCCATAGATAGTCCTTGTGTACATGTCAGTCTGACACCTGACACCCAACCTTGGCATAAATTTCATGCTTGAGTGACCATGATACATTTTTGCGATTAAGTCTATTTCTCAGCAACTGTTCTAACTAGACCCACATTCGGTCGATAGAAGTTCACAGTGGGAATATACCAGTCTGATATCTGACAACTTGACCTATATTCCAAATTTGAGTGACTTGTGTCACATTTTTGCGATAAAGTCCATTTCTCAGCAACTGTAATACCTCTGTTTCACGCCATATAGTGACTTGCAACATATTGTTTGCGATTGATTCCATTTCTCTGCAACTGTAAGACCCAGACCCACCATTTTTGGTATATCGATACTATATATTTGGTGGGTATATACGAGTCTGAGATCTGTCAGCTGAAACACTTTTAGGCTTGAGTGACATGCATGAGATTTTTCAGACAGATATCACCTGACCATTACTATTTCTTTTACATGTAATGCATTTTCCTTTGAGTTACAGTGTCAGATTTCAGATAATCTTTATTCTGTGTCCATGTACGTACTCAGTTGAGACATTTAGTGTGTCCACTCTTGTTGACAAAAAGATTACAATGCAAACATTTAACCAAAGTCACTCAAGCATAAAATGAATGTCACGGTGACTCAAATTTGCTTAGTTTTATTGTACTTTATAAGTTGACGGTAGTTGTGAAATATCATTAACATGTCACCATATATTCTTCGCTAATACACATTAATGCGAAAATTTAACAACAATCGCTCTGGCATAAAATGTAGATTATAATGACCCAATACTTGCTAAGTTGTTTTGTTCTTAATAAGTTGACTGTAGCTCTTAAATATCATTGCCAAAATGTGGATGGGTGAATTCGGTGGCAATTTTATATGCATATCAGGACGAGAACATGTTGCCATGATGTGATGTGAACCCTGCTTTGTACTAGACCGACACGCTGAGCTGATTTTTAACGTGCTAGCTCTAGCTCACGAGGAAACAGTTCGAAGGACACATTATACTGACTCAAGGCCGACTAGTCATTGCTCTTACTCAAAGATGCCACGTGCTTGGTGGAGAAGGAGCAAATACTAATTCTTAAATGTCTTTGGTTTGACATGGCCGGGGATCGAACCCACAACCTTCCTCATTCGAGGCGAACAAAAATGAATTAAATGGGGTAATATCATTGATATGTATCAGTAAGATCTAAAAGATTAAGTGATCAAGTATCATTGATATAAACACCATGGATTCCAAGGACATGAAATTAAATGCAAAATTTTATAATCGTCACGTACTCGTGCGTTATTTATAGGTCAAAGTGGCCCAAATGTTATTGAACAGTGTTCAGTGTTATAAGAGGATTGTAGTGATGCTATATCATTAATGTATCAGAACCAAAATTACTAGTAACTAAGCCGGACGGACAGGGGTAAATCTATATACCCCGACTGGTTAAATTGCAATCTTCTTTTTACCGTGCACTATGAACCTTTTCTGTAGAGACGACTACATGTTGACTTTGCTCACGTAGAACCTTTAACTGGAATTAAAATATCTTCATATTCTTTTCTTATTCTGTTCTGGGCTGAGATTTGTATATTAACTGTAAGATCGGTGTATTATACTTATCAATCTATAATGGCCATTTCGCGTTTTCGCCCTGTAGAACATGAAGGGCATGAAGGGAGAAAAGGCGAAATGGCCTTATCCAGCCACAGTACAGTTTTGATATATTACACTCTTTGCCAAACTTAGGCTATTTTCATGATAAAATGTAACAATTTTTCATAGCAGTAATTTATATATTTTTTTTTTTGTATTCCCGTCAATTCTACCTATTTCTAAGGCTTGTACAAATAAACTATATTTTCCGAAAATAATAGATATATTGTATATTTCACGTCCGCCCGTGTCCATATATCCCTTTTAATATGCAAAGTTAATTTGTGCTTATAATTTCTTAGAATATTATTCATATCGGCACTACAAGTACCTAGTTTGCGCTCAGAATGATGCATCAAAGTTTCTCAATTTCCATAATTTTATGCATTAGTGTTCTTGGAAATCCTTCTTACACGATATTTTAAAACCGTAACATCTCCTCTTTGTGGAAAAAAATTGACTCTGAAATTTTTACATGTATAAGTGTTCAGAAGGATGTAAAGAATTTACAAGTTCAACTGTGACCTTGGCCTTTGACCTATGACCTTGGAAATCAATAGATATTCATAAGGACTAGGTATGTGCCAAGTTTGGTCAAAATCCCTTGAAGGTTGTTGAGTCTAAAGTAAAGGACGGACGGTAGTGTTACTATATCCCTTCGCAACTTCGTTGGTTAGGGGATAATTAAAACTCTTTTTGTATAATCATTTGTGTGTTAACTTTTATATTCGAATTGTGGAAAACAATTTCTTGATTCCAGTAACTTGAATTATGCTTGCTTTTTTATATATAGGAGATAACTGTATATTGTCTTTTATATCATGGTGCCATAAAATGTAACCAGACATAGTTTATCTTTGCACAACGTGAAATCTAACTCCTAGTTAATAGCGCATTCTGGCCGACTCACAACGGTACGTTTTGATATTTATATCTAAACAAGTAAGGGGACGACCATTTGATATTCTGGGGGGGACAGGAGGATTTGTTTTCGATGGGTTATCTATTTTTGTGGAAAATAAAGACAGATTATTTATTTTCTGCACCGTTGAAGCATGATTTTTCATTTTCAGTAAAACAAGGGACTGATTATTTATTTTCACAATTATATTTATAATATTTGAAAATACACAATTTTTAAATTCATGTTTTTATTCTTAAATAAATAACATAGTCAAGGTTGTATCTGTTCGGAATTTTGGCCGTTCCACCTTGCAGTCTCAGTCCCTGTCCAGCACTGTGGTATTCTTTAAGACCATCATAAATATACTATTTGTTATTGTGTTTGGTGCAAGCACAAAAATGGCCACCATTGCCATAAATCTATTCACCCAGTTCATAACTGCAAAATCAAGAAACTGAATTGTAGGTGAAAATAGAAATATGTAATGTTTATAATGCATGCTTTTACATTCATGTTGTATTGTGTATTGCTCTGTTTAAAGTAAAGGAGAAAGGAAAATCAGGGGCGTTTCCAGGATATTTGAAAGGGGAGGCGTATAATAAAAATTTGGCCGAGCGGAGCGAGGCGAAAATTTTTTTGGGACTTTTTTTTGCTAAAAAACATAAAATAATTGTGAAATGCACTAATGTAACGGTTCCTGACTTGGAGCATGTATATTTTATAGTTAAAGTGTCAGGGTTTGATATTTTTTATGCCAAATTCTCTCCATTAATTGTCTATGGTATATTAAAATGATTGGATGGATCTTAAAAGCAGTAGACCAATAACTAGAAATTCCAAATTCTATGGTATAAGGCGTTAATTAACATTTCAATAGTCTTTTAAAGAAATCAGATTATGTGTTGAATCAATGAATATTATAAATTGCCATATTCAATACAATATAAGCAGATTACGATAGTTTTTTTGTTTTTTTGTTTTTTTTTTTAAATTGGCGTACGCCCATTATGCCCTCACCTGGACCCGCCCATGAAAATGGAATGCAGATATATATTTCTGAAGTTTAAGTTAAATATACATAAGTTTATACTTACATTTTATAAATTCAATGAGATGAAATACATTATGTACCATTTAATCGAAATTAATCATCATCCCCTGGAAGTGAATCTTCTGAATTCAAAACTGCATATATTGCATACTTACAAAAAACAATATAGGTTAAAATGGGAAAAGGTATTAAAGTGAGGTAAATGTTCATGAGACAATATACCTCAAGTGAAATGAAACCCATTTTCAGACATTTCAAAAACATTAATTATATTTATATATGGCGTAGTTTATATATTGGGAAGTTTTTCCCGAAAAAAATATGAAAAAAGACGAATTTCGGTCAAATCTGGTGCCATCTCATGCTTCAAAACATGCATTTATAAAATGGTTTAAAAGACCTGCCGAGTTATTTATTTTCAATACATTGTAGGTGAGGTTATTTATTTTCAAACTACCACAGAACAAACCATTCATTTTTGTTATTATCAAGGCTGAGTTATTTATTTTCAAAATCCTCCTGGCCCCCACCAGAATATCAAATGGTCGTCCCCTTAATACAAACTGATTTAAAATTTAACAAACACATAAATAACATCACAGCAAATGCAACTAAACAACTGAATTTTATCAAAAGAAACCTTAAAGTCAGCTCACAGTCAGTTAAACAAAAGGCCTGTATCTCACTTGTGAGACCAAAGCTAGAGTATGGTAGCGGCATCTGGGACCCGCATACAAAATCTCAAAAATCACAAATAGAAATTGTCCAAAGACGTGTAGCAAAGTATATATGTAATCGATATCATAACACCAGCTCTGTGACAAACATGCTTAACCATCTTAACTGGCCAACACTTGAACTTAGAAGAATAAGAACAAGGCTTATATTTTTTCTTTAAAATTATACACCACCAAGTAGCAATATACCCCACGAACTTGTTAATACCATCAGACAGTCGAACAAGACAATACACTCACAGTCACTCATTCAGGCACATACAGGCCAAAAAAGACTCATATAAATTTTCATTCTATCCAAGGACAATCATCCAATGGAACCTTTTACCTGTTACTGCTGTCCAATGCACCACAGTTGAAGCCTTTGATCAGAGAACAGATTCCTACATCTGTTCTCAACCAATACTACACCATGTAATTGTAACACCTTGTAAATAGTTTTATCTTATATGTACAGTGAAAATCAAAAACAAGTTATTATTTCTTTATTAATTTTTTTGATGTAAATATAAAATTGTAAATTTTACCCACGCATGCACGGCACATAGTCATCAATATTATGATGGAGTGCGGAAACTGAAAGAAGAAGAATTCCGTAACAACGCATTCTGCCCGACTCACAACTTTTATTATACGCAAGACATCATTTCCGGGTTAGAGAAAAAAATGGCTGATGATTTGCAAGCGAATTTGTCAACTTACAAATTACAATTACAACAGGTTAGATACCTTATGATAACCATAAATCTATTTTTCTAGACTACAAGATTGATATTATTTCTTTTACACAACAAATATGTCAGTTTTTTTTTTTTAAATTTGTATCGCCTATCAGCATTTGTAACCTCTAAGGCTCTAGCCTCTATTAAGCAATTTAAGGCTTGGTTATTTGGTGGTTACACGGTTACATTAAAGTCTGCACAGGTTCCCTTATAATTAATATGTGGTCACAATATTATTTCTTTACTTCGTGGAAATAGCTGGGTGACATAGAATTTAGAAATATTTTCTTTGTCAATCCGTCCAGAAAATGGCTTTATTCATATCAAGTTACAAGGTTACTCTTTGGTGACACGAGGTTACATAGAATTTAAAAATATTTTAAATGCCAGGTTACAGTGGTTACAATGGTAACATGCAGTCACAAAAAATTTTTGGTAGGTAGGCCTTTTTTTTGTTTTGGAAACATCCTTTAGGTCAACTTGTGTATCTAATATGTAAGATATTTTTTTTTGTTGTTTGTGGTATACTTATTTAAATGATTTCCTTTTACCTTCGTTCACCTTGCACCTAATGGCATTCAGGCAGTCCAAGATTGCTCTGAAGTCTGACAGCCTTTTTTGTGATATGCTGGGGCCGTGGGACGACAGCGCACTCTGTATAGAAAACATGGAAATTGCCGACTCAGACTTGGGGCGGCAAGTTTTAGACTCGAAATCGTAATATATCCAATTATAAGTAGATAAATCATACACCAATCAATTCCTTATTCATTTTTCTCTAAGAATATGTACATTTTATTCACCAACAATCTCCCTGTACCACAAACGAAAGCTTGAATATCTTTAATGAGTTGCCTGGCAAAAGTCTTTAGTGCACTGCTAAATGATAGACTCACTTCTTTTTTAGAAAATAAGTATAATCCATCACAATTTGGATTTAGATCAAATCACAGGACATCAGACTGTATATTTATTTTAAAAAGTCTTATTAATAAATATCTTCACAAAAATAAGAAGAAGATATTCGTATGTTTTGTGGACCTGCAAAAGGCCTTTGACTCCTTATGGAGAAAAGGGCTTATGTACAAAATTTTAGAACTAGGTATTGGAGCAAATATGTATAATATTATTAAAAAACAATTTCAAAATACGGAAAGTGCATTTAAAAATAAAAATCTTCATTCAAAGTTTTTTAACATAGATAAAGGTGTAAGACAAGGAGATGCAGTGAGCCCGACTCTATTTAATATATTCATCAATGACATTAGTCATTTATTTGAACAGAAGGAACAAAGTCCCCCAAAACTTGTTGACTCATATATAGGAAGTCTTCTCTTTGCAGATGATCTAATTATTCTATCAGAAACACAGTCTGGATTGCAAAAAAGTATTGATTCATTGTCACACTATTGTGATAATTGGCATCTAACAGTCAATGTGAAAAAGTCAAAAACTATGATTTTTCAAAATAATCCTCCAAAATTAAAACATAACAATATTTCCATGTATAAAGGAGAATTTTTAGAAAATGTCAGCAAATATAAATATTTAGGGTGTGAAATTACAAATAATGGAAACTTTAATTCTTGTACCTTAGAGTTAGCAAATAAAGCTAGAAAAGTATTATTTGCCATCAAGGCCTATACGTCGGATTATGGAAATTTACCGGTAAAGGTATCTTGTAACTTATTTGATACCTTAGTGAAGCCTATTTTGACTTATAATCAAGAGATCTGTTTTATGGACTCTTATATTAAACTCTACAGAGCTCAAAGACGAGCTAGCGTAAATACATCTAATGTAGATATTTTATCCTTTATTGATAAAACTCCAATGGAAAAGGTACAACTTGAGTTTTTAAAATATACACTTGGCACTAAAAGAAGTGCAACAAATATTGCTATTAGGGCCGAATTGGGGGTAATTCCTGTTGAATCCTTCATAAAATCCCAATCTATTATGTATCTCTCAAGGCTTCACAATGAAACTTTAAATCCCCTTGTTAAGGAAGCACTAAGTCTTTCAAAAATCTTAGATAATGAAGGTATATACTCCTGGTACACATATGCAAAATCTATAACAGATGAAACAAATAATAAAGTTAATGAAGTACATAAATGTAAAACTTTAAAAGAGACAAAACAAAAAAGAAATAGTGTGAAAACTACTACTAATATGTATTATTTGGATTTGATCCAAAATAAAATTAATGATTTAAATGAACAAAATAAAATATACTTATATAAATTTATAAAATCAGAATATAAAATGGAATACTACTTGTCCCATCCTAATAAAGAAACACGTAAAATTCTCACTAAATTTAGACTGAGTGACCATGAATTATTAATAGAACTCTTGAGATATAAGAAAGTTCCCAGAAATCAAAGACTATGTCATACGTGTCAGAAACTTGACGATGAAAAACATTTCTTCCTAGAATGCAATAGTAATAGTATTTATAGACAAAAAATGATAGAATACTTCTTGGAAGTATACGACAACTTCCTTGATTTAAACGACATTGCAAAACTTAAACTTATATTAAACCCATCAACGCCCAAAGATATCAATATGGTAGTTTCTTTTATAAAACAGTCATTAGAACTGAGAAAAGGAGACTCTTGACTATATTAGTTATCTGTTTATACATGTATAATAAATTGATGTTCAAATATGTTTTTTTTTTTTTTTGTATGTGACATTTGTATTGTATTGTATTGCTATGACCCAAATGGGTATTGTTTGCAATAAAGTATTATAGTTTATTCCTTTCAACCCACCATTTTCTTCATTTCACTTTCACTTTGAACAAGATATTGCAATCATGCATTATTTCTTTACAAAACTTGGAATCACGGGACCTAATTTATGCATGTAGGTTGGCATGCGTTAACCTCATTTACATGCTACTGAAAACATGACTATATATAAAGGACTTCCGGTTAGAAAATACATGCAGGTTACCAGGGTCATTTGCATAAAATTACTACACAAAAAATTTACATGAAAACGTAGTCATGTGACAAATTGTTCAAAGTGAAAGTGGAATGATGAAAATGGTGGGTTGAAGGGAATACAGCTTTCGTTTGTGGTGCGGGGAGATTTTCATGAATAACATGTCCATATTCTTAGAGAAAAATGAATAAGGAATCGATTGATGTATGATTTATCTACATATAATTGGATATATTACAGAGTTGTCGAAAATCGTCGGACCTGTCGGTCCCGACCGACAAGATTCAAGTAGGTCCGACTTGACTGTCAATTCTGCCGGTCCTGGTGTCCGACAAAAAAAATTGGGCTTGGATCCGGCAGAACAAGCCGATCCCTTACATGGTTCTCGTTAAGGCGCGTACATGCGTCCTGGACGCGTCATCCTTCAAACTCATGCGTCCCTGGGACTCATGTAGATCTAATCAGCTGCGTCTAAAAACCGTTATTTTCATTAAAAATATCCGCCGCCATTTTTTACTTTCGTGGAGATCAAAGGGGGTGGGGAAAGAAATGACAAAAAGTAAGCTAGAAAATAGCGGCAATCGGAATTCTCTTGATATTTCATTGACCACAGTGTTTTTACCGACCGGTAACAATATGTAGACCTCATTTAAAAATAAATTTAGCAGATTTTGACTTATCTATGCACAAATGGAAATTTTGTCAATATTGATTACTAAGGTGTTCAAACAAGGTCAATGGGAGGATTTTAAGAGTATGTTTGAGAAAAAATAATAGTAAAGATTATAGATAAGTAAATATTAAAAAATTAAATGGGAATAATAAATAAGTTGTCAAAAGGTGCAAATATTTTTGCTCATATCTGTAACAGAAATTTTCTTCCAAGTTCGGAGCACCACTGCATAAGTTCAATATTTTTTTTTTTAATTATATTATATTCGTCAGAATTTTAAGGCAGCACATGATTTCAGTTAAACTTTAACAATAGTACAATAGGGCTACCATGGTCAAAATAATGCAGGAATGTACATGTACGTGTAAAAAGTGGCGATGAGCCCTGGCACTCATCAAAATCAGCTGGGACTCACCATTCTGAAAAATGATGAGTCTCAGGACTCATATAATGTTTTGGAGCTTAATTACTAGTTACGATAGAATGGATACCGGAGGTTGGAAAATAAAATTCTCCTCTGATGCAAAGCCGGGTGTTAAACGCAAGAAAACAGAAACATCATCGGAGAAGGAAATTATTTTGTAGTATTCCTGGACTTCAATAAGCATATCTTCTTGCTGAAAAAACATACTTTTATACTGAATATCATTCTTTCCTTCCAAAAATATTTTGTACCGAATTGGACTTCTAGTATAATTTCTTGCTGAAAAATACATGTTTGTTAAACATGCTTTATATTCCAAGAATTTCACAGCATGAATAGTACAAGTTAACACAACTAGAAAAAATTATAAAAAAATTGTGGGTCTGACAAGACTTTGCTGACTGTCAGACCCAATGTCTGACAAGAAAAAAAAAATTTCGATAACTCTGATATTACAATTTTGAGTCTGGGTCAACAATTTCCATGTTTTCTATACGGAGTGCTCTCTGATGTCCCACAGCCCCAGCATATCACAAAAAGGCCGTCAGACGTCAGAGCAAGCTCGGACTAGCATTCAGGGTTCTCACTAAGAATTTTTCATGATGGGTCCTGGAACTCGTCATTTTTCAGAATGGTGAGTCCCAGCTCAGGCAGCTGATTGTTTAATATTTATTTATCTATGATCTTTGTATTATTTTTTCTCTGAAATACTCTTACTTTCTCCCATTGACCTTGTTTTAATACATTAATAATGAATATTGTCAAAATTTCCATTTATGCATGGATAATTCAAAGCCCACTAAATTTATTTTTAAATGAGGTCTACATATTGTTACCGGTCGGTAAAAAACACTGTGGCCAATGAAAAATCTTGAGAATTCCGATTGCCACAAATTGTGTTCTGCACCTGCTTGATTACTGGAAAATATGATTTAATTAAAAGGTAGTCAACTAAGACAAAGGTACTCCTTATATTAACAAGGAGTTTAATGTTTCTAATATAAATTTGTCTTAAAACATTAAATAGAATACAAAAAAAATCATTATGTGCATCACATAAATCAGTAACATGACTTCTGGTTTAGTTTCTGATCAAACACAAGGAACTTGGATTTAATTTTAAGTTCATTCATTACAGTATAACAGTATCTCATTGTTTATTAATATACATTCCCTTGAGACAGTGTTTATTATCTGGATATTTTTGTTTTGCTGAGAGCTGAAGGCCAGTGCAAAGGACAGACCGGGCAAGGTGCCTTTCCATTTTTGGCTGATGATAAACTGTTGAAAATCTAGATGCTGATTCATTAAGACAGACTTTTGTTAGTTGAATAATCTTGATTATCAAAAAATAAGAAAACATAAGTCATATGATGTATTTTTACATGTATTCTTTTTAGGTTGAAGCATCTTTAACAACAGATCCCGAAAATGAAGATCTGCAGAAACTTAGAAAAGATTTACAGGTGGGTAAATTCATAAATTTACACTGAACTTACAAATACATTCATATAAAACATTTACATGAAATGAGTTGGTAAGAAAACTATTTACATATAAAAACACAAAGCAACAATTTCAGATAGAAATTATGAAGATATATCACTGTTTTTCATAAATGGTTAGGGTTGTGAGAAATTTTTTGATTGTTAAAATGTAAATATTTCAGAATGAAATGCAGCTCATAATGGAAAGGGCATGCATACAATATATGTACAATTAAAATTATCATTTTGTTAATCTGAAAAATGTTAAAGATACTAGGTATAAACCTGGGAAATCCAGTCTATAACTAACTGACAGTGTTAATGTTGTTAGAGCTTTATATTTTTAGACATGACAGCAGAACATCTGTACTGTTAATGTTAAGACAGAATTACTTTGGATCGTAAGTAGCACATAGTACATCCAAGCAAAAAGAAGGTTGTACTATGACATACCGAAATAATGAAAGCCATAGGAATAAACCAAATATTGCCCCTATACATATTTTTTAGAAGGACAGTAGTTATATCCCAATTTTTTTCTTAAATTATTTAATGACGCCTGCTTCAAAATTAAAAAGGTTGAACGTTCCAGAATGTAAATTTTAGGGTATAAGTAACAGTCTCTTGGGTATCCTGTCCAGGTGCTTGTTTATACATTTATACCAATATTAATTAATAGCATCTTAATACTCTAAAGAATTTATTCCTAGATTCTGATATAATTCTGAGAAAATATTTTGACTATAAATGTATCACCAAATGAAAACATTGTATAATTATGAAAGAACTTATATGGCCACCATGATGAATTCTTATTTCTGATTGGTCAAAATTTCAAAAATAACATTTTCTGAAATCGCAAAGCCAAACCAAATGAGCTGTAACATGGTATGAAGCATATGTGGAAGGACCTTTATAAAGTTTGCATATTTCGTCCAGGTTGGACAGCTTATATGTCAACTATGATGAATTTTTATTTTTGATTAGTCAAAATTTCAAAAATCTCCTCCTGAAACCATATAACCAAATTAACTGATACTTGATATGAAACATCTACGGAAGGTCCATTACAATTTTCACTTGAAATAAAATGGATTGATTGTGGGACTGTCAGGTGAGCTATACAGGCTCAATTCTCTTGAGCCTTTTGTTTTAAATGTATTTTTCTTAAATGAATAAAGATTAAAAATAACTATGGTATTAGGGTAAAGTAAAAAGCTGATACAGAGAATCTTTGAGAAAAATTGATCTCACTTGTATAAAACTTTTTTTCTTTGTATGATATTTGGGAAATACCATTTAAACAGGGCGATATGAATTTATTGATGGTAATATACATGATTTTCTGAGGTGATTTTGGGTGAAAAAGGGTGAGTCTCACTTCCAAAATGTGAGACATTATACATGGCAAAGGTAACATTGATTTTGTCTATATTTTTTGTTTAAACTGGCATTATATGGTGTTTAACTTTTCTAATAAATATTTAGATATTTTCATGTTCGTGTGAAACCGATTTTTCATGTATTCTAAAATACTGTCTGTTGTATATTTGACAGGAAGTTATTGAATTAACAGTTGATTTAATTGGTACCAAACTGCCACCAAATGCTACAGAAATCCTCAAAGCTGATGCTGCAGAAAATATTACCACACAAAGCTGGAAGCCAGGGGATCCTTGCATGGCCATATGGTCAGAAGATGGACAGTGAGTTTAATTTGTAATTGTGTATGCATTGAAAACTGGGTAAACTACATTAATTATGAACCTAATATAACTGCTGGTATTGATTTTTTGATTGTCATACAGTTGGCAGGAATATCTGTGAAATTTAATTTACACGTTTAAAATAATTATAAAGAATCAGTTGGTGCATTGTCATCAGAAGAAATTCTGTATCAAATATAATTTAAAGCTGTCTTTTACATTTGTACATTAGATAGCTGATATTTTGTAGATATTATGAGTGTAAAGTAGATGAGATATTAGATGATGGAACATGTACAATAACATTTGATAATTGGGGAAACACAGAGGTTACAAATGTAAGTAATATCAAATTTAGTACATGTATTATTTTGATTCTCGTCCCCACCTGTCATTAAAGAATTATTGCAGCCCCAAATTTTTTAATTTTTGAATTTTGAGTTCATAAATTTTTTGTTTGTAAAGATCGCAAAGATTTGTCATATGATCCTGGTGTGAGTCGAACGGGTATTCTACTTAGGTTTACTTCAGTGTCAAGAGAAAAGAAATGTTCTGCAGCACTTTTACTCAATATTCAAATCGATTTAGGTGTTGAAAATAAACTCTTGCCAGAATTATGGTATTGTAATAACGCAGGTGGTGATTGGCACTCCCGAACAGAGAGGGTGGTTGGCATGTAATGTGGACAAAACAAAACAAAATATAAAAAACAAAATCCTCACTCCTGCCTCTATAATTTTTGAGAGGTGGATGAGAATCTAACAGTTAACTTTAAGTGGCCTTAGATGTAAAATTTTATTGGATAATACAATAAATAATGGATGGTATGACCAACAAATCTAAATAAGGTCATCAATAAAATAATCCAAAAGATTCTGAGTCAATTTTTTTTCAGAGTCTTTTTTTAAATAAATATTTTTCTGAATAACAATAAAAATGTGAAATAAAAAATATTGATCATCATGTAAATGCAGTGATAGATCAAAATAAGTTGTTTTGTTTTTCCCAAATGAAATCATTTATTTATAATCTGGTCATATAAAGTAACTGTTTTCTGAAATAATATAAGTTACTTTCATAGAGTAGATATAACAACACTGATATAAAATATCCAAAGCAAATTTTTAGCAGAGTTGTAGGATTCTACTTAATTATCTGCTGGAAAGGGTATATGCTGAAAAATTATTTATAAACACCTTATATATTCATCTGCTGGCTAAGCTGAACAAATAATCTAATAGCCTAGTCAAGAGAGGGTGGTTTTAAATCTGTTATGGTTCTGTAACTTCAGGGATACTACAAGGGGGGGGGGACTGTTAAACTTCACCAACGTCAAGAGTCATTATCCTTTGATGACAATATTCCAACGTCAACCCATTTGTCAGCTATCTGATTTTGACTGTTGTTGGTGACCTTGTAATAATGTAGCATGATTTTACTTCCAAAATTACTACCATCTCCCAAGTTTTGGAATACTCTACTATTTCAGCAAATGGAAATGTATAATAAATCATTTATGGATCCTGTAACCTTAATCCTGTCCAAGGAAAGTATGTTACACACACATCATTATTCGCTCGCCTGGCCAAAGGCCATGTGAGCTTTTGTCATCACTTGACATCCGTCGTCCGTTAACTTTTCACATTTAAATCTTCTCCTCTGAAACCACTGGGCCAAATGGAATTTAATTTGGAAGGAAGGATCTATGTAAGGTCTTTTATAAAGATTGCTCATTTCGTCCCGATCGGACAACAAACATGGCTGCCATTGGCAATTTTTGTTTTTGATTGGCTGATATTTCAAAACTCTTTTCCTGTGAAACTGCTTGGCCAAATGGAACAAAACTTGACAGGAAGCATATATGGGAGGTCCTTTATAAAGTTTCCTCATTTCGTTGATTGGACTACAAATATGGCCGCATTGGCAGTTCTTGTTTCTGATTGGCTGATATGAAAAAATCTTCTCTGAAATCACTTGGCCACATGGAACAAAACTTGACAGGAAATGGACGGGTATGGAAGGTTTTTTACAAACTCCTTATTTCGTCCCGATCGGGCAAAAAACATGGCCACCATAGCCAATTCTTGTTTCTCATTGGTTGATTAAAAAAAATTTTCTCTCTGGAACTGCTTGGCCAAATGGCATGAAACTTGACAGGAAGCATCTATGGTATGGAAGGTTCTTTACACAATGTCTTCATTTCATCTTGATCAGAGTATATGTATGGTCACCATTGGCAGTTCTTTGTTTCTGATAGGCTAATATAAAAGAATCTTCTCCTCTGAAATCGCTTGCACAAATGGAACGAAACTTGACAGGAAGCATATATGGGAGGTCCTTAATAAAGTTTCCTCATTTTGTCCCGATCGGAATACAAATATGGCTGTCATGAGCAGTTCTTGTTTCTGATTAGCTGATATAAAAAAATCTTCTCCTCTGAAATCACTTGGCTAAATGGAACGAAACAGAAAGCATCTATCTGGAAGTTTCTTTACAAAGTTTCATCATTTTGTCCTGATCAGGCCGTCATGGGCAGTTCTTGTCTTTCATTGGTTGATAATCTTCTTCTTTGAAACCACTTGGCCAAAGGGAACGAGACTAAAGAAAGCATCTGTTTGAGGTTTTTTACAAAGTTTCCTCATTTTGTCGAGAACAGGCGACAAACATGGCCACCATGGGCAATTATTGTTTCTGATTGGTTGATGTAAAAAAAAATTTCCCTTCAACTGCTTGGCCAAATATACTTGACAGAAAGTGTCTGTGACATACAACAAAAATCTACAGAACCGCAGAATTGCTTGAAACCAAACATGGTCTGAATGTTCCTCTTAAGGTGCTCACCAAGTGTTGTTATTCTGGTGTCGATCCATAATTCAAAATGGCTTTCAGCAGAGGACTTGGGTTAACATAAGAAACTATGGGAAATAAATGCAAAAATATTCTGGAGAACCGCCAAATTTTAGAATATGCTGACCAGTATGTAGAAGGACCTTGATGAAGAAAAATTTGGTTCCTACAAGGCTTACCACACTTCATAATGATAGGGAGAAGTGACTTCTCTCTTTGAGGTACATCAATAAAAATGCCTTTCATGCCAGGTGAGCGATACAGGCTCAGCCCTCTGAGCCTCTAGTTCTGTAAAACCATCAGAGATGACACTTTCTTTACAAACTTTAGAAACTCATGCTTATAATTCTCATTTATTGTCATGGAGTTAGTCATATTTGATATTCATAAAATTTTTGCAGGTCACTTTATTGAAACCTGTTGATCCAAATGCTAAACCAGGGACATCAAAAGATGACAAACATAAATCAAAGTAAGTTGTTGAATTCTGTTTGATTTTTTTTTTAGATTAACAATTTATCAATTATCAATCGTTTTACTCTTTTAAATGGAAAAATATTTAAATAAATTTAACATTCTTACTTGCTGCCTCAAGGTTGTATCATGAAATACTACAATTAAAGTTTAAATTACAACAACTGACATTTAACTCAATAAAAGAGCATAGGTAAAATATAGTTGATTTTCATATACCAAGGAAAAAATTTCGAAAAATCTTACATAAATATGGTATATGGTAATATATTATTACATTGAGTGCTGTGATATACTGAGATTTCTGAGTTAAAGAAAATCTGATATTTCACTAGTGAACATAAAAGTCATATTTTATTCTAGGAAGTGATGTAGTAATAGCCACCACAAATGACATTACTTTACAAACAACAACCCAGTCACTTAAAAAGCATAATCCTGCATTTTTTCCTATTAAACCTGATTTTGTTAATAGAATAAGTAATGCTGAAATTCAAATAAAAAAACTTTACAAGTGACTGAACTCTAGAACACTAATAATTGACTCATGATGAGCTATGCAAATTTGTGACTGAATGTGTTTTTCTGTCACTTTTTGTAGATTTTGGGTACTCAAATATCAAGATTTTAATTATTAGAAAATAAATAAATGCAAAATTTTGTCAGAGTGACACAGCAAGAGTTTGTATTAGAACATGTTTTTTACTACTATAAGTTTGACTGCTCTGCATCTTAATGGCTTATCCTAGTAACACAAGTGAAAAACCCCATCTTGACTCTGGAAAAGCGAAAACATACAAATATCCTTAAATGGTTATCTCCCAATGTCTGTCAATTAATTTTGGCTACAGTAATTCACATATAATTGTAAGTTCCAAATGACCAAAGGTCTTGTTCAGATCATGTTTATTTTTCTCTTTCTTCATATCATGTACTCAGGTTATGATTTTGTTTATAAAAACAAATGTCAAGTTTTGTCTTTGAGTTAATACATTACAAGAACCTGAAATTGTCTAAAAATTACAGTTATCAAAGTTATTTTTATTACAACATAGTGTATTATTCTTTTTTTTAGACGAGATAAAATAGCAGAACAGAGAGAATATAAAAGGAAGAAATCCCAGAAAAAAGCATCGAGATTGAAAGCCATGGAAGAAGAAAGAGAACACGAGAAAAACAAATGGCTGGACTTTAATGCTAAGGTGTGTTCTTTCAACATGACATTGTGTACTAAAAGTATTGAGGCTATATATATATATGTTTGATAGTCAAACTATATAAATAATTTAACATTTTATGTAAAATGCCTTTTAAGGTCCTTGGTGGCAAAGTGATGCAGATACTGTGGATTCATTATTATTCGTTGTATACCAATTTTCGTGGTTTTCGTGGGTCTCAGTAAACCACGAATTTAAATATCCAACGAAAAATAATATTTTTTCTTCAGCTTAAATGCACTGAAGTTTGAAACCATGGAGTTTTGATGTACCTATCCGAGACAACATTGAACAAAGAATAATAATGAATCCACAGTATTTCTGGATGAAAGTTGGTAACTCAATATGGATATTTTTTTTCTTCCAACAATAAAAACTGGCCGTCACAATACAGCTGGATGTACTGAAAACATTAATAAACCAATCTAAAAGCCCCTTTCTTATATTTTTTCAACATGTCTTTTAGCCACACATCCAATTTAGTTATAGTTATTGTTGAAATTGATACTTGGCAGAAAGGTACAAGTTCAAAGGACCAGAGCTTGATCAAGGAAGCTATAACGTACAAAAATATCAACTGTTTGGTTGATATTATGGATCTATTACTGTTTCACATCTGGTTATATTAGTGAGAACAAATTGATGTTTATACTTTTAATTAGAATTTTGGATTTTCCAAAAAAGTTCTACTGATAAGGATATTCCATATTAAAAGTGCTTTAGAATGTAAACTTTAGTGAAAGGAATGACAAAGTAATTTGAGAAAATTCCACTGTATGACATAACATATTTTTAAAGTGTCATTCCACTTTCAGACATTTTCAAAGACAAACAAAGGAAAAGTAAAGAAAAGTATATTTGCAACACCTGACCATGTCAATGGAAAAGTTGGAGTTGGAACATGTGGCCAGAGTGGTAAACCTATGACAAAATATACGCATCAAGAAAAATGGAAGAAGTGATATCGTCAAAAAATATTGACAGATTGTATAGATATTATTTTACATTAATGATTTTGAAAAGGTCTGAGGAGTAATTTAGCTCACATCTCTTGGATCAGTTTTGATGGCTGAAAGTGAAATTTGATACTACCTTTATATCTGAAGATTTTAATGACAAGTAAAGTTAAGTAAATTGTAATTTGTTTATATTTCATTGTAATTACCATTATCACCATTGTAAATAAATATCATTGATACATACATATATGCTTTGAATTTTTTATTCTTGATTCTGAACAAAATTTAATAATTCAGTTTTGTGGGTACTTTTACTAAGATGTATTCATTCTCATTGAGTATTTAGTAAAAAATAATGCCGACATACAGATTAAATCATTTTCATTTTATGTTTTTATGTTGGAGTTCTAAAATTTATTTTTTTTAAGTGTTTGGCTTGTTAGTTATAACATACCTTTTATGTACACCTTTTCTTGTCACTAAAAATCCTTTTCTTCTCTTGAGGTTGAAAATTAGCATTTCTGGGCAAACTGTAATTCATTGATTAAATTTCTTTTTTACAAATGAAAAACATATGTTAGTTATCTAACTTAGCTAAGATAGCCAGCGGAGATAATGAAATACCCGTTCATCAATTGGCCACGGAGTTCCATAGTTCCTAAAAAAGTTGAATTTTCAAGTAAATTTTGTGGAGTAAATCAATACAATACCATAATGGTAAAAGTAACATTTAAGGGCTTAAATGAAAGCTGAGAATATTTACTTTATAGAAATAACTGCCATTTTCCACCCATTTGTAGGAGTATATTTTACAGGAGGCAATCGCTAATGGCCATTCCTTTTATCAGTTTGTATCCAAAGTTAAGCACATGGTGATCTGAGAAACTTTGCCTTCAGACTCGCGCTGTGAAAAATATCAACGATCATCGCACTATAGATACATCAGTTCTAAAATCTGTTGTCAATCTTTGCAATGAGGTCGACTCACTCACAAACTAAAAGTCCTAAGGACTTTATGTTGAGTTTGTGAGTGAAAAGGCCGAGTTTACACATCGACAAACTCATACAAAATCGTATTTAATCCTTATAATTCCATTTCAAACATCAAAAAGTTGTTCCTAACCGAAATAAAAAAAAATAACTTTGCCCTTTTCAGGCGATATCCATCTTGAATCTTGTACTATTTTTGGCAGCTGAGCAATTGAAAAAAAAAGTCGGACAAAGTCATTTACAAATCGAAAAAAACAAGGAAAGTTACGTTTTAATAGATTTTAACATAATCTGAAGCGTTTGAAGAATCCAACTTGCATTGTTTAATATATAACGTTGCAACCTTGACTGACGTCCGTGCAGCAAATTTTCGCGGAATTTTTTAAAACGCAATTTTTTCAACCATTTCTCATTAAATTTTAACTAATATTGTCAGTATCATCCTTAAAATTTATTCTTTTACAGAATTCTTCACATTTAATGTCTCATTTGAAACTTTAAATAATCAAGAAAGCGCATGAATATACTTGCAAAATACGGGTTTATCGATGTATAAACTTTTATGATTTTGCACATCCAACCAATGAAATTCTTGTATTTTATCATATGCAAATTAAAATGGAATTATGAGACCTTAGCCTCTAAGACCAGTACAGTTCGTTTCTAACATACGGGCATGTAACAAAATCAGGCTTAAAACAAAGTGAAGATTAATCTCCGGTCCCATTACAGTGTATTATTACGAAGTTTTATAACCAAGAAAAATTTAATCCCAAACAAAGTTTTATTACCCGGTACCGTATGTAACCTTTTATAACGAAGAAAATGCGAACAAATTATTTACCTAACTTCCATTATGCACGGAATATCGCATATAACAATGGTAAATTGGAATCCAATATGTATACGCAGATTTCATATCAATTTGTAATGGATAAAATGGATATTTCTTACCGCGGAGCCAGATTTATCCGCGGTTTTCAGAACTGTATGCAAGGTGTGCTAATGCTTAAGACGAAAGCCAAAATTAAATAACTTTAGATTAAGATTTTTAAACTTAACCGCCAGAAAGATCAAACTGTTGTAAAAAAAAACCAAGGACAGAAATCTAAATGAAGGACATATTTCCAGGTTTATTCTGGTGTAACATAACAGAACGAAATATGATATTCCCCTAAAACAATCAATCAATTACGGAGATATTCCCACTTCGAAAATAGTTGGTGACAATGTTTTGTATTCACTCAGTCTTAGCTATACAATGATACAACGGTTTAAATGCATGGTCATGCGTCATCGTCCACAATTTTGAAACAAATCAACTTTCTTCATTATTACTCTAAGTAGATATGGAAAGCCGAAGCAATAACAAATTCTAAAAATATGCCGAAATGACACAAAAAGTATCGTTGTTATGTCTCCTTACTGAATGCCACTAGTATCCCTAGATGTAATCAACCTTTATCCCTCGTTCACTTACGGGATGTTGCCTCATTGGCACTACATCTTTACATTTTCATTTGATAAGAACTGTTTCCTTTCCTGTCTTGTCGATCTTTCTTGTTCATTTTAACTATTGTAGTAGTATTCTAATTATCAGTAAAACATCACTTGTACACTGTATAGGTGTAAGATAAACACGATAACTGCGGAAAATTTGGAGGAATTGACTCTCGAAGTTTCATAGGATAAACATGATAACTGCGGAAAATTCGGAGAGATTGGCTCTCCAAGTTTTCATAGGATAAACAATGATAAATGAAGAAAATTTGGAGGAATTGGGTCTCCAAGTTTTCATAGGATAAACATGATAACTGAAGAAAATTTGGAGGAATTGGCTCTCCAAGTTTTCAAAGGATAAACATGATAATGAAGAAAATTCCGAGGAATTGGCTCTCGATGTTTTCATAAGATAAACATGATAACTGCGGAAAATTCGGAGAAATTGGCCCTCAAAGTTTTCGTAAGATAAACATGATAACTGCGGAAAATTCGGAGAATTGGCTCTCCAAGTTTTCAAAAGATAAACATGATAACTGAAGAAAATTTGGAGGAATTGGCTCTCCAAGTTTTCATAGGATAAACATGATAACTGAAGAAAATTCCGAGGAATTGGCTCTCGATGTTTTCATAAGATAAACATGATAACTGCGGAAAATTCGGAGAAATTGGCCCTTAAAGTTTTCGTAAGATAAACATAATAACTGCGGAAAATTCGGAGAAATTGCTCTCCAAGTTTTCATAGAATAAACATGATAACTGTGGGCAATTTGGAGGAATTGTCTCTCCAAGTTTTCATAGGATAAACATGATAACTGAAGAAAATTCCGAGGAATTGGCTCTCGAAGTTTTCATAAGGTAAACATCATAACTGCGGAAAATTGGGATGACTTAACTCTCGAAATTCTATATATTTATTGCAGCCTTAACAATGCATGAATAGTAGAGTAGGTGATGAAATGGCGAACTCGACGCACCGGAGTGTACACGTCGTCAGGCGAGGCTATTATCACAATGGCATAGTGGAGTACACCATTTCAAAAAGTGCGTCAAAGCTGTACCAAAATACGAATTTTACGTGACAATTTTACATGAAGCATAATAATACTTTACATTCTGTATTGTAACTATGTGATCAAATAATTTATAATTTTTAAATTTCGTCGGGATTACATTTTTCCAAAACAGATTTGAGAACATTTATTTAAAGCGTAATTAATGTATTTGGTTGCGATAAAGGGATCACTTGGATCTTATTTATGTAGACGAAGCATTATCTATTACCATTTTACAAGTAAATGTATTATAATGTTATCTTCATTGATAAGACGTGGGCCGACTTCATAATGTCTTCAAATAAATGTACCGTGAAAGTTATTATAGCTACGAGTTTTGTTTTTATATTAATAATTTATCACAATAATTCCGTTTTCAAGAAAGTTTTCAGTTTCAAAGAACAAATCGGACAGTTTAGCAGTAAAAGAGATGTAAATAGAGGTAAGCAGTCGGTAAAACTGATATTTTAATAGGCAAAACTGATTTTTGGACAGAGTAGCTTTCCTAATTATGTTCCTGTTCCCATTTGTATTTTTGTTATAGTAGATGGATGGATGGATGATGAATGAATTATTGTTTAACGTTCAGTGGCAGCCAGGTGCATACAAGATGTTGTTTATAGTAGACCGCACACATATAATCAAAATGAATATATAAACTGATATATGGATCTTGTTAAGTGAACACGAAAATGTCACACTCTTACTGATATATTTGTGTTTTGAAACTTTAATCTTTCAAAAACCACAAACACCCCCACCCCGGTTTTCCACCTCTTCCTTTGCAACTTGGATATTGAATTTTGTGCATGCTTCCACATCAAAATATGGTTAGCATACCCACGTCACTGTAAACCAAACTATCTTTCCAACCCTCGACTTAGGAAGTACGCACAAAATTAGTTTTGGTTCTGACTGTCCATGTTAAATGACTGCCTTAAAGACCTCGAAGTGGCAAATTTGTGTGTATTCTGTCTCTGATGTACAAACTCAGTTGGTATTTATTTTTATTAGTAAATCTTTAGTGGACACATACCAGGCTATGTGCTGAGATTTTGGAAGGCATAAGATGACACTTTGGAAATAGCCCAAGAAGTTGAAAGATATCGGGGTAATTGCTCTATTCCTTTATGTATCTAGTAAGAAATACATGTAAACGAGAGGTTATTTTGCCACTCCAAAGAAGAAAACGAAAGAAAGACAACACCAATGTATGATAATCAATTATTTCTTCTCTCGATATAGAAGTTTGCTTTTAAAATATAACGTGTATCTGTCAAGAAATACGAACCATTTATCCTTTTTAATATTACTCCTGGGTTTTATATGGAATTCGCATAAATGGTCTTTTGTATTTGTGTTGTCCCTATCATTTAATTTTTTTTCTGTCCCAAATTTAATGATTACACTAGACACAGTCAGAAATATAATGATTGAGCTCTGCGCTAGATATATAGTTTTGTATTTAATATTTTATCAATTCAAAATTTTCTATATCAAAAAATTTGAAGGGCAACGGGTAAAAAATTGACGAAATTAGGATGGAAAGTCATATCGTGTAAACGCATCTTACATAATATAATTATTCGTCTAGATTTATATTGATTAGAGGTAACCAACATCAAATATCTCTTATATAATGGGAATATTTCACTTGTATTCATATTTTGTTTTAATTAAAACTCTACATTCTGGTGACTTAAGCCTTTGTAAAATATGTCAAAATATCAAAGATTTAATATTGTAAACTGAAGTGTTATCATGATGACTATGATGTAATATTTTGCCACTGATAACTTAAACAAGTATTTTAAAAACATATTAACAAATACATCTTAGTAATTTAAGGTAGAAATGAAATCCAGATAGACTATAAAAAAGAACAGAATAAATAAGAAAGATTGACGAAAGAATTTCGAAGATATATATAAAATCGTCATTAAACAGATAGAGTACAAGTGCACCGGAAAGGTTGAGTATATGTCCTGTATCGTTTGTGGGAAAATTCGGTAATGAGAAATTATCCATCATGACCATGCAGAATTAGTCTTATTTTAGAGGTGGAACAATCAAATCGTGAAATTACCGTACTGGATCAATGATATGAACAAACGCTGCATCATGATACATTCTGATCTCCATTAAACAAAATAAACTGCATCTTAGTGTGAGGCATTCTGGGAAGAACTAATTGCATATTTCGTCACGGTCAGACAACTAAAATCGCCACCATGAAAACTTTTTTATTTCTGATCTGTACAATTATAAGTCTTCAGCTGTGTAAATATAAGTAGCCAGTTGAACTGAAACTTTGTTTAAATTTTAATCAAATTCTCAAATTTTTAAGAACCTAATAATAGCTTGGTACAATAGTATTTGTCTATTGTTTTTTTTGCTGCTGATTGCATCTCAATGGCTTTTTTGTAGTTTTCCGGAGACATAATGCAAGAGAAGACAACACTATTTATACAAAAAGAAGAAAAAATCTTGAGAACACCTGTCTTTTACGTCCGTATAGACACAAAGAGAAATTAAAAAAGACAAAACGAAAATATCTGTTGTACAACAAAAAGAACAACTTTCTCTTCTGTTTTGTACAAAAAATTGGTTGTACTTTCTGGAAAAGAGTATTTATTTCTCTAGAAAACATCCACCTTAATTTGACAGATTTGTCAGTCATCCACAAATTGGATCTTCCAACACTACACGACCAAAAAGACAATTTTGTGCTAAAATATGCTGAGTCAGCATTTTCAGTTTTGTTTGTAAGAGACCCCTATACACGTCTATTTTCTGGGTATTTGGACAAATTCTTCTACCTCAACCCTCATTACTGGACAACATATGGAACACGTATAATTCACAGATACAGGAAAAATGCTACAGAACGCAGCCTTCGATGTGGACACGATGTAACATTTCCAGAATTTATTGAGTATGTTGTGGACACTTTTGAAGATAAACCACACACCCTTGAAGACCACTTCAGCCCCATCCATCAACACTGTAGACCTTGTGAAATCAATTACACGATCATAGGCAAAATGGAGACTTTTGAAAAAGATGCAAATTATGTGTTAAGTCAACTTGTAGATTTGGATCGAAATGTTGTGAACGCAAAACGTAATTTAACAGAAGAATTATTACAAATGAAAGCAGATTTTAAGATCTATCGTAAACTCAACAATACATGTTTAAGTGATGATGAAGCATCTAAAAGAATATTGAAATCACTTCACTATCGTGGCATAATTAACTACAGAAAAGTTTATCATTATAATATTACAGGTATTTTACAATCATTGACTGCATCAAATGTGAAAGAACATACAAAATTGTTTACAGGCACGATATCTAGAGATGAAAAACGTAAAAGTATGATAAATTATTACAAGTCACTTGATAAGATTGTTCTAAACAGAGTAAGAAAGTTTTTAAAGGCCGATTGTAAATTATTTGGATACAGTGATCGTCCAAATGACATCTTTGGTCCTGGATAAGTCATTAGGAATGTACTTAGAGGTGTATAATACTACATTGGGAACAAAGATATTAAAACAATTTGTTTCGATAAATTAGGTTTGAAAAGCAACAGAGATACTGAAATGTCCATCTTCATTACTTCAAAGAAAATGTAATGTTTTGGTATAGTAACCATTGTTAAAATGATCAATAGACATATTAATTAAAATCGTGAGTCCAAAAGCTGCCTTTTATGTGGTAATCTGTTAAACACTATTTGAAATATAGTGCTAAACAGTCATGACAGTGCCGTCAGAAAAAGACTTTAATGCATGAGGGTTTTTGGCAATTTTATGATAATTTAAAACAACTAGTTCATCAATGTTTTTTCAAGAAAAATTGCACACGCAGGTATAAATTTCTAGTTTTTGGTAGAGAAAAGGCTTATTTCGTGAAGAAACACTCGGATTCTGACAAAAAGTATTCTTAAGATGAAATTACAGACATGTTAGATTTTCTCATAGACAACATATTTGTTGAATTTGGTGGTCTAATTTTTTCAACAAACAATGGGCATTCCAATGGGAACCAACCGTGCTCCTCTCCTCGACGATCAGTTTCTGTACTCATAAGAAGCTGACTTCATTCAAGGGCTACTACTTGAAAACAAAATGAAACTAGCCGAATCCTTTAATTTCACTTTTCGTTATATAGATGACGTGTTGTCGTTAAATAACGACAAATTCCAAGACTTTCTACATCTCATCCACCCCGGTGAGCTTGAAATTAAGGATACTACTGATACGTCAAAGTCTGCATCATATTTAGATTTGTTTCTTGAAATAGACAATGAGGGACATTTGAAGACAAAACTTTCGACAAACGTGAAGACTTCAACTTTCCTATTGTTTACTTTCCCTTCTTGGGTAGCAATATACCAGCATCGCCTGCATGTGGCGTCTACATTTCTCAGCTTATCCGATTTTCAAAGGGATGCGTGAGTTACCCTGACTTTCGACAAAGAGTATTACTGCTGTCACAAAAGCTTCTTAACCAGGGTTTTATCAGGGATAGGTTGATGTCATCACTTAGGAAATTTTACGGTTGTCATCAGGAATTGATTGACTGTTACAGTGTTCCAATATCCAACTGTTCCCACTATTGTAACATTTCATGTCCCTCCACCGAATTGACTTTGTTGAACTTCACGATGGGTGCAGTATACGGAGCAGGAGCTGCTTACCCTTCAAGAGCACCTGGGTTAAATCCTGGTTTTTATAGGAGTTTGTTTTGTTCATTGTTTTTTAGTTTTCAGTGTTTATTTGTTGTGCTTGTGGTTGCTATTTGTCTTCCAGGTTTGTCTGTCCAATGGATTACGTCTTTTGATTTGCTCCTTAGGTATATTTGTCCTCTTTAGTAATTGAATAGATATAATAAGAAGTCTGATCAACAAAAACACAGCATGGTTATATAAAGCAATGGATATAAACTGATTTTCTTGTTTCAACTTTATCAAACTCAAGATAGAAACTTTGAAAACTGAAAATTGTGAATAAATTGTAAAAATTAAATTACAACACATGTAAACAGTAGAGCAAAATCCAGCCAAATTAATTTCATATGAGATATATTTGTATATTGAAGTCCTGTTACTCTGAGGCAATGGCAACTGAGATAATGAAACTCTCTGAGACTTTGAGTCTCAGATCATCCATATTACCTGCTAAATTTCTTCATTTCTGTTATATTCAATTTTGTTTTCTGTGCCATACACATCATATGCATGTGTGTTGTCTGTCACCAAATAGAAAATTCAGTACAATGATCCAGAAGTACACATTTGTCAACTTATAGAATGTCCAATCAGTTCCCATTGTATTCAGCAATATTCATCATGACTCACACTAATAGCACAGATATGATGTGATCTCACGGACACTTTAAGATGAAGAACTGAAATTAAATCATCATTCCTTTGCTTGAAAATTTGTCAAATGTACCCCTTCTTTTATATTTATGGAGGAATTTTGTGTCAATATTCTATCCAATATATCATTTCTCTCTTATCGTATTATCATAACCAAAAAAGATTTTTATGTCACAATGGAGACAGTAAATATTTATTTCTTTATATCTAGCATCTTAACATATAATATTGTCTTGTAACATTGGAAAGTAGAAAAATATAATAATTCTGGTATTTTATTATTTTATTCAATCACAATTATCACATAAGGGTAATTTTAAATTATCAATATTTGTTGTAATCTTAAAACAAATCAAAAACACATTTGAAAAAAGTAATGAATATCACAATACATACTGTTCAAATAAAAGGAATAAGATAAAATGTAAAATCTGTGCTGAAAAAAAAGTTTCTCTATAAGAAAATGGATATCGTTGGAGTTTCAATTTTAAAAGCTAGAAGATACATACATGTAGTCTATCATGAAAGAGAAGACTAAAAGTCATTTCCATTAGAAATGGAATTATGGTTCACAACCTTCAGAAAATATATGATCTTGAAACATTTAGCTCTTGTTACAGGATACCAGCACCAACTGGAAACAAAACAAGTAACATTGGCACGAACTTTCTATGCTGTCATAACACTGGCAGATGGAATTTCTGTATTGTCATTTATTTGAAACTATGTCATCTGAGCAATCACAATTCAATACTTGTCAGCTGTTAAAGTCATTAAATTTTGAAATTCATTCTCCATTTAAATCATTTCTTCTTTTTCTTTCCACCAGAAGAACTCTTTGGACCCTTTTTTTCTTCCTGTAGCAAAAATAACTTTGGTCTACCAATGTAAGATTTATGCCTATCTAATGCATTTTAAACACCACTGGAAATTTATTTCTTTAATTGACTTTAAATTTTGATAAAAAAAATAACTTTTTGAGTTATAAAGCAATTATTAGTTTTTGACTACTGGTAATATATAATTAACATAAATCTGAAACAGCTATAAATTTACTACATGTAATAGTCAGTTTTCAAGAAATCTAATAACAGAGGGCATACTTTAAAGTTAATCAAATCTTCCAATGCCTTTTTTTCATTTGGTTTCCAATTTAAAAAAATACTGAAGTTTCAAAAGATTTTAAGTATTCAATCTTCTCCTACATCTCCACTCACACTCAACATACTATATAAGGTTTAATGTGCCCTCAAGATTGAATCTTTGGGATGTTGTCTTACTAATGCTCTTCCCATATCATTATATTTTCATATAAAAATCATTTAAAAATAATACCAAGTATCAACCTATGCTTTTTTGTACGTTTGATTGTCTCTACCTAATATGACATAGTTTTCTGACTCATCCCATGCCATTAAATTTCACTAAAATTCCTACTCCATTTCATACTTTCTCCAACTTGCAACAATGAGCACAAGAGGGCAGAGTGGCACAATGTCTTTTGATTCTGATCTTGGTAGTACATTTTATTAAAGTATATTGTAATATTTACCTTAGATCTTATATAACCATGCTGATCCAACAAAATTCTAGCACAGTTATTGATATGTTTAAATCTGTCAGGTCCTAAATGTACACCACCATACCATCTCGTTACAACTACCATTACATTTCTAGCATCTATTATCTGCAGAACAAGACGGTAATAATTGTTACAAAATATTATAATTTTCTGCTTCAATTTTTTTTCTTCCGTCTGACATTGAAAAGAAAACTTTTAAGATTACAGACATTATTACTGTGTTTAACACAAAAAATATTTCTTTAAAAAATATTGGAGTACATTTTGCACACAAAAACTATCCATACCTGTAACAAATGTAAAAGACGTGACCCAGCATGTATTTCTCCATCATCTTCACATGTTTGATAAAATGTAGGATGGCCTCCAACCTCATCTTTCAAAATTCTATAAGCATATATATTATGTGTTGCCATAGCAATTTTCTTATTCTCCTTTAGATGAGATAACACAAGCATTGCCTGAAAGGAAATAAAATGATCAAAAGTTAAAAGTAAGTCAGACTTTTAAAAGATTGGTTTTAATTTCAAATAAAAGAATCAGTGAGAAGCTCAAATTAGCCCCCCCCCCAAAAAATCACACAAAAACAAAGTTTGACAGTATTTCAATTTTCATAAGGAATAAAATCTGAATAACAAATATCTTTTCTACATACCTGTTTGGCATGAAGAACTGGAGCAATATGACCTTGAAATCTACTGTTCCTGTCCACAATTACTTCCCCTGATATAATTGCAGGGCATTCCCACACTGCTTGAAAAAAAAATATTTGAGAGCTATAATGAAAATTTGATCTGTGAAATAAAACAAAATATTTGAAAATAGATGGCAGTTTCTGCTCTGGCATAGATTAACAAGTGCATTGAGTCAGTCAACTCAAACATTGGTCTCAGTTAGTTATCCTTTAATTTGGTTTTAAAATTCTGTCTAGAGGGGATTACTTCAGAATTTGATCAAATTGTAACTAGAACTTCATATATTACTTTTATTTATAAATACATGTACTGTCCTTACAAATTTGCATTGTGATTAGATTCTTATCTCGTGGACTCACCCCCCCTCCCTCCTCATATCTTAATGAAGCAGTAATATTATTACAGTATAGATATTTATACGAGTGAAAGAAAAAAAAAGACAGTAGATTGGTTACAATACTGACCCAAATCATCATCAACATGTTCTATTACAGTCTTGGCAGTAATTTCTAGTTGTGATATATCAAAATCATCATCTTCATCAAAACTAAAAGGTTTCTCTGTCTTTATACATGTACTTTTACCTAAATCAAAACATATTTTAATATAAACAAGAGGCTCAGTGGGCTGAGCCTGTATCGCTCACCTGGCAGTCACAAACTTGTGATTTGATTTGACAGTCTAGATTGCTTTCTGGAAACTTTGTAAATGATCTTCTATAAATGCTTCATACCAAGTATAAGTTCACTGGCCAAACTGTTTCAGAGTAGAAGTTTAAATTTCAATCAATCAGAATATATAAAAGTTTCTGGTGGCCATTTTGTTTCACAGACTAGAAAGTTTTATGCAAAGTTTGTAAAGGACCTTCCATAGATGCTCCATACCAAAAATCAGTTCATTTGGCTTTACGGTTTCAGAGTAGAAGAAGTTTTAAATTTCAACCAATTAGAACATATAAATGCTCATGGCAGCCATTTTGTTTCACAGACCGGGATGATTTATGCAAATTTTGTAAAGGACCTTCCACAGATGTTCAATATCAAAAATCAGTTCATTTGGCTTAACAGTTTCAGAGGAGAAGAAGTTTTACATTTGGACCAATCAGAACATGTAAATGCTCATAGTGGCCATTTTGTTTCACAGACAGGATTAATTTATGCAAATTTTGTAAAGGACCTTCCATAGATGCTCTATACCAAAAATCAGTTCATTTGGCTTTACAGTTTCAGAGCAGAATATTTAAAATGGTCCAGTCAGAACATGTAAATGATCATGGTGGCCATTTTGTTTCACGGACCCGGATGATTAATGAAAACTTTGTACAGGACCTTCCATAGAAGCTACAGGCCAAGTTTCAGTTCAATAGGTCCAGGGGTTTCAGAGGAGAAGATGAAAATGTAAAAGTTTACAAAAGGACGGACGGACAGCGGACGCCAAGTGATGACAAAAGCTGACATGGCCTTTGGCCAGATGAGCTAAAAAAACTTATTACAATTACAATACCTAAATCCATGAATTGAACTTTCAACCAATTTAACAATTCAAAACATGTCGACAGCAGGTCCATAATTCTTGTTAAAGAAAATATTTACACTGAAATTGGATGAAAAAAAAAAAAATTCCTATACTTTGACACAATTTCTTCTATAGCCCCTCTGACCCTTTTCTCCTAAAATCCTTAAAAGATGCAAGAAAATTGTTGACAATCGGCTAAAAGCTCTCAAGATGATTTTAAATTATTATTTACAAGTGGATGAAATAAAATGAAATTTTACATATCAGAAACAGTAAAAGATACCAAAAAATTTCTGGAATAATTTTTGTTATATATATTTCAGGAGAAATAAAAAAAAATCTTTCATTAAGTTAAGATAATGAATAAAAAAATTAGATAAATTCCTTGTGTATATTTAAGAATTCGGAGTGGACTTTTTAGGCCACTTATAGTTAAACAGTAAGAGATAGCAAAAAATCAATCTGAAGAAATTTTTTCTTTTTCCGCATGGAATTTTTGTTTTGACGAGTGCTCAAGGTTGAAAATGTTTTTAGGCAAACAATCCCCCATGGCTGACCTATGCAACAAAA
Organism: Mytilisepta virgata; assembly: GCA_028015205.1. Classification (NCBI taxonomy): domain Eukaryota; kingdom Metazoa; phylum Mollusca; class Bivalvia; order Mytilida; family Mytilidae; genus Mytilisepta; species Mytilisepta virgata. The sequence continues at coordinate 44,985,319 of CM051521.1, read as the reverse complement.
AGATACTCCTGTTTTCAAAAAATTAACAAAATCCTTAAACAAACTATTATTGGGATTCATACATACTAGATTCCTCTATCTGTTCTTGTATGAATTCTCTTATTTTCTCCACCCACAGATATATAACACTTTCACCAAGATTTTCTCTACAAAAAATATATATAAATTACAGAGGTTAAATATTAAACATACATAGTAAATTCAGGAATTTTGCATGTACTTATTTTTTACATACTGCCAGATAAATCAATATAAATAGTGCACTCTTTGTAATACAATATACATAGAAAAAAATAAAATGCAAATGAGATAAATAAGACAAAATCACTGTATACATACTTTTGGAAATATATGCAATATTTTACAGTATAGCTGAGAAAATGTGACTGCAAGAACATTACAATACCTGCATTCAAATTTGCTAGTAACATTAATTTCATTTATACATATATGCCACAACAAAATTAATTTATCTTTGAAAATTGTGTCAATTCTTAATAAAGGGCCTCACTTAGCACAGCATGATACAACCACAACATGTCAACAGGTGAACAGTTAAAGAAAGTGTGGACACACTATTATGCCTGACCCAATAAAGTGTTGGATATTTAGAAAATAGTTCATTGCACTGATGGTCATATGACAGTATATGGACCGGTTGGTCGTCCCGAAAAAAATTATGTGGACCGAAGCATAGCTGAGGTCCATATATAATTTTTTAGGGAAACTAACTGGTCCAAATACTCCATTTGATCCTCAGTGCAATGAACTATTAGCTATATTATACTAATTTCAATGTGAAAACATTCAAAAACTTATAATAATAATTAAGCTCCGTCCACCAGTCCATATAATAATTAAGCCCCACCCACCAGTCCAAATATATAGATTAGAACATGGCATGTTTCATATCACACCTATTATCAGCCCTAGGTCAAGATATCAGCCTGAGAGCTGCCATCTTCGAGGGATGATTTTGACCATGGGCTGATAATGGGTCTGATATGAATAATGACATGTTATGATATTTTTTTTTTATCATATACTTCAACATTGGTGTTTTATAGGTCTCCATGAAAATTCTTATCTCAATGATTTCAGTTTCATTGCCGTATTACCGAATATCCTCAAGGTTCTGCAAATCTTCATTGTCCCTCATCCATTTAGTCAAAATGTTTTGTCATTTAATGTTTTTCTGTTTGTATTAACATTTTTGAGTGAATTAATATAATCCAGTTTCATCCCACTATCGTCTGCCGTGTTTCTATGTGTCAGTAAGTTTAAATTAATTATGGAAACGACTGATTTACAGATTAGGGGTGTGATATAAAACGGAAGCAGCTGATATATACTGGAAACAGTTGATAACATATGTACAATTTCCAATTTTATCGTAGGGTAAAATTTTACCTTTATTTTCTGTAAGTATATAACAAAACATTATATGGGCCGGTTTCTTTAATATAGACAAAAAGAGAGGCATAATTTAAAAGTATAATATTACAATATACATTACACAATAATATATTGGACCTACCACAAAAAAATAATAAAAAAAATTTACGTATATATAAAAGATTACAGCTGAAAGCACTCATCAAGACGAATAAAAAGAAAAAAAATTGCATTGAAATCAGATAAAAAATAAATTTTTTTATGTTTCCTCCAAAATTGGAATATCCAGGGACATTGCTTTTTTGGCCCCTTAATACTCATATACCTTCTATCTCAAAAACCATTTCTATATATTTTACTTCTTGGAGAACATATGATTTAGATTTTTAAAAAAAAAAGGCAAAAATCTAATGCCAGTAAGTTTTATCGTTGAAAATCCATTGTTCTTCACAATTCTAATCAATCAAAATATTTTTCTGTAGGTTTTTAAAACCATGATCACAGATCATGAAACAGAAAATTATTACTTACAAGTAAATATCATTCAAAGCATTTTCAATTTTCAGTCTAGCATCTCCCTTCAGCCATGGGGCACTGAAATGAAAATACATGTATACATATCCTTTCTTACCCATTATAAAATAATTTACCTTTATTTATCCAAAAGACAAAGAAATAAACCTTTTGTTAATCTTTGATCATGCAACATTATAAACATGGCCCATTTGGTTAGTATTTGGTATCTAGTTGAATATTCTTACATAGGTATGATTCATAATTTAAGAGTTATACATATACAAACTAGAGGCTCAGAGGGCTGAGCCTGTATCTCTCACCCGGCATGAGAGCCATTTTTATTGATGTACCTCAAAGACAGAAGTCACTTCTCCCTATCGTTATGAAGTGTGGTAAGGCTTAAAGGAACCAATTTTTCTTTATCAAGGTCCTTCTACTTACAGGTCAGCATATTCTAAAATTTGGCCGTTCTCCAGAAGATTTTTGCATGTATTTCCCATAAGGTCTTATGTTAACTCAAGTCCTCTGCTGAAGGCCATTTTGAATTAGGGATCAGAACAAGAGTAACAACAATTGGTGAGCATCTTAAAAAGAACATTCAGACCCTGTTTGGTTTCAAGCAATTCTGCTGTTCTGTAGATTTTTGTTATATGTCATAGACACTTTCTGTCAAGTTTGGCTCTATTTGGCCAAGCAGTTTAAGAGAAAAGAATTTTTTTAAAAAATCTACCAATCAGAAACAAGAATTGCTTATGGTGACCATGTTTGTCGCCTGATCTGGACAAAACGAGGAAATTTTGTATAGAACCTCCAAATAAGATGCTTTCTGTCAAGTTTCCTTTCATTTGGTCAAGCAATGTCAGAGGAGAAGATTTTTTTTTATATCAGCCAATCAGAAACAAGAACTGTTCATGGTGGCCATATTTGTATTCCAATTGGGACAAAATGATGAAACTTTATAATGGACCTCCCATATATGCTTCCTGTCAGGTTTCGTTCCATTGGGCAAGTGATTTCAGAGGAGAAGATTCTTTTATATTAACCAATCAGAAACAAGAACTACCCATGGTGACCATATATGTACTCTGAAGGGGATGAAATAAAGAAATTTTGTAAAGAACCTACCATAGATGCTTCCTGTCAAGTTTCGTTTTATTAGGCCAAATAGTTCCAGGGAATTTTTTTTTTTTTAATCAACCAATGAGATTATAAGTACAATATAATAATACAAGATGTAAATTTTTTTAGCTAAAAAACATTTTCAGAAAACAATTTATCTGTTTTCACTTTTTTCACCTTTATAATCAGAGAACTAAGGTATTAACATAGACTTGTATATATTTTTCTTATATAGAAACATACATGTACTATATATTTATACTGAGGAGTTGATTATGTATTACAAATGCTGTTTCATTAAACAACATAACAATGTTCGTGATGAAAAAATGAAGCGAAAAACACATGAAAAATACATATAACAAAATGTGTAAGACTAGACACAAACAGTACATTTTTATTTACTTCATTGGTAATTTTGTGTAAAAACTACTCCTACAGTCCCTCTGAATTGTCTTGCTTTAAAAATACTTTTCTGGTAATTATATCTCACCAAGGAATGCTAAAAGAATAAACATGCAATGTGACTAAGTATTTACTGACAGTCATCAAAGATTTACCTTAACTGATAATGAGGTGGTCCTTCTGTAGGATAGACATCGGTATAAATAATCTGAAAGAAAAAAATAGTTTAGAGCAGTTAAAAAGTATTCATTATTCTTAATATTTAGTTTTTCCTTTTTTATTTTTATTGTAAAGATGACTGATGGACTACTCATATGCCTTTGAAGTGTTTGAACAAATCAAAACTAAACAAGAGGCTGTCGAATGACAGCAAACCGGATTTTCCTGCATGGAAATGATGTTTGCAAATCTGGATTCCCAAACAGGATGAAGTAAAGAAATATAAATGAATTTTTGTAGGGTTTTGTAGGGTTCAGAAATGGAAAGGCAAAAATCAATCTTGACCTATTTATAGTAAGTGACAAATATTGGAATTTTTGAGAGTATATAAGTACACACACATTTGTTAAGCAGGGGTTGGTAGGCAGAAATCATGAAGTCAATAATGAAAGAAATACGCCAATGAGATTATAACCTTATTTTATAAACGACGACTTGAACTGCCTTTTTTCAATTTTTTAGAACCATAACTCCTGAACGGTGAAAGTGAAAATCGTCAATATCGGAACGGTGAAAGTGGAAATCGTCAATATCGAACTTGACCTCCATTTTGTCATCAGTAACAACATATTAAAATTTGAAAAGCTTTGGTTGAACAGTTCATAAGTTATCACACGGACACCACTGGGAAAGCCATTTTTCAATCTTTCAAGAACCATAATTCCTGAACGGTGAAAGTGAAAACTGTCAATATCGAACTTGACCTCCATTTTGTCATCAGTAACAACATATTAAAATTTGAAAAGCTTTGGTTGAACAGTTCATAAGTTATCACACGGACACCACTGGAAAAGCCATTTTTCAATCTTTCAAGAACCATAACTCTTGAACGGTGAAAGTGAAAATCGTCAATATCGAACTTGACCTCCATTTTGTCATCAGTAACAACATATTAAAATTTGAAAAGCTTTGGTTGAACAGTTCATAAGTTATCACACGGACACCACTGGAAAAGCCATTTTTCAATATTTCAAGAACCATAACTCTTGAACGGTGAAAGTGAAAATCGTCAATATCGAACTTGACCTCCATTTTGTCATCAGTAACAACATATTAAAATTTGAAAAGCTTTGGTTGGACAGTTCATAAGTTATCACACGGACACCACTGGGAAAGCCATTTTTCAATCTTTCAAGAACCATAACTCCTGAACAGTGAAAGTGAAAACTGTCAATATCGAACTTGACCTCCATTTTGTCATCAGTAACAACATATTAAAATTTGAAAAGCTTTGGTTGAACAGTTCATAAGTTATCACACGGACACCACTGGAAAAGCCATTTTTCAATCTTTCAAGAACCATAACTCTTGAACGGTGAAAGTGAAAATCGTCAATATCGAACTTGACCTCTATTTTGTCATCAGTAACAACATATTAAAATTTGAAAAGCTTTGGTTGAACAGTTCATAAGTTATTGCACGGACACTGTTTGGCAGCCGCCCGTCCACCCGCCCGCCCGTCCGCCCGGCCGCCGTACATCACCAATTTAATAACCGATATTTTCCTATGAAAATCCGGTTAAATATATCTACAGGTGAAACTAAAACTGCCTGTATAATGCATACAAATTCTGATAAAGTAATTCGCTACAAGAGTAGCAGGTGGAATTTTGCCCCTTACTGCCTACTTCTGAAAGTCCTGAGTTCCGTATCTCCAATCACAATGAAAAAAGTGTTTGCAAAACTGTTGTATGTCAAAATAACAGAAATACAAAGGTAAAGTTATAAGCAACGACCACTTTGTGAAGGGGAAAAATAAGTTTACACGGATACAAGATTAAGTCATCACAATTTCTGAAAATAATCATACAGTCACTCATAGTTCAGATGGGTGTTAATAGGAGCATTTATTCCTAAGCTCATTAAAAGCTCACAGAAAATAATTAGACTGTAGAATTCATTCAGATACCAATTAATGGAAGTAGGAAGCTTTTCTATATTAACATTCATCAGCAATGCTCAAGACCTCAATTTAAAAAAAAAAATCTGAATGTTATGAAAATATTTCAAGCTTAAAATTTCAAATTGTACATCTAAACTTCGTGCAAGGTTAAACATGCATAAGGGAGTTGAAACTGTTATGGCCCATCTTTTCATTTTTAAAGCAACAAAATTGTCAAACATATAAATCTAAAATATTGTCGAAACTAATGTCATGAACCACTTATATATATAAAAAAAAACATTGTAGCTTATCAATCTTCTTGCTTATTTCCTTTTAACATTTATTGTGTGTGGTACATGTAAAAGTTGTGAATTTTCATATTATGTATGATATGACTACCACATTGAATATCATAAAAATTTAAAAAATAACAATACTGAAAGACAAATCAATTTCATTATAATATGCTTGTTATCAGTGCATACTGGGCACATTATTAAAGGCCATATAATGTTCCTTAGATGTTGTAAACCTAATACATGGGATGTTATCTCAATGATGCATATACCATATCCTTTCATTTATCTGATGAAGATTTGCTGCAAAACAAACTAAAAAAACTCTACAATCGTGAATGAAATCTGTGATCTTATAGTTTACCCTTAAAACATATTCACATATCAAATAAACCTAAGTAACATTTTTAAAATACAAATACTCCTTTCGTTTCTCTGAATATGCATCATGAATGAATGGAAAAATAGGAGTCATTGTAAATGAAACAGCAATGATCTTAAGGTTGAATTTGAAAAATGCAGAAAGAGAACAGCCTTTAATATATATACCCACACTGCATGAAAACACTCTTATCTGCCCTTTACTGTTGTGAAAGAAATTCACAAAGAACTCTAAAAGCTCTGAATTTTCTTTCCTTTGAACCACAGTTTTCAATATTTGATATATCATTATGCTTTATGTAAAATTGTAAATTCTGAAAATAAATGATTAAAAATCAAAATAATTTATAATTGCATTTTGATTTTTGCTAGTTATATTCAATTACACAAACATTACCATTCATATTAATTAATCTTGCAAATTAGCTACCAGGTAATAATTTTTAAATTTATTTATTGCAAAACAAAACAAAAACCAAAATGATAACAAGAAAAATAAATGGAAATGGTGAGCTGTCAAAAGGGGCATAAAACGACTAAAATGTATGAAATACACAAGTCAAACAAAACCAAATATAAAATGGTAAAAAAAAACAACAGCAATCAAACTAAAAAGTTAAAAATACCCAACGTTTCGACCAATATGGTCTTGATCAAGAGCATGTAAAAAATAAAAATAAAAAGGTGTTGACTCCTTGAAACCCAGAGCAAGACCAAAATGGGTTATTAATGCAAACAACATAATACAAACAGAATCATACAACTTAATAAATAAGTGCACAAAATAAATTTCTGAATTTACAATAAGGCCAATTCAATTATCATCCCCGCCCACCCCTCAAAAATAGGCCGCCCAATATTATTTTCATTTTTCAAGAATGCAGTCTTCAAAAAAATGTTGTTTTGGTTTCCAGTTAAATCATTGATTATTTCTTTGCTATAATTGTAGTCAAGGTATATTTCAAATGGTTTTCTTTATTGTATATATTGTTGCTGGCAAGCACGAAAGCCCTTGAAAGCGATGATATGCATCAAATTTTTATGACACAAAACAAGTGTCTGACATACAAAATACAATGACTTTATGAATGTATCCTGGACCTGTTGACAGAAAAACGTTCCAAAACATACAAAAGTTTAAAATGAAATCCTCCCTCTCCCTTCAAATGTTTAAGTAGCTAGGGGTAAATGATAATCTATCATTGAACTTGAATTGGCCTAATAAACAACACAGGATAAAAAAACAATAATAATTGTTACAGTAGCTGATATTATTAGTATTTACTTCAAGACTAATGTCATGTGACCTGTCATCTTTGCTTTCTGCTGTCACTGTGATTTTATATTCATGTTCACTTATCATAAGCCAATCTTCACTGTAGATTGATGATAAAGCTTCGATTTCTTCTCTCTGAAAATTGGAATAAAAAAATAGTGCAGACAGTATTAGATATAACATTTTAAACCTATGTTTTACGTCAGTATGATGGGAAAAAAATTGATGGAATTGTAATTAACAGTATCAAATGAAGGCTTAAAGTTGATTTCAATAAAATAAATACTGTATACTGTTTATACCCCCTGCAAACAAAGTTGCCAGGGAGGGGGGAATAGGAATCACCCTGTCTGTCCGTCTATCCATCTGTCTGTCTCTGTCCATCTGTCTGTCCATGGGAGATAATTCAACTTAAGGGTTTTACATGTTTAAAGCTTGTAAGCACATATAACTCTTCCTAAACCATTCAATGGATTTTGATGAAACTTTATAAGAAAGTTGGGCATCATATGTAGATGTGCATGAAGCAAGATAATTATTGCTGGATGTTTGCAAAAGGAGATAATCCAACTTAAGGGTTTTACATGTTTAAAGCTTGTAAGTGCAACTCCTCCTAAACAGTTCACTGGATTTCGATGAAACTTTATATGAAGGTTGGGCATCATATGTAGATGTGCATGAAACAAGATAATTATTGCTGGAAGCTTGCAAACGGAGATAATCCAACTTAGGGGTTTTACATGTTTAAAGCTTGTAAGCGCAGTTCCTCCTAAACCTTTCAATGGATTTTAATGAAAATTTATAAGAAGGTTGTGCATTATATGAAGATGTGCATGAAATAAGATAAATATCGCTGGATGCCTGCAAAGGAGGATATTCCATATTAACAGTTTCACATGTTTAAAGCTTGTAAGTGCAACTCCTTCTAAACCATTCAATGGATTTTGATGAAACTTTATATGAAGGATGGGCATCATACATGTATGTAGATGTGCATGAAGCAAGATAAATATTTCCAGATGCTTGCAATGGGATAATCCAATTTAAGGGTTTAACATGTTTAAAACATATAATCGCAACTCCTAGTATTGCAAGAAGGGGGGTTTCCATATATGTCCAGAAATGTGTGTACAGAATTGCCTATCAGCATTTGTAACCTTTTGGAGGTTGGCAACTATGAGTTTTCTTTGGTCCAAGATGTGGTAAATTCTTCAGTAACATAAGAACTATCCTTGATTTCAACAACTAAATAAATTTTATTTATTTATAGAAAGTGAAAGTAGATTTGTCTTTGAAAATTTACAGCTTGTGTTCTTATAAACACCGACTGACCCCTCAATCAATGATTTATATGTCTATATTGTAAAATTATACACCCAACCTGTCTTTCGGAATTAGTTTCGGTCATAATGTTTGTGTGAAAAGTTTTGACGACATCCTACAACTCATTGCTTTCTTGTTGTTTTCGCCATTTTGAAGAATCACGTTATTCCTATTTATAATAATATCTTATAACCGCAGAATCATTGTAACGCACTACAGCGGCCCAAAATAATAATGATAATAATAAAAACAACAACAAAACCAAAACAAAAAAAAAAAAAACAAAAACAAAAACAAAAAACGCATGAAATCTTGTGAGATGATAAAAAAAAGTCCTCAAGCATTCGCACATTTCTGTCAGTAAAGTTTAGTAAAGATTACATCAAGGATTTGAATAGTACTATTTAAATCCTTGATTACATGAATTATGGTTTCGTATTAATACATGTACTAAGTTACTTTGTCAATGGATAATTTCAGAAAAAATACAAAATTAGTTTAAACATATATTTTACTTCTTTTCATAGTTTTTTTTATCTTTATAAAAATTTCGAAATTGGTTGACTGAGCAACCGGTGTTTTTCTTAAATTTCAAAATGATTTTCTGCTCCAAAAACCTTTCATATTTAGCAATATTCTGTAACCATTAAAATTTTGAATTATTATCTCCAAAATTCTGTTTGTCAACTTGAGATCAACATTCAGTAAAATATTTTTCCTTTCGTAAAAAGATTTTGATATGTCTTCTGCAAACCAGTAACTGAAAATTATTCCTAAAAATCGTCACTCTATTTAATTTACAATTTAAATTATTAATAACATGTCTTTCATCTTCTACTGAATATATTAAAATAAAATCAATTATAACGTCTGCTTTCTGCTGTAACTGATGATAAGCATCTAATATTTAAGGCTTTTATATAAAAAAAGTTTACTATTTCGATAAAGTTTTGGCGGGGTGACAGTGTAAAGTGTCGGCTGCCTTGGGAAAATATGTTAAACAACAAAATGGATAGTTGGAATGGTCAACAATGACATACTTATCAATCAAATGGGAAAATAGGTTACCTACTTGTAGTTTGTGCAATCAAGTTCTCTTTAAAGCCTTTAACCCAGAATTTTGAAACTTTAAAAAACTTTGAACTTGCAGAGTCGTCAAATAAAAATTCGGACTACAATGATACACGAAAATATCGTTTCACGATCTCTTGATGTTCACGCTTAATTGTCTATCCTTGATAAGGCCAATTGCTACTAATAACTCTGCTTTTATTGGTCACATCATTGTACCATTTCCATGCCGCTTGATTCTAAAATGCTTTCCATCAATGTTTTTCCATCCGAAATGAAGTAGTTGAAAAGAAGGACTACGGAACAAGTCTTTGCAATCAAGCCCTGTAAGGGGTTGGATATCCAAAATTTTCAAACCTAAGTATGAGGTTATTCCTAGATGGGTTTATCCAAAATTGACAACATGTGTACCCTTTATACCGGCTTTGGATACTCACCAACTGTGAGTAGCGTATAAAGGCCGATTCTGAAAAATCCTGCATAGCACCCCTAACGCCGGACCCGGAATGCAAACGGACCATGTCCCAGTCGAGTATAGGGTAAATACAAAGCATGGCTTACGTATACCATGGTAGAAAGGTTGCCTTCTCAGGGGCCTCTGGGGACACCTTAGAGAGAGGTGTTCCCCAAATTGATATACATAAAGGTATGGCAATGGGTAGCAATATCAATATCACGGATCAGTACGGATCAGTACGTACACTTCTTCCAGAAGAATGAGGAGGATATTGACGATAGCACCCCACCCCAGCTCCAACCCGCAAAAAGCGGCAGTGCTGCAGCAACTCCATGATGACACCTGTGGATGAAAGGACCCGCATGTGTCAACACTGTGGTTTGGAAGAGGTGTACAACCGCTTCAAGTATCTTAAGGGTGAAGTACCCTTAACCTGCAGAACCCCACTAAAAAGGAAGAAGGGGCAACTTTGCAAGAGCAAACCGGGAATCGATGGGCTCTCCTGGAGGCACAGCTAACAACCACCTCAGCACGAGGAAGATGAGCCCACCCCAATCGGAATTCAAGATCGTGGTGAAAGAGACCACGAAGGTCCTCCTTCAAACATCTAAGGATGAGGGTCTGAGGGGGTACAGCAGGTTTTCGAAGGAGAAGCTGATCAAGCTCATCGAGGAGAAAACCAGCCGGAAATGTGCCCGCGAAGAGGTCTTCACCAAGAAGGAGTTCAAAGCACTCGTAAAGAGACGCAGCATCACCAATTACGCTCGGCTAAGGAGAGCCGATCTGCAGGAATTGGTGGAAAAGGACATCGAAAATGCGCCAGTCGAAGACGAGATCGAAGTCAAGGACAGACGCGTGGCGCTGAATGGTGCATTTGGCACGGTAGCCATTGAACCCGTGAACCTGCACGACCTGGAAACGTTTTTCAAGGTAAGTGCCAACGCCATCTCCAACACAATCGCAGATGCCCTCGCCCAAACGAAGGGTTTGAAGGTGCAATTAGTGTTCAGAGTGGAGTTGGTAAAGACGAACCCCGCGAGCGGAGAGAATACTTACGTCATCCCCTAAACCTGCGAGTTGGAGATCGCATTCATGATGGAGAGGGTCAAGGAGAATATGGTAAAGTATATGCGCGATATTCGGTCACATCGAGCATCAACATTAACGTTGTCGGTTTCGACGGCGTGAAGAAGACGAGGATGAAGAAGAGGAGATCAGAGTATATCCCATGAGGATATCCAAGAACACCGGCGCGAGACACGTGGACCTCCTCTTCCTTACCAACTCCACCAAGTTCTGATTCAAAAGCATGTCGCGACTTTTGAGCTCCCAAATATCAGAGCATGATCACGAGCTCTTCTTCTGCCGCAGATGCCTGTACCACTTTTCCATGCAGGACATCTTGGACGAGCACATGGATTACTGCGGTCAGAAGGATGCAGTCAAGATCGAGATGCCAGGAGAAGAAACCTTCGTAAATTTCCAAAATCTTAACCGCACCATGAGAGTCCCGTTCATCATCTTTGCGTACTTTGAATGCTTCACCGAGAAGATCGACACGTGCCAGACCGACCCATCGAAGGCCTACACCAAACAGTACCATCACCACACACCGTGGGGGTTCTGCTACTACGTCAAGTACGCCCAGGAGCAGGAAATATTAGCCATCTCCAAGATGTACAAGGACAAAAAACCCATGGTGATGACTGAAGAAGACAAGGAGAGTTTCGACTCCAGCAAGGACTGTCACATCTGCGGAGGGGCACTAAATGGGGATAAGGTCCGTGATAACGACCACCCCACCGGAAAACATCATGGCGCTGCACACAACCAGTGCAACTTGGACTTCGAACTTCCCAGATTCGTCCTCATCGTGTTCCACAACTTGAGCGGATACGACACCCACCTGTTCGTCAAGGAGTTGGGCTTCAGCGACGGTAAGATTAACTGCATCCCCAACACTAACAAGAAGTACATCAGCTTCTCGAAGGTGGGTGAGCTCGAGATGAGGTTCATCGATTCATGCCGCTTCATGCTCAACTTGCTGGACACTCTGGCAAAGAACCTAACCAAGGACCAGTTCTAGACCCTGAAGGGGACATTTAGCGACCCTGTGGAGGATGTTTCAAGACCTCAGCTTGAACGACAATCGCATCACTAGCCTGGGAAACCCCAGGAGAGCTCGGATGCCGTGTCAAAACGCATGGTCAACCAAAAAACTAAAAGATGTTATCAAAGACATCGATGAGCTGCAAGAAGAAACTAAGCAAATGAAAAAGTCATACGATACAACCATCAACGGGCTAGAGAAACCAGTCCGACGCTTACAATAAGAGAAGAAACAGATGGTGTTTTGGGTGGTGATATAGCCATGCAAAAGTATCACATACGCAACCTCCCACCCTAAAGAGGGTGGTGATCCGGCAACAAAGGTATCGTTCGATATTCTGGAAGAGAGGATTGCAACCGTCGCGGAGAGTCTCGATAGTCTGAGAGTGTTTGTGGAACTGAAGCCCGCGTAGGCACGCAACACCTTTTTGATCTCGGTTTATCACCAATATCGGAAAGCTGAGAGGGTCCATTGCACATCTGATTGTTTGATCCACGAGTTGAAAGCGAGGAGGTAGACGATAGACGTCTTAGTCGGTCTTCTGAAGCCCCGACTCGTAGAAGGACCCTTTGTTTTCATCCTCGTTGAAGTCCTTTAGACGATAGGTGGGCGGCTGCGTGACCAGCGCTTGGGACACGGTGAACACCTCCTAGGTCCAGCAGTGCGTATATCCCTTCTCGAATGTACCCTTCTCCTTGGTGATCCGAACTTTGTCCCCAACACGGAATCGCGGCGGCTGGATGGGTGGTATGCTACCGAGCGGCAACAGCCAGCCGTATTTGGACATCGATTATGCTCAGGATGAACTTGAAGCCCTTGTTGTCGAGGGAGAAGGCACTCATATCGACGAGATCGGCCGCCCATGTCTCATCCACACCACCCACCACTACACGGCGTTTCTGAAACGTACACCGAACTGGCTTGTGCAACTCCTCGCCAGGTTCAGCGGTCTATTTTTTAACACCAGCCCAAATCGAGCTTTTGTGCCGATGATGGGTTTGACGATGATGCGGTCCATGTGTTCCAACGCGGTAGGGTTGGGAATGGCGTCGAGTGAGGCTAGCATAGCTTTGTCACAGATGGAATTGCGAGCAGCTGTATCCTTGTGCCGGGCATAGCAGAGATCGTAGTGATACGCGGCCTGGTCAACTCGATTGATGGGTTTTGACTAAGCCTTCGGGATACCATCAGCAATCGCTTGCTAAGTTGTGTCCGGGTTGATGCATTTCCATGGGTAATCAGTTGATTAGCTTGTTCATGAGCCCGGCGCCGGTGGTAGCGACAAACTGAGACATTTTGGGGCCGCAAACGGTACAGGTTCAAACCTTTTGCCGCCACCCGTTGCAGGTCACTACCTCGCCGGGGTTCACTGTGTCCGTCTTCCTATGGCATTTCACGCAGATCATTGCTTCATTTAAAAATAAATGGATGTTGAAGACATTTCCTACAGTGACAATGTCTCCACGAGGAGCAATCACTACCTACTGCCGCAGCGGTCGATCAGAGGGCTGATCATCCGGAAGTCGGACTGTGGCAAGACGACAATGCTCAAAAGCCTACTCCTGCGCGATGGGTGGCTGGACTACGATCGACTGTTCGTCTTCGGAAAATAGCTTTACCAACCCATCTACCAAGTACTGCAGCGGTGGAAAAGGGTTCTCGAAAGAAGACATCCGAAATCTCATGCAGTGTAAGGGTAATTCACCATACTCGTTGATCGATTTGGTTGATGCCTTGCCTCCGCCGCGACACCTGAGTGGTATCCACACCTTCTTCTTTGAGCAAGGGGTTGATGTACCAGACCCGCGGGAGCTCGACCCCACCCGAAAGAACCTGATGGTGTTCGACGACTTGATGCCGAGCAAGCAGAACACGTGCGAAGACTACTACGTGCGCAGCCGCAACAACAACGTCGACCTCTTCTACCTATGCCAGAACTACTTCAAACTGCCGCGGCAGTCGATCCTGGAGAAAGCCAACTTCACCTGTCTCTTCCAACAGGAAGCTAAAATCTTGACCAAATCCGTCGCGACCACTGCAACGATCTCACCAAGGAGATGAGTTCTATGAGGTATAAACTAAACAATGGATTTTCTGGAGTATGCATTTTTGGGGAATCAGCGCGACCAGGACATGGTGTTCGGTAAGCACTACCTGGACATGGAGGTCGGTAATGAGGACCCGGGCGACCTGCGAATGCAAGTTCAAGTGGGACCCAGTCAGCATGAGGTCCATGTGTTACAAGTGCGGTCGCGTGATCATCCTCCCCATCGATCACGGTGGGGGTGATTTCGACGCATGAAACACCGGCCGCCAGTATGGACCGGTACAGCGTAAGCGCTCCCCTCAATCCAAATGCACCGCCAAGAAGACTCGAGGCCATCAATGCACTCAACCGTGTCAGCCAAACAATGAGCTGTGCACCAGACACTTGAACATTTCGAAGACCAAACGCTAGGAGGCATTGGTTCAAACGCTTGGGGGCGTTCAAGATCACTGATCCCAAGCAGCGCGAGGTGCTCGCTAAGGAGTTGCATGAAACTAAGCGGAACATTCAAGCCATCAACATGCAGCAGCGCCTTAACAAGATTGGACTTAGCCGAGATATCTCCAAGCTGTTTAAGCTCGTGGTTGAGGGACAGAAGGAAGCGGCTTCGCAAATCACTCAAATGATTGAAGAGATGCCCATGGCAGTGCCAGTACTACCACCACCCGCTGTGTTCGCCGATCCATTGCCCATTGAACCACCCACAGACACCGTCCTTGGACCCCGAGCACAGCAGTATCTCCAGCTCAGTATGACCCCTCACGCCGACCACACATTTGGATTGCGATCTGAAGACAGCGGTATTTTCATCGGGGGCTCGCAGGTCACCTTCGATGGAGATGATATCTTTGTAGATGGTGTACGATACAAGGGAACACCTGTGTTGTGGGAACTCATGGTGAAGAAAGGACCGGAAACGTTTGAGCCCGCGGACTTGGACAATTATGGTGAGATCTTGAAAAGCACCAACGCCATGTACCAAGGAAAATCTGTTCTCTCCAGGACTCCTTAAGCTAGTAGGAGTTACAAGTGGGTGAACAACGTTTCTCTCATCTACAAACAAGACAAGTACGGCAGTGGGTTGCGAACGGAGTTTCTACCAACAAACTTCGACCAGCTCCTAGATCGCCTGGACCTGTGTGCCGCCGGCTACAGAGCTGTGAACAATGGCGTACGCAACTAGATAGTGGCTATCCTTGAATGAATTTCGGCCACATCGGCGGAAAAAAGTACAAGCAGATCAATCGTAACTTCCTATAAATAACTACACGATGCCATTAGTGATGAAACACGGTTACCGCAGAAAATATGCGGTTGGCGGGCGGAGTCTGTTTGTCACTGTCGACAATTTAGCCGGGCGCATATTCACCTCTTCCGCCGCCAAGGCATTGGAGAGTAAGGCCATGAGCAATGCAGCGATGAAAGGTGTTGAAAAGGGGGCTACCAAAACTGTTGACCATATCATTGACAAAGTGACCTGCAAAAAGAAACCAAAAAAAGCGTTCAACGCGGCAAGCTCACTACAACAACCCAACAGCAGGCCCGATTGAACAACCTCATCTCATGCGATAGTATCGCAACCATTCACGACTTCGTCCAGCGCTATAAATAAATACACTATGTCCGACATCCTCACAATCACCGAAGGATTGGCTATCGATGAAAGTCTCCAGGAGTATCAGGTACATGAATACGAACCTCAACCGGGTGCCCAACTGAACAACGCCGGCCCAGAGATCCGAATCAACATTGAGACAAAGGACTTGTTCCTTCACCCCGCCGAGAATTATCTCTTGATAGAGGGGCGGCTTCAAAAGAACGATGGTACCGCATATGCCGATGGCGATCTCGTGTCGCTCGTTCACAACGGTATCATGTATCTCTTCAAAACCATCAGTTATAAGCTCTCCGGCCAGCAGATCGAGCACAACATCAATCCCGGCGTCGCCACCACCATGCTGGGAATGCTGACCTACCCAGACGATTTCTCCAAATCGCAAGGTCTCAACCAGTTGTAGTTCAAAGATTCATCGGCCGACGCCACGGCAGAAAACACCGGCTTTGCAGCGCGTCATTACTAAGCCGGCGAACAAGGGTTCGTTTTCATTCACCATTCCCCTGAAACACATTTTCGGCTTTCAAGATCTTGTACGGGTTCAAGCATGAATTGTCATTTGTGCGTGATTCAGACGCCAATGCCATCCTAAGAGCCGCCGTCAACGACGTGTCCAAAATCAACCTGTGTAAGATCTCTTGGTTCGTCCCCCGTCATCCCCTCCGATCAGGAGAAACTAAAATTGTACAAGACCATCCAGAGCAAGAGCAAAATCGATTGCGGTTTCCGAATGCGGCAGTATGATTCAATAGCCGTCTTCAAACCTCACAGTTCAACTGGCGTCTATCTGCAAAGAGCGGCCTGGAGAAGCCTAGATACATCATCGTAGCCTTCCAGACTGGCAAAAGCAATGACCAAACCCAAAATGCAGCCGTGTTCGACCACTATCGGTTGCAAAACATTTACGTCACCCTCAACGCAGTACGCTACCCGGCCGTCGACTTCAATGTAGGTTTAACAGAAAACAGGATCGCCAGGGTGTACAGGAATGCCGCCGAGTTCCGGAAAAACTATTTCAACATGGACTGCCTCATCAGCAACTGCAACATCAACCCCTCTTACTTCATCGACCTGTATCCGCTGTTTGTCATTGACGTGAGTCACCAGTCCGAGCGGCTGAAAGAGTTGACCGTCGACATTCAGATCCGGGCCCAGTTCGAGCGCAATGTGCCCGCCAACACTGAGGCGTTTGCACTTGTGATCTCCGACAGATCGAGTCCGACAGTCAGAAAATGAACGTCGTGTAGTAAATGGATAAGATTCACATGGAACTCATCTTTGCCAGTCGCCTCGCCGAGGTCTACGCGATCGCGGTGAAGGGCGGCAAGCAGCTCAAGAAGCACTATGACGGCCTCAAATAGTGGATATAGACATATGTGACAATGGTCTACACAGCGACCCTTAAATAAATTGACTCCACACTGTTGCATCGAATCGCCGACAACACAGATCCTAAGCAGGGGTTTTCATTACCCGGTTCAAAAACTCAAAGAAGGAGAGACCTACGAGATGGCATTAGTGAACCTGGAGACCTACCTCTCCATCCCCAAAAACTATCAAGTGAACTTCAATGTCGAAAGCAGCATCAATACCGTTTTTGAGCGTCAGATCTACAGTTTTGAAAAACCACGAACGGTTACAGAGGGTGAACACATCGTAGACATCAGCATTAACAGCATCCTGGTGAACAGCGACATCATCCATGGGAGTTACGTGAATGGCACCCAGCAGTCCACCATCTACAGTTTCTTTCCCGGCGTCGATCCAGACACGAAGATCATGCAAGAATTTGGTGTACTTGCCTGTGACCCTGAGAACCATCAATCGCATGCAAACGTACCTAACCGATCAGAACGGCATCCCATCGATCTCCGCGGCGAACACCTCACCATGCGTTTACATCTTCGCGAAGTATAAAGGATGAATCACGAGTATGGTTTGAATTTGACGAAAGGGCAAGCAGATAAACTACAGCGGGCGGCCAAGAAAGGTTGCCCGGTCACCATTCGTTTGTCCCACACAAACATGAGAGGTGAACACAAGATGTTGCTCACAGTCCGACAGGTTCAAAAGATCATCAAGCTTCTACAAAAAGGTTCTGACGATATGATCTTGAGCTGGGCTTCACCCTATTGAAGGAAAACAATGAGAACGTGGGTGGTTTCCTAGCCATGCTGGCCGGGCTTGCAATGAGGGCACATTCAATGGTAGCAAAGACCATTTAACCCACCTTGGGTGTTGGAGCCTTGAGTGATCTGGGTGGTGTAGCCGTCTACAAGGCATTGGGATCTGGATTTTACCTTAAACGTGGTGGATGCGTTTGCTCAGTGAAACCCAGCGGCAACGGCCTCTACCTGAAACCTTCAACCACTCGAATCACCAATGGCGATGGGCTGTATTTGAAGCGTGGTCAACAATTCCATGAAGGATCCGGTCTGATCTTAGGTGCCAACAGCCCATTCAAGAATATCCCCCTCCTCGGCATGCTCCTATAAATAAATGGGTGATGCCGGCCGCTTTCGACAGACAAGAGTCGAATGTATGGAAGACCAACTCCACGCAGCAACACCTACAAACGACTTGGCAAGGTAGTGTCTATAGCACAGGGTGTGTGTTCCATAGCAGTTTTGTATTGACCAGTGGCACCATGAGTTCAGCTTTGACCGGTATAGGTGTCATAGCCTCCCTTCCTCTGGGGTCCCTAGCTTGCTTGAGTGTCACCGCCGTGATGGTGCTCTCGCTGATCTCAAGGCGTGTGGCCAAGAAGAAGAAACACCGTGAAACCTTGCGACCCAACTCGAGCAATATGTTAGCACTGCTTTGGCTGACGACGAACAGATCGATGAGGCTGAGTTTGGGAAGATTGTCACCTGCCCTAAAAAACTACTACGATGAGAAAGATCAGCTGCGGCAACCTTCCACAACTTTTAGTGAAGACCTTAATGCGTAAAAAACGTTTGTCCACTACACACATCGTTCCGCTGCGCTCCACGATGTGCTCCGTTCCGTTCAATAATTTTTTTATCCAGTTTTTGCCGGATTAGAAAATTTGATATCCTATAAGCCTACGCCCCATATTATTATGGACTTACTTTCTCACAAGGTCGTAAGAGAAGTACCCCTACTTGGTCTTTTTGCTCACTTTGAAGCCTGTACTTCTCAAGAAGTCTCCTTCCAAGGTTTCTTTCTCTGTTGAATCCGGTGCAGGCCCATGCCCCTGTCGTGTCCCCTACCCCAGTTTTCAAGGTCAGTATCCTACTCTTCCCAAACTTACCATCCACTTCCACCACCTCCAGGATTTTGTAAATCACCCCGGTTTGTAGTTCCTTCCATTTCATCGTTTCCAGGCTCTGGTCATTCACCTTTTCCTGGAAGATGTCCTCGCTGATAAAGTCGTCCTCCATCCTAGAACTTCTCAGTTCCTACATCTTTTGTATGAAAGCCATGTTTTTATCTACCTTATACTCAACTGGGGTATGGTCCGTTTGCATTCCAGGTCCGGAGATGGGGGTGCTATGCAGGATTTCCCCTTTAAAAGTAGGAGTTCCGCAGAATCGGCCTTTATACACTACTACTGTGCTCCTCTCCTCGCCGATCTGTTTCTGTACTCATATGAGATGGATCTCATTCAAGGGTTACTACTTGAAAACAAAAAGAAACTAGCCCACTCCTTTAATTTCACTTTTCGTTATGTAGATGACGTGTTGTCGTTAAATAAAGACAAATTCCAAGACTTTCTACATCTCATCTATCCCAGTGAGCTTGAAATTAAGGATACTAAAGATACACCAAAGTACGATTCATATTTGGATTTGTTTCTTGAAATAGACATTGAGGGACATTTAAAGACAACACTTAATGCGTCGTATACAGCATAATAAAATTTACTATATCTAATATTAGTATCTTTGGATTGTTATTTTGAAACTCCTGGGATGATGCCTCTGCTGGTGGACCCTAGGTCCGCGAGGGTATTCGCCAACCCAGTCGTCAGACTTGTCTGACATGATTATTCATTGATTTGTTACAGAAATTACCAGTGTTTAGCAAAATTCAAAAATAATAGAAATACTAAGGGTTCATTTCTTGTATTGCACATGGTAGATCTCCTTAACTGAAATATGGCTTCCTATTTCGGTATTTTTGGTTGAGTACTTCTTGTTTAATATAGTTTAGTTTTTGGTCTTCCAAATGTTTCGGTTTTAATGCTGCTGATGAGAGGTAACTCCTTGAAATGCGTCGTATACAACATAATAAAATTTACTATATCTAATATTAGTATCTTTGGATTGTTATTTTATTTATTTATGACAAACGTGATGACTTCAAAGTTCCTGTTGTTAACTTTCCCTTATTGAATAGCAATATACCAGCATCGCCTGCATATGCATCTACGTTTCTCAGCTTATCCGATTTTTTAAGGGCATGCGTGAGTTACCCTGACTTTCGACAAAGAGGATTACTGCTGTCACAAAAGCTTCTTAACCAGGGTTTTTATCGATGATAAGTTGATTTCATCACTTCTTTTCCCACTGTCGTAACATTTCATGTGCCTCCACCGATTTCTGACTTCCACCGGATTAACTTTGTTGAACTTCACGAAGGGTGCCGCATACGGAGCAGGAACTGCTTACCCTTCCAGAGCACCTGGGTTCACTCCAGGTTTTTATAGGAGCTAGTTCGTGTTGTTCATTATTTTTTAGTTTTCTGTGTTTATTTGTTGTGCTTGTGGTTGTTCGTTTGTCCTTCCGGCTTTGTCTCTCCAATTGCTCTCTAGGTTTGTTGGTCCTCTTCATGGGCATTAATTGTATTACGTGTAATTATGATTGTGATAGCTCAACTGCCCAGGAGGGGTTATAGTATTATTCACCGCTTATTGTTTTTCAGGCTAGGTTATTCACCTGGACTGTCGGTTTTAAAAAAATGTGTCAAAAGTGTTCGACATCACGTGATTAGTTATGAACCAATGAATTCATTTATATATATATGAAGTATAATAATATAATGTGCGTATCGCTTTTTACCTTGATTCCGATATTTTTGAGCTTAGGATTTGGGTCGTTATAGCTTGCCATGTCCGGTCCACCATGCAGCTCCTCATTTGGAACTTTTTGAGTCATGTGTATCCGACTTTTTATATATATATATAGTAATTAATATAAAAAGTTTGGGAAAATATCTTTCATTTCACAACTTAAAATAAACTACCAATTTTTTAAAATAGTAACTTAGCGTAAGTAGTAGAGCATTGGGATTAATAAATAAAATAAATAAATATTTAAAAACAAAAACAAAACAAAAAACAAGTCAAAAAGATTTTTTCCTTAGTGAAAACTTAGAATTTTTTAAACCTTTGGAAACATAATAAAAATTTGCTTAGGACATATAAAACTAAAGATTTAAGATTAAATCTCCTATAGCGAATTATTTTAATTACTATAATTTTTATCCAGTTTTTTTAAAACTTAGAATAAGTAACAGACAGCTATTTATTGAACAGAGCCACTTTCAAAATATTCCACTAGAAGAACGAATTAGTCCTTTACAACATTGAATGATATTCAAAGCCCGCATGGTATTAAGCAAGGATTTAACCCTTGTATTAAGTCAGCAAAAAATAAAAATTTGTCCAAAATTAATGAAATTTCTCCTTAATTTCAAATTTGGTCAATATTGTGAAAAAAAATGATTGTATATTAAAAAGTATAATGATTGCCGTCACAAAATTTTTATTGTATAAAGTGACGTCATTGGTGTAGAAAATATAGACTTATTTGATAGTTAAGGATGTTCGCTGGTCATGTATTTGAATTCTTGTCAGATGTTCAGAATCCTCTGGTTTTATCCATTTGAATGCCATAAAATCATTTTTCCCGCTAACACCGATTTTCTTTTCATATTTTTTTTTTGCATATAGAATGATAAGCCATTTGTAAAAATCTTATTATTAAATCCTTACTATTATTTAATGGTTTTTGAGAAATAAAACTTGTCAATGATAAAGCAATGTAAAATCAAGAGTGCCTATTTTTCCCGCCAAATTTTCAATGGCTTACATCTCGAAAACAAGCACACGGACCTATAATTTTTCTCCCTCTTTTAGTTTCTTTATTAATCCACTATCAATATTTACCAGTGTTATGAAAAGCTTGTTATTTTGAAACTGATTAGCGAACATCCTTAATACTGCTATGCAATAAAAGGATTATTGGATTTGCGAGCTCGTATACTACAGTATATTATTCTGCTCGGGGCAATATTTATATAATAGTGTTGTGTTTAGCATTGTCTGTGCGAAATTTGTAGCCAAGGTTTAAAGCATAGTGCACGACCCTAAGGGGAGTACACTTTGTCTTCAACCTTGGCTACTATTTCGGATAGTCAATGCTAAACACAACATTATTGTTATTTTTTGACTGAACGTCAATAATTGTTTGAAAGATTGTGCAGATTGCTTATCTTAAAACGCATTGAAGATTCAGATTATTAATCATTAATTAATTATTAATAATATTATTGATTACTTTTACATATTATATTTGTGTTGTTGATGATAATCCTTTGTAGATTTCAGATCAGTAAAAATATTTGCATTTGAATTTATTACAGATTGTATCCGGAGTTTATTTTGTACATTCACATATGAAAATTCTTGGTAGAATCAATCATTATAAAATGCTATAAATATATAGTAATGTACAAAAACATATAACATATCGGTCATTCTCAACATCCTTTTTAAAACCGAGACATTAATCATTGTTAATGACAAAGGGCTAAACCTGCAGTAACAGGAATTATAGAGATGACCTGTTACGTTCAACGTCAAACTATTTTTCTTTTCTTCAAAAAGTAAAATTAAATATTTTATTAAGACTTTTAAAATTCAAACTATATTTTCGCATGTCAAAAACGTTAATAGTTTAAAAATAATGTCTCCATAATATAAAAAAGGTTTATAACAATCACCTGTTGTAGATGATACGTGAGTTTGCTTTAGATTCATTTTGGCTGGTGAAAAACTGCAATATCAAGTCGATAAGAATAATTTACGGGTATGATAATTCAACGGTACATACAAGCCGAGCCAAAAAATAATTTAAATTCGAAAAAACATTGACAATTGTTGCTTGCAATATGTACAAGTTTTATATCTTTAGTTTGCTTTGATGTCACACGCTCCAGTCAATTCTCAAATGATAGAGGAATCTCAAACTATTTTCGAAACGAGAAAATTCTAAATATCTTTTCAAATACTGAATAAGATATCTAAAAACTTAAAATTACAGTTCGTTTAGAGTTTAACTACCCATTGAAAAAATGTATTCTTCACATTAAATGCTGCAGATAGAAGGGGGTATGCAAGAAAATACATTTATATAGATAATTTTTATCTGATGGATTAAGATTTTTTTTCCACAGTAAATACGACATGTACGAAGAGACAAGAGGTTAATGGATATTTCTGTAGGACAATAAAAGAATTGAATGATAGGATAAATCTTTAGTGTGATTTGAAAGTTTACATTCGATAACTTAATAACTGCTGTAAAAAATTCTGAGAAAAATGTATACCACAAAACTCGAATTCTTTTTATTGTTTTCAAAATAGTTTGATTTTTCCGTTTTTCTCATCCCACATAATGTACTATAGATACAGATTACTTAGCAGTACTGAATTCCGAAAAAAGCGGAATATATGGTGGTGTAATGCCAAAAGTTTTAAGAGATCACTTAAGTAAATTTTTTTGCTTAAAACTGTTCAAAATGCTGATACGAGAATCAACAGAACCAATAAAGTGAAAGATTGTGCGTTTCTTTGTACATTCATTAATGTCATGCAAACGATATGTTAGTCGATTTTCTGAAGATAGATCGAAATAAAAATCGCATGCAATAGATTTTATAAGTATGGCACGCAGTTTTTATATTTATTCAAATTCCAAGAAATCTTATTTATTTAACAAGATATCTTATTAAGTATTAAGATATCTTTAATTTTTATAAGATATCTTATTTAATTTGAAAGTAAATAAGATATCTCTACAAGTTAATAAGATATCTCTATAAGTTAATAAGATATCTCTATTAGTTAATAAGATATCTTATAAAGTATATAAGATATCTTACTTCTTTATAAAGATATCTTTTAAACACATACTTTATTAGATATCTTATAAAGTTTATAAGATATCTTATAAACTAATAGAGATATCTTATATATTTAATAAGATATCTTTATAACCAGTTAAATAAGCTATCTCTATAAGTTAATAAGATATCTCTATAAGTTTATAAGATATCTCTATTAGTTAATAAGATATCTCATTTAGTTGATAAGATATCTTATTAAGTATATAAGATATCTCTATTATTAACTATATAAAAGATATCTCTATAAGTAAATAAGATATCTCTATTAGTTAATAAGATATCTTATAAAGTATATAAGATATCTTACTTCTTTATCAACATATCTTTTAAACACATACTTTATTAGATATCTTATAAAGTTTATAAGATATCTTATAAACTAATAGAGATATCTTATTAACTTATAGAGATATCTTATAAAGTTTATAAGATATCTTATAAAGTAATAGAGATATATTATTAACTTATAGAGATATCTTATATATTTAATAAGATATTTTTATAACCAGTTAAATAAGATATCCTTATAACCAGTTAAATAAGATATCCTTATAACCAGTTAAATAAGATATCTCTATAATTCTCTATAAGTTTATAAGATATCTCTATTAGTTAATAAGATATCTCATTAAGTTTATAAGATATCTTATTAAGTAAATAAGATATCTCTATTATTAACTATATAAAAGATATCTTATATAGTTAATAAAATATCTTATAAATTAATAGAGATATCTTATATTTTAAATAAGATATCTTATTTAATATATAAGATATCTGATTTTATTATTAAGATATCTCAATTAGTTTATAAGATATCTTATTTAACTAAATAAGATATCTCGAAATTGAATAAATATAACAACGGCGTGCCATATATAAGTCAGTATTATATTCAGCATTAAATTTCTGTATAAAACCCGTATTAATGACTCGTTTCAGACACGTGGGATTGTATTAAATAGACAATTTATAATGTATTTTAAGTCATTGGTTAATGAAAGTACTGTAATTTTAAGTAATTAGTTAATAAAGGTGTCATAAAATGGGTATTTTTATATAAAGCCTGTATTATGTCCTCGTACAGTTGCATTGGGTCTCGATCAGCGTTGCCTCTTTCCTATACAGTTGACCTCGACCCAATACGACTGACTCAGACAAAATACAGGCTTTATATGAAAATACCATATTATAACATGGTTGTTTCTGAGGCGGAACCGAAGGGCAATACAGCTGACCGAGCACCAATAACAAGGTCAATGCAGAAATAGCCATGTAAGGGAAGAGACCAAAAGTTCAATGTAGGATAAAAAACTTAATTCACGTAGTTTTTTCACTGACCCCCCCCCCCCATACCCCCTCTTAATTTAATTTGGGAAAAATTGATTGAGCAATATGGGCATATGCTTTGAGAGTATACTTTTTGTATCATGGGTCCTGTTTTTCCTCAATAATGTATGTTTGTTCTGTATATCACTTGAATCCGTATTTTTCAATCCGAAAATCGATGTCGGATAACAAAACTTGCAGCGATTTTTACCCCCCCCCCCACCCCCAAACTATTTGAATTAAGTTTTTTATCCTTCATTGAACTTTTGATCTCGTCCCTAATGATATCTTTATTGATTAACTATTTTTCACAATGCATATTCTGTATATATTGAATTTTCTCCTTTGAAAATTCTAAAGTATATTCATTGGAGGATTGTTATGAAAGATATTTTTAGTCAGAGCTATTTCTGAATAATTTATAATTATCAATTTTGAAGCACCTTTAATCACCGATCATGAACAAATTTCGATATAATGTAAACATTTTGGAGTTTTCGTATGTATTCAAACTAAAATCTAGAGAAAATCGACATACCCGATATTGGCCAGGTACAAGTCGGCCAATACAGCGAAAACTTGTATTGACCGGTTTTTTCGATATTGGCCGAGTTATTGATTCTGTATTTAAAGGACAGTTTTAGTCGTATTGAAGCCAATAATATACTCGTTAATTAATAATATGGTAATCTTCAATTGAATTGCACTATTTACTGGAATTGTCACCTGATTTTACCCGTTTTTCTATTTACATGAGCATACGTTGTTCAATGGATATTTTGTTGGCTTGTTCTGTTATCTTTTATTTTCTTATTGGTGACATGACAATATACTATCATATATGGTAAATTTTAAAGTATTAATGACTCGTTTCAGACACGTAAATTTTAAAGTATTAATGACTCGTTTCAGACACGTGGGATTGTATTAAATAGACAATTTATAATGTATTTTAAGTCATTGGTTAATGAAAGTACTGATAGTAGATGATGGTTTTCAGTAAAAATGCTATATATAGATAACATGCGCACTGTAGAACGGAATTCTTGAGAAAAAAGAAATCTGCATAGCATCATTTTTTATCATTTTATTCCCGACAAAAGCATGTCAAATACTATGGAAGCTTGTATTAATTCATGAAATAAAATGTAGCTGTCTAGTTGACAACAAACCAGATTTTCCTTCTAGTCACTGTTTGGAGCCGCCCTAACGCTTACAGAGCATCGCCGAACGGTTCCAAATTTTTCCATTGGAAAATCCGGTTAAAAATCTTTCAATTTTAAAACAGACATACTTATAGGTATAACATTAGCTTGTTAATTAGGGTAAAAATTGGATCTTTTTGTTGACCCAGTCATTTCAAATGAATAAATTATAATTGAAAAATATCATTTGCATCAGGTATAAGAAAGATACATCGGCTAATAACGTCAAGGTTATATCTAGTAATACTTGTGGAAAGGGATTTTTCATAGAGTAAGATATTGCTGACATATGTTGAGAAGATATATATATATATATATATGTGTGTGTATCTGCAGACAAATACGTTTTAAATGTTTTAAACATTGAAACATTATAGTCATCATTCATAACCTTAATTAAGACATTGATGACATATTATCCATCTTTGAAATTGGACAATACAAAAAATAAACGGAAATATTTGTTAAAAATATGATAAAGTATATTGCTGGTGGCTACATTGCTATTGTTTATTTGCTGTATCATATGCCATAAGAATTCCAAACATAACAGGTTTATTGATCGACAACTATACATGCATTTTTATGAAATAACAACGAGGTAAAACTTCACTAGTGACATACAAACCATTTTTTTCACGTAAGGTTCAATATCGGCAAAAGAATACCGAAGCGACAAAATAGTGGTAAAAGTCCACAAATTCGAAGATTTATAGGGAGGAAAAGACCAAGTCAGGAGAATGGGACACAACAAACAAACGCCACAAGGATACACGTATAGCTAAAGAATAAAAACGTATAATAAACGAAACAAAACTAGAACGTTCTCGTACGTAATTGTACTGTATATTTGGTTACAAATAAACTGCAAAAAGTAGACACAAAGGCTCGTCACGTTAGTAAAGCTGAAACCCTAGCGAATTAAAATCAGTCGTTCATTACTTTCTATTTCAACCAGGTTGTTTCTTTATTTTATATTATCTAGGGTAGCGTGATAAAATGCTGGTACATGAAAGTAAATCTACTAGTTCATAGCGGAAACTACAATTATTTTTTTTTTCAATTTTAATTTTAATCAATTAAACTCAAACCTCATTCAAAATCAAAACAGTAAATCAAAATTTGTCCGAATAGAAATTCCGATAGATAGTTTATATAAAATTCAGGACAGGTAAATGTAATTGAATTTCTGGCATTTTAACGACATCAGCCTTAGAGTACATTTGTACTTATTGTTTGTGTATGTGTGGTTTAATAAAGATATTCTTCATTGTACATGTAATACCAAATAAGCGTATAATTTCTTTGTACAGATTCAAAACTTGAAGAAAGATTTTCCAGCAAGTTTTAAGTTTATAAAAATCCCGACCTTAATGACATCTCTCGTAGAGTACATTTTATCAAATTAACACATTAAGATGTCTTTAACCGTTGTAAGAAAAGTGCCAAAGGCGTTAGAAAATGAACAGAGCTTCGCAAGTTGCTATTTTTCACATTGAAAGTTGATATAAGGTCTTCAACAATATGCCAAAAACACATACATTAAGGTAAGATTAAACCCGTCTCCAACGGTACGACATTTACTTTCAATTAAACGACCACACTGCATCCTCTTCTAAGTAGAGTTATGACTATGTTTTTTGGAAATTTCCTTAGTTTTATTGGAACTGATTCGTATTTATCTATGGTAAATCGAGGCATAATGTTGTCTTTATACCTACTTGTATAAATAGTATCTAACCATTCAATAATATACACACCGCATTCCTTTTTACTTCAGCTTCGATTGAGCATAACGTTTAATCAAAGTACTGAAGTACTGAACATCAGAGGACCTCAAGTTATGTTGGATTATTGATAAATGACTGGTGTTTATATAGTACCTGCCAGACAGATGTTCACCTTACAATATAGTACACATAATATAATTTGCTATCATATCTGAGATACTTATAGTAAGAAACTTATCTTTGTGAATTATCCATGAAATGTTGACGTGGTCAAATGAGAACTGCTAGATTGGCATTATGACCGTATAGTTGCACACTTGCAAAAATCTTTAGCTTATTACTTATGACAGAGAATCAACATAGCAAATATTTTTTTGACTAGTCACTGAATTATGAGAAAGAGGTCAAGACAGTCATATTAAAACAGATAAATTGTAATATTTGGGTGAAAGATACCACATGAACAGTAAACTCATATATCGATAATATTATGTCTAAAACTGAAAAAGACAAATAAGAGTACACTAGAAACAACATAGAAAACTAAAGCCTGAGCAACTTAACCCCACCAATAGTTGGGGTGATCTCAAGTGCTCTGGATGGGTAGTAGCAATGAGATGATTTTGCACCATACATATAGATGACAACTACAATATGAATGCGTCGGTCCTTAGAGGCCTGTAAAACAGGGCTTGTAATTCTTTGGTGTATATCTTTTGATTTTCTGTTTGTACATTGATGTGGCCATTAGTTTTCTGATTTATATTGTTTAATATTTGTCATTTCATGGCTATTTCTAACTGATTTTAGTATAGTTTTTTTCTGACTGTAAAGATGTTGTATGGTTAGATTTATTTCTTTTTCATCATTTTGTTTCTGTGTCTGATTACAAATCATACCTCCCTTTTCGTTTCTTTTTTTTAATAATGACAACAGTTTGGTTTCAATTTTCATTTATATATGTAACAATATAAAACAGTATATATATAATCTCATATTACATCATTAATATTGGTCATTGTTGGAATGTATTCATTTTTAACAATGTACTGTAAAAGTGCTATTTTCTAACAGGTACTTAGTATTATGGTTATTGTGATATCACTTATTCAAAGGACACAATTCATTTATAGCCCAAAACGGTCTAAAAATATAAATCTTACAATTAAACTCCAAATAGTTCACAATTTGGTTCGTAAATTGGTCGATTTCAAATGTATTAACGCTCAATAAATCAGTTCTTTCATAATAGTACATTACATTCTCCAAATTAGGCCCATTTTGTCCAAATATAATGATTTGGTGCAATTTTAATTATAGTCCTGTGGGTCATGTTATCACTGGAGATCTCAATCTAGTTGATAATCAAAAGCTTAAAAATATGCTAGCTAAAGGCCCCAAATACCGAGAACCTCAGCCAATTAATTGGAAATACAATTTCAAGTTACTTATGGATTCGGTTGAGGACTATGCCAGAAAATGGACTTCAAAAGAACAGGAGCCTGCTGACACACTTTCAGAGTGGGTGAAGGCTATCAGGTCAATGATACAAATCAGAATTAAAAGCCTCCAAGGGTCTATGAGCACTAAAGCTATATCCATCTTTAAAGACCCTAAGGTTGTTGAAAACTTGACTCGCCTCCATGACAAATATGTAGTTGTCCCAGCTGACAAGGCCCCCTATAACATCGTTTTGTTTGTAAGAACTATTATTTTGAGTGTCTTAGAAACGAATTGGGAATAGATAACACTGCGGGTAACCCAACTTATACACCGACCACACTCACTAAGCAGGAAGTCCTTGATAACCACAAGACCGTTCTTCATTCCTTTGGCATTTCTACAAAGGATGAAGAAATGGACCTTCCTGCTCTTTATTGGATTCCTAAACTACATAAGAATCCGTTTAAACAAAGGTACATTGCTGGGTCAGCTAATTGCTCTACAAAACCTCTTTCAAAGATTTTAACATCCATATTGACATGTGTTAAAGAGGGCCTTCAGAATTACTGTGAAACATCATATTCCACCAGTGGCGTCAATCAGATGTGGATTCTTAAAAACTCCAAAAATTTACTTCAATATCTAAAATCAAAATCTTTGGCTACATGCAACAGCATAAAAACTTTCGACTTCTCTACACTCTACACTACCATACTACATTCTCAATTAAAAGATCGCTTAAAGCAACTAGTTCATCAATGTTTTTTCAAGAAAAATGGGACACGCAGGTATAAATTCCTTGTTCTAGGTAGAGAAAAGTCTTATTTCGTGAAGAACCACTCTGATTCTGACAAAAAGTATTCTGAAGATGAAATTACAAACATGTTAGATTTTCTCATAGACAACATATTCGTTGAATTTGGCGGTCTAATTTTTCAACAAACAATCGGCATTCCAATGGGAACCAACTGTGCTCCTCTCCTCGCCGATCTGTTTCTGTACTCATATGAAGCGGACTTCATTCAAGGGTTACTACGTGAAAACAAAAAGAAACTAGCCCAATCCTTTAATTTCACTTTTCGTTATATAGATGATGTGTTGTCGTTAAATAACGACAAATTCCAAGACTTTCTACATCTTATCTACCCCAGTGAGCTTGAAATTAAGGATACTACAGATACACCAAAGTCCGCTTCATATTTGGATTTATTTCTTGAAATAGACTATGAGGGACGTTTGAAGACAAAACTTTATGACAAACGTGATGACTTCAACTTTCCTATTGTTAATTTTCCCTTCTTGAGTAGCAATATACCAGCATCGCCTGCATATGGCGTCTACGTTTTTCAGCTTATCCGATTTTCAAGGGCATGCGTGAGTTACCCTGACTTTCGACAAAGAGGATTACTGCTGTCACAAAAGCTTCTTAACCAGGGTTTTATCAGGGATAAGTTGATGTCATCACTTAAGAAATTTTACGGTCGTCATCATGAATTGATTGACCATTACAGTGTTCCAATATCTAAGATGATATTGGACCTGTTCCCACTGTCGTAACCTTTCATGTGACTCCTACGATTTGTGACTTCCACCGGATTGACCTTGTTGAACTTCACGACGGGTGCCGTATACGGAGCAGGAACTGCTTACCCTTCCAGAGCACCTGGGTTCACTCCTGGTTTTTATAGGAGTTCGTGTTGTTCATTGTTTTTAGTTTTCTGTGTTTATTTGTTGTGCTTGTGGTTGTTCGTTTGTCTTCCCGGGTTTGTCTGTCCAATGGATTACGTTTTTTTGATTGCTTTTTTTTTCAGACATGAAAGCTTTAGGAAAATTTGGCCACCATCTACAGTCCAAAATGTTTTGTAACCAAAAGACTCAAAATTTGATAAAGAATTCATCAAAATAAAAACTTTTCGGAATTGTATGGCAGCCATGGTTAGTTATGCCAAAACATATAAATTTCAGACAAAATTGACCAAAAATACAAATAATGTATAATTATGGGGTCATAGCTTCAAGATATTTAATAGTAGGTGCCAAAATAGTATATTTTAGTCTTAATAGAATTATCACAAGTATTTCTATTTGAAATTTGCAATCGCTTGACCAATTTAGGGCCATTCTAACCCTTCGTGAACCTCTCTTTTCCTATAATATGTAGTAAATTTCTATTTGATATTCCTTAAAATATTCACATATACCAAAATACATTTTTTTATATTACATTTCACGAGAAACATTTTACATGATCCCATATATTTGATTTAATCCAGTTATATATATGCTAAGCATACAGTTATAATGACTTTCAAATGTAGGACTATATTATATGAACAGAATTGAAAATTTTATTATTTATTTAGCATATCTGTTATGTTTTCAAATCATTTATCTGTATGCTGAGCTAGCATTTGTATAGTCTCTTAATATTCTAAAATGGATTAAAAGGATCACATGTGTTACAATCAAACTTTGGATTGACCATTAGATAACTTTAAAAAATGTCATAACTGGTATATATAAACATTTGGATTTATTATTGTATTATCCATTGAATTCATGCTATTTCCATTTAATACAGTTCAATAGACTATCTATACCTATTATTAATAGTAAAAAATGCAAAAAACTATAAATATATACATTGGACTAGTGAAAGAATCACCATTCAATTTTGCATTTGATTATTTTTTTTGTGGGAATGAGCACTTTAAAATAAATAGTTTTTTGTTTAACATTCGTCTGCGGCAAATAAGAGTTCGAAATATTATTAAGATAGTAAAATTATTTCCACATATAAATGGAAATATAACTATAATGATAAGAGGTACACAATCCAAATTTTAAATTTATCTGGTTTTTTTTTGGTGATAATAAACATTGTTTATATATTTAATAACATTCAGTTGAGCCATATTAATATTATAAAACGGAAATCACTTTCATGATGAACAGAGATTTACATACAGACAGACAACGGTAACATTGACTGCCCCCATCGGCTTAGCAAAAAGGGCATTAACATTGTAATGACTAGTATAGATGCATTGGGAATGAGAACAGCATTATTCATGCATTGACAATCCAAACAGTAGTTCATAGTATACAGTTTTAGTTCAAAAATCTATATATATATATATATATATATATATATATATATATATATATATATATATATATATATATATATATATATATATATTCATCCGCAACAACAATTTTTCGGTACGTCATTGATATTAAAGATTGTTTGATTAATATTCTAATATTTCTAACGACAAAACATTTTCATATTATTAATTTGGATTTAAAAAAAAATCAGAGTATTCATTGAAAACATGAATTTAAAAGAAGCGATAAGGAATTTTATTTTGCAATATATCATGTCCGCGGGTCTATAATTTTTATAGGTCGGTTATCATTCCAAAACTAATTTAAATATATGCAAATAAGCGGGAAATTTAGGCGATGGCAATACACCCGAGGCCCTGACGGTCCTCTGATGTAAAAATTATCTGATATGTATCCATTTCACAATTTTGACTACATATTTGGGGTATGGGAGATGATTTTGGGATTATGATTTTTTTTGTTGCCTCATCCATATCAACGTGTACGAAACCAACATCACGAATGTATACCAATTAAAACTACAGAGAGGATGTAATAATGGCGTGTCAAACGTTACAATATTAACAAAAAATAAAATATATATACATAAAAATAAATAAGAGTTCATACAAATTAAATATATTTTCATAAAAACAAAATATGTATTCAAAAAATTAAAATATGTGTTCATTAAATAAAATATATATGTATAAAAATAAATTTATAATCCGATCAAATACACTGTTACAAAAAACAACAAGGTATCCCATGATGCAAATTATTGAACGTATTTTTTTTTATGTAACCAACATCTATATTTTTTATGAAAATTTATTTTATTTTATGAACACATATTTTCATTTTTTTTAATACCTATTTTGTTTTCATGAATACATATTTAAATTTTATGAACAATTATTTGTTTTTATGGAATATTAATTTGTTTTAATGAACATATATTTATTTATTATGAAAAAATATATTTTTTATGAACATGTATTTATTTTTTATGCAAACATATTACATTTTATAAACATATATTTATTTTTATCAAGGATTTAAATAGTACTATTTAAATCCTTGTTTTTATGCAAAACTTTATATATATATTATTTCATGAATACATATTTTTATTTTTTTGAATATATATTTTGTTTTTATGAAGATATATTTAATTTTTATGATTTTATGAACAATTATTTATTTTTATGAATATTTATTTTATTTTTTATGAATATTGCAACTTTTGACACACCAGATGTAATAAGATATTCTCATTTTTTTTATTATCTCATGAAATTTAGAAGTACGCGTGATAGCAGTGATATGTTTTTCTGATATATGGAGTTTTTAAAAAAACTTTAAATTTATGTTTTAATCAAAACTTGCAAAGGTATAAATTTTAGTAGTAAAGTCATGAAATTACAATATATGTATTTGTGCGAACTTCAAAAGAAAAATTCATAAGTAACAGTGTAAATTTCAAAAGTACTATTAAAATGCTGGGATCATTTTCGAAACCTAGTTTTCTATGATAAATTTTTGTTACAATTTCGTTGATTATGAATACAGATTTTAAACAATTTCTCATATTTAAAGTGTCAAAATTTATGCCAGTCTGTAATTTCTAAATGTGGATACGAAAGTAAGAAGCGGATATATTATGAATAGATCATCATATCTTACAAATAAGAAAAAAGTTTATATTGTTGTTTATCGGTTTACTGTTAAGTCTTTAACACGGAGAGAGATCTGACAACTTATTACTTTGAACAAAATTCGATCACATAGTGACGTATAACACCTGTAATTTCGTGCAACATGTAAACTTGCAGTTTTTATTTCATGTGTTTTTTTTTTTTTTTTCGTGCAAATGTCGTTATTCAGTGTTACAATTGATTAAATTCAACCTGCAGGCCAAATTCTTATTTTTTTATTCCCCATGAAGGACATTTTTATTTCTCTTATGACCCTCCACGATATGTGTGCCATTGAAAGACTTGAAAAGTGTGAAAATGTTCGCAAAATTTCACAATGAAACATGAAATACTACAAACATGATATATATTAAATAACTTTGAAGAAAAGATCGAGTTTACTTTCTTCTCTTGAAAGATTTATCAACCAGAAATACATAGAAAAACACAGTGCAAAAGTTCAAAATAGCCATAGCAAACCACAAATGAAATAAGACATAGCAAAAACCTACAATAATTCAAAGTCCTACAGATCTAGAATTGACATCGAGTATTCCATTAATTAATTAGAGACCTTATGTGCAAACCAGGATTAGGTTCCATTAATGATACTTTGCAATTGGGGGAATTCCATTTAGACAAAATTCGAAAACTTTCAACAGAAAATACATAACCATTTCCTTAAAAATGATAAATGCCAGCTATATTCTGTATTTATTTCTTTTTCTTTGACCCAAGTAAAGCTGAGGTTGCTGGTTCGAATTTAACCAAAGACGAGGTTCGAAAAGGATCGCCAGCCCCTTTTTGTAGGTTGGTCTTTCACTTCGGGTACTTCGGCTTCCTCCATCAGTCAAAAATGGCTAGCAATTGCACTGAAACGGCCGTAATACTCCAATGTACCAACTAACACTAACAAAAGTTGCTAAGTGCTACACTTTCAAGTACAGATCAAAATAACGGTAATACATTTTAATTCATCACCAGAAATGGAAGGTTTTTTTAAACGGGAAAATTGTCAACCTGTGATTTTTTTATTGTACATAACATTTTAACACGATTCTCATTGACACGTTTTGGTAATTATTTTAGTAGACATAAAGATGGAATAAATTAAACAGAATATTACAGACAATTGGTTTAGGAAGCCATTTAACCACAATGTCGTTATATCGTATAAAATCGACATAATTCAGGACCAATCAGCTGTTTAACAAGGCTTAAAATCGTATGATGATTTGCATTTTATGGAAGGAAATTAGATGTGGAAACTAATCCATTACGGTAATTTCCACAGGACAAAAGATCATGATGACAATTTGTATCTATAAGCAGATCTTATGACTTACCATATACAGTTTCGAAGGTATCTTCTATAAAATTATAAAGTAGAAATAATCTGACTGTTCGGCTATTACATCCTAGTACAGTTCAAACCAACAAGCAAGGCAAAATTGTACACTGAAGTGGTTTGTAGTAGTAATTGATTACTATGTCAAAAAAATTTCAATGGCTAAAAAATAAAATCAATCAATTTTAAAACCACAGTGATATGTATATTGTTTTAAGGAGACACAGAATGATGCTAAAAACTTAAAAAATAAAACAGTGTATAGTAATTTTTAAAAGATTTAATCTTACGTAATCAGCTGTCAGAGAACATTTTTGGGGAATGGTTTTCGTGTTTGCCTTATTGTTCATACTTGACAAATATTATAAGCTGCATACCACTGACGGCTTATGATTCAGATTATGTTTAACACATAATAAACTTCCTAAAATGATTGTCTGGTATTATAGTTTTTTATTCTATGATATACATATTAATGAGGTAGATTTTTGTCTTGAAGCCAATCAGCAAACACAGCCAGATAACTGACAGATGTTTTCATAGTGGAATTACAGATTAATTTTCCTTTAAGTTTTGTAGATATTATATGTTATCAACAGACTGAAAAGATGATGACAGAAAAATGATACACACCATGTTAGGCCATTGTTAAAATTTATTTTCTACACAAATGTTTGCAGAAATATTAAATGACATCTCTGGAATGCATATGCTACTATCATGGGTAATGTGTACTAGAATTCACATCTGGTGATAACAAAAGGACAAGGTTGAACATAGAATAAATCGACAATCCACCTCAAGTTTATTAAATCAATACTATACTGAATACGAACTACCAAGTGCCACATCAGCGAAAATATTCTAGGGTACCTATTCCCCCGGAGCATCTAATTCCTGTTTTTTTTTTTTTTTTTTTCTTTTCTTTGAGAATTCACACATATTGCAGTTGTTTTAATTTTTCACCGTGTTGTCGTTTTTGCTTTGCCTTAGTTGTGCTTTAATGGCTTGTTCTCTGTGTGCTGTATAGAACTTGACTTTAGATGGACTTTTTTACTTTATCTTGTAATCGCTTTTCAACATTTTCCTGTATATCAAAATTCATAATAAGTGGCAAAATAATTTTCAAATATTTTCAATCCCGATAACTTTAGGACCAGTAACCAACCAATTTCTAGTGCATTGTTTCCATTTTATCAGTAATTTGATGACTTTCATTCAAACAAGTTACCTATTTTAGTTTCTTAGCACAAAAAAGGGTTTCAGAAAGTTCTGTCGTTCCATCATTTATCAGTTAAAGTTTGGAAAGAGAAAATCTGAAGGTAAACTAAGAAGTAAAAATGCATGTACATCGTGTTTTCAAAATACATAATTTGTTAAGAGATATAAATTCAAAGTTACTTAGTAAAGTACGAAAAGTTAATTTATACCTATTTTTTAATACAGAATATTAGGGTCAAAATTCTTCTTTTTTTTTCCTTCAGAATATCGATTTTATTCTTGAAAATCCAATTTTTGTAGTATAAGCAACATTAATTACCGATGAACTTAAGTGTACGATTAGCTATCTTAAAACTGAGTTTTCCATTGTGATCGTGTTGCGTTTGTGACTGATTAGTTTGAAGTAATCCTCCAAAATGGGCTTTTATCATATATATTAAATAATTTATTCAACTCGTTTCTTGGTTGAACATCTGCCGGTTAGTATCGGCGGGAATTTAAACGTTTCAGAGGGTTTTAATGCCCTGTCATTGGGGGTACTTTATGACAAAACAGTAATTTGTCAAAATTGGAACAGAAAAGTTTTCATTTGTATATATGTAGACAATAAAGAAGTTCAAGTTTTTCCAAGATTTCATAGATTTCAGAAGAAATACTGTATATTCCAAATGGTTTATATATTGTTGCTCAATACTATCGATTTTCCAATCAATCATTATACATTCACGCGAGAAGGAGGAGATTAGTTCTTGTCACTTATAAAGTGGACGGCACTTGCTCACTTAATAAGTTACACTAAATCGAAGTTACATAGAGACTGTAGTATCGTTTGTTCACAGCTCAAGTTGACGTAGATCGTTCAAATTGACCCGAAATGTTTAAACGGTTAATGAATCCATTCATTGTTTATATTACTTCGTTTTTAGAAAATTACTGAGTTCTATGAAGTTTTATATCCTGATGCAGGGTAATAAAACAAACATTTAACAAAAACATACACTATTGAAACAATCTTGGTACATTTAGCAATTTTGGCAGCTAAAAGGAAAAAATATGTACTGATACATGTCTTTGTCATATTTTATATGCTGAGTTCACTATTGATGTTTTTTTTCATACGAACATAATAATAGTATTAGTCAACCAGTCAACATGGGTTGCTAGGGTGGAAGACCTACGAGTCTTCCAACCTGCCCACTGTTTTCGCATTAGTCAATGTTAATAAAAAATGTTGTTTTTAATAATAATGATGTTTTTATCATTGAATATGCAAAAATATTGACCAGAGTGGAAGATACAGTCACGACCCACAGGATCTTCTACCCTGGTCACAATCTTCCACCTTCAATGTTAAACGCAAAATTAGTATGATTATTATACTGATTGTTCTCTATTTTCTAACAGTAATGTAAATAGTACATGCATTGCATTTACTTCAGTGTTCATATTGCCTCCTCCGAACTATAACAAATACATTTACCCGTACATATTTTGTACTTTTGGCTTCCAAAATTGCTAAATATACCAGGCCTGCTTCAATAGTGTATGTATTTTGTGAAATGTTTATTTCATTAGTGTATAAAGCTTCATAGTAACTCAGTAATTTTCCAGAAACGAAGTAATATAAAGAATGAATTGGAGTTTTCTATTAAAAAATGTTTATGGTTTTAGGTAATGTCTCCTTTTTATTAGTAAACAAATTTATAACATCTGCTTGGTGTAGATGACGAATTGTATCGTCCACATTCATTTTGCTGCGTCAAAAGCAGCATTTTCAGTTAACGAAAATAAAATTCGGATATAATTTTTCAAATTATTAAAGAAGTGAAACATACATGGCTTTCTTGGGAGAAAATGAATTAGAAAAAAAATATGTTTCTGTTTTATTTCCAGTTTTATATGGGGAGTTGCTCTTATTATTATTGTTTGCCGTTTTCGTTTTCGAGTTTTGGCCTGGGTGATTACGCGTTTCGATAGACTTAGGATTGTTATTTCGTTATGAATTACATGTAGGCCCTACCTGTCATTGATTATCTGATAAAGAGTAGTGAAACAAAGAATTACTTATTACATTACTGCACCTGTAAATCAATTTCTTATATATTCCCAATCTATTTTATTCAGATGGTTGGCTTTTTTTTCATTTCTTAAAACCGGCACATGACTTGTAAAAACTATAGTCTGCGGTTAAAATCTGATACATCAAATTTATAACAAGACAGAATTGATGTTTAGTACTGTCATTTATCTTTGCCAAGGTAGATTTTTAGTCGATTCACGTGAACAATTCTTCAAGTCAATACTTTGAAGTAGCCCATGGAAACGGCGCGATAAGGTAAGTAATAACTTAATATGCAAAGACAAACAAATTATTCATTATTTTGTAAAAATGTATGTGAATTATTTAGCGATTTGTCAAGATATAAAAAACCATGTTATTTGTTTCATATTATACCAACATATGAGTTTCTAATTTGTTCATGCATTCACAGGACATATAAATTTATAATTGCCTTCCGTCCTCCGAATAAGTGCATTCGGGCATGACCGTTTATAAATATCCAAATATACATTAAGGTATGAAAACTATCAAGTTAAAAGGTCGAATGATTTAAATGATATGCTTGAGCTCATTGTTTTAACTAATTATAAAGACTTCAAAAGCATTTCTGTGTGTTAACTTAACATATTTACATACAAACAAAAGAAACTCATTTACTCAAGGATTTCATTTTTTTTCCTTAACGTTTCAAAACTGAGTTTTTGTGACTACACGTAACATTACTGCTTTTTCTCTTTAAAAAACTAATTACCTTTTGTTTTATTTCTAAGTGACCACTTAACCCCGATGTGATCCTTAGGAATATTTTTTTCCTTTTTTTTTGAACATATGTTGAAGACGCAAAGCATTCGGCATTCTATGATTGTTGTAAAAATGATTGATAAGGTAAACCATATTATACAATAATATAAATATGTTATAGCAGAATCTTATTGTACAATTAAAACACTAAGGAGACAGTTCTATAAATCTGTACAGTAATTTCTTAGGTTTCGGCCAGATGTGTTTATAAAATTTCCGTGGTATGTCCAAATACAAGAGAAACCTGTATCATCAAAAAAATTTTATGTACTTCAGCCTTAAAAAGTCCCATTTATCTTTTTCTGACAATTTTACAAAAGTTTATAACAAAAAAATTAAAGTTTCGACAAAAAGACACCGTTCTAAATTTTAATATCGATTTCAAGTGGGAAGAATCAAAGTCTCTTGTATATCATAAATATTATACGATACAATTTTGATGAACAAGAAAAGTGTAGGTTTCAAGTTTAAGCAACAATTTCTAAAAAGAAAATCGCAGTTGAATCTTTTTTAGAGTTTGTATGAAAATTTAAAAGAGCCACATAAAAATACCGGTTTTATCATGTTGAACATTCTATGTGACTCATGTCTTCGACCTATTTTTGATACCTCTTACAATTCAATGATTTATTAAAGTCTCATCTCTCATCATATAATATACATGTAATAAAAAACAGACTATTTGCACATAAAACATACACGAGAGTCATTCTATACAGAATTATAAGAGACTATATACGTGTACATATATACAAATATAAAAAAAACAAGGTTTAAAACATATACATGATACATTAATTTATAGTATAAAACGTTTCTACGCCTATTTAAAATAAGAGGACAACACATTAGATTTTCTTCTGCAAATAAAAACACTAATTTCTAAGTATCATTAAGAAACATAAAACAATCAGCTGTTTCAAACCGGTTTTTTTTCTAAAATCTGCATACAAAGGACACTTTAAAATCACACGAGCTTCATCCTCTATACAATCACCACAGATTGTATCTACTTACGGAATATTTCCAAACCACCCAGTTTCGACTCTAATTGTGACACCGCCACAACTAAATTTGGCTAAAGCACTTCTGTATGTATACGACACTGGTATTTTACAGTAATTTTCAGTTTCAAATCTTTCTTTGAATAAACTACAGGTTCGAAGCTTATTTCCACCTCTACCAGATACTGAACTTCTTATACCAACCACTAACATGGTTACTAAACATTTTTGACATGATACTATGAACAATTAAACTAGTATTAACATACTCGGCTATATTTCATAAATAACCTAAATTACAATCAGAAAATGCTTTTCGAACGTGAAAATTCAAATCTATAACACAACTAAGCAAGACTCACTTTATCAGACCACACAAAAAACCTTTCTATTTAAACGATTGGAACAAATATTGTTAAGACGACACTAAAGCAGTATTACACATTTTCACTGTTTATGAAAAACTGAAATCCATCCCATATCCCCTGCAACTGCAGCGTTCGGCTTGTATTTACCAACCCCCAGAAAAAATCAATAAACTCTGTTGTGTATTTTGTCAATACATGAAATTTTTTTAAATGCCCAGATGCCGTCCCAATATTCTACGATTGGGAGTACTAAACACTCATAAAGTTTTGTAAACACCTTGTAGTATGCACCGCCCAAAATTTTACATTTGGCAATTACAAGGCCAAGTGCTCTATTTGCAGAAGTCGCAACAGCTTTTGCTATAATATTATAATCTAAAAATTCATTTAAAACAAAACCTAAGTATGTATAATCAGTGGAATAGTTAATGTTATTAATTCCACGCTTAAACAGAAAATTTGATCCATAACAACTAAAGGTGTTCTGAAATGCACAACATTACTCTTAGAAGCATTAATATTCATACAATTGTCATCCATATTGCTAACGCATTTAATAAGCTTTGTAATTCATTTTCATCATTAGCTATGATAACTACATCGTCATAAAGTAACATACAGACTTTTTCTCCATCTATATTAAAACCACAATTATAGTATTTTAAATAGGTAACCAGATCATTTATGTATAAATTAAACAAAATAGGTGACAAAGGGCATCCTTGTTTAAGCCCACTACGGACATCAAACCATTCTATTAAGTGACCATTTAATCGGACGGAACACATTTCATTTGTGTAAAGATATCTAATTGCAGCACAAAAATTATTAGAAACACCAAATTTATCAAGCCTTTTCCACAATAAGTTTCTATCAATGAAGGCACAAAAAGTAAAATTTACGCGTCTTTTTTCTAACATCAATAATGTTTGTGACCATTGACAACTGATCTAATGTATTACGATTTTGACGGAAACCATTCTGGTCATCTACTAACACCTATTGAGCCAACCTTTCATTTAAAATGTTGCCATATATCTTATAAGAAACACAGGCTAGAGCTATACCCCTAGAACACAAAGGATCTCTCTGATCCGACATGTTTGATTTAGGTATAGTGTTGATAATAATTTTGTTTCACACATCCGGATTTTTTTAAACTTAAAGCAATAGTCAAACAAATGATACATAAACTTTGTTTCCCTTTCTGTTTGTTCTTTAGGAGTTTTAGTAAAGCTCCTAGTTCAATTCAAAAGTATTTATAAATATTTAAACTTCTATAAACAATCTCTGGTGATCCGTTTAAAATGAAATGTAAATTATTCGTTTATTGTTTATCATCAGTACTTCATCTGCATACAGAATTAAAATATGGACTCTTGTCTAATCTAAGGGGCACCAGAAAGTTATATGACAAATAAACAATAGTAATAGATTATTTGTTGGATAATTTCCTCTCTCTGTATGGTATTAAAGTTGATAAAAACTAAGAACACACAGACAAGATCAGATGAACAGCTATACAAAAGCTTCAAGTTCTAAATACAAGATATTCTTTATTTATAGATAGTTTGTGACAGCCAAATCAGAAGTTCCATTTTTCCTAAAAAAAAAGTTCATTTAATAATATCTCAAAAAGAAAAAGTGGTATATCTTACCAACTCCTGTTGCATTCGAAAATAATCTGATTTTCAATTATTAAAAAATAAACAAGATTTCAGGTTTTGATATAAGTTGAATATTATATCATACATTTTTTCGTTTATTTTTAACCATAGTGCATCTCTTCGGACATTATCATTTTTTTAATAGACAACAAAGGCACAAACAAGGTTTTTTCTTTTCTACTATCAAAACTTCAAGGAATTTAAACAACGTGAAACTGACATAGGTTGTTGAATATGACTTTCGAAACCCAAACTTGTTCTCTTGTAACTGAGTTTAATTTCGTAAACAAACTTCTATAAACAATAGGTTTAACATTTTTAGGATCCATAGGATGATTTGTAAATGAATGTATTGTTACCATCAGCAATTATCTTTTTTATTATATTGTTTTATTATTAAAGTGCAACCTGATATAACATGTTAATACAAATATGAAACATTTTTTATAATATCAGCCAGCCTTCATAGGCTTATGATGCACTGTACTTCTAACGTTCTCATAA
The DNA here is from genome assembly GCA_028015205.1 of Mytilisepta virgata. Lineage (NCBI taxonomy): Eukaryota > Metazoa > Mollusca > Bivalvia > Mytilida > Mytilidae > Mytilisepta > Mytilisepta virgata. Next base: position 44,941,560 of record CM051521.1, on the reverse strand, counting down.
GTATCTGTTATAAATATGAAATATCAATTTAATTGTACAATAAACAAGTAGTTAATTTTTTCTCATTAATGTTTGTATTATAATATTAGAAATGTTAGTGATAAATTTTGACACAATTTTAATACCGGCACTGAGTAAAAATTTGAATTTATCCAGATCAGACATGTTATCAAAATTACTGTTATATCTCTGTTGACAGTCCATAAACATACAATTTCTCTGTAATAAATAAACAGGGCAATGTAATATAAAGTATCTTTCGTCTTCTACGGTCCCAGTTCCACAAACTTTACAAAGTCGTCTATCGACAGGGGTGCTCCGGTACCGCCTTTTCTCAATTTCAAGGGGGAAAACACCACATCTCAGTCTTGCCATTGCTGACCTTTCTTGATGTGAAATGTTCGATTTTAGGTACGGCTGAACACTATATGTGGTGTTCAAGTCTCTATACGTGTGGAGTTTTGGCATTGCTTCTACAGCTTTTTCCCATGTGATCTGGTACTTTTGCATGAACATGCCCTTTGCAAAGTTACTAATAAACTTGGTACAAAGTCCATCGGTACTTTTCGAGCTAAATAAAGTCTCAAGTCCACTTTCATTCATAATCGACTTTATATTGTTGTACCATGTATCCCCATGATTTCGTGAATTTCAGTTGGAATTCAAAAGTCAAATATTTTCGTATACAAGAAGAGACATTTGATGTCAATTTAATGTATGTATATATTCATTTATAATCTTATCTCCTTCGATAGTTTTATCATTCTTCAATTTTTAGTATATCTTAAAACATTCTTCACTGGTAGTATGTTGGCTGATATGCTCATTCCCTTTTCTTGACGGGGACGTACAAATGTACGTGTGACACATTCGTTTTGTGTGTATCACAGCTTTTACGTTTTTCACGAATTTGTTCAAGATTAGAAGATTTTAACGTCGTGTTTACTGAAAAACTTCTATTACAGAGTTTTAGATTTCACAAGCTGCTTAATGCTTTTAAAAAGTTTCATAATAGATATCAACACATTTTTGCTAAGTATTCAGCTTCCAGAAAAGCACTTATCATTAACGGGTTATCCCATTCTAGTAATATTGGGAATAAATGCAAAAATCTAATCAATAACCCACAGAAACTTGGTAGTTACTTAAGTTCTTTTAACTGTAAGGACTACAAATTTGAAATTATTTGTAATTCTGTAAAAATGCCTTTTCTCCCAATGACATGAAGACTTTCTATTTATACTGGCCTCTCGAGAATACTGTCGGTTTCTGTTCAACTGTATGACGAGATAGCATTAAAACCATTCACGAGAGTGGCCATGAGAGCATGGAGAGCCTTAGCTAGTTTTACAGTTAAATAGAGCATATTCTGGCTCTGCTATTTAAATTATGTACCGTCCAACCAAATTTTACAGTTCTAGCAAGCGGTAACCTTGTTGGTAATCATACTTTTATAGTATGTTTTATACACCAGAGTTTCAGGATAGGTAGGGGGTTGTATACCCATAAAACATGTTTAATCTAACTACTCTTCGGTGTCGAAGTCAGACTATCGTGACTCTCTGTTGTGTTTATGTTTTTGTTTTGTGGTCTTTTATGTTATTTTTTTCTGTCCGTTGGGTAGCATTGATTGCCTAGGAAACAACCATTTAACTTCAAGGTGGGGGGGGGGGATAATCTGTTGCAGCAAGGACGTTTTACAAGACTATGGAAAAAAATATTGTGGTTTATATACATATATACATTTTTTCCCAAAAAAAAAATTGAATCCAAGAGTTGATTTAAAAAATCACAAGCATTACAAGAAAAGCTTTAGACCATTATTTAATACACGCCCGACTTGATTTATTTTGAACATAATAAAAGACTTTTCCTAGTTTTTCTGTCATACTTGACCTTTCAGTGAATAACCATCAAGATGAAGAGCAACAATCATGACAATCAAAGCGTTGTTGCTTTTAAGCTCACCTGGCCTAAAAGGCCATGTGAGCTGTTGCCTTCACTTTGCGTCCGTCGTCCGTCCGTTAACTTTTCACATTTCAATCTTCTTCTCCAAAACCCCATGGCCAATTGAAACCAAGCTTGGTGAGGATGTTTATTGGGTGGTCCTCTACAAAGTTTACGTTTTTGGTTCTGATCCGAAAATCAAAAAGATGGCTGCCAAGGCCATTTATGGACTCTGATTGGCTGAAATTTAAGAAATCTTCTTCTTTGAAACTACAAAAGCAATTGAATTGTTATATTGCAGGAATGATCCTTTCAAGGTTCTCTACAAAATGTATGCTTTTTGTTCCGATCTGAAACCCAGGATGGCAGCCACCGCGGGACACATTTAACATAGGATCCCATGGGAAATACAAACATCTTCTAGTCAGAAACAGTTCGACAGACGGAAGTAATATTTTGCCTGAATTATCAGATAATAGTTCCTAACAAAACTGGGTGTCGATCCGAAATCCAACATAGCTGCCAGGGTCAATTTTGCACTCTGATTGGCTGAAATTTCAAAAATCTTCTTCTCTGAAACTACAATAGCAATTGAATCGTTACATTGCAGGAATAATCCTTACATGGTCCTCTACCAAATTTATGTTTTTCATGCCAATATGAAATCTAAGATGTCTGAAACTACAGTTGGAACCAAACTTGGCAGAAATGGTTCTTAAATGTTCCTCTATCAGAATTGTGTCCGATGACCTAGAATGTCAACAAAAATGGCCGTCACAGCTGAACTTAGTTTAACAAAGGACCATTTGTGAAAATTCATTAAACCATCTTGAAGATGGCCACCAAAGCTGAATTTAGTTTGACATAGGACCCTATGGGAAAATTTAATTTGCAGATCATACCTTAACCTTGGCCACTTGGAACTAAACTTAATACCAGCAATGGTCCCCTTTCAGAATTGTGTTTGATAACCTTGAATGTCAACTAAGATAGCCACCACACCCTAACTTTGTTTAACATTGAACATACGGGAAAACTAGCCAAGATAACTGCTACACTTAAATTATCAGTCCTGCTGAAGGTTGACAAGTTAAATCCAGGTGGGCGATACAGACTCTTGAGAGCCTCTAGTTTAAATATACATACATGTACATATACCCAATGTGTGTCTACTCAGTACTGTGTGGAATTATGATTATTATGATAAAATAATTGCACCCTAAAATTTGGAAACATGTGGTATATGTATGATGGTTTAAAGGTGTGTGAATGCCACAATCGACACCACCACCACCCAGAGGATATCATAGAGACTATGCTATTTTTGTTTACGAGATGGACCCATGTTCATGTGATATATGTTGCAAAGATCTGTTTTAAACTTACAAATGAAAAGTATATGCAAATGTTTTATTATAAAAACAGATTCATGGTATATACTAGTTTTATTTACTGCTAGTGTTTTCATCAGAATAAATACACCTTTTACTTTCTGGGCATTGCTCAAAAAATTTCTGATAATTTGGTTTGATTGTGGTCGAAAAAAAAATTGTGTCCATACCTTGAAAAAAATTCAAACCAATATAAAAAACCATAACCCCCTTAAAGTTAAATGGTTTTTCCCTTAGTATGTCATTGTTGACCTTTCCTGTTACCCATTGTTGTACATATATCTGGTTTGGACTTATTTTCATTTGGTACATGCGCGTATAATTCGTTTGATACATTTAAATCTTGAACAAAAAATAAACAATTCTGATAGTGTAGTTTATGTTCGGTTCTTTTCTCTTTCTACCATTCATTACTAATTCCAATATTATTTAAATCCAGTTGCTTTCATGTTTTTAATTTTATATCGTAATTCCTACCTTATATTGTTTCTTTTAAAGTGTCGTTTTACAGCTTCTGCAACATTATTGTTTTATCCTCTTATTTTTTTTAATTTTTATTGTTTAATTTACAAAATTTGTCCTTAGGCTTTACTTTCTTGACTTTCTTATCAAATCTTGGTTTTATTGTTCGGGTATATAATTTATTATCTATAATCAACAGCACTATTTTAAAACATTGTGCAAAGAGAATCAACAATTGAGTTCTTTTTCCTGTTACTAATACCAATAAAAATGACCACCTATTGATAACACACATTAGCGTTATATAGAGATTAAATTTTAAATGTACATGTACTAGTCAATTTTACCTTAAATATGTATGCAATACAATTTAGAAAAATATATTAGAAATGTTGTCGACCCATATTGTACATTTATATCTAGTAATTAATAGCCTTTCACAAGCTGACACATTTTTACCCTCAATCAAAATTTTGTCAATACTATCACTGAAAGTGGCTTTGAAATGACGTTCCCTGACAAAATTGACACTTTTAGAAAAAAAAATGAGTGTGGGAAGAGTTCTTTATTAACATTGCCCACAGGGAAATTTTGTACATGTAAATTTCTTGCTCAGACAAAGATCAATAGTTTAAATATAATACACATTTTGCACTTTTTTCTTCTTTATCAACCATTGTTTATATTATTTTTCAAGATTTCTATAGTTATATATATATTGTATTAGACATGGCGGTTCCTTGCAGCAACCCCAACAGAAGTTTATTTTTTTCTCCAGGGTATATACTATTAATTGACTTAGTATTGAAATCAGTTCTAAGAGTGAATTAGCAATAAACTCAGATGCTTAAATATCACCCCTGCACCCATGTTTAAAATAAAAATCTGTACCATTCAAACAGTTGAACAAAAATAAACTTTAATTTTTATTCCGTGTACGATATTTTACATGTATGTTTCTGTTTAAAGTACACGTCCTAAATATGAAACCTCCGAAATTTAATCATGAACTTCTTGGAATGAAAATATAAAAGCAATGTCAAACGTTTAACATTATGGTTTGATATATTAAACTGGCATAATTAGCATAATAAGATTTCAAAAAGAAGTTTCATTTCACATCAAAATTAAAAAATTTACAAAACTTTGGAATAGTTTCTACGATTATTGTAAAGACAACTTATGTATGTTTTTCAAAATGTTTTTATTCCAAAATTACAACCTGTTCAGGGGTCGTTGTCTCATTTGAGCTGAAACCATATCATTACCCCGGGGGTAACTCCCTATATAAGCCTATACTGGGATGTGTGGAAAATTTGGGTGGGTTTTTCATGATTTTAGGTATTAATTTGGGGTATGTTTTGAAAAACTAATGTTTATTCGGGTTTTATTTACACAAACTTTGAGTGCTATTCAATTTCTTAGATATTTCTATATAAACATCAGTATTAGTTCGTTTGTGCTTTCGACATGGCTATTTTTCGGGTATGTATTTTCATCAAAATTATATTTTCTGGTATGTTGACATGTTTTCTAGTAATTACTTTGGTACCTTTTCTTAAGCCACTTCTACAAATCCCCGTCAAGATTCCAGAGAATTACCGCCCAACACCCTGCTACCCCCCACCCCCCACCCCCGACTACATTTTCACATTAGTTTAATAATAAAATTATCCGAAGCGCCTATTTTATTATAAATTTCATAAAGATGAAATAAGATATTGAATATTTAAGTGTTTCTAAAAGTCATATATATTTTTAGAAGAAATAATGTATGCTCAAATGATTTAGCTAACACGAATAAATCCTGACGGTAGTCACATAATCCATGTCAAATCATTATTGTTTCTCCCTAAAACAGCTAATTTCATACCCCTACTAAATTGACGTTTTAGCAAGGTAATTTCGGCGTTGACATTCATATTTATGCATGTAAATAAATCTTGTACATGGTCTCTGCCTTTGACAAGAGTGATGACAGATTAGGTCTCAAGTCACAGGTGAGCGCCTGGAACAGTCTTGGTCTGTTGTCCCAGCAGAGAGTAGGCATGTTACAATAAAGGGATTTTTCTTCAAAAATATAAAAAAAATTGAAAAATCGTTTAAAACAGTGACTTGGAAACTTATTTATTGGAGTTACTGTACTTTAGGTAAGTAGAATAACATTTATTGTCCTTCTTTATGTCAGAATCTGACGAAATCGTTGTTAGTGTCTGATGCATTGATGTATACCTAGTGTCCATTGACGTAAATAACAAACACACATTCGATGAAAGCAAAAAGCAGATTGCGAATTGAATTTGGTGTCGTATAATAAAGACTATGCCACCATTTTTGGACTTTATGTTCCAGAGGTTGAGCACGGCCACCAGCCAGTTAATTTGGATTTCAGTTTGGGTAATCAGTTTATTTCAAAATTTATGCAATTTTATGTTATTCTCTCTCGTTCAAAGTTCCTTAGTTAGTTTTATGCCTCCTATTCGTCATATATTTAATGTTTTCCAGCGGCAAAGAGAACGAGTTATTATTTGCTTTGAATAAATTTTAAGGTGTATCAAATATTGTTAGTTATCTTTGAATTTTGTATTTTAGATTCGTAATTCTATATTTGAGAGTTTGAATTACAAAATTTCCGATTTATTTAGTGAAATAAATTTTAAAAAATCAGTACCATACAATAATAGACATAAATATTATTATTTATTAATAAATTATCTAAAGATGAAAGGTTAGATCAACGTCATTGTATACAACATCTCTATAATCTTGTTGATCTCAACCACTGACAGAGTTTAAGATATACAAGACAATGTTAATGCTAAATATAGACAGAAAATGTCAACGGAAAAATTTATTTAGTTTACAACAAAGAAAATGCTTAAGGCAAGGGATTTACTAATTTTTAATTTAGCTTTAAAATATTAAGATGAGCTTTTTAAATTACAAGGAGAACAAAGAAAGTACACATTATTTATTCAAGTTAGAGTAACACTATTTGTGAGGATGGATATTCCTATGACACATTTCAATGATTTTAAAATTTATGATGAAAATTTTGCTGCAATAGATGTGTACATTTCGATTATGTCTTGTCAATAGCGCTCAAATCTATCCAAAAAAAATTATTATCCAAAATCTAAAACAGAGCTACGCATGGGCGAATACCCTTTTCGTCACAAAAGAAAAATTACAATTCTGTATAACCGTAATTTGATTAGCAGAGCCAAAATACTACCATATGAACTAGTGCTACCCTCAGGGACTTGAGTCCAGCCCTCAGTGGTAATAATAAAAAAAATCTAATCAGTTTTTTTGTATCAGATGTGCACATCACAAAACCAAAAAATGTTAAACAGCACATTTATAACAATGTTCTAATATAAAAATTGGACTGGGCATGTTTCTTAACTACTCGGTATCTAAATAGAATGTTTCTTATTTCATTCTTGAAAAATCTATAACGTCTCAAGACCTGTTTATTTTATCTAACATTTATCTCGACAAAATCAGATTATAAAATAATTTCTATTTATATTTCCATATTTTTATAATGTTTTAATTACACCTGATAAAACGTAAATTAATGCCTGAAAGTTTTTTCATTGAAAACTCAGTCCCCAATATTTTATTTGTAGTTTTTTTAACTTAAATATCTGTATATATCAATTCGTCTAGCTTTGTATTTTTTGTTTAATGTATTTTAGTCGACTTACAAAATGTAATCACAAGAAGAATCAGAAAAAAAAGAGAATAATTCTGGCATTAAATTTTTATATTCTGTTTTAGTCATATTTTAACAGAGTGCTAATGGTATCTTCATACGTAGGATTTATTTGACTTGAAGTTTGAAAGGGCGCATAATAAATCTTAAGAAACCACAAATTGATATTTTTGATTTTATTACATGCATTATTAATTAAATCAGTTTGCTTTGTAACTGACATTGACGCTTCGCTCGAACGTATTAGTCATATCACGAATTTTGAATTCTGTCTGTTATTTATGTTTTCTTGATAACATACTTTGTAAACGATACTGCTGTTCTTTTGAGGTAACCATCAATTTAGTAGTCTTTGCTTTGACCGTGACACTGATTTTAGATGCATAACTTGAAATTCAGGAGTAATAAATACTAAAATTCTGTTAAAAGTTGATCAGGCTGTGTTGATATTATCAGGAGTGTGTTTTGGTAAGTGTGATCACAATGTTTTGATGGTGTGTGTTGGTTTTCAAAAGCTTTGGTCATAACATTACCATAATCCAGAAACGCGCCTTGTAAGCAACATATTAACTATCAAAGTTCATTTCACAAAAAATATGATTTTTTAATATCATTATTTATCGCGACATTGTAGTATCACATAACACATTGATTGTAATCACATAATAAATTGATTTTTATCACATAATACACAGACTGTAATCACATAATACACAGACTGTAATCACATAACACATTGATTGTAATCACATAATACATTGATTGTAATTGTAATCACATAATACACTGACTGTAATCACATAATACACTGATTGTAATCACGTAATACATTGATTGTAATCACATAATACACTGATTGTAATCACGTAATACATTGATTGTAATCACATAATACACTGACAGTAATCACATAATACATTGATTGTAATCACATAATACACTGATTGTAATTGTAATCACATAATACACTGACTGTAATCACATAATACACTGATTGTAATCACGTAATACATTGATTGTAATCACATAATACACTGACAGTAATCACATAATACACTGATTGTAATCACGTAATACATTGATTGTAATCACATCATACACTGACTGTAATCACATAATACATTGATTGTAATCACATAATACACTGATTGTAATCACATAATAACACTGATTGTAATCACATAATACACTGGTTGTAATCACATTATACCCAGATTGTAATCTGCTTATGTCTGTATATGCCTAACAGAAATTTGTCATTCAAATGAGTACCTATTTTTGTAAATGTTATTTAAAAATGAAACCTTAGACAAGTTTGGAATAAATTAATCCAAGGACAATAACATCAGAAAAGTTTGGAATAAATTAGAGAATTCAACAACAATAGAAGAAAAATATTGATTGAAAATATTAATCAATACATTCACTTTTTCCTTTATCTCACTTGATTCTATGGCTCGAGATTCCTTGACGTTAAATATAATTTTTAGACCCAGCTTGCAGGCCTACAAAATAGGGAATATTGGCCTGATCATTTTGGGTAAAGAAATTTCAATTAAACTACTACCAGCTTGCATCAGAAAAGTCACAATATTCTACACTTTAACAGAAAACAACCAAAAAGGTGAAATTATATAAGAATTATTTGTCAAAAAAATTTGGGCCTCAAACAACGAGTAAAGTCTTGAAAATAGGAAGTAAAAAGGTGTTTTAGTAATCTCAGAAGCTGCAAATTTTAATATCTAGATTTTACATGAAATACATGTTTTTCGACTCAGAAGTAATAGTAGAATATTAACTTTCTACAATAACATAGGACATGATAACAACATAGTATAATCACAAAATGACCCCAAATTACAAATGGCCTAAATAAAAACAACATTCCGTAACAAGATGCCAGGAAAACTAATACTTAATGTTTCAACATTTCATATGACTTTTCTTGGCTAGTGATTTTGAACTTTAGTTGATTACAAAAATACTGAATGGTAGGAAAACGTATTAATAATGGCTACCAAATGGTAATATAACTGAAATTGATATTGATGATAGCAGATTTATTATTAAAGTACAAAAAAGACATCAGAACTGCATGTCATATATGCACCCCTGGGGCAATGATCATACTGGTTTGCAAACACAAAGACATTTGTTGCATGTGTAATACCAATATGTTAGTTGTCATGTACGTAAAGTAACAACTACCACAATATCATGTTAACAAAGAAACCATGTTCAATATGGCTGAAATTTTCTTACAATATGAAGAATAAAACATCTTTTAATTTGTACATTAAAGTTGTCATTTATCATATTTGGTCTAAATTAGAAATAAAAGGTTATTGAACATTGACATAAACATATCGTTCTAGTTTTATTTCGTTGCCTCGACAACAATTTGAGTTATTTTTTTTTATCTATCTATTCATTTATTTATTATGATGAAACTTAATATCGTTATTGAAAAAAATATATGTTACAATAAAACTATTTCACCACAACAATAAGTAAGCCTGGTATTCTATAAACTTTTCATAAAATATAAAATTAAGCCCTGTTCAGATTTGGGCTAAGTTAATCCGGATCCAAAATAAAGCCAATTCACTGTATTCACATTATGCCAAATATTGTGGATGAAGTTAATCCAAGTGTAAATGTGAGTGGGTAAACATACATTTACCTGTCAGAGTTAATCTGGATTACCTTTTGTAGTGTGAACCGAACCAAAGTTCGTTTCGGTTATCGATTTGGAGTCGTTTAATCTACTGCGAGACGTATTAGTCATAATTGTTGGATTTAGAGTATGGTCTTCTTCACAAAGTGAATGCAACTTGTTATATTCTTATCTTAAAATAGCTACTCAATACAGCTTGTAAAATAACATTTATTTATCGAAGAGATAACACACCTCGTCTCGCATACATCTTGTTTTCCAGGCTAATAGTTTATATATTAACCCTCATATCCGTCTCTTTGCCAAATGCATTTGTTTCAGATGATAAACTGCTAAATTGCTGTAACGTTAAAACAGAAAGCAATTGAACTATTATCTATTTTGTATTAAGATAACAAATACTAGTGAGAAATGTTTTACTCAATCTTCTTTATTCCTTTTTTTGATTGGTTTCTTATTTTATGTACATTTTTCAGTAATATTTTGATTGTTTTTTAATCTTTCGTTGGCTAGTCATATGCTTTAAGATATCACGGAAATATCACGGATAGAGTTGATAAATTAGTACATGTACACGAAAGAATAAATTTATTCTAGATATTATTAGCATTTAAAAATTATCTACCAGTTGAATGTCATACAAAGCTATTTATATTTGTCTGTTTATGAAATTGTGCTTATTCATTTCCAAGTTGGTTGCCATCATACGAAAACTCATTTTATAAGATATAAAATGAAGCAAATATTCGTGGCATAGTGCAGTGAAACTATTGCATAGACTACTGAAAGCAAATATTATTTCAAGTCTCAGCGAAAAAAGACAACTGATTATTATTACAAACCTAGCATTAGGCGCTCTTGGTGTATATTCACTCCTTTGGCATTCAACCTATGTATACATTTTTCTACCTTTAAAGTAATCGGGTTAAAACCGGTTTATCGTGCCTCTCTTTTAATGATCCGATGCTCTTTATACATTGTAATCAGAAATAGGTTTGGAGATTGGTGGCATTTAGTTATTAAGTTTAATTAAAAGTGTGTTTGCGAAATTCCCGCAAAAATGTTTAAGCCTTGAACTCTTCTCCAACCATTTTAAAAATTCTGAAAACAGGATTTCGCTAACTTAATATTCACGTAAGATGAATTTTCAAATATTTCTTAAATATTAATATGTTTTTCCAGATTTTACAATGTTTGAAGTACAAATGTGCTTTAAACTTAAGGTACAAGATGTTTTGTCTTTTCTGTTGGTAAGGTAATACATCACCAAGTGCTTTGTATTTAGAATTAAACTTTGTAAATATATGTATACGTGTGATTAAGCACGTAGGCTTTTTATGTCAAAAATATATTTTGAAGGAAAACAGGGAAGACGACCGATGATTATCTTTTACAAAATATCCGCTTTTCTCATTTTTTTTGGAATAATCCTAAATTTTCTAGGAAATCATTAGGTGATTAATTATGTGTTAATGTTGTATTTTCCTTTTTTCATGCTTACCATATGTAATTCGGTTAGTTATAATACTATACTACTGTTTGGTCACTGTGTTGCTATAGATGCAGGATTAGGGCCAATTTTCCGTAGCCCGGCAACAAACAGAAATTGTATGCTTAATCACTAATAATTAAGTTCCAGTCTTCTACGGGCAAAGGTCGTATTTATAGCCGTGTTGGGCCAATTTGCATCACTTTTTGGAATATTGCAAAGAAGGAAATTAAGAACCAAAACAATTCTACTGTCATATGAAAGGAGATACATAATTTAACTTATAACCAAAAATTCGTTTGGGTTCTGAGTTTCCTTCACTTTGAAAAACTGTTTTAAAGACGTTAATTTGGCAAATTTGTGTTAAAACTGTCTCCCAAAGCGATAATGACGTATGTAGAAAATTACATACCAGGCTATACCCCCAGAGATTTTGAAAGGTTTTAGCCGACTTTATGAACTGGCCCTAGTAGTGAAATAAATGCAGGGGGAAATGGTCCTACTTCTTTACAGATATACTGAATACTCACATCACAATGTTGAGTCACATGATAAACGGTCACCGACTCTAGTTCAAATTCATTCATGACATGAAATAGGAAACGCACATATTGCTTTTTCTCATGTAAGAGATTTTTGTCTAGGATTTGGTTTGGGTTTTTTTTTCAGACACATATTTGAAAGGTACACCACAAAAATATACAATGTATTATGAAGGAAATGCCATTAACAAATTTTGATACTAATAGTTAAATTTAACATATGGATTTGAGAATTGCTTATTACAAAAATATAAACTTGATTGCCAAACAACCAAAGAGGGCGCCCGCAGACCAATAACAATATCAAAAGGATCAAACGTGGATGTACTCTATTTTTAGAGGCGGAATGTTTTTTTTTAATTATTATTGTTATTATTATTATCATTATTATAAAGCTGTAGATCAAGTTAAATTCTAATATATTTTATTTTCTTGTTTTAAGAATATTTTTGCTTTCATAGTTTGGGAAATGAGTGCACCTTATTAACTTTAATCAAGAAAAGCACTTAGTAAGCATTGAATTTGGTATCGTTGTTGAAAGTTTTACCACTGGGCCTATACCACTTTGGTAAAAGGCTAAGGATATCACTACCTCAACACTGATGTAATTAAAGACAGCTATTACTATAAATTCAGAGAATATAAGGACTTCATAAATAAACTATAAAAGGTTTATTGCTGTAAGTGATGACAATTTCAGCCTTCCTTCCATTTACTGGATACCCAAACTTCATAAGTGTCCATACAAACAAAGGTACATAGCAGGCTCTGCCAAATGCACTACTAATCCCCTTTCAAAACTCCTTACTACTTTACTTACACCAGTTAAGGATGGTTTTATGAGCTACTGTGATAAGGCCTACTCATCTAGTGGTGTGAATCAGATGTGGATTCTAAAAAATTCTAAAGACTTACAGGAATATGTTTATTTTGGTGATCTTACCCATTGTGATAGCATAAAAATATTTGATTTTTCTACACTGTATAAAACCCTTCCACATGATGAATTAAAATCTATTTTTCGTGACCGAATTCAACAATGTTTCTACACTAAACAAGGTTTACAAAGATATGCCTATCTGGTATTTTGTAAGGACAAGGCTTACTTTGTCAAAAACATACTGATTCTAACAAACAGTACTCTGAGACTTGTTAACATGCTGGAATTTCTCATTGACAACATCTTTGTTGAGTTGGGAGGACATGTTTTTCAGCAAACGATCGGGATCCCAATAATGACAAATTGTCCGCCGCTTTTGGCCGAGCTGTTCTTGTTTTCGTATGAAGCAAACCTTTTACAGGGGATAATGAATCGAAAAGGAAAGAACCTAGCCCAGTCCTTTAATTCCAGTTTCCGCTATATGGATGGTGTTTTGTCGATAAATAATCCTTACTTTAAGGATTACCTACATCTCATCTATTCCAGCGAACTTGAAATTAAAGAGACCACAGACACAACAACTTCTGTTTCATATCTAAATTTGTACTTGTAGAATAGAGAATGGAAACGGGGAATGTGTCAAAGAGACAACAACCCGACCAAAGAGAAGAAAACAAGTACAAGATAATAATGGGCGGTTGAAATCAAAACTTATGACAAACGTGGTGATTTTAATTTTCCGATCATGAACTTCCCCACGTGATGATTTTAATTTTCCGATCATGAACTTCCCCTTTCTTACCAGTAACATACCAAGGTCTTCCGCCTTTGATGTGTACATTTCACAGTTAATTCATTAATGTCGCGCATGTGATTTGTATGGCGACTTTTTCGGCAGGGCTAGATTGCTGTCACATAAACTTCTAAGACAGGGTTATGTTCAATATATGTTAATTTTATCACTCCAAAAGTTCATCATGAATTGATTTGCCGATACGAAGTTTCTGTCTCGCGTATGAGACTAGATATCTTCAGTTGGATTTCAAGACACCCACCAGACTTGACGCCTCATCTTCAATTTTCAATGTAGTGTTTATGTCTATTTCTTTGGTTTATTTTTTTCTCAGTTTTAGATTCATGGAATTTTTCTAAGCTTACCTTGCTGAATTTCAATGCAGCAGTAATAATGATGATGATAATAATAATAATAATAATAATAATAATAATAATAATAATAAACAGTCGATCCAAAATCTGTGCGATTCTTAAATAGTATGTAATTCTTCTTGATTTTTTTTAGTTTAAAAAATATTGATATCAAAAAAACAGATCAAATTCGAATAAATTGTATATAACGTGTTTCTAATACTTTTCATTCTATTCTATCCCATATCAAGCATATGATGCATCTGTAGTGTGGAGTGTCTTCCCAATAGTTTGGACTAATAATACTTTAATTAAACAACAAAATGGATAACAGGAATGGTCAACAATGACATACCAATCAATCAAAGCAACCTAACTGACAGAATTTGCTGTGCCAATTTAAAACCTTTTAAAAGAAGGGGCTTAAATGTTTTTGAATGTGTTCTCTTTCTTTTTCTTTTTTTTGTGATTGTTTTGGATTTTATTTATATAGTCTTCGCCTAGAATACACTTTGACGTTAATTGTTTGATAAAGTGAAGGATTGCATAATTCAGAAGATTTTTATTCCTTAAAAATATAGTATGGTTTTTATTTGTACTTACTTCTTTCTGTTCAGTCGTAGCTTTGGCAATTGTATAGTTTAGATTTAGTACATAATATGTTAAAATTTGTACATTTGATTGGACAATGAGCATTCACTATTTTTTAACAGTCTTTTGTTAATCGTGACGAATCACAAGGAAATAAATCAACCTTTTAAGTATTGTCCCGCGGGAAAAAGGTGTCACATGGGTAAAGATCCCGTAAGTATATATAGTCTCCCGTAGTCAAGATAAACAAAAATGTATAACGTATAGTTCTGTCTTTCGCTTTTGTCCTTCCTTTTCTGTTGTGGTCATTTTGACATTTTTCAATTTTGTCCCTTTAATTTGTGGTTACAAGTGTTTAAATTTTCAGCCTTGAGCACTTTTGATGAGTTAAAATTTGACAAAATATGCGTACATATTGTATCCTAATTGGTATCAAAAAATTAATGGAAACGCATGTAATAAGTTTTGCTAGGTTTCAAATATATTTTTCTCAATTTCAGATGCTCGTTCACAATGTGTTGATACCTTGTTTAGCATTGAATGTAGACTTTCTACTTAGAAAAATGAAACTTTATTAATAAGTATATGAAAACATTTTTCTTATTGTCTCCAGTGTAAATATTCATAAATATTCAAAAAAACTTTAATCATCGTTACTAAAATGGTGAAAAAATGGTTACAAAATATTGCCAAGTTCTTTGTATCTGTGATCAGAGTTTTAAAGTTGCTAAAAAGACTGGTACAAGACTCACTAGACTTATCTAGTAACATTTCCTTAGGCTCATCTACTGTTACCTGATAAAAGTCAGATGTTGTTCTGGAGTTAAGTCGCCTTGTCCATAAAAAATCTCATACGCACAAAAAATCACAAAATTAGCAATTTTCGGGTAAATTAAAAAAACGTGTCGACTTAGATGGGCTCAATATATCTTGTTAAAATTTGAAAAAATAGTTTGTTAAGATAAGTATCTTTCAATGGTCAACTGCTAATCAATGCTAAACATATAGCTTCAACTCCTATTTTGTGTTTTAATTTAACGAAGTTTACCCTCGGCTTTATGACAAACGTCAAGTAAAAAGCCTAAGCATTGCGTGCCGCAAAGTTAAGTCATGAAATGAAAATTGATCCAGAAAAAAACCGTACGCCTACATTTTAGTATCTTTTATAATCACATTATATCTAAAATTCAAAATTTCAAATTTTTTTTTAGATTTTTAACATTATGGCGTTTCTGAATGTACTTTGATTTATGACAATTCAATACGAGTATCTCGATTTGCCACCTTTACTGAAAAAAAAAATGCAAAATAAATTCTAACAGAACAATTATTCATAGAAATCATTAAATCATTATTTCGTATTAGATTGAAAATTTCGCTCTATCAAGATTATAACATTAAAATATTATCAAATGACAAAGTTAAAATATAGACAATGTTTTTACCCCCTTTCCCCACTGAAGAAGTATTTCTATTAACAGGAAGTTAGTAATTCAACACGTGTTATTTTTTAACATACAATGTTACTCTTACCAACTGATCATTACAAGCACAATTGGGTTAGATACAAAACGTGAGATATGAGGGAAATGTCAAAGTTATTTGCAGGACAACCAACAATGGATAAGTTGTCTTACAGAAATTGTTATTTCTACAAGTTTTAGTAAAAGTGTAGGGTGATTAATGATAAAATACCTTGTTTTAAAACATGACAAATAATGTCTTGTACGGTCTAACACATGCTAGAAATATGTAAGCATTTTCTATTTAAAAAAATGTGTTGGATATAGATAGAAAACACCATTATCAGATTATGTGATGGATAAAGAGCTGGGATATAGGGTATGAATGTTCAAAGACCTGTAAACCCATAAAATTACGTATTCATTTTATATTGTTTTTCATTTGCATTTTAACTATGTGTGACCACTGAACTATTCTTTGGGAATACACTAGTTTTAAACTGCAACATTCTGTGATTAGCATTTTCAATCTAGAACCATGGGTTTCAATAGTTTTTCTTCACTATTTGATATTTGAATTTGAAATCTTGATTAAAATTGAAGTGTGTGGTAATATATGCTGAAGTATTCATCTTAGGATTTAGAGGTCATTATTTGTGTCTGTCTTGTGGGTAAGCTGTAACTCATTGCGGCCTTACAGTGAAATGTATCTATTGTAATATACATTTTTTTTCTTCTATCCTATTGGGGTGATTTTATTTTTGTTGTTTGTCTGCCATTGTTTAGCCACTGACCCATGATATGGGAGGAGGGATGAGTACTTATAAACTTGTTTAACCACGCCAAATTCTATTTACGTAGTACCCTTTATATTAAGTGGTTCTCTTTTTTCTACTGAGGGGGCAAGCGTTTGATATTTACAGGTTGGCAAGGAAGGAATTTGTATAAAAAGACAGGCCCCAAAATTTGGTTAAAAAGGCAGGCTAAAACTATTCTGAAATAAAGGAAGGATTGAATATCATCTGGAATCAAGGAAGTAGTAGAATAGAGAATGGAAACGGGGAACGTGTCAAACAACCCGACCAAAGAGCACAAATCAGCTCAAGGCTACCAATGGGTCTTTATCTGGCCCCTAAACAATAATGTATACTAGTTCAGAAAAATGGACGGCACACTAAACTCCGAAACATAAAAATGAATCAACATTAAAAAAACATACAAGACTAATTCTTCTGTTTCTACTAGTTGAAGACCACACGACGACATTTTATGTTTTCATATACTGAAAAATTGCAAATTCGTACTTGATTGATAACTGGATCTCATTCATGAACACGGTTTTTCCAGGAAACTTAAAAGTCGTTAAGTCATAACGAAAACCTTACAAGTATCATTGCAATGATGGATTAGTTAAAGATTTGGGGAAATATATCTCCTGCTTTAAATACACAATTACATTTCGCAAAAGGGTTCAACTGGTCTGAAATTAGAAAGAAAACAGAAAGAAATATGCACAATAATATTTCACGATTGTCAATATTTGTGATAACTTTAAAGTCCATCTTAATTACTTGAATTTGGTGTTATTTTTTTTTTTTTATCGAGGAACAGGTTATATTTTTTATAATACCGAAAAACAAACCCGCTTAGTCACGACATCAGATGACCTTGTAAAATCATCGTATTTACACTGTTTACATATAAATAGTTTGTTGCTGTGTGCTTATTTCTTACACAAATATACAAGATAACATTCATGGTGAAGAATCAATTGACTGAATAGTATTCTGACAAAAATAATACCGCTTTTGTAATAATTCAGTTATTATTTTATGTTTGTAAAAAATACAAATGACAAGAGAACAAATTACAGATGTACAATACGACGAAATGCGAAAACGTTCAGTATGTTTCATCTATAATAAAAACAAAATAATGTTCAACATTTTTAGTGTTTATAAATAAGAAGACAGTCATTTTGATTCTAGACGACCATTGTGTCTTTCCTGGAATTAATATGACCCTATATTGACTAGTAACGAAATAGTTTGTTCTTCCGACTAATATTTC
Source organism: Mytilisepta virgata (assembly GCA_028015205.1). Lineage (NCBI taxonomy): Eukaryota > Metazoa > Mollusca > Bivalvia > Mytilida > Mytilidae > Mytilisepta > Mytilisepta virgata. The sequence continues at coordinate 44,923,181 of CM051521.1, read as the reverse complement.
TTTTTGATGTGAATTATTTACATCCAATTACGAACGGAAATGATTAGACATGAAATGAAACATAAGGTTTATATACCAAAGGCTACAAAAGGATTGTGACAAATAAGCAGTCTTGTCGTTATTGACAACAAAAAATATCTTCACGAAGAAAAAGACTGTAATTAAAGGAAGATTAATCTTTCATAATGATTGATGGCTATACATTTTCTTGGGGCGTTTTCAAATTATTGTTAGTTTTCTATGTTTGTATATAACTGATCGAGAAAATTATTGCAAAATATATGTCTGCATCTTATGTATTTTCCATCGATTAAAACTTTGTCAACTGAAACTTCAGTTTATATCTAAATGTCAAAGATAATTATAGAGATTTGTGTGCACAAGGTTCAGTCAAGTGTAAATCAGACAAAAATAATTTTTGTCAATATGTTTTTCCTAGAATTATATATATTTTTTTATATGTATAGTTTATTTTGATTTATTGTGTTTTGTCGTACAGTATATTTTAAATCTAGGTTTAAATGAAGTTTCAAGAAAAGACTTTATACAATCTGTATACTTATAGTCCAGACTAAATTGAATAAAAAATGTAAATGTTAAAACGGGCTGTAATTTAATTTATACATCTGTTTACACCTTTATAATCAAGGTCATTCATTATTCTAGCGAAAATATAAATAAACTTTTATACTAACACCATGAACACTATATATTAAACCGCAATACTATTTTTGGTTTACACCTTAATAGACTTAAGTGCATTGTGGTTAAATCCCGAGTTAAAGTCGAACTATAGAGGGATTAAAAATCAATGTTTGTAATGTCAAAAATGACATATACATTGTATTGTTACATGGATGAACACAGTATATAAGGACGAAATATGCAAACCTGTAGATGATTCATTATTTAAAAAAAAATACGCTGCAGTATATGGTAATTTCCCAATGTATTTATCTTTGAAATTGATATATATTATTTTTTTAAATTAAATATAGTGCACCAATAAACTGACTTTTTAATAGAAACTAGATAATAGACAGGATTTATATTTTCAACTAACACAGTGGTGTTTTTAGGGAGGATTCAATGATTATTATGGAACTGAGGTCATGGCTTTAGCGGCCAAAGAATGTGTTGTCCTTGCCAGAAAAAAATCCGACTTCATAAAATTCCCCACATCCATACGTATAATTGTGGTAAAAATATTGTCCATAAACGTCCGTAACGCCACATATTCCACTGTCAACATCTTAAAGAAAGGGTGTGCGAAAACTTCCACGGCTCGAGATATTTAGTAGTAACACACTTCTCAATTTATGTTTGTTACACAATTTTAAGACCTACTTGAAATTATCATCATGTTATAAAACATAACTAACGTCATATTATTTAAAACGGCATACAACATCAGCAAAAATCTCATTTATTGGTTGTTTATGTGAAAAAATATTTGATACATATGTATATGATTAATCATTGTATATTCTCACTGAATATTATGTGAATCATTTAACATGTGACCAGCTGTACTTTTAATTATCATTTGACAGCTGAAAGAGAATAGCGACGTGGACGTTGTTATTATTTACTACTATTAAATAACACTTGGATACTATCCCGAATATTATAGTGTTTCGTGGTAAAAATGGTTCGCATTTTGAATATATACTGGAAATGTTTAGGGTAGCAGGCATTTGTAATGCTTCAATAAAAAAAGAATCTAATCCGGCATAAAAATGTATCTATTGGCTTAGCGCTCATTGAGAAATAAATATCCCAAAATAACTGCTGGAGTTATTTAATTTAAAAATAATAACAAGAGAGCCTCTTATGAGTTTGTTACAATGAATATAAAATAATAGAGTTGATGCACATAGCAGTATTCAGTTTTAACGAGGTGTTACTTATGATTTCCTTGGGATATTTGTTGTCATGCCGTTTGGAATGCGCGGCGAATAATTTTTAACGTTCAACTGTCTAAGACGTCAAATGTTGCAAAACGGAAATAAAATGTTCAAGAATGGCGAGTTGCTCGGCGAGTTTGACAACCAATACACCTTGAATGGTGTGACATTATGCAATGACTAATCAGATAAGCGATAAGCAATTTTTTTCATATCACGTTGTTCTTGTGTGATACTGGAATATATCTAACCATTCAGGATGTAGATAAAGGAGCCCGGTCGTAAGAGAATTGATCTTAATTGTTATTTTGATTATGAACTAAATTTGAATATATGATAATTTCATGACGATTCCAGATTTTAAAAACTTGATTCACATCTTTGAACATTTCTTCTTGGAGAGATTATTTTTAAACAAAGACATTCGTTTATATATATGTATATGAGTTAAACAGCTTTTTTAAGAGAACATGCAACATATAATTTATCTTGTTATATATGATGGATTAAAGGAATAGTAAATTAAAAACAAAAAACAACAGAAAAATTAGTATTCATTTGTAATCTAGTTACCATTATTTAGTATAACAGAATTCAACAGAACGAAATAGAGTAAACACGATTTATCTGATGCCGAAATGCAGACACTGCATCAAAATATAATAAAGAAATAAAAAACAGTATTGTACCAAGTCATTATTTGTTTTGCTTTGTTATCGTGGACCAAACAAACGAAGTTTTCTAACAAACAAAGTTAAACCATATGCTTACAACAAAAAGCATTGCTTACGATATAGTCAATTCATGTATTGAGGGTTGCCTTAATATTATAATAGTATGAGAAAATAAATGAACAAAAGATTTGATTGACAAATCCAGGAAAAATATCAGAACGCAGAAATAAAGATCGATTAACTTATAATTCGCTGTTCATCTTTATAATAATAATAATAGCATATCGTTGATTCCTAAACATTAAACTGGTATCTTTCAAATTTATTGCACGTTAAAGTTTTCAAGAGACATATAAAAAAATAATTCTGAATTAACTCTCCTACAAAGAAAAAATACCAAATAACTGTTTTCTGCTCTTTGGTCGGGTTGTCTCTTTGACACATTCCCCTTTTCTATTCTATGTAATTATCATTCTGTTACTGTAATATTCATAACATCATGACAATGATAAGTTGCAGGGCGGAAAATTGATTACTAAAACAAACTAAGAAAGATTAAGATAAATGTCATCTTATTTGTATATTAGCTATTGAAACTACTTCAGATATCACAATCAAGCAGTTTTCAGAAAATATTTGGTGATATTATGGAATTTTGTGTAATTACTCTTTTTAGTTTTTTTTTTTTTTTTTCGTAGTTGTTGTTTTCAATCAGTTAGCAATTTCATATTTGTATTTATATAAAATGTTTCTCCTTTTTCAGTATGTACATGGTCTTATTTTAGATGCATGTACTATTTTTAAATAATGAATTAGAGCGCCTAAATGATATAAGAAAGCTGAAATACAACAGCCCTGTCTAATCACTCGTTGAATTAAGAAGAGTTATATTTCATATCCATTGATAATGCTGCATCTGTGTACTGACCAACGAAACGTTATTTCGGTTTATACTTGTATCTTTCATAGAAGGAGAGCATGGTTAGATTGTATATTGTAATACGTGACATTACGTGATTATTAATGTGCGGTATAAACAAAGATCAATGATGTCATGAAAATGAAAGGTAATAAACATCAGAGATATACCTGGTGTTATGATAAATGACTTAACAGTTTATTAAACAAAGAGTACTTAACTGTGGACCGATATATACTGAATTAATATTTACTGTTTGTCCCGATTTTTATGTATCAACTTTTCTACAAACTTAAAATCAATATCAATGGATACGTTTGTATGATTGACCAAATGGAAATAAAAATTGAAAAATAAGCAATAAATTTCTCATTTTTTATATATAAAGTGTAATAAAACCTCAGTTCGAGGTAATTCATATGTTAGTCATTGACTAGGCATGACACAATTTTAAGATACTTGTTGGCCTTACCTTGATTTTGGTAAGCTTGTTTTGGTTCGAATGGTATTCTTGTTTACAATGTTTCAATGATTTGTTGCCTTTCCAAACATTTTTGTCACTAGGTATCTGATGAAGGTTAATCTAGGATAGCGAATTGTACAAAAGAGTATTTTATCTTTGTTTTATTGCGTTTTTTGACAACTTAATTTTCGAGGCAAATTTATTGCTTTTCCCATGGTTTGAGCTATTGTTTCTTGCTGAAGTCTACCCCTAAATGTAATTATTTTTTACCCGTTTTAAATCATATGATAATATGTCTGACTGGCGCATACCATATATCCTTACATTTTTGTAAATTTTTTGTCATATGAACGTCCCATCATTGTTGCTGACAATAACTAGATTCATAATAATGCTGACAATAACTAGATTCATAATAATAATAATCAATTTCAAGATCAACAAATTAAAACATATCACCATCTATTGTATTAGATAGCTTTGATTTAATTAGTTTTTTCTTGACATAATCTACTTGTTACATAAAAAATAAAGTAAAGAAAATTTTGACACTTTGCATAGTCATTCTGCATATTATATTTAAAACAGTAAAAAATCTAATGGTTAGCAAAATGGAAAAAAAATCCCCTTTTGTAAAATATTTTGTGAATTTTGACCAGAACGTCACAATTTGTCTTTTCGTACAATACATAACTGATGACATGTAATCATTCATTATTTTTTAATCACTTACATGGATTTTTCTCTGTTCATTTTCAGACGATGCCTTCTCTTTTTCAAACTTTATTATTACTGCTGGGATTATTTCCACTATGCCGACTACAGATAAGAAGTAATAATAACCTAAATCCAAGATTTGTTCAGTGGATGAACGGACTATTCTATTTACCACCAGAAGGACAGATGCGTGTACGAAAGGAATACAGAACATTAACTGACCAAGAAAGAAATGATTTTCACAGAGCAATTGTTCTTTTAAAAAGAGATAGAGTGAGTATAAAAGAGAAACATTTGCATTTTACATTTAATTATTTTAGGAAATTTTCCTAGTTTTATATATCAGGCTTGCTCAGATCGTCTTATTGTCGCAGCCGTTGCGAAGATAGCTGTTTGAATTACCTTTGAACCTTTGAGTTGAAGTTCTATTATCTCAGGAAATTTCAATTTTACTAAAAGTCATGAATAATACTGATAAACATATTTAAGCCAGTCACATTTTATGTGTCTGTTCCAAGCCAAGATTTTCAAGGTATTATAAGTGGTTAACCTTTGTATACATATTTTTATACGTTATTTTAATAGAGTACTATATTTTTTTGCATTTGTGGTGTCTTTTGTTGTGGTCTTCTTATTGCTAATGTTCACTTAAACAATAATTATCAAGACTTCATGCAAATTCTGTTAACAGGTTTTGTTTTACAAAAATGGTCAAGAAATATTTTCAATTAAATGCTCTGTATTTAATATAGACGAAAGAATTTGGGCCATTTTTGTATTTTTTTTTTTTTTTTTTTTTTTTTGTTCGCCGATCTCCAACATTTCGTAGCCAGAAGTGGTGTACTTATTTTTACTTCAGATTTTGTACGTTTATGCTACAAAGGCTTATGTCAAATGATGTCTGTATTGAATAAAATGTAGTTTAATGTACCCATACTTTGTACAGGAGATCATCCCACAGTGTTTTTCACTGCTGAGATGTTGATTGAGGTCTTAATTGTAGCAGCATACATGTAATATGATATTCGGAAAATAAGTAATCCTTATGTTAGGTAACATTAAAGTAAATATAATCCCACAAAATGTCTGCATATTCGATCTCTTGATGATTTGAAATGTTTAAACTCAATCAGGCAAATTTCAAATAAACTGGCATAGGCCCGTTTTGATCTAATGATCATAATGCATTGATGATTGTTTTTTTCAATGGTTTTGACCTCGAGAGTGCCTCAGTCTTGATGAAGGTTGCGTATTGTACACAAATAATTTGGTATCTGAGTTTATTATGAACTTCATCGTAGATCTAAAAATAGCCAATGACCCCCTTCTAAAAGTATTATCAAGACATTTGTGCATGGTTTTAAAGAAACAAGCAAGAAACGTTTATATCAATGGACTATTACAGTGTATATTGACTTCTTCAGATCACCACAAAATTAACAATTCAAATTAAATCATTTAACGAAGTCATATATTTTGTCCCCGTAATTTTGTCATATGTTGCAAGAAACGTCCCGATCATTCGGATTACATTAGTGGGCAATTGATTTAACTTTCTTCTTTCGAATCAAATCTTAAAAATCTTTGAAATTCTTTCGTTGAAAAACCTTTTAGGTTGGCTGGGCACATATTTACATTATTATATCCAATATGTCAGAATTATTAGCATTTAATAACCTTGCATGACTTACCAAACTGTTATATGGGTCAATAAACTATCAAGCCGATACTGTCAGTGTCTCTGTGGAATTTGGTGACAAGATCAGTTGACCTAATGACCAGTGAACAGAGGCATGTAACTTGTCAAAGTTATGCAGGTCGATAGTGTATTTTGTGTTGACGAAAAGTACATACACAGGAACACACAAAATAAAATATCAAATTTAATGCTAGTTTGTGGAAAGCCTACGGTAAAAGCAGGGACATACTCCTATAAATATCTCTGAGGAGGGATATCAAGGCCAACATTTTGGACATACATGCTGACACTTAATTACTCATGCTATGAGCAAACAGATAACAACCATGCATTTATTATCAACTGCCATAGCATGCATCCTAGCTAAATCATGTGAATTGTGCAAGTTTATAGATAATGCATTTATTATCAACTGCCACAGCATGCATCCTAGCTAAATCATGTGAATTGTGCAAGTTTATATATAATGTAGAAGTAACACGTGGAAGACTACATGTGTATGCTTTGATTTCCCTTACTATGTGGAAAGACCTAACATTAGATCTTTTTTTAAGTGGAATTTTTTATTGAAAAATGATTTTAAATTACAAAATTTAGTCTTGATATGTTTTATGCGTACACATCTATATATTTTCAGTTTTAATTTTCTGTTAATATTTTTCTGCATATATAAGAAATATCCAAAAAAGTCAGTGTGTAGATATTTAAAAAAATATTCTGCACTGATATTAATTTGATTAATAAATTCCAAGTGTAATCTAAAATACTCTAAAAGTATGTCCTATGGATCAGAAAAACTGTCCAGCCAAATTTAATTCTGACCAAAGATGGTCACAATATAATGTTAACAAAATGATTATCAATATAAAAAAAAATATATTATTTTTTTCATTAATCTTTAATTGAACTGAAAGAAAATCAATAAAGCTACAGCTACATTATGTGGCCATAAATGAGTTTGAAAATGTGGATTTCCCTATATGTTTCATACAAAACTATATTTTTTGTAAAAAATTGTCCTAAAGACGTTCTTATCTTATTAATATAAAATTTTAACAGTTAATTTCAGAAATATTTAAAAGTTTCATTTGGATAATATTGAAATTTTTCTATTAATCCATTTTGTGGAAATCATTCACCTGAGAACTGTTGAAGTTTTCAACTGAATAAGAATTTTCCTTCGAGTTGTGTTTCAGAGCAAAGATTCTATTAACATGAAATGGTTATTCTTCACATCAACAGAGGGAGAAGTACTCATTTAAACAACCATAAACACTGATTTCTTTACCGTTATGTCTCTATAAGAATACCATATTTGTCCTATTAGAATAGAAATAATCCATAGCATACTGTGGTTTTTGGGGAATTTTACCACGGGTGCGCCCTATTTTTGTATATTTTACCCCTGGCTCCGCTTTGCCAAGCTCAGGATAAAACCTTTACAAAAATAAGGCGCACCCTTGTTAAAATCTCCCAACAAAGCACAGCATGCCGTGAATTATATATATACATATATATATATATTGCCGCGTTGAAGACGCATTGGTAGCCTTGAGCTGTTTTCTGCTATTTTTGTGTTTTACACATTCCCGTTTCCATTCTTTATATATTTTTTTTATGGTTAATAAGAAATAAATGCCACTGGTATGCCAATGTTGATCTTTCTTGTTGCCTCTTATTTATTTTCCAATGAAAAACGAAATTAAAAGATATTAAATTTGGTGCGTACGATTACCGTTTCTGTTCTGAATTTCCTAGGGTTTGCTTATAATTCAAATGTTCTCAAAACAAATATGAAACCTTTAAGAACAGAAGGACCGTAAAATATGAATAACCTTTAGCATGTATATATGCAACCTGATTTTGTATGTACATGTACATTCCACAAAGCATGTCAATATCAGTTCATAATTTTGGTCACATGAAAATATCTCGTCCTGGATATGCGGGGGAATGCTTAATTATCACGACTCTATGTACTGCAATACAGTTTTAAATTGGACCAATTTTAAAAATCGGAAAAAAGATAGAGCGACTTATCAGGTCATTATTTGAGGTCGAATGGTTGAATCGACCAATGAACATGACCGTTCCATTTTTTATTCATCGCAAACAGTTTTGTCATAATAATACCGAAGTCAGTGTGACTGAGCTCGAGGCTGACCTTATTCTAGCCAATCGCAATTGTGAAATATATATAGCTGACCTAAATCAGCTCGTTTCACCAGTATTTTCTTATTATAAGATATATAAAAATCCGATTAGTCTTGCGAGGTTAGTCTAAGTACAAATGTAGGTGTATGAATGAATGAAGTAATGAAGGAATAACCGGTTTGCTTTCAGAATCAAAGATCATTCCTTGTTATCCCCGCGCTAACGAAGCGGCGGGGATAATGTTTTGCTGTTCGCCGTTCGTACGTACGTTCGTACTTGTGTACGTAATGTCCAGGATTATCTCAGGAACCATAAGAGATAGAAAACTGAAACTTTCATCATTGTTAGCATTGTTGATATAGATTGTGCCGAAGGTTTCGGAATTTTGGAATTTGACCTTAGGGCATAATTATGAGCAAAAAACGGATTTCGCGATATCCAGTAAATAGTGAAATCTTCTAAACTATTTGGACTATAATGCTGAAACTGAAACCATGACTAGTATTACATATGGCAAATTCAAAAGTGGCATGAGAATTTTTCTGAAATCTTGGGGCATAGCAACAAGAGAGGTAAAAAATCCCAAAATCGAATGTCACAGAACTCCTCTTACACCCTAAGCGGTAGAAACATAAAAAAATTGGTGCATTATTAGTCTATGCCGAAGGTTTCGGAATTTTGAAATTTGCTCTTGGGGCAGAAAAAATTATCTGGAAGAGTCTCAGACCAATCAACCATACTATCAGACATTAGTAGAATAATAGCTGTTAAATGGAATATTTTGATTTAAAAAAAAAATAATTCCAACTTTGGTAAATTTCCTGAAAGACTCTAAGAAATTCATTTTTTGGAAATGTATCTAGCAAAAATATATATTAATAACCATTAATGTCACAAGAGTTAAGGTAACCATTCAATTTCCAAAAATGAAATTCCAACTTTGGTAAATTTCCTGAAAGGCTCTAAGACCTTCATTTTTTGGAAATGTGTCTAGCAACCATGCATATTAATAACCATTAATATCATTCGAGTTAAAGTTACCATTCAATTTCCAAAACTGAAATTCCAAATTTGGTTAATTTCCTGAAAGATATGATTTTTTTTTTTTGGAAAAGTACCTAGCAACCATACATATTTGTTTACAAAAAAGCAACAGCTGTTTAGGGAATTATTAAATTTCCAAAATTGAATGGAATATTTGGATTTAAAAAAAATAACTCCAATTTTGGTAAATTTCCTGAAAGACTCTTAAGATCTTCATTTTTTTTGGAAATGTATCTAGCAACCATGCATATTAATAACTATTAATGTCACAAGACTTAGGCTAACTATTCCATTTCCAAAATTGATATTCCAACTTTGTTAAATTTACAATGAATTAGTAGAACATTTCATCATAAAAAAAGTTCACTACATGTATTTACTTTATCAATGTATGATATCCTAATCAGTCACACTTCATATAACATTAAGTAATTGTCACATCGGAGTATAATTTCTTTGGTCATCAGTGTTTTGGCATTCATAGCACTGGCTAAATTATTTAAAAAAGAAGAAATGGTAGTGATCGAAACAGTGAAAAAATGTTATTGTTCTTTTGTGAAATATTCCTTTGATTGAAGTCGTAGCATTTAATTTTGTGATTAACACAACAGTGACGCGGGATATGCAGCATGGCTGCCGTGTTTCATTTAAGTAGTGTTTTGACGATTTCCTGTAAAATCTACTCTAAAAAAAGAGGTTTCATCAAGATATGTTTTTTTCTGTGCCATATTCCATTGGTATGATAATGGTAATTATCGAGGACTATTATCAGTTTCCCTTAAAAAAGGCTCGTGTGTTGTAATTTTTGATAAGTTATAGATTGCAGAAACACATTTAGGACGGAAATTGAAAGATTGTTATGTCCCATCATTTTCTCTTTATATATGTATGTATAGACCATATAGCTATGGATTACCCGTTTCAAAAATCGAAGGAACAGCAAAATAGATTTGTCCTGCGTAAATCTCAGTTCCAAGGTTTCATTCATAACATTTCTTCCGTCTGTTTTTTTTTTCTGCTTCATGACTCAAAATTATATAAGATTAATATATATTTTAAGTTCAGATGTAACAACAAAAAATATTCAAGTAAAAAACATATTTTAGTTACTATATTTATCGACAATATGTGTCCATGTACATTTTGTGCATCAAAATTGGTATCAAGAATTTTTATATTAAACATTAATTGATACAAAAACCACAACGCTTAATCGGTATGTTCAGAGGCCATGTCGTGACTCTAAGATTTAGCAATTCAATTGTGTTTTTTTCTTTTTTTCCTTTAAGAAATAAATATTTAGGCGATCTATCATATTACATCACACCACAGTAGATAGATAGATTCTTTTAAGCCTTTGTAAGACCATGATTGAATTTTGTTACTACATATTGCAGTTATAAAAGATAAAAAAAAATGACATAACTGGGGAAACACAAAAGGAGCACATCACATCAATATCTATTCCGGAATTCTAGTTAAAAGGTTTAAACGGTCTGTTCGTAGGTTAGACAATAAACAAAGAATTGAGCTTTAAAGAGTCCAGAAGTGTAATTTTCACCTGCTTTGCATGCCATATTAGAGTGAAGAACGGAAAGAGGACAAACAGGCAGTATTTAAAATCAGTTGTTCAAAAAGGAACATCAACGATCTATGACAACAAATATTATTTTTAGTAAAGTGAGACATCTATAAGTGAGAATTGCACATTGTTCAGGATATTTACTAGTTAGATACCTCTGACGTCAAACGCCCTGTTTTAGAAACCCATAAAATACTTCACTTTTATAACTATTTAGCTCTTTCGGAAAAAATTATAGTTTTATTAAATGTTCCTTAGTTAATAAGAAGTTAATAAATAACTTTGGCATGGATGATAAATGGTAATCTTAAGTTAAGAGGCAAACATTTTTGAAAATTGTTTTTCAAATGGTCATAAAAGCAAACCTTATAATATTACTTCGAAATTGTGGACTTTTCCCACTGTTTTGTCGCTTCGGTATTTTTTTGCCGATATATTATTGGAAGCCCGATTAACGTCAAAGGAATCTCGTGCTAGATTTTGACATTATAAAGTGATGTTTGTTGTGTTTCCTAGGTTTTTATAATTTCTTAAACAATGTTATAAATTATGTTGTGTAGTTTGCAAATAAGGTTAAATAACATTTCTGGACTCATTTCTTTAAACCTCAGTTCTTTGTTATTGCCTGGCTTATGAAGAGACCGTCTAAACCGTTAAACTTCTAGCAATACCTTGGTATCTCTTAAAACACCAACGTGTCTTCTTTTTTAATATAAAAACAAGGAATAGATATTGATGTGAAGTGATCCTTTTCGTGTTTTCCTAGTTATGTCATGTATTTTAAGCTTTTATAACTGCATTCTGTAGCAAGCAAATAACAAAATCACCGTCATACATGAAGGTTTAAAATCATCTACTGTGGTGGGGTGTAACATGGTAGATCGCCTAAAGAATTATTTCCAACAGGAAGAAGTCAAAAGAATTCAATTCAATTGCTAAATGTGGCCTTTGAAAATAATCACTGAACTTTTTGTATTGTTTCATGTGTTTTAAACACAGTAAATGGAAAGCAAAAAAAAAAAAAAACGAATTCAGGAGAAAAGTAAGACAAAAAAAAAGATATTACAGCATAAAATACATAACAAACCAAGACAATGAGAACAAGATATCCAAAACAAATTAATGAGATCTTCAGAAATATCGAAGGATTGTTAATATCAAATGTTTTTGTTAATCGAATTTCTCTGCAATAATCGTTTAAATTAATCTATATGCAAATAAAAATACGAGAATACGAGGAAAGGATGGGTTGCGATAAGATAGCTTAGCGGCCCGCATTTCTTATAAAAAAATTAATGCCCACTAACGTATATTATAACACACAATCGAAAAGCTAAATCATTCTACTTTAGATAAAATGTGGAAGTTGATCATTTTAATGTAGAAAGGTGTGGAGATAAGCCGAGAAAAAGACCCCTTTAAGTAACTGAATGTATTAGGCCTATTGGGGAAAATACGTACATTGGTCACGAAAAAGTAAACAATTCACCATGTCTTGCACGCAGAACCAGCTTAATATTGTTATAATAGATTTGATATACTATAGGCATTGTACAAAAAAATTATTAACTTGGTTCCGCGTGCAAGGCATATAGCAAATTAAAAAAAAAAAAAAAGATTTTTTCCCGCTACAAATTGCTGATAAATCTTTAAGATTTAGGCACTACACTACACTATATTTAGGTAAGGCTACAATTTATTGATACAGACATGTATTTCACCAAACTCTCAATGTCTGCCGTAGACCCTTGAATTTGCTCTACGTTTATAAGAGTTATCTATCTTAGGTTAGCTCAAAATGATTTGTATATATGCTATAATTTTTACTTTTATATCCTTCATCCTGCACGCAGTTGGTTGTTGATTTTAAAGGAACTTTTTGTACAAAAATAGAAAATTAATAACAAAAATAAAAGAATTAAAACGAAAACGTTTTGCAACGCCAATTACATTTAATCATACACTCTAGTGATAGGACTAGCAATTGTCCAAACTGTTTGAAAGTGGGTTTGATTTTGCTTTGTACTTATGGCATTAATATCAAAATTATTTGCTTAGCTTCTCGTGTATGTTTTTTTATGAGTATCTTACATCATAGTATCTAGTTTTTGTCTGTCATTGTACTATTCGCGGATATTTTATCCATTGAAGAAAAATTTTTATCAGGTCCTCCATAGCAATATGAACATCTTAGCCTATCATTTTATTGATTCTTAGTTTAAAAATTAATTGTACATGTTATTTGCAATCCAAAACAGCCGCCGAATGAAAATATTTGTTCGTTATTGCCGTTTAATGCAGATAATTGGTATAAAGGCAAGATAAGTCTTTAAATAGTGACGTGATCACGTAAAAGGACAGTCGCGGTAAAAATTTTTATTAACGGAAAAAATAAAGTAGACTAGTAGTGCTCAACATAAAAACATATAATGTTATATTTCAAGGGGCCGAAAAACGGCCTTATCGCAACCCATCCTGTATGGAAGTTTAGAAGGTATTTGATTAATTTCTATTTACTGTGGATGTTTTTATTTTATTTATGAAATGTATGCATCTATGTTATGCTTATACATATTATGCTTAATTTGTACATATAATCTGCTTTCAGACGGTGTTGCCTAATAAATATGATGCTTTAGCTTCAGTTCATCACCTAAACACAGCTTCGGGGGCTCATGGAGGACCAAACTTTCTAGGATGGCACAGAGTATACTTAGTATTGTAAGCTTTCTATCTAATATCTAAATTTCATTTCAGACTGTATCACCGAATAAATACGATGCATTTGCTTCGATGCACCACCTTAATACAGCGACCGGCGCTCATGGTGGGCCAAACTTCCTAGGTTGGCACAGAGTATACCTCGTATTGTAAGATGTCATTCAGATTTGTTTCTTTAAGTAATCAATACGGACTGTTAACATTACAATTTCAGTTTTTATGAAATTAATTTCACTGACAGAAACACATACAAGTACTGCCTGGAAACCTCAGGTCATAGAATGGCATTTTGGAATTGGAAAGTCTGAATACTATGATAATCAAAAAGTTTTCCGTTGTTCATCCGTTTGGATTCGTCCAAGAAAACATAATTTCTTTTATTAATGTTTGTAAAGAAATGTGGGTATTTACTATTAATTCAGAAATTATTGCGATTTTAATTTTTGCGACATAGGGAGAGATGCTGCTTCATTCATATAAAAAATTCCAAAATGCGAGTTTAAATTATTGTGATTACAAATCTATCGCATTTTTCGCAATAATAAAAACATCGCAATAATTCCTAATTTACAGTAAAGTATAAAAGTACATAAAATGGAAACTATAAGCAATTTAATACAAAGTGTTAAAACACACAATTAAAATTGACTAAAGGGAGCTCTTTTAAACTATTAGACTTTCTAAGTAAATATATGTTTAATCACAGTTGATAATTAGGCTTTAGAGCACCAATAGAAGAAAATAACAATGAAAAAAAACTAAAAAAATAATAATATAAGTAACTAGAAATTGGTGCCATCAGAAACGATGTACATCCCCGCACTGCACAAGTAAAAAAAAACAAATAAAAGTGAAAAATTAGCAATTTCACAATTTCAGTCTGAAAATTGGAACCCTGAATCAAATTTCAAAATTGAAAACCTTATTGCACATCTACACATAGTGAAGAACAATATTATAAACAAATGAAACCACTAAAACAAAAAATGAATGACTATTTCTAGAGACCAGACAAAATTAGCAATTTCACCATTTTCGGTCTCAAAATTTGAACCATTAATAGATTTCAAAATCAAAAACCCTTTTCGCACATCTACAGAAAATAAAGAACAATATAATATACAAATAAATTTGATAAATCTAAATGAAAAATGAAAGAGGAGTTTAAGGCAAAAAGCTTTAATTCACTATTTCCGAAATACAACCCCTATGGGCCTCAAGTGAAAAACTGAAGATTATAAAACCTTATGGCGCATCTACATACAGTATGTGACAATATTGTATAGAAATTAAAAGCATAAAATGAGAAATTTATAAGGAGAGAATAGAGAATGGAAGTTTAGTTTAAATTTCCAGTTTTCGAAATTTGGCCCCTGTGGGCCCCAATTTTGGAAAATCAAAATTCTAAAACCTTATTGCGCATCTACATATAGTATGTGACACTATTGTATAGAAATTAAATGCATGACGTGAAAAATGAATGAGGAGTTTAGGTCACAAGCTTAAATTGCAATTTTCGAAATTCGACCCCTTTGGGCCCCAATTTTTGTAAATCAAAATTCTAAAACCTTATTGCGCATCTACATACAGTTTGTGACCATACTGTATAGAAATTAAAGCATAAAATGAAAAATGTGTGAGAAGTTTAGGTCACAAGCTTAAACTTCCAATTTTGAAATTCGACCCATGTGGACCCCAATTTTTTAAAAATCGAAATTCAAAAAACCTTATTGCGTATCTACATACAGTATGTGATAATACTGTATAGAAATTAAAAGCATAAAATGAGAATTGAATGAGAAGTTTAGGTCACAAGTTGAAATTGGGCCCCTATGGGCCCAATTTTTGAAAATTCTAAAACCTTATTGCGCATCTACATACAGTTTGTGAAAATACTGTATAGAAATTAAATGCATGAAGTTAAAAATGAACGAGGAGTTCTGGAGACAAGATTATCTAACAGACGGACAGACGGACGGACGGACAGATAGACGATAGACGGACGATCAGACGGACCGAATAAAAATATCCCCGAACTTCGAATGCGGGGATAATAAATAAACTACATTCACACTGTTACTACATTAAGATAAAAGAAAAAAATATCGGCAAATGCAACAATACAGTGGGAAAAGTCCACAAAGTCGAAGTCCAAGGAAAAGACAAAGTCAGGAGAATGGAAAATTACGACCAAACACTACAAGGAAACATGTATAACTAAAAGAATAAAAAAACGTATGATAAATTAAAAAACACTAGAACAAGACAGTACAGAAACTAAGCACTAACAATTTACACTCCCATTTAGAACCGAGAGTGACATCAGGTGCTTCGGAAGGGTAAGCATATCCTGTTCCGTTAATGACACCCGTCATATTGCCATTGAAGTGCCAAGTCCGGTGAGGTGTCAATTCCAGAAGGACATGAAATCTAACTGAAGATATCTAGTCTCACACGCAAGATAGAAACTTCGTATCTGCCAATCAATTCGTGATATCGACCGTAAAACGTTTGGAGTATAAAACTTAACATAGGCTGAACGTAACCCTATCTTAGAAGTTTATTTGACAGCAATCTCGCCCTGTCGCCCCGAGAAAGTCGTCGCATAAATCACATGCGCGGCAGTAACGAATCATGTGTGAAATGTTCACCCCATAGGCTGGAGACCTTGACATGTTACTGCTAAGAAACGGGAAGTTCACAGTGGGAAAATTAAAATTATCACATTTGTCAATGTTTTGATTTCAACCACCAATTATCATGTTTGTACAAGTACAAATCTGAAGCAGAAGTGACGTGTCTGTGGTCTCTTTAATTTCAAATTCACTGGG
This sequence comes from Mytilisepta virgata, assembly GCA_028015205.1. Taxonomy (NCBI): domain Eukaryota; kingdom Metazoa; phylum Mollusca; class Bivalvia; order Mytilida; family Mytilidae; genus Mytilisepta; species Mytilisepta virgata. The sequence continues at coordinate 44,906,470 of CM051521.1, read as the reverse complement.
ATAGATAAGATGTAGGTAATCCTCAAAGCAAGGATTATTAAGTGACAAATAATGTTGAACTAATGCGAATATGCAAGTTTTCAAAATATGAAGTCACTTCTTAACGTGGGAAATATCTCATAGGTTCATGCAAATAAAATCCTCAAATTTATTCTCATTTACATTATAAGTTTACTTATTAATATTATTCAAATCGCAGGTTTTTGTTTCTTTAGATCAGCATATTCAACAACAGGCGATTTTCGAACTTTATCATATATTTAGTGCTTAATATGGGTTTTATGTATATATGATATTGATTGAAGCACATAGTTCATATCACCTATCCGAGATCATTTATATTTTTATCATTTTAATTACTTATCTGAAACGTAAATATTTGCAAACGTTCTGAATTCTCCCAAATTTTCGCGGGAAAAGTATGGATTCTTCATCGCAACGACAAGTTTTCCGTTACGTTGTTTACCATACCAATAAGTATATATTTCCTGAATGTTCATGTATAATATCTTATAAACGATATAAAAAACCGACATTAAGGTGTATTTTCATGTTTTAAAAAACAAAATCGGTCTGGAAATCTTTGTTCATGATTGTCCGGGAAACTAAAGCACCCGTTTTCAAACTTGCAACTTCTGACTAAAATATGCGCAACGTAAAATAATCACTCAATTAATCAAGGAGACGACATATTTAAACAACATTTAGTCGTTTTTTGTATAATTCAGGCAAAAATGTGGACATATAAAAATAAAGCGTACGTTCAAATATTTTGATTTAATCGCAAATAATGAAATGCAATGGAAAGAGCGGAAAGAAGTCCCAGCAGACATTATCAGCATCGAGGAAAGACACATTTTGTTGATGTCACTTTTAGAAATTTCTTCGTCATTCATTTAAATAAAACGCCATAATATTAAAAAGGAACACCAAATATTGATATATTTATTAATATTTTGCCATTTTAAAAGCTATTTAATAAGTTCCAAGCTGCCAAACGTTGGGAGAATTTGTTGATAAGTCCTGCTGACTGTTGATATCTCCTGCTCAGCGCACGCGCCTCTTGATACGAATTTTTCGGAGCTGGTCAACAAGCTGATAGAATCACAGGGAAGGATGATAATCCCAAATATTCAAATCATATAAGAAATAATAAAATAAAATACAAATCAACCAGAGACATCCATATTAAGAGCCCCCCTCCCCTCACTTAGACAACAACAATCAAGAACTTAAAAAACAGACATAAATTAAAACAAATCAGGTTAGTCAGCAGTGGTGGGTTTCAATCGGGTTTTTTTTGTACCCAAACCCAAATGGTTATTAAACCTTGTTAATAAAGATCAGAGTCGAACGCATCTCAGCACAAATTAGACTGGTTTCGAACTCTCACTCAAAGTAATGACAGTTAGTTGCGACGGACCACTCAGCCACCGTGCCTACCCCTTCTACTTAGAAGAGATTTAACCTGATGGGAAATTTTTTTTTTCGTTTTCATTGTAAAATCAGGTGCAGATCGAATAGTGTCGCATTATTTAAGAAAGTAGTTAGTAGAAATCGACTCGTGAGAAAAATCCAAATATACACCCTACTATCATAATCCCATAGACAAAGACAAATCAGAGAAGGGGAAGGAAAATAAAAAAACAAACAACAGACATAAAAACAAAAAGAAATTAAAGAATTATGAGCAAGATTGACCTTATGAAAACCCGGATGATTAAGCAGTTTCGGCCTCTTATAAGACACCCGCCATGCATCTTATTTGTATGTCAGGTGTTGAAAGTCGTGATAATAAATGAACAAACTGGATCCCGCTAAAAACTAAGGATGAACTCAAGTGCTCTAGTCTTGATAAGCAGTTCCTGTCTCTTACATACCTTCAAGCAATTTTAACAGAATAAATCTGAATTTAACACGAGATACTCTTGCGTTAATATTGAATAAAAGCGTGTTTACATTTGTTCAAAATGTTACAATGGAAACTGTTATGTAAAAGACGTTCACAGCAAATGTTTCCTTGAAGCCGGACATTCAGTTAAGAGACCTTGGCATCTCTTACAAAATGCATTTAGTAGCCTGTCAAATCCTTTTACAAACTCAGTTTGTTCCGGTTGTCAGCTAAAATCTTCTACGGGAAAAAAATCCATGCAGAAAGTATTATCTTTTCAGTGGAAAATTTTAATTTGCAAGTCTTGTAATGCAAATACCGTACATAAACCTTCTGGTATATCATTGTCAACACGGTCAAGAAAGGGCAGTCTATCTATCAAGATAATACCATCTTTATAAGTAAAAGTATTTATTGTTTACTTTATTGAAGAAATTTTTGAGAGACGGACAAATATTAGATGCATGCGTGTTTATTTCCATTTTTTTTTCTTTGTCTTAGTCAGATAAAATTATTTCTATCATGTTTACATAAACAATTGCTGAAGAGTCTTTGGGATTAAATCTCTAAAATTTCGAGCTGGAATTATCTCTTAGCACGCATTACCAATATCATGCCTGATAAGTCTTTATCGTAGACTGACAAATTACACATGGCTGCGCTTAAATAAATGAGAAAGTTGAATATAAAATAACAAAAAAAAGTTCATCTAAATTTATTTAGAAAATTAAAGTACTATTACATTTGGGTTAATATGAATGCACGAATCACACAGTTATTAAGGTCTTTCCTTTACATAGGAAAGACCTTACTGTATTTCTTATGATTATTATTATTCTTTCTCCTGCCAAAATTCAATTAAATTTGTCGGAAAAGTTTTTAGGCATATTGACATGAAATTTGGCACCAAGTATCAGTCAAACATAAGCTATCACGCGGTGAGGCCGCTAAGGGTTCCCATGTACCTTATAAGAGTTTCCTCCCCTATTACTGTTATGACTGTTATCAGATCTCCTCAAAAACCGTAAGAGATATCGACATGAAACCTTTTGCAATTTCTTTGGTTCATCTGTGCACACATTAATCACATCTTCCGAAAAGGATCTGACGACATCTTATAAGAGTTATTTCCCTTTATATAAATTTCACTTTTGATTTTTCAGACAAATTTAAGTTTGAGTTAAGATACAAGCATGAGCCTTCATATTTAGGGATCATTTTTTGTACCAAGAAAAATTAGGTCAAGGTCAAAGGTCAAGGTCACGGTCTAATTTTTGACATTTCCTTGTTATCAGATCTCCTCTGAAACGATAGAAGATAGCTGATAAAATGTAATGGGCAAAATGTCGAGGACATCGAGACAATGCGTAGTTTTCCTTAAGTCAAGTCGTATGACGTCATCTTCTATGCGTTATTGGCCTTTGAACGCTTAAAATTACGGTTTTTGGCTAATAACTTAATAATGGTACAAGATAGAGGCATAGGGTCTTTTGTTTTGACACCAAGGACAAGTGACCTTCAAAATGGTGTCAAGGTCAAAGGTCAAAGTCATGTTCTAGAAAATGATCTTTTTCATATTTGAAGTGTAATACATTAATTTTTTTCAAAAATGCATTATTTTTTAGCAAGAATCATTTAAAATATGTTATTTTCCATTTTCGTAAGATAAAAAATGACAAAAAATGAAAAATATTCAAAGATTGAAAAATTTGAAAAAAAAATTTTTTTTTCTTGGCGCAAAATTGTTTTGGCAGTATTTCATATTTCTGTTTGATGTAGCATTTTGGTATTTTATAGTACTTCTAGAATTACCTCAACTTTTAGCACAAATGACCTTTTAATATGTAAAAACAGCCAGCCCCCCCCCCTACCCTTTCGATTTGACTGAATTTACATGTAAATGGATATAAAGTACATGTAGACAGCTAGGGGATATCCAGGGCTTCGTTAATGAGAAAAAATTATGACGCTAACTCCAACCAATTTCCTGAAAATAGCGTTCGCGCAGTGCAGTAATAAAAAGCTATTTTCCGCCAGAAAACACAATATTCGTCCAAATGTTACCAATTTATTGCATCCGAATGTCAAAATTTCGCGTCAAATTAACAGTATTTTATTCACGGAGATGTCGTCTGCTGAACATGCTGAAATGGCACCGGAAATCGAAATAAATAAACCGTGACATCAAATTTCTACATGAATCTTCATTCTGACATAAGTAAATGTGTACACGTACACTCCGTTTTCTATTTATGACTATTTCCACATCAAACAGCAAAATGCATTATCCTGTGCCATGTTCACCCGACGACGTCCCCTCTCGAAAAGAAAGAAATAAACTAAGTCCAGACATATATAAATGGACGTCACGTGACTTACACAACGTCATCAATAGAAGTAAACATTATAGTAGAAATGTACTTTTACTGTCACTTGTGTATCTAGAGAAATAAAAATACAATGCCCCCCCCCCCTACTGGTATTCAGCAATCCATGGAAAACTAGCTACCTACAAATAAAAAAAATAATTAATAAACAAACAAACAGACAAACAAACAAACAAACAAACAAACAAATAAACAAAAACAAAAACAAAAAAGGCCCGTCCCGCCTTCAGAAAAAGAGATATTGCTACTTCATTTTTTTTCTTTCTTTTATTTTTCTTTTGACAATTATTATTTGGAACAATATATTAAAAATTTAAATGATTTCAAGAGAAAATAGAAGTAGCAATATCTCTTTACTGAAGACGGGACGGGCCTTTTTTTTTTTTTTTTTTTTTTTTTGTTGTTGTCTATTTTATTTATTTCCCAAGAGTTACGCCCCTTGCCAAAAATAGAGGGCTAGGGCCTCTTTATTACAAAACTGGACACGTGAAAAGGAAAGACCTTATCATTTGTGCTAGGCACAAATGACCTTTTAATTATCCCTGTATTTCAAATGAAGTTCGGGGATATTTGTAATCGGTCCGTCGTACCGTTCGTCCGTCTGTCTGCCCGTCCGTTAGATAACCTTGTCTCTAGAACTCCTCGTTTATTTTTCACTTCATGCATTTAATATCTATACATATTGTCACAAATAAGATGCGCAATAAGGTTTTAGAATTTTGATTTACAAAAATTGGGGCCCATGGTGGTCGAATTTCGAAAATTGGAATTTAAGCTTGTGACCTAAACTCCTCATTACTTTTTCACGTCATGCATTTAATTTCTATATACAATATTGTCACATCCTGTATGTAGATGCACAATAAGGTTTGAGAATTTTGATTTTCAAAAATTGGAGCCAACAGGGGTCGAATTTCGAAAACTGGAAATTTAAACTAAACTCCTTATTCATTTTTCATTTTATGCTTTCAATTTTTATACACTATTGTCACATACTGTATGTAGTTGCTCAATAAGGTTTTATAAATTTGATTTTGACACGTTGAGGCCCATAGGAGTTGTATTTCGGAAATAGTGAATTTAAGCTTGTTCCTTAAACTCATCTTTCATTTTTTTCATTTAGATTTAGCAAATTTATTTGTATATAATATTTTTTTTTTTATTTTCTGTAGATGTGCGGAAAGGTTTTTAATTTTGAAAATCTATTAAAGGTTCAAATTTTGAGACCACAATTGGTGATATTGCTAATTTTGCCTTGTCTATGGAAATTTATGTTTTGTTTCAGAGGTTTCATTTGTTTATAATATTGTTCTTCACTGTGTGTAGATGTGCAATAAAGTTTTCAATTTTGAAATTTGATTCAGGGTTCCAACTTTCAGACTAAAATTGTGAAATTGCTTGTTTTTCACTGTTAATTGTTTTTGACTTGTTTAATGTAGAAATGTATGTTTTGTGCAGTGCGGTGATGGACATCGTTTATGATGGCACCAATTTCTAGTTACAATATGTACCAACAACATACTTTAATCGTCCAATCTTCCAAAAATTGTTACTTCAATAAAGTGTAATTGTTGTGATTTGATTTTTTGTAAAATATTAGGTATTTCCTATTTCAATTTTAGATTCGAAAATGCCTTACGTGAAATGGTTCCAAACGTTACTCTGCCGTACTGGGACAATACAATTGATGCAAACTTACCTGATCCAAGACTAAGTATCACATGGTCACCTCTGTTTTTGGGTAGTTCCTCTGGAGTTGTTCGAACGGGACCATTTGCTGGCTGGAATACACCATATGGGGCCCTCCGGAGAAGTGTTGGATCGGACCGTAGATTGATGACATCCGCAGACATAGGACTAATAATGTCACGTCGTTGGTTATGGGAAGTTACCAATCCTAGTGCATCAGACCAATACAATATTGAACTACTACACAATCATGTACATGTATATGTTGGAGAACAAATGAGTCGAATTGAATCTGCCTCATACGACCCCACATTTTTCACCCATCATACCTATATAGACTGTCTTTGGGAAGAATTTAGAGACCGTCAACGACAAAGAGGCATAAATCCAGGTCGAGATTATCCACGTATTGTAGGTGATAATGAGCATCAGCCTCTAGTACAAATGGGAATGGGCAGACTTCTCGTTATCGATGGAATCAACGATATTTTTACCAGAAGAATTTACAGATGCGAGAGTCGTCCAACTTGTGTCCAAGGAACCAACCACTGTGGATCACAATATCTTAGATGTAACTGGAGTAATCAACAATGTCTGCCATTAATTATGGGAAGCAGAAGAACAGTTACACCCCCTCGGGTAATGGTTCCCTGGTGGCAACGAAGAACTAACACTGTATTTGGTAAATGAGCATTATAGTCTCAAAGCATAGTTAAATGGTGCCATTTTAAACAAATTTGATAAATGTCATTAATTTGACACCATTCTTTTCAAAAGTTAATTATTTTAAGGGGTAGAGAAAATAATGAAGCGTTTGCGAGAGCTTTAATGTAAACAAACTTGAAAATATGTTTAATGTTGAAATGTATGTTTTGCGCAAATATATCCGCAGAGTAACAACATTAATCCCATATAGTTCGTATTAAAATGCAATAGAGAAATTGTGGAATTTATCTAATGTCCATCAAGAATTCTTAAGATAAAGATGCTTAGAAATTGGAAATTGATGATCTTAAAAATGAATAGAATTTTACACAGTTATTATAAAATAATAACGTTTGTGTTTTCATAGGTGGCGGACCTTATTTTATTGCGTTTTCCTTTTTCTTATTTTCGAAGTTTTTTTTCCTCCAAAACAAAAATTATTTTATTTCTAATTTTATTTAAAGCTTTGGCATTTGTGCATCTGCTGATCTCAAAAACAAGTGGTTCTTTTTTAATTTAATATTGCTTGGATTACCGTTAATAACGTAAAAATGACATGTTGTTTAAGTTTGGTGATGACCCGGTATCGGTGTTTTTTTTCTGATATGTTATATAATTTTTTATTTTGTGAGCAAGAAAAATTATTAATTTCAACTAAAGTTCAATATCCAAACGATAGTCCCTCTGTCAAAAATTTTGGATTTACTTCCAATATTTTCTTTTATTTATTTTGGTTGTATTGCTTAAAAGACAGTCGCAAAATGATCAGGAAATAAATTCAATGATTGGTTTTATTAACTTATCAGGGTATATGCAGTGATATGAATGACAAGGTTTCATACCTTGATGTACCTCAATTTCGGAAATTTGTTCTTGCTCGAAAAATCACAGGCAATACTGCTTATTTATTATGACAAAAATATTTGAAAATACCGAAATTTTTATGGTAATTTGTATGACAATTTGTTTTCTTTTGTTTTAATGTGATACGTTCTGTTTAAAAATCAGCATTTGTAAGATTGCATCCATTACAACAAATATGATCTACACAAGTTATTGATTTATAAAAAAAAAAATAATACAAATATCTTGTTTGTTTTTAGGCCAGCATCTTGTCCAATAAATTTGTTGTAGCATATTTAGAATACACTATAAATCATATGCACACCAACTGAAGTAAATGTGATACTAAATGTTACGAACTGTTTAGGACACTTTGGTCGTTTTGCTCACAATGTTTTGTGATTATTACTTAGGCACTCCAAGCTTTATTGATGAGGATTAAACGAGAAATGCACACTGAACGCCGGGAATTTTGTAACTGAGTTTTTAATTTACTACTTCTGATAAACTGTTTAAGGCTGTTTGGTTTCATTGCTTACAATGTTTTGGTTAGGAGCGAACTCGAAGAAGTTTAATACAATGCAAGGAATTTGTTATATGAGTTATAATTTTTTTATACGTACAGAGAAAACCAACAGCTTGAAAAATGTCAATCAAGAACACTGTATTGTACAATATAGTTTTTATATCTTTGTTCATCTACGAAGTATTTTCAGTTACATCAACAGTTGTTACCTTACATGGATTTTGGTTGTCTTATTTAGACCCGTTTTGATCATTTTCTACTTTAAAAAAAAATGGTCATGAGCATAACTTCTGACAGTAGACCTAGGATGACGCACAACATTTTGTATTTGAACTTATTATATCACCACGAAGGTAATTGCGCTGCTGGTGGACTAAAAGTTCCTAAATGACATGATTTCAAGATACATTTCTTTGGAATCTTTATTAAAAAAAATATAATTTGATAAAAAGTAATTAAGGTTTCATCTCGATCTTACCTGAAATCAATTTTGACACAAAACTACAATACTAACAATTAATGTTAACATTCGAAATCGAAAAATATCAAATGCTGGACAATATCTTTTGTATTAAATTAGACAAATCACTGTAATAAAAGTTGAATGACCTTTGAAAACTGTAAAAATGTTAGTTCGGAAATTAGTGTGCCACCATTCTTTAATGCTTCAAGTCTAACTGGCTGTTATTTTCACTTTCATGCATGCATTTATTAAGGTAAGGTTTGCGCTCTCCCTGGATTTTTATCATTATAATATTGTAGTAATGTGACAATTCTTTTAATTCGTGGCATTTTTTAAGAAAATCGCCCGTCCAGTTTTTTTTTGTAAGAACAGCTCAAAATTTGGATTTTTGGTAGTTTTGTCACTATGTATTTGTTTTACTATTTTCAAAAAATAATTTATGTAAGTATTAAAACTATTAAAGTTTTTAATGAAATCTGCATGAAAAGTTAAGAAGAAATCACGAAAACACCACATTTTAACATTTCATCGCAAAAATAGAGACGTTGCCATGGCAACAAAAAGGTGAAAGTGTCCTGTTTCCGGGTCCCAAGATTTCTCGAAAAATTGAGAACTCATAGATTTAAATATTTCCATTATAATAAAATAATAAAATAATAAAATTCATATGTCCCCGATCTCGTTTCCATGGAATGCTATATTAACCCCTCTTAAACACATAAATAAAGTATTTTTCGCGTTTTGTAAGAAAATCAATCACTGATAGCCGTTTTCAGGGCATAATTTTTCGTCCGCCCGTCCCCATAGTAAGCGCTCTGATGCCTATATTCAACGGCGGATTTTGATGAAATTCATATGGAAGACTTGTTTTAATAGTAACTAGATCAAGTTTAAATTCGAGTGTAGTAAAACAAAGTACTAAGCAAATATTGTGTTGGATCTGTTTAACTTTTATCGTATTTCCCTATGGCTATATCGACCTGCTGAGGCCTTCAGAATTTCCCGTATTTCGGCACTGTGACATCGTAAAGAGTTGACCCGACCCTAATATGAGCTGACCCGAATATATCAGCGACGTCATAATGTTTGACCCAACGTTGACCCGAATATATCAGGAAAACATCCGGTTATAGGCGGATGGCCATTGAAAAGTAAGAAATTCCATTAAGATTGCTATTTAACAATACGATAAATTTATCATCAAGTTTTCTTCTAACAAATATTGTAAAATATAAGCCGCTCGACACAATATGAAGCTTTTTGGCTCGTTCGCTACGCTCACTCACCGAAAAAGCTTCACATTGTGTCTCGCGACTGATATTTTACGATATACGTTTGCACAAAATCTGATAATATGTACGTATCGTGGCGCAATGTATATTCACCTATAAAACATGCCTCATGCATGACATGTGTGGTTTTTGTTTTTGTTTGTTTGTTTTTGTTTTTGGTTTTTTTTTTTTTTGTTTTTTTGTTATGTATGAAAAATGCTGCATAGTTTTCCCTTTTTATATTCTAAATAGGAATAGAAAAAAAACATCAAATAATAAATGTAATAGGCTCTGACCTGCATGAAGGAATCCTTCCCTCAGCTAATCATATCCCTACCAAATCATGGGCGCTAAAGTAGATGAAGACCAGAAAATCAATTGCCGTTTTTATTGAACTAATGTCAAAATACACGTAGCTATTTCAAATCCCTTCTTGAACTGGTAAAGGTTAGATTTTCAATTCGTGGAAAGGTCAGGATTGATGACCTCCGTGAGTTTCAATCGTGTAGCAAGTTGCGACTCTAATTATGATTTATTCACTGTATCCTCATTATTTCTGGCTATGTTAAAGACGAGCAGTTGCTGAAATATCTAATAATTCAAAGCATCGGCAATGATGAAGTCATCCATAAAAATATTCTCCCAAATCAACGTTGATCAATATTTAACACATAGATACACGCTTCGGTAGTTGTGTAGACTTTCAGCTCTTTCTGGCAAAAACTGTTCTTAAATTGACATTGATATAGTTCGCGAATGCATTACAAGCAATAGAGCAAAGTTTTGATTTTTAATCGTTAAACATGTGATTCGATCCACTTCTACGATGTGTTGACATTTTGTCAGACGATAATTGTACGCCAACGCGCTTTTCCGACGTTGTTAAAAATTCACCGGATTAAACGCTCAAGTGATCGGAACTTTATGCAACTTTTCAATTCGAGTTATCTCCCTGTGACCGCAAACTTTACATTAATCCCACTTTCATACATTTCCCATGAACTTATTAGTAGATTATACAAAGGAAAATTTCAACCTGATACTGTTTTTTTCTTTTATAATGTTCTTACAGACAAAATTCATAATATAATCTGCAGTAGAAATTTAGAAATTCGAATTGAATGTCAAAACCTATATTTTCAGTAAATAAAGTTAAAACAATTTATATTACTCAAAATCTATAAAACGGATAATAAATATGTATTTATAGAAGTCATAAAACAACAGGTTGTAACTCGGTGAATAAGTTCCTTGGGGCATGATAAATGGCTCAAAACGATCGCAGTACACTTTTCAGGGTACCATGTCCGATTGGGTTTTTTTCGCTATTTCACACATCACGAGGCATGATGAAAAGTATCAATACGTCAAGTAAAATGTTCCCCTTTCCATATACTGGGTATTATTTATTTAATACTTCTGAACTTTTTCTGGAAAATTTCTCAGTTATAAACAATTTCCAATGAAAATTATGCGTTCAGTTGTCATGACCGTTTTGCCACAACGGGTTAAATTACATTACTCAGCAATATTTTTATTTATGGATTTCTTTTGTGTCCCTCAGGCCAAATTTCATAGCGCTTCTTCATCGATATAATATTTTTAGATTTCAGAGGCCAGACAGTTTATTAAAAGAGTACAAAAGGCTCATTTTAAACTAATATCCCCGAGGGTACTACCCCTTTAGTTGCTGGTATTACGGTACAGATGATGGAACTTGCAACATACAAAAAAATCGTGGAACTTGCGAAACGCGTGCGTGTGGTTAGAAACGTGCGATGAGAATCCTATAACGTGTATGATATTTCATTGGTCCAGACGAATATTGAATCTTTTATTAAATTATTGACCATAATTTGGTTTAAAAAAAAATTTATGAAATAAAATATTTCCTAATTAAATGATTATATATCTTGCATATAAAATTTGCAGAACATGAATTTGAACTTTAGCTAGACAATTTGTTATTCTTAAAATCTGGCAAAATAAAAAAGTTTTTTAAAACAGTTTGACAAATATCATGTAACAATTTATAGCTGCAAAGTACATCTTTTACATGAGCAGGTGTTTATGATTTTTATCATGTACCAAAGACATGATGTCTTATGTTTAAAAGAAGCCATAATATATTGTGCCGCACTTTTTGTTTTACTAACACTTTATTATTATCAGGTTTGGTTAAAATATTTATAGTTAATAGGGTGAAAATAATAGAGCTACGATGAAACGTTCAACCCTGCCAATTTTGTCGCCGAAATTTTTGTATTTTTACTTTCGTTTAAACCTAGAAATTTCCTCATTGACACAGGTAGCAATGTCAGTAAACGCCAGGTGGAGCAGTTTTTGGGGAAGTTATTTGAAAACTGGATTCCGCTTCTTTACAACCTTTTCCACCTATTTTGGAACCAGTATACTGTAAACAAACTCTAGTTTCCAACCAGTGGCGCCCCTAGTGTTTACTGACATTGCTAACACAGGTCCTGTTTTTTTTTCACATCTAATGTGATTCTTGCTTTTTATTATTGCCAAAATCCTGGTCCTGCCTTTTTATTTTAAATTTCTACCTAGCACATCCCCCCACCTTTTGATTTCAATCGTTCATGTCTTCTATGACACGTTAAAACTAGGTATGAAGCAGGAGAGGGCGTGTCATAGACCAGACTTATGTTTCCTTGAGTAGAAAAGATGCAGATAATCCACACTTAGAATTGTTCAGATTAAGTATAACATCTTTATAATGAGACTGAAATTAAAATTAAAGGACTTAATATATTTCTTTTCTATCATCTACAAAAACCTGTAAAAACCCACTTTTATATGAAAACAAAAACATATCGGTAAAAATCGGCGCAATTTTCTTCATCGGACTTCTCACAGTTTGTTGAAGGTACGTCGTCGACTAGAAATTAAATAAAACCGAGAGTACTAGAGATTCCATTATGTTAACAGCATATGAATCAGACTATTGGTTTTTATAAAGGTATTACACAGATAAAAGAAATCAAATGTTTAATAAATATTGTTTCAATAGGCAGATCACTAGAAGGGATATATTTCTGTTAAATTGTAGATTTTTTTAAAGAATCTGTGCGATTCAAATCACTTATAGAGTATGATTCATGAAAGGAATTCTTCCGAGTAGCCATTATGACTGTAACGTATCGACTGCTGTAAGCAATGTAGCTAGCTTAAGGGGCATTTTTGGCCTCTTAAATGTCATACTTTTATTCAGATAGGATAATGTTTTTTGGCCCACATAGGGATCGCGCTCCTAGTTCAAGAACGTATAAGTGTTTTAAGGCGCCGAGTACTGGAGAGAACTACTTTATCGATATGAACGTCTGAAAGCCTGAAACTGTTTTAACTTGTTCCTTCTCTATCTTATCCCATTTTTGGCATTGTCTTGATGTTGAGTTTCAAATTTGTATGCTGGAGGTCAGGATACCTGTGAACTTTTTGAAATATTAAGCAAGTTGTGGGAGGAATAATGATTACGATTATGAATTACGAGATCGATGAAAGACTGATTTAAAATATTCATCACATTCTAGGAATCTACTTTAATGCTGACAACTGCGTGGTAAGGATAGATGAAATGTATATAGATATCGAGACTTACAGCGTCCTTAATTTCTAGCCATCATTACATTTTGTTCGACCTATCTTTTGTTTTACGAACATATAAGCCTACAAAGAGTACACTACATTTTTTTAAAAGTGCATTCAAATCATCATAATTTCTAGTTACAATTATTGTGGTTTTGTTAAATGTCTTGAACTACGAAATTTAGTTAAATTCATCGATAATTAAATGGATTAAGTAAGGTTGATAATTGTAGAATTTCGGATTCTCACTTGCTTGCCAATTTTCCCTGAGAGGGCTCAGTTCGAATATTTTTAGACATACCTGAATGAAAAGTGATTATCACCATTTTTTTTTTACTTTTTACTAAGTAGTAAATTTTATATAATATCAGAAGCAGTGTTTATTTAACAGGATAAGTCATATCATTGAAGATTCAAATAATTCAATTAGCTTAAAAAACTCGTATACGTATGAAAGAATACCGGTAAATTTCAGAAATAATGTCAAATGTACTCCAAGCATCCATTGGCTCAAAAGAAGACTTTATGAAAACTAGATATGAGCAATTTGATACTAGTTATATATATCTCAAACCAAAAATCATTATATTTAATGATTTAAAGCAGGACGTGCTTATCCTTCCGGAGCACCTGATGTCACTCCCGGTTTTTAATGAGACTTCACATTGAATTATGCTTTGGTTTCTTGTTCTAGTTTTTTTAGTTTATTATACGTTTTTCATTCTTTTAGTTATACATATATCCTTGTGGCGTTTGTTTGTTGTATTCCATTCTCTTGACTTTGTCTTTTCCTTGGACTTCGAATTTGTGGACTTTTCCCATTGTTTTCTCGCTTCGTAAAAGACGGAATAAGGAATCTGCTTCCAAGGTTTAGTGAATAAAATCATATCTAGAATTTAGGATAAAAAAGCAATATAGGGAAAAAGCATGTGTGATGAAAAACCCATTCTTCATTTACTTGTAAGCTAATCGTGCGTAGAATTCCCAAGACGTTATAACTTTTTTCCAAGTCCACATATTCTCGTGTTGACTTGATTTTTTTTACCCCTTTGTAATTATTCATGGTAGTTAAAAATAAATAAATCGTAATATATTCTGACAATTTATTTAAAATGGCGACAAATTCATTTAAATGATGCATAGGAGAATCCATCACCGCTTTTAACGGGACAACACAAGTATATCTGTTACAATGAAAATGTCATCAGAACATCTTATAAATAAAGAAAAATTGACAAGAAACTATGTTTTGGTACATGATATAATATTGCGTATACTTTGATACTAATAAATTCCGTACATAACCCTAAACGTTTTATACATTTGATGGTCTACTCAACTTGTAATAATTGCGTTATTGTAATAGAGTAACGCTGGATTTTGAAATTTTGAAAATTGTTATAATATTATGGCTTAAAATTCTGACAACGGAGGTTACCAGCAACTAGATTTTCAATATGAACAATAAGTTTATAAATCTCTCGATTGTAAACATAGGACACCATTTTATGACCTTTAGTAACATGTCGAATAGTCCTTTGTACTGCAAGTGAAAAAGTTCGGTGAATACGATATATCTCAAGCAGTTCGACGGCAAATTTTCATTGTATTTCGTGAATATACAGGTATGTTTGACCAATCTTTAAATTATGATCGAACATTGTAGCATAAATATATAATTATAGATTTTAAAGAAGTGTCTGACAGATGCCCAACCCAATTATGGTTTTATTTTTAAATGTATTTTCATTATTATTTCAATTACCATTTCATTTGGTTACACTATTATTAACAATATAGGTAGACCAATAAAACTTATACTATAAGGAAAACGTACTTTGCAGTAATTCTGTCATAACCAATAATACAATGATTAAAAAATAAACCTACTTTAAATTAAAGGAATTTGAAGGAAAAAAATCCAAATTTCGAAATTTGGGTAAAAAAGCGAACAACAGTTCTGGACTAATTAACCATAAAATCAAACTTTTTGTAAAAATACGCGACCAGCACTACAAAACATACATCACGTAATTCAGGGTTCATGGTTGTCACGAAAAAAGTCAAGGATCAAAGATTACGTATTATCGCCCCCCCCCCCCCCTTTTCCCCAAAGAGAATTAAAAGGTCGCTCCGGTATGTGATAATCTTCATTACTGAAATATTGGTATTATGCAAATCGAAGAAAAAACAACAACGTGAATATATAACTATATGTAAAAAGATGTGTATTCGCTGATGCATAACTCCTTGATCTTTCGTGCAGAATACAGTGGATAATGATCGGCAAAAAACACCAAAACTAGAATTCTTAAATAATCCGCGTTCCATAGTTACATGTACCATAGTGGATCGCAGCAACTGTAAACCGTAGGTATTAAAAAAACCGTTTCCCAAATGAAAATGGACCTGTTCCATTGCTGTTGTCCCTGCCTCATACCGGATTTGACATGAGCAGCATGGCGGATGTCCTGCAGGAAGCGGAGACTGCTTACTCTTCCGGAATACTCGAGTCTACGCCCGATTTTTTGGTGGGGTCGATGTTGTTCATATCTTTTTAGTTTTTAATTGTAGTGCTTGTATTGTTTTGGTCTTGTCTTTGTTGTTCTCCGGAGTTTTGTCAGTCATTTCGATTTCCCCTCATTTGAATATCCCTTTGTAATTTCTTGACTTTACTTAGAAAAATAGCCACCATGATAATTTCTTATTTCTGATTGGTCAAAATTTTCTCCTCAAAAACCAAATCCAACTGAAATCACGCTAACTTGGTATGAACCATCTGTGGAAGAAACTTTATAAAGTTTGCATATTTCGTTCCGGTCGACAACTAATAATGCCATGATGAATTCTTATTTCTGATGGGACACATTTTAAAAATCTTCTCCTTTGAAAGGACATAGCTAAATAAACTGAAACTTGGTATGAAGCATCTGAAACCGCAAAGCCAAATTAACTGTAACTTGGTATGAAGCGTCTGTGGAAAGGTTTTTATAATGTTTGCAAATTTCGTTCCGGTCGGACAACTTATATGGCCGCCATGATGAATTCTTAATTTTGATTGGACAAATTTTTAAAATCTTCTCTGAAACGACATACCTAAATGAACCGAAAATTGTAATGAAGCATCTATGGAAGGTCCATTACAATTTTCACTCGATATGAAATAAAAATTTATTGACTGTGGGACTGTCAGGTGAACTATAGAATCAATTCTCTTGAGCCTCTTGTTATGATAGCTGGCACTGAGTATCAGAAATGTGAGAGTATTATATCCCCATTGAAAATTATAATCAACACATTCAGTGTTAAAAAAAGAATCGACCTCAGCCAGATACGGAATGACTTTAATCTTTGAAGCCTGAAAATTATCGAAAAAAATAGATATATCTATATTACAGGTAAGAAACAAAAGAAAAAAAAAGATAAATTTAGATTGATTTGTAAATAATTAATAGTATAGAATAGTATAAGCATTTTCAAGACACAACTTTCAAAATACTGTAATAAAAGGAATGTAGTATTTTTGTCAATGCATATGTTCTGTTCATTGGAAAGATCTTTCATTTAAATGACTTTAAAATCCGAATAACATTTTAAGTACGATTTAAATAGAGGTTTATATTGCCGTTTTCCTGTGTAGGAGTTAAAATAATAACAAAAAAAATTTAATTTCCTTTTTATTTACATTGCAATCTACTTGTTCAATTTAAATTGCTTTATTGGTTGTCCTTCGCTTTATATTACAAGATCCATTTTGAACATGTCAGGTTTTATTGTCTGTTAACATTTACCAACTTTTTTGTCATTTAATATGGCTATTACATGTATACTCTTTGTATTACTAAAACAACATGGAGAAAATGTTATAGGTTTTCAGTTATTATACAATTATAGTCTTTTGTAGAGGTAGATATGTGTTTTAATAGATCTAAAAAATTAATATCGAATCGAAGGTAAATATTATTTTTTAATGGTCTATTAAAACTCATATCGACCGTTACATAAGACTGGAATTGTTTTATTACATAGTAATCCGTTAATTCCATAATTTTAAATCTAGACTCTTTGATATTCATACTCCCCACACCTCCTAAAAACCATTTTTTTCATTAATTCCTATTTTTAATTCAAAAGTGGAATAAATATACATACATACAATTACAGAAGATCTTATAGAGTGGGAGTTTTTCTAGGTTTGTCTAATTTGGCAAAATTACGAAATTTGTAATTTCGATAATTGAACTGAATGATTTATTTGGCATTAAAAATGCAAGGCTAAAAAATTGTTTCCAAGTAACTAAAATACTCAAGGAAAATTTTAATTGTTTACTTCGCGTCGTTCAGTTTTCAACTTTACTCGGTTCATGCAGGAGAATTTATACGGGTGAACGTAAAAAAATGCCGTACACGATGAACGAAAAATGAAAAACTAGAGGCTCCCAGGAGCCTGAATAGCTCGACTGCACTATGTTCATCTTGACTGGGAGCCTGGAACATTTGCTGTCAAGTTCCAATTGATTCACTGGTTTCAAACAAAGAAGATCATTCAGTCAACTTTCTCATTAAGTCCTATTTTAAACTGCTTACTCTTCCGGAGCACCTGAATCTACCCCCCCCCCCTTTTTTTGGTGGGGTCCATGTTGTTCATATCTTTTTAGTTTTTAACTGTAGTGCATGTATTGTTTTGGTCTTGTCTTCGTTGTTCTCCGGAGTTTGTCAGTTGTTTCGATTTTCCCCTCCTTCGAATATCCCTTTGGTATTTCTTGGCTTTACATGTTAAACTACGTTCTGCTCTTGCAGTCATCTGGGATGGTGGACAGGGTCATCGGATATAATTCTGAAAGAAGAAAAACTAAGGACCATTGCTGCCAAGTTTTGTTCCAATTGGCCAAATTTTTCAAACAAAATCAAAACCAATCCAGACATATGGCACTGGAGTCGGTCAATATCGGTCAAGATTAATGATCAAGTCAGCAGAGGTAAATTCCATGATAAATATTTGCCTCATCTTAATAAAGAGAGAAGATAAGCCATCTATGTTTGTGTTTTGTGCACATTTATGTTGTTTTTGCCTGAAAGTCTGTTGATTTGACGTCGTTATTTAATTGCTATGTCATTGTTGACCTTTCTTGTAATTCGACCAGTTCATACCTGGGCATAAATATCATAGAATTTACCTGTGCTGACTTCATCATTAATCTTGACCGATATTGACAGACTCCAGTGCCACATGTCTGGATTGGTCTTGATTTTGTTTGAAAAATTTGTGATGCGGAAAATCAAGATTACAGATTGACTAATTTTTTTTGTCTTTGAAGAAATAACCTTAATCATGTGGTGCACAATAAACAACCCGCCTCAACATGTGCATTGAGGTTCGAATAGACCGGAAAAAATACAGTCAGTTTTTTTTATATTTCAATTCACAGTATTCGATTAGAGATTTCCTTTTATGAGATGATAAACTCTAAAAATTTAACAAATCAGAACATACGTTATTTGATGAACTGTATGGCCATTTCGTTGACTGACATCTCGTCAGCAGTTGAATGCAGTTTAAATGCAAGCATCAAAAAATATTCGTATTTCAGCAAAGCAATTTTTCCCTATGCATATGTTTTAATTGTATATTACCATTGAAATATAACTGTATGATAAATGTATGAAACGTATAGTAAAAAATAGATAGCAGGAAAGGTCAATGATGACATTACAATCAATTGAAGATATACATTAACAGCATACTGAGTATTGTTGTAAATAATATGCTGTTATTTATGAAACATTTTAACAAAATATGACCATTTTTTTTATTTTCTTTTACTTATTGAACTGAATATTTGTGTAAAGTTAAAATCTTTGGATTGAATGTAATAATAATTTCTTCACAGAATTTCATTAATTGTACAGAATCGTCTTTATTTTTTAATATTGTTAAACATTTAGCTATCAACAATAGCAATAGTTATGATCCCACCCCTACACCAATACGTTGCTACTTATAAGAAATAATTAATGTTTTGAATGGTCAAGTGGCTTCAAAACAATTGATATCCTAACCCAAAATTAATATTTTCTAACTCTTCCTGTCAAGGCAGATGGGATTATAGATAGATTAAGTCCTGGGTAGAACTGTTTCCGAAATCTGCATGAAAGAATATCTTTCGCCACTTACTTTGATAATGTTTGGCAATACAGTCCACGTGTTTTGTTAATGACTATTCCTACCTTTATCTTGCATGTGTTTTGTGGTTGTCTGAAGTTTATGTTTGTTTTGTAAATGCTTTTGTCGGACAAAGGATGACAGTATTTACAGGAATACCTTACCAGTAGTCTTTATTTATGATTTGTCTATAAATTCCTAGGTAAATAAAAAAAAAAAACGAATATGTAAATTATGTTATCAATATACGACAAATAGTACCGCGTTTGCCACTTGATCTGTATGTGAACTTTTGGCTTACTGTGGAGACCATAAAATAACTTTCAAGGTGTAGAACAGCAATAAAATTGCTGTTAAATTTCTTGTTCCAATTTAGTTCCTAATATAAACTGGACACATGGTTGGATTTACACTAGAAACTAGCATTGTCCTTATAATAAGTCAACAACAATACTTGGATTTCGGAAATGCAACTTACGATTGATAATAATACTCTTTGGGTAGATCATGACAAGAGCCAGCATCATTTAAGGCAACAATCATAAGGGCAAAATTGGAATCCATATATTTTTCCATCCTCGTGAAAAGACAATAATTATTTTCCCTCAAAACCAAATTATTTATTTATCTCCATTTTAAAACAATACCTTTTGATATATCTTTTGACGATACACACTCCCGGGTCTCCATGTATACTACATGGTAATACCAAGAGTAATCACGTCTGCTCTCCTTAGAGAAACACTCAGTATCTTAGACATGTTAGATATGCTTTGGAAGCTTGAACAGGAAGTGGCGATGTGCATTCTTTTTTTAATTTTGAAAATATTTTTATACAATATATGTGCATTGTCGGAAAATATACATTTTATTTGGAAGAGTCTTATAAATAGGTAGAAAAGCGAGGTTTACCGAGCATTTCTCACCTGTTTCGAGGCGAGTAAAGCGAGGTTTGCCGAGCATTTCTCATTTGTTTCGAGGCGAGTACAAATAAAATGTATATTTTTTCAACAGTGTGGATATATTAGTTTTATACTGCAACGATCTTTTATCTTTTATCGGGAAAAGTAATGACAACAGCATATTTCCAGCTCATTTCAAGAAGGCGATTTTTGGCGCGTCATCCAGGGAGAACATGACGTCATAAACAGTGTGAAACAGAACACAGTACAAACTTACATTACAACTGACGACAAGAGTACCAAAAGATGATAATATCCTACTAGACGAATATAAAAAAAATATTCGACACCCTTTATCTGGCAATTAAATAGGCCAGTTGCAAGATAAAAATTATTTATCGACGACGTGTATCTAATAATTAGATATAATAAATTATATATAAATATACTTCATAACGACCCTAAGATGAAAAACAACAATCCATTGTTTCGATTTTTATTATTTTTGTACTATAACAAGCTCTTTTAGGAAAAAAATACCTGCTCACATATTGAAATTCTCCCTACTTATCAATGATGCCATAGCTATATATATATATATATATATATATATATTGTTGGCAATCTTGGCCCCCTCGTTGGCAACGCTTGCTCAAGATTTTTCAAGATTTTTCAAGATTTTTATTACACTCAAGACAGTATACACTGTAACGTGAGCAAAAACAGTATTAATACAATATACATATATTATTCAAAAAATGATAATAACTGACATTATATATATATATATATATTTATATTGTTGGCAATCTTGGCCCCCTCGTTGGCAACGCTTGCTCAAGATTTTTCAAGATTTTTCAAGATTTTTATTACACTCAAGACAGTATACACTGTAACGTGAGCAAAAACAATATTAATACAATATACATATATCATTCAAAAAATGATAATAACTGACATTCAAAGTATTCGTCAAAATATAAACATGGATTTACACTATCTTTTTTCACGTACTGATAATGATAAAAATGATAATATTAATATAATAATAATCATTGTGTATATCTTATATTATATGCAATGTACTTAATCGAATATTGTAATAGTTTCACAATTTTCGTAAGAAAAATTGATAAATTATTTAATACTTTTTGGTTACATAATGATAACATCCCCTTTAGTTTCTTTTCTGATTGATAAGTAGCGAAATACTTTGGAATGTACCGTTTTCTCGCTTTTTTCAACAATTTCATTTTGACACAAAAATAAATAATGAAATTCGTCTCCAATACCGTTACTGCACAATTTACAGTAACGTTCTCGAATTATATTTTTCCAACGACCAGTTTCGATTGGAAATTTTATATTTGAACATCTTAGTTTAGTTATTAAAATACGACGATTGTTAACTAATCCCATCAAATAATTTTCTAAAACAAAGTCAGTCTTAAAAATATTATAAAATTTACCTCTTGAAGAATTAATCATATCACTATTCCATTGTTGTACAAACTGATCTTGTAATATCTTCTTAACGCATAATTTTATTTCTCCAGTACAAAGAAATCTTGGTTGTCCCAAGCATAACTTAATCCAGTATGATCTAATATTGATTTGACATAGTTAATCCATTTAGAGTTACAATATTCCGAAGTATGCATTTGATATAATAATCTATACAGTGTACCTGATAATTTATTGCCATTATTTATTTATTTTACCCTAAAAATCAACATTCTTACTTTCATATTTATTTCTATAGGATACCTTCCAGTTTCTCCATATACCATAAATGTAGGACTACTGGATATTACACGCAAAATTCTTTTTTAAGAACTGGAGATGGACTTTTTCAAGTATTTCAATATTTTCAAATCTTCAGATTTCTGATGAATATAATAATATAGGCTGAACAAGTGTATCAAATAATTTAAGTTGCAAATCAACTGGTATATTTATATTCCGTATCTCCCTGTATAGTGCATATAATGCTGTCTGGGTTTGTTCAGCTTAGCAGAAGTAAAATGTCCATTGTAATTAAACAATAAGCCGAGATAGGAATATGATTCGACTATTTCTATATTTGATCCATTAATATAAAATTCCTGTTGATTTCCTAACTTACGTTTACAGAACGCCATAGTCTTTGTCTTATTAACATTAATGGAAAGCTTGCATCTGCTACAATAACGGTCAAATACCTCTAAAGACTTCTGCATATCTGCAGCATTCTCTTCTAGTATAACAGTATCGTCTGCATATAACAACACAAAAATATAAAGAAAAATTGACATTCATTTGAGATATTACTCAGACCTGATATACCATTCTTAATGAAAAATTCTTCAATATCTGACAAGAATATAGAAAACAATAAAAGTGACAGATTTTCACCTTGACGAACCCCAATCTCACTAACAAAGAATTCAGACACTTCATCGTTAAGCTCAACACATGACTTAATGCTGTCATACATATTATGAATAACTTTTAATATTTTCCCTGATATTTTACTCTTCATTATTTTTTGCCACAAGCCTATTCTCCAAACTGTATTAAACCTTTTCGAAAATCTACAAACATGCAATATAACTTTTGACCAAAAGACAAATATAATTCTATCAAAACATGGAGACAAAAATATTATCTAACGTAGAATACCCTTTTCTAAACCCTGCTTGTGATCCTGGAATAATATCTAGAGGGTCTGCATATTTTGAAAGTCTGTTGTTTAAGATTGACGTAAACATTTTTCCAATGGACGAAAGTAAAGTAATTCCTCTATAAGAATCCTGGTTACTAGGGTCACCCTTATTTTTATATACTGGAACAATAATTCCTAGAAGCCATATTTCAGGGATAACTCCTGAATCTAAAATCAAATTAAACAATTTTAAGTATAAAGGCATAAGAAGATCTTTTGTTGTTTTAATATATTCATTAAATACTTCATCATAACCAGGCGCTTTCTCATTTTTCAATTCTCTTATAGCATAACTAATTTCTTCCAGTTATTTCAACATTTAATACTTCATCACTATTTTCAACATCAGGAGTTCATAATCTATATCATCTATTTCACTATCAATATTTACATCTTAAAAAATTGTATAAATTGCCAATAGTGAGTTTTGATATAGATTCAGTTTTTCTTGTCTATAGCCAATAAGTTTTCAAAAATGTCATCAGTATTCAATTTTGCATGAACGCACTCAAAAAATTGCAACTTTTTTCCTTCTATCCAACGAGCTGGTTTAACTTTAATACAATTTTCTTTTTTTTTTAACTTCTTCGTCAAAATCAACAGTAGTAAAAATAATACTGTCATGAAGTCTACAATAAACATCAGACATCAAAGGATCAAAGTCCATAATTTCAAATTTAGTAATAAATGGAAACATACGGCTAAAACGTAATCAACCATACTAGAATTCTTACTGGTCACTTTGCCAATCATCTTATCATTTCCAACACGACCATTTAAAATAAATAAATTGTTGTTTTTACAAAAAATTATCAAAATATGACCATATGCATTTCCTTGATCTCCTGTAAATCCGTTTAACGGAATATCTGCGCTCCGTAGTTTTTTAAACTCATATAAATAATCAGAAAAATAATTTCCAATGTCAACCTGTAAATTTTAAGATTGTCATCGGGTATGACATAATCTAATAAAGTACCCGACCTGGCGTTGAAGTCACCAAAAAAACGCACATTTTCTTTAAGTAAATCTATTGATTTGATAGTAAAATGAAGAGACTGAAGAATGATATGTTGGCTCTTGTCGTTGGCACTGTTGGCACATATCCTGTTTACTGTTGGCAACCGTTGATGTAAATCTTGAGAAATAGCTAGACATTCCGAATGCGAAGTTTGCTCACATTCGGGATTTTGTTGGCAATCTGTTATAAACGAAAGGCATAGCCTGTTGGCACTCATTCTGATCCCGGACAGATGCGCGAATATGGAGGTATTTATGATAATTTCCCCAATAATGTAAACAAAAGCATGATTTTTCGATGTATAGTCATATAAACGGGATTTTGTTGGTAATATGTAATATTGTAAACGAAAGGCATAGCCAGTTGGCACTCATTCTGATCCCGGACACATACGGATGTGGTACCGCGGATGTGGAGGAATTTATAATAATTTTCCCCGGAATTAAAAATAAAAAGAATAATTTTCATAGTCGTATACACTCGCTTTTGACATATTTAACTAAAGAGACGCTTTCCCATGACAAATGACCGCGTGTGATAAATGTGCAGCAGGGTGATTGGATAACATTGAGGAAAATGGTGATGTTCGAATATCATTCTTCATTTGACGCGAATGTTCTAATATCGGCCAAATGTGCCCGAACCTCTGATTTTGAAAAGCTATCACTTTGAATTGAGACAAAACTATGTGTATGTACATTTATATTTTTATTTATAGATCGTATGCCATAAGAAACTGCATTCAAGTGTAAAAAATGGATTATTTTTAATTACAAAATATTTTTTAATATGAATGCAGTTCAATGATCAAAACTCCTTTTTTCAGGTATCCTTTTGGTGATCTTAACTAAATAAATTTCTAGGCTAAAGATAGAGAGACGGGTCGAGGCCCGGAACTGTGGAAAACTTTTTAAATGTGAAAAATATAATTTTCTCAATGAAACCTATTCATAGTGCATCTTCTAAAGTTTCGTTTTGAATTGTATTTATTGTTATTTTCGTCTATTTTAGAAATCCAGGAAAAAATATTCTATTTTAACCGAATCTTAACAAATTTAATTTGAATTCAATTTTCACTTCAATTTACTTTTTTTTAATGTAGTTTGGTTGGCAGGATTTCAACAAAATGACCATTTTTGAATTCCAAATTCATACTTCTTTATCTTATGCCGCTAAATACATTTTTATTTAATGTTGAAAACTTCTCGGAAAACTTACATCCACGTTAAATCTATAATACATAACTGTATAAAAACAATGTTTAGGTGTGACGAGACATTTACTGGCATTTACCAAGGAAAAGACAGCAGTGTAATCCTATCACCTTGAAATTTATGTTTAAAATTAAATATTTTAATTAGGCTGCGTTGATGGCATCTCCAATGTCGTCGTTCGTCCTATACACACCCGTCTGCGGATGCTGGTGGTGGGAGTTTTGTTGTTGAAATATTGTTTTTCAAATTTTATGTATAAAAATTCTGCATTGTATGATAGAATAGAGAATGGAAACGGGGAATGTGTCAAAGAGCAGAAAACAGCTCAAGGCTACCAATGGGTCTTCAACGCAGCGAAAATCCAGCACCTAGAGACGGGCTTTAGCTGGCCCATAAACAATAATGTATACTAGTTCAGCAAAATGGACGGCACACTAAACTCCGAAACATAAAAATGAACCAAATTTCAAAAAACACTCAAGATGCAAAAATGCGGCGGGGTTAAACATGTTTTGTGATATCTCAACCCTCCCCTATACCTCTAGCCCATGTGGAACAAACAAACACACAGCGATACACACAGTAAAACTCAGTTCAAAAGATGTCCGAGAGGTAACAGAAGTAAACATGTGCTGCAAAAAAATCCTTGAAAAGCGATTTCAACTAAGAATGGCCGACCTACACATTATTTTATGGTAAGAATGGAGAAATAAATACAGTCAGGGATACTAGGTCGCCTATCTTTTTTAAAGATAGTACTTTTTAGATATTTTTAAGGTTTATATTTTCCTGGTGAACTTTTGAATGTGCGTCTGTAGCAATACATTTAACATGGGCTATAATCATGATGTTTTTTCTTCTTAATTAACTTATGCTAGACATTGTACTATTATTTATAAAATACAGTCCAGAATAGCAACTAGTCAACATCTTTCATCGAAAAAATAATTTTTTTTAATTAAATAATTTTTTTTTAGAAAAATAGAATAAATCACGTCGTATATTTATATAAACGGCCAAACTTGTAAATAGATAAATAAATAAATAAATATAACTTATATAATAATAGGATTATAATTTATGCCCAGATTATTTGAGCTATATATCAAACCAAACATATAAAACGTATTCTGAGCATGAGGTTTAAAACAACGATTATTTGTAAAAAAAAATCCATTCTTTCCATATGATAAATTGATGTACTTTGCGTGGTAAGTTGTGAAATGTTAATTTTATTGTTTATTGCATTAGTTTTATCTGTAATAAACGGATCTCTGTAATTTCATCAATCATTTTAAAAAAACATAAACAGGGTTTGACACCAACATTTTCAGGTAGTTAGCCCAAGGCACTTTGAATCAAATTAAACCATATCAGAGAAGGTAAACATTAACCTTCTGATAAGAAATTGACAATATTTATTCAGAACATGCCATTCACCAAATCTTTTTGTAGATCAGAAATTTTAGGCTTAATAAGTCATGTCAATTCATACATAAATTCAAAAAAAAACGTCTGTTGTTCAGTACCTTTATGAAAAAACCGTTTCCCAAATGAACATGGACCTGTTCCATTACAGTTATCCCTTCCTCATACCGGATTTGACATGGGCAGCATGGCGGGTGTCCTGCAGGAAGCAGAGACTGCTTACTCTTCTGGAGGACCTGAGTCTACCCCCGGTTTTTTTATGGGGTCCATATTGTTCATATGTTTTTATTTTTTAATTGTGGTGCATGTATTGTTTTGCTCTTGTCTTTGTTGTTCTCCGGAGTTTGTCAGTTGTTTCGATTTCCCCCTCCTTCCTTTGGAATTTCTTGATTTACTTACAATTATGCACAAGAGACATGAAATCTTAATTTAATTCATTGTTTAGGAAGTGTACGTTGTTAGACGTATACCATTGCTCAGGAATCACTTTTATTTTAATCTAAAAAAAGTCACAAATAAGTCCACAAGCTTCATGTATATAATTTTATTGCATTATCATCTTGTAACAACTTACAATTTCTTTATGTATGATTGGTTCGTGCTTAAATTTGTAATATGTATTTCTGGAATAGAGAAAATAGATTGGCCTGACTGTTTTAAAAGATTGTTCTGTGATAGAGATTGGAACGTATGGGAAGTGTGTAGACTGATTTACAATTCATGGTATATGGTGTTAAAAGTCTTTTTGGTCAAATATGACAATGAAAAACATATGTATCTGTATTTTTCCCATATTTCGAGGTAAGAGCTTTTAAATGTCATTACTTCGGCCATTTTAGGAGAAGATGGCATGAATATAAACAGAAGAGGACAAAGTTATATAAATTTTAATGTTGATAATGGAATTAAAGATGGCTTACCAAATTTATCATAGAATAAAATTCTGAAATAAAGTATCCATGAAAATAATTGCGAAAGGGAACCACTAAATTATCCCAGTGGTTTCAGAGGAAAATGTTAAAATAAAAGTTTATGGGCGACACCGTTGGCAAATACCAAATGATGGCAATAGAGTGCATGTTGTCTGCATGAGCTAAAGATGACACAGGTTTAAAATAATCAGTGTATGAAGATTGCTTGTTGTTATCTTATGACTAGGTCTAAGCCCTATTTGCCAGTGGATGATTTAGAGTATCAGCTGTGGTACTTCAAAATTAACTTCAAACATCATAAAAAGACTAGAATAATAATAATTTAATACAAAACCGTATGTATAAATAGGAAAAAAGGACAGCAGTTCATATAGACGACAATAAATCTAAACAAATTTATCTATAGTAGTGTATCAATGAATACAGTTCAATTTGAAATACTTAAGACTCAATGTCATAAAATTGATGTAATAAATGATTTTTCAGAGGCAGAACACATTAAGAAGGGCATGCCTTAAATTTGAATACCTTATGAATGATTACGATCAAGGGTAAAATGTACTTTATCGTGAGGTCTGAAGGTCAAGTGGTGCAAAACTTCTTTAAGAGTAATTTATGCCATCAACAGGTAAAGTATAATTTATTTGTGATGAATTTTCTGTTTTTGCCAGTATAATGTTAGTACAATTGTTTAAAAAACATTTTGTTTTTGAAATGAGTTGAAAATATAGTTTGCTACGGTTCCATTTTAAAAAAAATATTTTATTCCAATTTGTTGAATAAAAGTTTGATCTGGAAAAAAAACAATACCCCCAACAAAAGATGAAATGTCTGTGCCTTTTCGCTGTGACAGATAGATTTAGCAAAAATTAAAATTAGCAATCTTGGCGTCTTCGAGACCTTAACTGTTATCCATTTTGTTGATTACCTAGTTGCTAAACATTTGGAAATCGTACTTTACATTTATATTGTTTTGTATGCTTTATTGATTATTAATGACATACATTAAATATCAGTTTGTTGATATTAAAAATACATTTTATAGTTATTTCTGAAATAAATGTAGGGAAAGTAGTATCAAATAATTGTCTTTGTATTGTACTATATATTGCTTTCCAAAATTTAAGTTGTAATTTTACTGCCGTCGGCATGTTTTTATCGTGATATATGAAGTTTTTTTTTATCTCGACTTTAGTCTTCATATGATGATGCTTATGATGAAATGAATGTAGGGAAAGTGGTATCAAATAATTGTCTTTGTATTGTACTATATATTGCTTTCCAAAATTTAAGTTGTAATTTTACTGCCGTCGGCATGTTTTTATCGTGATATATGAAGTTTTTTTATCTCGACTTTAGTCCTGATATGATGATGCTTATGATGATAAGATTTCAAATTTTTTCTTCATTATTGCTTCCTGTTGTATTGCATTATTAAGATAGCAGATGCTACCTCATTTACGAACAAAATACAGTTGGGTGCTGTTTGATGGCTGCAGAGATCGACATTTTGCATCATCTGTAAAAAGGCTGCATATGCCGTCGTTAAGGATGAATTCTACGACACCACACTGGTACTTTTTACAAAGTTTGATACATTCCAATAACGATCGTGTTCTCCTAGTATGTACAGGTGGATAATCTCCTAACATTACACTCCCCTTCGAGTCAAATGAGGTGCTTTGAATTTCTGTAAAAGAAAATCGTTTCATTTTAATTCAACATTTGTTTGTATCCTATTATGGGTTTCGTATATTAGAAACATTATCAGTAAAACCTGCGTTGATTTAAATACTTTCTGCTTTAAATAAAAAAGTATTATTTGTATACATAGACAATGAGTAGTAATAAACTTACAAATAGCAATTACCTTTGCTGGAAGAATATCCGAGTATCTCCATTTAACATATATAGTGAGTTTATAGTGGCTATTATAAAAAAAAATAATGATTCTCTTAGCCATTAATAGAAGTTTTTTTTATCATTCGCGTGGTTTCGCTGTTTAAATCTTCTAACCTATAGCAAATCCAGGCAAAACGTAGAAGTTATGATTTGTACATGGCGCCACGTTAGCTCACGTTGTAACCATCCACTGGAAGACATGTCACCCCACTCGGACACATTATACAGACTACGAGCCGACCAGTCCTTTGCTCTTACTCCTAGATGTTGTGTGTTTGACGGAGAGGCATCAGATACCAATTTTAATGTCTTGGGTTTGAACCCACGACCTTCCGCACTCGAGGCGAGCACGCTATCACGAGGCCACCGAAGCAGTTTTATCATAAGGATGAGCCGTATGTGTCCTACAATGCAGATACATCATAAAAATCGGCAGCAGTTACTTGATGATCTGGAGTTAGCAATTAACTTGAGAAAATATTTACACTCCAAAAACAATTTATGACAAACTTTTAAGAAATTTTGCTACAATAAATGATGAAAAGTTCCTTCATGCGAGGAAGACAATATATTGGTGAAGTAGAAATGAACAATAATTGTATATAGTTTCGTTTAATTTTTGATAATCACTAATAATACTAAGTAGCAGTCTAATTGTAATATTGGGTAGACCCTGGGGCGGTTCTGTGTCGTCATTGTGTTTATAAATTGACAAAGATCCTCTTTGTTAGATGAAGTAAAAAACAAATGAATTTCATTTATTATTCATTGATTTGTTACAGAAATTACCAGTATTTAGCAAAATTAAAAAATAATAGAAATTCTAAGGGTTCATTCCTTGTATTGCACATGGTAGATCTCCTTAGCTGAAATTTGCTTCCTATTTCGGTATTTTTGGTTATGAGTACTTCTTGTTTAAAATAAGTTTGGTTTTTGGTCTTCCAAATGTTTTGGTTTTAATGCTGCTGATGAGAGGTAACTTCTTGAAATGCGTCGTATACAGCAAATTTACTATATCTAATATTAGTATCTTTGGATTGTTATTTTATAACGCAAATGCGACAAAACAAAAACAAAACAACAAAAAAACTGTAAAGTAATCAACCTACTAACAGCTTTCCTTCAATGATACGCTAGAAGCCCAAATACTAGAATATAAGATTAAGCTAAAGAAACTTATGTTTACCTTTTCTTATAAACATACTGAATCTTATCATAAAAGAAGCTATTGATACGAGCAGTTGTAAATTGACGATGTGTGCACATCTTGTGCCTCAGAATTGTTCTCATAGAATTTACTTCTGAACAGATAACTTGATACCTCCACGAGGGTATCAACAGCTCAGTCGCTAGCATTTCGATATTCACCCGAATTTACTTGTAAAATGTTAAATTTTGTTAAAACTAAGGAGTATCTCCCTCGTACATAGCCGTCCTTATATTGGTTTTGGATTTACCCTTTCGGTCATTTTGATATTTTTTACTTTTTTTCTTCAAGGTTTTGGGTTGTTTTGGTTTTGCACCTGTTTTGCCTTTAGCACAACACATGAGTCATAAATTGACGAAATATGCACATCGTTTGCATCAAAATATGTATTAACTCATTAACTCATTTTAACAAGAAATATATTATATTGAAATGAGAAAATAGAAACATGTAGATCATGTAATGGGCGAAGGACATTTCCGAAAATTAATTAATAAAATTCTTTGATAACAATTTTGAACTCACAACCTCAGCGTTGACAGGCTAGTGATCACTAGTAGTCATGACGAACTACCTAGACCACTCGGCCACCGAGGCCCCTTGCACATTTCGTCGATTTACGACTCATCAATTGTGCTCAAGGCATAAAATGTTGAAAACCAAAAGAACAATCCAAAAGGTTGAAGAGCAAATTCAAAAATACCAAAATGACCAAAAGCGGCAAAGCAAAAACCATCTAAGGACAGAGCTATGCAGGGGAGAAATGTTAAATACAGGTATGAAAGGTAAAATACAGGTAAGTCAAAGTACACGTACAAGATCGTATATTATATATACACTAAGACATATAGTGAGTTTTCACTCACAGTCATTTGGATATTTGGTTTTCATTAAAACAAAGCAGTTATTGGTCAACAGTCATGGAGGTAACACACATCGAAACAAATTCTTTGCGAGGAGAGACCTCTGAATATATAGACATTTTAGTGCTTTTAAAAACTTTTTTGAATGCATATATATTGGATATTGACGTAATTTATTAATAGTGTGTGGTAAAATTGAAAATACTTTAAAAAATATCCTGCTCAAAATCCTACTTTCACCTCTCCATGGACAACTTAACTTCTTGGGAAAAGAAACATTTAAAAAATTGTCGTAAAAGGAATATCGATTTGCGAAAAAGGGATGCACCGCATGTTATAAAGCAAATTCTTTTTTTATTATGCAATAACGTTTGGTGTCATATGATGTGATCAATCTCATCACGTGACATGTCTTTTTGTTTAATTTATAGCATAATGATTTTTTTAATATATAACTCATTTTTGTTCAACTGTAAAAAGTGAATTTGTAAATTATTACGTGGTTAAAAAGTACGTGTTCGGACTGTTGAAAATGTTGAAATTAGTATAATGTTGACGGAAGATTTAGGAGGGTGAACATTTAGTACTTACCACAAAATTTGGTAGCACCTTAAACTCAATGCATTTGTATCTTATGTTAAGCAGATATATATTAATATTTCATGTGATATAAATTGAGTCAAAAATACATTACACAATATGCTTGTGGAATGTCTCCAGATCTATACGCTAGAGTGTTATACGGAAAACTATGTTTTAAACTTAGGGAACTATGCATAAAACGCACGAATTCACTGAAATACACTTGACTATAATTGTTAGAAAATAAAAATTTATATAACACTTGATTCTTATATCATCCATTTGATATATTTGAAAAAAGAGAAAAAGAAAAACTATTTTTAAGCTTGCGGACATGTTTCTAACTCGCACGAATTTACTGAAATACATGTAAATATAATTGTTTGAAAACAAAATATTGATAAAACATCTAATTCTTATAAAATATGACTGTTTGATAGCTTTTAACATAGAGGAATACAATAATAATTTCACATTCTACTGAAATTTTAATTGTTTTGTAATCCAAAGGTCTCCTTGTGATCTCTTGACATTTTTTGTTTATGAGAAATTTTTCAACGCTGTCAATAAAACTATAATATAATAATTACACCCTTCATATTTAGTAATAAACAACCAGTGATATTACTAGTAAATATAACGAAAATGAGTAATTCGGTATTTTACTAAAAGATACTAGAATACAATGTACATCAAAATTGCTATAAAAATACAGATCTCCAGTAACGATTCAATGAGTCAGCGATCATTCAGTCAAAAGTTTTTGTTAAAAAGAAAATAATTATTTAATCTTTAGGGGTATTGGTCACCAACCCTGAATCTTCTGTTTTCGGCATACATGAGCCTAATTTGTTCTACCAAATCTTCCTGTCTTTTTTCCAAATTCCCTCCTGTCTTTACCATAAAGATAAAATGATTATTCCTTATGTATGTAATAAATATCCCCATTTTACACATGTTTTAATAATAAAGTTAAGAATGGCTATTTATACACGTGTACCTTGAATCAAGACTCTGTAAACATTTCCATACTTCCAGAGAAGCAAATCCTTTTCACCTGAATTTTAGCTTTGAGTTTAAACGATAACTTTTATCATCAAATTTGTTTTTAAAAAGATCACAGCAAATTTCAGTTTATTTAAGAGATATCTCATGATGGCAAATAAAGCATCTGTTAGTATTTTGCTTCATACCAACATATGGCAAATAATACGTAGTCGACGGGCTGTACATTATTTTTTATAAACCTTTGGAACGAGAAGTTAAAAAATATATTGAAAACATTTCTCAAGAATAAATACGAACCTTAGACAGGTATTTAACTTGTTTACCCTGTCATAGCAATAAACTCTACCTACCGTTTGATTCTTCATCAACTTGTAACTGAAAAATATATTCAAACAATTTTTAAATAGTGGCAAAATAATCAGTTTGTAATTGTGTGCAAAAAAAAGGAGAATATTTCAACTATCTACTAAACATAAACTTAGACAACGACTTTTTGCGAATAATTGCAGGTTAGTTTAATGAGCGTCACATTTTAGCCGAATGTGACGGGTGCCGTTAACGGAGCAGGACATGCTTACTCTTCCGGAGCACCTGATTTCACTCCCGGTTTTTGATAGGAGTTCACATTGTTAGTGCTTTAGTTTCTGTGCTGTCTTGTTCTAGTTTTGTTTACATTATTATACGATTTTTATTCTTTTAGTTATACATTTATTCTTGTGGTGTTTGTTTGTTGTATTCCATTCTCCTGATTTTGTCTTTTCCTTGGAATTCGAATTTGTAGATTTTTCCCGCTGTTTTGTCGCTTCGGTATTCTTTTTCCGATATTCGGACGTGTTGTCGTTAAATAACGATAAATTCCAAGACTTTCTGCATCTCATCTACCCCAGTGAACTTGAAATTAAGGATACTACAGATACATCAAAGTCCGCGTCATATTTGGATTTGTTTCTCGAAATAGATAATGGGGACATCTGAAGACAAAACTTTATGACAAACGTGATGGCTTTGACTTTCCTATTGTTAACTTTCCCTTCTTGAGTAGCAATATACAAACTTCGCCTGCATATGGCGCCTACGTTTCTCAGCTTATCCGATATTCAAGGGCATTTCGACAAAGAGGATCACTGCTGTCACAAAAGCTTCTTAACCAGGGTTTTATCAGGTATAAGTTGATGTCATTTTACCGTCGTCATCACGAATTGATTGACCGTTCCAGTGTTCCAATATCTAAGATGATGTTGGACCTGTTCCCACTGTCGTAACATTTCATGTACCTCCACCGAATTGTGACTACCACCGGATTGACTTTGTTGAACTTCACGACGGGTGCCGTATACGGAGCAGGAACTGCTTACCCTTCCGGACGCACCTGAGTTCACTCCTGGTTTTTATAGGAGTTCGTGTTGTTCATTGTTTTTTAGTTTTCAGTGTTTATTTGTTGTGCTCGTGGTTGTTTATTTGTCTTCCAGGGTTTGTCTGTCTAATGGGTTGCGTTTTTTTGGCTCTGTAGAAAGCCGAATTACCAAGATATTGTAAAAAATGTGATAAAGCGGCATAATAAACATGGACATATCTAGATAATCCGTCATCAGATTTACCCCCTACGTGAAAACTCTCTACTTGGATTGGTTTTGGTTCAACCTGTTTAGATGATTTTTGCATTTGAATCTGCCATTCGTTTTATGGTTTTTGAATTTTCTTTCTTGCATTAGAAACTTTTTAAGGAAATTTTTATTATAAATGAATTAATCATTTCATAGAATGTATTGTTTATATTTCATTATATTGTGACTTGCGAGCTTAAAACTAACACTTTGCTACAGATAATAAAAAATGACAGTTGTTAACTTCATTAGTCCTTTGAAGTATACATTTGACATCTAGAAGGAAATATTAGATCTCTTAATAATTGTTCCATTGATTTCATGAGGAATTTATTACAATCAAGATATCACTGGGGCGCAACATTGTGTCGTTTTCGAAATAATTTTTTTAATTTCACTTTTAACGTTGTGTAAAAGAGAGCTGAAAGTAATAAATCATTAGTTTTCTGTTCGATTTGTCATGTTTGTGTTGTAATATAACTACTCAATAACATATTGGTTTTTTATTCAAAAGTAAAATTTTACATAGAAACCTTTTATTTGAGACTTTTTTCCACATTGAAGGCCATCTTTTAAAGATTAAGAACAGGACGAAGGACGCTGTTATTTGGCTTAAACTTTTGCCAGATATACATGTATAGGTACGGATTTTGTTTTAAGAATTAAACCATCATATCCCTTCTTCAATATTAGCGAGTAAATTGTTAATATTTTAAAGTACCTGCAGATATGTTTGCCTGAACTTCTGACCAATTGATGTTCCATACGCTTCCTTTGAACATATCCCAAAAACATATCCCCAACAATTTTGCGACGATGAACCGCAGTTTAATATGTATTGCCCTCTTGATAAAGGAATACTAGTGTAAACCATGTCAGTCTTCTGAATTGGATACCAAACCAACGAGGAATTCAGATTTTCGGAATTTAATGTTATTTTGCCATAGCTTGCCGAATCAGATATTAAGACAAGTCCATGGAAAAATGGTTGCTCCTCACTTCCAAGTGTAACAAATGTATACCTGTCTAGCCACATATCTTTTGGTGCTGGATTAACCAATCGCGCATCCCCTGTAAAAACACCAAGTGATGGCCGAGCTGAATATTCCTGGGAGACTAAGACTGGCTTATTCGATTGGATGACTGCACTTTCACCCAGCTTTAAGTGAAACTCATACGATGAACCATTTCCTGACAATATAATGTTCGTTATATTTCCGTACGATTCAATTACTACATTTGAGTCGTCATAGAAACCGAAGACGCGAATTATTTCTCCGTCTCCTTGATCAAAAATGGGATTGCTGATTGTGACGTAATAAGTTGACCAATAAATGACAGGAACTAACTGGCTATATATCATATCTCGACTTGAATAGCTGCTTATTTGTGGTTTGGTAAATTGATGACCACTGAAAGCAGCGACAGGTTTGTTTGTTTTTATATACGTTCCTGATATATTGCCTTCAGATGTACATTGGAAAACTTCATACTGGCCCAGGCGTTTTGGAATTGCACCATTACAACTGACAGAAATAGGCAGGAAAATATCAATTATTGTTTCATCTTCAATTGCTACCAATGAAAAGACTGAAAAATATCCAGAGAATGTTGCACTAGAACTGACAGCAATGTACTCCATACCGAGACTTTCTATTGGATAAATGATATACGAATCCCCTCTGTTGCTCTGCATATTAGATGCAAATAACGATATATAATTATCAGCAGTAACAAAAACGGACTTATTACTCTTTTCGGTCCCAGTTATGGCTAAGTCTAGTGGTAATTCTACCACAGTCAAATCCCCGTATGACACGGACACGTTCTGTGTTGTGTAGTTCCACAATGGAGTTTCAATGCGGACGTTAAATGTTTCATTCACTGAACTTGTCATATAAAGACGTAAGGGGAAATTTGTGTGTCCGTTATCTGCAAACGTAACAAGAAATGATTTCCCTGTGTTGGTATTGCAGTCCTAAAATGGAAACCATTAAAATCTGAACAACATGGCATGATAACTACAAACATTCGAATTAGCAGTGGGGTCTACTACTGTTCAGTGTTACAAGTCAACTACCTTAACTCTATGTTGTTTTGTGCTCGTTTCTGTTTTTTGAAGGTCGGTTAATTGATCCATATTTTGTTGTTGGCCTTTCCTGTTGTTGTTTTCTGTTTATTTCAAGATTTTTTTGTATGACTTTAAAATAAATAATAACCACAACAAAAGAGCTTCTCTATAAGGATTTTGGGTCAAGAATTAATTTACCAACTTTTTTCGTCCATTTTAGTTAATCATTTTAACTCGAATGTAGAAATTTATACGAACATTTTGCAGTAAAAATAAAATTTAATAATATTTTTGTTAAACGTTTTCCTTCTTTTCTTTTTCTTTTTTCAATATTTTGTTTGTTAATTCTGATTATTCGTTTTATGGAACGAAAGTATACAATTGGAGCTATGAGAGCATTAGTTAGTTTTAATTTACAGTTAAATTCTTAAAAAATTGATACCAATTTTGATGCACAAGATGTGCACATTTCGTCGATTTACGACTCATCAATGGTGAACAAGGCCTAAAATGTTGAGAAAATGCCAACATTAAGCCAAAACCATCTAAGGACTGAGCTATGCACATTGGAGATGTTCCTTTGTTTTCAAAAATTTAGTATCCATTTCGGGCTAGCATTGAAAAACGAGCACATTTTGACGCTGCTATCTAACTTTTGTACCATCCAACATGGCTGACAGTCACCTTTTTGGTAATCATTATAGTGTTTTATACACCACAGATATATATAAACGCTTGTTTTAGTACCTATAAGTATCTACATTTTTTACTTACATCATATGATATCCATCTGCTATTTTGTCCGAATAAACCATTTATAAATACAAGTATAATGATGAGCTGTAATAATAATAATGAGGATGTAGAGAATATTGGAATATTATTTTCGATTTAAATTTACGTGAGAAAAGCAAAAGCAATATACCATCATAGTCTATGTAGAAAAATGTCGTCTTATTACAGTGTAAGTGCACATATTTCGTATCATTTAAGATAGATCATACCTAATACACTGAACATTTTTTCGGGCATCTTGCCATTTTGTATGTAAATATATATTCTCACCGAGCAACTAATATTTGATATAATGTAAAATTTATATCGTAAGTTTATATAAATAATAAAATTGACAAAAATGCATGATTAAATTATTCTAAAATTAACCCTTTTCAGGGGATGTAATTGGCGGAAAATTTTTCTAATGAGATGTAAAGAAAATTTTAGTTTTTTTTGGAAATAGCAAGGAAAAATGAACGGTGACCCCAATTTTTCTTTTCAAAATATGAAAGCATGTCAGATAAGTGTTCTTTTCACAATTTTATAAAAAAAAAATCTATCTGCCAGTTGTTTTATTTTACGAGAAATTTCGATTTTCCCCTGTATAATCTATATAAAATTTAAGACTCAATTTTCTCAAAATGAAGAACGGTGACCTATGTTTTTTAAATTGAAATTTCAAAGTATATCCAACATCCGGCCTGGGAAAAATTAGGAAAATCTATATGCTAAAAATATTACCAATAGTATTCATCTACCTTAAGCGAGGACCAAACATAAAGGTGACGACCATTCTCTTTTATTTTGGGTAAGAGCAAATGAATATATTTCTGTCATATCATTCATTGCCATGAATAATTATTTATTTTTTGAGTGTCAGCTGATCTATCGCAATCCCCTTGCCTCTGTCGTCCGTCCTCGTAAACTCCCTTAAAAAATCATTACCTTTTAAACTTGTATTACCAAAATAGACTTGGACCTGTCCTACTAAAACTATGTCTGGCGGACCCAGACTTTGACTAATAATAATTCTTGAGTCTGAAGAAGATAAATAAGCAAGATAGTAA
Source organism: Mytilisepta virgata (assembly GCA_028015205.1). Taxonomy (NCBI): domain Eukaryota; kingdom Metazoa; phylum Mollusca; class Bivalvia; order Mytilida; family Mytilidae; genus Mytilisepta; species Mytilisepta virgata. The sequence goes on along the minus strand of CM051521.1, from coordinate 44,867,644 downwards.
TGAATAATCTTTTCCTCTTTAACAATTCAACCAATTGAAACCAAACATCAGTATTTTAGAGGTATCAATATTCCCACCCTTACTATAGATAAAAACTAATAGCAATAATATAATAAGATTTTCATCTCTTTAACTACTCGGCAATTTAAGAAAATTTTTTGGAATGGTCCATTGATGGCCCTTTTCCGAGATTGTATTAGTCAGTCAAAACCTAGGATCAAATAAAAAAGTATAAAAATATTCAAAAGCTTTGTAAAAAAATTCTTACTTAAATTATTTGGTCAGTGGAAACCAATGGTTGATGTACAGCTCATTTGGTGGTTTGTTTTCAAAGTTTTATTAAGTGGTCAATAAGGATCAGCTTGCTTAAAGTAAAATTCAGCAAAATGATATGAACGACTTAGTAGTTATTGCTTAGATTTTGAACGGTAGATGCAGACGCTTATCTGAGACCTTTATCGCATACCCTGTATCGCAAACCCTCTATCAAGTCTCCAGTTGAAATATATGATAAAGTGAACAATACTTACTCGTATTAAGGGATAATTATGTTCGTGTTGCTTAAAAATGTATATATACAGACTGCTCTAAACACTAACCCAACAATGTTAAAATTAGGTTTTAATATTGTAAAAAAAAATAGTTTCCTTGAATAATTTTAAAATTTTTGTTTTATTTAATTTTTTATGACTCCATTCAATCTAACATTTCCTACCTGGACGCTGTCAATTTTTATTCCTTTCATTTTCATTTGAATCAACATTTCTTCTGAAATTCTGACTCTTTAAACCGAAAAGTCGAAATGAAATTTAATTAACAGAAGAATTTCTAAAAGATTTAGATTTTTTATGACATCAATTTAAGCCAATCATTGACATTTTTTATGATGTTTGCTTAACAATTAATCATATTGTTTTTCATATCGATTTGAAACTCCAGTATACGTCACTGTAATAATAAAAAGCAAATTAAACTACAAATGATGTATTGTATAAGATATCTTTATTTGCATCAATATAAAATTTTAATTGTAAGCAGGGACAATTAGTTCAATAGCTATACAATGGTTCAATCAAACAAATAAAGGTTTGCTCTTTTTTCCTGCTTGTTCAATTTTACGCCCTATTTGTTTTGAATCTTATATTTTAATTTTTTCATTGAATTTATTTCATCTTTTACGGTAAACGAGACTGTAATATTGTTGATTAATATCAGTATTAATATTTTCTGTTATCTATTCTTCAGCATTATTGATAGTTGATAAATTGAAAACCGATGACAGAATGTCCGATATATGGTCTTATTGTAGTTGCAACATTAAATAAATTCTTTGATACCGATTTTGTGCACATTTCGTCGATTTACGACTCATCAGTTGTGCTCAAGGACTAAAATGTTGAAAACCAAAACAAATTATAATTGTCTTTTTACCAATTATAATTTCACGTTAAACAGTTCGCCTGAATTTTTACCTACCCTTTGCCTTTAGCAGGACAGGATAAGGACCTAGCGACATAAAAGAATTTTTTCTAATGTAATTTTTATACTATCAGTTAAAAGTATCGATTGGGTTGTGGTATGAGACTGTTGTCGTCCGGTTTTCTTTTTTCATCCGTTTTGAATATCTCTTACCGTTATTCAGATATACGGGAAAACGGCAATTCACGAATTTTTATTTTTTTTTCATTTATCGGGTTTTTATTTTTATTTTTTTAATTTTTTTTTTGCTTCTTTGTTTTTAACTAATCCGTCATGAAAGATACCACAAATATTACCCTTCATTTTCTGTACGTTTTATAGTTTACCATGTAGAAGGTTCTAAAGGCAAAAAAGGTGGAATGTTAGAAGATAAGTAAATTTTTATTTTTCATCCGATTTCGATGGAAGTTTTCTTGCAATTCATCTGAATGGGCGCTTTCTATAATTTGCCAACAAAAGCTCACGAGTTTGTTTTGGATTTCTATAGACACACCCCCTCACTGTCTTATTGCTTTTGTATTACCTTTATCCGTCATGGTTATGAGCGAAATTTAGAAATGCACGAAGCATGCGAGTAAGCACAAATTTCAACAGGACTAACTTTGATAAAGCAGATACATGAGGTTTGCATCCATCGACATCTTTGATGTTTCATACAGACCAAAAAAATTGGCCTTTTTCGAGAGGACCTCCGCGACTCATATAAGACTTCTGTCAGGGCTTTTACAAGCATTCAATTCTTTAGTCAAATAAAATGTATAAAAAATTGAGATATGCTGGGCCTAGATACAGTTTGCAATCGCACTAGTGTGACTGATATTTAAGAAAAGTTGTTATCATTATCATATCAACAATTTAATTTGAAAATATATTGAGTAAATTCCTCAATTTTATCTTTGAACTGATGTTAAGAATAATATCATATACAAGGCAAAATATTACCTTTATGAAAAAAATGTAGTGTTCTAAATGCATGAAATATCATTTCGAAAAATGTTTTCCTCTTTTCAATTATTATGAAGAAATAGTAATTATTTGCATGATTGTTATTAAAAGTGTTCTTAATTATTTATTAGAAAATGTGTCGTCCGAAGACTAAATTAAAGACTCACACTAACCATGAATATTTCATATTTATTTCCATAAAGTCTTCATAACGAATATCAATGTCTACAGAATACTTCGACGACGATAAAATTGATGTTTTTGCCATGTTAGGAATGTTATAAACTCATAGTGTTTTTTACATACAAAGGCGATGTTGAGAATATCACGCGTGTTTTTGCTCACGCAAATGATGAAAGTTGCTACATAAAAGCCCCATAATGACACAGAGGAGAAGGCATATGTTACTGCATTTGCGGTACCAATTAAGCTACAAGTAAAATGTCCCGTAAATATGCAGATTATCGAAAGTTATCTTTTTGCAGTTTTGACATAGCAACTACAGGTCAATCAATAAATATGCGGAGTGATTAGTAATTAAATGATGAACTAAATTATGTATCGGAAATTAATGTGATAAAGAGGACAAATATACCTAAGGGGCGATCCAAAAAACGTAATTCATCAGACAGACAAAACCCGGGAAGAAAAATGAACAACCACAAGCACAACAAATAAACACTGAAAACTAAAAAACAATGAACAACACGAACTCTTATAAAAAGCAGGAGTGAACTCAGGTGCTCCGAAAGGGTAAGCAGTTCCTGCTCCGTATACAAAACCCGTCGTGAAGTTCAACAAAATCAATCCAGTGATAGTCACAAATCGTAGGAGGTACATGAAATGTTACGACAGTGGGAACAGGTCCAACATCATCTTAGATATTGGAACACTGTAACGGTCCATCAATTCGTGATGACGACGGTAAAATTTCCTAAGTGATGACTGGTTAAGAAGACTTTGTGACAGCAGTAATCCTCTGTCGAAAGTCTTGGTAACTCACGCATGCCCTTGAATATCGGATAAGCTGAGAAACGTAGACGTCATATGCAGGCGATGCTGGTATATTGCTACTCATGAATGGAAAGTTAACAATAGGAAAGTCGAAGTCATCACGTTTGTCATAAAGTTTTGTCTTCCGAGAAACAAATCCAAATATGAAGCGGTCTTTGATGTATCTGTGGTATCCTTAATTTCAAATTCACTGGGATAGATGAGATGCAGAAAGTAATGGAATTCATCGTTACTTAACGACAACACGTCATCTATATAACGAAAAGTGAAATTAAAGGATTGGGCTAGTTTCTTTTTGTTTTCACGTAGAAGCCCTTGAATGAAGTCCGCTTCATATGAGTACAGAAACAGATCCGCGAGGAGAGGAGCTCAGTTGGTTCCCATTGAAATGCCGATTGTATCTTGAAAATTCGACCGCAAAATTCAACAAATATGTTGTCTATGAGAAAATCTAACATGTTTGTAATTTCATTTTCAGAATACTTTTTGTCAGAATCAGAGTGGTTCTTAACGAAGTAAGCCTTTTCTCTACCTAAAACTAGAAATGTATACCTGCGTGTGCCATTTTTCTTGAAAAAACATTGATGAACTAGTTGTTTCAATCGATATTGTAATTGAAAATGTAGTATGGTAGTATAGAGTGTAGAGAAGTCGAATGTTTTTATACTGTTGCATGTCGCCAAAGATTTTGATTTTAGATATTGTAGTAAATTTTTTGAGTTTTTAAGATCCACATCTGATTGACGCCACTGGTGGAATATGATGTTTCACAGTAATTCTGAAGGTCCTCTTTAATACATGTCAATATGAGTGTTAAAATCTTTGAAAGAAGTTTCGTAGAGCAATTAGTTGACCCAACAAAGTATCTTTGTTTAAACGGATTCTTATGTAGTTTAGCAATCCAATGAAGAGAAGGAAGGTCCATTTCTTCACCCTTTGTAGAAATGCCAAAGGAATGAAGAACGGTCTGGTGGTTATCAAGGACTTCTTGCTTAGTGAGTGTGGCCAGTGTATAAGTTGGCTTACCTGCTATTCAAAACTCGTTTTTAAGACGCTCAAAATAATATTTCTTGCAGACAAAAACGATGTTATTAGGGGCTTTGATCGCTGGGGCAATTATATATTTGTCATGGATGCGAGTCAATGTTTCAACAACCTTAGGGTCTCTAAAGATGGATGTAGCTTTAGTGCTCATAGACCCTTAGCGGTTTTTAATTCGGACCTGTATCATTGACCTTATAGCTTTCACCCACTCTGAAAGTGTGTCAGCAGGCTCCTGTTCCTTTGAAGTCCATTTTCTGGCATAGTCCTCAAGAGAATCCATCAGCAATTTGAAATTATATTTCCAATTAATTGGCTGAGGTTCTCAGTAACTGGGGCCTTTAGTAGCCTTTCTACTTAAAAACATGAATCTTTATTAAGAATTATATGAAAACATTTTTCTTATTGTTTCCAGTTTAAATATTCATAATTATTCTAAAAAAAACTTAACTCATCGTTACTAAAATGGTGAAAAATGGTTACAAAATATTGCCAAGTTCTTTGTATCTGTGATCAGAGTATTAAAGTTGCTAAAAAGACTGGTACAAGACTCACTAGACTTATCTAGTGACATTTCCTTAGGCTCATCTACTGGTACCTTATGAAAGTCAGATGTTGTTCTGGAGTTAAGTCGCCTTGTCCATAAAAAAATCAAATATGCACGAAAAATCACAAAATTAGCAATTTTCGGGTAAATTAAAAAAACCTGTCGACTTAGATGGGCTCAATATATCTTGTTGGAATTTGAAACATACTTTGTCAGATAAGTATCTTTCAATGGTCAACTGCTAATCAATGCTAAGCATATAGCTTCAACTCCTATTTTGTGTTTTAATTTAATGAAGTTTATCCTTCAGATAAGTATCTTTCAATGGTCAACTGCTAATCAATGCTAAGCATATAGCTTCAACTCCTATTTTGTGTTTTAATTTAATGAAGTTTATCCTTGGCTTAATGAAAAGCGTCAAGTAAAAGGCCTACCTTTAGCTAGTATATTTTTTTAGCTTTTGATTATTAACTAGATTTAGATCTCCAGTGATAACATGACCCACAGGACTATAACTGAATGGAGATGTTGAACAGGAGCAGTCGGGGGGGGGGGGGCTTATACTTCAGGTCATCGGAATTGAGGTCCCGCAGTGCCCGTTTGTAATTGAAAATCTTGGTTGCAATAGGTTTTGTATAGGAATAAGAAATAAGTGGAACAGTTTGGTCTTTGAAATATGGAGGTATTTTAGATTTCACTGTTTTGTTTTGTGATAAGTGTTTCGCTCTGATGGGTCTCCTAAAACCAAAGGTCGAAATCTTTATTTATACATTTAAACAGTATGATGTAAAATATTTTAGTTTTAAAGGCAAATCTTCAGTCAGATTATTATTTGATGTGTTTGCTAAACAATCTTAATCTTTATAAAACTCTAAAACTTCTACGTTATTGTGTTTGCTAAACAATTAGTAATCCTAGTAAAACTACGTCATTGTCATTATTGTATTGAGTGCAGCAAATTACAATTTGAACTGTTCAATAACACTGATTGGAAATTCTTTAAAGGTTTTTTTCCCTAAAGATGTTAATTTTTCGCAAAACCAAAATGTCAGATAGAATCAAGGTAAGAAGGCCTAAATAAAACTACTCGAGATTTGTTCAATACAGGTGAAATTCAAACTTGGACCATAGTGTCTGAATATAAACTGATTTTCAAAGTTTAATCAAAGTCTATGTGCCTGTCCGAAGCCAGAATCCTATATTTATATCGGTTGTGTCTTGTATGCTTATTGTGATGTTTATATAATATGGATTACATATATTGTGTAATAAGTATTTTGGGACTGTTCACTTCATTGACAGTGTGCTCCGTGTTGAAAATTGCACGATGACCAACGCATGCAATCAGTCTTTTTCCGTGTTGTTTGATTGACGCTTACTGCCATATCCTTTCATTTTCATATTGATTCACTTCAAGACAATATATTGATATCAATAATCTGTAAATAATTCTATTATAACATTTTCCAAACATTAATGGTTTGTTTTTGATGATAGAGGTTGAAATTTATGATATTTTTTACTTTTCTGAAATCTTCGATGATTGATTTTTTACAATTTATTTGCGCATTAACATAAAATTCTCGCTCATATAAGGCCAACATATGACGTTTTTTATTAATGCCATATGTTTATTTGTGGAAGATTTTCTTATTAACAAGGTAAACTAAATTTGTCTGAACCTTTGTTATAAAAATACAAATCGAATAATCAGATTACAAGATATCCAAGAAATAACATTTTTTGCATATAAGAAGGAGTACATTCGTAGAAAAGAATGCATCATATGTCTTTTTTTCTAAAATTACATCATTATTGTGGTTTTCTTTGAAAATAGAGTAGATTAGAGATAACCAACAGATTTCAATCCATAATTTTACTAAGGTACAAAAAGTTTAAAACAAAATTTAAATCTAAAATTAAAATACTTTTTCTTATGGTATACAGCTGATAGTTTGCAGTTATATGATGAATTTATTGAAAAGTAGAAAACTAAATTTTAAAGGCATACATAAATGATCAAATGTTTGAGTTTTTTAAAGAATTTACTAAAAACAAATGTCATCAGCTACTTGTAACTAAATACAGTAATTAGATAATAATAACGCATAAATTTCTTATATATATATATTCCATAAGGCCACATCAAATTGATCTTTAGTTCTTTGGATTTCGCAGCTCCAATTTTTGGACTTTGTATATTTTAACAAAATATTTTTTGCCGCTTCATTTTGCAGAAATGCCGAAAATTCGCCCCAATTGCTTCATTTTTCACATAAATTTGATCTTCTCCCGAAAAAAACTAGTCATCAAGAAAAAAATTAAAATGAAAATTTCGTTCGCTCGCACCTATTTTTGCCATCCCAAAATCCAAAGAACTAACAATCAATTTGGTGAGGACTAACAACAAAATATACAACACTAAATATACTTCTCTTCATTTACAATTGGTCTTTTTTAATGGAAAAGGGACAATAAAATACTACACTGAAAAAGAATCCATATTGGTCTATGCCATTCAGAGCAAACATAAAGTGGAACTCGCATTTTTCTGTAAATTTAATAATAAGTCTGAAGATTGATATTTTTCTGTATAAATTGGCTTACTATTTGTATCCTTTAATCAGTCGGAAATTTCATAAAATAATATTTTTTAAAGAATCCTATCTGAATTGTCTTACCTGAACGCTTTCAATTTTCATTACTGGTAGGACTCACGGAAACCAAAACTGTTGAAATCTTTTACTTTGCACGGGAAATGAAAAATGTCTGGATTTTTATGGCATCAATTTAAGTCACTATTGACATGTTCAATTGATATTTGCTGAGCAATTTGTCACAATATTTTTATATTCTTTTAAAAGTCTAATCTACGTCCGTGCTAATAATTATAGCAAATTAAACTATAAACTGTTGTCGTGTATTAAAAATATCACTTCAATAAATGTACAATGGTTCACAAGAATGTGGAATTTTTAAATATTTCTCAATCAATTCTGGCAATATTTTTCTTGGAATCTATATTCCAATTTTCTATCGTTTGAATTTGACAATCTGAAATTTATGAGGGGCTGGTATATTTGAATACTTGCATGTTGTTAATTAATATGTCATTGTGTCCGTTTTATTATTTATAATTGTTCTGGCTTTGTTGAGCTTTATGCTATCTATGATTAACAATATAATAGCTGTCAAACTGATTGATATAAAAAAAACATCAGTATTTGTTTTATTGACGACTCTTTATCAGATTTTCCACTTGCCATGTTTCATGACAGAATCAAGATGAAGGCTTAATATTTAGAGAATTAAAATAATATCCACTCTATTATTTATAGTTTTCATTTGTTGTATATATTTTTTTCGTGATAAATGTTCTTTTTTCTGTATTCTGCTTTCTGTGTTGAGTCATGTCTTCTTGATTTTCCACATCGCCCTGGTGATGGTAAAGATAAAAAGTGACTTTATGTTCTCGGTTTACTGTGAATTTCATTTTTGAACACCACATGAGCACATGACTTTCATATGGGTATGTTTATACTGTTTTCTATATTGATTCTTCCCTTTCTAATGACAAAATCTATTATCCAATACATTTGGCACACATTATTGGACTTTTGGCATAAAAAGGACACTAAATAATATTGTAGCTTGGTGTTTCATTCGAACATCCGATCGTGTTCCAAGAAATACATGTGTATGACAATTTAGTTAGAAAATATGGTTACCAATGCCAAGTCATGAATTAAACTCCTCCCTAAAACCATTTATTTTGATATTAAACTGATCCTTAATATTGTTGTACACTATTTTGTGGAATCTATATACATGGTCGTTGTAGTCTTACATTAATTAGCGAACGAATTGTCAACAAGTTTTTTCAGTTCACTTACATTTGCACGTAAAAGTGAAATGCCGTTAACTTTGACACACATCAAAGCTGACGAACGGTCATTTCCAGAGACAGTAAAGTGAACGAGCTTTCACTTCTTTTAATTTATATAGACATAAAATAAAGTTTATATAGTATTTCTGAATGAATCAATCAATGAACTTGATTTCTCATTAACTACAAATAACATTGTGACAGAGAATATATATATATATATATATATATATATATATATATATGCACAATTACATTAAATAGTATAAGAACTTTAAACTTTTGATAAATCTATAGTTTTTCGGAAACTAAATGATTACTTGAGTTCATTAATTGTTGACATTTAGAATAGATAATGGAAACGGGGAATGTGTCAAAGAGACAACAACTAGATCAAAGAGCAGAAAACTTTTTGCTCTAAAAGTGCAGTAATGTGGTAATATTTTTTCGGTCTTGCTCAAAGCATTACATGATATGATATAAGGATATTCATCACCGGTCTAAATATGTCGTCGATGACTTCCAAATCTGAATTTACAGATTAAAAATCTATTATAAATTTACAATTTAGAAAAATAAATTTGAAACTTAACATCTGTGTTAAAAATTCTATAACATAAACATTAAGGAGAAACATTAATTTCGCTAAGACAGTTTTGCCACAACTGATCTTTCAGTTTCACTCAGTTAACCATTTATCTAATAATTGGTTTATCCAAGATTTAACAAGCGTCGAAGATGTTTTTAACAAATGATATCCATTTGAACTCAAAACCATAATTATGAAAATTTCAATTGCATATGTTCTTCCTAGGGAAAAGAGAAATTTCGTGTTACTGAAATATATTTTAAACAATCCGTTTGTTAGGGTCAAATAAAGATACACAAAGAAGATGGTTTAGTACATAACAAATATATACATTGTATAATATGCATAAATAGGAAAATATATTTATCAATTTTAGATATTGTTGTCTATAAATTAGAAATAATTTGATTTTCTTTTTCTTAATGAGGTTAATCAAACATGCCTCCTTTTCCTTTTTGTATATAAAATTTTACTTTCATCAATTTATAGAAAATATATAATGAAGAAAATTGTTGACATTTTTATAAATAGATTAATATTTAGTTCTGAAATAATTTTAAAATATTAATTTAAGCATAAAATAAAAAAAAATAAAAAAAACATTGAAAATATTTGAAATAATTTATTTTCTTGGAAATATTATATAAAATATATTACGATTTATAATTTCTTCGTCATCAACCCAGGTGTAGAAGAAGATCGGGAAAGTGGACAGACATGCAATCTTGAAAGTGAACGTTCGTCCACTTTCAAATGAACAGGAGATTAAAGAACGTTTTGCCGGACAAACAAATATGTGCACTTCCCGTTCACGGGGAGGCTTAGTATTTAAAATCTGTTTTTGTCTAACATGAAATAAACCGGGAAACTGTAAGCATAAAACTGAAGAAGTATGTAACTGAAATAAAAAGCAAATAATGAACCTTTTTCCATTTAAATTTAATCAACTGAAGACTATTTTGTTATTAGTTCCGAACAAAATATAGTCTAGTGTTGTTAGATTGTTGTAATGACAAACATTTTGCCTCTTCTGTATACAGATTACAAGTGCCGTCAGTTTTAATGTATTCTACAGCCCCACACGTGTACTTCCTGCAAAGCGTGGTACATCTTAGTAAAGATTTTGTTGTCCTGGTATGTTCAGGTGGATAATTCAGTAACCTCGCATTGTCCTTGAAGTCAAAATATGTGTCTTGAATTTCTGTAAAAAATCAATATTTCGAAAGATCTCACATCTATCTGATTTTATTTTTGTTGATATTCATTAACTGACATCTATATATTTATATATACAAACATAAATTAATACCAAAAGAATTTAGACTGCTATCGGATTACAACTAGTGTTTATCAACCCTTAAGAAAATAATCGTGTATTTCGAGTATATTAATGTTCACATTGAACACATTCCTCGCATTTATAAATGGAAATGAATTTAGCCAAATATCCTTCTTTCATTATGCTATACGTCTTCGACATACTTTATCAATATATTTGAAAATAAATTGAAATGTAAATGTGTATTAGTCAACAAAAGTAACGATACACGAGTTCGGAACTAAATATCTGGATAATTCCTTTAAAAAAAACTTTATGTATGAGCTAGGGCAACAGTGGTTTGCTACTTTATTTCTTGATCCAATGCGTCTCATTTTGAAATTTGGATAAAATTTGAAATGGTGGAAAATGGAAAATTTCCAAAAGAAGGTTAAATTAAATTTGCGGAAAATCGAGAAGAAAATCGCCACACATTTTGTAAAATGAAAATACAATGGCTGAAATCAGTAGAAAAAACTCGAATATTTTGTAATACAGACATTATGATTACCATAATGGGGTAAAAATACTGATTTTTTAATTTGGGGTTGAAAAATTTGATTTTTGAAATCTCAAAAATTGTCATTTTTTAATACAAACTTTTTGCACAAAATCAATTCTTTGATGAGAAAACAATCTACTATGAAAACAGACGTATGTGTCTATTTTTCTGATTAGTACAGATTTTTTAAAATTATGAATATATGAAAAATGCATTACCCTCTATCGTTTTTTTTTTTGTTGACTAGTATAGATATAAAATTGTACATACCGTTGGACTTTTCATCAGCCAGTAACTGAAAAAGGATTCCAACCCAGTCGTCAGACTTGTCTGACATGATTATTCATTGATTTGTTACAGAAATTACCAGTATTTAGCAAAATTCAAAAATAATAGAAATACTAAGGGTTCATTCCTTGTATTGCACATGGTAGATCTCCTTAGCTGAAATTTGGATTCCTATTTCGGTATTTTTGGTTGAGTACTTCTTGTTTAATATAAGTTTGGTTTTTGGTCTTCCAAATGTTTCGGTTTTAATGCTGCTGATGAGAGGTAACTCCTTGAAATACGTCGTATACAGCATAGTATAAATTTACTATATCTAATATTACTATCTTTGGATTGTTATTTTTTTATTCAGCAATTTCGAAAATTAAATACAAAATTTATTCTGCAGTTTTACAATAGGAAGTGAATTCTTCAATTAACATTTTCGAAAATCTGCAGTATTGTTCTTTTTCACCTTTCGCGTTCTTTATTATCAGTTTGTTTTAAACGAGCTTAACATTGGAATTATTTAAACTAAATTTATCAAACAAGAATTCAGCTTACATGAAGTATGATGTTAAAATGTTAACTCTGCTGTTAGAGAAATGGCTACTGACTGAACTTTAATGATTGTATTTTCTCCACAATGCCTGTCATCGGTCAAAACTGAGAGAAACATTTTGCTTCTGTCAGACCCACATCTGACTTTAAATCGTTTTTAAGGATATCTGCTACATATCTAAAAACTGTACGTTTTGTGTCCACTAGTCTGTCAACACTGAGGTTGCGAGTTCGAATCTCACCTGTGGCCGGGTGTGTTTGACTCCGATCTAAATTGACAAGGATTGCCAATTTTCCTACCGAAGGTCGGTGGTTCTCTCCGGGTACTCCGGCTCCCACCACCAATAAAAACTGGCCACCGCGAAATAGCCAAATGTGCTGAAAACCGCGTAAAACCCCAACTAAACAAATTAAACAAACTTTTTGTGTCCTTAATTCGTTATAAACTATTGCCTGTTTAAATTTCAAAATGCGTCAAATATCTCACGAGACCATAGTTACAGTTCTATGTGTACCGTTCTTTCATAATATATATTTACTTGATGAATATGGCGTTTAGGCCATATTACATACCTGACTATTGCAATTATTGTAAAAAGTAGTTCAGAACTTTTTCTCAGATTATACATTATTGTTAACTACACAATCACGTTCTAAGATTTTGAAGTTATGAATATGCATATTTCGACAAACTTGTCACAGCAGTGCTTTAGGTCAAAATTGTATTTGCATTGAAGGTAAAAGTTAACTTAAAAATTAATTTCTTAAAAGAAATCTTTAAATGTTTAAGTACCTGCAGATTATGTGGCCTGAACTTCTGCCCAATTGATGTTCCATACTCTTCCAGGGAGTCTATTCCAAATACATATCCCCAACACTTTACTGAAGATGATACACAGTTTAATATATAATGTCCCTTCGCTAAGGGAAAACTAGCATAAATCATGTCGGTATTCTGGACTTGATGCCATATCAGGGAGGAATTAAGATTTTCGGAATTTAAGGTTATTTTGTCATAGCTAGCTGAATGAGAAATTAAGACAAGACCATGATAAAAAGAGCGCTCTTCATCTCCAAGTGTAACAAATATGTACTGGTCTAGCCACATGTCTTTTGGTGCTGGATTAACCAATCGCGAATCACCTGTAAAACCACCCACGAATGGTTGAGCTGAAGATTCTTGAGAGACTAAGACTGGCTTGTCTGATTTGATGACTGCATTTTCACCCAGTTGTAAGTGAAACTCATAAAATGAACCATTTCCTGACAAAGTGATGTTTGTCGAACCCCCGTACGATTCAATCATTACATTTGAGTCGTCATAGAAACCGAAGACGCGAATTATTTCTCCATCACCTCGATCAAAAATAGGATTACTGATTGTGACGTAATACGTTGACCAATAAATGACAGGGACTAATTGGCTGTATATCATATCGCTACTTGGTTTACGGCTTATGTGCGGTTGAGTAAATTGATGACCACTGAAAGCCGCGACAGGTTTGTTTGTTTTTATATACGTCCCTGATATATTGCCTTCAGCTGCACATTGGAAAACTTCATATTGATTCAGGGCTTTTGGAATCGAACCATTACAAGTAACAGAAAGTGGCAGAGAAATATCAATCATTGTTTCGTCTTCAATTGCTACCAATGAAAAGACCGAAAAATATTCAGAGAATGTTGCACTAGAACTGACAGCAATGTACTCCATACCGAGACTTTCTATTGGATAAATGATATACGAATCCCCTCTGTTGCGCTGCATATTAGATGCAAATAACGATATATAATTATCAGCAGTAACAAGAACGGACTGATTACTCCTTGTGGTCCCAAATATGGCTAAGTCTGTTGGTAAATCTACCACGGTTAGGTTCCCGTACGACACGGACACGTCCTTTGTTGTATAGTTCCACAATGGGGTTTCAACTCGGACGTTAAATGTTTCATTCACTGAACTTGTCATATAAAGACGTAATGGTATACTTTTTAACCCGTTATCAGCAAAAGATACAAGAAACATTTTTCCTGCGTTTGTATTGCAATCCTAAAAAGGAAATTATCAGCAACAGAAGGAAATAGAAGAAAGCGAAAATTTAAAGATTACTAGTATACATTTGTAAAAGAAAGTATTTATAATTTTACCATTGAGGCGTTTTATTTGTTATTTCTGAATGATTTATTTTGAATTGTAACCGTCAATTTGATTGGTTGTTAATGATTGAGCGAGTTACATTATATCATATAATCCACTTTGGGTATTGTGACGTTACCAACGTATTACTTCCCAGTCCGCGATTTTAAAAATATTCCCGAGTTAAATAAGTTATTCATATGATTCTACTTGCAATATTGGATCAGAAAATTTTGGAAAATTTAATATAAGGATTGTTATAAATCTTGGAACAGATTATACTTGTATAACAACCTACTTTGGTCAGTTTATGATTAAACATAAAATGCGGTTTAGGCAGCGTATACTGTCCCAAAGTTGGTTATATCGTATAACCGGTTCCAAAATTGAAAAAAAATCTTAATGACATCACAGAATAAACGATATCTTTAATAGAATTTATTGTATGTCTGCACAGTGACTTGTTTTTCATATTCCATTTTAATAATTGTTGTCGGATTTACATTTACCCTATATCACCTTTTATTTCTATCAATGGTTTTATATAAGCAGTTACTACATGTCTATTTATTCAGGAACTCCATTATGTAATGACATGGCTAATGATTGAAAGATGACAAGACTGTGGTGAAAGATAACTATGAGTTATGTTAGTTAATAAATTAAGACTTATTGTAAATTTAAAACATTCCTGTTGTAAAAATTTTAGAATCCTACTTGTATAATTGACACCTCGGCACACCCGTATGACGGGCCGTTCGGGTCATAATTCATTTTGTTACACGTACGCTAGAGGTACGCGTAACAGGTCGTTCACGTACCCTAGAGGTACACGTAACACTTTGATCACGTAACCCAGAGGTACACGTAACACTTTGTTCACGTACCCTAGAGGTACAGGTAACACTTTGTTTACCTTCCCAGAGGTGCGCGTAACAGTTTGTTCACGTACCCTAGAGGTACACGTAACTGTTTGTTCCCGTATGCATATTCTCCAGCAGACGAGTTCATTGTGCATAGGATATAAAGGTTATTCCGCATACGTGAACAAACAGTTACGTGAACGACCTTTTACGCGTACCTCTAGCGTACGTGTAACAAAATGAATTATGACCCGAACGGCCCTTCATACACCTGACACTTAACTGGATTTTACTCACTAGCAACGTGAAGGGTGCCGTTATCGTTACAGGACATGCTTAACCTTCCAGAGCACCTGATGTCAATCCCGGAGTCTTAGTGGGGGGGTTACATTGTTAGTGCTTTAGTTTCTTTGTACTGTCTTGTTCTTATTCTGTTTAGTTTATTATATTTTTTTTTATTCTTTTAGCTATACATGTATCCTTGTCGCATTTGTTTGTTCTTTTCCATTCTAATGAGTTTATCTTGCCTTTCGATCTTACGGACTTTCCCCACTGTTTTGTCACTTCTGTATTCTTTTTCCAATACTTACATTATATGATATCTGTCCTGTATTTTGAGCAAATGAGCCATTTATAAATAAAAGTATCACGATGAACTGAAATATAGAATTAAGTTAATGTGTTACTTGGATTTAATTCTTAATATTCGTTTAATAATTATCTATTTATTCAACAACAGTTTTTCGTAATTAATTAATTAAATTATACACGTATATTTAAATTTTCCTACCTGAACGTGTGCAATTTTCATTTGCATTATTTAATATTATTCGACTATTTCGTTTGAAATCAAGACTCTGAAAATTAAAAAGTTCTCTTCGCATAAAATTGATATGAACGTGTTTACACAGTGAAGTGTAAATCAATTTGATTTTTGGCAGCAATTTTGCTAGTTGTTTACATTTTTAGTTGATGTTTGCTAACATTTTAATATTATTTCCGATATATATATAAAACTGTGATCTACGTCAATATTCCTATAAGAGCACATTTTAAAATCTTAAATCCATTATTTTTTTAGATTGAAGATAATTTAATTCTAATCAATTTTAAATGCGAACATGAATCAAAAAGCCAGTTCAACATCAATAATATGAATAAACCACTCCTGTTATGTCTCTAGATCTATATACATTTTCTGTTGAAGTTTCTAATTCATATGTTCTGTTGTTTGAATTTGCTTTATCTAGTAATACATCTTACGCAATTAATTATTTAAATGTCTCATTTTGAAACATTAAAGATTTTGTCAATACAAGAGTGACTGTTAAAATGTTTCTGAAATTGATCCTATATGGTCCAACTGTACTAAAGAACTTATTCTCTCAGTTTTCGATAAATATATAACACGCGTCTGAAGGCTTTAAGAGTAAAACCATTAACAAATTTCTGAAAACAGAGGTTACCGGCAACTACATTTTCAATATGAATAATAAAGCTTTCCCATTAAATATTTTTCCTAACTTTTGAATTTTCTCATCGTAAACAAAGGGCAAAATTTTATGGCCTTTAGTTGCCTTTCGAATAGTCCATTGTATTGTAGGTAAGAAAAGTTCGGTGAATTTGATTTATCTCTAGCAGTTCGTCGGTACATTTTGATCCTATTTACTCATTTACGTGGCCTTCGTTTCAAGTCTTTTAAAAAATGAGAATGTGGAAAGTATTGCATAATTATATTCTATTTTAGTATTAAAGAGGTATCGAGATGGTATGTCGATGAATATCAACAGAGATCATAAAACTATGTTTTTTTGTGTTTTTTTCACTGCCAATTTTACGATATAAACAAGTTGAAAATCACAAAATAGGATTCAATATTCATTTGGTAAAGTAAAATCATATTGGAAATGTTTGTGGAGATAATATAAAATTTTTATTGAAACGATGTTTACTATTACCAAAATTTTGTGAAAAATGACTATTTTTTTCCTACAAACTGGTCATTTCCATATCAAGAATTTTAAACGAATTTTCCTCCAACTTAATGATTTAAATTACAAACCAGTAAAATAAATTTCTAAGTTCATGATATCAAGATGATTTAAAATTTCGTGCGGTATATCGTTTCTTTTTATTATATATATTGTTAAAGAATATACATGTTGAATATGTAGAAAAAGCAGTTTGACTGTTTTTAAGTTTTAAGTTTTTAAATGTAGGCATTTTTTGCTGAACACGTTTAGAATTCTTGTTAATAAAACGTATCATAAAATACCGAAATAAATTTGATGCAGTGTATGGCCATTTCGTTGACTAACAACTCATCAGCAGTGCTCGAGATTAAAATATTGGAAAACCGGTTAAAGATTTGATGATGAATTAATAAGCACAACCATCAAAAATCAAAACTATTAAAACAAACAGGTACCTCTGCATCAAAAGGAAGACCCTTAGAAATTTCTGGTAATTTTGTCAAATTTTGAACGGAAAATTTAAAGGCATTTGAGTAATGAATTATGCCAGGACAAAAGTTATGGATGGGATGATTATGCCCTCGGGGACTAAAAGTTAAAATACGCTATTTTTCAAACCTGTTTAAAAGAGTTTTAAAAAAATGATAACAACTCTATAATCTTATTAGCTATCTAATTTCCTTTTTCAAAAAAAAATGCTGAGAAATATTTACTTTTAGAGAAAATATTAAATGTTGCCAATCCGCCACAAATTACAATTATTATATTCAAAAATTTTTCTCTACATAAGGCTAATTATTTTTAAAGTAATTTAATGGCCCAAACATAAGTCGTCATATATTCAAACTAATGTTTTTATTCCATTGAATAAAGAACGAACTGGTCGCAGAGTTTAGGTAGGAGGTAAAATTTGACATGCAACTAGAGTACACGAAACTGCATCTGAATTTCAAAAAAAGATTGTCTTTCAAGTTTTGGCAAACAGACGGGTAAATACATAGAATGCACGCAGTTATCGCTCCAAAATGTCAAATATTTAGACCAGATTCGTTTTTAGCTAATTAGATTGATTATTGTATGAAGAGTGAAAATAAGCGTCAAAAAGCCAAAATAAGCGTAACGTCGTCACGACGTCGCAATAAAAAATGTATATTTTTAGTGTTTTTACATATATGATCTATAGTTGATTGATTTCCACAACGAAAACGAAGCTGGTTACCCTATGTTTATTTAGTATCATTGAAACGAAAAATTTGAAAGCAATTACATATCGTTTTTATAGAAAATTCTGGGGATAAGTTTTTCGAGAAATGACGATTTAAAAGTTAAAGTTAAAATTATTAATTTTTTTCCGCAGTTTTTATATGAAATCTACAGTAAAAGTGCTTTATTTCAATGAATTGAAATTATCATAATTGAAGAAATATAAAAGCTAAATATAATTTTTTTTTCGATATTTAGATGCAGTTTCGAATGTTCTAGGTGCATGTAAAATTTCATGAAAATCCCTAATTTAGCGGATTTAGTTACCACCTACCCTAACAGCGGTATAGTTTTTTATCTCTGACGTAAATCGATTTAACAGAATTTATTGACACTTTTGAACATTGGATATCCAATAAATGCAAGGACAGTTATATAATTTTATTTTAAGTACGATATGGCCATTTTTAAGTTCATTTCTAAATGTTTGCTACATGTTTATGTTTGCTACATGTATATGATTGAAAAACAATAAACAAAAAAACGGATAAGAGGAAAGGTGACCGATTGCTAGAACTGCAAAATTCGACTGGGCGGTACATAATTTAGATAGCAGGGTCAGATTGTGTCCGTTTTAATTGTAAAACTACCAGGTCGGATACTGTCTCTCTACTAAACGCAAAAGTCTGAAATAACACTCCCATAACGGGTTTAATGCTAGTCATATAGTTAATTAGAAATCGGCAGTATTCGTGAGAGGCCAGTATAAATTTACAGTAAATCGACGAAATGTGCACATCTTGCGCATCAAAATTGGCATCAAAGAATTATATTCCACCCTGCACGAATGACAAAAGTGAATATAAATAAACACCCAACAAAATGGATAACAGGAAAGGTCAACAATGACAGACCAATCAAAGAAATCACAGAACGGGCAAAGAATAAGATAAAAGAGCACAAAACACAAACATAAACACAACAGACAGTCAGGGTAGTCTGACCTGGTACCGACACTGGACAGTGGTGCGGTTAAGCCGGTTTAATGTGTACCTTAACCTGCCCCTTATCTATCCTGCTGACACTCTTGTGTATAAAACACACTATAAAAACTAATACAGTATGATAACCAACAAGGTGACCGATTGCTAGAATGCATAATTATACTGGACGGTACATAATTTAGATAGCAGGGCCAAAATGTGCTCGTTTTAACTGTAAAACTAGCCAAGACTCTCATAACTGCAGGTCGGATACTGTCGCTCTTTTAAACGAAAAGGTCTGAAATAACACACCCATAGAGGATTTAATGCTGTCTCATCATAGAGTTCAACAGAAATCGGCAGTATTTGTGAGTGGCCAGTATGAATTTAAAGTATTTAAGTCATTGGGAGAAAAAACAATTTTTACAGAATTTTACACATAATTTCATATTTGTAGCACTTAATGTGAAAATATCTTAAGTAACTAATAAGTTGCTTTGGGTTATTAGCGACACTTTTGTATTTATTCACTATATTATAATAGAAATTAGGATCGGAAAACCCGTCCATGACAAGTGCTTTCTGGAAGCCGGGTATTTAGTTAAAAGATGTCGATATCTACATGTATTATAAAAAAAATTAAAAGCATTAAGCAGCTTGTGAAATCAAAGCCCTGTAATAGAAGATTTTTAGTAATCGTATGGTTTCGATTGTACACACCCATTAAATAAAAATGAATATTTCAATTTACCAGTGATAAAATTTCAACTTTAACACTCTTTGGCATTTTAAATGTATTATATTTCAAATCAATTCGAATGGTTTTAATTATATAAAAATGAATACATTTGAGATTTCCGAAATATCAATATTCAATTCCGTGTTAAATGGATGGTAGTAACTACTTTGTGCTGAAGTTAACTATTGTAATATTTTTTCTAAATCAGATACATTGATCGAGTTTCATTCATACGACTTGTCTGAACCAAACCTTGTTTAAGTTTGATGTTTGTGTTATATAAAATCTTTGAAGTGATTTACCTATTCAAAGTCACAGAAATACATGCTTCCAAATTATTTCCAGCAGAAAAGATAAATGGACAAAAAGATGTCTAACAAATATCCTATTACGCAGGATATTCAAATAGCCATTTACTTATTTTTTTTCTTTTTTCTTTTTGGCAAAGGAAGGCTTGATAACCTGTTGGTAAAACGTGTACTAATATTCTATGTTTTCATGTGAACCATTTCAATGGCCCATTTTTATTTATTTGCAGTAAACAAGATGACTACATGCATTGGTTTGAATTTTGTTAATAAAAGTTTACCTTATGATACTGACTTTTTTTTATATATTATTGGTAATAAAGGTTTTCGTATTCTGAAATTAATCCATACACTGCGTAAATGCCATTGACCTTCTGTTTTAATCTTTGAATATCTACAGTAAAGACATTACTCAGAGAAAAATAAATCAAGAAAATGGCTTTCATATTTTTGTTTTAGATATACTTTATAGCTATAACATGACACAGCATTCTAAAAACAAAGCACTATATAAAGTGTTCAAACGTCTCAATATTCAGTTTACAAACTGTTATAACACATTGTTTTATCACCAACGGAATAAGATTGTTCATCTCATCTCCAAAAATTATAACGTGTAAAGTCTTTAACACCAATGAATTCGAATCCCGGCTTAAAATAGTTACGTATTACATTATGTTGATCGTACAGCAGTGGGCACTTTTTCATCATCACTTTTGGATGTGTTCTCATAGTGATCTGCTCTCTTGCTCTCTCATATTGTCTGTCAATATTCCTGTAAATGGAATGTTATGGTCGAACTGGTCGAACTGCTCGTCAGGAATTGCTCGTGTAGTAGTGCCATTGTCGCCATCATTGCTATACACTTGAGTAAGGACAAATACCCCCCCCCTTTCCCCCCTCTTTAAAGATTTGATGGTTTTAGTAGTTCATATAGCTTGTCAGACGTTTTTGCGTTTGTGAAGTGGGCCTTAAATACTACTCCTGCGTAAAAGCTGTTGTTCAGTCAGATGATTTTCGGTAGGTGTCTCTATCTTATTCACGATCTTTCTCACCATGTATTCCAAACTGGATTCCTCTGACATCAATCAACCTGTTTTAGAATTTCGGCCTGGCCGAAAGTGCAGAGCAAGCGCAATTTATACATGAAACTAGTAAATATTGCAAGCAACGTTTATATTTATCAATGTTTTTTTTCCACAAAGAAAACCTTGAATTTTTCACCTCTGTAACAATTTAAATTAATGTGTCAGCGTGTCTGACGAGAAGAAATGAAAGTAGAATACAAAATGTCTTCAATGATACCTTATACATGTAGTTATTTTAAGTGAATTATTTAATAATTTAAATAATTTAATATTGGATGTAACGCGTCAATTGATTGGTCAAATTTTTTCGTCTATCATATCATAGACTAACTTTTCTTTTCTACTATGACGTCCCAATTATAAGCATTGACAGTAATTTTGTTTTCAGTCTATTCGAAATAACGTCAATGCACATGGTGCACACTTTCAAATAACACGCTACGCGGATAATTTAGTGTGCACCACGTGACTGAGGTTATTTCTTCATATATTGAAAAAAAATTACAGGCAATCCTTCATAAAATGTAGACATTACTTAAAACTGGGAAATTTTTCGAATGATATTTGTTAATTTCTTTCAGAATTTCAAATTAATTTTCTGCGTAGAAAAACTTGTACGGTTTGCTTGTGTGTCCATTTGAGTAATTATTTTTTATACTTTGCATAAAGTCCTTCGGACTTTATTTAGTTTGTGAGTGAATCGCCCGAGTTTACACATTGATAATTTCCTTAAAAAAAACCTTTATTACTATAATTTACAACAGAAATATTTTAATATTTAACAATTATTAATGAAACAAATATAGAGGGAAGTCACCACATATTTCTAACATTAATTGCGAACAAAATAAAGTTAAACGCTGTCCGATGGTTGTAATGAAACACATTTTACATCTGTATACAGGTTACAAGTGACGTCAGTTTTAATGTATTCTTCAGCCCAACACGTGAACTTCCTGCAAAGCGTGGTACATCTTAGTAAAGACTGTGTTGTCCTGGTTTGTTCGGGTGGACAATTTAGTAGTCTTGCATTTTCCTTCAACTGAAAAAAGGCATTTTGAATTTCTGTATAAGACAAAACAAGAGTCTTTTTTAACAAATTATTTGATTGTTTTCCAAAGCAATCCATAGTTTGACAATAATTTACAATAATTTGAGTCGTAAAAGGGCATTCTTAAAATATAACAGGGCCCAGGAAGTTTCGAAATTCATTTTGTTGTAGGTATCTTAAGTTTATCTGTTTGAAACCTTCAAAATTTTCAAATAAACTCTACCAGTGCTTTTAATTCTTTAAGCCCTCTCCAAAGAAAGAATTTTTTTTTTGGTCAAAATATTGTATTTAACCAGGAACTGTATATGAAGATAGTATTATATGATACCTGATTTAACGTACTTATAAAACCTACAATACGCACTTTTCGAAATTCTATAAGCATTGTGCATTTTAAAAGATGTTGTGATATTGTCATACATACCGTTCGACCATTTCTTGAACACGGACTGAAATGAAAAGTCTGCATATTTGAATTTGAAAACAACATCATTTCATAAATTTTGTAAATGTAAAAATGATTGTACATGATAATTTTTCTTCGATAAATGACAGAGAATTATATAAATGTATTAAAGAGTGTTTAGGAATTTATATATCATTTCAATATCTACCGTGATCACTTTAATGCACTGTTTTCTCTGCGCTTAAAACAAGAGAATTCATGCAATTAGAGAAGAACACTGTGCATTGTAACTGTTCAATTTTTGGTGATTTTTGCACTTGTATTTATAGCAATATCACGTTAGGGCATTTTGGCATAATTTTATTCGTCAAGTTGATCATTGATCGTGTATTTTTGAATTATCAAACATTTCCACATGTAACATCGTCATGATATTCCTATCCGTTTAGTCTTTATAAGGATATACAAATTGTGACGTCTGACTACATAATAGTGTAAAATTTCGCTGGAAATATTTAGTATGAACGATGGTATGTAAGTGCAAGTCCTTCATAAAATTGCTACATTCACGAGACAAAAGTTAAAGCCAAAAAAATAGCGATTTTATTCATCTTCTACATCTTTAAGTCAAAGTGAAGTCTTCAAAAAGGTGCTAATTTTTTAATTTTCACACCTAGAAACAAGATAAAGACATTTCATGACACATATCTTAAAATATAGATACATGTTGTACCTTCCAGTTATCAGGGCTGAACTTTTGGCTAATTGATGTTCCAATTAGCTATTCCAAATACAAATCCCCATCGTCTCTGTATTGTTGAACCACAGTCTAAAATGTAATGTCCTACTGACAAGGGAATGCTAGTATCAACCATGTCTGTCTTCTGAATGGGATACAAAACAAGAGAGCCATTAAGATACTCTAAATTTAATGTTATTTTGTCATTAACTGCTGAATGAGAAATTAAAACTAAACCATGGTCAAATTTGTTCAAAATTGAATGGACTCGATCTAGCGTAACAAACGCGTATTCATGTATCCACATATCAATTGGTGCTGGATTAACTAATCGTGGATCACTTATGTAGACACCGATTATTGGTCGATTCGTCGATTCTTGGGAAACTAAAACTGGCTTGTCTGATCTGATCTCTGCATTTTCAGCATGTGGTAAGTGTAAATGATAAGATGAACCTTTTCTCGACAACTTAATGTTGTTATATCCCCATACCTTTCAATAGTAACGTACAATATTAATTGCAGTTTCGTCTTCAAATTGCAATTAGTGAAAAAAATTGAAGAGTACCCAGAGCTTATTTGATCAGAACAGACAGCAATGCACTCCAAGCCAAGATTTTCTACAGGATAAATGATGTAAGGATCTCCTATGTTGTCCTGCATATTCAACGCCAATAACGATATATAATTATCAACAGTAACAAGAACGGACTGACTGCTCTTTGTGGCTGCGGATTTGGCTAGATTTATTGGTAAATCCACTACTCCAGAACAACACAGAAACGTCAGTTGTTGTGTAATACCACAACGGGGTTTCAATTCGAAAATGAAATGTTTCATTAAATGACGTAGTCATATAGAGACGCATAGGTATTTTTTTTCCGTTATCAGCAACGGAAACGAGAAACCTTTTTACTACGTTTGTTTTGCAGTCCTAAAAACGAAAGTAACAATATAAATATCATAAGAATGGGCGTTTAAACTTCAATATAGACCAGTCGAAAGGATACAAAGGAGTATAGCCATTTCACCCTGAATTTAGTTAATTTCTTGGCCCATTTTCATAAAGTCGTTCATTACCTACAGTCTATGATGCCATTGACTGGGATATGTCCTCTTAAGACCTACTAATAACAGCTACCAAATAAGTAAAACATATCTAAACATATCTTTGGGAGACATTTTAACACAATTTTACTGTTTTTAGGTCTTTGGGACAGTTGCTCAACTCGAAGGACACTCAAACCATAACCAGATTTCTCGAATAAATCTAAAGCATAAACAGATACTAAGCGCCAAGAATTTATTTATTTTTTCCTTATTTGGCAGAATGTTGGATTTCTTCCGCTTTGAAAAAGAATATCTATTGAGTCAATTGTACCAACTGAACGAGTCAGAAATGGAGTTGGTTTGATGCTTTGAAAAAGATCAACTAAGTCAATTGAACCAATCGAACGGGTCAGAAATGGTGTTGATTTGACTTCTTTCAAAATTGCAAAATATTAATAAATATATCAAGATTTGGTTCCTTTTTTATAGTATGGCGTTTTATTTAAATGAATGATGAAATTTCTAAAAGTGACATTAACAAAATGTGTCTTTCCTTGATGTTGATAATGTCTGCTGGGACTTCTTTCCATTTTATTATTTGCGATTAAATCAAATTGTTAAACGTCCGCTTTATTTTTATATGTCCATATTTTCGCCTGAATTAGTACAAAAACGACTAAATGTTGTTTAAATATGGCGTCTCCTTGGTTAAATTTGAGTGATTATTTTACGTTGCGCATATTTTAGTCAGAAGTTGTTTTGCGAATGGAGACGGACTATGACGTCAACGAGGTTGCAAGTTTGAAAGCGGGTGCTTTAGTTTCCCGGGAAATCATGAACAAAGATTTCCAGACTGATTTTGTTTTTTAAAACACGAAAATACACCTTAATGTCGGCTTTTTTATCGTTTATAAGATATTTTACATGAACATTCGGGAAATATATATACTTATTTGGTATGGTAAACAACGTAACGGAAAACTTGTCGTTGCGATGAAAAATCCATACTTTTCCCGCGAAAATTTGGGAGCAATCAGAACGTTTACAAATATTTACGTTTCAGATAAGTAATTATGATGATAAAAATATTGTCTGCATTTTGACAGCTAGATATCGTAAAATATCACCCCGCTCGACAGAATATGAAGATTTGGGACTCGTTCGCTACGCTCACTCGTCCCAAGCTTCATATTCTGGCTCACGGGATGATATTTTACGATATCTAGCTGTCAAAATACAGATAATATATACATAGTAAACATTGAAACCTAATTATTTAGCCGCAAAAATATTTTAAGACCAACTTATGTCATCTTAGTGGGTGTAGATACCTTGTATTTGTAACTTTTAGTGGAAAGAAGGAACACTACTGCCAAGAACAGATATATGTGAAAGAAATTCGTTATATCCTTTTTGTTATAAATACTTATTCAGCTAAATAAAAAATAAAAACAAATAGATAAACCAAAGACTGTTTGATAGTTAATTTTTCTTGATATTGACAACGAGTGAAATTTGAAAACAAAACGTGACGACTTTCTTGTTCTTAATCTTGCATGTGTTACACAGTATAATCTATGGCAAGCCGTTTTACTATTTATTCGAACATCAAGGTATCTAATAAACTATATGTGATATCTTATAAAATATATGAGATAGCTTATAACGTATATAAGATATCTTATATAAAAAATATTTATAAGATATCTTATATACTTTATGAGATATCGTATATACTTTGTAAGATATCTTATAAAGTTTAAAAGATATGTTATAAAAACTAGATTATATAAGATATCTTATATATTATATGAGATATCTTGAAGTTAGAATAAATAGTAAAACGGCTTGCCATAATAACCATATAAAGTTGTTTAAAAATCGTTTGGTACTAGCAGCTATACAGTCCCCAGAGCAATACTGCTTGCTGATTACCCTTTGGCAGTTGGACAAATATCAAGTTGTTTCTAAATTGTTGTAACTGTTAAATGGAAAGTTGACAATTGAAAAAAAAGATCACCAAAATTGTCGAAAAGTTGTTTTCAAGCTCCGATTTTGTAGATTTCAATGTAAAGATCATAATAAATAAATAAATTTAATTTGTTGCTTACTAAAATCCTTTACACGTCATTGGATATGGGAAAGGCGTAAACAGAGAGTTTCTAATATAGCAATCGCTGACCTCCAAAGGTTTATAGGTTAATTCAGAAAATTTATTGCAACCTTCAAATATTATATATCATTGGTTTCTTTGTTTCGAGTTTCCAAACATTTGGCGAGGGATATTTGAGCAATGCTAATGAGATCTGATTTTTATAGAAAGCATTCAGATTTTTTTTCATAAAACCGATATAATTTGATATTTTATACAACTTATCAAAAACTCAGTTAGGGTAACAAAATAAATTCTAACTATTGGATCTTTCACAGCCCAAAATACAGTTTACTGCTGTGACACTAGAACTTACAAAATATCAAGTGATTTCAGAGAATGAATCATGTATGTCCTGTAAGCTAAAACAGTATACATGTACTAGGCTTTTTACTTGACGTTTTTCATTAAGCCGAGGGTAAACTTCGTTAAATTAAAACACAAAATAGGAGTTGAAGCTATATGTTTAGCATTGATTAGCAGTTGACCATTGAAAGATACTTATCTTAACAAACTATTTTTCAAATTTTAACAAGATATATTGAGCCCATCTACGTCGACACGTTTTTTAATTTACCCGAAAATTGCTAATTTGGTGATTTTTCGTGCGTATGAGATTTTTTATGGACAAGTCGACTTAACTCCAGAACAACATCTGACTTTCATCAGGTAACAGTAGATGAGCCTAAGGAAATGTTACTAGATAAGTCTAGTGAGTCTTGTACCAGTCTTTTTAGCAACTTTAAAACTCTGATCACAGATACAAAGAACTTGGCAATATTTTGTAACCATTTTTCACCATTTTTGTAACGATGATTAAAGTTTTTTGGAATATTTATGAATATTTACACTGGAGACAATAAGAAAAATGTTTTCATATACTTATTAATAAAGTTTCATTTTTCTAAGTAGAAAGGCTACATGTAAAAGTAGTTCCGACAATACGCTGTACTTTTCACGTAGGATTTGTGAACGGAATAACGTTTCCTTGGGAAGAAGATAAGATGTAACATCTGTTAAAACCCGGAAGTTTTGTAGTCTTAAATAGAAATCCGAAATATGTTATGTTTGTTGAAAAATGATTGTACGCATAGGTTTAAGGTAATTATGTTTTACTTTCTCCTATATCTAAAATCGCTGCGTTTATGTCTCTCATTTACATATGTTTCCGTAATGCCTGGTCCAATCCATTAAACTTGAAAAAAGGGATACAGGGGTGTTATTATTTGGTTTGTTTTATGTTAAATAGAAACGGCTTACTTTGTCAGCAATCACAATGAATTATTGCATAGAAGTTCGAAATCAAAACTCTTTGCACTAAGTTGATATTTTTGAATTGTGAAATTTCCTGGCCTTTCTTATTCGTAACATAATAATATCCTCATAGCATGTTTCAGACAGCATGTTGTCTACATTTCACATGTCGTTCGAAATAAGCGAAGTGAACGGCTACTTCCTAAGCAGAACAAAAATTATTGTCACACCATCGTTTGACTTCATAACTCTTAGACATTTTACGGTTGTCATCACAACTTGTCCAGTATGAAGTTTCAACGTATATCTTACAAGCAAGACTATTTTATTCTTCTAATTTTTTGCAATGTAAAATGTCCTGTTAACATTACCCTCCTGGAACACTTGACGTTATTCCTATTTCGTGTGTGTGTGTGTTAGTTTATATGTGGTCTTGATCTATCTCTCTTTAGCATGTTATATGTTATTTTAACTATCATCTTTTAATTCTCCTATATATTATTATCCCCGCACTTCGAAGAAGTTCGGGGATATTGTTATCGCCCCCGTCCGTCCGTCCGTCCGTCGTACCGTCTGTCCGTCACACTTTCTTGTGACCTAAACTCCTCGTTCATTTTTAAATTCATGCATTTAATTTATAATCAGTATTGTCACATGGTGTATGTATATGCGCAATAAAGTTTTAGAATTTTCATTTCCAAAAATTGGGGCCCACTGGGGTAGAATTTTGAAAATTAGGAGTTCAAGCTTGTGACCTAAACTCCTCCTATACTTTTTTATTTTATGCATATAATTTCTATACAGTATTGTCAAAAACTGTATGTAGATGCGCAATAAGGTTTTAGAATTTTATTTTCAAAAATTGTGAACTTAAGCTTGTAACATAAACTCCTCTTTCGTTTTTGATTTCATGTATTTGATTTATATACAGTATTGTCACATACTGTATGTAGATGCGCAAAAAGATTTTAGAATTTTGATTTTCAAAAATTGTGGCCTTCAGGGGTCGAATTTCAAAAATTGGGAATTAAAAGCTGGTGACCGAAACTTTTCTTTCATTTTTCATTTTATACATTTTATTTCTACATAGTGTTGTAATACATTGTTGCAGATTTGCAATAAGGTTTTAGAATTTTATTTTTCCAAAATTGGGCCTGTATTCAACGGTATGATTGTGAAAAAGGTGTACAGGGATGCAACATGTGGGGAGTGCGGGGATAGCTGTCGTTTTCGCTGTCGTTCTTACCGCGAGAAAATAGTATTATATTTTTTAAATTGAAAACAATATATATCATAATTAAGATTTCACAAGTAAACACCAAACAACAATAAGACAAGAAAAGACTATAGAAAAACATTGATGTATGTCAGATGGGAATAAGAACATGCATAATTTAGTATATTAAACGACCACATAAGATACCAGTCAATTCTTTCAGTCCTATCTTTGTGGAAGAAAATATAAATATACATGTATGCAAAGAGGAAATACTTAAAATTTGTTTGAGTTCATAACTAAAGATAAGGAATCAAGAGATTATTTCTTATAACATGTACATGCACTATCTATTTTTCATTTTATCATCATATACATGTACGTAGCTCAAATGCTTCCTATGTCCGCCATTAAAATCAAATTTTCCACAAATGAGTAACAGTAATCCTTCTTATTGTAGAATTCCCTTTGTGGTTGTTTTCTGTGTCTTACTAGTATCTGGAGATACTCAAAGTAGAAATTATGACCGATCTGTTTGTTCTCCACCTTCGGCAATCGTATCAGGTTAGTTTCTTTGTAGTGATATTAGACTTAACATGTCTTACTTCCATCTAATATTCTAGTGAGTACGGCAATACCTTTCTGATTAAAAAAACTGTAATCTGCTGGGAAACAGAAAATTAGATTATGTGTTTCATTTGCAGATATGTAAAAACTAAAAAATATGTAGATAAATTGTATATATTAGACTCAAATCTGTGTAAATAAAAGTCCCCATGGAGAAATATTGCCCAAATCTATGTCCTCAACACATGTAGGTCGTTTGAAAATCAGCTTCTAATCCCATGTATTCAAGTATTCTTCAAAGTTTAATATAAATCATTTGCCAAAATCTAAAGAAAAAAGTATAATTCAATAATTCCTTTCAGGTTTTGAAAAGATTAATAAAAAATTTACGGATGAAATTCGTTTTTTTTTTTAATATGCGATTGCAAAGATCACAAAACAGAAAAATATTTATTATTTTTTACGAAAATTACGAATGAATCCATGGCATTTCTATATAATCGAGAGTTATAGTGGTTAACTTTTAAGATGCGTATACCTCCAAAAGTTTGGTTACCGTTCTACTTGTCTTATATTGAAATGAAAGTGAGTGTTTCCTAGTTTTTGGAAATTTGTTAACAAACCAATGATGTATTGAGATTTAGATTTAACTAAGACGTTTATTATAGTTACCTAATTAGCCTTTATGCCTACAGCCTCTTGTTCCTTTTGTTTCAAGAGGGTATAGTTTTTTACAAATTTTGTGGAAGGTCAAAGATTTTCGGCAGAAATCAAACAAATCTACCTCTGTTCTACTAAAACTAATATTAATTACTACCCCATCAAAATATTTTCTCTATACTAGTTTTTGAATAGATAGATCACCATATGACGTCACACATTAATCGTTGTTTAGATTCAAGACCAAAACCAAGTATTCCTCGGCAATACAGTGTCAAAGTGGAGATGACGGCCGCAGATAAACAATATACCATGACAGCGGATGAATATTATGATTACGATGGAAACCGAGGTGCAATATTTCTTCATCAAACACTGGAAGTTCAAATAATTATGGACTACACAAGGAATGAAGTTATGTACATAATGCAAGGTAAGGACTTCATGAGTGCACAAATATGCATATGGGGGAAGAAATAATTTAAACTGACTTTGAAGTAGATTTATTGTTGAATAGTACATGCAAGTTTCTAAAGTCGTAAAGTCGTCGTGGAGCACCGGAAATAGCTCGCCGAAAACCACTTGTTTAGAATCGGACATGATGTTACTGAAAGTATGATAGTGATAATTTCCACTTTTAAATTCAAATTCCGGTAGTGTCAAGCAATAATCCTCCGCCAGTTTTAAACCGGAAGGATTAGGGATATCATTTGGAGCGTTTTTTTTTTTTTTAAACCCGCCAAAACTTTCCCCCAGTTCCCGGGGTTTGCATTTCCAGGATTGTATACTCTACCCTTTTCCCGCTCTTTTCATTCCATGGATTTTGGGTCTTTCCGTGTACAGTATAGGGGTAGGGTCTCCCTTCAGTGTGTGTCCCGTCACAGCTGGGTCTAGAGTTGAAAGAGTATGCATGACCGGAATCGAATAGAATGATTGAATTAAAACTCCGTTTCCTGTGCTTTTCTTTTTGATCTCTGGGTCTTTCTTTGAGTAAATAGGGATAGATTATAACATTGTTTGTGGTGAAAATACATGGATTTCCGGATGAAAGAAAATTAGATATTTTACCAATTGAACAGAAAATTCATATTTCACTGTAGGAATTGACGTAACAATAGCCGTCGCCAACGACGTTACTATATCAATGTCTCGGGCTGATAACAAGGGCAATATGATAATGACGATGTATTAATCTATAATTATTATTCTGAATACATGGAATATGTCAATGTAATAACCATAATAACTAATCTTGAAATTCGAATACCAAAAATCTACAACTTGTGACCGAAAAACACTTTTAATTAAATCATGCGCTATGGCGCGTTCGTGAATTAATGTGTTGTACGTTTTATATTTTTAGGTATTCGAATTTCAAGATTAATTAGTAATAAAATGCTATTGATACTAAAACCAAGAAATTATAAGAGAGTTGTAAAGATTATAACATACATTGTATAATAAAATAAAGTTCAAGTTTTTTTAAGATAATAAAACACAAAATTAATCAAAACTTGGAATGCAATGCAATCCTTATAAAAATGCGGAATTCCCTACCCATTATATATAACTTTGGGGAAAATCCCTAGAAACTGTTGTTTGCATTATATACTATAAGTCTTCATTCGAGGTGTATAGGGCCTATTGACGCTAGCTTGATCAAGGATCGGACATTAAACATTACCGACAGTCCAATGACATGACTGGTTTATCTTCCTTTTCCGAGGTTTTAATTTCGGGTTGTTTCTGGGTGTTTTATAGGAGTGTATATGGTAAGGTTGTGCTTTGTTGTTTATCGGGCTTGATAAACTACGACGAAACATCCAGAAATCATCCAAATCATGTCATTGTACTATCGGTCATGTGTTCCCTCGGTCCTCGATCTAGCAGTAAAAGATCCAAGCCTATAGACCACGAAGACCCTATCAGTATATACGTAATACTCAGAGACCACTCAGAATGAAAAGCCCTGATAAACTGTAGGTAACAAAATCATTGTATTGGACTTTCGGCATATCAACGAGACTCAATACACAACGTCAAGATACACACCGAAGAGAGACCCTACCCTTATAAAAACCAACAATAGACCAAAATACCTCCGGATTGAAAATAGCGGAAGATAATCCAATCCTGAAAATGGACTATGAAAACGACGAAAGTTTTATGTAATATTTTAGGGTACTCATAAATACATTCTATTAATAAACAAGAATTTTTTTTTTAACAATAATTATTAATATATTATTCAGATTCTTGTACAGTAGGAAATTTGACAGGCGATAACAACGCTATGTTTTATGGGATACAAAAGCTGATTTACAAAGGCAACAAAGACCTCCATATTTCCCTGCCATCAGGTTCACTCCATTTTGAAGATCCACAGGAATATATAGGCGAAGACAATGTTAGGGGAATCCCCGTAGAACACTGGAAATCGTGTCAATACTTGGAAAATCTTAAAGCCACAATGGAAGTCCATTGGTATTTTTCAAGCAAGTATATATGTATTCAGACAAAATTCAGAAATATTTTATTATATGATTGTTTCTTCTGTCTTCACCATCTACCAAAAGAGTAAAAAATAAATATGTTATTTAGATATTTTATTTGAATACCCACAGCTCATTCCTCGGTACGAAAATATGCCTTCCTTAAAAATGCCCGTCGAACAAATCATTCTCGTGTGTCAAGGATTTTATGACTCGTATTGCTTCGGTATTCTTTTGTCTAAATGGGGGGGGGGGGGCGTGGTCGCCAAGTGGTATATTACTGTTATCAACTAGCCTGTCACCACTGAATTCGTGAATTCGAATCCAGCTCTCGGTCTTACTTGACAATTATTGCCAGTTTTCCTACCGTAGGTCGGTGGTTCTCTTTCCAAAATAAAAACTGGTCAACACGATACAACCAAACAAAGTTGAAAGTGGCGTAAATCCCAATAAACCAAATGTCCATATTTTACAGCTCCGGTAACGTTTGCTGTCAGTAATCACGCTTGACTTTCTAAAACTCATGAAGGTTGTTCCAGAAATGTACATTGTATGCATGGAATTTTAGTGTGTTTTTTAACATATTTATTTTATAATAATTTAATATTGGGTGTAACGTTTGAATTAAATTATAAGGATTGACAGTAATTTTGTTTTCAGTCTATTCGAAATGATCCCAATGCACATGGCTCACACTTTTAAATAACACGCTACACGTGTTATTTAGGGAGCAACCATTGTGGGGGGGGGGGGGGGGGGGGGGGCTAGGATCACATGTTTGATTCTGCCTATTTTTTTCGTCGGAATTTTGGTCCTGGATTTTTTTCGGCCGCTGTTGCGGTCTAAATTTTTATTTTTATGTAAACCAAAAAAATCTTGATTGGCACAGGTATGTTTTTTTTCACACCTAAAGTGATCCTGTCTTTTTATTTTGCCAAAATCCTGATCCTGCCTTTTTATTTCAAATTGGATCCCCCCCCCCCCCAAAAAAAAAAAAAAAAAAAAAATTACAGTCAATTCTTAATTGTCTATATTCTCATAAACATGCATAGTAATAATTCTAATAAAACATTGCTGTATATATATGCGAAAACAATCCCTTTGATTGTAGATTATTGAACGACGACGACAGCTAATGAGCAGCTAACTGATCCTTGTCAATTGTTTGATTAGCATTCGAGCTGTTTCTTATTTAGATATAATTAATATTATCTCATAAAAGCGTAATATATATTTTCCACATTCCTTTTCATAATTTTTTAAAAATATCCTGATCATTTCAAGATATAGACATTGATTTGTAAAAACTATTTAGCTTTGTTTTATTTTAAATAACTGGTTGTAATTATATTTTAGGAGACCATTGGTTTAGGTCCAGAGGTACCGATGGACTTAAAGTCCCAGTTAGTTGTCATGTCTATGGAAAATCAATTAATTCGCCCCAGCCCTTTAATCATACTTATGAGTTCATAGATTTCAATCCAAGACTTCCTGCAGACGCAAACAGTCAGATATTTACGGTTTGTTATTATACATATTTTTGAAGCCGTTCACATGTTCATTTCATAGAATTGAGGGTGTGGAGGAGGGGAGGGGGTTATAACTTTGCCGTTTTTTTTCGTCCATACATTAAATGTATATAAAGAAATGTTTTAATATTTCTACCCGCATTGTGGGTATATTGTCGTTGTCTCCATTCGTCCGTCTGTCTGTCCGACCGTCACTCATTATAGAATGATTGTACATGTGATGGTAAGGTTTTAAAATGTTGATTTTCAAAAATTGGGGCCCACAGGGGTCGGATTTTGAAAATTGGGAATTAAAGCTTTTGACCTTAACTCCTCTTTCATTTTTCATTTTATGTATTTAGTTTATATAAAAGATTGTCACATACTGTATTTAGATGCGCAGTAAGGTTTTAGAATTTTGATTTTCTAAAACTGGGCCTACAGGGGTTGAATTTCTTAAATTGGCAATTTAAGCTTGTGACCTAAACTCCGCGTTCATTTTTCATTTTATGAATTTGATTTCTATACGCAGTATTGTCACATACTATATGTAGATGTTCAATAAGGCTTTAGAATTTTGATTTTCAGAACTCAGGACCCACAGGTGTTGAATTGTGAAAATTGGGAATTTAAGCTTGTGACCTTAACTTCTCTTTCATTTTTCATTTTATGTATTTAAATTCTTTACTGTATTGTTACGCACTGTATATAGATGTGCAATAAGGTTTTAGAATTTTGATTTTCATACATTGGGGTAGAATTTCAAAAATTGGGAATTATAAGTGGGTAATTGAAAGTTTTCTTTCATTTTTAATTTTATATTTCTATACAGTATTGTCATACACTGTATGCAGATGTGCAGTAAGGTTTTAGAATTTTAATTTTCCAAAATTTGAGGCTGTATTCAAAGGTATAAAGTCCGGGGATAGCTGTCGTTTCCGACTGCCTCAGTCTAGTTTTAATATAAACTTTAATTTTCAAAAATGATGAGGCAATATAACTGATTGTTTGTTTAAGTGGGATTTTACGCCGTTTTCGGCACATTTGGCTATTTCGCGGCGGCCAGTTTTTATTGGTAGAGGAAGCCGGAGTACCCGGAGAGAACCACCGACCTTCGGTAGGAAAATTGGCAATCCTTGTCAACGCCTCAGTGTTGACAGGCTAGTGATCATTAGTAATCATGACGAACTACCTAGACTACTCGGCCACCGAGGCCCCTGCAATATAACTGAAGTAAGCTCAGTAGATGCTTAATTTTGTCTATTCAATTCGGATATGTCTTCTTAACATTTTACTCCATATCAGTTATTTCTTATATCATTTAAAAATCTTAGATCATACACTTTCGATAGTTTAGAATAGAACGCAGAACTGGATAAAAACCATCAGAAAAGAAGACCTAATTATTGTGATTCTATCATCTAATATTGGTAATGGTATTTTTCCCCGCCTTTCTGTTGATGTTACTTGACATGTTACATGTATGTTGTTGGGTGACAACCCTTCATCCGAAGAAAAAGGTCTGTTATTGCTGTTCTTCATCTTCAATTCGTGATGAGGCCGTCAACACGCAGAAAAAAATCAATTTTATAGCAAATTCAAGACAGCATCTATCAGAATTCTTTTAAAATAATAATCATGTCTCATTTGTGAAATAGATGCTTTACACACACGCTAGCATTTTTTAATATCATCTGGGCCTTTTATAAACATTTTATGTAAAACAAACATACAATTATATATTTTTTTCACATTTGATAATATATGTCATCAGCATTGCTAACAGACGCAAATATGGAAAGCTGAAATTCCAAAATGGTATATAATGCAAATTCAAACGATACAACCACTAAAAAATGAAAAGATAAAATCTAACGATATGGATATGAGTGAGATACTCACCAAAAATTTTATAATTTTACAAAATTAATTGTTAGTTTTTTGTTGTTTTTTTTTATTTTTATATAACCTTTTATTTTCTTATTTGCTCCAGCCTCCTGCAGCTATTGCGTGTAAAAGACCATACAACAAACCAATACCCAGACTTCCTGATAATTTCCAACTATCTAACAGATACGATGCAGATGGAATAAGCAATATTGTTACGGTATACAATAATTAGTTTTTAAAATAATTTCACAAATGTCAAATGCTTTAGGTAAGAGTACGTCAGAAGGAAATATGATTATAATTTTAATCGGTATTTTCGAAAGAAAGAAAGAACGTTCATGAATATTGCCAACATTCACTTTCGATTTGGGATTTTAATTTTGTTAACAATTTTTTTAAATTGTGAATACATTTTGTAGATGGTGAATAAGATTTCGGAATTTTGATTTTGGTCTGGAGACACAGTATATATGAGACTCAGTCTACAGTTACATATCATTCTACGATACAAATTTTGATGAACCATATTTTTCGTCGATTTACGACTCATCAGCTGTGCTCTAGGTCGAATATGTTGAAAGCTTACTCAAAATGTTGGTTGAAACAAGAATACGGCCAAAAAATGTAAGGCCAATACTAAATTAAGGGAAGAGCTAATCATTGCATATAATATTAGCAATACGATTTTGATATTTAAGCTTAGTCCACAAATTGAAAATTCATCTTTGTAATTTGTCTGAAATACTCCTAAAACATATTATTATTAGAATGGTGTAATTTAGACATGTATCAAAATTTATGGTGTTACAATAAATAAATGTGAAGAACTAGAGCAATTTGATTTACAAAATTTTGTATTTTTAGAGATTTTACTGATTAAAAAAACCTAACAAGAGTTACGGTTTTTACACTCAAAAACTTTTTTTAAACGCAGAATGTTTTGGTAATAGTGACTTGGGTGATTTGTTAGACAGTTACTTGCCAAATCGGCAGATAATGTTCTTATGTTGATACATATTGCAAAAATGAGAATTGGGGATATTAAATATTTTTTTGTGTTGAGAGTGGAGGAGGTAATTTGCTACTATGGTATTTTTAGTTACCTGGAATAAACCAAACTTGACAGCAGTGGTCCTCTTTCAGAACTGTATCCAACAACCCGGGCTGCCATCTAAAATGGCCACCAAAGGCGAACTTAGTTTAACATAGGACACTATTACCATGGGAAAATGCCCTTAAAGACCTTCATTTCTTAAAGGATTAAGCAGATATGAAACAAAGTATGCAGGAGTGGTCCTTAGAATTATATGCATGAACTACATTTTGTAGATTACCAACCCTGATGTTCATTGTCAAAATATTTATTCTGCACGAAGTCTGCAAATGAAATCCAGGTGAGCGATACAGCCTCCTGTGAGCCTGTAGTCAATTGCAGATATCTTATAAATTTCAATCAATCAGTAAAACTTTTTTATCTGAAATATGGAAATGTAGAAACAAAAATGTTTACATCTATTTTATGAAGTATTTACACAAACAAATTCATTATAACACAACAGAGTTAAAACATTTTGTACATCAAATCCAATTGAAAAACAAAGCTCACACGATGCAATATACAGATCAATACCTTTGCAGAATTTTCTTACTATTAATTAATTAACTTTGGGAACTAATTCTAATACTGTATAACTTAACAAGAAACACATAGCAAACGAAAGAGAAAGGAACAAAGCAGCATAACAATTAAAAGACTCGCGATGTGAAGCTGCTCAAACAACGCTAACGAGATTGTGCAAAATTCGCCACAAGAATGTATCCCATTGAGTTGTCAAATTAACAAGACAAGAAACAGAAAAATATGCAGTTCCATTTTATTATTGATTAAT
The DNA here is from genome assembly GCA_028015205.1 of Mytilisepta virgata. Classification (NCBI taxonomy): domain Eukaryota; kingdom Metazoa; phylum Mollusca; class Bivalvia; order Mytilida; family Mytilidae; genus Mytilisepta; species Mytilisepta virgata. The sequence goes on along the minus strand of CM051521.1, from coordinate 44,829,327 downwards.
TGATGTGTAACTCAACGTCCACGGTATAAGGCACATCTTGACGAGAGCTAGTCCCATTTGAAAATTGAAATGACAATGACCGCAAAACATGTTGAGAAATGATATAATAATCAAAATAGGAACTTTACATATTACTCCCTTACCCACCGGAAAGTGCTGATTCAGTTTCGTAGCTGCTGCGTTGATTTGTTCTTTTCACTTTCATTAAAAGAAAAATATCATTTATGTATAGTTGGAAGTAGGTTTGTTCTGATAACTACTCTTTCATTAAAATTTAAGATACCTCGTATCTACCATGAATATAGCTCCTACGTAGCCTCTACGACATTGAACGCAGCCAAGTTATGAAACTATGGTATCTTTAATTTTAAGATATAAATATTAAAAGTGGATCTTCCATAGAACCAAAAATGAAATTCAACGACGGCAAGGTTTTCTTTTACCTTTTTTGAAACAATCCTTGAAAAAACTTAAATAGCATTTTTAGCTTAGCATTATCCTCAATAGTGATGATTTTTATAATATTTAATTTTTTTATTAATAAGATATGGTACAGCAAAGAACTAAACCTAGTACGAATAGATATGTACGATTTGGTACAAGAGCACAAAGCTTATACGTCAACGATTCTAGACATGAATCAAGGTAAAGTCTAAAATTTTCTATGATATGAACGTTGATGTACTTGTTGTAGAATTACCTCCTCCTATTTATGAGGGGGTGGAAAGGGGGGTACCTTTCTCCTTTCTACCGCTCCTCGTCTCCTTTCTCCCGCCCCCTCTCTCCTTTCTCCCGCCCCTCTGCTTCCATCTCCCAACTTAAAAACCGTCTTTTTTCAGATCAATCGATTTTAATACAAATTTGAATGAATATATGACCATATATAGATGGCATAGGTCTTTATTAAAGCATATACTGATTTTACGAACAAGGCCTGCCTCCGACTCGTACGCAAATTAATACACTATGTTGGAATGTTGTCAATGGTGCATTGTGCATGCCCCAATGTCAAGAAACTCATTTTTGATATGTATGGTCATGTATGAGGATCATGAAATTAGACATAGTTTTTTATTGTGTCATCTGTATTTTTCCCTGTCCTCGAGAAAACCTTACTTTGTATGGTCAAGTGGATAACGTAAATATTTTAAGGTGACCTGGAAAACGCGTTAAGTACATGTAATATTGTTTAGAGGAGGGAGTGTATCTCTCTGATATTGTCAGCATCCCTTCTTTTTAAATTTGTAGAAGATCGCCAAATACTTAGAGGAAACAGATACTCACATGTGAAGGCAAACCGGAAATGATGGGGGCATTTTGAAAAGGAAAACGTAACGGAGAGATAATTCCGTTTTGAAAGGATGATTTCTAGAAATGATCGGAAATGGCAAAAATGGTTTGGGAAATATAAATGTTGCCTTTTTTCAAAGATTTGTCCATTTATTAGAACATTTAGTATCCAGTTTTTTCGTTTTTTTACCTCTTTATTTTTTTCAACATTAAAGTTCGTCTCCCTTTGATAGTTCTCCCTCCTTTCTCCCGCCCTTTCTCTCCTTTCTCCCGCCCCTCTCTCCTTTCTCCCGCCCCCTTTCTCCTTTCTTCCGCCCCCTTTCTCCTTGTCTCCCAATACCCTTTCCACCCCCTCATTTATTAACCTACCTATTTTATCGTGGCCATTGAGGGTTTACAATCCTTTGAAGATCGCGTAGGACCACCTGGGCCCAGTTGTTCAAAAGTTAACCAATTTCAGTTTCAAATTTTCACTTCCTTGATTATGCCGGAGAACTGAAAATTTTCTGATAGGTTAATCCTATGACTTTGTGTGTCCATGCAAAATTCTGTACAGAAAAATTACTTAACAATCAAAATAATGGAGTGAAAAAAGAGATTTACTTTTAAACAGCTGGGTCTATTTTGGTCTGTTCAATTTGCAATGGCAATAGGACATTTTTTTCTCCAAATTCATGGTGTCACATTAATGTGCACATTTGGAAGCCAAAACATATAGAGTAAGCTGAGGGCGGGAAAACATCTAATCACAGAATTATACTTTTAGGCGCTCTTTTATTTTCCATTAACGGTAAATATTTACAAGACCTGCTTACCTTACCGGAATTTTTATGAGAATTTTTTTTTTTTTGCATCTTTTCAGAACCTCAAAATTAAAGTTCAATTTCATATAAATGTGGGTAATAAAAGTAAGAATAACCGGATATTGAAAGTTCCGTGACTGCATAGTAGCTTTTTTGTAGAGCCAACTGTATATGTAATAAATCGAGAGAGTGGTAAATGCCACATTAAAGACTGGAGTCATTCAAGCGAAAGTTACCCATCTTTTGTAACAAAAACAGATCATCACATTAGAACTGGGCAAGATTTTATTTTCCCGTACAAGAACTTTACTTATGTTGGACAGGTAAGTGAATGAAGTACATTGCATAAACTGTATGCATTTATATAATCGCTAAACTGGGTACTGTTTCACTAAAGGTCGTAAGAGTTAGATCAGTCGTAACTTGTGTATATTCAAAGGATTTACGATCACTCGTAACTCTTACGACATTTAGTGAAACAGTACCCAGAGGATTATCGACAGATAGTACATTATCTGTAAATTGCAGGATAAAAACAATGTATGTACATTGTCGGATAATGAATAGTTTATTTGAACTCGCCGCGAAACAGGAGAGAATTAATCGGTAATCCTATTTCTAAGGCTTGTGCAATTAAACCGTATATTTTCCGACCATTTATATGTATCTATCTACCTGTCTTTGTATGTCCGTCTTACCGTCCCTTGAATGACATTGATATGGTTTCAATCCACTGTTGGATGTATGATAAATAAGGGACCATAAATAAGACTGGTTGTATGTTCAGATATTGATACTGGTCACTATTGCCAAATACACCAACGGCACAGAATTTGCTTTTTAGGGATTTTGATGTCACATGAATAAGTACTAACATAATTTGGCCCAAAATTTTGCAAAGAATATGCAAGCATGAAAAACTCAATAACAATCACAGTGCATGAGGTATTCATGTTAGATAACCTGACTATAAGGAACATGGATTTAGCAAATGATAGGACTGAGTGGACTGTCGTAGAATTTTGAACTATAATACAGGACGATAAGAAAAATGATATTGCAAACACGCGAAAGTTATTCTAAATGCCATCACCAGAGTCTGCATGTCTTTTCGAGGTCAAAGTCAAAACCCTAGATCAGTTATCCTTAGTACGCTTTGAACAATCTTGAAAATGCTTGATAGTTTAGAGCCAGAGACATTTTGGAGAAGTTCAGACTGATACTAATAATTGTCAGTTACTTTTTCTTTAGGATATAAGATGAAAAATGCTACTTTTTACTTATTTTCTTGAAACTTTTTTTACAGTTGTTAAACAAAATAGTAGTAAATATTTTGAATAATTGATAAAGTAGTTGAAAAAAAAGATCAATATTCTATTCCTCCGCAGTCTATTCAAACAAAGAATTAGAAACTCAATACCGCGACTAAAGGTGTTGCATTACCGTGACTATTAAAAGTGTCATATTAATGCGACTTGAGGATACATTACCGCGACTAAATTCGATGAGCTCTTCCGTAAGCCAGACACTTTATAAATACATATAACATATAATATGTAAAGCGGTTGCCCTCTGTTTACCAAGGGGAGGTGGAAGTAGGATTTTTTAGCAGGATATAGTTTTTGAAATGTCTTTTATTACCAATAAAATTTAAAATACCGTCATATGTCCGGGCATTTACACAATCTTCATTGGTTGGACTTTGAAGGCTATTCTGCGCATAAATTCACGATATATTTCTCCATTGTGGTCTTTTTGCAGCTCTTACCTTCAAATAAGTTTTGGTTTATACAATCTTTCATTTCTCCATAAAGTACTTACCTCTCCTATAACTACAGTCGCGGTAATGTAACCGTTTCTTAAGTTTACCTACGGAACAAAGTCGCGGTAATGTATACTTCAGAAATTTGCTTTAATGAGTTATAATGTTTTTTTAAGTCGCGGTGTTGTGCTACTCCCTGCAAATCAACGTGTAGGTATTCATATAAGAATTAAGAACCTATTTATGACATTACGGTACAGGTAGATTTCTCGCTTATTCTGTTCAAAAAATTTCAGAAAACAAGAAATGGAATCGACTGTGAAGTATGGGCTTATTCCGGAAAGTTATTGGGATCTAATGAAACCGGGGAATACATTATGTATTTTCGTACACAGGTACTAATAAAATGTCTCAAATTTTTATTAACTATATGAAATAATTTGATCTTTATAATAGCTTTCCGTAACAGAAAGGGAAGTTTTTTTCATATCAAAAAACATATGATACTTTCTGGCTCACCTAGCCCACAATTACATTTCGTAGATTGCCATCACTTTGCGTCCGAAAATTAATCATTTCCTCTGAAACCATTATGCCAAAATAAACCAAAATTTGCAGTATTAATGTATGGAAATATGGAAAGGTCTATAAAATTTTCTCATTTCGTTTTGATCGGATGAAAAACATGGCCTATAGAGACGATTCTTCAGGTTTATGATTGGTCAAGATTTTCACATTTCTTTTCGTCTAAAACTATAACATTTTCAAATTTCTTCTCCTCTTAAACTACAATTAGCAATCTTTTAAAAATTAATAGGAATGATGACTGGGGGACCCTCTACAAAGTTTCATCATTTTGCGTTGATTGGGCAACATACGCACGGCAGCTTCAGTGGCATATAATTTTGTATTGAAGCCTTTGGAAAATCACAATTTCTTATCATCTCTTCTAAAACTACAAGGCCAGCATTAGTAAACCTTGAAAGGAATAATGTATGGACGGTCCTATCTTAAAACTCAATTCGTTGGATTAGATGAAAAACGTGACCGCCACAGGCAATTCTTGATTCTGATTGGTAAAATTACAATGCCAATTATTTTGAAACTTTATACATGTTATAAGAATAATGATTGGTATATCTTCTACAAATAATCCTCATTTCATTTTGATCGAGTTTCATGGTGGCTACGGTGACACATAAGATTGAATTGAGACGAACGGGAAATCACAATTTCATCATCTCCTCTCAAACTGAAATGCTAATATTAACCAAACTTGCCAGGAATTTGTGTATGGAAGGTCCTTTATAAAAAGTTATCATTTCATACTGATCAGTTAAGCCGTAAGTTATCTGCTTCATATCCAGGTGAGCGATACAGGCTCGCTTGAGTCTCTAGTAATTAAATAAAATCAACCAAATCATTTCATAATGAAAATTTAAATCTTTTAATTCATGATGTAATTGTTATGCTGATTATTGTCGTCATGTGTGACAGTAAAGAATTTGTTGTTGCTGTTGTTGTTGTTATATAACCATTGCTTTTACATGTTTTAAGAGTTATTTCATTGATAACTTGGTTTGAATATACATTTATTGCAAACGAGCTCCTTTCTTGGAAGATATTAGGCTATATATATATGACATTGCTATTTAAAGCTCAGACAAAAGGAATAGAAGATGATGCTAATTTTGATGTATTGTATGTTACAAGTCACAAATTATGTAGAGTCAGCAGAATTTGTTGTTTACCGAACTAATTTCAGGACAACACGTAATAGGGATTCAGTCTTCATGTGGACTGTTACCTCTTGAGCTACAACGTTAATCAACATGTTCTTTGTTCTGATATGCATGTAATAATTGCAACGGGAAGTAAAACAATAATTCATCCATCAATTTTGTAATGTATTGACAAATTAAAGTCACAAAGTGTTGGAGTAAAACTGGGAACCACAGATGACCGTCATGAGTGTAGATCTAAAGTAGACAATAGCTCACAAAGATAATATGTATATATAATACATACTTAATCTGCTTTAAAAGGAGAATGAATATCTGTTTTGTGGAAATGGATATTAGGCTTTGAATATCTTATATCTTATTTTAAATTTTCTCAAGATCATGAATATTATACTTTAGATTCGTAGATGATAAAAGACTGAAGCATCATCCGTCTAAAACTCACGGTCGGTCGCGCTTACGCTTTGCTTTAAGTTTAGCAAAGCGTAAGTGCGATTGACTGTGGGTTTCCAACGATGCTGTAGAATATAATTATTACATCGTTTATAGTAAAACCGTATTTTTTATAATTCTTTATGGTTTTCATCTGTTTACAGTAATTGAAGTACAAAAATCAATGGGAAAACCTTTAAATGCAATTTTTCAGGATAACATACCGATAGCATACGAAGAAAATATAAGATCATTACAATATAAGGTATACTATTTAATAAACAACAATATGGATAACTGAAAATGTCAACAATGACAGAACTCCGGACAAAAAATAACATAAAAGAGTACAAAACAGGACAGTCTGACATGGTACAGACACTGAACATTGGAGGTGTTAAACCGGTTTTATGGATACCCAAACCTCCCCCTTATCTATCCTGACACTCTGATGTACACGAATAAATTCTGATTACCGATTAGATTGGACGGTACATAATTTAGATAGCAGTATCAGAATGTGCTCGTTTTAACAGTAAAACTAGCTGAGGCTCTCGTAAATGGATGCCGGATACTGTCGCTCTACTAAACGAAAACGTCTGAAATAACACTCCCATAAAGGGTTTAATGCTACCACGTCATAGTGTTGAATAGAAATCGGCAGTATTCGTGAGAGGCCAGTATGATAGTCTGTATTGTGTCATGACCACTAGTTTTGACTGCCCAGTAACTGCATACTGTCTTTAGCAAATATCATCAAACGAAATACTTCATCTTAAGTACCAAAGAATCTTAACTTTTCATTTTAAAATGATTTATTTGAACATATCAACTGTATAATTATGAAAACAAACGGATCATTTTCTTTTAATAATATGTTTCAGCTGTAAAATGTCCGAGAATGGCAATCATTCGATGGAAAACGAAAAATTATTCTTAGGTATCCTTCAGTGTAATATTCTTTGTATATCAGTGAATGGCATATAGAATTACTGAATTACTGTCCGTCATTTGTGCTCAAGAACAAAAATGTAGATACCCCCCTAAAAAGGTGAAGATTCAACTAAGAAGAGACAACAAATGAGGTCGAAGCTTTCTTTACGGAGAAATTCTTAAATGAAACTGATTTATTTCTAAAACATTTGACAAGTTATAAACAGTAATTTGATTTAAGTTTAAATTTTGATTTTATACCAACATTACAGCACCAAGAAGTTTCTACTTCAAAATGACAAAAAGGAGTGAAGCCAAAGGCTATCTAAGGACAAAGTTTGCATCAGGGAGATACTTTCTTGTTGAAAAAAAAATTGACGCCAGTAGCATTAATTTCACGAGTTTGCCGAAATAAATACAACTTAACTGGCCATGACACTAGCAGAAGTGCTTTATAAAATACTGCGTTATTTGTCTAAATTGCAGGTACACGGAAGTCTTCACTTTCTTAAAAGACATCCCCTATTGACAAATTTTGATGTTTCACCATGTTATGCTGACACTTGTGACACAACATATACAAGAAAATTTTATCTTAATCTGGCAGAATGCTCAGGTAAAGTAAAAAATTTAAATGATCTCACAAGAATTCAAAAAAAGAGAAGAAATCCTAGCAGATATTTGAAAAATTCAACACAGCATTTGTTTACATTGACGGTTTTAAAAAATTATTTAGGAATATGAGCAAAAACTTTGAAATATGTCTGAATTTACACGTGTTTACGTGTAAAATGCTCGCAAATGTAATTCACAGTAATTGATCCCTTACCATGTCTTTAAATCTATATATATTTACTTTTACAAACTAAATCTTATTTCATTTGAATATTTTTCATGAATAATTCCGCAAACAAAATTTTTTAACATTGATGAAAACGTTCCTTTATTACGGTAATGATAAATCGTCATGGAAAATGTTATTAGACCCACTATTAAACTATATTATTACAGTCCAATTTCTAATAAACAATTCTATTTGTAATTACAGAGAATTCTGTGGAACTGTCAATAACAAATGAGGTTATATTGAAGCATGAAATACTCAAGAAGCTTATTTCACTACTGCCGATTTCAACACTGCAAGTAAAAAATATAGAAGTAAGAATAATGCCGGTATAACATATGTATTAAATTTGCTACAGAATACAATGACAAAGACTATTAACAGATTTTTAAAAAAAACTTTACAATGGTTTAGCAAAAATACTACTGGATCTCAAAGATCTTGAAGCCCGGATTACAAAAATTTCATTTGAAGGCAAATTCACACTGAAATGCTGTGTTTGTGGTTAACACTTGCTTGTTTCAAATAGTAACAGTACCAACTATCTCAAAGATGGAAATTGATTATGTCAAGAATTATTCCTGTCCATTTCAACCAAAATACATGTATATTTGTCTGCATATACTAATGTCAGGAACTATAAACCTCCAGGATTTTGTCTTACAGCAAATGAAATTTACCTTGTGGGTGGATAATTTCTAAACTAAGATTTAATTGAGTGTGCTTAATTCTCAATAAAGGATAATTTCTAACAATAATACTTGTCATAAACAGCTGTGCTGTGATTGCGTAATATGCCCATCTGAAGCCCAATATCAAAAGTGAAACTAATTCTTTTTTTGTATATGTACTCAAACCTCCACATGGTCAAAAAGTGACGGTCCCAGGTTAAAATTTTAATATAAGTTATATTACCCTCTTCTTTACTTTACATTGTTCAAAACATCAATTATTCTTATTTAAAATGAGTCATCAATGAAGATTTTAACGGAAAAATGAAAAATTTTCGGCTTACGAGTTTTGAAAAATTTATTTGATCGGCCTCAGTCGCTTCATCTGTGTGTGAATCATATTTAAGTATGGTTTTAAAGTTAGTTTGCAACATATAAATGCATAACAGTCTACTTTCATATCTCATCTTTGTCACTGAATTCTCTTTCCCTAAAGACAGTGTAGACCCCAAAGCTCTTTCAAATAAATGAATAAATAATTGGACCAATCAGATCACTTGCCTATTCATATGAAATATCATTTGGGTCTATTAAATAATACCACACCACAAGAGAAATATCTAATAAGCACCTCAACTATTCTGAACAGAGAAATATCTAATATGCACTTAAACTATTCTGAACAGAGAAATATCTAATATTCACTTCAACCATTCTTAGCAGAGAAATATCTAATATGCACTTCAACCATTCTGAACAGAGAAATATCTAATAAGCACTTCAACTATTCTGAACAGAGAAATATCTAATATGCACTTCAACCATTCTGAACAGAGAAATATCTAATAAGCACCTCAACTATTCTGAACAGAGAAATATCTAATATGCACTTGAACCATTCTGAACAGAGAAATATCTAATAAGCACCTCAACTATTCTGAACAGAGAAATATCTAATAAGCACCTCAACTATTCTGAACAGAGAAATATCTAATATGCACTTCAACCATTCTGAACAGAGAAATATCTAATAAGCACCTCAACTATTCTGAACAGAGAAATATCTAATATGCACTTCAACCATTCTGAACAGAGAAATATCTAATAAGCACCTCAACTATTCTGAACAGAGAAATATCTAATAAGCACTTCAACTATTCTGAACAGAGAAATATCTAATATTCACTTCAACCATTCTTAGCAGAGAAATATCTAATATGCACTTCAACCATTCTGAACAGAGAAATATCTAATAAGCACTTCAACTATTCTGAACAGAGAAATATCTAATATGCACTTCAACCATTCTGAAACGAGAAATATCTAATAAGCACCTCAACTATTCTGAACAGAGAAATATCTAATAAGCACCTCAACTATTCTGAACAGATAAATATCTAATATGCACTTCAACCATTTTGAACAGAGAAATATCTAATAAGCACCTCAACTATTCTGAACAGAGAAATATCTAATATGCACTTCAACCATTCTGAACAGAGAAATATCTAATAAGCACCTCAACTATTCTGAACAGAGAAATATCTAATATGCACTTCAACCATTCTGAACAGAGAAATATCTAATAAGCACCTCAACTATTCTGAACAGAGAAATATCTAATAAGCACTTCAACTATTCTGAATAAACGGATTTCTTATATTTGAAGGGCAGTTAACTCTCAATACGACATTTGAATGTCCAACAGATTGAGATGTGAAGAGAAATAAAATAAAACAAAAATTTTAGTGTTCACAATTGTTAATAATAAAGACGAAACAGCATATTTTTTGCCAAAAGGGGTAGGGCCATTTTCGCTGCCATGATTTTCTTTCACTTCTCAGGCCTTTTTGGTGCCAATCAAATTCTATCAGGTCATAGCCTGGAATGTGTCCTGTTAAGAATTGCAATTAAAAACATACAGAAAAAACCTGCATATATGAATATCGCTTTAGGAGACAATTTAACAAAAAACTAGCCGTTTTGGAGTCGTTAAGATCGTTGTTCAACGTAAAGGATTCTCTGAATTTGCTGTCAGCAAATACATATATCCCCTCAGGTCACGCAACTATTCCGAAATCCCCAAAGCAAAATGCTTGACAAATGTATACAATTCACGACTTTTAGGGGTAAATAACATGAACTATTAATGAAAAAGCATTAAATTTCTGTTATTAAATATTCAAATACATAATTATGCAATATGAATTTTTCCACTTTCTATCAAGGCTTTTTGTAATTTATCTCGTATTATTATTTTGCAGATATTAGGTACTGTGTCCTCAAGTACTTCAGGCAAATCTGTCTCTGTTAGAATTTATATGCGGGCATTGACAACTTTATCAGGTGTAAAAAGTCGACCATTTTCTGATGAAAATGCAGACATGTTGAAACAGGCGGTTAAACATGGACAGTTCCTTATTACATCACAAATTAATGACAAGGTATGTAAAGGGCAAGTCCATTTAGTTTGGCCCGTAAGTAGTACATATATAAGTAGCCCATTTGAGGTCATGGAATTTCATACTGACTTAATGTTTTGAGGCTTCATATACAGCTGTGTTAATAAATTAAGCCTGTTCACAGGAACGTTTTTACACCTCTGTTTCCATTTGAATGTCTCCAAAAATTATTTTCGTCAGCGTATGATTGTCGTTTACAAACGTAGACAACACAGATTGGTCATCTATTCTACTAGTTGCTATTAACTAACTTTATGATCAACAGGAAACTGTTTTATTCCCTTGAATTGAACTTATACCTGTTGTGATTTTATAAAACAGTCACTGGAACTCAGAAAATAGAACTTTATATAGAATTAATGCTATAATGACTTTTTACTCTTTTCTTTGTCTTATTTGTCATGTTTCATTTTCTTTCTTTTTCTTTTTCTTTTTTGTTGTTGTTTGTAATATATTTTACCCCATGGATTAAAGTTATTATTATTACTTAACATATGGCAATATTGAGGGTACTTTGCTAATTTGCATATTGGCCATTTTGGATTTCTTTGACGACATTCATTCAAAAGCATTATACTTGCCCAAAACATAAAAATGCAAATATTCAATATTTATAATTCATAAGCAGTTTGTCTGCATATAGGTACATTCTACACAATATCACCTTTCTTTTTGTGTGCAAATGAACATTGTCAGTATTGACAATTTTCCGCCAATTCAGTTTAAAAAACTGAAGCGTAACTGTAGTATAACTGCAATATAAATTAACCAAAGTTAGTGAAAAATGCAAATTCAAACTGTAACAAATACAGATACAAGGCGAGATCATACATAAATTGTCTGCATATGGAGAATCACTTTGGAGGATGAATTTAATGAGGAAATAACTTTTATCTCACCTGCTTTCATAACTTTTAAGCCAAAATGTTTTTAAAACATGATAATTTCAAGTCTCCCATAGCATAATTCTTCAAATCTGAAGCCTTTCCCCTCAGATAGTAAACAAACAATTTGTAAATATCCGCCAAAGGAAGTTTTCATAGACACATTAGTTTAAGAGCCGAGACAGGAAAAGACTCGATTATCTGTAATTCAAACAATTTTATCATTTTCGATCTACAACTAAGGGAAGTAATTTGATTAAAAGGGCTAAAGTCACGTGATGCAAATGCCATGAATAAAGTACCCAGCATTTTGCCATATGAAACAGTAAAAATTTTAGAACATACCGTTTGATATCAGATGAATCTCGAACTATTCTTTCATGTGATAACAGTCTTGTGTAATATAAATGATTCAAAACCATGATATTTGTTAGATATAAGCACTATACACACAAGACATAAAAACCATGTAAACACATTGCAAATTTGCATTTGCATACATACACAATTTTATGTGTGTGCAAATATGTGTAAATTTGATGCATGTAAATGGGGCTTTTAATAGTGATACTAATTCCAGTGAACCTAATATGTACAAAAAATGTATCTATAGGCTAATTACATGGGAAGCCAGAACATAATAAAAAAATAATCCAATCAAATCCAAAAGATTTATAAGATATCTTATAAATTATATGAGATATTATAAACTGTATGAGATATCTTATAAAATATATAAGATATCTTATAAAATATATGAGATATCTTATAAATTATATAAGATATCTTATATAAAAAATATTTATAAGATATCTTATAAACTTCATAAGATATCTTATATACTTTATGAGATATCTTATATACTTTATAAGATATCTTATATACTTTAGAAGATATCTTATAAAAACTAGATTATATAAGATATCTTATATATTATATGAGATATCTTATATATTATATGAGATATCTTATATATTATATGAGATATCTTGAAGTTAGAATAAATAGTAAAACAGCTTGCCATAAAACTCACTTACAAATCGCATAACCAGAAGTAAAAAAAATGGTTGACAGATTTGCATATTGTATATTTTTACATTATAGCCATTTTGTCTGAAAGCGGATCCAGATATATATGATTCAGGAATACCAGAACCACCTTTGATTATTGGATGAATGCAAAACAAAGGCCAAACAGATTACCTTGTATGAAAAATAAAGTGAAAAGTAAAAAAAGAATATTTTTATCTAAGTTTTGCAACTGCTACAAAACTAAACCTAAATCAATTGTTTGAAAGGATGAAAATAAACTATAAGTCCAAAAGTTTACAACATCTGGATACTTGGAAGATTTAGACCTTTCTCAATGCAGACACCGGATAAATTGACACATTTATCCTTGATGGTCCATCAAGGATAAATGTGTCAATTTAGCTGGGTTGTATCTACATCACAAAGTACAGGTAGACTGTTCAGTCATATCTAGCCACAAAATAATTTTTATCATACATAAATGGGAGAACTAGGTCAAGTGTTCATATGCCCTGCCTATAATTTTGAGGGCCATGCTTGTATGCATCTCACTTCGTGTATTTAAATTTAAATTATCGTAACCCTGCAGAGAGAAATTTGCACCTTCCAAGGATTAAGAACAATCATATGAAATATTGTTCAAGTTCGAGAAGACTTTTTAACCTTACGACCTGCAAAGGTAAACTAAGTCTAGTGGCATTTAATATTACAATGCATTATTGAAGATAGAGATCTGTCTACAGTTTTAAACTAATTGGTGATCTTTTCTTTCAACGAAGAGATTTTGATGTAATTTTGGCCTCTTGTGACGAATTAACATACTATGTATTGAAGAAAAAGAGCAAACAAAATTTAACAATATGGTCACAAAATTTAACTTACCGGTACTTTGATTTTTACCTTTGGAGATCAACTAAGTTTGACCTTCATCTTCTAGTAGAAATGTATCATTTAACTACATGCATTATTGGATTGATTAATGGACTATTGTTAAACGTACTGTGGCAATTATTGCATGCAAATCAGGATTAGAACATGTTCGGATAAAGAAAAAAAAGCGCACATGATCTGTTGTCTGCAAAGCAAAAAAGTGTAATCATGACTTTAAAGGTTGTTTTCAACGTAATTTGGGATTTGTGGTGAAGGATGGATTACTGGATAACTCTAGTGTCAATTAATACATGTATGTCAGGATTACAACTTGTTGATGTGATATGAATATGAACCTTTGCACTAGACCGACATGTTGAACTGGATTTTTAACATTCTAGCTCACTAGGTAACAATACACAGGAAGACATATCATCCCACCCAGACACATATTCATATTCTGAACCGACCAGTCTTTGCTCTGAATTCTAAAGTCTTTTGTTTGACCTGGAGCGTGGTCGAACCCATGTTAATACAGATCTGATGTTATCAACATTTAGCAAAGAATTCCAATCAAACCAGTGCAAGGAGCCATAACTTGGGGTAAGGCAAGATAAATCAAAAATTTCTTTCCCTGGAATATAATCACTTATATGTACCGACTTAATCTCAAGAATTAATCCAGTATATTCAGTATTTTATAAATTGTTATCATCAAACCCCTTGTAGTACTAACAAGAGGCTCCCAGGAGCCTGAATCGCTCACCTGGTCCTTAAGCTTTAAGGGAGTCTTTCATGAGCTATTACCCCTATAATGGATCATCTGACAACTTCGACCCAATTCAGACTTTTGTTGAGCTCAATGAGCTGATTGTTTAAGCAAACAACAGCTTTTCTCTATCGACAATAGTTTTCATTCTATAGGGCAAAAACAAGAGAAAACGCTATTTTTGACATTTAAAGGGTCATCTATAAGGCATCAACAGTTATTTTGACATTTAAGGGACAAAACTTTAACTCCTAAAGGGCTCATTTAAACATTTTGCAAACTAAGGGAAATGCTGTGAAAATGGTCAATTTTGATGTTCTTAGGGGAATAACTCCTAAAAGGAATGATCATACAACTTAATAAGTACAAATTTTTAAAAAAAATCAAGAAAAAGGGCAATAACTCCTACATGGGTGGTTACATCTTCTTCAAAATTTCAAAGCAGGTAGATCTTGAGGTGTTGAACACTTTAGCTTCCCATCAGAATTTTGATATCTGTCACCATTTTTGAGTTATTTGCAAAAAACTGCAATTTACCCCTATGTTCTATTTTTAGCCATGGCAGCCATGTTTTTTTACAAATCAAAAATCCAAACGATAATTTAGTAGCACTCATGCCAAGGAACAACTACACTTAGTTTGGTTGCAATTAAACTTATGGTGTAAGAGGAGTTAACGATTTTATTACAATGAATAAAGACTGCAAAAATGGTCAATTTTGACGATCTAAGGGGAATAACTCCTAAAAGGAACGAACCTACAACTTCGATCCTGTTACAAATTTTGTAGATCTTTGTGTGCCTAACAATATGAAATTTAAATTTTTCAAATTTCCTTTATAGTATCCAAGATATTGAGCTTAATAAGTGCAAAATTTGGAAAAAATGCAGAAAAAGGGCAATAACTCCTACATGGGTCGTTGGATCTTCTTCAAAATTTCAGGGCAGGTAGATCTTGAGGTGCTGAACACTTTTACCCTCTGCCAGAATTTTGATATCTGTTATGGTTTTTGAGTTATTTGCAAAAAACTGCAATTTACCCCTATGTTCTATTTTTAGCCATGGCGGCCATGTTTTTTTACGAATCAAAAATCCAAACGATAGTTTTGTAGCACATATACCAATAAACAACTGTACGAAGTTTGGTTGCAATTGGACTTATGGTGTCGGACGAGTTAACGTTTGAAAAATTGTTAACAGACGACGACAGACGACGACGACGACGACAACGGACGCCAAGTGATGGTAAAAGCTCACATGGACCTTTGGTCCAGGTGAGCTAAAAATATAAAGCAGACCGAATTTGACAGGTTCACCACTTTTCATCACTACAGGGCTACCTAGTGATTTATCCATAGTCCTAAGGAGTAAAATACTGGGTTTCAAGTAAATGTAGAATTGTTACAAAATCTTACATATGCCACACATATTTAATTTATGCAATTTGTATGTTCTTTAATTTAGAAGTTACATGTATCTAACTTGTACCAACCTACAGTGGAAAAACTGAAATCCTTGTCAATTAAGATAGGAATCAAACACACCTTAATAGAATATTGATTATTAGTAGATATGATAAACTACTGAATCAAACACATCTCACCCCAAGCTGGATCTGTACTGGTAACCCAGTGTTGATAAGCTATTGATCATCAGTAGATATGATAAACTATGAAAACCAACCAGTCACAGGGTCACAGTATTTGTTAGATATCGTTTGTCCGTTACTGAGTGTAATTTCTTTATATAATACTGTACTTCCAATCCATGCGTTCTTCAGTCGCACTGATATTACATGATCAATACCTAGCAAAGATCAAACTGGCTCTAGGGTTTGTACTGAATAATAAAAGTATAAAATGTACAACAGTTTTAAGGGGAGGAACATTAATAAAAAATGGTTCCTTTGCTTAAATTTTTGCCACATGGATGAAGGAATTTTGAGTTAAATTATCCGTTACAACCTTTCCTTAATGCATAATTTAATATTCTTCTTTCACAACTGTATTCTTATAATTTTCTCTATTAAATATGTGTTAAAGGCAAATTCCATCAACATCCCCCAACTTTTACATAACTGTTATACACTCGTACGTTTGCCATTTTTTTAAAAGACATATGATGTCCCCACAAGGTTCTTCGACGAACTGTCCTATTTTGTACATTGATGAACATATAATTAATGAAAAATTGATACAAACAAATCCTTTTAGTCTGCACACTTTTAATATGTGCAAAAATCAACACAAATGTGAAAATGAAATCTATTCCACATCTAAAATCTTTTTTTTAATATCTTTTTTTCCTTGTCACATTTTTTCAAGTGGTGTTATTCCTAATAACCTCATCCCATTAGCCATTGTAATTTTTGCAGCACAGAAAACTTGAAGGCGAGTCTGGAAAAAAAATGTAAAAATCTATATATACCTAGCAATTCATAAGAATGATTTGAAAAGTACTGAAATCTAGATTACTGCCTTTCAAACCGAAATTATTATTATTATACTAGTATCAATAAAATGCTCCGCTGGGCGCAGCTAGATACGACCGCAGATGTCGAACCCTGAATAGTTGGGGCAATTATGAACACAACATTCAAGCTTGATACAATACTGAATTTGGATTGTGAATAAATATTTGACACAGCATAGGTTTCTGACACAGAATGAAAGTTGTCTAAGAACTTAAAATTTTTTAATTTACCTATTCAAACCATATCAGTATTATTTGTTTTTATATATAAATCAGAAATAACCAATTTAAAATTTAAAATTGGGCACACATATCAATTTCTTGCTATTGCGCAATACTGTGCAATTGAAGATTTCTTGCTATTGCGCAATACTGTGCAATTGAAAATTTCTTCAAATATTTGACACATAATAGGTTTCTGACACAGAATAACTGAAATCAAAGAACTTAGAATTGGTCATATGATTTGAATTTATATTCAATTTTTTGCTTCTTGTGCAATACAATATGCTGTGGAGAATTGCCCCCCCCCCCCCAAAAAAAAAAAAATAATAATTTACCCCTTTTTTTTAGCTTTTGTGCAATACACTATGAAGTTGCACATTGACCCCCCCTCCCAAAAAAAAAAACCAAAAAAGAATAAAATTTATTGTAACCCCCCCCTTTTTTTGCTAAAAAAATTTGAAATTTTCTTTTTAATTTATGAAATATGAAATGAGAAAAAAATTACCCCCTCCCCAATTTCTCATTACCCCCCCCCCCTCTAAATTTTGTTTTCAACCCCCCCCCCCCACCATTTCTTTATACTTTGCAATCATAACAGCCCATTTAAATACACCATAACATATTAAAATAGAAAATGACATCATAGTCATGGAATTTGTTAATGATAAGGTTTTGATAACAGAGCACACATATCAATTTCTTGCTATTGCACAATACTGTGCAATTGAAAATTTCTTCAAATATTTTACACATAATAGGTTTCTGACACAGAATAACTGAAATAAAGAACTTAGAATTGGTCATATGATTTGAATTTATATTCAATTTTTTTATTCTTGTGCAATACAATATGCTGTGGAGAATTGCCCCCCCCCCCAAAAAAAAAAATAATTTACCCCTTTTTTAGCTTTAATTTTGGACCCCGATTTGGACCAACTTGAAAACTGGGCCCATAATAAAAAAAACTAAGTACATGTTTAGATTCAGCATATCAAAGAACCCCAAGAATTCAATTTTTGTTAAAATCAAACTAAGTTTAATTTTGGACCCTTTGGACCTTAATGTAGACCAATTTGAAAACGGGACCAAAAATTAAGAATCTAAATGCACGGTTAGATTCGGCATATCAAAGAACCCCAATAGTTCAATTTTCGATGAAATCAAACAAAGTTTAATTTTGGACCCCGATTTGGACCAACTTGAAAACTGGGCCCATAATAAAAAAACTAAGTACATGTTTAGATTCAGCATATCAAAGAACCCCAAGAATTCAATTTTTGACAAAATCAAACAAAGTTTAATTTTGGACCCTTTGGACCTTAATGTAGCCCAATTTGAAAACGGGACCAAAAATTAAGAATCTAAATGCATGGTTAGATTCGACATATCAAAGAACCCCAATAGTTCAATTTTCAATGAAATCAAACAAAGTTTAATTTTGGACCCCGATTTGGACCAACTTGAAAACTGGGCCCATAATCAAAAAACTAAGTACATGTTTAGATTCAGCATATAAAAGAACCCAAAGAATTCAATTTTTGTTAAAATCAAACTATGTTTAATTTTGGACCCTTTGGACCTTAATGTAGACCAATTTGAAAACGGGACCAAAAATTAAGAATCTAAATGCACGGTTAGATTCGGCATATCAAAGAACCCCACTAGGTCAATTTTCGATGAAATCAAACAAAGTTTAATTTTGGACCCTTTTGGCCCCTAATTCCTAAACTGTTGGGACCAAAACTCCAAAAATCAATCCCAACCTTCCTTTTGTGGTCATAAACCTTGTGTTTAAATTTCATAGATTTCTATTTACTTATACTAAAGTTATTGTGCAAAAACCAAGAAAAATGCTTATTTGGGCCCTTTTTTAGCCCCTAATTCCTAAACTGTTGGGACCAAAACTCCCCAAAACAATCCCAACCTTCCTTTTGTGGTCATAAACCTTGTGTTAAAATTTCATAGATTTCTATTTACTTATACTAGAGTTATTGTGCGAAAACCAAGAAAAATGCTTATTGGGCCCTTTTTTGGCCCCCAATTCTTAAACTGTTGGGACCAAAACTCCCAAAATCAATCCCAACCTTCCTTTTGTGGTCATAAACCTTGTGTTTAAATTTCATATATTTCTATTAACCTTTACTAAAGTTATAGTGCGAAAACCAAATGTCTTCGGACGACGACGCAGACGACGGACGACGACGCCAACGTCATACCAATATACGACCGCAAAAATTTTGCGGTCGTATAATAATGTAATTAAACTTCAATTGAACAAATCAAAGTGGTTTTCTTCTTTTGAATCTAGCTGGTCTTTTTTGGGCTAAAAATATGTACACTATTAAATCCTGTGTTCAAAGACCCCAAATTACTACATAAACCTTACCATATGGTTTGTTTCGACCCCAAATGTCAGATAATTATGCTGGATCAGCTGGCTGTTCATATATTTTGACTACTTTGAGGGATAACACAATTATTTTTCTATATAGAAATGGATTATGTTTCTCTAATGATATTTAAATATGAAAAGTTGACTTGAAATATATGGGAAAAAGTACAATTTGACCTTTTTTCAAATTTATTACAGTAGACTTCAAAATCTATGGAAAAAAGTACAATCTGACCTTTTTTCAAATTTATTACAATAAAAATAATTCTATGTATCTTTTAGTTTATAAAGAGGACAAATATACCTAAGGAACAAATAAAAAAACGCAATCTATTAGACAGAAGAACCCAGGAAGACGAAAGAACAATCACAAGCACAACAAGTAAATACTGAAAACTAAAAAACAATGATCAATACGAACTCCTATAAAAACCAGGAGTAAACTCAGGTGCTCCGAAACAGTAAGCAGTTCTTGCTCCATATACGGCACCCATCATGAAGTTCAACAAAGTCAATTCAGTGGAGGCCCATGAAATTTTATGACGGTGGGAACAGGTCCAACATCATCTTCGATATTGATACAATGTAACAGTCAATCAATTTGTGATGACGACAGTAAAATTTCCGAAGTGATGACTTCAACTTATCCTGGTTAAGCAGCTTTTGTGACAGCATTAATCCTCTTTGTCGAAAGTCATGGTAACTCACAAATGCCCTTGAATATAAGATCAGCTAAGAAACATAGGCGCCATACAGAGGGGATGCTGGTATAATGCTACTCAAGAAGGGAAAGTTAACAATAGGGAAGTTGAAGTGATCACTTTTGTCATAAAGTCTTCAAATGTCCCTCATTGTCTATTTCAAGAAACAAATAAAAATATGAAGCAGACTTCGATGTATCTGTAGTATTTCTGGAATGGGCATCATAAATTTCTTAATGTGGATATAGCCTATAAAATTTAGACAAATTACATGCAATCCAGAAGGGTGCGCAACTTAAGTCTTGTGACTGGGAGGCCAATTTGGTGAGATACCACAATTTTAGAAGGAGAGAGTTTCCAAGATGTACTGGTGCCCTGCTGTTTCTCGTAGATTAAGATACAAATTTGTGTGAACTTGTTATTGCAAGTGATCAAAGTATGTTCTAGCAAAATATGGCTTAATACAATATTTTATTGTCAATTTTGGCAGTTATTGCTTATCTTGCAACAAAAAACAAATTAACCAATCAGTCTACACACCTGTGCAAGTTCTAATGGCTGATCTTTTACTCTCAATGTACGATGTGCAGCACTTATGAATGTCCTAAAGAAAAATAACAAAACATTTAAGAATAAAAAAATTCAAGGACAAACAACATCAAACATCATATGTAACCAATATATAAATACACGACAGCTTTAAGTCATTATATGCATTCAAAAACATCTTCATACATTTTCGAATTGCCAAAAAAAGAATCTAAATGTTAACTACTTAATTTAGATTTTGACTTAATGGGTTATTTTTACAACATCAACTAGCCTCCATGGCCTTTAATTCCACTGAGGCGGAAGAGGAAGCGGCTTCCTCCAACTCTCGAGCAAAAACTAAATAAAAGAATAGAGGAAAAAAACTGTTACAGTGGATCTCATTTATAAAACACTACAGAGTGACTTTTGTATAGTGGAGACACCATATTATTCTTGGAATGTTTCAGAATTAAGGCTTTTTGCACCATGATATGCCAGCATGGGGGTAGGGGCAATGCAATACCCACACCAATATACTCCTCCAGGACAAGGGTCAATATACAACTGTGGCCTCCCAACACCAGAGCTTTGTAATTATCAAATTTTAATTCATGAAATTTTCTGGAGCTTTTTTACTGAAAGCATTAACAAGAAGCAATCATCACTGTATATAGCCAGCCATATGGCTAAAAATGGAGAATTCACCAATGAAAAAGGAGGTGCTTTCACCATATATTTTACAAATGTGAAATAATGCTGAATTTACAGTTGAAAGGCAGTGATCATTGCCTTTTTATTTAGATGCTACCAATTCTTTGTAAAAATAAAAAAATCAAAGTATGAAAATGAAGAGATATGTTGAATGTGTCATTCTAGTTCACACTCATCATTTACAAACACTTACCCTAAATTAAATAGATAATGAACAAGGTGACATGCTTCAAGACTAGTTAGGACTCTAGCTATGGTATCTTCATATCTGTAATAAGTACAGTATATACATTACTAACTTATTCAAAAATGAAATCGTGGCATGCTTCTAGTCTTTTTGTTCTGATTCAGCAGCTATAACATACAAGCCCATGTACCCTACGCCCTTAAATAAATAATGACCTGATGGCATACAGATTTTTATTTTTTTCCTTTTTCATCCTGGGCTTTCTGATATAACTTATTATCAAGTGGATGTGAAAATAAATACATGTGTTTATACAATGAGATTGAGAAACAAAAATATTTATTCTTACTGAAATAAAAACATAGAATTTGTTTTTAGATTCAAAACCCATTCAAATTAAAAGATATTTTCACCTGTCTCTCCCCAAAGAAGACAGATTAAATAAACAAGATTAAAAAACTACAGGCAACTAAATTTTGGAAGGTTTATGAAAAAAATAGAGGTGCTATTCAGGCAAGAGGTATTAATATGATATTTTCACAACAACTAAACAGATAACATGAAAGGTCAACATTGACGCGATAAATTATTTAATGCCACCCAATCCACCGACTCTCACAAAAAAAAAATAATATATAGAGCAGAAAACACAAACAATGAAAAACAGAAAGTCAGTATAGTCTAAATTTGTACAGACACTGAGTAGAGGTTGGATTATATTGGTTTCATGGGTACCCAAACATCCCCATAACTTATCTATAATTATATCTTATCTTTATTGCATTGTATTAACTACAACTTTTTTCTACTACTTATATTTTTCTCTTTAATAAAACTTCATTTGAATAAAGTTTTCATGGGTAAACTTATTAATCACCTAAGTAAGTAGTAACTTGTAACTAGTATCAAGCACTGAATATCAAAGATAGATGTTTAATTAGTTCAAATCTTCGATTCCCTTCGATTTGATTCATATATAACTGTACAAGTGTAACAGAATTCTTTCATATGAGAACCAAATATTACACATATTAATGGAACATGTTATCAAGTATGACACTACCTTGCTATATGTAAGACTAGCTGTATTGCTTCAGGTTCTGTTAAATATTCGGCATTAAACTCAGTGATACTTGGATCCAATCCAGACTGACTTATTAAACTGAAAATATATACATGCAGATAAATTGATAGTGTTCGAAATAACTACTTACACACTTTTTTGATGAAGTTACAGCTGGTTCAAAGTTAAAACGAAATGTTGGTCTGTGTATTGGCCAGTTCAAATTGAAACCCAATTATAAGGTGCCATGTGCGCTCAATAAAATACAACCCCCGTACTAAATGTAAAATGTAATTTGAAAATAATCAATACATATTTTCACTGTTTTTGTCTCATAGAAACTGATCATATCTCATTTTACAGTTCAATTTGTGTTTTTGTCCATAAACAATAAATAACATTTACTAATATTATTTTTCTTTTTTTTGGACAAAATTGTTTACATTTGGAAATTACTAAGATGAATGTTGTATGTACATGTAATATATCCCATTTGACATAAAAAAAAAAAGAGGAAAAAGATATATAACAGTTCATATTTATTTTAGAACATGCAAATATCTAATTTTATGTACTAATTTTTTGTTCATGCAACTGTCCAAATAAATCTTCAAAACAACTTATTACTAAATTACAAAGTATTGACAATTTTTATCTTACCTACACAGTCTAGCATGAGCATATTGTAGTACCACTCCAGATTCTCCTTTAAAACTCAGTACTTTGTCCCAGCTAAATTTATATGTATTTAGTCGTCTTTCTTTTAAATCTTGAATAATAATGGAACTTACACCCAGAATATCTGCTACAGTCTCTGTACAGTCTACTTCTTTTGAAGCTGTAATAATTAAAATAATAATTATTTGTAAGACTACAACTCATACAAACTTTTTTTGTGTAAAATCATTAAAATTGAGGTATATTTCACGAACAATGTATTTTTCTAACACCATCTGAATACTCATATATTATTAATATTTCTTCATCAATTCCAGTTTTAAGAAACAAGGCATGTAAATATTCTAAAATTCAATTTTTTTTTATAATATTTTTTGTAACGTAATCCACAATAAATTTTGAGAGTGGTACAAGAATAAAATAATATGATCTATATTGTTCATGAGAACAAGGGTTTACCGACTTAGAAGGATCCAACATAGTTAAATCATGAACACTCATGCTGTAACAATTCCCATGTGTTATAACTAAAAACCATACTGAAACTAAATATCAGTTATACTTTGGCAAAATAACAATCCAAATCTCATGCAATTATCTGGATGATTTCAACATAAAACAAATGGATATGGATTCCTGTACATAAAATAACACACCTACTCTGTTTACTTTTGATAGTTCTGATCATTTGCTCTTTTGCTTCCTTTAAGATATCTTCTAAAAACACTGCTGTTCCCTTCCTTGTACTAAGGTTAGAAATCCTTCCAAACTTTATATGAATCTGATCTTTGTTTCTAAAATAATATGATTAAAGTACAATTTACTTGTTTTGATTTTGTAATTTTACCACAGACATTCCATTAAACATGTTGTACACTCATTTATTTTTGTGGGAGCCAATTTCCTTGGTTTAATAATTACATTACTTGTTTGTTTCGTTGAAAGTGCTTCATATAAAAAATGTGTGCCCAGTCAAGGCTTTTTCATCCCAATAAAACTATGAAAATGAAGCATTCAATTCTTAAGTTAAAATACATATTGTGTAGTGGATACTGAATGTTTTGGTTGTGAAATTTTAAGTACAAACAAAATATGAAATATGTATTTCATCAGATGATGATACTTCACCAACAAAAACTAGTATTCCACAGTAAACTTGTGACAATTCTTAAATTGCCACCCAAAATCCTTTTAAAAGACCAATAACAAAATTAACTTAGTTTTAAAAAAGTTTGTTTTTTCCACCTTTATACTGTAATACAGTTGTAAATTTTTAAATAAATTTAAAACATTAATAAGTAACTATAGATATATGTACATTGTAATACCTCTCTATCCAAGGAACATCTAATTTTTGGAGTATTCCTGTAAGGTTCTGGAAGTGTAATTCTTGACCATTCTCAACCTAACAAAGATAAAGTGTACTTCAATCAATACATGCCTTCAAGTAGTATTTGAAAAGAATCAAGATCTTGCTGATAGCCTTTTCAAATGTAGCAGCCATTTCTAAGCTGACAACTGATGTAGGACAGCAGCTGAGAAAGCAGATGCTTATAGATATCCTGTAGATGACCTTTATTTATGGTGATATGCAAAGGATATGAGGGATTACAGCAATGGCCAACTTCCACCCACTTAAAAGTGGCATATCTTTAATTTCTTTTTCTTGGACAAGATAAAACTAGAGGCTCCTAGGAGCCTGTATCGCTCACCTGGACTATGTCCATCTTGACTGGCAGCCTGGAACATTGCTGTTATGTTCCAACCGGCTCACTGGTTTCAAACAAGAAGATTTTTCTGTGATTTTTCCAATTTGGTCCTTTGTTAAACACTGTATGGCTGTGGCAGCCATCTTGGATGATGGGTGGGGTCAAATTTTCTTCCAATTGGCCCAGTGGTTTCAGACAAGAAGATCTTTAATGGTCTTATGGGTGGGATCATCGGATATAATTCTGAAAGAGGACTACCTAAGGATCATTGTTGCTAATGTTAAGAATATATAGTGCATAGACCACTCAGTCATTGAAGCTCCAACTTTTGAACCTAACTAATAAAAATTAAACATTTTGTGTTCTGTGAAAAGATTTGCATTAGTCAAATACAGAGATATAAAACAGTATACAAGTGAAATTTAATTAAATAAAAACATTGCTGTAGTATTTGTGTTTGATTACCAGAATATCTTGTGTCAAATGAAATACTAATCTTAAAGATCACCATAAATACATAAAGAAATCGGAAACTTATATTACCTACCACATAATGTATTCTGTCAAACTTGTACCTTGCATACCTGTCTATAACAGCTGCAATATCTCTATAAAAATCATGTAAACTATATCAATTGTTAATCACCATAAATTTTAATTCAAGTAATTATGAAAAATTTTAATATTGGAGTGTTTAATTTCCCTTCAGTAACAATGCTGTCCATACTTTATTTTAACAGATACATAAAAACCAAGTTTTATATCATTTGAGCAAAGGGTTTCATTCAGTGACAGATTATATATGACAGAAAGATGACCAAAGAAAATTTCAAAAGCACATTGATAACCACAGTTTGTTGTCAAGCCAGTAAGAAATATGAATTATATTCAAAGCACATTTTTTCATGTTTAATTCCAAGTTTTTGTTCATCTGGCTCAGGCCATGGCAGGGGTTTCTGAGAATACTGAAATGCTTAAAATTTAGTGATAGATGATGAACAAAAGACATACTAGTATGAAGTACTACAGAAAAGAGGTTGAATGGCAAATGGTATGAAAAAATACAAAAGCTTCTTGATTTTGTGTAGATTTTTTTCTGGGCTATATATTATATGTACCTTGTAAGATATAACGTTGTTCCATCACTTTTTAAAATCACTGCTTTTTTATGTTCTCCTCTTATGTCCTCTATATCTATAAAACCTTTACCTGTGTCACTGAAATAGATATACAGACAAAATCTGAGTTCTGTTGCATATGTAATACATGTAAATGATTGGAAAATATGGTTTATTTGTAAGAGCCCTAGAAACAGGTAGTAATGTGAGGACTCACAGTGATGTAGATGTATTATCTTTATCTTGCAACAGTAAACTGAAATATATTTTGTTGGATAATATTTCTGTGATTTTTTGTTGGTCAAGTTTATCCAACAATATAAAAACTGTACAAAATGCTTATTCCAAATGTATTATCACAAAATTACAAATCCATGAAGTTTAGTATCTTCAAAAACAACATTTTTCCACTGAACCAAAAAACTGACATTGTGACAATCAGTGACTGCAAAGTATATCATATAAAGCAGAAAGATTTTATATCTAACCAATATGTCTAAGGAACTTTTTGTTGCTTAATCAATAGAAAACATGACATCATAAACATAGTATTTTCAATTGCAATAAAAACCATCAATGAAAGTAAGAACAGAGAGATAATATAATGTTACTGTCAAAATACAGAAAAAAATATTTCTTGTTCAGTAAATAGGCTAGTACCAGGATAATATAAATATACTGCACAAAATCTACTCTTGAGAAAAGTTTTAGAATTTTCATTTAATATAATTTTTTTTCTTACTATCAATGTTCAGAAAAAATGCACACTTGAGCATTTCAATACTATTTCTCTCCCTGGAAGAGGGGAGGGGGGGAAGACATAATAAGACAATAACTGTAAATTATACTGCTTTATTATGGAAAATAAACCAAACATTTATATAAGGAATTGCTGAATGTAACATTCCAAAGTGTATAAACACTTCATAATGCTTAGGCTCTGTGTATGAATATAACTTTGGTATTTAGTCTTTCTGAAGTTTGTTGATAATTATCAAGGTCACTGCCATTTCATTAGATGGGACACATTGTCAATTATGTTCCAGATATCTTAAAATTAAAATGTATAAGGTACTTACTCATCAATATTTAGCAACCCTCTATCCTTAAGCTGTTCTATTAATTCTAGTGACTTTTTAGAATACATAGATTCTCCTTCATAATCTGTGAATCTTACATTCAATCTCTGTGAAATACATTACATACATTTAACACGTTGATCTAAAACTCTGTAACGAGTATATGTACATGTACAATACAATTACATTGTCAGAAAAAAAAACAATTTTATTTATACAAGCTTTAGAAACAGGTAGATATGTTGGATTTACCATTTCTTAGTTGTTCCCCTGCTAGTACAAATTTTCCAACAATTATACCCAAGTTCTAATTACAATATGCACTTTTTCAAAAGCTGACACAGTGAACTTCCTTTAACTTCAAAATAAAACTATGTGAATTCACGATTTGAAGTAACTGTAAATTCTTTTCCATTTTCTTCAAATCCTCGATGGAATGTTGTTTACCTGTACAATATGAACATTATTAGAAAACATGTACTTGACACTATTATTGAGAAAGATGGATGGATGAATTATTGTTTAACGTCCAGTGGCAACCAGGTGCATATCAGGACGAGAACATGTATATGATCCCTGCTTTGTACTAGACCGACACTCTAAGTCGGATTTTAAATGTGCTAGCTCACGAAGTAACTGTGCGCAGGAAGACATATCACCTCACTCGGACACATTATACTGACTCCGAGCCGACCAGTCTTTGCTCTTACTCCTAGATGCCGCGTGCTTGGCGGAGATGCAGCAAATATCAATTTTAATGTCTTTGGTTTGACCCGGCTGGGGATCGAACCTGCGACCTTCCGCACTCGGGGCGAGCACGCTACCACGAGACAACCGAGACGGTTTATTGAGAAAGAAATAACTGCAAAATTTCCACCTAAATTTATTGGCCAAAATAAATTTAGTATGTCATTCAGGTGACTTATCAAAGGAATTATTCTCGCCCATAAATAACAAGTTTATTACCTCATAAACTTCTTTATATTTTTCAATACTTAAATCTCTAAATTGTTTCCATAGTTCTAATTCTTCTGACTCTCCTGCAAGTGAAAGTACATCTCACAGACTGACATATTTATTGTCAATAGCTAACAAATGTAATTGATTATAATAAAAACACAAGAGTGGACACACTACATATCTCCCTGAGTATGCACATGGACACAGAATAATGATTATCTGATACCTGACATTTTGCAAGTCAAAGGAAAATGCATTAAAAGAAATTGAGGTCAAGGTCAAAACTCAGGTGTCATACCGACATGTATCCACTAAAAACTTTCTATTGACCAAATATGGTGGGTCTAGGTATTAAATTTGCTGAGAAATGTACCTAATCTCGAACATGTGACAAAGTCACTGAAGCATGCAATTAAGGTCAAAGTCCAGACACAGGTGTCAGACTTGCATGTACCCACTAAGAACTATCTATAGACCAAACACAGATGGGTCTAGATATTACAGTTGCTGAAAAATGGATCTAATCAAGAAACTTGGATGAAAGTCACTCAACCATGAAATTGAGGTCAAGGTCCAGAGACAAGTGTCAGACTGGCATGTACCCATCAATAAATATTAATAGACCAAATACAAAGGGGTCTAGGTATTACAGTTTCTGAGAAATGGACTTAACCACAAAAAAGTGACAAAGTCACTCAAGCATGAAATTGAGGTCAAGGTCCCAAACCAGGTGTCAGATTGACATGTACCCACCAAGAACTATCTATTGACGAAATATGGTGAGTCTAGGTATTCTATTTGCTGAGAAATGACTTAACCATGAAAAAGTGACAAAGTCACTCGAGCATAAAATTGAGGTCAATGTCCCAAGACAGGTGTCAGACTGGCATGTACCCACTAAGAACTATCTATAGACCAAATATGGTTGGCTTAGGTATTACAGTTGCTGAGAAATGGACTTAACCACGAAACTTGGACACAGATTTTAAATTCATGTTTATGAAGTCAGTGAACCATGAAAATGAGGTCAGGGTCACAAGACAAGTATACTGTGGCAAACCTTATACGATAAGCTACCTTGTGGACCATAAATCTTAAATGTAGGTATTAAAAGTGCAAAGTCATTTAAGTTTTAAAAAAGTTTACGCCGCCACTACCGGAAAGTAATACCTATATCTTTTCGTTGCAGGCGAGACAATAACCGGTAAAGGACCAATACATCAGATAAATATCAATGCAATCATATCAGCTATCAGTAGAGGTCAGGGAATATATTCCATACCAAACTGAATTTAAGGTCCTTTTATTCACATTGTTTCAGAGTAATGAAATATTTTGAAAGACTTGTGATAGTATATGAATCAACTATTTGACATTAACACTTTCTTGTGCTATCAAAATTACAGAATCTTTCAGTTAAAATGATGGTGATAATGAGGTCACTACAAAAGAGAAAAATATATGTGGTGTGTTGGTTGATTTTGAACCCATTGGTGGTACTCATATGGGATGATTGGCCTTAAGGAAAAGGTCTGCTTGGAAAGATGCTGTGTACCATTTTAAAATTCATAGTAGGGTTTAACATTTTTCTCCCGGCTGAAGATCTCCAGTGACTTCATAATGAAGAACAGCATTAAAACCATTACTCCTGTACTTTTACTTTTGTTACATGCATGTAATGATTTAGTATCAAGAAAAATCAACCATAGTTTATCTTTTTTTGTTTGCAATTAATGTCAAGTGTATATGACAAAAATAAACTACAGGCTTGCAGTAGAATTTCCATTTGCCCACATAAAGCAAAATTGTGGTAGAGATCTTGATTAGATATAATTCTGCAATGGCACCACACAAGGACCATTTTACAAAGTTTTGTTTCAACTGGTTTAGTGATATAAAAGGAGAAGATTTATAAAGAAAAGTTTATGATGATGAAAAATTATGGACACCAAGTGAATATTTATGTTTTCTACTATTATTAAATACATCTTATCAAATTATCACCTTTTTCCATATTTTTAAATATTTCCAGACTTTGATTATAAGTTTCTCCAGTGAAATATCTATCCCCCTCACCAGATACTTCATTCTCCTTCGATAAATCTTCATTAATCTTAACATAGACCTTCAAATGTAAATACATGTATAATACTCAAGAATATAGAGAATGAATCAATATGGCCATTACAAATAACACTGAGGTTGTTATAATTAAACAAATGAACCATAACTTACAATATAGACTCATAATGCCACTCCAAATATTTTATTTAAAAAAGTAAAAATATCTATTACTGAATAATGAATAATGAACTGGACATTAAATGAATTCTGCCTGAAAGCTTCCTGGAGAAGAGAGGAGAGGTTAGAATAATTTTGGTCAATTTTACTAGGTTCACTGCTCGTAACTTTCAAATATAATACAATTTGTTCTTGAACAGCCATGTAGATCAAGTAGAAATGAATTATTGGAGTAATTTTAAACATTTTGCAACAAATTTCCTACTGGTGGTACAGGTATTTATGTTGATTAAATGATTCAATCTCTTCAAGTATCTTTTATGTAATTAAAAGTATTTCAAATTTAAAGACGTTCTTTCTTTTGTAAACATTGGTTTCAATTTATAGCATGGACTCTTATATATCTAAAATAGGACCATCAATTCTATAAAAGTTTCATTTGCATGTAAAATAAGATGAGATGAAAATAGACAAACAGTAACAAAAATGAATATCAATTGTTTAAATGGACTAATTCCCAAGTCACTGGGTAAACCAGATAAATGAAATAATATTTTACCATAAACAGATGTTTCATAGGATCTTTTTTGAGTGCCTCTTCGTCTCCATATTTTTTATAACCTTGGGAAAGTAAACCTGCAAAAATATTAAAATATGAAAACGTGCAAAAGATGATCATTATAATCATCTTGTTTCATTTAATTAAACCTCTTTCACATTATAATCTACCATTAAAAACATAGAATATGATTAAGAGGGTGGTACAGGGCTATTCTTGTAGAACATTTTTTTAAGTTTATATTTCATGTAGTTCATTTCTCACTTTGTTTCATTCAAATTGAGAAAAATGCAACATGCAAGCTAAATTCGTATATTCATTCATCATGAACAACATTTTTATTTTTCATTCACCCATTTCCATATAGTACAACCCTCAATAAAGTGAATTTTTTACCCAAAGCATGATTCATTGAAGTGATATTATTTAAGCATTGCATGAAAAAAGTTAATTACTATGGACAATCAGTTGAAGGACTATCTTGTTAATTTTCTCTTTTTCCATATATATGAAATTTTACATTCTGCAATTTTGAATAAATCCATGTAGAAACTTTATCTTTTTTTTGCTGTTATCAATATTTATCATCCATGATAATTCAATTTTAAAAACTTCATATATTAAATTTTCAAAAATGAACTATCTTCAGTGGACTCCTATTCTAATCAATAAGTAAACAGTGTAAACATTAAACTGTGTATAATTCCTACAAAATCATATGTCTAATATCATTATGTATGAAGATTACCATATAAATCAAGGCCAATATCTATATAAAAATATGATATAGGGTTTCTCACGTCACCTCAAATCTAATAAGTAAAGCTTTTTATCTGATATGAATTTCTTTGTTTAATGTTAAACATTTAATAAACTCTAATGTGTAATCATTTACTAACCATACTGTGTCCCCCAGTCACCAAGATAGTTAATTCTTATAACTTTATGTCCTACTGCTTCATAAAGGTTTGATATAAAATTTCCAATTATTGTTGACCTCAGATGACCTGCATGGAATGGTTTGGCTATATTTGGTGAACTGAAATAAGAAGATATAAATAATAATATTTTTTGCTGGAATAATTTCCATTTAAGTGTGGATAATCAGAACTCTTATATCATAAAGCATTTGTTAAAGATGTGTATATCCCAGGATGCTCTTTTCTAAATCTTACAACAAATAGTATAGCAGTAGTGCAATGTACGAAATAATCAGACAACACCCTCCTACAGAGTAGAATATAAACCATTGTACTTCAAAATCATTTCATACTATATAACATCATTTCCCCTATTCTTGGCACATTTCCACACTTTTAAGCTCAGTGGTTAAAAATTATTACATTCCAGCGGGGATTAAAAAGTCAGCTATTCACGGATTTTACCTTTATTGGAATGATAAGGTAGAGAAATTCCAAAATGACGTTCATGTAAACAAATTGCGTAGCAACCTCATTTTCTTGAGGTTTTTGTCGAAAATCATAGGAGAAACAGATTCTCCTTCAATTTACTCGTGAGTTATAAAATCTATATGTAAACTCCAGAAAAATAATATAGTTTAAGATTATACATATCAACAGAGAAGCAAATAATAAAAGTAAACCAAAAATATAACAAATCATAGCAGCAGTTGATCACTAAAATTATACCTGAATTCAACTATAATTGTCTGTTTATCTCTGATAATATCATGGTAACCATACGTCTCACCCTCTGATATTACTTTCTTTAAAATAACCTACAATATAACAAATAAATAATATCCTAATCTGAGATATGGCATTCAGCTAACTCTTCAAACAAATGCAAAGGGTACCTGAAAAGTTCTTGCTCAATGATGTCAATGTAGCATGAAATGAATGTAGATTTACCTGTTTTCCTTACCACTCACAAAAGTGCATATATGGTTTTCTGCTGTCTACAGATACTAAGATATGAATTTGGATGAAAAATTTGCAGATTTAAAGAAGCACAAAATTGTGACCTACCGTTGTTTTGTTTTTCTTCCACAAATTAGGACCACATTTAATTCACAAAAATTACATTGTTATATGTTAGCTATAAATGATTCTTGATTGTGGATGCTAACATGCATGAGCACATAATACATGCTAAAGGCAAGGCATATTAAAATAGTTTTCCTCCTTAATAGAATATACAGCCAAGATATTACCCTCAAATAAATGGCAAGTAAAAAGGGCACTTGTAATCAGGAAGATTCTTTAAAAACAGATTTTTTTTCTGCTGAAAAAAGTGCTTAGATAACTGAGAAATCAATAAGGTAGTTAAATTATTGTAGGGTGTTTCCAATTTATTCAAATTTCCATTGCAGACTTCCTTTGACAAACACATGTATAATATAATGTTTCCTTTTAGGTAGTTAGGTGTTGCAAAAATAACTAGCTTGATAAGTAAGAGGTGGTGAACAGTAAATGAAAATGTTATATTGATGACTGCTTGCTATTTGTTGGATTAAATCAATCTGCTGTCAGTTAAATCTTATATTTAGTATTTTTGGAATCTTTCAGAAATACATATTTTTCATGAAAATGACAAATGCTAAAAACTTACATTACTCAGTTGACAAGGCTTAAAAGTAAAATAAATGTGGTCTTTTGTCTGTTCAACTTCATCTGCAGTCACTGGAAAATTTTCCTAGAATAATACATGAAATGAAAATACAATGGGTTTTTTTTATTTACGATTGGAATTATCATTAAAAGTTAAATATCTGGTCAATAAGACATTTTTATTTCTCATTCAAAATCCTATGCAGTAGAACAATTCAATGAAAATCATGTACACTACATAGAAAATTTGAATTATGATAACATAATGATACCTTTTATATATAAAATTCATGCTAATATACATAAAATAAAGTCTTTCTCTCTCCATACAAAACAAAATACATTAGTGGATGATTAGTATTAAAAAGTTCTTCCTAATCATTAATAAATACTAGCTTTAAAGTTGAAAGTTGAAAGTTCAAATCAAATATCTGACAAAGCTCCCAATTCTTCTTTCTGCAGTTCCACCTTTCTCTTTCAACATAAACTGGCCTGCATGCTATAGCCGAAATTTGACTGAAAGTAACACAGCACATTGTAAAATTATAACAAACCTGTAAATTTCTCTCTACATCTTTTGTGAAGTCTAAACACAAACCAGGTATGGTTTTCTCTATATCTGATAGGCAAATGGAAAACTGTGGTTCATGGATACTGAAATATATATTGAAATGGATAGCAACAGTTGGAAAGTTAGACTTAAAGATGGTTTATTCTCACTAATGAGACAGCCCAGTACCTATTTTTACCCATGTGTGATATCCTTGTCTTTCCCGTGGGTGAGATAAGAATTTCACACTTGTTTTCCCGCAAAATTTTCGTGGTTCCGACAATCGTGATTATTTACTGTTTGAGCGATATTTAACAAATAGTTTGAGTTTTTATTAGTCTTACCTATTTCATATTGTCCATATCATTTTATATTTAAAGGTTTTACTTGTTGGTGGCTTGAATTATTCAAAATACATCCAATACACAAAAGCACATACACATCACGGAGCCTTGTTGGAGACCAGAAATCTTTCCCTTGGGTGTCTGAGATTTTTCTGTCTTGCACTTTCACCGGTGTTAGATCCTTATAATCTTTTTCATAATAATGTTTCGTAAGTGCAATATAAAAGTGTAGAACACAAATAAAGAAATTTAAAACATTGCAATATGCATACTGTGAGCACAATTAACCTTATTCATATCAATCACCAAATAATATATTTACAATCTACATATGTACTGGCAAAATTTAAAAAAAGTCATCATATTTTCATAAAACGTTTACAGCATATCATTGGTATTTTTTTGGTATGGATTTTTGTGAAAATAAGAGTGGACACACAAAAATGTCTCGCCTGTCGTGTATTTCTAATGAAAGTAAATGCTATCAGTATTCGAAAAACAGAGCAAAACACAAAAACTTAACTATAACCACTGAACCATGAAAATGAAGTCAAGGTCAGATGACACCTGCCAGTTGGACATATACACCTTACAATCCTTCCATACACCAAATATAGTAGACCTATTGCATACAGTATTCCAAAAACAGGCCAAAACACAAAAACTTAACTATAACCACTGAACCATGAAAATGAGATCAAGGTCAGATGACACCTGCCAGTTGGACATGTACACCTTACAATCCTTCCGTACACCAAATATACTAGACCTATTGCTTATAGTATCTGAGATATGGACTTGACCACCAAAACTTAACATTGTTCACTGATCCTTGAAATGGGGTCGAGGTCAATTGAAATATGACGGGCATGAGGACCTTGCAAGGTACCCACATACCAAATATAGTTATCCTATTACTAATAATAAGAGAGAAATTAAAATTACAAAAAATCTTAACTTTTTTTTTTCAAGTAGTCATTGAACCATGAAAATGAGGTCAAGGACTATGTACATATGACAGACGGAAACTTCGTAACATAAGGCATCTATATACAATGTATAAAGCATTCAGGTCTTCCACCTTCAAAAATATAAAGCTTTTAAGAAGTTAGTTAACGCCACCGCCGCTGGATCACTATCCCTGTCGAGCTTTCTGCGACTAAAGTCGAAGGCTCGACAATGAAAAACAGGACATTTTTCAAAGTCCTGAAAATTTATGTAAGATTTTTTAGAAAAGCTTAAAGTATTATTTCTACTTAAATAAAATATAAATTAGTCCTTTAAAATTCAGAAAACGGTCATTCAAGCAATTATCTAATTGGAGACAAATGCCAATATGTTGCACTAAGCTTGAGGATGTTGGAAAAACCATCAGTAAGAAATTTAAAACCACTGGCAAAGGTTTCTGACTTGGGACATAGATATATGGTTGAGTGTATTTCTTTTTGTTAGATTTACCCAGTCCTCTTTGAAACATTACTGCACTTTACACAAGATGTCAATATATCCTCCAGAGATCTGCACTTTACATCTGGTGCCAAATACTTCACTTTGTTATTCAAAGACTTAAGTACCTGTGAATATAAATTTCAACATTATTATTTACATGTAAGTTAACATTTGGTTTGGAGTAATTTGTATTTTTATAGATGATATTTTCTTTGCCTTTGGTATGAGATAATAAGCATACTAGTAGGTCATGTTTGCTCTTATCTTGCTGATCTGTGTTGAACTAAAAGACGATTGCAGTTGTAAAATATATTTGACATATCATTATAGGGTTTTGAGAAATGGACTAAAATGCAAAAATTTAACCAAAGACACTCAAGCATAAAATTAAGGTTATGGTGACTTATGGTAACTTAAATGTTGCTAGTGTTTATAAGATAATTGTAGTTGTCATTACTATATTACTATAAGTTCTCAATAAGGCATCTAAATGCAAAGATTTAACCACAGTCAATCAAGCATAAATAAAGATTACAATGACTCAAACTTGCTAAGTTGTTTTGTACTATATAAGATGTAACTGTAAATATATTGGACAGGGCATTACAACTTCCAGAGACTTGCTTTCTTCCTTTATCTAAAGCTTTTACAAATGAATTTTACCAGTGCCAATAGTGTACATATAATGTCTATGAAATTGTTTAATTTAGATTTTTTGTGTATTAATAAATATTTTTATTTATTCAACCATTTGTTTTGATGTACAAGGTATGTACTATTTAACTGAATAATCTATGTTTTAAGTGGGACAATCCTAACTCAAAATAGCATATATTGTAACTCTCCAATAACTTGAACATTCAATGTATCTCAAACTACAGTACTTCCTTAATCAAACTTCTTATCTGAAGAACTGCTTTAACTCAAATTCTTTTGTTGGTTTCTTAGACATTTAGCAGATGTTCTTCTACTGTAAATTTGTAATAATAATCTCTCCATACTAGTGCTCGGTAATAAAACAAACTTTTTCAACAATTTCCAAAATACATTTATTGAATTTCCTTCTGCCATTACAAATTGTGCTATATTTAGAAGTTTTTTGCGCCCAAGGAAAATCTGATGTGATCGTGACATCATCATCGGTTGTGTTTATTTACTGGTGTAAAAAATCCTGAAAACTAAGCAGTACAATACTAGTGCTCATTAATGAGAATAAAGGCAAAAGAATATTATTCTAATTCCTTAACAATGAAATATTTTCTGTTCATAACAACATTTTAAATAAAAACAAATTCAAACAAGTTTTATTATGTTAACTGCAAGGGTTAGTTTCCAATTAGGATTTTTTTCTGTATATTACCTGATGAAAATTCTAATATTAAAAAAAAAGTCTAATCAAAATTTTAACTATTTTGAAGTGGTTTTCATATAAAAACTTTATATTCAAATTAAACTGGATTATGCATGGAAGTTAAAAAAGGAAAATGACCTGTCAAATAGAAATATTCATATTGGGGGTTTTGGAGGAATTTTCAGCCAAATTTATAGCTGCAACATTAAATATTTTTATTAATAGTTAAGTCAACTAACAGCTCAGGTCATTCGCTTTATCTTGACAAGAAGTCTGAGGTGACAGCCATTGCTCTTGTTACAAAGATTCTGCTAGAAAATTTCATTGGAAATTCAAAAGACTTTTTTATGGCTCATTATATAAAATAGGTCGGTGAATAAATGAAAACAGGAATTATTTTATTTTTCAAAAGATGAATTATTAAATATTAATAGAATCCTTGTCATTACCAAGCACTGTTCATTACTAAGTAATAATATTGGTATTCTACTGTATTTTGAAGGTAGAAAATGTATACATATACTTTCATTAAATAAAACTAGAGGCTCTCAAGAGCCTGTGAAGGTAGAAAATCTAATGTGATTTTAAAATTATATAATGATTGAGACCAAGATTGGTTTAATTTGACACAGTATTTAAAATTAAAAACAGGTCATCTTAGTGTACTCTTACAATAGCTACTGAAGACATCTTATCATTATTATTTTTGAATATGTGGTCAAGTTGTGACCATTCAGAATTTTTTTTACAATTTTCTGATAGACTTCTAAACATCTTGGATGATGGATCGGCAACAAAGTAACAACACTTGGTCAGCACCTCATAAGGAACATTCATGCTATGTTTTGTTACATTCCATTCAGTGGTTCTCTAAAAGAAGTCATTTGTATGCATTTCCCATAGGGTCCAATGTTAAATTTAGTCCCCCGCTGGCGGCCATCTTGGATGATGGATTGGCTACAAAGTAACAATGCTTGGTCAGCACCTCATAAGGAACATTCATGCCAGATTTAGTTTCATTCCATTCAGTGGTTCTCTAAAAGAAGTCATTTGTATGCATTTCCCATAGGGTCCTATGTTAAACTAAGTTCCCCGCTGGCGGCCATCTTGGATGATGGATCAGCTACAAAGTAACAACACTTGGTCAGCACTTCATAAGGAATATTCATGCCATGTTTGGTTTCATTCCATTCAGTGGTTCTCTAAAAGAAGTCATTTGTATGCATTTCCCATAGGGTCCTATGTTAAACTAAGTCCCCCGCTGGCAGCCATCTTGGATGATGGATCAGCTACAAAGTAACAACACTTGGTCAGCACTTCATAAGGAATATTCATGCCATGTTTGGTTTCATTCCATTAAGTGGGTCACTAAAAGAAGTCATTTGTATGCATTTCCCATAGGGTTCTATGTTAAACTAAGTCCCCCTCTGACGGCCATCTTGGATGATGGATCGGCTACAAAGTAACAACACTTGGTCAGCACCTTATAAGGGTTCATTCATGCCAGATTTAGTTTCATTCCATTCAGTGGTTCTCTAAAAGAAGTCAGTTGTATGCATTTCCCATAGGGTCCTATGTTAAACTAAGTTCCCCGCTGGCGGCCATCTTGGATGATGGATCAGCTACAAAGTAACAACACTTGGTCAGCACTTCATAAGGAATATTCATGCCATGTTTGGTTTCATTCCATTCAGTGGTTCTCTAAAAGAAGTCATTTGTATGCATTTCCCATAGGGTCCTATGTTAAACTAAGTTCCCCGCTGGCGGCCATCTTGGATGATGGATCAGCTACAAAGTAACAACACTTGGTCAGCACTTCATAAGGAATATTCATGCCATGTTTGGTTTCATTCCATTAAGTGGGTCACTAAAAGAAGTCATTTGTATGCATTTCCCATAGGGTTCTATGTTAAACTAAGTCCCCCGCTGGCGGCCATCTTGGATTATGGATCGGCTACAAAGTAACAACACTTGGTCAGCACCTCATAAGGAACATTCATGCCATGTTTGGTTTCATTCCATTCAACGGTTCTCTAAAAGAAGTCATTTGTATGCATTTCCCATAGGGTCCTATGTTAAACTAAGTTCCCCTCTGGCGGCCATCTTGGATGATGGATCGGCTACAAAGTACCAACACTTGGTCAGCACCTTATAAGGGTTCATTCATGCCAGATTTAGTTTCTTTCCATTCAGTGGTTCTCTAAAAGAAGTCATTTGTATGCATTTCCCATAGGGTCCTATGTTAAACTAAGTCCCCCGCTGGCGGCCATCTTGGATGATGGATCGGCTACAAAGTAACAACACTTGGTCAGCACCTCATAAGGAACATTCATGCCATGTTTGGTTTCATTCCATTCAGTGGTTCTCTAGAAGAAGTTCAAAATGTTAACAACGACGCCAGACGACGCCGGACGACGGAAGACGGATGCCAAGTGATGAGAAAAGCTCACTTGGCCCTTTGGGCCAGGTGAGCTAAAAAAGGACAAAGTAAATTGTTTTATCTTTATTCTGAAGGAGACAAGGTCTTCTTGTACACTTCTTTCTTTAGTAGTGATGGTAAGATGATTATAAGAAAACAGAAATTGGTATTTAATGAACAAGAATTATCAACCAAAGTAATATGGCTAAAGTCATGCGAGTGAAGACTCAGAAGTCACATTTGAAGAATGAACGAATTTTTCCGCTTTGTCTGGAAATATTCGTACACTTAGATCCTTTACTTTCCTAAATGTAGAACCCTGTTGACTGAGAGGGCACATTTCATTGCCATTTAATATGCACAGAATTTTAGTAAAGCTACAACTTTTACATTACTGAATTGGTGTCTGAAGTATGGGGGACATAAAGTAGAGGGTGGTACTGTAATTTTCATGCAACGTTTTAGCATTTTTTATTCGTGTTCAAAGACTGTTATCTTGCAAATTCACACAAAAGCAAAATGCAGATTAAATTTCTTATTTCCGTGTTCACTCCTGTTCACACCCCCCTCTACGATTCTTATTACCAACCACAGGCATTCGTTTTATACATTAATAGCCCAATACATTACTTCACAACAGTGTTGTATATTATAATTTATTAGGGTGTTACTTGAGATAATTGCCTATGAGTATGATACAATGATGATATACCATCCTTCCATCTAATCTTTAGAATTTACAAAATATCAGTGGCCTAGTCAGCCAAATGATTCATTCCCACAAGATGAATTCTTCAACTTTTATAAAAACCTATATAAATCTGACCTAAACATTAACACATTTCATGACAATATGAACATCTTAATAAAATTCAAACTTCCAATTTAAATGAACTTAATGAGGCAATTAAAGAAGATGAAATAATGAAAGCAATAAGATCACTATGTAATGGAAAGAGTGCCTCTATTTGATTTCTAATGAAATGTTTAACAAGAGGCTCACCAGAGCCTGTATCACTCACCTGGAGTCTGGTTTTCATTGGACAATTAATCAACTATTTGACCAAGTTTGTTGCAATAGGTTCAATTGTTCAGAGAAAATTTGTTGAAGATTTATTTTTCATAAGGTTTAATGTTAAAATATGTTCCCTGATGGTGGTAGTCCTGGTTGGAGTGCTGACATGCTGGACAGTATTCTTCAAGGGATCACCTAAAGACTATTGCAACTTTGGTCCAGTGGTTTCTGAGTTTTTTATGAATTCCATGTGGATGTTTATATGTTGGTATTATTTTTGGTCCTTTTGTCAGGCAACGGATGACAGTGTCTGTATTGGTTTTTATTCAATTTATTCATTGAGATTTTTGTCTGATGTACATTTACTCGATATTGTTACATTTTTTTATGTTATATTATGTTTCCTTTTGGCAGTCATCTTGGATGGGGTGTGAACCTGCTTGACACATTTTTTAAAATGTATTTGACCAAGTTTGGTTTCAGTTGGTCTAGGAAGATATCTACGATGGACAAACGACAGACGAAAAGTGATAGCAAAAACTTATTCTGGCATAGCAGAGTGTCTAATGAAAACAACAAATTTGGCCCTTTTTAGTTCCTTTTTCAAAATGGAAGGGACTATAATACCCAAAACATATCCCTTTGTTTTGAGCCAAGGAACATTGTGTTAAAATTTCATAAAGAATGGTTCGCTAGAACTAAAGTAATTGACCAAAAATCAATGTGTCCACAAACGACAAGGAATAAGGGTGAACCTTAAATAAATGTATCAGAACCCGACCTCATATTACACAAACCAATAACTCCTAAATAGAATTGGGATTCCCTTCAAAATTTCAGGGTAGGTAGATCTCAACATGGCAAACATTTTTCAATTTATATTTCACTTCTATCTCAAATAGTTTTGGAGATAAATGCAAAAATGTTAAAATTTTGAAAATTTGACAAAAAAAGGACAATAACTCCTAAATGGGTTTTGGGATTTCCTTTCAAATTTCAGGGTATGTAGATCTCAACATGGCAAACATTTTTCAAATTTACATTTCACTTCTACCTCAAATAGTTTTGGAGATAAATGACAAAAAATGTTAAATTTTGAAAATTTGACGAAAAAAGGGCAATAACTCCTAAATGGGTTTTGGGATTTCCTTCAAAATTTCAGGGTAGGTAGATCTTGTCATGCTGATCAATTTTACCCCATGTCAAGATTTTTGATATCTGTAACAGTTTTTAAGTTATAAGCCAAAAACAACACATGCAACCCTATATTCTATTTTTATCTACGACAGCCATGTTTTATGTCAGATCAAAATAAATTGAGGATCGTTTGTAGAGGACACGTCATAGATCATTCCTATTAAGTTTCAAACCAATTGGCCAAGCGGTTTCAGAGGAGAAGATTTTTGAATGAAGAAATTTTGAAAATTTGTCAAAAAAAGGGCAACAACTCCTAAATGGGTTTTGGGATTGCCTGTAAAATTTCAGGGTAGGTAGATCTCAACATGGCAAACATTTTTCAAATTTACATTTCACTTCTATCTCAAATAGTTTTGGAGATAAATGACGAAAAATGTATAAATTTTGAAAATCTGATGAAAAAAGGGCAATAACTCCTAAATGGGTTTTGGAATTTCCTTCAAAATTTCAGGGTAGGTAGATCTTGTCATGCTGATCAATTTTACCTCGTCAGATTTTTTGATATCTGTAACGGTTTTTAAGTTATGAGCCAAAAACAACACATGCACCCCTATATTTTATTTTTAGGTACGACAGCCATGTTTTATGTCAGATCAAAATAAATTGACAATGGTTTGTAGAGGACATGTCATAGATCATTCCTATTAAGTTTCAAACCAATCGGCCCAGTGGTTTCAGAGGAGAAGATTTTTTAATGAAAAGTTTACGACAGACGGACGGACAACGGACGCAAAGTGATGGCAAAAGCTCACCCTGGCATAGCCAGGTGAGCTAAAAATGGTACTACAGCACTGATTAAACCACTAATGAAACTTTTTAATTTTTCCTTCATAAAAAAAGGAATAATTTGATCCTGCTAATTACAGAGGTATCTCTATTAACTCTAATCTTGGAAAATTGTTTACCAAAGTGGTACATAACCACCTTATAAATTTATAAATGATAATAATTTAATCAGTAAAAACCAAATTGATTTTAAAGAAAAAAGTCGCACTGCAGATCATATATTCACTCTTAAAACAGTAATTGACAATTATAAACAAAAGCATAAAAAAGTATTTGCAGCTTTTATTGATCTGGAGAAAGCATTTGACATGATTTGGAGAGTAGGTTTATTTTACAAACTCCTGAAACATGATATTCCAAACAAACTGTATAAAATTGTATTTTCTATGTACACTGTACTTTTTGTAGAATTAAATTCTCAAATTGAGTAAGTTCTGCTTTCGAAACAAATAGGGGTGTAAAACAGGGAGATGTTTTGACTCCCTTACTTTTCAAATTTTTTATTGATGATTTTACAAATATGTTACAAAAGAGTCATATTGATCCAATTGTAATAGGGGATCAATCACTTAGTGTGTTATTATATGCTGATGACATTGTTTTGTTATCCCAAAGCAAAAGAGGTTTACAAAATTGTCTAGATAATCTTCATGAATACTGTACCTCTTGGAAGTTACAGGTTAGTAAAGATAAATCTAAAGTTATTATATTAATTCAAACGGTAAATTT
The DNA here is from genome assembly GCA_028015205.1 of Mytilisepta virgata. Taxonomy (NCBI): domain Eukaryota; kingdom Metazoa; phylum Mollusca; class Bivalvia; order Mytilida; family Mytilidae; genus Mytilisepta; species Mytilisepta virgata. Next base: position 44,785,798 of record CM051521.1, on the reverse strand, counting down.
TTTATAGATGAATTTACATACAATGAAATTATCATTAGAACTGTTAATCATTATTGTTATTTAGAATGATGTAGTTTTGAAACATAATGAAAATTTTAATTTGGCTATAGCTACCCTCATGGAAAAAAACTGTTTGATATACTTGTATCTCAAATATTTATGTACTGTAGTGAAGTATGGGGTCTGCTTTCACCTTTGAAAGATTCTGATCCTTTTGAAAAACTGCACATCAAATTTATAAAAGAAATATTAGTATATTGCAAGTCTTCAATTGATGCCTGTATAGCTGAACTTGCAAAGTTCCCTATGAAAGCTAAAATTATGTTTTCTAACTTAAGCTATTTAGATCATATACTTTCATCAGATAACACTTTAGTGTATGATATATTTTGTGAAACTAAAAACACAAACCCATGGTTTAATCAAATCAAGATCTTACTACAAAACCTAGGGTTCTCATACCTTAGGATTTAAATTTTTCATTAAAACTGCATTTAAATAACATAAAACAAAGAATTCAAGGTCAGTGTCTACAAGATCAAAACTCAATTATCTGTAATTCTCCTAAACTAAGTTTTTTTTCAGGAGTTTATATAACATGGGTCAACGTCCACCTTATGTTGATTTATTAACTTATAGATGTGACAGATCTGCTATATGCAAGCTATGCATAAGTACAGATCAACTTGTGATTGAAAGAGGAAGATATCTCAATATTCGTAGGGATAAAAGATTCTGCCTAATTTGTTAAACAAACCAAATTGAAAATGAAGTACATTTTTTACTGAAGTGTGATGGATTTACCACACAACGAACAGAATTATGTTCAAATTAAATAAAATATCAAAAAATCAATCAAAATGAATGCAACAGACTCAAAATAATTTTAAATAATGAATCTGCTTTGGTTCTTAAATTATCTTCCTGCTTTATATATAACTGCCTTGAAATTAGAAACAATGTAATTTGATTTGATTTCTGGAATTATTGTGTTACATCATATTGTAATAATGGGTCTTTGCCATTTATCAGGTTGGAAATAACCCCGAATTGGGATATAATATCCCAATTAGAGTATAATGGTATACCCCAATTGAGGTATTTGGATGAAAACTTGCACGCATTCAAAAATGTTTTACCCGCAAATGGAAATTGGTAAATATAAAACAGCTTGTAGATCTGTTAAAATTATATCACTTGCACTGTAATAGATTACTGCATGTAAATCTAATCATGTAACATAAAATAATGTCCTCCATGAAATATTGTCCTCTGGACAAAATTTCATATGAAATAAATGTCCGCAGGCAGTATTTCACAGTAAAATACTGTCCTGGACAAAATTCTATTATGAAATATTGTCCTTCGCCATGAAATTTTGTCCATTCAGTCTGGACAATATTTCATTGTGATATATTGTCCTTGGACAGTTTTTTTGTAATAAAATACTGTCCAGGACTTAATTTCATTATGAAATAACATCCTTTGCTAGTCATTTGGACCATTTTCTGTTGAAGTATTCAATTTTCAAAAAGTGTCCCCAAAAAGGAAACATTTATTAATGCTATTCTATAGTGAGTTTATATAAATCAAACACACATATAATATAAAAGTATGTTTGTTTTCATTTGTAATTAAGAAGACAAAAGAGTTTACTGTGCAATTCAGATCAATGTAAATTAGACACCATTTTCACGATATAGTGAAATACCAGTGTTTCTGTCATAAAGACATTGTATTAAATACAATGCACAGGTTAATAGAATTAAAGTTTTAAAACCAATGTAATAACATTCTTGTACACAACCACAAAAATTTTTTTTGATTGCCATCCATTATGCATGTTATGGATATGTTTACTTTCTATTAAATAAAACATGTCAATGAATATGCTGTTATTTCCATTGATGGTACAAAGTTTCATGATAATCAGTCATGAAATATTGTCCTAAAAATCAACCTGAATTTCTGCCCTTTGACCAGACAATATTTCGTGTGAGATATTGCTTCAAAAGGAAAAAATTACATATGAAATCAGGTACATCTCCAGACACAATTTCATAGACAAGGACAAAATTTAATGATAGATAATCATACTTTGTCCAGGAGGACAAAATTTCACAGAATAATATTTTGCTTTACAATCCAATCAAGGTAAATCCACCCTCCGTGAATGCCAAATGTTGTCCACTCTTATACATATATTTCATTTGTTAGTCATCTTATGTTGACAATAAATTAAAAGAACAAATAATATTCTTCGTAGTTTCTATCTTTTTATCTCAAGAAAATTTGGAATCATTTATCATTACTTTGTTTTGGTGTCATTTTTTTAATAATTTAAAAAAAAAAAGAAATTGGATCTCTTTGAACAGCCTTAATAAAAGCCAATCAATCTTTGAAAATTAACGTGTATACTTACTTTTGTATTTCACTTAAGTTGTTTTAAATATATTTTTAACAGATTCGTTTAAGATGGATTTGAAATATTGACATTTGTAGATTTTATTTGCACAATGATTATTATTATAAATGCAAGTATCATAGTGTTTACATGGCTTCTAAAATGGGTTTAATAGCTTTTAAATATTGCTTTGTTTCTTTTAAATGCAATATTATACTGTCTAGTTCGTATCCTATTTTCATGACAGTTAATTGGGCCTAAAAGGTTTAGTTTAAACATATTTATTCAAATAAATATTCATACATATGTACAATACAGACTGAGCATAACAAAATAGGATTCAGAAACAAGCTGTAAGCTTATGTAAATCTGTTTCCTTGTTTCACACAAACAAATAATCAAGACGAAATGCTCGTTACACAAAGAGAAACTATGCATACATAACATTATTTATATAATTCATGACTGTTATATTTAAAAAAAAAGAAAGAAAAAGAAAAGTGATGTATCAAGGTGTAAATCTTTTACTCTTTATGATAAAGTTCTGAACTTCGACAAAAACTTTCGCATTTTGTTCATCTGAAATACCAGGAGAACCAAAAAGCAATAAATTAACGTTTATAACAATCGGAACAAAATTCAAAGCTGCAAACAGGTTCCATATATGGCAAGAAATTAGTCCAAGTCCATTTTAATATACTTGTTTTGTAACCAGTTACAAAATGGTGACAATATATTGCCAAATTAAAGCATCGATGCAGATTAAGCACAAGTCATGTCAAAATCTGAAATGGTTACATACCAGTTACAAATCTTTTTGAGAATTTCTTATAAAATGGTTACATAACAGTTAAAAATCTTTCTGGGGATATTTTATAAAAAGGTTACATATCGGTTACAATTTTATTTTGTCTATTTTATAAAAAATACATACCAGTCACAAATCTTTTCGAGACTTTCTTATAAAAAGGTTACATACCAGTTACAATATTTTGGTCTTTATTTTATAAACTGGTTACATTCCAGTTACAAATCTTTTTTGGACTTACTTAAAGACTGGTTACATTTCTGTTACAAATCTTTTTTGGACTTTCTTATAAAATGGTTACATACCAGTTACAGTGGGTTTTTTTGTCTTTATTTTATAAACTAGTTACATACCAGTTACAAATCTTTTTGGGTCCTTATTATAAACTGGTTACATTCCAGTTACAAATGTTTTTGCCTTTATTTTATGAAAAGGTTACATTCCAGTTACAAATCTTTTTGTCTTTATTTTATAAAATGGTTACATACCAGTTACAATGTTTTTTTTGTCTTTATTTTATAAACTAGTTACATACCAGTTACAGATCTTTTTGGGACTTACTTATAAAATAATTACATTCTAGTTACAAATTTTTTTGGACTTTCTTATAAAATGGTTACATACCAGTTACAATGGTTTTTTTTTTCTTTATTTTATAAACTGGTTACATACCAGTTACAAATCTTTTTGAGGCTTTCTTATAAAATGGTTACATACCAGTTACAAATCTTTTTGGGTTCTTATTATAAACTGGTTACATTCCAGTTACAAATGTTTTTGTCTTTATAAAAAGGTTACATTCCAGTTACAAATCTTTTTGTCTTTATTTTATAAAATGGTTACATACCAGTTACAGATCTTTTTTTTGTCTTTATTTTATAAACTGGTTAGAAAACCAGTTACAGATCTTTTGGGGACTTACTTATAAAATAATTACATCTTAGTTACAAATCTTTTTTAGGCTTTCTTAGAAACTCAAAACATTAAGTAATTTTTTTCATGAGACTCTATACATACATTATTAAATACATTTGTTTCTACACAAATCTTTTTATAATATACAATGTATACCTTATATTTGCTTCTAATTGTAGAATACACACCATGGGGGGCAGTAAAGAGTTGTGTAATGTGAGGTGAAAATAATATCAATTTTATGACACCTATAACTGTAATTTGAAATTTTTAATATACAGGTGTGCAGCTGAGCAAATTGTTTAATCAGATAGAAATACAGTTGAATTGAATAAAAGCTATTAAATTTTGAGTATTTATTAACTTACAAGGTGATGTTATTTCAATTATTTTTTAGTAGGAGAAACAGTGAGACAAATTATATATACTAAGTTATATAAACTTTATATTTTTCTTTAAAATTGTTGTTAGTGCTATTGATTTCATTTTAGTTTCAACCTTTCCCTCCTTTACTTAACTGATTATTTTAAAAATTCAATTATAGGAATAGTTACAGCATCTTATTCTCATATTTTTTCAACCACTTTAGTGTATTTTGTTGGAATGTATGACAGAAAATCACAGGACGAAAATCATAATTTAAAGTTTGACATATTATTTAGAACAAAAACTCACAATTCATAATTTGACATATTAGTTATAATTTAATTTTTTCTGAACATTTTGGAAGAAACAACCATGCAGGTATTATACAATCACCTTTTATAAACAGAAAGTAATTACAATTGAATCCAGGATTGAAAATTTCTTTTAAATAGTTATAATTTATAATAGAATAATACTTTTGATATCTATTTTAATAAAAAGATATTTTGCAAATATAACTACAAATTGGTGCCATCAGAAACAATGTGAATCCCACACTGCACAAGTAAAAAAACAATTAACAGTGAAAAATTATCAATTTAACAATTTCAGTCTGAAAATTGGAACCCTGAATCAAATTTCAAAATTGAAAACATTATTGCACATCTACTCATAGTGAAGAACAATATTATACAAAAATGAAACAAATGAATGAGTATTTCCAGAGACAAAGCAAAATCAGCAATTTCACCATTTCTGTCCCTTAATAGATTTTCAAAATTAAAAACCTTTTCGCATATCTACAGAAAATAAAGAACAATATATATATATATATATATATACAAATAAATTTGTTAAATCTAAATGAAAAATGAAAGAGGAGTTTAAGGCACAAGCTTAAATTTACTATTTCCAAAATACAACCCCTGTGGGCATCAAGTTGTCAAAATAAAAATTCTAAAACCTTTATGCGCATCTTAGTACATACAGTATGTGACAATATTGTATAGAAATTAAAAGCATAAAAATGAAAAATTAGTAAGCAGTTTAGTTAAAATTTCAAGTTTTTGAAATTCGACCCCTGTGGTCCCCTATTTTTAAAAATCAAAATTCTAAAACCTTATTGTGCATCTAAATATAGTATGTGACAATATTGTAATAGAAATTAAATGCATGACATGAAAAATGAATGAGGAGTTAAGGTCACAAGCTGAAATTCCAATTTTTGAAACTCAACCCCTTTGGGCCCCAATTTTTAAAAATTAAAATTCCAAAACCTTATTATCATCTACATACTGTATGTGATAATACTGTATAGAAATTAAAAGCATAAAATGAGAAATTAATCAGGAGTTTAGGTCACAAGTTTAAATTTTCAATTTTTGAAATTCGACCCCTGTGGGCCCCTATTTTGAAAATCAAAATTCTAAAACCTTATTCTACATACAGTTCGTGACAACTGTATAGAAATTAAATGCGTGAAGTTAAAAATGAACGAGGAGATCTGGAGAGAAGATTATCTAATGGATGGACAAACGGACAGATTACAAATATCCCCGAACTTCATTCGAAGTGCGGGGATAATGAAAAATTCACCTTTGGTAGTCAATGAATCAACAATTAAATGGTGTGTATGTAATTGTAATTACTACATAGAGAATGAGATGTATACAGCAATAAATAATACTTAAACTTTATTTCTCATTAAACATTGAAATGTTTGTGACATAAAAAAAGAGAGGCTCTCAAGATCTGTGAGCAATAATCATGATTATGCAAGATTAACTCAGTTTGTACAAAAGAAATTTACTAAGTTGAAACAAGAAAAATTCTCAATTCCACCAGTCACAATAAATAATTTATTTAATGGGATTATCAAACTTGACATTAATAAATCCACCGGATCTGATAACATAGGACCAAAAATTTTAAAATTAAGTGCTCCTTTCATAACTTCATCTTTAACTTACATTTTTAACAGAATAATAGATACAAGTACAATGCCCACTGTTCTAAAGAATGCAAGAGTAACCCCTGTTTTTAAAGCTGGGGAAAAATTCATGACAACAAATTATAGACCAATTTCTGTACTTCCTGTTTTATCAAAACTTTTAGAAAAGCATGTTTCAAAACATTTGTATGACTATCTAAAAAGACTTAATCTTTTACACCCAGCATAGTCTGGGTTTAGACAAGCTGCCAAACTGCCCTTATCAATATCATAGATAAATGGGTACAGGACATGAATGACGGTAACATCAACTTAGCAGTCCTATTGGATTTTAAGAAAGCCTTTGATGTAGTAGATCATGATATTCTCTGTAAACAACTTGAAATTTATGGATTTGATAATGCTGCTGTTTTTTTTTTCAAATCCTATTTTAGTATTTGAAAGAAAGAACTCAACAAGTACAAATTGGTAATGCTCATTCTGAAAAACTTTACATCAAGTATGGTGTCCCCCAAGGCTCCACATTAGAGCCTCTTCTGTTTATTTTATACATAAATGACCTTCCTATCTATATGAAAAATAGTTGCACTGACTTATATGCTGATGATTCAACTTTACATCTTTCTGGTAGTTGTTATCAAACTCTGCAGTCAAAGGTACAAGAAGATTTGCATGGTGTTGAGGAATGGTGTAATGATAACAATATGTTCATCAATAAAAATAAAACAAAATATATGATTATTGGAAAAAAGCAAAAAGCAATGCCACATTACAGTGAAAGTTGTTTAACTATTAACAATCAAGTGATAGTCTTCCACATGCGAAAGTCTCTTAGGCATTAAAATGACCCTTCCCTCACATGGACAAACCAAATTGATTTGATCGGCTCAAACATTTCATCTAGGCTATATCTACTATTAAAGATTAAGAAATTTCTAAATCTAGACTGCAGAAAATTATTTTATAATGGTTATATCTTACCACTAATTGATTATTGTTGTATAGTGTGGAGTAGTTGTAGCAGTGAGGGTTTAAATAGGATATTGAAATTACAAAAGAGAGCTGCTAGAATAATACTAGAAACAGACCCTTTCGCTCCTTCTGAGCCCTTATTCAAACACTTAAACTGGATGACAGTTGAACAGAGAATAAAATATCACAAGTTTGTGATGACATTTAAGTGCATCAAAAATGATGCCCCATCATATGTTACTAGCAAGTTTCATTATGTTTCAGACAGAAATCCATACCCCTTGAGAAATGCTGTTCAAGGAAACCTCATACATCGAATTGTTCAAGAAATCTTTTATGTATTCTGGACCATTCTTGTGGAACAATTTGCCTATATCGTTACGAAATATTACAAATGTTAATTCTTTCAAATTCAAAATAACAGATCATTTATTGAAATCAACCACTTGAAAAAATATTGAATATTAATTATTTCATCATGTTTATTTTTTCATAACATTTCATGCAGTTGTATTGAACATTATCATTACTTGACTTTTATACTAATGTATGCCATGTATATGTTTGCATTTTTGTTTATGCATTTCTATGATGAGGGCCTCAGGGAAGATTAGTTATATAGCTAACTGTGTAACCCTCTTAAAATAAAGTATTGTTGTTGTTGTTGTTGTTATAACAAAGCCTCAAAAAGATTTGTAACTGATATGTAACCCTTTTATAAGAAAGCCTCAAAAACATTTGTAACTGGTATGTTACCAGTTCATGAAATAAAGACTAAAATAAATTGTAACTGATATGTAACCCTTTTATAAGAAAGCCTCAAAAAGATTTGTAACTGGTATGTAACCAGTTTATAAAATGAGGGCAAAAAAACATTTGTAACTGGTATGTAACCAGTTCATAAAATAAAGACTAAAATAAATTGTAACTGATATGTAACCATTTTAAAAGAAAGCCTCAAAACAATTTGTAACTGATATGTAACCCTTTTATAAGAAAGCATCAAAAAGATTTGTAACTTGTATGTAACCAGTTTATAAAATAAGGGCAAAAAAGATTTGTAACTGATTTGTAACCTTTTTAAAAGAAAGCCTCAAAAAGATTTGTAACTGATATGTAACCCTTTTATAAGAAAGCCTCAAAAACAGTTGTAACTGGTATGTAACCAGTTCATAAAATAAAGACTGAAATAAATTGTAACTGATATGTAACCATTTTAAAAGAAAGCCTCAAAACGATTTGTAACTGATATGTAACCCTTTTGTAAGAAAGCCTCAAAAAGATTTGTAACTGGTATGTAACCAGTTTATAAAATGAGGGCAAAAAAACATTTGTAACTGATATGTAACCATTTTATAAGAAAGCCTCAAAAAGATTTGTAACTGATATGTAACCCTTTTATAAGAAAGCCTCAAAAAGATTTGTAACTGATATGTAACCCTTTTATAAGAAAGCCTCAAAAACATTTGTAACTGGTATGTAACCAGTTCATAAAATAAAGACTAAAATAAATTGTAACTGATATGTAACCATTTTAAAAGAAAGCCTCAAAACGATTTGTAACTGATATGTAACCCTTTTATAAGAAAGCGTCAAAAAGATTTGTAACTGATTTGTAACCATTTTAAAAGAAAGCCTCAAAAAGATTTGTAACTGATATGTAACCCTTTTATTAGAAAGCCTCAAAAACATTTGTAACTGGTATGTAACCAGTTCATAAAATAAAGACTAAAATAAATTGTAACTGATATGTAACCCTTTTATAAGAAAGCCTCAAAAAGATTTGTAACTGGTATGTAACCAGTTTATAAAATGAGGGCAAAAAAACATTTGTAACTGATATGTAACCATTTTAAAAGAAAGCCTCAAAAAGATTTGTAACTGATATGTAACCCTTTTATAAGAAAGCATCAAAAACATTTGTAACTGGTATGTAACCAGTTCATAAAATAAAGACTAAAATAAATTGTAACTGATATGTAACCCTTTTATAAGAAAGCCTCAAAAAGATTTGTAACTGGTATGTATCCAGTTTATAAAATAAGGGCAAAAAAGATTTGTAACTGATTTGTAACCATTTTAAAAGAAAGCCTCAAAAAGATTTGTAACTGATATGTAACCCTTTTATAAGAAAGCCTCAAAAACATTTGTAACTGGTATGTAACCAGTTTATAAAATAAGGGCAAAAAAGATTTGTAACTGATTTGTAACCATTTTAAAAGAAAGCCTCAAAAAGATTTGTAACTGATATGTAACCCTTTTATAAGAAAGCCTCAAAAACATTTGTAACTGGTATGTAACCATTTTAAAAGAAAGCCTCAAAAAGATTTGTAACTGATATGTAACCCTTTTATAAGAAGGCCTCAAAAACATTTGTAACTGGTATGTAACCAGTTCATAAAATAAAGACTAAAATAATTTGTAACTGATATGTTACCATTTTATAAGAAAGCCTCAAAAATATTTGTAACTGGTATGTAACCCTTTCATAAGAAATCCCCAAAAAGATTTGTAACTGATATGTAACCATTTTAAAGAAAGCCTCAAAAAGATTTGTAACTGATATGTAACCAGTTTATAAAATAAGGGCAAAAAAGATATGTAACTGTATGTTACCCTTTTATAAGAAATCCTCAGAAAGATTTGTAACTGTCATGTAAAATTATAAAATAAAGACTTCTATAAGATATATACTTTTCACAATTGGATAAACTGTCACCATTTTGTAACTGGTTACAAAACAGGTATATCAAAATTGATTTGGACTAATTTCTTGCCATATCTAACAGGTTCTGTCTGTGTAAAAAATATCTAGGAGTCAAAGAAAAAGTGTGATGAAGATTCTATTGAACCACATACACAGTTAGGGGAATCAACAAGATTTCTAATAAAGAGATGCAGGTTTAAGGAGCTACAATCCATACGAATTCTCTTATGTATAATTTGACCCAACCTACTGCCAACATAGAAGGTTTGTAGAGAAAAAAGCTGTGCGAACACACAATAAAAGAATAACAACTCTAAAAGTCTCTAGATACCCTAATTGGGGTATACCATTATAATCCAATCGGGGTATTATATCCCAATTAGGGGTTATTTCCAACCTGTTTATTAATACTAATATTGTAAATGAGTTTGTGCCAATAAAATATTTCTATTTGTATAAGTTATTGGGCCACATTACTAGGACCGTGAGAAAAATTGGTAAGGATTATGATTTGTTTTCTACAATGTAAAATATTGATTCCAACCACTTTGGCGATATTTCTTCTGATGTAGAATGACATGTGAATGGTTTTCAATAAAAATAACGAAGATATCAGTTGAGGATGAGATCCGAAACATTCCGATTACTTAAACTAACTACCACTTATCAATTTACTGAGTTGCAAACAATCACGTTCTTAATGCAATCAAACTGGGAAACTGAAAGACAGAAATCAATTTTTTTTATTTTCTGTGTATTAATATCAGTAGTTTGCTTGCTTCTTTCTAAAGGTGAGGCAAATAGTTTCCTTTACCTTTCGAAAGGACATGGAATTGAATTGTGGCGTTTTTAATGTGTATATTATTTGTAATTATGTATACTGTGTTGGTTTATTAACAGTGGTTAATTGCTCCTTGTAAGCCCTTTTAACGGAAAATAAATATCTTCATCTTTTTTTTCTTCTTATACACCTCCAATTTAGGATCTAAGACCCTGATATTCATATTAATAGGACGATTTTTCCGCAACCTATATATTGCACTTTGGAAACGGTTCCATTAATTCCAATTTCGCGAAAACATCAGATGAAACGCTCAGAATAAATAGGGAAATAATAGAAATATAGGAAAAAACTTTTTTTTTAATTTCCCCTGTCAGTGGAATGTTAACTAATCCAAAACGCACTCTCATTACAAAAACAATGTATGCAATAAAATATTTTGTTTTGTTTAAAAAAAAAAAGAGAAATGATTGGATTTTAATGTATTTTTGGACTCAAAATATATAGCGTTTTTATAAATTTCAGAAATAAAAACATTTAGCGATATCAAAATATCAAAAACTGAGGTAGAATTAATCAGTATTAAGACTTAAACAAAACATTTCCACGTGTTGTTAAATGTAACAAGTCAAAGTTTTGTCCATTTCTTCTTCTAGATATTAATTTCGGAAATCTCATTTCATTTGGGCTGGGAGCTCCAGGCCCGGGATCCTGGTGTAAATAACCACAAGAGAAATAACACGGGTTAAATAAATTGTACTGTGATTTTTTTACCGATGAAGTAACTTAATGTAAATTGTATTCAAGTGCTTTAGAGTAACTCGATGAATGATCTTAATATAAACTGTATTCAAGTGCTTTAGAGTAACTCGATGAATGATCTTAATGTAAACTGTATTCAAGTGCTTTAGAGTAACTCGATGAATGATCTTAATATAAACTGCATTCAAGTGCTTTAGAGTAACTCGATGAATGATCTTAATATAAACTGTATTCAAGTGTTTTAGAGTAACTCGATGAATGATCTTGATATAAATTGTATTCAAGTGCTTTAGAGTAACTCGATGAATGATCTTAATATAAACTGTATTCAAGTGCTTTAGAGTAACTCGATAAATGATCTTAATATAAACTGTAGTCGAGTGCTTTAGATATTACAATTTATGTTGTTAATTTTTTACAGTATTCTGCATTATTACAAAAATCGATGTAATTATTATTTCCTTATTTAGTATGTTTGTTCAATTCTAGGTAATTACATACGAGTATACGACTGAAAAATCCATACTGAATTAATTTTCAATCTCTTTTCATTTTGTTCGGAAAAGATTCTGCAATCCTGCCTAATATTCCTATCACGGAAACTAGATTTCATTGAATCACATTCCTCAAATGTTGAAATTACTCGGCATATTGTAAAAAAAACCATGTAGAGATAAGCGGGCGTGTAAAAAAAGGAATGAATTTATGAAGTTCTGCATTGGGGGTGGGGGCTCAAATTCTGTACTATTTATTTATATTTTGTTCTATTTTTTTCTATTCATTTAAAAAAAATCTCATTTTATACAATCTTGAACCGTAATTTTTTTTTTTTTTTTTTGCAAAGATTAACCGGTTTAAAACATTTATAATTTTTAAGGTGCAATTAAGTGACATAACTATATCTTTTGAAAAGGTTGTTAAATCGGCATAACTTCGGAATACCAGAGACATATGTCCCTGGGAATACCGAATCTAAGCGACAAAACAGTGGAGAAAGTCCGTAAAATTGAAATCCAAAAGCAAGACAAACTCATAAGAATTGAACACAAACAAACAAACCCCCAAGGACACAAATGTCATGTATAACAAAACGAATAAAAAAACCTTGACATATGAAGAACTAACCAGAATTAGAACATGACAGCACATAAACTAAGAACTACCACTAAAAATTGGGAGTGACATCCGGTGCTCCAAAAAAATATATTTTTAGAGCAATTTTCTTTATCATGCATCAAGTTCTGAAAGGTTGTCATTTTCTGTAATTTCCATTTTCCCTCAAATTCTTTATCCGTTTTAAATTATTCTTTATATGGTGGTGACATTATTATTCTCTACGTCATTTTTTCTCTATTGTTGAATTTTATGGCCATTATTCTCTATTTTATAATCGCCACCCAAACCATCATGTGTACAAATACAAATATTTTATTGGCACAAACTCATTTACAATAAATGACAAAGGCCCATTATTACAACATGATTTAACACAATAATTCCAGAAATCAAATCAAATTATATTGTTTCTAATTTCAAGGCAGTTATATATTATATAAAGCAGGAAGATAATTTAAGAACCAAAGCAGATTCATTATTTAAAATTATTTTGAGTCTGTTGTAGTAATTTTTTGGCAGATTTTTTGATATTTTATTTAATTTGAACATAAATTCTGTTCGTTGTGTGCTAAAACCATCACACTTCAGTAAAAAATGTACTTTATTTTCAATTTGGTTTGTTTAACAAATTAGGCAGAATCTTTTATCCCTAGGAATATTGAGATATCTTCCTCTTTCAATCACAAGTTGATCTGTACTTATGCGTAGCTTGCATATATCAGATCTGTCACATCTATAAGTTAATAAATCAACATAAGGTGGACGTCGACCCATGTTATATATACACTCCTGATAAAACTTAGTTTAGGAGAAATACAGTTAATTCAGTTTCGATCCTGTAGACACTGGTCTTGAATTCTTTGTTTTATATTATTTAAATGCGGTTTTAATGAAAAATTTAAATCCGTTAGGTATGAGAACCCTAGGTTTTGTAGTAAGATCTTGATTTGATTAAACCATGGGTTTGTGTTTTTAGTTTCACAAAATATATCATACACTAAAGTGTTATCTGATGAAAGTATATGATCTAAATAGCTTAAGTTAGAAAACATAATTTAAGCTTTCATTGGGAGACTTGCAAGTTCAGCTCTACTTTGAAGACTTGCAATGTACTTCTAATACTTCTTTTATAAATTTGATGTGCAACTGAACAGACGGCAAAAATGCATTTTATTATTAATTAAGTCGCAGGTTAATAACTTGATATTTTTGTAAATTTGTAATTTCCGATTTTGTACCATCAATCATTCATAATAATTATATATTTGTACAGTAATTATCGGAAAATCATCCTTAATTCAGCCCTTGGTGGACTTTTTATATTATCTGTAAACGTATTTATTAAGTATATATATATATATATATATATATATATATAAGATATCGGATCACAACCCTGTGTGTTTCCGACATCGGTTATGAATATTACTTTTTCGATACTTTTTTTTGCAGAATCAGGTGGTTCGCCAACTGTTTTTAGGCTTACATGCTGATTTTTTAAAGGCTATTAGGTAAAGCACAGTTTGTGCATTGACAGGTTTCACGAGCGTTTAAGTATTAATATTCTGGAATTCGTTTTAGAACAAATTTTATGTCAATACGTGGAGAAAGTTAGTAACAACTCCCGCCATGTTTGATTAGTAATAGTAATTCAGCCTCAGCAACCCCTATTGGACAAAATATAAATACAGTCTTTGTGCACACCTGAAAAGCAAAGACTTAACTTGTGCTTAAATACATTTTGTTGAAGACAACCTCAGACAATTACCCTAAAAGGGTAAGATAATTTCTTATTCTCAATTCAACTCTACAAATTGAAGTTTATAATATATATTGCTCTTTAATGCATTTATTTATCAGAAGAATACAGTGCCAGGGATTAAACAGGATGGATAAAGGTCTACTTCTTAAAGAAGGGACAAGTGCTTTTTTCATTGATTTTTTTTGTTCTGGAGCCATATGATGAATAGTGTACTGCAAATATTCTTTTCATAAAAAACGTAGTAACTAAGAAAAGAAGATATTTAAACAGTAGGCGTTGTTCTAACAAATTAACACATCCCTAATAAATGCACTACTTAAATTAAAATCCAAATATTGGTCATTAATGTCAAAATATGTGTACACGAAAAAAAATAAAATAAATTTGATAAATTTACATTTATTTTGAAATAAAAGATAAAGTTATTTAATTCAGTCATTTGTGTCAAAATATGTGTGATAAAAAAATGAATAAAAGCAATAATATATAAATAAATACACTAGTGAATAAAAAATATGTTAAAATAAATGTGTCATTTGCACTTTATGTTTTGCAAAGATGATTTTTGTTGTTCAATTATATGAAAGATGTGTATTTTAGTATTGAAATTCATTCAGATTTTAGAAAAATTACAGTAACTTATATAAAATGTTTCTTTTGGAAAATTATTTGTAAAGATTTAAAGTTTTACCTTTTGGTAAAACATGACACATTGGTATTAAGTTGTGTATATAAAAATATTTATTTTTTCTTTATTACAAAACTTCATTTCATTCAAAACATATACAATCTTCAAGTTCACATATTCAACTACCTATTTCTTGAATGCCAACAAATTTTTCACGAATTTCATTATAAGATCAAAGGATGTTGGCATTCCAGGAATAAACCCTTCAGAGTTTCATTCTTTTATTGGAGGATTAAAATTCTTTAATAATTTAACAAGTTGTGTGAAATCATTTGAACAAGACCATAAATAAATTAACATGATGTTTTACCAGCTGGACATATGTAATCAATTATAAATAATTTTTATTTAGGTTTAATTGCTTTTATGATAATTGTATATTTATGACCTTTTCAAATATAAATGTTGTTTTAAACAACTATCAGTACCCCCCTGTGATAGGTCCTGGATGTATAACAGTTTTCCAAAGCTCATTTCTTACAAGTACATACTAGTGAAAGGAAGAATAATTTTCGGGCAAGTTTAATGTCTATATTGATATTGGATAAAAGGACAATACTATAAATTCTTTTTCAATTTTTATATGAAGAAAACGATTCTTTAAACTTGGTAATGTTGTTTCTTTTTCAATTTGTTTTATGTACTTAACATTGAAAATTCATAAAATTATTATCCATTGTAAAATCGCTAACACTATGCATTTGCAAATATTATTTCATTATGGAATTTGTAATTATTTGCAAATTGCTGTCACAATAAAGTATTTTTTAGTAAGTTTAAATATATTTTATTAATTAAATAACAAATATGTTAACATAGTATACAATGAACATTAAGACATAACATAATTGGAAAACAAATAACAAAGTTCTAGAAATCCCTTTCCCTGAATTTGTAGTATATAGTGATACATTTATAACTGCGTTAACATCCCAGTTTGTCTACTCCCATTTCATCTACTGTGGAATATGAAAAATTTCCCATTTCGTCTACTTGTTTAAATTCAGTGTGTTTACTAGGGAACAAGAGGCATTTCCCATTTTGTCTACTTGTTAGTTTGCCTCAACAAAGTTGAGGGGGACTATTGGAGTCACCCGATGTCCACGTCTGCTTCCACAGCCAGTTCTCAGTTACTAGTTGAAATAGGGTCATATATTTTTGTGTGCAGGTGCACGATGAAGAGACTGACCATTTGACATAAGATGAAGGTCACATGACCCATATTACACGGTTGACTGACTTTCAAGTTTTATGTCAACATCAGTTTTAACATACAAAGTGACCTACAATCATATTACTTGGTGTGAGGGTGCATCTCAAGGAGTAACACAGCCTCCTACCAAAATTAGGTTACTCTGACCTTCTAATCGTGCTTCATTGACTTAGGTTAAGTTTTACATCCGAGTTCAGTTCTCCAATACCAAGGGACCTACATTCATATTACTTTGTGTGAGGATGCATCTCAGGGAGTAACGCAGCCTCCCACCAAAATTAGGTCACTCTGACCTACTTATCTAGCTATATTTAATTAGGTTAAATTTTACATCTGAGTTCAGTTCTCCAATACCAAGGGACCTACAGTCATATTACTTGGTGTCAGGGTGCATTTGGAGTAACCTCCGAACAAAATTAGGTCACTCTGACCTGCTTACTGCACTTCATTAACGTAGGTAAAGTTTTACATCTGAGTTCAGTTCTCTTATACCAATGGACCTATAGTCTTATTTTTTGGTGTGAGGATGCATCTCGGAGAGTAACACAGCCTCCCACCAAAATTAGGTCACTCTGACCTACGTATCATGCTTCATTGACTTAGGTTAAGTTTTACATCTGAGTTCAGTTCTCCGACACCAAGCGACGTACAATCATTACTTGCTGTAAGGGTTCATCTCCGGGAGCTACACAGCCACACTCCAAAATTAGTGGGGGAAAGAGGCGAACTTTTTAATCGTAGATTTCTGGTTTAAAAGGGAATGACACAAACATAGAACAAATGCGAGTAGACCAATTGGCAATAAACTGTAACTCAAAAGTATAGATGTATTACTTATTATTTATGTATAATTATGGTTAAACTAATTTTTATGCCCCGCAACGAATGTGGCTGGGGCATATAGATTTACCCTTGTCTGTCCGTCTGTACATCCCGATTTGGTTAAGTTTTGCGTTTAGCTCCATTTCTCAGAAACCTATTGTAATGTATCAATGATATTTCACCACTACAGTCCTCTTGTGTAGTACAACACAGTGCAGCAACATTTGGGTCGCTATGACCTACATTTCATGCTTCCATGACTTTGGTTAAGTTTTGCATTTAGGTTCATTTCTCAGAAACCTATGGTAATATATCAATGATATTTCACCAATACAGTCCTCTTGTATAGTATAACATAGTTCAGCAACACTTGGGTCACTATGAACTACATTTCATGCTTCAGCAACTCTGGTTAAGTTTTGCCTTTAGGTTCATTTCTTTGGAAGTAATCATAGTGTATCAATGAAACTTCATCAGTGGATGTGCCTTGGGCAGTAATGAGCAATCTTGTAATTATTGGTGATTATGACCTACATTTTATGCTTAAGTGACTCTGGTAAAGTTTTGCATTTAGGTTCATTTCTTTGGAACTAAACATATTGTATCAATGAAACTTCATCAGTGGATGTGCCTTAGGTAGTACTGAGCAGTCATACAATTAATTGGGTCATTATGACCTACATTTTGTGCTTGAGCGAGTCTGGCTAAGTTTTGCTTTTTGGTTCATTTCTTTAGAACTAAGCATAGTGTATCAATGAAACTTCATCAGTGGATGTCCCTTGGGTAGTAATGAGCATTCATACAATAATTGGGTCATAATGACCTACATTTTATGCTTGAGCGACTCTGGTTAAGTTTTGCATGTAGGTTCATTTCTTTGGAACTAAGCATTAACGAAACTTCATCTGTGGATGTGCCTTGGATAGTACTGAGACTTCATACATGATGACCTACATTTTATGTGGGGCATATGTGTCTTACAGACACAATTTCTAGTTTTATTGATGTATGCATTTTTTATCTAAAATTGCATCAGTCAACAAAATACAAGATGATTAATTCATCCATTTTTATTATGTTTTGAATATTCCCATCCACTTCGAAATGATGAAAATCAAGGAATAATTCTTTATGGCTTTATATTGGATACATGTAGTTTATAAATTTGTTTCAATTTAATTATTATGTAAATTCTTTTGTAGAAATGGATGATATCTCAAAGTTGAGGGCTCCCAAAAAGATGAAATTAACAAAACCAAGACCAAGAACGAAAGGTAGACAATATAGATGTGTTCTATTGGGTTAAAAATATATTAAGCCATACTGTATTTAAACATTGCTTTGATGCATGATATTTTAAATGATCAGATTAATTTTTAATTAATTTAAGCCAGGAGGTGGTATATATATTTGTCCTTATTTCAAGATTATAAGTAAAAGTTGAAAAGAAAAATCAAAGATAATCTTTTTTTTGACATTTTTTATGACAAGTATCTATCAGGGACTTGAATTCAGTTTTTCCAATATTCAGAAACCTGATTGAGGTACCTAATTACGCTATATTACTGATTTTTATGAAATTTGGCATGCAGATAGACTGCATGAAATTTCATCTTAATATTGCAAATTTTTAATATTTAAATTAACATTTATTCAAAAAGTTTGATTAAAAATTCTTAACATAATGGTCTTGCTGTTGAATTCATGTAAAAATGTCGGAAAAATTCTGTAATTTCAGTTACAGATTATAATAAAGAAATCTGCCTTATAGCCAATTCAGGTACCTCCTATCTTAACTTGCAAGTATTAAAACAGTTTAATGTATTATTCATTAACATTTTACCAACACTTACACTTTCATACTTTTTCTGTAGATGTGAACCAGAACAACATTCCTTCCAAACTGTTAAATCCAGAAGATTTCTGTATTACCACATCACCTAACCACCTGCTGCTTCAAGAAGAAAATTACGATTTGAGAGGAGAAACACTGGATCTTCTGACTTATCCTACAGAATGTGGTAACTCAGCTTCTTTACCAAATGGCAATGTAACAAATGTCCAAAAACTGGAACAGGATACTGTAGACAGTAAAGATGATAACAATGGAAATTTCTACAACAATGATAGTAGAAGAGACTCTGAAACCAGTTCTGTCTGTAGTAGCTTAGATGATATAAATATGAATACATATTTTTGTAAGTAGCATGAATTACTGATCTGTAATTTACTGAGTGAGGCGTAATCTCACTAAATTTATGGTTCTTTCATAGTTATACAGTTTTCTAATTAAAGATTTACAACTGATGGAAATAATTGACCTGATGAGAAAAACACTGAAAATAATTCTTATATAGTAACATTGAACCAACTTGACAGAAAGTGTCATTTGGTGATTTAAATTGTAATATGTATTTAATGATACCATCCACCATTTAGGATGTCACATTTTCCATATTAAGCTAGTCATGAAACCATGTACAAACATTCACTCAAAGATGTTGTTGAAAACACATTGTCAGTTTGAACCAAAATTATCACTTCTTGGATTCTTTACAGAATATCTGTTCAACCAGCCCCAAGAAAAGTAGTAACAACAGTCAATGCCATTTGAAATAAGTTTTTTTTTGTATAAATCAATTATTGGAATCAAAGTTGAATTGGATATCCTTTTCAAGAATGAATTTTAATTACCTTACCCTTTCCCATCAACACTCTACAGGCAAACATTAACTTTAGTTTATTTCCTTTGAATTAAATCCTAGGTTCAGATGAGTAATATGGGCTCCTTGGAGCCTTGCAATTTTCTTCTGGCCAAATATATTTTCACAAATATTCATCTTTTAGAATAACCTTTGTTGCATTAGATCCTTAAATGACAATATTTGGCCGTATTGGCATTCTAGATAAATAGTAGGTCCCTTGATTTTTTCTTTGAAGCTGATGATTCTGTTTCCAAGATGAGAGCACCAAGAAAAGTGAAGTTGACAAAACCGAGACCACTGAAATGTATCAAAGCAGATCAGAATGGAAATAAAGAAAATGAATGCACTGATAATAGTGATACAGGTATGTACTAATTGTTTCTACTCTTAATACACTTCTGAAGTGTTGAAGTTTGAAAAAGTAACAGTGACACAGTTATACATACTTGTAAGTTATGAATTATTATTAGAGAATTCTTGAAATATGCACATATTTCCCTGATATTACCAACACAGCTGTTCTTATTATGAACAAAAAGACCAGAACTTTGAAATTGAAGAGGATTAAAACATCTTCACATTGTGATCAGAATAATATCAGAACTGGTAATAAGTTTTTTATGTTATAATTACAGATATAACAATCAAGATCACAGCTTTAATGGAGCAGCTCAAACAAGGCACATTGTCAGTCAACGATTGTCTTCATCTGCGTGATATGCTGGCAGTTCACTGTCCTCATCTAGAAATGATCAACAAAGGTACAGACTGTGAATGCAGTATATTTTTAGTTCTCCTGAACAAAAATGAGGAAGAAGTTATACCCTATGCATGGTCATGCATGTCTACATCCCCATCTGTGAAACCAGTTGACCAACAGCCATCTCACATGTTGTGCTGTACAGTCAAACCTGCTTTTAACGGCCACAATTGGGACAAAAGTAAAGTGGCCGCGTAAGACAGGTGACCGTTTAATCAAGTTTTACACGTAGCGGCAAATCCGTATTTTGTTTTCCGGTCCGGAACGATCAAGACATTATTGTTGTCTAACATACAAATATGGCGGTTCAACTGAGGTGAAACGATGTTTTTTTTCCACAATCGACCGTAAATGAACGATGAGATGGATAATTTGAATGATAAGCTATGCCATTAATTAAAGATGATTTGAAAGTCAATTAACGATGATTTTAACATGCATAGAAAGGTAAATGACCGCTTAATTTAGGTAAAATTCAAGCTTGGATACCATTTTTTGTGACCGCTGGCCGCGTAAGACAGGTGACCGCTTATTGTCCCCTGCCACAACGCGATGCGGGGGATATGGTAATGCCGGGCGTCCGTCCGTCCGTCCACCTTGTAAGCGCTCTAGCAAATTTATTTCTTGACCGATTTGGATAATATTTATACAGTAGCTTTAACTCAATGATACCTGAAGGGAGTTCGAAGGTGAGTCATGTCGAAATATTTTTGTAGGAGTTATGCCCCTTAATAACTTAGAAAATTGACAAAATTTTCATGTAAGCGCTCTAGCAAATTTATTTCTTGACCGATTTGGATAATATTTATACAGTAGCTTTAACTCAGTGATACCTCAAGGGAGTTTGAAGATGAGTCATGTCGAAATATTTTTGTAGGAGTTATGCCCCTTAATAACTTTGAAAATTGACAAAATGTTCATCTAAGTGTTCTAGAAAATTTATATTCTCCTTGTATTGGAATAATATTTATACACTTGGACCTAAAGGGAGGTTTTATACATAAACTCCTATCGAAACTTATAAAATTGAAAAATACTGTCTTTAAGAGTTTGTTAGGCGGAATACTTTTGATCAAAGCATTTCTGTTTATTGAAAAGAAGTAAATGTACATTTGTATAAATTCTCAATACACATGGTAAAATAAGATTTCAACACTATACCCATATTGTATAAATGTCTTCATACCACTCATTAACTTTTAAAAAACTTTAGCAATAACCACAAATTGTTTGTCCTTCTATTCTCTCTCTTTGAGAAAATTTTGTTATGTTTCACTTGCTCTAGCGGCGGGGGACTTCGGAACGCTGTTCGATTTATTCAAGTTAAATTAACACATAAAACTATTTGGGCGGACTCAGCACGACCACTGAAGGCAGGTGGCTGCTTAATTGAGGTGACCATTAGGGCAGGTTTGACTGTATTCCTACTTCCTGCTCAAAAATTAATGTCACATGGTCAATATTTTATGGTTCTTTATCTCAGTTTTCAGTGTAATTCTCAGATAGTAGTTGGAAGTGACAAATTCTGAAATTACTATCAAGTGACTAATTCTAATACTGCTGGCAAGTGACTTAATCTGACCAAGTACCAATTCTCACCAACATACCCATATTGTACTTAAAAGAATATAAATGGTCACATGGTAGATGCAAGTACATGTATGTGCACTTTTTGTTCCAAAAAAATTTTCATCAAATGTAATAGCCAGAAGTACTTAATATTGCAAGGGTTTTGTTGATAATGTCCTTGTAAGGTTTCAGGTTTTAAAATATAGATATATAGGCTCTGACAGCCATGTTTCTTGACCAATCAGCACCAAAGTAACAACAATTAGAGAGGACCTTACAAGGAATATCTCTGCCAAGTTTGGTCTTCTTCCGTTCAGTGGTTCTCAAGAAGATCAAAATGTAAAAAGTAAACGACGGATGACAAGTGATGGTAATAGCTCACACTTTCCTTTGGTCAGGTGAGCTAAAAATGGATATGGAGCAAATTCATTAAGACAACATATTACATAGGTAAATGGTGAAAAATAACAATTAGACAAGAAGGCGCCTTCTTGTCTTCAATGATGGTCATCCACAAAAGGCAGGAATTTCTTAATTACTCCAGAAAACAAAAACAAAAACATTTAAAAAAAATTAATGATCACTTTAAAAATACTTAAATACTGGTGCTTTTTTTAACCGGCTTTTCCAATGGAAAAATCCAGTTATTAATTTGGTGAAGTATGGCTGGTGGGCGGACAGGCAGGCGGCTGCCAACAGTTTCTGTGCAATAACTGATGAACCCTTCAACCAAAGCTTTTCAAATTATAATATGTTGTTCAAGATGATAAAATGGAGGTAAATTTCGATATTGACCGTTTTCACTTTTACTGCTCCGGGGTTATGGGAAGTGGCCCCTTTTGTGGTTTGCGTGCAACAACAGATTAACAGATCAAGCAATGCTTTTCAAATTATAATATTTTGTTCCCCATGATAAAATGGAGGTCAAGTTCGATATTGACCGTTTTCACCTTTACTGCTCCAGAGTTATGGTCCTTGATTAATTGGAAAATTGCACTTTTTGTTATTTCCGTTCTTTTTTGTCGTTTCCATGCAATAACAGATGAACCGATCAACCAATGCTTTTCAAATTATAATATATTGTTCCCAAAGATAAAATGGAGGTCAAGTTCCATATTGACCATTTTCACTTTTACTGCTCTGGAGTTATGGTCCTTGATTGATTCAAAAATGGCAATTTTTGTCGTTTCCGTGCAATAACGGATGAACCGATCAAGAAATGCTTTTCAATTTATAATATGTTGTTCCCAATGATAAAATGGAGGTTGAGTTCGATAATGACCATTTTAACTGTACACTGTATTATAAATGTAATGTAAAACACCATCCATATATGTGATATCCCACGCATTGTGTGTGTGAGTCATGCATTTTGGACCAATCTCACGCCCTCGTGCGTGCAACGATTTCTCATGCATACTTTTATTTCCGTGGAAAAATAAAATGTTTACAAAAGCCAAACAACTTTAAATGGTAAATGGATATTTTTCTTTTAAACATCGTCCTTGACATGAAAAATACAGAAATTTTTGTTAATTCATTCTTATTTCATATTGAAATTAGCATTTGAAAGCTAACTTGTGTCCTTGAATAGCGATCGCCGTTGGTAAACTTGTCTTTATGTAAGTACAAAATGTAAACAATGTTGAGTTATGTCCATTGTTTAGACTAATTTCACAAAGTTTTTAATAAAAATATTTTGCTATGCACATTGTTAAAAAATTGAATAAATTTAATATATTTCACCATTGTTTGTTTGTTTTAAAGACAATTGTCCTATTTAGAAATAAGAATAATAGATTTGAAAAACATTTAAATAAGTTAACACTAAATTACAGAACATTGATAATATGTATATTTCCCAAAGTTCTGTATAAGTAAATGCGTTTGGATAATGGTGAAGACATTGTAACAATACATTGTTAATTCATACAAAGGAAAAGTTAAAATACAATATATTTTCAAAGCAATTTAATTCTCAAAGCAAATTAGGACTACAAACAATAGTGGAAATGATTAAATGGATTATTTACCGTATGATATTTGAGAATATTTTATTTTTAAAGCTTATATTTTGATGTCAATAAAATCTCACCCAAATTGCCCAATTTCACCCTTAAATGAGCAAAATCTCACCTTTCTGAAAGCTCTAATCGTGTACACTGGAGACCAAAAATTTGGAAAGCCAAAAACAAACAAGGGAACAATAAACTACCTAAACAGTTATAGACAAGATTTGAACCTCACAAATGCATATGTTTCAACAACAGATATTTGAGAAAACCCAGTTTGCTGTCATTTTGACATTTTTTCCCTTGTATGTAATTCATATAACATGTAATTCAATCAAGAAGTTGCCCTCTGGTCTTCAATGGTAGTCATCCACAGTGTGTTTTATAAGCCTGCCCCAGTGGTTTAGGAGGAGATGTGCTATTGCAATATACATGTATTTCAGGGTACTGTTTAAACAATTCCTTTTACTTTTTCTGTTTTCTAATTTCCGTGTATTTAATGTTTGAAGGATTCTTTTCATCATTGTGATTTTTTATATATTCCTTTAAGCGTATTTACAAGTTATTATTTCTTCATGAGAAAAATCTGTACAAGTAATGACTTGTACAGCTTGTATGCTGCTGTCATACAAGTAATAACTCTCAAAATTTGTTCATATTACTTGTACAAAATAATAACATGTACACGACATATATAAACATCATATTGTTCATTAGTGTTGATTTTCCTTACTATTTATCATTTCAGAGTATATTGACTGTTGTTTCAAACATATAGAAGAAGTATTACAAGAAAAAAACCAAGACAAACTGGTTCTTATAAGTCTAAGAGACCTGATAGCTTTAAGAAAGAGGGCATGGGAACCTTTTCCAAAACCTTCTTCAACTAGAGTAAGGATTTTTTGTATAAACGCACGAGCATATTACAAGTATTAACATAATAACGATAGAATTATAATTTATTATATACTGTGGTTCATTTATTTTTGTGGGTAGGAAAAAAAAAGGCATTTCGTGGGATACATAAATTCGTGGATTGCTGCCTTAGAAAAAAATATAAAAAGTTGTTGAAATACTTTATAAATTCGTGGCCTGGCACATCAGATATCATAAAAATACTGCGATAAAGTTTGCAGATCCGACTTTGATATTGTACAGTAAAGTGCTGATTTTAAGCGCATATATATAAAACAGAAGTCTAACAAACATATTCTTCAAATTTGTAACGGAACAAAGCTTGTCGTGAATTTAACAAGATTAACGAAATAACTAAATCCGTAATTATTTACTGTTATGTTAATCAGTTGTGAAATATGAATTGACAAAATTGCAATCACTTATCACCAAATACCTCAGGGCATATACATACATATCATTAATTCGATTACGATCAATAATGTCTGCTTTATTATATTTTTACAAAACTTTTTTACTGTAATTTGTGAGAAAGTCTGTATTGTTTAGGCCTGTACTTAGGATTAATATTTTTCTTGAATGTTTGATAAAAAATAAACTGGAAGTGAATTCCGCGACAATTTACACAGTCAGAATATTTTTAAAGAAAATTGCTTGATCATTTATATGTTGCCAAAGACAAAATGACTCATCATATGTGAGTATCCAATTACATGCTGTAAAAACGAAATTGTTCAATGTTGTCTCAATTAGGTACATCAAAACTCCATGATTTCAAAGTTCATTTCATTTAAGATAAATTGAAACTATTATTTTTCATTGGATATTTAAATTCGTGGTTTACTGAGACCCACAAAAATTGGTAAACAAAGAATAATAATGAATTAACTGTATTCTTATAGTCTTCATTTCATCAATTACAATAACTTTTTCAAATTTCCACTCCTTAGTCATTGTTAAGTAATGTAACCCAGCCATTTTATTCTTTGACCCATTTTTGGAGGTGTTTCTGCTGAATTTATTAAAGTATTGCCACTTTTAAAATTTTCCTACCTTGCAAAGAAACTCCAAATAGAGAAATTTTATATTTTCCTAATATGCAGCCTTTACTTTTTAACATTTGAATAAAAACACCATTGAGGGCTGTTCCAGCAAAACATACATGGGACGGGGGGAAGGCAAAGTATAAAAATTATCTGCTTGGTTGTTAGTGAGTGGAAAGTGCATCAAAATATGCTTTTGTGGGTGCTTAGATGAAAAATGAAAGTTTTTTTTTTATGTTTTTACCTTTTAGTTTGACTTAGGTTATTGATCATGATCATTTAAAACTTATACACAATGCTTTTTATCATTATATACAGATTAAGTTCGAATTTAGTTATTGTAAATTTTACTATACCAGTTTTTTGCCCAGGGGGCATGTGTTGTCTTTTTCAAATAATGTGATACATGAAAACACAAAGATGTGAATAGAAGACCTTTTGGACACATCTCCTCTCAAACCGGTTGGCTGATAGCTTCCATATTTGATTTATTGTTATGAAGTGTAGATGTGCATACTTTACCGCCATTTTGATTCATCGAATTTTGTAGGAGTTATAGGACTTAGACTATTTTCAACATTTCTCAACAATAGAAGACCTTGTGGACGCTTCTCTAAAACGGCTTTGCAGATTTCCTCCATTGGTCGGATGTATATTTAGGAAGTGTCGATGAACATATAGGATTCATTATCTCTTACCGTTTTACAGATATAAGGGGCCAAAAAATGGGCACACCTTAATTTTCAAAACTTGAAACTGGAGGACTGAATATACAATGCATGGAGGTTTATACTTCAAATATTTAATTTGATATATGCATGCTTTTTATTTCAGAAGAAATCTATTACATGGAATGATATATCTGAAGAGATATCTTATAAGGAGAGCATGTTGTATGATACTTACCTCCCCTTAGTTCAGACACAAATGGTAATAATGTAGAAATGACATCCTAAGATTGTGTGGATATTTTTATATGACCGCAAAATTTTTGCGGTCGTATATTGGTATGACGTTGGCGTCGTCATCGTCGTCTGCGTCGTCGTCCGTCGTCAGCGTCGTCGTCCGAAGACATTTGGTTTTCGCACTATAACTTTAGTATAAGTTAATAGAAATCTATGAAATTTAAACACAAGGTTTATGACCACAAAAGGAAGGTTGGGATTGATTTTGGGAGTTTTGGTCCCAACAGTTTAAGAATCAGGGGCCAAAAAAGGGCCCAATAAGCATTTTTCTTGGTTTTCGCACAATAACTCTAGTATAAGTACATAGAAATCTATGAAATTTTAACACAAGGTTTATGACCACAAAAGGAAGGTTGGGATTGTTTTGGGGAGTTTTGGTCCCAACAGTTTAGGAATTAGGGGCTAAAAAAGGGCCAAAATAAGCATTTTTCTTGGTTTTTGCACAATAACTTTAGTATAAGTAAATAGAAATCTATGAAATTTAAACACAAGGTTTATGACCACAAAAGGAAGGTTGGCATTGATTTTTGGAGTTTTGGTCCCAACAGTTTAGGAATTAGGGGCCAAAAGGGTCCAAAATTAAACTTTGTTTGATTTCATTGAAAATTTAACTATTGGGGTTCTTTGATATGCCGAATCTAACTGTGCATTTAGATTCTTAATTTTTGGTCCCGTTTTCAAATTGGTCTACATTAAGGTCCAAAGGGTCCAAAATTAAACTTAGTTTGATTTTAACAAAAATTGAATTCTTTGGGTTCTTTGATATGCTGAATCTAAACATGTACTTAGTTTTTTTATTATGGGCCCAGTTTTCAAGTTGGTCCAAATCGGGGTCCAAAATTAAACTTTGTTTGATTTCATTGAAAATTTAACTATTGGGGTTCTTTGATATGCCGAATCTAACCGTGCATTTAGATTCTTAATTTTTGGTCCCGTTTTCAAATTGGTCTACATTAAGGTCCAAAGGGTCCAAAATTAAACTTAGTTTGATTTTAACAAAAATTGAATTCTTGGGGTTCTTTGATATGCTGAATCTAAGGCCATTTATTTTTAATTAGTTGGTTTACGGATCCGCCGACCCGATTTTGCCGATTTGAAGAAAAAAAATAAAATTGAAAATTTTGGTTTTTTATTACCGCCGACCCTCTGAAATCAGCCATCCCCAAAATAAAAATAAATTAAAATCCTTTTTGCATCAAAATTTCATAAAAGATTATATTCCAATTCGTCTAAAAATAGATTATCCATCAATAAAATACTTGTAAACATGATCCCCCCCCAAAAAAATCTATTTATAGACGTTAGTTGATGCCAATTTCCGAAACACGTTTTATGAAACGAATTTCTTAATAGAATCCATGCCACTTTTAAGTTCGTTTTGTATGAATATCTTGATTCCGTAAGATATCGAATCCACTCATTTAATGTTGTACAACTTGTAGTTGACGAGTCGGTCCCTTAAAAAGGGAACGGTCTACTGAACAACACCTGTCAAGATAGATGTTCTGATATTTGGGTTTCAAAAGAGGGAATTAACTCATCATTTGCAACCTTTGTACATTTGGCAATATAACCAAGATTGTTCAAAAGTACATGATTTTCTTTTTCTTTTTTTTCCCGACCGACCGACCCTATTTAAAAAAAAAAAAATCCGTAAACCAATTAAATAAAAATAAAAGGCCTAAACATGTACTTAGTTTTTTTATTATGGGCCCAGTTTTCAAGTTGGTCCAAATCGGGGTCCAAAATTAAAGCTAAAAAAGGGGTAAATTTTTTTTTTTTTTGGGGGGGGGGGGGGCAATTCTCCACAGCATATTGTATTACACAAAAGCAAAAAATTGAATATAAATTCAAATCATATGACCAATTCTAAGTTCTTTATTTCAGTTATTCTGTGTCAGAAACCTATTATGTGTCAAATATTTGAAGAAATTTTCAATTGCACAGTATTTCGCAATAGCAAGAAATTGATATGTGTGCCCTGTTATCAAAACTTTATTATTAACAAATTCCATTGGAAATTTGCCAATATAAAATGTGCTGATGAAGCTTTTTTATTTATCTTATCTAAACTGCTTTTAAATTATGTATATTTAAAATTTGCCATCCATGACTATGATGTCATTTTCTATTTTAATATGTTATGGTGTATTTAAATGGGCTGTTATGGTTGCAAAGTATAAAGAAATGGGGGGGGGGGGGGGTTGAAAACAAAATTTGGGGGGGGGGTAATTTTTTCTCATTTCATATTTCATAAATTAAAAAGAAAATTTCAAATTTTTTTCAGCAAAAAAAGGGGGGGTTACAATAAATTTTATTGTTTTTTGTGTGTTTTTTTGGGAGGGGGGGGGGGGGTCAATGTGCAACTTCATAGTGTATTGCACAAAAGCTAAAAAAAGGGGTAAATTATTATTTTTTTTGGGGGGGGGGCAATTCTCCACAGCATATTGTATTGCACAAGAAGCAAAAAATTGAATATAAATTCAAATCATATGACCAATTTTAAGTTCTTTGATTTCAGTTATTCTGTGTCAGAAACCTATTGTGTGTCAAATATTTGAAGAAATTTTCAATTACACAGTATTGCGCAATAGCAAGAAATTGATATGTGTGCCCAATTTTAAATTTTAAATTGGTTATTTCTGATTTATATATAAAAACAAATAATACTGATATGGTTTGAATAGGTAAATTAAAAATTTTTAAGTTCTTAGACAACATTCATTCTGTGTCAGAAACCTATGCTGTGCCAAATATGTATTCACAATCCAAATTCAGTATTGTATCAAGCTTGAATGTTGTGTTCATAATTGCCCCAACTATTCAGGGTTCGACATCTGCGGTCCTATCTAGCTGCGCCCAGCGGAGCATTTTATTATGTTTGATCTGGAATTAGTGCCGTACTTGAAAATCATTTCTTACACTAGGCCATGTGAGCTTTTGTCATCACTTGGCATCCGTCTTCCGTCTATTAACTTTTCACATTTAATCTGCTCCTCTGAAACCACTGGGCCAATTGGAATTAAATTCAGCTGGAAGCATCTATATAAGGTCCTTTATAAAGTTTGCTCATTTCGTCCCGATCGGCTAGCAATTGTGGCCACCATTGGCAATTGTTGTTTCTGATTGGCTGAGTTTTCAAAAATCTTCTTGTCTGAAACTGCTTGGCCAAATGGAACGAAACTCGTCAGGAAGTATATATGGGAGGTCCTTTATAAAATTTCCTCATTTCATCCCGATCGGACTATAAATATGGCAGCCATGGGCAGTTCTTGTTTCTGATTGGCTGATACAAAAAAATCTTCTCTGAAATGCTTGGCCAAATGGAATGAAACTTGACAGGTACCATCTATGGGGGGTTCTTTACAAAGTTTCCTAATTTTGTCCCGATTGGGCAACAAACATGGCCGTCATGGGCAATTTCATTTTTTGATTAAAAAAAAAAATTTTTTTTCTCTGCAACTGCTGGACCAAATAGAACGAAACTTGACAGGATGCAGGTTCTTTACAAAATTGCCTCATTTCGTCCTGATTGGACTACAAATATAGCCACCATGGGCAGTTCTTGTTTCTGATTGGCTGATATAAAAAAGATCTTCTCTGAAATCGCTTGGCCAAATGGAACAAAACGTGACAGGAAGCTTATATGGAAGGTCCTTTATAAAGTTTGCTCATTTCTTCATCATTGGACTACAAATATGGCTGCCATGGGTAGTTCTTTTTTTTGATTGGATGATATAAAACAATCTTCTCCTCTGAAGTCCAAATAATTTGGCCAAATGGAACGAAACTTGGAAGGAAGCATCTATGGGAGGCTCTTTACAAAGTTTCCTCCTAAGTCCCGATCGGGCAACAAACATGGCAATCATAGGCAATTCATGTCTCTCATTGGCTGATTAAAAAAAAATTTTTCTCTGGAACTGATTGGCCAAAAATGTCAGCCAAACTTGACAGGAAGCATCTATGGAACGTCATTTATGAAATAATTTTATTATTATCCTGATTGAACAACAAGCATGGCTGCCATGGGCAATTCTTGTTTCTGATTGGCTGGTGTAAAGAAAAGTTCTTCTCTGAAACCACTTTGCCAAATGGAACGAAATTTGACAGGAAGCATCTTTGGGAGGTTTTTTTTTACGAAGTGTCATCATTTTGTCCAGATAAATTCTTGTTTCTGATTGGTCGATTTAAAAGAAATTTTTTCTCCTAAACTGCTAGGCCAAATAGAGCCAAACGAAAATAAAGTGACTATAGCTTAAAACAAAAATCTATAGAACCACAGAATTGCTTGAAACCAAACATGGCCTGAACGTTCCTCATAAGGTGTCAATCCCCCATTCAAGATGGCCACCAGCAGAGGATTTAGGTCAACATAAGACCCTAAGGGAAATACATGCAAAAATCTTCTGGAAAACCACTGAATTTAAGAATATGCTGACCTGTAAGTAGAAGGACCTTGATGGAGAAAAATATGGTCCCTACAACAGGCTTACCACACTTCATAATGATAGTGAGAAGTGACCTCTCTGAGGTACATCAATAAAAACGGTTTTCATTCCAGGTGAGCAATACAGGCTCAGCCCTCTGAGCCCATGGTTATAAAAGTTATAACTTCCTTAAAAATATTTATTTATCCTTTAAAAGCTGCAAAATATTCATTTGTAAATACAGTCTCTAACTTTTTTTATCATTCTAAGAACAACTCTTAATAACTTTATCCATGCAATCACTAAAAATTTCATTTTATTGTTGGAAATGTGTTTTCAAAAACATTTTGCCCTTATTTATTAAAGACAATGTAAAGATCAAAATTGATAAAATTTAGATACCATATCTGTGTGTGGAAGTTATTTCTACAAACTTGTGTTCATTAGTAACATTTCATGGTTTCACTTTTCCAACATGATTCAGTTAGAAAAGAGAGGGGACTTATAATTTTAACAGGGATATATCTTTTACGATTTCAATTTAATATTCCAGGCTTATAAGCATAATAATTTTTGTTGCTTATCTCTGTAAGCATGATAAGCATGGTGTGGCATGTAGTAAATATGAAGTTTTTAATTTTGTTTTCCTGAAGGGCAAATCTGATCATTAATTTGGCAAGTGGCTCAAAACAAAACCAGATAAATCCAGTTTAATGTCAGTTTGACAGTTCATTTATTGTAATTTGTTCATTTGAAGTCATTCCTTTGTATTTATTTTTGGTTGTGAGTTTCTGTAACATATTTTGGAAAAATGTTAAAGTAAAGTGAAATTTTCATTCCTTAGGTTTGGACATTAATTTTACACTGAGCTACATCTCATTGAAAGAAAAATGTTCAGGGCAACTGGCATATAAAGTTCTACAGTGTGATCAACTTTTGGATGTCCTCATAGAACTCCAACTACATATAAACCATTTTGATATCTTCAAAAAATTCAAGTTTTTCTTCTAAGTGTCAATAGTGTTTCTGGTGTCATGAATTCCAATCGATAAATACTTTTCATGATTAGGCATGCTGGGAAGTGGATTCAGTTGCCTTTATGCAGTCTGATTAATGTGCAAGAAAACTTGAAAAGCAATTCCATGGAGAGATCTTTTTGCTCCTAAAGAAAAATTTATCCATAAGGCAAAACTAACACTCCAAAGTTTGCTATATTTGAGATTTCTGTACTGCGGACTGAATAAGTTTCTTTCTTCAGAAATTGACAAAAACAAGGAATTTGAATTGCCTTTGTTTATAGGGTTTTCAATGTTCTAAGTTGTAAGCT
The DNA here is from genome assembly GCA_028015205.1 of Mytilisepta virgata. Taxonomy (NCBI): domain Eukaryota; kingdom Metazoa; phylum Mollusca; class Bivalvia; order Mytilida; family Mytilidae; genus Mytilisepta; species Mytilisepta virgata. Next base: position 44,752,808 of record CM051521.1, on the reverse strand, counting down.
TGACACAAAAACATTTTGGAAAATACGAGTGAACATTCATCATGCAAAAGTAGAAAATTTTAACGTCAGATAAACATAGCACCCAGATTTTCTCTGTCCAATAAAACAAGGCAAAGACATCAAAATGAACATGCAGTCAAACCTGTCTATAAACGGCACACAAGGGACCAGAAAAAATTGCCCTCTGTACAGAGATTAATATTACAGGCTTTGTTAATGAATGGAACTTTTTCATTGTGTCCTCTATAGACCGTGATTTGCTATATAGAGGTGCCCTTTAAAGCAGGTTTGACTGTAATGCAAAAACAAAGTTTTCACTTTGTGTAAGATTAAGGCTTTTTAGCTCACCTTGGTCAACCCTTTGTTGGGTTATTGCCCCTGAATTGTTAATTTTATTGAAATTTTGCAGTTTTAGGTTATTATCTTGAATATTATTATAGATAAAGACAAACTGTAAACAGCAAAAATGTTCAACAAAGATCTACAAATAAGTCAACATGACCAAAATAATTGATTGGCCCCTTAAAGGAGTTTTTGCCCTTTAAAGACGCTTTCCATTGTAAACTTTCTATTAAAGATTTTCTACTCTGAAACCACTGGGCCAATTGTGACCAAAGTTTGGCGGAATGGTCCTTCGGTGGCCCCCTTCCAAAATTATGTCCTGCATTCCTGACTTCCAACCGATATGGCTGCTGTTACTAAAAATACAAAAAAAGAGTGGATGAATTTCTTCATCTATGAAACTACAAGGCCAATAGGAAACAAACATGGCAGTAATGGTCTTAAGGAGGTTCTATTTCAGAATAATGTCTGATGACCTGGACTGTTAATCAAGATGTCCACCACAGCCGAACTTAGTTTAACATATGGCCCTGTGGGAAAATTCAGTGAAAAATCTTGTCTGAAACTACTTGACCAATTGGAACCAGACTTGGCAGCAAAGGTCCTTAGATGGTCCTCTTTCAGAAATGTCTCTGATGACCTGCACTGGCAACCAAGATGGCCGCCACAACCCAACTTAGTTTAACATAGGTCCCTATGTGAAAATTCATTGAAAAATCTTCTTGTCTGAAACGACTTGACCAATTGGAACCAGACTTGGCAGCAATGGTCCTTAGGAGGTCCCCTTTCAGAAATGTGTTCAATTTCGTGGAGTGTGAACCAAGATGGCCGCACAGCTGAACTTAGTTTAAAATAGGACCCTATGGAAAATTCACTCAAAAATCTTCACTTTTGAAACTACTGAGCCAATTGGAACTAAAGTTGGTAGCATAAGTCCTTAGATGGTCCTCTTTCAGAATTGTGTCGGATCACCTGCATTATCAACCAAGATGGCCACCACAGCCGAATTTAGTTATATATAGGACCCTATGTGAAAATTCATTTAAAAATCTTCTTGTCTGAAACCACTTAGCCAGTTGGAACAAGACTTAGCAGTAATGGTCCTTAGATTGTTCTCTTTTAGAAATGTGTCCACTGACCTGGACTGTCAACCAAGATGTTTCCCACAGCCAAACTTAGTTTAACTTAGAACCCTATAGCAAAACCAGCCAAATGGACTGCAACACTTAAATTTTGAATCCTGCTCAAGGTGAAAAGTTAAATCCAGGTGAGTGATACTGGCTCTTGAGAGCCTCTAGTTTATGCAGAATCATTATTAATTTATCTTGTAAATAGAATTATAACATGATAATATTGATTACAGAGTATGGATTCTGGCATTGGATTAGAGGACCAAGCTCTTTTGGACAATGAAGAAGCTTTTGAGGAAGATATAGCAAAAGAAATGTATGTAAAATACACATTTGCATGTACTTTTTAGCTCACCTGGCCTAAAAGGCCATATGAGCTATTCCCATCTGTCGTCTGTCATCCGTCATCGTAAACTGTCCTTTAAAGATATTCTCCTCTGAAACCACTGGGCCAATTGAAACAGAACTTGGCAGCAATGGTCCGTAGGTGGTTCTCTTTCAGAATTATATCTGATGATCCTGTCCACCGTCCAAGATGGCCACCAGAGCAGAACATTGTTTAACATAGGACCCAGTGGGGAATTTACAGAAAGATCTTGTCTGAAACCGGTTGGCAAATTGGAACAAAAATTAGCAGCAATGGTCCGTAGGTGGTGCTCTTTCAGTAATGTGTCCGATCACCCAACTTGTCATCCTATATGGCCACCAGAGCCGATCATAGTTTAACATAGGAACCTATCGAAAATTTACTTAAAGATCTTCTTGTCTGAAACCACTTGGCCAATTGGAACAAAATTTAGCAGCAATTGTCCTTAGGTGGTTCTCTTCGAGAATTGTATCCGATGACCCAGCTTGTCATCGAAGATGGCCGCCAGAGCCGAACATAGTTTAACATAGGACCCTATGGGAAATTTACTTAAAGATCTTCTTGTCTGAAACCACTAGGCCAATTGGAACAAAACTTGGCAGCAATGGTCCTAATAAGTTGGTCCTCTTTCAGAATTATATCCGATGACCCCACCCGTGATCAAAGATGGCCACCAAAGCCATACATAGCTTAACATAGGACCTAATGGGAAAAATAACAGAAAGATCTTCTTGTTTGAAACCAGCGAGCCAAGGCTGCCATTAAAGATGGACATAGTGCAGGTGAGCGATATAGGCTTCTGTGAGCCTCTAGTTATTATATGACCCCAAATATTTGCGGACGTATCATGGTATGAGCCTGTTGTCATCAGCATCGTCAATGTCTGTAGACAGTAATTTTTCTGCTCATTTACCTTTGTTCTATTAAATGTATAATCATAATATTTTACCACAATGTTCTTCCTTAAGATACAGATTTGGATTGATATTGAGGAATCTGGCCCTTCCTGTTATTTTTCTGGGGGGTCATTAAGGTTTTTTATGCCCTGTCACGAATGTGGCTGGGGCATATAGATTTACCCTTGTCCATCCATCTGTACGTCTGTACGTCCCGATTAGGTTAAGTTTTGCATTAAGCTCCATTTCTCAGAAACCTATAGTTATATATCAATGGTATTTCACCACTACAGTCCTCTTGTATAGTACAATGCAGTTCGGCAACACTTGGGTCACTATGACCTAATTTAATGCTTCAGTGACTGGTTAAGTTTTGCATTTAGGTTCATTTCTCTGAAACCTATAGAAATTTATCAATGATATTTTACACTACCTTCCTCTTGTATAGTACAACGCAGTTCAGCAACATTTGGGTAACTATGACCTACATTTCATGCTTCAGTGATTGTTTAAGTTTGGTGTTTAGGTTCATTTCTCAGAAACCTATAGTAATATATCAATTATATTGCACCACTACAGTCCTCTTGTATAGTACAACACAGTTCAGCAACACCTATATTGTTTTTAGGGTGGGGCATCCGTGTCTTATAGACGAATATCAAAGCCGATGGAGACTTTAGGTTTGCACTCGGTCCATCTGTCTGTCTGTGTGTTTTTGTTCTGGTCTGATGATAATTTTTTGCAGAGTTATGGTCCTTGAACCTAGAAAATTCATGCAAATAATCAGTTTTCCGCACTTTTTTTCGTCATGCTTGAAGATATTGATTTGATATTTGGTTTATTGTTTTCCAAAAAATCAAATTACAAGTAGCTGGATTTCTAAATTTTGTATTTCATCTGGTTTTTGTGGTACTGGTCCAATATTTCTGTAATGTAACATAATATCCAAGGGGCCTCGGTGGCTGAGTGGTCTAGGTAGTTCGTCATAACTACTAGCCTGTCAACACTGAGGCTGTGAGTTCGAATCTCACCTGTGTCAGGTTGTGTTCGACTCCGATCTAAAATTAACATGGATTGCCAATTTTCCTGCCGAAGGTCGTGGTTCTCTCCTGGTACTCCGGCTTCCTCCACCAATAAAAACTGCCGTCGCGATATAGCCACATATGCTGAAAACGGCGTAAAACCCCAACTAAACAAACACACATAATATCCCACACTTTATGGGGTCAAGCATAATTGTCTGACCACACTTGCTTTAATTGTTTACCAGCCAACATGTTGTGGTTGTATCATGCTGAGCTTATCAAAACCTTGTAATGAATGTTGCTGGGAAAATCTATTGAAATGCTGTGAATTGTAATTGTTTTATATCTTTACATCCTGTCCTATTTTGTCTGCGTGTTAATTACAGGTTAGATTGCTCTCATGAGACAAATATTTATAGCAATCAAAAAGAAAAAAAGAAATATTTACCAGATTTAAAATATGATTTATAAAGGTTTTAAAATCTTTTTGCATTGTTGACTTATTTCCAGTCTATACAATGATGAAAGAAGATGGTATGATTTCAGCCATTATTTGGCCCATCTGACAAGAAAAATTAAAATTAAGTTTTCAGATTCAGATTTGTATTACTTATATCGTATAATGATCGAAGTTTCAAACATTGGCAAAAAGTCCTTCCCATGATGCAACAGCAATGTCATGAACATCTTCCAGATCAAGGATTTGAAGAAAATTTAGTGTTTTCACATTAGATTTTAGTCAAAACAACTATGAGCCACACCCTTGCCGAAAAAGATTTTTTAATAAAATGTGTGTCTTAAATGACATGTTTCAGTGAAATATCTTGTTGGGCAAGGCTGCTGCTCATATCAAAATTTTTTAATTCAAAGGTCCAAAAATGAGTGAAATTTGATGCTTTTTATTGATATCTTCAAAATTAGCCATCTTTGACAGCATATTGCTGCTATTTTAGAAATTTCTTGTTGAAAACAAAACATGTTCCTGAAAATGCAGCATTTTAATAGTACTTAATGATAGCCGAGAGTGAGTATTTCATTTTTTTTTTTTTTGGAATTCAAGGGGCAAAATAATACCATGTCCTTTATGTTTCCTGAAACAAAACTGTGATTATCTCTAACTGTAAAACTTAGTGTCTTATAAAATGCTTACAGTGCTAAATACACGGATAATTTTATTTTCTTTTTAGCTCACCTGACCCTTCGGGTCAGGTGAGCTATTGCTATCACTTGGCGTCCGTCGTCCGTCCGTCGTCCGTCCGTCGTCCGTTAACTTTTTCAAACGTTAACTCCTCCAACACCATAAGTCTAACTGCAACCAAACTTGGTACAGTTATTAATTGGTATGGGTGCTACAAATCTATTGTTTGGATTTTTGATTCGTATAAAAACATGGCCATCATGGCTAAAAATAGAACATAGGGGTAAATCGCAGTTTTTTGCAAATAAGTCAGAAACGGTCACAGATATCAAAATTCTGGCATAGGGTAAAAGTGATCAGCACCTCAAGATCTACCTGCCCTGAAATTTTGAAGAAGATCCAACCACTCATTTCAGAGTTATCACCCTTTTTCCTGATTTTTTCCAAATTTTGCACTTTTTAAACTCATTATTTTGAAAACTATAAAAGATATCTGAGAAATTCAAATTGCATATTGTTAGGCACATCAAGATCTACAAAATCTGTAACAGGCTCAAAGTTGTAGGGCCATTCCTTTAGAAGTTCCCCCTTAAAACATAAAAATTGACCATTTTTACAGTCTTTCCTCATAATATTGAAAGCCATTTACTCCTCCGACACCATAAGTTCAATTGTAATCAGACCTGGTATAGTTCTTTTTTAGCATGAGTGCTACAAAATTGTTGATTGGATTTTGGATTCATAATAAAAGACATGGCTGCTGTTGCTAAAAATAGACAAGGGGTAAATTGCAGTTTTTGGTAAATAACTCAAAAATGGCTACAGATACAAAATTCTGTTTGGAGCAAAGGTGATCAGCACTTTGTGATTTATCTGCTTTGAAATTTTGAAGAAGATCCAACGTTCCCTACAGGAGTTATTGCCCTTTTTATGATTATTTCCAATTTTTGCTTTTTTAAGCTTGATTTTTTTGAAAACTGTATTAGATATGTGAAAGTTTTCAAATTGCATATTGTTTAGCACATCAAGATCTGCAAAATCTGTCACAGGGCCAAAGTTGTAGGACCATTTTTTTAGGAGTTTTTCCCCTTAGAGCCTCAAAAGTGACCTTTTTCAAAGCTTTTTGCTCATGATAATGCAAGCATAACACTATATTAATGAAAAACTATTTGACTAACTAAATGTTAAATTCAATATTACTTCACAATTTTTTAAATACTCATCAAAGAGATTACATATATGTTTTTTTTTATGATTCTCAATCTGCAAGTACATTTTTTTTATGTTTTGAAACTGTTTCAGGTAAAAACTCATTATTTTAGCCTTTTCTAAAAACTGGTTACCTGCTCAATTGTTGTGATACTTATCTATTGCTCTTCAATTATAGTTTCAGTCTCTTTTCTGAAAGGTAAAAAATGGATGCCGATAGAAAATAATTTGAATTTTAAATCGCCCTGAGTCTTATCATCTATGCCCCATCTATTGTAAATTATGAATGTGATGGCAAAATTTTCCGTGATATTAATGTCCAGTATAGATTTTAATTGTCTATTGCAATCTTTAAAAGAGAACATGAAATCTCAAGTTTGGATTTTTTTACACAAGTCACAACTGCTTGAAACAGACTGTAAATAGATGTATTATTAACATGCATATGCCTGTGCAAGTATAGCCCCCACCCCTGCCGTTGTTATTCATAGATGTGACTAATAGGGAGCCGTTTGTCAGCTCAGTGCAGATGTTTATGACATACTTTTGCTTACATTTATTTTTATGTTATTATTTCAAAAATCTTCTCCTCTGAAACTACTGAATGGATTTGGATAAAACTGAGCATGATTGTTCCTTAGGGTATCCTGCACAAATTTATGCTTCGATTTTTCATCCGTCAAAAAAAAACATGGCCACTGTTACTAAAAATAGAACATAGGGGTCAAACAACAGTTTTTCGCAAATATCTCAAAAATCATTAGGTTATGGCAAATTCTGGCAGGTTGAGAGTGTTCAGCATGGTGAGAGCTACCTGTGTGCTGATTTTCGTGAAAATCTGTCAACTGATGTTAGAGTTATTGCTCTTTTTTGACTTTTTTTTATGTTAATATTTCAAAAATCTTCTTCTCTGAAACTACTATTCAAAATCAAATGAAACTTGCTAAGATTGTTCCTTGGGGTATTCTGCAAAAAGATAATGCTTGGATTTTTGATTGGTCGAAAAACATGTCCCCCCTTACTAAAAATAGAACATAGGGGTCAAAATGCTGTTTTTTGCTATTTTTTCCTTAATTATAGAAAGAAGATGAAAGCTACTTTCAAGGTAAACATGGTATCCCGAGTTGAATGGTGATGATGAAAGTTTGTTTGGGACAGCCATTTTTAAAATGGCTGCCATTTTCCCGCCATTTTTTACCCTTGCTCGGAATTCAACAATATTTGGTTTTTAAAGTAAACATGGTATCCTTAGTGTATGGTGATGATGAGAATGTTGTATAACAATGATTAAACTTCATAATATGTGAGCTTTTAATTGCTATCACTTGGTGTCCGTCATCATTGTTGTTAACAAATTTTCAAACATCTTCTCCTCTGAAACTATTAGGGGGATTTGGATGAAACTCTACAAAATGACAGATGAGTTAAGCATGGTTTATTGGATAAAAACCAACAGCTTAGTCAATATGATCAAAGATCAAGCATAATAGAAAATGAAAAGCCTTAACCCACAATTTTTACATAACTTCTTTCAAACATTTTTAAAACGAAGACAACATATAGCCCAAAAGATTTATACATGTATTTGAAGATGAGTTAAAGCTTGTATTTTGTATTGTAAATCATCAGATTGACCATGACTGTATCTTAATCAAGCGTAGGGAGAACTCATACCCATTTCTTTCCAGAGGTTCTTGAAAGGCTTTTAAAGGTATTTTCGGCATTTTACATGACCTTTAATTCTCAGTTTAATTTACAACAAACATTAATATATTAATTTAGTTTATAGTGCATTGTTTGCCAGGTGAGCGATTTAGGCTCTTGAGAGCCTCTTGTTTTAAATAAAATTCCACTTTCTGTATTTTTCTTTTACGGTTTCTATGGTGTACATTGTTATTTTGCTTCAATTACAACATTTCTGCTTTTTTTCTCTGGTGGTGACAAAACTATCCTTATAAATAAAATAAAAAAGACCTTCATGATTTGGTTTTATGACGCCTTTATTTTCATTTTACAGACTTTCAGATTATTGTAGTAAAGAAAGTAAGTATATTATTGTTAAATGTTGGTATAATTTTATATAAGATGGTTTATTGGAGAATTTAAAATATGATTTAACAAACAGAAATAAATTTTGATCAATATGAAACTCAAATTCAACACAGAATAATGTAAAAGAACAGAAATTACTGGGGAATTACATGCATCACTGCATAATCTGACAACAACTACACATGAAAAGTTCATTGTGTATAGAAGCGTTAGATAATTATATATAAATATTTTCGGTACATCTAGACATGAATTTTTTTTTATGGTTAAGAAAAGTTTTAAATTACAATCACATGTTCCAATGTGTCTGCTCATTGTAACCATTTATGAAAGAACCCTTAAAGTTATGTTGTATTGTCTATTTTTAGGATCTACAAGCCCAAATAGTGTGATTGAAGCTGTTAAAGGGTTAAAGATTGTTGGAGAGAATGAAGAAATTGTAAAGGTATCAAAATTTTTACTTTACACCAAAAACAAAAATATCTGTTTTTGCTTACCGGACCGACCTTTGTTTTACCGCCAACCCTAACTCTTTTGGTTCCAAAATTTTATCAGGGTTCTCGTCTGGACGCTTCATCCTTCAAACTTGTGCGTCCCTGGGACGTGTAGATTTAATCAGCTGCATCCAAAGACTAATTTTCATGGAAATCTTTCTGGTCGCCACTCTTAATTTCGTGGAAATCAAAAGGGGAAGGGAAAGAAAACGACAAAATAGTAAGCTAGAAAATGGAGGCAATCAGAATTCTCTTGGTTTTTCATTGGCCACAGAGTTTTTACTGAGCGGTAACGTATGTACATCTCATTTAAAAAAAGATTTAGCGGCCTTCGACTTATCTCTTTTTTTCACAAATGGAAATTTTGTCAATATTGATTATTAAGGTGTTAAAACAAGGTCAATTGGAAGAGAATAAAAGCATACTTAAAAAAAAAAACTCATAAAGGTTATGGATAAAATTAATAAAAGTAAAATAATGATGGTAATAAATAAGTTTTGTTAAACAGTAGGCCCAAAAAGGCGAAGTTTTTTGGTCGTATCTGTAACGGTAATTTCCTTTCAAGGTTGGAGCACCACCGAATATGTTCAATATTTTTTTTTTTTTTTTATTTATACCAGTTGGTATTTTGAGGCTATACGTGGTTTAGTTAAGCTTGAACAAAAGTGCAGTAAACCTACCATGGTATAAATTTGTGAGAACCCTGATCAGTTTTCGCGGTGAAAGTGAACAATGACAATACAACACAAAATACTCAAGAATTAAAAAACACAACAGCATATACACACAAAAAATATGAGAGAAACACAGAATCATCCAAAAAGAAGTTGTGGCCAGGTGCACCAGTAGTGTAAGTGTCCTTAGCTTCAGAGTCCTAATATACATTGGCTAAAATAAGAGACAAAATTTGATGGTGAACCTTTTATTCACGAAAGAAAATGTCTTCTCACGTCCCTTCCTACCAGAATATGTGCTGTCAGAGAGGAAAGAAGTTCTATAATAACCTGCAAATAAACATACGAAACTAAAATGCTAGGAAATCTGTTTGAATATAGTGATCTAAATATATGTTCTCGTTTGTATTAGTGTCATATGCCCTGTCAGCAGGGCTTAAGCTACCGGGTAATTAAGGATGACAAGAAGAAGTGACATCAGGGAGAAATCATTATTTCTCTTTGTTTTTATGAAAAAAAATGGCAGCCTGGCCTCTGCATTATTACACAAGTTAAGAATTTCCTTCAAAATTGCTGGCATATTTGTTATTTTGACCATGAAAATGTACTATCTAGGATCTTATATGACAAATATTGTCCTTTAATTTGGTAGTTTTCTGTGGGTAGTCTACCTTCTGAAACTAATAAAAACTAGATTTAATGCTATATGATAATGTACATGAAAGCAGTATAAAACCCATTTTGAAACAAGTCTAAAGGGAGTAGTGAGCAGAATATTTCAAATTCATAATATTAATCTAGTTTGTCTTAATTTATATGCAGTTCATTTACATTACAGACAGCCGTTGAATTGATACAGAAGTATCTAAATGATGGAAAACAAGTAGAAAATGATTCCAGTAAACCTGTTTCCATCAGATGTAAGGAAGAATTAAAGGTATGGTTTACAATTGGTTTATGGATGACAGGTGAACAGTAACAACAGGTTTATGGTAATGGGTATATGTACAAGTCAAATGGACTGATTTCATATTTTTAGAGATCAGGTTTTTGGAATAAGATTTGTTCCTAAATTACCATCATGGCAGATATACAATATTTAGTCAGAATTCAAAATCAAATGTTAATGATAGATTGTCTGTTATATTATTCAATTCAATTCAATTCAATATTTTATTGGAAAGAGCACAATAGAGGCATGATCCACATACAGATCCATTGAACAATTGCAATTATTGCAATGTCTCTTGGTAAACATAGTTGGACAAAGATGGTATCCCTCTATATCAGCCACATATTTTTATATGTCTTGACTTGTTTGTTTCTTTGGGGTTTTCTTTCTGACCAAACCAAGAATGTAGTAGCGTTTCATTATTTTTCTTACTTGTAGAATAATGTTATACGACAACCAATAGGACCAGGAACCAGTATAAAGCTTATACAGGAAGTAGAAAAAACTTTACCAGGTGGCATGCACACTGCTAAAGGAAGACGTGCCATGTTTAAAACTTACAACACTGCTGTTTCAATGACACATGATGGTAGGTTTTATTATAGTAATATAAAGTAACACAATGATAAATAGATTGTTGTGTTGTGTTCAGACAAAGATAATGATTAGTATCACTATTTGGTAGAAACAATATGCATATAAATTCTACATATATTACACAAGTGGAAGTTGCTATCTGTAATTAGCCTAATTAATTGTTATCTGCCCTTTTGTGAGCTAAACATTATGGCATTTTTTCTGTGCATCATTTTAGCAGCAGTGACAATGCCTGAGGATGATCATGGTAAAAAAAATAAGCTCATTTAGTAAAAGGAGAGTGGCTTGTTTATCTGTGTTTCTCAACATTATTACGACAAATTTATCTATTTTGTAATGTACAAATATGTGATAAATAGCTTAATACATAATAGATGGCATTTTTCATTTTGGAATCAATACCAAGATGTTGGTAGGATAAATAGGTTGATAAGAAAAAACCTATTGTATTAATCTAAGTATATGTTGCTTATATGTTGCTTAGGTAATTTATGAATGTAATTTAACAAAACTATTGAACTAAATTTGAAATAAAAAAAAAAAATTTCTGATAAAGAGCACTGAATATTTCCCCACTCAGAAGAATATGCTTGGATAATATGAAATAATTATATATTAACAACTCAGAATATTTTTTTCTGCAGATCAACCAGAAATGAATGTTTGTCCACAACATTATGAGAGAGACCAGTTGTTGTACTTTTCATCATCTCCATTGTCAAAGAACTGTCCATCAGAGATGAGTTATCTCAGTAAAGTTTTCCCAGATGTTTGTTTAATAGAGGTTAGTCTCTATGTAATTGTCTATTTTTATATCCCCTGCAAACAAAGTATGGGGGGTATATAGGAATCAGCCTGTCTGTCTGTTGTCTGTCCAGAATTTTTTTTGTACCCGCAGTTTCTCAAACATGCCTTATCAGAGGTTAATTAAACTTTGCATACTGTTGGATCCTAGTAATTAGATGTGTGCATGCGAAGTATGTCCTGGTCCAATACTTTTTCCCATAATTTTATACCATTTTGTTCCATCAATTATACCCAGTTGGACTTAGAAATTGTGAGACAATTCACCATGTTAAGGATGCCCTAGTCCATTAAATTAACAGCAGCGGGGGTATAGTTAGTAAAGTCCCCTCACGGTTCTAGTTATTATTAAAATGTGAGTGTTTCCTATTTACTGAGTTATTTGGTCTTTGGAGAGGTGTCTTCCAAAACATCAATGGACAAATTGTGTTTTTCTTCCTAACAGTATCCTCCACACACATTAATGATATGTGACATAATGTTTTTTTATATATTTTTCAAGATTTTTTATGTCTGAAGAAGACCTTCCCCATTTCCATATTTTCAGAGGGTGCTATTTTTTGGAAATACAGTGTTTGAATATTTCATAGCTCTTTCAAAATAAAACTACAGTATCACCCAGTCTTTACAAATATTCAAGATAAATTCTATTTTTTCTCTCCCTTTCTTAGCAGACTTTGGAAGGGAATAAAGTGCATGTTGGCTCATCCAACAAAGAGATGCATCAGGGTCAAAGTTGAAATAATTATACCTTGGATTTTATCGTTTTCTGAAACTTTCTGTTAAAATTGTATTGATACAAATGTTCTGCAATAAAGCAGAAATCAGACAGTTTTAATAGAATATATATGTATTAAGTTTAAAATTTACAGTTATTATAATTTAGATATTTCTGGATTCCTGTGAAGATCTTTGCAAGTGAAAACCTTAAAAAGTAAAATTTTCTAAGATGTGAAGAAAAATTAAATTTGTAGAATTTAGATGGAACTGTTCAGTTAAGCTGAATTTCAAAATGCAAAGATGATTTGTGTTAAGTCTGCTTTTTAGTTTATTTATTGACTTGTACATGTTTGGAATGATAGATTTCTGTGATAAACAATAGACAATCTAATTCGTTTATTTACAACATGTATAACATTAATTTCTCTCATCAGGTTAGAAAGTTTTTCAGTAAAAAGGATTTACCAATAAAAGATTACAGTTGGAGTTGCCCAGTAAAAGGAGTCAGGCAGGATAATTATTCGTCAGAAAATAACACGAGATTTGATGGTGACAAGGCTCCATTTGTACCTCAGACATTAAGACGGGGATTTAGTTGCCCGTCAGGAGACTCAGATTCTGAATTTAAAAGTTCAAGAGATGGGTTTTGCAATGGTCAGAGAAATAGGTCAGATTTTGGAAACCAGACTTTAAAAAGAGGATTTAGCCTCCCAGCAGGAGATGCAGGAAATGAAAAAAGAGGCTTTGGACGACCATCAAGTGAATCCGACTCTGATGTTAGTATCATCTCTGGAACTGGATTAATTTGTGATGAAAAACATTATTCCTCATTTGCTGACAAGGAGTTAGGCTTAAATGAAACTGTGGAGAAAAGCCAGAATGGATTTGGACGAGAGAGGAAGGGTTTTGGATCACCAAATGACAAACAAGGATTTGGTTCACCTTCTGAAAATAAGGGCTGTCCATTAGTAAAGGGAAATGGATTTCATGTTAATAAAACTATTGTACGTAAATCTTCATTACCTGCTGTTGATAATACAGGAGAGCAATGGGACTAAAAACTGCATTTTGTGTTCATTTATTTTGAAAATGAACATGTGCACAATTTTATTTACATGGAAGGGATGTGTATTAAACATTGTAGACCAGAATGGTTTTAGGTAAAATAAATTTTTCATCTGGGTAGATAAAATGTAGTTAATATTTTCTTATGTAGTATTAAGCATTACATGTTTGTAGTGATAAAAAATGAAGGTTTTTGATAAGAGAGCAAAAGTATCCTGTGTCCACTTCAGGAAAGATTGCTGTTGACTAAATATTCATGTGCTATTTTTGTTGAGGAACTCAAAGTACCCAACTATTTTGGTGACTTAAGGTTCAGGTGCTATTTTATTTTCATTTACTCTATGTTTTTTGTGGAAAAAGTAATATACCAAAGTGTACGATATGAATACATATGAATCCTCTCCAATTTTAACAAAAAATAGTTCACTTGACATCTTATATGACTTGCACAAAATAATATTTTTCAATAGGGGTATCATTTTGTGAGCTTGGTGATAGTACCTCTTGTTCCCTATGATTTCTCAAAATATTTTGGATGATCCCTTTCACATTGAGATAACAAATAACTGTATATAGTATTAAAAACCTTACATGTTTCATTTTAGAAATATGATAAGGTAAAACTACATCTAAATTACATTATCATTAGCTTATTAGGCTTGAAAAATTATGGGAGCTGTCTGCATCACTTTTTGTCTATCATATAGCATCCATTTTTCATCTCTCTACACAAGCACAACAAGTCTTGCAAAAAACGTCTTTGACTATTTCAATTGTATTTTACAGAAATAATCCTTTCAAAATGGTATCCATTGATCACATTAAGCTTTCTTTTTAAAAAAAAGGTGACAGATTACGTATATCAAACTTTCCATAATCGTACAATGTCATCCCTTAACTCTTATAGGTAAGTCACTGGCTGATGATTTTAACACAGCTAATATTGAAAACTCTAAAACAAGTCAGTCATTAATAATAGCATAACAGTTATGAAGTGGATTGGATGATGTTATTTTTTAGGGTGATATTATTTTTGCAGAGATGCTTCTAGCCAAGAATTGTTTACCAATGGCAGAGCTCAATTTCTCTTAATTGCCAAATGTATATTATTTGTTAGAAAAGTGAAAAAATAGCAGTAATTAGTATATGTTATTATAGTGTTCATAAATTTGATTGTGTTCATATTGAAGTTATAAAAACTGTGATATATAGAAAATGGTGGTTTATATTTTATTTTTCCCACACACACATTGTTAAAATATGTTTGACATTTTGTTTACGGTTATTAACTGGAGTAAAAATTTTGATCTCGCTATTTTAACATTGTTTTTTAATTTTTGTGATAGTAATTGGCATTATTAAAAGGTGTAAGAAATTTCAATATATACATAAATACTCATTAAATATCATAAATGTACAATACAAATTTATGTGTTAAAAAATGAAAAAAAACAAACAAATATTGTTATTATTTTCAGTTAATTTGATAGGATTTTTTATGGTTATGGCAGTGTTTAACATTTATTTTTCATTGTACATCATCTTTTTATCTCATTTTGTTGCATATTTAGTTAAGAAAACATATCAATAGTTTTGTGGAAGATTATATCATGTATTGGTTGTGGTAGCTTATTTAATTTTGTATACTAACTATATACATGTACTTAAATTTATACAAAATTAACAATGAAAGTGATAAAATAATAATTCTTCTATTACATTTGATATTTCTTTAAAAACTAAACTACATGTTAAAGGAAAATGATTGTGGCAAAAAAAATAACTTATATCACATCAAAATTGTAAGTTAAAAACTATATTATTTTTTAAGTGATTATACGGTGTAATAATCAGTTACATACACAAACAACATAAAATTGATAAAGATAAGTGTTTCGGTACAACAGAAGTGGATTACGGACAACCTTTCTCACTCCTTTTTATATAGACTGTTAAACAGAAAAGAAGTAGGGCATTGGATTATCACAGGAGTACTGTTGTCTTCACATCTTAATCTACCTCACTTATAATACAGAAATCCTTGAAGTATTTAAAAAAAATACCACTTTAACAAGACTAATGTATTAATTTTTGAATATTTTATGCATGTGTCTGTAGACAGAAATCCATCTGTTCACTTCATAATATAATTACACCTTATATAAAAATGCTGTAGTCCAAATGGTTTATCAGAGGGGTATTTTTCATGAATATTATGCATTAAAAACGATTTCAGAGGCAGCAGGGTATTTGCCAAAATGTATTTTCACTTTTTACCCTCTGCCGTGGTATTTCGAAAAATTCTCTTATCAGACTGGCCGCTTGAAATTTCTACATCATCACTGCATTTCAGTATAAGCATTTGTAGATGGAAAGATTTTATTTTGACATTTGGTGTAATTTAACAGATACATCATGCTCTGGAGGGGTATTTGCGAAAAAATACCAGTCTCGAGACAAAATTTCCCTCACCCATTGGGCTCGGGAAATTTCATGTCTCTCGACTGGTATTTTTCGCAAATACCCCTCCCGAGCATGATGTATCTGTATAGTATAAAAAATAGCAGATATGATACAAGACAACTTTAGAAATTATTATAGATTTTGTTGTTTAGTAATATAATTGCAATTAATAAGATGAAACATACAAGTCATTAAAATTATATTTTATCCTGTTTTAAAAAGATATCTTGTGTGATTAATCAGAATGATACTCTAGTCTTATATCTATTAATAATAGTGCTTAATTCTTGTTTTTAAAAAAATGAAATATATAGTAGCTTTGGAGTATAGATAATACATATAACTATAAATAACAACAGTTTAAATCTTTTGTGAAAGGTGCTTATTTTTCCTGTTATTATATTTTTTTAAACCATTTATTGTTGATTTTGAAAAAAAAATCCATTTTTAGCTCACCTGGCCCAAAGGGCCATGTGAGCTATTGCCATCACTTGGCGTCCTTCGTCATCATCGTTGTAAACTTCTCCTCTGAAACCACTGGGCCAATTGGAACAAAAGTTGGCAGCAATGGTCCTTAGGTGGTCCTCTTTCAGAATTATATCCGATGACCCGGCCCGTCATCCAAGATGGCCACCAGAGCCGAACATAGTTTAACATAGGACCCTATGGGAAATTTAATTAAAGATCTTCTTGTCTGAAACCACTTGGCCAATTGAAACAAAACTTAGCAGCAATGGTCCTTAGGTGCTTCTCTTTCAGAATTACATCCGGTGACCACATCCTCCATCGAAGATGGCCAAGAAGCCGAACAGTGTTTAACATAGGACCTAAGTGGAAAAATCACTAAAAGATCTTCTTGTTTGAAACCAGTGAGCCAGTTGGAACTTGACAGGTTGCCAGTCAAGATGGACATAGTCCAGGTGAGCGATACAGGCTCCTGGGAGCCTCTAGTTGTTTCACAAGGTGCTTTTTTTTTAACAAAAGGACATTGCATATTGTTTGCTTCAGTAATTCTTGAAAGTAAGATTAGTGCTTAGATGAATGTTAAATTTGTAAACTGAAAACTGATTTACATTTAATCTTTAAGTTGCTGTTTTTTGTTTTTGGTTTTTTGTCAAAAGATAAAATAGTGCTAGCCAAATTCTTTTACTAAATTATAAGATTTTCAGTTTTGGTACAAAGCAAACTAAGATTCCTAGTGATTTTCTTGATCAAAATTTAAACAAAACAGTTTATTTTAGTTCTGTACAATGAGAACATCATTCAATTATTTGTTCTTTAAAAAATAACCAAGGGGGGACGGGATTAACAAGGGTCAAAGGAAGGAAATGATATACTTGGTCAAGGGAGATAACTATCCAACTTTTCTCATTCTTTGTACATATGTGTATTATGATTTGATGTTATCAGTCAGATAACACATAAAAGTAAAAGTAAGATGTATAAATTATCATTTTTTATAAAATGAATAGAATGGCTAGATATTTACAGTGTATTGTTAAAACATTTGTATGGACTGCCTAATATTTTTGTTATAATAAAAATGTTAATCCATGGAGAAAAAATAAGGCTGAAAATTTTATGATCAGAATTTACAGTAAAGTACAACAAAGGAATTTTTCCAAGCAAAGTTGATTTATACTCTAAAGTTTTGATGCAAAATTCATCATATTACGTATATTTTTAATTTTAAGAGAACATAAAAATTTGTGAGTGGTATTTGTTTTGGGTCATAAATAAACATTTTGCCTCCAGGTTGCAGTATTACATTTTGTCAGCTATATGATATTAATGAAATTAAAAAAAAAAAACTTTACAAATTATCAAATCTGACAAATTCCAAATTTTATTTGACAGAAATGATATATTGTTAAAAGTTGCATAAAATAAACTAAAACTTTATATAATAATTTTCATTTGGTAAAAATCTTTTGTTGTTCTTTAATCCTAAAGATGTATCTTGCAGTATTTTTCAAATAGGCATCAAATGGCATAATCTATCTAGTCTTATTCATTTTTTTGTTGATACTGAAGGCGTTAAATAAAAATTTTAAAAATCCTAACTTGTAAGCTTGTTTTTTTATACAACTGCAAAACTTTTGCAGTAATATCATAGTATAAACATGTCTTTTTCAGTGAAATCTATAACCTTGTTTTATCAAACAAAATCTTATAACATCTGACCTCAATTGTCCTCCTGAGAAAAAAACAGGTTTGGATTGATTTTGGGGAATTTATGCCCTCACTCTTTTAGCTCTTTTTGCACATGAAAACTGTTGTATTTTAATCATTTCTAAAACCACTGTGTCAAAAGGGACCAAAATTTGATGGAATGGTCATTGGGTGGTCCCCTTTTAAATTTGTGCCTGGTATTGTGTCCCTCCTACAAATATGGCCACTGCTACTAAATACAGATGAATTAGCAAAAAATCTTCTCTGAAATTACTAGGGCAATGTTGACCAAACTTCTATGGAATGGTCCGAAGGTGGTCCATTTCAAAATTGTGTCTGTGGGTCTGGACCTCTAACCAATATGGCCAACATTTCTTAAAATAGAAAAATTTGATACAAAAATATATAACATCTCCTCTGAAACCACTGGGGCAATTGGGACCAAACTTTTATGGAATGGTCTTTGGGTGGTCCCCTTTTAAAATTGTGTTTTGAGGTCTTAACCTCAAATAAATATGACTACCAGTAGTAAAAATCGAAAAATAAGCTAAAGAATATTGAGAAACATCTTCTCTGAAACTACTAGCAGTTGAGTTCAAAATCTGGTGGAGTGGTCCACTTTCAAAATTTTCTTTGGGTCCATACCCCTGACCAATAGAAAAAGAATATTTAAAAATCTCTGAAACAACTGGGGCAATTGAGACCAAACTTTGATGGAATTGTCCTTAAGTAGTCCCCTTTAAAAAAGGTTTCTGGGGTTGCAGACCTATGACCTATACTAAAAATAGAAATATCAGCAAAAAATACTTAAAAATTTTCCCTGAAATAACTGGAATAATTGAGACAAAATATTGATGATATGTGCTTCGGTTTTCTATTTCAAAATTGTGTCTTGGGGTAAGGATCTCTGCCCAATATGGCCACCAATACCATTGTTCAAAATAGACAAATCAGCTAATTCACCTTTGAAACTACTGGGACAATTTAGACAAAGTCTAGTTGGAATGTTTCACATGTACTCCCCTTTCAAAATTTTGTCTGGGGTCAGGTCCATAATGCAATATGGTCACTGTTATTGAAAAAAAAACAGACCAAAGCACAGATGTTGGGTTTTGTTAGCTCACCTGCCCCAAAGGGCCATGTGAGCTATTGCCATCACTATGCATCTGTCATCCGTCCAACAGAGAATTCATCATCTCTTCTGAAACCAATGGGTCATTTTAAACCAAACTTTGCAGGCTTAATGTATGGCAGGTTGCCTTCAGAAAATGGAACTGTCATTCTACTGTCCATTTATTAATTTATTAAAAATGCTAACATGTCTTCCGGTTCATTTATTTCATGAATTGATTGATCAGCTACAGGTATTATTAATTTGACTCCAATGATGTAGATCAGAAGACTACTATTTACATATGCACACAACATGAAGAGGTTCTATATTCTTTTTGATTATATTAATATGTAGATTATTGCATCTGACAACTTTCTAATGGAAGAGTGATTACATTCATTCACCATATGTATTCATAAAAACGACAGAAATTTAAATGTATTAGATTGTCTGTCATCTTTTTTAGCTGACCTAGCCAAAGGCCATTTGAGCTTTTGTCATGACTTGGCGTCCATCGTTAGTCCGTTAAATATTCAAATTTTAATCTTCTCCTCTGACACCACCGGGACAAATGGAACTAAATTTGACAGGAGCATCTATGTAAGGTCCTTTATAAACTTTCCTCATTTCGTCCCAATCGAGCAACAAACATGGCCTTCATGGGCAATTCTTGTTTCTGATTGGCTGATTAAAAAAAAATCTCCTTTCAAACTGCTGGATCAAATGAAACCAAACTTGACAGGTGAGCGATACAGGCTCAGCATTCTGAACCTCTTGTTTATAAAAATCTTCTCTGAAACCACTGGGTTAAATTCAAGCATACTGCAGTTACTTTTATTTTTTATCTCCCGCCAACAATAGTTTGGGAACATATAGATTTTTGGTCTGTGTGTCTGTCAGTTCGTCCTTCCCGACTCAGGTTGAGGTTTGTATTGAAGATTTTTTTCTATGAAGAAGGGGTCACATCTGTATGAGACTTGCTAACCATGTAAATTATAAAATGAACTTTCAAAAATATATGCTGTTTTAGGGTCAGTGAACATAGAAAATGTGATGGTGAATCCTCAGGTTAAGGTTTGCATTGAAGCTTTTTTCCTATGAGGAAGGGATCACATCATTATGAAACTTCATACATATTTACAGAATGAAATTCATGCCTATTTTTGGTCTTGACTTAGGTTTTACGGTTCATTGAACATAGAAAATGTGCTGCTGTCCACTCGGGTTTAGATTTGCGTTAAAGCTTATTTTTCTATGAAAATGGGGTCACGTGGAAAGTCTTTCTTATAACCATAAGCCGCAATACCAGTTTGTCATATGTCGTATTATAAAAAATTCTACGGGTTCCATGGAACCCAGTGTCTCGCCTGATTTCGCTGTTGTCTATGTTTTCAGTGTAATAGTGGAATGTACATAATTTTTCTCCACATGTTATTTTTTGATAATGAAGAAGCTTCTGTCCAAGTTTGGTAGAAATCCAGGATGGTTTAAGAATAAAATAACAATCCAAAGATACTTATATTAGATATAGTAAATTTATTCTAACGCTGTATACGACGCATTTCAAGGAGTTACCTCTCATCAGCAGCATTAAAACCGAAACATTTGGAAGACCAAAAACCAAACTTATTTTAAACAAGAAGTACTCATAACCAAAAATGCCGAAATAGGAAGCCAAATTTCAGCTAAGGAGATCTACCATGTGCAATACAAGGAATGAACCCTTAGTATTTCTATTATTTTTTAAATTTTGCTAAATACTGGTAATTTCTGCAACAAATCAATGAATAATCATGTCAGACAAGTCTGACGACTGGGTTGGCGAATACCCTCGGGGAGCTAGGGTCCACCATGCAGAAATTAATTAATGTTTTAAAAGCTTTAACTTTAGATTGTATGTAATGTTAACTGGGAGAAAAAGTCCATTTATAAGTAGAATACCGGAAAATGAGGAAAAATTTTACAAACTTTTCCTCTGGATACTATCTTTCGATCATGAACAAGCTTCTATCCAAGTTTGGTAAAAATCCAGGATAGTTATTAATGTTTTAAAAACAGGGTAAATGTTGACGCCGCCGCCGACGACTGCTATGTCTCGCAGGCTCGACAAAAATGTAAACCCAGATTATACCTCGGTGATGCTTTAATGACTTTGGCTAAACAGTGTCTCTAGGTGAAGATTCAAGCAAGTGCAAATAAGGGAGAACTTATTTTTGTTGGTTTGCGCACAACAAAAATTCAACACTATACGACATTTATGAAAAACAGTTTCCCAAATGAAAATGGACCTGTTCCATTGATTTTATCCCTTCCTCATACCGGATTTGACATGGGCAGCATGGCGGGTGTCCTGCAGGAAGCAAAGACTGCTTACTCTTCAGGAGCACCTGAGTCTACCCCCGGTTTTTTGGTTTGGTCCATGTTGTTCATATGTTTTTAGTTTTTAAGTGTAATGCATGTATTGTTTTGGATTGTCTTCGTTGTTCTCCGGAGTTTGTCAGTTGTTTCGATTTTTCCCTCCTTCGAATATCCCTTTGGTATTTCTTGACTTTATTTAACAAACTTAATAACTTTTCACACTTAATACCTACAATTAAGATTTTTGTCCACAGATACCTTGTCGTATAAACTTTCCCGCAGTATACTTGTGTTGTGACCCTGGCCTCATTTTCATGGTTAACTGACTTCATAAACATAAATGTAAACTCTGCGTCCATGTTACGTGGTTAAATTCATTTCTCAGCAACTGTATTTACCTAGGCCAACCATATTTGGTCTAGAGATAGTTCATAGTGGGTATATGCCAGTCTGACACTGGCTTGGGACCTTGACCTCAATTTCATGCTTGAGTGACCTTTATCATATTTTCGTGATTGACGGTCCATTTCTTAGCAACTGTAAGACCTAAGCCCACCATATCTGGTCAACAGATAGTTCTTAGTGGGTTCATACGAGTGTGACACCAGTAAAGGGATCTTGGCCACAATTTCATGCTTGAGTGACTTGTGTCATATTTTTGTGGTTAGATCCATTTCTAAGCAACTATAATATCTAGACCCACCATATTTGGTCAATAGATAGGTCTTGGTGGGTAAATATCAGTCTGACATGTGCCTTTTGACTTTGAACTCAATTTCATGGTTAAGTGACCTTCGACACATTTTCGTGATTAAATCCGTTAAATCAGTAACTTGCATCCAAGTTTAGTGATAAAGTCTCCTTCTCAGCAACTGTAATAACTAGACTGACCCACCATGGGGGTCTGTATATAGTTCTTAGTAAGTATATGCTAGTTTGAGTTCTGTCAGCTGCCCTTGGACAGTTTTAGGCTTGAATGACATGCATAATATTTTCAGACCACTTTAGTTATACCCCTACTCACAGAATTTGGTATCATGGTTGGTAACGACCTGAACACGGGTATATTTTTACTGATTTCACAGTTGATTTATTTTTGCAAGAGTTATTGCCCTTTTATATCTTTTTTTTGTCTGAATACAACCTGTCATTAATCTTTTGGCAGATTTTATTTGGTTGGTTATGACCTCAACATGTGCATATTAGATGGTTTTCATGGTTGATTGACTTATTGCCCTTTTCTGAATAGCTTGTGTAGGCAAATAGTCATTCATCTTTTGTTACATTTTGTTTATATTTGATA
This sequence comes from Mytilisepta virgata, assembly GCA_028015205.1. Classification (NCBI taxonomy): domain Eukaryota; kingdom Metazoa; phylum Mollusca; class Bivalvia; order Mytilida; family Mytilidae; genus Mytilisepta; species Mytilisepta virgata. The sequence continues at coordinate 44,729,933 of CM051521.1, read as the reverse complement.
TCATGTCATGGTTGGACATGACCAGGATATGCATATTTTATTGATTTCACAGTTGATCAAATTTTACAAGAATAATTGCCTTTTCATATCGTTTGTTTGAAAACACTGTGTATATGACTAGTCATTTATTTTTTGGCATTTTTAGCTCACCTGGCCTGTAGGCCATTTGAGCTTAGTCATCACTTTTCGTCCGTCGTCCGTTAACTTTTCACATTTTGATGTCCTCTAAAACTTCTTGGGGAGATGTAACCAAACTTTGTCGGAATGATAATTGGAAGAACCTCTACAAACGATCCACCTTTGGTTCCGATTGGATGAACAACATGGCCGCCAGAGGCCATCTTTGATTTTCATTTGCCTATTTTAAAAAATCTCTGAAACTCCATTATGAAATGTTTTGAAACTTTGCAGGATTAATGACAACAAAACCATCTACAAACGATGCACTTCTGGTTGACATTCATCATCTCAATCGACGGCTGAGACTCTTCAAAGTTTCCATTGAAACCATATGGGACAGGTGTTTTATGTCATTTGCTCAGGAACTTATACTCAGATTGTAACCAAAGTTGACAGGAATGATGTGCGGAAGGACCTCTATTAAAGTTCCACCTTTGGTTCCGGATGAATGAACAACCTGGCCGCCAGAGGCCATCTCTGATTTTTATTGGCAAATTTTCAAAAATCTCCTCTGATTAACTACATTATGAAATGTTTTGAAACTTTGCAGAATTGATGATGTCAGTATCCTCTACAAATATTCCACTTTCGGTTGAAACTCATTTGATCAACCGACAGCTGCAGCTGTTCAAAGATTCCATTGGATCCATTTAGTCACAGTTGGCAAGTATCTCATATGGAAGGACAGATGCAAATGATCCACCTTTTTTAAGTCAAAGGTCAAATATCAAGGATACTTTGGCATTTTGTGTTTCTTTAAAAAGCCGTGTGGATACAGAAGAGCTTACATTTTATTATGGCCTAATAAAAGCCAGGTGAGCCTCTAGTTTTTCATATGAATAATCCGACTGTAATGGCCCTTTTGGAAGTCAGCCCTTTGCTTATCCATTACCACATCTTGTGTATGTAACCATTCATTTTTCATTTAGTGGATTTTGTTCACATTTTGACTAATGGGTAGTGAGTGGGCTTTAGTACATCTTGACTAATGGGTAGCGAGTGGGGTTATTGTAGCTAGACGATGCATTTTCATTTTTCTCAGATTTCCATATATGCTGTGAAGGGTAATTAATTAGTATCTTCTGAAACTCACTGAATTCCCATCTAGTGTATTAAAATTTGCACATAGATTCTGCATTTGTGTTTAAGATATGAACATCCTTTTTATAGATTTTACAGAATTGGATGTTGACAACATATGCTGTAAAGGGAAAACTACCGATATGTTGTTTTATATAACTACACTAGTTTTATTTCTACATCATTGAAATTTTGCACCATTACTAAATATAGTAATGTTGTTCATTTCTTCTTTTGGAAGGGTTGGTTGATTTTTTTTTACATATCATATTTCTATTAAATAATAAATAAAGTTTATACAGTATGTGAACGTTTATTTAATTCTATCACAATCAATTATAACAACGAAAACATTAATAATATAGTACAGTAGTATCCCTCTCATAATGTCACTTTTTTAAATTGATAAATTTATGGAACAGGTTATAAGTTATTGTCTCGTAATGTAAAAAAATGAAACTGGCTTTTTGTTAAATGAAACAAGGAAGCTCCAATTCGTTTCAATTTCTACAAATATTACAGCTTTCTTTAATTTTATTTGTATAAAACATCCCTCAAATTTCTACAGGAATAACAAATTGTTATATGTATTTATGGGAATGTTACTTCTGACTTTTTGGTTTGACAGAGCGACATCATCCGACCTGTCTATTAAGCGACGTTGATTGATTGGTATGTCATTGTTGACCTTTCTAGTTATCCCTTTTGTTTATTAAGTACTTCATTTGCCATTATAGCCTGGGACAACACAACCTACATGATATTTACACTTCCTGAGAAGGACATGATATGAGAGGGACTTCTGTTGTTGATTATTATAGTATACATATATTGTAGATCCATTATATTTTGATGTAGACAAGGTTGAACAACAAAAAATTTGCACAAAATTACATATTTTCTTTTAATATTACCTACATGTATCAGATTAATATTCACTGAACCAGAAAAATTAATACTCATGAAAATACATGAATTCATAGTATACATTTTATAAAAGGGTACCTCAATTGCTTAACTCAAACACATGAACACTGTGGGTATCTCCATACTAGTTTTGTCCTAATTCCCTTCACATTAGTTTCTATTCAAGAAAGTCTTATTTGAACCACCATACCAATTTATCCTGTCCATGTTCTTGTGACTAAAGCTTTACAATAAACCACAGTTGAAATTTTCAGAATTATATCTTATAAAAACAAGAAACACACTCTCAAATTGAGAGCAAACAAGATTTTCCTACATCAGCTGACTGCCCAACCATTTAACTTATATATACTACTAAACCAAAATGTCCTGTTACAACATTCAGTCAAAAATGCTACTGTTGTAAACATACTCTGATTTTAATAAGGTGTTCTCTTTTTAATCAGCTGGAGTAATTACAGACAACTATCACTTATTTCATATTGTTCCTCCACTTATTTTTTGTTATTAGTTCTGATGAAGCTGTGTCAGGCATACATAAACTAGCTCTTGGTTACTATGATTCTGAATTATAAAGCAGTGTTACACTTCATTATTATAAAACTTTAATATTCAGTCATGTATTTTCATAAAATAACACTTGCGATTTGTAGTAATGAAACCTGTTAAAACATTACAATTGAGTCATAAGGTATTTTAACAATTTATCTCTTCCTATCATTTTTTACTTTATTCTGTTTGAATTTAATTCTCCAAATACCAACATCAAGTCCTTAGAATAACTGTGATTTTTGTTCATACTAAGGATTTGTTCAAAGCCAGGTGTGTGTGTAGTGTTGGGTTTTTTTTTCACCATGAAGCATCTGCATGCTTTTGAATAAATACCTCAGATATTTATAATTAATAAATGAATGTCATAAAATAAGTGAAGCAATGTCTGTAAGATAAAAAAAAATTCATTAATAACAGCTCTATCACGTGTTAAATCTAATTATAAAATAATACAATTTCTGCATCTGAAAAAAAGTTTTAAATCTTAGTAATTTGTGATGTTTTGCAGTAACATGTTTATTTGTTACACTGAATGTTTTACAGTAAATGACACCAATAACATAGCGCAAAAAATGGTTATTTTTAAGAAATTAAACTATTTTGAATAAACTGGTGCATGTTCATATATCACCAATAAGAGATTGATCTGTTATTAAAAAGGGTCTCAATCTCATTTAACAGATGTAGTATTGTTCCAACAAGCTACAACTAGTATAAAGTAAAAACAAAAAATTGAACAATTTTAAAGAAGAAACTGGATTTTTTTGTCAGTACATGTACATGGATAATAACTGGAACCTTTCTCATTCATTTACATAACTTATATCTTGATATACATGTACATGTATGATATATATAAGATTATAATAAAAACAAATTAAAATTTAAAACATGAAAGGACATTATGGAAGATTCAAAATGATTATTACGTAACAGAATGAATCATGTTGTGTAAATGTCATGAAATAAGTTATACATGTATATCTATTGATACTGCTGGATTTGAATTTTTCTAACATTAGACATCACATTATTTAAAAAATGTACTCATTCAATGTTGTGCATCTTAAAATAAATTTATTTTGTTCATTTAAAAGACAAATCAATCTATGTCAATGCAAAAACCAAAACATCTTAAATTATCACTGGAATGTTTTTATCTTATATTTTGTAAAAATGACATTATGAGCCAATAGATATTCCTTTGCAATAGGTACCAGTTATCCAGTAGACAATATATAATACATGTATCAGGATTTTTTTCAGGAATCCATCTAGGAAGTGAACATTGATAGGTGTATTTTGAAGAAATGGTTCTACAAATTACATGTATTAATATTTAATATGGCAACTGTTATTATATATCTCCAATTAGAATAAAAAACAAAGGTATCAATTTATAAACTTTATATGTACTTAATTAAGTGTAAAATTTCCTTACTACATATTATTTATATAACAATGTTGGGTTTAACACTGACTACGCAAAAATAGTTGAGTTGAAGACAATCTGACAATATGTCTTAGTCAATGTTAAACACACCATAAACTTGGTAAAAATGCATACTTTTTTGAGTTCATAAATATCACTGTTATTTTGATATAAAAACACCTATAATTAAATAAATACATAAGCTAACAATAACTGTCATATTAATTGAGGCTGAAAAATGTGAACAATTGTTTGTAGTATTGTTGTGTATAACATTTTATTACAATGAGTGTGGTGAAATCAAACTCGATAATTCACCCAGTGAAACTTCAAGTCATATTTCACTCTAGGAAGTGACATAACAATAGCCGTCACCAACAACATGCTATACAAAGTCTGACGAGTAATCACATAAAAACATAATCCCTTGTATTTTCTCTTTAAATCTTATGAATATATGGAAAATGTCAATGTTATAAACAGAATAACTAATCCCGACATTCGAATACCAAAAATATAAAACTCGTGACAAAAAACACTAATAATTCACTCATGTGCTTACGCTCATTCGTGAATTAATGTATTGTTCGGCAACTCATTGTAGATTTGTAGGTATTCAAATTTCAAGATTAGTTATACAGTACTATAATTATTTACAGGTGAGTGGCAATTTAAAAATTTACATATATATATATATAATAAAGCAGAAAAATGATCACAGTTTGATGTTAATCTTATTAATAAAAAAATATTATTAGTATAGATAAACTATTAATACATTAACACTGAAATAGGAAAGGTTTTTGGTCCATTTCTATTGTTCACTTCACACTTACTGCTGAGCCAGTGGACTGACTCTAATTGAAAATAGGTAACCAGCTCTAATTAAGAAAAGGATCCCAGCAATGAATGCTCCTGAAATTAAATTAAAAAATTGATCAATTAGCATATGTATTTATAGACTGGATTAACTGCTTATTCTATGATTTCTAACCCTTCACCTATAACTGGTTAGCAATAATGATAACAGGTATATTTTATAGGACAAAACAGAAAATGTCTCACTTCATGAACATTGTTATAATCAAATTCACTCTAGCCAACTTATTATCTATACGTTTATAATAAATATATGATTAGACATTATTTTAAGCATGAATTCATTGTGGAATGTGAAACATACTTATAAATGAGCTAATAAAATTTACTTAAAATAAATGCATTTGATCAATCTCAAGACATGAAGAAGATAACATATTCCAATAGTGATAGTGACCCTTCGACTACCATAAACTGGACTTGCCACAATCATGGATTTTGATGACAGAAAATAGGTCACACAGCATGGATAAATAATGAGTGTTCTTTTATTTGAATAGTAATGCTATTCTAATTATTTGACTAAAATGTTCAAGTTAATGTAATTGAGTTTCTATAAAACAAACATGACTATACCTATCCACACTGTATAAATACCACCAGACTCTGAAGCAATCTCATATGTTCCAACCTGAAAAATAAACACAATATGATAATACAGAAATGTCTTTCTCCATATTTTTCTAATATAAATTTTTGAAGATTCCATTTTTATTAAGACATATTCGTCAGTTTCTGTAAATTCATCTTTAAATCAATTTTTGTGGGTCCAAGAAAACTATAAATTTAAATGTTCAACCCAAAAAAGAATTTAATTTCAAATTGTAAAGATTTTGACAATAATTTTAATAGACTTGTTTTTGTTTGCAGCACTTTACCATACATGTATATCTTTAATTAAAAGTTGACAATTTTTTTAATAAAACATGTATTCCAAGACATTTTCTCAAAATGACAATTCATCAATTTATGCATCCAACAAAATGCCTATTTCCCTAAATTAATGGAAATTGATACTGACGAAAATAGATGAATCCACATCATCTTTTTTTAAAAATCAAATCACCAAAATGAGAAAATCAAACGGACCCCTTTAGCCTTAAGACCTAAAGGGAGAAAACCACAACCGTCTCCTTTCAGAACTCGGTAAAGAGGGATAACTGACAGAATTTTTTTTTTCACAACTTCTACTATCCCACAACATACATACAATGTAATTTATCCTGCAAATCTGATATATGAGCAGTCATAATGCATTGACTATTATTTAAAAGTATGATATACTGTAAATTCGGAAATTATTGCAATGTTTTTATTATTGCAAAAAATGTGACAGATTTTTAATCGCAATAATTTAAACTCGCATTTTGGAATTTTTTACATGAATGAAGCAGGATTTTTCTCAAGAATTAAAATCGCATTTTGGTCTAAAATGACAAAATCGCAATAAAAAATACATGCAATAATTTCTGAATTTACAGTAGTCACTGACTGTATATCACTTTTATGGTGAAATCACCATACATAACCTTGGAATTTCATTTATGACTTCGTGAAGTGCAAAAGATTTTGTGGTCTTTTGACTTGCTCACTGAATGCAGAAATTCACTGTTCTCCTGCAACTTTTGACAGATTTTATGTTGTGTACATTGTCTCTTAATATAAAATTCATTCAAACTCATAATGAAACAGTTGAGAAAAGCTCGGCAAGCCTCACATTTCTCCCTGTTTCTATCCCTTGTCCAAATAAATTTCATATTCCGAGACAATGTACACATATTCTATATATACATACCTCACTGACATCTAATCAAAGTCTAAGAACAAAATTTTAACCTACATTGTAGAAGTTTGCAAAGTAAAGTTTATTCATTATATATCTGCTAACGGATCCTATAATGTTATCTCAGTGACTTGTACCACATCTTTTATACTTACAGTTACCCCAATTCCAGCACCCAGAAATACCAGTCCACAAATTAGATAGATCCAAGCTCTCACTCTGGCTGTAGATATTCCAGCAGTTGACCTATATGAATTTAAAATACATTTATATAACGTGACCTGGACAAATGATATACTTTAAATACTGTCTATATAAAATATTCTGTGGTTAAAATATATACTTCATTATTTACAATTCTTTGATCTATATTATCCTACTTTTCTGCAAGACAAAATGCAGAAAGTGCCCCCAAAAACGGTAACAGAACTGTGAAATTTTATTCCCATGTTAAAAGTCTGTACAGTAGAACTTCAAAGGGGCCGTCAGAATCTGTTTGAGTTATTAGTAGATCAAGTTACTTTTTTCAAGTATGGAAAATTACCAGTGCCATACCATATATGAGTTTGTATAGCTGATCTGTACTATGAAATGTTCATTAATCATTGAGTTCGAGTTTTCCATAAAATACACAATTTTATCATGGTCAGGACCAAATTTTTGTTTGACTGTTTCAAGAAAACTGGGCTTCTTTAACATGAAAAAAATTGGAATATTGACAAGAATTTCAAAACAGTTCGAGCCAACAGTGATGATTGAGTGATCTGAGTTCAAGCTACCAACATTCGACTGTATGTCTAAATATACCACTGTACTTACACTCGTCTACAATAAGGACACCTTGCTAACAATGCACTACCTTGGTTAAACTGTAAAACATAAATCAAGTTGAAAAATTAAAAACATAAATAATACTTTTTATTATTTAGAGCTCTTGATTCGAGTTTCACTTCATTGAAAATTTCTTATATATTTTTAATATATCTGGTGGCAACATTTCTTGAAGTAAAAAAATTGTAGAATGCAAATGACGATATTGTATAATTAACTATGGATTTGATAGCTGAAAATATTCATTTACTGATTCTGCTGAGTGTCGACACTAAACTCAATCTGCTGCGTGTCGACACTAAACTCAATCTGCAACCATCAAATCCACAACTTATGTAAAATAAAAGAAAGTGTCCATGTGTCATGGATGCCCCCGCTTATAAATATGCAAGAGTGAATGTACCGGTACTAATTCCAACCTATTATTGACGTTTTGTTTTCTTTGAAACTCAATGAGTAAAAGTCATAGAGTGCGCAAAACAGCAAATTTGGCAATTCTCAATTTCTAATGGGGCATAACACAAGAACAATGAAACTGATCAGTGTTTGGTGGTAATAAGCTTTGTGTATAAGTTTCATAACATTTCATTGAGGCAAATTAAAGTCAGAGTACGGAAACAGCAAATTTGGAAATTTTTCAATTTGTAAAGGGACATAGCTCAAGAATGGTAAAAGTGGCACCACCCAAATTCGAATTTGATCTGTGTTTGGTGGTAATAAGCATTGTGTACAAGTTTCATAACATTTGGTTTAGGCAAAGTAAAGTTAGAGTGCGGAATATACCAAGAGCCTGTACCAAGTCAGACTATGCTGACTGTGTTGATTCTATGTTTTTGTTTGTGTTTTTTCATCACAAGATCTGCCATTGGATAGCATTAATTGACTCGTATGTCAATATTGATCTTTCCTGTTATCCATTTCATTCATTACCTATCATGCAGAGCCCACTTGTTTTTCTATTGGCAAATATAAATGTCTACCCCCTAATTTAATTTTTCAATATTTATTCTACTAGAGTCTCAAGTGAGTCTGAATTTCTCACCTGGATAACGAATATTGCATATTTAACATTGTTTGTATGTCAAGGCTTAGTGGACCAGAATCTTAATCTTCAACACACTATTCCTGGTGAGTTTGGATTAGCAAATCAGAAAGAAGTAAGAAATTTTAATGAAGTACCTTCTATACATTATTCCCGGCAAATTTGCTTAATATTGGCTTTATAGTTTCAGTGGAGATTGATCAGAATCAAGAATTGCCTGTGGCGGCCATGTTTTTTGTTGAGGATTTCATTATAAAGGACTTTCCAAACATTATTCCAACAAGTTTGGTTATTACTGGTCTAGCAGAGGACATGATGAAAACGTGATTCAAAGCAAACCCATGTGCCATCAAAGCCACCATATTTGACCAATCAGAATCAAACATTGCCTGTGGCAGCCATGATTTTCATCCTATCCAATTAAAATGATGACTGTTTATAAAGGATCTTCCATACATTATTTCTACAGAGTTTAGTTATTACTGGACATATAGATGAAGAAATTGTGATTTCTTATAGGCTTCAATGCAAACCTATGTGCCGCCATAGCCATAATATGGATGTATGCTACCAGATCAAAACCAAATGATAAATCTTAGTAGAAGGTCTCTGAATCACCAAACCTATAAAATTTGAAAAGATTTGGTATTGCAGTTTTTGATGAGAATATAAAAATTTACCGATCAGAATCAGAAATAACCGTTTCTTTGGAAACTAGTACATGTACTGTGAAACTTGTCTAAAATGAAATATTGTATCAAATGTACAATGAATATTCTTCAGATAAATAACCTGTTGAAATGGTCCCAACAATGGTTAAATTCAGATAGGTTTTACTGTATCAAAATATAATAGTATATAAATCATTTCATTTTCATGTGTAATGGTATTTAAATAATGAATTCTAATAGTTTTGCTTTGCCAAACAGCTTACCACAAATATCTGGCTACAATAAGCACAAACAAATCTTGCTGATCCAGGAGCCCGGACTGTTGTTATAGGAATAGATGGATTACCAAGGTGGATAATTCTTTTGCTACAATTAAACCCATTATTATCTTTGTGGTTAAACAAAAATTCATTTATTTACTTGTTATTCATTAATTATTACATCACTTTCATCATAACTGTAACTGTCTTCATCTTTGTCACCAGTTCTAATTGGTGATTGAAGCTGGAGAGCCCCAAATGAACCACCATTCCGAGGGAAAAAAGGCAATCCTTATTGAAAATAATTATTTCATTCATTTTACTTACTGGATTTAAAATAACAAGCATATATACATGAATATCTACATATCTCCTAAGGTTGCTGGTTCTAAAAATTAATGAGGGCATTGGCCTTGGCAAATACAGAAATACCAAAACTGACACAAATATCTTACTTTATATCAAAATGGCAAAATATATATATTAGGGCTAATATTTTTAAGATAATCAATATAGGAGATTACTATGTATAATGACAAGTGAAGGTTGGAAATAACTTTTATTTTATTCTGATTTAATCAGTGAAGTATTTGTGAATGAGTGGATTTACATTTTTTGTACAGTTTACGATTTTCTACCCAATTCTACATGCAATTGACAATTTTTGTATAAAAAGTGGCATAATAATTGAAGTGAACTGTGACATTTATATATATACATATTTAATGTAAAAATGTATGGAAATCCAGTGTGATAATCAAACACCGTAACCACACATGAAGTCAAAATAAACACATGAGAGACTAACAAAAACAATTCAAGCCATAGGGGAGATTGACTGCTACAAGTTTTTTAAGAACAGAATAATCAGTAAAAGGATTAAAAAGAAGTTTGCAATTTTATGATTTTCAAGCTGACTGAGACTGAGGTACATGTACCAAGTTTTAATTTAGCAGTACGTTTCAACTGATTTAAATTTTTATGTAAAATTTAGATATCTGGACTCCTTTCATCTTGAAACCTCTCTGAAATAGATAAAACTGCAAAAATTTAAACCTTTAAATATACAAAGAGATGCTTATTTTCCTTGCATTTAACTCAAAAGTGAACAATGCAAATTGCATTTAATTGACATTTGTACAACAACCGAGCAAAAAAATAATAATTGAAAAATAAATAAACTTTTATGCATATCTTTGATATGTGTTTCTATTAGTTCCTGTAAAGGATAATTTCCTGACAAAATGTAGTCTATTTTAACAGAACTCACCAGTTTTGTCGTGGACAAGCTATCTTAATTGCACCACTTCTGCAGATAAGTAAACAATTGCATGGACATCGTACATACTGCTTTCCAGGTGGAGCTGCTTTGATTGGCTGATAAATAAATGCAATATCATAATCAATTCTTTTTTAAGGAATTCAAAATTTTTCCCAAAAAATGATTACCGTATTCATGCTTAAGTTACATGTATAATGTGAATAAAAAACTCTCACCCTTATTTCAAATTTATCACATGTATGCTTTATTGTACAGGATAACTTTAAAACTTCTAAAAAAAAATAAACTTTTTCTATTTATGATGTGATAGGATGACATGCTAAACTTCAATCAATAGATACATTTGTAATATACTTCCCAATGAGGCTTAAAATAAATATACCCCTGTGACCCCATTAGAGATATTAAAATTTGTTTGGTTGGGTGACATTTAAAAATATGTTTGTTTTCCCTCTCCCGTCCCTACATTTCAGAGGAGGGTAGGTAGGTATAGGTAGGTCAAAAGTTTTTTTTTTGTTCAACAGAATTTTATATTATTGTTAATTTCCAAGACCATGAACAAGACCTATGTTATAAGGTTTGCTTCCCTGCTTAGTCATGCATGACATCAAAATCGTTAAATAATAGTTTAATATGTCCACTACCAATCCAAACAAATACCCAATTAAGTTCACCTTTAACAGATAATTTCTAAATCAATTACCAATTGTATCATTTATAATTTATAATTCCAAAACTACTAGTTGAGAAAATCATCTCATAGTTGTTCAACATTTCGGCTTAGGTTTTAAGAACCAAGGCCTATCCTCATCAGGCACCTCTAGCCTTTTGTTTATAAAGACGACATGAAAACATGCTGCGGCAAATCACAAAACTGTTATATTTTAATTGAAGAGTAATGGGGTACGACACTGGTGGCCTCATTCCATTTAACAAGAGTGGACACACTACATGTCTCGCTTGAGTATGCACATGGACATAGAATAATGATTATCTGATACCCGACATTTTGCAAGTCAAAGGAAAATGTGTTAAAAGAAATTGAGGTCAAGGTCAAAAGGCAGGTGTCATACCGACATGTATCCACTAAGAACTATCTATTGACCAAATATGTTGGGTCTAGGTATTAAAGTTGCTGAGAAATGGACCTAATCTTGAAAATGTGACAAAGTCACTCAAGCAAGTAATTGAGGTCAAAGTCCAGAGACAGGTGTCAGACTTGCATTTACTCACTCAGAACTATCTTTAGACCAAACACGGATGCGTCTAGGTATTACAGTTGTTGAAAAATGGACTTAATCAAGAAATTTTGATGAAAGTCACTCAACCATGAAATTGAGGTCAAGGTCTAGAGACAAGTGTCAGACTGGCATGTATCCATCAAGAACTACCAATAGACCAAATACAGTGGGTCTAGGTATTACAGTTTCTGAGAAATGGACTTAACCATGAAAAAGTGACAAAGTCACTCAAGCATGAAATTGACGACATGAAAACATGTTGCGGCAAATCACAAACTGTTATATTTTAATTGAAGAGTAATGGGGTACTACACTGGTGGTCTCATTCCATTTAACAAGAGTGGACACACTACATGTCTCGCTTGAGTATGCACATGGACATAGAATAATGATTATCTGATACCCGACATTTTGCAAGTCAAAGGAAAATGTGTTAAAAGAAATTGAGGTCAAGGTCACAAACCAGGTATCAGACTGACATGTACCCACCAAGAACTATCTATCGACCAAATATGTTGGGTCTAGGTATTCTAGTTGCTGAGAAATGGACTTAGCCATGAAAAAGTGACAAAGTCACTCAAGCATAAAATTGAGGTCAAGGTCCCAAGCCAGGTGTCAGACTGGCATGTATCCACCAAGAACTATCTACAGACCAAATATGGTTAGCCTAGGTATTAGTTTCTGAGAAATGGACTTAACCACGAAAATGTGACGCAGGTCATTCAAGCATGAAATTGAGGTCAAGGTCCCAAGCTATGTGTGAGACTGGCATGTACCCACTAAGAACTATCTATAGACCAAATATGGTTGGCCTACATGTAGGTATTACAGTTGCTGAGAAATGGATTTAACCACGAAACTTGAACGCAGATTATAAATTCATGTTTGTGAAGTCAGTGAACCATGAAAATGAGGTCAGGGTCCCAAGACAAGTATATACTGCGGCAAACATTATACGATAAGCTACCTTGTGGACCATAAATCTTAATTGTAGGTATTACATGTTCAAAGTTATTAAAGTTTTAAAAAAGTTTACGTCGCAGTCGTCGCCGCCAAAAAGTAATACCTATATCTCGCCTCTTATTTCGTTTAAAAGAATTTTACTTTAATATAGATAATTTATTTAAGTGTAGCTGATGTGAGATAATCTTTTATATTTTGATGTCTCTTATATGCAATAATAAGCAAGTCTTTTTGCAGATTCTGTTGCTCTCTTCATCACTTTGGATATAATACCAATGCTTCTTAATAGCCCTTCCTAATTGCCAAAGAGTCAGGTTATATTTTGAAACAAAAATGCAACTTACTGTAGCCTCATTATTACATTTACATATTTAATTACAGATACTATTTTGAAACAATAAATCAACTTACTGTGGCCTCATTACAGATAGTACATTTAATGACATGTTGATTTGTTCTTCCTTCTATATTAATCAATGCCTGACAGACTTTACAGTTGATCATAGGTATACCACCTTGTGGTGTATAAGGGGGAGGTAACTCGTTAGTTGCAATTGGTGGCACTGTAACATTTTGTGATACAGCTGTAAAGAGAAAATGAAACTGTTTGCATGACAAAGTTTTTGGTGCAAACTTGCATTCCTGAGTTTATTCGCCCCTTGAATTATAATGTTTAGATTTTTTTCTAGGTATTTTTGCTTAGTTTGCTTGTTGTTTTTTTTCAAACCAAGAAGTATATCCGACAATATTGGAGTCTGAGTGGATTCGTTAAAGTGAACTACTTATCTTACTTCCTTCTCAGTTATCCTGTTTATAGACAAATTATACTGTCATTGAAGTCAATTACACAATTTGATAGCTGTGTTTCTCCCATTCTTGACGTGTTTAATCGGAGGGATAAAAATATATAATATTTTAACCGCTTCCCGGTGTTTAAATTTCACGTGGGAAATACCGCCCTTTTTTCTTCAGTACTACAGTACGATAAACTAGAGAAGACCCTACCGCATATGTAGTGATGAAAAAAACACCGTTTTCTCGGACACAAGAAACGAGCCCTACATTTCACATCTACCTTAAAAGGGGTGGATAAAAATTAATAATTTTTTTACCGTCACTATATTTAGGAGGAGGGTCTCCTGGCGTGTCATTTTTTAAAAGTGGAGTATATTCCTCTCCATTCTCCGCCATTTTGTATTAGAAACTCATCATGTGACCAATACAAACCATGTGACTTTCGGTTAAAGTTACAGTACGCACAGTGTGGGCGGTTTTTTATGTTTTAGTCTACACCAAAGGCGTGCATCAATTTTATGATATTGAAGTGAAATAGTAAACATGTGATATGGACAAAATACATATGTGTTGACATTTATTAAAGTTGCAGTCCTATCAAAGATGGGAACTGTAATTTTGTAGATATAGTATTGGTGGGGCATGTACAGTGTACAAAGTATTTGTTTGATAATTTTATCCAGGGATCATATAATACTATCATATACAGTTCCTGTTTTATCTCAGTAATTGATTTCATAAGGGACGAGATCAAAAGTTAAATGTAGGATAAAAAAACTTAATTTACATAGTTTTTTCACTGACCCCCCCCCCCCCCCCCCTCTTAACTTAATTTGGCAAAAATTGATTGACCAATATGGGCATATGCTTTGAGAGTATACTTTTTGTATCATGGGTCCTGTTTTTCCTCAAGTATTATATGATCCCTGTCCTCAACAATGTATGTTTGTTCTGTATATTGACTTGGACATCACTTGAATCCGTATATTTGAGTCAGTCCGAAAATCGATGTTGGATAACAAAACTTGCAGCGATTTTTACCCCACCCCCAAACTATTTGAATTAAGTTTTTTATCCTACATTGAATTTTTGATCTCGTCCCTAAGTGCACCGATTTTATTATTTCCGAGGATATACATATTGTGTCAACAAATCAACAATTTATAAGGATTCAACTAGAATAACTACACTGACAAAAGACAACAATGCCAGACTGTTCATCTGATATAGGTGGCAAATACATGATAGGAAAAGGTAAAGGGAGGTTCATAAATTGGCAAAGTCAGGCGACATGGATATGGTGCGGAATGAAAAAAATACTAAAAGGAGTCGTCATACAACCATAAACAATGGGCATTAGATTTAAACAGATTTCCGGAGTTTGTTAGATGTACAAACCGACTCTTCACAATGTGACGCCTATTTACGATATTTATTATATCCCATAATCTATATACGGCTGATGATATTGCCTTAAAAGCAGTCGATGTTAAGTCAACGTACAGCTGGATACAGTATTAGACTGATGCTCATCTTGGAAGTTATCCATTAATGCAGACAAATCTATATACGCTGATGATATTGCCTTAATAGCAGTCGATGTTAAGTTATTAATTTCAGACCACAATCATATCCTAGGTCTGTCAACGTACAGCTGGATACATTATTAGACTGGTGCTCAACTTGAAAGTTATCCATTAATGCGGACAAGACTAAAGTTATTAATTTCAGACCACAATCATATTCCAGATCTATCTCTGTATTCCGGTGTTCAGATAATATCACCTCTTACAGTGATAGCTATATTTATTACACCCCTTATATTTCTTGTCCAATGAATTTTTTACGTTTTTACCAAGTGCATGATTACACTCCTATTTCAACTAAAAACTTTTAATGAATCAAACACGGGCCTTGCCATGTATTCGTTTGTAAACTTATGCACGAGAGTCATCATGAAGTCATACGCTCAAACTAATAACTTGTTACCCAGTAGCTAAGATAACGAGGCCATTAACCATTTTAACACTTCAAGAGATTTTAGTCGCAGCAGACCATGAAATTAGGGAAATACTGTAGAACAGAAATACCATAACATGGAACGGATTTTTAGTTTCGGTAAATACAATCAAGCATTGGTCCGATTCATTTAACACGTATCAGTATTTACTTTTCGATTGTTAACTTCCCTTCTTGAGCAGCAATATACAAGCATAGCCAGCATCGCCTGCACATGACGTCAACGGTTCTCAGCTTGTCAGATTCAAGGGCATGCGTGAGTTACCATGACTTTCGACAAAGAGGATTACTGCTGTCACAAAAGCTTCTTAGGAGTTCGTGTTGTTCATTGTTTTTTAGATTTCAGTGTTTTTTGTTGTGCTTGTGGTTATTGATTTGTCTTCTCGGGTTTGTCTGTCCAATGGATTGCGTTTTTTGATTTGCTCATTATGTATATTTGTCCTCTTTACACTTGTGGAGGTCGAATTGCACGTGGCCATTCCTCTTTTTGTGCAACCATTATGAAGTGTGCGAAGAGAAATAAAATAATAACCATGACATGTAACTTCATTGTCACTGATGCATGCAGTCACTTTTTGAAAACAACAAATTTCATTTAAAGACAGACTGACGGTACAGTTTCCGTTGTTCAGTCTTATTTATGCTGTCTCTATCATTGATACTTGCATAATCTATTTCATTATATTTTCGTATTTTCGGATCCTTATTTTCTGTTAAAATCGGTGTAATAAAATACTTAAAAACAACCAGCTTGTTCAGTGGTGATATCTATTGCCCCTCGTGCTAGACTAACCTCCGCTCTGCGTAGATAATTATGGCTTATCCACCAAGGTCACTAGTCAGGACTTAATTTTGGGACAATAGATTTCGCTACTGACCTCGCGCGCAGTTATTATGTATATAAAATATCTTGGTGATTGGATAG
Organism: Mytilisepta virgata; assembly: GCA_028015205.1. Lineage (NCBI taxonomy): Eukaryota > Metazoa > Mollusca > Bivalvia > Mytilida > Mytilidae > Mytilisepta > Mytilisepta virgata. The sequence goes on along the minus strand of CM051521.1, from coordinate 44,713,071 downwards.
ATGAACATTAGACATTTATCAAAACGCAAAGGAAATTGCAAAAGCCGGAGGCAGAGCTTTGGGATCTTTAATTTCCAAATTTGTTGCACTCAAGGAGTGACTGACAAAGTTTATACCAAGTTGTACTCATTTAAAGTTGAACATATTAATGTATGGTAGAGGCCTATCGGGGACTACATATTTTTAGCATAATTATACCTCATATAAGAATGCTGTACTCTGATTGGTTCATTAGAATGGTATTTTTCAAAAATATTATGCATTACAAACGATTTCAGAGGCAGCGGTATGGCAAACCGTTTTACTATTTATTCTTACTTCAAGATATCTAATAAACTTTATAAGATATCTCATATAGTTTATAAGATATCTTATATAGTTTATATGATATCTCATATAGTATAGAAGATATCTCATATAATTTTCTTTAGAAGATATCTTATAAATTATATGAGATATCTTATAAACTATATAAGATATCATATAAACTATATAAGATATCTTATAAAATATATGAGATGTAAAGTATATAAGATATCTTATATAAAAAATATTTATAAGATATCTTATATACTTTATGAGATATCTTATAAACTTTAGAAGATATCTTATAAAAACTAGATTATATAAGATATCTTATATATTATATGAGGTATCTTGAAGTCAGAATAAATAGTAAAACTGCTTGCCATACAGCGGGGTATTTGCCAAAATGTATTTGCACCTTTTACCCTCTGCCGTGGTATTTGCGAAAAATTCTCTTATCCGACTGGACCTGGAATGTCTACATCATCACTGCGTTTTAGTATAAGCGTTTGTAGATGGAAACATTTTATTTTGTAATTTGGTGTAATTAAACAGATACATCATGCTCGGGAGGGGTATTTGCGAAAAATACCAGTCTCTCATGCAAATGTATTTTCACCTTTTACCCACTGCCGTGGTATTTGCGAAAAATTCTCTTATCCGACTGGACTTGGAATGTCTACATCATCACTGCGTTTTAGTATAAGCGTTTGTAGATGGAAACATTTTATTTTGTAATTTGGTGTAATTAAACAGATACATCATGCTCGGGAGGGGTATTTACGAAAAATACCAGTCTCTCTCGACTGGTATTTTTTCGCAAATACCCCCTCCCGAGCATGATGTATCTGTATAGTATATCAGTGGTCAATAGAGCTTGCAAATCAGTACTTTTTGACTGATAGTAAAGTCACATCTAGCACTTCGACGAGAGGCGATATAAAATGGACGTCCCATTTCACAAAGCAACGGATTAACTATTGTAGAATCTTGTATAGATAATATAAGAAAGTGTCACATAACATGAACATGAACCATACGAAGGCGTACAAGGTGGACATTTGAGGTACACAAAAATATATAACGACAGAGTAAACTCTATAAAAAGTGTGTGAAACGTGAATCCCGTGTTACACTGAACATTTCAAGAATGGAAAGACGAAATTGGCCCGACACCCTATACTGCTCGCTTACGAAACAGGCAGCCTATTTTCAGTTGATGAGAGAGTGTGTGTTTTTATCTGATAATCATGATAATAGAGCTGTTGAAACTGAGAAACATTTACTGATGGAATTTCCTTTGGATGGTAATTTGCGTTATGACATTTTTCGAATGTTCGAAGCTCATTTTTAATTTTGGCAATCGGATGATAAATTTGTGAATATTATGAATTTTCTAGATGTCCAGCATTTTTCACAGTAAATTATTCTTAGATTGAGATTTTTTTTTAAAATGTGTTAAATTAAGTCATGTTAAATTACAAGTCCGTGATATTTCCTCACAGACAAGTTTAACATGGATTTCGATCTTAAATTTCTCATTTCTGCGCTATCCGTTTTTAACTGATCTCTCTCTTAATATTATTTTTATTTGATGATTTTCATTTTTAAAATGGTAAATGATTTTAAAATAATAGTTTAAATTATTTAGTAAATTTTGAATTATAACATTTGACTTAACAGCTCTCACTTGTTTTCAAAATTTCATTATTATTTTGTTAACGAATGTAATTAAACTTGGCCTCCATTTATGAGTGTGATTATATAATTAATGATAAGGCCTATCCTAAAATTAAACATATTTATAGAAAAGAATTTTCTAAATCTATTCATAAATGCTATAAAAATAAAATGACAGATAAGATTTCAAAGATTACGGACAGCCTAAAGAATGAGATTAAATTGGAAGAATATCTGGTACAAGAGAAAAAAAATTAAAATCGTCAAAATTTAACTAAACTCAGAACTAGTGATCACTGTTTACTTATAGAAACGGGTCGATACAAAAATATCCCTCGCCACCAAAGACTTTGTTCCACTTGCAATGTGGTGGAAGATGAGTCACATTTTCTACTTTATTGTCCCACTAATAACATTTTACGAGTTATTTTTTATGCGGAAATAGAATCATGTTTAGCATCTTTTTCATCAATTGAAAAAGTTAAATTGATCTTAAATCCAAAAATTGAACTTTTATCGACCCTTAGTAGCTTTATTAAACAATCACTAGATTTGAGATAAAAAGGTTCACATCGGTCAAAGTTATACTCTCAGACTTGATGTTATATGTTTATAAATATAGTTAATGCCATGCAATGTCTTTTTTCTTTATAATATTGTGTTGTAATTTGTATGTTTGTAATTTTGATTGACCCTTCTGGATGTATAATTCAAATAAAGATTATTATTATTTAAAACATTAATTTGTTATTGATTATAGAAATTAGTGCTTGAAATCTTTAGATTGTTTACTCTTTATGACGAACAGGTTAAGATGTCTTTTTTTTCTTCGTATTTCTATAATTTCTCTGTTTGTTGTTGATATTTTATCTGATATTTCCACGAAATTGGAATCTAATTAACCATGCCCAAAATAAAATACTATCTAGAGTTAACGAATAAATTATCCGTCTTAATATTACCATTGTGATGTCTTCATATGTATACCAAAATGTGATATCTACATTATGCGTAACCATAAATATTTCCGTATATATAATTTGTAATCGGATAAATTTGCCCCAAAAAATCTCGTGTGATGTAAAAAAAGTCAAGGAAATATTACGCCTCACCTATAGAAAGAGGCCATTCTAAAATAATTAATGGCGTATATTTCCCTATTACAGCAACACAAACATCTTTGACATGTCGTGGCTTTTCCAGTTAGCTCAGTGTAAAAATCTTTTACTACTGAAATGTTTATTCTTCATTTTTTAATCAGATATTTGGGATTCAAACATAAAAAAAGTAACATGTACCTGAGGTCACTATTAACTACAGTCCTGTTTAGTCAGTCTTCAGTTGGATTTCCGATGAAAATAACAAAACTTGAACCACCGTGTACAGGCAAATCTTATTGGGGGGAAAATCACCAGAATCGGGAAAGATTGTTGTACACAAAAATTAAGAATCTGAGAAAACAAATAGATAGACCACGGAACTCCGTAAAAAATAGCCTTTCTTTTGGTAACACACACGTTATGCAGGTCTTTTTAATTTTCGCAAACAACCAGACAATTTGTTTTTGGTATGCCCCCCCCCCCTCTAAGATTCACCAAATTCAAACTGTCTAAGTGTTTGTAAAACTAGAGCTTTTCGCAAAACATGTGTATAACCAAAAGATAGAGTATTTTTCGCCGGGTTCCGTGGTCCATTTATTCATTTTCTCCTAATCTTTATATCGCATTGATACACTATTTTTCGATTCTCGTGTCCCCCCCCCTCCCCCGCCCTAAGATTTTGTGGACACTACATGCAGTGCAATGAATGTTAACTAAGTTCACATTACCAGACACGTTTGTTTGCGTAACGGTATCACAGCAAGAAGAAGAATTCGTGTCTTCATAAGTATCACATTCACCACATTCACCAAATTTTGTATCAATATATTCCAATTGCTTCGATGTTCTTTTTCCGACATTTTTTAGGGTACAGTTTTAACTAAGTCCTACGCTGGCCCCAATCTTACATTTCCGATAGGCCCCAAAGTAAAAACACATATTTTGGACCTTTTAAGAAACAAATCTACAAATTTTGGATTCAATCAGATAAGTCTTTCAGAATTTTTTCTAAGTTCAGCCAGTCAGATATTAGAACATACTCTGGCGTCAGTAGTATATGAACACACGCAAAGTCGGATTTGTCGTGGGGGTGTCGGAAATGCGGTGCTTCTTTCTTCACCAAATTTAACAACATATGCACTTGGGGAAGACCCTATAAGGAAAATCTCTACAGTATTTGGTTCATCAAGATCAAAATGTGAAAAGTTTATTGACAACAGACGCCAATTGCTGGCAATATCTCACACAGACCTTTGACCAGGTGAGCTAACAAAGGTATATATAACTTGGCCTATAGAATATTACGAGAAATTTTGTTAAAATGCAGATCTTTACATATTTTTGGCAAATCTTAGCTTTTCAGATGCAATGTATTTGACCCTCTGGTTTTTGCAGGGGTTTGCCACTTTGAATACGGTGACGTACATACGTTGGCTAACCCTTTGATGTGAGGGAAGAGGCGGGAAGGGATCAGAAAATGCAGGCTTCAAGCACGTTTAATTAAAAGACAGGCCCCAAATTGTGATGAAAACCAGCAGGATTGGATATCACCTGCAATCAAGGTCTCATCAGTGATGGTAGTAATAAGTTAAATGATGGAGACTTTATAAACCAAATTAAAGATTTTGACATAGTTCTATTGACCGAAACTCATGTAGGTTATGACACAATAATCGAAGTTGAAAACTTCAATTATTATCCATTTTGTAGACAAAAATCATCTAATAATAGATATTTTGGTGGACTCGGAATCCTTATAAAAAGTAACATAAGGAAAGGTGTTAAATTCATGCAAGATGGCAATTCTGAATACCAATGGCTGAAACTTGACAAATATTTTTTTAACCTTAAAAGGGATACTTATTTGTGCCTTTTATACTTAGTCCCACCAACATCACCATATATTTTAAAAATGGAGATAAATATTCTTGAAACAATAGAAAAGGATATTATAGAAAAGTATAACGATAAGGGAGATATTATCCTTATGGGCGATTTTAATGCCCGAACTGGTTGTGAAGATGACTTTATACCCAATGATGCAGCTACTCACATTCCAGTTAGTAATCATTTTTATCCAATTGATACTGCAGTGGGGAAGAGGATAAGTCATGACACTATAGTCGATACAAGAGGTAAAGAATTGTTAGATATTTGTATCAGTAACCAATTAAGAATTACAAATGGTAGAATTTTTGGTGATACATATGGTGCATATACTTGTTATAAAACAGTAGGATGTAGTGTGATTGATTATGTTATTGTGTCTCAAAATTTATTGTCACAAATTCTATATATGTCAGTTTCAGATTTTTTAACAGATATGTCAGACTGTCATTCGAAAATTTCTTTTAAACAAGACATTGAACCCGCGCGAGCGCGGGAAAATAAGCATTTTTTTGTGGTGGCCATGTTGACTATAAAAAGTTGTTGCGGCCATGTCATTCATGGAACAGTGACTCAATATGGATGTTGTAGCAGGCTTTCCATAAACTTTCCTGTCAAGTAGGTGGTATCAACTGATAGTTTCATGTCTATATATGCTGTAGTATTCCAGAAATGGATGTTAATGCAAACTTTAACCAAAGTCAATGAAGCGTGAAATGTAGGTCAACGTGACCCAATTGTCATATGGCTGTTCGTTACTACCGAAGATGTATCCACTGATGAAGTAGACTGTATGACACGTAGAATTACCAAAATGGACCTTAAGGTTCCATCAAAGTTAAAATCTATGACGAAAACACAACCACATAAATTGTCAATATTTTTACTGTTACAATTAATTCTGAACTGGAACTTGATGAAAAGCTTTCATTAAATACACATTTCATAATGCATTACATTTTTCCTTCAGAATAAATATGAAAATGAAATTGTAGATGTAACCATTTCCTTAGTGACGGATGAATTTTTCAAAAGATGTCATGAGTTAGGTAGAGCATATGTTTGGAAAATAATTGTTCCAATTGTTCCATTGTCATCATGGGCAAGGCATGCGATGCTAAATTTCACAAATATATCCAATAATCAGACGATAAAAGCATTTTAGTGTGTGGATGCGTGTGCTGTCCACGTTTATATTTATCAAAGATGTCCGAGATAAATTTCGTCATTAATGATAAAGATGACCATTTGTTAAAAATAGTTTTATCTAGGGCTTACAGGGAATTGTATGGTAGAGATATATTTAGACAGGTCACATGACAAATAATGTAAAAATAGATAATTGTTGGTTTAATCACTTTGTGCAATGTAAACATCCGAGCAATCAAAAAAAAAAAAAAAACAACTAAGTTAGGAATTCCTCTGAACTTTACCTTACTTCTTCATATAATCTTGAAAGTTCATAGCCTTTACAGTTAGGAGAAATTGCGTTATTGTAGAAAAACAATCCTGAATACATGAAGCGGAAACATCCCATTCGAAGGAGAATGTTTTTAATTAGTTTTATTCTTCTTCCGTAATTTCAAACAGAAATACATTTAAAATATGTGCATACTTGTTTATTTAAATCAATGTGTTAAAATGATGCATTCGAGAACCTTCTAAGGAATATGTTGGGAGAATTCATATACGAAAAGTGCATACAAATTCCATTTGCACATAAACAAAACTGCAGTTGAAATTTATAAATGCAGATTGTCAAATCCGATAATAACCTTTATAATCTGAACCATACATCGTTTATTTTGAACCACGCGTTTTGCCGCCTATTCGGCTAATTCGTAAATTTAGTATTATAGATTATTGGCAACATTTGAAAGGGAGCCATGTACTAAGAAATTGAAAAAATTCCCAGAGAGATATAGATGGGATGATTTAAGTTGTTATAATTTCCAAAGGGGTTTTTCTAATCCATTAATTCAAAATAAGATTAAAGCCTTTTTAGAAAATGAAATCGAACTAACTTTTGATCACATTAATAATGCCACAACTGAGTTGCACTCTGTTTTTCACAAAGTAGCAGACATTTCTTTGAAAAAAAGGAAACACATTTTAAGGAAACCAAATAAAGAGAAATGGTACGATGGAGATTTACTTCAGAAAAAGAAACATATGGAATATAAAGCAACTCTGAAATCAAAATATCCAAAAGATCCTATAATTAGAGGCTCATATTATAAACTTTTCAAAGAATATTCCAAATTAAGAAAATTCAAGAAGAAACAGTTTAAACAGTCAATTTTAGATCAAATTGAGGTCTTTCATTCCAACAACCCAAAAGAATATTGGAAATTGGTCAATTCATTAAGAGAAACTAAAAGGGAAAACCCAGAAAAATGTATTGATGATGAAACTTGGTTAAAACATTTTTCAGAATTAGCATCAGTCCCTAATCACATGAAAGGGGGGGTTGAAGATCTAAACAGAAAAGTGCAAGAATTGCAAAATGGAATAGGTAATATAACATTTAATAATCTTGATTTCAAAATTTCAATTGCTGAAATAAATCAAGCTATTTGCAAATTAAAAAATGGGAAAAGTCCAGGTTTAGACAGCATTGGAAATGAGATGCTGAAGGCTTCTCAGACATTTATTAGTTCAAGCCTACACAAACTTTTTAATGCAGTATTTGTATCCGGTATATATCCCAAACTTTGGTCAGAAGGGTACATTACACCTATTTTTAAATCCGAAAACCCCAAACTACCTCAAAATTACAGGGGCATAACCATATCAAATAGCATAGGAAAGATTTTTAACATTATTTTGAACAATCGCCTTGATAAATTCTTTATTGACAACAATATCATATATGAAAATCAAATTGGTTTTTCAAAAAAGTCTCGCACTGCGGACCACATCTTTGTATTAAAATGCTTAATAGAAAAGTATGTATATGGAAAGAATAAAAAACTCTTTGTATGTTTTGTAGATTTCCACAAAGCATTTGACACAGTTATACACTCTGGCATTAAATATAAGTTATTAAAGAATAGTATCAATGGATATTTTTACCGTATCATCTGTAGTATGTATAGCTCAAGTAATGCAGCAATAAAGATAGGTAACAAATTAACAAAACCTTTCTTGTCAGAATTAGGTGTCCGACAAGGGGATGTTTTGAGTCCTAACATTTTTAAGTTGTTTTTAAATGATTTTTCATTACTTATTGAAAACTCTGATAACTCAGTTTCATTATCTGACAAAAATATCTCATGTTTATTATACGCAGATGATCTTGTCCTAATTTCGGATTCTGAAGAGGGTTTACAAAAGAAGGTAGATATATTACAAAAATATTGTAATGATTGGTGTTTGAGAGTAAACACAAATAAAACGAAAATAATCATATTCAATAAAACTGGTAAACTGTTATGTAATGATTTTTATATTAATGACCAGAAGATAGAGTGTGTCAAGACCTATAAATATCTAGGCATCATACTTGAAGCATCAGGAAAATTTTCTGAGACAAAAAAAAAATCTTTTAAATAAAGCCCTTAAAGCTTCTTTCAAAATTTATAAAGATATGAGCTCACTGAGCCCAAACATAAATACTTATCTCCATCTTTTTAATCACATGGTCAATCCAATTGCATTATATGGATGTGAAAATTGGGGAACAGTGCCTGTGTCTAAATTAAACAGTAATGTTAACTTTTACCAGATTTTCAAAGACTGGGAATACGAAAAATTAAATGTCAAGTTCTCTAAATTTTTATTGGGGTTAAGCAAAAACAGTACTAATTTTGCAGGCTTAGCCGAATTAGGCAGATACCCACTATATATTAATATGATATCCCATTTACTTTGTTACTGGCATAGGCTGGAAGGTAATGTAAGTAAATTAAGAAGAAGAGAGTAAAAAATTGTATCATTTATCAAAGCAATCATGTTGGTATTCATCTGTAGTTTTTTATTGTACAAAATTAAATATTGATACGGATGTTTTAAAGCATTTGGTGAAAAGAAATTTAAAATTGAAATTAAAAAACTACTTAAAAATAATTTTTTATCCACATGGAATGAAACCAGATGCAGTTCATTAGACACTGCCTCTGGTAAATTAAGCAGTTATTTTAAGTTCAAATCGATTTTTTTATTGAGAAATATCTACAGTTAACTAAATTTGAAAATCGTAAAATTCTAACAAAATTTAGAGTCAGTGCTCATCAACTTAGAATAGAAACAGGAAGATACGAAAGGATAAAAAATAATAATGGCAAATTAATTATGCTATAAAGAAAAGAAAGAATATGTTTGCATTGTTCACTTAATATGGTAGAAGATGAACAACATTTTTTATGTAAATGTCCTTTATACAAAGCAAATCGAGACGAATTATATTGTTATATTTCATCTACAAATAAAAATTTTGAACAATTAGCAGATGAGAATAAATTAATATGGTTGCTCAGCAATGAAGATATGGCAACACTAAATAAATTAAGTAACTATTTAATTTCATGCTTCAATTTACGAAAAAACCATAAATACCTTGACATTTAATGAATGCATAGGTTATAAGTCCTAGTGCAATTTTGTTTATTTATTCCTTTATTTATTCATTTATTTATATATATATACTATCAAAAAAAAAAAAACCACAGCATGTATATGTATTCTCTATTGATATTGTTAGCTTGGTGTTGACTCTTCCCTTCTGCAGTATTGATTATTAAATTTAAATGTTTTGTATTGTTCACCAATTAACCAAATCAGGAAGAAAAGGGAATGAATGGTTATGAATGAGAGTGATGTACGAGAGTTTAAACAGTTATATTTTGTATACACTGTGTTGATTTATGTCCTCACGGGCTCATGATTGATTAATAAAATTTACTTTACTTTACTTTACTTTAATAGTGCCCTCCCAAAATTAATGGTTGCTCCCTAACTGTTGAAATATGTGTTATGATATCACGTGCCACATAACCCATGGCCATAAAATAGATAACCAGCTTCTGTTTATATACCATAATAAACAAAATTTGAGTATTTATAACAATGAAACGCTGTTAATTCGCACTTGTCTGAGAAAATGAACCCTACCTGTATTATAATCTGGTGGTGGCTCCTGTGCATCCATTTCTAATTAAAGGATATATTTAACGGTATCTGTGACTTTTGCAGGTACACCTGTATTTATTAATATTAATCTAATCTAAACCTAATTATCACATGAGGATATTTTGAAATAAACTATGATTATTTATTCTGGCCACCGATCCTCTATTATAAACAATGATAAATGAACTATGCGCCGCTGTAACCTTTATTACTGATGCACCAACGAATTATGTACAATAATTTTTTTTCTTCTAATCACTGTACCAAGAAGTGACATGGCCATTACAGTGACAAGAGAGACAGGTTTCTGTATATAGAATATGTGCATGTACATTGTCTCGGAATATGAAATTTATTCGGACAAGCTTAGAAACCGATAGAAATGCGAGGCTTGTCCATTTTTCCTCACCCGTTTCGTGCCGAGTTCGAATACGTTTTATATTAAGAGACAATATACATATATTTGGACTTGCCACAAATCTCTGTGTAATAGTTTGTCCCTTTTATAAAAAGGAAAAATATACCTAAGGAGCAATAAAAAAAAAAACGTAATCCATTGGACAGACAAACTCGGGAAGACAAATGAACAACCACAAGCACAACAAATAAACACTGAAAACTAAAAAAACAATGAACAACACGAAATCCTATAAAAACCAGGAGTGAACCCAGGTGCTTCGGAAGGGTAAACAGTTCCCGCTCCCGTCTCGAAGTTCAACACAGTCAATCCTGTGGAAGTCACAAATCGGTGGAGGCACATGAAATGTTACGACAGTGGGAACAGGTCAACATCATCTTAGATATTGGAAAACTATAATGGTCAATCAATTCGTGATGACGACCGTAAAATTTTCTAAGTGATGACATCAACTTATCCCTGATAAAACCCTGGTTAAGAAGCTTTTGTGACAGCAGTAACCCTCTTTGTCGAAAGTCATGGTAACTCACTCATGTCCTTGAAAATCGGATAAGCTGAGAAACGTAGACGCCATATGCAGGCGATGCTGGTATATTGCTACTCAAGAAGGGAAAATGAAGAATAGGAAAGTTGAAGTCATCACGTTTGTAATAAAGTTTTGTCTTCAAAAGTCCCTCATAGTCTATTTCAAGAAACAAATCCAAATATGAAGCGGACTTTGGTGTATCTGTAGTAACCTTAATTCCAAGCTCACTGGGGTAGATAAGATGTAGAAAGTCTTGGAATTTGTCGTTATTTAACGACAACACGTCATCTATATAACGAAAAGGGAAATTAAAAGATTGGGCTAGTCTCTATTTGTTTTCACATAGTAACCCTTGAATGAAGTCCGCTTCATATGAGTACAGAAACAGATCGACGAGGAGAGGAGCACAGTTGGTTCCCATTGGAATGCCGATTGTTTTTTGAAAAATTAGACCGCCAAATTCAACAAATATGTTGTCTATGAGAAAATCTAACATGTTTGTAATTTCATAATTACTTTTTAGCTCACCTGGCCGATGGCCATGTGAGCTATTGCCATCACTTGGCGTCCGTCGTCGTCCGTCGTCGTCGTCGTTAACAATTTTTCAAAACTCTTCTCCTCTGAAACTACTTGACCAATTGGAACCACACTTGGTATGAATGTTCTTTGGGGTATCCTGCATAGAACTGATGTGGGGATTTTTGATCCGTCGAAAAACATGGCCGCTGTTACTAAAAATAGAACATAGGGGTAAAACAACATTTTTTCGCAAATATCTCAAAAATCATTAGGTTACGGCAATTTCTGTCAGGTTGAAAGTGTTCAGCACGATGAGAGCTACCTGTGTGCTGATTTTCGTGAAAATCTGTCAACTGATGTTAGAGTTATTGCCCTTTTTTGACATTTTTGGCTTTTTTTTTATGTTATTATTTCAAAAATCTTCTCCTCTGAAACTACTTGACAAATTAGAACCAAACTTGGTATAAATGTTCCTTGGGGTACCCTGCATAGAACTGAAATGGGGATTTTTGATTCGTCGAAAAACATGGCCGCTGTTACTAAAAATAGAACATAGGGGTCAAACAACATTTTTTCGCAAATATCTCAAAAATCCTTAGGTTACGGCAAATTCTGGCAGGTTGAAAGTGTTCAGCATGATGAGAGCTACCTGTGTGCTGATTTTCGTGAAAATCTGTCAACTGATGTTAGAGTTATTGCCCTTTTTTTACCTTTTTGGCTTTTTTTATGTTATTATTTCAAAAATCTTCTCCTCTGAAACTACTGAATGGATTTGGATTAAACTTAGCAGGATTGTTCCTTAGGGTATCCTGCACAAAATTTATGCTTCGATTGTTGATCCGTCGAAAAACATGGCCACCGTTACTAAAAATAGAACATAGGAGTCAAACAACAGTTTTTCACAAATATCTCAAAAATCATTAGGTTATGGCAAATTCTGGCAGGTTGAAAGTGTTCAGCATGATGAGAGCTACCTGTGTGCTGATTTTCGTGAAAATCTATCAACTGATATTAGAGTTGTTGCCCTTTTTTGACATTTTTGGCTTTTTTTTATGTTATTATTTCAAAAATCTTCTCCTCTGAAACTACTGAATGGATTTGGATAAAACTTAGCATGATTGTTCCTTAGGGTATCCTGCACAAAGTTTATGCTTCGATTTTTGATCCGTCAAAAAACATGGCCACTGTTACTAAAAATAGAACATAGGGGTCAAACAACAGTTTTTCGCAAATATCTCAAAAATCATTAGATTACGGCAAATTCTGGCAGGTTGAAAGTGTTCAGCATGATGAGAGCTACCTGTGTGCTGATTTTCGTGAAAATCTGTCAACTGATGTTAGAGTTATTGCCCTTTTTTGACATTTTTGGCTTTTTTTTATGTTATTATTTCAAAAATCTTCTTCTCTGAAACTACTATTCAAAATCAAATGAAACTTGGTAAGATTGTTCCTTAGGGTATCCTGCAAAAAGTGGATTTTTGATTGGTCGAAAAACATATCCGCCCTTACTAAAAATAGAACATAGGGGTCAAAATGCTGTTTTTTGCTATTTTTTCCTGAATTATAGAAAGAAAATGAAGATGAAAGCTACTTTCAAGGTAAACATGGTATCCCGAGTTGAATAGTGATGATGAAAGTTTGTTTCGGACGGCCATTTTTAAAATGGCTGCCATTTTCCCGCCATTTTTTACACTTGCATGCTCAGATTTCAACAATATTTGGTTTTTAAAGTAAACATGGTATCCTTAGTGTATGGTGATGATGAGAATGTTGTATAACAATGATTAAACTTCATAATATGTGAACTTTTAATTGCTATCACTTGGTGTCCGTCATCATTGTTGTTAACAAATTTTTAAACATCTCCTCTGAAACTATTAGGGGGATTTGGATGAAACTCTACAAAATGACAGATGAGTTAAGCATGGTTTATTGGATAAAAACCAACAGCTTAGTCAAAATGATCAAAGATCAAGCATAATAGAAAATAAAAGCCTTAACCCACAATTTTTACATAACTTCTTTCGAACATTTTTAAAACGAAGACAACATATAGACCAAAAGATTTATACTTTTATTTGAAGATGAATTAAAGCTTGTATTTTGTATTGTGAATCATCAGATTGACCATGACTGTATCTTAATCAAGCGTAGGGAGAACTCATGCCCATTTCTTTCCAGAGGTCCTTGAAAGGCTTTTAAAGGTATTTTCAGCATTTTACATGACCTTTAATACTCAGTTTAATTTACAACAAACATTAATATATTAATTTAGTTTATAGTGCATTGTTTGCCAGGTGAGCGGTTCAGGCTCTTGAGAGCCTCTTGTTTAATACAAAATACACCTCTACTATCCATACTTATTTACTAATATGCTGTTGGGGTGGCCAATGATGCGAGCACAGCAATAGCCCTTTGCAGAAACTCATTTTCGGTATCACGATTCTGATTCTAAAATGATAATTTGAAGCAAGTTATTTCCCTGACTTTCGTTTCTGGCGAACGAAACTTTTTCTAGCCTTAGTATGTAGCAGAATATGGCTGCCACCATTAAACAAAGCCGGACCTTTCTAAATGACTCATATATATGTAGAAAACGCATATGCTCCTATAATAGAGCTCGCTGCACTCGCTATAAAACAGTGTGCGCATAATGATAGAAAATAAGTATATATATATAGAGAGAAGTAAAAGGAAATGGTGAGCTGTCAAAGGGAACAAAAACGACTTAAATGTACAAAACACACAAGCCGAACAAACTCCGACAGCTCTCTGTACATGTAATACACGGTGAACGATTTCTGACGGTGAAATAAAATCCGATATTTCACATGGAAATGACGTAGACGTAACAATACAGACATCGACGACATCGTTGCTATATATACCAACAAAGTTACTGCATTACTTCGGAAAGCGCAAATTATATCATTATCTTACTTAGTCAACAATGGTTATAAAGGGTGTGACTAAACATCGAGTTCGAGTTCGAGTTAAAGTTAGAGTTAGAGTTGAAGTTCGAGTTAGAGTTCGAGTTATAATTCGAGTTCGAGTTGTAGTTTGAGTGAACTCGAGATATTAATTTCTAATGTCATTTATCGAGTTCGAGTTAAAGTTAGAGTTCGAGTTGAAGTTCGAGTTAGAGTTCGAGTTATAATTCGAGTTCGAGTTGTAGTTCGAGTGAACTCGAGATATTAATTTCTAATGTCATTTATCGAGTTACATTTCGAGTTAGTGTTATGGTTCGAGTTAAAGTTCGAGTTAGGGAGCAACCATTTTATTTTTATGGGGGGGGGGGATAAAATTTGAAATAAAAAGGTAGGACAAAGAAAAAGACAGGATCACTTTAGATGTGAAAAAAATGCAGGACATGTGTTGATCAGGAAATTTTGGTTTACATGAAAAAAAATCCAGGACCAAAATTTCGACGAAACAAATAGGCAGGATCAAACATTTGACCTCCCCCCCTAAAAAAAAACAAAATCCAAAAAAAAACAAATGGTTGCTTCCTTATTTACAGTTCACATGATAAAATTCTGCTACGTGGGCCTTTAGAGTGCTTCATCTGCTAATAATTTCAGATTATAATTTTTTCAATAAAATGTCAATTAGAATATAAGCGTTCTTTTATTCCGGGTGTAGACCATCAGTCCTAGCAAAACAAGCCAACCAGACTCTACCATACGATCTTCAACATGTGGACGGAGGTATATACACACTATATTTGCCCCAACTTTAGAAAATGTGAACACGACATATGGACATAATTTTATTCTTTTTCGACTACAATCAAACCAAATTATTTTTTTTTCTTACCAAGTCGAATCAGAATTTTTTTTTTGAGCAATGCCCAGAAAGTAAAAGGTGTATTTATTCCTATGAGATCACTAGCAGTAAATAAAACTGGTATATACTATGAATTTGTTTTTATAATAAAACATTTGCATATTTCTGATATGTTAATGACTTTTGTTTTTTTATATTAATTCTTTAAGAAATGGAATATAACATCATTTTCTCTGTACTTTGTATTTTATTATAACAATCATAATTCCACACAGTAATGAGTAGACACACTTTGGGTATATGTACATGTATGCATATTTAAACTAGAGGCTCTGAGGCCTGAGCCTGTATCGCTCACCTGGCAGAAACAAGAATTGCCCATGCCGGGCATGTTTGTCACATGATCTAAACAAAATGAGAAAAGTTTGTAAAAAACCTTCCACAGATGCTTCTTTTCAAGTTTCGTTTCATTTGGCCAAGTTGTTTCAGAGAAGAAGATTTCTTTATATCAGCCTATCAGAAACAAGGATTGCCCATGGCAGCCATGCTTGTTGTCCAATCAGGATGTAAAAGATTCTTTTCAGAAGACTTTCCAAACGGATACTTCCTGTCAAGTTTGGCTGACAGTTTTGGCCAAGTAGTTCTTTTTTTTAATCAACCAATCAGAAAAAAGAATTGCCCACGACGGCCACGTTTGTTGCCCGATCGGGACGAAATGAGAAAACTTTGTAAAGAACCTCCCATAGATGTTTCATGTCAAGTTTCGTTCCATTTGGCCATGCGATTTCAGAGGAGAAGATTTTTACATATCAGCCAATAAGAAACAAGTACTGCCCATGGTGGCCATATTTGTAGTCCTATAGAGAAAAAATGAAGAGACTTTGTGCAGAACCTCCAATAGATGCTTCCTGTCAGGTTTCATTACATTTGGCCAAGCAGTTCCAGAAAAGAAAAAAAATTAATCAACCAATGAGAAATAAGAATTGTCCGTGATGGCCATGTTTGTTGCCCTATCGGGACGAAATGAGAAAATTTTATAACGAACCTCCCATATATGCTTCCTGTCAAGTTTAGTTCCATTTGGCCAAGCAATTTCAGAGGAGAAGATTTTTTTATTCAGCCAATCAGAAACAAGAACTGCACAAAAAAGGAACAATGCTTTGATTGTCACGATTGTTGCTCTTCATCTTGATGGTTAATCACTGAAAGGTCAAGTATGACTGAAAAACTAAGGAAAATCTTATATTATGTTCAAAATAAATCAAGTCAGGTTTGTATTAAATAATGATCTTTAGCTTTTCATGTTAAGCTTGTGATTTATTAAATCAACTTTCGGATCCAAATATTTATTTTGGAAAAAATATATCTAAACCGATATTTTTTTCTATAGTTTTGTAAAACAGAATATTTGTTTTGGCTCTTGCTGCAACAGATTATTTTTTTTCCTTCCCTTTGGAATCAGAATATTATTTTCACAAAAAAAATCATACCCCCCCCCCCTTTTGAAGTTAAATGGTCCTTCGACATAATATTGAAACTGGATACCCCTAATGATGAATAAGGCCAAATTGCCCAGTGGATTTAGAGGAGGCCACCGTGGTAGCAGAGGTCAGAATTAGCTGAGACCGTTTTGGAAAGGGACCATCTTAAGATCATTAAAGTAAAATTTGGTTGATGTTGACTTAGTATAGTTTAAGAGGAAAAGATTTTAAAAATTTCTTTCCCCCTTTTCTATAATTAGCTCCGGCAACCTTCTTGGTTGAAGGTCGGGGACAAAAGACATATTTTAGAAGGGGACCACCCAAGGAATTTTCCAACAAAGTTTGGTTCCAATAGGCCTAGCAGTTTTAGAGGAGATCTTCCAATTTTATTCCCCATAGATCCTAAGTTTAATTTTGTCGGGCCGTGACGGCAATCTTGGATGACGGACGAACACACCAGATAAAAAGTTTAAAGGGGACCGTCCCATAACTATTATAACCATTTTTTGGTTGCAATTGGTCCTGTAGTTTTAGAGGAGAAGATTTTTATATTAAATAACAATAACAAAAAGCTAAAAAGTTAAAAAAGCTAAATTCAGGGGACAATAACTCCAAGACGGGTAATACGATTTCTACAAAAAATTAAACGCAAGTAGATCTTTTCCTTCTGATAGTTTTTAACTTGCCAGATTTTCTCTAAAAGACATTTCTTCTGAGATAATTTTCAAAACTACTGTCTGCCCCATATGCTCTGTTTTTAGTAATATAGGCAATGTGTTTTGACTTCCGCGTCAGTCAAATACGCAATATAAAAAAAGACAATAAACAATAAAATGGTTCCTAAACTATTCACGTTTATATTATTTTGAAGGATATAGTTTTGTATCACAACTTTAAATACCACAATTCAGTGTACGGATTATTTTAAGGAAGTATTGAAAAAAAACTTTTTTTAATTATACAGGATCCACAAGCATTTGATAGCTATATTCGGTGTCCAGATGATTATAAACGGCGAAGGATAAAACTCGACGCACAATAACTTATTCCCAAAAGGGGGGGGGGGGGGTACTTTGCAAAATGTTCTGCTCGCAGGCTAGTACTATTTATTTCTCGATTTTGCTATATAGTTTAGGGGTCCCAAAAATTGCAGGTATTTTGGGAGGGTGCGTTCGAAAAGACGAAAATAATAGTGTTTTTTCCCGAAACTGGGTAGAGATATCTTTATTAGGGTGTCAACAAATTTAGCTATTTTCTTTGAGCCTATGTACAGGCAATTTTTTTTTTACCTCTCTCACCCTAAACTTAATCCGTAACTCGAATTTTAACTCGACATGCAACTCGATAAATGACATTAGAAATCAATATCTCGAGTTAACTCGAAGATTAACTTGAACTCGAACTGTAACTCGAACTCTAACTCGAACTTTAACTCGAACTCTAACTCGAACGATAACTCGAACTCTAACTCGAACTTTAACTCGAACTCGAACTCGATGTTTAGTCACACCCGGTTATAAAACGGGAAAAATATAAGAAATATGCATTCCTAAAAATACACATTAGGGGTTCAAATATATTTGGTTTGCTTTGTTCTGACTAAAAACAAACATTTTCTCTTCAATTCTTATCATTTCAAATATCCCTTGCAAAAAAATATATCGTTCTGTACGTACGCGTGTTACAGTAAAACATAATTTGTATATCCTTTACTCCACTGAGTTTCTTTGTTGTTTCATTTCCATCTTCAATAGATTCTAACTTAAGTAATTAAGAATTATGACTTATAGCCTATTCACTATACAATAGCAAACACGCCCCCTCCCCCATCGTTTTTTTTTAAGATATTCTTTTTGTGAGGCAAACTTTAATTTAGCTCACATGGCTCTTCGGGTCTTGGGATCTGAAAATGTCATCAAGATCAGGAACTGTATATGTATTAGTATATTATTATGTATAGTATTATATGATCCCTGTCAAGATGAACGAACCGTTTGCCTGCGCATTGCATTTTTAAGAATTTGCACGAAAACGAACCATTTTCAAGATCTGTTCGGAAAAACACGACCACTACGTTATCCGAATCCGATCTTTGAAACGTTTTATTTTACTATCAGCGAAGTGGAAGGTACAAGCTTACAAATGATGAAATGTAAATATGGAACGGATTTCCTTCAACAGTTCAAGTTTACTTGTCAGGTGTTTCCTGTTTGCTTCTATTAGTATTCAATCTACAGATAAAAAATGCTGAAAAAATAGTGAATAGATAAATATTCAACAGTAATTTCACTTTGTATGATTGTCAAATACATGACCAGACATGAGGAAAATGCTACCTGGCATTGGGGTTATTGGCACACCATCGTCTGTGCGTTCCTATGTTCCACTTCTTAAGTCTTGTGGCTTTCAGGTTGTTGCGTTATGGGGAAGGTCGAAGGAAGAAGCTACAGAACTTGCAAAGGAACTAGATATCCCATATTGTTATGTTAAAGTTGATGAAATTTTACTGAACAGGAATGTAGATGTTGTTGTTATTAGCTGTCCACCACACATGCAGTCAGCAATAACAATTAAAGCTTTGGGCATAGGAAAACATGTTTTATGTGGTGCCCCTGCTGGACCAAGTCAAATTGATGCACTACGAATGGTGAATGCAGCACACTATTATCCTAAACTTATGTCATTGGTAGTGTTTGGTCTTAGATTTTTACCGACTATAACTAAAATGAAACAGTATATTGATAAAGACTACCTAGGTGACATATCAATATGTGAAGTTCGTATTCATTATGAAACAAAAACTAAAGAACAATTTGACTGGTCTTGTGATGAAACCATGGGTGGTGGTGTCCTTAACACCATAGGAAGTAACATTATTGATTTGATTACATACTTAACAGGACAAAGGGCTGTTAGGGTTCATGGCATGCTAAAAACTTATACAAAGCAAACTGATAAAATAAAAGGAATTCGAGAAATCACAAGCGATGATTTTTGTTCAGCACAGCTTGAATTGGAGAATGGGTCTTGTGCAACTTTAACAATGAACAGTCAAATCCATGGCCCATTTAATCAAGAAATTATGTTGGTTGGAAATAAGGCAAGATTAACCATTAGAGGAGCAGATCTTTATGGGCAGAAAAATGATTCCCTTAAAGAAGAACTACTGCATTTTGATCCAGTAAATTTCAAAGAGGAACAGAGATATGGTGTATCAGATAAAACTAGAGCTGAAATCCCGACTCCATACCTCAAGGGGATAATCAGGTTAATTGAATCTGTCAAAGATGCTTTTGAGAAAGAAGAAGAAAGACAAAGCTATTGTCAGGACCCTGTTAAAGTGGCAGCAAATTTTGAAGATTCTCTCTATGTTCAGACAGTTGTTGATGCAATTAGAAAATCAAACAAGTCTAAAGAATGGGTCAAGATTGACATATTGAAAGAAGAACCAGATCCTAACCCTTTTCTGTCAACAACCACCAAGAAAAGTTCATACTTTTTACATTAATGATATTTAAGTAAGATCTGTATGCTACAAAATGTCTCTTCCATGACATGAGTAATTTCTATATCTAGTATCTACCCTAAGAAAGTCTGAAATAGTTGAAAAGGCCTTTTTATTTCATTGGGCCTTGAAAAAATCTGTGTTTCTGGTAAGAGTGCCAAAAAAGTAGAGTTGGTCTGTCAGTAATTTTTTTATGCATATGTAAGTCACTACCACATCCATAATGATGCTTTTTCTAGTATATTTTTTAACCTCCACCTTGGAGTTGGCACTTTTTTTTCTAAATGCAAGAACATTTATGGAGACAGAAATCACTGCTATCTGAATTTTCTCTAGTGCCAAAACATATGGGTTGGCACCAGAAAAATAGAAATGGTCAGGTTACTGGAAACACAAAATTTTCTTTTACACCTTGCAATTGATAGTCCTAGATCATTAAATGTGCAAGACATTCATATTTATTTTTTAGATCATGCCATGGATTTTTCTGTATTGCTATATATACTGTATTTAACTAGTTTATGTGATTAAAAAACCCAGACTTTTTGTAAAGGCACAAAAATTAAACATATTGATGATTCAGAAATTTTCTTATTAAAATTTTGGTAACCATGACAGCAGTATTTAATGAAGTAGACAGTTCAATAACTTTCTGTTTCAATTATTCAAAAGTACATTTTTATGTTGTATTAGGATCAGAATTTTAATGAAGTGTGATTGTAAATGGATAATTAAATACATGTGTATATATATATATTAAAAACAGGTAATGCAGTTAATACATATGTATGTTGGAAGATTTTGACTCATATTCAATTTTATAGTAAATTAGAGTAGAATTTATAACTAGGAAGTATAATTTTGTTGAAAAATATTGAGTTTTGAAGATCCCTGATTAACCCACATGCAAATCGTTTAATATTACTGTCATGTTAATTTTAACTGTAGGAAAATGCCAAGAAACACTGAATAAAAATAAATAGTTTTGTCTGCTTAGGACAGTTTGTGTAATAAAAATGGGGAGGATAAACTAGGAATTATTTTTATGAGCATACAACATTTTATAGGTAAAGGTTCACTAATACAAATATTTATCAGTTATTTACCTTTACTAAGTTATCAAAAGAAATTAATTTTAATTTTCTAATCAGGTTCTCCACCGGAAATATTCTGTTATTAAGAGGGCAATCAGGAAGGCAGACAATTTCAAACAGGGGTGAAGAAAAAACCCTGTTTGTAGTCAATATGACAACTTGTGTCTTGTTTTCTTTTGGCCGAAGAAAGGTTATTCAAATGTACAAATATTTTTTATGGTTATCTTCGTTACAGGTTAGCTTTTTCCACTGTTAGTTGTTTTGCATTGAAAGCCATTTAATAATAGAATTGTAAGGTTATGATATTACCTAAAGAATTGTTATGCTTTTCCATGTCATATTAATGGGTAGATCTGAATCACTTAATGTTATATACACAACATGTACTCACATTGTTTTTCTTGTTTTTTATTCCTGAACAATCGACCAATTTCCAGTGAATGCAATCTAACACGAAATTACATGTTAAAAGGCCATGATTTTATTTTTAATTCCTTAGATATATAAAATGTTGGTCTAAAGATGATTTTCTGAATTTTTCAAAGTAGAATTAATGTTTTTTTACTCACAGTTTCATGTAAATCCAAGCAATTTTTGCATTATTTGACAAGTTGAACTTTGACAGTTTTTAAATGCAGTTACCATTTTTGCAAGGTTGTGAACTTTATAATGATAAGTAAGGCACTACATGTATTTAGGTCACTGATATTGGACCAATTTGTCTGAAACAGTGTTTAGGGACAATTAGTTGTTAATGCAGTCATATATGATACAATTAATCTTTTGAATTTAAGTTTTTATCAAAATACAAATTTAAGATTTTTTAGCAAACTATTTTGTTTAATAAAGATTGTGCATTGTTTCAATAATTTGAAATTGTCCTTTTTCAGTTGAGATTAATCTGATTTTGGATTATTTTTTTTATTTTTTTTAATTTTCCTTCCCTTAATACAATACTTTTTATGTAAGATTCAATTAGCTTTCCAAATACTGTATATAAATTTCATATTGTTAATTGGAAATGATGGGGCAGATTTCTTTGGTATTTTGGTGCCTAGTTTATGTATCAACTCAAAACTACATGTACTGTAATGCTTTATGATAAACAATAGCTTTTATATAATTTATGTAGAAATATGTTTATTTTCTTCAATTTGTAGTTTTTTCTACATTTGGCAAGTGCTTAAAAGAACGACATTTGAAGATAGAGTAACAATATTCATGTACACATGGAAGAACAATATGCACATATATGATTGAAGGGAAATGTTTAACATTAGTATACACATATACATTGTACATGGGTGATGTGTTTATATCAAAGATTTTGGGGGTATTGTATAGTGGATGAGTGGTTTACTTTCAGGAAACATTGGTTCATGTAATTGAATTTTTCACAATTTAAGAATCTTGAATTAAAATTGACTTATCAGTTGGCTCTCACATCCAATTAGCCAAGTCATAATTAAAATAATTTTACCTCAGCTCCAAAGGAGTGGGGGGGGGGGGTATAGTGGTTGACCTCAGTCCGTCTTTCAAAATATTTGATTGCAAACTTCTCAGCAACAACAGGCAAAACTGATTTAAGATTGATGTGAAGCATGACCATGTACTTATCGATTTTGAATCTTTGGCACATCTACTTCCTCTTTTTCACCATATGTCCTATGGAAATAATTGGACCTCAAAATTCTCAGAAACTACAGGACACAACTAATTCAAAGTTGGTGTGATGCATGTCTATGAAGAGTTTCAAAGGGCTTACCTAATATGTACCTATGGCAGATCTAATTCCTGATTAACAATGCCACCATACATTTTTCACCATATGGCCTATGGAAATAATTTGTCGCAAAATGCTTGTCAACTACAGGCCACAACTAATTCAAAGCTAGTATGTCGCATGACCATGATGTGTTGTAAAGTCGTTACCGATTTTGTACCTGTGGCACATTTACTTCCTGTTTAATGATGCTACTCTTAATTTTCACCATATGTAATATGGAAATTTTAGTCAATTCTCAGCAACTGTGGAAATAATTGGTCGCAAAATTCTCAGCAACTACAGGCCACAACTAATTCAAAGTTGTTATGTCGCATGCTCATGGGTTGTAAGGTGGTATACTGAATTTTGTAACTGTTTCAGATTTACTTCCTGTTTAACCATGCCAGCATGCCTATCTACATCTTATATTTTGGACCTATCAGAAATGTCTTTTAAGCGGCATATTTGTTAAAGCTTTCATTTTCAAATATTTCATTACAGTTTCAGTTATTCTCTTTTCCAAAATATATGGCGGAGAGGTACATTGTATAAACAGAAAGAATATATATTTATTTTGTTGTACAGTATACCAGATATGTGGCATTATTTGAATTTTATTTAGCAGAACTCCACAAAAGATATTTTCATAGCTTTAAACATTTATAACAATCTAGTCATAATAACAGTTAGTACAAAAACTACTGTTTATATTGCATTCTATTGGATAATATACAGATTACATCATATAATATTTTATAACACACAATGTATTAGAACCAAACATGTTGAATACATTTTAAATTAAACTAAATGTTTGTAGTTCTAATGTTTGTTTTACCCTGATACCATGGAGTAAGATTTCTGCAACAAAATTCTTTATCAACAAGACAAAGATTGGATACAAATTCATGAAAAATATTGAGAAATAGTAATTTATACTTTCTGCATGAAATGGGACATATTTCTGTATAGAATACTTTTTAGCTCACCTGGACTAAAAGGCCATGTGAGCTATTGCCATCACTTTGCATCTGTCGTCCGTCTGTCCGTCCATTAACTTTTCACATTTTAATCTTCTTCAAAACCCCATGGCCAATTGAAACCAAACTTGGTGGGGATGTTCATTGGATGGTCCTCTACAAATTTTAAGTTTTTGGTTCTGATAAAAAATTCAACATGGCTGCCAGGGCCATTTATGCACTCTGATTGGCTGAAATTTAAAAAATCTTCCTCTCTGAAACTACAAAAGCAATTAAATTGTTATATTGCAGGAATGATCATTACATGGTCGTCTACAAAGTTTATGTTTTTTTGTGCAAATCTGAAATCCAAGATGGCCACCACCAAGGGACACATTTAACATGGGATCCAGGGAAAATACATACAAACATCTACTTTGTTGTCAGAAACTGTTTGACAGATGGAAGTAATATTATGCCTCAATGAATAGATTATGGTCCTTAACAAAATGATGTATTTGGTGCTGATCCAGATTTTAAAAACATTGCTGCCAGATCAGACAGGGCCATTTATGCCCTTTGATTGGCTGAAATTTAAAAAAAATCTTCTTGTCTGAAACTGCAAAAGTGGATCTCCTGTAGTTGGTGATCGCAATACTGGTATAAAAATTTTGTACCAGTATTGTTTTTTTTTTTTTTTAATAAACATACATACAGGTAATTAATCTATTATGAAAGGTGTCACATAATGCAATTAACATATGACATGAAAATTTTATAAGGCATTTGAATGATTGGACATATAGATAGTTAAGCACTAAATACTAATAATAAACATAATATATATAATTATCCTCTTTAATCTTTTTGAGTTTATTTAATCCCCCTTTGATCTTCAATATCTAATTTTAATTAAAATTACTTTTTTTATTATATACTTTCAAAACACAAGCTTATACTTTTCTTTAAATACTGGATAATGAATTTAGTGGTTCATTGAATGAGAAATCTAGGGTCACCCTTGATAAATGGTTGTATGCAATGTACTTATGGAGTCAAGAAAGTAAAGTAAAATCAGTAGTGAAGCAGCAGATATAGTTGAAAATACTGTCATCTAAATGTTTCAGTACCTTCGATTTATGAATATTCGGACTAGCCGATACATCCTTCAAACCAGCAATCACCTACATGGAATTGGTAGAGAAGAGAGATGCTGCTACTCTATTACTCATCATTAGAAAGGAACTATCATCTATTCAGACCAGTGGAAAGCTTTCTCTGATATCCAAACAGAACTTCAACTGAAACAGTCAACCATTCAGTAAATTTTCTTGACCCTGAAAACTGGCAAAATTCAGTCCGTAGATTGTCCTCTTTCAGAATGGTGTCAGCTGTCAACAGAGATGGCCGCCACAGAAGAACATAGTTTAACATTGGACCCTATGGAAAATAATTTAAAAATCAGGTCTGAAACTACCGAGAGGTTGGAACCAAACTAAGCAGCACTGGTCCTTAGATGGTCCTCTTTCAGAATTATGTCCAGTGACCTAGAATGTCAACCAAGATGGCCGCCACAGCCGAACTTAGTTTTACATGGGACCCTATGGGAAAATTCATTAAATAATCTTTTTGTCTGAAACAACTGAGCCAATTAAAACAAGACTTGGCAGTAATAGTCCGTAGATTGTCTTCTTTCAGAATTGTGTCTGTTTAGCCAAACTATCGACCAAGATGGCCACCACAGCCGAAATGTTGACCCTGTGGGAACTGGTCGCTATATGTAATAGGCAATCAGGTGAGCGATACAGGCTCGAGGGAGCCTCTGGTTTTAGTGTATTCAAAGCGTCCCAATACTGTTTAGGGTCAGTTTCTTGCCATTTTTTAAATTTATTAAAAAGTTCAGTTTTATATCGGATTTTTTTCGTCTTTGTCATTCTCTTTAGATCTTTACAATGTTTATAAAAAATAGATTTAATCTCTAAATCAAATAGAATCGTTTTCATATCTCTACCTAACCTACAAACTGTTTTTTTTTTTAATTCCAAAAATTCTGAATCTGTCCATGGCTTTTTCTTCTTCTTTTTATATTTAACAGAATGAGATGACTTTTTTGCTAAACACTGGAAAATATTTAATTTCTTTGTGGCCATTTCGATTCCATCGTTATTAGTATCAAAATTTGAGTTTTCAAATTCTAAAATTTCTTTCCTTACTAAAGGATCTGGTAAGGAATCCACTAGTTTAGCTTAAGACACTTTATCCCATTTATATGTATACTCTAAGAGTATTATAACTATTTAATTGTTCACCACTAGTTAATATTTCAGAGTGTAAAAAGTAATTATTTGTATGATGGATCAGCTACTTGAAAAAAAAATAATGTTTCGGAGAAGGTCCACGTCGGTCAAAGCATAGTCTACAGTGCTTTTTACAGTGCTCCGTTTACCTTGTAACATATATAATTTCCAGCACTATCTCCTATAAAGCGTCCATTTAGGACACGGACCTGGGAGGCAACACATAAATCTATCAACTGTTTACCCTGGGCATTACACAACCAATAAGCATTTATTTATTCATAGTTAATCACATTAATTGCAACAAGGTATTCTTTTCAGACAAAAAAAAATTTCACCGCTGTTAAAATATATGATAAAGCGTATAAAACATATCATCTTACATTGCACAACACAGCTAAAATGCATTTGAGTCACTTTGACCTACATTTTATGTTAGAGTGACTTTGACTTAAGTTAAATTTTTGCATTTTCAGTTCGCCTCAACGAAGTTGAGGGGAACTATTGGAATACCCCCGGCATCCGCGTGCGCGTCCACAGCCAGTTCTCGGTTATTAGTTGACATAGGGTCATATATTTTTGTATGCAGTTGCAGGATGAAGAGAATGACCATGTGACATAAGATGAAAGTAACATGTCCCATATTACACGGTTGAATGGCTTTTAAGTTTTATGTAAAAAAACAGTTTTAACATACAAAGTGACCAACAATCATATAACTTGGTATGAGGATGGATCTCAGGGAGTAACACGGCCTCCCACCAAAATTAGGTCACTCTGACCTTCTTATTGCGCTTCATTGACTGCCTTATGTTAAATTTTACGTCCGAGTTCAGCTCTCAGATACCAAGGGACCTACAGTCATATTACTTGGTGTGAGGATGCACCTCAGTCAGTAACACAGCCTCCCACCAACATTAGGTCACTCTGACCTATTTTTATCACACTTCATTGATTTAGATTAAGTTTTACGTCCGACTTCAGTTCTCTGATACAAGGGAACTGCAAGGTTAAGTTTTACGTCCGAGTTCAGATCTCCATACCAAAGAACCTAAAATCATATTACCTAATGTGAGGGTGCATCTTGGGGAGTTACACAGCCTCCCACCAAAATTAGGTCACTCTGACCTACTTATAGTGCTTCATTGACTTAGGTTAAGTTTTAGGTCCGAGTTCAGTTCTCCGATACCAATGGACCTACAATCATATTACTTGGTGTGAGGGTGCATCTCAGGGAGCAACACAGCCTCCCACCCAAATTAGGTCACTCTGACCTACTTATCGCGCTTCATTGGCTAAGGTTAAGTTTTACGTCCGAGTTCAGTTCTCTGATACAAAGAGACCTACAGTCATATTACTTGGTGTGAGGGTGCATCTCAGGGAGTAACACAGCCTCCCACCAAATAAGGTCACTCTAACCTACTTATTGCGCTTTATTGACTTAGGTTAAGTTTTATTTCAGAGTTCAGTTCTCCAACATCAAGGGACCTACCGTCATATTACTTTGTGTGAGGATGCATCTCGGGGAATAACACGGCTTCCCACCAAAATTAGGTCACTCTGACCTACTTATCGCGCTTCAGTGACTTAGGTTAAGTTTTACTTCCGAGTTCAGTTCTCCGATACCAAGGGACCTACATTCATATTATTTGGTGTCGGGGAGTAACACAGCCTCCCAACAAGATTAGGTTCCTCTGACCTATTTATTGCGCTTCATTGAGTTAGGTTAAGTTTTATGTCCGAGTTCAGTTCTTTAATGCCAAGCGGGCTACCATGATATTACTTGGTGTGAGGATGCATCTAACGGGGTAACACAGCCTCCTACCAAAATTAGGTCAGTCTGGCCTAGGGGTCGCGTTTCATTGACTTAGGTTAAGTTTTACGTCCAAGTTCAGTTCTCCGCTACCAAGCGACCTACAATCATATTACTTGGTTTGAGGATGCATTTCGGGGAGTAACACAGCCTCAAACCAAAATTAGGTCACTCTGACCCTCTTTATTGCACTTCATTGACTTGGGTTAAGTTTTACGACTGAGTTCATTTCTCTGATACCACGCGACCCACAATTATATTACTTGGTGTGAGGGTGTATCTCGGGGAGTAACACAGCCTCCCACCAAAATTAGGTCACTATGACCTACCTATCGCGCTTCATTTACTTGGGTTAAGTTTTATGTCCGAGTTCAGTCTCTGATACCAAGCGACATACAATCATATTACTTGCTGTAAGGATGCATCTCGGGGCGCTACACAGCCACACACCAAAATAAGTGGGGAACGATGCGAACTTTGTAATCATAGATTTCTGGTTATCATGGTTATTATCATTATCGTTCACCACCGTGTACAGGCAAATCTTACGGGGGGAAACACCAGAATGGAAAAATAGAATATCAATGCGATATAAAGAATTGGAGAAAGTAAATAAATGGACCACGGAACCCGCCGAAAAATACTCTATCCTATGTTTATTTTAGCGAAAAGCTCTATTTCTATTGAACACTTAGACAGTTTGAATTTGGTGAATCTTAGAGAGGGGGGCATACCAAAAACTAATTGTCGAGGTGTTTGCTAAAACTAGAACGTATGTGTTACCAAAAGAAAGAGTATTTTTTACTCAGTTCCGTTGTCTATCTATTTGCTCCCCCCCCCCCACTGTACAGATGTTCTATATGTAAAGAAAAACGTGGATTTTAACATTATGTTTTACTTATTTCAGTTTATTTTTTAAGTATGTTGATTTTGTTGTGAATATATTGTCTGTGCCAGGTTCGTGTAAAAAATGCATCAAGTTAAAATTTTGAGTAAGTTCATTTCTAAATGATACTGTTTATTTAACATGATCACTGTTAGAAGTAGCCAAGGCATTTTTTCTATTCCACCTTTAAAATGACTGGCCCAGATATCAGTACTTTTATTTTTTTTCTGGCCTTAAAAACCGCCGAGTTGAGTGAGAAAATTAAGATAAAAGTTTTGAATCATTTTATTTTTATTTGGTTTTGTGAAAAGTTAGGGTATGCTTTTTCGTTAAACAGAAAATAAAAAAAACATTCTGGCCTAAACCATGTATTCTTCATAATATATGTATTGGTCATGTTCAATGCAATAATTATTTTGGAAAAAAATTGTTGAGATTCCCATCTTATTCGATTGGACTAATTTATTGTTCAAAGTCACTGATTTGCACAGTATTCAGCTGGAATATGTCTAATCAGCAGTGCTCAAAACGAGAATGTGAAACGACGAAAATAAGTAAATAAAACGACACAACATCTTCAAATCGAGAACTAAATCGGTGATGCTGTTGAAATCACATCAAAAAACCATGATATATTCAGACATGTGGTCGATTACATTGGGAAGTAATCGGTTAAATTGGCTGCACTTCATTTCCGACAATTTTGAAAAAGACTAGTATTTTTGGTTTATTGCCACTTGGTCTACTCCCATTTGGTCTATGATTGTACCATTCCCATTAGGTCTATGATTGTACCATTCAAGGGAACAAGAGGCATTTCCCATTTCGTCTACTTGTTTAAATATAAAAAAAAAATAAGCCTTAAAAAAATTTACAATTTAATAATAATTTTCTGTGAATATGATAACAAAAGGATTGCCAACATAACTGGCATTAATTAATTGGCTTCAATTGTCTAATTAAAGTCAAATGTCTGAAATGTCAGTGATGTTTTTGTTGATTTACAAATTGAATAGTTTATTGTTTTAACAATTGATGAGGTGAAATGTAATTGATCAGGTCCCAAACTTTCACTTTAAATGAAGGAATTACACAATGCCTATATCAACAATTCAAAGTTGAAATTGTAGACAAAATGGGAAATGCCTCCTTTTCCGTATTAGGGACACCCTTTATTTAAAATAGTAGACAAAATGTGAAATGCCTCTGATTCCCTAGTAAATACAATCTTATTTTAATTGAGTAGACAAAATGGGAATTACCTCTTGTTCCCTAGTAAACACACTAAATTTAAACAAGTAGACCAAATAGGAATTTTTTTTTCATATTCCACAATAGACGTAATGGGAATAGACCTTGATATGAGAATAGACCAAATGGGAGTAGACAAACTGGGAGTAGACCAAGTGGGATGTTACCGTATTTTTAATATTTTTGTTTTCATTTCCGGCAATTTTTGTTTTTACATTTCCGACAATTTTAATAAAGGGATTATATTTAGGCTGGGACTATTATACTAACTAGTATAATAGTCCCAGATTTAGGTAATAGGACGGATAGTATATCTCTTGATAAATATATCATTTTTACGTCGCCTGCATATCAAGATGCATAAAGGGATTACTATCCGTCTTCACACTCCCTTCTATCCGCAATATATTGTTTTCAATAAATTATATTTTTCCGTTTTTTTTCAAATGGATAATAAACGGGGCAGCATTTGTTGGAGCGCATGCGTATACACATTTTAACGATAGGATTAAGATTTGTATGATAGTGTTTTATTATAAATTTATAATACGTATATCCTGTTTAAAATAATGGCCTACTTCCAACTCCCCCTGGTGAGCAGTGGTTAACATATGAAAGAGGTACAACATATGTCGGAAAAGTAATTGCCGGAAATGAAAAATTAATTGTCGGAAATGAAGTGCATACTGCCAGAAATGAAATGCAGGGATTAAATTACAATTACTTCCAATTTTCATGATTACAATTACAATTAAATAGCTCATTATAATTTACGTGAATGCAAATATGATGAAACATCGCGCAATCAAATGACTAGATAATGAACTGTACTGCTATGAAGTCTATATGTATAAAGCAAAGAAGACAATTTTTATTTAAGGCACGGACCATACATCTTTTGTGGAGGACATGGTTTTTTTTTATGGGGTCAAACTTTTTTTTCAACAAAAATTTGGAACAAAATATTTTTTTACAATATCAAGCAACAGCAAAATATTTTTTTCAACTTGTTTCAAAAACAAACTTTTTTTTTACTGATTTTTTTAAATTAATTTTTGCTAAAATTTTACTGGCAAAAAAAACAGAAAATACATAACAAATAAATTACTGCAACATTGTTTTTGATACCATAAATTACTCTAAAAAATTACTTAGTTTTTATTTGCCACCCCCTTATGAGAAAGGAAACATTGTCCATAAAACATTTAGATTTAAGATATGTCCTTCTTAGTATGTACTTAAATTGAAATAACATACATGTATTTGAAAACGCTATATCGTTTATTATAATACCAATTTTAATATTTTGAGTGTTTTTTCGAATTGAACATTGATTCTCTTGTTGTATAATTAATAAACCGCTAGGTAAATTTGTGTAGATATTTTGTCGATATGATCTGATGTCCTTCTTTCTATTTATATGTATGGTCTGGCACTAGAACATTATTATTCTAGTTGTTTATGATGTTTGAAATCAATTTTGAAGTACCACAGCTGATACCTAACATTCTCATTTTTATCTTGCCCAAACTACAGATGCTATATTGGCGTTGCCTGGTATGTGCCAACGGTGTGGCCTAAAACTTTTGTTTTAATCTTTATTCTAAAACCACTGGGCAAATTGGAACCACAATTTGGTGTTTCCTTTCTAATCTATTTTTAGGGACCAGACCTTTATCAATTTGGCCGCCATTACTAAAAAACAGAAAATCAGCGAAAATATTTAAAACTTTTCTTTGAAACTTTATGGTCAGTAGGGACCAAACTTTGATGAATGGTCTTTGTATGATGTCTCATTGACAATTACACAATATTCTTACACTGCTTGTAGCCCATGCACGTTTCAAAAATACGAAAAATCTCAATGTTTGGGGAAAAAGTTTG
Source organism: Mytilisepta virgata (assembly GCA_028015205.1). NCBI lineage: Eukaryota > Metazoa > Mollusca > Bivalvia > Mytilida > Mytilidae > Mytilisepta > Mytilisepta virgata. The sequence goes on along the minus strand of CM051521.1, from coordinate 44,680,784 downwards.
AGAAATCCGATGTTTGCTTTCTCACTCAAAAATTACTGAAAAGTCAATGTTGATAAATAATGATATCTCACACTTTAGGGGGATACTAACCTATTTTTTCCCCAAAAAATGCTTAAATTTCTTTAAAATTATAAGTCTCACCCTTAAATTCCTCAAATTCTATCACATTCTTTGTAAATTTTCAAACGTCTCAGTGAAAGATCATAAATGTGCCAAGACATCCATAGGCACTAGACAACTTGACATGACCTAGTTTTTCCTTTTCTGCTAGACTAAAAATTATTAAGAATTGTTACTTTGTTACTTTTTTCAAATCTAAAATGACTGACCCTGCAACTTGACTTACTTGACATTGACCCCTGTTGTGACACTTTTATACGTCTCCATTGACACCAAATCTTAACTTCGATGTCAAATAAAATCCAGTTGAGCAATACAGGCTCCTTTGAGCCTCTAATTTTACTCATAGTAGCTTGGTTGGACGTACATTTTGTACTTCATGGAAATATATTACAATGTCATATATATCGCATTCAAATATTGAAAGTGAAAGCAGAAAAATGAAAAACTAGGTCCAGTGGTCGATTGTCTATATATGCATTTTGCAGAAGAAAATTTAATGATAAATTTAATAATATGCATTATTTCATGCGTTTTTATATCCAGCAAAAACAATTTAGTTTGAGAATACCCAAACAGAGCCATTTATATTTTGGAAATGATATTTATGAGCATAAATCATAGTTCCATTTTGGTGTATTTAGCATTTAGCTATTTTTTAATTATGCCCAACATTTTTTTTATTCTTCATTATTTATTTATTTATTTATTTATTTCAATTTCTATAACTTGAAGAGAGTTGCCCTGTCATCAGTATAAAATAGTTCATTTAACTTATTGGTATTAGAATTATAGTTATGGTTATGATTCATTAACGCAACACAAGATTATAAGTCATGGCGATACAATGGCAAATTACAAGACATATAAACATACAAAGAAGTTATTACAATTTAATAAACTAAGACTGATTAGGGTCTTCTTGAAATATGATTTTCTCAGTATCATTTTTTTCCTTTAATGAGAGGAAAAATGAACACTCAAAAAATATAATGAAACTCATCACAGATATTTTCCAAAATACAAAGCTAATCATACCAGCCTTAAACGTGAATTTGGATTATATTGTATTATAACCATGCGGTATAAATTTGTTGTAATCAAATTCAATAAATTCAATGGATAATATTTTTTTTTAAAATAATTCAATAGTACCTTCTTTTATATGAGTGAGAAAATTAAAATAAAATTTTAGAATCATTTTATTTTTATTTGGTTTTGTGAAAAGTTAAGGTGGGCTTTTTCGTTAAACAGAAAATAAAAAAAAAACATTCTGGCGTAAACCATATATTCTTCATAATATATGTATTGGTCATGTTCAGTGCCATAATAATTATTTTGAAAAAAAAATTGTTGAGATTCCCATCTTATCGATTAAAAATTGTGCAATGCAAAACGCTGGCTTGATCATATCCATTACATGTAATCATGGTAGGTACCTTAGTCTTGAACACAATGAAAGATGGTTGAAATTATAAAAAAAAAAAAAAAACAGTCGAAATAATATTTACAATAGGTGTTATTGATATTTGGACATTTATTGTAGGAATAAATGAGAGGAGAAGAACTTTGGTAATGTTACAAGTCGTATTAATTCAGTAAAAAGTTGTAATTAAATAATTGTAAAAAGTGTTACAAGTTACAAATATTATTGAGTTCAAAATTCTTAAATAGGGTAGATTCTAACAATTTAGACAGTGTAGGGGTTGGGTTTGTACATCGTATTTGGTAAATAAATAAAGACGTTCGGGCTATGTTTTAATGTGATCGTTTTTAACAAGGACGTATATTTTAGTTATACGTCCTTGTTTTTAAACATTTGAGACCTGAGTTCGCGATTGTCCAGGAAAAATTGAGTTCTCTTAACAATCTGAGCATGATTTTCATAATTAAATATTTTAATTACATTCATGATATTGGTATGTTATGTAATGAATGGGCGTGTCAGATATGCCAGTATTAGTCCGCTGGTACTGCGCATGTCTATTACGTAACTATAATGTAATAAGAAAAGCAGTTCTAACCAATGAGATACAATTTTGTCTTCATAATTCTAGCTTAAAATATTTCATCTGGAATATTTTTTTTTTCAAAAATAGATCTACTTGTTTTATCGAAACGACAAAATGTGAATTAAGGTTCAATGGCTGAATGAAGCAAGGTTTCTGGTGTATCCAAAATTATTCGCTTCTTCAGTTATCAGTACACACGGACTTGCTCCCGCCTATACATATAATTTATTTACTATCCGCATTGGCTTGTACCCCGCCTGTAGATAGCAAATGATGTGGATATTAAATTTTACGGACATATCTTATCAGTATTGTTCTATGTTACCTGAAGCTACAGGATTTTTGTCTTCTGTTTTGAGTTCCAACAAAAAGCCTATGTACGATTTCATTTCCACTACCACCCCTTTCTTTTAAATAACTGTTTTAATTTTAAACAAAGGAAAAAAAGGGGGGGGGGGGGGGCTAGAAATGGATTTGTTTCTGGAATGTTAAAATTCACCAACTGCTGTTTCCAGTTAACGTTTGTTAAATTAACAAACTTTAATCCAATTAAATGCACCTATACATTTATGATTGGTTAATGTTTAACACTGTTAGTAGTCAAATGTTTAATTACCACTGATATAACATGTAAAGTTATACCGTAACACATATACTTGGCTCGGGTCACTCTTCCGGGAATAATTAGAACAAGTCCAGGTTTATAAGATACAAGAGGGCGTAGTGGCCGAAAAAAAAACAATGTGACAGTCGAGAACGTTTTTTGCTGTGGTCCAGCAACTAAGTTCAAATTTTTGTCCCGTTTGTTGTTTCAATTGTTATAGGGGTTTGTTTCCGTATTCCGTATGGCTTATTGTTTTTGTGAAAGATAGAATATATCTGATGAGGTGCTATTGAAAGCACTCAGTAAGTATGAATTGACGGAAAAAATACCCCTGAAAAATGGTTGAAACAGATTTTTTTTTACATTCATGACCCTTTCGACCCATTTTATCTTAAAAAATCATTAAAAATTCTCGAAGTAAGTTCATTATAGCATTGTTCATGAGACATTAGTTTAAAAAATCATCAAGAACTGACAAAAAATTTAAAAGTTTCATTTTGGTTGGTACCTATTTTTGGCCCCTTATGTCTCTAAAACGGTAAGAGATAACAAAAAATAGAAAAATAAATTTTTGGTTTGCAAGGATAAAACAAACATCCTGAAAATTATAAGAAAAATAAAACTAGAGGTTCCCGGGAGCCTGTGTCGCTCACCTGGACTTTATTTGCAATTTAAGTTAATATTTGGTGTAAATGGAAATAATGACAGAGAAACACCTACTTAACTAAGTCCAGCTGCAGTGTCAGTCATCTTGGATTTGCAATCAGAATACCAAATTAACAAATCTTAGATAGTATCTTTCAATGAGCATTCAATCTCATATGACAGATTCATAGAAGATCTAGGAAATTTTCCCTACCAGAAAAGCTCTTTCAAGGACCTGACATCCGTGTTTGCTAGCAAAACGACAGTATAAAAACGAAATATTTGGTATCAATCTATTTAATTGTTCTTCAGAAATTTTCCGTACGACTCCATGTTGACAAAATCTGACATTGTTAGCCATCTTGGATTTCTTATCTTGACCGAAGTAACAACACTTGGGTACCCTTGCGTGAATAATCATTCATGACAAGTTTCAGATCCATAGGACTAGTCACAAAATTCCAGAGAAAATGATCTTTGAAATTTAACCAGTCAGAAAGTCCCTTTTGGGGCATGCCAGCCATGTTTGTTGGTAGAATGAGTAACAAGAATTATTGTGTGCTGACAGGTACCAAATGTAATACTTTTCTGTCACATAATTTCCTCGACGAGTTAAGATCTCGGAAGATGCATATAATTAATGAGGAAATATATTGACATTTTTAACTCACTTTTTATTACACAAATAATATTTGTTTGTTGCTTCGCATCACGGTGCGGAGCTATTAGTTTCAGTAGACATACACGCCATCTTGAAATAATTACTGATCGCTGATTGGTTACTTTATGATGCGGCTGAGATACAGCAACAGCCATTGGTTTAAATGAGATAAAGAATTACAGACTTAACTCATTCAGGATAAGTCATCAAAAGCAGGAAAATTAACTATGTGTATATCAGTTCCGATCAACGGTCATTACATGCTTTTGTAATATTCATATATTCTGAAATTCATTATTGAAATCAATTATCAATGCGTGTATATTTGCTTTGTTAATCTCCAATACACACGGATTGTTTTGCTTAATCGTATACACTGTAATCCTATGTTTACAACAAAACATGCATGAACTCTACTTTATAACTTCTGCCAATCTAGGAACACCTCCAGAGTCGTGTCTATTTCTTGTTTTCGCGCGGAAAATTTTACTGGTCAACAGAAAATTCCAATACTAAATCAACAACCACATGCATGCTCACATATTACCATAAATTAAGATACAGCGAAGAAGAACTGTACGAAAGTAACAAAAAATATTAGGCTCATTAAATTAATTCTTCCACCAAGTTTCTATCATTTTATTAAATTGTCAAAGCGCCAGAAGAATTTTAAATACATTCCCCATAGGGTCCAATGTTATTACACAGTACGACACTGGCGGCCACCTCGAGTTTGCAATGGACACCAAAGTAACACCACTTGGGTATTCTCTTGCAATTACCATTCACGACTTTAAATTTAACCAATCCAAAGAAACCCTTTTGGAAACCTGGCAACCATGTTTGTTGGTAGAATAGCAACAACAAAAATTATTGGTGACCTCAAAGCAAATTTGGTTAAATTGTGTTCAGCAATTGTCAAGAATATAAATATGCCGCGATTCGGCACCGAAGTAACGACACTTGGAGGACCTTTCTAGAAACATCTTTGCCTAGTTTGGTTAAATTCTGTTCAGTGGATCTCTCGGACGTACGACGGACGCCAAGTGATGGCAATAACTCACAATAACCATTGGCCAGATGAGTTAAAAATGAATTCACACTTGTATTAGATTCAGTTGTATCACCGTGTCCAGATATCTAGGACAATTTACCCTTGCATAATGGCATTTACGTCTTCCTGTATAACCACATTGTTGCGCTGAAATTATTTGTTAATCATTTTAATAAATTTGCAAGCAAGCACCAACTTTCTCTTTAAATCCGTGTCCCAAGTCGCAAATAATCACTGCCCCACATGTGGCATTGGCTCCAAACGCTAAGAGTCACCCAAGGATGGAATGTATAACTCCCATTTTGAGACAAATGTTCCAGATCTCTATGTTAAACTATATACCAGATAATTGTATTTGAAAAATATCATTAATATAATTAAGGTCTTTCCCACTACAGTGGAAAGACCTTACTGTATTTCTTATGATTATTATTATTATTATTATTTTTTTTTTCTGCCGCAGATGTCAAAAAAGTGTCGCGACCTATCATTACGAAACTTAGTACTATTAAACGACACTACTTGGGCTCGACTTGAGTCGGCCTGCGAAACCGATCTATTTTTAGTAACGGAGTTATCTGCCCCAGACCGTAAAACCTTGTGTGCAGATTAACTCAAAAACCGTAACCGTTATCAAAAATCTGAAGTGGGGAAAATGTTGCTCATCTCCTGGACATGATTCGTCATGCAAAAAAAAATGTTCTGATCGACTTCCTGGTTACGCGTTTTTGACCCGAAAAGTGTCGCGACACGTCAAAATTTTTTTCTTCAAAACGGTAAGTCCTAGAGACTTGGGACCTTCACCAATCATCCTGGATGACATATGTTGCATTCAAAAATGTCAAGGTCAAAGGTCAAATCTCAAGGTCAGAGGTCATGGTACACCTTGTTATCAGGTTAACTCAAAAACCATACAAAATTTAAGCAGACATGTAATGGGGAAAATACTTGTCTCATTTAGACCTTTATTTGATATAAGGGTCGAACCCTGTACGACAAACGGTTTTCGAGTTATAGCCCTTAACGCGTTTCGGCTAAATGGTTTTTGGCCTATAACTTGAAAATGGTTCGAGATAACATAGTAAACATATGGGTTATTGGTGACCGTCAACTTATTCCCTTCAATTTAAAATCAAACTTGATTGGCTAATGGCGGCCATTTTCAAAATGGCCGACACTGTAAACAGTTTTTGTGGAAAAGCACGTAAACCGTACAAAATTGAAGCAGACAATACATGGGAAAATTGTTCGTCACGTCGAAATCTACAAAAAAGTCATCAGGACCGAAACCGTAAAACTTGTCGTTTTTGAGTTATTGCACTTGATTTGTATGTTAAAACTGGTTTTTTGCTTATAACTTGAAAACCGTATTAGATAGTATAGTAAACATGTATACTTAAATGAATCAGTGTGCAAAGACCTACAATTTGAGTCAAAGGTCAAAGGTCATGGGTCAAGGTCATTCCCTAGCAACAAGGTAACGTTAATGAAAAGTCCATAGCAACCATATGTATTCTTAACCAACACTACCTTCTGAGTTTAGAATTAAGTTTTATAACCGGAAGTGACCTTTTGTCCATAGCAACCGACAAAGTCCTTAACAACCATACTTTTTCTGACACTAGGCCCCTTGATCTTTATTCTGGAACCTATATGATAACTATTGGCAACATTTTATCGTAAACAAAATGACTCATTGTCTTAAGTATTTGTATAGGACACCATAACACTAACTAGAGACGGGGAAAGACCTCACATTTGTTCTCTGAACAAATGACTTTTTAATTTATTATAGTTTTCTTTTGTCAAATATAATAACAAGAGTGGACACATTACATGTCTCGCCTGAGTTTGCACATGGACACAGAATAATGATTATCTGATACTCGACATTGCAAGTCAAAGGAAAATGCGTTAAAAGAAATAGTAAGGTCAGGCGATAATTTGTCTAAAATAGTCTCATGCATATCATTCAAGCCTAAAGCTGTGTCCAAGGCGAGCTGACAGGTCTCAGACTGTTATGTACCCAACAAGCACTATCTATAGACCAAATATGGTTGGTCTATGTATTGCAGTTGCTGAGAAATTGATATTATCCCAAAACGTGAAACAAGTCAGCCAAGCATGAAATAGAGGTCAAAGGTAAGGTGTCAGATGTTAAATTGGTATATAATAACAACTATCAACCAAATACTGTGGGTCTAGTTACAAATGTAGTACAGTAGCTGAGAAATAGACTAAATGATGAAAATGTATATTGTCACCCAAGCAGGAAATTCACGTGAAACTGGCATGCATCAACTAAAAACTATACACAGACCAAATATGATGGGCCTAGGTAATACAGTTCCTGAAAAATGGACTTAATATAAAAAAATGTAACACAAGTCACTTAAGCATGAAATTGAGGTCAAGGTCCAGAGACAGGTGTCAGACTGGCATGTACCAACTAAGAACTATCTATTGACCAGATATGGTTGGCTTAGTTACTAGAGTTGCTAAGAAGTGGACTTATCTCGAAAATGTGACACTCACCCATGAGATTGAGGTCAAGGGCAAAAGGCAGGTGTCATACCGACATGTACCCACTAAGAACTATCTATTGACCAAATATGGTTGGTCTAGGTATACAAGTTACTGAGAAATGGACCTAATCTCGAAAATGTGACAAATTCACTCAAGCATGAAATTGACGTCAAAATCCTAAGACAGGTGTCCGACTTGGATTTAACCACTAAGAACTATATATAAACCAAACACAGTGGGTCTACGTATTACAGTTGATGAAAAATGGACTTATTCAAAAACTTGGATGAAAGTCACTCAACCACGACATTGGGGTCTAGGTTCATAGACAAGTGTCAGACTGGCATGAACCCACCAAAAACTATCAATAGACCAAATACAGTGGGTCTAGGTCTTACAGTTGCTGAAAAATGGACTTAACCAAGAAACTTGGACGAAAGTCACTCATCCATGAAATTGAGGACAGGGTCCAGACACAAGTGTCAGACTGTCATGTATGCATCAAGAACTATCAATAGACCAAATATGGTGGCTCTAGGTATTACAGTTTCTGATAAATGAACTTAATCACGAAAATGTAACGCAGGTCACTCAAGCATGAAATTGAGGTCCGAGTCAAAAGACAAGTATCAGACTGACTTGTACCCACCAAGAACCATCTATTGGCCAATTATGGAGGGTCTAGGTATTCTAGTTGCTGAGAAATGGACTTAACCACGAAAATATGACAAAGTCACTTAAGCATGACATTGAGGTAGAGACACCGAGCGAGGTTGCAGACTGGTATGTACCCACTAAGAAGTATCTATAGACCAAATATGGTTGGCCTAGATATTAGTTGCTGAGAAATGGATTTAATAACGAAACTTGTGCGCAGATTTTATATTTGCTTATGAAGTCAGTGAACCATGAAAATGAGGTCAGGGTCACAAGTCAAGTATACTGCAGCAAACCGGATACGTTAAGCTATCTGTGTACCATAAATCTTAATTTTAGGTATTATATGTGCAAAGTTGAATTTCAAGTTTTAAAAAAGATTACGCCGCCGCCGGAAAGTAATACCTATATCTCGCCTTCGCGACTTTTCGTTGCAGGCGAGACAAAAGTCCTTATAGCATAAAATGTAGGTCATAGTGACTCAAAATAAGATCTCTGTAATCTATATTTATCACATTGTTTGGGAAAGACCTAAATGCACTCATACATGAAACCTCGCTCTAAGTGACTAATGTTGCTGGCTTTTGTAGATGAAGCAAAAAAAATGTAATGGTGTTATGGAAAAAAGAATAACTAGAAATTGTGTGTAATTCACGGATGCCCGCCCTAAAAATCCATATAAACACAAAACTTAACCAGGGTCGCTCAAGCGTAAAATGTAATGGTGTTATGAAAAAAGAATAACTAGAAATTGTAATTCACGGATGCCCGCCCTAAAAATCCATATAAACACAAAACTTAACCAGGGTCGCTCAAGCATAAAATGTAGGTCATAACCACCCAATTATTGTATGACTGATCAGTACTACCCACGGCACATCCACTTACGAAGTTTCATAGATAAACTATGCTCAGTTCCAAAGAAATGAATCTAAACGCAAAACTTAACCAGAGTCGCTCAAGAATAAAATGTAGGTCATAATGACCCAATTATTTTAAGACTGCTTAGTACTACCCAAGTCACATCAACTGATGAAGTTTCATTGAAACGCTATTCTTGGTTCCAAAGAAATGAACCTAAACGCATTCACATTCGTGGGTGGGGCATAAAAATACGTAAGAAGCAAAATATTTAAACCAAGCCTCTTTTTTTATATTTAAGCTTTGTAAAGAGCGATATTTACATGTAGACCTAGTTTAGGCCTAACATTTTTACGACTTCCGGCTATTTGGTCACGGGCGTTCCTGATAAAGGTTGAATAAAGAAACATGCATTTGTAAAGAGCGATATTTACATGTAGACCTAGTTTAGGCCTTCGGTAGGAAAATAAGCAATCCTTGTCAATTAAAATCGAAGTCGAACAGGTTGGAATCGAAATCACAACCTCAAGAGTTGACAGGCTAGTGATTATTAGTAATATTGACGAACTACCTAGCCACTCGGCCACCGAGGACCCCAACATTTTGTGAGGTTGTCGGACAAGATATTTTCAATATTTGTCAGATTTCTCCCCATTACTGGGCTATTTTGCATTTGTATGTAATTTAATTGGCCTCGCATTTGTATTCTTCGACCCACAACTTTGACTTAATTGACATATAGAAATACTAGAAATTTTGTTTGTAAGATACGGATGCCCCGTCTAAAATGTAGGTCACCATGAATGAATGGCCAGTACTATCCAAGGCACATCCACTGACGAAGTTTCGTTGATACAGATGTGTCTTGGGTAGTAATGAGCAGTTAACAATAATTGGGGCATTATATGACCTACATTTTATGCTTGAGCGACTCTGGTTAAGTTTTGCGTTTAGGTTCATTTCTTTGGAACTAAGCATAGCACATATGAAGTTTCATTGACTATACTTTGTTGCAGACAAATAAATCTAAACGCATAACTTAGTGTGGAGACCTTAGCCATTTCCTGTTCAGTAGAACATTTGTATTTTGTAGAACCCCCCAAACATTTACACCAATGTATCTTCCAATAATGAGTAAGAAAACATGTATATACGCTTATAGGGTGGGAATCTCAAGGGTTTCTAAATTATAATTACAAATCTATTTTGAATGGATGGGGCATACCCCATAGGGACCCCATATACATCAATGAAAGCATCTTCTCATAAAGAATAATAAAACATATGGTTATACATTGTAGGGTAGAGATCAACTATTTCAAAGTTATTTTAAACTAGAAATTGTGTCTGTATTACACGGATGCCCCATCCTTAAATATATATAAACACAAAACTTAATCACAAAGTTAAAACATATGTACTACCCAAGGCACATCCACAGATGTAGTTTCATTGATACACTCTGCCTATTTCCAAAAAATGAACCTAAATGCAAAACTTAACCAGAGTCACTCAAGCATAAAATGTAGGTCATAATGACCCAATTATTGTATGACTGCTCAGTACTACCCAAGGCACATCCACTGACGAAGTTTCATTGATACACTATGCCTAGTTCCAAAGAAATGAACCTAACGGAAAAACTTAACCAGAGTCTCTCAAGCATAAAATGTAGGTCATAATGACCCAATTATTGTTTGACTGCTCATTACTACCCAAAGCACATCCCCTGATGAAGTTTCATTGATACACTTTGCTTAGTTCCAAAGAAATGAACCTAAACGCAAAATTTAACTACGTAGTTCGGACGTACGCACGGACAAGGGTACATGCCCATCCACATTCTTGGGCGAGGCATAAAAATCCACTCAAAACCGTCCTCGGGGCCGTCTTAAACTTGCAGAGGGTGCAAGATTTTTCTCAATTCGATGAAGAACACCAAGTTGAAACTAGAGGCTCAAGTGAGCCTGAATCGCTCACCTGGAGCTACTACATATGTAATTTTGTTTGTATATCAAGACTTAACCTATCAGAATCAAATGAGACTTTTATAAAGGTCCTTCCATACACTGATTTACCATAGACTTCAATGCAAATTTATGTGCCACCACAGCAACAATGTTTGCCATCAGGGAATGAGGAATCTTTATAGAGGATATACCATTTTTTTCCACCTGGAAATGAGGAATCTTTGTAGAGGGTAGCCCATTCATTATTCCTATAAAGTTTCAAAAAAATTTGGGATTGTTATTTTAGAGAAGAAATTTGAAAATTTAAACAAACATATTCAAGAATTGCATGTGGCGGCCATGTTTTTTTTTATCTTATCCTGCCAAGGTTGTTTTACTGACCTTGCAGTTTCAGAGATGATGAAATAGTGATTTCCTATAGGCTTAAATGCAAATCTATATGCCACTGTAGCCACCATGTACATTTGCTTGCAACCTGATCAACAAGAGATGACAAAGATTTGAAGAGGGTCTCCCATCCATTAATCCTATAAACTTTCAAATGATTTGGCATTGTAGTTTGAAATGAAAAGGAATTTGAAAATTTTCCAATCAGAATCAAGAACTGCCTCTTGTGGCCACATTTTACAAATGTACAACCAATCAGAATGAAATGGGGAAGTTTTATAGACATCCTTCCATACACCATTCCTGCAAAGTTTAGTTCAATTTTGACCAGTGGTTTCAAAGGAGATGATGAATTGCCTAACGACGGATGGTTGAAGGAAGCAAAGTGACGACAATAGCTCACATGGCCCTCTGGTCCAAGTGAGCTAACAATTTACTGCACTGTTAATTTTGAATATCCGTAGAGTCCTTATTTTTGGTAATAATGAAAAACATAATTGCAAAGAATAAAAAAGCTTTCAAATTACTACTTTATTGTGGCAATTGCACTGTTTCACAAAGTATACTGGCACAAGAAGAAGAAAGTACAGTGTTCATAAAGCACAGTGTTTTTCAGGTAACAAGTAAATATACACTTACAAAAATTTTCCATTTCACAAGGCAACTAAATAAAAGAAACATTAATCAATTATAAGACTGATGAATCTGTTATGATGTTAACATTTTTGAACGACCGTCACTTTAAGATAATAGTAGCATAATGAATGTGTAGACAATAAGACTGCAAGTAGTGAAAGTTTTGTTTGTTACTTGTTACCAATATTGGTAGTTTGTGTTTCAATACTATTTTTAAATCTTTATCAATCTGGTATATATATTTTCGATATGACGCATGAAAGTTTGTAAGGATGAAATTCTATTTCAACCAAGGCCCCTGTTTATTGTCCTTTAACATAATAAAATATATGTATTCGATTTTGGTTCAAGTGAACTTAACGGAACCAAACTGGACATGGGTAACATGAAAGTAGCATAATGAATGTGTAGACAATAAGACTGCAAGTAGTGAAAGTTTTGTTTGTTACTTGTTACCAATATTGGTAGTTTGTGTTTCAATACTATTTTTAAATCTTTATCAATCTGGTATATATATTTTCGATATGACGCATGAAAGTTTGTAAGGATGAAATTCTATTTCAACCAAGGCCCCTGTTTATTGTCCTTTAACATAATAAAATATATGTATTCGATTTTGGTTCAAGTGAACTTAACGGAACCAAACTGGACATGGGTAACATGAAATGTTGCTTAAAAAAACCCATCTTCAAAAAATCAAATACTTGGGGAAAACATATTTTCCAATTACAGTTCGCCAGAATACTACACATACATGTACACATACTATCATACCATACAATTAATACATAGTTTCACTTCTTAAGTAAAAAAAAACTTCTGGTTTTGAGAATGCAACTGAATGAAATGATTCTACAAGTAGTCATATAAGGATGAAAAAATGCTGAATAATTAAACAACTTTTTCATTATTAACATAGGTATAGGCTCTGTTTACAAAAATAATTATCAAAAAATTGTTTCAAAACAGTTACATGTAACAGAGTATTTGTCTTTAAATGTATTTTTTTCTTAACACATCCCAACCCCAAAAATTAGACTTGCTTTTACATGTATGTTTAACTCCACAATATATGTATTTCTAATGTTAACAAACAATCAGCAATAAGCAAGCACTCGAATTAGAAACTTTTTCTTCATTTCATGAATGAAAGCAAGGACAGAAAATTCAATAGAATTACTGTCCTTAAAAAATAGTATGGCAGTTTGTTAAACAAATCTGTGCATTATATGCAAAAATATATTTAAGCACATAACCAGTACAAATATATGAATTTGGTTTAATTTTTTGTTTTGTTTCCCTAGTTACAAAGAAAATTGAGGAAATCTGTTGTGGCAAACACAGTCGACAATAACAAGCAGGATTTTCTATACAGGTAACATTTAAAGTGTATATAAAATATATACAGAGGCTATTTTACTTGCAACTTCAACCACTGCTTCTATTTTCTACCAATTTCTCTCTTTCAGAAGTTAAATTCAACCTTGACAGTTGATGATTCATTGAGGGAAACTTTTTTTATTCAATAATGCAATCTTAAGCTTTTATCATTTATAAAGACAAAACTTTTTTGTACCAGAGTTTAAATGTTTCCAGGAATCTACTTCAATATCCAGTTTTCCCTATAAACAGTTAAATTTTGTTATATTGTTCAAAACAGGAATAAAAGATGAAATGGCCACAGTCTAAAAATCTGGTAGACCAGTTACCTCTTGCCCATTCTTGATCCAAAGGTCAGCAATAACAAAATGTTATCAATGTTGTTACATTTATACACAAAAAGTGTCCATTATCTTTGAGGTAGTTACATTTTGTTGTATACCAGTATCTTGCTTCAAAAGCTCATTATGTGTGACAATGATGTTTATTTTTTAAACATAACTTTCAAAATGTTTTACTGTGACTAGTAAAAATTTAAAAGTAAATAAAACATAATAGTTTTAAGACAAAACTTTAACAACAATAATATGACTGTGTTCAACATAACAGATTTCTAAATCGCTTTAAGCGTGGACAATATAAATGTTTTGAACAACCGGTGAGGCCTTAAAGACCCATGTTTTTAACAAGTATTCACCAAGTTTGTAACAAAATAACATAAAGGTTATGTAACTGTGTTACTATATTGCCTGATTTTTTTGTTGTTGTCTTGTGCATTTTGACATTGTATGCTAGGCAAAATCTAGGACAATGATATGCTGCCTGAGAAATTAACAAAACATGGATTTACAGAAAATAAACAACCAAACCTAATAACTTCTTAGTCTACTAGAAACAAACAAAAATTTGCCTAGTCAAAATTAGTTTTCATTTTTGTTTTTTAATTTAAAAAAAAATCATTGTTAACTATGCTTTTTAAAAACAATCTAAAATTTTAAAATCCAATATTATGTATAAAAGGTAAACAAGTTTTTAAAAATTCAAAATTATAATTAAATTTTTATAAAGCATATCCCAAACATAAAATTTTCTCTGAAAACTAATTTTCAATAGGTTTAAAAATACTATAAACAATGTAAGCTAATATAATATTATATACATTATACACAATAGCATGAGGTAATTAGGTTTTAAAACCAGCTCTTAAGCAAATTTGCCTAGTAAGCTAACAATACAATACCCGTTTTATCCAGAAATCGGAGACAAAAATAAACATTTACATATTTTACATAGATAACATATATTAACACCATACAGTGCAAAATACTTATTTTCCGTTTAAAATTTGTAAAAGCTAATCAACAAAAATTCTATTCAACATGCAAAATATACAATATCATTCAATAATGAGATGGTGGTTTATATATAATTATTTTCATGAAAAAATCCTGGACATGTAAAAATTACTTTTTTTTAAAGAAATCATTTACAGTAATCCTTTCCTCAATTGTAGAATCAAAATGCAGTTCTTATCAATTAAAATGGGGGAGTACAAATAAACTGAATTCAAGTTTTCACAAACTTTTATATCTTAATAGGTTTTGCATTGGCATACCCTGCAGGAAACTTTTAGTGAATGAACAAGTCTTTTATAATGATTTCTCCCCCCCCCCCTTTTCAACTGGATACAGCTATTTCAAAACATTCTGTGACTGTCAATGTAATTTTATATTTAAACTTTGTCATTTAATCTATTATGAATTATCTATAAATGAAAATAATATATATATACATAAATTATAACCTACAATAAAAATTAAATTCTTTCTGAAATTTATGATGAGGTAATCATACTGCAACAAAAACTTTTTATGCACTAGACCTTCAGGCTCATTGCATTGGGGTAATTTTAATGTTAAGAATGAATATGATTTAGATGAAAAAGAATTATTAACTAGACCAGTAGGACTAGTGAGTTATAATTTTATCTAGACCCAAAGCAAATTTCATTACATTTACAACGTAGATTCGAGCCTCGCGCTGGTGGCTAAAGATGCAAACTGGATAATATTACTTAACAATGATAAATGCCACAAATTGAACATTTCTGTAACCTTCCATTAGACCAAATAAAAAAATCATGCAATTCAGCAACCATAAAGACCATAAAAATTTTGAACAAGCACTGTTAAAAGTAAGCAAAAGATCATTATAACCTAAAAAGGAAAAAATGCCTACCTACATGTACCAACCATTTTATTTAAGATGTTACCTGAAACAATGGTATTTTTTTTATTTGCCCTTACACCTTCATAAATGATAAAGTTAAGAAAAAATAATTTTTTTTTTTTTAATCTTTTAAATTAAATTAAGTTCTTTTCTGGTATCAAAAAACCAAGGAAAAAATGTTTTACTTTTACGTAACACACCCTGCATATAGTTCTGTAAATGTAATATCCATGTTTACCATTGGAACATGATATTAAATCCATGGATCCAATATGTATCTGCTCATTTTATATAAGTTTGTAATGAATGTAAAAATGGATATTTCTTACTGCAGAGCCAGATTTATCGGCCGTTTGCAGAACTGTATGTGTGCTTAAGGCAAATGAATATTTTGAAGTTTTAACTATATGTTGTACTCATCAAAGAGTTTTTGGAAAACTCCTAATGATAACTAATGAATGTTACATATATATATATAAAGAGGGATATCTTATACCCATTCAAAAACAATTCAATAATATTATCTTTCAATCACAATTTGCTGCTCTTGAATGCCAACAAAAAAATTCTAAGCACAATTTTTCAACAAGCACCGGAAATGTAATATCAATTAAAAAGCAAGGGTCTAAAAATGAAAGCAAAAATATATACATTAGCTATACTATATAACAATACATGCAATTATATAAACACACGTACAGGTACATGTATACAACGTATGTACCATAAACAATTTTCACATTGCAAAAACTTTTTTCTTGTCAACCCTTCATGTACATATAACTAATATACATGTACACTCATTTACTCAAACTTTCAACAAGTACTTATTTCATAAATATTTTATGCAATATGATTTTTTTTTAATTTTAAAAATTATAACCACCATGTTTCACTGACAATGTGACATGGACTTTTTATGTATACAAATTAAAACTTTTGCCATAGAAGATTAATTGGCATGCTTTCAAAACTCATGGACAATACATACATGTAAAAGTTTACAAATTTGTGATTTTTCTCATTAGAAAGGTTGTTTCTTACACTTTGAAGAGAAAACAATTCAAATCAATATCTTGCTTGAAATAACCACTTTAGAGTACAAACAAAGTTAATATCTTGAACAAACTAATAAAAGCAAACTACAAAATTCTAAAGTCTTTTCATAGTGCAATTGTGGACAAAATTGTAAACAAGTTAGTCACCTTGATGATCTCATTAAATGACCTGGTCATGTGAGGGTTTTAATGTCCATTAAATAATAACAGGAGGCCTAAAATGACCTATCATCATGGGAATGTCCAGCTTGAAAGCATGTCCATTCAGCCTGGAGGGTAAAGAAAAAGATGTAATGTCAAAAATATGGCATGGAAAAGATAAAAGTTTACATCATAGGATACCAATTTACCATGGCAGATTAATTATTTCTGAGCTTAAAATTAATTGAGTCTCAAATTGGGGATAGACTACATGTATAATTTGTGGTTTTCAAATTAAATTTCCGATTTCTAAATTTGTCACCTTTTTAATTTATTTTTAAAATTTATAATTTTATTGTGTTTTTTCATCTACAAAGAAATGATCTTTTGAAAATCCTCTTAATTTTTAAGTTTCCTATACACACCCCAACCATTTAACAAGGGCAAGCTCATAGGGAGTTGTAATAAATATCACTTCTTTTAGATCTTTGTTTAATTGAACACTACAATATATAATAAACAATCCCTTCTTCAAATAAATTTGTGAATCAAATAATGGAAAAACCTTTAACAAGTCAAAAATCACTGATTTACAATGTACCTGTATTTCCTTAGTCTTAATGTAAAAAATACATATCCATTTAAAAAAATTATAATTGCCTTTTTTACTACATTATTAACAAAAAATAGAAACAAAACTTATATGTTTTTGTCAGAACAAAATGAAAGGAAAAAATTTTTCAACATTTTAATTTTTAAATGCAATGAAATCTTTAAAATTATGCAATTCTAATCTCCATGATCTTACTTCTAAATATGCTTTCATTTACAATTAACGACAAATTTTAAGAAATTTTTTGCACAATGGATATAAGGAAAAGAAAAATCAAACTAACAACAATATAAACTAATTAAAATAACTTTCAGAAAAATTACAAGCCTTAACAATAGTTTTAATTCAATTAAAAAAAGAGAAACTCAAATTACTGAACAACCTGAATATAAATTAAATCAGTACTGGCATTTCTTATAAATAAGTTTTTAATTAATCATTAGATTGTATCAATACTAATAATATATCACCATTGTTTGTTGACCAAATTCCTTGCATGAGTGATCTGCAAATATTTGATCATACTAGTCATGGTCATCCTTTCCTTAGCAACATGAATATAAACATCAATTAAAATGAATGTCCTGAAACTTTGGAGGTAGTTCCTTCGCCAAATAAACTGAGAAATTAATACAGATACCATAATCTGTGTTCCAGTTTTAAGAAATTTTTTAGTTGGTCCAAAACATTACTTTCTATTGTAAAGTTAAAAATTGTGATGAAGCCCCAGCAAATCTTGGAACCTCTTTACATTTAAGAGACTTGCATGACAAGTTTTCACATAATTTTTTTTTTTCAGAAAGAGAAATTGATCTAGTCTTTTTTGTCAGAAAAGTCCTTTTCTTAGCTGTGAAAAAGTAAACAGTATTAAATGAAATTCAAACCCTCCCCATTTTTGTAAAGGAGAAACATGAGAATCTAGAAAATAATTTATATGACCCAACTGCCAAAAATTACGACTTATTTGTAAACATATAACTTGCAAACTTACTAACTGTAAAATGATAAATTTGCAACTTTCAATGAATTAAAAATGTTTTAAACTAAATATTAGCAAAGCTGCATAAAAAATATAAATTTTTCTACATATTCTATTATTTATAACAAAATACATATACTATGTACATGTAGAAAGCAGGTTATTTCTAAAATTTTCAAATAAATTCTTTTGCCAGTATTGACATGCATAATGAAAAATAATATTTTAGTAAATTAGAAAGGGTAAAATTCAGAGATAAACATTTCAATAGTGTTTAACAATTTAAAACTGAATACTTAAATAAACATGTACCCATTAACCATTTGCTGAATCCTGAATATATGTTATTTTTTTTAAATCTGTTAAAACTTCTACTGCATACTAAAACAAAAAATTTGCACAGCCAAGTCAGAGGGAATATTTATTAATAATCCCTGTAATGTTGAAGCCTTAATCTCTCAATAAAATAACATACAACAATGCTGAAAACGTAACTAATTCCCTGAGCTTAGGTGCCTTTGGCATATGAAAAATAAACCTGAGTCTATCACTTTTAGCGACAATAATATTTGAAAAAAAGAAAAACACAGCTTAGCTCTTGAAACAAAACTATCCAGTTCAGAATGCTCTCAGTAAGGGATGATGCTATTACTTGTTAACATTAAAGAATTACATGTAACACCAAAGACAACATGCTTTAAGCATTACTACAAAAAACAGTTGGTTTATGATTTTGCAAATGGTTATTCTTCATAAGAATTTTTATCACCAAATGCCTTTTAATTGCTGAAAAGTAAGCATTTTCTTTTTAAAGAAAATCCTTTCTTCTCCACAACAAAGAACTGGATAATGTCTGTACTGGTAACCTGATAACATGAAATGCCAACCCTTTCAGGGAAAAAGCATGCAAGAAAAAACATTACAATCAAAATACCTGTATACGATTGTTTCCAAAATCAACAACAATAACAAGCCCCTCGGGGGTCAAACAAATACCTGAGGGCCTGTCCATTTGGCCGGGACCTGTACCGGGTGTTCCAAATTTACACAAAAAGTTACCATTTGGCTGAAATACTTGAACGCGGTGATTCCTGGAATCAGTTACTATAATGTTACCTTCCTGATCAACAACTACTCCCTGAGGACGCAAGAACTGCCCATTCGCACTTCCTTCTGTTCCGAGGAATCTAGCAGTTTGAAAGTCTGGGTGTATCACAAGTAAACGATGGTTGTTGAAATCTGTAACAACCATATGTCCTTCATTGTTGAAACAGACACCCCTTGGAGAATCAAAATGCTTCCACAATGATCCTTCAAATCCATATTTGTTCAAAAACTGACCATCTGGGCTGAACAATTGCACTCTATGGTTTCGGGTATCAGATACAAGTATTTTACCTTCAGCATTTAAAGCCACATCCCAAGGATAGTTGAACTGACCATTTTTGTTTCCTTTTTCACCAAACTTTAACATAAATGTTCCATCAATATTAAACTTCTGAATCCTGTGATTGTCTTTGTCAGCAACTATTATATGTCCTTGCGAATCGCACACAACACCAGCAGGACGATCAAACTGTCCAGGTCTTGTTCCAGATGAACCAAATTTGTGATGAAATGATCCGTCTGGGTTGAACACCTGAATTCTGTTGTTGCTTCGATCGGCAACAATAATATAATTATCCTTTTGGCAACATACACCCCACGGTCGACAAAATTTGCCATCCTCTTCTCCTTCTCCACCAAACTGAAGTAGACATTGACCAACCGTAGTATAATTTCTACCACTTCTTACTTGCACAGTAAAAGGACTCTCTGCTATATGTTTTCCATGAATGGTTATTGATATGATATGTTTTCCTTCCATTTGCGGACGATAAGATATGGTGTATGTCCCATTTTGACGATCAATGACTTCTGTTCTGTATAAGGCACCTTCAGGACTTTGAATAATACATTCTACTGGATCACCACCTATCATTCTTGGTTCACCATGATGATCCTTGGCATGAATCATGCACATCGCTACTTTTCCTTTCAACGCTTTCTTCAATCCATCACCAGTTGCTATACAGTTTGGTGCATATGCACTACTACTTATGATTCCCAGTTTGCTGATTGCATTAAATAAAGCGGCATCGGGAGGTGTGAACATAATATTGTCATCCTCATGAGGTTGTAAATGACCTCTCAGTTTTCTTACATTTTGCATTTCTGTTACTATTATTTCCTTCGCATTGAGTAATTCCAAATCAGTACCCGTATTAAGCATGTTTTCAACATGATCAACAGTTTGCATAAGAGAGGAAAGCCCTTGCTTTAGATCATCTATTTGAAGGTGTAATGATTTGCCTTTTACTTGTCGGACCTTTTCTACACGCCTTAGTAATTCCCTCTCACGTTCCTCAAGAGCAATCATGTGACGTCGAGTCGTTGCACGTACTTCATTAGCAACAGCCTGAGATCGAACCTCTACATGCTCTGCCATATTCTGAGAATGTTCAATTCCTTCTTCCAAAGCTTTAATACTAATTTTGGCATCTTCAATAAGTTTATGAGTGATGGTTTTTGAATTTTCAATTGCATCTTGGAGGTAGATAAAATTGTGTCCAATATGCTCAATCATTGTACATTCACGACATATTGCCATGGAACATGTATCACAGAAAAGACGTAAAATTTCATGGTCATGTTTAGGACAAATATTTGATGAGGAATCTGGATGCTGAAGGCTATGAGATAGTGCAGGCGAACTTAGGGGAGCAGCAATTGAACTATATTGTGGTCGACTTCGAGTTAAAAATAGACGTTCAATATAATGATCTTTTGTCAATCTAACACGCTGATGGGCCATAACACAATTATCACACAGATATTCATTACAGTTTTTACAAACGGAGGTCGCTTTGCTTCCCTCATCACACGAACTACACCAGCGAGTCCCCGTTATGGGCCTCTCACCGTTATCATAATCTTCATGTTGTTGCACCATTGCCTCAAATAAATTCGAAACAAACAAGTTTGAAGGAAGATTGTCGATTCCTTCAGGTCCAAGAGAAACACTTTGATGACAGGTAGGACAATGAAGTATACCACGGCCATGTCCTTGGTCCCTGTTGATGGCCTGTTCTAAACATCGCCTACAAAACGAATGAAGGCATGGCAGTATTCTCGGATCGTCAATTCTGTTGAGGCAAATAGGGCAAGCTAGCTGCTCCCCGACGGACTCGGAATAAGCGGCCATGGGCGAGGTAGTTCATGAGGTAGATTGGTTTAAATAAACGGAGATATTTTTTTCCTACATGGCGATTTGTCTTGCTTACAAAACGAGGTCGACTACTTCCACTTGGTAACCTTCCAAATATAGGATTCCTTACTCATCCATAACACCCATGCATTTCTGATATAATATTCACAACAAAAAAGTCAATTTCCTCTTGGAATTAAAATAAACTTACAGACTTGGATTCTATTTCATCAGTAATAATATAAAACTTGACTTTCCCCAACGAGTCGTTGCACCGTGTATGACGCCATTTTCTCCCCATCAATAGGGGGCGTGGCTACCCAAATTTTTCTGGGGTCAATGTGCTGAAGTCGACCAATCAGAACCGTTACATATTTACGGAACTATTTCATTCAACTTATTTTACAACTTACAAATAGGTCCACATAAAGTCAATAGAAAAGTGCTCGAAATGTCAAAAAGGTCATTTCAAGCATTTTACAATAAATGTACTTAATTTACGAATTTAAGCGATAGTTTTGAAAATTTAAATCCAATATTTTAGATATTACACAAAAATAGACCACACAAAAAGGAAATGTGTATTCTCTATATTTTAAATTTTGTTGCATAAAAGATACTTAAGATACCTTACAGGGTTATTTTATAACAATATTTAATGATCCTATTTTCGTGTATTCCCCGGAGTATTCATTCCCTCAGTGGGCACGTGATAAGTAATACAATGGTCGGTTTCACGTGTTGGAAGGTCGTTGAGATAAAAATGCAAAGTTGAGGTTAAAACATTTCGTTCGTAGTGAAAGACAATTTCATTTGCTACGCTCGTGTTCGTATCCCTCCTGTTCGACCCTCAAATTTATTAAACATTACCAAAGCAGGGTCACACGACGGTATGTTTCAAAACACAGTTATCACTGATTTATGTGCTAAAGTTATGAAGAAACATTACGATTCAGGTTGTCTTTTAAATGGTGAAGGAAAAACATATACTGAAAGAGATTTTAATTCAAGATCATTTTCTCACCCGGAATCATAATAAATGGTGAAAATAATGAAAATATCAGGGATATATTATATACTAGCTGTAAGTCAGATTACTTTTTTTGTTAAAAAAAAGTATACATGTAAAGTATTTTACTGTAAAAACCCCAGATCACTCATCAATTGGGTACATTTTTTCGAATATAGTTTTAAATCGGATAATGTTCAAAATAATTCTATTCATCAAGAGTTTTCTTGCAAGTTGACTTGCCAAAAATAATTCGTACTATACCCAATATTTGCATAGATTTTTCTAAAAATACACGAGAATTGAGTGGAGAAGGAAAAAATCTAAAAGCCCCCAATCTTTTCAAATTTTTACCTAAAAATGAACGAGAAAGAAAACCTTGAGAAAGAAAGAAAAAGTAAAAACTTGGAGCAAGAAAATGAAGTTACCTCCTTTTGACCAAACAATAAAATTATAGACAATTTTTATCAGAGGTTTTAAAATGGAGAATGTTAGAAAACATTGAAACAAAGAATTTTGGAACCTATTAAAATCAATTGATGGGAAAAATAAGGTGGCAGAGCATTTCAGAACACAGGAAAATCGTTAGACTACAGATAAAGTATCTATAACAAAGCAGAAAGCACATATAAACCTATTTTAACTATATAATGAATTTGGAAAATTATAACTTTGCATAAACCTCGTAAAGTATTTCATTATTGAAAACAGCAGTTCTGTAATGCAGCCAGCATTAATTATCAAAATATTTTATCTGATAATTAATACTTAATAGACACGATGTCTATTATAAGATCTCGAATGAGAAACTCTATGAGAGGATTTACATCGCGACCATCATCACAATGGCAGTGGATTGGTCAAGTTTTCAGCATGAAACCAGATCGGTTTCAAAGGTTTCATTGAGATCGACGGGTACTGTCGGTAACACTTAATAGGTATAATTTTCAATTTCTCTGTAAACATCTGAGATACCTGTGAAGGGTTGTACCTCTAGATATGCATCTACCTTCACTGAGAAATCAAAAATTGTCTTTCATGCGTTACAGGATGTACACGGTAAAGATAGAAATCAAGAGGAAGATCCAAAGAAATCTGGAGACGATCCACAGAGAAAGAAAGAATTTAGAGAGAAAGGCAACAGGGGTTCCAAGACAGACAGCCTCGGAAAAAGGTTATTTTTATTCTTATTTAATTTTTGGCAGTTTCAAAACTGTATCCATTGCCTGGATCACTAACCAAAATGTTAAGATGCAAACCTTTCAAATTGTATCCAATCGCCTTATACCTAACCTAGAAGGCAGCCGTAGCTGAACTTAATTTCAAATATGACTTTAAGAAAATTTACTTGAAGACCTTGCCTGGAACCACTCAGCAGTTCTTAGGATGACCCTCTTTCAAAAGTGTAACATCAAGAAGTCTACCTCAAAAAATTAGTTTTGCTTTATATGTGCAATTGAAATCAAGATGAGGAATAGAGGCTCCCAAGATAAGAACATTTATTGCTTGAAATAAAAAGGATACAAAATAACAAATTTCTGATATATATATTTTTTCTTCATTTAACTGAAATTATCTATTATTTAATTGAAGTTTATCTAATGAATCTCAGTATGCATATATACAACTAAAATTTTAATCTAATATGCATATAGTACATATATTTGGTCATATCAATATAACTTTTATTATCGTTTTTATATCAATGAAAGTTTCAATTAACTTCATCAAGTAACTGCTGTGATTTTTTTTTACATTGTATAAAACGTAACCCTTCCTCACGATCTTATCAGAATAATTGAAGTCACTTATTAACTGCTTATTTCATGGCAGACAGATCTTGACCTCATAAACATTTTTAATTCTAGGCAGTTTTGCTCTAACTGCTTTAGTTTTTGAGATATGAGCCAAAGAGTGCATCAAATTTTTCTCCCAAAGCTTATTTACCTGGAATAGTTCTTAGATGTGTCTCTTTCAAAATTGTGTTTTGGGGTCTGGAATTTGGACCAATATGACTGCTAATTTGGTATAATACCTATCCTGTGTATAAAACATAAACAGTATGATTACCAACAAGGTAACTGCTTGCTAGAACTGCAAAAATTGGTTGGATGGTACAAAATTTAGATAGCAGGGTCAGAATATGTTCTTCTTAACTGTAAAACGAGCTAAGGCTCTCATAGCTGCTGGTCAGATAATGTCACTCTATTATGGAAACTAGAGGCTCCCAGGAGCCTGTATCGCTAACCTGGACTTTGTTCATCTTGACTTGCAGCCTGGAACATTGCTGTCAAGTCAACTGGCTCACTGGTTTCCAACAAGAAGAATTTCACTGATTTTTCCCATTAGGTCCTATTTTAAACTATGTTCGGCTTTGGTGGCCATATTGGATGAAGGGTGGGGTCATGGGATTTAATTCTGAAAAAGGACAAACAAAGGACCATTGCTGCTTTTGTTCCAAATGGCACAGTGGTTTAAAATAAGGAGATTTTAAGTAAATTTTCCATAGGGTACTATGTTTAACCATGTTCGGCTCTGGCGGCCATTTTGAATGGTGGGCAGGATCATCAGAAACATTTTTGAAAGAGGGCCACTTAAGGACCATTGCTGTCAGGCTTTGTTCCAATTGGCCAAGCGGTTTCAGACAAGAAGATCAGTCAGTAAATTCCCCATAGGGTCCTATGTTAAACTATGTTCGGCTCTGGCGGCCATCTGGGATGGTGGACAGGGTCATCGGACAAATTTCTAAGAGGACACCTAAGGACCATTGCCACTAACTTTTGTTCCAATTGGCCCAGTGGTTTCAGACAAGATCTTTAAGTAAATTTCCCATAGGGTCCTATGTTAAACTATGTTTGGCTCTGGCAGCCATCTTGGATGGTGGACAGGGTCACCAGACATATTTCTGATAGAGGACCATCTAAGGAACATTGCTGCTAAGTTTTGTTCCATTTGGCCAAGTGGTTTCAGACAAGAAGATCTTTAAGTAAATTCCCCATAGGATCCTATACTAAACTATGTTCGGCTCTGGTGGCCATCTTGGAATACGTGTGGGGTCATCGGATACATTTCTGAAAGAGGACCACCTAAGAACCATTGTTAATTAAGTTTGTTCCAATTTGCCAAGTAGTTTCAGACAAGAAGATCTTTCAGTAAATTTCCCATAGGGTCCTATGGTAAACTAAGTTCGGCTCTGGTGGCCATCTTGGATGACAGGCCAGGTCATCGGATACAATTCTGAAACAGGACCACCTAAGTACCATTGCTGCCAAGTTTTGTTCCAATTGGCCCTGCGGTTTCAGAGGAGAAGATTTTTAAAAGAAAGTTTACGACGACGACGGACGCCGGACAGATGACAATAGCTCACATGGCCTTTTAAGCCTGGTGAGCTAAAAATAAGAAATACTC
Source organism: Mytilisepta virgata (assembly GCA_028015205.1). NCBI lineage: Eukaryota > Metazoa > Mollusca > Bivalvia > Mytilida > Mytilidae > Mytilisepta > Mytilisepta virgata. Next base: position 44,654,587 of record CM051521.1, on the reverse strand, counting down.
CCATAAAGGGTTTAATGCTATCTTGTAATAGAGTTCAATAGAAATAAGCAGTATTCGTGAGAGGCCAGTATAAAGTATAATTTGCAGAAAGAGCGATTTTAACAGAATTTCATTTTTGCAGCCCTTTCTGAGAAAAGATTAATTTTCTGTGGATTATTGCCAAGACTCCTGCATTTATTTACGATGTAACAATAGAAACTATAGTTTGGAAAACTGGTTCATGATTAGTGCTTTTCTGGAAGTCGGGTATTAACAAAAATATGTACTAGCAAAAATAATCATTGATGCAAGATCTACCCCAAAAATAACAGGTGAGCGATTCAGGCTCTTGGTAGCCTTTTGTTGTTTTTGGTCTTGTTGCCAGAGAAACATTATGGCTACATAATCAGTAACATTTTGGACCCAAATTCACATGTATGAATTAAAAGTACCAAGCAGAGCCTTGTTGCCATTATTTGTAACAAAGAGGGAATCAAGAGCAAGGGGTGGGCTGCCTTTTGGGTCCCAAATAGAATATTATGGAAAAATTCATTTATGAGCTGTACAAGAACAACAAGGGTCTTTTACCTCAGTGGGTGTGACATATTTAAAAAAAGTTTTGAAATTTGATCACCTTTAACAGTACAAGATTGCTACAAGTAGCCGTATGTTCCCCGCCGCTGCAGAATCAGTTTGGATAAGAAGTCCCATAAATGTCGGTAGAGTATGCACAACAACACTTCATAACAATACATCCTACCAAATATGGAAGCAATATGCCAAGCGGTTTCCGAGGAGATGCGTCCACATGGTGATGTGGACGGATGGACCATTCTATGTCCCCCTGTTGCTTCCTGGCAGGGGATAAAAATGCCCAAAATTCCACTTTTGAACTCCAAGAGCTTCCAAACTGATCCTACAACACCATTTTAGTTATTTTTACCGCTGGATAGGAATCAATGGAAAGATGGCAGCCAACTCTAAACACAACATGCATTACTAGGTATGTGGGGCCTCCACTCTGGTTTCCATGGCAAGTTCCCAAAATCAGCAAAAATAGGCATATTTCTGGTGGGGAGGGCAAATTCCAGTTAGAGTCACCTATGGCAGGGGCATTAAAATATTAAAAGAGATTGTGTCTGTAATGACTTTAAGACTTTAAATCCATACTGGCCTCTCACACATTCTGTCAATTTCTTTGATGACTCCATGACGAGATACCATTAAACCCTATATATGAGAATTTCGGACTATTACATTAAATAGAGCAACAATATCCAACCAGTTGCTATGAGAGCCTTAGCCAAGTATACAGTTATAAGGAGCACATCTTAGAGATATAATGACACTGATATACTTCAGATTCATTTATTTTCCTGAGTACATTTTTTTTTGGATTTGGAAAAAGTTGATAGTTTAACATATTTAATTTTAGTTCCATGGTTTCACCTTCTGTTCACATTAAATTAACTAAATAACTATATTTCACCATGTAAATTTGTGGTTTCCACCTACCAACAAAATCAGAAATATATCCTATGAATATTGAATTCACAGTACCAAATTTAGTTTCTGAAAATTTCAATTTAAATGTTAAAATTTTATTGAGTCACTCAGGCATAACATGTAGGTCCTAGTGACTCAAATGTCGCTTATCTGTGTTGAACTATATAAGATGTTGTGGAAAGAGCATAAAAAATACATAAAAAGTTCTCTAATGCAGATAAAATTTGTTAACAGTTATTATATCACCATTTTGACATAAAAAACTAAAACAAAATTCACTAGACCAATTTTATTCTTTAATCTCCATGGTCTAAAATTTCATTAAATGAGGTTCCTTTGCAGATGGTGTAAATGAAAATATTGCACTTACTCACAGTACAAATTTGTCTATTGTAAAATTCTTTGACCATCCTTTCTTTCATTGATGACTAACTTATTGTTTGCAAATGTGACTTACAATATGAAGAAAAAAGCAAAAAAAAAAAAAAAAAAACCATAGAATGCTGATGGCCATATAAGTGAGAAATTAAGCACCAGTCTTAGATATGACATTTGCATTAATATAATTTCCACTCTGTCATATTTATATTTCCTTTGATATCATGGTACACTTGTATCTGGTCTGGGCGTTCCAGATTTATATGTTTTATTTTCACGATTTGGTGTCACATGACCAAAATGATCCTTTATTACAATCTGTGCCAACTTTCTTCTTCCTGTTAAATATAAAGGATGTCTTCTATTGTCTCAAATTACAATTTGATATTTATTACAATAATGAACATTATACTTTCTATCTAACTTTATATCACATATTAATAATACAACATTTAAAAGTATAAAGTATTGTAGAAATATATATAGAATAATAGGTAGTTTTTTTTTTTTTATACTGACTATATCATGTGGAATATCTAGACGAGCCCGAAGGGCGAGTTTAGATATTGCAATTGATATAGTCTGTATCAAAAATGAAACTACCTATTATTCTGGTTATTGGTAATTCATTTTTTTTCTGAAAAATATCACTTTTTCAACTAATTTTAATGTGCACTATTTTTCATAGCAGAATGCGGTTGACATCATTTTGAAACACATTATTGACTATTTCGTGAATTAATGACTTGTCATCGATAATTTCCGTAATTCATTTTCATTGGACGATCAGATAAGTAGATCCTTCCGCATTATGTCACACAATGTATTGCCTAATATTTTCAGTGATACAGTGTGATACTCAAAAATATTAGGCAAAAGATCAAAGGAAATATGTACGAATTGCCGATAAGTCAAAATATTACATGTACTTATAATATGGAAAATTTAACATAAACATCTTTTTTTCCTATTTGTGCATGGACTGAGTTTAAATGTTTTCCACAGAATTAATTTGGTACAACATTAGAACTCTCAGTTTTTTCATTTTCTAGTTAGTAAAATTCTGAACATCTTTGTAATAAGTCATTTTTCTGTATCTTTAACTCTTTCCAAAATACTTTGATTTTTTGATTTTTTCATTTCACTAATTGTACATTAGAAAATTATAGACAAAAATACCAATGGGAAATAGGTCACATACTATATCACTCAAACTATGTCGAGCTATTATGTAAAGCAAGAGGAGTATAGTGACTTCAAATTACTTCAATTACTGCATGTAAGTCCAATGAAATAAAATGAATAATAAAAAGAATGATTTTCATTTCTTACCTTCAATTAAATCTAAATAAAGTTTCAAAAAATACATCTGTGCAGGTAGTGGTGTTCCCATATAATTGGAACTCTGAAATAAAATTTATATGTTCACTAATGAGAAAGGAATGTCAATTATTCACAAAAAATTTGTGTATTATTGTAAAATATCAATGTTGTATAATGTTGCTACGTTTGAGATAAAAGTATTATTATAAAATATATTTGTTTGCAGAAGTAAACATTTAAAAAATTACCATATCTTTTATTTTAGTAAATTTGACTTTACTACACCCGAAAATCTAGTTGTTCTAATGGCCTTTAATGAACAAAATTGGTATATTTGTATACATTCTTGCCAAACTGATTATTACAGTATTATTCTTAACTGTTTTCTATGTAATCCTTAGATGAACAGATATTTGCGCCTTACCCTGCTAACTACAATGGTAAATTAATATGAAGACCTGGCATTTCAAATTGAAAAAAGAAATATTTGGACAATAAGTATTGTAATCAAGACAATGTTAAATATAAGAAAAAATTATATACTTCAACTAAGTTGGCCATTGCTTTGTCATATTCTCCTCTGATAGCATGTGCTGTAGCAAGATTGTACTGCATTATTGCTTTAGCTCTTGTTAGGTCTTTCGGTGACCATGGATAAAATGAACCTAAAAAATATAAAACATGTTATTTTTATCAACAAAAACAGTAAGTATGTTGTGAAACAGCTCATATGACAACACAATATGAGGAAAATAAATGGAAATGGTAAGCTGTTAAAAGGGGCATAAAATGACTTAAATGTACAATACACAAGTAAAAAAAAACCAAATCATATTTTTTTCATGCTCATGATCAAGGCCATATTAGTCAAAATGTTGGGCAATTTTGACTTTTAACTTTCAGATTTTTTTATGATTTTGTATTAGTTTTATTTTTACTTGTGTAATTTGTACATTTAAGTCATTTTATGCCCCTTTTAACAGCTCACCATTTCCATTTATTTCCCTCGTATTCTGTTATTGCTGCATTCATCGAGAAAATAAAAAATGTACTGTCTTTCTGGCATTACCAATTGTAAACAATTCTCTGGAATACAGTATACAGTGATAATATAAGGTTACAAATAAAATATGTTTCATTTTTAATTAAATACGTACAGCAAAACTTAAAATGTATTATTAACTCAAGGCTTGGTATAACTTGTTTCCCAATACGCTATAAATAAATAAACTAAAATAACTTAAGGCTCAAGATCTAAGCCTGTATTGTTCATTTGGAATCCAATAAATTTATTCATTTTGCATCCTACCAACTGTTAGCTCATTTGGCAATCCAGTAATAGATATTTCTAAAATTAACAATCTGAAACTAAAAAAGAGAAAAAAAAATTTGAAAAACAGTTTTTGGTGAAAGGATTGGATTGTTAATAATTAGAAGCTAATCTTTTTTACCTTTGACCTCCATTTCCTGATCTTTGTCCCCTTTATCTGGCCTTTCACTTTTCTCATTTTTATCTATAAAGATAATGGGCTATCACTAACCATTTGATATACATATAATTAATTACACTGAGTGTGATGAAATACTGGGATTTCAGAGTGAAATCAAATTGGATAATTCACCTAGTGAAATCTGAAGTCATATTTCACTCTAGGAAGTGACGTAACTGCTATACAAAGGTCGATACGTAGTCACATAAAAACATAATCCATTGTATTTTCTCATTAAATCTTATGATTAAGGCCTAAACAAAAAAGTTTGGTTCCGGTTTCCCGACCCTACCTACAAAAAATTGCCGACTCTAATTTTTTTCAGCACTGCATAAATAAAAGAAATTGTGTACTTCGATTTGTAAAGGAACTGACCATTGTTCATGAACTGAATTAGTTCTTGTCATCATCAAGTCTTCCATTCCTCAAAACAAATAAGTTTATTCACCCAAAACATGAAACTAAACGTTATAAATACAAAATTTTAACAAATTTAATCAATTTTTTGCACCTGGAAGTTAGGATAAAATAATAACAACAAAATAAAGTATAACTATGCTTCCGATTTCGCATTTGATAACGAGGATAAAATTTAAATTAATATTACAAAATTAAACATATTTTACTTCATAATTCTTTTTCTATAACCTGTAAATTGAATTGACACTGATCTTATACGAAGACAAAAGAAATAAATCAAATAAATATTCCTTAGGTACCATTCTGAATCCGGATTATGACACATGTCAAAACATTGCGGGTCGTTTGAATTTTGTCATCATTGTTGTTTTTGGATTTAAGATGGCCATTTTTATGTAAATTCGTGAAAAAACAAATGAAGAAACAACTCAGGAAGTACGGGCTCTAATTTTGTCTAATGTTATAGTTACCATTCACTTACTTTAAAGAAATCAATCTATCGTAAAGACATAACTTGCTAAAAAAAAAGAAAAATAAAAAAAATGCCTACCTACCATACCTAATTTTTTGGACATTTAACCCAAACCAAACGATATTTTTTTCTAGGCCTAAATGGAATATTTGAATGTAATAAACAGAATAACTAGGTAATCTCAAAATTCGCATACTAAAAATCTAAAAGTTGTGACCAAAAAATACTAATAATTCACCCATGCAGCACGTGCATTTGTGAATTAATGTGTTGTTCGGTAACTCGTCGTATATTTGTATGTATTCGACTTTCAAGATGTTATACTTTAAATATTTGTTATCTTTTGACCTTGCATTGTGAGATTTTCTGGCAAATTACGACATTATTTGTTAGATTTCTCAGCCTTTTATCATGTGTAATTTGTTGAATGACCTTTATCTTTTAACATCAAAATTGTAACATGATTAACATTTAGCAATGTAATAATGTATACATACCAGTATAAAGTTTGAGATGCAGTTAATATTATAATGTATTAATAACCTTGATCTGACTTTTGTTCTGGTGGTAAAGTATTAACATCAGTTACAAGTTCGGGATTTAAATGTTGTATTCCATCTGCTATTCTGTCTAAGGCTACCAAAGCCTCTGCCATGTATAAATGACCCAGATATCTAAAATAAAATCATATTCTTATTATGTGAAATGCTAAACATGTTTAAACTGAAATGCAGACAAATGCTCATTTACCTTTGCTGAACATTTCTCTTGAACAATAATATTAAAATACGTATTGTGTAAAATTACACTGTATCTTCTAAATGATATGAAAGAAAAAATTTGGTGGAACAATTCCCCAACACAAAATCCCTATATATGCATGACAACACTTTTAACATAGGAGTCTGAATACAGCAATTTAACTGTATTGTGGGTTAAGTTAATCCAGATTCTCATAACCCAAATGACAACTGGGAATACTAACCAATCAGAAGACTTGTAACATCCAACATGAAATTACACCGTATTCATTTTGAAGAATTTGTGTACTACTCAAAACAACTTATCGCTATAAATCTATCAATAAACTAATTAGCTTTTTGGAATTCTAAGGAAAAGAATCTACCATTGTAAAAATATTAAAACTAGCAAATTAAAATCAAAATTTTTTGAATGTATAGTATTGTAAATCCCACCTTTGTGCTCCAGATAGTCTTGGTTGCTTAAGAAGATTCTCAGCATGTTGTAATGCCATAATAAAGTCATTTAAACAAATGGCCACATAAGCTGCTGCTGCTAATACAGAACACCTACAATAAAATAATTTTTTACCATAAGGAAATAGGAAAAGGTAATCTATCTTGCAATATAAAAACTTTTCAAGGGGATATAACTCAAATATCAACAATGAACATACATTTCCTCCAGCCAAATATAACTGAAATCTGATGAAACAGATTAACATTTAATTTTTCTGCAGAATCAAAATAATTGAGAAATATCAGCATACTAACTTGTAATATTTGAATATTAACTAGAAATTGTGTCTGTAATACATGGATGCCCCACCCTAAAATATAGGTCATAATGACTCAATTATTGTATTACTGCTCAGTATTACTCATGGCATATCCACTGATGAAGTTTTATTGATACGCTATGCCTAGTTCTAAAGAAAAGTTTCATTGATACACTATGCTTAGTTCCAAACAAATGAACCTAAATGCAGAACTTAACCACATAGTTCGGATGTAAGTACGGACAAGGGTAACTCTATATGCCCCATCCACATTTGTGGGCAAGGCATAAAAATGCCTTTTTCCCTTAAAATGTACCATTAAATATTGAAAAGAATAATAATAATAAGAAAAGGAGTGATGACAATATGTTCCCCCGACACTTCATGGGGGGAACATAAGTGTAAACTACAACCTGTTTTTTTCTACTCAAAAAGACTTAATTTAAAACTAATAAAACCTGTACAAACTCAACTTACAAAAATTGATAAACATGTATATGTACAATTCATGAATGATATTTTGAGCCTTTATTTTTCTTAATGTAATGATTTTGTTTTTAAATCTAGAATTTGCCCTTAATGTATGTGGTTAAAAATATCAGTATTACCATAATTGGCTGTGTATCATACGCACTATTTTTACACTTATAAATATCAAAATAAAAAAATTGGCGGTGTATTATGTATCAATATATAAATTTTGACAATTTTCTCTGATGTCTCAAATTGTTTCGTAACATCCAATTTTGACAATTTGATGCTAACAGACACATTACTTCTAGTATGAACTTCAGTCAAGTAATGTTTTGTTGCTGACTGCCATTTGACAAGAAAATAACAATGAGGTGAAAAGACAGATTTTACCTGTAGGTGAAACTATATTTCACCACTACTTATTTTCACGGAGAATTGATTTAATGAATAAAATAAGAAAATTTTGTTTTAACCCTTTCACCGATGGAGTCCACACTGGAAGTAACCCTTGCACGATGGCAGAATTGAATGTCTATTTCTTTGTTAATGTTTTATGGCATTATTCTGGGCCGTATTTCTTTATTTGAATATAAATGTTAACAAAATTTGTATGCGATCTTTTTAGTTTTTGAATGAAAATGCGAAGATTCGACAATAAACAGGGGTTTCCGCGGCTGGATATGTTGAAATTCTTAAAATATCGTTCAAATCGCTCTAAATATGCACTTTTGTCATTGAAAATTACAAAAATTGTTTCAAGAAAATAAAGTTCCAATCATCGATGTCCATTACATAATTTCCTGGCATCCAATCTTGCCAAAAATTTTTCTAAAATTAATTTTTCCTAACTTTAAAATCCTCAAACTGGTCTTTTTTCACTCGGTTTTTTGTAAAAGATGCGCCATTGTTTTATCTTTATCTGGGTATCAAATAAAAGAAATATAACTTGATGTTCGCTCCAAGAGCAGGAAATATAAAACCTATGTGACAATCAAGGCAAACTGGGACTCGTCGCCATCGATTTGACTTGGAAATCCCGGTAAACCCGGACTAGTCGGTGAAAGGGTTAAGTGATCTACTTGGATAACTTTGTTAATCAAACTGCAAAATGGAATTGTGCTGTTACAAACTTGATTTGCAATTACATGTACTATTTAAAAAAAACTTCCTTTGGTGAAAAATGCATTTTGATTTTTGTATTTTCCTCAATTTACTGTTCATTTCAATAACATATTTCAATGCCGAAAATAATAATGAAAAACTCTGATCTCAATACGACTATTACTTGGATTTTGTTGTCAAAAGGGACCTGCATATTATACAGTAGAACAATTCCTCAATCTTAAGGGTAAAAAGGGGGTTGCATATTAAGTACTCCTGCCTATTTTGTATGTTTTACAGTATCATACTATAATTTAAAATGTTGATTTTTAATTTATGTTGCGAAAAATTTACATGTAATCAACAATATTAAAAAAAATTCAAATCTGTTTACCTAAGATTGGCAACTTCTCCACTTTTCATTGGATTCCCTGGAGGTGCAGGTACAAGTAATGCCTCTGGGTTCGGTTTTCTGAAATGAATATAATTGTATAATTTAGCTAGATATAGTTGTACATAATTCTCAGTCATTGAACATATCCATTGAGCCATCTTTTTAGTGATTAACATAGCCAGAGTATAAATACTTCAACAATGGATAAAGAGTAATTACTGCAATTATACCTCTGTTTTGGTATTTTTGGTATAAATCTTGGAATTGTTCCAATCTAATGAATTCATACAAAGAGTAGTCTTTATTATCATTGCACAGAATTCTCAGATCCAATCATTGATCTACTGATTTTAACAATCCAAAAACCTTTATAAAAATTTAAAACATAGATTTTGTATTCTACATACACTCCATCTTGATCATCCGGATGTGGAAGATCTGTTTTCTGTGGTTCCTCCGGTAGTAACATCAGGGCATTACGTAGGCAAAGGGCAGCAAATTCATATGTTGATGCTGGTATAGCTGGTGTTCCTGGACTATAGTTTAAATTAAAATTAGATCTGCAAATATTCTATTTGTATTTTCTACTACACTCTCCTTGAATTCTTCTTTTAGATTATGCTTATATACTTATGTTAAATTGACAAACTTTTTTTGGAATATTGATGATCTAAAAGTGATTATTAATGAAAGGCAAAAAAAAAAAAACCAAAATAAAAATCTGCAGTTTTTATACCAGAAGTTTACAAAATATGCAAATTTTCACATGCATACAATTAAATTTGCTTGTACATGTATATGGTTTTATTTTTTTCCCTTTATTTGACTGACACTGTCCTATCAATATAAAATTACTTTTCACAACATTTAATTCTGATAAATCATATTTCATTTGTTAACAGAAATGAAAGAAGTGTTTGACAAGCCTTTATCTCATACCTTGTCCTATCATTACGTAACCCAGGTCCTAGTCTTAACTTTCGATGAATTCCAGCTCCATCCGATCCCTGTATAACCTCTAACCTCTTCTCTAATTTTCTATCATCATCATTATTCTGAAATCAAGTAAATATACGAAATTACTGTAATATTTTTTCAGTTATACAGCTCATTAACCCATCTTTAAGATGAAATTACTTTTGATGTTTTACAACCGGTATATACATAAACAATTCCCTAAATAGAAATTCCAGTATATATTTCTGATTACTTTAAATTCTGAATTAAATATATGTTGTTGCAAGTAGAATTCTATTACAACATAAAAAGAATTAGATATCATCAATGTAGCACTACAATATAGGATTTTCTATATAAACTCACAAGGTCATTCAAAAATATTTTTTTCAGAAGCTACTCTGGATTGTTGTGCCTAATTTTCTCAGTATGAAATTTTTATTTCATTTCATTTGAAATCATGTAAAATGTTTTGTTCCCATCAAAAACCAGTAAAATTTTACCAGAAATGTTGAGATAGATTTTTGTCTCTTGTATAACTAGAATCTTGTCTGAAAACATAACTTAAGCCTGAAAATATTTTTAGAAGGAAAATTATACACCAAGGACTATATATTGAGATGACATGTTTAAATTTCTAACAAGTCAAGTTTCAAGTATACATCAATCAATTTCAAAGGTTTGATACTAAGGTATGTAATGTCTTTAATATTCCAGGATGACACAATGCGCTGAAATATTCTAGCAAAAAAAAGGAACAACCACAACAATTTTTCAGACAAACAAACATTTTTAATTTCTGAATTTCAGTTTAAAACAAATGATTTTTTCTTTTTCAACCAAAAGCTTGCTTTGACAGACATGTTGGGTGATCAATCATTGTACATGTATAGTAAATGAAAAATTTTTTAACAGGATTGTTCCATTCTAATTTTTGTGGCATTTTCTATAATCTAAAAATGCTGCACATGATAATAAGCAAGCAAAAACAAATGTGTTTCTCAGCTATGTCTGGTACTCTAAACAAAATAATCAAATGTACTGAGATTCTTCTGTCTATTGACTTTAAAATATTCTGAATTTTCACGTATCTTAATACAAAAATAATTTCTTACTTTCAAGTGATATTTGAAGGATTTCAACTTCCAGTTTTCTAGATGGGATATAAAATTTTGCCTATTGTGACTAAATTACATGGACTGAACTATATAAAAGTTTGCAGTAAATAAAATCATACTTCTCTGTTTGTCATAATACAACATTCTGCTAATCTTAGCCACAGCCTTGGATTAGTCCTAAAGACTTGCACAGCTTCAACTAGACAGTCAAATGCAGCTACTGGCTTCCCACAATGTAACATCTGTATTCCCATATTATATAACAACTCATAATGGCGACTCATACCAATACTATGTAAGGGTTTTCCAGATAGGTTTTTATCTGTATATAAAAAAGATATAATAATTATCAATTCTTTTTATGTAATTGTATTTTAAACCGATTTGGAAATGAATTGAATAAAATCTTATGAATGCCTGGTTTAGAAAAAAAACTAATTTAAATTGTATATGAAATTTTATTCAAGGAAAAACTTATTCTAGTGCAAAAGGTGTGTATCAGTAGCTTATTAATTCATGTAAAACTCAAAATTTTTTTTTATTTTACTGTATAAAATTACAATTACCTTTTACAAAAATGAAAAATTTAAATTTTCTTGTTTTTTTCATGTTCTTACTTTTTATTCCACAGTTTTTTAATAATATTCTCTTAAATAATTCAAGCGAAAGCAAATAACATCTTTATCCTTATTGCAAGGAATATAGTGTTCTTTGTTGCAACTTAATTTTATGAGGGACTCACAAGGGCTCAAAATTTGTTGATATAAGAATGAACACATAAACTGCCAATTCTAGGATTGTGTTTAAGCTCAGTTTAAGTGTGTTTGACTTCCATTATTAGAATTATATGTTTTCGTATTGAAGATCAACAGTTCTCTCTTTGTATTCTGAATTACTTTGCTAGAGACAGAGAGAGGGAGGAAAATGAAAGAGCCAATAGCACTGAGAGTAACAAGACACACTTACTATGTTCAGCACCCCTTGTAATATCACGAAGAGCATTCTCATTCTCTTGTATGGCTTTCCTAAAGTAAAATGCACCTAGATGATGCTTCCTAAGGTAAAAATGTATACATCCCATGTTGCTATGGTACATAACAGGCAAACATTCTCCTGACTCTGTAAATAATGTTGATGATGATGGAGCAATTCCCATCATTTTTATAGCCTTTCTGTGATTACCCCGCATATATTCAAAGTTACTCTTCAGGTATAGAACTGTTAAGTTCTGAAAAAGAATTACTGAAAATGTTATTTATTTGAACAACCATTGAGAAATGTATTTGTATTGATTTAAAAGTAATTATTCACTCAAAATACGAATTTGAACATATAAAAATAATACCAGTAATACTAATAACATAACAATTTTATGTTGAAAAGAGGATATAAATGTTTAGTGCAAAAACTACACAACCCTATGTATACCATATTATTCCTAGTAAATGACCATAAGAGTTTCAGTCCATGTCCCTCAAATGGTAAATACACAAATTTCTGAGCAGATAAGAATGGTACAAATATCATAACACAGGGTGAGTAAAACAAGCTAGAGGAAGGCAATCTCCCATTTGCAAACAAGTAAAAAAACTTTTCATAATAGGCCTAACTCCTAAATAATTACCAAATATTGTCATAAAAACTTTCTTCATGTTAAATATTCTAGCTTAAATAAGCCTCAAATTACAAATTTTATTAACTTTGAATTTTCTCATTGGTTTAACAGCTGTAAAGATCAGGTCAAAATTCTTTCAAGAGATTCTGATACACGTAAGAATTAATGACTTATATACAAGTATATAGGTATGGCCTTATATAGAGGAAGAACTTGTTATACTGAGAACACTGTTTTTCATGAACTGTGTTGCCCATAGTGTTTCCTTTTCAGTGTTTTTGTATTATGTTCTGTATTTTCATTTATGTATTTCCACTTCCTTTCTTTGTATTACTGTCCATCTTTTAAAGCATAATTCAAAATTATACATATCTCTCCTTTATATAACATACCATAGGATGAGCTGTCATTAATGCCTTTATTTCTCTTTTGCTTGACTTCATTGATTTCATCATTAACAGACATCTTGTTTTATACTACAATCACATTCTTTATCTTAGCTTCATATTGTTATACCTTATATTCATAATTATATTAGTAAGTTGTCTTAACATATCAATTTTGGTTAAGAGGAAGAAAATATCCCTGTCTTTGTCTATTTGTTCGGAAATGGCACATCTAAAATTTCCACAATTTACATGTCATTAATGCTTGATCTGACATGTAAAACAGTGTGTCAGTATGAATGTAGTTTTACAACATATTCCAATAAAAAAGTGAAATCCCGTGATCATCAATATAATACAGAAGCAAAAAATATCATTTGTTATCACAGAATAAATCTGGTATTCCTTCTTTCTTGTCCAAAAGTTACTTAATATTTGTCATAGAATTTCAAAATTTCAACCTTCAAGTTCTTTGCCCTTTCAATTAATTATGATATCTTATCACCATACTGAGAAAAAATTCTCATCATTGTATAACCTGATAATAAAAACATACCAAACTAAGTTTAGATTTCAAGGGATCATCTGTCATGTTTTCTTCTTTTTCTTTACTATCTTTATCTCCAGTTTTTGTTGTACTGAAAACATTCTTTTCTGCATAACTTAACATTCCCATTGCTTTCTCTGGCTGTAAATAGAATGAAAAATTTTGAAAAATTTAGAAACACAAAACCAAAATAATCAGAGATTGTGCTTCTTCCTTTACCCAATGAAGTTTTCAGAAACAACATAGAGAAAAAAGAAATGAAGATAATCTAAATAGACAAATTCCAATAAAATTGTTCAAATTAATGGATGGATCATTGGATGAATTATTGTTTAACATCCAGTGGCAATTATTAAATGCATATCAGGATGAGAACATGTTGATATGATATGAATATGAACCCTGCTTTCCACTAGACCAAAAAGATGAGGCAGATTTTTAATGTGATAGCTCAACAGGTAACTGAACACATATTACCCCACCCCAGAACATTTGCTCTTACTACTAGATACCACTTGTTTGATGGAGCAGCAGTAAGTACCAGTTTTAATGTCTTTGGTTTGAACCTTTTTTCTCTTAAATGATTTTACTATCAGTTAAAAATTAAATGCTTGAATATTAATGTTAAATAAATACCTGAAAAGTACAAAGGTACAGTTCTACCAACAACATGATAGCTTTCTTTGCCAAATTTTCTTCTGAAATAAAAAGGTGTCTTAGTATAAATACAAAGTGAACAAAAATATTATATCTAATATGAGAATCTTTAAATGTCAAATGAATAGAGCTGTGGTAATATTTCCAATAAATTATGACCATTGTTATATGTTTTGCACACAATGTTATTTTGTTAATAATGTCATCATCCAATGCATTGTGAATTTGTGTGATTTGTGTGCATTTTTTAAATCAAAATGTCACTGTTCATTTTTTATTTTATTTATCTACTGATAGGGATTCTTTTCTTACAATTACATGGCTACCAATGGTAATATTTTTAATAAACAATGGGCTTCATTTATTTCATAGTAAAAATCATACTAAACTGCAATGTGTACATTTGTACTCGACTTTACCATAAAACTTAAAATTCAATCTGAACACTTTGCAATCAATTTCCCACCAAGAAAAAAATATTTAAACACAATTTTATTCCTGCCAAATCGATAAAGATTAATTCATGTCAGCTTTAATCCATAATACATCAAAAATGTATTTGAGGTGTCAATGATACACAAATTTACTGTAGTCTAAAATGATTTAAATCAAATCCAATTTCTATAAGAAAGTTATACGGGAAAATATTTTCTGAGTCTAATAATACTTCTCAATCCACCAGAATGACCAGACCAGGGGAGGGAGATATTTAATTAGACAAGGAAAATATTTTCTATATATACATCTTGTCATTATTATACTGAATGTCTTAATTTTCCTGTGTATTTCCATTTTATACTTGTCATCTTTCTACAACAATGTAAAAAAAAAGATCATTTTAAAAAAGCACATAAATTTAATGCTTTCAAGTCCTACAGCGAACTACTGGTTATGACAAGCTTAAAGCAGTAATGTTACATATATTAAGGATGTTTGCTGGTCATGTTTTTGAATTTTTGTCAGATGTTCAGAATCATCTGGTTTTATCCATTTGAATGCCATAAATCAATTTTCCCGCTAACACCCATTTTTTTTCCATAAATCTTTTACATGCAGAATTATTAGCCATTTGTAAAAATCTTATAAAATCCTTGTTATTATTTAATGGTTTTTGAGAAATAAAACTTGTCAATGATAAAGCTATGTAAAATCAAGAGAGCATATTTTTCCGGCCAAATTTTCAATGGCTTATATCTCCAAAACAAGCACACGGACCTAAAAAAATTTTTTGCTCTTTTAGTTCCTTTATTAATCCACTATTAATATTTACCAGTGTTATGAAAAGCTTGTTATTTTGAAACTGAGCCGTGAACATCCTTAAAACCAGTTGCTTATCACATGATTTAAATATGTTCAAAAGTTCCAAACCAAATATTACTGCAGACACTTACATAATATACATCTAAAATAATATGGGATATTGTCTCACTGAAATTCATCCATTCTCATTCTTATCAATTCATTATTAAATACATGAGTTTGAAGCATAAAAAGTTTTATTATGTTTGTAAATAATGAATTTCAAATGCAACAAACACAATATCTCTTCTTTCATAATACATCAGACAATTATACATATATACCTAATGGTTCTATGAATTGGAAGAGTTTATCTAAAACTTTGGCAGCAGCCTTATACTGTCTAAGATGATAAAGAATAACAGCTTGGTTATAGTATAATACACTATGGTCAACATCTTCTAGGCTCTCGCTGTTATCCATACTTATGTTTGCCTACAATATAGTTATAAAAGTCATCTTTCAATATTAATCATATATTTTGTTGTGACAGTGAAGTCACTTTATTTCCTTATTGGTAGTTTTACAAACCTATTGCATGTTCCAAATACTCCAGAAAGAGATTCCTTTACAAAAAGCCTTTTTATTTATTGATCATGAATAAGCTTCTGTCCAAGTTTGGTAAAAATCCAGGATGGTTTAAGAAAGTAATTAACGTTTTAAAAACTTTAATGTTAACTGTGAGAAAAACTAAGTCCATTTATAAGTAAAATACGGAAAACTGGGGAAAAATTATTACACAATTTTCCTCTGTATACTATCTTTTGATCAGGAACAAGCTTCTGTCGAAGTTTGGTAAAAATCCATGGTGGTTTAAGAAATTTATTGATGTTTGAAAAATTTTAACCACAGGGTGAATGTAAATGTTGACGCCACCGACGGAATGTAGGATTGCCATGTCTTGTTTCCGCGACAAAAGTCCCAGGCTCGACAAAAATGGATGTAACCTTAGTTATAATTAAAAGAAACAGATAGGAAAAGTAAGATATTTTACCAATATCTAAGATTATACTTTGTTGACGGATGGATGAATTATTGTTTAATGTCCAGTGGCAACCATGTGCATATCAGGACAAGAACATGTTGATGAGATAATGAATATGATGCCTGCTTTGTACTAGGACCGACACGCTAAGCCATATTTTTAATGTGCCACTCCCGAGGTAAATGTCAGTAGGAAGACATATCACCTCACTTGGACAAATTACACGGACTCCTGGCCGACCAGTCAATCCTGCTCTTGTTCCTAGATGCAATGTGCTTGGCGGAGAAGCACCAAATACCAATTTTGATGACTTTGGTTTGACCTTCCGCACTCAAGTCGAGCACGCTATTACCAGACAACATAAATGGTAAAATTATGCTTTGTAAATTTTCTGACAGATGAAAAGTATACAGGACACAATGAATATTAATGTTTTCATTGGAATTTTTTAAGAAAAAAAAATATTGAGATACTGCATTATGCAAAAAACTGAAAGTAATCATACACACAACATAATTACGATCTAAATGCTTTGAAATTTACACTTTCTGTATCAAATGCTATGATCATTGATGTTGAATGAAAATTTTTAAACTTCTATTTAACATACAACATGTTTTTACCATTTGGCAAACTCTATCAAGACTCTGTCTAAACTCATCTGTAGTAAGAAAGCCACTTTGATAGAACTCTGCAACTGCTTTATTGTGAACAACCTTTGGGTCTGTTGTGCGTTCTACGTGAAGTTTATGGATTAAGTTACAACAAGCACCATAGTTTTTCTTTTCAAATTCTTGTAGCGCTTGCGATGCAATTTGTTTTTGTTGTTCTGTAACTGAGGGTATTGGTGGTGTTACATCAGCTGAATCTGATGGAGAATCGTCCTTGGACTCTGTGGATGCCATCACTTGTATATGGAAATCTGTATTAGAAAAATAACTTTGATAAGCTTCTGATTTTCCTTTTGGAATATAGATCTCACTAACAAAAAGCCATGAATTTATGCATACACGTAATTTACAAATAAATATTTGAAAATGTAGAACATAATATAATATTAATATGAAACTTGAGAATATGAGAATACAATAATGTATTTGTTGGAAATTTTCCCATAGTTTTTATGACTCATTTTTACAGTTTATATTCACCCTAAAAAGAGAATTTCACAATTTCTCAATTCCTCAGGAAATTTAATTTCCTAAACTTTGGCAATAAAATGATATCCGTTTTTAAAGAATAAAATTCATTATAAGAAATTGCACTTTAAACCTGTTCAGAAATTTATCACAAATATTATACGATTGTAATTCTAAAAACATTACAATTTATCTTTATGAATAGCTGCCAACTACAAAAATACTGAAATGTTAAGATTTAGATTTTCTTGATGAATAAGTAAACTGATATAATGCAGTAAATCTTTACAAAATTTAATTCTTTGTGTTTTATATCAACATGATAAATGGTGATTGGTTTTAAAATGTCATATGGCTGTGATAAAAAAAAACATACAAATAAATATCTGGACTTACGATAACTAAATATTGTACTACTGTTGTCTGCTAAAACAGATTAAATATGAACCAGCTTACTATACTGTTTAACTTTATATGCATGAAAAATTATGGAGAAAATCTCGGATCTTTGGTATACATGTTTTTGATGAACATTAAATCATTATTTTCCAGTGTTAAAGCAATCAGCAATTAAACATAAAACAGAAACAAAACATATGGTTTCTCATTTCAGTCCTTTTTTTCCCACCACTATGATTTCTTTCTTGAAATTCGCCCGTTTCCAAAACCATAATCAGCCAGAATAAATGACTTCTTGCTGTTCATCAGTAAAAGTTAAGATCGTGTCTAATTGGATATTGTTTGTCTACATACCCCCCCCCCCAAAAAAGTGTGTCTGTAAGACATGGGTGTTCCGTCCTCCTGCACACAGATTTGCCATCTATCATTAATGACAGGAAATCGTTTTAGGAATTATTTTAAAATATATGAAAGTTTCATATTATATCCTGCTAACATTAACTTTTACCAATTAAAAATAATGAATCCACAGTACTAAACTCTGTTTCTGACTCAAGTATCCAATCAATAAAATTTAATGGAGTCATTTAAGCATGAAATGTAGGTCATGTGGACTTACAAGTTGTTGGTGGTCTCTGTTGAACTAAAGAAGATGACTGAAATCGAAGTTGTAAAATATCACTGATATATCAACACAGCTTTTTTTAGACTAAAACGCAAACATTCATTCAAAGTCACTCTACCAAAAAATGTAGGTCATAGTGATTCAAATGTAGCTCAGCGGTGTTGTACTATATGTGATGCCTGTAACTGTGAAATATCATAGATACACTACCATAGGTTCTTTAATAATACACCTAATGCAAAAATTTAATTAACTCACTCAAGCATAAAATACAGCCCATGGTGACTCAAATGTTGCTGACTTTTGTTATATATGTACTATATAAAATGAATGAATAGGCATCATATCACTGATATATCTCAAATTCAAAACTTGTCCCCAAATACATGATTGCTCTTTTATTCATTACTATTGGAAATAACATGTCCTGAAAAGAATTTTTGATGAAATAGTTTTAATGACAGTTAACTTTCATCTGAAATGACCTTTATTTTGATGGCAGGACTAATAAAACATTGATTGTTCCACATACATGTATGTTTGCTGATGTTAAACCGGAAGTGGTCAATCAATTGAGCAGTCAAGTGTAAACGATCTCAGCACATGATTATTGATTATGTGTTTGTTTACTGTTGAAACACCTGCTGTGTTTATAAGCCTGATGTAAACTGTTCAATTATCATAGTCATAGATGATTATATAAAACTAACAAATGATGTTTCTTAGTCACCATTTAAAAATCTTTTCATATAAGTGACATATTTTTTTTTTTTAAAAAAAGATCGAGCAATTCTGTCGCAAGAAATATCGCCAACTATAAAATTCTGTCGCCAGATTGAATAAAAAATCGTATCTGAGATTGTTTACACTTGACTGCTCAATTGATTGACCACCCTCTGATACACTAAGGTAACATTTATATTATTATAATTTTTATTAGGTAATTTTATTAGTCATGAAATAAATATGCATGATTTTTAACAGGTGTTTAAAATCATAATATCATAAAATTTCCAATCAGCAAATCTTGTGTTGTCACTTCCGGTTTAACACCAACAAACACATGTGGAACAGCGAACAATCAAAGTTTTATTAGGCTTGCCATCAAAATAAAAGTCATTTCAGATGAAAGTTAACCGTCATTAAAACTTTATTTAATCACAAATACTTTTCAGGTAGTTTTTTTCAAATAGTAAAGAATAAAAGAACAATCATCAAAACATCAAAAAGGGGGAGGGTGACTTGGCGAACAAATTTTGAAACTGACGACAAAAATGATGCTTTGGCGATTTTTTTGGCAACAACTTTTTGAATGCCAGCACGACCTCTGTGACCTAAACACAAAAACTAACCAAGCTGGATGGATAGGTAAATCTATATGCCTTTTCCACAATTTCATAGATGGGCCATAAAAAACATTCAAAATTAAGAATATTTCAGTAATCACTTAGATCCAGAAAATGTCCCTTCTGTTAAATTTCCTGATAAGGAAATAACTTTATTTTTTTCTTTAAAATTTTTTTATATATAATAAAATATGTTAATTTTTCAAAATCTGCAGAATAACTTACAACACAAATGTAATAAACTAAGCAGTGAAAAAAATTGTAAGCAGACCATCAATCCAAACGTAGATCCAAATTTTACTGCTTCTTACTAGCAAAGAGCAAATTGAAGTGAGACACAGTAAAATGAAAATTGGAGCTTGAAGCAACTACTCACAACTCCAAATAAGACATAAGCGTCCAAATTGTAGACTGATGAATCAAAGCTAAAAAAAATCTCTGGTAGATATCAAAAGACTTATAGAAAAATATTCAGTTTCTATTTCACAATTTATAAAGGATGTTTTTGATGAAATTTCTTGAGCTAAGTTGGCCACTGTATTTACTGATGTGAATTTTTGAGTCGGTTGTTTTGGCAGCTATGACAAATGCTATGTGACAAATAGCAATCGACCTAACCAAACACTGAACAGTATGAAGCTTTCATTTGCAATCGGAAGTTTAATTAGAAAACCATGTGGTGATATTCAGTCTAAAATGTAGAAAACAGACAAGGAAAGGGTTTCTTCAAAAGGAAAACGAGAAAATGTGTGTCAGATCCTATCCGTCAAATCATCTAAAAGAACTGAAATGGGTTTGTATGACAGTAGAAAAATTACTGCCACATAAGTATTTCTATCACTGGGTCTTTCAAAAAATAAAACTAATTGAAGTGATTCAAGCTATAATAATTCAAACCATGACAGAAACTCATATGAATGATTCCTAAAAAAACAATTTACACTTCTCTTCTATCTTAGAAACTTTTCTTTCCAGTTTGATTCCATCTTGTTCGCTACAGCAGAGATAGAAATTACTGATTTCAATCCCGTATACGTTCTGATTTCATCCTTTAATTCTTTACCATGATTTATCAAAACTAACGATTTCATTCAGATATTTAGTATATGTCCATTGATCTTCTAATATTAATCAATTAAAATGATTTAATATTTGATATTTTTTATGTAAAATGTTGTACGGACTTTGGTTTTCCATGTCTTAGAATTTTCATTTTTTAAACTGGTTTCTACAGCTATAAAATATAGAGTTGGTACCAGATTCACTTGTGAGAAACCATTTGTAGGTTTTTATAACCAGGTAAAAGCCACTTTGTTCCGCCAGTTATAAAGTTTAACTTGTTATTTTGTTCGTGATGACTTTTTTAACTAGTTACTTTATTCTGGTGCTAGTTTTGTCTCTTTTTGTATATTACATTCTTCTTCTTCTCAAGGACGTATAACAAACTAATATACGTCCTTGTTCTTCTATACTGCAACTCCCTCCTATGTCAGGAGGACCACCAATCTTAACGGTCGGTGTAAAATCACTCATTCGGTTTAAAAATCCTCAGAACTAGTTTAAAAAGTAAAACTCTTAAAACTGTATAAGAGATATTAATCATCTCTTCTAGTTCTGGGGCATGTGACCCTATCACCATTACTTTCATATAAAAAGAAATTGTTTCTTCATATTAAAAGAATAAATGTAAATACTCTATATACAACAGTCCACCACCTTATGTCGTGTCCTTCCTTTTACCACATTTAGAACTGTTTTAAGTTTAAACATTACTGTTCAATTAGTATTGCCCGTTGTTGAAATAATTTATGGCAGAGACCTCTAGATATTGTTTCTATACTCTCCTTTGTGTTTCCACTAAAAAACCTGTATTTTGAGCAGTCAACAATTAATTGACACAAATGTTCATCGCTGATCATTAATTCATTTGTAATATCCTGATCCCTTAAATTTTCTATCAACACTTCATGTATAAGGTTAAGAAAGTCCTAATTTTAAATATCTAAGAAACTGGTATTGTTATTTATACTTATATAATTCACTCAATCCATGTAGTTGCAACTTTTGCATGGCTATTTTATATACCATACATTTGTCATATGTTTGTTTCATTTATGTAACTCAGTCATAATTGTTTTGTTCTGTAACTATGCCCTCCATGGCCCCATTGGTTAATAAAAAAATCTTCTTCTTCTATTTCTACAAAAAAATACCAAAACGACAAAACAATGGGAAAAATCTTTAAATTCAAAATCTAAGGAAAAGACAAAGTCATGACAATGTTATGCAACAAACAAATTCAAAGAGTGAACATGAATAATAAAAACACATGATAAACTGAACAAAAAGAGAACAACACAGCACTGAAACTAAAGCACTAGCAATGAGAACTTACACTAAAACCCGGGAGTGACATCAGGTGCTCCTGAAGGGTAAGCATGTCCTGCTTCATTAATGTTGAAGTATGTTGTTATTATATAAAGTATGTTTCAAAACAGCTCATCAAACAAAAAAATACAAGGAAAATAAATATAAATGGTGAGCTGATACTAGGGGCATAGAATGACTAAAATGCACAAAAGACACTATTCAAAAGATGTTGACTCTGAAACCCAATGAAAAAGAAGTGTCCTCCAGTCCCTGCTCCTTTTTCATACATACTTTTACAGTTTGAAAGATTAATCTGGATGCACTGATTAAGTCTAATGTAAATAATTATTCCTCATCTTCTGAGCATTAGTAATTACTAGAATAATACTTATACTCCCTTCTCATACTCATAGTAGGGGGCCTTGGTGGCGAGTGTTCGTCATGACTACTAATGGTCACTAGCCTGTCAGTGTAAAATTAAATTTTGTCCTGTGTGGAATATTTTCCGGCGGAAAAAATTTAATATGTAATATTATCCACAGGATACTATTGTCTATCGAATATTGTCCTCATGTATGAAATACTTTCCGGGTGGCAAAATTGTGCTTTTGAAGGTAAGGAAAAATACACCATAAAATAATATCCAGCTTAATTATGGAAATGAACGCAACATAAGCGACTGCGGATATTGGTACTAGGCCCTATACCACAAAGGGAGAAAACAATTAAACTGTTACTGTTAAAAAAGTGTCGTACACTAAATTGGTACAAGTTTAATATAACAATTCAATATTTTTCTCCCTTTGTGCTACAAGTCTCAGTATCAATATCCGGTGTCGTTCCCATACGATGAACAATGCCTTTTAAACTTTCCAAAAATAAGTTTGAAACCGACTTCAAGCAAGTACACATTTATAAAAACCTAGCAACCATTATGTACAACATGGCAAAGTTTCAAAATGCTGGTTTTCTTGTCCTTAGTAACAACAAGCCTCCTAGATTCGTCTTTTGAAATGTAATATAGATGATTGTCTTTTAGATCAAAGTCTTTAACTCTATTTCTCAATTTTCGCTTATCACTTTCGGGAAAATTATCAGGATATATATGATCCGTTATATATGTAATAATCCGATTGTATTCGTCTACCTCCATTGTCCAGTAATTTTAACTGATTATTATTATAATAGTTAGAACCATTTTTTAAATAGTATATGAAATTACTCACCTGTAAAAAACAACTTACCTGTCCATTTAATTTTATCCGGATTTTTAATATAGTTATAATGTCCATTCATTTAATACTTTCCGGGTTCCGAATGCATTTATTCGGAATGCACCAGTCATGATCGATACTAACATGCCCTCGGAATGAATTTCACGACACGCCCATTAAAAAACGTCCTTTGCCGAATGCATCACTCATGATCAATAACTGACAAGTACTCGGAATTAATCTAATGATACGTCCATTAAAAATTTTCCACTCTAAGGAATAATTTTAATAAGCCCGGAAATAATATGATAATTTGATTTTTGCCGGCGGAAACTTTAACATATCAAATATTCGCCGTCGGATGAAATTAAACCCGGATGATATTATGGCTTACATCAGCACTGAGGTTGTTAGTTTGAATCTCACCTGTGGCAGGTTGTGTTCGACTCCAGTGTTAATTGACAAGGATTGCCAATTTTCCTACTGAAGGTCTGTGGTATTAATCTCTCCACCAATAAAAACTGGCTAACGCGAAATATCAAAATGTGCTGAGAACAGTGTTAAACCCCAACTAAACAAACAAACAAACATACTCATATTATCATGTGTTCAGTCATATAGTTTTATATACAAGTATGTGCTTTTTCAATGTAAATTGTACCTCACTGTGATGTCATTATGTACCACAATATGTACCACATGTAATGTCATTATGTACCACAATATGTACTACATGTGATGTCATTATGTACCACAATATATATACCGATAGCTACCTTATACTTAAGTTTGAGAAATTTTAGAATTTGAAACCAATTCTGAATTTAGAAACTGATTGTTAAAAACTATGGAAGCCTTTAGATTAAATTTCAGTGCTTACCAGTACTCAGAATTAGCAGATAAGATCAGAGGGTGGATAAATTTAAGAATTTTGATTGAAGAAAATACAACAGGAAACAGAACAAAATTTCAGCAGAGCTCTGTGTTAATTTTTTTTTCCACATCTGCAGAATAGTTTACATCATAGAAATTTACTAAACAGTATGTCAAACATGGCATGATCAGCTAATACTTTTTGATTGAAAAAATACATATTTAAATATAGTTACTTATTGTTAGCAAGATTGATTGAAATTTTGTTAAAGAACTTGCAAAGTGACTTAAGGTAGCACCATCAAAATTTAATTTTACATCTTGGCATTTTCTTTTTCATAATTCATATTATTGTGAAAACATGGAAATTATTTACAGAAATAGAATATTTTTTCAGTTAATTATTAGCATAAAAAAATTGAGTGATTTTACCAGTATTAGTATAATATTTGAATAAAAATGAAAAATTATACATGTATTGCAAAATGTTTATTATAACGGAAAATATTCAAGTCTAATCTATGCACGTGATATATATGATCTGTCAGTTTATAGGGAAGTAGCTTCCTGTAAAATTTTATGCATATTGATGTTTACAGTGATGAACATTTGTCACTGATGAAAACAAAAACTGCTATCAGCACACAAATAATAGATTTTATGAAAATAGATCCAACAACTGGTATTAATATATTTTATTTTGTAGTATACTAAACCCGTTATGCCAGTGGGAGAAGGGAGGTTATGCAAGGCAACATTTGCACTTAGCTGATTTTGGACACCCGAGGCACAGTTTGGAGCTCTGCCTGGTGTGGTAACAACAAAAGTTGGATTCACTGGTGGGACCACTAAAAATGTTACCTATCGTACAATGTATGTAATATCCTTTACAGGTCTATTGGCAACATCTACATTTTTAAGCTCACCTGGCCGAAAAGGCCATGTGAGCATTTCTCATGACTTGGTGTCTGTCGGTTGTCCGTCAACATTTCACTTAAAGATCTTCTCCTCTGAAACCACTGTGCCAATTTGAACAAAATTTGTGTCCGATGATCCAGTCCATGATCCAAGATGGCCGCCTTAGCCAAACTTAGTTTAACATAGGACCCTCTGGAAAATCACTAAAATTTCTTCTTGTCCAAAACCAACTAGCCAATTTGAACCAATTTGAACTGCAAACTTTGCTGCAATTGTCCTGAAATTGTCCTCTTTTAGAAGTATGTCCGATGACCCTGTCCGTGATCCAAGATGGCTGCCATAGCTGAACTTTGTTTAACATATGACCCTATGGAGAAAATCACTAAAACCCCTTCTTCTATCAAACCACTGAGCCAATTTGAATTAAACTTGGCAGCAATGGTCCTTAGGTGGTCCTCTTTCAGAATTATGTCCGATGACGGAGTCCGCGATCCAAGCTGGCCGTCATAGCTGAACTTAGTTTAACATAGAACCCTATTTGAAAATCACTAAAATATCTTCTTGTCCTTAACCACTAAGCCAATTTGAACTAAACTTGGCAGCAATGGTCCTTAGGTTGTCCTCTTTCAGAATTATGTCCAATTAATTGGTCAGCAATCCAACATGGCCAAACATGGTTTAACATAAGAGTCCTATGAGAACCACTGAGCCAGTTTGAACCAAACATAACAGCATTGGTCGTCTTTCAGTCAAATGTGAACCAATTTTGGCGACCATGGTGCTCAGGTTCACAGATGAGCGATCAGGCTCCAAGGAGCCTCTGGTTTATTTTATCCTTCTTCCCAATATCTCCATTGTCAGCCACTTTTCAGTTGAAAGTCCATGATACTGGTATATGTGAGACCCTTTTTTGTCCAGAAATGATAAATTTTTTGGAAGAATGATTTTTTTTAACCCTAACATTTTTCATATACTTTATTAGTTATACCCTCAATTGGGTAGAATATAATGCTTGACAATTTTGGAATGCTTTAATATATATTCACTGTAATTTGTTAAAGAAGATTTATCATCTGAAATCATTTTCTGTATTACAACTTGTACTGCTTGGCTTGATGTGAGAACCAACAATGTATTGATGTTCACTGTCAAAACATCAGTTATAATAGGTATTTTGAATTACATGTATGAGGTAGATGAAAAGCCTGATTCTTAAGGATATTTCATCATCTATTTTCAGACATGTATATTTGCCAAAACTTTAAATTAAAAATAATGTAAGAATATAATTGAATTGAAAAATGTACTAGGAATTCATAATTTAAATAAAACATTTGTATAAAAACAAATTACATACAGTTTAGTAGTGAAAAAGAAAACATCAGAAAACCAAAATTTCAAAATTAATAGATGAAAATGAACATCTTGAAATCAAGATGTAAATATGCATGTGTAGGTTTGTGATACAAAGTTCAGATGAATCCAATTTTGGAGATATTATTTTCAGTGGTGACCATACAGAAACTGTTGCCTTGGAGTATGATCCAGATAAAATCAGCTACATTGAACTTCTAAAAAAGTTCTGGTCATTCCACAACCCAACAGTACCTCATAAGAATCAGTACATGTCTGCCATTTTTTTTCACAATACCAAACAGAAACTGGAAGCTGAACAGTCAAGAGATGAACGTCAAAAACAGTTGGTACAACCTATTGTCACACAGATTACGAAAGCTGAAACATTTTATGATGCAGAAGAGTGAGTATTCAGAATGTGTGCACAAAATTTTGTTTTGAATCCTTATAAGATCATATATATTACTGGATACTTTTTTTTCATTTGAAATTGAATATATCATTAAATTTAGTAAAATATTTAATAACCTCGGATTGAAATTACATCTCTTAACATATAATCGTAACCCTGCCTTAGAAGTTGATGTGACAGTAATTTCCCTGTGCTGAGAAATATCACATGCACAACATGTAATGAAACAGCTGTGAAATGTACATACCATAGGCGTGAGACTAAGAAAGGGAAAGTTGACATTATCACATTTGTTTTTAGTTTTGATTTCAATCACCTTTTATTGTCTGTGTATAAGTTAAAGTCCAAGTGGAAGTCACACTGTGTCTTGGTTTATTTAATTTCAAGTTCACTGGGGTATTGTAAAGTCAGGTAATCCTTACAGTTAGGATTATTGAGAGACAAAAAGACATAAAAAATTGTTTATATTACGGGCTTTTTTCTTTAAGTTACCACCAGAAATTCTTATTAAGACGTCATCAAGATATCTTGGATAGTCTGAACCTCAGTAATGATGAGCTGATTACATCTCATGTGGCTGCCCGTTTGAATGGTTACCTTGGAGGGTATGGGACACGAGAAGACTTTGAAAAGGTAAACTCTGTTTTTTTTCCTTAATTCAGAGCTGAAATATTTCAGATAAAAAGATACTTTAATAAATTTGAGCTCTATGACAAACCTATGTTGACTTGTGCTATTTCTGCATCCATGTGACTTGCTGTTTTTAATATTTTCAGCATAAATTGTTATACTTCAGTAAAATACTTACTGTATCCAAAAAGTTCAGTAAAAATATAGTTTCATTTCATAGTCAGAAACTTTAAAAAAATCTTTTCCACTTCAGCATGTTGTACTGAATTTTATATCTATAAAATATTGTTTAATCCATTTGTATAAAATATTGTACAACAAGAACCGTTAATGAGCAAGTACTATGATTGAAGAGAAACTGCCTTACTAATTTGGATCAGTAATATATTGGTAATTTATTTACTTCCAGGAATGTGAGGGGTTAAGGTTGACACAAAAAGTAAAATCACTGGTAATGAAGAAACTACAACACAGATTATAGAGATACAGTTATCTGATTGGTATCTTGCTGTCATATCATGTCACAAAAATATATGTGTTATCTGTTACACTACAAATATAAAATACAGAATACAATAGGTGTTTTTTTAGCAACCATTTTTTTTAAAACAAAACAGAGTAAATTTACAGTACATACATGTAATTGTGTAACAGCTAATTGATAACAACAATTTAACAATTACCATTCTACAATTAAATATTCACACTAACATGTATGATGAATGTTTTTCTGTCAGGGTATTACAATGCAAACTGTTGATTTGAAAAATTTCATGTTGCTGGTCTGGTAAATTTCTAGTACGGTGTACTTTTATCATATTCTATTATTTCTTTAAATAAAAAAATAATGTTTGTGTGTTAAAAAGTCTTTAGCATATTTGGTGTATATTTCGTCAGTTTAGTTCAACATATTCCTGTATTTACAAAATATATTTACCAATACATATTTCTATGAGAAGTGGGATTTTTTTTTAGCCTGCGACTTTTGTTGCAGAAGCGAGACAGTCTGCAGTTAAAGTTTTTAAAACATTAATTACTTTCTTAAACCATCCTGGATTTTTACCAAACTTTCACAGAAGCTTCTTCATGAGCAATAAATAACATGTGGAGAAAAATTATTTACATTAATCTGTTATACTGAAAACATAGACAACAGTGAAAGCAGGTTCCATGGAATCCTTACAATTTTTTTAATTAATTGTACTGATATCTTATTGCTTTTAGAAGAATATTAATCATATTTTATATGACAGTAAATAAAATAACACAATCAGGTATTTTTCACCATATTTATTTTTTATATATTTGCAAGTATTTATTGTTACATCTTTTATTTTTCTTGCGGTTGATTCCTATTCCTGTTTCTATTATTTCATGTTCTGTCATGTTACAGAAGTATGTTTATTGTTATTACCATATAAAGAAATACAGGTTTAATTTATATATGATACAGAGCCATATTATTCCAACAGGTAATTTCTGTCCTGCAGCGAAACCCATATCAAACCCCAAAATAATGATGTGTTTTAGAGCAATGTTATTTCAGCAGAATGATATATGCATCATCCATATCCCACATCAAATTAAGTGTAAAGAGGACAAATATACCTAAGGAGCAAACCAAAAAACGCAATCCATTAAACCATATTTGGTATTACATGGGATTTTTTATATCATTTCCTATAACAGCCCTCAAGCAAGTTCTTGTGCTGATATTTGTGTGTTGATATTGATGTGGGATATGATATGAAAAGTCCCATTTTGTATTCTACATGCATATGAAATAGTAGAAATAAACAATCTGACAGACTTCCTCAGACTTTATGAAAAATAGGGTCAGAATCTTTGAATTACATTATAAAATGGCCATATTATCATAATTTATTATTTTGTATAATGGTCATATATGAAGATCATAAATAAAAATAAAGTTATGATTGGAAGACTGTGATCAATATATAAAATTAATAAGTTATAATTTATAATGTGTGAATGTATAATAACATTTCAAAAAGTAGACAACAATTAACTGTTTTTCAGAATTTATTGTTGAATTATTTTTTGAAAAATTCTTAACACACTGATTTATTTTTCATTCAGGGAACTGTTATCTGTTTGTGCCGTTTGTCTTTCATTTTGTTACTGATAGTGAGAATCGTTTTGTTTTTCAATGCAAAATTATGTTCATATGAGTTGAAATAGTTTCTATATGGTCATGTATGAAGATCATAAATGAAAAAAAATGTAATGATTTGAAGACTAGGATCAATATAGAAATTAGTAAACTGTGATTGAAGTTTTGTGATATGATTTGGAGTTGATTTTAATAAATATATATTTGTTGATGATATTGTTATTTTTACATGATAGAAAAACAGTACCGAATTATAAAGACTAATTCAAGATCATTTACCATTTTATAAATAAAAATATGATTTGAAAATTTAAATTTTGTAAGGGAGTCAATATAGTGTGGTTTCAAATCCAAATATTACTGTTAAACAACATATGCATATTTCAACCAGTTGTGCCCAGAGCAAAAAAGAACCACCCCCCCCAAATTATTGACATATTTAAATGCCAAGATGACCAAAAATTTAATTTAAAAAAAAAAAAAACTCCCGTTATGTACAGACTGATTATGTATTATTTTCCAAAAAATTTACAGGGAATGACTGTACAGACGGTCAAGATTAAATTTGTTGAAAATATCACTTTCAGTGTGATGTCAGTGCAACAGTTGAAAACATGGTCTTCTCACACCAATGAACAGTCTGAGGTAGTAGTCACACACTGTTTTAAGACCTTTGGGACTGTTCAATTCTGAAATGAAAGAGATTGCAAAAGGAACATATTTTTTGAGATTTTACATAAAATAAGGAATAAATTGCCTGAAATTAATGCATTTCCACATTAACAACTGAGGATGTAAACAAGGGCCCACCAGGAATACTAGATTCATGGAAGGCCATGACAACATAAAAATTGGCAAATATGATAATGAACTTCTTTTGATTGATCCCAGTACTGTATAATAAAGGGCTTTGATACAAATGCAACATGTTGACAAGTAAACAAAGTTAGTGTGGACAAACTATTATGCTTGACCCAATAAAGTGTTGGATATTATAATTTTCATTACACAGAAATATTTCAAAGCTTCCAAAACAACGACATGAAAAACAAAAGAAAATTTAGGAATCCAGCAACATTGCATTTTTGGTACCTTTAACCCCTTGCATCTTAAAATATCTAAAAGATAGGAAAAATATGTTGATGTACCACTGAAAAGCACTCATCAAGATGAATTAAAAGAAAAAATCTCCATTGAAATGGGACGAAAAATACAAATTTTATGTTTCCTCCAAAACTTTGATCCCTTGTATCTATGACAGAAACAACTAGAGGCTCACCTGGCTTTTATTAGGCCATTATAAAATGTAAGCTCTTTTGTATCCACAAGGCTTTTAAAGAATGCAAAATGTCAAAATAACCTTGAAATTTGACCTTTGACCTTAAAAAGGTGGATCATTTGCATCTGCCCTTCCATATGAGATTCCTGCCAAATTTGGTTACAGTCTGCCCTTTAATTCCAGGGCAAATGACAAAAAAGTATTTTCTCATATGGATTCAATGGAAACTTTGAACAGCCCCAGCTGTCAGTGGATCAGATGAATCTCAACCAAAAGTGTATTTTTTGTAGATGGCACTGTTATCATCAATCCAGCAAAAGTTTTAAAACATTTCATAATGTAGTTTCAGAGGAGTAGATTTTTGAAAATTGGCCAATCAAAATCAAATATAGCCTCTGCAGACATGTTGTTATTCCAAATGGAACCAAAGGAAGAGTTGGTAGAGGTCCTTCAATTAATCATTCCTGCCGACTTTGGTTACAATCTGCCCATAAGTTCCTGAGCAATTGACAAAACAAACCATTTCCAATATGGATTCAATGGAATTTTTGAACAGCCACAGCAGTATCTTGAGTGGATGAATCTACAAAAAGAGGGTATATTTGTCATCCATCCTGCAAAGTTTCAAAGCATTTCATAATGTAGTTTCAGAGATTTGAAAATTGGCCAATAAAAATCAAAGATGGCCTCTGGCAGCATTGTTGTTCATCCAACCAGAATAAAGGTGGAAATTTAAGAGAGGTCCTTTCATACATCATTCCTGTCATATTTTGT
The DNA here is from genome assembly GCA_028015205.1 of Mytilisepta virgata. NCBI lineage: Eukaryota > Metazoa > Mollusca > Bivalvia > Mytilida > Mytilidae > Mytilisepta > Mytilisepta virgata. Next base: position 44,622,498 of record CM051521.1, on the reverse strand, counting down.
TACAATCTGCCCATTAGTTCATGAGCAATTGACAAAAAAAGTCTTTTCCATATGGTTTCAATGGAAACTGAACAGCCGCAACAGTCGCTAGATCAGATGAATCTCAACCAAAAGTGGATCGTTTGTAGAGGGTATTGTCATCAATCCTGCAAAGTTTCAAAACATTTCATAATGTAGTTTTCTGCCCCATGTATCTTTTTTAGCTCACTTTTGCCAATCACTTTGCATCCGTTGTCTGTCCACATTTCAATTTTCATCTTCTTCTCTGAAACCACCAGTCCAAATGGAACCAAACTTGGCAGGAATGTAAATGAGATGGCAGATAATTCATTCTGATTGGACTTCTCTTTATAGCCCTTCTTGTCAGAAACTACTGAGCCAATTGAATTGATTTGTTGCACGAATGATCTTTGGATGAACCTCTACAAAAAATGTTTTTTGTGCCGATCAGAAATTCAAGATGGCCACCACATCCGAACTTGTTTAACATTGGACCCTATGAGGAAATTTGTACAAAGGTCTTCTTGTCAGAAACTGCCAAGCCAACTGAAATGTTTTTATGTATGTACAAGCATTAGATGAACCTCTATAAAACTATATTTTTTGTGCCGATCGGAAACTCAAAATGGCCACCACAGCTGGACTTAGTTTAACATAGGACCCTACGGGGGAAATTTTTACAAAGGTCTTCTTGTCAGAAACTACCAAGCCAATTGAAATGCTTTTATGTATGAACAAGCTTTGGATGAACCTATACAAAATGTATGTTTTGTTTGGTGATTGGAAATTCAATATGGTCGCCACAGCCAGACTTAGTTTAACATTGAACACTATGGGGATATTTGTACAAAGATCTTTTTTTTTTCAGAAACTTCCAAGCCAATTGAAATGTTGTTATGTATCAACAAGCATGTTTTTTGGACCAATCGGAAATTCAAGATTTAAATTTTTTTGTTGCATGAAGATCCTGCGATAAATGTCTGCTACAAAAGTTATGTTCTCATGCTGATCAGAATCCAAGCTAGCTGCCACAGCTGGACTTTGTTTAACATTTTCAACATTGGACCCGCGAAGAATTCTTTACTTATCTTATCAAGAAGCACTGGACACAGTAGAAAAATTCCTTACAGATATTATCTAGAAGTGCTTTGCCCTTTGTGGTCACTTAAAATCCAGCTGAGCGATTCAGGCTCCATAGAGCCTCTGGTTTTCAATTTTTATCAAAGAACAATCAAGAATCAGATAAAAATTTTAAAAGTTACACCAAAATTATTAAAAAACCCTTTATGTCCCCCAGAATAAAAAACAGGAAAGGCCAGATTTCCAACAATCAACCCCAACCTGTATTTCTTATGGGGGGACCATTGTGGTAAAATGTTATAAGGCTAGGTTCAATATAACAAAAGTAAATGCTCTGAAACCTAAATGTCTATGGACGATGTCAACAGGCTCATACCATAATACATATAATAAAAAAAAATGAAAATCAGTAGAGCAATCTTAACAGTATATGGACCATGGAAATTGATCTGAAGCAATTCCTTAAGTTTCAATCACATTAAACTCAGTCAGGTTTATATATATATGATGTAATTCACATTTAGCGAGGAAATCTCAAACCAGTAATAGGGGCTGATTTGCAGTGGGATGTGCGATTTTTTTTCACGTTGAAGGCCTCACTGTAACTTCAAGATGAAGAATATCAATGAAAGTACTGTACTTGCTTTAATTGTTGTCATGTACTAGTATATGGGAGTATTTTTTGTAAGGAGTTAATCAACTTTATTACATCTTTCATATCATATGAAAATGAAACACGGAAAAGGCATCAATGAGACAACATCCCATTAGAGTAATTATAACTGGTAAATAATATGATAAATCATAATATAAGAACTAAATGGCCAAGAAATCTGAAAAAAGCAGCAGTTTATGTAGAAAACGGCATCAAACCTACAGAAAACTGGAAGGCAAACATTACAGGCCTAAGAATTATTTCATAGTTTATTCCTACATAACAGCATACCTTCATAACAAAAACAAAAACAAAAAAGAAGCTTTTAAAGAAGAAAAAACTAAAATCAATCATTCATTCCACAGTTAATACTAAATTTCCTTTCACAACAAATATTTTAATATTGCACTCATATGAAAAAATATCACATGTTAATTAGAGAAATAATACTGTTATAAGTATAGAATATTTCAATGAGGCCATGTACATTGATAAGGATTAGATGGTGGTCCTTGTAGACATTTGAACTTCTCACATCCAGGAGGAGACCAATTCTGAAAATAAAATTTCATTTTATATTGGAAATATTTATAAAGAGTCGGTATTTTGATAATTATTATAAAGTAAGATCTTATAGCTAAAATGTTTATTTTAAATGACTGAACAGTTGAAACTTGTGACTACTATCATAAATGTTACAAAATTAATGATATGTTGGCAAATACCAGATTAACTGTTGTTTTCTTAATGCCAATGAATTTAAAAAAAGAACCAGTTCATCAATACATTTAAACTAATCTGGAAAAGTCACCATATAAGTGTGGAGGGTCGGATAGGGACAGATTATTTAGCCTCCTGAAACACCCTTTTGCATACTCTTGAAATCTACAGAAGAGGTCTTTACTTTGAAAGGAACATGGCATTCTCCTAACATGTCACCCACTATGGTCCATAGTCTGGCTATATCCAATATATGCTACCTGGTCTTGCTCTAGGCAGATATTGGTTAAGCCCTGTCACACATCACAGGTATAAATAGCTAGTTTTTAACTGGGTTTAATATAAAATAAATATTCTATTAATTATGTGAATGTACTATTGATTAAGGAACACATCAGCATCACATCTGTCTTTTCATTTCTTATCTTTATTATGCAAAGTTTTGGATGTGAAAAAAAACTGTAAATAGTGAAGTTTTAGCTTTTTTTCCTTACTTCTCTAGGCCCAGTTCTTCAACTTACTAAACCCAAGGTTAAATTTAACCAAGGGTTGAATTATATAACAATTCACAATGTTAAACCTGTGTTTAATTTAACCCTTGGTTAAATAAGTCAAACAAATAGTTTCTGGTGAATAAAACTGGTTGTCTAACAATAATGACATTCCAAGGATAATTCCACCAAAATTTGTTCCGAATTGGTCCAGTGCTTTCAGAGGAGAAGATCTTTAAAAGAAAGTTTATGACAACAAAGAATGCAATGTGAAAAGTCTTGATTCACTTATTTAAAAAATAAAAATGGTGGACATGGTGGCTTTTGACATTATGAGGCATTGTCTGAGAAGCTGATAATACTTTTTAATGGACCTTATTAGAACTGCTAACATTGACTATGGACCACTTTAAGGATATGCATACCATTACTGCCTTATCACATATATTCAGCTGTGGCTTTCCTGGAATCATATTCCTCTTATGTTCTGCAACATGTGTCATTATAACAGACATAACTTTGTTATATTCTTCAGTCTTGGGGCTGAAAATAAATTAGATTTGAAAAATCATCAAATTAGAATTTACAAATAAATCATCCCTGCAGTGATTTTCTTTAGAAGTTACATTTTTTAAGTTAATATCAAAGATTCTTAGGAAGAAAATTATTTTGTGCCATTTCCCGTGTCTTAACCTATTTTTTTCTGACAGAATAGATGTCTAAGAATTATTTTTCTGACAGAGTAGATGTCTAAGAATTATTTACTGTAGTAAGCACTGTCCATTCATTATATTTTATTGGACATTGATTTTTAGGGTGTTCATCCATTATGTGAAAACATGAATTTAACTATTCAACTAAATATATACGTAAAGTCAAGAATACCAAAGGGATATTCAAAGAAGAGTAAAATCATAACAACTGACAAACTCTGGAGAACAACGAAGACAAGACCAAAACAGTACATGCACTACATTTAAAAAGTAAAAATGTATGAACAACATGGACCCCACGAAAAAACAATTTCATACAATATTATTACTAGACCGCAAGATCACAAAATAAGTATGTTCAAAACAAAGGATTTTCAACAACAAAAATTGACTGTCACAAATAACTGATAATCAATCCTCAGAATGTCACATGTTTCGTTTCCTTAGTACAGATATTTCTTTATTACATTTCAAGTAACTTTAATGAAATTTATTCTTTTATTGTCAATGAACTCCATTCTGTTAAAATCTGTACCTTATAATATATTTTTCACCTGGATCCCTCCCAATATGGAACAACAATGGCTGACTCGTATGGTTCATTTGTTGATGTGTGGTTAATCCTGCTATCTCTTCTCCTGGACAAAAATTTATTCCCTGAAAATCAAATATTGTCCAGAATATATATTATTTCAAACACCAGACAATACTATAAGACTTATAGTTCATTTGTACTATAAGAATTAGTACTATAAGATAGTTATAAAAAGTGGTATATCTTCTCTTTCAGAAAATATATCATTTAAGGGGTGTAACTGGTCATAAACTTTGCATGAAACATTAAGTAAAAACTAAAATTCTTAAAAAACGTACATAATCAAGAAATTGTTTATAAAAGACATCTATTTTTGTGTAACAGCTGGATTTTTTTATAAACAATGACAAACAAGAAAAGTTGTCCAAAACTTCAATCATCAACATGAATCATAGCAAATCTTCTTAATGTTTCATGATAGAAAAAATCAGCTGACTCATTTCAGCAAATTCTCCAATTGCCAATAATTCAAATACAGACTTTCATTCTGCCTTTTAAAACCAATATAACATCTAATAATGATATTTTTATGGAATCCAGGAGCCAGTAAGCCATCAAGTGCTGAGTGCTAATTGATGATGACTCCTGGATATTACCAATTTTCTCCAATATTCAGTATAATGATACCATATCATATATTTTACTTAAAGAATAACCCCAAAGTTGATGTTGAAGTACGTTGTATTATTACAAAACCTACTGTATTAAATTCTTCTACAGAATTTGTCCATGTCCAAAGATGTGCCTTATACAGTCCCAATCTTACTGCCATTAATTCATCTCCTCTGTAGTAAAACAATGGTCTAGAAAAAAGATGGTCGATTATTAAATTTAAATTACTTACACACTTTTTTATATTTTTCAATTAAGATAAAACCTTTCTTTGTGAAGTGTTTATTTGAAACTCCATTAAAAGGGTACAGTCATTTATTCACTTGAATTTGGTAGTTGATTACAGTTAATTCATTCGGTCTTGAAAATGGAAGAAATTATAACTACATTTATGTAAATCATTTTCATTAGGGAATGTTTCTTTTTCTTGGTTTTTAAATAATATCAGTTACAATTCTATGGTAAAGTACAGTGGATTCCTTTATTTTTATCAATATTAATTTCCATGGTTTAGCAAAAATTCATTCTTTTAAGGATAACAAATTTCATGGTTTTGTATTTTTCTCCTTATAATGTGAAATATGTATATTATTGACTACTGAACTTTATGGTTAAAAAAGCATAAAAATCAATTTATATTGATGAATTATAGTGAAAAACAGTCTTGAAATTTTAAAAATAAAGGAAGAATGCGTCCATGGGACACGGATGCCCCCGCTTATAAATATGCAAGGGTCAATGTACTAATTCAAACCTATTGAGACCTTTTGTTTTCTTTGAAACTTAATGACATTTGTTTCTGTATGTTTTCATTAGAGATTGCTGGGGGGTGGAGTGCTCTCATTGTCATAGACTGTGCAAAATGGCAAATTTGGCAATTTTCAATTTATAAGGGGGCATAACACAAGAACAATGAAAGTGACACCACCAAAATTCGAACTTGATCAGTGTTTGGTGGTAATAAGCATTGTGAATAATTTTCATAACATTTAGTTGAGGCAAAGTAAAGTAAGAGTGCAGAAACAGCAAATTTGGCAATTTTTCAATTTATAAAGGGACATAACTCAAGAAAGTTAAACGTGGCACCACCCAAATTCAAAACTGATCTTTGCTTGGTGGTAATAAGCATTGTGTATAAGTTTCATAACATTTGATTGAGGCAAAGTAATTTCAGGACAGACGTACGTACATAAGAGCAGACGGACATGGGTAAACCTAAATGACCCCCTTCGCCTAGCAGCGGGGGCATAAAAATTGAAAACCATATTTTAAACCAAGCTTCAAATAATGTTTTGTTAAAATGAGATGTATTATTTAACCTGCATAAGTAATTGTATTGGCATTATCCATTTGAAACAGAAGGGGTACATATTAATATTCAGAAAAATACATTTTGTTCACACTGTTGACAGTGATATATAGAACAAACCTATCTGTCACTGTATTGTTGATTATTGTATTTCTAAGACTGATACCATCTATCACTCTGTCACTGGGTATAGCTCCTCCTGCTAAATCTATTAATGTAGTGTAAAAGTCCATCAATGATCCAACCTGTCTCGATACCTGTTATAATGTATATACAAGAAAATTACAGAACTCTAAGAACCAATATCCTGTGATTTTTTATAGCATTTGCATACTGAACGGTCTCTTTTAATTATGCCCAAATACTGTAGGAAATTATACTTTCTAATCTTTAATACATTTTACTTGTGTATTCATACAAAAATTATCAATACTATGCATCGTAGGATTTTGGGTTTCAAAATTCATAATTACTACGACTGTCTAATTTTAGATGGTGGAAACCCTCTTTTGTTATTAAACTTTTTTACGACCTTGTTGATCATTTAGACGTTTATTTCGACTTTCGATTATTTAGTTCGACTTCCATGTGTGGACATGTTCACAAAATTTTTCAAACCCTCTTTCCCACCCTTGCATTCATTGAAATATCCATTGTATTATGATTTTTTTAGCAGGCAGGTATGGATAATTTGTGTTATGTTTAATGTTTTGATGTAGACAATAAGTAATGTACGTCTATATTTCAGTCAAACTTGTGTACAGCATTTTTATAATTGTTATATTATTATTGTCACATGCACTAATTGTGTTAAAGTGAACACTGAATTAGAAACACTTCTGATGCCATAATAAATTGTGTAACTACAGCTTTGCCCTAATTTTCTTAAATGCAAGGAGTTGGTAACTAATGACATAGCATTCAATAAAGAAGTTTCGTGTTATATCCATCACCGGAAAAGTTCGTCAATTATGCGCGCCTTTATGACGTCATTTACCAGATTGTGGGGCACGCCTGTATCCCTACACTATTAAAGTTCATCAAGCGTCTTCGTGATCGTCATTATGCAGGATGATCTAGAAATATATTTTGCTCCGTAGGTACTTTATCACAATTCCTTCATGACTGCGGACGACGACGGACTTATAAGAATTTAATTTGCCAAATATTTCATGCAACATAGCATCATTTTTTTTTCAACCGTTCGCTCAACACGGAGACGGAAGTGACGATGCCCGTAAACGCACTAAAGACGTTCACTAAAACCAGAGTTTTTGACGGAATTGCGACGAACTCGAAAGTGGCGTATTAAACTATTTGTAAACAAGTATAAAACATTAAAAATAACTGATCTGCCTCAATGATTTTTCCTAAATGCTATTATCTGTCTAACTTAAATGAAATTCTATAAATTTTATAAAAAAATAATAAATGGCATAAAAAGACAATGTTATGAAATACAAAATTCTGTCTGGATATAAAGAACAGATATGGAGTAAAACCTAAAGATGACAAAATCCTATTACCTTATTGAACAAATTTCTTTATTCATTATCTGAAAAACCTGACCTGCAGGTACATGCTATTGTGGGTTCCCTGATGCCACCCTCGTAAGTAGTTTCTTTACCACACAAGAAAGGACCATTACTTCCACCTTTACAGAAAAGTAGTACATAGTTCCTTGGTAAAAGTTTTATAGATGAAAAAGCATTAGATTCCATGTATTCTATATTGACATTAAGAAAGCAGGCAAGGATAATATACAGGAAGATCTACTACTGTTGGTTTATCATATTTTGTTGGATACCAATCATAGATTAATGAGTGCATTGGAATTACATATTTACACGATCAAATAAATTTACATTTTGTGTTATTACTATAAATTATATGTGTTGTCATAAAACAAAGAAATTTTGTATCCCCAAAATAACAAATTTTAACTTACTCATGAATACTGATATCCACCAAAGTAAATGAATCCATAGTATCACATATATAAGAAAAAGATATATTTCTAAACACTACCTTACAATAATAAATACTCACATGCACTTTAAAAGCAAACTAAAAAACATGGCATACAACAAACCTTCCCTGGCTGAATTTTTCCTGGCCACCATGCAATGGTTGGTTCTCTCATCCCTCCCTCAAATGTTGTTTGTTTTCCACATAAAAATGGACCATTATTTCCACCTTTTAAATTTTACACAAAGATTAACACTATTCCATTTGTTGTCTATGGATCTAAATATTAGGATTCAATGAGTGGAAGTTTGACCTTATCAATATCCCCATATAATTCATTAGACATGTTGGATATAAAAGTTAAATTTTCGGAGATCCGTGTGATCCATTAAATTTGAATCTTGCAGACAAAGAAAAAAAACCACACATACAAAAAAAACAAAAAAAGAAAACGAAAAATACAAAAGACGACAATGAAAATGCACAGTACTAACACTTTATTCCAATGTTATAACAAAATGCATAGTATGCAAAGTAGATTCATATAAAAATATATATTTACCACTAGTTTTAGCATAAGTAGCAGCACCATTATCTGAGGAGAAGAAAACCAGTGTGTTTTTATCTACACCATTATCTAGCAATGACTGTAAAATCTGTCCAACAGAATAATCCAATTCTCTTACTGCATCACCATATCTGGCAAAATAAATTATTAAGTAACTAGAAAATGTGTCTATAAGACACGGATGCCCCGCCCTAAAAACAATATAGGTGTTGCTGAACTGTGTTGTACTATACAAGAGGACAAGTGGTGCAATATCATTGATGTATTACTACTATAGGTTTCTGAGAAATGAACCTAAACGCAAAACTTAACGAAAGTCACTAAAGCACGAAATGTAGGTCATAGCGATCCAAGTGTTGCTGAACTGTGTTGTACTATACAAGAGGACTGTAGTCGTGAAATATCATTGATATGGTAATATAGGTTTCTGAGAAATGGAGCTAAATGCAAAACTTAACCGAATCAGGACATATGAATGGACAAGGATAAATCTATATAAATATAATAAAAAGGCTTCCAAAGCTGAACATCCAAACTAACAAATTTGAAGATTTTTCACAGCTGAATGACCCAGACATGACTAAAATGTCCACATAATATTTAAAATTCCTCTAAAGGGTCCTTTGAATTTTCCACTAAAATAGAACAGAATACTTAAATTAATACTATGAAGACAAAATTGACATATACTTGGGTACAATTCATGAACAGAAAAATTTTTATCATCAGAGTTTGAATACTGAATATAGGACATCTTATAAATCACACATACAATCCTCTATTACTGGTTCCCAGGAACTTTGATGAGGCATACAGTGGTTCATGAGTGGCATCAGCTGCCCAATACAGGAAAAATGGCTGTTTATTTGCAGCCTGCACCTCGATAAATTTTTTTGCTTCCTATCAATATAAGAAAGTCAGGTTAGGCTATCAATAAAAGAAAGATATGTTACCAGTACTCAAATGTATACAAGAGATGTTTACCCCTTTCTGGTGTTTTCAGTAATGTTAATGATTTTTGTCAGTAATCTGGGCACTTTGTCAGTAATCTCAAATTTCAGCATGATAACTAACATAAGAGACCCGCCATCAAAGCTTCTTATATTGTGTTAAGACTAGAAACAATCCCAGTTTTTATTATCAATCTCGTTAAAATGCTTTTCATAACTGGAAAATCAGACGCAATTAGAAAGCATTTACTTACAAGAAAAAGAATTAAAAAAAAATTTGGTACAAAACCAGAAAGCGTAATTTCCGGAGATAATCTGTAATCCGTATTTTGAATCTAAAATCCGGGACAATTATGGAAATTCCGTAATAGTAAACACCTCTTATACACATGTATAGTCAAAATGTAAAAATATATCTATCAGTACAAGGAGATATAAGAAATTTTACTTTAATATTAGTCTAAAAAATGCACATGTAAAACCGAGGTTAAAGCAGATAAAAAACAAGCTTTTATCCATTTAAAAAAAAAACAAGGATATAATAATTTTGAAAGGAAATATACAAATTTATCAGTCTTGTACTTTTCAATTTAGACTTTGAATATGTATGATTTTTTTTTCATTTGGATATAATTATTTAGACAATATGATAAGTCTTATTATCAATAATAATTGATTAATTATACCTGTATCTAGTGAGAGGTTAGAATAATTACCATACAAATCATTAGTAAGTAAACTTACGTTCAAATATAAAAGTGTTAAGTTAGATTCTCCTGTTTTTCTGTTTATCATGAATTCCTCATAGTATCTGAAAATGAGCAAAATATGTTACTTTAATGGACAGTGCTAAATAAAGAAATCTTTGTCTTGAAGAAATATACAATATACTTGTATGTAGATTGTTGGAAAATAAATTTTATTTGTATAAGCCTTAGAACAAGTATAAAAGCGATGTTTACTGAGCATCTCTCACCTGCTTCATGGCGAGTACAAATAAACTGTATATTTTCTGAAAATGTAAATTTTTTTTTTTATCCAATTGTTATTTTTATTTCGAACACAATACAAACTTTCACTTCTAGTGAAGACAAGGGTACCTTGTAAAGTGGTGATTTTTACGTTCAGCTGATTTAACATCTCTTTGAACCTCAGACTGTTTAGATATAATTTAAAAGAAAAAGTTTTCGAAGATACAATGTATAATATTTTTTGCATTATTGAATTACAATTCATGATTTTTTAAATTTTTATTTCTTTATTTGTTAATATTGGAGTCTGTTTCAGATTTGCAGTATTCCGACTACGTTTTAAATTTACACACCATTCCTATGCTTCCCTCTTCAAGACGTGTTTGTTGTACATGAATATTTATTAAAATTTACAAATTTATTGCCAAATTCTTTATTGTTGGAACACATTTTTCTAGTCAAACCATGACTAACTTCATTTTGCAGCCGAAAAAAAAACACATTTCAATGGGAACTTTGTTGATTTTAAAGTTTGAACACAAAATTTTTTTTCCTCCATTTTCAAGGGCCAAAAAGGGGGTGCGTGTAATACACAAGTGCTTTTAATACACACCAACCAAAAGACGATATATAATTATAGAAAATAAATGATGTTCGGAGTATCTGGCTCAAACTTAACCGGACTTATTTTTTCAAAACTCCATGATATTGTGTTTGTAGGTGAAGCTGCAGTTATCAATTTTCCATTTAATACACTATATATTTAACAGATGCTACATGTACAACAGCAATCACTCAAGTTCTTTTATATTTGGTTCAATTTTAAATATGATGACTTTGAAACTTTTTTTAAAGCTTGTAAAGTACCTCCCTGAAGATGTTCATAATTAATCCTATGAACAATGTAAATTTTTGTTTGAAATTTACCTGCCAGCCATTTCAGCATCCTTATAAACTGGAATATTTGGTTGTGTTTTATCATTATATGGTCCAAAATGACAATTCGGTGCCCCAAACCACTCATCAAAACCATGTTTTAATGGATGATACTGTGGTCTGTGACCTAAATGCCTGAAAAAAATAACTTTAAACTTTAATAGATGGATGGATAAATTATATTATCCACAAGGCAATTATTACATGCATATCAAGATGAGAACATGTTGATGTAATATGAATAAGAATCCTGCCTTGTACTAGACCAACACACTCAGTTGGATTTTTAACATGCTAAATTAAAAGGTAACAATCTGCAGAAAGACATATCACCCCATCTGGACACATTAAAATTACTCCGAGCCGACCAATCCTTTGATCTTACTCCTCGATGCCGTGTGCTTGGTCTCCAGAAAAGCAGCAAATACCAGTTTTAATGTCTTTGGTCTGACCTGGCCAGGGATTGAACCAGCGACCTTCCGTACTCAAGGCAAGCCACCACGAGACCACTGCGGCATTTTAAAACTTTATGGTATGTATTAATACATGACATCAGTGTACCTATGACCCCAAATCTTGTCTTAGTGTGACCTATTGTCCTATTGATCACATTCAAAATACTTGTAAAATTTATTACTTCACTTGATTTTTTAAGTATTAAAGATTTTTCCTCTTATACTATATAATGTTAAATGTAATATATTTGCAGATTTTCTACCTGTATATTTTTTGTGTATAATTCTGTAATTGTAAGTGACATGATGTCAAAATCCCAAGGTCATTTTAAACCTCATCATATGTAAATAAGTTTAGTTGTTTATTGCAACAAAAAACAAGACGATTTGGGTAACAGCAACACATTCATAAAGGTTAGAAATCAGGGAAGAGGTCAACTGATGCCATGTTTCATTCATTGTTTTTACCAGGATGTAAATATTTTTCACTTTGTGATGCAAACATTTTATGAGCTTTATTTATGCATCATAAAGGATAAATACATCTATTCTAAAACAAATACCAAGGCAGATCACAAAATCTTAAATTTTCTTTCATATTTGCTTTTCTCCCTCTAACCCTTAATGCACACAATGTTTGTATTCATTGACACTACACTAATAAATCATTTTATCCTGCATATATGCCTTTAGCTGACCAGTATAGCCTGCCCAATATTGTTTTCAATATTGGGTTAGTAGCCCAATATAGTCTCCTGGTACCCTTGTCCTCACTTTCAATGATATTTTGCATAGTGTTCTGGTTCACAGTGTTTATGACGTCGTGTTTCCCTAGATTATGAACCAAAAACGGCCCTTCTTCAAATCAGCTATAAAAGTTCCATTTTCATGCATTTTTGCTCCAACAGATAACAATTTAGTGTTGCAGGATAAAAACAATATATGTACATTGTCAGAAAATATAAAGTTTTATTGTACTCACCGAGAAACAGGCAAGAAACGCTTGGTAAACCTTACATTTCTAGCCGTTTCTAAGGCTCGTACAAATAAACTTTATATTTTCTGACAACATACATATATTGCATATTACTGGAAATTCAGAAATTAATGTGTGCATTTGTTATTGCAAATGAATAATGGGGGATTTATTATTTCAATTTGTGTGTTAATAAAACATTTCTAGCAAAATCCAAAATGTTAATTGCAAAAAATGAGATAATAATCTTGATTATTTTTAAAGTCTTACCATTTCCCAACTATTTTATTTCGATATCCTAACTTCTTTAAAACTTCAGGTAACAAAACCTCAGAATCTGGTATTCCCCCAACAATAATCTGTGGTGTGTATGCTGAAAAAAAAAATGAAATGATACAGCATAACTACATGGGTGAAAACTACTACACAATAATCTTGCCTCAGTAATATATAAATAGCTTACATATTTTTTCATAATATATAACTAATATTATTACAGGACTATAAAATTTCGTGATTCTCATTGGCTAAAAGCAAACACAATCCCTTGTTTCAAGGCTTGATAATAAGTGCAATGGTGTACCAAAATATAGTAAAATGTTAATCAGGGGAAGGTGCATATCTCTGAACCTCAAAGCGATAAAATTAATGAGCCAATCACTTCTCATGAAATTAAACTGCTCAATCAACACTCTATAGTGAAAAAATGTACTGTGACCCCTGAAGCAGAAGAGTGTAATTCTTAGTCATATAATAAAACAATTATAGACTATTAATACCACAAATAATAAACCCTCTGGATACGACATTCACCATGGCCTTTGTGAATATCATATCTAGGGGATTGAAAAATCCTGGTATTAGCCTCAAAAGTCAATAATTGTATAATAACAAGTTAAGTCATTTCCCATATTGTCTTAATTCTAAATGTGTAATCCATTCAGTTTGTATTGATGATTATAATATAAAACAGTAACAATTTTTGTATCAGGTAATGTTTGTCAAATGTAACAGTGCATGGGTCAGAATACTCTTATGTCTTTGAATTCACCTATATGGTTTAACAGTTTTCTTTTTATTTGACCAGATTCAACATTTTCCTGATGCGTTCTATAAATTCAACTTCTACCTACACCAACTTAATAATACTTACCATTCCTAGCATGAGCATTAGTAGTATAAAAACCATTTCTAATAGGTAACCTGCCTGACATCAAAGCTGCTCTAGCTATTGAAAAAAATAAAATGGTTCATATTGCAAACATAATTCATGTAATAGAGAAGTAACTTTAAAGATTTATGCATTTAAGCATCCACATAAAAATGAGAAAATTGACTTTTGCTTTGAAGATTCTTGGTTTGGTCCATGACAGGAGTAGACTGTTATCTGACATTGTGAGCTGTGACATATATTTTTTTTAAAATAAAATACATGTAGTTTTACTAGGTATCTAAATGAAGATTAGTCAGTTATCTATTTAATTATAATACGGACTATAATTAGATCAACCTACTATCAATGGAATTGTTTCAAATCTATCAAAACTTCAAAACAAGTACTATGCTTAAATTAACCAACATTACTTTGAACCTTGGTAAAATAAGTTACAAAGACACAAATTAAAACTGAATGGGGTTGATGCTACTTACACGGTGAGCAAAGTGGATTTGCCGAATAAAAGTCTGGAAAGATCATCCCTTCAGCAGCCATTTTGTCCAAATATGGAGTTTCTTTGTTAGGTTCACCAAATACTCCAAGATCTCCCCATCCCATCTAAAATTACAATAATTTTACCGTATTTTTTTCAAACACTGTGAATACTGTATACTTAAGAAACAGATTCCTTAATGAAAGCGTTTTTTTTACAAAAATTCTACGTATGATCAGATGTATTCTAAATTTCTTTTACAAAGTTTCTAAAGTCTTAAAATGAAAATTGCTCTTATCCAACAAATTTCTCAAAAATAATAAACTAAACAGAAATAATTGCATCCTCATATTACTGTGATTCTAAAACAATCAACAGTAATGTGAATATTTTTTAATGTGAATCATGTATATGTTACAATAAAATATTACAGGCAGCCAGGTATCAAAATGCAAGTATTAGTTATTGCAATCTTTACCTTGCTGCACTTTTCTCATTAATTCTGAATTTTCAATAATAACTTGGGACATTTTAGACAGATGTCAAAAAATCAACTGTCATTCAGAAAACTGAAAGCATTTCAGTAATGGTACTATTCATAAGTTACAAAGTATAAAACCCCCTAACCAAGTAGTAATCACATGCTTGTAAATGGGCCAATTTGTTTATTGTACCAATAAGCAACTTTTTAAAGGTTATTTGAATATGATTATAGGGCCAGACAGCCATACTTAGAAATCAGGTAATAATGATGTTCAACTGACGAGTTCCCCCCCCCAAAAAAAAGAGCCATTATAGCAGTATCAGGTGGAAATAATCAAAATTCATGTGCAAGACTTGTATGATTAGCTAAGTGGGACCATGTTTATATTGTTTATGACACCTGTAACTCCAAAACATATGCATACATTGTAGTTATCAGTCTTTCCTGTAACTCTCTCACAGCATATACCTGTGTTTATGCCATTTTTTATTTTTACATTTTATTATAAGGATATATTCTTATTGAATAAGTATGTTAAAGTTTAAAAAAAAATTTTTTTAATAAGACAATATTTCAGCTTTAGATTTTTAAAGTATGTTAGTTAATTGATATGTTTCTACAATACACATTAACAGCTTTATAAAAAAAAGTATTCTGGGGTGTTAAGCATTCACTGGTTTATATACAAAATGAGGTATACTGAATCCGAAAAAGTGTTACCCATGTAATCTTGAATTTTCATTTCATCTTCAGGTACTAATTCATTAAATTCATTAAATACTGAAATTAATTACAATAGTTAAATGACTGTTCTAATATAATTAAATATTTTCAAATAATGTTGTCACAACATTACAAACAATAGAAATTTTTACATTTTACATAATCTTTTTGAAAAAATATCTTCTTACAACTAATCTATCATTTTTTCCTTGAATCATTATTATTATTATGAGTTTTATGTTTTTTATTACTTAATTTCAAAAACTTTAGGTTATGAAGAAATGTATTGCAAAATCAGGTATTATCTCCAGCTGAGCTTTATATCATCACTACAGTCTTGTTTAATACAATAATTTTCCCTCAGGTAAACTCTAATATTACACCACTGAACTGGAATAAAAAGATGGTCAATTCACAGTACAAATAACAAGCACATTTTACCTCGGCTTTGATATCATCATCAACAGTTAACTGATCAATAAGAAATTTTTTTTCAATGTACATATTCAAAATAATACAAGTAAATATGTGCATTTAAAACTTTTTTATCCTGCAATCAAGCCATTTCTAGTCTAATAACAGGGGTAGAATAAACTTTAGTTGTATTAGGTCAATGACATAATAAAGTCTACTGATACTTGTTTTTGTAAAAAGCGTGAGGAGCATAGTAAATGAACCAGATGATGTGATGGCATTTACCACGTTTTCATGGCAGTTATCGTTGTTTGAAGGCATTTTACGCATCTTAAAGGAATTGCAGGATAAAGACAATACAGAGTCATTGTCGAAAATACAGAATTTATTTGGACTCGCTGTGAAACATGGAAAAAAGGCTCGCTTTATATTTCTCTATTCTAAACTAATTTTCACACCTAAAAACTCAAAACCACAGAGAAAAATATTTCAATGAGTGAAAACTCTTTGGGTTTGTCTTCTGAATTCATAAGGTCCTAAATTTGTTCAGTTTACACAAAGTGTAAGTGTAGAGATTACATTTATCTTTCATTGTACAATCTATTGTAGATAAAATAAGTTTTACAAATAAATTTTGATTATCTACCCCTATCTTGTGTATGGAAAACAATGAATTAGAAATTGGTCAATTATTAGATATGACTAATGTAGCAAAATGTAGTTACTGTTTTTAATTTACATTTCTCAACAAGCAGCATGGTGGATGTCTTGCAAGAAGCAGGACCTGCTCACCCTTCCAGAGCACCTCAGTTTATCCCCGGTGTTTGGTAGAGTTGTACTGCTCGTTTCTGTGTTTATTTTTTTGTTTTTTGTATTGTTTGTTACTTTGTCCTTTGTCTTTTTGATGTTCCATCTTGTGTTTTTTTTTTTTTTTGTGCACAGACTTCCCCCTTTTTTACACTTTGGTATTCCTACCTTTTTCTTTCAAAACCCCTTTTTTTGGCATTTAAAAAAAACCAATTCAACTGGACCAACATTAGATATGAAAATAAAAATTTAAGGATATTCATGTTTGTTTAGTTGTGGTTTTACACCATTTTCAGCACTCTATTTCACAGCAGCCAATTTTTATTGGTGGAGGAGTACCCGTAGAGAACCACCAACCTTCAGTAGGAAAATTGGCAATCCTTGTCAATTAAGATGGGAGTCGAACACACACTGCCACAGGTGATATTTGAACTCACAACCTCAGCGTTGACAGACTAGTGATCATTAGTAGTAATGAAAAACTACCTAGACCACTCGGCCACTGAAGCCCCTTTAAGGATGTGAGGTATTTTTTATAGGATATTCAGTTAACGCTAGGTGCAGCACTGGGTGGACACATTAATTGTAACATTGTATCTGGTACCCAAATCATCTATAGATAGGTGATAAAGATTTCTTAACCCAGTTTTCAAATAACTTCTGGAAAAAAAGCTCTGCCTGGTGTTAGTTGAACATCCTATTTTATAGAGTTATCAAGTGGTGATATTTTTTGAATGAGTATGAGAGGACACCTCCCCCATTTTTTTAATTTTGCAGACCAAACATTGTGAAGTAAATGCATAAAAGGGTTACTTATATCCAACAGATCAGCTCCTGACAGATCATTGCATTCAGAGAGAAAAAGTTGAGTTCAGAATTTATACTGCTAATTACAAATAATGTTGAAGTTAGGTTATAAAAATATTGTCTTACATCATCCATAAGTAAAATAACAAAATTTGGTTGTTCCTTTGACCTGACAACAACCATGATGGCAAATATTACTAAAGATGTCCAAACTCTTTGCTTCATGTTTTCCGCCATTTAGTTATCATGTGATAAATCGATATCACATGCATTTGACTTTAAAAAAAAATCAATATTCCCATTTGAGTTGCTTCCCTTGGAACGATAAAAGAAGATTTTATTGTCCAGCAAATGGCAGTCATTACAGTGATTTATATAACAAAACATATATACTATAAATATATTTCAATAAAAAAAAGTATTGAAGCAAACAATTTACAGTTAGATTGGTACATAAGCACTAACATATCTATGAAGGGGTTAGGGAATAACCATTTAACTTCAAAGGAGGGAGGAGGGTTATGGTTTTTGTCGAGCCTGCTTTCATGGTATCATTTGTCCTTGACCTTATTTTCATGGTTGATTGGTCAATGTTAAGTTTCTATTGTTTGGTCCTCTTCTCAGATACTATAAGTTATAGATCAGCTATATGTGAACTATGGAATGATTGTAAGATGTGCATGTCTGTCTGACAGGTTTCATCTGACGTTGACCTCATTTTCATGGTTCATTGGTCAATGTCAAGTTTCTGTTGTTTGGTCTTCTTCTCAGATGCTATAAGTATTAGGTCAACTATATTTGCTGTATGTAATGAATTTTATTATTTAACTGCTGATTACTTATATTAAAATATTTTATTATTTTATAAAAATCTTTAAATAACATTAATAATGATAATAAATAATAAAAAGTTTTAAGGGATCATTACTAAACAGTGATTAACAAAAACATTGCAAGGTGTGAAAATTTTAAAATAAGGTCACTCATGCATGAATCTTTAACATAGAATAAAGAACACTAAAAGTTAGGCGAGACATTTTAGTGTGTCCACTCTTGTTTATATTGGTTTGAAATTTTTTTTTTCAAGGTATGGACACAATTTTATTTTTTTTCAACTACAATCAAACCAAATTATTTTTTTTCTTACAAAGTCAAATCAGAATTTTTTTTTAGCAATGCCCAGAAAATAAAAGGTGTATTTATTCCTATGAAATCACTAGCAGTATATAAAACTGGTATATACTATGAATTTGTTTTTATAATAAAACATTTGCATATACCTTTCATTTGTATATTAATTCCTTAAGAAATGGAATATAACATCATTTTCTCTGTACTTCGTATTTTATTATAATAATCATTATTCCACACAGTACCGTGTAGACACACGTTGTATATATGTACATGTATCCATATTTAAACTAGAGGCTCAGAGGGCTCAGCCTGTATCGCTCATCTGGAATGGAGGCCGTTTTTATCGATGTACCTCAAAGAGAGAAGTCACTTATTACTATCATTATGAAGTGTGGTAAGGGTCCGTGTAACACTTGAAATTTTCACCAAATAATTAAAATTTTAAAATTATAAAACTCGTTTTAAAAATTAATATTTTAAATTTTAATTAAACTTTTTAAATATTAAACTGAATGTAGTTTTGATAATTTCGCTTTTTGAAAACTTGAATTTTTAATGTTTTGATTAAAAATTAAAGGATCGAAAATGGACCAAAATTTGGTCCACTGTTGGGTTTGAAACTTTGACAGTTGAGCCCACATTGATAACAAACAAGAGACATGTGCTTTTGAATTCAGCTCCAAGATAACCTTATACAGTTTTCATTTTTTTAAGCGCGATTCAAGTTAGACAATTAAATTTTATGGTTAAATTTTGAAGAAAAAATTCGGATTCGAAGTATGCGTTTTGAGAACACAAATTCCATCTACACGAATAAATTACAGTTCTAACTTATAGTTTATAATCATATGATGATAAGGGAGCGACCATTTGAAAATTGGTCAAGCAATTGTTTCTCATACGCGAAGCAAAAATATACTCATATCTTAATAAGTCACTTAAGCATAAAATAAAGGTCAACAGTAAGGTTTCAAACGTTAAAGTGCTATATACCAACTAAGAACTTCTATCAACCAAATAATGTTGGTTTAGTTAGTACAATACCTGAGAAATAGACTAATTTTAAATGTACATTAAGTTACTCAGGAATGAAATTCAGGTTAACTTCAGGTGACAGGTGTTCGAGTGGCATATCCACTAAAAACTACCTACAGACCAAATATGCTGGGCCTAGGTATTACAGTTGATGAGTTAATGACATAATCTCGAAATGTAACAGAAGTCACTCAAGCATGAAACTGAGGCCAAGGTCCGGAGGCAGGTGTCAGACTGGCATGTACCAACTAAGAACTGTCTATAGACCAAATACGGTGGGTCTAGGTATTACAGTTCCTGCAAAATGGACTTAAACACGGAACTTGGATGCAAGTCACTCATAGGTGAAATTGAGGTCATGGTTCAGAGACAAGTATCAGACTGGCATGTACCCACCAAGAACTATCAATAGAATAAATACGGTGGGTCTAGATATTACAGTTTCTGAGAAATTGAAAAAAATTCAACATTGAATTTTTCTTAAGATTTTAGTATTATTATATTAAAGTAATGGACATCTCCATGTGCTTATCACGGACATATTTAAGAACAAACCTCAAATTTTAAGATACTGTGAGGCCAGTAAAGGCTTTTCTTGCTATGGAACTACAATATTTTGAGGGGGGAAGGAGACAAACACACACTTTCATGTAAAATTATAACGTCATTTTGTCTTCCTCAGTCACATGCTATGCAAGCTCCCGACCCATACCACACAGTTAAACTGAAACGGAAATACAGCAGGAGTTTAATATTTGTGAGAAATATTCAATAGTTCTTTAATATATAGTTGAAAATTTCTTCAACGTCCTTCTGCGTGCTCTAGATCTACTCTGTACACACATCTTGAAGGTTCAACTACAAACTTTATTTTGGAATTTATGCCACAGAGCATATTTTTTGTGTTCAATATTCAGGCTTATTTAAAAAATTTTCAAAATATAGTGGGAAATAATAAAAAAAAATTCAGCCCAAGCTGGACATATTTTTTTATTTTTGGGGGAACCCAGCCCCCTCCCCTCGCCTCCGGAATAATATGGTTGGTGCCTAATGATACAGATGAACCTTTTGGTCCATTTTCGATTCTTTAATTTTTAATAAAAAAAACTCAAAATTCAATTTTTAAAAAGCGAAATAATCAAAACTGTACATTCAGTTTAGTATTTTCAAAGTTTGATTAAAAATGTAAAATATTAAATTATTAATTTATTTGTTTATATTCCCAAATGCTTCGGGTGCCCAGTGGACCTCGCAACAACCGTAAAAGAGAGAACCCCACCCCCAACCACATAGCAAACTTCAGGATAGTAGATTAAATAAGTTTTAAAAAAGTACGAAGAGCACAAAGAATATCAATATTTTCAGTGTACAAGTTTTGCATGTATCTTAAGTAATTAAAAGTGTTTACAGTTTCCATTGGTAATGGATATTAAGGCTTCTCTATCCTGAGTGTGATAGTTATAAGAAAATAGGAAGTGTCTCTCGTCCTCTACAGTATTATCTGTGCATCGTGTGCAAATTCTGTCGGGGAATGCCCTTGTATCTGCCACTATCTATGGCTAATTTATGAGCAGAGATTCTAAATCTAGTTAAAGTTCTCTGTTCAAAATTCTGGATTTTGTCAAGATATTTTTCAAAACCAATGTTGTTTTTCACAGTTAAATAAGTGTCCAATTTGCCATCTGATAATTTTTCTTTATTTTTGTTCCATTCGTTAATAAAAAAAATCTTATTTAAAATTGCATTACTTATCTAATTGTTTTTCAGATCAATAGATCAATAGATTGAGCTATTTTATTGGTAATAAATTTTATTGAAGAAAGCCAAGAAGCATGATTTGAGTTATCAATTGATATAAATTCTTCATAGCCTGCATGCAACTTCAATTTTTTTTAAATCTATCATAATATCTGATTATTGCTTTAATGACATTAAAATGAAGAGAAAATCTACCAAGTTCTGATATAACAGCAAAATTTGTTGCTTTTTTTTACACCTAGTATGTACTTGCAGAATTTCTGGTGCAAAGGTTCAGCTTTTTGGTTACAATCAATTTGGTCAAAAGATATATTCTGCATTCCATGTCTGAACTTTGCATGCAGAGAAAATGTTGAATGTTCCCCAAATTTCACAGCCAAAGAGCAGTATTGCCTTGATTGTGTGATCAAATACATGCATACATGAATGAAGCCCTGGATTTAGGAGGTCTTTTGATAGTTTGAAATATGCTTTCAAAGCTTTATTATAAAGTTCCTCTTGTGCATTTATGAATGAACCCGATAAACAAAAAGTTCGACTCAAATATTTGTACTTGTGGACACATTCAAGTACAGTATTGTTGAGTTTAAATTGCACATTTGATAGTCTGCCTGCCTTGTTAAAAAACAAATTTTGGATTTTTTTTTAGAACGTAATGCTGTTCGTTGCTGTAAAATTTAATAGATTTAATATACCGGTAAAAAATGTTTAGATAAAGAAAATCTCAATTAATGACTGAAACAAATCTAGAGATAATTTAAAGGTGGTAAACTTATATTTTCTTAAAAAGTAAATAAATTCGGATGGTATTAATTCTTCATCGGACGAACTAAAATCACAGATTTGTTACGGCGGTCATAGGTCTAGGGGCCCGCAACCTCAAGGTTCAGGAAATGTATTTACATATAGTTCTTCATTGGTGATGGAGCAGACTTATAAATATATTTAGAATTTGTATTGGAGCGGATCCAGGTTCTATCTTTGGATATTTATCTTCTTTGTTAAAATTCTCAATCGCTGTATAGACACTTATCCCATATATCCAAGTTTCATTTATATATGTCTGCCGTTTTTTGTGGGGGTTGGCTTGAAAGGTTTACAAAGATATGCCCATCTGGTATTAGGTAAGGATAAGGCGTATTTTCTCAAAAAACCACACTGATTCTAACAAAAAAGGTATTCTGAAACTAATGTTGTTACCTTGCTGGGATTTCTCATCGACAACATTCTTCGTTGAGTTTGGAGAACAGGTTTTTTCAACAGGTATTCCGATGGGAACAAATTGTGTGCCGCTTTTGGCCGATCCGTTTGTGTTTTCATATGAAGCCAAAACTTTACAAGGGTTATTACAAAGAATCTAGCACAGTCCTTTAATTGCAATTCCGGCTAAAATATGATGTTCCGTTACTTTAAAATAATCATAACTTTAAGGATTATCTAAACCTCATATATCCCACTGAACTTGAAATTAAGGACACCACAGAAACACCCACTTCTGCTCAATATATTGTACATAGATGATAATGGGCGATTGAAATCAAAACTTTATGACAAACATGATGATTTTAATTTCCCGATTGTGAAGTTCCCCCATCTAGGCAGTAACATACCAAGGTCTCCAGTCTATGGTGTGTACATTTCACGTTTGATTCGGTACTGCCGTGGATTTGACGACTTCATTGGCAGAGCAAGATTGCTATCAAATGAACTTCTAAGACAGGGTTATGTTCAGTTTTTGTTAATTTCATCACTCCAAAAATGTTACCATCGTCATCACGAACGTCACTGATTGGCAGATACGAAGTTTCTATATATCTAACATATTTTGCTTAGTTTCTTCTGTTACCTTTTTAACATCGGACTCGGACATCTTTTGGACCGAGTTTTACTGCGTGTATAGCTGTGTGTTTGGCTAGAGGTATAGGGGGAGTGTTGAGATCTCATATAACATGTTTAGCCCCGCCGCATTTTTGCGCCTGTCCCAAGTCAGGAACCTCTAGCCTTTGTAAATCTTGTGGGCGTTTTTTTTAATTTTGGTTCATTTTTATGTTTCGTAGTTTAATGTGCCGTCCATTTTGCTGAACTAGTATACATTATTGTTTATGGGCCAGCTGAAGGCCGCCTCCTGGAGCGCGATTTCCTCGCTGCGCTGAAGACCATTGGTGGCATTGAGCTGTTTTCTGCTCTTTGGTCGGATTGTTGTCTCTTTGACACACTCCCCATTTCCATTCTCTATTTTATATATCTTAGGATATAATTGACACACCACCGGACTTGACACTTCACTGGCAATGTGACGCATGTCATTAATGAGACAGGAAACGATTACCATTCTAGAGTACCTGGTATCACCCCCGGTTTTTAGTGGGAGTCCATATTGCTAGTGCTTTTGTTTCTGTGCCGTTTTGTTCTGATTCCTTTTAGTTCATTAATTTGTTTCTTCATTCTTTTAGTTATACATGTATCCTTGTGCCATTGTTTGTTATGTTCCGTTCTAGTGAGATTATCTTGCCTTTGGTTTTCGATCTTACGGAGTTTTCCCACTGTATTATTCCTTCGATATTTTTTTGCCTCTATATTTAAACTTTATACTTCTGTTCCTCAATGTCGTCCCGAACAGCTTTATAGACTGCTAATAAAGAACATGTGGAATACTAGCTGGACATCATGCCTTATTTTTATGGCTTATTTTTTCAATCACAAAATCATCTTCTGAAGAAAGTAACCAAACAAATTTTTCGTCTTCAACAATTAATAGTTATATATTCTATCTGATTTGTTCAAATTTTTGTAACGCCCTCTTTCTATTCCTAAATCATATGCACTGATTATAAATCTACTGAAACATTTTCTTAACATAGGATATTTTGTTTTATCTAAATATAATTCCTTCTTAAAAATATTCTTAAAGGAAAAATATGTTCGTAATTTACCCTCATTTTCAAAATTTTCTGAGATATATCTGTACCAAAAGTGTTCATATCTGTTCACGATAATCTGTTTAACAGTATATCAATTATAACAGTTCTATATTATCAATTTTTAAATCTTTACCAATACTATACCTTTCCTCTCCCCAGGTGTCTCCCCCTCCTCAATTGCATTACTCAGAGTTTTCCTAACGTCAAACGGCCATTTGGGAGAACCCAACCAACACAACACAAAGGCATTTGAAACCATTGATACCAGCTAGTGGGAACTCTGTATTAGTGCTGGTTCATTCTTGTGGTCTCGTCTTAAAGTAATTTTTTTTTTTGTCTTAATAACTCGCTTTCAGATATTTTACTTTTCTGTGTTTGATTGCTATAACTGTACAGATAGTTGCCTTTGTAAACTTGATTAAGGATTCTGTAATAAATCTTGTCCTATTATTTGTTTTCTTGTTTTGCTCATTTTCTCGTCTATCCTCCTTCGACACCTGTAATCCCAGATTCTCTTCAAATAACTTATTTGTCAATATCCGGTTGAAGAGATTTCTAGCTTCATTCTGTATACTCCTAGATTTGCATATATCTTTTTTCAGACAATGAAGATGGTTTAGTGTTCTTATATTAATTTCTTTCTTTCCCAAACCTTTTCTTGAAGAAGTTGTCTGTGTTTTTATTTTCAAATTCGATGCAAACCCGGAATTTTTTTCTCTATGATATCCAAAATTGTCTTCTACTGAAATCTATGCCATATGGTGTGGGTCCTCTTCATTTGATGGTAATTCGGTCTCTGTGTTCTGCCAATGGTCGAATGTGTTTATGGGAAAATCCAGCAGTGGTGTTGTTTTGCACCCAACTAGGGTTCATTTACCGTCACCACCTACAATACCACTGCTGAATAGAGGATTTCTATGAAGTTTGCTCATTGCGGACATAAGCAAAAGCCAAGACTTGTTTCCGACTGGAAAAAAATACCTCACATCAAATATCAGTGGATGGTACAAACAAGAATTTAATGCAGCATATATATTTCTATAAGATTTCCCGTCTTTTTTTGTTTTGTTGTTATACGCATATTTTTTTTTCTTAACATAGGAGATCGCAAACGAATTTAGCAACTTATTATAATGTTGCTCTGATTTTTTGTCTTTAGCTTCACCAAAGAGACATAACTTGAAAATTCCGATTAAAACTGTAGCAATTTTTTGAAAACTGAAGAATATAGGTAGAATGTCTATTGTTACAATTCAACGAATTGTTCTGTTGATGATTGGTTGCTGGTATTTCAGAACTCGATTTCCCGTGTTCTTTTTTTAGGAGTTGTATTAAATTATATACAAAAAGTCACATTTTTGAAATAATAATTTAAAAAATGTGTCAATTTTAAAATGTAAGTAGGTATGAGACTCAAATTTCTTTCTATTTTTTTTCATTATTATTTATGAAACTTTGACATCTACGAAGATAGCATGTGAAAATAATATTAAATTCTCAAACGTTTATGTTCCTACTTTGAAAGAATAGTAGCCGAAATACGGAAAAATATCCGTGTGGTCCGGTTATGTTTCCGGATATTAGATTGAGATATATTGTTTTGGAACGAGGCAAGCAAAGTTAGACAGCTGAGATAGTTTTAGTTATTTTTTGCGAAGAAAAAGTGTGATACGATTAATTTAAGATGCATATTATGACTTTATTTTATGACATTATTGCTGCATACAGTATGATACACTAACATGTGTTGTTAGAATAACTTCAAGTGAATTGGCTTTAAAGCGCACCTATCACCTGTCCCACTCAGGTTGCATTTTTCAACACGTCAAATGTCAACACACTGATCATTACAACAAAAATGACGCCTGAGACGAAACAGATTGTTATTATTAGAAAATGAAAACAACAGTATGACTCAAAAGGTAAATGTCAAACTTTGCCAATATACTTTTAAATGTTGAAAATGTCCTGTGGAATTTTATGTAGGCAAGGAAAATGGGGATGGGGGGGTGGGGGTGGCTGATTTCCAAAATTTTACATATATGTAAATTTTAATTTGCCATGTTGAAAATTCTGTCAATAGGTTATTAGTCCATTTTGAAAGGACCAAATTATATTGTTGAATGCCAGACAACTCGGCCCGAGGACAACTCGGCCCGGGACTACTCGGGCCGATTTTCGAGACAAATCGGCCCGGTTCGTAAGACAACTCGGACCACTATAGGACAAGTCGGCCCGATAGAAATTTAATTAACATACTATGGACAAGTCGGCCCGATAGAAATTTAATTAACATACTATGGACAAGTCGGCCCGGTTCGTAAGACAACTCGGACCACTATAGGACATGTACACTTTATCCCTTTTCTACTTTGACTTTCCACACATGAAATGTTTTTTATACTGTAATGGATAAATGGATAAATATTATAAAAAACCATTAAACTATTTTACATCATTTATTATACTTTATATTCAATAACAGTTAACAGTAACAACAAATCAATTATCTATTTACACAAGAGGCAGGATACATAATGAATACAGTAAAAACTACTTCTATACAAAGTCATTCAAAAAGCACTTTAAACACCTGGCGAATATAAGCTACCACACATCTTCAGGAGTCGGCTTGCAGTTATCTGGTTGCTTGCATAGTCTGACCACAACTCAGTTATCTTGCACTGTACCTTTTGCGTGTTCTTCCTCTGGCGGCGGCGTAGTTTCCCTTCACTGATCATCTTAAGCTGAAGTGGTATTCTGTCTGCCTCTGAGTACATGAGCTGGATAAGTAGGTAAAACTGTAGGTTGTCTTTCTGGGCAAGCTTGTTGAAGCGGTTGTGCCATCCCTCGACGTCGTTGTTGGTGCGTATGCTCTTGCCGAAAACACTCCAGGCGGATACGGGCCATACAGTGCTTTTAAACCAGGTGTCCTCTACATAGGTCATCACAGGGTGAAGCTGCTCGGTTGCCCTCTCTTTCAGTGTGTCGAATGCGTCAGGGATGTGCTCGGGTGGTAAGAATGGCAGGGCGAATACGAGTCTCATAAACTTGTAGATATCGTCACGGCTGGCGTAGGCTGCCTGGAAAAGATAAAATAATGCATTGGTTCAATGAAAGAATTAAAATGAAGAACTGCTCTGGTATTATCTGCTCGAGGTAGTCGGTGTCGATCTCAAAAGCCATGTCTGTTGGGTCAGTGGGTCGAAGTGTCTGCCGATTTCGGTTGAGGTTTCTTGCCATGTTGGAATACTTAGGTCTGCTGTGTTCCGGTTCTCGTGGGTCTGCGTGTTCGGCTAGGATCTGGTCAACGAGTTTTGGGGCTGAGTCGAATACATTCTGTTGTGCGATGGAACGGATCTAAAAAAGAAACAGATGAATCATGAAGTATATAATTTAATAAACTGAAACAGTTTTTGGGACATGTGCTTTAAATACTTTTAAAATATGACAATTATATTATATAATTAATATATATATATGCAAGCCATACACAATTTATTTAACATTACCGTTTGAATGGGCCGTTTTAAATTGCTTAAGTAGCTAAATATATTAAAAATTCATTGTAGCCTTTGTTTGCATTATACCTGCAATGATGACCAACCATTGCTTGGCCGACTATTTAAGTCATTTGTTGGCTTTGCCAAGCTAGCATCAACGGGAGCCGCTCCTGAACTACTTCTCACCTAAACTCACACAAGCCGGGTAATTTGCAATAATTGTTTTTGATCTAGATAATCAGGCTTAATTGAATTAAATTGTTTTATTTAATTATTTTATTTAATTAATTACCAATTTAAATAGTAAATCTTTCTTAATGGTAATCGAATTAACTAACTACAAACATTTGTAAATTGATCAAAATAATTTTTTTTCAAAATTCAATACATAAGTTCAGGAAAAAATAAAGGTTTTTTTTGTAATGTTAATTTTTCGTACATGAAAGAAGTTTTTGTGGTTTTTTTTTGCTAGCCAGTTTTTTTTGTTCTTATAAAACCAAAAACCAGCGTAATTTATTCGATTTCATTGAAAAAAAGACACACATTTGAATGAAAAAAAGTTATCGTATATATTTTTTTCATAGTATGTTAATTAAATTTCTATTGGGCCGACTTGTCCTATAGTGGTCCGAGTTGTCTTACGAACCGGGCCGACTTGTCTCGAAAATCGGCCCGAGTAGTCCCGGGCCGAGTTGTCTGGATACCATATTGTTGACTATCTGAATCAATTCTTTAAAATATTTTTTTTTACTATTTTGGAATTCTAAGTTTGTCCTCATGTCTTGAGGATATTCAAGTGGCAAATAATTTTTATTTGTTTTTTGGATCATGAACAAGCCAGTAAATTGGTGTATTATTTTATTTCACAGACTGAAACGACTTATAAAACTTTGTAAGGATATATGTTATATATAAGAATATTTTATTCCAGTTTAGGGCCCTTGAAGAGCAAGTCATATGTTATAATGATGTGTAAATTGGTAAAGTTGAGGTACCCATATCACCCTGTTGGAAGAGAACAAGGGGGAAAAACAGTAGCAATGAATATGTCGATAATAATTACATGTCAAATAGATAACTGTTGTGTTTTTCAGGTATGCATTTGAAACATGAAATCTCTCTGGTTATTTACAACTGATATCATTAAAGTAGCCAACAACCACAAAAACAGAGGGTCCCCAAATCACCCAGGTACTGGTAGAGAGAGATATTCAGTCCCTTCAACAGATACTATGGCATATATTATATAAGACACTTTTGAAGCATTTTTTGTCTATTTTATCAATGTAATAAACAGTATAACTAATTCAAGAATTTGAATATAGCAAAATATTCAACGGGTGAACGAAAAACACCTTAATTCACGAATGCGCGCAGCACATGAGGGAATTGTTAGTGTTTTCCAGTCACAAGTTGAATATTATCGATATTCAAAGTCTTGAATTAGTTATTTATTTATTTATTAGTTTATTACATTGATAAAATAGACAAAAAATGCTTCAAAAGTGTCATATTTTCCTTAGATACCTTCCTGTATCTTTCGAAGATCTTTCACTGGGTGAAAATATCGAATTTATTTTCACTGGAAATTATGATAAATCACCATCATCAATGTCATAAGGTTATTTTAGTGCTTTCAAGCCAACTTATTCAAATGTTTCCTGTCAGTTTGGTACATTTGTACTTTGGGTGATTTTGGTTCCCTACCTTACACGCAGTTTGTAATGTTTTCTGCAACTGATTTATAACAGGTTCTGAGCAAGTCCCTATTTGAGGGTTAACTCTTCACCTGAGGGACTATTTATTGTATGGGATATTCATGGAGCTTTATTTGGATTTAGATTAATTTTAGTTATTAATATATTTTCATTTTAAAAGGACACATTTTAATCTTAATTTACAACAGTTTTTCCAAACAAAACCATATACATTCAAAGAATTTAATAATTCCATGTACTTGCAATGCCTTTTTGAGTTGATTATATAAACACATGATGTTTATTTTTCTTCTTTCGCAAATTGACTTCATTTTTTTTTACAAATAATATACAATTTAACACGGACTATAAATATCATTAATTGAAGTGCTCAAATTTTAACAGTTTATTGTATCCTGAAATTTTATATGTCTATGATTTAAATGAAAATAATAGTACATAATAATGATGTCAGACCAATCAATCACAGGGGAAATTTTACCCCAGGTATACATCATTTTCCTTTTATCAAAAGTAAACATGTTATTAAATTTCCATCATTATAACACAAACATTTAAAATTAAAATGAAGTAATTGTATGTAAATTTATATCATAATGTATCAAAACAAAACACTTTTACATCCTTTTGTTTGTGAATGTAAAAAAATAGAAAATAGTATGGTTAAATAAAAGGAATTAAATTTTTATTTACATGCATATATATGTATTATGTGTACTCTAAACAAATAATCCCTAGAATAATTATTTTGAGACATAATTATATTACATTTAACAAATTATACATAAGAACTAAAGGTAAGTAGAGTATTTCTTATATAGGATAATACATAAAAATTTGCAGGTGTAAAATTCATGTCTTAATTTGCATTTTATTACAGATTAACTGATTTAAGTCCCATAGTACATTTGTATAATAGTGTTACTGATTATCTAACACCTGGTCAGTATTAATGATTCGGTTTTTGTCAAGATATGCCATTAAACTTAATATTCTAATGTAAGAAGACTCAGAACCAGAGAAATATTGTATGTTCATTTTCACATGTTAAGTTCTGGTGGCACTTTCACATTTTTCTTCTTCTTACCATGCTGGCAGAAATTGACGAAATAAGAGTTATTGAATAAAAGGAGTAAAAAAACTACATGCGTTTTAGTCTGTAGACGTTACTGTAATGTTAAAACAGGGAATAATCTTTTTTGGTCCTTGAAACATTTTGGATTATATATAATGATTCACAGTAATTATGTGTATTGAAATTAGCTTAAATGCACACAGTGCACATACATGGTTACCACATGACCAATGTAACATTTGTATTTCTTGGTAAACATAAAATAAAACTGCAGTAATTTTGTGTTTTCACAAAACATAACTACATGTAGGGATTGAAATTTGCAGTAGACCTTATGAAGTATTCCAGGTGACATTTTACTTGATTACATTCAATTTACTGTATTTATACAATAAATTATCCATAAATATCAGAATACTGGAAATATCACTTTATTTTATGTCTTTCAATTGTAAGGCATTGTTGGCTACTCAATACAAATGGTTATAAACACATTATAGTAGCTATTTCATTTGGTAAGCTCTCATTTATTGAGACTTATACAGTAAGATTTGATTGAAAGGAGGTGGAATCAATTACTGGTTTAATTGATTACAAAATTTATTATGGGAAATTAGTTTCTGTGAATTATCTGTGTTGTATGTACCAGCCAGCACCAATGATACCTATTTATTTAATGGATCTATCATCTACTGTAATAGAACTACATGTAATTACATAATCAACAGCCATTTGTTTTTAAAAAGTGGGTGGTTTTGTTTTAATAGGAAAAGTTCACTTAAACTTTTACTTCTGTTTGAATCCCCACTTCTACATATTTATGTAATTAAAGCCTTCCTAAGACATTTTGACTTCTAACTAAGATCCCACATTTTCTTATAAAAAATAAATTCTCACTCCTGCACTTGTTAGAATCATGCAAAGAAATGGATCAAGTAATTTAGGAAAATTATACAAAAATCATTACTGTCCACTTTTTATTTTGATACCACACAAGAAGAACATTTATAGGTGACAATAATTGGTTTCAACAACTGTAATTCAATGAAGAAAGTCAGAAATTTGTTTCCCTAATTGATTTCCCTTTCTGAAACTGTCTATGCCCCCTTCTTGCACTCATGAGAAGAAATACATGTATGGTAATTAAATGAACTCACTGGAGGTTGGAATGTTGATGTCATCGGTATCATTGTAATTTTTTCGAATCTCAATCTGTTCTCTAATTTGGTATTTTGTGTAATTTCAAATTGCATAAACTATCAAGTTGTACCGGGTAAGTTTTAAAATGTACAGTGTGATATCTTATAAAGATTTGCATAAAATGCATTTGTTATTTGCTTTGTATTATACAATAAAACCTGCTCAAAGGTCCTTCTGTTGCCATGTTTCAGTCTTGCAAATATTATGCCATTTCTATCTTTTGTTTAAGACTGTGGCATATGGAGGGACAGGGTTATATGTACATGTAGGTTTCAACAAGTGTCAGCCATTGATTTAAGATGAAGACATGAAAAGTTATTATAGTAATGCTTTTTTAATTTTTGATAATTCATGAAATGGGAGGTCTGAACTACCTTTACTTATGAAGGCCAATTAACACTCATTTAGTTTTGAATCCTGAATTATTTTGTTCACTGGGCCCAAATGGCCATTGCCAACACTTAGGGACTGTGTTGTAAAGTTTCCTTGAAATCTTCTGCTCTGATAGTACTTGGTTTTAGTCTTGCCTGCGATGAAAAGGTGAGATATAGGTATTACTTTCTGGCAGCGGCGTAAACTTTTGTAAAACTTTAATAACTTTGCAATACCTACAATTAAAATTTGTGGTCCACAAGGTAGCTTATTGTATAAGGTTTGCCGCAGTATACTTGTCTTGTGACCCTGACCTCATTTTCATGGTTCACTGACTTCATAAACATGAATTTAAAATCTGCGTCTAAGTTTCGTGGTTAAATCCATTTCTCAGCAACTATAATAGCTAGGCCAACCATATTTGGTCTGTAGATAGTTCTTTGTGGGTACATGTTAGTCTGATACCTGTCTTTTGACCTTCAACTCAATTTCATGCTTGAGTGACCTACATCACATTTTCATGGTTAAGTCCATTTCTCAGAAACTGTAATACCTAGGCCAACCATATTTGGTCTATATATAGTTCTTGATGGGTACATGCCAGTCTGACACCTGGCTTGGGACCTTGACCTCAATTTCATTCTTGAGTGACTTTTTCATGGTTAAGTCCATTTCTCAGCAACTAGAATACCTAGACCCACCATATATGGTCCTTAGATAGTTCTTGGTGGGTACATTTCAGTCTGACACCTGGTTTGGGACCTTGACCTCATTTTCCTGCTTGAGTGACTTTGTTACTTTTTTGTGGTTAAGTCCTTTTCTCAGAAACTGTAATACCTAGACCTACTGTATTTGGTCTATTGATAGTTCTTGGTGGGTACATGCCAGTCTGACACTTGTCTCTGGACCTTGACCTCAATTGCATGGTTGAGTGACTTTCATCCAAATTTCTTGATAAAGTCCTTTTTTAAGCAACTGTAATACCTTGACCCATCAATGTTTGGTCTATAGATAGTTCTTAGTGGGTACATACAAGTTTGACACCTGTCTCTGGACCGTGACCTCTATTGTATGCTTGAGTGACTTTGTCACATTTTTGAGAGTACAATGTAGGTCCATTTCTCAGCAACTTTAATACCTAGACCACCATATTTGGTTAATAGATAGTTCTTAGTGGATACATGTCGGTTTGACACCTGCCTTTTGAACTTGACCTCAATTTCTTTTAACACATTTATTGCATACTTAGGCTAGACATGTAGTGTGCCCACTCTTGTTATTTTTTTAAGTCTCCCAAACAAAGTTTGGAGACATAATTGTTTTTGGTGTTTTTTTATTATACTTATTATGCCTAGGCCTCGGATGTGGATGGGGCATAAATGATATAGAGTTACCCTTGTACGTCCATACGTATGAACTGTGTGGTTAAGTCTTGCGTTTAGGTTCATTTCTTTGGAACTAAGCAGAGTGTATCAATGAAACTACATCAGTGGATGTGCCTTGGGTAGTACATATGTTTTAACTTTGTGATTAAGTTTTGTGTTTATATGAATTTTAGGATGGGGCATCCGTGTATTACAGACACAATTTATAAATTAACTTTAAAATAACTTTGAAATAGTTTAGATCTCTACCCTACAATGTTAAACCATATATGTTGGTCTTCCTTATGGGAAGACACATAAAAGAGCTTGGTTTGGGAGACTTAGTGTTGGCATCCCAACACAATTATTACCTGTTCAGAATTGTTTTTTGTGTCAGCACCTTGGACCTGTATGGCCTCAGTTAATAAAAATACAAAAGTAGTGAAAAATATACATGTAAAAAAATTTTTTTTCTGAAATTGGGCCTTCAGGACCAACTTTTTGTGGATGTTCCATTTTTGGTCTCAGGTATATGGGAAATCAGTATTGAGTGTTACTGTTTAAACCTTCGACATTTTGACAACTTTCACACATGTAGGTTGTATGGAGTAAAAAAAAAACCATTTCAGTTTTGATTTTAAACAAATGTTCCCAATTTTTTTCTTAAAACAAATGTGACCATTTCTGTAAAAAAAAGAATCAAAATGTTTCAATCAGTGAAAGCTTCTTGATCAGTAGAATTTTGAATGCATGTCTATTATGTAATAGTGTGATATTGGTATTGGAAAAGAATATTTGCAGTAACTGTATGTGATAATAGTTTGTTATATACATGAACCTTACAAAAAATATTTATAAATTTTAAATTAGTTAGGGAGCATCCATCAGATTTTTATTGGGGAGGGTAAGGAAAGCATTCTTAGAAAATTTATTTAGAGCACTCATGGGCCTGGATTTTATTGTGTGTGAAAGTTTTTCAAAATATAGTTCTGTTTGATTCCAGAAATATTCAGTCCTGTCTTTTTTCAACACATTTTTTAACACATAGGCTTTTTTTAACAGATTTTATTTCACAGTGTCTTTTCAGATTCTTCTGTAGCCCCCTCATAAAGATAACAAAAAATGTTCCCTTAGCAAAATCGCCTAATGTATGAAAATGTATTGGTACCATAGCATGTTTTTATACTCATGTGAGATAAAGGCTTTCCAAACATAATTGACACAATGGTTTATTGATGATGTTGAGGGTAAACTGAGATATTGAAGGTATAACAATATCATTGAAAACATACATTGTTTGTTTGTTCTTTGACAGATAAATAGTAAATTCTGGTACCTTAACAAATAATTTAAAAATTTACTGTTTTGGTTCCAAAATCAGTTGGCAATAATGCATCTTGATGTTTGGTCAGAATTTATATCTATTGATAACAGCCAAAACATGACTCTAACTACTAGGTGTCAGGAGTTGGTATATTAATTAATTACTGCCAGAGTGCAGTGTCCTGAGATAAGTAAATTTAGTGTCAGTAAATATAGTAAGTTGGATTGTTTCTCTCACCTACTCCTATTTTGGACATTCAAATTGTTATTTGCTGCTTCTCCGTCAAGCGTGTGGCATTTAGGAGTAAGATAAGGACTTGTCGATTCGGATTCAGTATAATGTGTCCAGGTGGGGTGATATGTCTTCCTGCAGACTGTTAACTTGTACGCTAGCACGTTAAAGTCAGGCTCAGCGTGTTGGTCTAGTACAAAGCATGGTTCATCTTCATGTATCATTCATCATGTTCTCCTAATATCATATGCATTAAGTAATTGCTACTGAGAAAATACTATGACATATTTTTTGTGTTTTCACTCACCATCTCCACTGAATGCAAAGTGTGAGTGATGTATAGGGATAACTGTCTTGCGGGTAAACAATATTAATATAATACAGATATTAATGCTAAAATCTAAGAGAAAAAAGTTTTTGAAAAAAATTCAAAATATATTGTGACTGTTTATGTAATGTCAGTACCATAATGGATGCCAGTACTGTCTTGATTTGGGTGTCACCCGCTTGTGTGTGTGTGTATGTGTTTTTCAAAACAGACGAGTTCTGCTCTGTGGACAGCTATAGTTTCATGAATCAAAGGACTTGTCAGTTCGGATTCAGTATAATGTGTCCAGGTGGGGTGATATGTCTTCCTGCAGACTGTTAACTTGTATGCTAGCAGTTAAAAGTCCAGCTCAGTGTGTTGGTCTAGTACAAAGCAGGGTTCATCTTCATATATCATTCATTATGTTCTCCTAATGATATGCATTAAATAATTGCTACTGAGAAAATACTATGACTTATTTTTTGTGTTTTCACTCACCATCTCCACTGAATGCAAAGTGTGAGTGATGTATAGGGATCAATGTCTTGCTGGTAAACAATATTAGTATAATACAGATATTAATGCTAAAATCTAAGAAACAGATCACTAGCCTGTCAACGCTGAGGTTGTGAGTTCGAATCACACCTGTGGCGGGGTGTGTTCGACTCTAAATTGACAAAGATTCGTAATTTTCCTACCAAAGGTCTGTGTTTCTCTCCGGGTACTCCGGCTTCCTCCACCAATAAAAAATGGTCGCCGCGAAATAGCCAAATGTGCTGAAAACGGCATAAAATCCCAATTAAACAAACAAATACACATATGCTCTGTGGTGAAGTTTTAGGATTAAGACTTCACTGAATATGTAACTGTATATGGTACTTGTGCTGGTGTTTCAAAAACCTTTTTTTTGGATGATTACTATAAAAAGATAAATGAAATAGAATGGATGACCACACTGTAATACTTGATACTTCTATTTGGGAAGGTGTTACAATTGAACATACAAATAGAGAGTTTTATTTCAAAATGAATTCTTTAAGTATCGTTCCAAATGAACCTTTTCCTATTTTCATTTACAGTTTAAAAGAATTTTACAGTAAGGTATGGCAGTGCATATAAGATATTTATTGTGGGCTCCATTTGTTCTATATTTCTAAAATTTGGACAGATCATAATATTTTTTTTATTTTAGTTGTATGTGGCCTTGTATTTATAATACCATATTTGAATTCGAGATAAAATTCATATGTACATTACTTATCTAAATCTTTGTCACAAAGATTTATTCAGTTGTAAAATGATAAGTCTAAACTAATGTAAACTTCACTACATGTATATAATATCAATAAAACAGCAATAAAAACAAGTCTGATAAAATATTTATCCTATAATTGGGCATGTCTGATAAGTTTTCATGGCTAGGTGGATACTATAATTTTTCAAGTGTTAAACGAGTCCAAGTTTGTTGATAAAATCTACTGTACTTATCTTAATCATAAATTTCATTAAAAAAAATTCGCCCAAAGTTATCATACAGTTACAGTATGTTATGTAGACTAAATATAATTTATGTGTAGGTTTATATATGCAGTAATTATTGGATATTTTTATACAATGATTATGCAGTTTTATTTTGTAAATAATTTAAAAGTGATATTAAATTTACCTGTAAACCAGATTTTACAGGTTTCTAGAAATTAATTTAATGAAGATAAAATATGGAGGATATTTTGTGTTACACATACCTTTTGACTAGAAATAGGTGGTGTTGACATTTCAATTTTCTTTATTATGGTTAACTCCTCCTTTTATTACTTAGATGACAATCAACTAAGTTTTCTGTATCTTAGTTCGCTGTTTGTGCTTGTCAAAGTAGATTTTTGGAAATTAATTTTCAGTTACATGTATTGTTTGACATTCCATTTTTAGTTTACATGTAAAACAGCAGTTTCTTGTATGGTTGCGGTCATAAATGAATGCAATATTTTACTTAGGAAGAATTGCAAGTTCTCTTACTGAAGATTGGTGGTTTCTGTCCAATCCCAAGTACCACAGCTTCCTCTGGTCCGAGACCACAATTATTTCATAGTGCATTTTCATATTAGCATTATGTCAAATAAAAAAAATTGCACCAGCTCAAAATTTATAATCTTTCTTTTATTCAATGTACACTCATAACTGGAAAATATATCCACATTATAGAAAATTCTACCATTGCAAATTCAAGAAAACCCTCAAAATGTCTTCAAGGGGTAAAGTTATCATTCACATAGCCCCTAACATTCTGAAATTAGGTCATTTTGACAGTCACCAAATTACAACTTTTACATATTTCTGATTCAAAAACTGTTTTAAATTAAGTAATTTGACCCTGCTTGTGCTTTATATTTTAACTAGGATAATTAAAAAAAGGCAAACAGAAAGTGGGGAAAATTAAAATGGAAAAAATACACTATATATATAAAATATGGGGAACTATATTCGTGGACGCGTTGATGTGGGTTAATTGTGGTCTCAGGCCCTCTGCCAAAAAAAAAAAAAAAAATGGCTGGTAAGATACATGTATAGTATATTTACTAAATGTGCCTGGTATAAAAACAAATATCACAGCATTACAGGGGTGGTCCATTTTTCAAAGCTTTTGATTTATTTTAATACCCACATATCCCTATGATTACTAGGCATTATCTGAGGATGTGGAATTCAACCATGAATGATCTAATCATAGATGATTCCTGTAAGGGCATGATACATGTACACAGAGAGATACACTTGGAACACAATAAATTGAATTTCTTAATGCAGGTATGCAGAAAGTGAAGATCAAAAAAGTTGCGTAATTAAATACTGGAATTGAAATAAATCTTCTACAGGTGAAGGTGTGGCTTTAAGATCTACCAACATGTCATAGTAATTTTTCGAGCTGTCAATTTTTGAACAGGGGAGATAATACTTAAAAGGATAATAACAGACTAGATTTCAGACTGATTGATTTGAAATGTACAATGATAGTACTGGTCTTTGTTCAGATTTAATGAGATATAAGAATCAAGTTCTCAGATTACCATGAACTAGCTTTTAATGTAGAGACTTTAAACAAGAGATAAGAAAAAACTAAAATCAGTCCATATAAGTTTCAAATACTGTATTATTCTATGTTCATTGAAATTATCCAAATATTTATGAAATTTATTTTATATCTGACACAAAAAACAATAAAGGTGTGACATAAATACTACTCTTTTTACAAAAATTGGAACAGATGTATAGATAGAAGAAAAAGTGGGTTAAACTTTGTAGATCATTTTTTGTTCATAAAAATATGACCAGATAAAGAATTGTAAACCAATATTCAGAGTATTTTATTTTATTGTTAAAGTGAATACTTTTTGATTGACAAGATTTTCAGATATTTTTCTGCAAGTTGCAGAAATTTTACTGGTATATGATATTTAATACTGGTATGATTTCATTCAAATTGACGTTACACAAAATAGTTTCACCTCTATGCCCCATAGTTATTCTTGTCAGGGACATCTATGATGTAGGTTGCATGTTCAGCTGTATGTAATATACAGCATACACAAGAGTTCATTTGGGGATTTATAAATACTAGATGGTTATTCAATGGCTTTTGCTTATACAGTTTATTATAGGGTAAGTAGATTCTGAATATCTTTGGACTTAGTACATTATAAATTTTAGAGAAAGTTTCCATAAGAATGAAACATGAAATTTTTGTGTAATGAAATTTCTGGATCCAACAGTATAAAAGTTTTCTACTGAAATATATTTTTTAGGCTATCATTAAAATATTTGTCATTTAGCTTTAAACAAGCTTTTGGGATGGAGTTAATATTGAAAGTTAACTCTTTAAAATTTGAAGCCCCTATAAATATGGTATAGAAGTAGATATTACCAATATATCTACATAATGGCTATATTATATAAAATAGTACTTTTCACCCTGTTTTGATTTGTAAGACATTTGAGTCAACAAGGCATATGACTAAGCATTTACCATTTAAGGAAATGCTGATTTCATCAGCTGTTCTAAGAATAAATCCTTTCTTAGTAATTATCTAATGTTTCTACAGCCAAAAACCCATTTCTTTATGAAAAACATAAAATCACAGTTATTCCAGATTTGTGATGGCTTTTTTTCATCACCTTTGTGTGATAATTTTTTGCAATCTTATGGATTTTATCCTTAGAGTTGGAGACTATTCCCCCACAATCAATCATTGGACAAAAAAATCATTATGATTTATTCCAATAATTGATGGGTCATTGGCAGTAAAAATACCCGAGGGTTGGTGAGAGATTAATTCTAACGGCCTTAGATATTATCATTGTTAGGATGACAGATGTCCAGTTTTATAGATGGTCAGCCACTTAACTTAGATTTGATTTTCATGGTATTATGTTATCATTTAATGGGTTCAGTTAGGACTTGTATGAATCATTTTGTTTATTTTTTTGTTCAGTTTGGTGTTTTGCTACATTTTGTTTTAATGACCAGCATTTTATTCTTAATTTGAATGAAATGAAGGCAATCATTTCTCCATCAGTTTTATAATTTTTGACATGATGTGTCCATTAGAGGACATTGCACTGACACATTTTTCTTTAGATCATACAGGCTCATTGCTGCAGGGTCATATGTTCTTTTTAGGTGAACTAACATTTTTCACTTAGTTAGTGGACCTGATACATCTTATACTTTTTCTATAATATTTGTTATGTCATTAATAAAGCACCAGAGGAAACAATTATTTAAATTTTGCACTTGCAGGTTTTGTGATATGATCTACTGAGACCTACTTGACACTGCCGTTGTGGAATTCCACTGTGGCATACATGTATATCATATCCCAATAACTGTTTATTACAAAACCTTATGTATGTGTATAAATAAATTGAATTGTGATATTTTTCTGACTTTTACAGATATGACATTTTCTGTTTTTTTCAGTTTTTATACTGATCTGTTTTGAACTTTTTGCATGATAAGTTTATCTAACATTGTCGACTTTCAGAGTTGATTGAAACGAAGATCCATAAAGTGCCTCTGTAAATGCGTTTTTAAGGATAATTGAAACAGTATCATAACAAAGTATTGTGGAACTTTTAAGGAAATTTTGCAGATGTTATATTATGCGTTGAATCCTTGGTACGGGTAATATGCTGTCAGTAATATCACATTATGTAATCTGTGCTACATTAGGAAAAATTTTTCAGTTTATCTTTGAGCAAACAGGCACAAAGTTTTTATTTAATATAAAGTTTCTCTCTTTCATTTTAAAAATGAATGCAGTGGGTGTAACTTGGCTATTTGGTGCAATTTAGAAATTTTCTCCTACAGAAAAAAATCACATACATGTATCTACCACAAATACGTTGTATCATACTCCATAGCATCTCACAAAATTACTTATGTTTGGGTGCTCACTACAGGTTTCTGCACGAATCGGAAGGCAGCTTGAATTTTTCCCACGCCTAACATATCCATTCACTTTTGTTTACTAATACTGTATGTCCTAGTGACATTTTCCGTAAAATGAAGAGGTAATTTCCTAAATGAACTACTACAAAATTGTACTCATTACAACACACTTCCGCTCATTTTCCTCTGTAGTAAATATATATTGTTTACTATAATTTAACATTGACATGATGCTGTTTCCAGAACTTGGTGAAGGTTTTAAAGTGCTAGAGATTTTTTATTGTTTGGTTTTATTGAGGTCTTGGCTGATCTGAGGTTTATAGGTAAGCTGCAAGATTTAAGCTCTTTTGAAGTTTTTATAGGTTTTGAATAGTTTTGTTCCAAAGTAAAAATTTTGAAGTTATGAGTAACAATAAAGCTCAGTTTTGTAGAACAAATCAACTGTCATGAAATGCTTTGCTACCATCATGTCGGCTGTGTTTTAAATATGGCAATGAGTTTTAAATAAAATTCAAAATTACCAAATACATGTTTGTAGTACAACTTTGGGTTTTTTTTAGTCGTCTTTTAATTCTTTAAGTTGTACCTAATTGTATCAATGTTGCCATGTTTTTGTCTTGTTTCTAGATTTTTGCCTATTTAGTTTCCCCCTTATTTCTTTTGTATGCAGGTACACAAACTATGATAATATGTTGAAGAATCTAGATTATTGAACTTTGAGAACTAATGTATACATGATATAATTATCTGGGAGAATCAGCTCTACTATTATAGGTTGTATTGTTTATCAATAACAGTAGAAAACCCTGTTCAGTTTTGTTATGTATACTGTATAATAGCTCACAGCCAGAAGAGCAAATATTTACAATATTAAATATAAACTTTGAACTGAGCTCCTGACATACTAGTACATCCCAGGAAAGAATTTTGTTAGGTTATGTTTATCTATGTGAGATTTAGAGTTTCACTTTATTCAGGACACTTTAGGTCAGAAAATGAAACTATTAATCATGACAACACAGGGAAAAACAAATGTCAAAGGATCAATGTAGTTGAATGGTTATGGAAAAAAAAAACAAAAGTAAAAGATAACAGACCCAAACCTTTTCCTTAAATTAGATTTGGACTGATCATAAACTAAAGCCCACATGCTAAAACCATAGAACAACTGAAAGCAGAGCAAATCATATACATTGTACATGTACTTTCTGGCCTATTTTGCAGGTTTATAGTAAAAACATCAATGTTTGGTTAAATATCTTTTGTGACTGAAAATTAAAACCTCTTTGTACTACCCGGTATTTTCATATAAAAAGAAGGAAAACTTTTATGTACCAGTAAAGTTAAAAATAAAATTAGCGATCTTGGACTTTTAAATTCAAAGCCTCTCTGTAAGCAAGTTAAAATTTCTTTTGATAAATATTAATATATAAAAGAATTAATATTCAATCATTAATTGAGAATGTTAAGTGATAGAACACTTGACGTTTACCGTGTGTAGGATGGGTATTTATAGCACAGTGTTGTTTGTATTAGTCACTCAAATGTAAAATTATTTTGTTGGCTCTTTAACTAAGGTAGACGGTGCAGTATGATCATTTATTGATACGTTACTGAACAAGCTTGTCACAAAAATTTACTGACTTTGGAATTTTTACTGAGGATTAATTATTATATTTTAATTGTCTGAAATAGATCTGTGCTGATTATTTGATTATTGTATTGATTAATTTTGATAACTATTATTGACACGGGGATATTATAATTAATACTTCTATGGTAAAGTACATGTACTAGCTAAGAGACAGTAGAGATAGTTGGGAACTGAGAAACTGTGGATTGTACTAATTTTAATGTAGATATAATGTGATTTATAAAACACTTACAAATTGAACATTATGAAGGATAGATGCAGATCACATAGTCCTACCCAACATTTTCAGGACTCTCCCCAGATGCAGGTTTGTACATTTTTGTTTTAGTACATGTATAATTCTTTTATAACATTAAAATTTCATTGCACACACAAAAATTATACAGAATCTTGATCCTTTTTTGGTTGCACAAGATTGTTTTTTGTCAGTCTGTGTAGCACTTAAATTAAGCAAACATTTATGATTTCAGATTAAAAAGCATTTTTTTTCTTGGGATACCCCACCTCCCTTCTATATTATATTGTTTAGATTTGGTATTAGTTCTCCTAGGCCAGTGCTATCAGCTTCTATATCTGAATTCTGTTCTCTGCAACATAACAAAAATAATGTTAAAATAACAATAAAATTTTAAGGTTTTTAAAAAATGACAATTGAAAAACTTTAGAATGT
This sequence comes from Mytilisepta virgata, assembly GCA_028015205.1. Classification (NCBI taxonomy): domain Eukaryota; kingdom Metazoa; phylum Mollusca; class Bivalvia; order Mytilida; family Mytilidae; genus Mytilisepta; species Mytilisepta virgata. The sequence continues at coordinate 44,578,903 of CM051521.1, read as the reverse complement.
ATAGTCTGACATGGGTGAAAATGGTATAATCTGTCTATTAGCATGTGATCCTTTACTTTTTTATTGAGATTGAAGAACTTGTAGTGTACACTAGTTTGAGACACTTAAGTTTCAAGACAGTAATATATTGATTAATTTTAATTTGACTCTCCTAGCTGACAAGCAAATGTCCTTGTTTAGAATGTTTATTATCAATAATTTATATAATCTAGCTGTAATCTGGGATAATCATACCCAAGGATTACATACATATTATCTACGTAGACTTATTGAAGGGTATTTTAAAAATTAACTAAAAGAGATTATATGTAGAGATTAAACAAGTTGGATAAAAAAAAAATAGGAATTTTTAAAAGCAGTCTTTGGAATTATATTTTGGAAACATTTTATAAACAAAATGTACTTTTAACAGTTTATACATGTAACATACATTATTTTGTACATGTATATATATGAATACTTTTAATAGCATATCAGTTAGGGTTCTCATCTGTCTAAGGATATATACTATTCCATGTGCCAGTACATGAACAAATTAAGGTACATTGTAAGCATGTTATTTTAGTACAAGGTGTGCCTTATTTTGAGCTTTCAGTTTAAAAAAAAAAACATAGTAGGACATGATTATATAGGTCAAATAGACAGAGAAATAATTAAGTACAGTTTAAATTGTATGTTTTTCATCTAATTGACATTTTAATACATTCAAATGACTGAAAAAAGTGGTTTGATAACTGTGTTGACGTAATATTTTAAAAGTTTTTGAACTATAGGCAAACAAAAATCTACTTATGATCTTGTATATAATGCTGCCTGAAATGTCTTGATAGACAAACACATTTTAGATACTTTATCATTCTTTGTTTCAAACTATGCTAAGAATAGTTTGATAATAATGTTTCACTGCTAAAATGTCTGCTTTTGACTAAAAAGAAGCTAATGTCAGAAAAAAAATAGATTTGAGTTCAGAACTACTATTAACGAATCGTTTGTTTTATTGTATTTTTATTTGTTTTAATTTTTTATTTATTTTTACTTCTATTACTAGGAATCCTTTGATCGTTTTAGTGGCAGAATTATAAAGTTACCTGTAAAATAATTCCACCCAATTGAAATATGAAAATCCACCCAGATGAAGGAACTGAAATTTTTTAAATCTGCCCAAATGAAATGCATCCCTGGTAATAATTGAAAAAATTTCCCAGTGATTTATCATCTTTATTTTTAATCAGGCCATGAAATTTTGATATTTGAAATTGACATCTCAAAAAGAAATGGACGATTTTAATTTAAAATTTCATTTTTTAAATTGCCAGTCCCAGCAAGGAGCTCACAAAAACGCATCAGAGGTTTACCACTAGTCATATGTGTCACCTTTTACGTAGATTAATCATTGATGCGTTTAGTTATAGGTATAAATGTACACTTATCATGCCACATGGATTTAAATTAGTAGGAAAGTATGACATGTAATATACACCCAAACATATAAGTTTTGCCCATCTGCAGTCTGTTCAGGTTTCTAAGCACAGATGGTATGAGATTGATCTAAGAATAGAGAAATGCCATGCCTTGGTCTGCTGACCGAGAGAACTGTACATACATGTACTTTCAGCCATGTTGTTGTAAGAGTATATTTTTTGCCATCGGTTTGGTGGTTTACATTACCTATGTAAATAACTTATGTCTAGAGGTGACAGGAGATGATTTATAGATTTATAACAAATTTTTACGTCACTATACATAGATTTCGTGTATATTTACTACCACTTGCTCTCACCTGGTCAAACATACGTATGTACATTTACCTGTTGAACCAATTAACTTTTGATTTCTCCACAATAAAATGGTAATTAACAAATATTAATATTTTATTAGGTCTCAGTTGATCACAGGGGTCTCTTCCATTGGTTACAAGTACATTTTTGAGTGACCAGGGTGTAAACAACTATGTGACTAGGCAGTTTCAAGTGTTTCTTAAAAATTATTGACACAAATTTCAATGAATTTGAAAGTTAACAGTCCACCTTTAATGCTTAATGAATTAGCATGAAAAACGGAATGAAGGAATGTTAATCTAACAATAAAAAAGAACCCTGATATATTATGGAGTCCATTATTAATTTTGAAATTAAATTAAAACTTTGTCATGTTTCTGTAATAGCCATTGTAAGATTTACTTCTGGGACAAAGTTTTATTGGTTAAAGAAGATTTCCTTCCGAGTCATTGATATTTAAGAAAATGCCAAATCAACAATGGCAGATGGATACATTGTCCTGTTGTATATAGATAATATAATTGTAACAGTGATTCATTAAATGACATGTTGAGTTGAACTTGATGGCATTTACAACATAGTTTGTCAGGACGACTTTGTAACAGTAATAGGAATCACACATTAGTTGACAATAGGTACAAAGGGATGTCCTTTGATTTCCCCCATGTCTGGTTGTCTTGTGAGTGTAAATGTTCATAATGTACACAGTGTTAACTGATAACATGTACATGGAGAACAGAAAAAAATACATGTATCATTTTGTAAAGAGATCATTATTAAAGTTTATGATTTTTTATCCAACCTTGCTGGAAATGTCTGCTGATGCAATCACACAGTGGGTAGTAGGAAGTGCTTGAAATCAATTCCACCTTAACATCCCACAACAATACAACAATTTAAATTTGTTGAATTAACGCTGTAAATTTGATATCTATGGAGTGTTTTAATACTTATGATTCTACTATGAAATAAATTTAAAACTATTTTCTTTCTTCCCTCTTTCCTGTCACCAAAATTAGACAATGTTTTTATATTTTTTTGTGTGTGACTTTGTTTTATCATTGGCTTTGTGTTACAGGGTGAATCCTTTGATGAACAACAATTTTTTGGTTGGTTAAAGATCTTTGTGATAGTTTTATATGTGGGTAATTAGTGGTAAAGTTACTAAGGCCATTTATTTTGAATTAGTTGGTTTACGGATCCACTGACCCGATTTTCGCGATTTGAAGAAAAAAAATAAAATTGAAAATTTTGGTTTTTTATTACCGCCCATCCTCTGAAATCACCCATACCAAAAATAAAAATAAATTAAAATCTTTTTGCATGAAAATTTCATAAAAGATTATATTCCAATTCATCTAAATATATATTATCCATCAATAAAATACTTGTAAACATGATCCAAAAAAAATCTATTTATAGCCATTAGTTGATGCCAATTTCCAAAGAAAAAAAAATTATGAAACAAATTTCCTAATGAATCAATTTGGCTTTTAAGTTCGTTTTGTATGAATATCATTTTATGTTGTCGTAGTTGACGAGTCGGATCCCTTAAACTGTTAAAAAGGGAACAGTCTACTGAACAACACCTTTCAAGGTAGATGTTCTGACATTTGGGTTTCAAAAGAGGGGATTAACTGATCATTTGCAACCTTTGTATATTTGGCAATATAACCAAGATCAAAATCAGTCTTCATTGTAGATGATTTTCCCTCTTTTTTTTCCCGACCGACCGACCCTATTTTTTCAAAAGAAAATCTTTAAACAAATTAGTTAAAAATAAATGGCCTAAATAAACCCTTTGCCCAGACTTTGCACCTGTGATAAGATTCCTACTTTTGATTAAAGTGTTAAAACCTTGATTAAATATTATTGCCAAAATATTTTATGTATCGATTAGGAATGGTCTTGTAAACAACATAGCCTTCAGTGGCGTCTTCTGTGCCTGAAAAAATATTCCAAATATAGGTGTCTCTATTGTTAAAAGAAAACTGACAGTGACATTTTCAATTACGTTATTTTCCAAGGTATTACATTCAATCATTGTCACAAAATATTTGGTATAATGTTCATTAGTTAATCTGTATTTACAGAATTACTTTGTTTTCATTTTGGTTACTTGTTACTTAGGCCTGCTAACAATAGAATTCTCATTATCAGTAATAATTCTGATAGCTGTTTCCTGTACATGTTGTGCTTTTTGAGAGGTAGCTGTACATGGTTTTTATTTTTGGATTGTCTGCAGAAAAACTTTACGAAAGGTAGTGAAATTCATTAAAGGAGAATATTTATCCATTATGGGGAATCCTTGTATTGAGTTGTGTTTATATATGACATTTTGTTTTATATATACATACAAAAATTTCTTCTTTTAAAGAAAATCCATTCTTTTTATATTTCTTGTTGGGGTAAAAGAAAAGAAATTTAACCACATAAATAGTATTTCATTTAAAAAAAAACATTAAAATTATTAGCAGATATCAATTATATTTGCTTACAATAACAAAATTATTACCATATGGTCACTTAAATTACGCTTATCTAGCATATTTTAGTAGATTTGATGGACAAGACAGTTTATCTTTGTCTGTTCACCATATCAAATCTTTGATGGGGTTGGTCAAATAGTTTCATGCTATTGTTCAGAAATGGTGTGCTTGATTCACTAACGATCTGAAATGTAGAATTTTGGCTTTGACTTTGTATTCACAAATGGTGCGTCTGATTTGTTAACCAGCTGATGAATGTGCATAGGGTTACTTCTTTGTATCTGTTTTTATGGTTGATTTCCATCAGAAATTTTTCCAGGTACTTATCTGATAAATTACTGGCATCAGAACAAGATAAATTTGAATCAATTAGCACTAGACATGTTTTAGTTACTTGAATAAATAAAAATTGGAAACCTTATTTGTATACATGTAGGATTGTAATAATCATTGTATGAAAAATTTGAATAAATTGCAAATTGATGTTTCGTCTGACTTAATGTAGCCTTTATAATTCTCTGAAAGTTTATTAGGATCCATTGTTGAAAATCGACATAACCAACCTCTACCCAAATGTCTATACAGACCTACAGTGAATTTTCATTGGAAAATTATGAACAGATGAACAACAAATTAGTATAACACCTTATTTAATATTTATCAAAGTGATCCCATTTGAATTTGGTTATTTAATTATAATGTCTAGGCTATGTAATACAGTTAACACCTTTCAGTATATTTCTAAAGACTTCCCCCTTTGGTTCCACATATGACTGTTATCACTGAAGAGGACAGTCATTTATAATATAGTCTTGTTTAAATTAAAGAATCTTAATTTTGCTGCTTTTGTGAAGATTTATAATATACTCTCATATTCTGCATCTACACAGAATCACTCTTTATACAATAATACAATTGTGGAGTTTCATAATTTTGATTAATAAAAACATTTTGGTGCTTGGCAAAATTGATTCATAAAAGCTATCTTTGGCAAGCTTGATTCATAAAGAATTATGAATGAATATAATCTGTCTGATAAACAAAGATCAGACCACTGAACCTGCTGCGAAACAATATAAACTATTTATTTATACTACTTACAATAGAGGGGTGCAGGCATGCGGCTTAGATTTTATGATTTGTCATTAATTTCTGAATATAACCAACATACAGGAAGTTATAGTAATGATTATATAAAAATAAATATTTATCTATAATGATGATAAGGGCAGCTGTTGTTCAGAGTTTTATGATGAAGATTTTTGTAGTGATGGTTTTCAGACAGTTCTCTGTATCTTGTCAGTAGTCAGGTGTGCTTGTAGGTATGATGGGTTCCTGCTGGAAAATTATTTGCAGATGGTAATAATGTTTATAGGTTAGGTATGTCTTGAAGGATTGGGTAAGATACTGCTTTTGGAATGAGAGACAGGTAAAAAAACATTAGGGGTTCTTAAACTGTACAATAGCCATCTAAGAAAGCTAAAATCCATAGTAGAATTTAATATACTTTAATAAGCTGCAATTTCTTGTCAGACAAATAAGAGCAGATTCAAGATAACAACAAATTTTCATATAAATTTAACCTTACCAGTCATGCCAGTTACATGTATTCCGTACTGAAAGAATCCCATCAGATAATGGACTGTAAAACTGGAAAAAAGATGTACTTTTACTTTACTCTCAACGTGTGAAAAAGTGGTTTTAGAAATTTATTTTAATATAAAAAAAAGGCATAAGAGTCAATTTTTTATGAGAATATGCAGAAATCATAGAATATATTGGATTTTCTCATTATGAATAATTGATTAAAGATAAAATCATTTTCATTATGAATGGAATTTACATTGTAAGATACAGAAATTAGAAAGAAAATTACCATTAACAAAGATAAGGTCACACTGATCTTATCAGACATGGTTTAATCTGTTGATTTTGTGCTATTAACAAAGACTCCCAAGGGAGTTCTGTATTGTGATGTATAGGGCACCAGTTAGGTAACTGTCATCAGTATGGATTCCCTGTTAATACTTTGATCGCTGAAGGTTATAATGACCATATGGGACACCAGGAAGGGCTTACTTTATAACCAACCAGTTCTGATTTGTTTGCATGGAATTTTACAATTAATTTGTGAACTACATTCATTTACCTGGCAGATTGACAGTTACTCCCTCTTTAGGAACTGTATGGTCATGAGGCTGGTAGGTTTCTTTTTCTCTAATTTTGAATCAGAAAATGTGCACATTTCAGTTACCTTCATTTGGTTAAAATAGACACTTTGAAGATACATGTATTATGCAAGCACCCCATGTTGGGTGGATAGTCATACTTTTTCGGACAATAATTGGAATTTGGTTTCCATACAACATGTAGTACTGACCATGCTTGTTTAATTATAATATGATGCAATATGTTTCAATCACTTCTTCAATCAATGCCCATTCTGTTGAAGGTTATGTAATTTGAAAGCCAAGGAAAATACAAGTGGACATGAATAAAAAGAAATTCAGAATTCAAATTTATTAACTCACATGAGAAAGTTTTTTTGGGAGGGTGGGACTTCTGAAAAGGTATCAGTTAAATGGCAAATGTTATGTATTTGCATAAAGTAATAAATGGCCATGCATACAGTATTGTTCCAATGTACAGTATTTGCCAAAACATCGTTGCCCATTTACAGGGTCAGTACAATTGATATTTTACAAATTTTTTAGATGTGGATTTACCCAGTCTTATATAAGTCCAACATAACATGAACTTTTAACTTCAGAATGAGGAAGATCAAAATTTACCAAAGTTTCTCAGTATTTAAATGTCTGTTAAGATATTGAAAACATTACATAATCAAATAAATTTCATTATATAATACAGGGATTCCCATACTTAGTATTCTTGAACTTGGTGAGAATTCTAATCTGTTATTCACATATTTTCTTTCATCTATTTTAACAGTTGAATTTTTGTTTAACTAATATATGTAACAGTCGGTGAATATAAATGAAATAAAGTATTTTAAATCATTAAGTTTTGAGTTAAATTTTATATTATATATTGATTTTGGACTACTACCTTATTTGTCAATCGTGTTATACTAGACAGAATATAATTGTAAAACATGATATGTTTTTCCTGGAAGTTATGGTAATACATATGTATTGACAATTTTGGAGGAAATCCATCAATATTTACATAGCATGCACAAAATGTCTATAAATAAACTTTTGGAGGTGTCACCCCATAATAAGACAGTTGTGGGACCATGTAGTGTGGGCACCATGCAGTCTCATGTTGAAGGCTGAATGACATCCCCATTCCAAAGTTTAATATTATGTTTTAGTATTGTTGTACATATATATTTAGTTCACATCTCCATTTGTTTCTGAGATGCAAGCTTTTGTGACTTAGAAACTTTCTGAAACCTTTTTTTAAAGGGATTAGTGTTCATCATTTAAATCCACATTACATTTCACGTTTTGTTACCCTTCCTTTCTTTAGAAATTCATGAATATGATCATGCATTTTTTTTATCATTTAAAAACTGAAAACAAACTACATGTATGATAAAAATGTTAAGGGCTTGGTTATATATAAATACTTGTGTCAATAAAAAGTAAATATGATAGTAAAATGATACGTAGAATTGCTGATTCACTTGTAGATAAAATTAGATATAAAGTAAATTGATATTTCTGTATCTAAAAAAATTGGAAAGGTTTAAATTTCAAGATCTTTTGAGGCCTATCATATTTTACAATTAGATTAGAAGAGCAGGAAGCTATATATATCTTTTATGTGTTCCTCTTGGCAATATTTCCAATAGTATAAAGTACACCAAACTATTTTCTCTGCAGAATACCAGATGCAGATAATTGTATTGCTCATCAAATTTTAACCTATATATCATTTTTGAAGTGGTAATTATTGAATTAACATTTAATGTAAAGCACATGGAAAAGTCTGTGTAAATGTCAGTTAAATGATTGGATTTGCAGTTTGAATGTTTTTAGCAATTGTCATTTTAGATCTGATTTAGGTCTGTAATGGAAATCATTACCATTTTAAAATCAGTTTGAATGTCAAATACTAGTGTAAGTAACTCCACATGGTCCTGTGACAGACAGTGATGAAAAGTAAATCTGAAGTTTGTAAATGTTATAGTTTCAAATCTGTCTAGCACATGAAAAGTTGAACTTTGACCAGACTAAAGTCCATTACTATATTGCATTGAAATCAGGTGAAAGTTTCTTATGTTGTCACTTATAAGTCTATATTGTCCTAGTAAACTATAAAGAATGACAGTTTAAAAAACTTTATGTAGAGAATGAAAGTTAATATCTTTATTTCTGTCTGATGCTGTCATTATGTAATAGGTCCTACATAATGTTAAACTAATTGTAATCTTCTTCTGTTGGAGGACAGTGCTTGTTTGAGCTTGTATGCACCTATCTTTTAAGGTGAATTCATAAAGTATATTACATGAAAACATTTGTATGTTGTAGGGGAATCTATGATTCAAACAAAGTTTTTGATTTTATACCTGCTTAATGATGATGTATATTCTGTCTTTTATTAAATTTAATTAAATCATAATTAAGTCACGGCATGTTTAATTTCAGACTATATTAGCCAAGGCTGTCTACGACAACCCTGCCGAAACACCAGACGAATTGGCATTCAGACGTGGCGATGTTCTGGCTGTCATTGAACAAGATACTGCTGGATTGGAAGGATGGTGGCTGTGTTCCTTTAGGGGAAAACAAGGCATTGCTCCTGGGAACAGATTAAAGTTAGTAACAGGGATGAATGATTCTGACTATCAGTCTCCACATACGCAGAAACAGCTTAAAAGAAGAAGTTGGGATATCACACCAAATACGGTAAATAACATACAAGAAATAGGTCATTGTAAAATATTTGTGGTCGTCTGCTAGTTAGATCTGATTGTGTAAGTTACATTCCTTACATATAACAGAAAACTTTGGTTTTCATTAACACTGTAAAATGTTATAAGATATGAAGGAAGGGTGAAGTAATCAAATATAGGAAAAGAAGTGGAGAAGTTTTTATTCTTTTGGTATAATGAGAACAGTACGACAGATGGGTCAGTTTGGATTTCTGTAGAATAAATGCCAACTTACACATGTAAAGCTTTTTGTTAAAGTCATTAGAAGTTTGACAGTGCAGCGGTTTGGTGCAGTAAATTGTTTCTGGACAAAAATTCATATTTTCACTTTTAATTGCAGCAATAAAATGAAAGCTTAAGGTCTCAAATATAAAATAAAGAATTCAAGAGTATGAACTGTGAGTTGTTTTATAGGATCATTCTGCTTATGCTGATGGGTTTTTGAAGGGAAGCCACTTCAGTGTCTATTCATTGCTGTTTACTACTTCACTCTCTATCCATTGCTGTTTACTAGTACTACTTCAGCATGTTTTAGCACTCGAAATAAAAAAAAGGATTCATTTTCTTCTGATATGAAAAGAATTTAGAAGCCATGAGCAAAATGTAAAACATCATTGCACAATACACAGAAGTTAATTTGTTATGCTTATAATGTGTGTATAATAAATATAGTCAGGTTTTTGTAGAGGGCTTTGAAGGTCTTTGATGTTCTAATGCTTGAGGCAGGAAAAGAAATCAAATGTTTTCATGTAATTATTGCTAATTTGTCTTATTTCTTATCGTAGCACAGAACCTACTTAGTATATGCTCATACTTTTGGCTTTTCATAAAAATTGAAGTAACTCTGAAGCTAGGATTACTAATAGTTTTGTGATCAAACTTTTAAATTACTTTAAATATGGAAATTATTGCATGGATTTGTGATTGCAATTTTTGATAGAATGTACAAGGAAAAATTAAATGGGGTTTAATTTATTGTGATGTACATTCTATGGAATTTTTACTCATTAGTAAACACAGTTCATTGATTCCTTTATTTTGCAGGATAATTAAACTGGATTCATATATTATTTTGTTTTCATTAATTTAACGTTCTGTAAACTCGCTATGTCTTGTTATTCTCCCCAAAACAATAAAATATATTTTATTCATGAAATTCAAATTTTTAATATACAGTCGAACCTCAATGTGTCGAATTCGGTTGAGTCGAAATCTCAGACATGTCGAAGTAATTTCACGATCCCTGCAAATTTCCCATTTGCCCTATGCATTTATACCAGAGGTGTTTACCACTACGGATTTTCCGTATTTTACACGGATTTTAAATGCAAAATACGGACTATGGATTTAATTCACGGAAGTATGGTTTCTGGTTCTTTTCAAGAAATTTTTTTTTTCTCCTCAAAGTGCTTGAATGAGCGGTGGTTATGTATTAAACTAAAGTAAACGCGTCTGAGATAGAGATTTCTGCGGTTTTCGGGACACCTCTTATTAATCGTATGTTTTACCGATCTTTCAAAGTATGTAACGAAAGATAATTTAAAATGTGCTTGAAGAAATTAGGAAAACTCAAAATATGTCAGCTACAAAGCGGGCAACTCCGGCGGATCACCGGTGATACTACTGAAAAATACTGAGAAAATTGTTATTACTACTGATAGACTGAACTAGAGGTAAACACCTCTGTTATACCTCTGATGACTCTTACTCAGATGATTCAAATTCTTGTGTAACTTGAGCATGTTTAGAGGTACCCAGAAAAAAATACAGTGTAATTTTACCTTGATGTCAGAAGTAGGAATCTAATACTTTTTGTAACATATTTGCCTCGACCTGTTAAAATCTTGGAAGTTGAATATTGTTAATGAGAAAGTCTTTTGACATTTTTTAGCTCACTTTTTAATTACACAAATAACATTTGTTTGAATAATGGTGAGCGTAACATTTTCACTTTAAAAGGTTACACTCAACCTCGGATGACTTGAACCTCTGATAACTAGAATATTTTTTTGTGGTTCTTTTAACTTCAAATTATCGAGGTTCCACTGTAGTATAAAAAAGATCGACTAGTCATCATTTATTCATTCTAGCTGACCTCCACTAAATTGTCATAAGAATGTTGAAATCATAATTAATCATAAACTTTTGTATTGCCTCAGTCCTTTTGTTTCTGTGTTGAGTCATACATGATGGAGATATCAAAAGTTAAAAAAAAATCATTTAATATTGTATCATTTTTGGTGTCAAGACATGGAAATGCAGAGAAGTGCTGATTTTTTGCTAAACTATCAAATGGCTTGAACTTTTGACACGAGACCAAATTGATTTACTCAGTTTCCAGTCATTAGAAAATTTGAAAAATAAGTTAGTAAATTATAGTAGTTTAATGTTCATAAGGCCATATAATTGGGTAATGAGAAATACTGGAAGTGATGGCTTATGAATTTTGTCCTTTTATTATTGACTTGAATTATGGGTAATTTGTGGTTCCTTGGTTAAACTAAAAAAATTCTACTATATTCTTTTACAATGAGACAAACAAATGTCCAAATTCTTCCTGTTCTATAGAGCTTTGTGGAAAATGAGATTCAGGTTAAATATTTAATTTTCACGGGTAATAATAAAGAACTATTGGTAATATTTCTTGATTTTGATATTTATTTGCTGGAGACAGTAGCACTTATCTCACATTGTATAGTAATATAGTGCAGTACCTGTTGTTGAAAGTTGGAGGAAGAGGGGGGGAGGGGGTATTGATGATAAAAATATTATTTGTATAATTCATTATGGGACATTCCATAAACAATTTTTTTTTTGTTGGGGGGGGGGGGGGGTAGTCCTTTTGTTTATCTTGCTATCAACCAGTTCAGAATGTCACTTTTGTTTACAGAAATAGATGTAAAAAAAAATAGCTCTTACAGAAATCTGTATCTATAAGGCTTTAACCTAGAAATAAAATTTTCCACATCAGTTCATTAATCAGCTTAATAAGCAAAAATACATGTATAAAACAAATTAAATCTTGTAAATATTGTTCAGATCTGGATGTGATCTATTACATAGAGAAAATAAATGAAGTTTGAGGTTGTTACCCCCACTATTTAATGACAGGTTTAAATTATGTATGTAAACAGTGGTACACCTGAGTGTCAGTGTATTAAAAATGATAACCACTACTTCTGTGACAAGATAGAAATCTGTCACATCTCTGTTGATTTAAAGAAGGTATTTAGTAACTGGATACACATCCCACCTTTATCAGACAAAAGTATATTTATATTGTCTGCACTTAGTTCATTATGTCACATTATTCAAACATTGCACCTTTTCATATAAGTTATTGATATGCTTCCTTCACCTGCATACAATTGTTATGTCAAGTTTTGAAAAATAAGAAAAGATAAATGTTTTAACTGCACCTAAAAGTCATTCTGTATATTCATATATAGTTCTGATATTTACTGTAATATTGTTAACTTTGAGTTGTGTTTGTCATAAGGATAGGTAAATTGTGCATTAGTGCACATGCATACATAACCGCAATAAATTGGTTCCTACGCTTTAAAAGTTTGCCTGCTTGATTGCTAATTTTTTTATTCACAATTTATTTGCAGTCAGATGCTTATAGTACAGGTACATTTTTACTTAAGCTCCATTTTGAAAACAATTAGCATCTCAGTCATTCATAGAAACTTAAAAAAAATAATTCCTCTGGGTAGCATCAATACCTCAAAAACAATGGTATCAAACATTGTACTTAATCATACTGGTCGTCATAAAAATGGTTTTGATGTGGCCTACCACTAATGGATTTTCTATAAAAAGTTTTCAACCTGATAGCTGTTGTTAAAATTTTGAATGCAAATTGGTCATAAATCACACCCATTAATATGAAAATTGGGGTTACATTGATGATTTTACTACATGTTAAAATCATAAATAATCACGATTGGACAGTTGGTGACAGTTTACATGCAAGGAAAGACTTCTTAGGTATAATGTTTTGTAAATTTTGTCTGGCACCATTAAGGTGTGAAATTATGCATACCTTAATAAAATGTATTAAATATGAATACATTCAGTAGTTTGTGGATTATGACTGGTGTTTATAAAGTGTGAAATCAGAGAGAAAGTTTTTACGCTTGTAAATAAGGATTGGTTTTTAAAATGTGAAAGCCTCTATACTTGTGAGCTATGCCCTTTTGAAATATATAATGTCTTTGATGGCTGAAAAAATTCATAACAAATAAGTTTTCAAACTTGATTTTTTTTCTTATTCAAAGGGCGCAGTAAAAAGTAATTTTGTCACAGAAAAAATCTTGTCTATTTGACATGTCTTTAAGAAAAAAAACAAAAACAAAACCAGTCAGTATCCTCATGTAAAATAGTAAAACCGAGTACATTATTACTTATTGTCAATTTTCCCTCCATCCAAAAAAAGGAGACTACAGCAATAAAACTCAGTTTTTTCGGACAGAGATTTATATATATGTCAGTTATTATCATAATGAAAAACTGTCAATGAACTATTTAATTGTAAGAAATGTTGATAAAACAATCAATTATCTATAATTGATTTCATGTAAATGTCTGAGAAAACATAATTGGCAAGCAGAGAGATTGAAATTCTAGTCATGCACACTAGGAATTTGACTAGGATGATACATGATATATCTCTTAGTGACATCCCAAACCACAAACTGATAAGGAAATAAGTTTCATTTTTTTTTTTCATTATGTGAAAAAATTATATTAAATAACTTTAGGAATACATTTTTTTTTGTTGAGAAAATTAATAAATATTATATGTAGGCAATCTACTATGCTAGCTTTCAATGCCTTTACATAAAGTACATGTAGATCATTGCTTATTAGAACACCTAAGGAGTAATAGAAGTTTTGAAGAGTATTCAATTTGGTGATGCACACTAATTTAAAAAAAAAATCTTTTGAATATGGTTTTGATGAAGATATGCCAAAAATGTGGATCTATTATCTAAACTTACATGTACACATAGTAATTTATTATGAAAATCTTTCATGCAAGAGATATGATGTTACACAACTTTGCTATGATTTTTAGCTTACAGAAGAAGAAAGGCATTTTCCCAAAGGGAGAAATTCAAAAAGTAAAAAAAAACATTATCATAGGAAAAGAGAAAACCCTGACCTTTTCTTTTTGTGTTGGATATTTTTGTTGATAACAGTTACACAATTGGTTAAATAGATTTACAAACATCCCTAGAGAAAAAGGTTATTGTTAGAAAGTTTGTTTAAATCACCATTAATCATTTGCCAATCTTTTCTGTTTGATCATCTCTATGAGCATTGCAATTATATGAGTAATAAACAAAAAAAATTGATTGCCTACTGAATTATAGAGTTTTTGAGGTCATTGTCAAATCTCTGGTTTTACCATTATTTTCCAAATTTTATTAACTTTTGCAGTATTCAGAAATTTTAGTATGCCATTATTACATAATCTCCTGACATCTGCAGAATGAAAATATTTTACAAGGCAACATCTGCACATAAATATGTAAATGTAGTTAGAATTCGGCCTGTTCCCCAGATAATACATATTTACAGAAGCATTTTCAATAGATCTTTATTTAAAATTCATTGTTGGTTCTTGACACTTTGTACTTTTCAAAACAGGAAAGCTGAATCTGTCTCAAGAGAGAGTTTTTGTTCTTTCAATAGCATTTTACATCTATGAGTATCATTTTCTGCATCCTTGCAAGTTTTAACTAAAGAAAGACCTGTTTAGTCTGGGTAGAGATAAGAATGTCTATTTCAATAACAAAGTATATAAAAATAGTTTTTAATTTATAGACAAAACATTGGAATTCTTCAAGAAAACAAAAGCTGTTAGAATTTACACAAAAATCTTAAATATTGGTACAGTAATGTCCCTGAAGTATTGAATCATCCTTTCCACAATTTGAATTAATCTGTAGCTGCTCATTGTTGCTGGTTAATGTTTCTTCAGCTTTTTTGATTGATTGATTATTGGTTGCTGAACAGATCCAGATGATATTATGTATATACCTGAAACAAATTAAACAACAAACATTTATGTGTAAAGAAAATATCCCACAACTTAGAAGAATTGAAAAAATGGGCAATGTTTCACTAGACAAGTATGAAATAGATTTATATTTTTGTTACAGTTTAATTTTTTGCCTATACATTTTCAACATTTATACAAGAGGTTAGTAATCATTCTCAAAAAATGTTCATTATTACATGTAACTATGGATTTGTCACCTAAGACTCTTTGGGCTGCCCTACAACAGAAACTCAGTTGAATTATGTGAAAGACTGAAGTCTGATTTTAAAATCACATTATCCAAAAGTACTTTGATAAGCGTTATTTTAACAAAAAATAAGTGTTCTATTGATAGAAAATATTTGACATTATATATTGTATATTTCATAATGCAACCCTCTGTTACATTGATTGAAATCTTATTGCCAACTTTATACCTGTAAATCTATACAACTGCATTTGTCAAAATCGGATTCAGACATCTTTCATATTGCATCTCAACGAAATCAATAGAGTATAAACAGTTTATAATACAAATCCTCTCGCAGGACATCCCAGGTAAGGCTGACATGCTTACAATTAATACTGACACTTTTAAAATACCTGTGGAGTTAAGCAATGGATTAAGTATCGTGACCGATTAATAGTTGCTGTACTTGACACAATGAACTAATTTTTTTTTTACTAATTTGACAAATTATATAGCCATGGTCAGCCTGTGGGCATGGCATATAAAATAGTTATAAATTTTTTTTTTCATGAATAAGGATGAAAATGTAAATAGAATGCAAGTTACTCCACCTCAAAAATGAAATATCCCATATGGTTGTCATAACAGAAATTTATTGGGCTTCTTTTTTCGTGAGCATATGGAATGATATTTTAATAAATGGGGGTTTATTTGTGGTTGGTAGAATTGCTCTTGTTTTTTGCTGTTAAGAAAGGAGTTTTTTAGTCATTTTTTTTTGCCAGTTTTGTATGTAGGATCTGTTAAAGTGATCAATATATGTAATATAGCAGATGATACATTTAATGTAAAGGTGCAAAAACTAGCAGCCAAATTGATTACTAATAATTAGTCAAAGCTGTAACAATGCAGATCCTCAGTTAATTACATCCAGATTTAATATATCTAGGTAAAGTGTAGGAGTGTATAATTTGGAACTTTTGCCATCATACCACTACAATGGTGAAGGGGCATTCAGACTTTTCAAATGGTTTTTTTTTTATTAGACAAAGCAAAAAAATTTTGTGCCTTTTAAAATTTAGAATTTGTTTGCTTTTGTTAACTGCATGAAAAGTTCATATATCTATATTTTTAGAAAGAATTAAATTGTTATCAAAGTCAACATTATTACATTCAAGTTAAGTCAGATTTTAAGATCAGACAGATAAATCAGAAATAAAGATTCCTATCAGATCATCCAGGTATTATTTTTGTCTGTTTTTAAACAACTTCATCATTCAGACAGCTGGAACATTTTCTGGTGTTTTCTGCAAATTAAATTTAAGATTGATCCATTATGAAATCAATTATGTTTTGCTGTAACTGATTATTGACATGGAATGAAAATGATCCTGCTGTAAATTTGAAGGCAGAACTGACAATTTGTGCAGGTGCTATGTTATGTAATATAAAGCATCAAAACATGTTTTTTTGTGCATCATGAGCTATTTCTAAACCTTATACCGATTTATTGTATTAAAAACTTTTTAGGTTATGTCTAAGTTATAAACACTCACAGACTTGTCAGACAAGAAAAGAGATTTTATTTTCTTTGTGTGTTTCTTTAAATTTTGACCTTTTTAAAGTTAGGCTGAGGTCAATGATTTATCCTGTTTGTCCTTGTACGGCATCTAAAGCCCGAAAACAGCAGTTTTGGATTAATTTATGAAATTCTGTATACTGTGGTTCTCAGTAGTATCAATGGTCCTAGATTTTAATATATTGATTAAAATACCTGATTGGTAGAAGAATTCAAACCTGCACTTTTAATGAATATGGTAGGTGTTTGCTTTTGATATTGTTCAGAACACCTCCTTTGTTAGGTGTTTCTTTGCTGTAGTATTGAAATGAATAAATAAAGTGATAAAAGGTCAACTCAGCAGGGTAATATCATAAAAATAATAGAAGTTAAATTGCATAATTTAAATCATTAATTAATATTAATTAAACAAGATGACTTGATTACATATTTTACATTTCAAATTTTTGTCAACTATCCAAATGAGTCACAATGTTTTACTGGTTAAATCATATTACCAAGTTAATAAAGGTTAATTTTTAACAGGATAGTCAGTGTTTCTTACAAGTTTCCAATAGTTTTGATTTTAAAAGAAGTGCACACCAGTCATGTTAATTTACATGTAAGTAATACACAGTATACTGATATAAGCAATTTCTAATATCTGTAAGTACTGATGAGTGGTAATATCATTTTATTTAATACAATAGTACACAGGTGAATAAATATAATTAATGATTAACATAAAGATGTCTGGTATAAGTGATATCATTAGAATATTGATGACAAAATGGCTTCTTGATTGTCATTATAATGGGATAAATCTGAAGGTGTTTTGTTTAAACACTTTTCGAGGAAATAATAATGAGAGTGGGTGCAAAATGGACCTACGTAAGAAAATATTGAATAGATTGCTTAGAAGATCTAGAGAAGAAAATGGAAATTCAAAAAAATTAATGAATTCAATTATCAAAGAGGTAATTTTATTTTTTTTTAAAAGAAAGTAGTAATCACATGAACATACATGTATTTTATTTTACATGAGTGTAAATGTTGATCAAAGTTGGTATTATTTTAATGTTCTTCACACTGTTTGAAAAAGGTTGTTGCCTTGGTTATAGCTACTTATTGAAAAATGATGTGGTTGACATAGGCAATACAAAGTCTTCCTCCGAAAGCAGCAGATGGCTTGGTTTAGAAAGAGAATAAAAACAAGCCTCTATTTGATCTCAGAAGGAGCTAGTCTTTTTATAACTTCAAAGAGGAAATTAACAAAATTAGTGCACTTAACTGAACAAAGAGGATTTACTTCTGTCTGCAAAATTTGCATGCAAGTGGAAAAAATTGGGAAGTTTTGTTGAAATTCTTGGTTTAATTGTAATTTATCGCTGTCAAATTTCTGTCAATAGCTCCCTTCTATTAGGAGATAATTATAGTTGACAAAGACACTGGTCGAAATTTCTGATAAAAGTATGCCTTAGGGAATATTATAAGTTTGATGTTAAGAGTTGATGAGGTTATTGTTTGAGGATGAAGTAACGGGTTGTTATTGATTAATAATGTGAGAGACCATTATAATCAAGTTAAAAGCTGTGAAGTTTTAATTGACAAATTGACAACTTGACAATAAATAACACAATTTTCTCTAATTTATTGGTTGTTTGTATGCTTGTAAGTACATTTTAATTCCAATTAAAGGTAAATGGCAGGTATTGGAGTTATTATGTGAACTTCAACTAATATGTAAATATTGTTTGTAAATATCAGAATTTAAATGTGCTTGAAGAACCTTCTTACAAATGTTAATTGAACCTGATTAAAAGGATTATGTGTTGTCTTATAGATAGGATTAGCTTTCCTTTTTCCTATTTTTCTGTCTGTAATGAAGGTGTGGTAAAAATTGGTACATGTATACAGAGTATAGGTAACAAAGACTAGACTTCATTTCAAGTGTCAAGAATTTGAATGAGATCTGGGTTAGAAAAGTGCTTGGAGTTCTTCACACCTGATGTTAGGTAGTTTACACGGTTTGATGCTTGACAAATACTTAATGACAGATTTTCTTTGTTTTAAAAAGAACAAAGGAAACCATTAAAGATTTTAACTAATGATAAAATTCCTGGTTATCATGTGTTATGTGGTTTAAGTACGATAGCTTCTCAAATTAATGCATGGTTTGTTTTTCTTTTTATGATAAGTGCATGGAATTCTCTGAAAAATGAAAGAAGTCAAATATATACTTGTATTAAAATTGTTTGTTTGTTAAACATTTTGTCCAGAGGGAAAAAGTTAAAATAAAAACAAAAAGAAAGCAAAGATACATTGTGTAAAAAAAAAAATTCAATTAAATAAGGAGACTTGATGAACTATATAAACTAACGGCAATGACAAATTAAATTTTGAGGCCAATTTTTTGTTGTTTTACTTTAAAAATAGAAAGGTAAATGCCAAATTAAAGGTATGAATGAATGAATGGAACTATGTAACAGTAGATTCATAGAAAAATTTCATCTGTGACCCCAGTTACTTTCATCAACTATGTCGGTATAAGAAATAGTCCTTTTCAGCTCACCTGTCCTAAAAGGACATGTGAGCTTTTGCCATCACTTGTCGTCTGTCATCTGTTCAGTGTCCGTCGTAAACTTTTTCAAAGATCTCTTCTCAGAAACTACTGAACCAATTACAGCCATACTTAGTCTGAATGATACTTAGGGTATCTAGAATAAATTTTTGGTTTTATTTTATCGTCCGTCAAGAAACATGGCCACCATGGCTAAAAATAGAACATAGGGGGTAAACTTCAGTTTTTGGCCTTTCTCCCCAAATCTAAAGCATTTAGAGCTAAACTGACATGGAGTAAAAATGTTCATCCGGTCAAGATCTACCTGCTATGAAATTTTCGGATGAATCGGTCAACCCTTTGTTGGGTTATTGCCCTTGAATTGTTAATTTTAAAGAAATTATGTGGTTTTAGTTTGTTATCTTACATATTATTATAGATAAAGACAAACTGTAAACACCAAAAATGTTCAGCAAAGTAAGATCTACAAATAAGTCAACATGACCAAAATCGTCAATTGACCCCTTGTAGGAGTTTTTGCCCTTTAATGACAATTTTTCACTGTTTTTTTATCATCATTGTAAACTTTTAAAAATCTCCTCCTCTGAAACTACAAAATCAATTTCAGCCAAACTTAGGCTGAAAGATCCTTAGGGTATGTAGTATAAATGTTATGTTTTATTTTCTTGTCCATCAAGAAACATGGCTGCCGTGGCTAAAAATAGAACATAGGTGAAAATGCACTTTTTGGCTCATATCTCAAAAACTAAAGCAGTTAGAGCAAAACTGTTTGGTAGTAAAAATGTTTATGAGGTCAAGATCTACCTGCCTTTAAAATTTCAGATGAATCGGTCAACCCATTTTTGGGTTATTGCCCCTTAATTGTTAATTTTAAGGAAATTTAGCAGTTTTAGGTTATTAACTTGAATATTATTATACATAAAGACAAACTGTAACCAGCAAAAAATTTCAGCAAAGTAAGATCTACAAATAAGTCGACATGACCAACATCGTCATTTGAACCCTTATAGGAGTTTTTGCCCTTTAAAGATTATTTACATGTAAACAAAAAATAATGGTCTGACATATTGTCTTGTTTAGAGCATAATGTGAAATAAATTAAATGGTAGCTGTACAAGTAAAATGGAGGGTCAACATAGTAACCATTTATATTTGTGTTAATTTAAGGACCTTATAATTTACCTGTACAAGTCAAAAAGAAAGGTCAAGGGTCAAGGTCATTTAAAAAATTCATAGCAACGGATGGAAAAGTCCCTAGCAAATATATTTGGGTTCAGGACCTTATAGTTTACCTGTTCAAGTCAAAATGGAAGGTCAACAGTGAATGCCATTGAAAAAGTCCCTAGCAACCATCTCTATTTGTGTTAAGGATTCTATATTTTAGCTGTACAGGTCAATATTAAGGAGAAAATTGTGACGGTATTCATTAAATAGCAAAAATAATCATTGAAGCAAGATCTACACAAATATAACAGGTGAGCGATTAAGGCTTTTGGGAGCCTCTTGTTATGTAGAAATATTCGGATGAATATATTAAAAATGAGCTTCAAAAGTAGCTCTAAATACCAAAAGTGTTTGAACATATAACTTCAAATCGAAGTTCCATGCCTGCATAATACTTTTATCAATTAATATTTTAAACAAATATATGTTTCTTTGAAGTTAAACAATGTTTAACTGTATTGATGTATATTGGATTATTATCTGCATATGTTTACTTAATTGACCGGCAGATATTAAGGTAATAAACAGAAATACAATAATTACAAGTATTTCACAGTAAGCTAGAATTTTTATCAACCTTACATCAGGGCTGTGAATCATGTAATAGTACTTTTTTGGAAACAATAGTTCTTTTATGAATTTGTACTTTTGGTAAAAATGATTGGGTATATCTAAATGTTAAAACAGTGGGCATTCATGTGCTTATTCGTCCGTTTTCAAACAAATATATTTATCAGTACATTGATCATAAGAAAACATAATCTTATTTGTACAAGTGTAGATCAATTTATTATTATTTTAATGTTAATGTTTAGGAAAAACAATGGTTATTATAGCATATATATATTTTCTTTATTCATTTTTTATTATCAAAAAAACAAATATATAAGTATCCATTCTGAAAATGTAATAATTAGTAAATATATAAATGTTGATTTATTGATAACAACCACAAAGCAGTAATATATTTTTATACGACCGCAAAATTTTTGCGGTCGTATATTGGTATGACGTTGGCGTCGTCGTCGTCGTCGTCGTCGTCCGTCGTCCGTCGGAGTCTGTAGACATTTGGTTTTCGCACTATAAATGTAGTATAAGTTAATAGAAATCTACGAAATTTAAACACAAGGTTTATGACCACAAAAGGAAGGTTGGGATTGTTTTTGGGAGTTTTGGTCCGTACAGTTTAGGAATTAGGGGCCAAAAGGGTCCAAAATTAAACTTTGTTTGATTTCATCGAAAATTGAACTATTGGGGTTCTTTGATATGCCGAATCTAACCGTGCCTTTAGATTCTTAATTTTTGGTCCCGTTTTCAAATTGGTCTACATTAAGGTCCAAAGGGTCCAAAATTAAACTTAGTTTGATTTTAACAAAAATTGAATTCTTGGGGTTCTTTGATATGCTGAATCTAAACATGTACTTAGTTTTTTTATTATGGGCCCAGTTTTCAAGTTGGTCCAAATCGGGGTCCAAAATTAAACTTTGTTTGATTTCATCGAAAATTGAAGTATTGGGGTTCTTTGATATGCCGAATCTAACTGTGCATTTAGATTCTTAATTTTTGGTCCCGTTTTCAAATTGGTCTACATTAAGGTCCAAAGGGTCCAAAATTAAACTTAGTTTGATTTTAACAAAAATTGAATTCTTTGGGTTCTTTGATATGCTGAATCTAAACATGTACTTAGTTTTTTTATTATGGGCCCAGTTTTCAAGTTGGTCCAAATCGGGTTCCAAAATTAAACTTTGTTTGATTTCATCGAAAATTGACTTATTGGGGTTCTTTGATATGCCGAATCTAACCGTGCATTTAGATTCTTAATTTTTGGTCCCGTTTTCAAATTGGTCTACATTAAGGTCCAAAGTGTCCAAAATTAAACTTAGTTTGATTTTAACAAAAATTGAATTCTTGGGGTTCTTTGATATGCTGAATCTAAACATGTACTTAGTTTTTTTTATTATGGGCCCAGTTTTCAAGTTGGTCCAAATCGGGGTCCAAAATTAAAGCTAAAAAAGGGGTAAATTTTTTTTTTTTTGGGGGGGGGGGGGAAATTCTCCACAGCATATTGTATTGCACAAGAAGCAAAAAATTGAATATAAATTCAAATCATATGACCAATTCTAAGTTCTTTATTTCAGTTATTCTGTGTCAGAAACCTATTATGTGTCAAATATTTGAAGAAATTTTCAATTGCACAGTATTGTGCAATAGCAAGAAATTGATATGTGTGCTCTGCTATCAAAACCTTATTATTAACAAATTCCATGACTATGATGTCATTTTCTATTTTAATATGTTATGGTGTATTTAAATGGGCTGTTATGGTTGCAAAGTATAAAGAAATGGGGGGGGGGGTTGAAAACAAAATTTAGAGGGGGGGGTAAATGAGAAATTGGGGAGGGGGTAATTTTTTTCTCATTTCATATTTCATAAATTAAAAAGAAAATTTCAAATTTTTTTAGCAAAAAAAGGGGGGGTTACATTAAATTTTATTGTTTTTTGTTTTTTTTTGGGAGGGGGGGGGTCAATGTGCAACTTCATAGTGTATTGCACAAAAGCTAAAAAAAGGGGTAAATTATTTTTTTTTTTTTGGGGGAGGGGCAATTCTCCACAGCATATTGTATTGCACAAGAAGCAAAAAATTGAATATAAATTCAACTCATATGACCAATTCTAAGTTCTTTGATTTCAGTTATTCTGTGTCAGAAACCTATTATGTGTCAAATATTTGAAGAAATTTTCAATTGCAAAGTATTGCGCAATAGCAAGAAATTGTTATGTGTGCCCAATTTTAAATTTTAAATTGGTTATTTCTGATTTATATATAAAAACAAATAATACTGATATGGTTTGAATAGGTAAATTAAAAAATTTTAAGTTCTTAGACAACATTCATTCTGTGTCAGAAACCTATGCTGTGTCAAATATTTATTCCCAATCCAAATTCAGTATTGTATCAAGCTTGAATGTTGTGTTCATAATTGCCCCAACTATTCAGGGTTCGACATCTGCGGTCGTATCTAGCTGCGCCCAGCGGAGCATTTTATTTATTATATACTTATAATTACTTACTGTTGGATGGGAACTTACTAAAGCAAAAAATGGTTAGTGTACCTTAGTGTATTTGCAGGAATAAAAGAACTTTAAATTTTAAAAAAAAGTATTGGATATACCCCTGAGGGCATAAGCCTGACAGTGGTATATCTAATTTATATTATGATACATGTACTCTTAAAAGTGCAAATTGTAGGTTTTAATAATTCATAAGTGAGGTCTTAAAGGAGTTTCACCTTGTGCCAATCTAATTATAATTAGTTCTTTGCACTTGCTCCTTATTTTCGTTTGGTTGTTTATATGTCGCATGTCGGATATAAACAACTGAACGAAAAATAAGGAGCAAGTGGGGAGAACTAATTTTAATTAGACTGACCTTGTGCAAAGATAAACTAGAGTAAATGCAGGCTATCTTGTTACATTTTATGGCATCAGGATACAAATGAATTAAGTAATACAATCAAGCAGGTTCAATTCAACACAGGTTTATTTACATCTTGGTCACATAACATTATTTGTTAAACATACAGAATTATCTTCCTTGATAGAAAATTCATATAAATTTATTTTGACCTCCCAACAAAAGTTCATTTGGTTTTAATTCCCCCTTTAGTAATTTTGGTTTTAACAGTCCAGTTTGAAAATTAAAATTTGATTTTTCCCAAAACATACTTTAGTGTTTAAATATATGTATAGCATATTAATCAGGGTTTTTAATCAAATATTGAAGTTACTTATTACTTAAATCTGCAGTTTAAAGTGATTTTAAAAAGTTTATTTACATTAAATTTATTATGAAAAAGTTAAAAAAAAATTTTTTTAAAACCAAACATATGTACTAAATTTGTTATGCAGAGTCAGATGTAATGTTTTTAGTGTTCAGCCACTTTGTAGAAATCACAGATGTTTTATTGACCTCAACAACCAAGATCTCACATTTAAAGAGAGACAACTCTATCTTACTTTCAAGTTTCTTTAAATTTCATGATGTTTGTTTATAGGAAGAAAGGAAATTGTTAATTGATATTATATAAATATGCGATCAAAAGTTAAAATAAAGCAGAATTAAAAGTATGAAATTTAAGGAATTATGTATTTTGTGAAAAAGAATGTTGCTGACTAATAGTTTGTTTCCAAGAATAATATTAATCTAATTTTGTTGTTATTACTGAATTCATGAGAGCTGGTAACATAATAAAATTTTATGTAATACAAAAATAAAAACAGAACAGTTGCCAAGTCAACATGCTTATCATTTTATCATCACCAAAATAACATATCTTACATGATTAATATTAATTCGGAGGAAAATTAGTAACGATTATTGATAATTATCATATTGATAGACATTCTTTCTACCACTGATACTATGTCTCCTCTATACTTAGTCTGTTGATATTGAGGAAATGCCAGAGATATGTATCAGTGCATTTATAGTACACTATCGTGTACATGAAAACATGTAAATGCAATTAATTGAAAGTTCTGCCAATTCTGAGTCTATAAAAAACTAAAAAATTATCTAATAATAGGTGAAGTGTTTCCAACTGTTATGTAATGAATGATAGAAAACTATCATTTAGACGTCTGAGTTTTTGTCATTGCTTTAAAGCAATGAATCATATATCGTCTTCTTTTTTCAACATTCATGAAGCAATGCCAATAATTATAACCAACAATTTTGATTTAATCAAATCCAAAATAATTTTCATATCTTATATTTGTATTTTTAATTGTCCACTAAATGAGGACATCCTATGTTGACACATTCATGAATCTTTGGGATTAAAAACATTGTCTCTTTTAGTACACAAATCGACATACATTCCTTATTCGATAAAAATTATTAGCCAATTTGTAGAAATTTATAATCACCAGTAATGACCCTTTCATTATTTTTCAGGTGAATTCGTCAGATATTTACCAGATACCTGATATGCCAACACAGGATTATGATGTACCGCCATCACGTCCAAGGGTAGTGGAAGGACAGGAAAATTACGACACTCCCCCAAGATTACATGAATCAAGTTTTGAACAAGTTGATTATGATACTCCACCTCAACAAAAGGTTTTTCAACAGAACAATAACAATGACAACAATCAAATGATGACACCACAAAACTTATTTCCGACGGAATTCTATGATGTTCCCACATCTTTATCAAACCGTTCAAGCATCATGTCAAACTTGTCCCACCTATCACATTTGTCAAATGAATCTTTTTCATCAAGTAGTGCTTCAAATAAAAGTAGTGGCAAATGCCAGGGATCAAACCAGGATAGTGTAACTGACTCTGCCAGGTCAAGCATGGACATTTCACCACATGATTTTTATGACATACCTCCATCACGATATCATGCGGTACCAGTAAATCATCATAAACAACCATCGGCTGATTCTGGGCTTGATTTGTATGATTCTCCTCAAAAGCAAAAATCTATCAATGAATCTATGGAGGATTATGATGTACCAAAAGCTGACTATGATGTGCCAAAAGCTCATAGTGAATCTTTTCTCACTCCTGTAAAACATACTGAGAATACATATGATACTGCTGATGAAACATCTGTGTTAGAACATGATATTGATGATATTTATGATGTTCCTAAAAGCAACACACTTGTTCGAAAAAGTGAGAAAAATTTTTTGTCAGAAAATAATGAAAAAACACGAAGACGAGAAAAATCAGGGGAAAGAACTCTTACCAGAGGAGAGAGATGTGGTGGTGTGTATGATATACCACCACAAGTCACAAGAGATTCAATGGTCTCATCAAAGTCAGACTCTTCAGAAAGTACAGATGAGGGCTACAGACTATCAATATGTAGCATGGATTCAAGATCCTCAGACATTCCAATTTATGATGAATTGCCTTATGATCTTGATGCAGCGATGGACCTTATGATAAAACTGCAACAGGATGTTCAGAAAGCAACCACAAAACTCTGTAGTTTTATAAGCAGCAATTGGAGAAAGAAGGAAGTATTAGAACCTAATCTGTATAACATTAAATCAACATGTAATAAAGTAAAGTCAACATTAGAAGAATTTCTTGAATTTGCTCAAGGAACATTAGCTAACTCTGCTAAATTACCAGAAAAGAAATTAATCAATAAGTTGACGAAACAACTGAGTCCACTACTTCAAACACTCGGACAAATAAAAGCTTGTTTGAAAAATTTAGATTTAAACAATTGGCAGCTTTCAAGTCTTATTTCAAAGGATGCCTCAAAAGATGACGATTTGGGAAAAATTGCTTCTATTTCAAAAGATCTTATAACTGATGTTAAAAAGATGGTATCAGTCATACATGGCAATTCTACATTACTTTTTAAAAGAGCTCAGGACTCGGTTCAAACTCCACCTAAACCACCCGTCGCGCCAAAACCATCAACTCTGCCAAAACCAAGTGTTGCTGATGTTCAAGGACGACCACTTCCACTGCCGCCAAGACCATTGCCACCAACCCCAACTGAAAAGAAATCAGGAAGTTTTGAATTCAAAAGGATTTCAGGAGAATTCAAAAGAGATTCTGGAGAATTAAAACGATTATCAGCAGAGTTCAAACAAATGTCATTATCTCAAGACAAGGATGGTGAAGATATTATTGAAGAATATGACTATGTTCACTTAGATTCTTCTGATGATTCAGATGTATCAAAGGCAAAAACATATAAACAAAATATTCATCATGATTTAGATGTTAAACCGGTCAAAGAAACATCACCTATGAGAGAGCTTTCTCCCCCTAAACCAAATGATAGTCGATCTGTTTCACCACTGCATGAGAGCACGCCATCGAAACAATTCATTAAAAAATCAAGTAGTATGGACGATATTTTATCCAGTAGGGAGAGTTCAGAACCTTTAACTGTGAAAACGCCTACAGATAGGAATTTCAAACTAACATCGCCAAATTCTTTACCGCTAAATATTAAATTAGACCCTAATGATAAACAAGTACTGTGTTATTATTCAGGACAGATGGATACTCATTCTACACTGTTAACTAATGCAGTCGATGCATTCTTTGCTTGCATTGAATGTGGACAGGGACCAAAAGTATTTATTTCGAACAGCAAGTTTGTTGTTGTGTCTGCTCACAAACTAGTCTATATTGGAGACACTTTACATAGAAATATGATGAACATTGATGTCAGAAATAAAATCATGCACTGTGCAAATCATTTATGTGATATTCTTAAATTGACAGTTTCAGCAACAAAGACAGCAGCTTTACAATATCCCTCAGTTCCTGCTGTGCAGGAAATGGTGGATAGGGTTGTTGATGTTTCTCATGCTGCTTATGAACTTAAACTTGTGATTGACCAAGCTTCATGTTTATAGTGCTATTCACATTGTATTTTCTTTCTTTCACTGCTACCAAAAGATATGCATGAAACATTTATTTCAGATTTTTAGAGTATTTTATGCAAATTTTTAGCATTTTTTTGGAGAAGTTTATTTACTGTTCTCACCATGAAATTTGATATTAATTTTATTACAGTTAGGACAAACATATCACAATATAGAAAAAAAATTTCTGGTATTATGTCTCACTACAGAGCTACCATGTGTTGAAAAAAGGGAGATATGTCTGATTTTGCATATGAATATGCAAATAAACAATAATATGCCCTTTTGTCATATATGGCAATCTTAGAGGGAGATAATCCCAGCAATATTTCTTATTATTTATAAAGCAGATTAAGTGAGTTAAACATATTATGAATATATTGGGTTCATATGGTGAAATTTTTGGACTTTCAAGTGGGCATATATTTGTGAAAATGTGTTATTTAAATGATCTCATTGAAAATTTATAATTATTATTTGTATATATAGAAAAGATTATATTAATTAGACTTATTATTGAATAAATGAAACATGAATAGATTAAAGTGCTATTGTCATTGGCTTCAATAATTTATTGATTTGTAAAACAGAAATTGTTCTCATTTGCATAACCTAGATTTCTTTTTTTTCAAGGAACAGTAATCTTTGTTCATTTTCAATATAAACTTATTCAGTCTAATTTAAATCAGATCATTGTTGCTTTGACAACTTATTTATTGCAGACCTGGCATTTTCCTTTAGAGGGTCTTGTCTGGACAATTTTTAAATGCTAATTTTCAGCTATTTAATAATCAATCCAATCTATCTTATACATGTATATGGTTTCTTCTTTGGATTCAGTACATCTAAATTCATATGGAAAATATTGTTATTATTATTTATCAGAATTGTTGTGATTTTTTTTTTTAAAGGGAGGCCATTTTATTATTTCCCCTGTTTCTTATTGATTATATAAATCTGGAAGGTAATGATTTACAGTTTCTATGTTAGTAGTGTGAATGTCTGTGTAAAATATACCCAAAGATATTTCTGAATGACAAAAAGCTTATCAGAACATGTATCCTAATGGCATATATCTACATAGAGATGTTTTGAAGCAATAATGATTTGATTTTAATGAGACAGAAATTATGATATTGTCGAATATAATTTATTTATGACATGCTGTAATTTCAGCTGATATAATTTATGTTGTATATGCAGAATCTGCTTTCAGTAAATGTATATTCTAGTGAGACACGTTGCTAACAGTATTTCTGTTGTGCATTTTATTAGCAAATATATTTTTGTCAACTTTGTCAAATGGTAGACCTGCAAAAAGTCAATAATATATAGTAAAATTATCGTATTTTACAAAAATATTCAGGTCAAAAACATGTACTTGTAAATCTAAGCTGAGTTCAGTGTAAGATTTTATTGTGAACTTCTTCCTACGATAAGTTCTTGAATTAACTTATATAAATTAATCTTTATAGACAAAGCATAACATAGGTTGTGCATCAGTAGCATTTTGAAACATAGTTATACAATGAACTTTAATAACAAAGTCATTTATAAATGTCAGTATATATCAGTTTAACAGTATCTAATTATTCCAATGTTGTTTTCAAAACATCAAATGCAGTAATTTCATTGGCTGACTGCAACTTGCGGTAAAAAGTTTATAACTTGATAAATTCCTTTCATTCATTTTTTTACATACGCATGCAATATAGTGCATGAGGAAAATGTTAATTTCAAATGGCAAAACGTCATATTTCTGCATTACTTTGGAATTATAAGTAATAAAGGTTATTTTTACAGAATTTATCAATGTGTAAACTGGGGCTTTGCATCAAGTTATTTAGTTTGTGAGTGAATTGCCTGAGTTTACACATTGATAAATTCCTTCAAAATAACCTTTATTACTGTAGTAAATTTCTAAATGTAAGTAAAATGAAACAGGTTTGGGGAAATGGCACATCAACTGCCTTTTTAAATTTAGGTTGTACAAAAACCAGTTTTTCATATACATGAGGTCCTTCAAATTGGTTGATTCATTTGAAATTTAAAAAAAAATGTTTTTAGTGTGTGTATAATTCAAAAGCATTATTTTTTGCATCTGGAAATTAATTTCAGATATTAAGCAATTTGTAGAAGGCTGTCTGAAATTTAAAATATTAACGGAGGTTGTATATTTGTTGTCTTCCTTGAACTGTTAATACTGACTTAATAGTGCCTTAGTAGAAAATAACTTGTTAAACATGTGTCTTATGACACTATCAAATGCATATACATAAAAATTAAATGTAATAACTTTCAGTTGTTTTTTTTTATTCTGTGTTAAAATATTATCTACATCAGTGTTAAGGGACTAGGGGAAAATTTCTGAACATCTTTAATGGTGGCTTTGCTGTCTGTTATAATGTATGTCCCCCATATATCTGCAAAACCTCTAGAGTTTACTACAATTCTCTACATTTCAAATATCAAATAGATATATCATGAAAGTCAACATGGTTCAAATTTTAGGAAACAAAACCGCCAGATCCAGAAACATCACATTTTACACAAATATCAATGAATTTCACACACACACAAAAATCAAGAATTAATTCATGAATAATGATGCATTTCAAGAGTGGAAAAGAATAATTCATTATAGCCACTGGAAATACAAGGTAGTATAGTATACTAATTAACTTTCATATTTAGGAAACATTAGTGATATTCCCAACACCAACTTGCCGTTAAAAAAATACAAAGTAAATAAAAAGGCAAGATTGTATGTTGGAGGCAAATTATTAGTTGTACCTAAAAAATAGATGGAATAGCGGTATTTGTCATTTGACACCATCCCAAAAGACTGATAACAATCATATCAAAACAACAACAATCTGATTGGTATTTTCCATCACTTCTTTCTTTGTTACTACTAATGGTTTATTTCAAATGTGGTTGGTTTCATAAATGGTAGAATATGCACAGCTGGGAAAAAACACCCAATATGATGATGTTCATCCAAAGCACTTAACAGAAACTAACACTGATAATTGTGTTACCAGTCAAATTGGGCCAATAACTAATTTACAGTGATAAAGCATCCTATGCATGCTTGCAGTTTATGTCAGAAATATATCCACCCTATTCGTTGTTACCTACAATATGAACTATATAAACTTCATAATGAAGAATGCTTAGAAAAAAACAGAATTACATCATACAATGACGGGCATGCTTTTTGTAGAGGGAACTAGAGGCTCTCAGGAGCCTGTATCGCTCACCTGGACTGGCAGCCTGGAACATTGCTGTCAAGTTCCAATTGGATCACATGTTTCAAACAAGATTTTTCAGTGAACTTTCCCATTAGGTCCTATGTTAAACTATGTCCAGCTGTGGTGGCCATCTTGGATGATGGGTGGGGTTATCTGATATTATTCTGAAAGAGGACCACCTAAGGACAATTGCTACCAAGTTTTGTTCCAATTGGCCAAGTGGTTTCAGACAAGAAGATCTTCAATTAAATTCCAAATAGGGTCCTATGTTAAACTATGTTCGGCTCTGGCGGCCATCTTTGATGACGGGCTGGGTCATCAGATACAATTCTGAAAGAGGACCACCTAAGGACCGTTGCTGCCAAGTTTTGTCCCAATTGGCCCAGTGGTTTCTGAGAAGATCTTTAAAGGAAAGTCTACGACAAAGACGGACGCGGGACGCAAAGTGATGGCAATAGCTCACATGACCTTTTAGGCCAGGTGAGCTAAAAAAAGGACACTTCTTTACTAGAGCAGATCATCAGACAAAGAAATTTAGTACTAACAATGTCATGCTTATTTCTAGGATAGACCGCCTCGGTGGTCTCGTGGGAGCGTGCTCGCCCGAGTGCAGAAGATCGCAGGGTTCAATCCCCGGCCGGGTCGAACAAAAGACATTAAAATTGGTATTTGCTGCTTCTCCGCCAAGCATGCAGCATCTAGGAGTAAGAGCAAAGACTGGTCGGCTCGGAGTCAGTATAATGTGTCCGAGTGAGGTGATATGTCTTCCTGCGGACAGTTACGACGTGAGCTAGCACATTAAAAATCCGACTTCGCATGTCGGTCTAGTACAAAGCAAGGATCATATTCATTATCATATCCACATGTTCTCGTCCCAATATGCACCTGGTTGATTTATCACGCTTCATTGTCTTAGGTTAAGTTTTACGTCCAAGTTCAGTTCTCTGGTACCAAGGGACCTACAAACATATTACTTAGTGTCAGGGTTCATCTCAGGGAGTAACATAGCCTCCCACTCAAATTAGGTCAATCTGACCTACTTATCACGCTTCGTTGACTTAAGTTAATATATTACGTCAGAGTTGTTCTCCGGTACCAAGGGACCTACAATCATATTACATGGTGTCAGGGTTCATCTCAGGAGTAACACAACTTCCCACTAAAATTAGGTCACTCTGACCGATTTATCGCACTTCATTGTCTTAGGACTTTGAGACTTTCAACTTTATGTGGAATCCACCATTAGTCCAAAATTTAACTGGTAAAAATTATTTGCATATTTGATTCAATAACTCTTTTCTCCTGATTTATTAAGATATTGTTAAAAAGTAGACATTGTTGGGCAGGGGGTATAATTTAGTGAGTCTGCTCACAGTTCTAGTTATCCCTGTTCTTCATCTTTACTGCATCTTAAATTCATTGATTTGTATTTCCCAAAACCTATTCCAAAAGTTTATATATTGAGAATATAACTCACTTTAATTAAAACTCTTGATGATGAATCCTGAAAATGACACCATGTGATATGTGGCCAATTGAAATTATGTGATTAAGCTCCCCAAATATTTCGACTTGCTAATTGTTCTGAACCTAAACTTTAAAGAAACAAGTAATTCTCCAAAACCCAAGTTTCATCTAAATCTATTTGTTCAAATATATCAAACTGTTTAATAATTTAGATCTAAGCTGTTTTTATAAGTTATTGGGTCAAATATGTAATCGTAAATTAATATCAGAATTATGTAATACTGTGTACTTAAATTTTCTGTATCATTAAGAACTGAGTGTTACAAAGTAAAATATTTCAAAAATTCAAACATACATGTCTGCTAAGATAAAACTTAAACTTTGCTTAGTACACAGTATTGATAAAAATTATTTATAATTTTATTCAAAACCCAAAGCTTCAAAAAGGTAAACAAATACAAAAGTATTAAAGAATGGTTGACACCCAAAATTTCTCTCAATATTAACATGCCACGAGCAGACTTTATCTTAAAATCTTAACCTGACCAGTGAAGTATGAAAAGTGGGTCAAGGTCTATAACATGAACATTTGGTTAGGGTAGGGTTTAGGGTTTGGGTTAGTATAGGATATCTAAGTCTAGCCTAATATGACTCTTTGATGTGAGACAAATCAATAACTGTTTGCTGAGCAGATATTATACTATCCCATCCTGGTTTGGTCCAATGAAAGATTTTCTGGAAGTAACTGCAAAGTCAAGCTGTATACTGCATCAAAACTCT
This sequence comes from Mytilisepta virgata, assembly GCA_028015205.1. NCBI lineage: Eukaryota > Metazoa > Mollusca > Bivalvia > Mytilida > Mytilidae > Mytilisepta > Mytilisepta virgata. The sequence goes on along the minus strand of CM051521.1, from coordinate 44,545,216 downwards.
GGAGTTGTTTTCCAAATGAACCATGTCAGAGTACAAGTTGAATATTTTATTCAATATGACATACTGCTGACCAGCAGATCCTACCCCTAATACCATGTTACTTAAAAATTTTATTCAGAAGGACATACTTCTGACACGAAGATCCTACATAAAATCATGATCAGTTATTGTGTAAAATTCCATGGAGTATAGATAAATGTACATTGGTAAGTACAGGTAAAGCCAGCCATGGAATGTACTGTTGTGTGAGGTTAGGACGTAGAGGTAGATCTAAACTGACAGGTAGTTACATGTATATAGTTGTGGGATGGAGTTGTGTGAGGTTAGGACATAGAGGTAGAACCAAACTGACAGGTAGTTACATGTATATAGTTGTGGGATGGAGTTAACCTGCGAAATAAATCACAAAATTAGTTCTCTAATTACCCGACAACTTTTTATATTATTTTGTGTAATCTACATCTCATGTAATGACAACTGGCTGTTTTCAATGTACATGTAGACAACTGACATATGCAATAAGCACAGGGTATAAAATGATGACCATAACTGCAGTTACGGACATCCCAATATCTGGTAAGTTAAGTTTTTGATGATTTTGCTAGTTTTACGCATTGCCTCTTTAATCGGACACCACGGATACATTGCTCTTTGTTAGTGAAATTATTCTGAAACATACGAGTGTCGTAAATATTGCTCAATAAACTTTTATCAGCATTTGAATTTACCTCAATGATGACCGTAACTAATATGTTTATTATAGCACGATGTCGGTAACTGTTCTCACTGATGTCCGTAACTGTTGTGGTTTTTAAATTAATTTAATTGGGTTTTTATACTTTGTTTCATTTTAGACATGTCAAATATTGATGTAGAATCTACAGAAGTAAGTATTACTATTCATTAATAATGTAATTACAATTTGTCTTATTTTCTGATACATGTGATAGAAAGGGTACTATATTTCTAGACGAAGTGTAAATAAACGTGAATTTTAGTTGAATGTGCTGGTAAACATTATATCAAGATATCAAAGATCTCTGTTTTTGGTGTACATGTATAGTTGGAAACCATAAATCCTTTTAAGTTTTGAATTAGTTCTTTCATGGTCTTTAATTGTATATGGAATTAAATTGGGTATTATCCAGAATATAAGTATGTTAATAATAAGAAAGAAATACTTATTGCGATAATGAATTACATATCCAAATGTTTTAAAATAAAGTTTTAGATCTACTCTCTCATGTTACGATAATGGTTGCAGTTTGCTGTTCTCTTATTAAGAATGGCTCCAATACTGGAAGACAGAGATTTAGCTTAACTTTGAAGGAGCACTGATTTCTGTTAAACAATGAAGCACTTGACAAGTCAAATGTTTATATAGAAATCCTCTGTATGATATTAAAAGGTTACATTCAATTTTTGAAAATACAAAAATTACGCCAAACTAGCATTAGACAATTTAAAACTTTAAATAATGAATACATTTTATAATTTTCGTTTAGCTTTAAATAAAATTTGAGAAAAGTCAATAAATTTACTTTTTAAATGCAAAATGAAAATTTATTTTAATTCAAGAATGATAAACATACTAAATGGCTGAAATTTCAAAACATGCTAGTTGAATTTCATTTGGTAATAAAAATTGTCATTTCATTCTAGAATTGCCTGTATAACATCGGAAGGTTTCTGTAAAATAGATAAAAATTCTATATGTTTATGTTATTTTTTGTCCAGAGTTCTGACTGTTGGGTTGCTTTAATTATTATGTAATTGTTGACTTCTCCTTTTATCCATTTTGTCGTTTATTATTTTTATATTCTACTTCCAAAAATTTAATGCAATATATTTTTCATTATTCATAAAATTTGAGTAAACTGATTTTCAATAAATGATTTGAAATATGATAGTTAGTGGTTTATATTATTACTCGACACATGTACTTCGATAAACAAGCATAATTATAGCCTTGTATTCTTATTTTCAATCATCAGTGATTTCGCAGTTACCGACATTCTACAGTTTTCACCAGTTACGGACATCATTTTTTAAAAGTTACGGACATCTATATCGTGTGTATTATTTTAGTTACAGACATTTTTCTTATGAGTTACGGTCATCATTACGAAAGATTCAAACACTGATAACAGTTTATTGAGCAATATTTATGACAGGCGTACGCTTCAGAATTATTTCTTTAACAAAGATCAATGCATCTGTTGTGTCCGATTGAAGAGAAACATGTTAAAATAGCGAAATCATTAAAAACCTAACTTAACTGAATAGGCGTCCTTCATATTGGGATGTCTGTAACTGCAGTTATGGTCATCGTTTTTAACCTGGTGAATAAGACAAATAATGATCAAAAATTTATTTTATGAATCCATAATATGTTCAATATTCAGCACATCCTTTTCTTTCACTGGTATCATATGTTCTGTTGATGTGTGCCCTGATTTTTTCAATCGTACACCTTGTCTAGAATAATAATCCCATTCTATTTTTTCATTTAACACAATATTTTTTCTTGGTCCGGTAGATATAACATGTCCATCACCAAAATCAAAGTCAGCCCAATACACTACACCATTCCAGTTACCATGACTACAACAGTTAAGAAGTTAATTGATATAATGATGACATACTGAAGTGAGAAGTGTTACACAGAGAAAATAAACTGGTTGTGTTTCTTACATGTACCCGAGGTGTTATATGTGGAAAAATGTAGTCTTGACAGATTATGACCTTCTTTTAAATCATCATTTGAGAATGGCAGAAGCACTTTCTAATACACATTAAAAATCATTAGAAATGCTTTTTTGGTGGGGTTTACTAAAGTATACTGATTTCAGCATAAATGGCTTGGTATTGTATACTGGATAGGATTATCTCCCTTTAGCCTGAAAAATTGCAATCCTTGTCAACTAAAATTTGAATGAAAAAAACGCTGCCATAAACAGAATGTGAACTCACAACCTTGGTGTTGGCAGGATAATGATTATTAGTGGTTATAAAAAAAAACTATCAAAGATCACTCAATCATTAAGTCACGTAAGAAATACTTAAAAATTAGAAAGTCTAATCCCAATGTACATCTATTTTTAAAGGCAGTATTCTCTAGATACTACCTAAATATGGTAAACCATTTACAAACCCCTAATACACCTTTTGAAGACTTACCAGTCAATTTTTAATTGATTATCTGCTAGTTTATTCTTGACAGTAAAAACTGACTGATCTACAGTATAAATATCTTTCACATCACTTCTAGCATAACATGGGTACTCCCATAAAGGCTGTGGTTCTATAACTTCATCTGCTATGTCAGATGATGCCTGTAAACATATGTTATTATTATACCTCAGTATGTTTTTTGCTATATAAAAACCAAGACATCAATTTTACTATTTTTTTTACCGGTGGTTAGTTTCCAAAACTATACATAATTAACTAATTTTTCTTAACTAATTTTTCATATAGAATATATATACTCAGGTATAATATACAGTTATTAAACAGTACTGAGGGATACAGCAATTTTATTTGTTCGTCGACACAATGACTATTTCCCTCTGCTACGATTCGGGAAAATAGTCAAGTGTGTCAGGAAAATATACTATGGAAAAAAATACTATGGAAATAGTCGTATTAGTGTCTATGACTATTTGCGTAGGGAAAATAGTTTTTTAAACATCACACATTTTCCTGCAAAATTTCTTTCGAAAACTTCTAGTTTTTTCCCATCGTAAGTAAAACACAAAATATGGGGAAAAAGATGGCTATTATTTTTACCTGAATTAATTTGTCAAATATTTCAAGATTGAACCCTTCACAGATGCCAACTGGTGACCTTATTTTTGATAAATCTATGAAATCTGCAGCTATACATTTGACTGACATTGTACTTGGTAGGATTTTCACTTTTGGGTGTAGTAGCTTTGATATACAGTGTACAGAGTAAAAAAATTGTATATGGTGCCACGGTAATATAGATGTCTGGAAAAATGGTTCTCCTATTACAAGATCAACCTGAAAAATATCAACTATACATTTAAGATGGAAACACATCACATTAGCTTCAAAAAAGAAAGAGAAATATAAGAGAAGTTGTCATATTGATGGCAAAATGGGTACTCCTTCAGCACTGTTTGGAGAGGAGTACCAAACCCTCTGATCATTCACTGCTGTACATTACTAAAATGATAACCAGATTTTTCTGCAGAAAGTACTGTTAAAATGTATGTTGAATGTACTTCAAGCTAGTAGTAAGTTGACAAGCCACTGGATTAAATTATCATATTAACTTTAATAATGGTATAAAAAACTTCAGGAAATCAACATTTTTTAACAGAATTATCAATCCTTTCATCATGAAATAAAAACAAAATGAAACTTTTGTAGTGAGTTCATAGTGCTGTAATTTTATGTTGACTTGACTATTTCACTTCTTTGTCATATATTGTAAGTTTTATGTCATAGTTGTTTTTATTCATTCAAATCATTTTGTTTCTTGTTTTAGAAATTCTCAACAACATACCCCACCCTTTTTAATTTGTTTCTTCGCTATGCCTTCTTTGTGTTATCAAAGAATTACTTCCCATCTGAGCAATTATCTCAATATAGAATGTGAATTTAATTACAATGTATTAAATTTGTTTTTAGCCACAATTTTATTCAGAATGGTAACTTTCTTACAGATCAACCTTATTTTTCCTCTGCTAAAATACCACTTTTTGGCCAAAAAAAAAAATAAATCATCAAATCAAAGAATTTCTATATAACAGCCAGACACAAATATGTGGGCCAATATAAATCAACTGTGACAAAAATGAAGTTTTGGAAGTGTACTCAGGAAATGGAAAGTAGATTCATGGATTAAAATATTGCATGGAAAGCTATTTTCCATATATTATATACCTTATTTCCATCAAAGTCATCCAGTGTAATGATATCTGGATGTTTATCAATGACCTTCACCTTGTTCTGAAGTTTATTTTCCCAAATAAATCTATCTGTTGTTTTCCTACACAATGGATTGGATTCAATTGTATAAACCTAAAAACAAACATTATATGAACTCTGGTAAAAACATCTTAATGGATTTTTAAACATCTTTAATCCTGAAGGAACTACAAACATCTTAAATCCTGAAGGAACTACAAACATCTTTAAATTATATTTGAACACTACATTACATATTTTATATTATGAAGGAGCTCTAAAAAAATTTATAAAAGCATAAAGGTGAAAATATATCAAATTAAGAAGGAACACTGCTAAGAATATCTTTAAAATGAAGGAACTCAGGTGAACATATCTAATATTGTGACAGAATGTGTAAATTCTTCCAGCTACTAAGGACTGTATGTATTTTATATATTATAACAGTACCTTTTTAGCACCAAGCCTAGCAGCCATCAGTGGTCGCACCGAGCCTAGCAGTGATCAGTGGTAACGGACTACAATCGGACTACAATCACTTATACATAGACATACCTGTTTAGCACCGAGCCTAGCAGCGATCATTGGTAACAGACTACCATCACTTATATATAGACATACCTGTTTAGCACTGAGCCTAGCAACCATGAGTGGTAACAGACTACCATCACCTATACATAGACATACCTGTTTAGCACTGAGCCTAGCAGCGATCAGTAGTAACGGACTACCATCACTTATACATAGACATACCTGTTTAGCAACGAGCCTAGCAACCATCAGTGGAAACAGACTACCATCACTTATACATAGACATACCTGTTTAGCACCAAGTCTAGCAACCATCAGTGGTAACAGATTACCATCACTTATACATAGACATACCTGTTTAGCACCGAGACTCGCAGCCATCAGTAGTAACAGACTACCATCACTTATACATAGACATACCTGTTTAGCACTGAGCCTAGCAGCGATCAGTGGTAACAGACTACCATCACTTATACATAGACATACTGTATCTTCTCTTATATTCTGTAGAAATAATTAGTTATCTTTCTTTTAACCATGCATTATATTTTTTTACACATACACTTTCTAAATATGTTTATGAAACAGATAAATACAGGTTCATTTATTTTTGAAGGCATCAATTTTCATGGTTTGATGAAAATAAGTTGTTAAGAAGGTAATTTATTTGGTTGATTTATTATTTTCTAGAGCATGCAGTAATACGATATTACATCAAATAATTTTTTGAAAAACCAAAAAATGTTGCTAGGTAACAAAATATAATGCATTTAAATCATTTTTCAATAATTGGCGATATCAAAATCATTCTGATTTATACTAAATATATCAGGCTGAATATAGGATTTCAATTTATGTGGTGCTGGAATTGTTTACCAAGCATACCTAGTGCCAAAAATTTGAAACATTTTGCAAGATTTTAAGAGAAAAGAGGGATTCTGCCCATGAATATCCATGTTTGCTTGCTAATCAAATTGTGCTTAAAAACAGATATAATTTCAGAATTTCTAAATGTTTAAAATTTTGAATCATATTTTAATAAAGGGCTTCACTAAGCGCAGCATGATACGACCGCAATATGTTGACCCGTAAAGAATTAAGTAAATGTGGACATATTATTAAGCTTTACCCAATAATGTGTTGAAAAATATATTATTCCACTATATATATTAATTCACAGCAATGGACGTATTTTATTGGTTGAGAGTCTCCCACATGATAATGAACAAAACATCGTGTTTCCCTCTTAGATTCGTGTTTCACCATCATATCCCAGTTATTTGAAATGCTCAGGATTTTAGTGGAATAAATCATTAATTTCCTGTGCATTAGTGAAACATGAAAATTTGTTCAACTTCGAAAAGTCATGTTTCCTCGGGTGAACAAATCTTCATATTTCACTAATGCAAGGGAAATAAATGTATAATATACATTACACAGAAATATTGGACCTACCACAAAAACCAGATGAAAAACAAAACAAATTTAGAATTCCAGCCACCTTGCTTTTTTTGCCCCTTAACCATCTATCTCAAAAACTGTAAAAGATAGGAAAAATCTGTTGACATTCTGAAAGCTCTCATCAAAGTAAATTAAAAGAAAAAATATCCATTGAAATGGGATGAAAAATAAAAAATTTATGTTTCCTTCTAAATTGCTAACTTATATCTTGGAAACAATAAACCAGAAATCTATGATTACAAAGTTTGCCTCATTCCCCCAATATGATTGTAGATCGCTTGGTATCGGAGAACTGAACTAGGAGGAAAAACTTCACCTAAGACAATGAAGTGCGATAAATTGGCCAGAGTGACCTAATTTGGGTGGGAAGTTGTGTTAGTCCATGAGATACAGCCTGAAACCAAGTAATATGATTGTAGGTCCCTTGGTATTGGAGAACTCAGACGTGACTAAAACTTAACCTAAGTCAATGAAGTGCGATCTGACGAGTGACCTAATTTTGGTGGGAGGCTGTGTTACTCCCCTAGTTGCATCCTCACACCAAGTAACATGATTGTAGGTTCCTTGGTATCAGGGAACTGAACTCAGACGTAAACTTAACCTAAGTCAATGAAGCGCGATAAGTGGGTCGAGATGCATCCTCACACCAAGTAATATGATTTGTATGTTAAAACTGATTTTTGACATGCCAGTCAACCGTCAGGGCTCACCACACTTGAAAATAACAGGGAGACTCAGAGTCTCCCTCAGGGTAGCAACAGGGAGACTTCAGGGCATGATAGGGAGACTTCCAAGTCTACCAGGGAGACTGTTTTTTCCCCCAATTTGTCACCTGTCGAGTAAATACCTGTTATTTTGTGTCTTATAGTGTATACTATACATTCCTTTATTGTGTTTTATCCTGTATTGTTTGAGATTTTATCTACATTTACTCCATATCCTTCCATTTTAGTCATAATCTGAGATTTTGTCTCGTGTGCATTTAATCAATATCCTTTGAGAATTTTTTCAGAATGGTGAGTCCCAGCTGATTTTGATGAGTCCCAGTCCCAGGACTCATCACCACTTTTTTAACGTACATGGCTGCATGATTTTGACCATGGTAGGCCAATTGTACTATTGTTAAAGTTTAATTTAAATCATGTGCTGCCTTAAAATACTGACGAATATAATTTGAAATGAAAAAAAATTTAAAAAATGAAATTATGCAGTGGTGCTCCGAACTTGGAAGAAAATTTCTGTTACAGATATGAGCAAAAATATTTGTACCTTTTGACACAACTTATTTATTATTGCCATTTTATTTTTTAATATTTATTTATCTATACTCTTTACTATTATTTTTTCTCAAACATACTCTTAAAATCTTCCCATTCACCTTGCTTGAAAACCCAATCAATACATGTATTGACAAAATTTCCATTTGTGCATAGATATGTCAAAATCCGCTAAATTTATTTTTAAATAAGGTCTACATATTGTTACCGGTCGGTAAAAAACACCGTGACCAATGAAAAATCACGAGAATTCCGATTGCCGCCATTTCATTTTCTAGCGTACTTTTTGTCGTTTCTTTCCCCTTCCTGCAAGAAAACAAAAAATGGCGGCTCGAGAATTTTAATGAAAATAACGGTCTTCAGACGCAGCTGATTACGTACGTTGTTCGGAGGCGCCTTACTTAAAAACACAGGGCGACTCATTTGTCGCTCTGGAGTCGATGACAGGGCGACATTGGCGAGCATTAGGCGATTTAATCGCCCTAATCGCCCAGTTTGGTGAGCCCTGACCGTGTAATATGGGTTATGTGAACTTTATCTTATGTCACATGGTCAGTCTCTTCAACATGCAAATGCACTCAAAAATATATGACCTTAAGTCAACTATATAGCGACCAGTTCCCAAAGGGTTAAAAGTTTGGTTGTGGTGGCCATCTTGGTCGATAGTTTTTGTCAACGGACATAATTTTGCAAGAGGATCATCTAAGGACCATTGCTGCTAAGTTTGGTTCCAACCTCTCAGTAGTTTCAGACTAGAGAAGAATTTTGAATGATTTTTTCATAGGGTCCAATGTTAAACTATGTTAGGCTGTGGTGGCCATCTTGGTTGACAGTCCAAGTCATCTGACATATTTCTGAAAGAGGACAATCTAAGGACCATTGCTGCCAAGTCTTGTTCTAATTGGCTCAGTTGTTTCAGACAAAAAGATTATTTAATGAATTTTCCCATTGGGTCCTTTGTTAAATTTTGTTAAGCTGTGGCAGTCATCTTTGTTGACATTCCGGGTCAACGGACACAATCCTGAAAGAGGACCATTTCTATTAAGTTTGGTTCCAATTGGCCAAGTGGTTCAGACAAGAAGATTTTTTAATGAATTAGGGTCCCATGTAAAACTAAGTTCGTCTGTGGCGACCATCTTGGTTGACATTCTAGATCATTGGACATAGTTCTAGCAGAGGGCCATCTATGGACCATAGCTGTCAAGTCCAGTTCAAATTGGCTCAGTAGTTTCAGTCAAGAAGATTTTTTAATGAATTTTCCCATAGGGTCCAATGTTTAACTAAGTTCGGCTGTGCTGGCCAACTTGGTTGATTGTCCTGTTCATAGGACACAACTCTGAAAGAGGACCATCTAAGGACCATTGCTGCTAAGTTTGGTTGCAAATGGCTCAGTAGTTTCAGAAAAGAAGATTTTTAAATGAATTTCCAATAGGGTCCCATGTCAAACTAAGTTCGACTGTAGCGGCCATCTTGGTCGGAGGTTGGGGCCATCAGACACAATTTTAAAAGAGGACCATCTTATGACCATTCCAACACAGTTTGGTTCTAATTGGGCAAGTAGTTTCAGACAAGGAGATTTTTTGTGAATGTTAAACTAAATTCTGTTGTGGCGGCCATCTTGGTCAGATGTCTGGACCATCGGACACAATTTTGGAAGGGGACTACCCAAGGATCATTTCAGCAAAGTTTGGTTGAGATTGGCAAAGTAGCTTCAGAAGAGAAGATTTTAAAAATTTGGACCCCCCTTTTTCTACTTTTAGCTTGGCCGCCATCTTGGTCGAAGGTCGAGGACACCGGACACAAATTCATTCCACCAAATTTGGTCCCAATTGGCCCAGTGGTTTCTGATGAGAAGATTAAAATGTGGATTGTGGACCATGGACGAGAGACGAGAGACGTCGGACACGAAGTGATGACAATAGCTTACATGACCCTTTGGGTCAGGTGAGCTAAAAAGTTACACCAAAATTATCAAATTTAATGACACCCTAGAAAAAAATCAATCCCAATCTGTATTTCTTATGGGGGAGCATTGTGGTAAAATATTATAAGGATATGTTCAATAAAACAAAAGTAAATGAGAGGAAACCTAACTGTCTTCAGATGGCAAGGTACGATGACGACAGGCACATGCCATATGATGTCCGCAAATATTTGAGGTCGTATTAAAAGTGATCTTGTCTTATATGATCTATCTCACATAGAAAAAAAAAATTATCATGGAAGATTACCTTTTTCATAACATCTATAAGAATATGTCTCCTGTTTGGGTCATTGATCATTCCTAAACGTGTCCTACTGTATGTAGTATGTACACCACAGAAACAATCCGGTCCACTTAATGCTTCACCCCTACAACTAAAATAAAGTAGGGCAATTATGATTGCTGCTGTCAAATACAAATTAAAAATCTATGAAAAAAATAACTATCAACAAACTGCTACCTGTAAATCATAGACACTTTTCTCATTTTTTAAAGACAAAATAGAGGAGTCATCTAAATACTTTATACAACCTTAAAAATAATTTTTCTTCCAATTAGATTAATAAAACCAAGAACACTATACTCTTCATTTTCACATGAGATTCAAAAACTGGAAAACTAATCAAGATTTCTATGTGTGTTATATTTGGTACAATCTAATGACTGACCTTGCAGCTACAGCATTATAGAAGTGATTCATGTCATAATTTGGTATTCTGGAAGTTTGGCATAATTGAGGATTATAAGGTTACAATGTTAATAGGGACATACAAATCTTTCTTCACATCAAACCACAAGTTATATTCGCTATGGTTACCGATGACCTTCACCTCTTCACCTTTCTGCACATTCACAAGGTTGCTAGGATAGTAAATGGCCTGCATCCAGTGGTCTCTCCACTATAACACAACGAAAAAAGGAACATTTTCATATTCGAGTTTTACAGGTCAAAAATTTAGAATTAAAATAGGCCCTGTCAGAAAACTGTGATTCTTTTCACACTGTATATACCAAATACTTACAAATTTCTTAATGATTATAATGGTCCTAATCAGGAGCACAGCTGAGTCAAATGTATAGATATCTGTGATAAATATTTTGTGATACATGTCGATGAGACAACCTCAAATGGAATCAGCAAGGGATTGTTGTACAGTCTTCCCTAAATAAATACCTGCAATTCCTTAGGATTAGGATGTCCCCAATCTGGAGCACAGCTGAGGTCTATTTCTCCCTCTGTATCCATCTGTAAATCCCACCACATCAGTATGCCATCAACACGGCCGGTATCTAAGGCTTGGAATGGTACCACTGACAGTCTGTCAGACTCTAATGGAATTTTACCGCTGAAGTCAAAACTGGAAGATATAGGTCACAACAAATAAACACAACTGTATAGAGTATATTTCTTAAATACAGTTTTGCTGGTACCTAATGCATCATGAACATGTATTGATTTAACATGTAATCAATGAGAAAAGCCCTATCAGCAATGCCCTGAGCTTAAGTCTTACATGGACTGATACTGGATATTATTATATGAAATAATTGATTAGATATCCTAAATATATAATTGTAACTCAAAAACAAATGTGTCATTAGTTACCTACTGAAATACTTTCATTGGTTTTGAGAGACAGGTAAACTGATCTCTAGAGAGCTGTTGTAACTGTATGTCGTGCAAGGCAATAGCCCCACTACACTGATCAACATCGGACGGTGGTTTGATGTTATCATATCCTTCAATTTCGATTGGCTGTATGTCCTTCCAGCGTCTTATGAATTCTGATGACACAACTTGCACATACATGTTAGAAGATGTTGGAACCACAATGCAATTTTTCTGAAATTGAATAAATTATAATTTCATCTTCTTTATAAAAATGTCATTTCCAAAACAACAAGAAAAAACATATACAAAACTCAAAATAATTCATTTCATTTTCTGCATTATCCATTCTTATGCAAAAGTAAATTTTTCCATTGAGTTAATGATAAACTTTGCTGCAAAGGTCCTATGCAGGATTTTTCATTGTAATGGCATGGTACTTTTATTTGCTGTCTCTAAATCTCACTCTCAGTTCATGGAATGGATTTTTGCCATTTTGAAAGTCTAATTGTTAGAACTATACGGCAATTTTTTGTTTGACAATTAACCTTGTTGAGTTGTCCTAGAAATCATAACAATTTCACAATTATTTATAAAGGTTATACTTATACACCTTAAAATGATTCTGAATGAGGAATTTCCAAAGACGTTTTAGTTACTACATGACTAACAACATCTTTCTGACAATTCACATTGATTAAGGTACTCAATTTTGAAAAATACATTCCGCAAGCTTAGGTTTACAGACAGTAGAAGGTTTTCTTTTGTAAAAGTCTATCAACTATAAAAAGTCTAAAACAAGAATTGGGAAAGTTAAACAATTTGAAAAAATGATGAAAATTTTCTTGAAGTTACATCTTTTAATTTAGTCTATGCTACTGGTACATATTTTGAAATGTTTTGCAATAAACTTTCACATATTTCATTCAAATACTCATGACAGGTTCAAATAGAAGCTCTTTAATACCTTTAATAATATGCACATTTAGCTATACAAATATCTTCACAAAGAAACAAATTGCAAAGAAAAAGCAAGTCTCATGTTAGCTTTCATTCCTTGTATAAATAAGTGACAAATTACAATTGCTAAATGTTTTCTAATAAATGAAATTTCTATAAATGTAATATCTATACCAGGTACCTCTAATAAATGTTTATGTGCATGTGTATATGTGCTTATAGCACCTTCTCCAATGAGTTCTGTATCAAACACTTCTGTAACCAAGATGTTTGCCTTCTGTGGCATGTCTCCATCTAAATCAAATTTGACTACAGGGTAAATATCATCAAACATCATATATTTTTACAAAAAAGCCAAAAATATTTTATAACCAAGGTGAATGGTTTTATCAAAAGCAATTTATTATTATATTTTAAAAATGTTCATGTATAACATCTTCTCTGTTCTAGTACTGTAAATTTGAAAATAATGCATACATTTAATAATGCCATCTTTCTTATATGTAATTCACAATCCAGTCAGATTTATTTTTAATGCAAATCAAATTGTATTGCAAACAAATTAACTGCAAGTTTAACTATATTTTTCCTGTGGAATTTTTGGCATCAGGAAAAAACACAAAACATATTTTTCTGAATTTACAGTATTTTCTCAAATACAATCAGGGAATTCCAATTTCTTTGTGAGGACCATGTTGGATTATTGCCTGATAACTATTAAAACTCACAATATGTTTGTACTATAAACTTGAAAATCAGTTGTATCAGACAAACTTCATAGGACCCTATATGGAATTACTGATTTTTTAAGAAGTTTATACTAGAGCAATTCCTAGTGTTTTTAAATCTGTTAATGTGATCCAGTCTTGTTAACATACACATATCCTTTCATTTTGAATAATATGATATAGCATTAAACCCATCTACTGAAATGATTTTAATTCACACAGATTATTAAACATTTTATTATTCTTTTCATCATGCCCTTTTATTATTTATAATATATATGCATTAAAGTTTACTTCAATATGAAAAACAATGAGACATCAAACTAAATAAATTTCCCAGTAATTTTAAAAACTATTACATTCACAGATCTGCATACACATTAATTCTGTATGCTTTGAATGCTTCAATACACAGATGAAGATATTTTGATCGTACCTGGACCAACTATGACTTCAGTGGAACGTTTTGGAATTAGTTTTATCTTATTTTCCAAACCATTCTGTTGTATAATTTGTCTTGCACAATCAGCCATTGGTTTAAAAGCCTGAAATGAAATTCTATATTAGTCTTCGAAATCACAGCATTATTACATGATTCAAGAATCAACATAAATACAGGAGTTCTTATTTTAAAAATCACGATTTCTGAAATTGTGGTATCTGAATAGAATCAATGCTAGATGTTTGCTGGTAGTTTTAAATCTAACCTCACATGCTGTTACAGTATCTGCTCCTAATGAGGCTGCCATCATGGATAACAAACCAGTACCAGTTCCAATGTCCAGTACATTAACTTTTTCTCCTTTATCACGTTTTAGCTTTATAGCTTTTCCTAGTGCTGAATAATACTTCTTATTCTAGAAAAATAGGTAACTTCAGATTTCAAAATGATCTTACACACAGAATTTTTATATCAGCCTCTCATAAATTATTGTCTAACCTGAAGGACCTTTGTACAGAGATTAACTTTAATGTTTATAAGCTTTGTTCGAGTCTGGAACATTATAAAACACTCTTCATAGACGGTAATATGGTACATAGAGGTGATATTTAAAACTCGATTCACTGTACATGAATCAGCAGTCTGGCAAACAAAATTTTAATCAATCAGTTTCACAGCATGTTTTTATCTCTATACTTTTGAAGAAAGTATGGGGATATTGTTATCCCCCCTTCCCCCCCCCCCCCCCCCCCCCCCCCCCCCCCGGGCAATCTTTCTGTCTGTCTTTCATACTTTTCTTGTGACCCAAACTCTTCTTCATTTTCACTTTATGCATGCTAGTTATATACAGCTACTTCATTCAGTGAATAAGAATTTTGATTTTAAAAACTGTGATTCACATGCCAAACTGACCTAAGGCTAAATTTTTCTTTCATTTTTCATTGTCTTCTGTTTAAAGCAGTTTATTTCTATCAAACATTGTCATTTACTGTATGTAGACATGCAATATTGTTTTAGAATTTGATTTTTAAAAACAAGTACATAGGAATCAAATTTTGAATTTAAATGTTGAACCAAGTTCTCTTTCATTCAAAGAATTTTAATACTAAACTGCACATATATTACCGATATGTCATTCAAAATAGGTAGATCAATTATAAGTTTTTATTTAAAGTTATTTGATTACAGAATTCTAAAATTATCTTTCATAGTAAAATGAGAAGTCATTCAGCTTTTTGGTATTTACTGAATACAATCATCAGAGAGCTAGATATAATTGTCTGAAACTAATACATGTACATATATTTAATGTTTTCTACCAAGCATTTTCCCTAAGCAGTAAAAGTAACACTTGCTAACTTCAAATTCTGTATAATGTTTTGGATTTGGGTGATAGTTGTTACTTAGGTTTGTTATCACTCTAAATATCCACTTCACTTTTTATATAATATGACACAAACCCAAATGCACATGTACAGAACAAAATGAATTTGAAATTATATACAGTACTTACTCTTTCTGTGTCATGTAACATATCTGCATAAGCTGACCTGCAGAAAAAGGAAAAACATCCTGAGCTTTTAAGCTATACAATAAATTAAAAGTTAAATAATAAAGATTTAAAACAGAGGATTCTATTGATATATCTAAACAAATGATCTGCATATTATCCTAACCCTTTTTCACAATAATAATTTTTATTATTTATTTTGATATAATAAAATTTTTGAAAAAAAGAGATTCAGTTTTAAATACTGTAATTTCAGAAATTGATGGAATGTCTGTGTAAGGGAAAAAACATAACATGTTAAGATACATATTAAAATTTTTTCTTCATTGCATTCCATCACATCATGTACATAATCACACAAATTAAAATTTCACTACTATCAATTTTCTAATATTCACAATAATACATGCAAATAGCAATTTCTCAATTTGTAATCAATATCTTCTTCTGGGCTAAGGTGATTTACTGGTTACTGTGCATATGGCAAGATTTAGGAAGTTAACATGATAAACTATGAACAGATCAAAAGTACTCTTTTAAAAATAAGAAATTATTCGGTTTAAAAGCTAGAGACTGTGATGAAGTTTTCAAGATCTCATATAAAAACAAGCAACATATAATAACCATGAGAAACAACATTTATAAAAGACATGGTTTGCTAATAGAGAAAATTCAATTAGAAATTATCTAATGCTCAAATTTGATAGAATGTCCTAACTTTCATATCAAAGACATGTTTGAATTAGAATTATTGTTGGTTTCCTCAATTTATAGATAACATCTATAATTTTAGATTACTTTCAACAATTTATACAGTATTTACATCTGTGAGGTCACTTTTACCTTTCTTAACTGTTTATTGGTACAGCTGGTGTTAGGGAATATTATTTTAGTTTAAATATCACATGTAAAGAGACAACGTTTCAAGAAAGTTTTTATTACCTCCCCTTATTTCTAACAACAAACCATTAGGCCAGATGGATTTATTACAGTCAGTATGCCAAAACAATCTTGTGAATTGCTTCCCAACATGAGATTTCTAATTAAAGTTTTGTAATTCATACGAGAGCAAAGCTCGCAATTTCATGTAGAGGTGTCAGAAATATTATGGGAGCTCAACTACCGGTAGATATGGAAGCACCCTGAAGTACTTTGCCATCTTAAAAGTTTCTACAGTTGAATCTTTGTAAACCAAACAGCTACGGGACCATAGAAATTGGCCACTTTTTCGGAGGTGCCAGTTTTGAGAGGTTATGGACTCTACTGAAATCCCACCGGAAGTAAATAAATTGAAATATCGAAAGGCAATGTTTTTTTCTTTAACTGTTACTAAATCTTATTCGTTATGTTTTGGTAGAGAGGGAAGTTGAAATCTTTTATTAGAACAATTTCCTGTACACATCAATGAGACTTTGTCTAAAATACGGTACTCAATGAAGAGAATGAGAGTTCAGCTGGATTTTAGAGGTGTATTTGACAGGAATATATGTGTTCTAGACCGGAAATTATCTCCCGTTTTTTTAGGACATTTTTACTATAAAATATAGGTGTAAATTCTAGACCAGAAGAAAGTGTTCAGTTTGCAGATGAATCTTGTTAAGGGGAATTCCACTGTATAACATGACCACTGCAATGCGAAATCTTGTGTAGCCAATTGCTGTCTGTGTGATAATATGTCAATTTAGCGTATCTTAAATGTGAAAGAAACCATTTGGAATCAAATCTTTTCAGGTCACACCTGTTTCATATTAGAACAGATTATATACCTGTCAAAACATTAAAAAGTAATGAGTATATTTCAATATTAAATATTTATTTATAGTGAATGGTTTCTGTCATGTAACTGCAGTTGTCTATAATTTTCTGTCAATCAAGTAACTTTTTCCCTTTTCAATGTTTTTTTTGTTACTCTGTTACTTTTCCTATTGCCCCTTAGAGGGCCCATGAATTGGTTAATAAACGTTATCTTATCTATTCCATTATGTATGTACTTAAATTCCACCATTAAAGGTGCACCCCTCGATTGATTGCGAGGGTACAGCAGATCCATGTACACTCCCTATAGGATTAATGGAGATGTGTCACTAACTATTTACAACCCATCACCAGGAAAATCCCCAACCCAACAAAAAGGGAGTGTGAGGACACCTGGAGTCTGTTATTATGTTGGAGGAAGGCGAAATACTCAGAGAAAACCACCAGGCATCTTGGAGGTAACAAAGTTTGGAGCACCACTGCATATGTTAATTTTTTTTTAAATTATATTCGTCAGTATTTTAAGGCAGCTCATGACTTTAAACTTTAACAATAGTACAATAGGCCTACCATGGTCAAAATTATGCAGGAATGTACGTTAAAAAAGTGGCAATGAGTCCTGGGACTCACCATTCTGAAAAATAATGAAGAGTTCTTAGTTAGAACCCTGGGAAAGGGTTCAGTCGTTACAGTGACATTAAATGCTAAGTGGCTTAAAAATGCATACCTAAGTTTTTGTTTTACAGTTTGTATAATTTTTTCATTATATGTGCATACAGTGTACAATAAGACTTAGATCTACAGTACTTTAAGGACCTTTACCACCCTAAATACAAAGCCATTTATATTTTGAACAAAATGAAGAAAAAAAGGAAACTACATGTAGTGTAAACATCGGTGCGCAGACGTTTTGGCAAGGACGTTTCGGCCAATTTTTTTTTTCAAGGCAGACTCTTCGACCAATTTTTTTATGAAGTGTACATTGTGATACCTAAGACAATTCGGACATTTTTTTTTATAAAGTTTATATTGTGTTACCTAGTACACCTTATGCTAAGCTTGTGTATGTTTAAGAAAAAGAAGCCATACAACATATGAGTAAAGTTTTAAAATATAAAAATAACAGCCAAAAATGTTAAAAAACAATAAATATAAGGTGATGATTGATTTTGATGTTTGGCCATTTAATTAATTGATATTAATTACCTTAATCTGCAGTTGATTAATAATAATTATCAGTTTTGAGAAAATTGTTAGTTATAATAATTAATTAATTCCTCTAATTATCTAATTTTTAGATAGGGGGCCTCGGTGGCCAAATGGTCTGGGTAGTTCGTCATGACTACTGTTGATCACTAGCCTGTCAACACTGACGTTGTGAGTTTGAATCTCACCTGTGGCAGGGTGTGTTCAAATCCGATCTAAATTGACAAGGATTGCCAATTTTCCTACCGAAGGTCGGTGGTTCTCTCCGGGTACTCCGGCTTCCTCCACCAATAAAAACTGGCCGCCGCGAGATAGCCAAATGTGGTGAAAACGGCGTAAACCACAACTAAAACAAACAAAATAAAACAAAAATTTCAAGTGGATTAAAAAATAATAATTAAAATCAGACAATATTTAAAATAATTATTTTGAATTTTAGTTTAATTTTTTTAATAAAAATAATAAGCAAAATAATTTAAAAAAAAAATATATAAATATAATTGAATTACATTAATATTACTAATTTCGTTTATAGATATTTAGATTATTTATTTGAAAATATAAAATTTGGCCGAAACATCAGTTGTCCGAAATGTCCTAGTCCGAAACGTCCTATATTCGTAAACCTCAGTCTAAACAGGTTTTTCATAAATTAAGTATCTAAGCCAATTTACAGTTTTCTATAGCTTTTCTTTAATGCTATCAGTAATCACTTCATCATTCAGATATACTCATGATTGTTCAAACAGACCTCTACATTGTAAGCTCTTCATGATCATCATTTCATAGTTTTATTTTTTCATTTTTTTCAAGTGAATTTATTATTGTACTGTAAATTCGTCTGTGATATATATAAATATCCCCATTTAGCGGCCGCTATGTTATAAATAACAGTAAAATGTGTATGCCTTTGGACATTTTAGAAGTTTGAACTTTGTCTTTGCCTTTGTAATTGTCGTAATATGTGTTTTATGTCTATGTCTGTATGTTATATAATTGTCGTAATATGTGTTGTTTTGTTATTTATGTCGGTAAAAAGCTCTACAGAGCTTATGTTTTTGTATTTATATGAACCGACTTTAAATAAAGTTTTCTTATCCTATCTTATGTACCTGGCAATTTCCTGATGATAGTCATAGTTTTCATCTTTCAATATCCAGGATGATTTCCCGGTAATAGGATCGATATCAGATACAAAGCTGCTCATTTTACAACTATTACAATAAAACAATCTTTTCATAAGACGATTAAAATTGGGAAGAACAATAAATAAATATTTAGTGCGTTTCATCAGTGGGCGCTGACATCTTGAATCGTGTAAACTCCGGAGACAATTCCGCAATCGTCAAACTTGAATGCGGTGAGATTAAACTGATTTTTCACACTAACATTCTGTGCTAATAAATACCTTTCCACTTAGTACGCATCAGTAAAAGTTAAAAACAATGAAGAATAAACTATTTAATACTATTGTTGCTACAGAACTATTTGGCGTATTATCATTGAGTGAACGTCAAATTACGTCACAATCAACTTTTCAGCTACCATTCTTCCGCTTATCGACGGCAACGTTGAGGAAGGTGATAAAATCACAGCGAAAAATTCGTTTTGATAACAGTGCAACGACAAAGAGCGTACCAGGAGAACATTTATAAGATTATAGTTTAAGGTAAATATTTTTTTAATAAAAAAAAAAATGACAGTCTCTAGACTCTATTAGAAATTGTGCATAACTAATGGGAAAAGGATGGGGTGTACTTTACCAGATTTTGCAACTGGATTTTTTTTTCACATGTAAAAAAAACTTCATGACTTGTAAAATATGAAGCACTCTTGCAGGTTTTAAGTATCTCGATCTGATCTTGTCAACTTTAGAAATATGTAGATTTGTTCATGAAAATGTTTTGTTCGTTTCAGAATGTTTTCCTCGTCAAAGCATAAAAAATCTGGGCGTTTGACCCCCAAAATTAATACAAGTGCAGATGATATGAAAGTTCGTAAGGAGAAAGGTGAGTTTTTATTATTATTGTACAATTTTGGCGATGTAGGACAGTCAAGCTGGCCGTTGACTACTAAAAGTAAGTCTGGAATGCTGCCAATCAGACAGTTTCTTATTAGATAAATAAATAGGTAAATAAAATAAAATTCTGTTTGATGATATTATTGAAGATCACATCACATGCACTCAAACACCATATTCAGTGCTCAATTACCTGTTGATCACATATATCTATATTTATCACAGGTCAAATTACTTTGATAATATCAGATTCTTGTCAAATACTACAATACAATGTATTTATAATATATAGTAAGATTAAAGACTTTTGTAAGCCATATGAACTAATTACATGCAGATCTATTCTGTAAAAATATATGACTTAATAAGTAATATGGTATTGCAACCAACCCCAATTTTTTTATGCCTTCCCTGCACTATAGTTTTTATTGACAACCAGCATTAAAAGCAAAAAATAAAAAATAAATAAAATTTGTTCATTTATTGTAAAAAGAAAATTTGTTGTCATGTGGCAAAATGCCAATCTTTTCTAAGAAAATTTCAAGACAGTCCACAAGAACAGTGGCTAAACTTTCACTGTATACTTACCATGTTCAGCTTTAGATTCATCTAATACATATTTTCAGAATAGGTGTTACAGTTAAATAAAGAAAGTAAGGCCAAGAAAAATACATTACTTTCTTCTTACCAACTGATTCAGTGATTGTTCTTTTTTTTGTATACCCTAACATTTTTTGTTTTTAATTTTTTCAATAAGCACAATTATTGTCACGGTGTCTCCCCTACAAAAAAGAGTGTATATTTCTAGAACAAATTCTTCTGTCTAACTTTCAACCCTAAATATTTATAGCATATTAGTATTTGTTTCTTGGTCTTACTTGTTTTTGGTAAATTGACAGTAGAATCTCAAGGAGTGCAAAAGTAGATGGTTCAGATATTTTTTTTTTATCAACATTATATACAATTTGAGTTATCTCCCATTTTTTTGTAAACTTGGTAGGTTATTATTGTTTTTTCCTTTTTGGTAATATTAACAACAGTACTGTTGTTATGGACAAACTATGTTAATAATGTTTTTAGGGTCTTATTGAAAAACAGAATTTATTATATTTGATACTTTTCATTTGGAAGAGAAAAATCTTAAATTCAATAATTAACTTATCTGACATCAAATGTTTTCTAATATCATTAGTGTTGAATTATATTAATGCACAGTTTGTGAATCCTTTGTTGGCTTAAATAAAAGTCATATTTATTCTCTAATTTTACTGCACATTAACAGAGCAAGTGTCATTAATTCACTTGTAAAAATTGTAAAAAAAATGGAATAGAATGGAACATTGGTTGTTCGATCAACACATTTGCTATTTCAAAATATGGTACATGTATACCTTTAAGTCTATACTGCCAAAATTTCTACTTTTTAGAGAAATAAAAATATGTGTGCACTGTTATTCATAGGTTTTTCACTTTTTGTATGAAATCAGTATAATGGAAGAACAGATTCAAGACAATATATTTTTTGCAGACATGTAAATACTCAAACATCCAGAATAGTGTTAACACACATAAAAAGAAAATCATTGTGTACCTTAGTAACAGCTGTGTATGGAAGATAAATCATTTATTATAGAATATCTCATTTCAGTTTTAAAAAGGGTGTCATCTGAATATTTTAATGCAAGTTATGACATGCAGAAATGTTAAAAAAAAATTGGGGTTTCACTCTCTTGTATCAAGTTTAAAAATACATTCTATATGATTATTTTTATGACCTTTGCTTTGAAATGTAGAATTTTTGAGAATCATCTAATAAATGTCCTTTATTTTCATTTGACCAAGGAATTTAATAAAATTTTTGTATTCAAATTGAGTATTTTTTAAAGATTTTTTGTGTCAAGTTTAAAATGGATGGACAATGCTGTGTGATTTGGGGGTTGGGGGAGCATTGTGAATTTCAAATTTTTGGACAGTTGTTATTTTAAGTGCAATCTTAATGTGGAGACATAGAATAAATATGAATTAATTTGAAAATTTTTGTCTGGATATATCTTAGTTGAGTTTGAAGATATTAAGTTCAGTCAGAATACTTTTATGGGAGTTTTGGTCCTTGGAAATTAAAATTTGTGGGAAAATGGTCTTGTAAGCATTTTTCATGCTAACATGGATTTTAATGGAATTACATGTATTAGAATGTCTTGGTCAGATTGTAAAATTAGTCTTGCTGTATCTTGCTCTCAATTTACATTCCTTTCAACAGATTCATTACATGATTTAAATATTAATGTTACCCATTACCAATAGAGGCACAGTTCTCAAACTTTTATTTTCAGATGCAGCTACCATTCTAGCAGAGAGTGAAGCAAAGAAAAAAAGAGCAAAGGAGTTTGAAGCTTTGGTTAAAGCTGATATTGGACAAGGTAATTTACTATTAGTTACTTGTCAGCAGTGCTCAAGTGGACTTGAGGCTTGCACTCCTTCTGCTAGTCAGTATGCACTGCAAAATTACTTATTACATGTATTTGTTTTACACTTAAATAATTTTGTTCCGATTGAATTATTTTTAAGGAATTGTGGTATGTAGATTAAAAAACTGTGTTAAAATTTTAGCTCTGTGCACTTTTATTCAAAACAACTTATAGCTTTGATTTGATTATTCGAAAAGGCTACACAATGAGAAGTTACAGATTAAGTTTAAAGAAACTATTTATATAATAAATTATGCTAAATGGCTTGTGTTTAGCTCTGCAGCATCTTCACTGCTAGAAACACAACTAAGATGATTGGACAAAATAAAATGTTCTCCCTACCAACCTACCATACTTTTTATTTTGATGAAAACAGAAATACAAAATCAATTTTAATATTAATGCTGGTTGCATTGTCTCAAATTTTTAGGGCTTCGCTTGATATGAATTGAAAAAATATCAGTGGGTACCTGTTCTTTCAATTAGGGAAAATGAAGGTAATTTATAACCAAATTTATTACACATATTTTGTTGCTAAAAAAATTGGCGATGTTGTGCTGAATATATAATTTTACTTATATTTTGTTATATATATTTATGTTTCTTGTTGTGCTCATGTAATATATTTATATATGTCTGAGTTATTGTTAATAAATCTTGAATGAATGATTTATAAATTTATTTACAGCTGGTAGTAGAAGGGCTAGGCGTGGACAGAAGTTGGACACATTGACACCAAGCAACCCAAGGTTAAAGAATGTATTTCCAGCAAGTTCTGGAACAAGATCAGAAGGATCAAGTGCTCAGTCTCCAGATGGAAGACAGTCTGTCCTTACATCAATTTCACCTAGGTTTGAAGATCTGTTACAATCTCTGAGTTCACCAGATCAGCAGAATATCAATACACCATCAGAACAAGGAAGGAGATGTCCAATTCCACCTACCTCTACCTCTCCAAATGACCTTCAGAGATTCTCCTCTATATCTTTACCTGTCTCAGCAACACCTAAAACTGATGAAGCAACTTTGATTGAAGGTAAGGACATTCATACTGAGTCAGAAGCCATTGATCACTAGATTAACAGTCTCCTTTGCCTTTTCACTATGTATTCTTATGTAAGTGCTTATTTGTTCCGTGCACCAAAAGTTTGGGATGTAACAAAGCAACTTGAGAATTTTACGACTAATTGCTTTGTTTCCCATTTAGTCAAAACATTCCAGCAGAACTTACTGATTAGTGAAAATGATCCACTGGAAATTTTTGACTAATTAAATGGTTCCCCTATTATTATTTTAAGGCAGAATTGTTTGATTTATTGATATGTCTTGTTGACATTTCCTGTTATCAATTTTGGTGTTATCAATAGTTAATTTTTACCACAGACATTCAAACAAGTTATAAGTTATATATTAACATTCTTCAACTTTTGAAAAACTAATAAATTTACTGGAAATTTCTATTTCTTTTTCTTAACTAGTAAATTTATATCAGAACCTTTTATTATCAAGTTAAGATTCAGTTTATATCAGTTTTTTTCATGATAACTTCATGAATCTTTGGTGAATGGATTTAATGTTATGAATGTTTTATATTCAGCTGTGACAGTTCTAAAATATGAACATTTAAGTCATTTAAGTTGGATAAATTAAACAAGTGATCTCACTGATTCTTGTATAAACTTATTTCTCTGACAAACATAGTCTTAACTTTCAAAACAACACTAAAAGCAACCCACATTTAATAGTGAGCCACAATGCAAATCTAAGTCATCTGGCTAAAACTTCATTTTCCTTTTCAGTAATACTTTGTGCATCCAGCTATATGTACTCTCATTCCATTAACCTTTTAGTTTTCACATATACTTATAATTAAAGGTGGTCTAAAAATTTTCCTAGTCAACTTTTTTTTTTACAGTATTCACAGTCCTGCTATTTTACTTGACCTAGTATCCTTTGATGTCCATATAATTCAAATTAAAGGTTTTTCTTTGACTTGGAACATTTTTATTATTTTGCAGATACTTCATTTGAGGAAGAAGAAACATCTAGATCTGTATCTGTAAAACCAGATGAAACCCAAAATGTTTCATCTAGGTCATCTCAAGCCCTCTCTGACAAAAAGCAAAGTTCTAGACCTCCATCAGCAATGTCAAATGATGAAAGATCAAATTCTAGAGCCAGTTCTGTCAGGTCAAATAATAAAGAAAGGCCAGTATCAAGATATTCAAGTGGAGCCAAATCAACTACCAGAGTTCCATCTGCTAAAGCATTATCTAGACCAGGATCTGCAGTGGATAAAAAACCAACTGCTAAAACCAGAGCCATGTCAACAACACCTATTAAAGATGATGTTAATGCTGACAAATCACATGGAAAAAGCAATTCCAGAGTACAGACTACCAATGATACTAGATTGACGCATACTGGACTTATTAAGGAAAATAATTCAGCAACTGCACAAAGGCCGCAGTCACCTACATCAATTAAAACCAAGTCCTTCAAAGTAGCCACAGAGATTACACCAAGATCACAATCAACAAAGTCCACCAACTCAGTAGAAAATTATGAGTCTGGAGCACAATCTGAAAAGTCACAGAGACCTACAATACAAGCCGACAGTAAAAGTAAAAGAGCACAGCCAAACAAGTCTACTGTAGGAGCACAGTCTTCTCTATCACCCTCAGCTAACTCTGCCAAACCAGTTAAAGATAAAGAGCCAAGGATACTATCTGGAAAATCAGCCAAGGGTAAACTGTCTGCTGGTATAGTGAACAAGTCAAGAGCATCCTCAGCCAAATCAGATTCTCCAACTTCAACTTGGACAGAATCACCTGAAAATGTTGCTCCAGAAGAACAGCATTATAAATCAGTGTCTCGGGCACAATCTGTCATAACCATATCTGGGATTACTGAAGCCAAACAAGCTATCATAAATCATGTTGGTAAGTTAATAAAAATGGCAGCAAATTTAATTAAATGTAACCAGAATCTTAATGTTATTAAATAAGTATGGCACACCAAAAACCCAAGTGTGGTGTTGATTGATTTAATTGTAATTTGTATTCAGATTGACAGATACCAGCTAATTTAGTGTGGAAAACATGATACCCAAATTAAGGGGAAAGATAAAGAATGATTAGTGATTATGTTTGTAGGATTCTTAAAAAACAATAGTTCTTCAGTTTTATGATTAAAAAAACATGGTAAAAACTTACAACTTCCTCTCTCTCTCTCTCTCTCTCTCAGATGTCCATGACTCAAAGACCTATCTTGTAATAGAAGGGAAACAAACACTATGTTCTCATACAGAATGCCAGTTTAATTTGGAGCAATCTAAAGGTATGATATATATCTTATGTCCAATATAGAATTACAGGAAATGTCAGTTTTGATAGATAGTGCAAATAAGTAAATTTATTTAAAACAAAACATGGTTTTATTGGTTTTAGTTTTTTAGGACCTTGTTTTATTGTTAAAGATTAAAAAATAACTACTGTGTAAAAAACTTTGAAAATAAGCTGAAATAATATATGCAGATGTATGAAAACACAAGGTTACACCAAATAGATTTGTTATTTCTCAAATTTTCTGCTGACATCATGTTTGACATTTTTGTCACAAAAAAAACTTTGTAAGCAAAATCTAAAATGAGGTGAGATAAAGATATTTTAAATATCTGTTCTTGAAACTTTGTATTTTTCCAGAAGCAAGTGATCAAATTAAAAAAAAAAGATAAGTGTTTCTAACTACAGATTTTTTATGAGCAAACAAATTTGAAAAACAATAAATTGATTTGGTGTTACTGATTGAATGATTCTATTGGACGTTTTTAGTACAAATTGGAAAAATTAAATAACTGTTTCAGTATTAATATTACAGCTGAAGAAGAAGAGTATAGAAATTATGTAAAGAGTTTGTATGGAAAATATAAACCAGGTGTGTTGAGATTTTTTTAAACTTTATAAATCACATCCTACAATGATTCCTTAACATTTTTGGAAATCTTTTTATATTTGCTCTTTTTCATAAACACAAGTATTAATTTTATAATATAATATGGTAAGAACATATTAAACCAAACAAATGTAACAGTAAAATAGATGCTCCCAGGAGTCTGTATCACTCACCTAGACTATATCCATCTTGAATGGCAGCCTGGAACATTGCTGTCAAGTTCCAATTGGCTCACTGGTTTCAAACAAGAAGATCTTTCAGTGACCTTTACTTTTACATACTATGTTAAATTATGTTTGTCTCTGGCAGCCATTTGGCCAATTCCAATTGGCCAAGTGGTTTCAGATAAGAAGATCTTTAAGTAAATTCCCCGTATAGTCCTATGTTAAACTATGTTAGGCTCTTGCTGACAACTGGGATGGCAGGCGAGGTCATCGGATAAATTTCTGAAAGAGGACCACCTAAGGACCATTGCTGACAAGTGTTAATATTGTTTCAATTGGCCAAGTGGTTTCAAACAAGAAGATCTTTAAGTAAATTCCCCATAGGTCCTATGTTAAACTATGTTTGGCTCTTGAGGCCATCTTGGATGGAGGGCGGGGTCATCAGATACAATTCTGAAAGAACTTCTGCCAAGTTTTGTTCCAATGGGCCAAATGGTTTCAGATCTTTAAGTAAATTTTCTATACGGTCCTATGTTAAACTATGTTCGGCTCTAGTGGCCATCTTGGATGACAGGCGGAGTCATCGGATACAATTCTGAAAGAGGACCACCTAAAGACCATTGCTGCCAAGTTTTGATTCAATTAGCTCAGTGATTTCAGAGGAGAAGATCTTTAAAGGAAAGTTTACGACGACGGACGACAAGTACAGAAACAAAATATGTAAATGAAGTTTTCCAAATAATTAACAGACTATACTTTTATGAGGGTAAGGAGACCCTTTCTTTTACACTTGCTGTGCTCAGTAAATGTTGTGATCTTTATTCACTCAAAAGATTATGGAGAAATCTCAATGTAAGATGACCGAAAATTATGTTGTTTAATTAGTTTTTGAGATTGTAGATAGGGTAACTAACATACACTTGTTTGAAGAAAAAAAATGTATTTTAGTGAAACTTATCTGACAGAAAATAGTCTGAGGTTTGCCTAATATAATATGATCATATCTCCTATTTTTTAAATCTTTTGGAAATATGAACTGTGTATATTTGTTTTATAGAAATGATTGTATCAGGAACTGGTTTCCCATTACCTGGAGCCATTGAGATCGACACGACTAAACATGCCATTGATGCATATGAAAGGCTAAAACAAAAGGATCAGGAGTAAGTATAGCAAAAAATTTTACATATGCAGTATTTTTCCTGTTTTTTCATTGTTTAGTTTGGTCACATGATCACAAAAAATTTCGGCTCACCATCTTCAATATCCCTTGAAGTTAAATGTTGAAGGTGTGGCCAGAAATAGGCTGAAATCCCTACTTTGAAGGTTCACTAATTTTGTTTAACTTAGCTGGCCTAGTATATTTTCTTTGTTCAAATTGATGATGATACTCTAAATGGTTGTTCACTACCTTTAATGGATGATGTTCTAACCATTAAGTTAAAATACACAAAGTAGGATGAATACAAGTGGGGCCTTCAAGCACAAAGGTATATATATGGACTTTGGTTAAATTATGGTTAAAGCTGAAATATATATGAGGATGCATGCTAAGTGTTTGAATATTGCTGGTTTTTACCAAAAGAAACATCTCTCTGAAGGAATCTAAGAAATTTGAAATTGCCACTGTTCATGGGTTCCTTTAATAAGATCCCTAAACATGTGTTTGAATAAATCTTCACTTGATGGCTGCACCTAACATCATTTTGTGCCAAAGGAACAACCCCTATCATTGGTAAGTTTATAGAAAGAATGTTTTTGTTTCTTTATAGAATACTTGAGAACCTGAGGAAGTACAAGAATGAGGATGCAGACATTGATAAACTTTCTTGGGAGTTAAATGAGGCTAATTGTCTTTTAGCTAACCTTGAGCATGATGTTGATAGCCTAAGAGCACAAAAAGAAATGAATCAATATTTGATGGATAGAATAAAAAGTGAATTCAAGGTTCTTATGGATGAGAAATATCACTTAAAGAAACGACTGGCTTTAACAAAAAGAAACTCTCACCAGAACAAGTGTAAGAGTAAAGAGTTAGAACGTTTGTCAATTGAATATGAAAAGCTGGACCACAATGAGAAGATAATGAAAAAACGCATTGCTTTGCTGGAAGCTGACCTAGCACTCATTATCTCCAAACTAGAGCCTACAAAATGTAAGAAGTGCAAGCCAATTGTTCCCCATCTGGATTTGTCAAAGCTAAATGATGGTAAAGTTTTACCTGCTGTTAAGAATGCACCAAAAGCACCAAGGAAAGGAATCAATGAAAAAGCTGTTGCAAAACAAAACTTTACATGTTTTAACACAGGATTTCAGCAAAGAACAGCCAAGCCAAAAATGTCAAACAGTACTCCAGTCATCATTGACAATTTTGAATTTGTCAAACCAGCACCAGCCACTAAAGTGAACAGAAAATGTATACTACCACCCATACAACAGACATCAACTAGAAAAACAGAGAATATCCATATGAAACAGGTAAATGATTTAAATAACAATCCATTGTTAGCCCTTTTCGATGGTTTGAATACCATGAGACTCTTTGGTTATAAATTGTCCTTCACTATATACTTTTATCAAGGTTTTCCAATGGGAAAATCTGGTTATGGAACAAATATTACAGAATTTGGTCTTGACAGAATAAATGGTGTAGAATATATTTTGTCCATAGGAATATTTATAGTATATCATATTGAAAATAAAGTTTGTAAAAGAACTTTTGTTGCAAGGAACAAATATACATGTCACAAAATCTGGTTCAGCTGGTAATCTGTTAGAAAGTATGTTTGAATATATTTTTGTGGCCTTCCGTCTTGGATTGACCTTGGTTTCATTTAGTTTCTGCTCTTAATCTATGTCAGCAGTACAGGCTTCTATAATTAAATAATTTGAGGAAGAGAAAATCTCTTTTCCTTTCCAAATGAAGATAGTTTACTTATTAGGAGTTATTACTAAGGCTACTATATCTGTACCCATTAATAAAAGTCATTGAACTGCTTCTTTTAAATGCATTTTATAAGATACTACTTTTAATTTTGATTTCAAACAATGTAAATGATATTGAATGTATACATTGATACATTTAGATTCTAAAGCAAATGGTTTATATCAACAATTCTAATGTTCAGTGTCATAAATATTAAAGGGGGTGTATTTATAAATTTTCACACAACTGCATCCATATCAACATGTTGAAATTTTTTTTTTTTGAATGACCAATTGAAGGTTAACATGGGAACAGGATATAACCATGTTGTATTTGAATGGTCCATCTTCAAAATTAGATTTTACTATTAAAAGTACCCATTTTGCGATCTGACTCAATCCATCTAACAGTGAAACCACTGATGTATTGTTTGAAAATATTCAAATACAACACAATTATTCTTAAGTTTATGTTCAAAAGATCAGTGGTGAAACCAACACAAAACTTGGAAAGATCTGTCTTTCATTTTTTGACTTTTTAGGGTACCGGTAATATATGGTAAGCCATTTTACTATTTATTCTAACTTCAAGATATCTCATATAATATATAAGATATCTTATATAATCTAGTTTTTATATGATATGTTATAAACTTTTAAGATATCTTATATACTTTATAAGATATCTTCTAAAGTTTATAAGATATCTTCTAAAATTTATGAAAATATATAAGATATATATCATTCACAACTGAAGGAGAAGTTGAAAGGACTAATCCATCAATGCTTTCAAAATAAAAATGGCAACAACAGATATACATACCTTGTCATTGGTAGAGATAAATCGTACTTTGTTAAAAACCAATCTAAATCTAACAAAAAATATACAGAGGACAAAATTGTCCTGATGATTGAATTTTTGTTCGACAACATATTTGTTCAATTTGGTGGACATGTTTTCCAACAGACAATTGCCATTCCTATGGGTACTAATTGTGCGCCACTACTGGGAGACTTGTTATTTTACTTATATAAGGCAGACTTCCTTGACAGGCTTCTTAAGGAAAAACAGAAGAAGTTAGCCTGTACCTTTAATTTCAGCTTCCACTACATAGATGATGTTTTATCACTCAACAATTCACGTTTTGGGAATTTCTTACATCTCATCTATCCCAATAAGCTCGAAATTAAGGATACCACAGACACTGCCAAGTCTGCATCTTATCTTGACCTTCACCTTGAAATTGACACCAGAGGAAGGTTGAATACAAAACTTTACGACAAACGGGATGACTTTGACTTGCCAATCGTCAAC
Organism: Mytilisepta virgata; assembly: GCA_028015205.1. Lineage (NCBI taxonomy): Eukaryota > Metazoa > Mollusca > Bivalvia > Mytilida > Mytilidae > Mytilisepta > Mytilisepta virgata. Next base: position 44,513,966 of record CM051521.1, on the reverse strand, counting down.
TTCCCATTTTTGAGCAGCAATATTCCAGAAGTGCCGGTGTATGGAGTATATATTTCACAACTCATACGTTATTCCAGAGCTTGTGACATATACATTGACTTCCTGGACAGAGCCTGGCTCCTGACAGAAAAGTTGCTCAGACAGGGGTACGTTGCGCCTAAGCTGAAGTCATCCTTATAAAAGTTTTATGGGCGTCATCATGACTCGGTTGAAAGGTATGAAAAAACTGTTTCCCAAATGAAAATGGACCTGTTCCATTGATATTATCCCTTCCTCATACTGGATTTGACATGGGCAGCATGGCGGGAGTCCTACAGGAAGCAGAGCCTGCTTACTCTTCCGGAGCACTTGAGTCTACCCCCGGTTTTTTGATGGGGTCCATGTTGTTCATATGTTTTTAGTTTTTAATTGTAGTGCAGTATTGTTTTGGTCTTGTCTTAGTTGTTTTCCGGAGTTTTTCAGTTGTTAAGATTTTTCTTTATAAGATATCTTATAAACTTTATAAGATATCTTATAAAGTATATAAGATATCTTATATAATCTAGTTTTTATAAGATATCTTATATACTTTATTATATATCTTCTAAAGTTTATAAGATATCTCATAAAGTATATAAGATAACTCATAAAGTATATAAGATAACTCATAAAGTATATAAGATATCTTATATACTTTATAAGATATCTCTTATACTTTATAAGATATCTTATATAGTTTAAAAGATATGTTATAAAGAAAAATATATGAGATATTTTATAAATTATATGAGATATCTTATAAACTATATAAGATATCTTTTAAACTATATGAGATTATAAGGATCTAACACCGGTGAAAGTGCAAGACGGAAAAATCTCAGACACCCAAGGGAACAATTTCTGGTTCTGAGATTTTTCCATCTTGCACTTTAACACTGGTGTTTTGATCCTTTTTCTCACTAATATTTACTCAAGCAAGTGTGTCATAAAGCGTATTCTATGCGTAGGAAAAAAACGGAGTTATCTCCCCATGAAATAGTGTGTTATGTACATTTTGTGTGTGATGTGTATGTGCTTTTGTGTATTGGATGTATTTTGAATAATTCAAGCCACTGACGAGTGACACCTTTAAATATAAAACGATATGGACAATATGGAATAGGTAAGACTAATAAAAACTCAAACTATTTGTTAAATATCACTCAAACAGTAAATAATCACGATTGTCAGAACCATGAAAATTTTGAGGGAAAACAAGCGTGAAATTCTTATCTCACCCACGGGAAAGACAAGGATATCTCACATGGGTAAAAATAGGTACTGGGCTGTCTCATTAGTCAGAAATAAAGTTTATTAGATATCTTGAAGTTAGAATAAATAGTAAAACGGCTTGCCATAGTAATTGGTATTATTTTAGAAGTAGTTACAATTAAAATTATTTATTTATATTTTTTAAAAACAAAACCACAGGAGAAACCAGTGCATCCCAGGAAGTATGGAGATAGTAAAACTGACAAAATGAGAGAAATTAAATTTCCTGATATTACCAAAGATTCTCAGTTTATGGATAAATCCAAAATTGTACCAAAGAAAGAGAGAACTAAGTTGGCACCAAAACCATCTGTCAAAAAACCAGTTCAGAACAAACTACCATTCAGTGGGTGTGTTAAGGCTTTATCATACTTTTCTAACACAAGATACTAGAAAAGACTGTTTAAACTCAGATAAAGGCATCTTTGTAGTCAAATTTAATAGAAAATTATTTTATCATATATACATTGTATATAGTATTGGAAGGATTGTTTTGTTACATTATATATAAAGTCTATAGTCATGATTGGGCTTTTCTATTGAAAGGGATATCCCAAGATCAATTCCAGAAAACCAACTCCAAAACTTGGTATACAAGTATTTTCTATAAAGGAATAGCAGAAAATATATCTATGTACTCCTTTCATCCATAACATTGTGTACACAGAAACTTAAATGTCACATATACTTTTTGATATAAAACTTTGTTTTAATTGTTATGTAGCATTCTCTTTTTATATTGATATAATTGTTATTTATGCAGGCATATATTATGATTGTTTTTTTATAATGTTATATTTTTAAATCTCAGGAATATGCAGAAATCTTATCCATTTTTAGATCACCTGGCAACTTGGCATCCATCAACAGTCCATTCGTCCGTTAACTTTTCACATTTTAATCTTCTCCTCTGAAACCACTGGGCCAAATGGATTTTGTCCCGATCGGACTACAACCATGGCCACCATGGGCAATTGTTGTTTCTGATTGGCTGAGTATTCAAAAATCTTCTTGTCTGAAACTGCTTGGCCAAATATAACAAAACTTGACAGGAAGCATATATGGGAGCTCCTTTATAAAATCTCCTCATTTCGCCCCGATCGGACTACAAACATGGCTGTCATGGGCAATTCTTGTATTCTATTGGTTGATTAAAATTTTTTTTTTCTGTGGAACTGCTTGGCCAAATAGAACCAAACTTGACAGGATGCATCTATGGGAGGTTCTTTTCAAAACTTTCTCATTTTGTCCAGATTGGACTACAAATATGGCTGCCATAGACAGTTCTTGTTTCTGACTGGCTGATATAAAAATAAAATCTTCTCTGAAATCACTTGGCCAAATGGAACAAAACTTGTCCATGGGCAATTCGTGTTTCTGATTGCTGATATAAAGAAAAGTTCTTATGTAAACCGCTTGCCCAAATAGAACGAAACTTGTCAGGATCGAAGCATCTGTGGGAGGTTTTTTTTTACAAAGGTTCCTCATTTTTTTCCAGATCAGATGACAAACATGGCCGCCATGGGCAATTCTTGTTTCTGATCGGTTGATTTAAAAGAAAATTTTTCTCTGAAACTGCTAGGCCAAATAGAGCCAAACTTGACAGAAAGTGTCTATGGCTTAAAACAAAAATCTACAGACCCACAGAATTGCTTGAAACCAAACTTGGCCTGAATGTTCCTCATAAGGTGTCAATCACTTATTCAAGATGGCCACCAGCAGAGGATTTAGGTCAACATAAGACCCAATGGGAAATGCATGCAAAAATCTTCTGGAGAACCACTGAATTTAAGAATGTGCTGACCTGTAAGTAGAAGGACCATGATGCATGATAGCGAGACGTGACTTCTCTGAGGTATATACATCAATAAAAATGGCTTTCATTCCAGGTGAGCGATACAGGCTCAGCCCTCTGTGCCTCTAGTTCTATATGATTTTATATTCTTACTTTATATTTTTAAAGATTGTGTCATTATGTATATTGCTACAATGTAATAATTGAATCATGTTCTGAAATACTGGGATAATTATCTAAAATTTGAAATTCTAAAAATATTATTAGTCTGAAGATACCCTTTTCATTTGATGTTTATGATTATGTAAACATAAATATTATCCTACTAAAATAATATCCCCATGGATAAAAAGTTAGAGAAATAATATCCCATAGGAATAAATAGTACTAAAAAAGGGATAAAATATTAACGAAATATTATCCACAGCTAAAAAATTTAATCCATATGGAAGGATATAATTTAGTAAGAAAAAATATCCTACGGGATAATATTTCCTAGAGAAATAGTATCCCAAAATCATGATCTATTAAATGTTTATTTAAATCAGAAATTATAATAAGTCTAAAAGTTTTACAGTACCAAGATTATATTGTTATTGAAATAAAAAGGTCAAAATGGATGGAACAGAATACAAAATTCTGTTTAATTTCATCAAAAACAAAGAATATCCTGAGAGATATACCACAAATGAAAAAAGAGCACTACGGAAAAGAACAGAGCATTTCTGCATTAAAGAAGATAAACTTTATTACATATTTAAAGAAGGTAAGTTGTAAATAAAGGGAGACTATCAATAGGTATTGCATGAATAAAAATATGAACAAAATTTACATTACTACATATGAAAGTAATAAAATGAATTCATAATGACATAATTAAGACTATAAGAGTATACTATAATCATAGATATTAAAAAAGGATATTTAGGAAAATGTCAAAGAGACAACAAACCAAACAAAGAATGAAAATTTACGTTACTACATATGAAAATCATTAAAGGGTCATCAAATTAGTTAGTAATGGTATAAGAGTATACTATAATCATAGATATCAAAAACAGATAATTTGATAGAAAAATAATATATATGAATACTTTCTATAAGTGATTACATTGAAAAATTTGGAATGTACTTATTTGCATGCAGAATACATTAAATATTTAAAGCAATATATTTTGTAAAATTATAAATTATTGAAAAAAAATATTTTTGATATAATTATACATTGTCAATTAAAAAAGTTAATTAAAGTATGCTAATGAATTTATAATGTAGAATGAACAAGGTTTGATATAAGTGAAATATTATCAACCAGGATAAAATATCATAGATTTTTTATCCCACCGGATAGAATTTTTTAATAAATAATATCCCACTTGTTACGAAATTTTATCCCATTTGGGGATAAAATTTTGTAAGGTTGGATATCATTTTTTAGAAAATTTTATCTGATGGGATAAAAAATCTTTGATATTTTATCCTGGGGGATAATATTTCAAGTAGGATAGAATAAATTGTTACAATATACATGGTATTTAACAGCAGTATCATATTTTTTGCGTTCAAAATAGGTCAGAATTTATTTTATATATCCAAGATGGCCGCCAGACCCGAACTTAGTTTAACATATAGGATCCTATGGGAAATTTACTTAAAGATCTTCTTGTCTGAAACCACTTGGCCAATTGAAACAACACTTGTCAGCAATGGTCCTTAGGTGATCCTTTTTCAGAATTATATCTAATGACCCTGCCCGTCATCAAAGATGGCCGCCAGAGCCGAACTTAGTTTAACATAGGTCCCTATGAGAAATTTACTTAAAGATCTTGTCTGAAAGCACTTGGCCAATTGGAACAAAACTAGGCAGCAATGGTCCTTAGGTGGTCCTCTTTCAGACATAGTGCTGGGAGCCTCTAGTTTTTTTTTGTTGTTTTTCAAATTTCAAATTTTGAATTATAATTTTTTTTATCAGTTAAGATATGATTAAACGCCTCTTTCTTTTTTCTTATAGGATTTTAGGGTTTTTTGTTGTTTTTATAATTTAAAATTTTTTATTTTGATTTTTTTATCAGTAATGATTAAATGTCTCCATTGTAAATTTCTTGGGGTTTTTGGATCTTTTTATTTTATTTTTTTTCTTTCAATGAAAAGTATAATCTTCTGTTCAAAATTTTGGCCTTTCAAAACTTAAAAATTAAAAGAATGGGTAACACCTATTTTAGGGTGAAGACTTTGATAATTTTGATAGAAACAGAATCATCAAAGGGGTTCAACATGACATGCACAACAGGATGCAGCCTTCTGGTGGCAGATTGTTTGTAATCCTTGCTGCATGTCAAATGGAAACCAAATTTTTGGAATTTGGGGTTAATTTTTATTTTATGAGGTAATGAAACCTTGGAGGGTTATATTTTTCATGACAAAAATAGATGATTTTGGTTTGCAAGGAAAACAGGGTTTAATAAATAGCTAAACTTGAAATTCAAAAGAGGGAACTATCATTTTTTGTAAAGGCAGTATTTTTTTCAATTCAAAATTTACTAAATTGTGGAGGGTTGAGGGTTAAGCATATGCCACTCTTTGCTAGTCTGAAATTGAGACTGACAAAGAATGCTAATTTTTCCAACCTATAACAATGGGGGAAGACATGACGTAGTTCTGCAGAGCAGGATATGATCCTCTGGTGAACATGGAATAAGGCCACAAGATCATAAGTCACTGGCGTGTCTGAAAATGACCGTAAACTTGACCTACTGCAGAACAGATATTGTCTTTCAAATTGTTGTTTTAATTTTTTACTTTGGGGTACTTCATCATCTTAAATTTGAAAATTTACTGCTTTTATTATTGAGTGATTTTCATTTTGGAAATTGTATTTGAGTTTTATTACCTATATCATTGTTTTTTATTCATTTTTTGTAATTTATCGTTATTCCTTTACTCATTTGTTTTTCTGTTAATATTTTTTTTTCTTTTTATTATTTAGCTTTTTAGAAATATTTGTTCCTAAGTTATTTCTTTTAATAATTCAGATTCGGGGAAGACAGGGTTTTTAATTATTACTAACTTGTTGTTCAGTAGTTTACTTTTGCATTAATTGAGATACTTTTTTTAGCTCGAGTGCAAAACTTTTTATCCTATTTTTTTAACTGGATTTTCCAATGGAAAAAATGCAGTTGTTAGTTTGGTGATGTACACAGGAAGGGTTGATACCTGGTGCAGTGTGATGAAGAAAAATCCAGTTTGCTGTTAATTGGAAAGCTTCTTGTAATTGGTTGTTGGAATATTTTGATGTATTTGTATATATGCACTTTCATTCACAGATACAATTGGAGCTACAATAATAAATGCATTTTATGACAAGTCTGTAAGTCTAGTGATAAAATAACTCCTCTTCGAATCAGAAATTTTTTAGTCAGGTTATAACTTTTTAATAAACCTCTGAGGTTTTAGGGTCAGAGGGTCTGGGGTTAGTGGTCATTAGCTTAATTTACATATTTTGATGGAAAATAAACAGTTAAGGATTCAAGGCCACAAATAATCAAATTTGATGTATTTATTGCACAATACATTTTTTTTTAAAATGTACACTCAATATGAATTTTGTATCAAAAGATATGATACTGCATCAAAGTAAGTTTTTTTATACAATCTCTACAAATTCATAGTTGTTATTGTTACTCTGTTACACTGTACAGAATTGCCATTTGTGCCAAGTTTATTGTTATTTTTTTAGGTTTTATATATCTACTTATTTTTTTTTATATTTTATAAACTTTTTAAATAATCATACCACTTCATTGGTGCTATTTCTCATATTGTTTTCATCATATTGTTAACTGTTATTAAACAAGATTCTGAGTCTTTTGTCTTACTTTAGTCTTTGATACAGCCTGCATGTGTACAATATAGTAATTTGACCTACGTTGTTTCTTTAACTGCCTTGTGAATACAACAGAGCTTATATTTTCATATAATAGAAGACAGGTGAGCGATAGTGACTCAGGTGAGCCTCTGGTTCTATTTACAGTAATGGCAGCCTTATTGGTGCAATATTCGGACATGGGGATATATTCAAACTAGATATTATGTTCTGCAAGACACAGAGATACCTTGGTTAAATTAACTTTTATCCCATTAAAAATAATGAACCACAGTACTAAAAACTCTGACACAAGTACCCAAATACTAAAATTTAATGAAGTCGCTCTGTGACAGAATATAATTTCCCCTGTAATATTTGTTCCAAAGAACTTTTAGCATATAACAAAAGTTCAATTGGAAACTTTCCTTATATAATATTTTATCCAATGCTATAAGAAAATTTCCTTCGCAAAGGATAAAATATTACATAAAAAAAGTTCCAAATGGAACAAATATCATGAACAATGTTTTGACATTTCCACCAGTATGAAACTTTGAATAGGAACTTTTGTTATGTAAGAAAAGTTCCCTATAACAAATATACGGATTTCTATCATTGTAGCAATTAAGTAACAACAAATGAGGCAAAATCATTTTTAAACATATACATTGAATGTACAAAAAACTGTTAAGAACAAAATCTCGAGAATGGATTGATTATAAAACATTGTTAGAACAAAATCTCGGGAATGGATTGATTATAAAACATTGTTTAGAACAAAATTTCTAGAATGGATTGATTGTTCATTTACAACTTTTTTATGACAGGAACATATTCATAAATACTATTACGGCGCTCTTTTCCATTACATTGTCGTCTTGGTCGTCCATTACTTGCACTTGTAGGAAAGTTTGTTATATTATAAAAGTTCCAGGAATATTGGTTATATTATAAATGTTCCAGGAATATTGGTTATATTATAAATGTTCCAGGAATATTGGTTATATTATAACTGTTCCAGGAATATTTATTATACGATCAAAGTTCTAGGGATTTATATTACAATATCCAAAATTATTTCTAGCTACAAATGTATGCAATGTCCAATAATAAAATAAAGGCATTTTCATCTGAAATTTGAAACTAAATGCTTGACTTAAGTATAAGCTAAACTTTGTTCTTGGTACAGACAAACGTACTATTTTGTTAAGTAAGTGGGGCATGGAGTAATAAAATATTAAAAATATAGATTCTCCTTCAGGTACGAGTGAGTTATGGAATTTCTCCACCCGAGATAGTTAAATTTTCGATTTTCAACGCGCGAGCCTTTAGCGAGCGTGTTAAAATCTAAAATTTAACTATTGACCCAATTTGAGGGTGGAGAAATTCCATAACTCACGAGTAAATTGAAGGAGAATCTGTTTCTCCTATCATTTTTGACAAAAAAGTTAAGAAAATGTCGTTGCTATGTAGTTTGTTTACATAGACGTCATTTCGGGACTTCTCTAGTTTATCGTTCAAATAACTGTATAAAAAAGGGCGGTAATTCCCACGTAGAAATTTAATCACCGGGAAGTGGTTAAAGATATTATGTATTTTTATCCCACCGATTAAACACGTCAAGAATAGGAGAAATATATATTCTTACCTTATTTAGAATAAGAGCCATCGTTTAAATATGTAAAAATTTTGTTGTATTCCTCAGACTCCATTGTTTGCATGTACTACATGTACAGGTAAATGTCATACACAGGTGAGGTGATGCAATCAGGTGAAAAAAATCACATGACACTCTTTCTTTAAAGGAACTAATATTATGAAAGTATATGATGTTTTAGTTCCAGGAAAATGTCTTATGAAGGTGGAAATAATATTATGTTATGTTAGTTCCGAAGAACTTTTATTATCCATAGTTTGATTCCAGGGGGAACAAGTATTATGCGGAACAAATATGTGTTCATAGCTCAAGCATGAAATGTACGTCATGTGGACTTAAATGGTGATCTCAACTGAACTAATGAAGATGATTACGTTAAAAAAATATCATTGATAAATCAACACAGGTTTCTGAGAAATTTCCGTTTCTTTTATAAATTGCAAAAATTTAATCAGTCACTCTACCGTAATTAAAAATAAACACGAATGCCAACATTTTACGAAATACTCAAGAATAAAATATAGGTTATGGTGACTGAAATTGTTCTGTACTGTATAACATGAATGAATAGGGTATAATTTCATTGATATATCTCAATTTGTTTCAATACGTTTTGCTCTGGATTTCCAAGAGCCGACACCTTTTTATATTTTCATGCTCGTGATCATGGCCAATTGATCGAAACGTTGGTCAATTTTTACTTTTTAACTTTTGTTGTTTTTTTTTTTTTTTTTTTTTTTGTATTTGGTTTTGTTTGACTTGTGTATTCTGTACATTGTGATTTAAGTCGTTTCATGCCCCTTGTTAGCTGACCATTTTCTTTTATTTCCGTTGTACACAATTGTCGTGTTAGCTGTTTCGCAACATAATTACTTCCTAAACGCAAAATCTCAACCGAGTAACTCATACATGAAATGTTTGTCATAATGATCCAGTTGTTGGAGAAATGAATTATATAATGTAAGAGGATTATGGTGGGAAAGTATCGTTGATACACACCATGGATTCCTAGGATATGAAATTAAAGGTAAAACTATCAATCACTCGTGAATGAGGAAGAGGCATATAGATTTATTCTTCCAATCGTCTTGATGTTTTTGCGCTGAAGTCCATATCACAGAAACCTATTGAGATACAGCAATGATATTATACCTCTTTATTCATCTGACCTTGAAATTTGACCTAATAAGTTGGATCATGTGATTCCTGCCAACTATGCCAACAAGTTCCTGAGCAAATGACAAGTCATTTCCCTTATGGTTTCCATGGAAACTTTGAGCAGCCGCAGCCGTCAGATGAGTGGATCGTTTACGCCTCACCAATTAATTTTTAGTTCTTTGGATGACAAAAAAATAGGAGAGTGAGCGAAATTTTCATTTTAATATTTTTGCTTCTGGACTTATTAGTTCACCTCTACAAAGTTGAGGGGGGACTATTGAGTCAACAAGGCGTCCACAACCAGTTCTCAGTTACTAGTTGACACGGGGTCATATATTTTTGTGTGCAGGTGCATGGTGAAGAGACTGACCATGTGACGTGAGATGGTCATATGACCCATATTGCACGGTTGACTGGCTTTTTATGTCAAAAATCAGTTTAAATATACAGTGACCTACAATCATATTACTTGGTGTAAGGGTGCATCTCGGGGAGTAACAAAGCCTCCTACCAACATTAGACCACTCTGACCTTCTTATCGCGCTTCATTGACTTAGGTTGTTTTACGTTCGAGTTCAGTTCGATACAAATGGATCTACAGTCTTATTTTTTGGTGTGGGATTAACACATCTTCTCGAGAAAATACGCTCACTCTGACCTACTCATCGTGCTTCATTGACTCAAGTTTTACGTCCGAGTTCAGTTCTCCAATACAAAGGGACCTAGTCATATAAATTCGTGTGAGGATACATCTCGGGGAATAACACAGCCTCCGACCAAAATTAGGTCACTCTGACGTACTTATCGCGCTTCATTTACTTAGGGTAAGTTTTATGTCCGAGTTCAGTTTTCTCATACCAAGCGACATACAATCATATTACTTGGTGTCCGGGTGCATTTCGGGGAGTAACACAGCTTCCGATTAAAATTAGGCCCCTCTTACCTACTTGCTGCGCTTCATTGACTTAGGTTAAGATTTACATCCGAGTTCAGTTCTCTGATACCAAGCGACATTCAATAATTACTTGCTGTAAGGGTGCATCTCGGGGAGCTACACAGCCACACACCACAATTAGTGAGGGGACGACGCGAACTTTGTAATCGTAGATTTCTGGTTTTGTTCGGGCGATCAAATTTTATGTGCGACACACTTTGACTAAAGTCTTTCAAAATATGAGAAAAAATCCTAATTTTATACAAAATTTTAGGAGCGGGCGGGGCGAACAATTTTTACTTTTAACTTCTTGAAAAAAGGAAGAATTTGGGGCGAAGTTTCTATACTTTTGCAAAATGAAGCGTCAAATTTTTTTTAAATTCAGTCCAAATATCGGAGAGGTGAAATCTATAGAAACTGGGTGTGGCCTACATGATTTTTTCATATTGTTCGTCATGAAAAACACAACATAAGAAAATTCGGGCGTGTCCTTTTTTCGGCCCCTCTTTATCCCTAAAAAGGGTAAGAGATAGTAAGAGTCGGATTCGAAATTTTTTTACCATTTTCATCCAGAACATTATAAAACAAATCAAAATAAGATTTTCTAATGTCTCCTTTCAGTTACTAAATGCTACATGCAGTGACTGAAAGGAACAATTAGTAGATCCAATTTCAATTAGATTGAGTTACACCAAAATTATAACACCAGAAAAAACGCCAATGGCCAGATTTCCCATGCTCGATTCTATCCCGTTTTTCTTATTTGGGGGGGGGGGGGGGGGGGGGGTGGGGGGGGTCACAGTGGTAAAATATTCAAAGGATACGTTCAATAGAACAAAAGTAAACGAGCGGTAACCCAATCTAATTGAAATTATATCTACTAATTGCTCCTTTCAGTCGCTGCGTGCAATGACTGTAAGGAGCAATTAGATTGGCTGTAACCCACTGTCTACGGACCATATAATAACGAATCAATTTACATTTCTCGTTGATATGTCGGGCATTAAACTAAAATTGTGTACTGTAGGGATTATACTGCCGGGAAAACCAGTTCATTAATCAAGGTCCGTCACTTACAGTAAAGGTAGTGTTTTAGTATCCTAGATTTTATTTTCAAAATCCACGGCTATAATGTCCTTGTACCGTGATTTATTTTAATGGTTGTTCCCGTTTTGAAAATAAAACTCTTTTTAATAACAAATTTACTTTGGAATTTTAAGAAAAGAATTTTGGAAGAGCAGTAAACGGTCGTATTCGTTCATACCTTTAATACCAGGGGCTGGTCCAGGTTTTAAAAAAAAAAAACAAAACAAAACTATCGTAATCTGCTTATATTGTATTGAATATGGCAATTTATCATATTCATTAATTACGCCATGAGAAATCCGCGTAAAACGGTTCTAATGAATCCACTCTAGTCTAACCATTCATTGAAAATGAGAGTCCGTCAGTATTTCTGTGTTCATTTTAGGTTTTGCGTTAAGGTACATTTATACTAGTAACATGTATATGTGGTATAGCATGTTTACTTCCCATCTGGATAGCCTTTGGTAGTATCATATCGTTTCAATATCCATAAGTAACATTGACCTACATTTTGCCATGAAGTTCAAGCAACATATTTATGTACCATATACCACCTATCGGAACTAGACAGTGACATGATTGCTTTGATTTAGTACTGTAGTACAATGACGTCAATTTTTTATATTCAATCATGTATTCCACATTAAAGCCTAAAGAACTTTATCATTCACTGTTTGTTCCTGGCCTAGACCTATTGAAATGTCAAGTAACGCCTTATACCTTAGAATTTGGAATTTCTCGTTATTGGTCTACTGCTGTTAAGATCCATCCAATCATTTTAATATACCATAGACAATTAATGGAGGGAATTCGGCATAAAAAATATCAAACCCTGAAACTTTAACTATAAAATATACATGCTCCAAGTCAGGAACCGTTACATAAGTGCATTTCACAATTATTTTATGTTTTTTAGCAAAAAAAAGGTCCAAAAAGTTTTTCGCCTCGCTCCGCTCGCCCAAAGTTTTATTATACGCCCCCCCCCCCCCTTTTTCAAATATCCTGGAAACGCCCCTGAATACTACATCAGTTACCGTATGGCTTTAGTTCTCATAGCGCAAAATCCCAATTCATGTAGACTTCAAATAGATGGAACAATGAAGACCAAGAAAAAATCAGATGTAAAAGTCAAAAGTCAATGAGCTTGTTTTAAATTCTCTTTCCGTGAATTTCGTCGCGATCTTAACAAAGCTAAATGCAGAAATCTCGAGCGTTACCTGGTAAGATCATCAATGTAACAATCTAAAAAGATATTAAAGGCAAAATAAAACAACCTAAATTTAAACAAAAATCCAACTTCTTAGTCCCAAGTCTTTTTAGATGATAATTTTACCCGACAAAGCGCAAGGGCGAGGTTGTTTAGAAATGGCGAGTTCAATACACGAATTTGAACATCGGAAAAAAATTGAGTACGTGGGAACGGATAAATCAGTTTTCTCCCGTAGTTCCGAAAGCTGACTATCGTCCTGAATATGCTTCCAATATTCGACAAACAATAGTTCTAGTAGTGTCGTCTGAAGAGTCGAAGTTTTGTCTATGTTTATAACAGACGCCAACATATGAACTATAGTGTCTATACACCTATCACGCATCTTTCTCCCATGAAAAAGTCGGAAATGATCTCAATTCAACATTAGAACATACACATCACTACAAGTCAACTGCACAAATCCAACTATGCATGCACGATATACATGTAGACTTCTAAACCGGTTCCATTTCATTTACGGGCCAACCATTTGAGTTGCATTTAAGCCAAATTTTGGAGCCGGTCTTGGTCTCTAAAAAAAAATCAACTGGTGGCTGCCCTCGCACAACAAAAAACATGTTATACGAGTTTAACAGTTCTTTCTAGACTCTATCAGTTCTAAACAGTGCTCTGTCAAAAATGTTCTCTATCACTTCTAGGAGAGTCTCTTTGAAGACAAAAGAGTTAGACAGGTCAACGATCACGCTTACTCTTCATTTCAAAATATTGCATTTTATACCTTGGTTGTTTAAAAATTACCACTTAATTTCGTTTAGTCCAATTTCAATATCAACTGAAGTGGCCCATAATTACGTCCTCGGATGTAACAATCTAACTGTCAACCAACACATTCAACGATCACCCAAAACAAATATGCACGTAATTGTTCCCGAAGACGGATCATCTTTGAGTAGCATACGTCAAAACGACAAAATCTGTATAAACACACCAAAGGAACAACCACTGATCTCTGAAGGATGTCGGAAAAGAGAAGGTAAGAGTTTTTTTATATTCAAAAATTAAGTGAAAAATCGAAAAATTGCTCCTCAAATCATTCAGAAATGTAACCACCACAACCTTCCGAGATAAACCTTCACACTGACTTTGAAAAACATTAAATTCTTCTCACTGATCGTTTGCGAAAGTCTTTGTTAACGTACTTCTATCAACCAAACGCCACTCAAACGCTAGTCTCCCAGAACTGTCTGGATCCAGTCTTCAATTTAATATCATACCATCACGAAACATTAATTTTTAATCATGAACATATTTCTTTTTTCTCTCTTCCGCAGACCAAATTATTGCACTGGGATCATAGCTCACATTGACTTAAAGCGCTTTTCACGTTAATGGTAACGAAACCAGCAAATTCCTTTGCATTCTGCATTTCAAAGAAAGCAATAATTACAATTTAGATCGTTTACTCTCTTTCAAACAACGTTACTCAATATTCGACTTTAAATTGATCAGTTCAAATTCATCCGACAAGATACTCTCACTTAACGAACAGGCCTTCCACAAATTTTTATTACCGAAATTACTTCCCGATTACATAGGTTCATCTCTGGAAATATTTTTTTTATCAAATTAAAGTAGCATTTACCCAAAATTATTCATCTAAATAATTTATCCGCTTAAAACTACTTATTTAAAAAATAACGAAAATTTCAATACCCCAAAAATATATACCGGACTGATAATCAAATTATTTCCCGTCTAAATATTTCTGCAGTGCTTGTAAAATTTTTACCCTCAATATTACTCTGAAATACTTAAGCCCCCTGCACCTCTAACACTATATGACCCCCCCCCCCCCCACCCAAAAAAATAAATTAAAAGCTTAGAACCCAAAATTTGAAGAAAATTAACCTCCAAAAATAGTATGGACATACATGAAAGTAACCCCCACGCAGAGCACGGTCTTATGCAAATTTATCACTTGTTCCATAAAAATATAGAAAAGTTGTCTTATTTGAAATCGGGTTGTAAACAAGTCTTTTCCTTTTAAAAAATATTAGGAGTTGGTAGGGACCAGAGTTTATAGAGTGTGTCTGTGATAATGAAAAATCTCTCCCTTTTTTGAATGAAAGAAATGTTCAAATAAAATTTTGTCCTCGTTTTCCGTTCTATAAAAGCATAGTGAAATATTTAATCTTCAATGATACAGCGACTTCTAATAAATGCTTCGAGCTCTTAACCACACATACCACAACAGTTTTTATTACATGTCATTTTTAATATTCTCTAACATCATAATAAACAACTGCTAACAACATCTAATTCACAAATTCATTTCTCTTAATCATGTTTATACGAGTTTAACAGTTCTCTCCAAACTCTGTATCGGTTCTAAACAATGCTCTGTCAAAAATGTTCGGTACACTGACGTTGCACTCATCTGCCACTGTCTGTTTTTCTTTTAGAATGTCCTGTTTCATACCTCTGAACAATGTTTGTGCTCAACTCCCATTAATCCATCATAATTTCACAATACCATGCTCAAGCATAGTGCTACCTCCTGATATGATTATTTTATCTTTAGCTATTCCCTTTTTATGCATCATCAAAAAACGTACTGAATTATTTTTACTTTTGATCTCTTCTCTCATTCTATCACACAAGATCCAATTTCATAAATAATATGAGAAGGTAGCACTCTTATAAAATCAGTAAAATAACAAAACTGGGTATGTCCAAAAATAAAATTAAAAATTTGAGTGGAACTTCGGTCTCACAAACCCCGAAATTATGAGAGAAAAAAAAACTTAGTGTACTATTGAAGGAAGCTCTTATACATACCAAGGTAGTGAATTAAAGTAAAGGAATTTAAAATGTAATTATGTTATGAAAATTTGTTCAAATATGAAGATTAAAATTCCATTCTGTAATTATAGTGAAGATTATGAATGATGAAATGTTATGTAATGAAAATGATTTTCATATTTCAATTTGTAGGATCTAAGTTGGTTAAAATATTGGTGTGTTAGTCATGTTAGTGGTTTATTGAAACTATTATCGCATGGCAACGTATTTTACATTTTACTTGACATATTCTATATCAAAATGAATACCTTTAAATTTTTTTATCAAAGAAAAGAAATTAAATATTTCATACAAGAATTTAACAAAAGAAAAGAAATTATTTCATATAAATATTTAACAAAACAAAATAAATTACATCTAAAGTAACACACAATTCCTAATTTGAAATCCACTGAAAAAAGTTAATTTTTTAAGAAAACTGATTAAACAGATTCCAAATTTTCAGAATATAATGTTTGCTTTGCCAATTTGAAAGAAAAAAGAAGGAATTATTTTACAGAATTTGCCTTAAAATGTTAATGATAATGAAAGAAATTTTAAGTACTCAAGTAAATTTGGTATTTGCTGATTATTAAGATAAACTTTTCATAATTTTTAGTTCCACCCACTGCTCCGCCCCCCACTGCTTCCACCTCCCCAACCACTGTAGCTCCCTCCCTGACTGGCACTTCCTGAATCATACCCCGACCCCCAACCACTGTATGACCTGTTACTGTCTGATTTGGATCCAAGTGTGCCTCCATAACCTGGCCCCAGGTCTCCAGCCCCAGTATTCTGTGTAGGCATACCTCCCCAACCCCCTTGAGCTTGTCCAGACAAAACGGCTTGTGCAGCTGCCAACATGGCCGAGTTCAAGAAGTTCATCCCATTCATTCCCATTGATTCATTGACTCCTGTCATTGGCTGGTCTCTGTGATCATCTCGGCCCTTCCTGCTGCGACTGTCTCTATCCCTACGATCATACCTATCCCGATCCCGATCCCTATCATCCCTCCTATAATCCCTTGGCCTATCTCTATGATCACGATCCCGTCTGTAATCCTCTCTGTCACGATCTCGATCCTTTGACTGTGTCTTGGGGTCTGCAATGCTGACATGAACACTACAACCCTTGATGATATGGTCTTCGCCACATAAGGAAATGGCAACATCTGGCTCACCAAAAGTCACAAATCCAAATGCTCTGAAAGGTTTAGGGATAAATGTGTCAACAACAGATCCAAACTTTGAGAAATACTGATGAAGATCATCTGTAGTTATGGAATCTGAAATTCTAGCAACAAATATTTTTCTTGACTGATGATGTTGTTGGCCAGCCTCCTGAAATTACAAGTAACAGTAAGTTATTTTTACTTATCAAATTAATTAAACTTTCAAAATTATTTATTAACAAATATCAAACTGTTATTTTTGCAAAAAGATGCTAAATTTTACTTTGAAGTATTTTCCACCTAAAAGTTGCTTTTTTCCTTCCCTGTTTTGTAAATGAGTATGGCACAAGTTTGCGAATGAGCTAAGCAGAATTTTAGGGAGTTCGTACGTAAAGAGAAAGTGAAAAGAGCCCTTGTTAGATTTGGCTGTGAAAAGAATCTAGATTAAACTGAAATAGAATCGCTAAAAATATCTAGGTGTAATTTTTATTCTTTTTTATTACTAGCTGCTTATTTCTCTACAGGGAATTGAGATGTTTATGTTAACCAGATACATGTCCATCTAAATATCAATTTTCATTACTACAAAATTAATATACCTACATTAGAATTTGGTATATTAACTTCACACCATCTACCATCAATCATATGCCTCTGCTGTGCCAAACAGTTTATCTGAGCATTGATGTCATTGAATCTAATAAAACCAAAACCTTTAGACTTCCCAGACCATGGATCCATTTTCACCTGAATTAAATTTTTCATTATTATAACTTGTTTGCATTTTTTCCAAATTATATTTTCCTGTAGGTGTCATATTCATTTACCAACATGAGGCCAAGTTTCAATATCTGGCCAACTGTCATTCGGTTATTTTAAAATTATTTTTTCCAGTTAGCTTCTTCACTTCCATGGTATATGTTTTTATAATTTAAAAACTGAAGCAAACAAACTCAATTATCTATTTTGGATATTATTTTAAGATAAATGTTTGCATTAGACCCTTGAAAATGCAAAGTATCCTATATTATTGCCGAATCAATATGAAATATTGGGTTCTTTCTAATAGTTCTACCTAATTTTTTGGTAATTCTAGTTACAATATGATCCAAGTCCTGATCATGAAACAATCTTTCTCCACAATAAATAATTCTTCATATAATGATATCTGGACATAGATCAATGGACATTATAAGCTTTGGAATATAATAAATTTCACTTTAGTCAGCCCAATAAACCTTTTGTAAAAAGGCTGGGTTCTCGTCAAGGTGCGTACATACGTCCTGGACCACTCATCCTTCAAACTCATGTGTCCCTGGGATGCATGTAGTTCTAATCAGCTGCATCCGAAGACCGTTATTTTCATCAAAAATCTCGAGCCGCCATTTTTTGTTTTTTTGGAGATCAAAGTAAAAAGATAAAGAAACGACAAAAAGTAAGCTAGAAAATGGCGGCAATCGAGATTTTTCATTAGCCACAGTGTTTTTTACCGATTGGTAACAATATGTAGACCTCATTTAAAAATCAATTAAGCGGATTTTGACTTATCTATGAACAAATGGAAATTTTGTCAATATTATTAAGGAGTTCAAACAAGGACAATAGGAGGATTTAAGAGTATGTTGGACTTTGAGAAAAAAATAATAGTAAAGATTATGGATAAATAAATATCTTAAAAAAAGGCAATAATAAATAAGTTGTGTCAAAAGGTGCAAAGATTTTTGCTCATATCTGTAACAGAAATTTTCTTTTCTTTGGAGCACCACCGCATATATGTTCAATTTTTTTTTTAATTATATTCGTCAGTATTTTAAGGCAGCACATGATTTTAATTAAACTTTAACAATAGTACAATACGCCTACATTGTGTTTGTACCATTGTCAAAATCATGCAGGAATGTACGTTTAAAAAAAAGTGGCCATGAATCCTGGGACTCATCATGAAAAATTCTTAGTGAGAACCCTGAAAAGGTAAATGCAGACCTGTGCTAAAACCAGTTCTCCAAACTTGGAAAAATAGTCTCTCAAATCATCTTCATTACTCTTATATGGCAAACCCAAGACAATCAAATCACTGCATTTCTTTTCTACTTTCTTTGTTTTTGCTGATGGATTTTCTGTCTGCTCTTCACCTTTTCTTTTGTTATCTGTAAGTTTGAATTTAAGTTTTAGTTATATCATACATATCAATATTTCATAAAATTTACCTCAAATATATTATACATAATACACATTACATAATCCCTCAACTTAAGGAAAACTTCAATTGCTTATAACATGATTTTTAGAAATTTATTTTTAATTAACATGATTAAAATGAACACGGTTATCTTATCTGGTAAAAAATAAGCCTCCATGAAATTGTTATTTCTTCAATACATGTAGATATTTAGTGTCATTATTATTTTTGGTACAAACATTGTTCTTTGAAAAAAAATTGATGCATTTTAAATGAATTTTTGCCATATAGAATTTTAAAGTCAAAATAAGATTTAATAATAAATAGAAAAGTAGCAACTATATGCACTTTTTTTCATAATTTCAGTTGCTACATGTACATGTATACCTTCCCTATTTCATTTATGTAAACACTGGGCCAAAACCTTCTTGTGCACCTTCATACATGTATATTGTAGGAAGGCATTGTATAGAAATAAAATGCATTTGTGAAAAATGAAATTGAAGTAAAAAGTCACACAAGCTTAAATTTTAAAAAATTCAACTTATAAAAATCAAATTTATAAAACCTTACTGCTAATCTACATGAACATACCCAGTAAAGTGTATGCCAATACTGTATGGGAATGAAATGTATAAATTGAAAAATGAAAGAGCTTAAATTCACAATTTTTCGAAATTCGTCCCTTGTAGGCCCCAAGTTTGAAAGTCAAAATTCTCGTACAAATGTATCTATGTATTTTTTGCTATTTAACAACCTTTCAAGACTTGGGTGGCCCTAATCTACTATACCATTAGTACACGGGAGATATGGTAGGAGAGAGTGCCAAATTTCAAACTGTCAGACTTTTTTTCTGATCTTGCTTAAGCCTGCTTTTTTGCTCATTTCTGCAGTAAAATGATTAAATTTCAAAAAAATGACTAACTTTTAGCACTTATTTCCAACCAGTTTTATTAACTCATTTTTATCTGATTTCTAATGACCTGACGTTTACTCTTACCGGAAGTGACAAGTTCTGTCAAATTTAACATATCCATTCCAGAGATCATTTAATTGGTACTTACCAGAGTTCTCTAATCTTCAACATAGTCTAAACGTAGCCCAAAAAAATATTTCACTTCCAGTCATGGTATAAACAAAACGTCAGGTCATCAGACCACTTCTGGTTCAGATCCATCTGCTCCTCTGACTGCTCAAATATTCCATGGAAACCATGCAGGAAATAACCTTTTTGTCAGATTTCTGATGACCAAACATTTACCATGACCGGAAATTTTAAAATTTAATCACTTTACTGCAGAAATGAGAAATTTACATTATGGTATAGTAGATCGGGGCCACCCCAGTCTTGACAGGTTGTTAAATACCGAAAAATATATAGATATATAAAAGAATCCCTGTGACACATGTATAGCGTATTACTATAGTATTAATAAATGGGTGTTTTCATAATGGCCCTGTTATATTTCCAAGGTCTGTATGAGACCTCTTGCATTGTAATCGATTATTGTATAGGATTAAATATGATTTTGTACGAGTTTAACGATGTGTAAACTCGGCTGACTCACAAACTAAATAAAGTCCAAAGGATATCTTTATAACAAGAGGCCAGGCCTTCTGCTATCTTTTGTCATGGTGGAAAATTTTTTTTGAAACCGACAAAATGAAAACAACGATTTCAACATGAATAATGAAGTAATGGATATTATACAGTTTAAAGATATTTCAGGTAAACACGACCTCTTATTGCCATACGTAAAAGTTATTTTTACTCCATTACGAGTAATGGGACTGCTGTTGAAGCTCTGCCGGGTCAAAAGTTGTCACAGGAGCTATATTATTGTAGCTAATGACACATATGCATGATAAGCAGTAAAATTGGTATCCCCAAATTTTTCGAGTTAATTGTTACTGCTGCAGTACGTGCATCCATCTGTCACATTTTCTTATGACATAAGCTCAACTTAATGCATTTTATTTCTATACAATAATTTATTAACCAGTAGGGTAAAATACGTTAAAAATGCCTTAACTTTATGAGCAAAATGAATGCATTACAGCAGGGCCATTACAGCATTTTGTTCATAATAACCGGGCCATTACAGAATTTTGTTCATAATAATCGGTTATTACGGCTTTTTCAAAATGGCTGCTTTTTTTCAATACTCCACTTGGAAATTTCAGGAAGAGCAAACTAGAACATTTTAAAACATATTTTGAAAAAAACTATCCGAAATTAATCTTTAAAACTGTTCTCACAAGTTTTGCTTACTTACCATTATATTTGTGCTATTCGGATTAATGCAAATGCTATATACAAACTGGTTAATAAAAGTATTAAGAAATTGGTGTTTTCATAATGGCCCTGTTATATGTCCTCGGTCTGTAATAATGGCCTTCTGATGCTGTAATGGCCCTCGGCGTTGCCTCGGGCAATTACAGCAATCCTCAGGCCATTATTACAGACCTTGGAAATATAACAGGGCCATTATGAAAACACCCATTTATTAATACTATAGTATAGAAATAAAATGCATTAAGTTGAGCTTATGTCATAAGAAAATGTGACAGATGGATGCACGTACTGCAGCAGTAACAATTAACTCGAAAAATTTGGGGATACCAATTTTACTGCTTATCATGCATATGTGTCATTAGCTACAATAATATAGCTCCTGTGACAACTTTTGACCCGGCAGAGCTTCAACAGCAGTCCCATTACTCGTAATGGAGTAAAAATAACTTTTACGTATGGCAATAAGAGGTCGTGTTTACCTGAAATATCTTTAAACTGTATAATATCCATTACTTCATTATTAATGTTGAAATCGTTGTTTTCATTTTGTCGGTTTCAAAAAAGATTTTCTGCCATGACAAAAGATAGCAGAAGGCCTGGCCTCTTGTTATAAAGATATCCTTTGGACTTTATTTAGTTTGTGAGTCAGCCGAGTTTACACATCGTTAAACTCATACAAAATCATATTTAATCCTATACAATAATCGATTACAATGCAAGAGGTCTCATTTTTACAAATACATACATGAGTGGGCTTTTTTATTTAACAATTAATTTCTTCCTGTGGGTAAGGCATTTATGAATAAGGACATATTATCGCCTTAATTTCCCAATAATACCATACCATTATATCCAAATTAGGATATTATATCCCAAATTCTATTGGCATACACTGATACAGTGATACACTACTGTAGACGACTAGTCACTAGATGTCAATTGGGAGTTTTCCCCCAACCTGGTCCATGCAGATAATTGCAACACCTGGGAAATATACCTTTTGAAAATACAACAATGTAAACATTATCTCCCCAGACATTATCAGGAGGATATAGCAATCCTTCATGAAGACGAACGCCTCTAAAATTTCCTGAAGACGGGTTCCTGTACTTCAAACCGCATGCTCCTGGATATTGTGCTGACAATGTCGAAAGCAACAAAGTTCCATCTCCTTCACTTGGTATTTCAATTGGTTCGTCTTGCTCGTCTTCACCGACCTGGATGTATTGTGTCATTTCTTAAGACCTTGATTGGGGAAACAAAAATGAATTCTGGACACCACGCCAATCGATAAATCTACGTTCGATAACTTTTATGGTTGAACAGCATTATAACCACATCACCACTTGAAATAAAATGTGTACAACAACGGCCATTTTTAAGCGGAGACTGAAATGAACAAGGAGCTTAAAACAGAGTTGCTAATATTTACTATTCCTTGTTTTCCTGTGCTGCATAGAAAAATAGAACTAAACTTTGAAAAAAGTAAAATTTATATCAACTTTTATATTGTTTCCTCGCAGCACTAGGAAGGGAACTGTAACCATAGGCATGTTGATTCAGCTGTAACGATTTGGACAAATTAAACATAATTAAATTACAGAGTTAGTAAAGTAAAGTAAATTTTATTGACCAATTTTGGGCCCACAGGGGAGCATACAAAGAAAACATACAGTTATTTCGGGTAATTCTGCGCATCGTCCTATTCGGCGCATTAACATGAAAATGATTTGAATTAAACGCTGCGCCGAATTACCAGACAACATAGTATATAGAGAGAAATTTAGCTCTGACTGAAAATATCTTTAATTACATTTTCCGATTTTAAATCGCTTATAAATATAGCTTACGATTTTCATTTAAAAAAATCATCACGATTTATGCATTGTGGCAGGAACTGTGTATGACAATGTATGAAGTATTATATGATCCCTGATTGTGACAGAGACTTATAAAACAATGTTTTATAAGTCTCTGATTGTGATAAGTAGTAAATGGATAAAGTGAAGATGACAACCGCGATATTGACCAGAATTGTGCAATTCTGGTACTAATTTTAAATGCCAGAATAGTTACCAGAATCTTCCAGAATCTGCAATTCTGCATGGACGATTCTGGAAGATTCTAGGATTCCAGTTGTATTATAGAATTATTTTTAATAAAGTAACCTATATTTACCACAATAGTACGATATCGAATAGCTTTCCAATGCATGTATTAATTGCAATTAATTCCTCTATAATTTACAGATTTTGCTGGATCATCAGACTTAAAAATAGGGCATATGTATGCTGGTGACCATTATATTTGGGTTATATTCCTGAAGTGAATACAAGATTAAGTACCTTTTGTAATACTGCCATCACTTTTTAGTATTTCATTTAGAATAGAATAGAGAATAGAAACGGCGAATGTGTCAAAGAAACAACCCGACCAAAGATCAGAAAACAGCTCAAGGCTACCAATAGGTCTTCAACACAGTCAGAAAATTCCGCACCCGGAGTCGGGCTTCAGCTGGCCCCTAAACAATAATGCATACTAGTTCAGCAAAATGGACATCACACTAATTAACTCCGAAACATATAAATGAACCAAAATTTAAAAAACACACAAGACTAACAAAGGCTAGAGGTTCCTAACTTGGGAGGCCTCCTTTAGAGGTCTAAATATGTAAATCATACATTTGTTTTGACTACATGTTCTGTCCCTACAGAATTATCCTCTTTAAGGGATGTAATTAAATTCCAATATGCCTTTCGATATTTGTCGGGCCTTAGGTTGTCCAAACTATCAAGTATTTTTTGTTTAAATTGTCTGTTCTATGATATTTCTTCAAATCCGAAACTCCTACAACATAAACCCGGCAAGTCTGAAATATTGGACAATTATTCTGAACATATTGAAGACGAGCACCTGCCTTTTTTGAATGATTTGAGAGAAAAAAATGTAAAATTTATCATTTGTTGAAAGTCGTTTTTAGGGCACATCAGGTTTTAGAGGTACATATAGGTTGTGTAAACTCCATCATTTCACTCAGTTATTTTGATTTTAAAATAATAAGGTAATTAGATCAATATAGAATAACCTACTACATTCAAAGATAAATCTTACAATGGTAGATAACTTTAAGTCTTGTGGATACTCATAACAGTGCATGCTAAAAATTATTTTATTAATGTATGCGACGCAGGTTCAGTCATTTAATTGGTCCTGTTAATATTAATTTTCCGATCAGAAAGGTAGACGGTCGTTGTTGAAAAAAATCGACGCGGACAATAATTATTATGAACTGGACAATCAACCAAGATGGCCGCCACAGCCGAACTTAGTTTAACACTTGACCCTATGGGAAAATTCATTAAAAAATCTTGCCTGAAACTACTGAGCCAATTGCAACCAAACTTAGCAGCAATGGTCCTCAGATGGTCCTCTTCCAGAATTGTGTCCGATGAACCGGACGATCAACCAAGATGGCCGCCACAGCCGAACATAGTTTACCATTGGACCCTATGGGAAAATTCATTAAAATATATTCTTACCTGAAACTACTGAGCCAATTGGAACCAGACTTGACAGCTATAGTCCGTAGATGGTCCTCAGTCAGAAATATGTCCAATGACCTAGAATGTCAACCAAGATCTGCGCCACAGCCGAACTTAGTTTTACATGGGACCCTATGGGAAAATCCATTTAAAAATTTTTCTTGTTTTAAACCACTTGGCCAATTGGAAACAAACTTGACAGAAATGGTTCATAAGTGGTCCTCTTTCAGAATTATGTCCCTTGACCCGGAATGTCAACAAAGATGGGCGTCACAGCTGAACTAAGTTTAACATATTGGAAAATTCATTAAATAATCTTCTTATCTGAAACAAGTGAGCCAATTAGAACAAGACTTGGCAGCAATGGTCTTTAGATTGTGGTCTTTCAGAATTATGTACGATGACCTTGACTGTCAACCAAGATGGCTGCCACAGCCGAACATAGTCAACATTGGACCCTATGGAAAATTCATTACCGAGAGGTTGGAACCAAACATAGCAGCAATGGTCCTTAGATGGTCATCATTCAGACCCAAACTATCAACCAAGATTGCCACCACAGCCGAATTTTTAACCCTGTAGGAACTGGTCGCTATATGTAATAGGCAATGCACTATCAGGTGAGCGATACAGGCTCCTGGGAGCCTCTGGTTTAAGTGTAGTTTGGTTGGCAGGATATCAACAAAATGCACATTTTCAAATTCCAAATTCATACTTCTTTACCGTCTGCCGCTGAATATACTTTTATTTAATGTCAAAACTTCTCGGAAAACTTGCATCCACTTTAAATCTATAATACATAACTTTACACTGGACAAACACTGTTTAGGTGTGACCGAGACATTTACTGGCATAGTCAGCAGTGTATAATCCTATCACCTGGAAATTTATGTTTAAAATTAAATATTTTAATTAGCCTACGTTTATGGCATCTCCAATGTCGTCGTCCGTCGTATAGACATTGTACTATTTTTATAAATTACAGCAACTATAGTCAACATCTTTCATCGTAAAAAATCAAATTAATTAAATGAAATTTTTGTTAAGAAAAATAGAATAAATCACGTCGTATATTTATATAAAAGACCAAACTTGTAAATAAATAAATATAATCTTTATTCAGGAATTGTATATGATGGTATTATATGATCCCTGCTTTATTTAAAGAGGATTGCCTCATTAGCATAAACTAATTCTTCATGGTGGTCCTCGAAATATGAAATATACTAACATCAACATGTATACAAACGAAAATTATCATACAATTAAATAATAATTAATTCTATTTACTTAAAAAGAATTCAAAACATTCTGTTTGAAGATTGAATAAGATATAAAGTTTGTAAAAAGCTATTGCGTTTCCGAAATTTACCGATAATTACCGAGACATGACCAGGAAGTAATTAACATATTCGGATTTTTGAGCCGGTGAGAGATTTCAATACGCCTATATTCTAGTCGACGCCTTTCAAAGAGCATCTCCGACAGTGATCAACTGTGAAGCGGTGATAAAGAGGTACATGTAAGTTGGCGTTTGCTTGCAGATTAATTCAACTGGCGACTTACTAGTACATGTAGTATTTCATGTGTATTTGAACAAATAAATAATTAAGAGGAACACTTTTGTCACAATGTGTCATGCAGGAAGATGTTCAACCCATTATGTATAAAGGGTTGTCAATAATTCTGTAAGATTTTAGAAACCACCATACCGTTTCACCAATACGCTTATGCATGTATATATATAATGATTTCAATTTTGGCATGCATAATACATGTCCTCCTGTAATACATAACCTCGGGGTATAACATTGTATAAGAACAGCTAGTGTTCCGTAATTATTTGCATTGTTCAACTAATTCATTTGAAGAAATCTGCAAGTGTTTACATTAATATCCAGCTAACACCCTTTATCACCGCTTCAAATTCATGTCCAAAGTTGCACATTAACCCGTCTCGGCATGTGGCTTTGGACACTGTGATTTTTGCAAGTAGTCAATTTACCCATCGTTGGGAAGAGGGGGCATTATTTACACCTGTCCGTTGGCGTACACCCGTCCGACCACATAATACAAATACTTTATTGGCACAAACTCATTTAGTAATACATGGTTAACAAAGGCCAACATCAAAAACACAAGATGAAATGAACAATACGTTGAAGCATGTTACAAGTGATATATATATATACAAAAGATACTATGAAATCATACTGTTTCTTATTTCTAGACATTCTACTGTATAGGAAGAAGTAAGCTTTAGGCAATACTCTGAACTACTATTTGCCAATAAATTAATAATAATGTTGCTAATGTTATCATTAGACAAAATAGTATATTAGTACTTAATTATGGAACGCCACAGCTGTCTTATGTTCATTTCCATAATGTTGTTATGTCCATTTGTTGTTTTATTAAGTCAAATTGTCTGATTGTGTTGTTTGTTCTTATGTTGTTATGTTCAAATATTATTTCATTGAGTTAATTTCTATTTTGTTATGTGCAATTATTATTTCATTCAGTCGAATCAATTTGTTGTGGTGTTAAAAGATCGTTTTGTTGGGTCAATTGATTATATTGTTATGTTAAATCATTATTTTATTACGTTAGATCAACTTATTATCATGTTAAATTATTATTTTATCAAGTCAAATCAACATATTGTTATGTTCAATCATTATTTCGTCTTGTCAGTCTAACTTGTTGTTATGTTCATTTGATGTTTCGTTACGTCCAATTAGTATAATGTTATGTTGCATTTTATTATGTTGTAAAGTTGAAGTATTATGTTGTAATGTTGAAGTATTATGTTGTAATGTTGAAGTAGTTATTATGTTGTAATGTTGAAGTATTATGTTGTAAAGTTGAAGTATTATGTTGTAATGTTGAAGTATTATGTTGTAATGTTGAATCGTTATGTTGATCAACGTTATGTTCTTCATTCGGAAATGATCTTCGAGTTACTTCGGTATTAACAGATTAATTTGAGACCACTCCCAATCTGCCATAAATTATTCAACACCTACCCAAGGGTTTCGGGTACCTGTTCAGATAGATTAATAGGTTAATAGGCTATACCCATCATCAGAGCGACTCAAGCCCCTGATGTTTTATTATTAGGGATCAACCATTTTTTGAGGGGGAGGGGGGTTGGGGGAGGGGGGGTAGGATCAATTTTGGAATAAAAAGGCAGGACCAGGATTTTGACAAATTAAAAAGGCAGGATCACTGTGGGTGTGAACAAAATGAAGGACATTTGCCAATCAGGACATTTTTCGGTGTAAATGAAAATAAAAATGTGGGTCGAAATAGCATAAAAATCAAATGCTCCCTTAAGACGTATTATCTTTAATTATTTTACAACGTATGTTGAGAAACTGATACATAAAGAGTCGCGGCGTTTAAATATATAATTTGAAGTATAAATTATATATATTATTGAGAAGTTTAATTTGAATTACTAAGGTTAATATCGCCTTTGGTTTATAATACTAATATGGTATCTACCATTCACTAATACGCAGAAACAAACTTTTTATAATGCTAAATATGTTCGTTTTGGCGTTCAAGATTGAATGAGTCTGTCGTAATTTATAGGTTTTTACATGTATCTCAAATGTGGCTGCTACCTAAATGGCTGCTAGCATTTCAAAATGTTATATTCTTATATAAATATTTGTTTTTTAGACATTTCAAAAAAGTGGCTGCCAGCTTGCGCCTGGTTAAATACAGACCTAAAAATAAAAACAAAGCGCCACCGATATAGTATTTGCTACAAACAGTTAGGAAGAAATGATTTCACAAATTATATATTTAAACGCCTCTCCTCCCCCGCTGATTGCATAAAAAAAACACAAAAGTCTTGAAAATTACCTCACCTCGTCTAAAACGAAATAAAAACAGTATATCTTTCTCAAACGTATCCAATACGTAAATTATAACACATATTCTCAATTGAAAATAATTTTTGTGCACAATGAGATAAAGACTTAGCATAGATTATTGACCAACAATTTAAGTGTGCGACTCTTTGTGTATCAGTTTCTCAACATACGTTGTAAAATAATTAAAGATAATACGTCTTAAGGGAGCAACCATTTGACTTTTAGAGGGGACTACGATCAAATGTTTGGTCCTGCCTATCTTTTTTCCCTGAAAATTTTGGTCCTGGATCTTATTTTCGGCTGCTATTGCGACCTACATTTTTATTTTCATTTAACCAGAAAATGTCCTTATTGACACATGTCCTGCATTTTTTTTTACACCTAAAGTGATCCAGCCTTTTTATTTTGCCAAAATCCTGGCCCTGCCTTTTTATTCCAAAATTGATCCTAGCCCCCCCCCCCCCCCCCCCCCCCCCCCCGTCCCCGCCCTAAAAAATGTTTGTTCCCTAAAAATAAAACATCAGGGGCTTGAGTCGCTCTGATGATGGGTATAGCCTATTAACCTATTAATCTATCTGAACAGGTACCCGAAACACTTGGGTAGGTGTTGAATAATTTATGGCAGATTGGGAGTGGTCTCAAATTAATCTGTTAATACCGAAGTAACTCGAAGATCATTTCCGAATGAAGAACATAACGTTGATCAACATAACGATTCAACATTACAACATAATACTTCAACATTACAACATAATACTTCAACTTTACAACATAATACTTCAACATTACAACATAATAACTACTTCAACATTACAACATAATACTTCAACATTACAACATAATACTTCAACTTTACAACATAATAAAATGCAACATAACATTATACTAATTGGACGTAACGAAACATCAAATGAACATAACAACAAGTTAGACTGACAAGACGAAATAATGATTGAACATAACAATATGTTGATTTGACTTGATAAAATAATAATTTAACATGATAATAAGTTGATCTAACGTAATAAAATAATGATTTAACATAA
This sequence comes from Mytilisepta virgata, assembly GCA_028015205.1. Lineage (NCBI taxonomy): Eukaryota > Metazoa > Mollusca > Bivalvia > Mytilida > Mytilidae > Mytilisepta > Mytilisepta virgata. Next base: position 44,484,011 of record CM051521.1, on the reverse strand, counting down.
CAATATAATCAATTGACCCAACAAAACGATCTTTTAACACCACAACAAATTGATTCGACTGAATGAAATAATAATTGCACATAACAAAATAGAAATTAACTCAATGAAATAATATTTGAACATAACAACATAAGAACAAACAACACAATCAGACAATTTGACTTAATAAAACAACAAATGGACATAACAACATTATGGAAATGAACATAAGACAGCTGTGGCGTTCCATACTTAATCATGAAGAAAGGGATTATCATTCTCTTACAAACTTAGAAACTTAGAATATTGAAAAGTGCTCAACGCTCAAATGACCTATTGATTGGTTTTAATTAAGTATAATTGTTTTCAAGGTCATTGCAAGGTTTATAGTTAATGCATGATTTCCTTTTAGACATTTCATTTACGAATTATTCGTAGTGATGTAAGGCATTTCTAATAATTTGGGAAATTTTAATTAATTGCATTTTAAACATTCGTAGACACAACAGTACGATGCAAGGGTGTTTCCTTATTGTGAGTATGAATGTAAAATGTATCTCTTTGTTTATTTACAGTTTAAATCAATAAATTTTAAAACATGAGTTACAACCATATTTTATTACCCAGGGAATGCCCTCTTTATACATAATTTAAATATGCTGTGAGCAAAGCTCACTACTTGATACCATCGCCTTACATTAGATACATGAAAGGAAATGTCAATATTTTGAATAGGAATTCCATTCAGTGGTTTAGTAGGAGTTGCGGATGGCATACTGGAACCCCCTATTACAATTAATGGCAAAGTCCATGCCTTGGTAGGGAAACTCCAAATGTTGGTCAGATCAAAATCTAAAATAGGAGGTGCACTACAGCATCATGTAATAAAGATCATCCGAAAGTTCATCAAATTGCATTCAGTGGTTTAGGAGGAGATGCGGATGGCATCATGGTACCCCTATCACAATGAATGTTAAAGTCCATGTTTTGGTATGGGTAACTCCAAATATACATCAGATCAAAATCTAAAATAGGATGTTCACATTGAAAGTCAAAGTCCATGTTTTTCTATGGGAAACCCCAATAATTGGTCCGATCAAATTCTAAAATAGGAGGTGCACAATGCCATCATGGGATGAAGATTCTCTGAAAGTTTCATCAAATTCCATTCAGTAGTTTAGGAGGAGTTGCGGATACAAAGGGCAGACGAATGGACGGACTGACGGATATAACGAGTACTATATATCCCGCTTTTTTATACCCCCGCTTTTGAAAAAAGTGGGGTATATAGTATTCGTTGTGTCCGACCGTCCGTCCGTCCGTCTGTCCGTCCGTCCGTCCATCTGTCCGTCCGTCCGTCCGTCCGTCCATCTGTCCGTCCGTCCGTCCGTCCGTCCGACCTTTGTATCCGCAACTCCTCCTAAACTACTGAATGGAATTTGATGAAACTTTCAGAGAATCTTCATCCCATGATGGCATTGTGCACCTCCTATTTTAGAATTTGATCGGACCAATTATTGGGGTTTCCCATAGAAAAACATGGACTTTGACTTTCAATGTGATAGGGGGTACCATGATGCCATCCGCAACTCCTCCTAAACCACTGTATGGAATTTGATGAAAATTTCAGAGGATCTTTATTACATGATGTCATAGTGCACCTCCTATTTTAGATTTTGATCTGATGAATATTTGGGGTTACCCATACCAAAACATGGACTTTGACATTCATTGTGATAGGGGTACCATGATGCCATCCGCAACTCCTCCTAAACCACTGAATGGAATTTGATGAAACTTTCAGAGGATCTTTATTACATGATGCCATAGTGCACCTCCTATTTTAGATTTTGATCTGATGAATATTTGGGGTTACCCATACCAAAACATGGACTTTGACATTCATTGTGATAGGGGTACCATGATGCCATCCGCAACTCCTCCTAAACCACTGAATGGAATTTGATGAAACTTTCAGAGGATCTTTATTACATGATGCTGTAGTGCACCTCCTATTTTAGATTTTGATCTGACCAACATTTGGGGTTTTCCATACCAACACATGGACTTTGCCATTCATTGTGATAGGGGGTACCAGTATGCCATCCGCAGCTCCTCCTAAACCACTAAAGGGAATTCCATGAGACTTTCAGAGAATCTTTATCACATGATGCCATAGTGCACCTCCTATTTTAGATTTTGATCTGACCAACTTTTTGGGTTTTCCATAGCAAAACATTGACTTTGCCATTCCTTGGGATAGGGGGTGCGGGGGTATCAATTAGTGAGCTTTGCTCACAGTATTTCTAGTTTTAAAAGCGGTGGTATAATAATACTTCACATATAAAGTAATTAGCTAAGATTTAAATGTTCAAATCAAATAAAGAGAATTAAGGTAGGAAGTACCTAATTTTTCCCAAATTAAGTTAAGAAGGATGGGGGGGGGAGGGGGGTCAGTGAAAAAACTATGTGAATTAAGTTTTTTATCCTACATTGAACTTTTGATCTCGTCCCTTAAAAACTACAACAGTTGCCTAATTATTTTTATTACTTTTTTTTAAAATTCAAATGCAATTTTAATAAGCTCCACTCACAAATTCTGTAAGGTGATAAATGTGCTTCTGTAACATTTAATACTTTCCCCTGTGAAATTGTTTCCGCAGGAAAATATTTGCTATTATATTTTTTCCACGGAAAGGGTTTAATAGTAAAATCATTTCCATAGCCATATTTTTCTTTCCATTAAGTAATTTTGCTAAACAAAACATGTAAAACTGTATGAAAAGGGTTTACTTTTGGGGAACCTGTTAAAAAAGTGGGGTTGGATCTTTGTTGAGGTAAAAGAAAGAAAATAGGTACACGAAGTAAAAGGAAAAATATTTCACATGAAATATTTATGAATGTTTCAAACTAATACAAATGTAGTTGATATTTAATTCAATAATATTCATAAATACTCGTCCATTTTGATGGATTGATAAAGAATATTTTTATTACAACAGTGAAAACAACTCGCTTGCATTAACATTAACCTGTAACGAGGTGGAAATTATTTAATAATTAGATACTTTTCAGACATGAATTTACATTTAAGTAGAAAATGAAATTCGTCTCCCAAATAATTTACATTACATAAACAACAAGTTCTGTTCTCTATAGGTATATTATTCCACCGACCAGTTTCAATTGGTAATTTATGATTGTTAAGTTTAAATCTACAAAATGTGTATAAGTCTTTACTTTCAAGTATGTCCATGTATTTCTTAAATTCAAAATTTTCTTTAAAAGTACGATATATTAATGTTTTCGAACTATTTTGTATTTCAGTGTTCCATTTTTGTTTAAACTGGTCTTGAAGACATGTTTTAATTTTACATTTCAACCACTGTTCACCCAGAAAGTGTTGGTTTCTCCATACATATGATACACCACATTCATTTAAAATATTTTCAATACACTTTAACCAATTTGATGTCCTATTTGATTTATTTGATAACTCAAAGAGTATTCTATATGATAATAAAGATAATTTTGATTGTTTCCCAATAATAGTCTAGCCCAGAACGAAATCATTCGTACTTTTATATCTAAAGAAATAGGGAACCGCCCAAATTCTCCGTAGATCATATAACTAGGTGTGGAGGACTTCAAGTGAAGCAGTAATTTGCAAAATTTAAGGTGAACTTTTTCTAATATATTAGTGTTCTGGAAACCCCAAATTTCACAGCCATATAAAATATTGGTTTTAGTAATTTATCAAATAAATCAAGTTGACAACTTACAGACAAATTATGTTTTCTTCCTGTTTTAATAACATTATACATTGCTATTAATGCTTTTTCTGAAAGACACTTTTTATAAGCTTTAAAAGATCCACTTCTGGATAATACAACCCCAAGATAATTGAAATCTTTCATAATCTCTATTTCTGAACCATTATATTTAAATGAAAGATTAATTGGTAATCTACCTTGTGAAAAAATCATGATTTTTGTTTTATCAATATTTACATTCATTTTCCATTTTGTACAATATTCAAAAAATTTGTCTAGTTGATTTGTCTAGTTAATTTACTGTAAGATTTTATCCTGTCTAACACCTACCTAATATATAATGAAAATTAAATACTGAAAACCACTGACAATCCTTCAGGAAACTATTTCATAAAGTGAGACAGTAAATTATTATCCCGAAAGTTGTTTGGAATGAAATGAAATCACTGTAGACAATGGTCCTCTACAAAGTCTATGTTTTTGGTTCTGATCCAAAATTCAACATGCTGCCAGGGCCATTTATGCACTTTGATTGGCTGAAATTTGAAACTACAAAAGCAATTGAATGTTATATTGCAGGAATGTTCCTTACATGGTCCCATACAAAAGTTTATGTTTTTTTGTGCCGATCTGAAATCCAAGATGGCCGCCACCACCGGACAAATTTAACATAGGGTCCTATGGGAAATACAAACATCTTGTCAGAAACCGTTTAAAAGAGGGAAGTAATATTATGCCTTAATGATCCGATAATGGTCATTGACAAAATTGATGTTTTTGGTGCTGATCCGAAATTCAACATGGCTGACAGGGTCAATCATGCAGTCTGATTGGCTGAATTTTCCAAAACCTCTTCTCTGAAACTAGAAAAGCAATTGAATTGTAATATTGCAGGAATGATCCTTACATGGTCCTCCTACAAAGTTTATGTTTTTTGTGTCGATCTGAAATCCAAGATGGCCACCACAGCGGGACACATTTAACTTAGGATCCTATGGGAAATACATACAAACAGCTTCTTGTCAGAAACCGTTTACCAAGTTAATGTTTCTCATGACAATATGAAACCCAAGATGTCTGAAACTACAGAGCCAGTTGGAACCTGAAACTTGGCAGAAATGGTCCTTAAATTGTCCTCTGTCAGAATTGTGTCAGATGACCCAGAAGGTCAATCAAGATAGCCCCCCACAGCCAAACTTAGTTATACATAGGGCCCTATGGTAAAATTCATTAAAACACTTCTTGTTTGAAACCACTTAACCAATCGGAACCAAACTTGGCATGATGGTCCTCTTTCAGTATTGTGTCCGATGACCAGGAATGTCAACAAAAATGGCCGCGACAGCCGAACTTAGATCAACGTAGGACCCTGTGTGAAAATTCATTTAAAAATCTTCTTATCTGAGACAACATGCCCAATCGGGACCAGACTTGGCAGCAATAGTCATTAGATGGTCCCTTTTCATAAATGTGTCCGCTGACCTGGCCGATCAATCAAAATGGCCACCAAAGCTGAACTTAGTTTAACATAGGACCCTATGGGAAAATTTAATTAGCAGATCATCATACCTTAAACTTGGCCATTTTGAACCAAACTAATGCCAGCAATAGTCCTCTTTCAGAATTGTGTTTGATAACCTTAATTGTCAACTAAGATGGCCACCACATCCTAACATTGTTTAACATTGTACTTTTTTTTACCTATATGGGAAAACCAGCCAAGATAAATTTTCAGTCCCGCTGAAGGTGGACAAGTTAAATCCAGGTGAGCGATACAGGCTCTTGAGAGCCTCTAGTTATACATGAAACAGATCATTCGCGACCTGCATATTTTATGCTGGTTTGTATTTGAGTTCGAAATTATTGTTTTTAAACCAAGGGATGGAGTTTGGATTTAGTCAAACCCCTTCAAACCAACCTCATAAAATTAAGTGATTTATAAGTAAGAAGCATTCAAAAAAATATTGAAATACAGTACAATATACTTAATATTTCAGATAAACAATAATGGCACAGTCAGCAAAACAGAACTGTGAAATCTGCATGAGTGCACGTGGAAGCGAGTATTGTTTAGATTGCTGTCAGCATTTTTGCAAAAACTGCAAATTAACACATTTAAGAATCGCAGTTTGTAAAAATCATCGATTCCAGAACTCTGAAACTGCAGTCTCCGATGCATCGATTTTTTGCCAAGATCACAACGAAGCCTATGTTTTCATATGTGATCAATGTGAATTGCCCGTTTGTCGAATTTGCACTACGAAAAGTCATAAAGGTCATTGCATGGCAGATATCGCCGAAAACGTTTCTGAGAAAAAGATGAAAATTTTAGCGTCTGTACAGTCAATACTAAATTCTAATGAGATGAACAACCTTGAGGATTTTGATTTAAAAATTGAGGACACAACAAAGAAATTGGACATTAACACCAGAAACACAGTCTCTAGCATACAAAAGCAAGGTGAAATGATAACCGAATCTGTAAACAGAATTGTTGGGCAGATGGTTGAAGAAGTAAAGCAGCATTCTACATCGGGAAAAGAAAAACTAAACCAATTTTTGTCTGAAATCAACGACAAAAAATCGTTTAAAGATACCCTTTTGCAGAAACAACAGACCATTCGTACGAGTAAAGATGATATTGGTTTGCTGGATAAAATTAAAGAGCTAGAAAAGAGCATAAACAGTAATGAAATACCCTGTATGCCTCATATATCCACCTTTAAGTATAAGCAGGGACAAATACATGAAGATGTGTTGAAAAATCTTCTTGGAAATGTGGATTTTATGTAAGTTAAGCATAGAATATCATAGTTTAATTAGTATTTTCAAATATACAGGTCAACTTAAATTTGCTAGAAAAAAATCACAAGAGATTGTAGCTCACCTGGTCTATATGGCCATCACTTGGCGTCTGAATTCCGTCATCCGGCGCAAACCTTTCTTTTAAGATCCTCTGAAACCACTGGGCCAATTTGGACCAAACTTTATGGAATGGTCCTTGGTGGCCAACTCCGGTATGCACCACTTCCAAACAACATGGCTACTGTTACTAAAAATAGAAAAAAGAAGGGATGAATTTTTAAAATCTCCTATAAAATTAGATGTCCAGATGCAGCAATGGTCCTTATGTTGTCCTCTTTCAGAATTGTGTCCGATGACCTGGATTATCATATCAACCACAATGACCGCCACAGCCGAACATATGCCCCTACGGGAAAATTTATTTAAGTCAAATAACATGAAATGATAATATTGAAACTACCGAGCAAAAGAGAGCAGCGATTTTATTTATTATATTATAAAGACTGTCAACCAAGATGCCCGCTTTCGCCTAATATAAGATCAGATTGGAAAATTCCAATCTGTCAAACTTTATTTTATTTACATGTAAATGAACTAATATAAAAAAATGCCCATTGATCCCAGTCAACAACCAAAAAGCATTTCAGTTGCTGCTTTAATGGCCTTTGATTAGCAAATTTAATCCTGGGAGCATCTAGTTAAACAAGTAATATCTTTAAAAAAAGATAACCCGATGCATTTTCTCTTCATTAGTTTATTGACTTTAAAACGCCACCAAAAAAAAAACAAAAAAAAACAACAAACAAACAAATTGAGAAGTGCATCCGTGTATGTATATATCTGTGCTCAAATATTAAATTTCTGTCATGCAGTATTTCAATTTTAAAAATTGGTACATGCATTTAGAAAAACGTTCTGGATAAGAGTATTTTTATCAGAGAACATTTTTATCTTAAAAAAAATGTTTCTTAATTTCAGATGCTATACCCTGCAAAATATTACAGAACATATTTTATCGAACACCAAGAAAAACAAAATTTTCGGAAAAACATCTAGTAAGAGAGAATGGCAAAAAGTTATGGTATTATGTTGTTTTCACGTTATGTTTTTTTAATTTAATGGTTCAAAGGGTCATGTGAACTATTCGTCATCGTTACGTCCAATCTCTACTGTCGGAGGTATTTTGCCCTGCATTTCCAACATGCAATACAGTTATCCTACATTTCAGACCACAACGAAAATCTCCTTTCTGTCCTCCCGCAAAAAGCATTCTTACTAACCGTATGGTAGTGTCAGTCAATTAGTATAGAGGTTCCATAATGTACAGAATAGACGGAAGAGCCTTTATCTACAAACATTGTCCTTGGGAGAGTAATATTGACTTCAACATTAATGATACACTATAATGCCCTCTTCATAAGAAACTGTTATAACACGTGGGCGGTATAACTCGTCGTGCATTAAGGTGTCAGCTTTTTGGCTAGGATGAAAAATAGCTAATAAATGTGTTGTTTAATTTCATATATTGCATGGCTTAGATTCTCATGGATATTTTAAAACCTCTAAATCGACTAATCTCCAATTAAATGTACATTTGTGAAATAAAATTTCCAGTACATGAAGAATTATTAGAAAGGAAATAATTAAGTGTGTTGTGTATAGGGTCGATTTTATGTTTATGCATTGCATCACACACTAATTTAATATCGACAAAATTTGTTAATTTTAGGGGATCAGATGTAGTAGGGAAAGAATGTTTACTTTCTGGAGAGGTATTTGATTGCATTTTAAGTCATGGTACTGCTTTCCGAAACAGAATATGTCTACTTAGAGAAGAAGTCAAGACAATGAAAAATAAAGACGACAGCAAAGTAATGATGTTATTCTACAGGAATCAGATGTTGAATGAATTGAATGATATATTCGTACAAAAGATAGTAAAATGTTTTATTGAAACAAATGAAAAATCAAAATCAATTGTCATGCGCTCCATTGAAGTTTTAAATGAAGTCGCACCTGGCTTGCTTTTACAGGTTATAGCAAATCAAAAAGACGCTGACATCATTGTTACAGACAAAAACCAGAAATTCCAAGTCAACGCCATTTCTATTCAATGGAAAAAAGCATCATCCATGGCTTACTCTGCATTTATTGAACTTGGTCAGTCATACGAAGCTAGTGAAGCTCAGTTCCAGGGTGAAGTTACTTTCGAAATATTGCACGCGATAGGATTTCACCATTCCATGACAAAATTGTTTTATGCCCTAGCGTGTGATTCTGAAGCCAAGGAGAATGAAAGAGAAACCATCAAAAGATTTGACCCATACAGTATTTTGCTACTCGGAACAAACAATATGCAAAGTAATGGCGTTTGTGTTCTTGAAAATAACGGCAATAACATTTACAGTTTAAGTGAACTGGACAAGGTCGGGCTGAACTTGCTATTTCCATCTTGTATCACCAAAAATTACCAACCATGCGTTAGTGCAGAAACACATCTCTTGTATTGTGGACGCAGAGTAATGGCAGATCACAATAGACCTGAAAAATCTAGTACTGACGGAAGATGTGGACCAAATGATGGCGCAAATTGCCCAGCTTGTCGTACAATTGTTGAGAAAGAAAAAAAGAAAATGACTAAATTAATAGCCACTGGAAGATTTCAAGGATGGAGTGGTCATATTTATTGTGGAAACACATACTACTCTAAAAGGAGACAAGCTACCTGTGGGCCAAATTATGGAGATTCGTGTTTCTCTTGCTTTCAGCTATTAGCTAGTAGTGGATCACAATGAAATACATGGTAAAAGAAAATAACTTGTGTGAGATATTTTTCTTTTTTTTCTGAAAGAATCACACTGATATGTAACCTTGAATTTTTTGTCACTTTACTTAAATATTATATAAATTTGTTTGTGGTAAACTGTCGCCTGTAAATTTGTCCTAAGTTTGGTTTGATTATTTTTTTTTATTTCACTTCATCTTCTAGTATGCATGAAGTGATAGATCAAAACTCATATTACCAAATGTGGCCACCGACCCCAAAAGGCAAGTATAAAATAAATCCCATAAATCCAATAGAGATATCAGTTACAAAAGATTTGTATATTTGTACATGTATATAAAAGAAAAGTGGGTTGTTAGTTTTCCTGTTAGCTTATCATCTGGTCGTCATCTTTTCACATTTTGCTCTTCTCTTTTGGATGACTTGAAAAATGTTCGTAATTCTCCCGAGAAAACTGTGACAACTAACACGTCCAACATAGACCGATAGTCAGACTTTAATAAACTGTTGACACAGAGACATGTCTCGCCTACCGCAGAAAATTGGAAAAAAGACAGTCTGCTTAATGGAAAGTCGCTGGACCATGACCTGGTCGTCAAACTATGATGTACTGATAGTAATGCAACTTTATAGAAAATATCATTGATATATCACAAGAAGTTCCTATCAAACTAACTTAAGCAGAAAACTTAACATTGAAAATTGCTAATTAATTAAAAGTCACTGGACCATGATCTAGGGGACAGGGCCTCACAATGGTCGACCAACTGAGATGTACTGATAGTAATGCAGCTTTATACAAAATATCATTGATCTATCACATGTAGTTCCTATCAAACTATCTTAAGCAGAATTTTCAATGACGTACTCCAAGGAATTTTTTTAAATTTTGCATACACATTTAACTTGACAAAATCTTTCAGAAAAAAATATATACCACACCGAGTTAGTTTCGGAGATACAGCGTTTTGAAAATAGGGTAAACTGACAGAAATACCATAGACATTATTACACCAAAACCCCGTAAATATACTTCAAATGGAGGTTTCAAAAAAAAAAATCCGTCCAAGGAATTCGCTATAAAAATGAAATGTTCTAGCTGTGGAAATTTCCCGTCGAATGATTAATTATTCACCATAACTTACCGACTTCGTTTTTTCTGTATAAGCTCCTGAACGACGTGTCTACCTTCCAAAAAGATCAAAAGGGCCATATTGTACTGACGACGTCGCTGTCTGCACGTAAAGACAAATTACGTTTACTTAGTTCTCAAGTTCAGTTGTTTTATTTTTCATAAAACATGAGGGGAAAAAAAACAGGTGATATATATGGTATGAATCGTTGTTCAAGCTTGTTTTTTTTGGTCATTTTGCTTGCGCAACCATTTCTAAAAATTTGAAACAATAAAAGAACAGCGTTCCAATGTCCCCCGCCACGTGGCAATAACTTCAACAAAAAATTAATGGTACAGCACTGAAATTCGAACTGGACTGAGATAATACTAAATCACAACTATGATATAAATTTAAATAAAATCCATTAAGAGAGCGCTTACAAGAAATATTGACCAAATTTTCAGTTCAAAGGGCAATAACTCCAACAAAAAGGAAATTCGAACTTGAGTGAGACAATACAAAATCACAACTACGATATAAATTTTATTAAAATTCATTGAGAAATGTAGGCGTGAGAGCGCTTACAATGTCGGAAAACGGACACCCCGCGGCGGGGGCAAAATTTTATTTTATTCGCTTACATTTTTTGAAATATGACAGGTTTCAGAAAAATTTTCGTAGGGATCACAATGTAACAATAAATTACCTACGATATTATTGATTAAAATTTAAATTTATCATAGCTATTCCTATAATAAACTTCCGATTGTATAAAATTTGCGACAGTTGTTGTAATTTTCTTACCTTTTATCACTCTATGTCTGCCGTAAAATTGTTCTGAAAGAAGGTTTTTAACCCCTTCAGCACCACCACGCCTAAATTCAATTTTCAAATGTTTAAATTCCAAACCAGAATTGCCATATTTCTAAGCATAGCTTTTGATGCAACATTTGACCAGTTGAAACAGAATTTATGTAAAGACATTTTGTGCAAGGAATATAAAGTATGCTCCCTAGACCATATCTCCTTTCGTCAGTACAGTTCCCGGCTAAGTATAAGGGTGGTTGACAATATTTGCAACCTTTCAGCTGATCTGCCAAAACGCACAACTCCACAACTCGACGACCCTGTCGCTAATTTTCATTAGTCACCATGAAAATTCGTAAACCAAACCTTATAATTAAGTCTCCCAAACCCAAACGAAGTGGGAAACTTATAGATTTTGATTTGCGATTTTTATCGAACCTTTTTTTTCTTCTCTCCGATTTTGTTCGTCCGAGTTCTCAATAACGGTCAAAGATATGGATCTGAGATTTGCCATAATGAAAGACCAATGTTTCTAGATGTGCCTAATACCATTCATGTTTTGATGGGGATCACTGAGACGTATAATGAGCAGTTCAAAGAGGCTAGGGGTTTATTATAGGACCCTATGGGGAAATTCTTTTTTCATTGAAAAACTACGAGAGTGACCAATAACCATCTCATATCATATATTTTGTTATACACCGTATAATATTTAATGCTAAACTGTATTGGTCTAACCTTTTATACGCCCGTCAAAATTTTGACGGCACGTATTATGGTATACAAATGTCCGTCTGTCCGTCTGTCCGTCGTAAACATGTCGCACCGTAACATGAGAACAACTTATTCAAATTTCATGAAACTTAACATAGTTGTTTCTTACGATGGTCAAACGATCTGTATACTTTTTGGTGAAAATAAGATTAAAACTTTTTGAGTTACGGGACTTTGTAACTAAAACAGGGGTGTGTATTTTTCACATGTCGAGCCGTATCTCAAAAACGATTTATGATTATTGCTTAAATTTTTACACATTTCTTAGTTATATTAATCTAAAGATCTGTATAATTTTTGGTGATGATTCAAAATTTGATTTTAGAGTTGCTGAGTTTTTTGTAAAAAAAAAAAGGGGGGGGGGGGGGGGGGGGTCACATGTCGCGCCGTATCTCAGAAACTATTTATGATTATTGCATTAAACTTCACACACTTGTTAGTTATATTAATCTGAAGATCTGTATACTTTTTCGTGATGATTCTTTTATATACATAGACAGTTGACAGATTTTCGCTTTGATATCTACAGGTAATATTAATTAAAGACTGCCTTCAGGGCTATTCCAGCAAAAAAAGGATGTATAGAGGGGTTGTAAGAAACTTTACATGTTTATTTATGCATGAGGGGAATTCAGGAGATGCATTAATCCTTAAAAAAATATGTATCGCTGGTTGGGTTACAAAAAACTGCCTTCCAACCCTCCCATCATACATTTATTGATGGAATAGCCCTTAGAAAGAACCAATATGGGGAATTTATTTTAGAGAAACATTATACCATGAACACTGAAACATGTTGTAACAATTTTTGTTTCTCTCTTTTATCAACTTTCCGTGTTATGGAAATTTTCAGTTTATGTATTGACATGCAAAATTTTCGTTGCTAAAATCTTTGCTCCCTTAATCAGAATTATTGCTTCAATTTGGTATCATATAAAACATGTTCTGAGCAATTTTTTTTCTGTCTCTTATATAAACTTCCTATTGAGCAGGAATAAGGAATGAGTCAGGATATACTTAGCATGACTTCCTGTACAACCGCTGTGTTATTCCAAAAACATTTATTACGTTTTTTTTCACAAGACGACGGGCGTATCATGCACTCGTGGCGCAGCTGTTTATTTATTTTTTGTTTGATTTTTATGGGGGTTGTTTATTATGTTCCTGCTGGAAAAGAAAAAAATCACTTTTGCCATTTTTTACAGTAATTACTTAATTCATCTAAACATTTTTGTAATCCATTTGGAGTCTCTGATAAGAGTAAAATATCATCTGCTAACATAATTGAATTTAGGGATTTGTTTTGGAGTACCACTGGTGAGCAGTTTTTATTGAATATATCAGGAATGTCATTGACAAAAATATTAAACAACATGAAACTCCCAAATTGTCTCCTTGTTTGACTCCTCTATATATGTTAACAGATTCTGATAAATATTCTCCTGATTTAACTCATGCATCTGTATTTTCATACATATTTTTTTTATTATACTGTATAATTTGACACAAAGATCTTCATTCATAAGTAGTTTAAGTAAAAGACCAGATTTCAAAACTGAATCGAAAGCTTTTTTTTAAATCTATAAAACATCCATACATTTTTTGTTTTCTATAATTTACATATTTATTTATTAATGTTTCAACAATAAAGATGCTAAGTGATGTTCGGCAATTTTTTTCTAAAGCAAAACTGTCTCGGGTTTAATCTATCCTTAAATATATTGAGAAGTCTATTTGAAAATTATATTATTGAATAATTTGCTTAAACAACTAGTTAAGGAAATGCCTCTTTAGTTGGAGAGATCTGAGCAGTCACCCCCTTTGTGAATTGGAACAATAACAGATTTTGGCTAAATTAGGAGGTACATAAATCCACTGAATTATAGATTTTCATGAAACTTTACAGGCAGCTAAAACATTCGAAGCTGCATCTAAATATCACAAATTTTATATTTAGGGGACGACCATTTGATATTCTGTGGGGGGTGGGGGGGGGGGGGGGGGGGGGGGGGCAGGAGGATTTTGAAAATAAATAACTCCGCCTTGATAATAACAAAAATGAATGGTTTGTTCTGTGGTAGTTTGAAAATAAATAACCTGACATACAATGTATTGAAAATAAATAACTCCGCAGGTCTTTTAAACCATTTTATAAATGCATGTTTTAAAGCATGAGATGGCACCAGATTCTACCAAAATTCGTCTTTTTCATATTTTTTTCGGAAAAAAACTTCCCAAATCTTTTAATAATATATAAACTACACCATATATAAATATTAGCCTATATTGTTTTTTGTACGTATGCAATATATGCAATTTTGAATTCAGAAGATTCACTTCCAGAGGATGATTAATTTCGATTAAATGGTACATAATGTATTTCATCTCATCGAATTTATAAGATGTAAGTATAAACTTATTATACTGGTATGTATATAGCATCAAACACAACAACAAATGGTATCTTTATGATGGTCTTAAAGAATACCACAGTGCTGGACAGGGAATGAGACTGCAAGGTGGAACAGCCAAAATTCCGAACAGATACAACCTTGACTATGTTATTTAAGAATAAAAGCATGAATTTAAAAATCGTGTATTCTCAAATATTATAAATATAATTGTGAAAATAAATAATCAGTCCCTTGTTTTACTGAACATGAAAAATCATGCTTCAACGGTGCAGAAAATAAATAATCTGTCTTTATTTTCCACAAAAATAAATAACCCATCCAAAACAAATCCTCCTGCCCCTCCCACCCCCCCCCCCCCAGAATATCAAATGGTCGTCTGGACATTTACTGTAGATGTCATATAAAAATTGCCGGAAAAAAATTCACCGTTAAATGGAATCCATAGGATTTTATATAAAAAACGATATTTTATTGCTTACAACTTTTTCGTTTCAATGATACTAAATAAACATAGGGTCACTAGCTTCGTTTTTGTTGTGGAAATCATTCAACTACACATGTAGGTACTGTCTGTAAAAACACTAAGAATATAATTTTTTATCGCGACGTCGTGACAAAGTTACGCTTATTTCGGCTTTTTTACGCTTATTTTCACTCTTCATACAGTAATCAATCTAATATTTCATTTGCTTGGTCATATATTAAAAAAAAAATTCTTGTTGTGTTGCAATGATTTTATATAAATGATTCAAACTTGATGTTGGGAGGAGTTATCACGGCAGGTAAGAAGTCTTTTTTATTATTTTTATTTAGTCAAACCGAAGGCATTTAATACACCATAAAATAAAATCAGTTCTCATAAAAGGTTCAGAAATATTGGGATATATCTCTGTCAATGCAGCATGTCGACAAGCAAAAGTTGATCAAGTGTGACATTTCATGACTGTAAAACTCGGGCCACAAAAAATACCCATATCACGATTTTCAAGTAACCTCGCCATTAAGTATGCATAAACTTTATAGGAACAATTTCCCCATTTCAGTCTCTGAAAAACAAATAATTTATTGAATACAATGCAAGGCATTCGAGATATCAGTTACTTTGTTTGGGAGACTTCGTAACAGTTCACTGTTACAGTTATTACTCGTTAATTCTTGAAACTTTTTTTTAAATCAAAGCTTATAAATAAAATATGGTATGGAATCTCAGAAAAAAAAGTTAAATTTCAATCTGTTTGTTAGTTAGGTAGACCTACTACACTCTGAAAATGTGGTGAAATTAACGATATAAATACCAACTGACTCTAGCATACCCTGCATTTATTTCCGAAAACTGAAAAATAAGTAAAGTCAAGAAATACCAAAGGGATATTCGAAGGAGGGAAAAATCGAAACAAACTCCGGAGAACAACGAAGTGAAGACCAATACAATACATGCATTACAATTAAGAAGAAAAAAGAATGTATACATCATGCCGTAATCGTCTTCCAGTTCTTTGAATGGGCATACCACAGTACATAAAAAGTTATGGGCCTACCACACTACATAAAAAGTTATGGGCCTACCACACTACATAAAAAAGTTTCATTACAACGAACTGGTTTCGCAAAATACTGATTAAAACAGACGTAAAGAAGCAATTCCTTTTGTTTTCAGGAATCTCGCCTTCCGCGACTTTCGTCTCAGGCGAAACAAACATGTCGTATGCAACTGGTATATGGCTACCATATTTAATTTTAAGTTCGAATTAAAAGCATTTCACTTCGTCATTTTCGAGTAACGCCCCTTTTTAATGTTGAAAATAGATAAAACTGATGTTTCCATTCAATATCACCGAATCATTTAAGATTTAGAAGTACTATTTTGGACCATAAAACACAATTCGAGATTTAATTAGACACACTTCACTTTTGTAATTTTCGTGTTTTATAATGTATACCTAATTTGGCAAGAGTATGTATAGATAGAGTATAGATACCTGGGAGTGGAGGAAATCTGTATCCCATGGACACATTCTGTCTTATTTATTTCTTAAGCCAAATTCTTCATTTATGGGTCATTTAAACGAGAAATACAGAGAAAAGCAAAGTAATCTACAGTATATGAACCTGCCTTATTAACTGCAGACCATCATTAGTAAATTAATTTAAGCAAATAGATCTATATGTTTCAAAAGCCATATTATTATTGTGTTTAAAAATATAAATATAAATTTCCATCATGAAAAAAGATGCGTGTACAACAGAGTTAAGAATAAATTATTATTTAATTTTTACACATCGAAAGGTAAAGTCATTTATAAATAATAAACACGGTACCTATGTCGAATGTTATTTTTAGAAACTGTGTGTTGATTATTGAACTTACAAACTTCGACCTTTTCCTTTCTCTGTGTTTCAACAGACAAAGTCACGTTCAGTCTGGTATTTTAGCATTAAATCATTTAATTAAAAAGTAATCAATTGTTAGAAATGACAGGGACGAATATTATTAGTTACACTGTGTAACGAATTTATCCTGATTTTGTTATCAGACCACATATTTATTGTTTTTTTTCCATGATAAATTCCGTATTAGGACAATTGCACACTGTGTAACGAATTTATCCTGATTTTTTTCATGACACCACTTATTTATTGTTTTTTTTCCATATCAGGATGGTGAATTTACCATTTTTTTTTTATTAAGTCAATGGTATAAGGGAGATAATTCGAATTGACTTAATCAAAAATTGCACTGAAATTTATTAGGACAATATCAGCCAATCAAATTGCGAGAAATTACTCTAAATCAGGATAAAATAGATTATTATACGGCCCTGGAAATAATTTACAATAAAGTTATTTTTAGAAACGGGCTTTGACCAAACACATTTACACATTGGGGTTGCTATTTTCGTGTATTTCTAAAATATGTTTCAACATAGTAGTTTTTTGTTTGTTTGTTTTTTTTATTTGTTTTTTTTTAATGCTCAGAACTTGTATCGAAAGGGATGTGAATCTCTCAGTATTTCTTTGATACAACAATATTTTTTACGTCGTCGCTCAGACTTTCACTTATAAATTTTGATTTACTCCCCACAAAATTATCCTAAAAATTTTGTCGGAAAGCCTATTTATTGCTGATGTACACGATTTAATTTTCAATCACAGAATAATAAAATTCTGACATTAAAAAAATAATAAATGCATGTGGGGTTCTTTTCCCGTGAAGAGAGGTCGTAGAAATGTCGAGAAACAGTCCAATAAACAACTGACAGTTATCAATAATTAACAAGTGGCGGAAAACTTGAAATGAAGAAAATTGCATAACTTTAACTCATTAGTTAACATGTTAAATTCCATCATAATATTATGAAATTTTACCTTGATAAAGCTCTTTGAATTGGCTTTAGTAACCATATAAAATTTATGCGGGAAATATTTGTTACACTGCAATTTTCCATTGACTGAAATGACCACGCTCACGGAATTTTACATGTAAATTTTTGAGGTAAAAAACATAACTTTATTTAATACTTCTTGTACTAAATATTTAACTAAATTTAAGAAAAATTTATCAGACCACGACTCGAAGCTTCCTGTTTTCAGCCATATAACTTTCAACAATGAAATATTTTTGGCAAAAATACATACTGGTCGCCCATGTGCGTCGTTATGTGCAAAAATCCGAGAATGTTTTCTAAAAAACAAAAATTATGCAAGTTTTGGGATAGAATTTCTCTGCTTTGGAATAAAATTATTGGGAAAAACATTACACAGTACCATGCAGCTGTCTTTTATCTCCTAAATGATACATTTTACATTAAAATCATTAGAAAAATGTAGATGTAAGGTGGTCGGTAGTTTACCATAGTTTCAACAGAGAAATGGTCCAAAACATGTCTATTTACAGTTAAATATAGCACGACATAGAAAATATAGGAAAATCGTCAGTGACGTATCCCTGTGTATATTGGTCCCAGTTCAACCAAACTTCAGTGTAGTGGTTTTTGAATGGTCCCTTTAAAAATTGTGTGGAATGGTCCTTGGATCAAGAAAGTTAAGACGTATTCACTCTTTGTTAAGACCTTAATATTAGACATTATAAATCTCGAGATGATAGATAGATGACAAAGATTTAATTTCTATATTAATAACCGGGAATGAAGAACTTGAAACTATACATTTTACATATATAAATGTGTCACAAATAAAAAGGAAACATTTTTTACCGGCCAAAATATTTGGTGCGTGCACCAATGAATTTTCTTGTTCCTATCTTTAATAAGGTGCAATACGCTTGTGTGAAGTTTTGTTGAAATAAGACATGATGGAGGCTGAAGTTCAGTTATCTCCCTTTCATGATGTTGGACAGAAATAATTTGCTTCGTGCACATCATATTTAGGTGTAGTATCTTTTATGAAGTTTCATTGAATCCCATCGCTTACAATATAAATACATGTACCAAATGAATACTACATTCTGAATCAAATATACATGCCAGTCGAATTATCCCAGCTTATCGGAAAGGAATTATTTTGTTTCGTGTGCACCTGATAAACCAATTTTGTGTAAAATTTCATTGAATTCCATCTGACCAAAAACTGTGCCTCTAGCCAGAATACTGATATACTAAACATCGGGATATAAACCATTTGGGCATTACTGTTTAAATGTAAAAATAAACATGTTAAAATTTTATTTATGTAAATAAATAAAAGTAAAAATATATAAATGGAATGAGACTTCATTATTAAGAATAAAGAAAATACTATCAATAATTCATAAATTTATACAAATCACAATATAAATAAGATAGAGGGGCGTAGATGTTTCTTAAGATCGATTAACCATGCTTTGTCTCCAAATAATTGTTTTGGCTGCATTTCTATATATTCGTTTAATACATTTAGGGTTCTTCTTAGACAAATAGTTATTGTAGTGTTTTAAATTGAGACAGTCTTGTGTGTTTATTTCCTTCAATGGAATTCACACGACAGATTGTCCAATGTTGGCCTAATGACTCGGTCGTCAACCTCTAACTCCTGTTCCATAATTTGCACCTCCGGCTTTAATCACTTTGGTTCTAATATTGGCTTCTTTCAATTCATGTCGATCTGTAAACAATTCTTCTATTGCAAAATTCTGTAAAATAGAAATTTACCCTGAATAAACATTTTTATGGAACAATACTGCCTGTATATGAAGGTGTATCAAACAACTTATTTATACACACAGTAGACATGAACAAAGAGTTTGTTTTTTTTTAATTTAGCATGTGTAAGAGAGTTCTATTTAAATTTCATCAAATTTAATTTTAAATTGTTCATCCTTTACAAAAATATTTTTTGAATTTATGCATGAAGATGGGGAAAACACTGATTCTGTTTGCGTTCCCTAGCTGCCTAACATATGTATACATGTATTTTCAACAAGCGGCTGTCCAGGAATTTGAAAATTTTATCAGAATAAAGAATTGCATGTGGAGGCCATTTTTTTAAACGATCCTAACGAAATCCTATGTGCCGTGGTGCTTAGTCGCTATGTATGCTATCCGATCAACACCAAATAAGGAACCTTTGTAGAGGGTCTTCCAATCAACATTCATATAAAGTTTGAAAATATTTGACATTATAGCTTTAAGGAGAATAATGGGCACTTTTATAGACACCCTTCCATATATTACTCCTCAAACTTTGGTTTAAATTGGTCCAGTAGTTCCAGGGGATATGATGAACTGTCTAACGACGGATTGCCAAAAAGTGATGGCAATACGACTACGATTATCTCAAATGTGACGTTATTGCTTAAAATTCCATGTATACACTAAATTAATCGTGGTCGTATGATTTTTTTGTGAAACGGGGTCCTGGCCATTTCCGAGTGAGCTACCAATGGCCTGAAGTTCTTTAAAGCTTTTTTTACGTCAACATCACTTTCGTTGTTCTATAAAAACTGACTCCTCGTGTAAAACAATTAAAATTGGATAACAACCATTAGTAAGAACCGTGGCAGCTATTTTCGTTGGTACTTTTCCTATGTAAACTGAAAATTTTATAATTAAAAAAGGAGATAAAAGAAATGGTCAAACACCACCCAATGAAACAAAATCATACCTGCGTTTAAATTACAACACAAAAAGATCACAAATGACAAACACTAAATTTTAAATACACCGCTGAAGATCAAAACAATCAGACTGTACAGACAACCAACTGTTTTGGTAAACTGGTTTTATTGGAACCCCTTTATGTTCCCTTAATTAATAATCATTCTATAATCCATTAAAATCCATTATATCCAAAAGTTGTGATATTAAAAAAGTAACCACCAGCTAGTTTACATACTAAACTAGTAGTCAAATGAGTTTGTTCAAACTGTAGAACAAGCTCAGGTGACCAATATTAGTTTTGTTTAACAGCTTGTCTGACTTAGTATTAATTTGTGAAGTTGTTTGTTATACAAAGCGGTGAAAGCAAGATAGGACTAAACAAAGCGGTGAAAGCAAGATAGGACTAAACAAAGCGGTGAAAGCAAGATAGGACTATCTCAGGTTCAGCTATTTGTCCTTTGGATAACGTAGGAAACGTATCTCATATGAATTCTTCCATTATCCAATAAAGGACAAGGATAACTCGTCCCTTAACTATACTTGATAACCCATTGAAAGAGACAATTTACAGACCACAAATGGCTTGGTCTTATCTGCAAGTTCCATATACTCAGACTTTCTGAGTATTTTGCACAGAATTCTAAAGAATTACAAAAAGCACCCACATTCCAGAAATGTACGCACACTATCATTAAAACTATTTAGTCCGGAATGACACAATAACGATCTGCCTGGATTGGGCTGACCTGTACCCATATATCAATTCAATGGTCACTTCGACTGAACGGATGTATGCTTAGCAAATCTGTCTGAAGTCTGACAATCATATATATTGATCGTATAAGACCGCACTATTAAACAGAATACTCCATTCCATTCCCATGTAATAACGTCAGTAATATAATAGAAATCGGCTGTATGAATGGACAACCGCTCTTACCCTTAAAACTTCTTTTACTACTCCTTTGTCAGCAGACATCTTGGCTTTCTTTAAAACAGAAACATTTGGACCAATCCATGTAATGAAGACAAACTTTGATCGCTTGCTCATTTCATCTCCACTTATTACTCGGAGATACCCAAAGAGCCGTACATCGTCTGTAATAAAATGAAAATAAACAAGCCATTAGTAGAGCGTATAGACACTGTTGTCCCTTCAATGTTCTTGTTATTGAGATCAATGCTAACCGGCTGAAAATCTTGGCCTTTTGTCTTTTGCTTTTTATTGTTTATATTAGTTTTATTGGTCCATTTTACCTTTCTTTACTTGATTTAGCTGATTCGATAGGGGAATATAAACTAGCTCAGGTAACAAGCATTAGCTTTTTGAACAGCTTGTCTGACTTCAGCATTCAGTTTTTTTGTCACTTTCAGAACATTTTTATTTGAATTAGAATGTATTTTCTTCTTTTTTAGTTTGGAAATATTATGGAGTAATGTCTGCATTTCATTCAGCTGCGTCAAATATTAACAAGAGGCTCCCAGAAGCCTGTATCGCTTATCAGCAAAAGGCTCATTGTTGCTTTTTGTAGATTTGTTTAAGTAACAGTTTCCATGCTTGTTTCTAAGAAGGTTTTGAATTTTTTTGTTGCTATTTTTCTATTATTAGTAACTGTGGCCATCATGATCAAAGATGTGACAGAACTTTTCCTCATTTTTCTGTTTTTAAAAACAGGGGCAATATTAGTTCAAGGTCTGGAGACACGAGCAAAATTTTGAAAAGGGCCCACCTAAGGGGCTAATATCTGGCTAATATTTTTTTTTCCAGTAATGGTGGCCATATTCATTTGAGGTCCGGACACAATTTTGAAGTGGGACCACCTCAAGGCCAGAACATCAAAGTTTTGTGTATATTGGCCATGTAGTCCCAGAGAAGAATTCTTTAAAATATTTTTTGTTTATTTTTCTATTTTCAACAACGGTGGCCATAATTGTATGGACATCTGAAAACATTTTTTAAAGGAGTCCACCAACGGACCGTTCAAAAAAAATTTGGTCTAAAATGTCCGTTTCAGAGAAATATTTGAAAGTAGTTTTTTCGTGATTTCTTCTATTCTAGTACGGGGATCTTATTTATTGACCTCCGCGAAAGGGAACCACCCAAGGACCATTTCAACAAAGTTTGGTCCCAATGACCCAGTGGTTTCAGAGGAGAAGATCTTTCAAGTAAAGTTTACGACGACAACGGACGTAAAGTGATTACAATATTTAAAGCTCTTTTTAAAATAATTTTTAAAAAATGCGGATTCCCAGTTTAAAAATTAATGAAAGTGACCCTCTCATAAAACCTTTTTCTATTTATAAATGGATCCAAAAATATTTCAAAATGTATATTTTAACAATAGGGGATTAAAAACCTCAATACGGATTCAAGACGACAAAGATGCCAAATAATTTATATATAATCATATGTATTAAAGAATGTCCATGTAATATGCGTGTCCTAAGAATTATAGCTTTCCGCTCAATACGCTTTGATAGGATATAACAAAACATATTTTTGTTATCTGCACTACCAAACAGGAAAATAGAAAGGATGTCCTTATAAAGCGGAAATATTTTAAATCTAAAACTCGTTAAATAATGCAAACAAGTCAAACACAATAAGCTACTGAAAATTGAAATAACTTTAGGCTTTACATACATAATATTAGGCACCACAGTTTTGTATCGGAATAAATATAATTAAAATAAAATTAAACGAAACGGGATTAAAACACTACTATAGATTTAATCTTGTAAATTGAAAAAGAAGAAAAGAATATATTTCTTGAAAAATGAAATATAAAAAAATTGAGTGAACTCCTGACAAATTCTAGTCCAAACAAAGCTAATTATTTTCTTCTGGTTACAAGACCGACAAATTCAGGTCTAAAGGACTATGTTGTTGTAAACTGAAAGTTCAATTTGTTGACAAGTATGCATAAAAAATGTTTCCCTAATAAAAGTTCACGGCTATAGATATATTTTGTTCCTGTTACAAAATGCATGGGAAATCTGCATTATAACACGACAAGTGGGTTATTAGATATTAAACTTGTACACCATATTCTATTCAAACGTATCAAATTTTGGTACTTATTTTATTACTATTACATATATATTGTTAACATAACAAGTCAAATGTAGTCGACAGTATGTAATTATAAGCTGATGCAAGTAAAACTTATAAATTTTTAATCACGTCCTAAACTGCTGTTTGTGAACTTTTACATAAATGCATTTGTACAAAAACTTCCTGCACACAACTTCCATAAGGAACACAGTATCTACCTTTATTGTAATTTAACCACAAGCTTTTTTGTCTATCTTCTCAGTCTATTATCAAAGTTAGAATTTGGTGACGAGTGATATTCACAACATTACATACATATGCTATATAAGTTAAGCTTTGTGCATTATTTTCTCTGAGTAACTATCTATGCAATGTGTGTTTTCATATGCACAGTCACAGTCTTGTGCGATTATTTTAATATTTTACCTACCAAACATTAGACTATTTCGGAAGAAAAATGATATATACAGAATGAATAAACAGTATGAAAATATTATCATGGATAGAAATACAATGCTTAGTACTTTTATCCAACAAAGTTTTCTTCTTTAACTTCTTAAAAAGTGTATTAAAACTGGGTGTTATAAATTGTTACCAGCAGCCCTAGGATGCCTCTGCTTGTAGAAGTCAAGTGACCTTTACAGCAAACAAAACGAACAATAATTTTATAAGAATTTCTTTGTGAGTTCAAGTCTGTTGGATTGTTATATAAATCTCATTACAAGAGATTATTTTTTATCTAAAAATAAGGGGAAAAATTGCAAGATATAATATGTCAAATCAGACTACTTTAATCAGATTAGATTTATGGAGCTAATATTATTACAATCCGAGCAAATCACCGTTTTTTTCATTTTTTCATAATATTTCCATTCTATACGCACATGTACATCAGTAATCACCAAGATAAAGTTAAAGTAGTTAAAGTGTCTTTTTTTTTCGCTTGCTCTCGCACATATTTATTTTTACCAAATCCATGACTATTTAATTCTTGGCAAAGCAACATATACTTAAAGCAATCATTGGTTGTGCCCAAAAATGATGATATTAAAAAAGAGAAAGGAAAAAAAGAATAAATGGACACATGGATAAGTCTTTTCGGCGAAGATAGAAAACGTCGATATTTTTCGTCTTAATTCTTTTTTAATGACGTGTGTAATTTCGAGTATTTCAAAAAAGATATTAATATTGAAATCCTATGTACCTAAAATATGAGTGTAATGGAGAACTTTTAGAGTGGTTTAATTTTACAGCTTAAGTTTCAGAAAAGTACAGCGTAATTAAGTATACGTATGTTCTTCTTGAAACGCCTTCGAACGAAAAAAGCAAGCATTTTATGTGAAAGGACAAGAAAGTGTCAGATCCGGACATTGGAAACAGTTTCCTTGTGTATTATTTATATGTTAGCAGTGGCCTGGATTTTTAAAAAATCAGATACATGTACGATACTATTTCATTCCAAGTAGGCAATATTCTACCCTTATTGCCTTTTTCAAACCAAATTCTTGAGAGTGATTTTTTTTATACCCCCCCTCCCCTTTTAAATACAAATTGTTGTTCCTTGTACATGTTATAAGAGCATTGACAATTAAAATCTCATATCTGGCAGGTGGATGATTATAGTAATAAAGCTATTATTGAAATAAGCCATAATTACATACCATAATCAATGGGATATGACACAATACATGTCCATGTGACCAAATAACCATCACATTATTTGGTAATAATTAATACATATAGGCCTATTGATTCATATATTACGGGAAAACCACGCCAAGTGTTTTTAAATCAATCTTCCTTAGGCTATATCAATTTACATAATTTAATGTAAAACGACTTTTTATTTCATCATTATCAATTTTAAAAACATTTTCAAGCAATATTTAAATATCACTTAACGGTGTAGCTATCATGATGTATACATCTATGTTAGCATGTTTTTCTCAATTTACTGTGGAAATGACAAAACTGACGAGAAATATTCGCAAAGGTATGACACACCAACTTAACTCGCACTTAATCGCAACTGATATTTAACGCTTTAAAATGAAAATTTTAAATATTCTGAAAATACAACAATATATTATTTTACCTGTGAACTTTTCACGAAACTCTTCAAACTCCACACCAGTTGACTCTAATTCAATTTTATTTTCATCGTTAAAATGTAAAATCAACCTGAAAAGAAAAAAAATCAAATGTTCAGAATATCATGTGACTAGGATGTCATAGGTCAAAACACCGGTACATTACTGCGACAAAAAAAAAATAAACAATAGAATTGATGAACTTACCAATTTGTCTCTGTATCATCTTTTCTCACGTCTTCGTAAGCATCGTGTATAGCTTCTTTGTCAACTAACTGTGCCATTTTAACCAACAATTTACACCCTGTCTGTACTCTTTGATCACAAGGAAGTGAATGACACAGAAGTGGGCGGATCTATGAAACCAAAAGGGAAAATGTCAAAATTGTATTTATATATTCCTTATATGGAAGTCGAAACGATACGGTGGTTACGTTTGAGCATATCGCTATATACGTGTACATATCAAAAGTAACAATATCAGTTATGTAATAGCAGAAAGACAGGAAGACAAAGTAGGATAAACTAAAAGTTGTTTTCACATGAAAAAAAAATGAAATTAAAAATTTTCCCCTTTGTAAAGATTGCTGTTAACAAACAGATATTAGCAGATACAATTTTGAAAGTAATTTTTCAGTAACCATTTGCCAAACTTTTAATTTTAAAAGCCAAAAAAAAAAAATATAAATAAATAAAAATACAGAGGCTTAAATAGCTACAATAATGAGGCTAATATAGTCCGCTAAGCTGCAGGCCCCATTACTTGAAATAGAGCAACCAGCGAGTTTAACTGAATCAAGAATTCTTATTGTTGGACCTTTTACAAATCATCTCACACATGTGATGACGTTCGCGTCGCTGCGTTTTTGTAAATGATATTCTAGTTAAACAGATATATCATAAGCTTTCGGGATATTTGCGAACAATATTTGTCTTGAGACTAAATACCCTGGCCATCCCCAGTCTCCATTGTCCCTTCCCGATCATATATCTCCCATTTTAATTTAAAACTAGAAATATAATATTTATATAATTATCATTCTCCAACAACTGTATTATATTCATGATTATATTAAAGTCCCAAAATTTTAAATATTTAGACCATAAAAATTATTTGAACATTATCTAAAAATGTGGGAGTTTCTAAGGAAGACATGTGTCGCCTGCGGACGGCAATGTTTACAAAAGATATTAAAATTTTCTAAAAATGAAAAATATATATGCACAACTTTGCATTAAGGTTCATACACAGAGAAAGTTTCATCAAATTGCTTTGAGCGGTTATGGAGTAGTTGAGGATAGAAGTTTTGACCCCATCCTTTTTTCAAAAATGTCAATTTTACAAAAAAAAATTTTAAAACTGTCTAAAAATGAAATATATACGCAGACCTGTACATTAAGGTTAATGTACAGAGAAAGTTTCATCAAATTCCTTTGAGCGGTTATGGAGTAGTTGAGGATAGAAGTTTTGACCCCCCCCCTTTTTTAAAAATGTCAATTGTTACAACAAAAAAAAATTAAAAATTTTCTAAAAATGAAACATCTATGCACACCTGTGCATTAAGGTTAATACCCACAGAAATTTTCATCAAATTTCTTTGAGCGGTTATGGAGTAGTTGAGGATAGACGTTTGGACCCCCCTTTTTTCAAAGATGTCAATTTTTACAAAAAAAAATAAAATTTGTCTAAAAATGAAATATATATGCACACCTATGCATTAAGGTTAATGTACAGAGAAAGTTTCATCAAATTTCTTTGAGCGGTTATGGAGTTCTTGAGGATAGAAGTTTTGACCCCCCCCCTTTTTTAAAAAATTTTTACAAGAAATTTTTTTTTTTTTTAATTTTCTAAAAATGAAATACATATGCACACATGTGCATTAAGGTTAATGCCCAGAGAAATTTTCATCAAATTTCTTTGAGCGGTTATGGAGTAGTTGAGGATAGAAGTTTTGACCCCCCCTTTTTTTTCAAAAATGTCAATTTTTACAAAATTTTTTTAAAATTTTCTAAAAATGAAATAAATATGCACACCTGTGCATTAAGGTTAATACACAGAGAAAGTTTCATCAAATTTACGAGTAGTTGGGGATAGAAGAAAAGTGTGACGACGCAAGACGACACAAGACAACAGATTGTGATCCCTATGTGTCGACTATGCATTCCGCAGGCGACACAAAAATGATTAAGTATTAACAGTTATGGTCATTTATGAAGTTTAAATAAAAAATGCTCTTACTCAGATCAAAATATAGCATGGCAGCTACATTACTGTAGCTAAGGCTTTAATAGCTTAATGAAATTGTATTAATTAATTTATATATATATATAGTAACAATTTATTTATGTTATCTTTTATAAAAATAATGCTTCGATTCTTTACTTTCTATTGAACATATATCTTCACCGCGTACAATCCGTAATTCTGAAAGAACAGTAAAATTTTTGCTGCGTTCAATATAGGTAAATTGTAAAAAGATAAATACTAGAATCCATAAGTGTTATTAAACAAAGGGCACAATTACTATGTATTTTGGTATTATGAAGTACATTTATATATGCTAATCCATTTACAATATATAATTCCAAACACTGAAGAACTAGCGGACGCATCATATTTGTCTTCCCGACAAAGCAAATGTATGCGCGTATAGCAGTTGCGTAAAAAAAGGGGGGGGGGGGGGCTAGGTGAATCGGGGGCAGGATTCTATCGAGTTAAAAGCATTTTTCACGTTGAAATATAAACATGTGCCGTTTTTCCATTTCCCCCCGTTACTGGTTTGTACACGATGACATAGGTTGCACTCCACAAATTAATAGTACCATTTTCTATGTGAAGTGAGCTAACAAATGTCATGGTCTTGTGCCATCTTCAGAGTAAATAATACCCATATACATATATATGAAAGGCCATTATGTTAGCATTGTTTCTGAAAGGCCATTATGTTAGCATTGTTTCAATCATGATAAAATAAATAAAAAATATCCATGGAAACCTAGTTGGCATAGCAACATTTCAAAAATTGTCATAAAAAAAGCTTTAAAAATGTTAAATTTCACTCCACTTCGGCTTAAAATTGAGGTCTGATGCAGCGTTTCAATCCAATTGAGACTTAATTTTTCAGATTCTGCATAAAATTCCATTACATATGTGGGAAAAAAAAGGTTTACTTTTCCGGCTCTTTTTTTCGCAATTTAACTTACCAGTGCAGGTGCCGATTATCACTGTCAAAGTTTTACACACCACATGTCAATTCACAAGTCCCAGTTTATGACCTCCCATTACTTGTCAGAAGCAAAATCAGTTAATGTTTTCGTATTTTTTAAAACTAAAATCTATCCTCTTTCAGTCAATATTACAATTTTGAGGTTAAGACATTTATTATTTATCTATCATGTAGTCAAACTTTACCAACTCTAATAATTAATAAAATTCTGGGGGTGCATTTCTCCGAAACTAAGACAATTAGTGGAGTGCAACCATATTGGGATTTTGGAAACACGAGTTGTAGAACATTATGCAATTAAGAATGTTACTCTTATATCAGTCATAGAATAACATTTCCTTTATTGTTATAAAAACCCCATATAATATAATATCGCAAATTAGGGCCCTTTTAAAGAATCTAACAAACAAGGACACGAGTAAACATGTGCATATGAAATGTTTGCAGTGCCAATAGATGCCCCCGAACTGCACATTTATTAAAATGAGTAGTATGTATAGTATGTATTGCATTTCAAGTGTGCAAAAAAGGTTCCTTGCTTGGGAAGACAAATAAAGCAATATATACTGATCATGGTTACTATTCCTTTAATGTGTATTCGCGGATTAAGTAATGTTCAGGTGAACTGGCTGTGATGAAAAATGTGAATGATTTTTTTTGTGATGGTGACCTACTTGACCTTGACCCACTGATATGAAAATCAATATGGTTCCTCCCTTCCTCATGTCTCTTCTGCACAAACCATCCAGTTATCATCCGAAAACTAAATTCGTGCTGAAAAGTTCCATTTTGAGTAATATTAACCTTGACCTTTCACCCAATAATCTCAACTTCGTAGGAACTCTTTTGTCACATGCTGCATTGTAAGTACGAAAATGTTTTAATAATCTTGTTTTGATTTTAAATATCTTCACGTGGAACCATGTAAACGTTACATCTTAAGTTCGTACTTGGGTTTTTGAAGATGGTACATTCAGTTGAAATCAATCTTTTTAAGGTTTGCCTTTAGACAAAAATCCTTGCCTTTTGCTTCAAATTTTTTTCACTGTGAAAATTCTTTTTTATTTTATCGACTAAATATTTCGATGATTAAATGATAGGAAAAGATGTGCATATTTTATTTTTCATCTTACCACATAGTACCTATATATTGTACAAGGCGACATGTTTTACAGAATATAATAGCCATATTGTCCATAATTTCTTCACAGTATTACATGAAATTGGCCCGTTTTCCGAAACTTTATATCCATCAGCACCCTCCACAACGCATCCTCCCAAGTCAGGCTTTTGCAACCACGTTCGTTCCTACAAACACCTGACATCACACATTCATATTTTGCGGGTCCAACATATCGCCGCCTGGTGTGTGATCCAGAAAATTCTACCTACGACGCAAATGGATTATCTTTTGACCTAGAAAAGTAACCAATGAAAATCGTTCACTTCCGGCCCGCAAAATATGAATGTGTGATGTCAGGGGTTTGTAGGAACGAACGTGGATACAGAACCCTGACTTGGGAGGATGCCACAACTCGACAAGTTTCACTAAAACTTTACAAATTTCCCAGTGAACTCAGTGTTACTCGATTACAAAACGGAAATGACCCTGTCGCGGAGGTCGGAATACAATATTTCCTGTAATAAATTTAAGATCGCGCCTGACCGGCTACATTTTTTCTTAAAAAGTACTCTTCTAGCATTTGTCTGTTGTTACAATATTCGTTAAGAACACACAGAATATTTAAATTATCCTTCCAATTTCCTTAATCCACAAACTTTTGTGAAACTATTGGCGTTAAGAAAATCTTAACTTGTTAGTTGAATTGCTCCAAAAATAAATGATCATACTCGAGTTTTTTCTTTGAAAAATTTATAACACTGAAATAATAACCGCATATATTTCTTTCAGAAACCATTTGCTTTGCCTTTTATTTTAACCGGAAGTCTTGTAATCTTACTAGTTTAAAATATAAGCCAATTACAAGAATTAAATCGTCTTTTTGGATAGAGGGACTGTTATTTTTTGATAGATAGTCTGTCGATTGGATGTCGTTAATGAAAATCATATAGAAAGACGATCTAGCCAAGGTACCACAAAATGTATTTAAGGACACGCCAAATTAATTACTTGTTTGTCGGACCGCCCGCATGTTATACAAGAGGCTCAGAGGGCTGAGCCTGTATCGCTCGCCTGGGAGTCTCAAACTTTTGATTTGATTTGATAGACTAGATTGATTTCTGGAAACTTTGTAAATGACCTTCCATAGATGCTTCATACTAAGTATAAGTTGGCCAAACGGTTTAAGACGAGAAGAATTTAAAAATTGACCAATGAGAACATATAAAGGCTTCTGGTGGCCATTTTTTTTCACAGACTATGATAATTTATGCAAAGTTTGTAAAGGACCTTTCATAGATGCTCCATACCAAAATTTAGTTCATTCGGCTTTACGGTTTCAGAGGAGAAGAAGTTTTAAATTTCAACCAATCAGAACATGTAATGCTCATGGCGGCCATTTTGTTTCATGGACCGGGATGATTTATGCAAATTTTGTAAAGGACCTTCCATAGATTCTCCATACTAAAAATCAGTTCATTTTGCTTTACGGTTTCAAGGGAGAAGTTTTAAGGTATCCGGACCATAATAGATAATGATAAAAAATGTATCTCTTTTTGACCCTGAATGGCGGAACCAAACAATTTAAAGCTGGAATTTTGTATATATATTTTTCTCAAGTTGAAACACACTTTGTTGCTTATATGCAGAGTCTGTAAAAATTAGTTAGTTATATTAGAATTTCCGAAGTTTGCCGATAATTACCGAGATCATTTCAATTGCGTTGTATGGAACATCCGGGAACTTTTAAATAATCACGTGGTCATTTATGGTCCGGATACCTTAAATTTCGACCAATCAGAACATTTGAATGGTCATGATGGCCATTTTGTTTCACGGACCGGGATGATTTATGCAAACTTTGTAAAGGACCTTCATAGATGCTCCATACCAAAAATCAGTTCATTTGTCTCTACGGTTTCAGAGGAGAAGAAGTTTTAGATTTGGATTAATCAGAATATGTAAATGCTAATGGCGGCCAATTTTTTTCACTGTCCGGGATGATTTATGCAAACTTTGCAAAGGACCTTCCATAGAAGCTTCAGGCCAACTTTCAGTTCAATAGGTCCAGGGGTTTCAGAGGAGAAGATGAAAATGTAAAAGTTTACAGACGGACGGACGACGGAGGTAAAGAATGACGTATCACGTGACGTTTTGTTAGGCATACATGTATACGTAGAAACAATAACAATATAGCAGCCCCGGTAAATTTTGCGACAAAAACTGTACCAGAGTTGCGACAATTTCTGTCCCAGAGGGGTATATCATGCCATGAAAACAGAAAGCTAAAACTCGCTTTCTGCTCCGGATGAAGTAATTCAGGATTAAGTCGGGAATCAAATGATCAAACTTTTATTGCCATATAAACACCATGAAATAGGATTTTTAACACAAACAAATTTATTAATTACAACAAAAAGAAAAATGTTATTGTAAATACAATAAAGTAAATTGAGTATATACTATTTTAGTCCCCTGTCCTCAGTTCTGATGTCTGTTTTATAAAGGAACTTAGTTTTTCTACTTGTTTGGGTGTCGATGGTTTTAGAATAAATTTCAATTTTTCTGCGTCTGTAAGATTATCAAAATGGATGTCTTTTTCGTTGCATGTAATAGTGATAAAATCAATAAAATTTTGCCTTATATTTTTGTTCTTTTCACCATACAAGAAGAAATGCATCTCATCTTCTAGTAAGTTACAAGTTAGACATAGCCTATTTTCTCTTTGAATTTTTAGCTGTCTACCCTTTTCTATAAGTAAGCTATGGTCACTTATTCTTAATTTGGTAATTTGTTGCCTTTTTTTAAAAGCTTTTACACTTTAAGAGATAAAAAACCTTATTTTCATTTTAATATTTTTATAAAGGTAAATCTTATTACTTTGATTTATATTTTCGATTTTTATCTGAAACTTGATCAAGAGTGGACATGTCAATATCTTTTTCCATTGCAATACTTTCTGCATATGTAAACCAATTATAAATTCCAGAGCCGTCCAGATATTTATATCAAATTGAAACTTTCTTGTAAAAGAGGATTCAATTTTTGGGATTGTAACCTCGCTAAACATTTTAAAGTTTGACATTTAATTGAAAGTTCTAATGGTTCTCTATCTAGTTCAGCTCTAACTGCTAGATTTGAAGAATTTATTTTTGTACATAGAATAAATTTGCAAAACTTTAAATGTAATTTCTCTATTCGATTTTTATCTATCATTTGTAGAGAATCTATTTCTTTCCTAGATTTTTTGTGCTCTATTTTTTGCTCTATAAAGTGAGAGATAAGTGCCCATAAGATTATCTCCGCATTGTAAATTAAAATTTGTTTTACCATTGCATGCTACATGAATCGGGATGTTATTTAGGGATCCCATATGCGATTTGATAGAAAATAATACTTTCCAAACCTTTTTCGCTAGATCTTCTGTACTATAACTAAGATTACCGTTACATTTCATTAGTATTCCTAGGAATTTATATTCTGATACATTTTCGATGCATTCATTCTTATATTGTTCAATTCATTTTTAATGGCTCTTTGTTTAAATATTATTTTAGTTTTCTTTATATTTAGCTTGAGCTGCCACTTTGTACAATAATTTTCAAGATTATTTAGACTGTTTTGCAGTCCTTCTTTGCTTTCGGACAATAGTAACAAATGGCATCCCTTCGAGTTGTGGCCTGTTAAAGTTTTGCAATGTAACATTGCCATTCAATATGATCTCGACGATATATTCATTGACTATGTTGGCCTTTTCAAAACAACAAATTCAACGTCTTTTAATGATTTAAACTAAATAGGTTGGCAGCAAACCCTCGGACAAGTGGTAACCACTTAATTGAGGAATGTCCGAGACACGAGCGGAAAATTTCAAGTTATAATTTTTTTTAAAAATTATGACCTTTTCTGTCTAAATTACCATATTTCATGGACACAGTTTTATTTTAATTAGATAGGATACATATAGTGTTATTTTTGAAAAGTTGTGGCAAATTGTGTCCATATGTGTCTTATCTATTTTAAAATTACAATTTTTAAAAATTGCTTTAAATGCAGTTGAAATTTATACCTCATAGAATGGATAGAAGGTACCCCTCGTCTGAGGATTTGTTCTCAACCTGTTAAAGATCACATGAACTATTTGGGAACGATAATGATGGAACATCAAATATTTCTTAGGTCAGCTTCCAGCATAAAGTCAATAGTATACTGATACATGTATTCTGAACAAAATTAAAATAAAAAGAAACATCAAAGATACAGTCATAAAGCTTTAGACCACCGCCATGTTGCTCGTTGCATTTAATTATAGTACTAGTATAGGTTTGATTAGTAGCTGAAAATGTAAATAAAAATAGTCACTTTGCTTCAGTAAATCTGCTTTAATTAAAAAAAAAAATTAAAAAATTAAAAAAATTGTCGCTCGCACGTGCAAAAGTCTTATGAATGTGAAAATTTTTTTTCTGAAAGAAAAGAAAATATCGCACGCTCCCACCTCTTATTTTCACAAAAAATCCGAAGAACAAGTAATCGATTTGGCATGACTATATATATATATATATATAAGCCTTTTAGTGGGAAAAGTGATAGTGGACCCCTCGATCCCTCCCTTACTTTTGATAGAAACAAATCACAGTGCCTGTGGGTACTACCCTCACTCCAATTTCAAGTCATTCCATATTCTCGGATTAAATGATCTACCGGAGACGAATATAGTCCCGATTTAACTAAAGCTTTACCCTTTTCATATTTAAAACATATATCTACATCATCTTTAGAAAGAAGAGGCCTTTAACACGGATCTCCGACACCTAATGATGTTCAAGATGGTCCCTATTATTAAACTTTTTAAAAAGACAAGTACCGGCGAGTTTATAGTCAGTGGACATAGTTTACATTAAATGAGTTGCACCCAACAGCTGTCCTATATTTATTTCAAATACAATGTACACAATAAGAAAAATGTCCTGAAGTTATTGTTTTTTCCGATTTTTCAATATTGTTGGTGAGCAGTGAAACATCTTAATTTTATTTTTTCAAACAACATGATTTAGATACAAATTTATATCTATTTTCTACTTTGCATTTTTTAGCTCAGCCTATAAGATCAGATGAGCTATTGCTATCACTTGGCGTCCGTCGTCCGTCGTCGTCCGGTGTAAACTTTCATTTGAAGATCTTCTCCTCTGAAACCAATGGGCCAAATTTTGGTGGAATGGGACTTGGGTGTCCACCTTCTACAGTTGTGTCCGGCATCCCCGACTTCCAACCGACATGGCTGCTGTTACTAAAAAAATAGAACCGCCGCTATTGGAAATCTCGCTAAGCCATTTGCTTCTAGTGTTATTATACGTGAATAAAAAGTACCTTGAACCAAATAAATTATCTATGAATATGTTAACAAAATAAAAATAAATATGAAAGAAACGGCCACCTGGAATCAACCCGAAAAATTAAAAATATGCAGACGCAAATAATATCACGTTTTCCCGCCATTCAAAAGTTTCAAAAAGTACTGAAAAGCAAACGTAAAAACCTTACGCTTCGCTCGCTTTTCAAGTCACACCTGTTTTATATTAGAATGTTAAGAGAAAATGGACCGAAAACATTGTAATTTTCAAAACGACCTTGAAGCAAGAAAATGTTTACATGAACTGAAATAAAAAAGATAAATTTTGTTTGATATATACCTTTTAGAACGTAGCTTTAATTGCTAAAAAAATTGTTACGGTATAATTACGCTAACCTTAAACTGGAATGAGCATGTGAACCGCATTTGTAAAATTATTTCATAAAAAATCTCACTATATACAAGTTAAAGTTCATCTACCAATTCATGTGAGACATGCAGTTATTTATAACTCTTATGTTTTACCTTATATAGATTATTGTAGTACAGTTTGGGGATGTGCGTCAAAACAAGACTCTGACAGAATTATAAAGTTGCAAAAAAGGGTCGCAAGAATTATTTTAGATTGTGATTATTCTGTTTCGTCTTCTTTCATGTTTACGTCACTTAAATGGTTATCATTTCCTAATAGAGTGAATTACTAAAAATCTATATTAATGTACAAAATTGTAAATGGTATGGTACCTGACTATTTACTTTTGCAAGATGAATGTCAGTCTTGCAGCTTAAGATCTTCTTCAAACAATGGCTTATTTATGCCTCGACCATATACAAATTTTTACAAAAGATCTTTCCATTTTTCAGCTGTAAAAATTTGAAATGAACTACCACCAATCATTAAATGTTGTAATTAATCTCTAGATCTATTTAAAAAACGTTGTTCTCAACATTTCTTTACAACAACACAAAATATTGATGATTATTTGAAATAGAAAACTGTCTATTAAGATATATTTTATTGTATTTATTTTGTATATTTGTTTTATGTTTATTTATGTATATAGAGGGCCTTAATGAAAATCAGACTTGTTCTAATTGGGTTACCCTCTTTAAATAAAGAATTTACTTACTGACTGACTGACTTACTTACTTACTAACCCTATTCATGCTAACCACTGACAAGGTAATCACGTGATGACCGCTTCTGTGTTTTCCGGAACTCGCCTCACGTCTGTTTTCGGTATTACACATTTCCGGTTAAGTGACGTCATTAAATTCGTCTGCACGTAACAGAAATATGGCACGGCATAAAACAAAAATCCAAATGTGACTGGCACACTTCAAAATGAATTTATTTGCTCTCTTCTTACTTATACTATTTCAGACTACATGTAAGTATCTCGGCAAAAGTGCATACTGCATAACAATGTTCACGTCTGACTGAATCAGACTCAGACTCAGACCGAGTGCGAGACTCGTACTACAGTACAGGCTACAGGGTGATACAGCTGCAGCCTACACTTATTAGTACAACAAGCTACAGCATGACAGGGGGATTATCGGATATCATGATATGGACATGGGCGAACGAGAAATAAAACTGACATTTACACTGATCGGAAATAAGAATTTTGCATTTTGCAAGAAAAAAAAACGGTGAATCATCAGCTCGACCTATCAGCACTGCCACCTGCCAAACAAGTCGCACAAAAATAAACCTGTTATTTAGCACCGTCTGATTCTGAATTAGTCAATATGTTGAGTAATAACCGCAGACATAGTACACAGACACAGTCACTTGTGACTTGCAATTAATGCCAATACTGGCCTCTCCCTTTCAGTTTCAATTGCACGAACATTCATTAATGACATTTAAAATAAAATAAATTAATAGTAATAAAAATTTTTGGGATTAGAATGAGAAATCTGCTTTCCTGGAAGATTTAAAGCATTTCAGCATTGGAATAGGAAATAAATAATTATGAATAAAGGAAAAAAAAAGTATAGTAAAAGATTTTACAAACATCTTAAAGACATTTTGAGATTTCCCTGAAAGTGACAATCATGCTCACTAGCCGATGCTGTGATAAATTTTCCTGATTTTATAGTCACGTCTGCTACAGAACGAATAGACCTCTTGCACATTTATTTGTAGTTAGTCGAACCGGAAGTAACGAAAGTTCGTATTGCGAATTTATACTGACTTGGAAAAATACCGGACAAAATTTTACCATCCGCCATTGAAATCAATGTAAAAATTACAATTTTAAAATCGTGATTACAAACACGTGTTCACTTAAATCGGCTTTTCTTGACATCAAATTTATTGTCAGAGTAGATTATTATTTGAATATAACGCGATTCCCATCAATATTTTAAAGAGCAGCCGAGATGGTAGCTGGCGCAGAGTTCCGAATTTCGTTACCTGTCATCTGGAAAACTTCGATTTTGAGTAAAATATCGAGTGTCATTAAAATTAAGCAACTATGACGAAAATATTCATATATATTGACATCATAATCCATTCCGCGTCGTCCTACCCTGATATAATCATGCCCTACCACCCCCTCTTTTTAGGCGTGTGTTAGTGCTTTTTGGGAAATACATGTATTAGCTGTTGTAGTATCTGTGTAAATCAATGACCAACTGACATACTTCCGTATCAGTATTTAGAACCTCTGTATTGTTATTTACATGTCTTTAAACCTTTGCTAAGCAAAATAGTTTCTTCTTAGATCTGTTGCTGCTGGAAGTAGGGTCAAAGATGGATAATTTTGTCTTAACTTATATGTACATGTGTGCCTTCATGTTGATACAAATCCTTAACCATATCACTATCACATCAAACTTCAAAATGTTGGTCCATTTATACCATGCAAATGTTAGTTTTCATGCTTGAACAGTACCAGCAATACTGACTCCTTTTGGTTTAACATATGTTTGTCAGAATTTTAATATCTGATCTGACCTGAAATCTTAAGCTGATAGATTCGCATTATCTTCAACTCTGAACCTTTCAAATTACAAATTGATGTATTAGGGAGCAACCATTTGATTCTATGGGGAGGGGGGGGGGGGGCTAGGATCTAATTTGAAATAAAAAGGCAGGACCAGGATTTTGGCAAAACAAAAAGACAGGATCACTCTAGGTGTGAAGAAAAAATGCTTTACCTATGTCAATCAGGAAATATTTTGGTTTAAATGAAATAAAAAATTTAGGCAACAATAGAACGCGAAAAAAATCCAAGACCAAAATTTCGACGAGAAAAAGGCAGGATCAAACATATGGTCCAAGCCCCCGATATAAATCAAATGGTTGCTCCCTTAGCCGGTGTCCATTCATGCATGGTTGAGGTCTGTGTATTTGCTACATTTATATTTTAAGGATTGGATTTTCTCATGGAAATTAATACAAATCTGAACTTTTTCCAGTCTACATTGCTTGTTTACACTACAGCATAAACCTGATTGACCAAAACAAAACGCAATTTTATGAAACGGGGGCATATTTATGCCACGCCGTATTTATATATTTTTCCACATTCAAGATATCTTATAAACTTTATAAGATATCTCATATAATTCACCTTTAATAAGATATCTTCTTAAAGATGAATTATATGAGATCTCTTGTAAATTTTATAAGATACAATGTATCTCATAAATTTTTTAGATATCTTTAATAGACTTTATATAAGATATCTCATAAACGTTATAAGATATCTTTTAATTTTTTTTGCAGATATTTTGCATACTGTAAATCTTGTTTGGTTAGTAAATATAAATACGGCTCGTCACACATATTGATTATTGATTTAAAAGAGTAATCTTAAAATGTGAAAAAAAAAATTTACAACAGAAATACCTTCTGTCAGTAAATACAAGAACATTTCTACTATATGTACCTTTTGAGGCCTTTTGTCATACATGTAAGAGCATAGTAACCAAATGATTCTGAGGGGATAGAACTGACAAAATTTGGAAGGATAGTTTATAAATGAACTTTGCGGCACAACATAATATTTTCCCAGGGACGGAGGACACAATTTATGTAATAGTGTTAAAACTTTAGAGACCAGGGTAGTTACTTTTTCCACGGACAGTACAGAATATCAGTATTATTTTCAAATTTAAGGTAGACATCTAGTATTTATCTCCAAAAACTGTCAACCTTCAGAATTAAATGGTTGATCATATAATTGATGTTTGTTGTTTTATATTGTATTTGATTGATGATCCTATGTTGGATTCTATGATCAATAAATAACTGAATCATAGTCACCCAATGGAAGAGGTACCCCGAAAATTAGCAAACGATACAGCATATAATATGTAGCACCATACTCGAATAAATCAGTATGGTGCTACATGTACATATGTATGGAAGAAAAGAAATATATTTTTTGTTATTAGAGACCAGTATATATCATTCTAAACAAACAATAAGATACTAAATAACAAGTTTTTAAAGATATTTGGTGTAATTAAACAGATATATCATGTGCGAGAGGGGTATTTGCAAAATATACCAGTCTCGAGGAAAAAAATTTCCCTCGCCCTTTTTGTCTATTGCAGCAGCAGAAAAAATCTAGGAAGGAGACCCTCTCCACATACATTTGCAGTTGTATATTTAAAAAAATTAAACTCATTGTGCGCCAGAAAGAAAATAAAATAATATTTTCTATGCATGAAAAAAATATTTTATTTCCACAAAAAATCCCAGGTCCCATTCGTAATAAAATGGTCTGTGCCTAATTTAGACAGAGCCCACCCACCACACTTTCAAATTGTAGGGAGAAGTTATGGACATATTAGGGTTTCATTCCATTCCACATGTTAAGGGCTACAACTTGTAATGGATGATTTTAGCTGACATCTCAACACATCGTTTGTATGGTGTAAAATTAGGATCGGTGACATTTTTATATTTTTTTCTCGGCGCCATGACCGAATCAAACTTTCCAGTTATTGTCGTTTTTTTGCATATCTGAAACCTCTCCGGTGTATGAAATCTTTCTGTGTTCATACCATACCATCAGAATATGAATAAGTGCAAACTGGACTTTGGAGGACGAAATAATCAAAAGTTATGAGACGTCTCGATGATAAACAATGAACGTCATAGACATTTTCTTGCCGGTGTTATTTACGCTACAGAAAAATAAACCCACACGTCTGATTTTTATAGTACATTGTTTTTTCATCAAAAGCATGGATTTTGTGCAAAAATTTTGAA
Organism: Mytilisepta virgata; assembly: GCA_028015205.1. NCBI lineage: Eukaryota > Metazoa > Mollusca > Bivalvia > Mytilida > Mytilidae > Mytilisepta > Mytilisepta virgata. Next base: position 44,443,386 of record CM051521.1, on the reverse strand, counting down.
ATAAAAAATTCCATTTTTTGAGATTTCAAAAATCACATTTTTCAACCCAAAATTAAAAAAATCAGTACTTTTACCCAATTATGTGATTCATAATGTTTGTGTGACAAAAGATGTAAGTTTTTTCTACTGATTTCAGCCACTGGATTTTCATTTACAAAATGTCTGCCGATTTTCTTCTCGATTTTCCGAAAATTTAATTTACCCCTCTTGTGGAAATTTCCAAGTTCCACCATTTCAAGTTTTATCCAAATTTCAAAATGAGACGCATTAGATCAAGAAATGAAGTAGCAAACTACTGTTGCCTTCATACTTAGGTTTTATTTAAAGAATTACCAAGATATTTGGTTTCGAACTCGTGTATCGTTACTTTTGTTGACTAGTATATTATCATATTAAAAGAACCATCTTTAGAAGTATCGGCCACTGGCCTTCTTCAGTTGCTTTATTTACTGTTAGAGCAGCCATCTTTTTCAAACATAGAAATGATTTGAAAAAGATGGCTTGTCTACCATGTAGTTGAGGACAGTAATAAAGCAACCGAAGAAAGGCAGTCGCCAAAAACGTCTTAAAATGTTTCTTTTTATACAATAAACTAAAAATCAATTTGGTGTGGCGTAACAATAAAAGATTTACATGTAAAGAAGAAAAATTTAAATTTCTATGGCCCTAAATGCTGCCAAATACTTTTCTCTATATATATAATAGTAGGTGTAGAACAGAATAAGGTAGTAATGAAATGGTACGTTCGTATCTATATATATATATTTTTCTTGTTTATAGACGTACATTGCCAACATGAAAATACTGTGGTATCAGCAAAAACCCAGGCTTTGGTGACACCACATATAATACGGAAACAAGATTCTACTCTTGAAAGTTGTGCCAAAGCCTGTTTGGAAGAGAAGTCCATAAAATGTGAATTTTTTAAATTTGTAAATAGTACAAAAAGTTGTTATTTATCTGAAAGTGATAAATCAGATGTTCAAAATATGATACAAGCAGACACAAAACGTAAGTATAAGAAACGAATATTCCTTCCATGTTTACCTTTTCCATGAAAATTATCATAATTACAATGATAAGAACTTTCCAATTGTAGAAACTATATAGATTCCTAAAACTAGAAAAAAGAATCTTCCAGAAAAGATATATAAATATAGTTATTTTTCGTCATTGGTCGTCATAATGATCAAACAAAAGATATTTTTTTGAATTTCATGTTAAAAATGCTTGCACTGTGTATCTAATGTACAGTCAGTGGACATAATCTTTTGTCACCTCCGATTTTCCCCATAGGTTTCTATACAAATTCACAAATTTTCAAAAAATCAGAATGAAGTCATTTCACAACCAATTTCCATAGACGTTTAATTTTTTGAAATGTCTAATTTACAAAATTATTGAATAATGTTACATGTTTTTATAGCTCACTTGGCTTATTTCCAATATAGAGATGGGACTTAAACACTTTAGAATTAATTGTTACAAGCAAAAAAATCAATTAAATTCATTGAAATACTTACGAATTTCAATGCAGTGCTATAATTTCTTTTTGTCCCCCGCCGCAACGCGACGGAGGCACTTAGTAATGGTCTGCGTCCGTCTGTCCGTATGTCCGTCCATCACAGTTATTTCTCAGCGCAAATACGTCTGTCCGTCCGTCCGTCACAGTTATTTGTCAGCGTAACTCCTCTGAGACCGCTGATGGGATTTCGTTCAAATTTTGTAGGATTGTTTGTCACCATATGTACTTGATCCTATCGCACCGCCATTTTGATTTGACAAATTTTATGGGAGTTATGGGACTTGAATTTTTTTCTGCATTGGACACTATAGGAACACTTTGTCAGCGCAACTCCTCTGAGATCGCTGACCGGATTTCGTTCAAATTTTTTAGGACTATTAGTCACCATAAGTATCCTATCGCATCACAATTTTGATTCGAAAAATTTTATGGGAGTTATGGGACTTTAATGATTTTGCGCATTTGACACTATAGGAACACATTGTTGACGCAAATTGTTATTTGTATTGTACTGCATTTTTTTTAATTTTGTGTTGAGATCCATACTGTGCCACCACTTCAATAATACACATTTTATATATATCTTGTGGGGCTTAGACTTTTCTCTGCGGCGGGGATCATATGGCTACGTGTAGCAATCTTGTTTTATATTAAAAAAAAACTTTTTTGTGTACAAGAATAAATGAAAAAAATCGGTCACCCCTTTAATACAATATTAAATAACTTTTTTCAGACGTAACATTTGGAAAGATATTAACCGAAAAGAGTGCAGGAAACTCTAGAGGAAGCAAAGAAAAGTTTACTAGTGAAAATGAAAAACCAAAACAGGTGGTTCATCACATTCACTACCATGTGAACGGAGGTAAATACCACGGTTTAACTGGAGCATTTTCAGATTCAAAGACACTAGGAGAGACAGGGGTGATGAAACATATGTTTGTTCATGTAAACAGAATCAAGGATCATGTGAAAGGCTTCTGGGTAAGTAAACTGTAAACAGATAGGAATACCTTTTTTCATTTGGATTTGTTTTTGATCAAGAATGATTAACAATACGATTTAGTAAATCATAGTTTAAACATGACAGTGCATAAAATGAAATGTGTACCTTAATTATACCACAAATCGGTATCAGTTTCTTGATTTAAGCCCAAGAGTCTACAGCTGATGGATTCAAAAGTGTTCATTTTTATTAAATTATTATACATATATTTTGAATGCAGCGTAATGTTTTAATATTTACACTGTTTACTGAATAGTCCTGGATTTTTTACAGGAAGCAAGACAGAACATCCGTGATTTGTTTGCATCTTTGACACAGATTAGAACAGTAATTAGCCAGCTGATAAAACGATACAATGTCGAAAACAAGTCAGTTTTAACAATGAAAAAATTTCTCCATAAAGCATATGGAAAACTATCTCAAAACGAGGAATCTATAAAAAAAGCTGAAAAATCTCAAAAGCACTTGACAAAAACAGTATCAAAAATGAAGAATACATACAAGAAGTTGTCTTTATATTCTAAACGGGTTAATTCTTCATCTGCTGTGCTACGAACGAAATTACAGAAACTCAGGAAATTTGAGCAATATCTGAAAGGAGACCTAAATGAAATGCAAAACAACACGGATAAAATAAGTTCTGATGTTGAGAAGATAAAGGCTAAAATTCATTCAAAATCAGTAAGTCTTTTATGTTCTTACATGATTTTAATATAGATTTAAATTAAATGTAATTTCAGAAAACAATTCATCTTTTTTCATATCTTCATTTCTAGAGTGTTACATTATGTCTTTTCAAATTGGCCGTGGTCTAGTATTTTAGAATGCTGACGACTTACAAAGCCAATATGAATCCACTTTCTTGATAAAATCCTTTCTGAACATTTTCACAAATGTATGAAACTTGAAGCCTTCAAGTATAATATATTTTCAAAAACTGTACACTTACTGGAGAATTGAAAAAAAGGGTTATGCATTAGATTTGTTTTAGTAGAGTTTTATTGTTAAATAGTTCAATATCCCAGAATTGTGATGTACTTACATGTGCCTTCAATCAGGAAGAATCTGGTTTTTTGTAATGCCTCAGCACTATGTATAAATTTATGCACAGGTACGAAGGATCCCGTTGACTTTCTGTTATCTGCCAAGTCACCCTTCAGGTCCAAGGATTTTTGTTTGACCAAAAAGATACCTTTTAATACTATCCGTTTATGCTTAACAAGAAGCAAGAGTTCATAAAACAAAAAGTATTGAATATTTTAAAGTCATTTTCTCAAAAATTGTGTTCTGTAATTTCATTTCAATTTCAATAATCTTCTTTTAAACTTCCAAAAACATTGGTTTTGTATTTTTAGCACAAATATCTTTTAATAAAAATAAAACTGACCTTCATCGTCTGCATTATTGAGGTTAAGAAAGAACCTTTTGATTTTTATTGAGGTGCAAGGAAGTTATCTTGGATCCTGAAATTAAATGTTCTTCTCATCCATGAGACTGCTTTTTTCAAAATATACCACTATTTGATTCCAGGTAATATTTATCAAATACATGTATTTGAAATTGCTCTTTTTTAAATTCGTGTCTTAGTTCGTGATTCTTTGTTGAAACGACAGCTTTATAGTGTATTGAAGCAAATGATGCAGTAGTTAATTATAAGGTACATTGTAGGTTAACTCAGTTTGGAAAGAGAATGTCTTCTTTAGCTCACTTGATATACCGTTACACCAACAGCAAACAGTAAATTTTTACATTTCAGTTTTAGATTTCCCATTTTTCAATTTAAAAAAATTGACTTTGATTTGTGATTCTTGTATAATAAATAAGCTTATGCTAAAAAGGTCTGTAATACCCATCATTGTATGTATATGTCAAATTCAAATTTTTCAGGATGTTGCTGCTCTTCAGAAAATAAAAAATAATCAAATAATGATGGTAAAAACTATTGTTGGAATCAGCAAGAAAGGAAAAGCGTTTGAAGATAGCATGAACAGGTTTGGCAAGAGGATTGCGAAAGTATGGGCAGTGCTCAGATACCGTCACAGGAGTAGGGGTTTTCTTACTACGAAAATCAATGCTGTTACAAGGTTAATTCATAAGATAAAGGAAAATCACCCAGTTATGAATAAAGGAAATTCAACGGTAATTTATGAAAAACATTAAAAAATAGTCCTTTATACTTTTTTATGCAATACTTGAAGCCATCTCGGCATATTGGTTTCTTTCCCAACAATGTGGTAATATATTCATTGTAAAGCTTTATTACACTGATTGGGACCCTATCACCCCTTTGTTCAAAAGCGTTTTCATAGTCTTCTTTTGGAAATAAAACACTACAGATACAAGAAAAAATAATCAACAAGACGTGAAATATGTACGTTCCATTTAATTAAAGGCCAGAGTTTCCAAAAATATCTCAAATATAGAAATATCCTCAATTCAAATGCTGACCAATTACATTGCTTGAAATTCAGCATTTGAGGAAGAACTGCATCATAAAACCCGGCCTGGGTTACAAAAAAGAATTCAAGGGAAGAGTGGCTTTCTATTTGAACTTCTATAAAATTAACAAGAACTTACAATGCAATGTGCTTGAAATATTGATATTTCTAAAAAATATTTGAGGGCCACTAAAGTCTAGAATCCACAAAAATCCAATTCTTCTCTAAGGCTTTCTATACATCGACCAATTATCTTCGTTGTATATTATAAGTTATCTACGGTTATAGCCATTGGCATTGAGATTGTACCACCCTGAAGCACTTCTGTGCAGTCCGAGGCGGATCCGAAGGCTGTGCAGTGGTGCTGAAGGGTGGTACAATCTCAATGCACACGGCTATTTTGTAGGATTGTTAGTCACCTTTTGTACTTGATCCTATTGTACCGCCTTTTTGATTCGACACATTTTACGGGAGATATGGGACTTTAACTTTTTTTTGCATTCAACACTATAGGAACACATTGTGGACGCAACTCCTCTAAGACCGCTGATCAGATTTCGTTCAAATTTTGTAGGACTGTTAGTCACCTGTTGTACCTGATCCTATCAAATCGCCATTTTAATTCGACACATTTTACGGGAGTTATGGGACTTTAACTTTTTTTCTGCATTCGACACTATAGGAACACTTTGTTCACAAAACTCCTCTGAGACCGCTGATCAGATGTCGTTCAAATTTTGTAGGATTGTTAGTCCCCACATGTTCTTGATCCTATCGGACCGCGATTTTGATTCGTCAAATTTTAGGGGAGTTATGGGACTTTAACGTTTTTGTGCATATGACACTACAGGAACACTTTGTGGACGCAAATTTTTATTTGTATTGTACTGCATTTTTTTTTATTTGACAAATTTTACCGGAGTTTTGATGTGCTGCAAAAGGATGACATTTTGAATGCCAATGTGCATGCTATATATATCATTTTGAGTTAACAAATTTTGTAGGAATTATGGAACTTTTTCCATTTTCCAACAAAGGAGCGTTTGGTGTTTGACATCAAAAGCATCTTCTCTGTAACCACTAAATGAATTGAAACGCATCATTTTTTACTTTAAAATGCCTGTACCAAGTCAGGAATATGACGATTGTCCCTAAATTGTTTCATTTTCGTGGGTGAACGTGCTCTTGGATTTGCCTTTCATCTTTGTGGAACATCCATACAGTTACATTACATTTCAGTAATACACATATTGTATGTCTTGTGAGGCTTCGACTTTTCTTTGCGGCGGGGGACATATGGCTATGTGTAGCAATCTTGGTTTGTTTTTACAAAGTATTTAAACTTTTATAACGAAATTTGTCGTATGAGGTTATTTCAATTTTCCCGCGAAATGAATACGTTTTACATTATAATCGCTTTGACGTCACTGGAAAGCATTTTCTCTCCTCTGTCTTGAGCAAAGTAATTTTAATATGCATCGTATATGTATTTACTTAAGCGTAGATAATAGAAGTAAGACATTTTAATGTGGTAACCCGGGTCCTTAACGACTAGACGGGGGCATTGCTTTTTAACCAAGGTCACGTTAGCCAATCAACAGCCGACATTATTCCAAGCCGGAGATAAGTACAGATGTAGACGGATAGTATCAATAGGAATATTTTGTAACAGAGTTCAGTGTTTTTTACCTGTTGAATCGGCATTTGCTTATCAATGAAGAACACATGGCGACTCTTAAATATTATAAATCCATTATAAAACGGGGTACTCATCCGGTACTGTAGCATTGACGCATACCACATATTCCTTCTTCATAAATATCCAAAAGAGACAAAAGAGAGTGCATTGAGAAAGATATGTCAAATTTTGAAAACTTTAATAAGGGTATTTTCTTTGAATTTGTGAGTAGAGGGAAATTAATCATTTCAAAGGTCATAGTCAGGGGTATTTTTTACTATTGTAGTGACTACTTATTGACTTATTACCTTGAACAGGTGAAGCCTATTATATCACTATTAGTCGTCAAAGTTTAATTTTCTCCTTTCAGGAGTTAGAAATCAACGGAACGTTCAAATAATGTATATCTGGTTGAAAATGAAATTATAATGTACTGTAAGAAGAACCAACAAGTAGCCCCTATTTTTAAGACATAACTTTTCATTTGGTTTCAATTAACAAACAGAGGATCAAGAAATTAGCCTGAATCATTTACCCAGCAATCTCTCAATTTTATTAAATAATAAATTTCGGTTTAATTTGGAAGTAGTTTGCAACAAGACCATGTGGGTCACCTTAATACAGTGAAACTTCACTACTAAATAGTTTTGGATATTTCTGACTTTTTCAATATTAAGTGCCATATCATAGATTATAGAATGAGGTTTGGGTTTTAGTAGGACTTTATGTTCAATACTCTCATATGAACCATGGGCATGGGTATCTATACTTTATTTAAATAATTCATCTATTTTCTACTTTGCATTACTGAGGCACTATTATTATAAAAATTATGAAATCGAAAGCGATGAGCTAGTTTAAAAAAAATATAACTGGAGGGCTATTACACATTATTATATTACATTATATAATACTATACTTTACTGCACATGTTACAGTTATCAAATAGTCTGAACAAGCAGTATAAAGAACTGGTTAAGCGGCAAGATGATGCTACAAGAAGGTTAAAGACTTTGAAAAATGACATAAAGCAAACGGAGGTATTTCCGTGTACATTTTATATTCATTATTCTTACTTCGCCGGTAGAAAAATTGACAAACAGGTTATTTGCAAATGGAAAGAAGTCGTTGCAAACGTTGCAAAATCCAGGAAAACACAAAATACAAGAGATTTTGGAAAACAAATACTAAAACATTAAAAATGAAAGAATACCAGCAAAGAATATAAAAGAAAAAGAAACAGTACCATACAATGCAAACAACTAATGTTTGGCTCAGTTAGCGGTGCAATATTGTAAATGGGGGTCCTTTGATGTGTCAAATTGAGTAAGGTCGGCACTGATCAATAAAAAGGTGATAAGCCATTTATATTTCCAGTGGCGTAGCTTCCATTGAGTCAGTGAGGCAGTTGCCTCACTTAAAAATGTTTGAAAATGTTAAAAGTGCCCAACGAAAACTTGAAAGTTACATATGATTTCAATCAGGGCTGTTCCAGCAAAACATACATACCGGGGGGGGGGGGGGGGGGGGCACTTGAAAATTGGAGTAATCATCCATAGAAGTGATTTTATTTCACTTATACCCACCCATAAAAGCAAAACAGAAGCTTTATAGGCACCAACAGAATCAAATTAAATAATTAAAAAAGCATGATTTTGAAAATTCTGAGTTTTAAAAATATATAGCAAAAGAATGCTTTTTAAAATCATGTTAATATCAACATAGTTTTCATTTTAGCAAAATAGTCATGTAACTTTGTGTTTATATATTCACATCCTTGTTTTTTCATGTATCACATTATTTGAAAAAGAAAACAGATGCCCCCGCTTGCACATAATTTCTGAACGGGCAAAAAACTGGTATACTAAAATTTACAATAACCAATTTCGAACTTAAGGTAAGGTTTGCGCTCTCCCTGGATTTTTATCATTATAATATTGTAGTAATGTGACATATTTATTTGTTTATTGGGGGAACCTCTTTTATTTAGTGGCATTTTTAAGAAAAGCGCCCGTCCATTTTTTGTAAGAACACCTCAAAATTTGGATTTTTGGTAATTTTGTCACAAAGTATTTATTTTAATATTTTCAAGAAATACTTTATGTAAGTATTTTAAAGACTATTAAAGTTTTTAATGAAAACACAACATTTTAATATTTCCTTGCAAAAATAGAGACGTTGCCATGGCAACAAAAAGGTGAAAATTTCCTGTTTCCGGGTCCCACGATTTCATGAAAAATTGAGAACTCATAGATTTAAATATTTTCATTATAATAAAATAATAAAATTCATATGTCCCCGATCTCGTTTCCATGGAAACGGATGCTATATTAACCCCTCTTAAACACATAAATAAAGTATTGTTCGCGTTTTGTAAGAAAATCAATCACTGAAAGCCGTTTTCAGGGCATAATTGGACGCAATGCGGGGACATAGAAATGCCGGGCGTCCGTCTGTCCATTCACCCTCATTTTAAGCGCCCTCATGCCTATATTAATTTGCGGATTTTGATTAAATTCATATGGAAGACTTGCTTTGATTACTAAGTATCTAGATCAAGTTTAAATTCGAGTGTAGTAAAACAAAGTACTAAGCAAATGTTGGATCTTATATTTTAAATAAGATATCTTATATATTTAATAAGATATCTTATATATTTAATAAGATATCTTATTTAATATATAAGATATCTTATTTAATAAATCAGATATCTTATTTAATATATAAGATATCTCATTTTATTATTAAGATATCTCAATTAGTTTATAAAATATCAATCCAAAGATACTAATATTAGATATGGTAAATTTATACTATGCTGTATACGACGCATTTCAAGGAGTTACCTCTCATCAGCAGCATTAATACCGAAACATTTGGAAGACCAAAAACCAAACTTATATTTAACAAGAAGTACTCAACCAAAAATACCGAAATAGGAAGCCAAATTTCAGCTAAGGAGATCTACCACGTGCAATACAAGGAATGAACCCTTAGTATTTCTATTATTTTGGAATTTTGCTAAATACTGGTAATTTCTTTAACAAATCAATAAATAATCATGTCAGACAAGTCTGACGACTGGGTTGGCGAATATCCTCGGGGACCTAGGGTCCACCAGCAGAGGTATCATCCCAGGAGTTTCAAAATATCAATCCAAAGATACTAATATTAGATATGGTAAATTTATACTATGCTGTATACGACGCATTTCAAGGAGTTACCTCTCATCAGCAGCATTAATACCGAAACATTTGGAAGACTAAAAACCAAACTTATATTTAAAAAGAAGTACTCAACCAAAAATACCGAAATAGGAAGCCAAATTTCAGCTAAGGAATACAAGGAATGAACCCTTAGTTGTGTAGACTTTCAACTGTTTCTGGCAAAAAACTTTTCTTAAATTAACATTGATCTAGTTCCCGAATGCATTCCAATCAATAGAGCAACGTTTTGATTTTTAATCGTTAAACATGTGATTCGATTCACTGCTACGATGTGTTGAAATTTTGTCAGACGATAATTGTACGCAACGCGCTTTTTCGACGTTGTTAAAATTCACCGGATTAAACGCTCAAATGATCAGAACTTTATACAACTTTTCAAATCGAGTTATCTCCCTGTGACCGCAAACCTCACCTTAATCTGTATATATGATAAAAAGCATTGTGTATAAGTTTTAAATGATCATGGTCAATAAGCTAAGGCAAACTAAAAGGTAAAAACGTTAAAAAAAACTTTAATTTTTTCATATAAGCACCAATTGCTCAAAAAAAGAAAGATCCATAGGATCTATGTAAATGGCCTGTTTTACAATTGTTAATTTTAGTTTAGAATATATTTTAGTAGATTGGGAAAGTTTTATATCGACTTGTAGCATAACACTTCACTTGGCGTGTGAGATAGCGGACTTTTAACACATTCCCTTTCATAGCAGGAAAAAAACCGTTTTTCGTCCCGCACGTATCTTTTTTCGGTTGGGCACTGCAAAGTAAATTTCTGGATTTTTATTCCTGACGAGAATCGTTTGCTTTGCACTTAAACTTGATTTTATATCCAAATATTAGATACACTTCTTGGTTGCTTGAAGTTACAGGATACAAGGTAGAATATCTTGCTATTGACAAAACAATTGCTTAAATTGTTTTCATTAAAATTTGTTGTTGTATTCAATATCCACTGTCTGTTTCAAATTACACATATTTTACAGCAAAATGCAGATACACAGATAGAAGAGTTCACAGATAAACAAAAGCTTATCTTTAAAAAATTACATCATATAGCTAGAGGCAAGAAAGGTGATAAAAGCAGAATGTACAAGTTAAATAAAGGCGTCAAATCATTATGGAAAGCAGTAAAAAAAAGTGGTACTAAGTTGTATAAGGTTAATACCAAGATGAACGAAGAGATAAAGGCTGGACATACCAAAATTTATCAGAGAGCACAGACTAGGGTAAGACAGAAAACAAAAAAAGTTTCATTTTTCATTAACCCTTTCAAGGCGTATGTTGCATTCATGCATCACCTAGCAACAGCCGCGTGATGCGCCAGTGCATCACCCTAATGCGGCCGCATGTTGCGTTTATGCATCATGGAAAGTGAAAGTCGGAACCTGTACTTTCCTCTTAGATTACGTTTGACAGAAGAATAGAATTCACACAATGGTGGTTCTAGTCAATGTAAATTATATCAATTTTTATTTCTGCTAAGTTTTTCCGATTCAAAACTATCTTTTGTGTCCATTTTTTCGATTTAATCTCCTACTTTCATTTCGTGATTTCGTCGCCGCCATTTTTGGCATGTGCTTGCAACGTGATCGTGATAAAATCGGTCTTAAAAATGCAATAGACTAACCTTTGGCTTGCAGTTTTGTATTTTACTGTAAAATCTTACAATTAAAAAACTTGTATGACATGCCTTAAGACGTTTTGTTTACATTTTCTCTCTGTGAAGCGGTACGTAAGAAGTTGCATTCTTTTCACGCTTTGTTGCCGCTCGGCTATTTCCGATTTTCTCCCGACAAATTTTCTCACGGCTCTCAAGGTCATCTCCCAAATAAGGAAAAGGCTTTAATTAGAAGAGCCAATCAGAACTATCTAGGTTAAAAAGGCGGTCCGTAGTAAAACAGTAGTAAATATTGTAGTATTGTCGTCTGGTTTTTGACGTTCCAAAATGTCCGACTCTTCAGAGGAGGAATTCTTTGGATTTTCACAAAATGAAATTGCCGCGGCCGAACTGCGCTATAACCAAAGATTACAACAACTTGGGATTGGGGATAGTGATAATGAGAATGAGTCTTCTGATGACAATGACCCCCCTGTTGATGAGCCTGACATGCCTGATGAGGCTGGTGATCGCCTCCCAGATGCTGACGGATGGCATGAGGATTTTAATTACCATGACAGAGGTCTCCCTCATTTATTTCTCCCACGTGGGAACACAGGTGCAACAAGGGTTCTTGAGCCAAATAAAGACCCTGTTGATTTCTTTTCTCTATTTCTTAATGATGACATCCTTCAGTATGTTCTACAGGAGTCAGATAGGTATGCACAGAAACAAATACGTGATCATCCAGATGAAAACAAGACACCATGGAGCACACCAACAATTGAAGAAATGAAAGCTTTCCTTGGTTTGTGTTTTTTGATGGGTATAAATGTTAAACCAGATTTGAAATCCTATTGGTCTACAGATGTCATGCTGGAAACTCCATACTTTGCTAAAACAATGAAAAGAGATAGGTTTTTACAAATCATGAGGTATTTGCACTTCTCCAATTGTCAGCAAGAGCCACAACCAGGTGATCAAAATTACTCAGTCCTGTACAAGATACGCTCTTTTATGTCCATGGTCAATGAAAAGATGGTAGAGTTATACATTCCCAAAAGGCAAGTCGCTGTTGATGAGATGATGGTTCCGTTTAAAGGTAGGTTGTCCTTTAAACAATATATGCCAGCAAAGCCTACGAAATGGGGGATAAAAATGTGGGCATTAGCAGAATCAGACACAGGGTATGTTTCTTTCTGTCAAATTTACAGTGGTAGAACTGAAGTAGCAGGTCAAGGTCTTCCTAGCCGTATAGTGAAAACATGCCTGGAACAGGCTAACATATCTAACCAAGGGTACCATGTATATGTGGACAACTTTTTTACATCCCCCCAGTTATTCTCAGATTTATTCCAGAATTTTAACACTGGTGCATGTGGAACGGTAAGACTTAACAGAAGGGATTTGCCAAAAGAAATATTGAGAAAGAACCCAGTGGGAATTAATGCTCGGGGGGATAGTCAGTTTCGACAGAGGGGTGAAATAGCTGCTGCTGTGTGGAATGATAAGAAGAATGTCAGTGTAATTTCAACTATACATGATAATACAGTTGGCACTGTGCAACGTAATGTCCAACAAGGTAATGGTCAGTTTCAAAGACAAGATGTGCCTTGCCCAAGGATGATCATTGATTATACACAACATATGGGGGGAGTTGATAAAGCAGACCAATATACCCAATACTATGTATTTCAACACAAAACTTTGAAATGGCCCAAAAGGATTTTCTTCACTATGCTTGAATTATTGAAATTCAATGCATACCGCCTCTTTTTGCTCTCTCCAAACCATCAACCTGTACCTGGTAAAAGACCTATAACTTTCTTGCAATTTTCAAAATCAATAGCTTCAGGAATGATTGCCGGATATACAAGGGGGTCAGCTAGAAAAGGTCGTCCCTCACTTCTCCCAATTGATGACCGTTTAACACAGCGACACTTACCTGGAACATTTGAAAATCGAAGCTGGTGCCATGTTTGCCATATGAGAGTGAAGAAAGGCCTGCAGGATTCTAGGAAACAGACTAAGTATGGTTGTTTAGACTGTGGAAAACATCTTTGCCTGCCAGAATGCTTCACTTCGTACCATACCGTTAAAAATTACTATTAGAGATTGTTTCAGACTTTTTTGCATTATCTGTTCCAGTTTTGACACTGTTTTGCGTTTCCTGTTCCCATTTTGACACTTTTAATTGTTAAATTTTCATAATTTAAAAACTATTTAAATAATTGGAAATTTCCATATCAAAGCTGATTTCAGAAACAGAAAATTCTGTACTTTTTTCTTCATGTTCTTTACTAATTTCCCCCAAGTTTGAAAAAAAATCTCATAAGCAGTAGCAAAATAATGTGAGCAAATATATATATATATATATATATATATATATCCCATATATGCATGCATGGAAAAATGTGCAAGGACAATTTATTTGACAAACTATAAGTTTATTTGTTTAGCGATTTAAACAAATAGATCTTGTAGTTTGTCAAAATGCATGGTCATTTTATTAGGTAGAATATTAGAGTTATCTTTCTTTGCCGGTTGTTGATGTCAACAACGAATGCAAATGGCGGCTGGCTTTCGGTTAGCACTCTGTAAATCGTGTTCAAATACGGTCCTAATGCCCGTTGTAATTTTTTAAAAAACATTATAAGTGACGAGGTGATGTATAAAATATGCCTAAAAATATTCAAGTAAGTTTTTTATGCATAGAAAATTAGAAAATTACCAGGCTTCTCATCAACGAAATCAAAAGTTACTCAATTTTATTACGGCACAATATATACAAACAAGACATACAAACAAATATATTTCATAGAACAGGATAAAGAATTTAACTAGCAATCACACCAAATGTTAGTAAGCAAATAAGCGACAAGCCATTAGAAATAAATAAATATAATTAAGCCAAACAGATCAAATACACATTTGAGCTAGCCACACTTAAATAAGCACTAATGTATTAATAAATACATAAAATAAAAATGAATTAACACAGTTGTAAGCGGCGGGTGGGTGGGTAAATAATTTTCTCAACAATAAATTTCAAATGTGCCGCGAAATCCGAAACAAAGAAATATATATGAGCGTCCTGTATCCAGGTAACAAGCTGACCAATCAAAATAGAGAATACTCGGAATAATTTCTTCCGAGCAATATGTAAACAGTGATCCACGTGGTAATTATCAATTTTTTAAAACTCAAAAATTTCACAATTACCAGGCTTCTCATCAACGAAATCAAAAGTTACTCAATTTTATTACGGCACAATATATACAAACAAGACATACAAACAAATATATTTCATAGAACAGGATAAAGAATTTAACTAGCAATCACACCAAATGTTAGTAAGCAAATAAGCGACAAGCCATTAGAAATAAATAAATATAATTAAGCCAAACAGATCAAATACACATTTGAGCTAGCCGCCAAGCCAACGGCCGCCAAAAAACAAACAACTGTGCTGAACAATGACTTTAACTAAATAAATAAAAATTATTAAACAATATAGTTGTAAATTTAGCATGCAAGAAGTTATATCAAGCAAAAACTAAATAAGCAAAGCAAGCATGGAAGAAACAATATCTACCATGAACTTAAACTTTTTCTCCATATTAAGAAACAATATCTCATATGATAAGAAACAGCACCCCACAGTGTGAACAATACTCACTGAAAAGAGTCCCTTACCTGCAAAATAAAATTAAAATCATTAGTACATGATATAATTAAACTATCAGAAAATAATAATAAATACAACCACATATTAAGGACATTATGAACAAATAGAAAATGCAAGCAATACCAATTTTAGTATGGAAGAAATTATATCCACCATAGACTAAAATATTAAAAGGAAGAATGGAAGAAACATGAAATTCAACCATTTCTAATCCTTCAACTCCACCTGAGAAAGGTATCTCAAATGACAAGTTATCACAAACTAAATTAAATGAGCAACCCTTCTTTTAAAATATATACCCAACTGCCTTGTACCTTCATAATTAAGATGTAAACCACCATCCTTGTATGCAAATAATTCCACCTTTGGCCTACCACATTTCATGAAATATCTATAAGAATGAATGAATTCTACTTTATAATTCAAACATAAATTCAACAAGGCCATATTAACTTCTTTTATTTTCTGACCAGTTTCCTCAAAATCTACAGGGCGAGGAAGAATACCAGACAATGCAATGACCATAGAAGGAAATAACGATTTAGCAGTAGAAATCAAATTACAGTAGGCAGACTTAAATTGATCAATAGATAACAAATGAATATCATTTGTACCAACATGAATTAGTAAACAATTGTAACATTGATAAATACTCCCCTTGTACTTGTTGAGTTGATAAGTGATATCTCCTATGGAAGCCCCCCGGAAAGCAAATACATCAGCATTGTCGAGTGACACATACTTAGCAATAGAGTCTGACACTATCAGAAATGTTCTTGGCTCTGCAAAGAAATAATGAATTCAATAACCTAACAAAGAAATACTTTGAGACATCATCTGAGAAACTTGCAGTTTCTGTTTTAATGTGAATTCTAAATACTTTTTATATGCATCACTATGCCAATCTCCATGCAGTTGAATTAACTCTGTAGGAACCTCTGCAGCAAAGGCCAATGAAGCTCCCCCTCTTCTAAAACTATGTGTAGAGTAAGATAAGGAATTTCGACCTGTTTTTTGTATCAAATATCTAAGCTTATTCTGATACTCTTTATAAGTAATAGGAAAAATGCGCCTCTTTTTAACTTTACAAAATGCAGGATCCTTCTTGTGTGCTGGAATAGATTCTATCATATTTTTATAGGCAGTAACTGGACATAAAATACTCCCCGGAATACTAGAAATAGGAATTCTTAATTTTCTTTGCCCAAATTGAATAGTCTTAGACCATTTCAAGATAATAATTAAAGTATCATGTTCAAGAAAAATGTCACCTCTACATAATTGCTTATTCTTATTAAAGTCTTTTTCTGAATTTGGAACCAAATTAGATTTTCTACTCATCATAAAAAAGGCTAACAAAAATAAACTCCAGAAAGTTTTATCTAGAGTGTCATCCAAATCCATAAATTCATAAATCTGTTTTAAAATCAAAGGCGTTATAGGAAGAGCTTTCCTTGGCAAATAAGGATTTAATCTCGCCAATCCTTTCAAAGTAAGTTTTAATGAAAAACTCTGTAAATATGAAAACTCCAAATCATTGAAAAAATGCAATAATCTTACACCATTTATGTAATTTTTTATAGAATGTACTGATTTAAAAGACCTGCTCAAAAATTGAGCATATAAACACACAGTATTCAAAAAAGCTGGTAAAAATTTAAAACCGAAATAAATACAAAAAGTTAAAAAAGTCCTCCACTGAACTCTAATGTTTTCAAAGGTGCCTTGAGCAAAGGCTGACTTGCACGATGTCTGTTGATCCACTTTCAACAAATTCAGCTGTATATCTACAATAAATCACCAATCATGAGTAAACTGAAAAAGACCAGAATACAC
The DNA here is from genome assembly GCA_028015205.1 of Mytilisepta virgata. Classification (NCBI taxonomy): domain Eukaryota; kingdom Metazoa; phylum Mollusca; class Bivalvia; order Mytilida; family Mytilidae; genus Mytilisepta; species Mytilisepta virgata. The sequence continues at coordinate 44,426,394 of CM051521.1, read as the reverse complement.
AAATTTCTCAAAACATTTACCCATTCTTATAACAGGCAATTCGTAAAATAAATCTTCAAATCTGGGATCAGAATGCCATCTTGACAAAATATCTGCTGTTCTGTTTTCAACTCCAGGAAAATGAACAGCCTTAATTTCAAAATTATACTTCGCAGCATAAAATAGAATTTCTCTTAAACAACATTGCATATAAGCATCTCTAGTACAACCTGAATTCAAAACCATCACTGTTGACTGATTATCACATTTAAGCAATATTTTTCTATTTACAAAATGTACACACCATACTTTAACACAAATCATCAATGCAATCAATTCAAATTGATTTATATGTAACTTCAAATCCATCAAAAAAGAAGGAAATTGAACATGAAAAAACTCTCTTTTTTCAAGAAACCAACCTCCACATCCACTAATGGTAGCATCAGTCTCCAAAATTTCATCTGGCTGAGACCAATCCTCTAAAGCCATCATAGAGACCCCATTGTAGAACTTCAAAAAGTGATACCACCATAATAAATCTTTCCTTATATACAAAGGAATATTATGCTCATTTTTGTCATCTGGTAAACTACGAAGCCAAGTAAGTAACCTAGAAACAAAAAGCCTTCCAGGCCTAAAACAGTTAGATACAAAATGTAATTTACCTAACAATGACTGTAAATGTTTAACTGTAGCAACCTGTTTATTTAACCAAGTCTTCACTAACAATAAAATTTCCTCCACTCTTTCAATAGTAACTGATATTGTAAGCTCCGAAGTGTTAAATTCCACCCCTAAAAATGTCATAACAGTACTAGGTGAGCTAGCTTTTTCTACTGATTCTTCAAGACCACAACTATCTAACAGTCTACCTAATAAATCAAACAATCAACAATAAATTTCAAATGTGCCGCGAAATCCGAAACAAAGAAATATATATGAGCGTCCTGTATCCAGGTAACAAGCTGACCAATCAAAATAGAGAATACTCGGAATAATTTCTTCCGAGCAATATGTAAACAGTGATCCACGTGGTAATTATCAATTTTTTAAAACTCAAAAATTTCACAATTGGACTTTACTTAACGGTTTCAACTTGCGGTGTACGCAAGTGCAAAATTCCGAATTTAGAGGTTTATTTCGATTATTTGTCGTTGACCATATCGATCCAAGTTGTAATCACAATGAAATAATGACAAAGACACAACTCATTGACGATTTTCAGCATTTAATTCCAAGTATTTAACCGGCAATTTGCATCTGTAGTTTCGAGTCGAAAAATTGCGAGCACATGTCAAATTAATTCCGGCCACGAAACCGCGCGTGCTAAATTATCCCCGCCCGTGCTAACGTACTACGGAAATAAATTCAGTACTGAAAGTGTTAAGGTACATATATACGGAGGATTAGTCTGAGATTTTTGTGAAGTCCGATCTATATTTGATCATGTGCTTCCATATCTAAAACAAGGAAACTTGCTGAAATTCATGTTTTTAATTTTAAAGGAATTTTCTGTCGGAAAACCATATAGGGTTTCGCTTCTTTAACATTAAAAATTTATATCTGATATAAATTATATTTAAGTTACGAATCGTAAAGAGGGCAAATATACCTAAGGAGCAAATCAAAAAACGTAATCCATTGGACAGACAAACCCGGGAAGACAAATAAACCACCACAACCACAACAGATAAACACTTAAAACTAAAAAACAATGAACACCACGAACTCCTATAAAAACCGGGAGTAAACCCAGGTGCTCCGGAAGGGTAAGCAGTTACTGCTCCGTAAATTGTGCCAAAAATGTATAATGCCGAAGCAAACCTCAAAATTTGATTGACAATCCAAGAAATGTTTTTTTGTCAGTTCATGATAGCAGTTTTTAGAAGGCACAAAGAAGGCATAGATATCAACTAAAGTTTTAGTAATCGTTAGGCGTAACGTCAAGACTTGATATTGAAAAAGGAGTAAAGAAGCAATAAGGCAGTAGGCGAATTTCAAAATACCAAAATCCAAAGACGAGGAGAATTCGTCGGAGCACTAAAAAAGCAATTACTTGCAAGCCAACACACCTTGTATGATTCAGTTTCACGATCTAATTAGGTCAAGGTACCAAATCTATCGAGAGCAACCAGGGGGCTGAATTTTGATCAAAACCATCAACTGCTTCCGTCAGGAATTTCTACGGACCGGGACGAGAATAGCAAGCATTTACTGAAAACGGAAAAGAACATATCGGTAGTGAAACATAACCGCTTCAGTTTTCGTTACTTTGTGTAGAAGTTGCAGAATGAGTCTATTTTTGACATCCAAAAAGTATATTTAAATTGTATCTGACCTATTTATTAGCGTAAGTGACACTAATTCGCAGGTTATCTGGGCTTCTGGTAAGCATGTCCTGCTCCATTAACGGCAACTCTCACATAGCAAGCAAGGAAAATCACCGAGAATGTCAAGTCCGGTAGTTAGTTCAGTAAGATAGAAACTTCGTATCGGTCAGTCAAGTCGTGGTGAGGACCGTAACATGTCTGGAGTGATGATATGAACAGTCTGAATGTAACATTAACTTAGAAGTTTATGTGACAGTAACATCGCTCTGTCAAGAATCGCATGCATGACAGTAACGAATCATCTGTGACATTTAAACTTCATAAGCTGGAGACATGAGAATTTATTTTTCTATTAGGAAATTGGAAGTCCACAACTGGGAAGTTAAAATCATTACATTAGTCATAAAGTTTTGATTTTAGTGGCCCTGTGCCGTCTATATATAAGTATAAATCTTGGTAATAAGCTGACATGGACGTGTCCGTTGTCTCTTTGATATCAAGTTCATTGGGATAGATAAGATGTAAATAATCCTCAAATTTACGACTATTAAGAAATAGTACAATATAAATAAAAATAAATAAATAAATAATCTATTTATATATAGCGGAAACTTAAATTAAAGGAATTAACTAGTGAATTCTGTTTCTTCTGCAGTAGTCCTTGTAAGAAAATAAGAAAAAATCAGTGAAAAACGCCACACGGTCTTTCCCCACAGAAATTCAATTAGTCCGCTGAAAAATCTGCATGACGAAATCTGCAAATATATTGTCGATTAGAAATTTTGCATGTTAACAGTATCAGCCTCAGGGTATTTTTGTTAGTACCAGGTTGGTTTTTTAACGTAATAAGCCCTTTCCTTACCAGATTGGGTCCCTTATTTAGCCTGAAAACATTTGTGAATTACATCACGCAAAAGCAGATTTTAGTTTATCATGCGGAAGGTAATACAGCGTTTAGAGAAATAAAAAGTTGATAGTTTTTCAGTAGATTAGGCTACAAGAAGAAAGTGGTTTTTGTAAGTCTTTAGAATTGTTTCAGAATCCACATCCGATTTACGCCTCTCGCAGAGTAAACTTAATCACAGTAGCCCTCGAGACCGACTTTAAGAGCCTGAATTAGAGTGTAGGTAGTTATGACAGAGGTTACATTTTGTAAGTAGTGCACTTGGCCCGCCAAACGATATACCTCTGTTTGTATGGACACTTGACAAGACCTGTAAATTTTGGGTATCCAGCGAATGGAAGGTCGGTTATCAGTCTTTCTACTTATAGCAATACCAAGGGAAGATAATGAAGAAGTACATATATGTGAATATTATGCCCGCGCTTCAACGAGTCGTACGTACATCAGTAATGTCCAGGATAATCTCGGTAACCACCTGATGAAGAAAGATGACACTTGGGTCTTTGATTGCACTGTTTGTGTGGGACTTTGCAAAAGGTTTTGGAATTTGAATACCGGCCCTGGGGGCCAGGCTACAAAGGAAACCTAAGGGTACATTATGCCTTTGTCACGCAACTCCTCTCAGGTTATTTGGAATACGGAACTGTAAGTTGGCTCAGTAATTGCCCTGTCAATATAGATTGTGCCAAAGGTTTCGGAATTTGAATAGCACCTCTGGGGGCCGGGATACACAGGCAGCCTAAGGGTACATTATTCCTTTTTCACGCAACTCCTCTCAGATTATTTGGAATACGGAACTGTAAGTTGGCTCTGTAATTGCACTGCCAATGTGAATTGTGCAAAAGGTTTCGGAATTTGAAAAGCACCCCTGGGGGTTTGGCTACAGAGGTGGCCTTAGGATACATTATTCATTTGACACGCAACTCCTCTCATGTTATTTGGAATACGGAACTGAAAATTGACCCAATTGTACCACTAATGTAGATTGTGCCGAAGGTTTCGGAATTGTTTTAAGATGCGGTTCGAACTTTTGGTCTCAAAGACCATTATTTTTTAAAGTTTTGACAAGAAACCATGTATTTTCTGAATCACATCAGCAGTAACACATATTGGGATCGTCTAGATGTTAAAATTATGTTATTCCAACTTATTTTTATACGCCCGTTAAAATTTTGACGGGACGTATTATGGTATACAAATGTCCGGCGTCCGTCTGTCCGTCGTAAACATGTCGCGCCGTAACTTGAGAAGGATTCATCCAAATTTCACGAAACTTAACATAGTTGTTTCTTATGATGGTCAAACGACCTGTATACTTTTTGGTGAAAATAAGATTAAAACTTTTTGAGTTACGGGACTTTGTAACAAAAACAGAAGTGTGTTTTTTTTGTCGCGCCGTATCTCAAAAACGATTTATGATTATTGCTAAAAACTTTACACACTTCTTAGTTATATTAATCTTAAGATCTGTATACTTTTTGGTGATGATTCAAAATTTTATTTTAGAGTTTTTGAGTTTTTTTGTGACAAAAAAAACGGGAGGGGATTTTCACATGTCGCGCCGTATCTCAAAAACGATTTATGATTATTGCATAAAACTTTACACACTTCTTAGTTATAATAATCTAAAGATCTGTATACTTTTTGGTGATGATTCAAAATTTTATTTTAGAGTTTTTGAGTTTTTTTTGTAAAAAAAGGGGGGGTCATATGTCGCGCCGTATCTCAAAAACGATTTATGATTATTGCTTAAAACTTTACACACTTCTTAGTTATATTAATCTAAAGATCTGTATACCATTTGGTGATGATTCAACATTTTATTTTAGAGTTTTTGAGTTTTTTTGGGTCTAAGACTATTATTTTTGTGAATTTTACTTAGCAATTATAGATTTTTTTACATCATATTAACTTTAAGACTAATCTAAATCATCTGAATTTTAAAATATGTGATTCCAATTTTTGTAAATTTCCTGAAAGACTACTTTATTTGTGATTTCTATTTATCAACTAAATATATTTCGAATCACTATAGCAACAACACTAGTTTTGATTGTCTGGATTAAAAAAAACACAAAGGTAGCGGGCGGATATGCAGCGGGGCTGCCTCGACTAGTTTATAATGTTTTCACTCGGTATCCTAGTGCAGGTGTAAGTTTGGTTGCGAAGTGAATAGTCTATACCCATCTCCTTACTCAGACAGATATAATAGACTAGGCTAGTAAATTTATCAGATATGCAATGACTGGGAGGGGTTCGTGCAAAAAGTATCCGTCGAGAGACGACAAATTTCCCGAGTCCTCCGAAAATTAGTCTCCAGACTGGTATTTTTTGCATATACCCCTCCCAGCTATTATTTATTTGTTTAATTACCCCAAATTTCCAGAAGAGGTTGATGGAATTATCTGCATGTGATGTTAATTCAGTGAATACCATAAAAAAGATACTGCTTCACCAAATCTGCGGAACGCCGTCTGAGTCTACAACACCCGAAATTTTGTTTTGTTTAATTTTTGGAACAACTTAATGTACCTCATGTACAGATTGAGGCCACACTCGAAATGTTCCCAATTGAATCTGGGCGCGCTTAGGCTCGCAAGATCCAAAGTAAAAAGTGTGTATGTTATGTTCATTGTTTAATAATTTAATTTGATTTGAACTATATTTCGATTGGCTACGCAGTATAGAGCAACATTGGTTAACTTTATAACCTGATTTGGTCCTGTGACATCACCAACGGATTAATCCACCACCTGTAAATTCAAATAGTCCCATGTCTATATTGATGCTTGAATCGAGGACTCATTGTACTTCTGTTTGGAAATTAAATTATAAGGAATGTTTTGAATTTTTGAACAGGTTATACATTGTACTTGGGTCAGTTTACGGCATTCATAAACCGCTTATGCGTAAACTGACCCAAACCAGGTTATATCGTATAACCTGTTTTAAAATTGAAAACATGCCTTAAATATTTTGCCCTCAATCCTTAGATATGCATATAGATAAAGAATCATATTTCGACAAAGTTTTTTGGCCCCCATGAGGCAACTCTTAATAGCAAAATTTTACTCGTTTGTTTCACAGGTAATAAAAGCGCTCAATAAAAAATACAGAAAAATGACAAGAAAAGTTAACAGACTTCTACGTCAAATGCGTAAGATGAAGATCAAACATGTAAGTATTGCAGAAGCATTTAGTTAGGAGATACCTAAATCCGTTAATAAATAAATATAAAATAAATATTTTTACTGTAGATATCAAAAAAATGTTTAATTTCATTTTCACCTCATTTCTCAAAAACAAATGCCTAAAATTTCCTATAAAAATATATATTATTGCTGCCAAGTTTTCTGTTATTAAATAAACATTGGGTGACAAGTTCGTTTTTGATAAGGAATTCATTCAACTATATGTCCTTTCTGTAAAAACAATAAAAATTCTAGATTTTAGATCGCGATCTCATGACCACTTTAAACTTATTTTTGCTTTTTGGCACTTGTTTTCACTCGAAATATAGTAATCAATTTAACATACTGAAAAGACTAATCTGGAGTCCCCTAATAAAAGTTATATATAACATATCGCCACCTGGTGTGTGTCCTAGAAAATTCTACCTACTACGCAAATGGATTCTCTTTTGACCTTTAGAAGTAACCGATGAAAATCGTTCACTTCCGACACGTAAAATATGAAATAATGTTGTCAGGGGTTTGTAGGAACGAATGTGGATACAATACCTTGACTTGGGAGGATGACAAGTTGTTAAACCTCTTTCTCTTTTGTTAATTTTTCAGGAATATTTGTTTGTTTGTGATTCGGCGTCCGGACCATAAAAATCTTAATGTTCATTTCTCTATGACCTCAAATGTTGCAATGCAAAGGTCGCTTTTAAATATGGTGCTATTGTGTAACAAATTTGTTGACCAATCAAAATATACGAATTTTCATATGCAACAACGCGTTGAACAATCAGATGGGCAGAATTTTCATATCACTAGTACGTATCACACTGTACACGATGTGATACGAAATTTCCCAAACAGAATTAGATAATACTGGAAAATCATTAGAAAATTACAGATTCCATCTGCCAAAAGTGTATACAGCATATTTCGGGAAGTATTAAAGTGATTTATTTTTTCATATTCAGATTCAGTTCAACATTATCTATTTTTTTTTATAGAATTTTATAAAAAAAATCTGAAATATAGCCCAATTAGGTACATCCTAGTTTAATTGTTTATGTTTCGGTAGATCACCCTCGAAAGTGTTTAAATCGAAATAGCTTTTTTAACCGGATTTTCAAACGGAAAAAGACGGTTATTAATGCTGTGCTGTATGGCGGGTTTCCAATAGCAACACATGGCCTTTCCATTTTCACATGTTTTAGTTTGTGAAAGTAAAATCTCGTACAATTCACATTGGAAAGAAACAAAACTTTATAGTTGTTCAAGACACGATTCACTTAGCAGATCATTTCATTACCACATCCTTTGACACATCTCTGTTTGGTTTATTCCAGCGAAGGCCTCATATTTCCATTTAATGCAGAATGAAAGGAGGAATTGTGTCGAACAGAAATTATATCACATGGCCTTCAAATGCTTCATTTTTCAAAAAGAGGAATTTTGGGAAAAATGTCTTTAGGACTGTGGCAACTATGAAGCAATATTTTCACTAAGGAACTCGAAAGGTTTTAACAGGCTTTCAACTGGCCCTTATTTTCCCAATTATCCTCCTTTTTTGGACACCCCTTATTTTTCCTAATTCTTCAGTTCAAATCCTAAAATTGCCCTACATTTCTATCAGAATTCCTACTTTTAGCAAACATGATGTATTATTTCTTTCTTATAACATGTTTTTTGTAGTAAATGGTCATTAATGATCTATATTATTGTATACCAATATTAGTTATACATTTAGTTACAGGAAGATACGGAAATATATGGAGTGCCTGAAAAAATTTCGATACGAAATTTTTTCAGGCACTCCATATATTCCCGTATCACCCTGTAACTGAATATAACGAATTTATCCCGGCAATGAAATTTTCAAATCAGGATTTTTTTTTATATTATGGCCTTTAGTATATTTTTTTCTTTTAATTTCTGTAGGATGGAAAAAAAAGCAAAACTAATATTATAATGTTTAAAACAATTTGTTAACAGAAAATAGTGATTTCAAGGAAGGGGGATATAGATCGCGGAGACCGCATACAAAAAAAATTCGGGGCATGTAGCGAATTTAAAGGAAGGAGGATACAATAATTGATAAGGACACTTTGTAGCCAATGAAAAGACAGTATTTTTAACAGAGTCGGGATAATAGTAGTTTTAGTACTTGCAGATACTGATAAAGATCCACTAGAGATTGGTTGTAGTCATGAATGCATTCAGTCAGCATTTACCGTGGTACTTGATGTGTTGATGACTATGACCATGTTATCTCTGGTAAAGATCTAATTATTGCATCGGTAATTATGATTTATGTAGGTATGTTATGCTTTTTTACCCTAATTTTTTGGAAAAATTCCCAATAAAGCCCTACAAATTCCCTTATATTTCATAAAATTTCTCCCTTAAATTGCCCTTATTTTTCGGAAAAAGTGAGTTGAAAGCCTGTTTTAATAATAATTAATGTTAACATTATTTAGGCTGTGCCAAATAATTAATATAATTTACAGAATAATTCTTCAGTTCGTAATTCCATTGGCATCCACTGTATTACATTAGAACAGTATCATTTTCCATGATGAAATACATTCATGTTTCTATCTTACTGTATCATTTTACAAAATTTTGTTTGTGGATATTCTTTTATTTTCTACATTAAATTAGAAGCATGTTATGCGCCTAAAAACCAGCTATAAGAAATTACAACATGATGTGCAAAGACTGAAGAAAAAGTACAAGCGCCGTAAGTACAATAAAATTGATTTTTCTGATACCTTCACATAAACGGATTTTTCTTACGAATCCTTACGTATGGCAAAAATTCGTAAGAGTACACGGATCCTTACAATTTGGCCACATTTCCGAGCGATTTAAGAGTGGTTATGAGTACTTACGATTCATTTATTACGAGTTATTATGATGTAAGTACGGTAAAAATCTACGATTTGTTCCGAGTTACCACAGAAAAATACGAGCAAGTAACGACATTTTACGAACTTTTTATGGATTCTTACGGAATGTTACGATTCATCTAAGCTACGACCTGTTAACGTGTTGTTAGGAATAGTTGCGAGTTGGTTACGAGTATTTACTAGTCCTTTTGCTTTTTGCAAAAAGGTATGGATTCTCTGTGTATCATCATTCGACAACTGACATCCAGTGAGACAATTTTTATACCTTTCCTAAATCGTAAAGTATACGTATGTATTCGTATATATAAAAGTACTCGTAACTATACGTAAAGTGCTCGTAATAACTCTTAACAATCCGTAAAGCAATTGTAACACGACGTGAATGAAATCGTAAATATCACTTAAGCAATCGTAATAATCCGTAAACAAATCGTAAACTAACCGTAACAAATCGTAAAACAAATTGTTCACGAGACATTTACGGATACTTGCGAGTAGTTTACGGAGGGTTACGTGCTGCTGCGACTGTTTTACGATACTTACGGATTGTTACAAGTTAATTAGGAGTTATTTACGGAAAATGCAATCCGTGGACAATCGCAAGAAAATGTTTGAATCTACTTTCACGAGTGTCTGCGAGTGTCTGGGAGTTTTGAACAGTTATTAACGGATACCAACGAGTTATGTACGGATGCTTGCGATTGATCACGAGTTGGCGATCCGTATGGACTCTAAGAAAAATCCATGTGTATGAAGGGGGTATTATGTATAAACAAGTATCCTTACTACGTTAGTGAAAGTTGGAAGTAAAAAAGCTCTAATAAAATTAAATTAAACGATTCGTATTGATCATTCTTTGTTGTTGGTCGCAAAAATTTGTGTTGTTCATTCCGCAAAGACGGATCTTAATCTATAAGTTTGGTATTTTTTTAATAATAGTATCGGAGTTTTTCAATTTTAGGTACTGATACAGTCATAGAATAAAACTTGCAAATCATTCATGTTCACGACTTTTCTCAATGTTACGTCCTTTGAATCCAGATTTAGCTATATCATCCGCACTTGTTTCTTTATGCCTCAATAAATTGATTTGATAATATGGAAAACTGGATAGTGAAAACATATCAGGAACAAAAATGAAATACATCGTCAGCGTTCAACTTTCAACACGCACCGAGACAAGCCAACATAACATCGTTCAGAAGAAGCCAAAATGTATACAAACTATATAAAATAAAACTATAATGCTGATCATAAATAAATATTTATTATACACACCCCCCCCCCCCCCCCCCCCCCGGTATATAGGTTTCAGTCTGTGTGTCTGTCCGAAAAACGTTGTCTGCTACTCCTCCTACATTACTTGCATGATTCTCATGAAACTTAATAGAGTGTTAGATGGACTTAGGCAATTTTTAACAAAACTTTGTTGCAAGTGTTGTCCGCAACTCCAACTACATTACTTGCATGATTCTCATGAAACTTAATAGAGTGTTAGATGGACTTAGGCAATTTTTAACAAAACTTTGTTGCAAGTGTTGTCCGCAACTCCAACTACATTACTTGCATGATTCTCATGAAACTTTATAGTGTGTTAGATCACTATATGGAGATGTGCAAATTTTCAGGAATTTCTTGTTGGACAAAAAATGTAAAAGATATGGCCGTTTGGACTTGGGCAATTTTTAACAAAACTTCGTTCCATGTGTTTTCCATAACTCCTCCTACTTTACTTGCATGATTCTCATGAAACTTTAAGTAGTGTTAGATATGGAGATTTGCATATTTTCAGGCATTTCTGTTTGGACAAGAACTGTAAAAGATATGGCTGTTTGGACTTAGGCAATTTTTAATAAAACTTTGTTGCATGTGTTGTCCGCAACTCCTCCTACATTACTTGCATGATTCTCATGAATCTTTATAGAGTGTTAGATCACTATACGGAGATGTGCACGTAGTCCGGATTTTCTGTTTCGGCGAGTATTTTGAAAAATATGATTTGAACTTTGTGTAGGCTTCAAAACAGAAGCGGGAGGTAGTTGTCCATTTCAGGGCAGTTCTAGTTACAAATAGACTATCACTCAAGAATTCCTGATTTGATATATATGTAATGGGGTACTAAAACTAGATCTATGATGTGGTTGTTTTTTTCTTCTTCAATGGTCGAATTGAAATAATCCCCTACACTAAAACAACATGTCCAAATATAAAGTTTGCAGATTTCGTCACGTTTAGTCAACTCACATAACCGCCACGGACAGTTCTAGTTTCTGTTTTTTTTGAAAAGGATGAATTGGAAGAATTTCAAATATCTCCCTTAAAATTCTACAGAATGAAGATAAATTTTGATGCGAAACACTCAGTGTAGGATATTCAAGAATTTTTTCTCAAACCTTTCAGATGTCAATTTTAAATCTATTGCTACCTAATTTGGTAATTTACAATATCCTCTTAAAATTTTTGTGAATATAGTCACTGATCCTAACTATCAAACATCAATAGCTACAAGAAGATTATATGATAAAAATGATAACAGGAAAGGTATGTTCTCTAGGGAATATAACAAAGTTTGACAACTAGCGTGGTATTCCGGGGAAAAACATTGCTAAGAACAATATGAGAAGAAATGCAATAATATATATACTCTTGATTACTCGATTACTTGGGTATATTTCCTTCTAGATGCATCAATGTCAGCCAACAAATAATAAGCAAATCAGTACACAGCATTTCAACTCGATTCAAAACAGACAATTTTGGTTTTTACAAATGTGAAAAAAATTGTTACAATTGGAAGAAAAAGAAATATCGGTAGATTGTTGGCGGGTCTAAAAATGGGAACGATACGAATGAAAAAATATATTTATTCTGAAGAACTTTCTGATTTCGATTTAAACCGTATGAGAATTACTTTAAAAAAACGCAGTTCGTGAACCCTTGAAAAAGGACGCAAGAAACGATTAGATAGTTACATTCACGTAGTAAAAGATAATATAATACACAGTTTTTATTTACAAAACGACAAAACGACATAGCGACAGAACGACGTAACGACAAAACAAATAGGGGAGATAATGAAAAGACGATAGGAAAATGTGTGTCGTATTTTTCTTTTAAAATGTCGTCCTTAAATGTCGTTTTGTCGTCCTTAAATGTCGTTTTTATCTCCTCACTTCGAAGAAGTTTGGGGACATTGTTATCGCCCCCGTCCGTCTGTCCGTCATTCCATCCGTCCGTCCGTCCGTCACACTTTCTTGTGACCTAAACTCCTCGTTCATTTTTAATTTTATGCATTTAATTTCTATACAGTATTGTCACATATGGTATGTACATGAGTAATAAGGTTTTAGAATTTTCATTTTCAAAAATTGGTGCCCACAGGGGTCGAATTTTTAAGATTGTGAATTTAAGCTTAAACTCCTCTTTTATTTTTCATTTTATGCATTTAATTTCTATACAGTATTTTCACATACTGTATGTAGATGCGCGATAAGGTTTTAGAATTTTTATTTTCAAAAATTGGGGCCCACATGTGTCAAATTTCGAAAAATTGGGAATTGAAGCTTGTGACCTGATCTCCTCTTTCATTTTTGACTTCATGCATTTAATTTCTATAGAATATTATCACATACCGTATCTAGATGCGCAATAAGGTTTTAAATTTTTGATTTTCAAAAAAAGCTTGTGACCTTACTCCTCTTTCATTTTTCATTTTATGCATTTAATTTATATAAAAGATTGTCACATACTATAACTACATGTAGATGTTCAATAAGGTTTTAGAATTTTAATTTTCAGAACTCGGGACCCACAGGTGTTGAATTTTGAAAATTGGGAATTTAAGCAGTTGACCTAAACTCCTCTTTCATATTTCATTTTATGGACTTAATTTCGTTACGGTATTGTCACACACTGTATGTTGATGTGCAATAAGGTTTTAGAATTTTGATTTTCAAAAATTGGGGCTATAGGGGTCGAATTTAAAAAATTGGGAATTATAAGTGGGTGACTGAAAGTTTTCTTTCATTTTTCATTTTATACATTTTATTTATGTACAGTATTGTCATACACTGTATGCAATAAGGTTTTAGAATTTTAATTTTCCAAAATTTGAGCCTGTATTCAAAGGTATAATTGTGAAAAGGTGCACCGGGATACAAAATGTGGGGAGTGCGGGGATAGCTGTCGTTTCCGGCTGCCTCAGTCTAGTTTTGTTTTGTTGTTTTGTCGCGTCTTAAATGGCGTTTTGTTGTTAGATCGTTATGTCGTTCTGTCAGTTTGTCGGGGCGACAGAACTACTAAACGAGGTGGCACAAATCAGCCACCATACAATTCAGTAGTTATTTGACCAACCAACAAGGGATCGGGCATAGTTATTATAGATTCTTGTTCTAGTTTTGTTTAGTTAATTATACTTTTTGCATTCTTTCTTTTCGTTCCTGATTGCTCCTGCTCCTCTTCTCCATTCACTGATAGTCCTGCTGGAGACGTTATAACTGGCGACCTAAGCTTCGTTAAGAATACTAAATTGAATGACAGCCTTGTTAATGGTCTTAAAATAGTGAGTCCCAGCATATCAACTGGAAACACAGCATCAAAATACTGATTGATGCACTCGAAGACTATGACAGAAAATGGGCGAAGAGAGAGAGAGAGAGAGAAGGAAGACGTCGAAACAGTTTCGAATTGGACCAGGTCGATAGTCATTATCCCCGCACTTTCAAAGAAAGTTCGGGATATAGCCATTGTCTCCGTCCGTCCGTCACACTTCCTTGTGACATAAACTCCTCCTACACTTTTGGGTTTAAGAATTTAATTTCTATATAGAATGGTTGCATACTACTCGTAGATGTGCAATAAGCTTTTAGAATTTTGATTTTCTAAACAAGGGGCCAACAGGGGTCCAACTTCGAAAACCTGTAAATCTAAGTTTGTGACCTAAACTCCTCTTCCATTTTACAATTTATGCATTTTATTTCTATACGGTATTGGCATGCATCAAATGCAGATGCACAATAAGGTTTTAGAATTTGGATTTTCTAACATTGGGGCCCACCGGTGTCGAATTTTGAAAAACTATCAACTTAAGCTCGTGACCTAAACTCGTCTGTTGTTTTTCATTTATGTATTTTATTTCTATACAGTATTGTCAAAAACCGTATGCAGATGTGCAATAAGGTTATAGAATTTTCATTTTCCTAAATTGGGGCCCACCGGGTCGAAATTGGAAATTTTCAATTTAAGCTTGTGACCTTAACTTCTCTTTCATTTTACAATTTAATCATTTTATTTCTATACGATATTGTCATACACCATATGCAGATGCGCAATAAGGTTTTAGAAGTTTGATTTTCTAAAATTGGGACCCACAGTTGTCGAATTTTGAAAAAAAACTATCAATTTAAACTTGTGCCATAAACTCGTCTTTTGTTTTTCAATTTATGCATTTGATTTCTATATAGTATTGTCAAACGCCATATGCAGATATGCAATGAGGTTATAGAATTTTACTAAAATTGGGGTGCACAAGGGTTGAAATTGGAAATTTGTGACCTTATTTTCTCTTTCATTTTGCAATTGATTCATTTTGCTTATATATATATTGTCCTACACTATATGTAGTTGCACAATAAGGATTTAGAATATCGATTTTTAAATCGGTCAAATTTCAAAAATTGTCAGTTTAAGCTTGTGAACTAAGGTTTTTTCATTTTTCATTAGGTTTATTGATTTAATTTCTTTATAAAATGACTACATACATTTTTGGATGGGAATAAGGTTTTATAGTTTTGACTATAGGTAAATGGCCCAACTACTTACAGGGGTGCGAGGATCACTGTCGATTCCGACAGTACAGCTTTCAAGTTAATTCTTGCCGACATTCGGCATCTTAGAACGTCCATGAGTTAATGACAATTATGTCATTGTTCCAGCTGACAAAGCTCCGAGCAACATCGTTTTTGTCTACAAAGGATACTACCTTGAGTGCCTGATTAAGGAGATGGGTATTGTCAGTTCACTTGGCAACCCCACTTACACGCACACTACGATACCAAAGGAAGATATTGTCAATAATCATATTTCTGTTCTATCTTCCTTTGGTATTGCTGTAAGTGATGATGATTTTAACCTTCCTTCCATTTGCTGGATACCCAAACTTCATATGTATCTATACAAACAAAGGTACAAAGAGGGTCCGCCAAATGCTCTACTAAACCCTATTAAAAACTCCTTACTACTTTACTTCATAGCAATTCGGGACGGTCTCAAGAGCTACTCATTGTTATAAGGCTTACTCAACTAGTGGTGTGAATCAGATGTGGATTCTAAAAAATTCTAAAGACTCAATTGAATATCTCTCTTCTAATGACCTTATCTTTTGTAACAGTATAAAACACTTTTAATTTTTCTAGACAGTATAAAACCCTCCCAAGCGATAAACTAATTGTCCAATGTTTCTGCACTAAGCAAGGTTTACAAAGATATGCCTATCTGGTGTTAGTTAAGGACAAGGCTTACTTTGTCAAAAAAAAAAAAACCACTGATTCTAACAAAAATCACTCTGAGACTATTGTTGTTAACATGCCGGGATTTCTCATCGACAACATCTTTGTTGAGTTTTGAGAACATGTTTTTTTTTTGGGAAACTCTGTACGTCGCTTTTGGTCGACCTGTTCTTGTTTTTATATGAAGTTAAATTTTAACAGGGGTCACTGAAACGGAAAGAAAGAAACTAGCTCAGTCCTTTCATATCAGTTTCCCCTGTACAGATGATGTTTTGTCACTTAATAATCCTTACATTAAGGAAAACCTACCTCTCATCTATCCCAGTGAACTTAAATTAAAGAGAACACAGACACACCAACTTCTGCTTCGTATCTATAGATATTAATGGGCGATTGAAATCAAAACTGTATGAAAAACGTGATTATTTTAGATTTCCGATCGCGAACTTTCTTAGCAGTATCATACCAAGGTCTTCAGCCTATGGGGTGTCCATTTCACTGTTGATTAGTTACTGTCGCGTATGCAATTTATACGGCGACTTTCTCGGCAGGACGAGCGTGCTGTCACATAAACTTCTAAGGCAGTGTTCTGTTCAGTCTCTGTTAATTTCATCACTCCTAAAGTTGTACGGTCGTCTTCACAAATTGATTGGCAGATACGAAGTTTCTATCTCGTGTGTGAGACTAGATATCTTCAGTTAGGTTACACGTCCTTTTGGAATTGACACCTCACCGGGTTTGACACCTCAACAGACTCGAAACTGCCTTTTACACACTAGCAATGTGACGTGTGTCGTTAACGGAGCAGGACATGCTTATCCTTCCGGAGCACCTCATGTCACACCCGGTTTTTTAATGGGAGTTCATATTGCTAGTGCTTTAACTTCTGTGCTGTGTTGATATAGTTTTTAGTTTATTATACTTTTTTCATACTTTTAGTTGTACATGTATCCTTGTGGCGTTTGTTTGTTGTGTTCCATTCTCCTGACTGTCTTTTCCTTGGACTTCGAATCTGTGGAATTTTCTCACTGTTTTGTGTCTTCGGTATACTTTTGTGGATATTTCATATTATCCGGAAAATTTACAGCATGAAATAACACATGAATCTGTGTACAAATAGGTTAAATCTGGTCTCGCACAAAATAAATCCAAGTAGTTTAGTACTGTTTACTCGGATTGAATGAGTTATAGAGTTATGTAGAAAAGTTTTATTTATTGATAGTGCAGATTAGACCGAATCTATCATTGCATCTAAAATTTCATATATATAAAAGGTTTTATTAACCTCAAAGATGGAAAGTTGTAACTAAATGTGATTATTGATGTAATACTGCGTTATATACTTATGTGGACAATGTTGAAGCCAGAGTTGTCGAAAATCGTCGGACCTGTCGGTCCCGACTGACAAGATTCCAGTAGGTCCGACTCGACTGTCGATTCTGCCGGTCCTGGTGTCCGACAAAAAAAAATGGGGCTTGGATCCCGCAAAGCAAGCTGATCCCGTCATTTGTTTACATTTCAGTTGTCTCCCTTCCAATTGCGCAACTAGTTATCCATTATATAGTAACTGGTAATTAAGTTATGATAGAATGGATACCGGAGGTTGGAAAATAAAATTTGTACCGAATTAGACTTCTAGTATAATTTCTTGCTGAAAAATACATGTTTGTTAAACATGCTTTATTTTCCAGGGCATTTCATTCACAACTAGAAACAAGAGGCTCCCAGGAGCCTGAATCGCTCACCTGGTCCTTAAGCTTTAAGGGAGTCTTTCATGAGCTATTACCCCTATAATGGATCATCTGACAACTTCGACCCAATTCAGACTTTTGTAGAGCTCAATGAGCTGATTGTTTAAGCAAACAACAGCTTTTCTCTATTGACAACAACTTAATAAGTACAAATTTCAAAAAAAATCAAGAAAAAGGGCAATAACTCCTACATGGGTGGTTACATCTTCTTCAAAATTTCAAAGCAGGTAGATCTTGAGGTGTTGAACACTTTAGCTTCCCATCAGAATTTTGATATCTGTCACCATTTTTGAGTTATTTGCAAAAAACTGCAATTTACCCCTATGTTCTATTTTTAGCCATGGCAGCCATGTTTTTTTACAAATCAAAAATCCAAACGATAGTTTAGTAGCACTCATGCCAAGGAACAACTACACTAAGTTTGGTTGCAATTAAACTTATGGTGTAAGAGGAGTTAACGATTTTATTACAATGAATAAAGACTGCAAAAATGGTCAATTTTGATGATCTAAGGGGAATAACTCCTAAAAGGAATGAACCTACAACTTCGATCCTGTTACAAATTTTGTAGATCTTTGTGTGCCTAACAATATGAAATTTAAATTTTTCAAATTTCCTTTATAGTATCCAAGATATTGAGCTTAATAAGTGCAAAATTTGGAAAAAATGCAGAAAAAGGGCAATAACTCCTACATGGGTCGTTGGATCTTCTTCAAAATTTCAGGGCAGGTAGATCTTGAGGTGCTGAACACTTTTACCCTATGCCAGAATTTTGATATCTGTTATGGTTTTTGAGTTATTTGCAAAAAACTGCAATTTACCCCTATGTTCTATTTTTAGCCATGGCGGCCATGTTTTTTTACGAATCAAAAATCCGAACGATATTTTTGTACACATAATGCCACTAAACAAATGTACCAAGTTTGGTTGCAATTGGACTTATGGTGTCGGACAAGTTAACGTTTGAAAAATTGTTAACAGACGACGACGACAGACGACGACGACGACGACGACGACGACGGACGCCAAGTGATGGTAAAAGCTCACATGGACCTTTGGTCCAGGTGAGCTAAAAATAAAAAACAAATTGTGGGTCTTACAAGAAATTCATGGGTCTGACAAGACCTTGCTGACTGTCAGACCAAATGTCTGACAAGAAAATTTTTTTTTCGATAACTCTGTTAAGCACGTCTGTTTCATTAAATTAGACAACGAAAGGTACAATAAAATGAGGAAAAGATATTTAGCTTTTTCTGCAATTTTTTTTTACAGAAGCAAATAGTCATTTCATAAATATTTAACTAGCAAGTGAAATAAGTCGTAAAATCTTTATTGCATTAATGTTTTTCTTCAAATCACAGAGGATTGCATGTAATGTTAAACTTTTAACGGATTAATCCATGGAAAAGTTATGATCAGGGATATGTGAAAAAGGTGCCGCAAGTGTCTGCCGAGTTCCTCTCTGCCCGCAACGACTGAAAGACCATCCCACGATTTTTTATTTCTCAGTGAAATCTATTAAGAAGAGTAAACTATGGAACATTAAGATCTAGAGGAATTACTCTAAAATACTGGCAAATTCCGTTTGAGTCAGAGTCATGCAACTGGGGGAAATAGAGTTTCAAACCAAATTTCCAAACAAGCGTACAGTTATTGAAACGAAGCGTTCAATTTCTTCGTCAAATAAAGAATTCATTGATATGTAAATATGTAAATATCATACGACAAATTCGGAAATTTATTGTCCTGTCTTATAGCATCGCTGTTATAATTAAAACTCGCATTACTTATTTTGTTTGAGCAACATTTACATCAATCACATTAATTATTCCCGCATTATATCTATAGTCAAATGAATAAGAATAATAAAGACACGTTATAATTTCCGAACTTACAGAGGAAACACTTACATTTTCATTTCATTTCTATATTAAGTGTTCAGTTGCACAGCCTTTAGGTTATATTCAAATATAACTACCGATTCACTAGATAGTAACATCAAAATATCATTTTATTTGTCAGCACCATTTTCAAGTTAATTTCACTTAAAAAGCGTGACCCCAATTTTTTACATATCAATGGATTTAGAAATTGCGTAGGAATATTGTGTTAGATTTTTGTTTAAACTTTAAATATTTATCCTTTCATTTCTTTGATTAAGCTAAAAAATACTGCCAAAATTTATCAATTTATGTTATATCTATTTATGTTTTTATTCACATATTCAGCGAATATAAATCATTTCGTTTCTTTACACGGACAAACAAAACAAAGGTTCAACTCCACTAACTATTTAAGTTTCGGATAAATGCATACTCTGAATTATGTTCTTAAAGTTTGACAGCATGGTACATATAACGAATATATTACCCACAAATAAGGAATATCGAGTGAAAAAGGATCGGTTTTAGAATAATAAAGTACGAAAACATAAACTGAACAATCTTTGAAACTACAAGTAGGGGTTTATAACTAGGATATGTGTAGTACCATGTACGTTTGACTTTTGTGATAGTAATTTTTGTGACATGACCTGGGAAGTTAAATTTGCGAGAAAATGTGCCTGAAAAATTTCTTTGTTTTTGTTAACAAAAATAATGAATTCTTATGTAGAATCTGAAAAATTGAGGTCCTCTCTATTGAAACACCAAATAAGACCTTCATTTTCAGTCGAACGTTGGTAAAATTGCATATTTTTTTTTTACCATTTTTCACCAAAAAAAAAAAAAAAAAAAACCATGCTTTGGTTACTCTGTTCTGTGGTCAGTTCCCATTTATTTTTCTTGGTGTTTGAAGCGCTGGCTATATCTTGCCATTGTTAAATACATATACATGTATATGAATATTGTTAACTCTGAAACTCTCACATGATCAGTGTTTTCAGTACTTTGACCTATCAGGCTATTTAATTTTCAGCACGGAAAAGATCTGGGCTACAGAATGTGTCCAGAGAATATCAACCCCAAGACCATATATGAACCACAATCTGGTATTCGAACCTTTGGTTTCTTTGGTTTCCAAATTTTTAATCACTTGAATTTGAATGTTTGATCTTTGGAATATGTATAAAACAACATTTTATAAGAGAATAAGATGGACAATAGATTTTCTTTAAACCCTCTTTGCTCAACACATTTTTCGTGACAAGATACCATGATATACTACCGAAATGAAAATTTGAAAATTGTGTGAGTTTGTGTTTATAATAGCATTATCCAAAACCCATTTTGTCTTTTTCATAAGTTTTTATGCATGCACGATGCATCTGTAAATGCTGAATTCATACTTTAAATTTTCGACATGAAACCAACAGAAACCACAATGAAAGATGGGAAGTTATTTTTCCTCAACAGAATCAATATTATTTGCATTCTATCATGTTTTGTACACTCTAATATATGGTCAAAATGTACTTATTGATGAGACATTTTTTTTATTATCAGATTTACGATTAATAAAGCCAAACATCTTATTTTAATTTATAAGGGTGACAGGAAACAAAAAGAAACAGAGCTTTTAAAATAACTTTTTTTTGTAAAAAGGGAATGAATTTATGGCAAATGCAAGATAAATTACAAACTACATGATGCAGTTAATAGGGAGAGTTGTCGGATTTTTCCCTGCTCAATTTCTGACATCGTAACTGAAGAAACAATGTTGTTTCCTAAGTAAAAACATAAAAAAATCGGTATATACAAGCCCTTTTGTCCATTTTTGGCTCTTTGAGTAATATCTCTCTCACATATTTAAAACAACAAAGATTAACATATGGTTCATCACATAAACGATACTTGAAAAAAACGTTGTGACAGGAAACCAAAAGAAACTAAACAAATATGATCTATAATTAACCTATTATGTGTGATTACTTGCAAGTTGTCGAACCATAGATCATTTCCTCAAACTATTGAGGAAAAAAAAAAAACAAAATTTGTTTTCTTTGAACTGTTGTAATTTATAGCAAATTAAGGGACAACAAGATGGCGTTACAAAAGAAAGCATGAATGTTGCTTCTTCAAACTCTGTTTCTCAAATTTCAAAATATTATTTATATTTCACCAAATTCAGATGGCCATTTTGGGTTCTTGTATTGTGCTTTTGCACCTCCTGTTAGCAATGCATTTCTCCAATATTTAGAAAAAAGTCTGGGTGGCGTTATCTGTAAACCAAGTGTAACATAACAAAGCATTTGAAACAGCTGTAAAAAATGTTAGGGGCGAAATTTTGAATTTTTCAACACATTAAATTTTTAAACTTTAAAATACCGTGACAAATAGGAAACCAAATTCTACATTATAAATGTTTCTTAAAACTTTAAAAGAGACCTCAAAGTTTTGTAAGAAATAGATGTGATGGAATACCATGGCGTTATGCACTTAGGAAACCAAAAGTAACGGTAAGAACCCAAGGATAAAAACACAAATATGGGCAATAAAATATATTTTTTTTAAATTTAGAAAATATTAATCGCAGCTATAAAAGGAACACACAACCAATTATTTTGAAACTTAATTATAGTACATATCAAAGAAATATGCAATTTTGATACTTTTTCTTATAGTTACAGGAAACGATTCGAATACCAAATTATTGCCCATTTTAAATATTTTTTTTTACATTTATCGGACCTCAGTTACAATTGTTGCAAAGGTCATTAAAGGTCACTTTAGTGAACAAGATTTTTTTTTAAATTTCAAGTTTATCATGTAATAATGTTTACAATGGTTCAACCTTGGCCAATTTGAAATATTTACTGTTCTCAAATGATATAGGTACCGAAATTAGTAGTCAAATCGGAATCAATGTTACCTCGGGACCTTGTATTTATTAATATAGGCACCCATCGAGAGCATTTAAAAAATATATTACTTTCCGGCCATAACCTTAGAACGTATTATTTTTAGTCTGCAATATTAGTCATAGATTTAGTACACATGTGTCAAATGGGCTTATAAAAATGCCTTTAAAATTTTTCATATTAAATAGCTATCAAAATGTTTTAGAAAAGCACATAAAGAATTGGCTTTCCCAGCGTTAGTTTCTGATGTAATCTTTTTGTCTAATATCAAGGATAATTTCAGCTATAGGTTCAATAGTGAGAGTCATTGAAAACTAGTACAATCTGGAACGAAGTAACAAATTGATTTTTGAATGAGAATGGTGGTAACAGCGAAAAGAGCAGAACCAAATATCACCTGGAATCAAATTATCGTATTTTACAAATGCAGGCTCATGGTTGCGGCAAAATCCATGAGATATCCATGTTATAGCTTTTGAGCACAACATGGTCATAGCTAAACCGTGAACTGTGTGCTATTTTTATTTTGTACAGTTCATAGATTAAATAGGAATGACTTATTAAAAAAGAAAACTACATGTAAGAAAACACAAACAGACAGCATACCTTTGGTCTTGATATACCATAAAGGAACAAAATTTAAAGCTTATTGTTAAAAAGATATTAACATTTTACACAGATCAGATGAAATTTAAAAAAAAATCGAAAAATCTTGACATGTAAAGGAGGCACGTTTAAAGAAACATATTTCATTATTCTTTAATATCGAATAGATGTGAACTGTGTGGAGAGAAATATCCAATACTGGAAAACCTTTATCTTTATTAATTGTAAAAGCAGCAAATGTTGTGTAAGCACGACCATATGTAGTTTTTGGAGTGACTTACTTGTCCATATTTCTATTTGGCCCAAAGTGTTATAAACTTCTGAATTTAGAAAAAAACAGCTTCTCAATTCAGAATCTTAAGAATTCCAAATTCGTAAACTCTGAATTAAATCTAAATAACATTAAAAACACAGAATTAGCAGTATTTTATGCTAGCGTTTTGACAGAAGAGGTAAATATCTTAATAGGAATTACAATTTTCCAGAGAGAACCAAAAATATTAATGCAGATATTTATGTTAAAATTTTCAAAATTCGAGATAAAGTGGAAAAAGTTTAAATGCAAGACAAACTGGAAAAAATTCTGGAAAATAATTTATATTGGCATCGCTCTTATCTATATACAATTATATGGATCGAGGAAGTTTATACAGCCAAATAAGAGAAAATAAATCAATATTAAATAATACTATTCATATAATGATAATCAGCAGATTGTTGACGGATCTCAGAACTTGAGAAAGACGGATGCGATTAAAAATATTTTTATTTAGAATAATATGTATACACACGTCTAATATATTTCAGCATACAGTATTTATGGTTTCAGTTTAATTGCGTCCCACAGGTATTATTCTGAATGAAAATTTAAGACTTTATATGAAAATTGACTTGATTATTCAGGTAACAATTGTTTGAAAAAGATTACTTAGACCTGTCTTTATAAATTTCATTTCTGGTCAAATAGGATCTAATAATACTTTCATTTTCATCCCACAGATAAAAACGTGGCTTTCCGGCGAAGAACTGGACAGAGCACCAGTTATAAACGTCGATACATTGCTTCAAAAGCTGTTGATGGACGGTTGAAAACCTTTACACATACAAAAAGACAAAGATATCCATACTGGTGGGTAGACCTAGGAAGAACATATATCATTAAAGGAGTGAAAATCGCTAACAGGCAAGACAGTCACGGTATATTGTTATTTTTTTCCAGAATAAAACAATTTTTTGTTCATAAACAGTTTGTTTTTATTTTTGAAAAATATTTGTTAGTAGAAACCTTAAGCATATTCAAATTAAAAATCGTAACATGAGAAGCGAAAAATTTTAAAATCTGTCAAGCTCATTTTACCTTTTTATGAAAAAACCAGAATGAATCAACTTTACTATAAATGTCTGTAAGTTATCTTCAAAACCAGAAGCAACGTTCAAATGTTTTGATATTTCGGGGACTCGTCGCAATCTTGGACAACATAAATCTACTCTTATACTGTCTTTGGTCAGAGCTGAAATACATCACTTGAATATCAATTCCGATGATTATTCTTCAAAACAGTATGAGACGTTAAAAAATATTCAATTTTTCAGGGAGACGTCTTCGCAATCTTGTAGTAAAAGTCGATAGGAAGGTATGCACTTCATATAGAGGACCAGCCAAGACGCGACAAATGTTAAGACTAAAATGTAGGAAGTCACTAAAAGGAAGAAAGGTTACAATAATGATTAAAGGCAGAGGAATTTTATCATTGGCTGAGGTTAAAGTCATAGCCATAAGAGGTAGTATCTTTCCCAGCTTTATGTATTTATGTAAAGAAACAATAATTTTTTGGGATAGTTAAGAATAAGTTATTAGGAAATAGTTTATACATTCAGTTTGTCTTTCCTGAATTCGATTTTAAAGAAATGTACTTGAAAAACTGCAAAGTTACTTCTGTAGGAGGATATTCTTTACGAAAGTCTGATATTTCTTAAGAAATTCAATTATAGATGAATTATGGAAAGATTAAATAAGTTTAAACATCACACCCTTCCTTGCACCTCAAAAGACTATCAAACGGTCGTCCCTATTAATTAAAATAGCATACAGTGAAGATTCTTACCCTTTCCCTAATAATTTGATCCTATATTATGGCGCCTATATTGAAAGTGATTTTCTCCCGTATTTGAATGATTTCAAATGGGAGAAGGGACCACGAAAGAGTAAAGGCTACTTAGTATTCTTGAAAGTTGAATACCACAACTGAGCATTGTTTTTTATTTAAAGTACCGAACCAATTCAAACCAAACAAGGCATTAATGATTCTTAGATAGCTTATTTTCCTTGATATACGTGAAAGACTAAGATAACTACCACATACGAAGTTACAATGTAGATTAAAATATAACCAATGTAGAACCAAAACTAAAAGGCGAAATGAGCATAACGAAATTCTTATGTGACATTGATGAACCAAATGGAACCAGTTATATATAATTGATCCTTTTTGGGAAGTATCTGACGGTTTATGTTTTACTCTTTGTTTATTAATGAAATTATTTTATCCATCTATCCTCCTTGTTTTTATGCTATAAATATTTTTTTCTTTCAGTAAAGCCTGGAAAACCAGTTAAATGGAAGGGTAAGCTCTATCATCACCACAATGTCATGAAATCAAAATTATATTATGAATAAACACGAGTGTTTTATGTCAGTGTTATAATATATAGAGGTTGTAGTTTCTTGTCTTTTATTAATATTTGTGTATTTTGTTTATTTTAGATACAATTTGGAAGTATTTTTTTATTTCTTTAGTACATGATTAAAGCCTTCGTGAATAAGCACATTACTCTGTTTTGTCATATAAACTACACATAAAAGAGAGGACAAACATACCTAAGGAGCAAACCAAAAAACACAATCCATTAGACAGACAAACCCGGGAAGACAAATGAACAACCACAAGAACAACAAATAAACACTGGAAACTAAAAAAACCAATGAACAACACGGACTCCTATTAAAACCAGGAGTGAACTTAGGTGCCCAGGAAGGGTAAGCAGTTGCTTTAAGGTATCCGAACCATAATAGATCATCACCGTAAATTACCTTCATTTTGACCAAAAGTTTAAAGCATGAATTATATATTTTTCTAAAGTTGAAACATACCTTATTGTTTGTATGCGGCGTCCATGATTCCCGATAATTACCGAAGTCATTGCCATTACGTTGTATGGAACATCCGGGATATTTTGAAGAATCGGCTGGTCATTTGTTGCCCGGATATGATGTATTTCAATACTTTTAACTTAATTAATTTTGCAGTGTTAGTTGGATTAATGATGATATCTGATTTTGTTGATTAAATATGAATCTAAGCGTTTATAGAATCAGAAACAGAATATTTTATTGGTTTAAAATCCAAACATAAGGATTGTCACCAAAATATAACAAACAAGAACATAAAAGCAACA
Organism: Mytilisepta virgata; assembly: GCA_028015205.1. Lineage (NCBI taxonomy): Eukaryota > Metazoa > Mollusca > Bivalvia > Mytilida > Mytilidae > Mytilisepta > Mytilisepta virgata. The sequence continues at coordinate 44,399,973 of CM051521.1, read as the reverse complement.
AACACCTATAAAATAAACATAAACTTATTAATACACAAACAATCAAACCTTGGAGTATATAAATAACATGTCATATATGTTCATTTAGAAACGATTTGAAACAATGAATGGGCGAGGTGCATCAACAGCGATTCAGGAGTATGTGCTGTACCTTCCTCATATACGTTTGATTAGACCGATGAAAAGGGGGAGCTGCAGCAACAGGGTATCAGAGTATGTGATGCAGCTTCCCCATTCCATCATCAAACCACATCTTACTTAATCATACAAAAAAGAAGATTAAGGCTAATCTGACCTTTATAGTATACATTTCTCCTATCCCAGCTACTACTATTTTAAGTATATCAACATTTTCACCTGAATATATGAATATAAATTTTTCTTTGTTACCCATGGTATCAAAGTCAGGGACAACATTTCCTATATTTAAGAACATTTTATCTCTGATTTCTTTCAATGAAGGACACATAAAGTTTACATATTTTATCAATGAAACAGGCAAAAATTTTCTTGGAAGATTTAAAAGCTTTATCAATATTTGTGTTACCGTTAAGATATGATAACTTTTTCTGCGACTCTTTTTAAAGCGTATCTGCTCACGACAGTTTATATATCTTTGTACTATTTCGTATGAATGCGATTGTTTGTATCGTGCACATCCAATTCTGTGGTCTCGTGGTAGCATGCTCGCCCCGCGATTGCGGACGATCGCGGGTTCGATCCCTGAGAGGGACACGGCATCTAGGAGTAAGAGCCAAGGAATGGACGTCTTGGAGTCAGTATAATGTTTCTATGTGGAGTGATATGTCTTTCTGACATTGCTCAACTAAACGTCTCAACGGTGATGCTTTTTGGGAAATTTCTCGAGGTTAATGTCTTAGACTTTGTTAATTAATGAAACTTTTTTTATTTCTTTATCCTCTTTGTTTTTACGCTATAAATATTTTGTCTCTTATTTCAGTAAAGCCTAGAAAACCAGTTAAATGGAAGGGTAAGCGCCATAGTCTGATGAAATAACAAATATATTAAAAAAAAAAAAAAACACGAGTGTTTTGTGTCCGTAGTATAATTTATAGAGGTTCTTGCTTCTTGTTTATTATTTGTGTTTTTTATATTAGTTTTTTTTAATTGAAAAAAGAAGCATTTTTTACTTTTATCAATAGTTCCCCCCACAATTGATTATTGTCTGAGTCATGTATATGAAACATAATATAGAAGTATTGTACTTAGTATGCCTTTGTTGGAGTTGATTTTTTGTTGAGATCTAAATTGTATATATAATACTGTTCTCATTCTGATTTTTTCAATACAAAAGGCCGCAAATATTAAGGCTCAAATGTAAGAGGTCGTTAAGAGGAAGAAAGTTTACAAAAATGATTAGAAGCAGAGGAATTTTATCATTGGCTGAGGTTAAGGTCAATAAACAACAAACTTGATAACAATAAATGTAAACAATGACATACCAATCAATCAAAGCAACCAAACTGACAGCACTCTGGACAAAAAATTACATAATAGAGTACAAAACACAAACATGAACATAACAGAGAGTCAGGATAGTTTGACTTGGTACAGACACTGAACAGTGGTGGGATTAAACCTATTTTATGGGTACCCAAACCTCCACCTTATCTATTCTGACACTCTGGTGTATAAAACACACTATAAAACCAAAACAGTTTGATTAAAATGTACCAACAAGGTGACCACTCGCTAGAACTGAACTGCAAAATTAGAGTAGAAGGTACAGTGTGGAAGGTCGCGGGTTCGATCCCTGGCCTGGTCAAACCAAAGACATTGAAATTGGTATTTTCTGTTTCTCAACCAAGCGCACAGCATCTAGGAGTAAGGACTAAGGACTGGCCGTCTTGGAGTCAGTATAATGCTTCTAGGTGGAGTGATCAGTCTTTCTGACATTGCTGAATCGAACGTCTCAACGGTGATGCTTTTTGGGAAATTTCTCGAAGTTAATGTCTTAGACTTTGTTAATTAATGATTTTTTTTAATTCCTTTATTCTCTTTGTTTTTACGCTATAAATATTTTGTCTCTTATTTAAGTAAAGCCTAGAAAACCAGTTAAATGGAAGGGTAAGCGCCATAGTCTTACATTTTCATGATGAAATAAGAAATATATTTTAAATAAACACGAGTGTTTTGTGTCCGTAGTATAATTTATAGAGGTTCATGCTTCTTGTTTATTATTTGTGTTTTTTTAATTAGTTTTTTTTAATTGAAAAAAAGAAGCATTTTTTACTTTTATCAATAGTTGCCCCCACAATTGATTATTGTCCGAGTCGATCAGACGTAAACGTAATATCAAAACGTAATATAGAAGTATTGTACTTAGAATGCCTTTGATGGAGTTGATTTTTTGTTGAGATCTAAAATTGTATGTGTTATACTGTTCTCATTCTGATTTTTTGAGTACAAAAGGCCGCATATATTAAGGCTCAAATGTAGGAGGTAGCTAAGAGGAAAAAAGTTTACAATAATGATAAGAAGACAAGGAATTTTATCATTGGCTGAGGTAAAAGCCAATAAAAAACAAACTTGATAACAGCAATTGTAAACAATGACATACCAATCAATCAAAGCAACCAAACTGACAGCACAAAAAAAATAACATAATAGAGTACAAAACACAAACATGAACATAACAGAGAGTCAGGATAGTTTGACTTGGTACAGACACTGAACAGTGGCGGGGTTAAACCGATTTTAGTAGTACCCAAACCTCCACCTTATCTATTCGGACACTCTGGTACACAAGACATACTATAAAACCAGTACAGTTTGATTCAAATGTACCAACAAGTTGACCGCTCGCTAGAACTGCAAAATTAGAGTAGAAGTTACATAATTTAGATAGCAGGGTCAGAATGTGCTCGTTATACCACCACAAATAAAGTTTTGGGATGTATAGGAATCGCCCGTCCGTCCGTCTGTCTGCCCATGTACCTTGTAAGCGCAACTTCTAAACCGTTCAATGGATTCGGCATCATATGTAGCTGTGCTTGAAGCAAGATAATTATCGCCGGATGCTTGCAAAAGGAGATAATCCAACTTAAGCTTGTAAGCATTACTCCTCCTAAACCGTTTAATTGATTTTCATGAAACTTTATATGAAGGTTGGATATCATATTTAGATGTGCATGAAGCAAGATAATTATCTCCAGTTTCTTGCAAAGGCAGGTAATCCATCTTAAGAGTTTTACATTTTTAAAGCTTGTAAGCCCAACTCCCAAGTATTGCAAGCGGGGGTATCACTGAGGTCACTCATAGTTCTAGTTTTAACTGTAAAACTAGCCAAGGGTCCCATTGCTGCAGGTCGGATACTGTCGCTCTACTAAAAGAAAAAGTCTGAAATAACACTTCCATAAAGGATTTTATGCTATCACGTCATAGAGTTGAATATAAATTAGTCCAGTCAATCTAGCATAAATTTGACCCTAACCTTAAAGTAATTGCAAAAGAAGATTTTTAAGTTTTAATGTTTAGCATTATACCCTAAATATACACAGAAAAAAGTCTAACAAAATCTAACTTGAAGAAGATAAAAAAATCACGATTTTAAAATTCCTATGGACATTTGCATTGAAAATGGGAGATAACTCTGCAAAAAAGGCAGAAATATCAATAAGAATTGATACAAAATTATAACTTTACCGCTTCTATTCAGCAGAATGTATTGATTCTTGATATTTTAGCTGTCTTTAGAGTATAACAAACAACTCTTAAGTTTTTTTCATATCTTTTATCAAGCTACAACCTAGATTTCGTAATTCATTAGATGACCATTTATTAAATTTTTCAACTTGTCAAGGTAAAGAATCTCAAATTTAATAAAAATAATTAAGCATATATTCTTCATTTTGTGGTTAAAGGTTTCTTGAAACAAGGTAGATGCTGTACAAATATAATTTACAGATATAATCAATACCAAATTTTCACATTATTTTTTCGAAATGGTCACAAAGCCACAAATTTGCAATTTCTTTAATGAAAAATGTGCAAAAAAAAATAGAAATACCCATAACATTTCGGTTTTGTACATTTCATCAGCAGAAGACTATATAATATAGTCAAATACAAACTTATAACCCCATCAAAGTATCATACTTTACATGAATTTTAAGAAAATCAACCAAAAACTGACAAAAAAAGACTCATTTTTGCAGAGTTATCTCCCCTTTCCAATGTTAATTTCCATAGGAAATTAAAAATGCTGATTTTGAGTTTTCCTCAAGTTAGATTTTATGAGACTTTTTTCTGTGTATATTTGGGGCTTAATGCCATAGATTAGAATTTAAAGTCTGCAAGTCATTGGGAGAAAAAGCAATTTTTACAAAATTGCACATAGTTTCATATTTGTAGCCCTTACTGAAAAGATCTTAAATAACTACCATGTTTCTGTGTGTTACTAGCAGGACTTTTGCGTTTATTCACGATATTACAGTAGAAACTAGGATGGGAAAAACCATCAGAGGTAGTAGCTTTTGTAGCTATATATACTTATGTATAAGAAACAACACTTCAATAAATTTGCCTCAGAAGGATGATATTCTTTATGAAAGCCTTATTTTCTTTATGAAATTCAATTATTGCAGAAGAGTAGTTGGAATATAAATCACACCCTTACCACTCCCAAGGTGTCAGACGGTCATCCCCATTTTACTATTTTGGCATACATGTAGTGAAAGTTTTTATTCAGCTCCTTTTCTCTTTCACCAATAATTTGATCGTATATTATAATTCACGGATTGGGGGTGTTTTCCCCTGTATTTGAATGATTTCAAAAAGAAAAAGGGATCACTAAAGAGTAAAGGCTATGTCAGCAAGTTAGGCCGTCTCAAGTCGACTGACCATAGTTTTGTTAAGAATATATGGAATAGTCGCTTTAAAGTTTTTAAATGAAGATACTCAACCAATTCAAAGCAAAGAATGCATCTGTGTCCTTAAATCGTTTATCAGAACAAATTATATTCATCAATATGGATAAACGACTAAGATAGATACCAGATACGGATTTAAGATGTAGCTTAACTTGCAACCAAATTGAAAATGAGCACAAAGAAATATTTATCTGGCATTGCTGACCCAGTTAGTACCTAACTTTGCAACAGTATGCAGTAAGTTCGATAAGAGGATGGTTGCAGGTAAAAGATAAAGAAAATTGGTATTTTCTGAAATCTGCCGCGTTATTAATTTCATCTGTCGTCAGAATTCCACTTCTTATCAAATTATTTGTATGTCGGGAGTTGAACATAAATCGCTGACAGTTACTCGCCTCAGTTTCCTAGGGCCTGTATGTCCCGTATCTAGAAATGTCTAAAACTTTACTAATGCTAAGTTGGTTTTAATCGTTTCCATCTTTGGTTGAATTTTCTCATCGTTATCCTCTGTCATCACCAATTTAGTTTGCATAATCATTTCTGGCCAATTTTGACAATCCGTTAACTGGATTGGTTCTTTTCTCCAAATGATGCTATCCTTGAATTACCCGTATTACAAGATCTACCGGAATAAAACATGTAGGACAATATCTCAATTCATATGGACTTATTAAATTCTTTATTTCTCTTACTCGAATCGCAATGAATCGTTTCAACGGATTTGTAGATTTCAACCAGTGCAATAATATATAACTGTCCGTCCAGAAAACTTTGTTTTGACATTTATGTCTGATGCAAACCTTGATCCAATCATATCAAGCTCTAGTTGCATCTTGTCCGTCATATGCTTGTCATTATCTAGGTGTAAGGAAGTCGAGGAACTACTGTAGTGGTTACCCGGGGCGTGGAAATTCGTATTTGTAAAACTATTAATAACGTTTCTGTTGGTCACCTTGTTCGCAGATTTCGTTCTGATCGTCTGGCGGACATTACACAGGCTTTTATGATATCTCGAATTACAGTTTCTACATGCATTCTTAGATTTTCATTCATCTCATTTAATATACGTCTACGGAGGTGGTGTAATACCAAAAGTGGTTGATTTATGCTCTCTTGCAAGTTGTTTTCTTACTTCCCCAGGTAATTTGTTCATGATAATGGGTACTAGTAGTGTGCCATATGTGTTCTGTGTTTGACCCAGAGCTTCTTATCTCCTAATGTAAGCTTCCATTTTGTCTGATTTTTAGGTGAATTTCTAAAAAAATTATCTTGTACAAATCTCTCCTTTAACAAACTGTCGGCTTCATCATGTTGTTCATTGCTTTTTAGTTTTCAGTGTTTATTTGTTGTGGTTCATTTGGCTTCCCGGGTTTGTCTGTCTTGCTTTTTTTGGTTTCCTCCTGCAGTATATTTGTCCTCTCTAAGGTCAGAACCTGTTATTAAGTCTTCCAAACGAAGTTTGGAGACTTCTTGTTTTCGCCCCGTTTCTCATTATTATTAGTCGGCAAAACAGAGTTTTGGGTACTTATTTTTTTGTCCCTTTTCTTATTATTAAGTCCCCAAACGAAGTTTATGGAGACTTCTTGTTTTACCCCCGTTTCTTATTATTAAGTCGCCCAAACAAAGTTTGGGAGATTTATTGTTTTTACCCCGTTTCTTATTAAGTCGCCCAAACAAAGTTTGGGAGACTTATTGTTTTAACCCCATTTCTTATTCTTATTTTTTTCTTTCTTTACCTTGAACTTGTCCGCGCGTTTTCTCCAAGGCTAATATTCCTAAAGTCATGAAACTTCATAGGAAGGTTTGGCACTATGAGTAGATGTGCCATTTAGTAATGGAATCCTCGTTGCTATGGAAACGGTGCAAAATTCTCCAAAAAAGTGAAATTCTTAAAAAAGATTTGACATGTGACTAAAATTCATAGAGAGGTCGGGCACCATCTGTAGTGGTGTCATCAAGTAATGGAATTCTGGTTGCCATAGAAACAGAGTCTAACTGGGAGTTTGGGGGATTTTGTGTTGGCATTCCAACACAGTATTACTAGTTATTATTATTTTTTTCTTATTTTTTTATTTCTTTAGCCTGAACTCTTCCTCGCGTTTTCTCGAAGACTAAGATTCCTAAAGTCAAGAAACATCATAGGAAAGTTTGGCACTATGAGTAGATGTGCCATTTAGTAATGGAATTCTGGTTGCTATGGAAACGGTGCAAAAATCTCCAAAAAAGTGAAATTCTTAAAAGAGATTTGAAATGTGACTAAACTTCATAGAGAGGTTGGGCACCATCTGTAGAGGTGTCATCAAGCAATAGAATTCTGGTTGCCATGGAAACAGTGCGAACACATCCAAAAAACTGCCAATTGCTCAAAATGATTCGAAAAGTCATGAAATTCCATAGGAAGGTTGGTCACCATGAATAGATATGCATTTAGTAATGGAATTCTAGTTGCTATGGAAACGATGCAAAAATATCCAAAAAACTGAAATTCTTAAAAATGATTTGAAATGTGACTAAACTTCATGGAGAGGTTAGGCACCATCAGTAGTTCTGTCGAGTAATTGAATTCTGGTTGCCATGGAAACAGTGCGATAATATCCAAAAAACTGTAAATTGTTCAAAATGATTTCAAATGTTACCAAACTTCATACAGAATTTGGGCGCCATCAGTAGTGGTAATGGAATTATAGTTGCTTTCCTAGAAAGGTACCAACATGTTTAAAATTCTGGTTGCCATGGAAACAGGGTCCAACTGGGGGTTTGGGCGACTTTGTGTAGGCATCCCAACTACTAGTTATTATTATTCTTTGTTATTAAGTCACCCAGACCGAAGGTTGTGTGACTTATTGTTTTTATAGCTTTTCTTTTGGAGACTTTATGTTTTTGTACGGTTTCTTATTATTAAGTCGCCAAAACGGAGTTTTGGAGACTATGTTTTTGTACGGTTTCTTATCATTAAGTCTCCCAAACGAAGTTTGGAGACTTATTGTTTTTACTCCGTTTCTTATTATTTTTCCGTCTTTTTTTTCTTCCGCTTTCCATTTCAACTTGTCCGACGCAGATCTCGAACACGACTCAACGGAATGAAATGAAACTTACTGGGGTGATAGACCCCAATGCCTAGTTGTGCAAGAATGTTTAAAAATTTTCAAAATGGCAGCCATTTTCAAGATGGCCGCCAAAAACCGAAAACCTTCGACCTCAATTTTCTCAAAAACTGCCCGGCAGAATTTCACCAAACTTAGTATAAATGTTCAGTAGCACGAGTGGAAACTTTTTATTAAAGAAAAACGGAAACGACATGTCGGCCATTTTCAAAATGGCCGCCAATAGTGGAAAAAAGTGAACTTGCTTGGATTTCAACGATTTTAGGTTTATTCAGTAAACATGATATCCGGAGTTGAATGGCGATAACGCAAATGTTCTACCGGCAGCCATTTTCAAAATGGCCGAATGGTGCATCCAACTTTTTTATTTAAAATGGGGGTCAACTTTGGCATATTTTTGGGGGCCGGAACATGGGTGGGGTCATTTTTCGAATATGGATTCGCTACTGGTAGAACCTTTATGTTTTGTGTAATACAAGAGACCGATGTCCAGGTGTCTATTCCACATTTTTTAGCTCACCTGGCCCGAAGGGCCAATTGAGCTTTTCTCATCACTTGGCGTCCGTCGTCCGTCGTCGTCCGGCGTCGTCGTTAACATTTTACATTTTGAACTTCTTCTAGAGAACCACTGAATGGAATGAAACCAAACATGGCATGAATGTTTCTTATGAGGTGCTGACCAAGTGTTGTTACTTTGTAGCCGATCCATCATCCAAGATGGCCGCCAGCGGTGAACTTAGTTTAACATAGGACCCTAGGGGAAATGCATACAAATGACTTCTTTTAGAGAACCACTGAATGGAATGAAACTAAATCTGGCATGAATGAACCCTTATAAGGTGCTGACCAAGTGTTGTTACTTTGTAGCCGATCCATCATCCAAGATGGCCGCCAGAGGGGGACTTATTTTAACATAGGACCCTATGGGAAATGCATACAAATAACTTCTTTTAGAGAACCGTTGAATGGAATGAAACCAAACATGGCATGAATGTTCCTTATGAGGTGCTGACCAAGTGTTGTTACTTTGTAGCCGATCCATAATCCAAGATGGCCGCCAGCGGGGGACTTAGTTTAACATAGAACCCTATGGGAAATGCATACAAATGAATTCTTTTAGTGACCCACTTAATGGAATGAAACCAAACATGGCACGAATATTCCTTATGAGGTGCTGACCAAGTGTTGTTACTTTGTAGCTGATCCATCGTCAAAGATGGCCGCCAGCGGGGAACTTAGTTTAACATAGGACCCTATGGGAAATGCATACAAATGACTTCTTTTAGAGAACCACTGAATGGAATGAAACTAAATCTGGCATGAATGTTCCTTATGAGGTGCTGACCAAGTGTTGTTACTTTGTTGCCGATCCATCATCCAAGATGGCCGCCAGCGGGGGACTAAGTTTAACATTGGACCCTATGGGAAATGCATACAAATGACTTCTTTTAGAGAACCACTGAATGGAATGTAACAAAACATAGCATGAATGTTCCTTACAAGGTGCTGACCAAGTGTTGTTACTTTGTAGCCGTTACATCATTCAAAATGGCCACCAGTGAGGGACTTAGTTTAACATAGGACCCTAAGGGAAATACATACAAATGTCTTCTTCTATAGAACCACTGAATGGAATGAAAGCAAACATGGCATGAATGTTCCTTATGAGATGCTTACCAAGTGTTGTTACTTTGGTGCCTATCCATCATCCAAGATGGCCGCCAGAGGGGGACTTAGTTTAACATAGGACCCTATGGGAAATACATACAAATGTCTTCTTTTAGAGAACCACAGTATGGAATCAAACCAAATATGGCATGAATGTTCTTTATGAGGTGCTGACCAAGTTTTGTTACTTTGTAGCCGATCCATCATCCAAGATGGCCGCCAGCAGGGGACTTAGTTTAACATAAGACCCTATGAGAAATACATACAAATGTCTTCTTTTAGAGAACCACTGAATGGAATGACACCAAATATGGCAGGAATGTTTCTTATGTGGTGCTGACCAAGTTTTGTTACTTTGTAGCTGATCCCTTTATGGCCATTATATATGCAATTTTTAACATTTTTTTTACAAAATTCTCCACTTGATCTGGGCTGAATAGAAAATAAACTTGGCCACAATTTTCAGTAGGTTATCATGACTTGTTTGAAAAAAAGTATCGGATTACCCTGCCATCAAACCGCCTTTGCTAAAAAAGAACATAGAAGTTAACTGTTTAGAAGTCTATCAGAAAATTGTAAAAAAAATTCTGAATGGTCACAACTTGACCACATATTCAAAAATAATAATGATAAGATGTCTTCAGTAGCTATTGTAAGACTACACTAAGATGACCTGTTTTTAATTTTAAATACTGTGTCAAATTAAACCAATCTTGGTCTCAATCATTTTTACATAATTTCCAAAATCACATTAGATACAGGTGAGCGACACAGGCTCTTGAGAGCCTCTAGTTATTTCATCCCGGGGTCTCCTTGGTATTATTTTAGGGGGGTAAATTTTCATGGAACATTCTAGAACAATAGTCATGTGATAGTGTTGAATTATTCCTATGTACTTTATATGTTATATGATGATAGATTATTACATGTAGTACCATATGTAGCTGTAATTCGACTTTGGGATTTTTAAAATGGCCGCCGTTACCATAGAAACTGCAAAAATGTGAAATTTTTTTAAAATGCTTCAAATTTAATGAAATTTTACAGAGATGTTAACGTGTATATGTAGATAAGGCATTTGACTTTGGAATTTCAAAAATGGTGGCCGTTGCCATGGAACAACAAAAATGCGAAAAATCTAGATTCGGTCCAATCTTTATGAAACTTGACAGAAATGTGACCTGTCATGTGTACATGTACTATCCGACTCTGGAATTTTCAAAATGGCTGCCGTTACCATGGATACATTTCCAATATGACTGCCGTTACCATGGAATCTTCAAAATTGTGAAAAATTTCAAAATGCTTCAAACTTAATGAAACTTTACACAAATGTTGACTGGCATATGTAGATGTGGCATTTGACTTTTGAATTTCCAATATGGCTGCCGTTACCATGAAACTGCAAAATTGTGAAAAATTTCAAAATGCTTCAAACTTAATGAAACTTTACACAAATGTTGACTGGCATATGTAGATGTGTCATTTGAATTTGGAATATCCAAAATGGCCGCTGTTACCATGGAAACAGCACAAATGCCTAAATTTGAAAATTTGTCCAAATTGGAAAATGTGAACAATGTCAAAATGCTTCAAACTTAATGAAACTTTACATAAATGTTAATTGGCAAATGAAGGTGTGGCATTTGACTTTTGAATTTTTAAAATGGCCGCCGTAACCATGGAAACAGCACAAATGCTAAAAATTGAAATTTGGTCAAATCTTTAAGAAACTTGACAGCAATGTTACTTGTCATGTGTAGATATGCTATCTGACTTTGGAATTTTCAAAATGGCTGCCGTTACCATGGATGCAGCAGCACAATGGTTGGGGTCCGTTTTGGCGACTTTTGTGTTAGCATCCTAACACAGGATTACTTGTTATTAAGTCTCCCAATTATTATTATTTTTCCGTCTTTTTTTTCTTCCGCTTTCCATTTCAACTTGTCCGACGCAGATCTCGAACACGCCTCAACGGAATACATATGAAATGAAACTTACTGGGGTGATAGACCCCAATGCCTAGTTGTGCAAGAATGTTTAAAAATTTTCAAAATGGCCGCCATTATCAAGATGGCCGCCAAAAACCGAAAACCTTTGACCTCAATTTTCTCAAAAACTGCCCGGCAGAATTTCACCAAACTTAGTATAAATGTTCAGTAGCACGAGTGGAAACTTTTTATTAAAGAAAAACGGAAACAATGTGTCGGCCATTTTCAAAATGGCCGCCAATAGTGGAAAAAAGTGAACGACGCAGATCTCGAACACGACTCAACGGAATGAAATGAAATTTACTGGGGTGATAGACCCCAGTGCCTAGTTGTGCAAGAATGTTTAAAAATTTTTAAAATGGCCGCCAAAAACCGAAAACCTTCGACCTCAATTTTCTCAAAAACTACCCTGCAGAATTTCACCAAACTTAGTATAAATGTTCAGTAGCACGAGTGGAAACTTTTTATTAAAGAAAAACGGAAACGATATGTCGGCCATTTTCAAAATGGCCGCCAATAGTGGAAAAAAGTGAACTTGCTTGGATTTCAACGATTTTTGGTTTATATAGTAAACATGATATCCCGAGTTGAATGGCGATAACGCAAATGTTCTACCGGCAGCCATTTTCAAAATGGCCACCATTTTCCCGCCAATTTTTTAACATTCTTCAATTTCAATGCAATTTGGCACAAAGGGTAAATATGATATCCCGAGTTGAATGGCGTTAAAGAAAATGTTTTACGGGCAGCCATTTTCAAAATGGCCGCCATTTTCCCGCCAAAAAAGTGAACTTGCTTGGATTTCAACGATTTTAGGTTTATTCAGTATACATGATATCCGGAGTTGAATGGCGATAACGCAAATGTTCTACGGGCAGCCATTTTCAAAATGGCCGACATTTTCCCGCCAAAATTTCAACATTCATCAATTTCAATGCAATTTGGTATAAAGGGTAAACATGATATCCCGAGTTGACTGGAGTTAAAGAAAATGTTTAATGGGCAGCCCTTTTCAAAATGGCCACCATTTCCCCACCAAAATTTCAACCTTATTCCATTTGAATGAAATTATTTCAACCTTGTTCAATTTCAATGAAATTTGGTGTAACGGGTTAGCCGGGTCTAGTGGAACCCCTGCTCAATTTTTTTCGTTTGGGAGACTTACGTGATCTTTGATTATAAATTTTAATTATTATTATTTTTCCGTCTTTTTTTTTCTTCCGCTTTCCATTTCAACTTGTCCGACGCAGATCTCGAACACGACTCAACGGAATGAAATGAAACTTACTGGGGTGATAGATCCCAATGCCTAGTTGTGCAAGAATGTTTAAAATTTTCAAAATGGCAGCCATTTTCAAGATGGTCGCCAAAAACCGAAAACCTTCGACCTCAATTTTCTCAAAAACTGCTCGGCAGAATTTCACCAAACTTAGTATAAATGTTCAGTAGTACGAGTGGAAACTTTTTATGAAAGAAAAACGGAAACGATATGTCGGCAATTTTCAAAATGGCCGCCAATAGTGGAAAAAAGTGAACGACGCAGATCTCGAACACGACACAACGGAATGAAATGAAACTTAATGGGGTGATAGACCCCAATGCTTAGTTGTGCAAGAATGTTTAAAAATTTTCAAAATGGCCGCCATTTTCAAGATGGTCGCTAAAAACCGTAAACCTTCGACCTCAATTTTCTCAAAAACTGCCCGGCAGAATTTCACCAAACTTAGCATAAATGTTCAGTAGCAGGAGTGGAAACTTTTTATTGAAGAAAAACGGAAACGATATGTCGGCCATTTTCAAAAAGGCCGCCAATAGTGGAAAAAAGGGAACTTGCTTGGATTTCAACGATTTTTGGTTTATGTAGTAAACATGATATCCCGAGTTGAATGACGATAACGCAAATGTTCTACCGGCAGCCATTTTCAAAATGGCCACCATTTTCCCGTCAGAAAATGGTCGCCAATAGTGGAAAAAAGTGAACTTGCTTGGATTTCAACGATTTTTGGTTTATGTAGTAAACATGATATCCCGAGTTGAATGGCGATAACGCAAATGTTCTACCGGCAGCCATTTTCAAAATGGCCACCATTTTCCCGCCAAATTTTTAACATTCTTCAATTTCAATGCAATTTGGCACAAAGGGTAAACATGATATCCCGAGTTGAATGGCGTTAAAAAAAATGTTTTACGGGCAGCCATTTTCAAAATGGCCGCCATTTTCCCGCCAAAAAAGTGAAATTGCTTGGATTTCAACGATTTTAGGTTTATTCAGTAAACATGATATCCGGAGTTGAATGGCGATAACGCAAATGTTCTACGGGCAGCCATTTTTAAAATGGCCGACATTTTCCCGCCAAAATTTCAACATTCTTCAATTTCAATGCAATTTGGTATAAAGGGTAAACATGATATCCCGAGTTGACTGGAGTTAAAGAAAATGTTTAATTGGCAGCCCTTTTCAAAATGCCAGCCATTTTCCCACCAAAATTTCAATCTTGTTCCATTTCAATGAAATTATTTCAACCTTGTTCAATTTCAATGAAATTTGGTGTAACGGGTTAGCCGGGTCTATTGGAACCCCTGCTCAATTTTTTTCGTTTGGGAGACTTCATGATCTTTGATCATAAATTTAAATTATTATTATTATTATTATTATTATTATTCTTAACCCTAAAGCTGTCGGACCATTTTCTTCCAAGACTTCAATGATGGAAACTTTATATTTGGTATGATGTTGGGGTAGTATCTCTAGGGGTGCATCCAACTTTTTTATTTAAAATGAGGGTCAATTTGGCATATTTTTGGGGGCCGGAACATGGGTGAGGTCATTTTTCGAATATGGATTCGCTACTGGTAGAACCTTTATGTTTTGTGTAATACAAGAGACCGATGTCCAGGTGTCCATTCGACATTTTTTATTTCATCCCGGGGTCTCCTTGGCATTATTTTAGGAGTGTAAATTTTCATTGACATTCTAGAACAATAGTCATGTGATAGAGTTGAATTATTCCTATGAACTATATATGTAATATGATGATAGATTATTACAGTAGTACCATATGTAGCTGTAATTCGACTTTGGAATATTTAAAATGGCCGCCGTTACCATGGAAACTGCAAAAATGTGAAACTTTTTAAAATGCTTCAAATTTAATGAAATTTTACAGAGATGTTAACGAGTATATGTAGATAAGGCATTTGACTTTGGAATTTCCAAAATGGCGGCCGTTGCCATGGAACAACAAAAATGCGAAAAATCTAGATTCGGTCCAATCTTTATGAAATTTGACAGAAATGTGACTAAAAATTGAAATTTGGTCAAATCTTTAAGAAACTTGACAGCAATGTTACTTGTCATATGTAGATATGCTATCTGACTTTGGAATTTTCAAAATGGCTGCTGTTACCATGGATGCAGCAGCACAATGGTTGGGGTCCGTTTTGGCGACTTTTGTGTTAGCATCCTAACACAGGATTACTTGTTATTATTATTATGTCTCCCAAACAAAGTTTTGGGAGACATATTGTTTTTGTCCGGTTTCTTATTATGTCCCCGACCACGAAGTGTCGTCGGGGACATATTGTTTTTACTCCGTTTCTTATTTTTCTTATTATTATACTTTTTTCTTTTTCTTCCGTCAACCTGATGCACGAACTTGTCCGGCTATCTCCTCGGAAATGGATGGACCGATCAATATGAAACTTGGAGGGGTGATAGGTCCCAAGGTCCTACAGTGTTTTTTGCGGTTTATAATTTCAAAATGGCCGCCATTTCCAAGATGGCCGCCAAAAATGGCGAAAAATGTAAACATTGTCCAATTTCAACGAAACTTGGTATACAGGGTATAACGGTGATGGCGACTGATGGCGCATTGTCGGAATTTCTGTAATGGCCGCCATTTTCAAGATGGCCGCCGAAAATCGCGAAAAATGTAAACATTGTCCAATTTCAATGAAACTTGGTATACAGGGTATAAGGGTGATGGCAACTGACGGCGCATTGTCGGAAGTTTTGTAATGGCCGCCATTTTCAAGATGGCGGCCGAAAATGGCGAAAAATGTAAACATTGTCCGATTTCAACGAATCTTGGTATACAGGGTATATAGGTGATGGGGACTGACGGCGCATTGTCGGAATTTTTGTAATGGCCGCCATTTTCAAGATGGCCCCCGAAAATGGTGAAAAATGTAAACATTGTCCGATTTCAATGAAACTTGGTATACAGGGTATAAGGGTGATGGCGACTGACGGCGCATTGTCGGAATTTTTGTAATGGCCGCCATTTTCAAGATGGCCGCCAAATGGTGAAAAATGTAAACATTGTCTGATTTCAACGAAACTTGGTATACAGGGTATATGGGTGATGGCGACTCACGGCGCATTTTCGGAATTTCCGTAATGGCCTCCATTTTTAAGATGGCTGCTGAAAATGGCAAAAAATATAAAGTCTGATTTTAACGAAACTTGGTATACAGTGTATATCGGTGATGGCGACTCTTCAACTTGTTGAAGAGAACAGGCATAAAATGGGCACGGGAGGGGACATCTCACGTTTCGCGAAACGTAAATTTTAATTATTATTCTTCTTCTTCTTCTTCTTTCCTTTTTCTTTCCGTTCAATGTTGTCCGCGACGTTTCTCAAAGATGCAATGTCCAATCAATATGAAACTTTGGGAATATGTTAAGGGTGACCTGAAGTTTTGCAAACGACTTTTAAAATTTTCAAAATGGCCGCCGTTTCAAAGGTCATTATATAGGACATTGCAATAATTTGAATTTAGGGGGTTTCTGATAAGCTCTAGATAGTGGCAATGGGGATTTGTTTGGGATACATCTTGTGACTCGCTGGCGATCACAATCATACCTAGTTATTATTATTATTATTATTCTTTGTTATATTATTCTTCTTCTTCGCCACTGAATTTGTCCGCGCGTTTTCTCTGCAGTGAGGGATCCAAACTTGATGAAACTTCACATGATTTTTACTGGCCATGTGTAGGTGTGCATTCAAGATTTAAAATTTTCAAAATGGCTGCCGTTGCCATGGAAACGGAAGAAGTTTGAAATTTTTTGGAAAACTTAAGGGCATAGGCCTGGGTTAGGCCAAAATATTCCACTCGTTTAATTTTTTTCATATTTTCGTTATGCATTATATATGTCTCAATACACCACCTGAGAAAATTTTGTTGAAATTCAACCACGCGTTTCCTTCACAGGGTTCATTGAAAATGGGCATTTAAGGGGTACCCTTCATTCCATGAGATGACACAAGTTAATGAATATTACTACCTCTCATAGGACATCTGTTTGATAAAAAATAGTTATAATTGTTGAACTGAAGAACAGAGATATAGTCTTAATCAAAAATGAAATATGATGGTAAAATTCATTCATTATATGTAAATTCAAAGGTAAAAAGTACCAGACATGTTAGGAATTTCGTTCATATTCAGTTGCCTCATTAAATATTCATACACTGCTGTAAAAAAATTCTGTCTTTTAATTCTTACAAAAAACTTAAAACAAATATCATATATATGTGTGTTATATGACAAAAAATTATGAAATTTTAACCACAAGTTTTCACAAAATACTCGATTAATTTTGATATTCAGACATTGAAAAAAATAAAGATTTTCCCATAATACTATTTGAAGCTGCATTATCATTCATTATATGTAGTTTATATATGCTATACAACAAATCATGGTTACTAGTATATGATTTAAGGCAGAAAATATATCTAAAACATTCGATTCATCTATTAAATGCTATTTAAAATAATCCTGAAAATATCAGGAGTGTAACATTTTATGTGTGATGGACTATTACTGTTACAGTGATATAAGATCCATGTCATTAGATGTGTAATTAGGTTTAATTTTTCTTGAGAAGCCCTTGGGGGTCAGTAGGGGACCAAATGGGGGTTGGGTGGGTAATTTTTAAATTCTATAGAAAATGAGCTTTGCATTGATGTTATTGCTTCTGTTACATGTTTTTGAGCTAAATTACAATAAGGATGACTTGTACTCAAATTTTCAAATTTTGGGGTGCAAAAATTTTTTGAAGTGGGGGTGGAAAAGGGGTTTTCATTGATTTTTAAATGTTCAAAATGGAAAAAATTACTGATATAAGTCATTTCTTTTTAGTAGTGCCTCATGAACTTTAGGGTTCGGCTGTGTAAGGGAAACCCCTGCCCAATTTTATTTCAATGAGGGTCCAAAGGGGGCTTCAATACTGCTACTTAATTTTCCACTTTGGGGTTCCAAATTTTTTCGGTTGGTGGTCCAAAATTGGTTTTCATTTTTTGTTCGAGACACTTTTGTATCGGTTCATGGTTACAGGATTTATATTTGTGATATTTTTTATTATAAGTGTCTTTCGCCAGTGACCTTGTCCGCAGATTAACTTTGAAGCGACTGATCCAAACTTGATGAAACAGCACAGGATTGTTACCTACCATGAGTGGGTTTTTATTTCGTCACTCGGTCCTCTTCTTTTTTTCAACTCCAAATTGTTTAAAACCTTATGCAGTTGAGTTGCATTAGTATGAAGGTATTTCTGCAGTAACATTTCCACAATATGGGTACTGTTACCATGGAAAAACTTTTAAAAAAGGTGGTCTTATTAAAAAATCTTACTTTGCTACCACATAATGTCTCAGTGATCTCGTTTGAAATCTGAACTACTTTGACTTCGTTTGGGAGACTTTTGTATCAGTTCACTGATACAGGATTACTTGTTATTCTTATTCTTGTCTTTCTGACCCATTATCTTGTCCTCCCATTTTCTTGGAAGCAGTAAAGGATGGAAACTTTACATTTATTATTGGTATGGGTCTGTATCCTATGGTTTGCAGAACCCACTGCTCATGTCTAGTTGGCATAATTAGGGGGGGGGGGCCAAAGATGGGCGGGGTCAAAATTTTTTTACATTCCTTAGATTGGTGCTTTATCTATAGAAGGTGGAAGCAGGATTGTTACTATGATTATTTAGAGACACATGTCCACTTCAACATGGAACATTTTTTATTTCTGCTGGGGGTCTCCTTTGCATTATTTAAGGGGGGTCAATTTTCATGGAACATTCTAGAACATCAGTTTTGAATTAATTTTAGAGACATAAAATGTTATATGATTGTAGATTATTATGGGTAGCACCACATGTAGCAGCATTTCAACCTTGGAATTTTTAAAATGGCTGCCGTTACCATGGAAACTGCAAAAAATGTGAAAAGTTTTAAAATGCTTCAAACTTAATGAAACTTTACACCAATGTTAACTCGCATTTTGACTTTGGAATTTCAAAAATGGACGCCGTTACCATGGAAACGGCAAAAATGTGAAAAATTTTAATGATTCAAACTAATTGAAACTTTACAGAGATGTTAACTGACATGTGAAGATGTAGCATTCGACTTTGGATTTTTTAAAATGGCCGTTGTTACCATGGTCCAATCTTTATAAAACTGTACAGTAATGTGACCTGTCAGGCGTAGATGTGCTATTCGACTTTGGAATTTTCTAAATGGCTGCTGTTACCATGGAAACTGCAAAAATGTGATTTCAACAAAAATTGAATTTTTGGGTTTCTTTGATATGCTGAATCAAACCATGTATTTAGATTTTTGATTTTGGGCCCGGTTTTCAAATTGGTCCACATTAAGGTCCAAAGGGTCCAAAATTAAACTCAGTTTGATTTTAACAAAAATTGAATTCTTGGGGTTCTTGATGTTTAAATTGTAAATATTTTTTTTATTCATTCCCCCATGTTTTAATGCCCAATAGAGAAGATGAATAACAGTTGTTTTATTCACCAAATTGTATGTTTGAATTGTAAATTTTTTTTTATTCATTCCCCCATGTTTTAATGCCCAATAGAGAAGATGAATAACAGTTTTTTCATTCACCAAAATGTATGTTTAAATTCTATATATTATTTTTATTCATTCCCCCATGTTTTAATGTCCAATAGAGAAGATCAATGAAAGTTGTCTATTTCATGAAAATGTATGTTTGAATAGTAGATATTTCTTGTTTTCATTCCACATTTTAACAGCCAATAGAAAAGGTGAATAAAAGGTGATTATTCACCAAAATGTATGTTTGAATTGTAAATATTATTTTTATTCATTCCCCTATGTTTTAATACCCAACACAGATCAATGAAAGTTGTCTATTGCATGAAAATGTATGTATGAAATGTAAATATTTTTTTTTTAATTAATTTTCATGTTTAAACGACCAATGAAATATAAATGAAAGCTGTTTTATTCAACAAAATGTATATTTGAAATGTAATATACCTTAGTCATTTACCCATGTTTTAACGTCTAATAGAGAGGGTGAATAAATTTGATCCATTCAACAAAATGTATAGAACAGACAGTAATGTGAACTATCATGTGTTAATGTGCTATCCGACTTTGGATTGTTCAAAATGGGTGCTGTTACCATGGAAACAGCAGACCAATGGTTGGGAGCCGTTTTGGCGACTTTTGTGTTAGCATCCTTACACAAGATTACTTGTTATTATTATTCTTCTTTCTTTCTTTCTTCGACGCGTGAACTTGTCCGACGCGTTTCTCAGATACCGTAAGTCTAAAATCTATGAAACTTAGGGATAAGTTAGATATGCAAGTCAATAATATTTTTTTTCTGGGGGTCCAAATAGGATTGGGGTTTAGTGTAGAACCGATGGGGAAAAAACTTTTTCAGCAACATGTTCATAACTTATTAAACTTATTGAAAATATTTTATATGTATCTCTAGGGGAACCTATGCCTAATTTTTTTTGAAAGGGGTCCAAAAAAGGGTGCAGAATTAATTTTGGGGCCCAAGAGGAGGGAATACAATTCACTTCAAAATGAAACAAATGCTTTGTTTTCAGCAATTTAGAAATGGGTATAGAGGGAAACCGCTGCCCATTTTTTTAAAAGGGGTCCAAAAAAAGGTGCAGAAGATATTTTGGGGTTCAATTGGGGATATAATTCACTTGAAATTAAAAAATAAATGCATTTAAAAGTATAAAAAGGTTGTTAAAAAATTTTCTGTTCAAACAAATGTTTTGATGGGATATGTTATATATGCTTTTTCTTATGGGTCTTTAAGGTTGTTTTGGGGTTTTTGGGGCCCAAGAGGGGATACAATTCACTTCAAAATGAAACAAATGCTTTGTTTTCAGCAATTTACAAATGAGTGTATACCCCCCAGATCCAGTCGGGATAGGCTGTCACGGGGAACACCTGCCCAATTTTTTTTAAAGGTGGTCCAAAAAAAAGTGCCGAAGATATTTTGGGGTTCAACTGGGAATATAATTCACTTGAAATTAAAAAATAAATGCATTTAAGAGTACAAAAAGTTTTTTTTTTAAATTTTTTGCTCTAACAAATGTTTTGATGGGATATGTTATATATGCTTTTTCTGGTTTTTTTTGGCGTTCTAAGTAGAGGTGGTGTTACTATAGAATCATTTTGAAAAATGAACCCTGGCCCAAAATTTTTTTAAAAGGAGGTAGAAAAAGGTGCAGAGGATATGGGGCTCAAATGAATAAGAAAATATTGCATTCATTTGTTTGTATAGATTCATCAAAGTTATTTGTATATTGTGGCCTTCGTTTGGGAGACTTTTGTAATCCACAGGTTACAGTTATCAATCTTTTACCATAGCGCTTCATTATCCAATATTGGTTTCAAGTAATTTTAACTTTTGTACCTTTATAGGTGATTGGTTCATGTGTACGACCAACTCGTAAGCGTTCCAGTAGGTTTGCCATTCTAATACCCTAAAAAATTGGGAAGTTCAAGTTTTGGTAATCGGTGACTCTGACTACTGGCTGCTGAAAACGTGCTTTGTTGGGTGAAGGATGTGTGTCCGCCTTGGACAAACTGGTTCTCATGTGGATATGTTTTTTCCGGATTAACTATGTTGTGCGTAGGGACAAATGATGTAGTAGTTTCTGGATTTAAAATGTCTGATGTAGAGGATAGCGATGACTTTGTTTGACTGGATGGTTGGTCTTTGACATTTTGAATGAACTTACGTATACGTCGAATCTTCGTCTCTAGGGTTATCGAATTTTCATCTGAATTCATAATCTCATTTTCCATTTCTTCCTGGACTGTCAGCTTCAGAATTTATTCATTTAAGTTCTCCTACAATATTTGTTTGTGCACAAGTTTTTTGTACGTTGCAAGGATTTCATCTCCATCAAATTCCGTTATGTCCTTAGCGTCATCGACATTATTCTATCACAAATAAATTTTATGCGTGTCACAATTACATAGGTTTAATGGGGAAAATGTTGTTAAATCATATTTGTATTTAAATTTTGGATAAAAAAAACAATAACATATTATAATATTTTGATATTTTCAGTATAAATCATAGATATTGCATTGACCATCAATACAAATTTCATTGAAATCAGATAAAAAATAACTTCAGGACAACATTTTAAAAAATAGTGGTTTTATATGTAAAAGATAGGAAAACTAAGTGAGAACTCAATTATGGCCACTGAATGTATGTGTATAAGCGGAATAATGGATGAATTATTATATCAACAAAAACTACCGAAGAGATACATTTAAGACAACGTTGGTCTCTAATGCCAAGAGAAGATAGAGATAGATTTGGATAATCCTTACAGAGTGACGATGCGTTAGAGTAACAAAGCTATTTACGATTTAAATCAGAAATTGGAAAAAAAGAAACATTATTTATTTTTATAAGTAATTTTTCCCATAAATGTTAAAATGAGGATTTTATCAGTTACGTATTATAGAAGTATTGTACTGAGTATGCCTTTGTTGGAGTTTGACTTTTCGTTGAGGTCTCAAATCGTATATATTATATTGTTCTAATTATGATTTTATGAATAATTTATATCTGAGCGCGGTATAAATTAAGTAGACTCTTAGTTCGACTTTTGTTAATATTCGAACAGAAATCAGTGTGGCCTTTCATCGAAGAGCTGGACAGAGTTCCAATTATAATCGTCGACACGTTGCATTAAAAGCTGTGGATGGACGTTTGGAAACCTTTACACGTACAAAAAGACAAAGATACCCATACTGGTGGGTAGACCTAGGAAGGACCTATCTCGTTAAATCAGTGACAATCGCTAACAGACAAGACAGTCACGGTATTCTATTTATTCATGTATATTTCAGAATAATGTAATGTTTTCCGATCATTTTGTTTTCATTTTTAAAAAGCAATTGTAAACAAATTTTAAAAACTAAAGTATACCATAGCATTAAAAACTAACGGAAGCAAAGTTGCTTAAAATTAAATTCATATGGATTTTTATGAAGTTTATTTTCTGGTCGGAATTGAAATATATAACTTGAATATCAGTTCCAGTGATTATTAAAAAGCGGATGAATCGAGAAAAAGTGTTTAATTTTTTCAGGGCGGCGTCTTCGTAATCTTGTAGTAAAAGTTGGTAGGAAGGTATGCATTTCATATAGAGGACCAGCAAAAACAAGACAAATATTAAGGCTGAAATGTAGGAAGTCGCGAAGAGGAAGGAAGGTTACAATAATGATTAGAGGCACAGGAATTTTATCACTGGCTGAGGTTAAAGTCAAAGCCATCAGAGGTAGTACCTTTTCTTTTTTTTATTGTATTTATTTTTCTGTAGCCAGGATTTTACAAAAGTCCTTACATTACCACCTGACCAGGGTATGACAGGGCTTATTTTTATAGCCTCTAAATATGGATTTATACATAAATATTTTAAATTCACAAGGAAACAAAAGAGAGAAAAAGTATCAATAAAATCTTCACTCGCTCACACTCCCATACACTATCAACTTTGTTGCTAAAACTTAAGGTAGCATAAGTTTAATAATTATTACAGTATGTTATTAAAAAAAAAAATAATTAAAAAACTATGACAGTCCATTATAAACAAAAGGCCAATTTATAATATTCTATAAAGAAAAACGGACTATATTTTGTTTTGTTTTGATAATTATGGAAATACCTGTTGTAAAGGAGCCCAAAAACGTTCGAATGTAATTATTTCACCGTTTTTTGTTGCAGTATATTATTCAGATCTATAATGACATTTAATAATATTTTTAACTTTTATAAAATGTGGCATCTGTTCCTTTAACTTACACCTATAATTATATTTTTGTTACAAAGACTATTAAAACATTCAAAAACAAAACTTTCCTGGTTGTAACCAGGCAGGATATCTTTCTATCTTTCATTCCAGTTCTCAATTTACATAAAATAACTTCAAATATTCACTGATGTACATAAAATAACTTCAAATATTTACTGATTGTTATCCAAAAATTGTACACCACTGGACACTCAAAAAACAGATGTTTTATAGTTTCATCATGATTCTTACAAAGAGTACATAACTCTGTGTCCTTGAGCTTCATTTTAAACCAAAAAAAAAAATTGTAGGGATAATTCTGTGTAATAGAAAAAAAATAACAATCCAAAGATACTAATATTAGATATAGTAAATTTATACTATGCTGTATACGACGCATTTCAAGGAGTTACCTCTCATCAGCAGCATTAAAACCGAAACATTTGGAAGACCAAAAACCAAACTTATTTTAAACAAAAAGTACTCATAAGCAAAAATACCGAAATAGGAAGCCAAATTTCAGCTAAGGAGATCTACCATGTGCAATACAAGGAATGAACCCTTAGTATTTCTATTATTTTTGAATTTTCCTAAATACTGGTAATTTCTGTAACAAATCAATGAATAATCATGTCAGACAATTCCGACGACAGGGTTGACGAATACCCTCGGGGACCAATAGCTTATACTGAAAATGTATAAGCTATGTACTATAACATGATTTTTTCAACAAAATGAAATAATTTGACCAAGAATCTATATATCTTTCCCGTAAAGTTTCCCATTTTAATAATATATCCTGGGGCAATTGCACTGTGTTGTCTACAAGATTTTTATACACAAATTTTAGTTTTTTATTTGACACTATTTTTTGGTAATAATTATCTTCCAGATGGAAATGATTGAGATCAATAATTGTACAATTCTTCAAAATGCAACCCTTCGGGATTCTTGAAAGGAAGCTTAAATATTTCCAAAAGTTATCTGTATTTAAATTTTGTTTTAATCAGTTAAAAGTAAAAAGTTTTTTCTCTCTACATCAAAAATGTCCTTCAGATACCGAATGCAAACTTTTTCCAGTTAATGTAATAACTGAAATCCTCAATTGGTATAACATTAAGAATATCGCGCGATAATAATTCCTGAATATCAATTTTTGCACGAGGTTTTGCAAAATGCAACCTATTAAAAACATCTTTCCAAAAAGGATTTGATAATATTCCAGATATATCTTTAAATTTTTCCTTCTGAAATTTGAAGATTCGATCACTGCCATACTTTTAAATGTATGAAAGAAGATTTTTTTGCCATTCCCCATTTGGATTTGTTATATAGTGCTTTATCCAACTGATTTTTAAATACATATTAAAAGACTCAAAATGTATCATTTTCAACCCTCCCTGTGAAAAATCTGCAATAAGAATGTTACGTTTAATTTTTTCTGTTTTACCATCCCAAATAAATTTCAAAAATAGTGTGTTAATCTCCTGCAATTTTGAGTGTGAAATATTTGGTAAAGATGTTAAAAAATATACTAATTTTGGCAATGCTAAGGTCTTTATGACAGCGATCTTACCAAGCAAAGTACGTTTTCTATGTTTCCAGCACTACAAAATTTAAGATAGCTCTTTAATTTTCTTTGAGAAATTAATATCAACAATACTGTTGAGTTCCAGTGAAAAATCGAATCCTAGTAATCTAAAGTTTGAGTATGACCAGTGTAGTTTTTTATCTGGGCAAAGAATAAGATCTGAATACTTCATATTCCCAACCCAGCTCTTATTTTTGAGGTGTTTATTTTCAGACCTGAAACTTTATAAAAACAGTTGAGTATTTCCTTTAACGAGAGTTCACTACCATCTTAAACAAGAAAAATATCATCAGCATACTGACTTATTAAGGTTTCAGTTTCATGTACTACAATTCCATGAATATTTTGGTGAGATTTCAGATTTATTGCCAATAATTCAACCCGATGATAAAAAGATAAGCAGGCAGAGGATCACCCTGTCTACAACCTCGCCCCAAGGAAGTATCTTTTCTAGCTAAATATACTTATGTATAAGAAACAAAACTTTAAATAAATTTTGGGATAGTTGAGAATTAGTAATAAGAAAATATCATATGAAAGATATTTGATACCATTTCTACTTTGTCTATCCTGAACTGGATTTAATAAATTAGCCTCAGAAGGATAATATTCTTTATGAAAGTCTGATATTCCTGATGAAATTCCAACTGCAGATGAGTAGAGGGATTATAAATCACTCTCAAGGTTGTTAAATTGTCGTCCCCATTATTCTAGTTTGGCATAGTGAACATTTTTATTCAGCTCCGTTTCTGTTTCAACAATAATTTTACCGGATATTATAATTCAAAGATTGAGAGTGTTTTTCTCCTGTATTTGAATGATTTCAAAAAGAAAAAAGGATCGCTAAAGAGGCTATTTCGGAAAGTTTGACTGTCACACCTGAACTTAGTTTTGTTTAGGATATATGAAATATTTGCTTTAACGTTTGTTTTTTTTTGTAAACGTACTCAACCAATTTAAATGAAAAAAGCATTAGTGATCCTGAAATTGTTTAACAAAACAGATTGTATTCATTAATTTGCATCAAAGATTAAGATAAATACCACACATGGAGTTACGATGTAGCTTAAGATGGAACCAAATTGGAAATGAGCATTAAGAACTTTTAATCCGACATAGCCGAACCGATTGAAACCAAACTTTGCAACAGTTGTATAAAGGGGATGCTTTTTGGGAAGTGTCTGACGGTTTATGTTTTACACTTTGTTATCAAACTATTTAATTTCTTTATCCTCCTAGTTTTTTTACTCTATAAATGTTTTGTCTTTTGTTTCAGTAAAGCCTGCAAAACCAGTTAGATGGAAAAGTAAGCACCATAGTGTCCACAACTTCAAATCACAAATATATTATGAATAAACAAGAGTGTTCTTTGCCAGTATTCTAAATTATAGAGGTTCTAGGTTTTTGTCTTTTATTCATATATTTTGTTTTTTAATTTTCGATACAACATAGGAATATTGTTTGACTTCTACAGCTTTATTGTTGGATAAGCACAGCATAAAACCAGCATACAAAAGAAAAATGTTTTAATTTTTTTTACTAAAATTGTTTAAAAAGTTTGTTGTATTAATGATCATATCCGATTTTATGTGTTAATATTAATTTTCGTGTTATATATGTTTGTACCATTTTGGATAATGTGATTATTTGTGTTGTGCACATCAGTTTCAAATGATTTTTTTTCTACCTACATGTACACTAATTGGCTATAAATGAGTTCCCACTTGCATATTTCCCTATGCAATTCATATAAAAGTACTTTTTTCAAAATATTTTCGTCATATTATTTCTTATCCTGTATTTATGAATTTTTACGATCAATCTCAGAAATATTTAAAGTTTCTTTGGATAATTTTGAAATTTGGAGAAATCATTTTTTAATCACAAATATGTTTTTATGCGTGTCAACATTACATAGGTTCAATGGGGAAAATATTGTTAAAAATTGATATTTGTATTTAAATTTTGGATTTTAGAAAACAATAACGTATTATAATATTTTGATATTCTGGGTATAAATCATAGATATTCCTATGACCACCAAAACAGATTTCATTAAAAGCAGATAAAAAATAACACCAGGACATTTTTTTTTTTAAATTGTGGTTTTATATACTTGTAATATGTAGGAAAATTTCTAAGTGAGAACTCAATAATGGCCACTGTCTGTATATGTATAAAAGTGATAATAAATGAATTACCGTATATCGACGAAAAATTACGGAAGAGATTCCGTTAAGACAACGTTGGTCTCTAATTTAAAGTTCAATCAGATAGATAAGATTTGGATAATCCTAACAGAGTGACAATGAGTTAGATTTACAAAGCTTTTCATGATTCAATCAGACATTGAAAAAAGAAACATTGTTTACTTTTATTAATGGTTTTCCCCTTAACTGAGGATTTTCTCAGTTGTGCATAAGAAACGTAATATAGATGTATTGTACTGAGTATACCTTTGTTGGAGTTTGATATTTGGCATCGTCGGAAACCCACGACTGGTCGCGTTTACGCTTTGCTATCACTTACTGGTAAGTGGTAGCAGAGCCTAAGCTCGACCATCCGTGGGTTTCCGCCGATGGACTTTTTGTTAAGATCTAAAATTGTAAATATTATACTGTTGTCATTCTGATTTTTTCAATAATTTTTATCCTACTGCAGACTAAGTAGACCCTTAGTTCGACTTTTGTTAATATTCGAACAGAAATCAATGTGGCCTTCCACAGAAGAGCTGGCCAGAGTTCCAATTACAATCGTCGACACGTTGCTTCAGAAGCTGTGGATGGACGTTTAAAAACCTTTACACATACAAAAAGACAAAGATACCCATACTGGTGGGTAGACCTAGGAAGGACCTATATCGTTAAAGCAGTAACAATCGCTAACAGACAAGACAGTCACGGTATTCTATTTATTCACGTATATTTCAGAATTTTCATTTTTAATAAGCAATTGTAAACAAATCTAAAAGCATAAGTTTACCGTAAGATTAAAAATTGAAAGAAGCAAAGTGGCTTACAATTAAATTCATATGGATATTTATGAAGTTTATCTTCTGGTCGGAATTGAAATATATAACTTTAATATCGTTTCCAATGATTATTCTTCAAAAGCAGGATGAATCGAGAAAAAGCGTTTAAATTTTTTTCAGGGCGGCGTCTTCGCAATCTTGTAGTAAAAGTTGGTAGGAAAGTATGCACTTCTTATAATGGACCAGCCAAAACGCGGCAAATATTAAGGCTCAAATGTAGGAAGTCTCCAAGAGGAAGAAAGATTATAATAATGATAAGAGGCACAGGAATTTTATCATTGGCCGAGGTTAAAGTCAAAGCCATCAGAGGTAGTATCTTTTCTAGCTAAATATACTTATGTATAAGAAACAAAACTTTCAATAAATTTTGGGATAATTGAGAATTAGTTGTAAGAAAAGATCATAAGAAAGATACTTGACACCATTTCTAATTTGTCTATCCTGAACTGGATTTAATAAATTTGCCTCAGAAGGATGATATTCTTTATTATAGACTGATATTCCTTATGAAATTCCAATTGCACGTGAGTAGTGGGAATATAAATCACACCCTTCCTAACCACTTCCAAGGTTGTCAAACGGTCGTCCCCATTATACTAGTTTGGCATAGTGTACATTTTTATTCAACTCCGTTTCCGTTTTACCAATAATTTGATCGTATATTATAATTCAAGGATTGAGAGTGTTTTTCTCCTGTATTTGAATGGTTTCAAAAAGAAAAACAGGATCGCTAAAAAGGCTATTTGGAAAGTTTGACTGTCACAACTGAACTTAGTTTTATTTAGGGTTTATGAAATATATGCTTCAAAGTTTTTTTTATGAACGTACTCAACGAATTTAAATCAAAGAAGGCATCAGTGATCCTTAAATGTTTTAACAAAACAAATTATATTCATTAATATGCATCAACGACTTAGACATGGAGTTACGATGCAGCTTAACATGACATCAAATTTGAAATGAGCATAAAGACATTTTTATCTGACATTGCTGAACCAATTGAAACCAAACTTTGCAACAGTTGTATAAAGGTGATGCTTTTTGTGAAGTGTCTGGCGGTTTATGTTTTACACTTTGTTATTTAATGAAACTATTTAATTCTTTATTTCCTTGTTTTTTTTACTCTATAAATATTTTGTCTTTTGTTTCAGTAAAGCCTACAAAACCAGTTAGACGGAAAAGTAAGCACCATAGTGTCCACAACTTCATAAAATAACAAAATATATTATGAATAAACAAGAGTGTTCTTTGCCAGTATTTTAATTTATAGAAGTTATAGGTTTTTGTCTTTTATTTAGATATTTTGGTTTTTTTATTTTTGATTCAACATAGGAATATTGTTTGATTTTCACAGTCATATTGTTGGATAAGCACAACATAAAAACAGCATACAAAAGTAAAATGTTTTGATTTTTTAACTAAAATTGTTTTGATCTCTTAGTTGGATTAATACTCATGTCTGGTGTTGTGTGTTGATATTAATTTTCGCGTTATATATGTTTGTACCATTTTGGATGAATGTGATTATTTGTGTTGTGCACATCCTATTCTCTATATGTGAAACGGATTTTTTGAACTTACACTAATTAGCTATAAATGAGTTCCCACTTGTATATTTCCATGTACAATTCATATGAAACTACTTTTTTTCAAAATACACATGTATTATAGTGATATTAATTCTTATCCTGTATTTATGAAATTTTTACGATCAAACTCAGAAATATGTGAAGTTTCTTTGGATAATTTTGAAAGTTTTCTTTGATTTGGAAAAATCATTTTTTAAACACAAATAAGGTTTTATGCGTGTCAAAATTACATAGGGTCAGTTGGGAAAATGTTGTTAAAATTTAGTTTTTGTATTTAAATTTTGGATTTTAGAAAACAATAACATATTATAATATTTTAATATTATCGTTTAAATCATAGATATTTCTCTTACCACCAAACAAATTTCATTAAAAAGGACAAATATACCTAAGGAGCAATGAAAGAAACATAATCCATTGGACAGACTAACCCGGGAAGACAAATGAACAACCACAAGCACAACAAATAAACACAGAAATCTAAAAAAAACTATGAACAACACGAACTCCTATAAAAACCAGGAGTGAACCCAGGTGGTCCTGAAAGGTAAGCAGTTCTGCTCCGTATACGGCACCCGTCGTGAAGTTCAACAAAGTCAATCCGGGGGAAGTCACAAATCGGTGGAGGCACATGAAAGGTTACGACAGTGGGAACAGGTCCAACATCATCTTAGATATTTGAACACTGTAATGGTCAATCAATTCGTGATGACGACCGTAAAATTTCCTAAGTGATGACATCAACTTATCCCTGATAAAACCCTGGTTAAGAAGCTTTTGTGACAGCAGTAATCCTCTTTGTCGAAAGTCAGGGTAACTCACGCATGCCCTTGAAAATCGGATAAGCTGAGAAACGTAGACGCCATATACAGACGTTGCTGGTATATTGCTACTCAAGAAGGGAAAATTAACAATAGGAAAGTTGAAGTCGTCACGTTTGTCATAAAGTTTTGTCTTCAAATGTCCCTCATAGTCTATTTCAAGAAACAAATTCAAATATGAAGCGGACTTTGGTGTATCTGTAGTATCCTTAATTTCAAGCTCACTGGGAACGAAAAGTGAAATTAAAGGATTGGGCTAGTTTTTTTTTGTTTTCACGTAGTAACCCTTGAATGAAGTCCGCTTCATATGAGTACAGAAACAGATCGGCGGGGAGAGGAGCACAGTTGGTTCCCATTGGAATGCCGATTGTTTGTTGAAAAATTAGACGGCCAAATTCAACGAATATGTTGTCTATGAGAAAATCTAACATGTTGTAATTTCATCTTCAGAATACTTTTTGTCAGAATCAGAGTGGTTCTTCACGAAATAAGCCTTTTCTCTACTTAGAACAAGAAATTTATACCTGCGTGTGCCATTTTTCTTGAAAAAACGTTAATGAACTAGTTGCTTTAAGCGATCTTTTAATTGAGAATGTGGTATGGTAGTGTAGAGTGTAGAGAAGTCGAATGTTTTTATGCTGTTGCATGTAGCCAAAGATTTTGATTTTATGTATTGAAGTAAATTTTTGGAGTTTTTAAGAATCCTCATCTGATTGACGCCACTGGTGGAATATGATGTTTCACAGTAATTCTAAACGCCCTCTTTAATACATGTCAATATGAATGTTAAAATCTTTGAAAGAGGTTTTGTAGAGCAATTAGCTGACCCAGCAATGTACATTTGTTTAAACGGATTCTTTATGTAGTTTAGGAATCCAATAAAGAGCAGGAAGGTCCATTTCTTCACCTTTTGTAGAAATGCCAAACGAATGAAGAACGGTCTTGTGGTTATCAAGGACTTCCTGCTTAGTCAGTGTGGTCGGTGTATAAGTTGGGTTACCGGAAGTGTTATCTATTCCTAATTCGTTTCTAAGACACTCGAAATAATAGTTCTTGCAGACAAAAACGGTGTTATTGGGGGCTTTGTCAGCTGGGACAACTACATATCTATATATTAATCAGATAAAAATAACTTCAGGACAAAATTTTGAAAAATTGTGGTATTATATACTTGTAATATATAGGAAAATTTCTCAGTTAGAACTCAGTTATGGCAAATGTCTGTATATGTATAAAAGTGATGATGGATGAATTACCGTATATCGACAAAAAAATGACAGAAGAGATACATTTAAACAACGTTGGTCTCTTATTTCAAGTTCAGTGAGAAAGATAAGATTTGGATAATCCTAACAGAGTACAGTGCTTTAGATTAACAAAGGTGTTCAAGTTTCAATTCAGAAATTGAAAAAAGAAACATATTTACTTTTATTGGTAGTTTTCCCCATAATTGAGGATTTTCTCAGTTGTGCATAAGAAACGTAATATAGAAGTATTGTACTGAGTATGCCTTAATTGGAACTTGACTTTTCGTTGAGATCTAAAATTATATATATTATACTGTTCTCATTTTGAATTTTTGAATAATTTATATCTGACCGAAGTACACATTAAGTAGACTCTTAGTTCGACTTTTATTAATTTCGAACAGAAATCAACGTGGCCTTCCACAAAAGAGCTGGCCAGAGTTCCAATTACAATCGTCGACACGTTGCTTCAGAAGCTGTGGATGGACGTTTGAAAACCTTTACACGTACAAAAAGACAAAGACACCCATATTGGTGGGTAGACCTAGGAAGGACCTATATCATTAAAGCAGTAACAATCGCTAACAGACAAGACAGTCACGGTATTCTATTTATTCACGTATATTTTAGAATAATGCAATATTTTCAGATCAGTCTATTTTCATTTTTAATAAGCAATTGTAAACAATCTAAAAGCATAAGTATACCATAAGATTAAAAATTGAAAGAAGCAAAGTGGCTTAAAATTAAATTCATATGGATTTTTATGAAGTTTATCTTCTGGTCGGAATTGAAATATATAACTTGAATATCGTTTCCAATGATTATTCTTCAAAAGCGGATGAATCGAGAAAAAGCGTTTAATTTTTTTCAGGGCGGCGTCTTCGCAATCTTGTTGTAAAAGTTGGTAGGAAAGTATGCACTTCTTATAATGGACCAGCCAAAACGCGGCAAATACTAAGGCTCAAATGTAGGAAGTCTCCAAGGGGAAGAAAGATTACAATAATGATAAGAGGCACAGGAATTTTATCATTGGCTGAGGTTAAAGTCAAAGCCATCAGAGGTAGTATCTTTTCTAGCTAAATATACTGATGTATAAAAAACAAAACTTTAAATAAATTTTGGGATAGTTGAGAATTAGTTGTAAGAAAAGATCATAAGAAAGATACTTGACACCATTTCTAATTTGTCTATCCCGAACTGGATTTAATAAATTTGCCTCAGAAGGATGATATTCTTTATTATAGACTGATATTCCTTATGAAATTCCAATTGCACGTGAGAAGTGGGAATATAAATCACACCCTTCCTAACCACTTCCAAGGTTGTCAAACGGTCGTCCCCATTATACTAGTTTGGCATAGTGTACATTTTTATTCAACTCCGTTTCCGTTTTACCAATAATTTGATCGTATATTATAATTCAAGGATTGAGAGTGTTTTTCTCCTGTATTTGAATGGTTTCAAAAAGAAAAACAGGATCGCTAAAAAGGCTATTTAGGAAAGTTTGACTGTCACAACTGAACTTAGTTTTATTTAGGGTTTATGAAATATATGCTTCAAAGTTTTTTTTTATGAACGTACTCAACGAATTTAAATCAAAGAAGGCATCAGTGATCCTTAAATGTTTTAACAAAACAAATTATATTCATTAATATGCATCAACGACTTAGACATGGAGTTACGATGCAGCTTAACATGACATCAAATTTGAAATGAGCATAAAGACATTTTTATCTGACATTGCTGAACCAATTGAAACCAAACTTTGCAACAGTTGTATAAAGGTGATGCTTTTTGTGAAGTGTCTGGCGGTTTATGTTTTACACTTTGTTATTTAATGAAACTATTTAATTCTTTATTTCCTTGTTTTTTTTTACTCTATAAATATTTTGTCTTTTGTTTCAGTAAAGCCTACAAAACCAGTTAGACGGAAAAGTAAGCACCATAGTGTCCACAACTTCATAAAATCACAAAATATATTATGAATAAACAAGAGTGTTCTTTGCCAGTATTTTAATTTATAGAAGTTATAGGTTTTTGTCTTTTATTTAGATATTTTGGTTTTTTATTTTTGATTCAACATAGGAATATTGTTTGATTTTCACAGTCATATTGTTGGATAAGCACAACATAAAAACAGCATACAAAAGTAAAATGTTTTGATTTTTTAACTAAAATTGTTTTGATCTCTTAGTTGGATTAATACTCATGTCTGGTTTTGTGTGTTGATATTAATTTTCGCGTTATATATGTTTGTACCATTTTGGATGAATGTGATTATTTGTGTTGTGCACATCCTATTCTCTATATGTAAAACGGATTTTTTGAACTTACACTAATTAGCTATAAATGAGTTCCCACTTGTATATTTCCATGTACAATTCATATGAAACTACTTTTTTTCAAAATACACATGTATTATAGTGATATTAATTCTTATCCTGTATTTATGAAATTTTTACGATCAAACTCAGAAATATGTGAAGTTTCTTTGGATAATTTTGAAAGTTTTCTTTGATTTGGAAAAATCATTTTTTAAACACAAATAAGGTTTTATGCGTGTCAAAATTACATAGGGTCAGTTGGGAAAATGTTGTTAAAATTTAGTTTTTGTATTTAAATTTTGGATTTTAGAAAACAATAACATATTATAATATTTTAATATTATCGTTTAAATCATAGATATTTCTCTTACCACCAAACAAATTTCATTAAAAAGGACAAATATACCTAAGGAGCAATGAAAGAAACATAATCCATTGGACAGACTAACCCGGGAAGACAAATGAACAACCACAAGCACAACAAATAAACACAGAAATCTAAAAAAACTATGAACAACACGAACTCCTATAAAAACCAGGAGTGAACCCAGGTGGTCCTGAAAGGTAAGCAGTTCTGCTCCGTATACGGCACCCGTCGTGAAGTTCAACAAAGTCAATCCGGGGGAAGTCACAAATCGGTGGAGGCACATGAAAGGTTACGACAGTGGGAACAGGTCCAACATCATCTTTGATATTTGAACACTGTAATGGTCAATCAATTCGTGATGACCGTAAAATTTCCTAAGTGATGACATCAACTTATCCCTGATAAAACCCTGGTTAAGAAGCTTTTGTGACAGCAGTAATCCTCTTTGTCGAAAGTCAGGGTAACTCACGCATGCCCTTGAAAATCGGATAAGCTGAGAAACGTAGACGCCATATACAGGCGATGCTGGTATATTGCTACTCAAGAAGGGAAAATTAACAATAGGAAAGTTGAAGTCGTCACGTTTGTCATAAAGTTTTGTCTTCAAATGTCCCTCATAGTCTATTTCAAGAAACAAATTCAAATATGAAGCGGACTTTGGTGTATCTGTAGTATCCTTAATTTCAAGCTCACTGGGAACGAAAAGTGAAATTAAAGGATTGGGCTAGTTTTTTTTTGTTTTCACGTAGTAACCCTTGAATGAAGTCCGCTTCATATGAGTACAGAAACAGATCGGCGGGGAGAGGAGCACAGTTGGTTCCCATTGGAATGCCGATTGTTTGTTGAAAAATTAGACGGCCAAATTCAACGAATATGTTGTCTATGAGAAAATCTAACATGTTGTAATTTCATCTTCAGAATACTTTTTGTCAGAATCAGAGTGGTTCTTCACGAAATAAGCCTTTTCTCTACTTAGAACAAGAAATTTATACCTGCGTGTGCCATTTTTCTTGAAAAAACGTTAATGAACTAGTTGCTTTAAGCGATCTTTTAATTGAGAATGTGGTATGGTAGTGTAGAGTGTAGAGAAGTCGAATGTTTTTATGCTGTTGCATGTAGCCAAAGATTTTGATTTTATGTATTGAAGTAAATTTTTGGAGTTTTTAAGAATCCACATCTGATTGACGCCACTGGTGGAATATGATGTTTCACAGTAATTCTAAACGCCCTCTTTAATACATGTCAATATGAATGTTAAAATCTTTGAAAGAGGTTTTGTAGAGCAATTAGCTGACCCAGCAATGTACATTTGTTTAAACGGATTCTTTATGTAGTTTAGGAATCCAATAAAGAGCAGGAAGGTCCATTTCTTCACCTTTTGTAGAAATGCCAAACGAATGAAGAACGGTCTTGTGGTTATCAAGGACTTCCTGCTTAGTCAGTGTGGTCGGTGTATAAGTTGGGTTACCGGAAGTGTTATCTATTCCTAATTCGTTTCTAAGACACTCGAAATAATAGTTCTTGCAGACAAAAACGGTGTTATTGGGGGCTTTGTCAGCTGGGACAACTACATATCTATATATTAATCAGATAAAAATAACTTCAGGACAAAATTTTGAAAAATTGTGGTATTATATACTTGTAATATATAGGAAAATTTCTCAGTTAGAACTCAGTTATGGCAAATGTCTGTATATGTATAAAAGTGATGATGGATGAATTACCGTATATCGACAAAAAAATGACAGAAGAGATACATTTAAACAACGTTGGTCTCTTATTTCAAGTTCAGTGAGAAAGATAAGATTTGGATAATCCTAACAGAGTACAGTGCTTTAGATTAACAAAGGTGTTCAAGTTTCAATTCAGAAATTGAAAAAAGAAACATATTTACTTTTATTGGTAGTTTTCCCCATAATTGAGGATTTTCTCAGTTGTGCATAAGAAACGTAATATAGAAGTATTGTACTGAGTATGCCTTAATTGGAACTTGACTTTTCGTTGAGATCTAAAATTATATATATTATACTGTTCTCATTTTGAATTTTTGAATAATTTATATCTGACCGAAGTACACATTAAGTAGACTCTTAGTTCGACTTTTATTAATTTCGAACAGAAATCAACGTGGCCTTCCACAAAAGAGCTGGCCAGAGTTCCAATTACAATCGTCGACACGTTGCTTCAGAAGCTGTGGATGGACGTTTGAAAACCTTTACACGTACAAAAAGACAAAGACACCCATATTGGTGGGTAGACCTAGGAAGGACCTATATCATTAAAGCAGTAACAATCGCTAACAGACAAGACAGTCACGGTATTCTATTTATTCACGTATATTTTAGAAAAATGCAATATTTTCAGATCAGTCTATTTTCATTTTTAATAAGCAATTGTAAACAATCTAAAAGCATAAGTATACCATAAGATTAAAAATTGAAAGAAGCAAAGTGGCTTAAAATTAAATTCATATGGATTTTTATGAAGTTTATCTTCTGGTCGGAATTGAAATATATAACTTGAATATCGTTTCCAATGATTATTCTTCAAAAGCGGATGAATCGAGAAAAAGCGTTTAATTTTTTTCAGGGCGGCGTCTTCGCAATCTTGTTGTAAAAGTTGGTAGGAAAGTATGCACTTCTTATAATGGACCAGCCAAAACGCGGCAAATACTAAGGCTCAAATGTAGGAGGTCTCCAAGAGGAAGAAAGATTACAATAATGATAAGAGGCACAGGAATTTTATCATTGGCTGAGGTTAAAGTCAAAGCCATCAGAGGTAGTATCTTTTCTAGCTAAATACACTGATGTATAAAAAACAAAACTTTAAATAAATTTTGGGATAGTTGAGAATTAGTTGTAAGAAAAGATCATAAGAAAGATACTTGACACCATTTCTAATTTGTCTATCCCGAACTGGATTTAATAAATTTGCCTCAGAAGGATGATATTCTTTATTATAGACTGATATTCCTTATGAAATTCCAATTGCACATGAGAAGTGGGAATATAAATCACACCCTTCCTAACCACTTCCAAGGTTGTCAAACGGTCGTCCCCATTATACTAGTTTGGCATAGTGTACATTTTTATTCAGCTCCGTTTCCGTTTTACCAGTAATTTGATCGTATACTAGTATTATAATTCAAGGATTGAGAGTGTTTTTCTCCTGTATTTGAATGGTTTCAAAAAGAAAAAAAGGATCGCTAAAGAGGCTATTTAGGAAAGTTTGACTTTCACAACTGAACTTAGTTTTATTTAGGGTTTATGAAATATATGCTTCAAAGTTTTTTTTTATGAACGTACTCAACGAATTTAAATTAAAGAAGGCATCAGTGATCCTTAAATGTTTTAACAAAACAAATTATATTCATTAATATGCATCAACGACTTAGATAAATACCACACATGGAGTTGCGATGCAGCTTAACATGACATCAAATTTGAAATGAGCATAAAGACATTTTTATCTGACATTGCTGAACCAATTGAAACTAAACTTTGCAATAGTTGTATAAAGGTGATGTGTTTTGAGAAGTGTCTGACAGTTTATG
Organism: Mytilisepta virgata; assembly: GCA_028015205.1. Lineage (NCBI taxonomy): Eukaryota > Metazoa > Mollusca > Bivalvia > Mytilida > Mytilidae > Mytilisepta > Mytilisepta virgata. Next base: position 44,361,674 of record CM051521.1, on the reverse strand, counting down.
TTTTACACTTTGTTATTTAATGAAACTATTTTATTCTTTATTTTCCTTGTTTTTTTTTACTCTATAAATATTTTGTTTTTTATTTCAGTAAAGCCTACAAAACCAGTTAGACGGAAAAGTAAGCATCATGGTGTCCACAACTTCATGAAATCACAAAATATATTATGAATAAACAAGAGTGTTCTTTGCCAGTATTTTAATTTATAGAAGTTATAGGTTTTTGTCTTTTATTTAGATATTTATAGAAGTTCTAGGTTTTTGTCTTTTATTTAGATATTTTTGGTTTTTTATTTTCGATACAACGTAGGAATATTGTTTGATTTTCATAGCCATATTGTTGGATAAGCACCACATAAAAACAGCATACAAAAGTAAAATGTTTTGATTTTTTAACTAAAATTGTTTTAATCTGTTAGTTGGATTAATAATCATGTCTGGTTTTGTGTGTTAATATTAATTTTCGCGTTATATATGTTGTACCATTTTGGATGAATGTGATTATTTGTGTTGTGCACATCCTATTCTCTATATGTAAAACGGATTTTTTAAACTTACACTAATTAGCTATAAATGAGTTCCCACTTGTATATTTCCATGTACAATTCATATGAAACTACTTTTTTCAAAATACACATGTATTATAGTGATATTAATTCTTATCCTGTATTTATGAAATTTTTACGATCAAACTCAGAAATACGTGAAGTTTCTTTGGATAATTTTGAAAGTTTTCTTTGATTTGGAAAAATCATTTTTTAAACACAAATAAGGTTTTATGCGTGTCAAAATTACACAGGGTCAGTTGGGAAAATGTTGTTAAAATTTAGTTTTTGTATTTAAATTTTGGATTTTAGAAAACAATAACATATTATAATATTTTAATATTATCGTTTAAATCATAGATATTTCTCTTACCACCAAACAAATTTCATTAAAAAGGACAAATATACGTAAGGAGCAATGAAAGAAACATAATCCATTGGACAGACTAACCCGGGAAGACAAATGAACAACCACAAGCACAACAAATAAACACAGAAATCTAAAAAAAACTATGAACAACACGAACTTATATAAAAACAAGGAGTGAACCCAGGTGGTCCTGAAAGGTAAGCAGTTCTGCTCCGTATACGGCACCCGTCGTGAAGTTCAACAAAGTCAATCCGGGGGAAGTCACAAATCGGTGGAGGCACATGAAAGGTTACGACAGTGGGAACAGGTCCAACATCATCTTAGATATTGGAACACTGTAATGGTCAATCAATTCGTGATGACGACCGTAAAATTTCCTAAATGATGACATCAACTTATCCCTGATAAAACCCTGTTTAAGAAGCTTTTGTGACAGCAGTAATCCTCTTTGTCGAAAGTCAGTGTAACTCACGCATGCCCTTGAAAATCGGATAAGCTGAGAAACGTAGACACCATATACAGGCGATGCTGGTATATTGCTACTCAAGAAGGGAAAATTAACAATAGGAAAGTTGAAGTCGTCACGTTTGTCATAAAGTTTTGTCTTCAAATGTCCCTCATAGTCTATTTCAAGAAACAAATTCAAATATGAAGCGGACTTTGGTGTATCTGTAGTATCCTTAATTTCAAGCTCACTGGGAACGAAAAGTGGAATTAAAGGATTGGGCTAGTTTCTTTTTGTTTTCACGTAGTAACCCTTGAATGAAGTCCGCTTCATGTGAGTACAGAAACAGATCGTCGAGGAGAGGAGCACAGTTGGTTCCCATTGGAATGCCGATTATTTGTTGAAAAAGTAGACGGCCAAATTCAACGAATATGTTGTCTATGAGAAAATCTAACATGTTGTAATTTCATCTTCAGAATACTTTTTGTCAGAATCAGAGTGGTTCTTCACGAAATAAGCCTTTTCTCTACTTAGAACAAGAAATTTATACCTGCGTGTGCCATTTTTCTTGAAAAAACATTAATGAACTAGTTGTTTAAGCGATCTTTTAATTGAGAATGTGGTATGGTAGTGTAGAGTGTAGAGAAGTCGAATGTGTTTATGCTGTTGCATGAAGCCAAAGATTTTGATTTTTATGTATTGAAGTAAATTTTTGGAGTTTTTAAGAATCCACATCTGATTGACGCCACTGGTGGAATATGATGTTTCACAGTAATTCTAAACGCCCTCTTTAATACATGTCAATATGAATGTTAAAATCTTTGAAAGAGGTTTTGTAGAGCAATTAGCTGACCCAGCAATGTACATTTGTTTAAACGGATTCTTATGTAGTTTTGGAATCCAATAAAGAGCAGGAAGGTCCATTTCTTCACCTTTTGTAGAAATGCCAACCGAATGAAGAACGGTCTTGTGGTTATCAAGGACTTCCTGCATGGTCAGTGTGGTCGGTGTATAAATTGGGTTACCGGAAGTGTTATCTATTCCTAATTCGTTTCTAAGACACTCGAAATAATAGTTCTTGCAGACAAAAACGGTGTTATTGGGGGCTTTGTCAGCTGGGACAACTACATATCTATATATTAATCAGATAAAAATAACTTCAGGACAAAATTTTGAAAAATTGTGGTATTATATACTTGTAATATATAGGAAAATGTCTCAGTTAGAAATCAGTTATGGCAAATGTCTGTATATGTATAAAAGTGATGATGGATGAATTACCGTATATCGACAAAAAAATGACAGAAGAGATACATTTAAACAACGATGGTCTCTTATGTCAAGTTCAGTGAGAAAGATAAGATTTGGATAATCCTAACAGAGTACAGTGCTTTAGATTAACAAAGGTGTTCAAGTTTCAATTCAGAAATTGAAAAAAGAAACATATTTACTTTTATTGGTAGTTTTCCCCATAATTGAGGATTTTCTCAGTTGTGCATAAGAAACGTAATATAGAAGTATTGTACTGAGTATGCCTTAATTGGAACTTGACTTTTCGTTGAGATCTAAAATTATATATATTATACTGTTCTCATTTTGAATTTTTGAATAATTTATATCTGACCGAAGTACACATTAAGTAGACCCTTAGTTCGACTTTTATTAATTTCGAACAGAAATCAACGTGGCCTTCCACAAAAGAGCTGGCCAGAGTTCCAATTACAATCGTCGACACGTTGCTTCAGAAGCTGTGGATGGACGTTTGAAAACCTTTACACGTACAAAAAGACAAAGACACCCATATTGGTGGGTAGACCTAGGAAGGACCTATATCATTAAAGCAGTAACAATCGCTAACAGACAAGACAGTCACGGTATTCTATTTATTCACGTATATTTTAGAAAAATGCAATATTTTCAGATCAGTCTATTTTCATTTTTAATAAGCAATTGTAAACAATCTAAAAGCATAAGTATACCATAAGATTAAAAATTGAAAGAAGCAAAGTGGCTTAAAATTAAATTCATATGGATTTTTATGAAGTTTATCTTCTGGTCGGAATTGAAATATATAACTTGAATATCGTTTCCAATGATTATTCTTCAAAAGCGGATGAATCGAGAAAAAGCGTTTAAATTTTTTCAGGGCGGCGTCTTCGCAATCTTGTAGTAAAAGTTGGTAGGAAAGTATGCACTTCTTATAATGGACCAGCCAAAACGCGGCAAATACTAAGGCTCAAATGTAGGAAGTCTCCAAGAGGAAGAAAGATTACAATAATGATAAGAGGCACAGGAATTTTATCATTGGCTGAGGTTAAAGTCAAAGCCATCAGAGGTAGTATCTTTTCTAGCTAAATATACTGATGTATAAAAAACAAAACTTTAAATAAATTTTGGGATAGTTGAGAATTAGTTGTAAGAAAAGATCATAAGAAAGATACTTGACACCATTTCTAATTTGTCTATCCTGAACTGGATTTAATAAATTTGCCTCAGAAGGATGATATTCTTTATTATAGACTGATATTCCTTATGAAATTCCAATTGCACATGAGAAGTGGGAATATAAATCACACCCTTCCTAACCACTTCCAAGGTTGTCAAACGGTCGTCCCCATTATACTAGTTTGGCATAGTGTACATTTTTATTCAGCTCCGTTTCCGTTTTACCAATAATTTGATCGTATACTAGTATTATAATTCAAGGATTGAGAGTGTTTTTCTCCTGTATTTGAATGGTTTCAAAAAGAAAAAAGGATCGCTAAAGAGGCTATTTAGGAAAGTTTGACTGTCACAACTGAACTTAGTTTTATTTAGGGTGTATGAAATATATGCTTCAAAGTTTTTTTTTTATGAACGTACTCAACGAATTTAAATTAAAGAAGGCATCAGTGATCCTTAAATGTTTTAACAACAATTAAATTATATTCATTAATATGCATCAACGACTTAGATAAATACCACACATGGAGTTGCGATGCAGCTTAACATGACATCAAATTTGAAATGAGCATAAAGACATTTTTATCTGACATTGCTGAACCAATTGAAACTAAACTTTGCAATAGTTGTATAAAGGTGATGTGTTTTGAGAAGTGTCTGACGGTTTATGTTTTACACTTTGTTATTTAATGAAACTATTTTATTCTTTATTTTCCTTGTTTTTTTTTACTCTATAAATATTTTGTTTTTTATTTCAGTAAAGCCTACAAAACCAGTTAGACGGAAAAGTAAGCATCATGGTGACCACAACTTCATGAAATCACAAAATATATTATGAATAAACAAGAGTGTTCTTTGCCAGTATTTTAATTTATAGAAGTTATAGGTTTTTGTCTTTTATTTAGATATTTATAGAAGTTCTAGGTTTTTTTCTTTTATTTAGATATTTTTGGTTTTTTATTTTCGATACAACATAGGAATATTGTTTGATATTCATAGCCATATTGTTGGATAAGCACAACATAAAAACAGAATACAAAAGTCAAATGTTTTGATTTTTTAACTAAAATTGTTTTAATCTGTTAGTTGGATTAATAATCATGTCTGGTTTTGTGTGTTAATATTAATTTTCGCGTTATATATGTTGTACCATTTTGGATGAATGTGATTATTTGTGTTGTGCACATCCTATTCTCTATATGTAAAACGGATTTTTTGAACTTACACTAATTAGCTATAAATGAGTTCCCACTTGTATATTTCCATGTACAATTCATATGAAACTACTTTTTTCAAAATACACATGTATTATAGTGATATTAATTCTTATCCTGTATTTATGAAATTTTTACGATCAAACTCAGAAATACGTGAAGTTTCTTTGGATAATTTTGAAAGTTTTCTTTGATTTGGAAAAATCATTTTTTAAACACAAATAAGGTTTTATGGGTGTCAAAATTACATAGGGTCAGTTGGGAAAATGTTGTTAAAATTTAGTTTTTGTATTTAAATTTTGGATTTTAGAAAACAATAACATATTATAATATTTTAATATTATCGTTTAAATCATAGATATTTCTCTTACCACCAAACAAATTTCATTAAAAATGACAAATATACGTAAGGAGCAATCAAAGAAACATAATCCATTGGACAGACTAACCCGGGAAGACAAATGAACAACCACAAGCACAACAAATAAACACAGAAATCTAAAAAAAACTATGAACAACACGAACTCCTATGAAAACCAGGAGTGAACCCAGGTGGTCCTGAAAGGTAAGCAGTTCTGCTCCGTATACGGCACCCGTCGTGAAGTTCAACAAAGTCAATCCGGGGGAAGTCACAAATCGGTGGAGGCACATGAAAGGTTACGACAGTGGGAACAGGTCCAACATCATCTTAGATATTGGAACACTGTAATGGTCAATCAATTCGTGATGACGACCGTAAAATTTCCTAAATGATGACATCAACTTATCCCTGATAAAACCCTGTTTAAGAAGCTTTTGTGACAGCAGTAATCCTCTGTCGAAAGTCAGGGTAACTCACGCATGCCCTTGAAAATCGGATAAGCTGAGAAACGTAGACGCCATATACAGGCGATGCTGGTATATTGCTACTCAAGAAGGGAAAATTAACAATAGGAAAGTTGAAGTCGTCACGTTTGTCATAAAGTTTTGTCTTCAAATGTCCCTCATAGTCTGTTTCAAGAAACAAATTCAAATATGAAGCGGACTTTGGTGTATCTGTAGTATCCTTAATTTCAAGCTCACTGGGAACGAAAAGTGGAATTAAAGGATTGGGCTAGTTTCTTTGTGTTTTCACGTAGTAACCCTTGAATGAAGTCCGCTTCATGTGAGTACAGAAACAGATCGGCGAGGAGAGGAGCACAGTTGGTTCCCATTGGAATGCCGATTGTTTGTTGAAAAATTAGACGGCCAAATTCAACGAATATGTTGTCTATGAGAAAATCTAACATGTTGTAATTTCATCTTCAGAATACTTTTTGTCAGAATCAGAGTGGTTCTTCACGAAATAAGCCTTTTCTCTACTTAGAACAAGAAATTTATACCTGCGTGTGCCATTTTTCTTGAAAAAACATTGATGAACTAGTTGTTTAAGCGATCTTTTAATTGAGAATGTGGTATGGTAGTGTAGAGTGTAGAGAAGTCGAATGTGTTTATGCTGTTGCATGAAGCCAAAGATTTTGATTTTATGTATTGAAGTAAATTTTTGGAGTTTTTAAGAATCCACATCTAATTGACGCCACTGGTGAAATATGATGTTTCACAGTAATTCTAAACGCCCTCTTTAATACATGTCAATATGAATGTTAAAATCTTTGAAAGAGGTTTTGTAGAGCAATTAGCTGACCCAGCAATGTACATTTGTTTAAACGGATTCTTATGTAGTTTTGGAATCCAATAAAGAGCAGGAAGGTCCATTTCTTCACCTTTTGTAGAAATGCCAAACGAATGAAGAACGGTCTTGTGGTTATCAAGGACTTCCTGCATGGTCAGTGTGGTCGGTGTATAAGTTGGGTTACCGGAAGTGTTATCTATTCCTAATTCGTTTCTAAGACACTCGAAATAATAGTTCTTGCAGACAAAAACGGTGTTATTGGGGGCTTTGTCAGCTGGGACAACTACATATCTATATATTAATCAGATAAAAATAACTTCAGGACAAAATTTTGAAAAATTGTGGTATTATATACTTGTAATATATAGGAAAATGTCTCAGTTAGAACTCGGTTATGGCAAATGTCTGTATATGTATAAAAGTGATGATGGATGAATTACCGTATATCGACAAAAAAATGACAGAAGAGATACATTTAAACAACGATGGTCTCTTATTTCAAGTTCAGTGAGAAAGATAAGATTTGGATAATCCTAACAGAGTACAGTGCTTTAGATTAACAAAGGTGTTCAAGTTTCAATTCAGAAATTGAAAAAAGAAACATATTTACTTTTATTGGTAGTTTTCCCCATAATTGAGGATTTTCTCAGTTGTGCATAAGAAACGTAATATAGAAGTATTGTACTGAGTATGCCTTAATTGGAACTTGACTTTTCGTTGAGATCTAAAATTATATATATTATACTGTTCTCATTTTGAATTTTTGAATAATTTATATCTGACCGAAGTACACATTAAGTAGACCCTTAGTTCGACTTTTATTAATTTCGAACAGAAATCAACGTGGCCTTCCACAAAAGAGCTGGCCAGAGTTCCAATTACAATCGTCGACACGTTGCTTCAGAAGCTGTGGATGGACGTTTGAAAACCTTTACACGTACAAAAAGACAAAGACACCCATATTGGTGGGTAGACCTAGGAAGCACCTATATCATTAAAGCAGTAACAATCGCTAACAGACAAGACAGTCACGGTATTCTATTTATTCACGTATATTTTAGAATAATGCAATATTTTCAGATCAGTCTATTTTCATTTTTAATAAGCAATTGTAAACAATCTAAAAGCATAAGTATACCATAAGATTAAAAATTGAAAGAAGCAAAGTGGCTTAAAATTAAATTCATATGGATTTTTATGAAGTTTATCTTCTGGTCGGAATTGAAATATATAACTTGAATATCGTTTCCAATGATTATTCTTCAAAAGCGGATGAATCGAGAAAAAGCGTTTAAATTTTTTCAGGGCGGCGTCTTCGCAATCTTGTAGTAAAAGTTGGTAGGAAAGTATGCACTTCTTATAATGGACCAGCCAAAACGCGGCAAATACTAAGGCTCAAATGTAGGAAGTCTCCAAGAGGAAGAAAGATTACAATAATGATAAGAGGCACAGGAATTTTATCATTGGCTGAGGTTAAAGTCAAAGCCATCAGAGGTAGTATCTTTTCTAGCTAAATATACTGATGTATAAAAAACAAAACTTTAAATAAATTTTGGGATAGTTGAGAATTAGTTGTAAGAAAAGATCATAAGAAAGATACTTGACACCATTTCTAATTTGTCTATCCCGAACTGGATTTAATAAATTTGCCTCAGAAGGATGATATTCTTTATTATAGACTGATATTCCTTATGAAATTCCAATTGCACGTGAGAAGTGGGAATATAAATCACACCCTTCCTAACCACTTCCAAGGTTGTCAAACGGTCGTCCCCATTATAATAGTTTGGCATAGTGTACATTTTTATTCAGCTCCGTTTCCGTTTTACCAATAATTTGATCGTATACTAGTATTATAATTCAAGAATTGAGAGTGTTTTTCTCCTGTATTTGAATGGTTTCAAAAAGAAAAAAAGGATCGCTAAAGAGGCTATTTAGGAAAGTTTGACTGTCACAACTGAACTTAGTTTTATTTAGGGTGTATGAAATATATTCTTCAAAGTATTTTTTATGAACGTACTCAACCAATTTAAATCAAAGAAGGCATCAGTGATACTTAAATTTTTTAACAAAAAAAAATTATATTCATTAATATGCATCAACGACTTAGATAAATACCACACATGGAGTTGCGATGCAGCTTAACATGACATCAAATTTGAAATGAGCATAGAAACATTTTTATCTGACATTGCTGAACCAATTGAAACTAAACTTTGCAATAGTTGGATAAAGGTGATGCGTTTTGAGAAGTGTCTGACGGTTTATGTTTTACACTTTGTTATTTAATGAAACTATTTTATTCTTTATTTTCCTTGTTTTTATTTACTCTATAAATATTTTGTCTTTTATTTCAGTAAAGCCTACAAAACCAGTTAGACGGAAAGGTAAGCACCATGGTGTCCACAACTTCATGAAATCACAAAATATATTATGAATAAACAAGAGTGTTCTTTGCCAGTATTTTAATTTATAGAAGTTATAGGTTTTTGTCTTTTATTTAGATATTTTTGGTTTTTTATTTTCGATAAAACATAGGAATATTGTTTGATTTTCATAGCCATATTGTTGGATAAGCACAACATAAAAACAGCATACAAAAGTAAATGTTTTGATTTTTTGACTAAAATTGTTTTGAACTGTTAGTTGGATTAATAATCATGTCTGGTTTTGTATGTTAATATTAATTTTCGTGTTATATATGTTTGTACCATTTTGGACGAATGTGATTATTTGTGTTGTGCACATCCTATTCTCTATATGTAAAACGGATTTTTTTGTACCTACACTAATTAGCTATAAATGAATTCCCACTTGTATATTTCCCTGTACAATTCATATGAAACTACTTTTTTCAAAATACACATGTATTGTAGTGATATTATTTCTTATCCTGTATTTATGAAGTTTTTATGATCAAACTGAGAAATTCATTGGATAATTTTGAAATTTTTCTTTGATTTCGAAATTTGGAAAAATCATTTTTTAAACGCAAATAAGGTTTTATGCGTGTCAAAATTACATAGGGTCAGTTGGGAAAATGTTAAAATTTAGTTTTTGTATTTAAATTTTGGATTTTAGAAAACAATAACATATTATAATATTTTGATATTATCGTTTAAATCATAGATATTTCTCTGACCACGAAACAAATTTCATTAAAATCAGATAAAAATAACTTCAGGACAAAATTTTGAAAAATTGTGGTTTTATATACTTGTAATATATAGGAAGATTTCTCAGTTAGAACTCAGTGATGGCCAATGTCTGTATATGTATAAAAGTGATGATGGATGAATTACCGTATATCGATAAAAAATGATAGAAGAGATACATTTAAGACAACGTTGGTCTCTAATTTCTAGTTCAGTGAAAAAGATAAGATTTGGATAATCCTAACAGAGGACAGTGCTTTAGATTAACAAATTCAGAAATTGAAAAAAAGAAACATATTTACTTTTATTGGTAGTTTTCCCCATAATTGAGGATTTTCTCAGTTGTGCATAAGAAACTAATATAGAAGTATTGTACTGAGTATGCCTTTGTTGAAACTTGACTTTTCGTTGAGATCTAAAATTATATATATTATACTGTTCTCAGTTTGAATTTTTGAATAATTTACATCTGACCGAAGTACAAATTAAGTAGACTCTTAGTTCGACTTTTATTAATTTTCGAACAGAAATCAACGTGGCCTTCCACAGAAGAGCTGGCCAGAGTTCCAATTACAATCGTCGACACGTTGCTTCAGAAGCTGTGGATGGACGTTTAAAAACATTTACACATACAAAAAGACAAAGATACCCATACTGGTGGGTAGACCTAGGAAGGACCTATATCGTTAAAGCAGTGACAATCGCTAACAGACAAGACAGTCACGGTATTCTATTCATTCATGTATATTTCAGAATAATACAGTGTTTTCATTTTTAAAAAGCAATTGCATACAAATTAAAAGCATAAATACACTATAAGATTAAAAACTAAAAGAAGCAAAGTGGCTTAAAATTAAATTCATATCGACTTGTATGAAGTTTATTTTCTGGTTGGAATTGAAATAGATAACTTGAATATCAGTTCCATAGATTATTCTTCAAAAGCGGATGAATCGAGAAAAAGTGTTAATTTTTTCAGGGCGGCGCCTTCGCAATCTTGTAGTAAAGGTTGGTAGGAAGGTATGCACTTCATACAGAGGACCAGCTAAAACGCGGCAAATTTTAACGCTCAAATGTAGGAAGTCACTGAAAGGTAGAAAGGTTATTATAATGATCAGAGGAAGAGGAATTTTATCATTGGCTGAGGTTAAAGTCAAAGCCATCAAAGGTAGTATCTTTTTCCAGCTACATATATTTATGTATAAGAAACAATACTTTAAAGAAATGTTGGGATAGCGGAGGAAAAATTTATAACTTGGGACCCTTTCAAACTTGAGACTGACCTAAACTAGATTTAATAGAAATTTAGAGGAAAAATTGTAAAGTTAGCACTGAACGATGATTTTCTTCATGAAACTGATATTTTCTTTATGAAATTCAATTACAGATGAGTTGTGGAAAGATTAAATATAAGTTTAGAAATCACACTCTTCCTTATCCTTCCAAAGATTATTCAATGGTTCTCCCATTTAATGAAAATAAACTACTATTTTGGCATTGTGAAGAATGTTAATGCAGCTCTCTTTTTTTACCTTCCACAATAATTTGATAGTATATTATAGTTTGTTTAAGCATTGAAAGTGTTTTCCCCTGTATTTGAAGAAAGAAGGGATCACGAAAGAAAAAAGGCTATCCAAGAAAGATTGACTGCCACATCTGAGCTTTAATATTTTTGTGCAGAATCCTAGTGCATATATAAGGAAAATTTGCTTAAACGTTTTAATGCCCGGGTGTATGCAACGGAGGCATTCAGATTTAATCATGTCCGTCTGTCCGTCAAACTTTGAGTTTGTCATTGCCAAATATTTTAAAACATATACTTAATGCACATTCCTACTTCTAATACACAGATTTGGGTATAATGCGTTTTACCGTTCCAGAGTTATGCCACTTTATAAATGGAAAAGTTGTGAATTTTGTACTTTTTGCAGTTTAACTTGAGAATGTTTTGAAACCTATACCCGGTATATAATGTTTATGATCACAATACATTGATCAAGCTGGAATTTAGGTATTATATATTTTACCTTTCCAGAAGTATGCCCTTTATAAATTGAAAAATTGTTAATTATATCTGCTCTTCACAGAGGGGAGACATATTGCTTTAGTAGCGTTTCTTCTTCTTTTTTTTTCTCATACAACCTTGTTCGGGCCAAAACGTTTTTGTCCTTTCAGGTAGACTCATGATATTTGGTATGTGCATGGATCTTGTTGAGACGGTATAATCATGATCCAAATTTAACCTTGACCTTTGCCCTCAAATAATAGTTTTTTTTTACACTTAGCTTGTCCGGGTCAAAACTTTTCTATTCTTTGAGTTTGACTCGTAGAATTAGGCATGTAGATAAATATCTTGATGAGGCATTGTGTCGCATATAATCAGGATAAATATTTAACCTTGACCTTCCACCTTTGACCTCAAGGCCAAATTACGGAAAATATGATTTTCAGGGGCATAACTTTGGTCTTTGAAGTAGACTCGTGGTTTTTGGTATGTAGGTTTATTATATTAGTACCTCTACCTCAGAATCTAGGAATTTGATTGGTTGTTGACCAAACATTAAAATCGGCAAATGACTCCGAAAAACCTATTCGAACAGAAGTCACCTCGCATGCATTATAATGATTCCAAATGGACAAGAAACTGACCTCGCGTGCGTTATGATGACTCCAAAAGCACGAGAAACTGACCTCGCATGCATTATAATGACATCGTCAATAAAATTAACGTTGTAATGACGTCAGTTTTTGGCCGAACTTAAAAGTATGATGGAGCTACCTGATGAGCATGTTCAAATAAAGAAAAAACCGTTCCGCAAGTCAAATTGGGCCACAATTAAAATTCCAAAATGTTAAATTAGTTCAGATCCATTATCATATCTGACAACAAAAACTAATTTACAGAACTAGTTGAAGTTACTGTTAATGTTCTAATTTGTCAAATTTGTTGTTATAATGTTGATGTTATAAAAGAAAAGTAAACTACAACTGCTCTTTTATATTCATTATCGGTATAATAAAACAATTAATCTTTATGAGGTTAAAATGGGGAAGTGAGGTCCCTTGACCTGACCTGACTTCGGCCGTTGGCCTCAGTCAGGTCAGGTCTCGGGTCCTTATATCCCCATGTTGACCTCATGAAAAGCAATTAATTGTATAGTGTTGCATATCACCATGATCAACATTTGACCTTAACCTTTGATCACAAGGTCAAATAATAGACTTTTTTATCCTTTGAGTAAACCTCTTGATTTTAGTGTGGAGATGTATCTTGATGAGACGTTGTGTCACCTATCATCATGATTAACATTTGACCTTGACCTTTGACCTCAAGTTTGAATAGGCCTTTTTATCCTTTGAATTAAACTCATGATTTGGTATGTACATGTGTGATGATGAGAGGTCGTGTCACGTATCACCATGACCAACTTTGACTTTGACCTGACCTAAATGTCAAATAATAGGCTTTCTTACCCTTTGAGTTAGATTCATGGTATTTGGTATGTAGGAGTAAATTGTTGAGACGGCTCGTGACTTATCATCATGATCAACATTTGACTTTGATCTTTGATCTCGAGGTCAAATAATAGGATTTTTTATCCTTTGAGTTAGACTCGTGATGTCTGATATGGAGATGTATTTCGATGAGACCGCATGTCAAGTATGATAATGATTAACATTTGACCTTGACGTTTGACCTCTAAAAGGATCAACGTTTGACCTTTAACCTTGTTCTTTTAGAGAGATGTATCATGATGAAATGGTGTGTCATATATCAATGTCATCTTCATTTGACCTTGACCCTTGTCCTAAAGGTAAAAAATAGCCTTTTTGGAAATATCCTTGTCCAGACCATAATATTTTATAAAGATAGAAATATCATATTAAGAATGAAGATATATCTTGATAAGACGATATGTCACGTATCATTGTTAACTTCATTTGACCTTAAAGTAAAAGAATAAGCTTTTTGGGGAAATATCCTTGTTTGGGCCATAGCATTTTTGTTTTTTAAGATAGGCATATCATATTAAGAATGAGGCTGAAGATTATTCGCAAGTAAGAAGTGGAAACATATGTTTTAGTTCAAGTAAAAATTAATATTCCTCCTATTTTATTTTCTTTTTCTGCACTCTAGACTTTGCCTGGACCAAATGTAAAACTAATTATACCCAACATACTTATTACAACAATATACAGGTCAATTTGGAAGTATTGTAAACACACATCTAGTTCGTATTTGACATATTCCTTTTTGTTAATTATCTCTTTGCTCAACGAAGCGGCGGGGATAAAGTTCTGTTGTTCCCCGTACATACGTCTGTACCTAATGTCCAGAATAATCTCAGCAACCGCAAATCACAGAATCTTGAATGGCACAATGTATCTTGACACTATGCATGTAGATTGTGCATACCACAACACAATCACTAAATTGTCGCTTACCCTACCCGAACGGACACACATGCTGTCTTTAACTAGCAGAGTTTAAGGGCACAAGGTGTTTCGTAAAATGATAGTTGTTATCTAATTGCAAGTTGTATCGTAATTATTGTCTGTAAGGCTACGTCTGTGGGATGGATTTTTTAAAATTTGATTACAATGTAAATTGTCTAATCACTTGGCTGAAATATGCAATTAGCAAAGTCGTAACTAAACAATTGAACTTACCTGCCATTGAAACAAACACATTGTGCGCCTATGGAGTTTTCAATGGAACCAATTTTGATTTATAAGATCACAATTAAAGTTCCTAATTTTTTCACACATCTTTTTTATGATTCATAGAATGTTAGAGCATCACATGGCATTTGTCGTCATTCAGAAACAAGTATAATGGTTTAGTGCTGATGGATTGTTTTCCTATTTACTTTGAGTAACATGCTCCTCAGCAAATAGCAAACTAATTTATAATGAATATACAACACAAAAGTAAGAAAAATATTTACATCTACATGCATCTGACTGCAGTAAAATATACATGTAATTGGCACCAACCAATAACAAAATGTTATTTGCAATAAACCAATAAAAATTAAAGATATCTGATAGATAAACAACATATTGGGTCATATTGTGCCATGCTAGCAGAGCTACAAAACTCTTAAAAAGTTTCATGAAAAATAAAAATTCGTCGATCATTATTTAAATTACTCAGCACATTTATACTTGTTTATCCCTGGCCAATTATTTTTTGGAAAACCCGATTCTACATGGCAAAAGTTGAATTGTACCAATACGATTACATTAATGTGGGTAACTGTTTAAAGGGGGACAACTCAAATTAAAACAGATGCAAACAATACATGCAATAATTCACTAAAATTAAAATTAAACTATTTTATTTCTTATTAAATAAAATGCATTAATGTCAAGGTAATTTATTGTATTATTTCACCATAACAGTGAAAAGTGATGATTAATACAGCATGGGCATATAGACTTAGTTATATATGTATTCAGTTAGCAATTTAAACTAGAAATCTGTACTGTCGGAATCGACAGTGATCCCCGCACCACCTGTAAGTAGTTGGACCACTTATCTATAGTCAAAAATATAAAACCTTATACCCATCCAAAAATTGTATGCAGTCATTCAATAAAGAAATTAAATCAATAAACCTGATGAAAAATGAAAAAAACCCTTAGTTCACAAGGCTTAGCTTAAACTGGCATTAGTTTTGAAATTTGACCTGAGTGACCCCCGGTTTAAAAATTTATATTCTAAATCCTTATTGTGCAACTAAATATAGTGTAGGACAATACTATATATAAGCAAAATGAATAAATTGGAAAATGAAAGAGAAGTTAGTAGGTCACAAGCTTAAATTGAAAATTTCAGATTTCGACCCCTGTGGACCCCGATTTTAGAAAATTGAAATTCTAAATCGTTATTGTGCAACTACATATAGTATATTACAACACTATATATAAGCAAAATGAATAAATTGCAAAATGAAAGAGAAGTTAAGGTCACAAGCTTATATTGAAAATTTCAAATGGACCCCAATTTTTAGAAAAATTAAAATTCTAAAACCTAATGGCACGTCTGCATATGTGTTTGACAATACTGTACAGAAATAAAATGCATAAATTGAAAAACAAAAGACGAGTTTAAGTCACAAGCTTAAATTGATAGTTTTTTTTTCAAAATTCGACCCCTGTGGGCCCCAATTTTAGAAAATCAAAATTTTAAACCCTTATTGCGCATCTGCATATAGCGTATGACAATACCTTATAGAAATAAACTGCATAAATTGTAAAATTTAAGAGGAGTTAGGTCACAAGCTTAAATTGACAGTTTTTGGAAATTCGACATCTGTGGTCCCCTATTTTAGAAAATCATAATTCTAAAACCTTATTGCGAATCTGCATATGATGCATGACACTGCCATATAGAAATAAAATGCATAAATTGTAAAATGAAAGAGGAGTTCAGGTCACAAGCTTAAATTGATAGTTTTTCGAAATTCGACCCCTGTGGACCCCAATTTTAGAAAATAAAAATTCTAAAACCTTATTGCACATCTGCATATGGTGCATGACAATACTGTATAGAAATAAAATGCATAAACTATAAAATGGAAGACGAGTTTAAATCACAAGCTTGAATTCCAAGTTCAACCCATGTGGGCCCCTTGTTTAGAAAATCAAAATTCTAAAACCTTATTGCGCATCTACAGGTGGTATGCAACCTTGCTATATAGAAATTAAAATCCTAAACCCAAACGTGAAGGAGGAGTTGATGTCACAAGAAAGTCTGATGGACGGACGGAGACAATCGCTATATCCTCGATATATTCTTCGGAAGTGCGGGGATAATAAAAAATGAAATGATACTAATAAATAACTGCCAAACAAATCTGTGAAATCCCTAGTTTTAAGGTATCCTGACCATAAATACGTAATTATCAATGCACTTCGAAGAAGTTCGGGGATATTGTTATCGCCCCCGTCCGTCTGTCAGTCTGTCCGTCGTCTGTGCGTCCGTCTGTCTGTCCGTCCGTTCGTCACATTTTCTTATGACATAAACTCCTCGTTCATTTTTAGCTCACCTGGCCCAAAGGGCAATGTGTGCTTATGCCATCACTTGGCGTCCGTCGTCTTCGTCGCCTGTCGTCGTCTGTCGTCGTAAACTATTTCAAGAATCTTCTCTGAAACTACCTGGCTAAATACCTTCAAACTTTAACAGAATGTTCCTTAGGTTATCTAGTTTATAATTTATATCCGAAGTTTTGATCCATCAACAAACATGGCCGCCATTGCTAAAAATAGAACATAGGGGTCAAATGCAGTTTTTGGCTTATATCTCAAAAATCAAAGCATTTAGAGCAAAACTGACTTATATAAAAATGTTCAACAGGTCAAAATCTACCAGCCATGAAATTTTCCGATGAATCGGACAACCCTTTGTTGCGTTATTGCCCCTGAATTGTTAATTTTAAGGAAATTTTGCAGTTTTAGGTTGTTATCTTGAATATTATTATAGATAAAGACACACTGTAAGCAACAAAAATGTTCAGCAAAGTAAGATCTACAAGTAAGTCAACATGACTAAAATTGTCAATTGACCCCTTATAGGAGTTTTTGCCCTTTAAAGACAATTTCGTCATCTTTGTAAACTTTTAAAAATCTTCTCCCCTGAAACTAGAGAAACAATTTCAGCCAAACTTAGGCTGATAGATCCTTAGGGTATCTAGTATAAATTTTATGTTTTATTTTCCTGTCCATCGGGAAACATGGATGCCCTGGCTAAAAATAGAACATAGGTGAAAATGCACTTTTTGGCTCATATCTCGAAAACTAAAGCAGTTAGGGCAAAGCAGTAAAATTGTTTATGAGGTCAAGATCTAGCCGTCATAAATTTTCAGACGAATCGATCAACCCGTTTTGGGGTTATTGCCCCTGAATTGTTAATTTTAAGGCAATTTTGTAGTTTAAGGTTATTAGCTTGAATATTATTATAAATAAAGACAAACTGTATACAGCAAAAATGTTCAGCAAAGTAAGATCTACAAACAAGTCAACATGACCAAAATCGTCAATTGGCCCCTTACAGGAGTTTTTGCCCTTGAAAGATTATTTACATGTAAACAGAAAATAATGGTCTGACATTCAGATGTTTAGGGCGTTACTTGAAATAAATTAAATGTAGCTGTACAAGTAAAATGGAGCGTCAAGGGTCAAGGTCATTGTAAAATTCCATAGCAACCGATGAAAAAGTCCCTAGCAACAGATGAAAAAGTCCCTAGCAACCATATATATTTGGGTTTAGGACCTTATAATTTACCTGTACAAGTCAAAAAGAAAGGTCAAGGGTCAAGGTCATTGAAAAAGTCCATAACAACCGATGAAAAGTCCCTAGCAGGCATATATATTTGGGTTCATGACACTACAATTTACCTGTTTAGGTCAAAATTGAAGGTCAAAAGTCATTGCCATTGAAAAAGTTCATAGCAACCATATATATTTGGGTTCAGACCCTACAATTTACCTGTTCAAGTCAAAATTGAAGGTCAAGAGTCAATGCCATTTAAAAAGTCTATAGCAACCGATGAAAAAGTCCTAGCAACCATATCTATTTCGGTTCAGGATTCTATATTTTAGCTGTACAGGTCAATGTTAAGGAGAAAATTGCGACGGTATACATTAAATAGCAAAAATAATCATTGATGCAAGATCTACTGGTACACAAAAGATAACAGGTGAGCGATTCAGGCTCTTGGGAGCCTCTTGTTAACTTAATCCATTTAATTTCTATATAGTATTGTCATATATGGTATGTAGATGCGCAATAAGGTTTTAGAATTTTCATTTTCAAAAATTGGGACCCACAGGGGTCGAATTTTGAAAATTTGAAATTTAAGCTTGTGACCTAAACTCCTCTTGTATTTTTCATTTATGCATTTGATTTCTATACAGTAGAATATTGTCACATACTGTATGTAGATGCACAATAAGGTTTTAGAATTTTGATTTTCAAAAATTGGGGCCCACAGGAGTCAAATTTCAAAAATGAGGAATTGAAGCTTGTGACCTAAACTCCTCTTTCATTTTTGACTTTATGCATTTAATTTCTATTTTCAAAAATTGGGGACCACTGGGGTCGAATTTTGAAAGTTGTGAATTTAACTCCTCTTTCATTTTTAGCTCACCTGGCTAAAAGCCAGGGTGAGCTTTTGCCATCACTTTGCGTCCGTCGTCCGTCGTCCGTCCGTCCGTCCGTCCGTCCGTCGTCTGTCGTCCGTCCGTTAACTTTTCACATTTCAATCTTCTTCTAAAAAACAACTGAACCAAATGGAACCAAACTTGGCAGCAATGTTCCTGTGAAGGTCCTTTACAGAATTTGTAATTTTGGTGCTGATCGAATATTCAACATGGCTGCCAGGCCCAATAATGTGTTCTGATTGGCTGAAATTTCAAAAATCTTCTTGTCAGAAACCACAAGATTAAATGAAGTTCTACTTTACTGGAATGTTCCTTAGATGGTCCTCTACCAGATTTGTAATTTTGGTGCCGATTGGAAATCCAAGATGGTCGCCACCGTGGGACATAGTTAACATAGGAACTTATGGGAAATACATACAGACAACTTCTTCTTCGAAACGGTTTGACAGATTGAATTGATAATATGCCTGGATGATTGTATGAAGGTCCTGTACCAAATTTGTAATTTTGATGCCAATCAGAAATCCAAGATGGCTGCCAGTGCAGAACATAGTTAACACAGGACCCAATGGGGAAAAAAGATCTTCTCAGAAACAGATTGAATGCATAATATTTGCCTGAATGATCATATGATGGTCCTCTACCAAGTTAGTAATTTTTATGCTAATCGTAAATCCAAGATGGATGCCACCACAACACATAATTAACATACGACCCTATGGGAAGTACATACAAACGACTTCTTCTCAGTTCACTGTATGACAGATTGAATTGATATTGTGCTTATTTTACACCTAGAATTCATGGGCTAGAACAATGAAATAAAGAGCCCATCTCAAAAATAATGTCAATGTAAGTAATAAAGTTTTATTTTTGAGTATATTACTAAGTGAATTAGCACTTAAAGTCGAACTGTTACTAGACTGGTACAAAACAGAACTGCACATACAAGCATAAGTCCTGATGTACGTATTTAGTTGAAGTACTGCTGAACATTATCTTAAAACATATTTAACGAACAACAAAGTATACATAAAACTACATTTCTAAATGATCATAGGATAGTGTTTTACCAAGCTTGTTATCTTGCAACAGTCTCTTAGCAGCATCTGATTTTTATTGTATTTACATGGTAAACTAAGTTGAACGATTTTCATTTTAACCAATTTTTGCATTTTCCTCACTTTTCTTAATTGGAATATATTGTCAACAAAAAAAAACTGCGTCCTGGTTAGTGCTCACCTGGACCATGTTGAGTGAGGAAAATCACAGGTTCAAGCCTTAAAAGAACTTTAAAATTGGTACTTGCTTTTTTTCTACTAAGCATGCAGCATTAAGCAGACAGATCACCTTGGTGTCAAAATACTGTGTCTTAAGTTAGTTTTCATGTCTAACTGTAGACAGCTATTTCAAAAAACCATCCGAAAATGTTGGTCTACTATAAAGCAGGTCTATACACATGAAAGCATCCATACACAATGGTCTAGTTCTCAAGATAGAGCCGATTGTTCACTTGGCGTTAAACAACATGCACTCACTCATTCAACAAAACATGATTTTCATCAATTGTTCGTGGTAATCCAGGTGAGCGATAACAGGCTCTTGAGAGCCTCTGGTTCATTTTATGTATTTAATTTATATAAAAGATTGTCAGATATTATATTTAGATGCACAGTAAGGTTTTAGAATTTTTATTTTCAAAATTGGGGCCCACAGAAGTCGAATTTCTTAAATTGATACTTTAAGCTTGTGACCTAAACTCCGCGTTCATTTTTCATTTTATGCATTTGATTTCTATACAGTATTTTCACATAGTATATGTTGATTTTCAGAACTTGGGGCCCACAGGTGTTGAATTTTGAAAATTGGGAATTTTAGCCTGTGACCTTTCATTTTTCATTTTATGTATTTAATTTCTTTACGGTATTGTTACACACCGTACATGTATATAGATGTGCCATAAGGTTTTAGAATTTTGATTTTCAAAATTTGGGGCCTTTAGGGGTCGAATTTAAAAAATTGGGAATTATAAGTGGGTGACTGAAAGTTTTCTTTCATTTTTCATTTTATACATTTTATTTCTATACAGTATTGTCATACACTGTATGCAGATGTGCAATAAGGTTTTAGAATTTTAATTTTCCAAAATTTGAGCCTGTATTCAAAGGCATAATTGTGAAAAAGGTTCACAGGGATACAAAATGTGCGGGAATAGCTGTCGTTTCCGACTGCCTCAGTCTAGTGGCAATTAATTCGGTAATTATCGACAAATTTCTGGTAAATAAATAGGTTATTTTCAAAAAATGTCATCATTATTCTTAGGTAACACTTGGATAATAAACAACTCACTGGTCTTAAGAAATACAAGACTTGTCAAAATTCGAAAAAAAACTACAGATATCAGTCTTCATATCCATATCTTGTGTCTGTCCCTTTACCATTACAAATGCAAAGCAATATATTTTGTCTTAGTATAATTTCTATTTTCTCTCTCAGAATTTTGAAGATCAGATTAAAATTATGGAATATACATGTAGACAGGCATTCAAACATTTTTGTAATTTATTTCGTCAAAATCTTGCATTAACTTTAATTTAATAAATGAAAAGGGATTCTACTCATATGACATCTAAGATTATTCTTTTAATAATTCGATTTAGGAGATAAAAAAGATCGATTTCGGTTATTAGATATGGATGCTTTTTCAACGTGAATTTTGTGAATGTTTAACAAAGCTTTGTGTCATTTGTGTTTTTGTAAGCCAGTTTTGATAGCAACCAAAATGTTCATTTATAACACTTTAATTTTAATATTTGTTTTAAGACAGTGGCTCTTGTCCATTTAATTATGTAATTATACCCCACGCAACGAAGTTGAATAGTGTATAATGTTTTTGACCCGTCAATCCGTCAGTCCTATGCTTGTGGGCGCAACTCTTCTAAAACCACACAACAGAATTTCATGAAACTTTGTAGTTGATAGGACATACTATGTTTATAAATGCATTTCGACCGGAGATTTTGATTCAATTTTTTTCTAGTAGTTATGCACCTTTGGACTAAGAATTTTGACCATAATATACTACTGCAACAGTTTGTGAGCTCAACTCCTCTGAAACCACACAACAGGATTTCATGAAACTTTGTAGTTAATAAGGACATACTATGTAGATGTGCATATCGACAGGAGATTTTGATTCAATTTTTTTCTAGTAGTTATGCACCTTTGAACTAAGAAGTTTGACCATAATATACTACTGCAACAGTTTGTGAGCGCAACTCCTCTGAAACCACACAACAGGATTTCATGAAACTTTGTAGTTAATAAGGACATACTATGTAGATGTGCATATCGACAGGAGATTTTGATTGAGTGTTTTTTCTAGGAGTTATGCGCCCTTGAACTTAGAATTTTGACCATAATATACTACTGCAACAGTTTGTGAGCGCAACTCCTCTGAAACCACACAACAGGTTTTCATGAAAGTTTGTAGTTAATAAGGACATACTATGTAGATGTGCATATCAACAATATTTTTTATCAGTTCACTTTAGTAGGAGTAATGAGTCTTTGAACTTGTCTGGTGAGATTTTGTTTGCCCATTGACAATGTGGTGGCGTGGGGTACGTGAGCGTGCTCACAAATGTTCTTTCATTAACAATAAACTACAAACCAACATCAGTTCTAATCATTTAATTACACATTAAAAGTTAGACAATTTCAACAATGCGTTCAGATTTTAATAAAAATCAGAATTATGATACTCTAGATTCAAAACACTTTCTTCTCCTTTATACACGTATTTCTAGAACATGTAAAACTCTTGTCTTCCGAAACAATAATCAATAGATAATTTGTAATCAGAATACGTAAATGTATGCTGAAATAGAATTACACTCCGCTACCAGGCGACATAACATGGAAACAAGCAATATAGAAATTCTCTAGTACATTCTAATATTCTAAATCCGAAAATGTTAAAACCATGTTTTTAATAATAATTCTGCCGTCAATTCTTTTATTAATTACACCCTTTATTTCTTTTATTATAATTTAACAAAAAAGGCATAAAAACAATAAAAAATTATATAAACAACATCAACTAGTTGGAGTTCTATTTGCAGTTTCGAACTCATCATAATCCAATCCACCTATAATTTTGTGTACGCATAATCGATCACGACTACCGTTTCGACCCATTGAAAAATGGCATATTTAAAGCATACTCTTTGAACAGTTTGTAGTCAACAGTCTATCTCATGATTCATTTTCAAATTATAATTTCTCTAGTAAATTCTAGAATTATATTTTTTAAGTACAATATTACAAATCTGAAAAGAATCAATGTAGAATTACAGGGTATGGATTGTTTAAGACAATATTTTTGTCGTTTACTTTCATATTGCCGTCAGTTCTAATATTAATTGCAAATTTTATTTCTTATTAAAAATTTTTTTCAGGATAAAAACAATAAATAACGATACAAAATTTAGGCAAAAATAAAAATCTGATTGCAGATTCGAATCCGTCATCTACTCTCGTTCAACGCTATACGAGTATTCGATCACGGTTATCGCATCGAACTCACCAACAGATGTAATTAATGGTATATTTAAAGCTAACCCTTCGAAAAGTCTGAAATCTGCATTCATTCGTAAAATAGAAATTCTATAGTAAGTAAATTCCTATATGTTTCAATATTAATTCTAAAACAATGCAGAATTAATGGGTACGGATTTTTATAAGAAATTATTGACATGTGTTGAAACCATTTTTTCCCATTATATCACACATGCAGTCAATTTTAATAATCATTGTGCAGTTTATTTCGTTATTTATAAAATTAAAAAGTAAACACATATACCAGTTTATTCTGTTTCTGGTAAAAATAATCTAAAATTAGATTTAAAAAAATGAAAATAAATGTGCATCTACTGACTGATATGTTCCAATCATACCACGCGTAAACGATCACGACTATGGGGTCGACATTATTATTAATGGAGTATTTAAATAGTCCAGTCAATGTAGCAAAAATGGACCCTAACCTCAAACTAATTGCAACAGAAGAAAGAAATGTTTTTTGTGTCAGGAAATGTACAAGGATTAACCAAAAAAAAAATCCCCATGAAATGAATGCAAGCAGATAAAATTACAGCCGAAAGACATTTACTATGTGAATTTGCACTGAATAAGGGAGATAACTCTGTAAAAACTGCTTGAAATTTGGCCCGAACCACAACATAATAATAATTTCTGTTTTTTCTTGTACAAATTGTTTTGCCAAAGTACATGTTAAGCATTAAAAAAGGGTAAAACCAATTATTGTAACAGAGTTTTGATATTTTAAATTAAGTTTTGAATTAGATTTTCTCTTCCTAAGATTCCTCTTTTCCAAAAATAAATTAGGATATCAAGTTTATGAAGTCAAATTTTGATGAAAATATAATTAGTACTTACACTTTTTGTGGTTTTAAAAATTCTTTGAACCAAGTAGAAATTATTGATATATAATAAGAACGGATAATCATCAACAAATAATCATTTTCTGCAACATTAAACATGCCAATAAAATCAAACTACACATAAAATTATGAATATTCTTGTATCATAAAAGCATAATATATAACAAAGTTAAATTAAGCCAATTTAGTCCAGTAAAGTATCTTTCTTAACAAGCAGAGGAAGAAAATTGATTAAAAAATTAGATAAAAAAAACTAGTTTTAGCAAGAGTTACCTCACTTATTCCATTGAAAATCCCATGGGAGATTTAAAATTCTTCCGTAAATGGTCGTTTCCGAGTGAAGATGACCGAGGTAAGATGAGGTCGCGTGCACTCATCGTCACTCGGTATGATATCCAATCAGAACGCTTGTAACATCGTTTTAATTGACCTAACTTCTTCCACAGGTAATTCATGCGCAAAAGTAGTTCCATTTTCACAATGCCTTCTAATTTACGATTTGTTTTAAATCTTCCAGTAAAATATTTAAAAAAGCACAAGTGTAAAAAACAAATGTTGACGGTTCCATTGATTGGTGTCATATAAGTCTTATATATTATGACCTATATATTTCATAGCGCTCAGTGATATTACCCTAGTAACGTATGCAAATTAGTTCTGGATGAATGGCGGGTCTAACGGGGGTCTCGATGGTGTAAGTCGAGGCTGTTTACGGAAGAAACAGGTACTTACATGCGTTGTTGGGAAAACCTGGGTGATCTTCCACTCGTGATAGAAATTTTTGTGTCTTTTCGCTCGTTCCGCTGCGCTCCACTCGCGAAAAGACATAAAATTTCTATCACTCGTGGAAGATCACCCGGTCTTTCCCAAGAACTTATGTAAGAACCTATTAGTCTAATTCTGAAGTTTGTGTGGTCCGATTTTCATGGACTTTTTTCTGTGTATATTTAGGATATACTTAAGCAATTTAGATTCAAATTATCTTCTGTTCCAATTAGTTTGAGGCCAAATTTTATTTTTACTGGTTTGGAAAAGTTTGTAGTCTGTGATCTTTTTATGATTCTTTCGCTATATTGTAAATACTAATATACTTGGTACGAATTACAAATCTGAAATCTATTGGTTTAAAATTACCCCGGGTGAATTACCGGTTTTGGATTTTTATAAGAAAATAATTGTGCTTAAAATATCTTTGAAGTACTACCTTCAATTCTAAGATTGATATTAACTGAGTTAACTTTTTTATTTTGATGTTCTTATCATTTACATAAAATAACATTTCAAACAAGTACTATCTTTAAAAAAGATAGGCGACGTACATTTGTAGTATCCCAGACTTTATTTTTCCATTCTTATCATATAATAATGTAGCCTTTCTACTTAAAAAAAATGAAACTTTATTAATAAGTATATGAAAACAATTTTTCTTATTGTTCCAGTGTAAATATTCATAATTATTCTAAAAAACTTTAATCATCGTTACTTAAATGGTGAAAAATGGTTTCGAAATATTGCCAAGTTCTTTGTATCTGTGATCAGAGTTTTAAAGTTGCTAAAAAGACTGGTACAAGACTCACTAGACTTATCTAGTGACATTTCCTTAGACTCATTTACTGTTACCTGATGAAAGTCAGATGTTGTTCTGGAGTTAAGTCGCCTTGTCCATAAAAAAATCAAATATGCACGAAAAATCACAAAATTAGCAATTTTCGGGTAAATTAAAAAACGTGTCGACTTAGATGGGCTCAATATATCTTGCTAAAATTTGAAACATAGTTTGTTGAGATACGTATCTTTCAATGGTCAACTGCTAATCAATGCTAAACATATAGCTTCAACTCCTATTTTGTGTTTTAATTTAACGAAGTTTACCCTTGGCTTAATGAAAAACGTCAAGTAAAAAGCCTAAATAATGTGTATAGGTCGGCCATTCTTACTTGAAATCGCATTTCAAGGATTTTTTTTTGCAGTACATGTATATATCATACAATGCGGAATTTTTATACATAAAATTTGAAAAAAAAACAATATTTCAACAATGAAACTCCCACCACCAGCATCCGCCGATGGGTTTATATACGATGGACGACGACATTGGAGATGCCATAAACGTAGGCTAATTAAAATATTTAATTTTAAACATAAATTTCCATCTGATAGGATTACACTACTGTCTTTTCCATGGTAAATGCCACTAAATGTCTTGTCACGCATAATCAGTGTTTGTCCGGTATAAAGTTATGTGTTATAGATTTAACGTGGGTGTAAGTTTCCGAGAAGTTTTCAACATGACATAAAAATGTATTCAGCGGCATAAGATAAAGAAGTATGAATATGGAATTTAAAAATGTGCATTTAGTTGAAATCCTGTCAACCAAACTACATTAAAAAAAAAGGAAATTGAAGTGAAAATTGTATTCAAATTAAATTTGCATGTTAAGATTCGCTTATAAGAGATTTTTTTGCCTGAATTTCTAAAATGGACGACAATAACAATAAATACAATTCAAAACGAAACTTTAGAAGATGCACTATGAATAGATAATACTTTTCACATTTAAAAAATTCAAATTAAATTTTTTAAGTTTTCCATAGTCCCGGGCCTCGATCCGTCTCGCTATCTGTATGACAGTATCCCAGAAATTTATTTAGTTAAGATCACCAAAAAGGTACTTAAAAAAGGGATTTCTGCTTGAACTGCATTCAAAAAATATTTTGTAATTAAAAATAATTCATTTTTTACACTTGAATGCAGTTTCTTATGACATACGGTCTATAAATCTATAATACTAAATTTACGAATTAGCCGAATAGGCGGCAAAACGCGTGGTTCAGAATATACGATGTATGGTTCAGATTATAAAGGTTATTATCGGATTTGACAATCTGCATTTATAAATTTAAACTGCAGTTTTGTTTATGTGCAAATGGAATTTGTATCCACTTATTCGATATGAATTCTCCCAACATATCCCTAAGAAGGTTCTCGAATGCATACTTTTGACACGTTGATTTAAATAAACAAGTATGCACATATTTTAAATGTAATATTATTTTTGTTTGAAATTACGGAAGAAAAATAAAACAAATTAAAAAAATTCTCCTTCGAGTGGGATATTTCCGCTTCATGTATTCAGGATTGTTTTTCTACAATAACGCAATTTCTCCTAACTGTAAAGGTTATGAACTTTGAAGATTATGAAGAAGTAAGGTAAAGTTCAGAGAAATTCCTAACTTAGTTGTTTTTTGGATTGCTCGGATGTTTACCTTGCACAAAGTGATAATACCAACCATTATCTATTTTTACATTATTTGTCACGTGACCTGTCTAAATATATCTCTACCATACAATTCCCTAGATAAAAATATTTTTAACAAATGGTCATCTTTAGCATTAATGACGAAATTTATCTCGAACATCTTTATAAACGTGGACAGCACACGCAGCCACACACTAAATATGCTTTTATCGTCTGATTATTGGATATATTTGTGAAATTAATCCTCGCTTGCCCTGTCCATGACGAAAATGAAACAATTGGAACAATTATTTTCCAAAAATATGCTCTACCTTACTCACGCCATCTTTTGAAAAATTCATCCGTCTCTAAGGAAATGTTTACATCTACAATTTCATTTTCATATTTATTCTGAAGGAAAAAGGTAATGCATTATGAAATGTGTATTTAATGAAAGCTTTTCATCAAGTTCCAGTTCAGAATTAATTGTAACAATAAAAATATTGACAATTTATGTGGTTGTGTTTTCGTCATAGATTTTGACTTTGAGGGAACCTTAAGGTTCATTTTGGTAATTCTAAGTGGCACACAGTCTACTTCATCAGTGGATACATCTTGGGTAGTAACGAATAGCCATATGACAATTGGATCACGTTGACCTAAATTTCACGCTTCATTGACTTTGGTTAAAGTTTGCATTAACATCCATTGCTGGAATACTACAGTATATATAGACATGAAACTATCAGTTGATACCACCTACTTGACAGGAAAGTTTATAGGAAGCCTGCCACAACATCCATACTGAGTTCCTGTTCCATGAATGACATGGCCGTAATAACTTTTTAAAGTCAATATGGCCATAAAAAAAATGCTTATTTTCCCGCGCTCGCGCGGGTTCAATGTCTAGTATAAATATAAATGTACATACACACAGTTTTGTCTCCATTCATTGACGCGGACGTACACAATGTAATTGATCCACACTGTGTTGACCCATCTATAATACTAAATTTACGAATTAGCCGAATAGGCGGCAAAACGCGTGGTTCAAAATAAACGATGTATGGTTCAGATTATAAAGGTTATTATCGGATTTGACAATCTGCATTTATAAATTTAAACTGCAGTTTTGTTTATGTGCAAATGGAATCTGCATGGACTTTTCCGGTATGAATTCTCTCAACATATCCCTTAGAAGGTTCTCGAATGCATCATTTTAACACATTCATTTAAATAAACAATTATGCACATATTTTAAATGTATTTTTGTTTGAAATTACGGAAGAAGAATAAAACAAATTAAAAACATTCTCCTTCGAGTGGGATGTTTCCGCTTCATGTATTCAGGATTGTTTTTTCTACAATAACGCAATTTCTCCTAACTATAAACATTATGAACTTTGAAGATTATGAAGAAGTAAGGCAAAGTTCAGAGGATTTGTCATGTGACCTGTCTAAATATATCTCTACCGTACAATTCCCTGTAAGCCCTAGATAAAACTATTTTTAACAAATGGTCATCTTTATCATTAATGACGAAATTTATCTCGGACATCTTTATAAACGTGGACAGCACACTAAGCCACACACTAAAAATGCTTTTATCGTCTATTGGATTTATTTGTGAAATTAAGCCTCGCTTGCCCTGCCCCTGATGACAATGAACAATTGGAACAATTATTTTCCAAAAATATGCTCTACTTAACTCAAGGCATCTTTTGAAAAATTCATCCGTCACTAAGAAAATGTTTATTCACATTCTTTTTCATATTTATTCTGAATGAAAAAGGTAATGCATTATGAAATGTGTATTTAATGAAAGCTTTTCATCAAGTTCCAGTTCAGAATTAATTGTAACATAAACATATTGACAATTTATGTGGTTGTATTTTCGTCATAGATTTTGACTATGATGGAACCTTAAGGTCCATTTTGGTAATTCTACGTGGCATACAGTCCACTTCATGTATCATCAGTAGATACATCTTCGGTAGTAACGAACAACCATATGACAATTAGGTCACGTTGACCTATATTTCACGCTTCATTGACTTTGGTTAAAGTTTGCATTAACATCCATTTCTGGAATACTACAGCATATATAGTCATGAAACTATCAGTTGATACCACCTACTTGACAGGAAAGTTTATGGGAAGCCTGCCACAACATCCACATTGAGTTCCTGTTCCACGAATGCCATGGCCGCAAAAACTTTTTAAAGTCAATATGGCCACCACAAAAAAATGCTTATTTTCCCGCGCTCGCGCGGGTTCAATGTCTAGTATCTTTGAAATGCCGATTCTTTAAATCACAGCAGTATTTATTAACTAATTAGAATTGTTGACCTTTTGAATGTTGTTTTTTTTTTCAAGTTCTTAAAAAAACGAATAAAGTAAAATGTTAAAATGATAGCTTTTCAAAAGCAGAGGTTCGGCACATTTGGTCGATTTTAGAACATTCGTGTCAAATGAAGAATGATATTCGAACATCACCATTTCCCTCAATGTTATCCAATCACACGGCTGCAAATTTATCACATCGGTCTGCGAGCTTATACGACTACGTCGAAAAAATGAAAACAATCGAAAATTATAGTAACAAAATAAAAATATTTCCATAGATTCGAACCGTTCTCTAAGACTTCAAACGTTGAAGAGTAACGCATACACGATCACAGCTATGACGTCTGACTTCGGTAATACTGTAAAATATGTTATATTTAAAGCTTACTACAGTAAATGCGTGCAATCAGCTGGCAGACGACTAATATTTACTCGGAAAAGGGGCATTCTTTGGAAAAAAAACATCCGTGCGTTGAAATTTAGTATAAAAATATCACTGGATCAGGGGGAAAAGATTCACTGGCAGAAGAATTCAAGTAGAGGGTGGTTCAAACAGTGATTTTTTTTCGTTATCATCTGTCCAAATTCCGCAATTAGCGCACACTTTTCGTTGTCCAGAAATATAAATTTATTGTATTTCTTCCATTTTTATTTTCTGTCCCTTATTAAAGCATTTTTAAATGTTTTTTGTTCTAAATTTATAGTAGAAGGTTCAAAGTTGATGTTTTAAATAGTTTGAATGAGCTGTCGTAATTAAAAGTGGTGAATTGTTCAGATGGAAAAGGGTAAATATTCATGGTGCCGTCTGCTGTCTTCACGAATGCTGCTACCCTATGAGATATTTTTGCCAATATTTTGAGCTAGCACTGATGATTTTTTTTTTTTTTGATATCATGACAGGAAGTGAGTATACTTTCCACATGAGAAAGATTTTCAAGATTGCGCAGGTGCCATTATTTTAAATTCAATTTTATCTTAATATGAAAATGCACTAGTAATTGTGGTCTCGGACCAACTGCCGCCGAGTTGGATCATCGTATGTTTTATTTAAATAAAGACATTTGATTATTTTAACATTTTTTTTTAAATAAAAAGAATAAAATCCTGTTTCTTTAACGTTATTTACTTCTCTGAGGGTTAATAAAACTAAGCCTGTGATTATATGACACTCATCGTGAACATGGAAAACTGACAAGTAATTTTGGATTTCAACAGGATTTTATTTTGCACTTCTGTCTCATGTTGTTATTTATCTATGGTAAAATCAAATATTTTGACTGCCATGTAAACTTTGTTTTGTTCGTTTTTCAATGTATGCGTCATGGATCTGCCGTTGCTACAGACGCCCTCATCTGTTGTGAAAATATGTACTTCTGTCTCCGATTTTATAATATTTTATATTTATAAATATTTTTTATTGATGATAATTGTCTCGTTCAGTCATATCCATGAAAAAACCTGTGGAATTCTAGTGTTGAACGTTTATAAATTCCCTAAAAATGTACTCATATTTATATAAATTAAACTGCCTCCACGGGCAATACCGACAAAATATTTCAATACGTGTAGTATCTTTCCTTTTTTTGTTTTTTTTTTGTTTTTAAGGAAAAGTTGATGGACGATGTTTAATTTGAATATATATACAGGAAACGGAATATTTTGCACAACTTTCTGTAAACCGGGTGTATTCACGTGCTGCTTGTGACGTCACAAAAGTAAATGGATTTTAAGTTTTGATTTTTAAAATATATATATTTATATGATTTTAGGGGCAAATGCATTTATCCATTTATGGGCCTTACCGCCTCTGGTACTTTGTGAATGAGACAAACAAGTTGCATTTGGAGACATAATATATCCGTTAAATAGTTGTCTTGTAAAAAAATCTTTTTAGAAATTGGATTTTGGTACAGTTGGTCATTACTGATCCCAAAAATGGTCATTCCTGTTACAAGAATCTTCATCTCCGCCATAAATCAACTTCCATTGTCAGAAAAAGCTTTTTTCTATGTTTTACTGATATCTGTTGCTGATTATAGCACCCAGTATATAGTATGGGTTTTATCCTATACAAAATGAATTATTTTGTCCATCATGTTACCTTTGCTTCGTAATAGTAATGACTAACAGTATGGACTTACAGGACATGAAAAGGTAAAAAAAAAGAAGAAATGTCGTCTGTTCTAAAATATGCACTCATTCACTTCAGATTATTGTGAAGTATATTTTACTTAAAAGGAGTTCATAAACTGTTTAATTATGTTTTTGATATTATGGTAACATTAAGACACGACTGAAAATTACACTTATACTCTAGCATACCCTTTTTGGCAAAAATCTCCACCCTGTTAAATTTAAAACAAATGGCACCTGCAATTTTTGTCTACAAGAGGTGGCGTATAATACCATGTGCTCTTGCATATTTGGTCAAAGAAATTTAACGCTTACCGCTTTTATTTATTTTTAAATGGTAACATGACAGACAATTGTAGAGGGTACACATGTTTTAGTCAAAATTTTTATACGCCCGTCAAAATTTTGACGGGACGTATTATGGTATACAAATGTCCGGCGTCCGTCTGTCCGTCGTAAACATGTCGCACCGTAACTTGAGAACAACTTATCCAAATTTCATGAAACTTAACATAGTTGTTTCTTATGATGGTCAAATGATCTGTATACGTTTTGGTGAAAATAAGATTAAGACATTTTGAGTTACAGGACTTTGTCACTAACTCATAGGTGTTTTTTTTTTCACATGTCGCGCCGTATCTCAAAAACGATTTATGATTATTGCTTAAAACTTTACACACATCTTAGTTATATTAATCTAAAGATCTGTATACTTTTTGGTGATGATTAAAAATTTTATTTTAGAGTTATTGAGTTTTTTGTAAAAAAAAGGGGGGTTTTCACATGTCGCGCCGTATCTCAAAAACGATTTTTGCATAAAACTTTACACACTTCTTAGTTATATTGTTATATTAATCTAAAGATCTGTATACTTTTTGGTGATGATTCAAAATTTTATTTTAGAGTTATCGAGTTCTTCGTAAAGAAAAGGGGGGGGGGGGGGGGGGGGGGGTTCACATGTCTCGCCGTATCTCAGAAACTATTTATGATTATTGCATAACACTTCACACACTTGTTAGTTATATTAATGTGAAGATCTGTATACTTTTTCGTGATGATTCTTTATTTTATTTTTGAGTTATTGAATTTTTATTGAGCTTTTTGCTAAAAAGGGTAGTCTTTTTTGTCACATTTCGCGCCGTATCTCTATTGCTTAAAGTTTACACGCTTATGTTTTGCCGGGTTTCCATATACATCCCACCAGCAGCTCCACTAAATAAAGGGGGATTCCAAAAACATTTATTATGTTTTTTTCACAAGACGACGGGCGTATCATGCGATCGTGGCGCAGCTGTTTATTAGTATTTGGAAAATCAAAATTATCCAATTGGACATTATAATACATTTATATATAAACACTATAAAATGCATAGTTATCCAAATAATAGCGTACCTGTATTAGATGAATTCAGTAATGTTTTACCCCATTCTGTTCATAGGACATGACGTTTGATGGTATTTTATGGTATGATACGTCACACTAAAATTTTGTATTAAAAATATATAGCAGTTTTTGTTTGTCGTATGAATAACTCTGTATGTAGCATTATTCCATGGAATTAATATCACACTAAGTCGATAAATTGTTTTGTAAATATCATGGCCCCATAAAATACACATTTTTGAAAATGACCTATATCGAACTTAACTCAAATTGAGAAAAATATGCCTGCTTTAAATGTTTGGTTCAGGCTATTTTCTGTCAAAATGAAATATAATTTACGGAACATATGATCCATTACGGTCCGGCTACTATACAAGAGCCAATTTTAATTATTATGAAAAAAGTTAGCATTTTTTCATATTTGAAAACAAACATAAATTCGGCAATTACAGTACGGATTATTTAAAACATCACCCCCAGGCAGACATTTGAAACAGATTATGAC
Source organism: Mytilisepta virgata (assembly GCA_028015205.1). NCBI lineage: Eukaryota > Metazoa > Mollusca > Bivalvia > Mytilida > Mytilidae > Mytilisepta > Mytilisepta virgata. The sequence goes on along the minus strand of CM051521.1, from coordinate 44,327,615 downwards.
CGTTCCAAGTTAACTTAGACCAGAGATTATGACTGGTCCGTTTGGTCATAATCTCTGCATAAAGTTAACTCGAGGACAGAAATCGTCCTAATGAACGTTCTTAGGACAAGGACCAGGACCGCGTCTGGTTTCGTCCATAAGACGGGGCGTGCGCACTAAGTTTGTTCTGATGACCGTTTTCGTCCTTATGACCAAATCCGTCTCTGCTTTAGGAGGGCGCATACGTAGTATACCAAATGTACTTGAATTCTGGAACTGGTCATCAGGACGGCGCATGATTTTGTTAAAATGTTTCATGTACGCAAACTATCACAAAATTATTCGTATTTTAGTACATATAATTTTTAAGTAACTTTTTTTCAACTGTAATCTTTATCTTTATTTTTTCAATGTTTTTATTTATCATACCTTATTATCCTACTTAGGGAATGCGAAATTGTATTTAAAAGAATATATTTATTTTTTTGTTTTTTTTAAATATTATTATTATTATTTTATTTGGTCCATTTCATTTTTGTTTCTTTTTATTCAGATTGTGTGATATAAAATTTTATTAACTAATGTGTTGAAATACAGTAAAAACTGTCCGGTTTAAACATATTATGTCCTCGTACAGTTGTATTGGGTCTCGATCAGCTGTATAGGCCCTTGTCGTTGCCTCTGGCCTATTCAGTTGACCTCGACCCAATACGACTGACTCGGACATAATACAGGCTTTATATGAAAATACCTATTTAATAACACTATAAATGTGATTTTTTATATTGATATTTTTTTCTAAAGTAAAAATACAAGACTTTTCAAACCTGACCAGTGTTCCAGCTAGCTAAAAATAGAGGGATGCAGGACCCTGCCCCTTTTCCAATGCACCGCTCTGCCTTTTCAGTGCTCCCATCTGCAATAAGTACAATAAAATATAAAAAAAACACTTTTTAAATTCACATAAACGATACTACATTAGATAAGTGAATTTAGTTCATACATTTCTTACAGTATCTTAAAAGACTTCTCCGTGACTTAAAGTAATACATTTTAGATGAAAAAAATTCAATTTTACAGTGAAAAAACAAAACATTCAGCTTTTCTAACATATACATATGATGATACATAGTTAAATTTAGCTATATAAGCTTGTGCGATATAAGAGAAATGTGATTTTTGTAAGAATGCTACTGGTTTTAAAGAAAATGTACAAGTTTCTAACTTTTCATATGCTTATTTTTACTTTCAGTAATTTTTTTACAGAAATTTAGTTGATACATTTGTTACGATATCCAAAGAAACCTCTCTGCGACTTAGCGTAGAACTTTTTGGATAAAGAATATTTCAATTTCACTGTGAAAAAACAAAAAATTTAGTTTTTCAACCAATTTTAGATTGACATTTAATCAAATTCAGCTCTATCAGAGTGTGCAATATATGACAAAACAGATTTTGGTTTAAACAGATAAGTATTTTAAACTGAAAACACAAGTTTCAAACATTATGGGCACATATTTTAATCTTTTAGGAATTTTTTACATGAATTTAGCGCAAAAACTTTCATACGGTATATTACAAAGCTTCTCTGCCACTTACCGTAATACTTGTTTGATAAAAATATTTGATACATAGTTAAATTTAGCTATATAAGCTTTTGCGATATAAGAGAAATGTGATTCATATGTAAGAATACTACTGATTTTAAAGAAAATGTACAAGTTTCAAACTTGATGGGTACATATTTTATACTTTTAGGAATTGTGACATGAATTTAGCTCAAAAAATTTCATACGGTATATTAAAAAGCTTCTCTGCAACTTACCGTAATCCTTGTTTGATAAAAATAATTCCATTTTACAGTGAAAAAACAAAACATTTAACTTTTCAAACATCTACAAAGGATGATACTTAGTTAAAATTAGCTATATCAGCTTGTGCGATATAAGAAAAATGTGATTTTGTTAAAATGCTACTGTTTCTAAAGAAAAAATACAAGTTTCTAACTTGTCATATATGATTATTTTTACTTTCAATAATTTTATATAGAAATTTATTTCTTAATTTTTTACGGTATCCCAAAAAGCATCTCTACAGCTTACCACAATACTTGTTAGATGAAAAAAATTTAAAACCCATAAAACCGGTTTAACCCTACCGATGTGCAGTGTCTGTACCAGGTCAGACTATCCCGACTCTGTGTTTATGATTGTGTTTTGTGCTATTTTCTGTCTGTAGGGTGGGATTGATTGATTGGAATGTCATTATTGACCTTCCCTGTTATCCATTTTGTTTTTTATTGCTGCTGCTATAAACAACGTCCATCTGAACTCATTATGAATGTGAAATAGACCCTAGGTCTTGTAAACACAAAACTAATGGTTACCTGTGAAATTAAATTGGTGCAAATGAAAGATTTATTTTTGGCAAAAATGAAAGATTAAAATTGGTGCAAATGAAATATGGGTCGTTTTTCAAATTAGCGCAGATGAAATATGATGTAAAGGGTTTTATTGTAACATTCACTTCTTATCAAAGTATAAATGTATTTTTGATAATATTATCATTATCAAATATTTAATTTCAACACAAAATTACCGATGTTGTGCTGTACATAGTAGGTTATCCTATTATTTATGTTTAAAAATTTTCAGTAAACTTGCCAAAAGTATTCAGTCACAGTGGCGGCGTAGCTAACAATGTAATTACATGTAATACAATAAAAATTCGGACAAGTGTGTTGCAAGAAACTGCAAGATACACCAAACGCAATGCGAGTGTCAGGTATAAGTTATAAGTTATAAGTTACCTTTAACGATCCTAATTTTTTACATTTTACCATTTTTTATACGGATATGTTGTCTTTTGTTTCAGTAAAGCCTAGAAAAGCAGTTAAATGGAAGGGTAAGCACCATAGTCACTACAATTTCTTGAAATCACAAATATATTGTGAATGAACACAATTGTCCTATTTCAGTTTTGTTATTTATAGAATTATTGTATTTTAAATATATATATTTGTTTTTGGATTTTATAAATTAGATTTTTTTTTATTTCTACAGCTTCATGATTTAAGCATTCTTCAGTGTTTTGTCATATAAAATACATATAAAGTGTTTTTATTTTTATAAGATTTTAAATGTTTATTAATTTATTTTGTATTGTTAGTCGGATTAATGATCCTGTCTGATTTTGTTTGTTAATATGAATCTGTTATGTGTAACACTAACGCTCAGTGTAAAATATAAACAAATATAAAGCCTAATCATGGTAATATTAACCATAGAGCATGGCCTTATATTTGTTTATATTTTACACCTCACTAACTCTCTGTGTAAAATATAAACAAATATAAGGCCAAACAATGTTAAAATAACCATAGAGCATGGCACCAATGAATTATTTCTTAACTAGTTATATTGTATAAAAGTTTAAAGATATTGGAAATATATAAGAATCTAATATTGATACAAGTTCACTCCCCATTCCAAAGAATTAATAAATAATTAAACGAAAAAAAATAAATGCCAATAAGTCACACTGTACATTTTCAAGATAAATTTGTTGATTTTGCGAGATAAAAAATTTGGAAAAAGTTACAAGGAAGCATAGTCATAAATCATAAGTGTATTCTGCCTTTTACTCATGAATTCTGTCATCAGGTTTTAAATTTAGGCCTTTATAAGAGGCCAAATATTTAAAATGATTAAGATGGAATTTTGATATTCTGGCTGCGTGCTGAATTTCACACAAATCCTTAATATTGCCCGTTTGGGTAACTTGTACCCGTGTGTTCCCATTTGGCATAAGCTGTGAAATACAGGTAAAAAAAGGGTTAACAGTACTAAGGCGAAGTGGAAATTTTTAACAATTTAAGTAAAAACAAAATTGTAAATTTATGAGATGTTGTTTTAATGACTAAGAAAACACAATTAAAAAAATCAATATTTTGGAAATAAAGAGTCTACAGAGGACAGAAAATCATGTAAACTCTTTATTTCCACTGCAACATTTTCACACAAATCACTCATACTTAACATTAAACTATTATTTTCACTCTCCAAATAGAAATCAATTTAATAAACTCCAATAATGAATCTGGTGACCAATAATAAAGTTATATCAGTAAATGAAAATTTTCATAACAATACTCTTGATAATATTTATTTTTTAAATCTAGGGACAGGACTTCATAATCATAATCAGAAGTCTTCAGATTTGAGTGTTCCAGAGCGATATTGATATGCATTGTATAAGGAATATCACACCCAATTTTGCATATAAGTCCCTATATCATCTCGAGATTTCGAAATCAGTCTGAGGATTTGGCCGAGGGATGATATGGATCGGGGGATGATATCTGGAGTGATATGGAAAATGGGGGTGACATAAACTGTTTATGGTATACCGGTATTTTCAGTGTGACCAACGAATTGTACCAGTGATCAACAGACAAATTGTACCACTTTTTCTATAAAAAAATAATTAATAATCTGCCCTAATAGGTATTGGAACTGATATTGAAAAAATGGAAAAATCTTAGCTGAAACGAGATATCAGTCCATCCGATTTTACATCATCGGCTTTATCAATTTACATTTTACCATTTTTTATACGGATATGTTTCAGTAAAGCCTAGAAAAGCAGTTAAATGGAAGGGTAAGAACCATAGTCACTACAATTTCATGAAATCACAAATATATTTTGAATGAACACGATTGTCCTTTGTCAGTTTTGTTATTTATAGAATTATTGTATTTTAGTTATATTTTTTTTGATTTTATAAATTAGAAATTTTTTTTTTATTTCTACAGCTTAATAATTTAAGCCTTCTTCAGTGTTTTGTCATAATAAATTACATATAAAAGTGGTTTCCATCAAAGATGGTGATTGTGATTTTCCTACCTTGTACCTGATACCCAAGTTATATAACTGTCCATACAAACAACGCTTTTGACTGGATCTGCGAAGAGTTCCACCAAACTTCTAAACTTCTAACTTCTATTTTAACAGCTGTAAAACGGGCCTCCAAAGTTGTTGTGAGATAAGCTATTCTAGAAGTAGAATCAATCAAATGTGGATATTAAAGAACTCTAAAGACTTAAAGGATATTTTACGATCTCGGCCCATTTCAGTCTGTAACAACATAAAAAATTTTCTACCCTCTATAGCACCATTCCTCATTCATAACGGAAGAAGAAGTTGAAAAATCTAATACATTGATGCTTTCAAAATAAAAATGGCAACATCAGATACACATACCTTGTCATCTCATCTCATCTATCCCAAATGAGCTCGAAATTGAGGATACAACAGACACTGCCAAGTCTGCATCTTATCTTGACCTTCACCTCGAAATTGACACCAGAGGAAGGTTGAATACAAAACTTTACGACAAACGGGATGACTTTGACTTTCCAATCGTCAACTTCCCATTTTTGAGCGGCAATATTCCAGAAGCGCCGGCGTATGGAGTAAATATTTCACAAATCAGAGCTTGTGACATATACGTACATATTATCAGGTTTTCTGCAAAAGTATATCGTAAAATATCAGCCGCGAGACACAATGTGAAGCTTTTTCGGCGAGTGAGCGTAGCGAACGAGCTAAGAAGCTTCATATTGTGTCGAGCGGCTTATATTTTACAATATTTGTTTGAAGAAAACTTGATGATAAATTTATCGTATTGTTAACTAGCAATCTTAATGGAATTTCTTACTTTTCAATGGCCATCTGCCTAAACCGGGGGTTTTCCTGATATATTCGGGTCAACGTTGGGTCAAACATTATGACGTCGCTGATATATTCGGGTCAGCTCATATTAGGGTCGGGCCAACTCTTTATGACGTCACAGTTCCGAAATACGGGAAATTGTGAAGGCCTCAGCAGGTCGATATAGGCATGGGGAAATACGATAAATTGACTTCCTGGAAAGAGCCCGGCTCCTGACAGAAAAGTTGCTCAGACAGGGGTATGTTGCTCCTAAGTTGGAGTCATCCTTATTAAAGTTTTATGGACGTCATCATGACTTGTTTGACAGGTATTAAAAAACCATTTTCCAAATGAAAATGGACCTGTTCCATTGATGTTTTCCCTTCCTCATCCCGGATTTGACATGGACAAATATATTACAATGACAATGCATTAGACCAACAAAACATTTAATTCAGATATGACATTGTAGTTTTCCCACATTCCTCAGTCATCTAAGTATTGTACTGGTATGCCTTTGTGTATATTTTGAATAACAATTTAAATATGAATTTTGTTTATTTTCGAACAGAAATCAATATTGCCTTCCGCCGAAGAGCTGGCCAGAGTTCCAATTATAATCGTCAACACGTTGCTTCGAAAGCTGTGGATGGACGTTTGAAAACCTTTACACATACAAAAAGACAGAAATACCCATACTGGTGGGTAGACCTAGGAAGGACCTATATCGTTAAAGGAGTGAAAATCGCTAACAGACAAGACAGTCACGGTATTTTATTTATGTATTTTTCGGAATAATACAATATTTTCAGATTAGTTGTTTTCATTTTTGAAAAGCCATAATAAAAAAAAAATTAAAAGCTTAAGTATACCATGAAATAAAAAACTGAATGAAGCAAATTTGCAGCCAATGAACTGAAATATATCATTTGAATATCAGTTCGGATAATTATTCTTCAAAACCGAGTGAATCATGAAAAAGTGTTTAATTTTTACAGGGCGACGTCTTCGCAATCTTGTAGTAAAAGTTGGTAGGAAGGTATGCACTTCATATAAAGGACCAGCTAGAACGCGGCAAATGTTAACTCTCAAATGTAGGAAGTCGCTGAGAGGAAGAAAGGTTATAATAATGATTAGAGGAACAGGAATTTTATCATTGGCTGAGGTTGAAGTCAAAGCCATCAGAGGTGAGAGGAACAATAATATAAATCGAAATTTTGGGATAGTTGTTCAATTTGTAAAGAAGTAATAAATAAGGAAGTTATATTTTAGCACATTTTCTCATTTTGAACTGCAGAAAACTTGAATTTAAAGTAAATTACAGGTAAACTTGTAAAGTTACCTCGAAAAGATGATGTTCTTCATAAAAATATTGTATTCCATGTGAAATTCAATTAAAAAAAGTCAATAAAAATAAAAGATGCAAACAGTCACATCCCTCCATACCCATTCAAAGATTATCAAATCGTTGTCACCATGAATAAAAATTCCAATATTTTATTCAGCTTTGAATTTTGTTTTCAACATTTAAGGGCCTTTGTTTTTACTTTTGTGTTTTTGTTTCTGTTCAACATTGTTAGCTTTGACTACAACTGTCTGCACAACGAAATGTGCACATCTTCTCCATTTACAACTCAGATAGCTACCAAGTACAACTTTTGCTTAATGTAGGACCCGAATGGAAAATAAGCTTTAAGATCTTTTATGACATCTGAACCGATTAGAACCAAATTTTTTAACAGTTGTTTGTAGGTTGTTAAATTTTAACAATTTGATTTTATTCTGTAATCTGCATTGGTTTTACACTAAAAATATTTTGTTTTTATTTCAGTTAAACCTGGAAAACCAGTTAAACCGAAGGGTAAGCACCATTTTCACCTCAATTTCATGAAAATCCTACATGTATGCATGTTAATAAATGTATTATTCTTTAAAAAATTCGAAGATAAATGTAAAGCCATTAAAGGATGACAAAGACAAGACAAGAAAAAGGCTTTATTCACTCAGTTACAGATGTGTACAAGAGGACAATCATAATACAGTTTTTAATATTAGATTACAGACAAAATATACATTAATACATAAATAATATACTCTCTCAAAAAAGAAACGCAACATCAGATTATCTTTTTGAAATATTATTTTTCCGGACAAATAACCAATAAATATCAAAATATATGTACACATGATCATAATTACACCTTCATAAAAAGTTTCCAGGTACAATCATTTAAATTCATCCACCCGTAAACGACTTTGGTCGCAATCTGGGACACCCTACGATTTACGCATTGCCAAAAACTGGGTCGACTTTCACGTGCAAATCATGGGTTATTTTTTAGCTCAGTCAGTCGGTATAAAAACCCGGTATTTCTTTTCATGAATGCATTCGTAAAATAAAATTCTGATGAGGTGACGCTATGCCAAGGTTAGACGCTGCTACCCGGAATATCGCTATCGGACGACTAGAGGCCGGAGAATCACAGAATGCTGTTGCTGTAACGTACAATGTTCATCGTAGCACAATTTCACGCCTTTGGGGACGCTACCTGCAGCTTGGTACTACGACAGATCGGCCACGTTCAGGGCGCCCGCGTGTTACAACCAGGGCGCAAGATCGTTACATCAGACTTTTCCATCTGCGGAATAGGACTATTGCTGCAACAGAAACAGCTGTAAACGTCCCTGGGTTGCGCCGTATATCAGCACAGACAGTACGCAATCGGTTACGTTCTCATGGATTGAGGGCAAGAAGACCTTACTTTGGAGCAACACTGAGACGCCAACACCGCCGAGCGAGGGTTAGATGGTGTACTACAGTTCGTGCATGGAATTTACAGAACTGGAGAAGAGTATGGTTCAGCGATGAGTCACGTTTTCAACTGGAAAAGCGAGATGGTCGCATACGTGTGTATAGGCGCCGAAACGAACGTTTTGCCCAAAACTGTGTTGTGTAGAGAGACAATTTTGGCGGAGGCAGTGTTATGATGTGGGCCGCTATTTCTTATGCCAGAAACACACAGCTGATACATATCCAAGGCAATCTGAACGCTGTTAGGTATAGAGACGAAATTTTACGACCTCATTTATTGCCCGTAATTGACATTCGGAGAGAAATTTTTCAGCACGACAATGCCCGACCACATACAGCACGTGTAACAGTAGACTTTTTAGAACAACAGAATGTCAATGTGATCCGTTGGCCGTCACGATCACCCGATCTTAATCCAATTGAACATTTGTGGGATGAAGTGGATCGGCGCGTGCGCCAACGACAACCACCACCGCAAAATCTGCAACAATTACAGCAGGCACTTCAGTTTGAGTGGCAAAGGATACCGCGTGTTCGAACTCAGCGTTTAATTCAATCTATGCCAAGAAGAGTCGGGGCTGTGTTACAAGCAAATGGTGGACATACCAGATATTGACAATTTATGAGTGATTTATTGACAATATGTGACAAACTGTGATATTCCAAGGTAAAAGAACTCATGAACAAAAAGTGTGCCAATTTTTGCATTCCTGTGTAAATTATTTATATCATAAATTATGAAAATAATATATGAAGTAAATTTCCTATTTTCTGTATGTTGCGTTTCTTTTTTGAGAGAGTATACTTATAAACACATACATATAATATTAAGAATATTTCAGCAGCTTTTTTATGAATAACGATACATTTTTATACAATTTGATAAGAAATTCCACTAATTTTTTCTCTGTTAGTAATAGGATGGTATGTAATTTCACTCATGCACTCAAACATATGATGAAAGTCGTCACCAGTTTTATTTACAATAATGATATACTCGGTTTTCTTTTGAAATTCCCGCCCATCTACCCGTTTCAATTGGAAATTTAATATTACAACACCTGAGTTAAGTAATATTAATTCTATCCCCTAAGTACATGTATAATCTAATCAAATAAGGTTCTAGTTAAATTCAAGTTTAAACTTCAAATAAAAATCTCCCTGTGTTAACTATTTAAGAATACCAATGCTGAATGAATTGATCGCTACGTTTTGTTTGTTTGTTTGTTGGGGTTTTGCGCCGTTCTCAGCACATTTGGCTATTTCGCGGCAGCCAGTTTTTATTGGTGGAGGAAGCCGGAGTACCACCAGAACCAATGAACGTTGGTAGGAAAATAGACAATCGGAGATCGGAGTCGAACACACCCCGCCACAGGTGAGATTAAAACTCACAACCTCAGTGTTGACAGGCTAGTGATCAATAGTAGTCCTGACGAACTACCTAGATCACTCGGCCACCGAGGCCCTTTGATCAGTAAGAGTTAGTTTAATTATAAATTTGAAAGATAGGATCTGTCCATCGGTAATTGATCATCCCACATATAACTCAAGCCACAGTCATTCAAAATAGATTTTACACACATATGCTATCCATTTAAATTTCTGTGGTTTTTGTACATGTAGTTTCAGCATTAGTCTATACATTATATACCATAATTTATTATTTTTTAAAAGCAAACTATTCCAGAACAAAACCATCTTTTGCTTTACTGCAATTTCTAGGGGATATCGTCGCATAAAATTAGGCGTGCTGATACGTACCTTTAATGATTTTTTGCAAAACTAAATGAATTTTTTCAATAATCTTATTATAAACCACAGACTTCTGCTGAGTACACCATAATTTGCACAACTAGGGCATCGAGATCATTTATGTTTCTGATTTTTTTCATATAATGCATACAACAAATGTACATTGACTTTTGAGCTTGTTCATATAATTGTTTTCTTAAATTTTCCAAAACTTTATTCAAAACAAAACATATGCTAGTACTGCTGATATGTAGAAATTGGAGGATTCAAAGTTTAATTGCATCGAATTAAATTAAGGTCCGAAGGTTTAAAAACGGTATTAATTTATGACACTATTATTGTCCGTTTGACTTCTATAAATCCTCATAATTAGTATTTAAATTTAAAATTAACTTTTCAAACTAAGAAATTGTTTTCTATTATAATCTTATTCTTTTGGTTTTACATTTGTACTTGGACACTAATTTTCAGAATTTTTGCTCTATTACTACAAACGTTACCCATGAGGTATAAGAATATTTTTTTTCACTGGAATATTTCCAGTGATAGTAAGTGCATTAATTCACTATTAACAATAACGTAGAAACATGAATTTAAAAATCAAATAATATTTACTATTGAAAAAGGCCTTGTTTGATAACATTATTAGATATTCAAATATATAACCTATGCGACGTTTTTCCTTTTTTATCATTGATTAGTATGGTCACATGATTACCAGGATATTTCATGTATTCTCCTCTTATAAAAGCATATTGACTCGGTAAAAGAATATTGACTCCATATTACTAAAATTAGATCCAGATTCTTTCGTACAATTTCTCAATATTGCCAAAATGTCGATTTTTTTCAATTTTCTTTGATTAAATCTGTTTTCCTTTATATTTTTTATTGTCTACCTGTTTTACAGAAGGTTGAGAACTATCAAAATGCACATTTTAAATATCTTGGTTTGAAAGTGCTGAGGAAGGTTTCTTGATTGAAAACAGACAGAGCATACGTAATATAAAAATTAAGGACTTTTAATTCGGTCAATACATTATATAATGACATGGTAGAATGTATTGACCTCATTGAAAGTCTATAATTGATAGATGTCAGTCACATAGTTTGCTTAACTAGTCAGTTAAGGGGGTAGGCCTGGGGTATGGGAGATAACTCCTATTGGTGTTTTTTTCTTTGACGTCAAACAATAGGAATGACGTGGCATTACTATGACGTACAAAATTTCCTCGCATTAGACGAAGTGAAGAGGTTCGGTAAGGGGCATCTCCGTAACGAATCTAAAACTTTCTCGAAATATGTGCAAAATCGATAATTACGTCGGATTTGATATATTGATGAATTATTGTTTAACATCCAGTGGCAATTATGAAATGCATATCACGAAGAACGTAGTATTTCAACAACTGTACGTTCGGTGTCCAGGGATTACGCTAATCTATTTACTTACCAGTTATAAACAGACAAAGTTCCAAGACATGTGTTATTCCAAATAAAAATCAGATATACCCGAGCATTACCATAATAGTTGCGTTATTAAAAAGCATGGATTATTTACCCCCACCCTTATGGAATGGTCTATCTTTTTTATTTATTTTTGTAAATAATCAAAATTTAATGAAATTGATTTTTTTTTCTTTTGAACATTTGGTCAAAATGTTCTAGTGGATATATTGAACATTGAAATATGTTGGCTTATCAAAGTGAATGGGGAAAACTGGACTAAATTAAATCATATTAAATGGAAGATATATAATTGTCAGGTATATTTATATTTTACACCACACCGGCAATACTTACCCATGCAAATCATTTTTCTTTAAATAATAATAATAAAAAAAAACGAATTGTAATACAAATGAAAAATAATACATAATAATAGATTATTTATTAGTAAAAAGTTTTGCTGGTAAATTCGTCTATGTGAGACAAGGTTCCATTTTAATGTGCAGCTTTTGCGAACGAGCTCGTAGAAAGCCCGTGCGGATTTTATCTCTTTGGTTCATGATTTTTCGATATAACGCGATTTCAGGTTTTTTTTCTTTTTTTTGCTCTCATTCTTCTCTTTTCCTCTCACAGCTTTACCTTTCCTATTTTGTATTTATAAAAACTTTTAGTCACTGGCGATTTAACCATCATATTTTGTAATTTGTTAGATTTAGGAGAATATCAAGTCTTTCATGACAGTCTATATTTTTTCTGTAATGTTTTTTAGATCATGTATTTTATAAACAAAACCCAGTTTTGACAAATAAAAGTAAACTTACAAAACTATCGCCATGGGCGCCGTGGTTTAGTGGTCAGCGCATCGGACTACGAAGCCAAAGGTCCCTAGTTCGATTCCCGTTCGATATAAAAATTTCAAGGATCAAATCTGCGACACCATTTGCGAGGATGGTTTCGGTATACGATGCTAATCCGTCGGATGGGGACGAAAATTGCTGTCCCGTGTTAAGGAAGGGAAACACCATTAGCACGTTAAAGACTCCTGTGTAGATGTCGAAAAAGAGTATGCTAAAATGCCGCTACAGGGGCCTCTCTCGCACCCGCCAAGTGGAGAGGGATTAGTATAAGTTGGTATCACTTGTTTCCCAATCCACTATAAATAAATAAGTTTAAAAGTATCACACGACTTAAGAGAGAATGCTTGGTTTTCAGACATAATAATTATATTTTCTTTAAATTTATTTCCGTTTATAATTTAAGTCATCATCGTCTTCTATTCAATCTTCTTCGCGTTTTTGAACATATAGAATAGGTTTATACTCGATAACGTTAGGAACGATAACTCTTATCGTAACGTCGTATTGTAACGTAACGACGTCCTACCTTAAAAATTGATCGAGTATTTTGTGAAAACTTGTTGTTAGAATTTCATAATTTTTTGTCATATAACACACATAAATATCATATTTTTTGTAACTGTTTTTTGTAAGAATTAAACGACAGGATTTTTTTACAGCAGTGTTTGAATATTGAATGAGGCAACTGAAAATGAACGAAATTCCTAACATGTCTGGTGCTTTTTACCTTTGGATTTTCATATAAAGAGTGAATTTTACCATCATATTTCATTTTTGATTAAGACTATACCCCTGTTCTTCAGTTCAAAAATTATAACTATTTTTCATCAAACATATGTGCTATGAGAGGTAGTAATATTCATTAACGTGTGTCATCTCCTGGAATGAAGGGTACCCCTTAAATGCCCATTTTCAATGAACCCTGTGAAGGAAACGTGTGGTTGAATTTCAACAAAATTTTCTCAGGTGGTGTATTGAAACATATATAATGCATGACGAAAATATGAAAAAAATTAAACGAGTGGAAAATTTTGGCCTTACCCGGGCCTACCCCCTTAATATACAAAAAAAAACAAACAAACAAACAGAACAAAACAAAATGCCCCAAAAATTAATTTGAAATTTAATTTTCAATAGATTATTTTTGAATATTCATAGAAGCAAAACAAACTATATTCAAGGCCACCTTCACTCAAGACAACGAGAGTTCCGTAATGTTCTTTAGCTTTCAAATTGTTAATTAAAATGATGTGTAAATTTTTTTTGATATATACAATAATTACAGTTTTTTTTTCATACAATTATTTTTCCATGTATTAACTTTCAGTCAGGCCTGGTCGAAGATTCAAACCAAAAGGTAAGTAAATCTGTTTTACATTTTATTATAAGCTCCCTTTCAATTTCTATAAATTTCCGATTTTACGTTTCCGAGTTATGGAGCTTTATTCATAAAAAGGGGGGATTTTCCAGTTTTCAGACTCGAACTCAAAAATGCTTTGAGCAATTTTCATGAAATTTTGGTGAATTGTTTATATCTATTGACATAAGTTCCCTTTCGATTTAAAAAAAAATTCCGATTTTACGTTTTGGAGTTATGGGACTTTATTCATAAAAAGGGGGGATTTTCCGGTTTTTGGACAATAACTGAAAAACGCTTTGAGCAATTTTCATGAAACTTTGGTGACTTGTTTATATCTATTGACGTAAGCTCCATTTTGTTTTTGTTTTTTTTTTTATTAATTTCCGATATGATATTTCGGAGTTATGGAACTTTATTTGTTGAAAAATCGTCGAAAACTGTAAATTTTTCACACTTTGGACGGTTATGGAATTTTATTCGTTCAAATTTCAGAGTTATTGAATTTTGTTCATTAAAAAGGAGGAATTTTTCACATGTCACTGTATCTTAAGAACGTATTGTCCGATTTACTTCAAACTTTACACATCCAGTTGTTTGTTATGATAGTCTAAAGGCCATGTGAACTTTTGCAATCACTTTGGTTCCGTCGTCCGTCCGTCCGTCCGTCTACAATTACAAAAAATCTTCTCTGAAACCGCTTAGCCAATCTGGACCAAACTATGGTGGAATGGTCCTTGGGTGGCCCCTTCCAAATTTGTGTCCGTCATCCCTGACTTCCAGACGACATGGCTGTTGTGAATAAAAATAGAAAAGGGAGGATGAATTTAAGAATTCTTCTCCTATGTAATTACATGTGGCGTTTGTTTGTTGTGTTCCATTCTCATGACGTCTTTTCCTTGGACTTCAAATTTATGGTCTTTTCTCACTGTTTTGTCGCTTCAGTATTCTTTTGTCGATATTTCAACTAATTAAAAATGCATTTCTTTTTGGTAATGATACAAAAAAAATGAGAATTTTATTAAACAGTAATAGACTGGCGACTATTAAACAAAAACTGGCAACTTGAAGTTCTTGGTAATGATATTTCAAGGTAAAATAACTTTGGTTTCGCAAATACAGCAATCTGTGCTGTTAAAATTCCAAAGTTGACTCGGGGGAGGGATGGTGGATATGAAAGTTTTTAGGATATAAATAATCTATCCCTCGAAATACAGAAAGTAAACATTTTTTCTCTCTCTCAATAGAAATAAGCAGTCTGGTCTCCTGACTGGAAATTATAGTAATCTTTCCGTGCTAAAGTTGAAAATGAATAAGTATTTTGACTCTTTCCAATTCATTACCCATCTCAACGAATCAAATGGTCGTCACCTTACTTAGAATTTATGCTTAACCGGCTGTTTTCACTTTCAAAATGACGGACGCTGTAAACCGATCAGAAAGTTCTTGCATTTCTATAGAACAGGATGTCACCAGAGTTTGTTTTATAGGATTTCATATAACTAGTGCTAGAATTTTGTGCTTTTTAGTTATCTTGTTTTAGTTCTATATGTTTGCAATGTTTTCTTATAATTTTATACATTCTTTGTTCTTATATGTTGTCTATTTGTTATATGAATTAATGTTCTCAACAAATCACCTTTATATTTTGATTTTATGTGGTTTCAATTTTTTCTTATTGCTTGGGTATATTTTTCTTTATATCAATCATATTAACCACTCGTACATTACTGTTGCTAGTTTTTGTAACATTCGACCATCGAGACAATGCTGGGCGAATCATGATTTTAATACAGATGGATGGGTGTATGTTGAATAAGGAGAAATATACCTAAGGAGCAACCCAAACAACGTAATCCATTAGACAGATCAATCAATTCGTGATGACGACCGTAAAATTTCTTAAGTGATGACATCAACATATCCTTGATCAAACCCTGGTTAAGAAGCTTTTGTGACAGCAGTAATCTTCTTTGTAGAAAGTCATGGTAACTCAAGCATGCCCTTGAATATCGGATAAGCCAAGAAACGTAGACGCCATATGCAGGCGATGCTGGTATATTGCTACTCAAGAATAAATTATTAATGAAACTCTTCTATGAACTATTCCCTATCTTTTGAACCTACATTAACTGATACTTAATTTAAATCAAATTAAACTTCAATACTGAATATTATTTCTTTTATACTGGAAGGACATAATTCGAAACTTACAAAATATAAAACCCTATTTATATACTGGTACCTTAAGGGTACTTTTATACCTCTTTTATTTAAAGAATGGTCCATTTATTATTTTACAGGTCTTTACGAATTCAAAACTGCCTCATTTATCAAAATGTGACTTAAAATGAGTAAAAAATACCCCTTTTAAATATTCATACTGACTCGGCAAATGGGAAGAAACTCACTAAAATTTACAAGAAATTTACAGTGCAAAAATTCTTTTTCTACGGTGAGCATTTTATCACTTGAAAAGACTTTTAACAGAAATAATTTGTCAGATTCAGCTTTTGAATGCACAATCCACATATATTTAGCTTTTCACTTAATGACACGAAAGAAATATTATCCCCCCCCCCTTTTTTAGCTCACCTGGCCTAGAAGGCTATATCAGCTATTGCCATCTCTTGGCGTCCAAAGTCATCTGGTAAAATGATCTTCTCCTTTGAAACCACTGGGCCAATTGGAAGTAAACTTTGCAAGATCGATGTTTGTGAGATCCTCTACAAATTCTTCATTTTATCTCGATCGGGCAAAAAACATGGCCGCCGTGGGCAATTGTTGTTTCTGATTGGCTGAGTTTTCTAAAAGCTTCTCTGAAACTGCTTAGCCAAATGGAACAAAACTTGACAGCATATATGGGAGGTCCTTTATAAATTTTCCTCATTTCGTCCCGATGGTACCACAAATATGGCCGCCATGGGCATTTCTTGTTTCTGATTGGCTGATATAAAAAAGAATATCTCCTCAGATTGTAAGCATTTGTGCATTTTAAAAATAAATTACACAAATGTATCGATTTGCATCACCAACATACATAACTAAACCTCAAGACTTTGACATTGTTCTTATAGAGTTATTTGAACTTCTTGCCTATGTTTTATTAAATTTTAGTAACTTGATTAACGGTGTTTCGAGATTTTTTGTAATTTCTCCCATTGTTTTATAATTGAAATTCAAGATGGATATAATACTACAGAATTAAATATATCTTTTAGACCAATAATCAGTAAATGCAATTCTCCAAGAAGAAGAATTGAAAAATTCATAGATTTAATTCTTAAACCATTGTTGAGGAAACAAGACTATTACATTCAAGACACAGAAGATTTTATCAATAAAATTGAGTCAAAGAAGTTAGGGCATAATTGCACAATTGTTGCCTATAAAGTTACTTCAGTGTACACAAACATGAAGATTGATCAATGAATACACATTAGATAAAATAGATCGTACAAAGTTCAATTTTAAAGTACCCAACAAACAAGATTAGATATCTTTTGCAGAATTAATCTTAGAAAATAATGAATTCCAGTTCAATGGATCCATATATAAACAAGTGATTGGAGCTTCCCAAGGGGGCATTTTTTCTCCAACTGTTATAGATTTACACCTATCTGTAATACTTGACAAGATTTTAAACATGTTTAAATACAGAGAAAACATTAAATTACATTGCCAATTTCGAGATAAGGGTATGATGGTAATAGACAGTGGTCAATCACAGATAGAGCAATTCTTTAAAATAGCGAATAACCTTGATCCTCTACATAGTTTACATTTGAAATGTCTAATAAAGAAGTGACGTATTTAGATACTGAAGTGTACAAAGGGGAAATGTTTGAGTCTAGCTGTGTCCTTGACATCAAATCACATATTAAATGTACTGAAACATATCAATATCTCCCAAAACATACTTTCAGAAGTATATCATCATGTGAAACTATTCGTAACATTAAAAACAATAGCAATCAAATTGAACTTGATAAGCATCTTACAAATCTCGAAAATAGATTAATAGATAGAGGATATGATAAAACAAAAACATTAGAAAATAAACAAGGTATTAAAAGCAGAGTGAACAGAAAAGCTACTCTGTCAAATAATTATAAGAAACAGGAAATTCCACTTACATTAGGTACAAAATACAAGCCTGTGGTTATGAATTTAAACAGAGCTATGAAAAACACTGGGAGACATTACAAAAAGATAAATACTGCAAAGACATTTTCAAAAAGATGCCTATTATTGCGTATAAACAAGAATTTAAAAGAAATGTTAGCCAAATCAAGGCTTTAAATTGGGAGACTTTTGAGAAGGGACCCATGCTGAATATTTTAGATCTTAGCAACAAATCCTGAAACACCGTTAGTCAAGATACTGAAATTTAATAAAACATAAGCAATTAGTTCAAATGACTCTAAAAGAACGGTGTCAAGTCTTGAGGTTTAGTTATATATATTGGTGATGGGAATCGATACATTTGTGTCATTTTTGTGTCGCCTACGGAACGCATGGTCGACACATAGGGATCACTATCTGTCGTCTTGCGTCTTACGTCGTCTTGCGTCTTGCGTCGTCACACTTTTCTTCAATCCTTTTTTTGCCAAAAAGGGGGGGGGGGGCAAAACTTCTATCCTCAACTACTCCATAACCGCTCAAAGGAATTTGATTAAACTTTCTCTGTGCATTAACCTTAATGCACAGGTGTGAATATATAATTCATTTTTAGAAAATTTTAAATTATTTTGGTAAAAATTGACATTTTTGCAAAAAAAAAGGGGGGGGGGGGGGCAAAACTTCTATCCTCAACTACTCCATAACGGCTCACAGCAATTTGATGCAACTTTCTCTGTGCATTAACTTTAATGCAAAGGTGTGCATATATATTTCATTTTTAGAAAATTTTAATATCTTTTGTAAAAATTGACGTCCGCAGGAAGACTCACACATTTTTTTTAAATGCACAAATGCTTACAAGGACCTCTGAAATTGCTTGGCCAAATGGAACGAGACGTGACAGGCAGCAACTATGGGTGCTTCTTTACAAAGTTTCCTCATTTCGTCCCGATCGGGCAACAAACATGGCCGTCACGGGCAATTCTTGTTTCTCCGTTGGAACTGATTGGTTGATTTTAAAAACATTTTTTTCATCTGGAACTGCTTAGCCAAAATTGTGCCAAACTTGACAAGAAGCATCTGTGGAAATTATTTTTTTCATCCTGATTGGATGACAAGCATGGCAGCCATGGGCAATTCTTGTTTCTGTTGGCTAATCTAAAGAAGTCTTTTTCTCTAAAACCGCTGGGCCAAATTGAATGAAACTTGACAGGAAGCATCTATGGGAGGTTTTCTACAAAGTTTTTACATTTTGTCTAGATCAGGTGACAAACATGGCCGCCATGGGCAAATCTTGTTTCTGATTAGTTGATTTAAAAAAAAACATTTTTCTTTGAAACAGCTTGGCCAAATAGAGCCAAACTTTCTGATTAGTTGATTTAAAAAAAAAACATTTTTCTTTGAAACAGCTTGGCCAAATAGAGCCAAACTTGACAGAACGTGTCTATGGCATACAACAAAAATCTAAACAACCGCAGATTTGTTTTGAAACATGGCCTGATTATGCTGACCTGTAAGTAGAAGGACCGTGATGCCAAAAAAAATGTGGTCCCTACAAGACTATCATAATAGTGGAGTGTTCAGACGTATATAAATATTCTTCTTCGGAGATCCACTGCGCAGATACATTATGTGGTGTTATAATATTAGACGATTAGTTAAATATTGTATTTAGTGTGACTGTATGACAATGAGACATTGCCATCTCATGTAATGTATTATTACTGCCAAATAAAAAATAAATGCCAGAGAGTTATAAAAATTCAATCGCCACATGCATATACACATGTACCATGTTCATCCCAAGATAAATCTCGATCACTGAAGCTATATGTTTGTATATCGGATGTGGGCAAGTGGTCTAGGGCTGTTTCCCTGAACGCCAACATTTAATTAATCTGTTCTATCCAAATATAGTAAGGGTTAAATTTTCTCTCACATTTACAGATAAAGTAAATTAGACAATACTGAATTTGGATGGTCAGTTGTGTATTTAAATAAGAATAAAGGCAATAATATATATATATATATATAGCTCTGTTTAAATTCATAATCACAGGCTTGTATTTTGTACCTAATGTAAGTGGAATTTCCTGTTTCTTATAATTATTTGACAGAGTAGCTTTTCTGTTCACTCTGCTTTTAATACCTTGTATATTTTCTAATGTTTTTGTTTTATCATATCCTCTATCTATTAATCTATTTTCCAGATTTGTAAGATGCTTATCAAGTTCAATTTGATTGCTATTTTTATACGACCGCAAAATTTTTGCGGTCGTATATTGGTATGACGTTGGCGTCGTCGTCGTCCGTCGGAGTCTGTAGACATTTGGTTTTCGCACTATAACTTTAGTATAAGTTAATAGAAATCTATGAAATTTAAACACAAGGTTTATGACCACAAAAGGAAGGTTGGGATTGATTTTGGGAGTTTTGGTCCCAACAGTTTAAGAATTAGGGGCCAAAAAAGGGCCCAATAAGCATTTTTCTTGGTTTTCGCACAATAACTCTAGTATAAGTAAATAGAAATCTATGAAATTTTAACACAAGGTTTATGACCATTTTTTGGAGTTTTGATCCCAACAGTTTAGGAATTAGGGGCTAAAAAAGGGCCCAAATAAGCATTTTTCTTGGTTTTTGCACAATAACTTTAGAATAAGTAAATAGAAATGTATGATATTATCTTGGTGGGCTAAGGGAGGTAATCCAAACACATTTAATTTTTTTCTCATTTCATATTTCATAAATTAAAAAGGAAATTTCAAATTTCTTTTAGCAAAAAAAGGGGGGTTACAATAAATTTTATTGTTTTTTGGTTTTTTTTTTGGGAGGGGGGGGGGTCAATGTGCAACTTCATAGTGTATTGCACAAAAGCTAAAAAAGGGGTAAATTATTTATTTTTTTTGGGGGGGGGGGAATTTTCAATTGCACAGTATTGCACAATAGCAAGAAATCTTCAATTGCACAGTATTGCGCAATAGCAAGAAATTGATATGTGTGCCCAATTTTAAATTTTAAATTGGTTATTTCTGATTTATATATAAAAACAAATAATACTGATATTGTTTGAATAGGTAAATTAAAAAATTTTAAGTTCTTAGACCACATTAATTCTGTGTCAGAAACCTATGCTGTGTCAAATATTTATTCACAATCCAAATTCAGTCTCGTTGGGGGGGTTGTCAGGTCATAATACGGAAAGCCTGACCGCGGACCATAGTGGGTAACGTGTTTGGAGAATGCCACACTCCCTGCACGCTAAAGACCCCTTCTGTAGTTTTCGAAAAAGAGTAGGCTGATGGCCGCTACAGGAGGCTAAATTATCCGACCCTACCCAACCATCCTCCTTTTACAGTGGCAGTCAAAATTGGTTCCCCTTTGTGTCCCATCCCACCCCTAATTGAATTGTTTGATAAATTGAACTGGTTCTCATCATGAAGATGCATGAAATATTTGCCACTGGACGTTAAGCAACAATCAATCAACCAAATTCAGTGCTGTATCAAGCTTGAATGTTGTGTCCATACTTGCCCCAACTGTTCAGGGTTCGACCTCTGCGGTCGTATCAAGCTGCGCCCAGCGGAGCATTTTATTTTTAATGTTATGAATAGTTTCACATGATGATATACTTCTGAAAGTATGTTTTGGGAGATATTGATATGTTTCAGTACATTTAGTATGTGATTTGATGTCAAGGACACAGCTAGACTCAAACATTTCCCCTTTGTACACTTCAGTATCTAAATACGTCACTTCTTTATTAGACATTTCAAATGTAAACTATGTAGAGGATCAAGGTTATTCGCTATTTTAAAGAATTGCTCTATCTGTGATTGATCACTGACTATTACCATCATACCGTTATCTCGAAATTGGCAATGTAATTTAATGTTTTCTCTGTATTTAAACATGTTTAAAATCTTGTCAAGTATTACAGATAGGTGTAAATCTATAACAGTTGGAGAAATGGTGTCGAACTTTGGTTGAATTATAAATTGTGTATTATTTGTGTATATTATATGTGTTCTATTTATTACTATTATTATTATTATTGTAAATAAATAGTGTAAATGATTTGTGTTATTATTAGTTATCTTATAATAATATCACAAATAATATGGTGAACCATCAATAAAGTTAAATAATATATAGGTAGAGTCATCTCTGTTTACCACTAAAATAAAAATAGTTTGCAATTAATTTAGTTAAACAATATATAGAAATTTTGCCACGACCCTAAGCTTTCCATAGATACCAAATATATTAAAAAGTATTCACTGGCTAAGATATAATGGAACAGCGTATGAAACTATTTTTTTTTAAATGCACTACCTTTCGGTACGTTACGTTCTCAAAGGGAATTCCCCGTTATAGTGGTATTTCACCTCAAGTGGAGTTAGAATTAAAGGTCACAATAAAGAGCTGAGGGAAGTATAACTTTCAAAGGAAAATGCTTTAGGTTAATGACAGTTTTGAACCATCATGTTGACGCCTAGCTACATGTGTACTAATTATATAAACACATCGTTTGAAGTGTTTACGATGATTTAAATATGCCTCCTTGTAAAGTTTCTTTCACAATGCTATGTTACAACAACTGGCGGATCTCGGGCTGATATCTTGACATAGGGCTGATAAAAGGTGTGATATGAAAAATGCCATGTTATAATATATATATATATATATATATATATATATATATATATATATATATATATATATATCCGTGTATATGTATAGAGTATATCTAAAGTTATAACCAACGTCTAAAAAGTTGCAGAACAACATTAGGATAAAACGATTAAAATTTGAATTAAAACAATAATTCAAACTTATTAATGGCATCGCTGAATTATTTAGATTCTTATAGCACAATTTGTATCATTTTTGTAATTGAAGCAAACCCTATACATCTACGGGCAGCCATGTTGATTTTAACACCACAAGAACATTCACAAAAAACTGTTTTCACCCTGTTTTGGCGACCGGAGTGAAAGAATGCAAACCTAGAAATCAAATTTGGGTTTTCCTAAAACTCGCAGATATGTACAAATAACTTTATGTTATTTAGTGTTTAAATTTCTGTGAAGTTAAATGAATTTAATATTATAATTACAGAAAATAATGTTGCTCTCAGACGAAGAACAGGTCAGAGTTCAAATTATAAAAATAAATACTTTTCCTCGAAAGCTGTGGATGGTAATGTCAATACTTTCACACGCACGAAGAAGGAACGGAGTCCATTTTGGTGGGTCGATCTGGGAAAAACGTACAGAGTTAAAGCAGTGAAAATAATCAACAGAAGAGATGGCTATGGTAAATAGTATATATAACAAGTAAAAATGAAATGCAAATCTTTACATACATGAGCTGTTCTCAATATACATATGTAAGACTCAGATCTGTGTCCTTGGCTGACGTCATAATTAATGCTGTTAAAGTTTGTTGCTATTTCGCGGTATTTCAAACAACAGAAGTAACGTAGCATAACTGTGACGTACCTAACGAGGTTTGGTAAGGGATAATGAATCTAAATTCCTGTTTAATAAAAAAAAGATATGTCGAATTTTCTCCACAAAATAAGAACAAATCTATGACCGGATGCCATATAAAGCAAAAAATCCCTCTTTCAAGGGAACCAATATATGAATTTTATACCCGGAAAACTCCAGGACTCCAGTTATATCCGAGCTTTACCATAACCTGGACTTACTGTGACCCCCTTTCCTTTAAAAAGTCTGGTCTGGCCCTTTCACCGTATGGAATTGTCGTTTTCAAAGGGGTCCTCTTAATTTGCATTTACACACTGTGCATATAAATAATCTTTGTTTAAAGAGGATTGCTTCATTAGCCTAAACTAATCTTCCAGAGGGTCCTCGAAATATAAAATATACAAACATTAACATGTATACAAACGAAAATTATCATCAAATTAAACAAAAATTAATTCTATTTACTTAAAAACATTTCTGTTTGAAGATTGAAAAAGATTTACAGTTTTTAATTTCTACTGACAAACTATTGCATATTTGAGAACCAGAATACAAAAATGTTCCTTCAAAATTTTGTTTGGTATAGGTAAATGCATAAAATTTGCATCGACTGAACGTAAATCATAATTTTGATTTTCAACATAATGAAATTTAACTTGTAAATAATTAGGCACCGTTTTGTTCAGTGATTTAAATACAAGAATTGCTTTGTGATATTGTATTCGCTTATCAATATTAATCTATGTTAAGCAGTTAAATAATAATTTTGAAGAAGTAAATACGTCAGCTTCTAAAATAACTCTAGCTGACTTTTTAATAGCTTCTCAAGTTTTTCAATGCTGCTTATCCCATATCGTGCAGCAGTGATAGAATATATGCATTAAAAAAATTAAACGTATATGCATAGGTAAATACTTTCGAATATTTTGTAACAAATGGATTCTTTTTGAAATAGTACAAGACATCCCATTTATCTGTTCTATCCAGTTCAACTTATCAATATACACACCAAGAATCTTTCCATGCATAACATTATCTATATGTTCATTTGAAATGATAATATTCAAATTAGTCCCATTGATTTGCATTTCTTAAGATTTGATTTCATATGGTTTTCTGTAAACCATCTTTCAATGTTATCAATATAATTTTGATGTATATTATTTAATTCATTTATATTTTTAGATTTTCTATGTAAAGTATAATCATCTGCATATAAATTCAAAATAGAATTTTCTACATAAAGTGGTAAATCATTAATGTATAATATGAATAACAAGGGCTGGTAATAGAATATTGAGGTTCAGCTGTCTTTATGTTTCTCGAATTTGACAAAGTATTTGCAATCAACTTTTTGTGATCTATTGCACAAATATGATTTAAACCATTCCAGTGTATTATTAGCAATGTTATAAATTTTAAGATTTTGTAGTCAAATGTTCACCAAATCAAAAGCCTTTTTCAAATCTAGAAATATAACCCCGTTTACTTCTCCGTTATCTATATTTGTTAACTATTCGTCCACAAGTTTAGTCATTGCAGTGACACACGAATGTTTAGGTCTGAAACCAGATTGTGAATCGATAAAAAAATGTTTTTCATTTAAGTATGCATATAATTGACTTGTAATATGCTTTTCAATAGCATTGGATAAACAGTGTAAAACTGCAATGGGTCTTCAGTTATCTGGATTACATTCATACCCACTTTTGAAGATTAGACAAACTCTCGCAATCTTGAATATATTGGAAATTTACCACTTCTAATAATAAGGTTAAATAAGTTTGTTAAAGATGGAGCAATAACTTCGCTGCACATACTTTTTGGCCCAATTTGTCAAGTCTTTTTAGATATAAATTAACATCAAGCAAACTTATAGGTGATTTAATAAATTCTTCTGTTTTATCGTTACATTTAGATTTGACAAATTTTCAAGTCTTTCAAACTTTACTCCTTCATCATCTACATCGACTAAACTTTCTGCTATTTTTGTAAGGTGTTCATTGAAAGCATGTGTTATATCTATTTTATTAACCGGATTTTCATAGGAAAATATCGGTTATTAAATTGGTGATGTACGGCGGGCGGGCGGGCGGACGGGCGGCTGCCAAACAGTGTCCGTGCAATAACTTATGAACTGTTCAACCAAAGCTTTTCAAATTTTAATATGTTGTTACTGATGACAAAATGGAGGTCAAGTTCGATATTGACGATTTTCACTTTCACCGTTCAAGAGTTATGGTTCTTGAAAGATTGAAAAATGGTTTTTCCAGCGGTGTCCGTGTGATAACTTATGAACTGTTCAACCAAAGCTTTTCAAATTTTAATATGTTGTTACTGATGACAAAATGGAGGTCAAGTTCGATATTGACGATTTTCACTTTCACCATTCAGGAGTTATGGTTCTTGAAAGATTGAAAAATGGCTTTCCCAGTGGTGTCCGTGTGATAACTTATGAACTGTTCAACCAAAGCTTTTCAAATTTTAATATGTTGTTACTGATGACAAAATGGAGGTCAAGTTCGATATTGACGATTTTCACTTTCACCCTTCAGGAGTTATGGTTCTTGAAAGATTGAAAAATGGCTTTCCCAGTGGTGTCCGTGTGATAACTTATGAACTGTTCAACCAAAGCTTTTCAAATTTTAATATGTTGTTACTGATGACAAAATGGAGCTCAAGTTCGATATTGACGATTTCCACTTTCACCGTTCCGATATTGACGATTTTCACTTTCACCGTTCAGGAGTTATGGTTCTAAAAAATTGAAAAAAGGCAGTTCAAGTCGTCGTTTCCATGCAAAGGTCATTTGTTGCAGGAAAATCCGGTTTGCTGTCATTCGACAGCCTCTTGTTTTCAATTACATTATTATCATATATTCTAGGTGTTTTACTATATTCTGATGATTTACTATCTTTACAATTTTAAACATATGTGAACATAATTGAGCACATGCAATTATGTACACTTCAACATTATTCCTTTCTTACTAAATACAATAAAACAAACACAAGATTGGATAACGAATGGCGCAATGACCACCTCGATCCACAAAGAAAGTTACACTACAACCAAATTCAGCTAATGCCATAGATACTATTTCTCTAGTTCTAGTATACGATAAACAGACATTTTTCTTTGTTTATGAAAATGAATTGCGACTCTTAAAAAATGAGAGAGATCTAAAAATATACATAGCAGACGTCAGATCGTATTTGGCTACCTCTAAATAATTTGAAAGTAAAGCAACAGGACAATGTGTACTTTCAAGCTTTGACCTGGTTGCTCTTTCAATAGCAATCCGGTTTGCTTCTTCCGACAAAAATATCTATGTAACAATCACAAAAACTTATATGGTTGGCTTTAATTTACTGTTAAATAATTCATTAAAGCGTAAAAAACCTTTATAAGCTAAAGAATAAATAGTCATTATCTCAGGAGGATGCCTTGAGCATCTTATAAAATGTCAGTCCCGTGACCCAATGACAAATGGTCCAGTGACCTGTATGCGTATATACGGTCCAGTAACATTCAAGGCAGTTAAGAATAATCAAGATATAATCACCCAGTGGTGAAAAAAAATCTTTCTCCACAATCTGCAAATAATAAAGAGCATATTAATTCATCTAAGAAGCATTCAAACGAACAGCTAATGTCCTTTAAATTTCCAGTTAGCGAACATAGAATTCTTATTATTGCCTGAAACTAAGATTCTATCAATCTCATGAAATTCTAAAATGTCTCTGACAAACTAAACATATTCTAATTTTTCTTAAATAAAAGTGGCAGACGATGGCCATTTCGGAATATCTAATGTTCATACTGCCTTGCATGTAACAAGATTAACAGGAAGAACTAACCAATTATTATGCCCGTTCCAATTACAAGAAAAAGCATCAATTGCACTAGTTTTCGGATTCCAAAATAAAGAGTTAAATCTCCCGACTTTTTTGTTGCTCATATTCGCAATTGTATTAGGACCCTAGAATTTATCTATGAAGTTGAAAAAATCAAACGAAACAGCCCAATCGTCAATTTCAACGATCCTGCTCGAAGCATCTGCTTTTTCGTTATCTTCTGTCGGGATCCATTGTGGACATAACGAAATATTACAAGGAACACAAATACTAAAAATTGACAAAGCCATTGTTTGAAATTCTGGCACTTTGCTACCTTTTTTAATAATACCAACAGCGTTTTGGTTATCTGTACAAAATAAAACCAAACTATTCGATAGTAAATGCTTAAAGCTATCTATTGCTTTCAATTCTCTCCAAGTGGAACTTTTGATAGCTTCATGCTGCAACCACTGTTTATGCATGATATAATCGGAAATAGCTACAAAACCTGCAGCTGCACCATCACTGGCGCCAGTGAACAATTTAAAATCTGCATTTTCTCTCAAAATTGACACGGGCTTTAAACTTGCAATATCTTGTCACCAAAATAAAATCTCTCTTATAGAACCTGAGTAAAAATTCAATTCTACAAATTGATCCCACTCATCTCTACTGTTAATCACTGAAAACGTGCCTTTAGTCATAATCTGAGTGACATTTCCTATGGCTGGCGTAAAAGAAATTATCTTATCACAAAATTTCGCAAGCAGCCTAATGTTTACTCTATGAGACTCGTCTAAAATGATTCCCGCTAAATCAAGCAAATTTGTCACTTTCTCTGGAGGCAATTGAAAAAGACAGTTTTTAAATCCCATATAAATTCAAGCCAAACTAAATTCTGTACAGGCTTCCAAATACACATATCTTTATTGGGTACAAATCCCGACAAAACCTTTCCCTCGTATAGCATGTTGGGCACATACCTGTTCATCCTCTGCTAACGCCAAGCCATCATTAAAAAAAAACAGTTACCTTAATCCCGTCTTTCCGCCAGTGTTTTACTACAAGACGAACTACCTTTTTAAAATATATCCTGCTGATGAAAGCCCAAACGGCAAAACAGTGAAAACAGAAATCCTAGATATTTTTGATGATTTGGGAAAACATTTAAGTGATGATAACCCGATTTAAGATTAAAAAACAAACAAACCCAAAACAGTTTGATGATAAAAACTGGCTAGCCGTTTTCCAGTCCTCGAATTTAACCTGACAATAACGTACCTGTTTGTTTACATGTCTAATCATAATCTAAATCAAACGACCTTTACCTGAATGACTAATAGATACCGTTAAAGGATTTACGATAAAGGGTGCGTTCGACTCCTCTCTGATTAAATTAGCATCTAACAAATCCTGTATTGCCTTCTCTACGAAATCTGAATTATCTAAAGCAGACTTGTTGATTTTCAAAAATACGCTTTCAGGTTCATTAATAAAAGGAATCTTATAACACGAATCAATAACATTTAGAATAAAATAAGTATTAATCATTTTCCAAAAAGAAATAGAATGCTTCAGTCTATTATGTACATTAATCAAAGATGAACCAGATTCATATACAAAATAAGTATGAAAACTAAACTTTGTACCTGTAAAATGTTCGAATTTCTTTTATGCTGAAGATCCTCTGGCAACTGTGAAGTTGCTGTTCCCTCCATTCTTGCCCTCTTTAGCGCAATGCCCATACAACCCACACTTGTATCAGGTGTCTCTGGTTTTTGATCTGATGAATTTTGGATAAGGGCCTGATGCCCCACTAACACGAAAGAACGGTATGGAACCAACTGCAACATCACCAGCATCATGAGCGACTGAAGACGGGGCACCTGCGGCTTCAGCGGGTCTTTTCTTTTCACTCCTGTTACTAACCTTTGAAACTTTCAACTTCTTCACGGCTCTAGTCTCTGCAGCTCGTATCTTCTCGTCTTCTGAATTACTAGCTTCCTCGTCTGAAAGATATTCGTCGACGATTTTCCACCGTGCCTCTGACTTATCCGCTATACGTATCATTTTCTTTTTCTTCTTAAGCACATTTTCCGACTCCTTCAACAAAGAAACGGCCTTGGAATATCTCTTATGATGAATTTTGTCTAAAGCGCCACTAATATTGCCTAAAATATCGGAGTTTAGCCTCAAACTGCACCTGATCCCTTTGTATCGAAAAGCATTCTCTGTCTTCTTGACTTTACGGACCAAGTCATGTGTTGTGTCTGCAAAATTCCTTTCAATTCCCGACAGTTTTTTGCCGAAATAGGTTTTCATCAGAGAAAACAAATCAGAATTGGAAATGATCAAACTTCTAACTATGAGACGTGCGTTGTGTGGTCACTACGCCGTCCTCGATAACTTAAAACCTTATATACTGACCGCTAAACCGGTTAATGGCAATAGTTACACAACCAATATAAACTCCCCAAGATAAAATTATTGCGCATTATTTCAAATTCATTCCGCATACAGCACATAAAATCATATATCCACAACTCTTTGAAAACGAGCATTGCATATCTCTGATTTCCACCAATCTGGTTGGTTAATTTTTTACCCTTTTAATCTTTCTGGGGGCATTTTTACCTAGAATTTGTAATCCACATATCCCCAACTCTTTGAAAACGAGCATTGCTTATCTCTGATTTCCACCAATCTGGTGGGTTAATTTTTTACCATTTTAATTTATCTGGGTGCAGTTTTACCTAGAATATCTAAAAATATTTCATGCCAAAGCTCAGTTGCTTCATCAACATCACTAAACAATTCTACTGAATTAAAACGTGCGTTTACTAAATCTGCAATGAATTGATTTTGTTCAAAGTTTTTGAATGACCAGTATTCAATTTTCAAATGATCTTTTATCATTACCTTACAATTTATCTTTCTAGTAACACATACAGGGTAATGATCACTTCTTGGAAAAATGAGGTACACAAACCTCAATAATACGTTCTGCATTTGTAGCATAGATATGATCAATCACAGATTCACTTTTATCCGTAACATTTGTAGCATGTATAGATTTAGTTACAACTTGTTCTAAGCCAAAAATTAACACGATCTTTCCATTTCTGATTACAAATAAATGTATCATTTGTATTATCATAATTTAGATTGAAATCCCCTAAAAGAATAATCTCTTCATCTTCTCTAAATGCGTTTTCTAATCCATTATCAAATAAATCTATCTTCGATTGTAATGAATTAAGAGGACGGTTAAAATACCTGTCAAAAAAGATGTTGTATTTGTAAATTTAATTTCAATCCATATAGATTCTATATTAACCATTTCAATATCTTTCCTTCTTTCGTCGCATACATTATTATTAACATAAATAAGGACCCCCCCCCCCCCCCCCAAATTAGGGGTACTATGTGTATCTGTTCGCTCTATCTTCTATCCATTTATTTAAAATATTTATTATCAATGTCATCATTCAAAAAAGTTTCTACCATACCAGATGTGTCAAAAGATATTTTACTACATAACAAAAATCTTATTTCATCAAGTTTATTAAAGTTTTATGGACGTCATTATGACTTGGTTGACAGGTATGAAAAAACCATTTCCCGAATGAAAATGGAGCTGTTCCATTGATATTATCCCTTCCTCATTTCGGATTTGACATGGGCAGCATGGCGGGTGTCCTGCAGGAAGCAGAGACTGCTTACTCTTCCGGAGCACCTGAGTCTACCCCCGGTTTTTTGGTGGGGTCCATGTTGTTCAAATTTTTTTAGTTTTTAATTGTAGTGCATGTATTGTTTTGATCTTGTCTTCGTTGTTCTCCGGAGTTTGTCAGTTGTTGCGATTTTTCTCTCCTTCGAATATCCCTTTGGTATTTCTTGACTTTACTTTTGGTAGTAAATGCTGTATATTTATACAACCTAATTTGAACCCTTTTTTAAACAACAGTTTCTTTAAAAATATTATCTATATGTTTTTTTCTGTCAGATGATTTAATTATCCTTTTCAGGATTTTGGAATTAATATTTTGTGTACTTCTATCGATATAATCAATTATGCATTTACATGCAAGATTTTCACATTTTTCACAAATCTGATTAAAAGTTTCCATCTATTTCAATGTGTATAAACTCAAATCCCTATCTGTTGTGATAATATGGGCTATTCACATTATTGTAACTATTCTATTTCGTACTTGGTCCCTGTAGATCATATCTGCAATAATTGTTGTTTCTTTACCCATACGTTGCATAACGTTGACCTGTTCCGTTCCTTCGATTCTTCCGAACTGACTTTTACCTATGGGCTCTATTGTGCGCACTCCTGGCCGACTTGTTCCTTTACTCATATGGGACAGACTTCCTTGAAGTTAGCCCGTGCTTATAATTTCAGCTTCCGCTACATAGATGGTGTTTTGTCACTAAACAATTCACGTTTTGGGAATTTCTTACATCTCATCTATCCCAATGAGCTGGAAATTAAGGATACCACAGACACTGCCAAGTCTGCATCTTATCTTGACCTTCAACTCGAAATTGACACCAGAGAAAAGCTGAATACAAAACTTTACGACAAACGGGATGACTTTGACTTTCCAATCGTCAACTTCCCATTTTTGACAGGCAAAATTCCAGAAGCGCCGGCGTATAGAGTGTATATTTCGAAACTCCTACGTTATTCCAGAGCTTGTGACATATACATTGACTTCCTGGACAGAGCGCAGCTCCTGGCAGAAAAGGTGGTCTGACAGGGGTATGTTGCTTCTAAATTGGAGTCATCTTTATTAAAGTTTTATGGACTTCAACATGACTTGTTTGACAGGTATGAAAAAATCATTTCCCAAATGATAATGGACCTATTCCATTGATATTGTCCCTTCTTCATACCGGATTTGACCTGCTAGCATGGCGGGTGTCCTGCAGGAAGCAGAGACTGCTTACTCTTCTGGGGCACCTGAGTCTACCCCTAGTTTAATTGTGGGATCCATGTTGTTCATATGGTTTTAGTCTTTAATTGTAGTGCTTGTATTGTTTTTGTCTTGTCTTTGTTGTTTTCGGAGTTCATCAGTTGTTCGATTTTCCCCTCCTTCGAATATTCCTTTGGTATTTCTTGACTTTACTTACCTCTAGACCAAAGTCGTGACGATACTCGTCCCACTCCAATGTTTTTTTTCATGGTTCACGCCAAGATCTCTGAATCTTCGAGACTCGTATCAGTGGTATCTTTTAGATGCTTCGTTAGTAAATGCTAGGTTCTTCCCTCTAAATGAATGTCTTTTATGTTGCTGAACTACTCTACTTTACATACTTTCATTTATCTATTTATGGTCATCAGTAGCTTTACCGTTCCATAATTGTTGAGGTTAATGCCATCTTGAAAAAACAAATGGGATGCATCATTCGTATTTGTAAATGATTCAGTTTCACAGAATGCCTGCAACCCTTTTCTGTCGACAAGTATTGATGAAGTTGTCAAATAAATGTTTATACAATAAATTTTCCTTTTTATCGATCTACCTAGTGAATCAACACCATTTTGTTCAATAACTTTAATTTGCTCTTCAACTATAGTTTTACTACTTTTATCAGTGATGGGAATAAATGAAACATGTTTATCATCCTAATCTTTACATGCATGTTTAAATACCTCAAAGCTTGATGCGCTAAAGAAAAGCTGAAGGCCACCACCAGTAATTTTGTAACTAAAATGTTCTGATTTCGTCGCATCTAGTTTCTTTGTTAATGCTTTAGTCTTATTAAGAATATAATCTCTTAAATTGTGATGTGTTTCAACGTTTCTTTTACTTTGTTGTCAGTTTATTTCCTTCATTTTCAATTCTTATATAATATTAGACGGCATTTTACATGAACAATCATGAAACGTAAAAGAACAATATGAAAATCCTGCGAAATGATGGAAATTTCGATTGTGGCGTTTCGTCTTAGAAACAGGTCAAATCATCTTCCCGTTTTGAACGTTTCATTTGGATATAATTATAATTAGAGAAAAAAATGTTGAAAATTCCTTACCAGTTTTAATCTTCGAGACCTTTTGTATTTCTTCTTAATTTTTCATGCAAAAAAGCCCATGTTAAACAGGAAGAATAAAGACTTTTTGTCGAAGCAAATTTCAGCCCTGTGAGCCATTCGGCATCTGCGTACAAAAAAGTAAATGTACATGTACTTGTATTGGTGTTGATACCAAAGTGTGTGGGGGGAATTATATAATAAAAAAAGTAATGAAAATAAATAAATGATTCCATAAAGATGAATAAAATAGTACTTTATTTTTAAAACAATGATCCCTCGCGTTTTTATGCCGGTTCTATTTACGGCAATATTATTATTTTTCAGAATTCAACATTTACATGTACCAGGGTGAAACTGATACTTTAAAATGTACTGTTTTAAGTATAAAATTGTCAAATTTTGTGCAAACGGATTTTTAGGAGAACTTTGGAAATAAGGCATGCCCTAACATTTGGTAAAATGCAAGTACTTTCTAAAAAGAAGGTATGAGGTGCTTGACGTTCCCGCAAAATAAAAAGCTATTGACACAGTTCTGTTAGGTGTGTTGGTGAACAAAATCTGTGTACTATGTAAAAATCATTATGGAAAGTACATTTATGTGATTTAAGTTATATCCAGAGTTTCATAAAACATCTCAGATTTGAGGATTTTCTCGAATCATCCTCTTCTCGAATGTTCTTATCCCTGAAATGTCTAAATATGAGGAAAAATTCAGCCGTTTGAGGAAAATCTAAATTGTGAAGTTCTATGAAAGTGGGCTAAAAATAATTAAAGTAATAATCATAAAAAATAATGCTCTCTCTTCCCCTAAAGCTGCATTGAGAGTACTACATGTAATAACAATAGGTTGCACCCAAATACTACGTCATAGGAGAGAACTGAAAATAAAGTAGGTCATGTATTGAAGAATATTTCATTAGATGTATGATCTAGGACGTTTGTTATAATTTACCCCCTGAGCGAATGCTGGCGTTGCGCTATCGTTAACGTCATGATATTGTGAAAGTCACTGGACAATCAGCTTATATACAAAGGAAATGCTTACAGTTTAGAAATGTGTTATGTAACCATGGTCATAACATATCAAGTTTTAATTAATTTTTTAATACAATTGAAAGCATTCACTCATTTTGAACTTTTGATTAATTTCATAATATTATTTATCAATTTTAATGCTATTGCTTATTACATAAATAATACATTCTATTTTAGGCTTTCGGCTACGAAATCTAATTGTAAGAGTCGATGGGAAATTCTGTGCATCCTTTCCAAGAAAAGCAAGGACAGGCCAAGTGATTACTCTCAACTGTAGGCAAAACCGGGTGGGTAGAAAAGTTATGATTATGATCAGAGGAAATGGAATCCTGTCCTTGGCAGAAGTTTCAGTGTACTCTAGTCCAGGTATAAAACGTTAGATGAAACATTAGATATAGTTCCAGTTTAAATTATTACATAGAGATTAAACAAAACCGCTCAATTCTGCTCAAAGCGTTCTTCGCTGCTCGTTTACTTGAAATTGCGCTGCTACAGGAAATTTATCAGCTTCGTTGTTTTTTTCTGGTTTGGTATTTAATTTTTTTTCCAAAATAAGGGTGCCAAATATCTCTAAGACGTGACATCCTGTTATTGATGCTGAAAATGCGTACCTCGATGTCATGTGAATTGCTATGCGCTTTTAAGAAATGGACTGATCCACAATTTCTTTGAAAATAAAATTGGATTATTCTACTATAATTGCATGAGATGTCAACATCGATACGTTTTTATTACAGCATTTTACAAGTTATAAACGTATTGTTTTACCTGGGGGTTTTTGAGATCTTTCATTGGACTGTATAGGGATGCACTCTCCCTTCGTAGTGTTTAGGCTCGGACCTATCACCGGAAGGTCAAGTACAAAGGGGTACGCATTGTCTTGATAGGCTTATTTCCCCTTTCCCCGTGCTTTTCTTTCTAGATGGTCTCCTGGTTTTCCATTTCAGTAGATAGGGATAGAGTGTCTCTTCAATGTGTATAGGCTTGAACATATAACCGTGAGGTCAAGGGCCGAGAGGTTCACATTACGACCACTGTCTTCCCCTTTCCTAACCCTTTTCATGGTTAGGGTTGTAAATTTCTAATGAAGTCTACAGTGTTAAACATATCGCTCCTTAATCAAGGACCGAAAGGGCACGAAATGACCGAAGGTAAATAGGATGATCGGGTTATCCCGTTTTCCCGCGGTTTTTATTCAGGTGCTTTCCAAGCCAATCATAGAAATGTATCCGGTGAGGGTTGCCCTCTTGAGTCTGTCGTGGTTGGTCGTGAGTGTTTCCGAAAGGTCAGTTGTATAGTTGGGGTTTGCGTCCTTAGCAATGGCCTAGTCTGTTGTCTTTGTCGTGGCTTCTCGCCCTCTTCGCTGCTTGAGTCTATATTCATACTGCTCATCGCTGCTCAAAACTATATTCGTCCTCATTTCGGTTTTTTTAAAAGGACATGTGAGCTTTTAGCATCACTTGGCGTCCGTCGTCCGTCCGTCGTCCGTCCGTCGTCCGTCCGTCGTCCGTCGTCCGTCCGTCGTCTGTCGTCCGTCGTCCGTCCGTCTGTAAACTTTTACATTTTCATCTTCTCTGAAACCCCTGGACCTATTGAACTGAAACTTGGCCTGAAGCTTCTATGGAAGGTCCTTTACAAAGTTTACATAAATCATCCCGGTCCGTCAAACAAAATGGCCGCCATTAGCATTTTCATGTTCTGATTGGTCGAACTTTAAAACTTCTCCTTTGAAACCGTAAAGCCAAATGAACTGATTTTTGGCCTGAAGCTTCTATGGAAGGTCCTTTACAAAGTTTGCATCAATCGTCTTGGTCCGTGAAACAAAACGGCTGCCATGAGCATTTACATGTTCTGATTGGTCGAAATTAAAAACTTCTATTCCTCTGAAACCGTAAAGCCAAATAAACTGATTTTTAGCTCACCTGTCCTAAAAGGACATGTGAGCTTTTAGCATCACTTGGCGTCCGTCGTCCGTCGTCTGTCGTCCGTCGTCCGTCCGTCTGTAAACTTTTACATTTTCATCTTCTCCTCTGAAACACCTGGACCTATTGAACTGAAACTTGGCCTGAAGCTTCTACGGAAGGTCCTTTACAATATTGCATAAATCATCCCGGTCCGTCAAACAAAATGGCCGCCATTAGCATTTACATGTTCTGATTGGTCCAAATTTAAAACTTCTCCTATGAAACCGTAAGGCCAAATGAACTGATTTTTGGTATGGAGCATAAATGGAAGGTCCTTTACAAAGTTTGCATAAATCATCCCGGTCGGTAAATCAAAATGGACCCTTTTAGCATTTTCATGTTCTGATTGGTCAAAATCTAAAACTTCTTCTCCTCTGAAACCGTAAAGCCAAATTAACTGATTTTTTTTATGGAGCATCTATGGAAGGTCCTTTGCAAGGTTTGCATAAATCATCCCGGTCCGTGAAATAAAATGGCCGCCATGAGCATTTACTGGTTCTGATTGGTCGAAATTTAAAACTTATCCTCAGAAACTATAAAGCCAAATGAACTGATTTTTGGTATGGAGCAGCTATGAAAGGTCCTTTACAAAGTTTGCATAAATCATCCTGGTCAGTGAAAGAAAATGGCTGCCATGAGCATTTACATATTCTGATTGGTCGAAATTTAAAACTTCTTCTCCTCTGTAAGCGTAAGGCCAAATGAACTGATTTTTGGTGTGGATCATCTATGTAAGGTCTTTTAGAAAGTTTGCATAAATCATCCTGGTCCGTGAAACAAAATGGCCACCATGACTATTTAAATGTTCTGATTGGTCAAAATTTAAAACTTCTTCTCCCTTGAAACCGTTAAGCGAAATGAACTGATTTTTGGTATAGAGCATCTGTGGAATGTGCTTTAAAAAATTTGCATAAATCATCCCGTCCATAAAATAAAAATGGCCGCCATGAGCATTATAATTTCTGATTGGTTGAAATTTTAAACTTCTTCTCTGAAACCGTAAAGCCAAATGAACTGATTTTTTGGTATGAAGCATCTATGGAAGGTCGTTTACAAGGTTTGCATAAATCATCTTAGTTCGTGAAACAAAATGGCCGCCATGAACATTTACATTTTATTATTGGTCGAAATTTAAAACTTCTTCTCTGAAACCGTAAATCCAAATGAACTGATTTTTGGTGTGGATCATCTATGGAAGGTCCTTTAGAAAGTTTGCATAAATCATCCTGGTCCGTGAAACAAAATGGCGACCATGACCATTTAAATGTTCTGATTGATCGAAATTTAAAACTTCTTCTCCCTTGAAACCGTAAAGCGAAATGAACTAAATTTTGGTATGGAGCATTGATGAAAGGTCCTTTACAAACTTTGCATAAATTATCATAGTCTGTGAAACAAAATGGCCACCAGAAGTCTTTATATTTTCTCATTGGTCAAATTTTTAAATTCTTCGCCTCTGAAACCGTTTGGCCAAATTAACATATACTTGGTATGAAACATCTATGGAAGGTCATTTATAAAGTTTCCAGAAATCAATCTAGTCCATCAAATCAAATCAAAAGTTTGTGACTCACAGGTGAGCGATACAGGCTTAGCCCTCTGAGCCTCTTGTTTCCTGCTGCTGTTGCTGCTCTGGGTGAAGGAAATGCTGCTGTTTCTCGGGTTTATCGATTGTCATCATTCAAGGATTGATCTGTGAGAGAGCACCCGGGTCATATTGAAAGGACAGCCTACACTAACCACCTACCCACTTTTTTCTTGTTAGCTCACCAGTCCTAAAAGGACATCTGAGCTTTTGCCATCATTTGGCGTTCGTCGTAAACTTTTTCAAAGATCTTCTTTGAAACCAGTAAACCAATTACAGCCATACTTAGTTTGAATGATTCTTATGGTATCTAGAATAAACTTTGTGTTTTATTTTCTTATCTGTCGAGAAACATAGCCGCCATGACTAAAAATAGAACATAGGGGTAAACTGCAGTTTTTGGTTTATATCTCAAAAAACTAAAGCATTTCGAGCAAAACTGACTGGGGTAAAAATGATCATCAGGTCAAGATCTACTCGCTATGAAATTTTCAGACGAATCGGTCAACCCTTTGTTGGGTTATTGCCCCTGAATTGTTAATTTTAAGGAAATTTTGCAGTTTTAAGTTGTTATCTTGAATATTATTATAGATAAAGACAAACTGTACGAAACAAAAATGTTCAGCAAAGTAAGATCTACAAATAAGTCAACATGACCAAAATCGTCAATTAACTCCTAATAGGAGAAAGGTCAAGGGTCAAGGTAATTGAAAAAGTCCATAGCAACCGATGAAAAAGTCCCTAGCAACCATATCTATTTGGGTTCATATATTAGTTGTACAGGTTAATATTAAGGAGAAGATTGCGATGGTTTACATTAAATAGCAAAAATAATCATTGATGCAAGATCTACTGGTACACAAAATATAACAGGTGAGCGATACAGGCTCTTGGAAGCCTCTTGTTTTCTTTTTTTTTTCGTTCTGTTTTTTCCTTTTTGTTGTTTTTCTCTATCTTTGCATCACATAGAGTCATTGCTGTCCCCAGTTGGTGGTTGGTCGTAGTCGCTCAGTTCACGGTTAAGCAGATATTTATAGTTTTTTGACGGTGTATCTGTTGCCCTGATCTTTTGGTGTACGGGGTCTTTATTCACGGCTTGCTCCCAAAACACAGTCCAAGGTAATGCTTGGTCATTTCTTCTCTGTATGGTTTAAACATGTATATATATGCTGCCAAGCATGCCTTGTCGTCATCCATTCCGTTCGTTTACTTTCTGTTTGTACTCCGGGTAATTTACTTGAAATGTTCTGTTCATAATGACGTCCTGTGGGTACTGTTCGCATTCCTCATCGAAGTCTTCGTTGGATCCATGGCCAGTGTTTTGATCCGATTCCTCGCTATCGGCTTCTGTGCTGTATCAGATTTACTGTATTATGTTGAATCCTCTTCCATAACTTGTGTATTCTTTTTGTGACACTATGTTGAAGTTTTGCAAGGATTGGTATCCACATATATCACAGGTATACATTTTTCTCTGTTGAGATTCGATTTGATAATAAGCTGCATCCGTTCTGCAGATGCTTTTATTTGCTACGAGTTCCTCTATGATTTGTTGATTTTTCCGAGATAGTTTTACTGCAGAATTCACTTTTCTGATGTAATCTTTGTTAAATTTTCTCCAAACGTTGCCTATCCTTATACACCCTTTGCAGATTTTCAAAGTTTTGTAGAAGTCTGGAGCGTTATTTTCCATCTGGCATTTTGTAAATTTCTTCAATCCCGCATTGTTACAAAATGTAAGTCCTCGAGCAGTAGTTATGATGCATGTGGTTCTTTTGACCTTGGTGGGAAGTATTTTTCTTTCTGTTTTTGCTTTGCTGTTAGAAGGATGAACTGATATTCAATATCTAGTAGAAACCAATAAATAAACGAGAGGCGATTTCCATTCAATCGTTCCGTGTGTGTGTGTTGTTTGACGGTCTTCAAACAACAGACGAAATTAAACAAACCCATTCGGGTCGCTACTCGTTTCGTGCTCAAATTGTTCTTCGCTGCTCGTTGCTGCTTCGACTGTTCTCATATTGCTCTTCGCTGTTCATTGCTGCCCGAACGCTACTCTGGCTGTGCACATGTTGCTCTAACTGTGCTTATATTGCTCTTCGCTGCTCATCACTGTTCAACATGCTGCTCTTTGCTGCTCAGGACTATACTCACGTTGTCATTTCTGAGTTTTTCTGATGGGGCAGTACTCTAGGTGAAGGAAATGCTGCTGGTCGGGGCGATCGATTGTCATTGAATGACGAAGACTTGGACGTCTTTCTGTTTAATAGGATTGATCAGTCTACTACCTCGACAGGGAGATCTCATACACATGATACATTTGATACCCATTTAACCATCATTAACCATAACCATAACCATAACCATAACCCTTATCCTAACCCTTACCCTAACTCGTAACCCAAATTCCTAACCCTAACGCTAGTACTACTTCAAAGTTTTCCATTATTAAGCCAAATAAAACATTGGGCAAGACTTTGAAGCAGACTGCTAAGCTGAACAAGTGTTAGGGTTACGGCTTAGCGAATTTAGCTCCCTTTAACTTCAATTTAAAAAAAATCATCACTTCCGAATGAGCATGCGCACAAAACACTTCAGGTGTTCTAACTTCATGTCAGATTATTGTTTTCGCTTTTCCACGCATCATGAGGCATGATGAAAATTTTCCTTACGTCAAGTAAAATTTCCTTCTATAAAACTCTCCACCAAGAATACAAATTTACTGGGTATTATTTATTTCATCTTTCTGAACTTTTTATGGGAAATTTCTCAGTTACTTAGTATATCGTTCTATAGATTCTTCTTCAGGTACGAGTGGGCTATGGAATTTCTCCACCCTCGATAGATACATTTTTGATTTTCAACATTACCGAGCGTGTTAAAATCTAAAATATAACTATCGAGGGTAGAGAAATTCCATAACTCACGAGTAAATTGAAGGATAATCTGTTTCTCCTATGATTAACAAAAACCTCAAGAAAATGCCGTTGCTACGCACATTGTATACATGAACGCCATTTCGGAACTTCTCTAGTTTATCTTTCCAATAAACGTAATAAAATGGCGGGAATTCCCGTGAAGAAATTTAATCACTGGGAGGTGGTTAAAAATATTATGTATTTTTATCCCACCGATTAAACACGTCATGAATAGGAGAAATATAGATTCTCCTTCAGGTTAGACTCCACTAATTATCTTAATTTCAGAGAAATGCAGCCCCAGAATTTTATTAAATATTAGAGTTGGTAAAGTTTGATTACATGATAGATAAATAATAAATGTCTTAACCTCAAAATTGTAATATTGACTGAAAGAGGATAGATTTTAGTTTAAAAAAATACGAAAACATTAACTGATTTTGCTTCTGACATGTAATGGGAGGTCATAAACTGGGACTTGTGAATTGACATGTGGTGTGTAAAACTTTGACAGTGATAATCGGCACCTGCACTGGTAAGTTAAATTGCGAAAAAAGGAGTCGGAAAAGTAAACCTTTTTTCCCACATATGTAATGGAATTTTATGCAAAATCTGAAAAATGAAGTCTCAATTGGATTGAAACGCTGCATCAGACCTCAATTTTAAGCCGAAGTGGAGTGAAATTTAACATTTTTAAAGCTTTTTTATGAAAAATTTTGAAATGTTGCTATGCCAACTAGGTTTCCATGGATATTTTTTATTTATTTTATCATGATTGGAACAATGCTAACATAATGGCCTTTCAGAATATATATATATGTATATGGGTATTATTTACTCTGAAGATGGCACAAGACCATGACATTTGTTAGCTCACTTCACATAGAAAATGGTACTATTAATTTGTGGAGTGTAACCTCATGTACGAGTGAGTTATGGAATTTCTCCACCCCGAGATAATTAAATTTTCGATTTTCAACACGCGAGCTATTGCGAGCGCGTAAAAATCTAAAATTTAACTATTGAGGGTGGAAAAATTCCATAACTCACGAGTAAATTGAAGGAGTCTGTTTCTCCTACGATTTTCGACAAAAACCTCAAGAAAATGTCGTTGCTATGTAGTTTGTTTACATACACATCATTTCGGGACTTCACTAGTTTATCGTTCCAAAAACTGTAGAAAAAAACGGCGGTAATTCCCACGATAATCACCCGAAAGTGGTTAAAAATATTATGTATTTTTTTATCCCACCGATTAAACACGTCAAGAAAAGGAGAAATACAGTTTTAAAGCACCATTAGTTTTTCAGTTGTCATGCATTGTTTTGTCAAAGCAGGTTCAATCACATGGCTCAAAAATATTTTTATTTACGCACTTCCTTTGTATCCCTAAGGTCAAAGTTCATTGCTGGTCTTGATCCACATAATGATATCATGACAATAAAAAGTCATAACGATTTAATTAACTGTTACAAAGTTTCTATATAAAAATTAATACTAGATGTCTTCATAAAGATTATTTTTCTTTCTGTGGTAGACACTTCTAAAACATTTCAGGCTGAACGATTCGTTGAATTTTGGTGCCTGCAAAATTTTGATCTGTGACATGTATATCCTTTTCATACTGCAAGTGCGTTAGTGTTTAAGTTACTCTTCCAATGCTTTTTTTAATCTAGTTATATGAATTGTTTGTGGATTTTTGTGATTTTGATATCCGCATTTTATCTTGTCTCAATATTCTTTTGCTAGTATTTGAAATTATTTTTTTTTTTCAAATATCAAACATGTGAAAACCGAATATGTCAGTTTCCATCTGTTTTCAGTTTATTGTTTATCACTACACTCAGTACATGGAACTTCGTTTGACGAGAATAAAATTATGGATATGGGTTTGTGATCTTTTATTGTAATATTTTTTTGTTTTGTAGTCATGAATTAAATTTCATAGATATTTTTTTCGTGATTGCCTCTTGGCATCATTGAAGAAAAATACTTTTCCAAATGCGCATAAGGGGCATCAAATTGCATTATATTAATTTTGTATTTTTTTCATTAATTAGGTGGAAAATGAAAAGTTGAAAAGGAAATATATCGATGATAAGAGTTATTACTCGTAACTTGCAAGTTCCGTACAGTGTGTCATTACAGATATCAAGGCATAGAAAAAATAACCGGAAAAGTGCAATAATTATTAACTAAACTGAATTGTACAGTTGTAATATTACTTAATTGTGCAAATTACAATAAACATGAAACGGGCCCACATTGTAATGATTTGTTTTTATTAATTTTGTTATTGTCTGTGTACAAAACAGTTTTTTTCCCGTCTAAATAGATTTAAGAGTAATGACTAGTCTTTTGAACAAGAAACGTTATATAATTCTAGATTTGATGCACCAAATGCGCATTTCGATACACGTATACTATGTGGATTCAAAGATGCTCCAGACAAAAACAAAATACCAAATGATATTCAAAAATAATGTTAAGTCGGTATAAAATTCTAATATGGCCAAACTACAAATAGATCTTTAATTTAATTTCAGTAAAGCCTTGGAAAAAAGTCAAAATAACAGGTAAGAGGCATTAATGTATTTTGGTAAAACAAGCTACTCAAGCTATTGTGATGTAAATTAGTTCTCTGAAACACAAAATTCTCTTTGCGTGGTTTGATGCAATGAAGGTCGAATCCGACGTAAGTCGAAACATGATTTTCGCTTCTTATTTGAATAGATGGTCACATATTTAGTTCGGTTTATAGCATCGTATCACTTAGGTGGAAAAATCGATATGCGCATATGGTTCACTGAATTTAGTGTCATGAACAGTAATTTCATTTAATATCAGCAAAAGAATTCCGAAGCGACATAACAGTGGGAAAAGTCTGTAAAATCGAAATCCAAAGGCAAGACAAACTCATGAGAATGGAACATAAACAAATAACACGAGGATACATGTATAACAAAAAAAATTGTAGAAGCAGTTGGGGGGAGGGGGGAAGAAAAAAGATCTCAATTAGAATAAATAAATGATTTATGTTAGCTTTCTTTATCTAACGCATCT
Source organism: Mytilisepta virgata (assembly GCA_028015205.1). NCBI lineage: Eukaryota > Metazoa > Mollusca > Bivalvia > Mytilida > Mytilidae > Mytilisepta > Mytilisepta virgata. Next base: position 44,283,634 of record CM051521.1, on the reverse strand, counting down.
TTAGTTACCATAATGATACGTCAAACGACCATACCAGTTATTGAATATATTCGCTATATTCACATATTCCGAACCCGATGTAAGGTCCATGTTCATAAGTGATCGACAGAAATTGCAGGTTTGGTGTTATACTATCGTAGTCCTTTGTGATTAAGGTAGTGAACGTAATTGAATTTACAGTTATCATATTGTCGTGCCTCTTTATCCAATGTGCCCTTTGTAATAATTTTAACATCAATGCAATTTTATGTGCGATTTCTAATCATTGCTCATTAGCCAATAAACTCTGACCTCAAACCCGTTTCTTTTTGCTGCAAGTAAATACATGCATTCTCTTTCATTGGACACTAAAATGGTTTTGGTTTTCGGTTTGTTAGCATTCAAATACAGTATATACCATCGATGCTAAATATTGAAAATTTTAAAAATATCAGGTATGAGTGAAATACAGGGAAAGTGGATCTTCAGGAAAACTTGACCTCATCTTGATTTTGACAATCCTTAATCTGTTCCCTATAATGTTTCACTGATTTTCTTTTCATAGTTTTTGGTGAATAGTGTACAGCGTATTCGATTAAGGTTTATCCAGAAATATGCATTGTGCGCAAGAAGCAGTCTCAATTGTCCCTGATGTGCCCAATAATTACAAGTCAAAAGTCTCACTTGTCTTTGATGTCCCCAATAATTACAAGTTCAAAAAGCAGAATTACATGATAAAAATAGAGTTTTAATTCACCACAGAGAAGTTATTTTCTTGGCCACGATTGTTCCAAGTATGGAGTCTTCATCCTAAACTAGTTTTCATGACGCTCTTTCTAGTTACACCTAACATATTTCATGTGGAGTTTATTATATATTATTCAGTGGTAATCTGTATTAAAGTTCATTTCCGACGAAAAGTAGCACCTTAATTACAATTAAACTTCATGGCAATGTATCATAAAATCATATATAATGGAATTGGATTTTTTCTGCATGCCCAGCATTTAATGATAGTTATACCGTATTAACGAGAAAGTACATTTTGCCTCGGTTATATAAATTCAGTAGTTTCTTCTGTATTTTTTCTATCTAGTTGGTAACAATATTGAGAACTGTATTATGTTTTATTGTGTATATATATATATATATATATATATATATATATATATATATATATATATATATATATATATATATATATTGGTAAGAAAAAATATTTAAGTTGGTTTGGGTACCCAAAACATTTACCCAACCCTTAATTTAATGTTCATACCAATTTACACATTCCCGAATCCGTGCTTCTATAATTGATCTTATTCTCTGAAATGAGGTAATGTTATTTATGGTTTGATCTGTCATTATTCATCTATTCTGCGATCCCTTAATTATAATGATTGGTTACTTATAAACTGCTGATACAAGTTGGTACTATATTTTATTAATTGAGAGGAGTGCGAGGTGTAAAACTTTATTTTTTTGTAAAGTTTTCACAGCAGAATAAGTGGTATCTAGATCAGATTGGGTCCAGATAGTTTCAGCCGGACTAGGTTAAATATTGCAGGCTTTTCAGACAGTTTGAGACAAAATAACAGTAGTTCAGTATTTTACAGACACACCTCTCAGACTGGATAATAACTGCTACTTTTTAATCAAAAACTCACAGTTTTGCCCTTTATAAAAGGTACAAATTCCTTATTTAATAGTTTCCATCTTTTTTAAGGCACAAACCATTTAAGTAGGAGTAAGAGAATGTAATGTTTTCCAAATTACGGTAAAAAAAATTCTTCAGTTCTATTTTTGAAAAAAAAAAACATTACTCATATATATAGCAGTAACCAGTATTTCAGCTACTCCTCAGGCTTTCAGTTGTTATATTGCTATGAAAAATAATTTTGAAATTAATTTTTTGCACAAGGACAAAATACGTGTACATTTCAACCTTCAACAAAAAACTTCTGAACCTCTCAACAAGAAAATGATAGGAGCAAGTGGAAGTGCCCACCTGGCCACCCCTCTTTTTTGCTTGTACGTCATTTATTCATAATTATGGGAGTGTTGCCCCCGCCTCTAGGGGAATGTTGCATTAAGATATAACCTTGTCTGTCTGTACGTACGTACGTGCGTAGGTCCCGAAATTGGTTTCCGTTCTCTATCTTTAGTTTTGCCACAATCAAATGTCATGACACTTATACACAATGCTTATTACCACCAAGCACATATAGAGTTTGAATTTGGGTGGGATCACATTCATCGTTCTGGAGTTATGCCCTTTATAAATGGAAAAATTGCTAAATTTGCCGTTTCCACAATCTAACTTTACTTTGCCTCACCTAAATGTTATAAAACTTATACACAATGCTTATCACCACCAACACAGATCGAGTTTGAATTTGGGTGGGGTTACATTCACCGTTCTGGAGTTATGCCCTTTGTAAATGGTAAAATTGCCGAATTTGCTATTTCCGCACTCTAACGTTACTTTGCCTCAACCAAATATTATGAAACTTATACACAATGCTTCTAACCACCAAATATAGATTAAGTTCCAATTTGAGTGGCACCGCTTTTACCGTCCTTGAGTAATATCCCTTTATACATTGAAAAATTGCCAAATTTACTGTTTCCGCACTCTGACTCTACTTTGCCTCAACCAAATGTTATGAAACTTATACACAATGCTTTTTACCATAAAACACTGATCAAGTTAAAATTTGAGTGGCGTCACTTTCATCGTTCTTGTGTAATGCCCCTTCATAAAAAGTGACAAATACACCTAAGGAGCAATCAAAACAAGAGGCTCACCAGAGTCTGGTTTTCATTGGACAATTAATCAACTATTTGACCAAGTTTGTTGCAATTGGTTCAATTGATCAGGGAAAATTTGTTGAAGATTTATTTTTCATAAGGCTTAATGTTAAAATATGTTCTCTGATGGTGGTAGTCCTGGCAGGAAGTTGATAAAATTGACCAGGAATAAGGGTGAACCTTAAATAAATGTTACAGAACCCGGCCTCAAATTACACAAACCAATAACTCCTAAATAGAATTCGGGATTCCCTTCAAAATTTCAGGGAAGGTAGATCTCAACATGGCAAACATTTTTCAATTTACATTTCACTTCTTTCTCAAATAGTTTTGGAGATAAATGCAAAAATGTTAAAATTTTTCAAATTTGACAAAAAAGGGCAATAACTCCTAAATGGGTTTTTGGGACTTCCTTTAAAATTTCAGGGTGTGTAGACCTCAACATGGCAATCATTTTTTAAATTTACATTTCACTTCTATCTCAAATAGTTTTGGAGATAAATGACGAAAAATGTTAAATTTTGAAAATTTGACGAAAAAAAGGCAATAACTCCTAAATGGGTTTTGGGATTTCCTTCAAAATTTTAGGTTAGGTAGATCTTGTCATGCTGATCAATTTTACCCCCATGTTAGATTTTTGATATCTGTAACGGTTTTTAAGTTATAAGCCAAAAACAACACATCCACCCCTATATTCTATTTTTAGCTACGACAGCCATGTTTTATGTCAGATCAAAATAAATTGAGGATCGTTTGTAGAGGACAGGTCATAGATGATTCCTGTTAAGTTTCAAACCTATCGGCCCAGCGGTTTCAGAGAAGATTTTTGAATGAAAAAATTTTGAAAATTTGACAAAAAAAGGGCAACAACTCCTAAATGGGATTTGGGATTTCCTGTAAAATTTCAGGGTAGGTAGATCTCAACACGGCAAACATTTTTCAAATTTACATTTCACTTCTATCTCAAATAGTTTTGGAGATAAATGACGAAAAATGTTAAAATTTTGAAAATTTGACGAAAAAAGGGCAATAACTCCTAAATGGGTTTTGGAATTTCCTTCAAAATTTCAGGGTAGGTAGATCTTGTCATGCTGATCAATTTTACCGCTGTCAGATTTTTGATATCTGTAACGGTTTTTAAGTTATAACACATCCACCCCTATATTCTATTTTTAGCTACGACAGCCATGTTTTATGTCAGATCAAAATAAATTGAGGATCGTTTGTAGAGGACATGTCATAGATGATTCCTGTTAAGTTTCAAACCAATCGGCCCAGCGGTTTCAGATGAGAAGATTTTTGAATGAAAAGTTTACGACGGATGGACGGACGGACGGCGCGACGATGGACGGACGACGGACGCAAAGTGATGGCAAAAGCTCACCCTGGCATAGCCAGGTGAGCTAAAAACGTAATCCATTGGACAGACAAACCCCGGAAGACAAATGAACAACCACAAGGACAACAAATAAACACAGAAAACTAAAAAACAATGAACAACACGAACTCCTATAAAAACCAGGAGTGAACCCACGTGCTCCGGAAGGGTAAGCACCTGCTCCGTATACGGCACCCGTCGTGAAGTTCAACAAAGTCAATCCGGGGGAAGTGACAAATCGGTGGAGGCACATGAAAGGTTACGACAGTGGGAACAGGTCCAACATCATCTTAGATATTGGAACACTGTAATGGCCAATCAATTCGTGATGACGACCGTAAAATTTCCTACGTGATAACATCAACTTATCCATAAATTCAGAATTGCCAAGTATGCCGTTTTGCACACTCTATGACTTTAACTTATTAAATTTCAAAGAAAACAAAACGTCAATAGGTTTTAATTAGTACATTGCCTCTTGCATATTTATATCCCATGGACACATTCTTCTTTTATATTTAATGACACATATTTTTATATCATTTGGCACTCAAGCGTGAAAGTTATTTCCACTTCCTTTTTTAGCTCACCTGGCCCAAAGGGCCATGTGAGCGTATGTCATCACTTGGCGTCCGTCGTCGTCCGTCGTCGTAAACTATTTCAAGGATCTTCTCAGAAACTACTAAGCCAAATACCTCAAAACGTTAAGGGTATCTAGTTTATAAATTGTATCCGAGGTTTTGATCCATAATCAAACATGGCCGCCATTGCTAAAAATAGAACAAAGGGGTAAACTTATATCTCATAACTAAAGCATTCACGGCAAAACTGACGAGGTAAAAATGTTCATCAGGTCAAGATTTACCTGCCATGAAATTTTCTGACGAATCAGTCAACCCTTTGTTGCGTCATTGCCCCTGAATTGTTAATATTAAGGAAATTTTGCAGTTTTAGGTAATTATGTTGAATATTATAATAGATAGAGACAAACTGTAAACAGCAAAAATGTTTCAACAAAGTAAGATCTACAAATAAGTCAAATCATTGATTGACCCCTTACAGGAGTTTTTGCTCTTTAAAGACAGTATCCAGCGTAAACTTTCCATTAAAGATCTTTTCTTCTGAAACCACTGGGCCAATTGGGACCAAACTTTGGTGAATAGTCCTTGGGTGACTGTCTTCCAAAATAATGTCCGGAATTCTCGACTTCAAGCCGAACTTAGTTTAAGATAGGTCCTATAGAAAAATTCATTGAAAAATCTTGTATAAAACAACTTGACATATTGGAACCAGACTTGGCAGCAATGGTCCTTAGGAGGTCCTCTTTCAGAAATATGTCCAATTTTGTGGACTGTGAACCAAGATGGCCGCCACGGCCGAACATAGGACCCTATGGGAAATTCACTAAAACATCTTCTGGTCCATTTTTGACCAACGATGACGAAATCGTCGGCATCATTGCCAACTTTGATTGTAAAATTTTGTCGGAAAAACACGTTAAAAATACATGTTTTCAAGGTAATATAAAAAGAAAATATTCTCAGAAACCGTATAAAACCACCCCCTAAAACCAACTCGAACCATACATACCTTAAAAACCGGCAAATGATTGACGTTACGAAAAATGACCCATTTTAAAATGAAAAGTCATGTGGTTTCGTCAATAAAGACGACGCCTGTATTGACTTGGGGGTCCGACTGTAGAATTTACTTATTAGATTGAATTCATGCACTACAAATAAAATATTATTACATATTTATACTGATTTCCCCTGTAACTGTTTATGTTTTATCAATTTTGATAGTGAAAGTGTCAGGCTTATGACATTTAGACGAACTATGCCTGCCTTGGACATCAAATTGGAATCCAGAATAGTTATTACTCCATCGGTATATAAGCTGTTGTCTTTGCTAATATCATAAAATATGACTTGAATTTCCATTCCCTCGTCTAATTCTTTATAAAAATCAATCAGGTTTTTCGTAAATCAAGGAAATGTGCACATGTTGTGCATCAAAATTAGTATCAAATAATTTTATTTTTACCACTAAGTCGGTGTAGCTGCTGGTAGATTCCAAGTCCCCGAGGGTATCCCCAGTTCGGTTGCTAGTATTTCGATACTAACCCAAAATTGACTGTTTCAAAATTGTTAAATTTGTGAAAACTAAGGAGTATCTCCCTTCTCATAGCTCTGTCCTTAGATGGTTCTGGCTTGATCCCTTTTGGTCATCTTCGTATTTTTGAATTTGCTCTTCAACGTTTTAGATTGTTGTTTTGGTTTTCAACATTTTAGACCTTGAGCACAACTGATGAGTCGTAAATCGACGAAATGTGCACAACTTGTGCATCAAAATTTGTATCAAAGAATTTATTTTTAATTGCGCCAATATCCGTGCCATTTGAATTCATTTTTGGATTGGACAAGACATGTTTATGGTAATGCATTTTAATAACATCGTTTTTGTATGCAAAAGCCACTATATTAAATGCTTGATTAATGAACTAGGGATTGCTAGTTCACTTGGCAATCCTACATATAAAGCTACTACACTTTCAAAGTCGAAATAACCGATAATCATAGATCGGTCTTATCGTCATTTGGTATTTCCATCAAAGATGATGATTGTGATCTTCCTACCTTGAACAGCTGTCAAAACGGGCCTCCAAAGTTATTGTGAGGCAAGCTATTCAAGAAGTGGTATCAATCAAATGGGGATATTAAAGAACTCCAAAGACTTAAAGGATATTTTACGATCTCGGTCCATTTCAGTCTGTCACAGCATAAAAACATTTGATTTCTCTACCCTCTATACCACCATTTCTCATTCACAACTGAAGTAGGAGTTGAAAGATATAATCCATCGATGCTTTCAAAATAAAAATGACAACAGCAAATACACATACCTTGTCATTGGTAGAGATAAATCATACTTTGTTAAAAACCACTCTAAATCTAACAAAAATTATACAGAGGACGAAATTGTCCTGATGATTGAATTTTTGATCGACAAAATATTTGTTCAATTTGGTGGAAGTGTTTTCCAACAGATAATTGGCATTCCTATGGGTACTAATTGTGTGACACTTCTGGCCGACTTGTTCCTTTACTCATGTGAGGCAGACTTCATTGACGGGCTTCTTAAGGAAAAACAGAAGAAGTTAGCCCGTACCTTTAATTTCAGTTTCCGCTACATAGATGATGTTTTATCACTCAACAATTCACGTTTTAGGAATTTCTTACATCTCATCTATCCCAGTGAGCTCGAAATTAAGGATACCACAGACACTGCCAAGTCTGCATCTTATCTTGACCTTCACCTCGAATTTGACACCAGAGGAAGGTTGAATATAAAACTTTACGACAAACGGGTGAACTTTGACTTTCCAATCGTCAACTTCCCATTTTTGAGCGGCAATATTCCAGAAGCGTATTGAGTATATATTTCACAACTCATACGTTATTCCTGAGTTTGTGACATAAACATTGACTTCCTGGACAGAGCCCGGCTCCTGACAGAAAAGTTGCTCAGACTCGGGTATGTTGCTCCTAAATTGGAGTCATCCTTATTAAAGTTTTATGGACGTCATCATGACTTGGTTGACAGGTATTAAAAAACCAATTCCCAAATAAATATGGACCTGTTCTATTGATGTTATCCCTTCTTCATACCGGATTTTAACATGGGCAGCATGGCGGATGTCCTGCAGGAAGCAGAGACTGCTTACTCTTCCGGAGCACCTGACTCTACCCCCGGTTTCTTGTGGGGTCCATGTTGTTCATATGATTTTAGTTTTTAATTATAGCGCATGTATTGTTTTGGTCTTGTCTTCGTTGTTCTCCGGAGTTTGTCAGTTGATTCGATTTTTCTCTCCTTCGAATATCATTTGGAAATTTCTTGACTTTACTTATTATGATAAGATTTTAAATGTTTATTAATTTATTTTGCATTGTTAGTCGGATTAATGATCCTGTCTGATCTTGTTTGTTAATATGAATCTGTTATGTGTATCGTGCACATGCAATTTTGTTTTTTTTTATCTACATGTAATGTATATAAACGTGACAATGAATTCTCCGGAGTTTGTCAGTTGTTTCGATTTTTCCCTGCTCTGAATATCCCTTTGGTATTTCTTGACTTAACTTAAACACAGCGAAAGAGATTTTGATGGTACAAAATATTCTTATGTGAAGACATAAATATTACATAATTTTACATAAATGTAACAGCAGATCCCAAAAAGTGTTTGGAATCAATTATACAAATAAAAATATGATGGGAATAAAACTAGTTATCCCTTCTCCAAGAATTTCTGGTCCGTCTTTGGATTATTGTTCATTTTTGCTGCACACAAAACTTGTATCATCTTCTGTGAATATAACAAATTTTAAAAATAAAATGCAAAAAATATTAAAATCAAATTTTATAGATTTGTGACAAAGTGAACAACTAAAACATTCAGATAGTAAACATAGAACATATGTTACATTTAAATCAAACTTTGGTAGAGAAAATATCTTTCTATTTTGGACAGTTTTGAGCAGAGGGGAAATTTAACAAGGTTCCGAATTTCATCACATCACTTAAGAATTGAGACTGGTAGATATCAGTGTACTCTCCTAAATGACAGAACATGTACCTATTGTGCCTCTGGAGATGTGGAGGATGAATATCAATTTTTATTCTATTGTAATAAATTCAGAGATGACCGTGATCACCTTTTTCAGGATATACTTAAAAATTGTCCTAATTCTATAAATTGCAACTCTAAAGAAAAATTCGTATGGCCAAACGAATACAGAAAATAAGATCATCCTTATCGCAGTCAGTAGATTTATACTCGAGAATTGTAAATATTTTTGCTCTCCTGACTGCCTCGGACACGTGACGGTTTTTAACTGTTTGATATGAATTTTGCTTGTTTCTCTGCATCAGGTACGAGGAGGTCTTCGGGATCTTGAAGTTATCATGTCCATAGACCTAGAGCACCGTCCTTTGGTATCTGATGCGGCTAAACAACCAATCATCAGATCGGGTTTTAATTGTTTGATATTAATCTTTAATTTTTTGCTTGTTTCTCTGCATCAGGTACGAGGAGGTCTATGAGATCTTGAATTTTTCATGTCTATAGACCCAGAGCTTCGTCCCTTGGTGTCTGTTGCCGCCAAACAATCAATCGGATTCATCAATTAAATCAAATTAGGAAAGGGACATTTTCCACGTGTCTGGAGTAGACATAATCATTAAATTATACATCAAAGGTTGAACTTTATATACTTGAATATAAACTAGTATGTCCTTTGCTAATACATGTACGTGTTATGTGAGAAAAAAAATGTTTTCTTCTGAAACGAAATTCATTATTGTTAAATGTAAATGCTCCCCTGGGGACCTAATTTGGAAAATAAAATATCTTAACTTATTTTAACTATTAACTTATCTGTATCAGCTTATTCTGAAAACACTAAAACGGACTGTATTAAATGGTGTAAAAGGGGAAATCCATACCCTAAACAAATTTATATCGGGTTCAGACGTACATTTAATAAGAATCGAATACCTATCTCAATTTTGACCGAAAACGCCAACGGTTGTGCATTCACACGTCAAACCTTTGCCGAAGTCCATCGATAATGTATGAGCTAATACGCATTAAAGGTACTCATTCGATAATCCGTATCAAACTAATAAGTATTTGATGCGAATAAATTGATATTTGTCGACAGTTATGTACGTAAGTACGAGTTCTAAGTCGAGTCGAATACGCATTATTTTAAATGCTTGTGAACATAAGAGACGATATAATAAGTAAAGAAACTGAATTGAATCGATTCGTTGGTAAAAGTGATCTGTGTCAAGAAATGTAACAAAACCTCACAGATTCTGCAGACAGACAGCAGATGACGTAATTAGAGATTAAACATAGGACTCTTGTCTGAAACTACTGATCCAATTGCAACCAAACTTTACAGCAGTGGTCCTTATATGGTGCTCTTTCAGAATTATTATCCGATGGCCTGGACTGTCAACCAAGATGTCCACCACAGCCGAAAATAGTTTAACATTGGACCCTATGGGAAAATTCATTAAACACTTTTGTTTGAAACTACTGAGCCAATTGTAACCGGACTTGACAGCTATGGTCCGTAGATGGTCCTCTGTCAGAAATATGTCCAATGACATGGAATGTCAACCAAGTTGGCCACCACAGCCTAAAATTCAGTATAACGTCTTCTTGTCTGAAACCACTTGGCCATTTGGAACCAAATTTGACAGAAATGGTTCATATTAGCTCCTCTTTCAGATTGTATCCGTTGACTCTTTATGTCAACAAAAATGGCCACCACAGCCGAACTAAGTTAACATAGAACCCTATGGGGAAATTCATTAAATAATCTTCTTGTCTGAAACAACTGAGCCAATTAGAACAAGACTTGGCAGCAATGGCCCTTAGATTGTCCTCTTTCAAAGTTTTGTTGGATGACCTGGACTGTCAATCGAGTTGACCGCCACAGCCGAACTTAGTTTAACATTGGACCCTATGGAAAATACATTAAAGTCTTCTTGTCTGAAACTACCGAGAGATTGGATCGAAACTTTGCAGCAATGGTCCTTAGATGGTCCTCTTTCAGAATTATGTCCGTTGACCCAGACTATCAACCAAGAATGACACAAGAGCCGAACGTTTAACCCTGTGGGAACTGGTCGCTATATCTAATAGGCAATGCACTATGAGGTGAGCGATACAGGCTCCTGAGAGCCTCTGGTTTAATATTCAGAGTTCGTTCTGATATCTGAAGCGAAAAAACAGTGGGAAAGTACTTAAGATCGAAATCCAAGGACAATATAAGCTTGAACCACTCATTCTATTTAACAAGTATGGGAAAAACTAGCCAATGAAACTACAGGTTCTGGTTTGGGACAGGCACATACGGATGATGGCAGTGCTGAAAATGTTTATGAATACTCCACCCCTCCTCCAAATCCCTGGTCAGTAAAAAAAACCAAATACAACAAAACAATACAAATTACTGTCGATAGGTACTCAATCAAATAAGTTTGGTACTTGATAAAAAATTAGAACGACACACAGAATGAAAAATCCCTGTAATTGGAACTGGCTCAAACTACTAACGTATATTTTTTCTGGACTAGAATGTCACGTATATTATTCCTCTATTTCATTGAACTGATCGGGTGGAATTGGCCGTTTAATTTGCATTGGGCCAGTCGATTTCATTTTATTTATGTTCAGGACGACTCTCATCATAATACTTTAACCTCATAAAAAGTATGAAATCATAATGTCAAAAGATTTATTTTGAGACCATCTATATACATATGTAAAGCGGGAACAAGAAAAAAAAGTGAACTTAATAGTAGCGAAGTACTGAATCTATTTTCTGTCCGATAATTTATGGAATTGGAATTGTAAATTCCACAATAACAACTTTCTTTTATTTTCTATTTTATTTATTTATTCTTTTGTTAATATTGATTCGTTGTAATGAACATTTAAGTTAAGGCAAGCTTTGCAAATAAATTTAATAAATCATGAAACTACGGTTTTTTAATGCTATATTTATATCTACAGTTCATTTGAATTTTAATAACACTTAAATATAAGACGTTTATAGATTGATCGTTTATATCGGATCAGCTATTATCCCGAGACACCCATATCGGACCCAGGGTTTAGCCGAGGGCCTATATTAGTGGATGGATGGTACCCAGTTCGATATCGATTAAGTCATGTATAAATCTGTTTACCATAGATTGCTTGCGTATGTATTTCCGGACGCACCCATATCAGTCGTTCTGATATGACCATACGTACGACTCGACAATTTAATAAGATAAAAGCACACACATAATTATATTGATTCTTAAATTTGGTAAAGTTTGATAGCAGGATAAATTGTGAGAAAATCAATGAATCTGAAAAGTCTTAACAAATGTAATGAATTTTTGTGTAGAATCTGAAAAATTGAAGCTCTTTTAAATTGAAACGCCATATAAGACCTTTACTTTCATTTGCCATTTTTGTGTATATATATAGATATACACATGTATATGAATATTATTAACTGTGAAACTGCCCCATCATCAAGAAATCAGTGAGGCCACTTTTAAAAAACGAAAAATTTAACATCTGAATTCGGAGTCATATCAGCCTAAGGACGTGGCACTCCCGGTCTGATTAAGCCATATCAACCTGGGTGCGTTGAATTATGAGTTATTTTCCTGGGGTTTGCATATATCACTTCCGGTCGTTATGCGTATTAGAAAAAACCCATCATATTTAGAAATAACAATCCAAAGATACTAATATAGATATAGTAAATTTATACTATGCTGTATACGACGCATTTCAAGGAGTTACGTTTCCGAAGATTCAGCAAGTGTAAGAAGTTCTCTACTACAAAAACATAGCATTTTTTTATTCTAAATATATGTCATGGTATCATAATATTTCACATTTATATGCGGCATAAGGTTTCCGCCAGTTTCATATAGAAGTCACTCCGTCCATCTGCTCGAATTTCTGTTAGATGGTGTTTTTTTGACGTTTCTAACCGTAACTCCAAAGTGCTTTGATCTATGATAACATTTAAGTTAGGATTGAAGCTTCATTCATTTTTCAAATTTGTCGTTTCGGAGTAAAAAGTTTCAGTCGTAAAAAAATTCAGTTGCGATTGTCTCTTTCGGTCCGTTTATCCGACTGTCTATTCATCACACTTTCTTATGACATCATCTCCTTCATTTTTTGATTAAAGGATTTAATTTCTAGAATGATTGCATTTCAACTGGAGGTGCCCGTTAAGGTTTTATAATTTTGATTTTCTAAACTTGATGCCCACAGAGTTTTTTATTTAACATTTTCACTTGGGAAAAATAACAGTAACAAAATGTATAATCTTGTAAGGTGAATGTTTCAGGAACTAATCTTGCTCTTGGAAGAAAAGCAGGTCAGAGCTCGCAGTATAAATATATACACTTGGCCTCAAAGGCTGTGGACGGGAACATTAATACATTTACACACACGATGAAACAGTTGAATCCATTTTGGTGGGTAGATCTTGGAACAAAGTACATAATAGAAGCAGTAAAAATAAACAACAGAAGAGATGGCTACGGTATGTGTAGATATTGTGGAGAGAAGAGGTGTTAATTTAATGTTTTTATTTTCTTTGCTATTTGTCGAAACAGATTTTGTCTGGTTTTAGTCTTAAATACAACATCATTCTTAGATCAGAAGTTTAAAAAAAAATCCGGGAATTGTATGTGTGAGCCGTTTGTAAAATATATTGTTTTAATGCAGAGTACTATGATATAAACCTATTCAGGTTATTTCTAAGAAATAGTATATAACATCTTTCATTATTCAGGTTATCGACTACGCAATCTGATTGTTCAGGTTGATGGAAGGTATTGCGCTGCATTCCGGGGGAGAGCTAGGACAGGGCAAGTCATTAGGCTCAGGTGTAACCCACGTAGAAAAGGACGAAAAATTACAGTCATGTTAAAAGGAAAAGGAATTTTGTCTTTGGCAGAAGTTGCAGTATACGGTAATCTAGGTAAGAAAATGGAATAGAGTCATCATTATATTGTTGAATTTTATTTTCTGACGCAATATTAGATGAAGACTAGTTCATTTTCTTTTCTTGCGCGTCATAGTATTTTTTTGGTTTGTTTAAACGATTATTATAGGATGTAATTAGTAGATTGTCAGGCAGTTCGTAAATTTAGCCAAAAACTAGAGTGAGTGATCTTTCAGTTGCAAGTTCTCGACGTATTACATTGTTGTCTGTATTTGAAGGCTTTGCTTTTAGTGTCTGATTTTATACAAAATTATATCTAGTTACAAACCCGGGTTGACTATAAGATATATTTTATTACATGTTTATGTTTTTGTGGTTTTTTTTTTATAGCTATTTACTTGTTTCCAAAATTTTTATCATCGTTCTATATATAATCATTGGAAAATATTCAAGATTCTTTGTTTTATTTATTGAAATTCCTACAGTAGTGTTTTTTTCGACCATTCCGATCAGTGAATGCTACTTGCGGGTATTCGATATCAATTCATCATTGTTCTATGTATAAACACTGAAAATTGTGTTTCTTCAGAATTTAATACAAAAACAAAGGAAATAAAGTAGTGATATAATCACTAGAGTAAAAGAGTAAAGCACGATTCTTCATATTCTTTTTTTTAATTTTCTGTTTTTTTTTTCTCGATCGTTCTGTTCTTGCCCTATAGTATTGATGAGGGTCGACCAGTGAATGCTACTTGCGGGTATCCGATATTGCATGATCATTTTTCTATGTATAACTACTAAAAACTGTGTTTATTCAGAATTCTTAGTAGCAGTAGTGTTGTTTTGGAACGATTCAGGGATTGTCCTTTGGTGTGGACTGGAGTCGGTCTTTAATGGCTACACCACAACCCTAGATGTTTTAATGTTTATGGATACATGTTTTGATTTGATTTTGTCTTATTGATGTATAGGTTATATTTCTTCGTTTGAATTTGTTTAAGCTATTAGCAATCTATTTCCTTCTGATGTGGCTTATATTTCATTTCAGTAAGACCTGGACGAAAGGTGAAACCAATAGGTAATGTTATAGCAATACATAGAGGTCTAAGATCAATTGATAATATTTGATTCGATGTTTACTCCAAGCCTCTAATATATTTTGTCTAATCAAGTATACATAAATAGTAGACTATACCAATTATCAACTAAATATTGTAAGAGATATTTACATTTAATAGATAAGAAAGAAACGTCTTTAATTTAAAGATATTAGTTATATTATAACTTTTTGTTTCTTAATATTTTTGCTAATCATATAAATAAACATTATTTTATTGTCACAATATTAGACGATTAGTTATCGCAGACTCATAAAAAATTAACAAAACAATGGTTATATTTTATTATGTCCACGTCAAAAATACAAATAAAAAAGCAAAAATTAATCATGCAAATGAATTTAATTCCAGCCACCCTTCGAACAAAAATATGTAACTTGTTGCTGTGTTACAATTAGGTTGAACATTTATTTCCTCTGTTACAGATTGCGGTAAAAGGAACATTTATTCGTCACATCGTCACGGCAAAGTGTGTTTGCATGTTGGGCACAGGTATCCTTATGCGCATCTATTTGACATTTTATTCGTTAAAGTTCATTCCTTCGCTGCTCACAGGAGGGAATGAAATTTTATTGTTCATATATACATGTAACCACTGTGATAAAAACGAAATCGACGATTGTAGAAACGGCATTAAATGTTCATCTATAGAAATGTTCATGTAACAGCATCATAAGTAACTACTGTTGGTAAGCAATCAAATAATTTCCATGACACAAGGTATGCTATAAATCCACACATTGGTATAATTCAACAAACCACAATTATAAATCCAAAAACAGCAGTATATATTTACAATACAAAAAAGCAAGAAAACATGGTAAAGATATATAGTAAAATAAAACAAAATTGCAATAAAGGGGAAAATGGGAGGGTGGGTTTATATAATGGAATATAAATTCTTGATTAACTTACATTAGTGTTATTTCTCAAAAATATTCTCAGCAAAGGCTGCTAACGATAGAGCGTACAAATAACTGTTTTACCTATAGAGTTCTAACCAAATTGTACCTCACAACCACTCCTCCCGCTGCGATAATTCAATTTCTTTTACATTCATAAAATAAATCCAGTTATCGCAGACTCATAAAGAATTAACAAAACAATGTAATAATTAAATGATTATATTTTATTATATTTGACATGAATTTGGACCATGGCAAAAATACAAATAAAAAATCAAAAATTCATCATACAAAGAATTTTATTCCAGTGTGCGAACAGCAGTAAACTGGAATTGTCCAAATAACTAAGTCTTAAGTTTCGTTCCCTCCTCGCAGCAGCGAAGGAATGAAATATAACGAATAAAATGTCAAATAGATGGGTGTAATGCTACCTGTGCCAAATGAACAGACAACACATAGTTTTGTCTGTTCACCGCCAAACATGGAGTAGATATTACTCGCAAACGTGGCTCAAATTTCGTTTTACAGTATTCGGGAAAGCATTCTGAACGTCAACGTAAATTGCTTCAATACATCCGCACAAAATATTATGGAAATATTGATTCCTAGAGGTGAAAGATTTACAACCATCCAAAAATAGTTCATTTCTATTAATTGGGATAAGCCGCGCAATTGATTTCCTGTTACAGAAGTCATGAAATAATAGGCTGCCATTAAGTGTGTACGTTTCATTGAAACTTGGGAGATGGCTCAAAACGATCGCCATACACTGGCACATATCCAGTTAAAATTTCGGGGTGTGAAGTCAGTCTACTTTTTCCGTAATTTGAGAAATCACGAGCCATGGTAAAAAAGTCTCCTTCCGCAAAGTAAAATGTACCTCTTTCATGCTCTCCATGTAGAATAGAAATTTTCTTGGTTTTATTCATTTAATCCTTTCAATATTTCTATGTCAAATGCCTCAGGTAAATACACTTTTAAAACCACACTAGTTATTCAGTTATCATGGTTGGTGTTGTTACAGTAGGTCCATGTATCATGGTGCAATTATAATTTTTTTTTATGGACTTCTTTCGTATCCCTCAGGTCAAAGTTCATTGCAGGTCTTGAGCCATCTGGATACGTAATGTATCCACCGCCTAAATCATGAACTACTTTCTTTGCTACCGCACTATTGACTCCATTTCTGGACTAAATTCTAATTTGTAATTGGAATAACTGCAACAAAGTTAAATTTGCTATTTTCCAAACAAAATTCAGGTCAATAAAAAAGGTGCAATTCGGTGGCCGGCCCAATTGGCGTTTTATTGGTTCACCGTACAACATTAGTGACATCAACAATCGGTTTTTGTTCAACAATTTATAATAACAAAGGATAACAAGAAAAATAAATGAAAATGGTGAGCAGTCAAAAGGGGCATAAAACGACTAAAATGTATGAAATACACAAGTCGAACAAAACCAAATATAAAATCGTAAAAAACAACAACAAACTAAAAAGTTAAAAATACTCAACGTATCGACCAATATGGTCTTGATCACGAGTATGTAAAAAATAAAAATAAATAAAAATAAAAAGGTGATGACCTTTTTTTTTTTTTTTTTTTTTTTTTTATAATAACAAAGCATACTTAAGTGTAAATCATATGCGATAGCAAATTGCATTTTCTTGGGACACGACCGTATAACCCTAAAATCCGTAAAATTAATTTCTAAAAGATTCGAACTTCAGTTACATCAGTTTATGTAATGGGATGTAAATTCTTTTTAAACTTTAAATTTAGTAACTGACTAATTATTGAACTTACACTAGTGTTATTTCTCAAAATATTTCCGCAGCAAAGACTGCTAACGATAGAGCGTACAAATACCTATACAGTTCTAACCAATCAAATCGTAGCTCAGAACCACTCCTCCCACTGCGATAATTCAATTTATTTTACATTCATAAAATAAATCCAGTTAAGTACTGTTTTACTGTAACTGTAATACAATGAAAACATCGCCATCCCATCAAAGCGGATTAAAACAAATATATGGCAGAAAGGTATAAAAAGTACATTGCCACACACATATACACATGTACAATATTCATCACTGATGCTATATTTTTATATAACAAATGTCGCCGAATGGTCAAGTACGCTTGACGTGGTGCTAGCTATAGGCGAATAGGTACGAGTTCGAGATGCGCCGAACTCGGACAAAAACACACACACACACATATATATAATTAAATTGTTAAAAGTCTTGAGTATAGAAAAATATAAATATCAATAAAAAGTCCAATATTGTCGGATCATGCATATATTATTTAATTTTCACAAGTACTTTCATGTTTTACAACAATCTTCAGGTGAAAGGCGAATGATTGTAACTATGAGACGCTAGTTAAGTACGTAATGTCATTAAAAAATTACAAAAGGGAAACAAAGGTTCTATAGTAAAATATGGAAAGCCAATTGTAACGCTATTGAAAACCTGATGCGCATTTAACTTTGGCTTGAATTTGGTTATAAAGTATTTTTCCTTTATGGATCTCTTGATGTCAAATTCTACCTTAACTTTATAGAACGGGAAAAGTTTTAAAAAGCCCTCTACCACAACGATCTAAATGTTCGCTTAGAGGGATTTTCCTATATTGCTGCTGTCTGATATGTTGTCGATGTATTCGTGTTCTCTCGACTAAACCATTACCGGTTTGTCCGATGTATATTTCTTTGAAGCCGCAGCATTCAATGCAATATATTAAATTCTCAATTTTACATGTCATGTTGGGATTAGCATATATTGTTTGTCCGGATTCTGTCTTTCCAATATTAATGTATCCACATGTAACACAACGAGAATCCTTGCATTTCGACACTTGAAATTGCTTTTTACTCTCTTTTGGGTCGAATTTGGCACGGGTCAACAGGTTTAAGTTTTTCGGTTGCCGTTTGCCTTGTATCAACGTTTCTTGATTTATTAGGGTACTTAATTTTGAATCCTGTCCAAGAATTGCTAAATTTCTCCTCGCTACGGAAAATATATTCTGGTTACGAGGATTGTACGTGACAACAAACGGTATCTTAGCATTTTCGGTAGATCTTTCACGTGTTGTCCATAGTTGTACAATCGGGATTTGTTTATTCATTTCAATACCCTTTTGCGGATACTTTTGTGAAAGAAGAAATGCTTCAAGTTCTTGCAATCGTTGATCCCTTAATTTTTCATCCTCAACTACTGTGCATATTTTCCTAGCTAAACAGTAGGGCATTATCCTTTTTACTAAGGGTTCATTCCTTGTATTGCACATGGTAGATATCCTTAGCTGAAATTTGGCGGCCTATTTCGATATTTTTGGTTATGAGTACTTCTTGTTTAAAATAAGTATGGTTTTTTGTCTTCCAAATGTTTCGGCTTTAATGCTGCTGATGAGAGGTAACTCCTTGAAATGCGTCGTATACAGCATAGTATAAATTTACTATATCTAATATTAGTATCTTTGGATTGTTATTTTGAAACTCCTGGGAAGATGCCTCTGCATGGTGGATCCTAGGTCCCCGAGGGTATTCGCCAACCCAGTCGTCAGATTTGTTTGACATGATTATTCATTGATTTGTTACAGAAATTACCAGTAATTAGCAAAATTAAAAAATAATGGAAATACTAAGGGTTCGTTCCTTGTATTGCACATGGTAGATCTCCTTAGCTGAAATTTGGCTTCCTATTTCGGTATTTTTGGTTATGAGTACTTCTTGTTTAACATAAGTTTGGTTTTTGGTCTTCCAAATGTTTCGGTTTTAATGCTGCTGATGAGAGGTAACTCCTTCAGCATAGTATAAATTTTACTAAATTTTGTTTTTATTGTCACATTTTTATAAAGTGTTTGTCAATCGATGCTTTCAATATAAAAATGGCAACAACAGATACACATACCTTGTCATTGGTAGAGAAAAGTCATACTTTGTTAAAAACCACTCTAAGAAAGACGTGTTTTTTGGAATTTTTTGTGTTGGGATATTTATTTAAAGAGGAAATTTACATTTTTTCGACTAAAATCTGTTCTGACAGTTAGCCTAAGAAAATAATAATGATATCTACATCAAACAATTTCAAATTTTAAAAGAGACAATGTTTCTTGATTTTTTGTCCACACGAATACTTCCCTGTTTTACAAAAAATAATGTATTGTCATATTTTAATTTTAGAGAATATATGTAAGAAAAGAATTTGAATATTGAGCTCAGTTAATTTTTTAGGAAAAAATGTTGCTCTTGGACGGAAAGCAGGTCAGAGCTCGAATTATAACCACAAACACTTAGCATCAAAGGCTGTGGACGGAAAACTTCATACATTTACACACACCAGGAAGCAGTGGAATCCATTTTGGTGGGTCGATCTTGGAACAAAGTACATGATTAAAACCGTAAAAATAAACAACAGAAGAGATGGCTACGGTAAGTATAGCTCGTGAGAAGAAGGAGTTGAACATAATTTTGTTTTAATTTACTCTGTTTTTTGCCTAAACGGACTTTTTCTGTTTTAAGCCTTGAGACAACCTCATTCTTACATCAGCAATTTAAAAAAAAAATATGAATGTAGTGTATCTGGGATTTTATTCTTGAGCTATTTAGAGAATATATTTGTTTTAATGTAGAGCAATATGATATCAAGGTTTAATATTGATGTCTTAGGAATCTGGTGTATATAATTGATCATTTAATATGCAGGTTATCGACTTCGCAACCTGGTTGTTAAAGTTGATGGAAGGTATTGTGCTACATTTCGAGGGAGAGCTAGGACAGCACAAGTTATTACACTCAGATGTAACCGACACCAGAAGGGACGAAAAATTAGCGTCATGTTAAAAGGAAAGGGGATTTTGTCCTTGGCAGAAGTTGCAGTATACGGTAATCGAGGTAAAATCTTTTGTTAGACTACTTGATCGAATTTTATTTTAAACATAGCCTAAAAGGAAACGGAGTCGAGTCATCCATAGATAGTTGAATTTAAAATCAGACGCAATACTTGAACAGTATTTCATTGAATTAAAATATCATTTTAATGAGATTAACAAATGTTTTCGAAAATAATTACTTTACTTGTCTCTTATTAACGAAAACGAATTAATAAGCTTTCTTTATCACGTGATAGTAGGAAATCGTTCTTTTTAAATGGTGTTCAGTTTTGAGGAAATGAGTTATTTTCAGCCACTTAGTAATTGTACATGTTGTAGCTAAATTTTGATAGACAGTAACTAATCTGTAAGCTGCACGTTTTCGTCATGTTAGTACTTTATCGACTATTTTTGAGATTTTGTTTTTATTGTCACATTTTAATATTAGTGTTAATGCTTGAGTCGACATGTTTCGTGTTTAGTCACCGACCTAGAAATATCTCTGAAACTAGTTACAAGCCAAAATTAACTCCTTTGCACTGTTGATAATTTGTTTGTCTGGTTTGTTTTAACTCTTTGCTTGTTTTTGATATTGTATCATCCATCTGTTGATGACTGAGAAATACACAGGATTAATGGTATTCGTTATTGAAATTTGTACAATAGTGTTCTTTACCGATGTTGCCTGATTGATGCATACGCCATATTTATTTATTTGAATTTGCTTAAGGTGCAAAAAATTAATTTATTTCTGATGTTATTTATTTGATTTCAGTAAAACCTGTACGAAAAGTCAGACGAAAAGGTGAGTATTCCAATTCTGATGCATCTAGAATAAATAAATAAATAAGTAAACAACAAAAAGGATAACAGCAAAGGTCAACAATGACACACTAATCAGCTGGCGCCATTCAAGTTTAGTTTAGATAATAAAATTATTTTATGTTTACTCCAAGCCTCAGAAATTCCTGTTAAATTTCGGATCACAGTTTTCTTTTCTAATATTAGTTGAATGAGTGGAATACAAGAGTCTTAAAAGGAATATACCTGTCACTCCAAGTAAATATTGTAAGAGATATTTTCATTTTTATAGACAAGAGAATCCTACCTTTAAATGAAAGGTGATCATTTCATAGTCACTAGTTAATATGAGAAAGATGTGTTTTCAGAAAAAAACTATTAAACACTTTGATACGAATTTGTGAAAGAAAAAATGATAAAAGAACATTTATTTGGTGTTTTGTTATTTTATTATTACTTTCTCATTATTCATTATAAGTATTGTTGGTAATCGTATAGATCACATCTCAATTGCAAATTAAAAATTAATTTTGTTTAATACGAAGTTTTTGGGATTTGTTGTTTTGGGATATTTATTCAAAGAGGAAATTTGCACTAGCCTTTCTACTTAAAAAAATGAAACTTTATTAATAAGTATATGAAAACAATTTTTCTTATTGTTCCAGTGTAAATATTCATAATTATTCTAAAAAACTTTAATCATCGTTACTTAAATGGTGAAAAATGGTTTCGAAATATTGCCAAGTTCTTTGTATCTGTGATCAGAGTTTTAAAGTTGCTAAAAAGACTGGTACAAGACTCACTAGACTTATCTAGTGACATTTCCTTAGACTCATTTACTGTTACCTGATGAAAGTCAGATGTTGTTCTGGAGTTAAGTCTCCTTGTCCATAAAAAAAATCAAATATGCACGAAAAATCACAAAATTAGCAATTTTCGGGTAAATTAAAAAACGTGTCGACTTAGATGGGCTCAATATATCTTGTTAAAATTTGAAACACAGTTTGTTGAGATAAGTATCTTTCAATGGTCAACTGCTAATCAATGCTAAACATATAGCTTCAACTCCTATTTTGTGTTTTAATTTAACGAAGTTTACCCTTGGCTTAATGAAAAACGTCAAGTAAAAAGCCTATTTGCACTGTTTCAACTAAAAACTGTTCTGACAGTTAGCCTAAGAAAATAATAATGATATCTACATCAAACAATTTCAAATTTTGAAAGAGATAATGTTTCTTGATTTTTTGTCCACACGAATACTTCCCTGTTTTACAAAAAATAATGTATTGTCATATTTTAATTTTAGAGAATATATGTGAGAAAAGAATTTGAATATTGAGCTCAGTTAATTTTTTAGGAAAAAATGTTGCTCTTGGACGGAAAGCAGGTCAGAGCTCGAATTATAACCACAAACACTTAGCATCAAAGGCTGTGGACGGAAAACTGCATACATTTACACACACCAGGAAGCAGTTGAATCCATTTTGGTGGGTCGATCTTGGAACAAAGTACATGATCAAAGCCGTAAAAATAAACAACAGAAGAGATGGCTACGGTAAGTATAGCTCGTGAGAAGAAGGAGTTGAACATAATTTTGTTTTAATTTACTCTGTTTTTTGCCCAAACGGACTTTTTCTGTTTTAAGCCTTGAGACAACCTCATTCTTACATCAGCAATTTAAAAAAAAATATGAATGTAGTGTATCTGGGATTTTATTCTTGAGCGATTTAGAGAATATATTTGTTTTAATGTAGAGCAATATGATACAAAGGTTTAATATTGATGTCTTAGGAATCTGGTGTATATAATTGATCATTTAATATGCAGGTTATCGACTTCACAACCTGGTTGTTAAAGTTGATGGAAGGTATTGTGCTACATTTCGAGGGAGAGCTAGGACAGCACAAGTTATTACACTCAGATGTAACCGACACCAGAAGGGACGAAAAATTAGCGTCATGTTAAAAGGAAAGGGGATTTTGTCCTTGGCAGAAGTTGCAGTATACGGTAATCGAGGTAAAATCTTTTGATAGACTACATGATCGAATTTTATTTTAAACATAGCCTAAAAGGAAACGGAGTCGAGTCATCCATAGATAGTTGAATTTAAAATCAGACGCAATACTTGAACAGTATTTCATTGAATTAAAATATCATTTTAATGAGATTAACAAATGTTTTCGAAAATAATTACTTTACTTGTCTCTTATTAACGAAAACGAATTAATAAGCTTTCTTTATCACGTGATAGTAGGAAATCGATCTTTTTAAATGGTGTTCAGTTTTGAGGAAATGAGTTATTTTCAGCCACTTAGTAATTGTACATGTTGTAGCTAAATTTTGATAGACAGTAACTAATCTGTAAGCTGCACGTTTTCGTCATGTTAGTACTTTATCGACTATTTTTGAGATTTTGTTTTTATTGTCACATTTTAATATTAGTGTTAATGCTTGAGTCGACATGTTTCGTGTTTAGTCACCGACCTAGAAATATCTCTGAAACTAGTTACAAGCCAAAATTAACTCCTTTGCACTGTTGATAATTTGTTTGTCTGGTTTGTTTTAACTCTTTGCTTGTTTTTGATATTGTATCATCCATCTGTTGATGACTGAGAAATACACAGGATTAATGGTATTCGTTATTGAAATTTGTACAATAGTGTTCTTTACCGATGTTGCCTGATTGATGCATACGCCATATTTATTTATTTGAATTTGCTTAAGGTGCAAAAAATTAATTTACTTCTGATGTTATTTATTTGATTTCAGTAAAACCTGTACGAAAAGTCAGACGAAAAGGTGAGTATTCCAATTCTGATGCATCTAGAATAAATAAATAAATAAGTAAACAACAAAAAGGATAACAGCAAAGGTCAACAATGACACACTAATCAGCTGGCGCCATCCAAGTTTAGTTTAGATAATAAAATTATTTTATGTTTACTCCAAGCCTCAGAAATTCCTGTTAAATTTCGGATCACAGTTTTCTTTTCTAATATTAGTTGAATGAGTGGAATACAAGAGTCTTAAAAGGAATATACCTGTCACTCCAAGTAAATATTGTAAGAGATATTTTCATTTTTATAGACAAGAGAATCCTACCTTTAAATGAAAGGTGATCATTTCATAGTCACTAGTTAATATGAGAAAGATGTGTTTTCAGAAAAAAACTATTAAACACTTTGATACGAATTTGTGAAAAAAAATGATAAAAGAACATTTATTTGGTGTTTTGTTATTTTATTATTACTTTCTCATTATTCATTATAAGTATTGTTGGTAATCGTATAGATCACATCTCAATTGCAAATTAAAAGTTAATTTTGTTTAATACGAAGTTTTTGGGATATTTATTGAAAGAGGAAATTTGCACTGTTTCAACTAAAATCTGTTCTGACAGTTAGCCTAAGAAAATAATAATGATATCTACATCAAACAATTTCAAATTTTAAAAGAGATCATGTTTCTTGATTTTTTGTCCACACGAATACTTCCCTGTTTTACAAAAAATAATATTGTCATATTTTAATTTTAGAGAATATATGTGAGAAAAGAATTTGAATATTGAGCTCAGTTAATTTTTTAGGAAAAAATGTTGCTCTTGGACGGAAAGCAGGTCAGAGCTCGAATTATAACCACAAACACTTAGCATCAAAGGCTGTGGACGGAAAACTGCATACATTTACACACACCAGGAAGCAGTTGAATCCATTTTGGTGGGTCGATCTTGGAACAAAGTACATGATCAAAGCCGTAAAAATAAACAACAGAAGAGATGGCTACGGTAAGTATAGCTCGTGAGAAGAAGGAGTTGAACATAATTTTGTTTTAATTTACTCTGTTTTTTGCCCAAACGGACTTTTTCTGTTTTAAGCCTTGAGACAACCTCATTCTTACATCAGCAATTTAAAAAAAAATATGAATGTAGTGTATCTGGGATATTATTCTTGAGCTATTTAGAGAATATATTTGTTTTAATGTAGAGCAATATGATACCAAGGTTTAATATTGATGTCTTAGGAATCTGGTGTATATAATTGATCATTTAATATGCAGGTTATCGACTTCGCAACCTGGTTGTTAAAGTTGATGGAAGGTATTGTGCTACATTTCGAGGGAGAGCTAGGACAGCACAAGTTATTACACTCAGATGTAACCGACACCAGAAGGGACGAAAAATTAGCGTCATGTTAAAAGGAAAGGGGATTTTGTCCTTGGCAGAAGTTGCAGTATACGGTAATCGAGGTAAAATCTTTTGATAGACTACATGATCGAATTTTATTTTAAACATAGCCTAAAAGGAAACGGAGTCGAGTCATCCATAGATAGTTGAATTTAAAATCAGACGCAATACTTGAACAGTATTTCATTGAATTAAAATATCATTTTAATGAGATTAACAAATGTTTTCGAAAATAATTACTTTACTTGTCTCTTATTAACGAAAACGAATTAATAAGCTTTCTTTATCACGTGTTAGTAGGAAATCGTTCTTTTTAAATGGTGTTCAGTTTTGAGGAAATGAGTTATTTTCAGCCTCTTAGTAATTGTACATGTTGTAGCTAAATTTTGATAGACAGTAACTAATCTGTAAGCTGCACGTTTTCGTCATGTTAGTACTTTATCGACTATTTTTGAGATTTTGTTTTTATTGTCACATTTTAATATTAGTGTTAATGCTTGAGTCGACATGTTTCGTGTTTAGTCACCGACCTAGAAATATCTCTGAAACTAGTTACAAGCCAAAATTAACTCCTTTGCACTGTTGATAATTTGTTTGTCTGGTTTGTTTTAACTCTTTGCTTGTTTTTGATATTGTATCATCCATCTGTTGATGACTGAGAAATACACAGGATTAATGGTATTCGTTATTGAAATTTGTACAATAGTGTTCTTTACCGATGTTGCCTGATTGATGCATACGCCATATTTATTTATTTGAATTTGCTTAAGGTGCAAAAAATTAATTTACTTCTGATGTTATTTATTTGATTTCAGTAAAACCTGTACGAAAAGTCAGACGAAAAGGTGAGTATTCCAATTCTGATGCATCTAGAATAAATAAATAAATAAGTAAACAACAAAAAGGATAACAGCAAAGGTCAACAATAACACACTAATCAGCTGGCGCCATCCAAGTTTAGTTTAGATAATAAAATTATTTTATGTTTACTCCAAGCCTCAGAAATTCCTGTTAAATTTCGGATCACAGTTTTCTTTTCTAATATTAGTTGAATGAGTGGAATACAAGAGTCTTAAAAGGAATATACCTGTCACTCCAAGTAAATATTGTAAGAGATATTTTCATTTTTATAGACAAGAGAATCCTACCTTTAAATGAAAGGTGATCATTTCATAGTCACTAGTTAATATGAGAAAGATGTGTTTTCAGAAAAAAACTATTAAACACTTTGATACGAATTTGTGAAAGAAAAAATGATAAAAGAACATTTATTTGGTGTTTTGTTATTTTATTATTACTTTCTCATTATTCATTATAAGTATTGTTGGTAATCGTATAGATCACATCTCAATTGCAAATTAAAAGTTAATTTTGTTTAATACGAAGTTTTTGGGATATTTATTGAAAGAGGAAATTTGCACTGTTTCAACTAAAATCTGTTCTGACAGTTAGCCTAAGAAAATAATAATGATATCTACATCAAACAATTTCAAATTTTAAAAGAGATCATGTTTCTTGATTTTTTGTCCACACGAATACTTCCCTGTTTTACAAAAAATAATATTGTCATATTTTAATTTTAGAGAATATATGTGAGAAAAGAATTTGAATATTGAGCTCAGTTAATTTTTTAGGAAAAAATGTTGCTCTTGGACGGAAAGCAGGTCAGAGCTCGAATTATAACCACAAACACTTAGCATCAAAGGCTGTGGACGGAAAACTGCATACATTTACACACACCAGGAAGCAGTTGAATCCATTTTGGTGGGTCGATCTTGGAACAAAGTACATGATCAAAGCCGTAAAAATAAACAACAGAAGAGATGGCTACGGTAAGTATAGCTCGTGAGAAGAAGGAGTTGAACATAATTTTGTTTTAATTTACTCTGTTTTTTGCCCAAACGGACTTTTTCTGTTTTAAGCCTTGAGACAACCTCATTCTTACATCAGCAATTTAAAAAAAAATATGAATGTAGTGTATCTGGGATTTTATTCTTGAGCTATTTAGAGAATATATTTGTTTTAATGTAGAGCAATATGATACCAAGGTTTAATATTGATGTCTTAGGAATCTGGTGTATATAATTGATCATTTAATATGCAGGTTATCGACTTCGCAACCTGGTTGTTAAAGTTGATGGAAGGTATTGTGCTACATTTCGAGGGAGAGCTAGGACAGCACAAGTTATTACACTCAGATGTAACCGACACCAGAAGGGACGAAAAATTAGCGTCATGTTAAAAGGAAAGGGGATTTTGTCCTTGGCAGAAGTTGCAGTATACGGTAATCGAGGTAAAATCTTTTGATAGACTACATGATCGAATTTTATTTTAAACATAGCCTAAAAGGAAACGGAGTCGAGTCATCCATAGATAGTTGAATTTAAAATCAGACGCAATACTTGAACAGTATTTCATTGAATTAAAATATCATTTTAATGAGATTAACAAATGTTTTCGAAAATAATTACTTTACTTGTCTCTTATTAACGAAAACGAATTAATAAGCTTTCTTTATCACGTGTTAGTAGGAAATCGTTCTTTTTAAATGGTGTTCAGTTTTGAGGAAATGAGTTATTTTCAGCCTCTTAGTAATTGTACATGTTGTAGCTAAATTTTGATAGGCAGTAACTAATCTGTAAGCTGCACGTTTTCGTCATGTTAGTACTTTATCGACTATTTTTGAGATTTTGTTTTTATTGTCACATTTTAATATTAGTGTTAATGCTTGAGTCGACATGTTTCGTGTTTAGTCACCGACCTAGAAATATCTCTGAAACTAGTTACAAGCCAAAATTAACTCCTTTGCACTGTTGATAATTTGTTTGTCTGGTTTGTTTTAACTCTTTGCTTGTTTTTGATATTGTATCATCCATCTGTTGATGACTGAGAAATACACAGGATTAATGGTATTCGTTATTGAAATTTGTACAATAGTGTTCTTTACCGATGTTGCCTGATTGATGCATACGCCATATTTATTTATTTGAATTTGCTTAAGGTGCAAAAAATTAATTTACTTCTGATGTTATTTATTTGATTTCAGTAAAACCTGTACGAAAAGTCAGACGAAAAGGTGAGTATTCCAATTCTGATGCATCTAGAATAAATAAATAAATAAGTAAACAACAAAAAGGATAACAGCAAAGGTCAACAATGACACACTAATCAGCTGGCGCCATCCAAGTTTAGTTTAGATAATAAAATTATTTTATGTTTACTCCAAGCCTCAGAAATTCCTGTTAAATTTCGGATCACAGTTTTCTTTTCTAATATTAGTTGAATGAGTGGAATACAAGAGTCTTAAAAGGAATATACCTGTCACTCCAAGTAAATATTGTAAGAGATATTTTCATTTTTATAGACAAGAGAATCCTACCTTTAAATGAAAGGTGATCATTTCATAGTCACTAGTTAATATGAGAAAGATGTGTTTTCAGAAAAAAACTATTAAACACTTTGATACGAATTTGTGAAAGAAAAAATGATAAAAGAACATTTATTTGGTGTTTTGTTATTTTATTATTACTTTCTCATTATTCATTATAAGTATTGTTGGTAATCGTATAGATCACATCTCAATTGCAAATTAAAAGTTAATTTTGTTTAATACGAAGTTTTTGGGATATTTATTGAAAGAGGAAATTTGCACTGTTTCAACTAAAATCTGTTCTGACAGTTAGCCTAAGAAAATAATAATGATATCTACATCAAACAATTTCAAATTTTAAAAGAGATCATGTTTCTTGATTTTTTGTCCACACGAATACTTCCCTGTTTTACAAAAAATAATATTGTCATATTTTAATTTTAGAGAATATATGTGAGAAAAGAATTTGAATATTGAGCTCAGTTAATTTTTTAGGAAAAAATGTTGCTCTTGGACGGAAAGCAGGTCAGAGCTCGAATTATAACCACAAACACTTAGCATCAAAGGCTGTGGACGGAAAACTGCATACATTTACACACACCAGGAAGCAGTTGAATCCATTTTGGTGGGTCGATCTTGGAACAAAGTACATGATCAAAGCCGTAAAAATAAACAACAGAAGAGATGGCTACGGTAAGTATAGCTCGTGAGAAGAAGGAGTTGAACATAATTTTGTTTTAATTTACTCTGTTTTTTGCCCAAACGGACTTTTTCTGTTTTAAGCCTTGAGACAACCTCATTCTTACATCAGCAATTTAAAAAAAAATATGAATGTAGTGTATCTGGGATTTTATTCTTGAGCTATTTAGAGAATATATTTGTTTTAATGTAGAGCAATATGATACCAAGGTTTAATATTGATGTCTTAGGAATCTGGTGTATATAATTGATCATTTAATATGCAGGTTATCGACTTCGCAACCTGGTTGTTAAAGTTGATGGAAGGTATTGTGCTACATTTCGAGGGAGAGCTAGGACAGCACAAGTTATTACACTCAGATGTAACCGACACCAGAAGGGACGAAAAATTAGCGTCATGTTAAAAGGAAAGGGGATTTTGTCCTTGGCAGAAGTTGCAGTATACGGTAATCGAGGTAAAATCTTTTGATAGACTACATGATCGAATTTTATTTTAAACATAGCCTAAAAGGAAACGGAGTCGAGTCATCCATAGATAGTTGAATTTAAAATCAGACGCAATACTTGAACAGTATTTCATTGAATTAAAATATCATTTTAATGAGATTAACAAATGTTTTCGAAAATAATTACTTTACTTGTCTCTTATTAACGAAAACGAATTAATAAGCTTTCTTTATCACGTGTTAGTAGGAAATCGTTCTTTTTAAATGGTGTTCAGTTTTGAGGAAATGAGTTATTTTCAGCCTCTTAGTAATTGTACATGTTGTAGCTAAATTTTGATAGACAGTAACTAATCTGTAAGCTGCACGTTTTCGTCATGTTAGTACTTTATCGACTATTTTTGAGATTTTGTTTTTATTGTCACATTTTAATATTAGTGTTAATGCTTGAGTCGACATGTTTCGTGTTTAGTCACCGACCTAGAAATATCTCTGAAACTAGTTACAAGCCAAAATTAACTCCTTTGCACTGTTGATAATTTGTTTGTCTGGTTTGTTTTAACTCTTTGCTTGTTTTTGATATTGTATCATCCATCTGTTGATGACTGAGAAATACACAGGATTAATGGTATTCGTTATTGAAATTTGTACAATAGTGTTCTTTACCGATGTTGCCTGATTGATGCATACGCCATATTTATTTATTTGAATTTGCTTAAGGTGCAAAAAATTAATTTACTTCTGATGTTATTTATTTGATTTCAGTAAAACCTGTACGAAAAGTCAGACGAAAAGGTGAGTATTCCAATT
Source organism: Mytilisepta virgata (assembly GCA_028015205.1). NCBI lineage: Eukaryota > Metazoa > Mollusca > Bivalvia > Mytilida > Mytilidae > Mytilisepta > Mytilisepta virgata. The sequence continues at coordinate 44,252,716 of CM051521.1, read as the reverse complement.
CTGATGCATCTAGAATAAATAAATAAATAAGTAAACAACAAAAAGGATAACAGCAAAGGTCAACAATGACACACTAATCAGCTGGCGCCATCCAAGTTTAGTTTAGATAATAAAATTATTTTATGTTTACTCCAAGCCTCAGAAATTCCTGTAAAATTTCGGATCACAGTTTTCTTTTCTAATATTAGTTGAATGAGTGGAATACAAGAGTCTTAAAAGGAATATACCTGTCACTCCAAGTAAATATTGTAAGAGATATTTTCATTTTTATAGACAAGAGAATCCTACCTTTAAATGAAAGGTGATCATTTCATAGTCACTAGTTAATATGAGAAAGATGTGTTTTCAGAAAAAAACTATTAAACACTTTGATACGAATGTGTGAAAGAAAAAATGATAAAAGAACATTTATTTGGTGTTTTGTTATTTTATTATTACTTTCTCATTATTCATTATAAGTATTGTTGGTAATCGTATAGATCACATCTCAATTGCAAATTAAAAGTTAATTTTGTTTAATACGAAGTTTTTGGGATATTTATTCAAAGAGGAAATTTGCACTGTTTCAACTAAAATCTGTTCTGACAGTTAGCCTTAGAAAATAATAATGATATCTACATCAAACAATTTCAAATTTTAAAAGAGATCATGTTTCTTGATTTTTTGTCCACACGAATACTTCCCTGTTTTACAAAAAATAATATTGTCATATTTTAATTTTAGAGAATATATGTGAGAAAAGAATTTGAATATTGAGCTCAGTTAATTTTTTAGGAAAAAATGTTGCTCTTGGACGGAAAGCAGGTCAGAGCTCGAATTATAACCACAAACACTTAGCATCAAAGGCTGTGGACGGAAAACTGCATACATTTACACACACCAGGAAGCAGTTGAATCCATTTTGGTGGGTCGATCTTGGAACAAAGTACATGATCAAAGCCGTAAAAATAAACAACAGAAGAGATGGCTACGGTAAGTATAGCTCGTGAGAAGAAGGAGTTGAACATAATTTTGTTTTAATTTACTCTGTTTTTTGCCCAAACGGACTTTTTCTGTTTTAAGCCTTGAGACAACCTCATTCTTACATCAGCAATTTAAAAAAAAATATGAATGTAGTGTATCTGGGATTTTATTCTTGAGCTATTTAGAGAATATATTTGTTTTAATGTAGAGCAATATGATACCAAGGTTTAATATTGATGTCTTAGGAATCTGGTGTATATAATTGATCATTTAATATGCAGGTTATCGACTTCGCAACCTGGTTGTTAAAGTTGATGGAAGGTATTGTGCTACATTTCGAGGGAGAGCTAGGACAGCACAAGTTATTACACTCAGATGTAACCGACACCAGAAGGGACGAAAAATTAGCGTCATGTTAAAAGGAAAGGGGATTTTGTCCTTGGCAGAAGTTGCAGTATACGGTAATCGAGGTAAAATCTTTTGATAGACTACATGATCGAATTTTATTTTAAACATAGCCTAAAAGGAAACGGAGTCGAGTCATCCATAGATAGTTGAATTTAAAATCAGACGCAATACTTGAACAGTATTTCATTGAATTAAAATATCATTTTAATGAGATTAACAAATGTTTTCGAAAATAATTACTTTACTTGTCTCTTATTAACGAAAACGAATTAATAAGCTTTCTTTATCACGTGTTAGTAGGAAATCGTTCTTTTTAAATGGTGTTCAGTTTTGAGGAAATGAGTTATTTTCAGCCTCTTAGTAATTGTACATGTTGTAGCTAAATTTTGATAGACAGTAACTAATCTGTAAGCTGCACGTTTTCGTCATGTTAGTACTTTATCGACTATTTTTGAGATTTTGTTTTTATTGTCACATTTTAATATTAGTGTTAATGCTTGAGTCGACATGTTTCGTGTTTAGTCACCGACCTAGAAATATCTCTGAAACTAGTTACAAGCCAAAATTAACTCCTTTGCACTGTTGATAATTTGTTTGTCTGGTTTGTTTTAACTCTTTGCTTGTTTTTGATATTGTATCATCCATCTGTTGATGACTGAGAAATACACAGGATTAATGGTATTCGTTATTGAAATTTGTACAATAGTGTTCTTTACCGATGTTGCCTGATTGATGCATACGCCATATTTATTTATTTGAATTTGCTTAAGGTGCAAAAAATTAATTTACTTCTGATGTTATTTATTTGATTTCAGTAAAACCTGTACGAAAAGTCAGACGAAAAGGTGAGTATTCCAATTCTGATGCATCTAGAATAAATAAATAAATAAGTAAACAACAAAAAGGATAACAGCAAAGGTCAACAATGACACACTAATCAGCTGGCGCCATCCAAGTTTAGTTTAGATAATAAAATTATTTTATGTTTACTCCAAGCCTCAGAAATTCCTGTTAAATTTCGGATCACAGTTTTCTTTTCTAATATTAGTTGAATGAGTGGAATACAAGAGTCTTAAAAGGAATATACCTGTCACTCCAAGTAAATATTGTAAGAGATATTTTCATTTTTATAGACAAGAGAATCCTACCTTTAAATGAAAGGTGATCATTTCATAGTCACTAGTTAATATGAGAAAGATGTGTTTTCAGAAAAAAACTATTAAACACTTTGATACGAATGTGTGAAAGAAAAAATGATAAAAGAACATTTATTTGGTGTTTTGTTATTTTATTATTACTTTCTCATTATTCATTATAAGTATTGTTGGTAATCGTATAGATCACATCTCAATTGCAAATTAAAAGTTAATTTTGTTTAATACGAAGTTTTTGGGATATTTATTGAAAGAGGAAATTTGCACTGTTTCAACTAAAATCTGTTCTGACAGTTAGCCTAAGAAAATAATAATGATATCTACATCAAACAATTTCAAATTTTAAAAGAGATCATGTTTCTTGATTTTTTGTCCACACGAATACTTCCCTGTTTTACAAAAAATAATATTGTCATATTTTAATTTTAGAGAATATATGTGAGAAAAGAATTTGAATATTGAGCTCAGTTAATTTTTTAGGAAAAAATGTTGCTCTTGGACGGAAAGCAGGTCAGAGCTCGAATTATAACCACAAACACTTAGCATCAAAGGCTGTGGACGGAAAACTGCATACATTTACACACACCAGGAAGCAGTTGAATCCATTTTGGTGGGTCGATCTTGGAACAAAGCACATGATCAAAGCCGTAAAAATAAACAACAGAAGAGATGGCTACGGTAAGTATAGCTCGTGAGAAGAAGGAGTTGAACATAATTTTGTTTTAATTTACTCTGTTTTTTGCCCAAACGGACTTTTTCTGTTTTAAGCCTTGAGACAACCTCATTCTTACATCAGCAATTTAAAAAAAATATGAATGTAGTGTATCTGGGATTTTATTCTTGAGCTATTTAGAGAATATATTTGTTTTAATGTAGAGCAATATGATACCAAGGTTTAATATTGATGTCTTAGGAATCTGGTGTATATAATTGATCATTTAATATGCAGGTTATCGACTTCGCAACCTGGTTGTTAAAGTTGATGGAAGGTATTGTGCTACATTTCGAGGGAGAGCTAGGACAGCACAAGTTATTACACTCAGATGTAACCGACACCAGAAGGGACGAAAAATTAGCGTCATGTTAAAAGGAAAGGGGATTTTGTCCTTGGCAGAAGTTGCAGTATACGGTAATCGAGGTAAAATCTTTTGATAGACTACATGATCGAATTTTATTTTAAACATAGCCTAAAAGGAAACGGAGTCGAGTCATCCATAGATAGTTGAATTTAAAATCAGACGCAATACTTGAACAGTATTTCATTGAATTAAAATATCATTTTAATGAGATTAACAAATGTTTTCGAAAATAATTACTTTACTTGTCTCTTATTAACGAAAACGAATTAATAAGCTTTCTTTATCACGTGATAGTAGGAAATCGTTCTTTTTAAATGGTGTTCAGTTTTGAGGAAATGAGTTATTTTCAGCCACTTAGTAATTGTACATGTTGTAGCTAAATTTTGATAGACAGTAACTAATCTGTAAGCTGCACGTTTTCGTCATGTTAGTACTTTATCGACTATTTTTGAGATTTTGTTTTTATTGTCACATTTTAATATTAGTGTTAATGCTTGAGTCGACATGTTTCGTGTTTATTCACCGACCTAGAAATATCTCTGAAACTAGTTACAAGCCAAAATTAACTCCTTTGCACTGTTGATAATTTGTTTGTCTGGTTTGTTTTAACTCTTTGCTTGTTTTTGATATTGTATCATCCATCTGTTGATGACTGATAAATACACAGGATTAATGGTATTCGTTATTGAAGTTTGTACAATAGTGTTCTTTACCGATGTTGCCTGATTGATGCATACGCCATATTTATTTATTTGAATTTGCTTAAGGTGCAAAAAATTAATTTACTTCTGATGTTATTTATTTGATTTCAGTAAAACCTGTACGAAAAGTCAGACGAAAAGGTGAGTATTCCAATTCTGATGCATCTAGAATAAATAAATAAATAAGTAAACAACAAAAAGGATAACAGCAAAGGTCAACAATGACACACTAATCAGCTGGCGCCATCCAAGTTTAGTTTAGATAATAAAATTATTTTATGTTTACTCCAAGCCTCAGAAATTCCTGTAAAATTTCGGATCACAGTTTTCTTTTCTAATATTAGTTGAATGAGTGGAATACAAGAGTCTTAAAAGGAATATACCTGTCACTCCAAGTAAATATTGTAAGAGATATTTTCATTTTTATAGACAAGAGAATCCTACCTTTAAATGAAAGGTGATCATTTCATAGTCACTAGTTAATATGAGAAAGATGTGTTTTCAGAAAAAAACTATTAAACACTTTGATACGAATGTGTGAAAGAAAAAATGATAAAAGAACATTTATTTGGTGTTTTGTTATTTTATTATTACTTTCTCATTATTCATTATAAGTATTGTTGGTAATCGTATAGATCACATCTCAATTGCAAATTAAAAGTTAATTTTGTTTAATACGAAGTTTTTGGGATATTTATTCAAAGAGGAAATTTGCACTGTTTCAACTAAAATCTGTTCTGACAGTTAGCCTAAGAAAATAATAATGATATCTACATCAAACAATTTCAAATTTTAAAAGAGATCATGAATACTTCCCTGTTTTACAAAAAATAATATTGTCATATTTTAATTTTAGAGAATATATGTGAGAAAAGAATTTGAATATTGAGCTCAGTTAATTTTTTAGGAAAAAATGTTGCTCTTGGACGGAAAGCAGGTCAGAGCTCGAATTATAACCACAAACACTTAGCATCAAAGGCTGTGGACGGAAAACTGCATACATTTACACACACCAGGAAGCAGTTGAATCCATTTTGGTGGGTCGATCTTGGAACAAAGTACATGATCAAAGCCGTAAAAATAAACAACAGAAGAGATGGCTACGGTAAGTATAGCTCGTGAGAAGAAGGAGCTGAACATAATTTTGTTTTAATTTACTCTGTTTTTTGTCCAAACGGACTTTTTCTGTTTTAAGCCTTGAGACAACCTCATTCTTACATCAGTAATTTAAAAAAAGATATGAATGTAGTGTATCTGGGATTTTATTCTTGAGCTATTTAGAGAATATATTTGTTTTAATGTATAACAATATGATATCAAGGTTTAATATTGATGTCTTAGGAATCTGGTGTATATAATTGATCATTTAATATGCAGGTTATCGACTTCGCAACCTGGTTGTTAAAGTTGATGGAAGGTATTGTGCTACATTTCGAGGGAGAGCTAGGACAGCACAAGTTATTACACTCAGATGTAACCGACACCAGAAGGGACGAAAAATTAGCGTCATGTTAAAAGGAAAGGGGATTTTGTCCTTGGCAGAAGTTGCAGTATACGGTAATCGAGGTACAATCTTTTGATAGAATACAAAGCAATGGAATCGAATCATTCATAGATAGTAGATTTAAAATCAGACACAATTCTAGAATAAAATTTTCTTAAAGGAAAATGTTATCATTTTAATGAAAAGAACAACTGTTTAAAACGAAATACTCTACTCGTCTCTTCTTGACAAAAACGAATTAATATGCTTTCTATGTAGTTGGAAATGGTTCTTTGGTGTAAATGTCGCTCTGTTTTGGGAGGTAACGAGTTGATTGTTAATTACTTAGTAATCATGGTAATTGTAGCTAAATTTTGTTAGACAGTAATTTATCTGTAAGCTGCACGTATTTGTCGTGTTAGTAATTATTCGACTATTTTTAAGACTAATTTTATTGTCACATTTTTATGAAGTATTTGTTTAGATTAGTATTAATGTTTGGGTCGAAGTGTTTTGTGTTTAGTCACCGACCTAGAATTATCTCTGAAACTTGTTACAAGCCCAAACTGACTGCATTGTACTTTTGATTATTTTTTTGTCTGGTTTGTTTTAGCTCTTTACTTGTTTTGACATTTTAACATTATTATTTTATGCATAATGACTGAGAAATATTCATGATTCTTGGTATTCTGTATTGAATTCCTACAGTAATGTTCCTTGCGGATAATGCTTAATTAAATCTATTTCCTTCTTATGTGTCATTTATTTTAATTTCAGTAAAACATGGACGAATAGTGAGACCAAAAGGTAATCATTCAAATCTTGATACCTCTAAAATATAAATAAAAAAACAACACGGATAATAGGAAAGGTTCAATAAAAATAACAAACTAATCAATTGATGCCATCTAAGTCTCTTTTAGAAAATAACATTCTTCTATGTTCACTGTAAGCTTCGGAAATTGGTTTGATTTTGAATAGTTTTACACAGTTTTCTTTTATAGGATTTCATATTGTTAAAATGAGTGAATTATAAAAAAAAATTAAAAGAAATATACTAACTAAACATTGTAAGAAATACCTTCATTTTATAGACCTAAGTACATACATGTACCTTTAAATAAAAGATATTCAGTTCTTGTCACTAGCCAATATGAGAAAGCTATATTTAAAAATTCAGAAAAACTATCAAACACTTTGATCAAAATTGGTGATAAGAAAAGTGACAAAAAGAACATGTATTTTAATTTTTTTATTTTGTTATCACTTTTTTCCTTTATAAGGATGATTGGAAATCGTATAGATGACATTTAAATTGCAAAATTTAAATTTCTTTGTCACTAAAATGAATCCACGGATTTTTTTTTAAAGATTTATTTAAAGAGCAAAATTGCATTGTTTTAACTAAAATTTGTTCAGTCAGCCTGAAGAAATATACTTGCGAGTCCAACTAAATATTGTACGAAATATTTTCATTTTATAGACAAAAATGCATGCCTTTAAATAAAAGATATCCATTTTCATGGTCACTAGCCAATATGGGAAAGCTGTATTTTAATTATAATTTTCAAAGACAAAAGTGAGGATGGTTGATAATCGTATAAATCACATTTTAAATCAAATTTTAAGAGGTAAATTTCTTTTTCACTCAAATGGATACATTTTTTTCTTATTTGTTTTTTATTTTTATTTAGAAGATTCTTCGAAAGAGAAAATCTGCATTTTTTTAAATGAAAATCGGTTCAGTTAGTTTGAGAAAATGCTATAAACGACATCTGAATAAAATAATTTCGAATAACTGACAATGTTTCTTGAATTTGATTTTTTCGTTTGATTACCAACAAACCAGAATTTCCTTCATCACGATCTTTAGCTTGTCGATCGGCTGCAGTACGATGAATTTTCTCTTATAACATGTAAATGTAACTGACAAAAAATTACCTTTGAAAATATCGAAAGAGGTCACAAAGCAAGTAAATAATGCTAAAAAATTTGGTCATTCATTTAATATATTGATGCTAAATATTCGGTGAAGAGTGGTTTTGCAAAATATTAAATGCCCCTTTAAGCATTGCTTTTCTTTCATACATTAAAGGTTTTATCTGAACAAAAAATAAAGAATTAAAATAAGAAAATGCTGTATACATAATTACAGATTATTCAAGTTATTTACAAAATTTCAGTCTTCTCCTTCACTTTTGTTGTCATCCTATCGTCAGTAAAGCCTAGACCAACAGTTAGAACAATTCGGCTTAACCAATCTGAAAAATATAAAGTAAAGTTAATAATAATGATGAAATCCCTTAATCGAAGAAGCAAAATTCACTGTCGTAATCGTAAGCAGGATTGTACAAAACAAGATGGAGGGAATTTTTAATATTTTTGCATTTTTGATGATTTATTTGAACCAAATACATCGTCGGACCATGAAGACATCATTTAGTTACTTGCATTGGTTTCTTTCTTTGCCCTGGTTACAGAAGTATTCCAACTTGACCAGTTGTTTACATGGGATTGGAATTTCGCTCTTTTAATGTAAATTTAAATTGTCTTCTTTCTTTTGCCTCTCTGTTCTCATTTCTTCATTGACACGACAATTTGTCAGTAAAACAAAGGTATATCACCTTTATATTTCAAAGGTATATTTCAAAGCCCTGGTCTTACGTAGATTCTGTGGTTATTTGGCTTTCTGTGTATTTGTTTAGCTTTTCAAACTGTTTAATATGAACAAGAAGTACTTTCCGAAATGGTCATACTGGACATCGAAGTTGGAATCATTATAGTGTTTATTTTACAACCTTTTAAACTTTTTTTTAGAAATAAGTGTTACCACTTGATCTACTTCAACAACTGCAATATTAATGTTGTGATATTAGAGTGTCGATTAATTCTTCGAAAACGTAGAAAAACCGCGGGAGAAACCACAAACCATGAACCTGGGGACTAGGACACATCCTGATGAACAAGAACGACATAACACGAAAAAACACAACAAAAATGAATAACACAAAACAAAAATGTGAACTCAGGTGCTGCGGAAGAGTACAGTTGAGATCAGTTCTAACCTCTCCATTATTCTGTCAGAGATGACGGTTCTAGAACCATTCCAGAACGGTTCTAGGGTAGACCCAACCCTGTCATAAATGGTTCTAAGGTAGAACCGTCATAAATGGTTCTAGGGTAGAACTTTCATAAATGGTTCTAGGGTAGAACTATCATAAATGGTTCTAGGGTAGAACTGTCGTAAATGTTCTAGGGTAGAACCATTCAGAACTGTCACAAATAGTTCTGGGGTAGAAGCGTTGTCGCGTGAGGAGATTTCGTCCGTGAGGATTTGACGTCCCGCATGCGTATAAAGGCGGAACTATTTCGATGCAGTTCCGGCGTGAGCACCTCATGCGGCTACTAGCCAACAGGTACTTCCGTCTGATATATGACTTCCGGGAATGGGTGGCAAAAACATATGTCGTGTGTTTGATTTGTACTGATTGCTATTGAATTATGCAGAAAATGAACAAAATAAACATAAACAAACATTTACATACATATTATAATTTTTAATAACAAAATAACCAAGACAAAATAATAAGCAGTTAAATGCACCTTTTGAACAGTGTTGATACAAACGGAAAACTCAAAAAGAGGGGGGGGGATAAAATTGTAGCCTGGAAAAGAAATTTGGCATACACCTCATTATATAAAAAAAATTATGGCATTGTCCTACAGTTTAAAGACATATCATTAAAAAAAGGGGGGTGCTAGCAGGATGTCTGATATTATAAAATTCTGCACTTCAAAACTTGAAATCTGCACGGGCTACCCAAATTTAAAAAAAACATTCAATCATGAGGTCGGTTATTCAAAATTGGCAATCCCATATCTTGAAAGATGTAATCCCAGTTTCTCGATTGGGGAATAAATAATCCTACCCTAAAAATTTAATATAAAATAACATGAATTAGGTAAAACATTAGGCTTGGCTTTAAATATGGGAACACTTGTTCCCATTTTGTCTACTGTTCATTTTTATTACATATGAAAACAATCTAATTAAAATGATATGAAAAAGGAAGGATATGGGGTATGCGTCATTGAGGCTTTATCCCGATTTAAAGAATATCTTGAAAAACTATATCATCTAGTGGTCGCCAATGATGTGGCCTTCAACATTGAGCAACAGCCCAACACACATGTACACATCCTGTAACGTAAAAGTTAACACTTCTAGCGTCCGTACATCGTATGTAAAGCGTCCGTACATCGTTCGTGTAGCGTCCGTACATTGTCCGTACAACGTCCGTACATCGTCCGTACAACGTCCGTTCATCGTCCGTACATCGTTCGTTCAGCGTCCGTACATCGTCCGTGCATCGTTTCGTTTATCGTTTGACTTGATGGTAAATCTCAGCGTTTGGTGTAAAACAGCGTTTAGCGTTTCGTTTAGCGTATGGTTTATAATATCGTTTATCGTATGGTAAATGGTACCGTTTAGCGTTTTATTTAGCGTATGGTACATCGTTTGGTAAATGGTATATCGTTCATCGTTTCGTTTAGCGTTTGCTTCAGCGTACATCGTTCATTCAGCGTATCCTACGGTGATTGGTCGTTTACGGAGACCACGCCTCTTCTATTTGAAAAGAAAAATTAGCCATTCCCTTTTCATAAATAATACAGAAATGTATAGGTCACAGAATTAAAAATAAAGATAAATAATAATAATAATAAATAAATAAATTAAAAATGAATATTATAGGCCTCCGAATAATGACTTCACCTTAATGTTCTGCAAAATAATTTCATTATACATTCATTTAAGGTTTTAAATTTCAATAATATTTACAATTGTAAATATTTCTTTTATATTTCATCACAAGAATTTTTCGATTGTAGTTAAAAAAAATTGATTTAAACACTTTTTGCATTATTTATGAAAAAAATGTACGATTGTGTCCGAGTAAGTCATCAAAATAAGTATCTTGTGCATAGAAATGGGTATCACAGAGTATTTATTGCTTACAGGTACGAATTCATTTATTATATGGTTGCGTATTTTTCAATAGTGTTTGGGAGGTGGATTATTAAAAGTGTAAAGCCATCTGTCATTCTTCTCTTCTTTGCACGTGTATTTTAGTTTTAATTTTCACTATACATGTACTTGTATTAATACTTCCCTCACGGTAGGTATTTAGGCATTGTTAAAAAAAAACTTAATTACTGCCAATCTACTCAATATACCTATAAATATTTTGTCGTTTTTTAAGTTAAATGTAAATATCAGTTTAATCACAACTTACACGAAGTAAAATGAACAGCGTCCAATTGACTTTATTTCGATAGGAAACTTACTCTTTTTTCTTTCTAAATATTAATATTATCAATGTATATTAACAAAATTTAAACAAAGACTCTTTTCATCGGTACGGCTAAAAACCGCATAAGCCGGGCTTATTGCACTTAGCCCTTCAAAATGCACTTAGCCGAAATAAGAAGCTGAACCATTTGACTTTGTAACTGTTAAGCTTTTAGGTCCTGCATGAGGCCTGGTGTGTGATCTGTGAACTTGATTTTATCAGTCACATATATACATATACGGAATTGAAAACAATTCGTTCAATGAAATGCACCTGGTACAGACAAAAAAATTCCCCTATCATTTTAATCACCCCCTTCCCTTTCTTTCCATGCAGGTAAAAAAGACTAACTCCCCTTTTTCTCATTAGCAGAAATTATGCAAACCAACCACGATTATAAAAAATTATAAAAAATATGTTTATATTCGAGAATATAAGAATACCAAAAAGGAATCCAAAAACCCATCGCTGCAAGTTTTCTTATCCGACACCGATTTTCGGATTGAAAAATACGGATTAAAGTGATGTCCAAGTCAATATACAGAACAAACATACATTGTTGAGGAAAAACAGGACCCATGATACAAAAAGTAAACTCTCAAAGCATATGCCCATATTGGTCAATCAATTTTTCCCAAATTAAGTTAAGAGAGGGTGGGGGTGGGTCAGTGAAAAAAACTATGTGAATTAAGTTTTTTATCCTACATTTGATCTCGTCCGTTAATAACGACATGTTTCTGAAATACAATTATTCATGAACAATTCCATTTTTTTTACAATTTTAAAATTGTCCTAAAATAGTCACTATGTCAAAAAATAGTTGTTAGAGCTTCACTTGTTATATGTTGTAAATAGCTTGATATATGTACTCTAAATAAACATTACTTACACGTATAATTGTTTTCTTTCTTATATCTTTTTTTCTTATCGGCATTTAATAGGTGTTAATAAAAGGTGACACATCCCGTATCAGTCAGATAATTAATTACTTTAGGTGGTAATCTGATAGAATTCAGCACACGCTACGAAAAATCGTAAAACTTCATTCAACTGCTAATTTTATTTTTAACACAAATTAGAACTACTACTTTGCACTAACTCGAGCTATGCGGTGTTTAGACGTCCTCCCTTTTTAAACTAAAATGTCTTTCAAACTAACCTTCTCTACTAAATTAGATAAAATGCCATAAGCAGCGCTGTCTTTGGCTAGCTCAATAGAATATTTATTTTCATACAGAATAACGCAATAAGGAATGGATATAAAGTAACATGGAGCATAGATATTATTAATAAAATGTTTTTGTCTCCCTTCGATTATTTGAAAATCGGTTATTCTTTGCTTTCCATGCTAAGACATTGCTATGTAAATAAACAAAAAAGTCCAAAATATTCGTATTTTAATTTATGGCTTTTGAGGACCCAAATGTCATAATTGGTCATTTTTGAGTTACCCCTGTCGCTATCGTTCGATATAATCAGATAACAGGCAGGTAACTGACTACGGTTATTGTAGCAGTAGTTGTCCATAATATCCTTAAGGATGCAATAAAATGACCCGCATTTAATTAAAATTTATACCGATATACCTGTAAAGGAAGTTCAAGGGACCACCCAGTGTTTCATAATCTACAAATGTGATAATGATGTTGTATATAAGTAATAAAATGTACGATAACCAACCAAGATGACACGTGTAAGGAAGCACTTCTGAATGAATTTTAAACTCTACAATACAATAATTATCAAATAGAAATAAACGTTCAATAGCAAGAAAATATAAAATTTTACAAATTCTTTTATAAAGTAATATAAGTTAAAAAATGGGCTAAAATAATTTGTTTGAACTTTTTTCAATAATAAAAAGCAGTAAAAGACTCTATTGTCTGAAAAACCAATCATTTATTGAAAAATTTCAACACTTCTGGTGTGATTTATTTATATCTTTTAAAAATAAAATTAGCAGGCCAGGCTACAGCATTTTTAAAATGTGGTAAGAAATATTTTTTTAATATACGAATATTTATTTATTCATTCTTTTAAAATTTTTATCATTTGATTATCATGCATTCATACATGGGATATTTTAACTCATTAAATCTGTATAGTTGAAACTTTTGTGCAAGTGCATGCCCGTATATCTTCCTGACTGTGAATTAATTCCACACCTATTACAGATATAATAATAGTAGGACGTCTGCTGATAGTTTTATCCAGGTGGACAGTGTAATAACAACTGTTAATTAAATAAATTTTAATATTTCCAAAGACATTTCAATGTAATGCAATATGAACCGCTACAATTATTTCAATACACCGAATTATAATTTCACACCTGCTTGTTCTACAGGACATTGTATATTGTGCTACATTCACAAAACTTTGAAAATGTATACATAAAATTAAATCTTTGTAAGAAAAAATGTATTTAATTTTTGGACCTAGTAAATCCAAATAACCGCTAACAATGAACGGTAGCTCACATAAACCGCAATTCCGAATAGTTATATAATTAAAAATACATGTATAATGTGATATGCATATAATTTAACAATATTTAAACATCTATTTAATTCGTATTAAGCATGATGATACAACAATTGCTTATAATCTATTTTAAACAAAAATAAAAAAAAACAGTAAAATATAAATTATTTTAATTAATTCAAAGTCTATTGAAATAAATTCTAGTCCCGCAAACAACTTCCGTATATGGCAAACGCTAAAATTACCATATATGGCAAACGCTAAAAATTACCTTATATGGAAAACGCAAAAATATACCATATACGATAAACGAAACGATGTACGATAAACCATACCATGAGGTAATCAAAACGATCAACGCTAAACGAAACGATGTACGATAAACCATACCATGTACGCTAAACGAAACGCTAAACCATACTTTATACGCTAAAAGAGCGTTTATGGTACCGTTTATGGTATAAGGCCATCGTCCGTACATCGTTCGTTCAGCGTTCGTTCAGCGTCCGTACATCGTCCGTACATCGTTCGTTCAGCGTCCGTACATCGTCCGTAAATCGTTCGTTCAGCGTTCGTGAATCGTCCGTACAGCGTCCGTACATCGTTCGTTCATCGTTTGAGTTGTTAACTTTTACGTTACAGGATGTGTATGTCATTACCTGGCCCTGAAATAAATGTCGAGCATTAAATAATAATCACCACAAATCCCAAAATAAACAAAACAATTCACATAGAAACAACAAAGAAGACGCAATACAACCACTGAAAATGCATGGTCCTGCCTAAGGACAGACATTTATACAACATGGTGGGGTTAAACATGTTTGTGAGTACTCAACCCTCCCCTACATCCTGGGTCAGTGGCCAGAATAATAGAAAGACAGACAATAAAATTTTAAGCTCTAGATTCAACACGCCAGGCACTAAAACACAAAAATATGAAACAATAAAACTGACATAATAAGAAGTGCTTTGTACTTATAATGCTTACATTCCCATTTGGTCTATTACTTTTTATGTGTTTTTATGGGATATGATTTGGTTAATTTCCATTTGGTCTTCTTCTTTTTATAGTTTCAGTTTCAGGTCAATGGTTTAGCAAATGTCTGACATTTTTGTGAAGTATTATCATATTTTACTTTCTTTTGCAACTTGTTCAAAAGTGCCCCCCCTTTTTTTATTTAAACTTTTTGTGTCTTGTGTGTGCCTAGATTTTTTCTATGTAAATGGGGTAAAAATATGCACAGGCTGGCAATTCTCATGGCTCATACTGATCATATATACACTATTATATCATTCTATGGTACTTTATATGTAAGCGGGGTAAAAATATGCAGAGGCTGGCAATTCTCATGGCTCATACTGATCATATATACAATATTCTGACATTCTATGGTACTTTATATCTAACAGGGTAAAAATATGCACAGGCTGGCAATTCTCATGGCTCATATTGATCATATATACAATATTCTATCATTCTTTGGTTCTTCATATGTAAACGGGGTAAAAATATGCACAGGCTGGCAATTCTCATGGCTCATATTCGTCATCTTTACAATATTCTGTAATTCTATGGTACTTTATATGTAAACAGGGTAAAAATATGCACAGGCTGGCAATTCTCATGGCTCATACTGATCATATATACAATATTCTATCATTCTATGGTACTTTATATGCAAACAGGGTAAAAATATGCACAGGCTGGCAATTCTCATGGCTCATACTGATCATATATACAATATTCTATCATTCTATGGTACTTTATATGTAAACGGGGTAAAAATATGCTCAGGCTGGCAATTCTCATGGCTCATACTGATCATATATACAATATTCTATCATTCTTTTGTTCTTTATATGTAAATTGGGTAAAAATATGTACAGGCTAGCAGTTCTCATGGCTCATACTGATCATATATACAATATTCTATCATTCTATGGTACTTTATATGTAAACAATTTAAAAATATGCACAGGCTGGCAATTCTCATGGCTCATACTGATCATATATACAATATTCTATCATTCTATGGTACTTTATATGCAAACAGGGTAAAAATATGCACAGGCTGGCAGTTTTCATGGCTCATACTGATCATATATACAATATTCTATCATTCTTTTGTTCTTTTTATGTAAATGGGGTAAAAATATGCACAAGCTGGCAATTCTCATGGCTCGTATTCGTCATCTTTACAATATTCTGTAATTCTATGGTACTTTATATGTAAACAGGATAAAAATATGCACAGGCTGGCAATTCTCATGGCTCATACTGATCATATATACAATATTCTATCATTCTATGTTACTTTATATGCAAACAGGGTAAAAATATGCACAGGCTGGCAATTCTCATGGCTCATACTGATCATATATACAATATTCTATCATTCTATGGTACTTTATATCTAAGCAGGGTAAAAATATGCACAGGCTGGCAATTCTCATGGCTCATATTATCATCATTACAATATTCTGTCATTCTATGGTACTTTATATGTAAACAGGGTAAAAATATGCACAGGCTGGCAATTTTCATGGCTCATACTGATCATATATACAATATTCTATCATTCTTTGGTTCTTTATATGTAAATGGGGTAAAAATATGCACAGGCTGGCAATTCTCATGGCTTATACTTATCATATATACAATATTCTATCATTCTATGGTACTTTATATGTAAATGGTGTAAAAATATCACAGGCTGGCAATTCTCATGGTTCATACTGATCATATATACAATATTCTATCATTCTATGGTACTTTATATGTAAACAGGGTAAAAATATGCACAGGCTGGCAATTCTCATGGCTCATACTGATCATATATACAATATTCTATCATTCTATGGTACTTTATATGCAAACGGGGTAAAAATATGCACAGGCTGGCAGTTCTCATGGTTCATACTGATCATATATACAATATTCTATCATTCTATGGTACTTTATATGTAAACGGGGTAAAAATATGCTCCGGCTGGCAATTATCATGGCTCATACTGATCATATATACAATATTCTATCATTCTTTTTTTCTTTATATGTAAATGGGGTAAAAATATGCACAGGCTGGCAGTTCTCATGGCTCATACTGATCATATATACAATATTCTATCATTCTATGGTACTTTATATGTAAACAGGGTAAAAATATGCACAGGCTGGCAATTTTCATGGCTCATATTTATCATATATACAATATTCTATCATTCTATGGTACTTGATATGTAAACAGGGTAAAAATATGCACAGGCTAGCAGTTCTCATGGCTCATACTGATCATATATACAATATTCTATCATTCTATGGTACTTTGTATGTAAACGGGGTAAAAATATGCACAGGCTGGCAATTCTCATGGCTCATACTGATCATATATACAATATTCTATCATTCTTTGGTTCTTAATATGTAAATTGGGTAAAAATATGCAGAGGCTGGCAGTTCTCATGGCTCATACTGATTATAAAAACAATATTCTATCATTCTATGGTACTTTATATCTAAACAGGGTGAAAATATGCACAGGCTGGCAATTCTCATGGCTCATATTATCACCATTACAATATTCTGTCATTCTATGGTACTTTATATGTAAACAGGGTAAAAATATGCACAGGCTGGCAATTTTCATGGCTCATACTGATCATATATACAATATTCTATCATTCTCTGGTTCTTTATATGTAAATGGGGTAAAAATATGCACAGGCTGGCAATTATCATGGCTCATACTGATCATATATACAATATTCTATCATTCTATGTTACTTTATATGCAAACAGGGTAAAAATATGCACAGGCTGGCAATTCTCATGGCTCATACTGATCATATATACAATATTCTATCATTCTATGGTACTTTATATCTAAGCAGGGTAAAAATATGCACAGGCTGGCAATTCTCATGGCTCATATTATCATCATTACAATATTCTGTCATTCTATGGTACTTTATATGTAAACAGGGTAAAAATATGCACAGGCTGGCAATTTTCATGGCTCATACTGATCATATATACAATATTCTATCATTCTTTGGTTCTTTATATGTAAATGGGGTAAAAATATGCACAGGCTGGCAATTCTCATGGCTTATACTTATCATATATACAATATTCTATCATTCTATGGTACTTTATATGTAAATGGTGTAAAAATATCACAGGCTGGCAATTCTCATGGTTCATACTGATCATATATACAATATTCTATCATTCTATGGTACTTTATATGTAAACAGGGTAAAAATATGCACAGGCTGGCAATTCTCATGGCTCATACTGATCATATATACAATATTCTATCAATCTATGGTACTTTATATGCAAACAGGGTAAAAATATGCACAGGCTGGCAATTCTCATGGCTCATACTGATCATATATACAATATTCTATCATTCTATGGTACTTTATATGCAAACAGGGTAAAAATATGCACAGGCTGGCAGTTCTCATGGTTCATACTGATCATATATACAATATTCTATCATTCTATGGTACTTTATATGTAAACGGGGTAAAAATATGCTCAGGCTGGCAATTCTCATGGCTCATACTGATCATATATACAATATTCTATCATTCTTTTTTTCTTTATATGTAAATGGGGTAAAAATATGCACAGGCTGGCAGTTCTCATGGCTCATACTGATCATATATACAATATTCTATCATTCTATGGTACTTTATATGTAAACAGGGTAAAAATATGCACAGGCTGGCAATTTTCATGGCTCATATTTATCATATATACAATATTCTATCATTCTATGGTACTTTATATGTAAACAGGGTAAAAATATGCACAGTCTGGCAATTCTCATGGCTCATACTGATCATATATACAATATTCTATCATTCTATGGTACTTTATATGTAAACAGGGTAAAAATATGCACAGGCTGGCAATTCTCATGGCTCATACTGATCATATATACAATATTCTATCAATCTATGGTACTTTATATGCAAACAGGGTAAAAATATGCACAGGCTGGCAATTCTCATGGCTCATACTGATCATATATACAATATTCTATTATTCTATGGTACTTTATATGTAAACAGGGTAAAAATATGCACAGGCTGGCAATTCTCATGGCTCATACTGATCATATATACAATATTCTATCAATCTATGGTACTTTATATGCAAACAGGGTAAAAATATGCACAGGCTGGCAATTCTCATGGCTCATACTGATCATATATACAATATTCTATCATTCTATGGTACTTTATATGTAAACAGGGTAAAAATATGCACAGGCTGGCAATTCTCATGGCTCATACTGATCATATATACAATATTCTATCAATCTATGGTACTTTATATGCAAACAGGGTAAAAATATGCACAGGCTGGCAATTCTCATGGCTCATACTGATCATATATACAATATTCTATCATTCTTTTTTTCTTTATATGTAAATGGGGTAAAAATATGCACAGGCTGGCAGTTCTCATGGCTCATACTGATTATAAAAACAATATTCTATCATTCTATGGTACTTTATATCTAAGCAGGGTGAAAATATGCACAGGCTGGCAATTCTCATGGCTCATATTATCACCATTACAATATTCTGTCATTCTATGGTACTTTATATGTAAACAGGGTAAAAATATGCACAGGCTGGCAATTTTCATGGCTCATACTGATCATATATACAATATTCTATCATTCTCTGGTTCTTTATATGTAAATGGGGTAAAAATATGCACAGGCTGGCAATTATCATGGCTCATACTGATCAAATATACAATATTCTATCATTCTTTTGTTCTTTTTATGTAAATGGGGTAAAAATATGCACAGGCTGGCAGTTCTCATGGCTCATACTGATCATATATACAATATTCTATCATTCTGTGGTACTTTATATCTAAGCAGGGTAAAAATATGCACAGGCTGGCAGTTCTCATGGCTCATACTGATCATATATACAATATTCTATCATTCTCTGGTTCTTTATATGTAAATGGGGTAAAAATATGCACAGGCTGGCAATTATCATGGCTCATACTGATCATCTTTACAATATTCTGTAATTCTATGGTACTTTATATGTAAACAGGATAAAAATATGCACAGGCTGGCAATTATCATGGCTCATACTGATCATATATACAATATTCTATCATTCTGTAAATGGGGTAAAAATATGCTCAGGCTGGCAATTCTCATGGCTCATACTTATCATATATACAATATTCTATCATTCTATGGTACTTTATATGTAAATGGGGTAAAAATATGCACAGGCTGGCAGTTCTCATGGCTCATACTGATCATATATACAATATTCTATCATTCTGTAAATGGGGTAAAAATATGCTCAGGCTGGCAATTCTCATGGCTCATACTTATCATATATACAATATTCTATCATTCTATGGTACTTTATATGTAAATGGGGTAAAAATATGCACAGACTGGCAGTTCTCATGGCTCATACTGATCATATATACAATATTCTATCATTCTTTTGTTCTTGTTATGTAAACGGGGTAAAAATATGTACAGGCTGGCAATTCTCATGGCTCATACTGATCATATATACAATATTCTATCATTCTGTAAATGGGGTAAATATATGCTCAGGCTGGCAATTCTCATGGCTCATACTTATCATATATACAATATTCTATCATTCTATGGTACTTTATATGTAAATGGGGTAAAAATATGCACAGGCTGGCAATTCTCATGGTTCATACTGATCATATATACAATATTCTATCATTCTGTAAATGGGGTAAAAATATGCTCAGGCTGGCAATTCTCATGGCTCATACTGATCATATATACAATATTCTATCATTCTTTTGTTCTTTATATGTAAATGGGGTAAAAATATGCACAGGCTGGCAGTTCTCATGGCTCATACTGATCATATATACAATATTCTATCATTCTTTTGTTCTTTTTATGTAAATGGGGTAAAAATATGCATAGACTGGCAGTTCTCATGGCTCATACTGATCATATATACAATATTCTATCATTTTTTTGTTCTTTTTATGTAAATGGGGCAAAAATATGCACAGACTGGCAGTTCTCATGGCTCATACTGATCATATATACAATATTCTATTATTCTTTTGTTCTTTTTATGTAAATGGGGTACAAATATGCACAGGCTGGCAGTTCTCATGGCTCATACTTATCATATATACAATATTCTATCATTCTATGGTACTTTATATGTAAACGGGGTAAAAATATGCACAGGCTGACAATTCTCATGGCTATATATGATCAATATGGGCCATAAGAATTGCCAGCCTGTGCATATTTTTACCCAGTTTACAAATAAAGTACCATAAAATGATAGAATATTGTAAAGATGATGAATATGAGCCATGAGAATTGCCAGCCTGTGCATATTTTTACCCTGTTTGCATATAAAGTACCATAGAATGATAGAATATTGTATATATGATCAGTATGAGCCATGAGAATTGCCAGCCTGTGCATATTTATACCCTGTTTACATATAAAGTACCATAGAGTTACAGAATATTGTAAAGATGACGAATATGAGCCATGAGAATTGCCAGCTTGTGCATATTTTTACCCTGTTTACATATAAAGTACCATAGAATAATAGAATATTGTATATATGATCAGTGTGAGCCATGAGAATTCCCAGACTGTGGATATTTTTACCCCATTACATATAAAGTACCATAGAATAATAGAATATTGTATATATGATCAGTGTGAGCCATGAGAATTGCCAGCCTGTGCATATTTTTACCCTGTTTACATAGAGTTACAGAATATTGTAAAGATGACGAATATGAGCCATGGGAATTGCCAGCTTGTGCATATTTTTCACCTGTTTACATATAAAGTACCATAGAATGACAGAATATTGTATATATGATCAGTATGAGCCATGAGAATTGCCAGCCTGTGCATATTTTTACCCCGTTTACATATAAAGTACCATAGAATAATAGAATATTGTATATATGATCAGTGTGAGCCATGAGAATTCCCAGCCTGTGCATATTTTTACCCCATTACATATAAAGTACCATAGAATAATAGAATATTGTATATATGATCAGTGTGAGCCATGAGAATTGCCAGCCTGTGCATATTTTTACCCTGTTTGCATATAAAGTACCAAAGAATGATAGAATATTGTATATATGATGAGTATGAGCCATGAGAATTGCCAGCCTGTGCATATTTTTACCCTGTTTACATATAAATTACCATAGAATAATAGAATATTGTATATATGATCAGTGTGAGCCATGAGAATTCCTAGCCTGTGCATATTTTTACCCTGTTTACATATAAAGTACTATAGAATGACAGAATATTGTAAAGATGACGAATATGAGCCATGAGAATTGCCAGCCTGTGCATATTTTTACCCTGTTTACAAATAAAGTACCATAAAATGATAGAATATTATAGCCATGATCAGTATGAGCCATGAGAATTGGCAGCCTGTGCATATTTTTACCCTGTTTACATATAAAGTACCATAGAATGACAGAATATTGTAAAGATGACGAATATGAGCCATGAGAATTGCCAGCCTGTGCATATTTTTACCCCGTTTACAAATAAAGTACCATAAAATGATAGAATATTATAGCCATGATCAGTATGAGCCATGAGAATTGGCAGCCTGTGCAAATTTTTACCCTGTTTACATATAAAGTACCATAGAATGACAGAATATTATAAAGATGACGAATATGAGCCATGAGAATTGCCAGCTTGTGCATATTTTTACCCTGTTTACATATAAAGTACCATAGAATGACAGAATATTGTAAAGATGACGAATATGAGCCATGAGAATTGCCAGCCTGTGCATATTTTTACCCCGTTTACAAATAAAGTACCATAAAATGATAGAATATTATAGCCATGATCAGTATGAGCCATGAGAATTGCCAGCCTGTGCATATTTTTACCCTGTTTACATATAAAGTACCATAGAATGATAGAATATTGTATATATGATCAGTATGAGCCATGAGAACTGCCAGCCTGTGCATATTTTCACCCCATTTACATATAAAGAACCAAAGAATGATAGAATATTGTATATATGATCAGTATGAGCCATGAGAACTGCCAGCCTGTGCATATTTTTACCCAGTTTACATATAAAGTACCATAAAATGATAGAATATTGTATATATGATCAGTATGAACCATGAGAACTGCCAGCCTGTGCATATTTTCACCCCATTTACATATAAAGAACCATAGAATGATGGTATATTGTATATATGATCAGTATGAGCCATGAGAATTGCCAGCCTGTGCATATTTTTACCCTGTTTACATATAAAGTACCATAAAATGATAGAATATTGTATATATGATCAGTATGAGCCATGAGAATTGCCAGCCTATGCATATTTTTACCCTGTTTACATATAAAGTACCATAGAATGACAGAATATTGTAAAGATGATGAATATGAGCCATGAGAATTGCCAACCTGTGCATATTTTTACCCTGTTTACATATAAAGGACCATAGAATGCAATTACTAGATTTAACAATATTTTATAGAGGAAGAAATTTTTTTGACTCAAAAGAACAAAAAAGAATTGTCTCTTTCAAAGGCAAAAACAGTTTACCTCTGCGGTAAAAACAAAAGCCACTTTCAGAAAACCATTAGTCTGTGAATTAATTAATATTATTTGAGCAAGTTGCAAAAAAAATGAAGGAAACTTTTCTTTAACATTTGTTCAAGAAACTTTTTTTTAAAAATTAATAGCCCCTCCCCCCATTTTCCCCAAAACAAATGTTTTCTGAATTAAGGTATATTGTTTAATTGATTTAGTAATTGTTTGCATTTTATTATCAGTATCATCTTTTTAATCCAATTAATTATCCCATAAAAATCGTAAATTTATTAGCAGTGTCTTCAATCCTGAAAGGATTTACATTGGTTTGTGAATTAATATTATTTAATCAAGAACAATTTAACATGATAGTAATAATCTGGGATTTTATATCTAAGATTATAAATAAATAAATGATATTAAAATGCATCCAAAATTTAATTTTATTTATACATCGTACGTCGAAAAAATACAAAATAGCGTTTTATCTGGTCCGCAATCGATGTTGTTTTTACATTTTGTTGTGCTGGATGATCTCACGGACTGGTTATGCTCACGACCCCCTATGTGAGATCCGACAGCCAAACCGGAAATCGGAAACGGAACTGGCAATTCTCACGGACGAAATCTCCTCACGCGACACCGTCCATTTTCATGTCCGATAACTCTGTATTGATTATGGCACGTACTCCTCGTCTTCGCTTTTCAAAACTTTTAACATTTTTTTGAAATATGTAGTAACATTTCACATCGATTATAATTTCAATATGTGAAATTATGACAAAAAATTAATAATATTAAATTGATGACCAATTTATACAAAACTGCAAAAGTACATACATATAATAAAGAGCTATGGTGCTAGTTTTTTTTTAAATTTTTATTAACCCACAAGAAAAACGAATTATTGTTTTTGTTAAAATTTGTGTGATTTTTATCTGAAGTAAATTTAAAGGTAAAGAATTTGTTCTCCGTAACATGTTTGTGATTCAGGTAATTATAACTAATTAACGTTTTGACATGTATATTGTACCTTGACTGTCCGGATGTTTATTGTTCTAACCTTTAAGGTACACAGATACATGTGCATGTATACAGGTAAACCATTTTGTGACAAAATCAGCGGGGTGTCAAATTTTTATAACGCTACATTTTAAAATAAGTAATGCATCATTTGATGAGGTGTGTATAAGATGGTCCAAAATTTCAACGCAGAGATTTCAAATGTGTCAGATAAGTAACATTTTAATATATTTTATATTAATAATTTATCTTTTTTACCATTTTTATATGGCAAATATTTGATATATTATATAATTAATTCTCTTTGCTCGTATGAACGATATTTATTTCGTTATGACAAGGTAGAAGATGATTGGGATGAGTACCGCCATTTTGAAATAAGAAGTGCATTTCACCAATTTATCGAAAAAATACATAGACATAACATATATATATTGACATTTTACACAATAATTTTAAGAAGGGACGGGACTAAATCTTGATTTAAAGTGTTCTTTTGTCGAAACATATGTAGAGGAATGTTTTATGTACTAGAAAATAACACCGACTAGTTTTTAAATAATTTATTTTTAGTAAAAACTTTATTCTGAGTGAATTGTTTTCCTCTTTTACTCTATAATATATTTCGGTATGATAAAAGTTGATTTTAAAATTATGACAACAAATTAATTATTTTATTTCTTATAATTTTGATGTTCAAAATTCATAAACTATTGCCAGGGTCATAAATGGTTCTAGGGTAGAACCGTCCAGAATGGTTCTAGTTAGAACTGTCTTAAATGGTTCTAGGGTAGAAATGTCATAAATGGTTCTAGGTTAGAACTGTCATAAATGGTTCTAGGGTAGAACTGTCATAAATGGTTCTAGGGTAGAACCGTCCAGAATAATTCTAGGGTAGAATGTCATAAATGGTTCTACGTAAGGACACACCCTGTCATAAACGGTTCTAAAGGTGTCAGGATGACAGTTCTAGAACTGTTCTTGAACAGTTCTTCTGACAGTTTAGGACAGTTCTAATGAGAGCTTAGAACTGAGCTCAACTGTAAGCAGGATCTGCCACTATATAATCACCGGCTGTGTATATCAGGGAAAAGATCATGTTTGGGGAGAAAAAAGACAACTTATGTCGTTTGGAGAATATCTGATTTTATTTGGAAAACAGACAAACCATAACGGTCGAGTGACCTCCATAGAACTTTAGACGGGATAAATTCGTTTTCAACATCGTTTCAACAAACTCTTTTTTGAGTAACTTATTCGGGCAGAAAATCACTGTATTGCTCTGGAATAACATATAACTGTTGACGAAATATTGGTTATAAGGCACAGTAATGATTCACACATTTTTCTATCAGTTTTAATGTTTTATAGAATTAGTCATGTATTTCTTTTCCAGTTTGAATCCTGGGACACCTCATTTCATGAGATGAGTATACGTTTTTGTGGAGTTTGTGTAAGAGATAAATCGGTTTTATTAAAAGATTAAAGCTGGGGCTGATAAACCGATAATTTTCTTGTTAAAATGCCTCAAAATATTACGAAAAACATCGTCGTTCCGCTTCAAATTTTATCGCGAAAACTTCATGGACCTCGATCAAAGAATTTACAATTTTAAAGACACACGATTGATGTCCCAAACTATCAACCAACTAAATGTTGTCGTCAGGGTCCGACGGTGTATTTTGTTCAAATAAAACATCATTGAAAAACGAAAAAGTGCCTACCTACCAGAGTTGCCGTCCGCCATCCTGTTTTGTACAATTCTGCACACGATCACATTATTCTTAACTTTGAAATTACGTGTTCCAAAAAACAAAAGAATTTTTTTGGTTTCTTATGCTTTTTACATTCTAATTTAAATGTTGTCATATGTATTACTATTCACTATTTAATATTGTTTTGGATTTTTTGTACTATATACACTGTCTATATAATTATTAAGCTATCTGATTCCCATACACATAGTTTTGATTTTCTGTACAGTGAAAATATGATTTTCACGGAAAGTAAATAAGTATGTAGACTTTTTTTATCAGAAGAATTTAATTGCTGGGTGTGTTCTTGATTTCAGTAAAGTACAGATATAAAACAAAAGGTTAGTAGCTTTTGTTGGTTAACTGAAATGATTGAAATATTTGAAAAACGGAATCTCCGGAATAATTTGTCCAATTGATACGTTCTTTGCAGACTTGAAGTATTACTATATTATATGTTCGTAAATAGTGCACCAAATTAGTCTCATGGGATGTTCAGCCATACCTAAATTTTCATATGACCTCGTAGACTACAAGTAAACAATTAAGTATTTGATCTATGAGAAGAATAAAAAGAAAACCAATATGTTCAACTATGGTTAAATTTTGATTTGCGAATTCTTTGTATATGTATGTAAATATTGAGATGAAAATTTTGTATGAGGTACATACCCCTGTTCTGGGTTATGTCCATGTTGTCTATTATGCATCTTTGTCAACGTACTCGAAAATCTGACATATCGGTTAATCCAAAAAACATCAGTATCAAAATGCATTATATACATTTCTGAACAGTTATATTTGCAAATTTTCATGGGATATGTTTTCTATTTGTAAATACAGGTATCATATTATTTCAGAAATTAATGTAGCTCTTAGACGGCGAGCAGGTCAGAGCTCGAATTATAAACATAAATTTTTGGCCTGGTTAGCTGTTGATGGAAATGTTAACACATACACACATACAAGGAAGCAGCGGAATCCATTTTGGTGGGTCGATCTTGGAAAGAAGTACATGGTTAAAGCAGTGAAAATAAGCAATAGAAGAGATGGCTATGGTAAATTGTAGATCAGGCTGAGAAAAATATATGTGTTTGATATTTATTGAATTCTATTCTGAATTCTTTTGGTTTTTAACTTGTCGAGAATTTGCATATTACTAAACTGAACAATATTTCATACGCGGTATTTACATTGTTGATTTCTATTTTTTACAATGATATACATCGGTAGAAAGTGTCTTAATAATTGTTAGTACTAGTATTTGAGTTAGTTTTTACGACTAAATGTCATATTATTTCTGTGAACAATAGGTTATAGACTTCGCAATCTGATCGTAAAAGTGGATGGAAAGTTTTGTGCCTCGTTTCCTAGACGAGCTAAGACAGGTCAAGTTATTACACTTCGGTGTAAACCACACCAGAAAGGACGCAAAGTTAAAGTAATGATCAATGGCAATGGAGTTTTGTCCTTGGCAGAAGTTTCTGTAAAAGCTATTCCAGGTATAAAGTTTCTTCCAAATAAAATTTCCAGTAGATACAAAAATTGTGTTTTAAATAATACTGAGATATTACAAATATAAATGTTCGACATACAACTATATATAAAATTCTTGCTTGATGTGTCATTAATGTTTTCAGAAAGAATCATGTATAATGAGAGGACGAAAGATATTTAAGAGCTTTTTCAAGAAATATTGCATTGGGAAAAACAACAAGTGTATGACACGCCTGATATTGAATAATGTATCTTTTTGATTTTAATTACATCTAATCGTGATATTTATCAGCTATCCGGAGATGTAGCTGCAATTGTCTTTATATTTTAGCTTACAATTTAGTACACATATGTTCATTTTTTCCTAAGAAGTAATCAATCTCTTACCTGCACACTTGTTTTGTTTTTTTTCAGTAAAGCAAAGACCAAGAGCTAAAGCAAGAAGTAATTATAAATAAAAGAAATCTATAATAATATTTACAATAAATTAGAGATGTGATTTAGTACCGTTTATATAACATATCAACTGACAGTTTGAAAATTGAATTGTTTACCAGTGCTGAAATTATAAGTTTATTCTTCAAATAAACAGAGAATACCAAAAACTATCGCTTTAAAGAGAAAAAATGTATGCTAACGCTGTAAATGCAACTGAGAAAAAAACCTATTAATAACGAATGAGTTCACAAAGCAAGTAAATAAGGCTTTTAATAAAATTCTTTGATACCAATTTTGATGCACAAGATGCGCACATTTCGTCGATTTACGACTAATCGGTTGTGGTTAAGACCTGAAATGTGGAAAACCAAAACAGTAATCCAAAAAGTTGAAGAGCAAGTTAAAAAAAGCCAAAACCGTCTAAGGACAGAGCTATGCATGAGGAAGATACTCCTTACTTTTCACAAATTTCACAATTTTGTAACAGTTATTTTAAGTATCAATGTCGTATTACTATCGAAATACTAACAACTGAGCTGGGAATACCCTCGGAGACCTATAGTCCATCAGCAGCGGCATCGACTCAATGGTAAAAGTAAAATTCTTTGATACCAATTTTGATGCTTAAGATGCGCACATTTCGTCGATTTACGACTCATCACTTGTGTTCAAGACCTAAAATGTTGAAAACCAAAACAACAATCCAAAAGTTGAAGAGCAAATTCAAAAATGACAAAATAACCAAAATGGGTAAAGCCAAAACCGACTAAGGACAGAGGTATGCAAAGATACTCCTTAGTTTTCATAGATTTTACAATTTTGTAACAGTAAATTTTAAGTATCAATTTCCGGCTAGGATCGAAATACTAGCAACTGAGCTGGGGATAAACTCGGGAACTTGGAGTCCACCAGCGGTGGGATCGACTCGGTGTAAAAACAAAAATTCTTTGATACCAATTTTGATTCAACAGATAATTTTGTTTGGTTTGGTTTCTTATGCCTTTTTACATTTTAATTTGAATGTTGTCATATGTATTACTATGTACTATTTAATATTGTTTTGGAGTTGTTGTACTGTTTACACTGTCTATATAATTATTAAGCTATCTGATTCCCATACACATAGTTTTGATTTTCTGAACAGTGAAAATATGATTTTCACGGAAAGTAAATAAGTATGTAGACTTTTTTTATCAGAAGAATTTAATTGCTGGGTGTGTTCTTGATTTCAGTAAAGTACAGATATAAAACAAAAGGTAATCGTAGCTTTTGTTGGTTAACTGAAATGATTGAAATATTTGAAAAACGGAATCTCCGGAATAATTTGTCCAATTGATACTTTCTTTGCAGACTTGAAATATTACTATATTATATGTTCGTAAATAGTGCACCAAATTAGTCTCATGGGATGTTCAGCCATACTTAAATTTTCATATGACCTCCTAAACTACAAGTAAACAATTAAGTATTTGATCTATGAGAAGAATAAAAAGAAAACCAATATGTTCAACTATGGTTACATTTTGATTTGCGAATTCTTTGTATATGTATGTAAATATTGAGATGAAAATTTTGTATGAGGTACATACGCCTGTTCTGGGTGGTGTCCATGTTGTCTATTATGCATCTTTGTCAACTGTCATCCGCACTGTTACTCGAAAATCTGAAATATCGGTTAATCCAAAAAACATCAGTATCAAAATGCATTATATACATTTCTGAACAGTTATATTTGCAAATTTTCATGGGATATGTTTTCTATTTGTAAATACAGGTATCATATTATTTCAGAAATTAATGTAGCTCTTAGACGGCGAGCAGGTCAGAGCTCGAATTATAAACATAAATTTTTGGCCTGGTTAGCTGTTGATGGAAATGTTAACACATACACACATACAAGGAAGCAGCGGAATCCATTTTGGTGGGTCGATCTTGGAAAGAAGTACATGGTTAAAGCAGTGAAAATAAGCAATAGAAGAGATGGCTATGGTAAATTGTAGATCAGGCTGAGAAAAATACATGTTTTTGATATTTATTGAATTCTATTCTGAATTCTTTTGGTTTGTAACTTGTCGAGAATTTGCATATTACTAAACTGAACAATATTTCATACTCGGTATTTACATTGTTGATTTCTATTTTTTACAATGATATACATCGGTAGAAAGTGTCTTAATAATTGTTAGTACTAGTATTTGAACTTTCGTAATTAGTTTTTATGACTAAATGTCATATTATTTCTGTGAACAATAGGTTATAGACTTCGCAATCTGATCGTAAAAGTGGATGGAAAGTTTTGTGCCTCGTTTCCTAGACGAGCTAAGACAGGTCAAGTTATTACACTTCGGTGTAAACCACACCAGAAAGGACGCAAAGTTAAAGTAATGATCAATGGCAATGGAGTTTTGTCCTTGGCAGAAGTTTCTGTAAAAGCTATTCCAGGTATAAATTTCTTCAAAATAAATTTTCAGTAGATACAAAATTTTTATTTTAAATAATACTGGGATGTTAGAAAAATAAATGTTTGATATACAACTATATATCAAATTCTTGCTTGAAGTTTCATTAATGTTTTCAGACAGAATCATGTATAACGAGGGGACGAAATATATTTTAGAGCTTTCTCAAGAAATATTGCAATGTGAAAAAACAAGTGTATGACATATCTGATATTGATTAACGTATCCTTTTTTTTATATATTAAGTACATCTTATCCTGATATTTATCAGTTATCCGGAGATGTAACTGCAATTGTCTTCAGTTGAGTACACATATGTGCATTTTTTTCTCGGAAGTTATCAATCTCTTACCTGCAAACTTCTTTTGGTTTTTTTTCAGTAAAGCAAAGACCAAGAGCTAAAGCAAGAAGTAATTATAAATAAAATCTATAATAATATTTATTATAAACTAGAAGTGTGCTAAGGTACCGTTATAATTACATATGAGCTGAAATTTTGAAAATTAATTGTTTCCCAGTGCTGAAATTAAAGTTTTTTCTTCAAGTAATCAGAAAATAATCACCAACAATATCTTTAGAGAGAAAATGAATGTTAACGCTGTAAACGTAACTGAGAAAAAAATTACCTATTAATAACGAATGAGTTCACGAAGCAAGTATATAATGCTTAAAATAAAATTCTTTGATACCAATTTTGGATGAACAAGATGTGCACATTTCGTCGATTTATGACTCATCGGTTGTGCTCAAGACCTAAAATATTGAAAACCAAAACAGTACTCCAAAATGTTGAAGAGCAAATTAAAAAAGGCCAAAACTGTCTAATGACACAATTTTGTAACAGTAAATTTTAAGTATCAATTACGGATAAAGATCGAAATACTAGCAACTGAGCTGGGGATACCCTTGGGGACATGGAGTCCACCAGCAGCGGCATCGACTAAGTGGTAAAAATAAACATTCTTTGATACCTATTTTGATGCACAAGATCATATTGTTTTGTTTGGTTTCTTATACCTTTTGACATTCTAATTTAAAGGTTGTCATATGTATTACTATTTATTTTTAATATCGTTTTGGAGTGGTTGTAAAATATACATGGTCTAAATAATTATTTAGCTATCTGATTGCCGTACACATAGTTTTGATTTTCGGAACGGTGAAGATCTCATTTTCACGGAAAGTAAATAAGTATGTAGACTTTTTTTTATCAGAAGAATTTAATTGCTGATTGTGTTCTTGCTTTCAGTAAAGTACAGATATAAAACAAAAGGTAATCGTAGGGGGTCCTTCTTAAATACGCCTGCATACGCCTGCAAGTACAAAATACGCCTCAAAAGAAAATATATACGCCTGCAGGTTCAATATCCTATTTTAATTAAAAGTAGTGTTATATTATATCAAAGTAAATATTATTTTAAGTGTGTATTCCGTGTTTTTTTTAAGTTTATCGGGTTATTTTGAAAGTTAAATAACAATAAACATTATGTCGTTTGTAGACGTTCATTAATCATGATTATGCATGCGCATATAAAGTGATAGAACTGATATCCTTTTTTTATTGTGCTAATTAATTATCGGTAATTAACGATCGTTATAAAATGAATACTCCCAGGCTAATATCAGGCAGGTGACACTTTAATTAACGGTGTAGCGTAAAATTTACAAATCCGTAAAAAATGGTAGTTCCGTTTCCGGTTTCCGGTTTGTCTTTCAAATTTTACGCTGTTTACTGTAGATTTCGCAAGTCGTCGTAAAATTAACAAGCTAGTTAGAAACACAAACTATTCTGTTAATTTTTACATATATACAAAGGACTACAAACCATTTACACAATAATTGAATGAATAAGAACTTACTTAACTTATGAATGAATGAAATAAATTAAAAATATGCTTGTGGCAGCTTTGAAAAACAAAAAACATCGGCGCTCAGGATCGCGGCGTTGTTTTGTTGGTTTTTTTTTTAAAGCTGCCACAATCCGTTTTCGACATAACATTTGAAGTCAGAAGCCTACAAATTCGTGATAAACAGCTCAAATTCCAAGATTTTTTGGGATTTTTTTTGGGGGGGGGGGGGGGGGACTATTAGCGCTGTCCGAGGGATCTGCAAGATTAAAGATAAGCCAAGCGTAAATTAACAGGTGTATGGAATATGGTAGAATTAAAATAGTTCTAGATTTATAACATTCAATGAAAAGTCGTGAATAAATCTACAAGAAGAAAAATAATAACGTGCTCAAAGCCACAATGAAAATGCAATACTGAATTGCTCAGCAACATACAGTAAAAGGCCCTGTTAGTCATCACATCTATAAGACATACAATCAATATAGTTTATCATTAAACATGATTTAAGCCCTCACGCCACGTCAAAACCAGGGCACATGTGAGGGTTGCCCACCTGAAGCCATTAAATTTTTTTTTCAATACACATGCCCGACAATGGATATGAAATGCATCAGAAATCATTATACCTGAACTATATATATTAATATAAGAAATCTTTATACTCTCAATAGGGTTTGGTCAATCATCATCTAAAAATATATCAAATCCAATCAGAGTTACATATTTATGTCGTAAAAATTGCAAGTCTGCCCCTTGGTCTCAAAATATCTATGTGTATGGACATCAAATACTATAAAAAGTAATTATTATACCACACTATGTATTAATAAAGGGAAATAAAATACTTCTCGACATATTTTGGTCATTTATTGTCCAAAAATATACCAAATTCCATTAGAGTCACAAATCTTAGGCCGTAAAAATTGCAAGTCTCCCTATTGCTCTTCTTATGGCTTTCAAAATATCAATGTGTGTGACCATATAATGCTTCAGAAATTCATTATTATACCAAATCTGGTATTAATAAAAGAAATTTATATACTTCTTGACAAAATTTGGTCAAATATTGTCCAAAAATATACCAAATTACATCAGACTTACCTATCTTAAACAGTAAAAATTGCAAGTCTCTCCCTGGGTTTCAAAATATATATGTGTATAGACATGAAATGCATCAGAAATTAATTATTACACCACACTATGTACCGGTATTTATAAAGGAAATTAATATACTTCTCAATATGTTTTGATCAAGCATCATCCAAAAATATACCATAATCCCATCAGAGTCAAATGAGGCCATAATAAATGCAAGTTTCCCCTTGTGTTTCAAAATATCAACATGTTTGGATATGAAATAATTCAGAAATTCATTATTAAACCCGACTCTGTATTACGGCCTAAGATTTGTAACTCGGATGGGATTTGGAGTATTTTTGAACAATAAATGAACAAAATATGTTGAGAAGTATAGTACTTCCCTTTATTAATACGTAGTGAGGTATTATAATTAATTTCTGAAGCATTTCATGTCCATACACCTAGAAATTTAGTGACTCAAGAGGAGACTTGCAATTTTTACGGCCTAAGATATGGAACTCTGATGGGAATTTGTATATTTTTGGACAATAAATGACCAAAATATGTTGAGAAGTATACTACTTCCCTTTATTAATACATAGTGAGGTATTATAATTTATGTATTTCATGTCCATATACCCAGAAATTTAGTGACTCAAGAGGAGACTTGCAATTTTGTCGGGCTAAGATATGTAATCTGTCAAGAATTAAATTTGTTCTAATATTTAGAAATTTCTATGGCTACTCATATAATTTGTTGAAAACCTTGCTTATATTATGTAATTATACCATACAAGATATTGTGTTCATTGAATTATTGAAATGTGGAGAAAAAAAAATTAATATATGGTAAGAATACAGGAATTTCAATAGTGTTAATGTTTCATAGACAGTAAGGTATACTTTTTGCCATAAAGAAAACATTTTATAAGCAAATTTGATAAAATTTGGTAACAAATTTGCAAATATATTGTATTTAGGATATACAAGATGTCCTACAGTTTAGATAAAAGAATTGAAAATAATTATTCTTCTTGTATTGACAAAACTGAGCAATTTAAGGCATTTCATGCATGAAGTCTGTCAAGTATTAAAACTGTTCTTAAATTTTGAAAGTTCTATGGTTTTTGATATAAATTGAAAAAAACCTTGCGTATATTATGTACTTATACCATACAAGTTGCCAAGTTAATTGAATCATTGCAAATGTAAGAAAAAAACTATTAATATACGACAAAAATACAGTAATTCCAATAGTGTTAATATTTCATTAAGGACACTACAGATACACCAAAGTCCGCTTCATATTTGGATTTGTTTCTTGAAATAGACAATGAGGGACGTTTGAAGACAAAACTTTATGACAAACGTGATGACTTCAACTTTCCTATTGTTAATTTTCCCTTCTTGAGTAGCAATATACCAGCATCGCCTGCATATGGCGTCTACGTTTCTCAGCTTATCCGATTTTCAAGGGCATGCGTGAGTTACCCTGACTTTCGACAAAGAGGATTACTGCTGTCTCAAAAGCTTCTTAACCAGGGTTTTATCAGGGATAAGTTGATGTCATCACTTAAGAAATTTTACCGTCGTCATCATGAATTGATTGACCATTACAGTGTTCCAATATCTAAGATGATGTTGGACCTGTTCCCACTGTCGTAACCTTTCATGTACTTCCACCGATTTGTGACTTCCACCGGATTGACTTTGTTGAACTTCACGACGGGTGCCGTATACGGAGCAGGAACTGCTTACCCTTCCGGAGCACCTGGGTTCAATCCTGGTTTTTTATAGGAGTTCGTGTTGTTCATTGTTTTTTAGTTTTCTGTGTTTATTTGTTGTGCTTGTGGTTGTTCATTTGGCTTCCCGAGTTTGTCTGTCCAATGGATTACGTTTTTTTTATTGCTCCTTAGGTATATTTGTCCTTTTCATAGACAGTAAGGTACAATGTGTGCTTTAAAGCAATTTTTTTGGTGTAAATTTATAAAAATATGGTAATAAAAATTGTTGGTGTCCTATGTGTTATGAGAATGAAAAAAATTAAAATGTCCAATGAAATAGAGTAACCAAAAAAGTATTTGTCCCCATGGCCTTTTGAACCGGTGTCAATCCCCTGATAAATTTTGCCCGGTCCCTAACTACAGTTTGATGGAGATATATTCAAAAGGGACGAAATCTGTATTAAAGTCAAAAGGCTATATTTTACATGGCTCTTGAAGTTGATGAAAATGTATGCAATGCCCAAAATGCAAAAGAAGCCAAAAACAGCATTCAACTGGATACTTGTCACATAGTGTACATGATCCTTTCTTGGGTACAGGCAGAGATGGGGAATGGAAAAAATGTTTTTTAAGTTTATCCTATTGTTGATATCACTTGATATATTTTTATTTCTGTGTCTGATAATCTAATTACCATTAATCAATTTATGTATGAAATAATAGCTGTACTTGCCTTATTTTGTCCAAGTAAACAACTACAGTACAATAAATTAACATCTATTTTGACCACTATAAGACACAGCTATCAACAGTATTTTATTCGTGTTTATAAAAACCCTGATAATCTACAATTCTTTTAAATTACATATATACAGTCAGTACACATAAATGAGTTCCCGCTTAGACATTTTCCTATAAATTACATATAAAACCACAATTTTTCAAAATTTTGTCCTCAAGTTATTAAACATTCGGGAATTAATCTTGAGTTATTTGCTCAAATGTTGGTTAAAAGTATATTTTCCTATCAATTGTTAATATAACGGAAACGGTTTGTGAAAGTGAAACTTCCAATTTTTACACAGGAAGTGCTTTAAATTTTTGCACATGCGTGCTTGCATTTTTTACGGAACTTGCGATTTTTACGATACAACTGTCGTTTATTGTATCATTGCAGACATACTTCCTGGTCTCTAAAAACATCAAAAACTGTATTAAAATTGTGATTTAGCTATTCATTTTATATAAATATTCATCCATATTTATTATTTTTATCCTTTTTTTGTTACATTTAAAAAAAAGAATATACATAGTATTTTTTTCTTCTGCAGGCGTATACATTTTTCTCTGCGGGCGTATGTTGTACTTGCGGGCATATCCCGGCGTAATTAAGTAGGACAGAATCGTAGCTGTTGTTGGTTGACTGAAATGCATGAAATATTTTGAAAAACGGAATCTCCAGAATTGTTTGTCCAACTGATACGTTCTTTGCAGCCTTGAAGTATTACTATATTATATGTGCGTAAATATTGCATCAGATTAGTTTCATCGGATGTTCAGCCTTACTTAAATTTTCATATGACCTCCTTAACTACAAGTAAATAATTAAGTATTTGATCTATGATAAGAATAAAAGTAAATCAGTATGTTCAACTATGGTTACATTTTGATTTGGAAAAACTTTGTATATGTATGTAGATATTGAGATGAAAATTTTGTATGAGCTTCATGCCCGGATCTGGGTGGTGCCCAGGTTGTCTGTAGTGTATCCCTATTTCAAATGTCATCCGTACTGTTTTGCGAAAACTGCCATATCGGTTAATCCGAAGTGACTGTCAACAAATGATAATAAACATTAATGCACACAATTAGCAAAGCGTCTCTTCGAACTGTTTAATGACGTGACCTCATGTTTAAACTTTGGTTAGGTATATTTTTAAGTAAATATAAAGAATCTGAATTTAGAACAGAGTTGTTTTCTTGGTTTTTGATGTTTAAACACATGAAAATAATAAATGATACTATCTTCAAAAAATACTGATTGATATGTTTGAACACTAACTCGACATACAGTAATTTACAGAGAACGGAGGTAATTGTTAGAATTTTCGTGGCGAGTATGTCTTGTACATTAATAACCAAAAAATCATCATAATGCATTATATACATTTGCAACTTTCCATGGGATATATTTTTCTATTTATAAATACAGGTATCATATTATTTCAGAAATGAATGTCGCTCTTAGACGGCGAGCAGGTCAGAGCTCGAATTATAAACATAAATTTTTGGCCTGGTTAGCTGTTGATGGAAATGTTAACACATACACACATACAAGGAAGCAGCGGAATCCATTTTGGTGGGTCGATCTTGGAAAGAAGTACATGGTTAAGGCAGTGAAAATAAGCAACAGAAGAGATGGATATGGTAAATTGAAGACAAGGTTGAGAAAAATACATGAAGTCACATTTTATGTGTTTCAATATTATTGAATTCTGTTCCAAATTATTTTGGTTTGAAACTTTTCGAGAAGTTGCATATTAATAAACTGAACAATATATCATACCCGGTATTTCAGTTGTTGGTTTCTATTATGTATCATGATATATATACATTGGTAGAAAATGCCTTAAATAATTATTAGATACTAGTATTTGAAATTTCGTAATTAATTTTTACGACTCAATGTCATATTTTTTCTGTGAACAATAGGTTATAGACTGCGAAATCTGATCGTAAAAGTGGATGGAAAGTTTTGTGCATCGTTTCCTAGACGAGCTAAGACAGGTCAAGTTATTACACTCCGGTGTAAACCACATCAGAAGGGACGCAAAGTTAAAGTAATGATCAATGGCAATGGAGTTTTGTCCTTGGCAGAAGTTTCGGTAACAGCTATTCCAGGTATAAATTTCTTCAAAATAAATTTTCAGTAGATACAAAATTTTTATTTTAAATAATACTGGGATTTTAGAAAAATAAATGTTCGATATACAACTATATATCAAATTCTTGCTTGAAGTTTCATTAATGTTTTCAGACAGAATCATGTATAACGAGGGGACGAAATATATTTTAGAGCTTTCTCAAGAAATATTGCAATGTGAAAAAACAAGTGTATGACATATCTGATATTGATTAACGTATCCTTTTTTTATATATTAAGTACATCTTATCCTGATTTTTATCAGTTATCCGGAGATGTAACTGCAATTGTCTTCAGTTGAGTACACATATGTGCATTTTTTTCTCGGAAGTTATCAATCTCTTACCTGCAAACTTCTTTTGGTTTTTTTTTCAGTAAAGCAAAGACCAAGAGCTAAAGCAAGAAGTAATTATAAATAAAATCTATAATAATATCTATTATAAACTAGAAGTGTGCTATGGTACCGTTATAATTACATATGAGCTGAAATTTTGAAAATTAATTGTTTCCCAGTGCTGAAATTAAAGTTTTTTCTTCAAGTAATCAGAAAATAATCACCAACTATATCTTTAGAGAGAAAATGAATGTTAACGCTGTAAACGTAACTGTGAAAAAAATTACCTATTAATAACGAATGAGTTCACGAAGCAAGTACATAATGCTTAAAATAAAATTCTTTGATACCAATTTTGGATGAACAAGATGTGCACATTTCGTCGATTTATGACTCATCGGTTGTGCTCAAGACCTAAAATATTGAAAACCAAAACAGTACTCCAAAATGTTGAAGAGCAAATTAAAAAAGGCCAAAACTGTCTAATGACACAATTTTGTAACAGTAAATTTTAAGTATCAATTACGGATAAAGATCGAAATACTAGCAACTGAGCTGGGGATACCCTTGGGGACATGGAGTCCACCAGCAGCGGCATCGACTAAGTGGTAAAAATAAACATTCTTTGATACCTATTTTGATGCACAAGATCATATTGTTTTGTTTGGTTTCTTATACCTTTTGACATTCTAATTTAAAGGTTGTCATATGTATTACTATTTATTTTTAATATCGTTTTGGAGTGGTTGTAAAATATACATGGTCTAAATAATTATTTAGCTATCTGATTGCCGTACACATAGTTTTGATTTTCGGAACGGTGAAGATCTCATTTTCACGGAAAGTAAATAAGTATGTAGACTTTTTTTTATCAGAAGAATTTAATTGCTGATTGTGTTCTTGCTTTCAGTAAAGTACAGATATAAAACAAAAGGTAATCGTAGGGGGTCCTTCTTAAATACGCCTGCATACGCCTGCAAGTACAAAATACGCCTCAAAAGAAAATATATACGCCTGCAGGTTTAATATCCTATTTTAATTAAAAGTAGTGTTATATTATATCAAAGTAAATATTATTTTAAGTGTGTATTCCGTGTTTTTTTTTAAGTTTATCGGGTTATTTTGAAAGTTAAATAACAATAAACATCATGTCGTTTGTAGACGTTCATTAATCATGATTGTGCATGCGCATATAAAGTGATAGAACTGATATCCTTTTTTTATTGTGCTAATTAATTATCGGTAATTAACGATCGTTATAAAATGAATACTCCCAGGCTAATATCAGCAGGTGACACTTTAATTAACGGTGTAGCGTAAAATTTACAAGTCCGTAAAAAATGGTAGTTCCGTTTCCGGTTTCCGGTTTGTCTTTCAAATTTTACGCTGTTTACTGTAGATTTCGCAAGTCGTCGTAAAATTAACAAGCTAGTTAGAAACACAAACTATTCTGTTAATTTTTACATATATACAAAGGACTACAAACCATTTACACAATAATTGAATGAATAAGAACTTACTTAACTTATGAATGAATGAAATAAATTAAAAACATGCTTGTGGCAGCTTTGAAAAACAAAAAACATCGGCGCTCAGGATCGCGGCGTTGTTTTGTTGGTTTTTTTTTTAAAGCTGCCACAATCCGTTTTCGATATAACATTTGAAGTCAGAAGCCTACAAATTCGTGATAAACAGCTCAAATTCCAAGATTTTTTGGGATTTTTTTTTTTTTGGGGGGGGGGGGGGGGACTGTTGGCGCTGTCCGAGGGATCTGCAAGATTAAAGATAAGCCAAGCGTAAATTAACAGGTGTATGGAATATGGTAGAATTAAAATAGGTCTAGATTTATAACATTCAATGAAAAGTCGTGAATAAATCTACAAGAAGAAAAATAATAACGTGCTCAAAGCCACAATGAAAATGCAATACTGAATTGCTCAGCAACATACAGTAAAAAGCCCTGTTAGTCATCACTTCTATAAGACATACAATCAATATAGTTTATCATTAAACATGATTTAAGCCCTCACTCCACGTCAAAACCAGGGCACATGTGAGGGTTGCCCACCTGAAGCCATTAAAAATTTTTTTCAATACACATGCCCGACAATGGATATGAAATGCATCAGAAATCATTATACCTGAACTATATATATTAATATAAGAAATCTTTATACTCTCAATAGGGTTTGGTCTATTATCATCTAAAGATATATCAAATCCAATCAGAGTTACATATTTATGTCGTAAAAATTGCACGTCTGCCTCTTGGTCTCAAAATATCTATGTGTATGGACATCAAATACTATAAAAAGTAATTATTATACCACACTATATTAATAAAGGGAAATAAAATACTTCTCGACATATTTTGGTCATTTATTGTCCAAAAATATACCAAATTCCATTAGAGTCACAAATCTTAGGCCGTAAAAATTGCAAGTTTCCCTATTGCTCTTCTTATGGCTTTCAAAATATCAATGTGTGTGACCATATAATGCTTCAGAAATTCATTATTATACCAAATTTGGTATTAATAAAAGAAATTGATATACTTCTTGACAAAATTTGGTCAAATATTGTCCAAAAATATATCAAATTACATCAGACTTACCTATCTTAAACAGTAAAAATTGCAAGTCTCTCCCTGGGTTTCAAAATATATATGTGTATAGACATGAAATGCATCAGAAATTAATTATTACACCACACTATGTACCGGTATTTATAAAGGAAATTAATATACTTCTCAATATGTTTTGGTCAAGCATCATCCAAAAATATACCATAATCCCATCAGAGTCAAATGAGGCCATAATAAATGCAAGTTTCCCCTTGTGTTTCAAAATATCAACATGTTTGGATATGAAATAATTCAGAAATTCATTATTAAACCCGACTCTGTATTACGGCCTAAGATTTGTAACTCGGATGGGATTTGGAGTATTTTTGAACAATAAATGAACAAAATATGTTGAGAAGTATAGTACTTCCCTTTATTAATACTTAGTGAGGTATTATAATTAATTTCTGAAGCATTTCATGTCCATACACCTAGAAATTTAGTGACTCAAGAGGAGACTTGCAATTTTTACGGCCTAAGATATGGAACTCTGATGGGAATTTATATATTTTTGGACAATAAATGACCAAAATATGTTGAGAAGTATACTACTTCCCTTTATTAATACATAGTGAGGTATTATAATTTATTTCTGAAGCATTTCATGTCCATATACCTAGAAATTTAGTGACTCAAGAGGAGACTTGCAATTTTGTCGGGCTAAGATATGTAATCTGTCAAGAATTAAATTTGTTCTAATATTTAGAAATTTCTATGGCTACTCATATAATTTGTTGAAAACCTTGCTTATATTATGTACTTATACCATACAAGATATTGTGTTCATTGAATTATTGAAATGTGGAGAAAAAAATTTAATATATGGTAAGAATACAGGAATTTCAATAGTGTTAATGTTTCATAGACAGTAAGGTATACTTTTTGCCATAAAGAAAACATTTTATAAGCAAATTTGATAAAATTTGGTAACAAATTTGCAAATATATTGTATTTAGGATATACAAGATGTCCTACAGTTTAGATAAAAGAATTGAAAATAATTATCCTTCTTGTATTGACAAAACTGAGCAATTTAAGGCATTTCATTTATGAAGTCTGTCAAGTATTAAAACTGTTCTTAAATTTTGAAAGTTCTATGGTTTTTGATATAAATTGAAAAAAACCTTGCTTATATTATGTCCTTATACCATACAAGTTGCCAAGTTAATTGAATCATTGCAAATGTAAGAAAAAAACTATTAATATACGACAAAAATACAGTAATTCCAATAGTGTTAATATTTCATTAAGGATACTACAGATACACCAAAGTCCGCTTCATATTTGGATTTGTTTCTTGAAATAGACTATGAGGGACGTTTGAAGACAAAACTTTATGACAAACATGATGACTTCAACTTTCCTATTGTTAATTTTCCCTTCTTGAGTAGCAACATACCAGCATCGCCTGCATATGGCGTCTACGTTTCTCAGCTTATCCGATTTTCAAGGGCATGCGTGAGTTACCCTGACTTTCGACAAAGAGGATTACTGCTGTCTCAAAAGCTTCTTAACCAGGGTTTTATCAGGGATAAGTTGATGTCATCACTTAAGAAATTTTACCGTCGTCATCATGAATTGATTGACCATTACAGTGTTCCAATATCTAAGATGATGTTGGACCTGTTCCCACTGTCGTAACCTTTCATGTACTTCCACCGATTTGTGACTTCCACCGGATTGACTTTGTTGAACTTCACGACGGGTGCCGTATACGGAGCAGGAACTGCTTACCCTTCCGGAGCACCTGGGTTCACTCCTGGTTTTTATAGGAGTTCGTGTTGTTCATTGTTTTTTAGTTTTCTGTGTTTATTTGTTGTGCTTGTGGTTGTTCATTTGTCTTCCCGGGTTTGTCTGTCCAATGGATTACGTTTTTTTGATTGCTCCTTAGGTATATTTGTCCTTTTCATAGACAGTAAGGTACAATGTGTGCTTTAAAGCAATTTTTTTGTGGAAATTTATAAAAATATGGTAATAAAAATTGTTGGTGTCCTATGTGTTATGAGAATGAAAAAAATTAAAATGTCCAATGAAATAGAGTAACCAAAAAAGTATTTGTCCCCATGGCCTTTTGAACCGGTGTCAATCCCCTGATAAATTTTGCCCGGTCCCTAACTACAGTTTGATGGAGATATATTCAAAAGGGACGAAATCTGTATTAAAGTCAAAAGGCTATATTTTACATGGCTCTTGAAGTTGATGAAAATGTATGCAATGCCCAAAATGCAAAAGAAGCCAAAAACAGCATTCAACTGGATACTTGTCACATAGTGTACATGATCCTTTCTTGGGTACAGGCAGAGATGGGGAATGGAAAAAATGTTTTTTAAGTTTATCCTATTGTTGATATCACTTGATATATTTTTATTTCTGTGTCTGATAATCTAATTACCATTAATCAATTTATGTATGAAATAATAGCTGTACTTGCCTTATTTTGTCCAAGTAAACAGCTACAGTACAATAAATTAACATCTATTTTGACCACTATAAGACACAGCTATCAACAGTATTTTATTCGTGTTTATAAAAACCCTGATAATCTACAATTCTTTTAAATTACATATATACAGTCAGTACACATAAATGAGTTCCCGCTTAGAAATTTTCCTATAAATTACATATAAAACCACAATTTTTCAAAATTTTGTCCTCAAGTTATTAAACATTCGGGAATTAATCTTGAGTTATTTGCTCAAATGTTGGTTAAAAGTATATTTTCCTATCAATTGTTAATATAACGGAAACGGTTTGTGAAAGTGAAACTTCCAATTTTTACACAGGAAGTGCTTTAAATTTTTGCACATGCGTGCTTGCATTTTTTACGGAACTTGCGATTTTTACGATACAACTGTCGTTTATTGTATCATTGCAGACATACTTCCTGGTCTCTAAAAACATCAAAAACTGTATTAAAATTGTGATTTAGCTATTCATTTTATATAAATATTCATCCATATTTATTATTTTTATCCTTTTTTTGTTACATTTAAAAAAAAGAATATACACAGTATTTTTTTCTTCTGCAGGCGTATACATTTTTCTCTGCGGGCGTATGTTGTACTTGCGGGCATATCCCGGCGTAATTAAGTAGGACAGAATCGTAGCTGTTGTTGGTTGACTGAAATGCATGAAATATTTTGAAAAACGGAATCTCCAGAATTGTTTGTCCAACTGATACGTTCTTTGCAGCCTTGAAGTATTACTATATTATATGTGCGTAAATATTGCATCAGATTAGTTTCATCGGATGTTCAGCCTTACTTAAATTTTCATATGACCTCCTTAACTACAAGTAAATAATTAAGTATTT
Organism: Mytilisepta virgata; assembly: GCA_028015205.1. NCBI lineage: Eukaryota > Metazoa > Mollusca > Bivalvia > Mytilida > Mytilidae > Mytilisepta > Mytilisepta virgata. The sequence goes on along the minus strand of CM051521.1, from coordinate 44,208,441 downwards.
GATCTATGATAAGAATAAAAGTAAATCAGTATGTTCAACTATGGTTACATTTTGATTTGGAAAAACTTTGTATATGTATGTAGATATTGAGATGAAAATTTTGTATGAGCTTCATGCCCGGATCTGGGTGGTGCCCAGGTTGTCTGTAGTGTATCCCTATTTCAAATGTCATCCGTACTGTTTTGCGAAAACTGCCATATCGGTTAATCCGAAGTGACTGTTAACAAATGATAATAAACATTAATGCACACAATTAGCAAAGCGTCTCTTCGAACTGTTTAATGACGTGACCTCATGTTTAAACTTTGGTTAGGTATATTTTTAAGTAAATATAAAGAATCTGAATTTAGAACAGAGTTGTTTTCTTGGTTTTTGATGTTTAAACACATGAAAATAATAAATGATACTATCTTCAAAAAATACTGATTGATATGTTTGAACACTAACTCGACATACAGTAATTTACAGAGAACGGAGGTAATTGTTGGAATTTTCGTGGCGAGTATGTCTTGTACATTAATAACCAAAAAATCATCATAATGCATTATATACATTTGCAACTTTCCATGGGATATATTTTTCTATTTATAAATACAGGTATCATATTATTTCAGAAATGAATGTCGCTCTTAGACGGCGAGCAGGTCAGAGCTCGAATTATAAACATAAATTTTTGGCCTGGTTAGCTGTTGATGGAAATGTCAACACATACACACATACAAGGAAGCAGCGGAATCCATTTTGGTGGGTCGATCTTGGAAAGAAGTACATGGTTAAGGCAGTGAAAATAAGCAACAGAAGAGATGGATATGGTAAATTGAAGACAAGGTTGAGAAAAATACATGAAGTCACATTTTATGTGTTTCAATATTATTGAATTCTGTTCCGAATTATTTTGGTTTGAAACTTTTCGAGAAGTTGCATATTAATAAACTGAACAATATATCATACCCGGTATTTCAGTTGTTGGTTTCTATTATGTATCATGATATATATACATTGGTAGAAAATGCCTTAAATAATTATTAGATACTAGTATTTGAAATTTCGTAATTAATTTTTACGACTCAATGTCATATTTTTTCTGTGAACAATAGGTTATAGACTGAGAAATCTGATCGTAAAAGTGGATGGAAAGTTTTGTGCATCGTTTCCTAGACGAGCTAAGACAGGTCAAGTTATTACACTCCGGTGTAAACCACATCAGAAGGGACGCAAAGTTAAAGTAATGATCAATGGCAATGGAGTTTTGTCCTTGGCAGAAGTTTCGGTAAAAGCTATTCCAGGTATAAAGTTTCTTCCAAATAAAATTTTAAATAATACTAGGGTTTACAAAATATATATATTCAATATACAACTGTTTGTATATATCAGATTCTTGCTTGGTGTTTCATTAATGTTTGCAGAAAGAATCATGTTTAGTTAGAGGACAAAAGAGATTTGAGATCTTTCTTAAGAAATATTGCAATATGAAAAACAACAAATGCATGACATACATGGTTTGAATAACGTATCTCTATTGATTTTAAGTACATATAATGGTGATATTTATCAGTTATCTGCTGTATATTTTAGCTATCAGTTGAGTACACATATGTTCAAATTTTTATGAGAAGTAATCAATCTCTTACCTGCACACTTGTTTTGGTTTTTTCAGTAAAGCCAAGACCAAGAGCTAAAGCAAGAGGTAATTATAAATAAAATAAAATGTATAAGGATATTTGCAATAAATTAGAGGTTTGCTTTAGGACTGTTATAACATATCAAAAGACATCTTGAAAATTTTTAAAGAAATATTGCAATCTGAAGAACAACAAATGTGTGACATATATCTTTGTTGATTTTAATAAAAGTACGTAGAATGGTGATGTTTATCAGTAATACACAGATGTAGTTGCAATTGTCTTTTACAGTTATTCCACTGGTTGATATGGTTTAGCTTCTTTTCGGTTTTATCGGTGTTTGTAGACTTTCCCCTATTGAATAACTTGGAGAACGGTACCTTTGTTATGACCTTTATTTATGTCTTAGCTTTCAGTTGAGAAACATATGTTCAAATTTGCACACTTGTTTTGTTTGTTTTCAGTAAAGCCAAGACGAAGAGCAAAAGCAAGAGGTAATTATAAATAAAAGAAAATCTATAATAATATTTACAATAAATTAGAGATGTGATTTGGTGCCGTTATAACATATCAACTGACATTTTGAAAATTTAATTGTTTCCCAGTGCTGAAATTATAAGTTTATTCTTTAAATAAACAGATAATAACCACAAAATACCGCTTTGGAGAGAAAAATGAATGTTAACACTGTAAATGTAACTGAGAAAAATTACCTATTAATAACGAATGAGTTCACGAAGCAAGTAAATAATGCTTAAAAATTTAATCATTCATTGATTATGTTGATGCTAGATATTCGATGGAGTAGTTTGCCATTTTGCAAAATACGTGTATTTAAAGCCCTTACAGATTTTGTTATTCTTTTTTATTATAAAGGTTTGACATGAACCAAAAATAAAGAATATCGTATAAAAAACCTGTATACATGTGCATTATCAAAGATGATTAAAGTTTAAGGTCTGCTCCTTCATAATTGCCTTCCTCTTTTAGTAAAGCTTAGAACAAGAGATAAAACAATTGGATTTAAAATAATTTGAAATAATTAATCTGAAAAATATGAAGTAAATTTAAAAAATAACAATGATGAAATGTCCTTTATCGAAGAAGCCAAATTTTAAACATTAAAATTGTCTCTTCCAGTATTATTGCATTTTGTTTAGTTCGGTATGCCTCTTACATTCTAATTTAAATGTCATATTATTACTAGTTACAATTTAATATTGTTTTGGAGAATTTTTACTATATACACTGTGCCTATTTAATTATTAAGCTATCAGATTCCCATACACATAGTTTTTATTTTCTGAACATTGAAGATATCATTTTGACAGAAAATTAATAAGTATATCGATTTTATTATTAGAAGTCTAATTGTTGGATGTGTTCTTGATTTCAGTAAAGTTAAGGCAAAGATTTAAAACAAAAAGTAATCGTAGCTATCGTTTCAGAAATGAATGTCGCTCTTAGACGGCGAGCAGGTCAGAGCTCGAATTATAAACATAAATTTTCGGCCAGGAAAGCTGTTGATGGAAATGTCAACACATACACACATACAAGGAAGCAGCGGAATCCATTTTGGTGGGTCGATCTTGGAAAGAAGTACATGGTTAAAGCAGTGAAAATAAGCAACAGAAGAGATGGCTATGGTAAATTGTAGACCAAGTTGAGAAAAATACATGTACAGTTGCAACTAGTCATAACCTCTCGTCAATGCTAACTTGCAGAGCAGTTCTGAGGAATTGCTATCAGTTAACTTAGAGCAGTCAGGAAGAAAAATAGCTCTGGTCAAGAATTAGAGCAATCCTGGTCCATGACTGCTTTTTAGAACAGCTCTGGTCAAGATTCGGAGCAGTCCCGGTCCAAAACTGCTTTTAGAACAGCTCTGGTCAAGAATTGGGCTTTATTTCAGTGCGGTATTTTTATTTATAGTGGTACAAAAATACTTTCCTGAACCTTTAAGTTGGGATTTCTTATTTATTTTAAATCCTGACTGTTACAAGAACTGTTGTAGACTATGACTGGTTATAGAAATGTTCTATACCATGACAGGTTAGAGCTGTTCTGGACCATGAAAGCTTAGAGCAATCAGAATCGGTCAGGATTCTGTTCTAGAGCAGTCAGGATTCTGTTCTAGAGCAGTTCTAAAGCAGAACTGCTCCAAGTTAATTTAGAACAGTAAATAAAACTGTTCTAAGTTAACTTGGTGAGAGGTTATGTCTGCACTGAACCGTAGTCACATTTTATGTGTTTGATAATTATTGAATTCTGTTCTGAATTCCTTAGGTTTCTAACGTGTCGAGAAGTTGCATATTACTTCTGAACAATATTTCATACCTGGTATTTCAGTTGTTGATTTCTATTTTGTATCATGATATACATTGGTAGAAAATGCCTTAAATAATTGTTAGGTACTAGTATTTGATTCATAATTAGATTTTAGAACTCAATGTCATCTATTTTTTTTCTGTGAATAGGTTATAGACTTCGCAATCTGATCGTAAAAGTTGATGGAAAGTTTTGTGCCTCGTTTCCCAAACGAGCTAAGACAGGTCAAGTTATTACACTCCAGTGTAAACCACACCAGAAGGGACGCAAAGTTAAAGTAATGATCAATGGCAATGGAGTTTTGTCCATGGCAGAAGTTTCTGTAAAAGCTGAAGGTAAAAAAGTTTCTTCCAGATAAAATCTCCATTGGATTTTAAATAATAATTGGGGATTACAAAATATAAATGTTCAATATACAACTATATATGAAATTCTTGCTTGGTGTTTCATTAAAACTTGGTATTGAATAACGTATCTCTGTTGATTTTAAGTAAATATAATGATGATATCTATCTGTTATTTGCAGATGTTGTCTGTATATTTTAGCTATCAGTTGAGTACACATATGTTCAGATTTTTATGAGAGGTAATCAATCTCTTACCTGCATACTTGTTTTGGTTTTTTCAGTAAAGCCAAGACCAAGAGCTAAAGCAAGAGGTAATTATCAATAAAATAAAATGTATAAGGATATTTGCAATAAATTGGAGGTTTCCTTTAGTACGGTTATAACATATCAAAAGACATCTTGAAAATTTTTAAAGAAATATTGCAATCTGAAGAACAACAAATGTGTGACATATATCTTTGTTGATTTTAATAAAAGTACATAGAATGGTGATATTTATCAGTTATGCACAGATGTAGTTGCAATTGTCTTTTCCATATTTTTCACTGGTTGATGTGGTTGAGCTTCTTTTCAGTTTTGTCGGTGTTTGTAGACTTTCCCCTATTGAATACCTTTGAGTACAGAACTTGTTATGACCTTTATTTAGGTCTTAGCTTTCAGTTGAGTATACATACATGACATATGTTCAAATTTTTATTTGAAAATATGAATCTCTTACCTGCATACTTGTTTTGGTTGTTTTCAGTAAAGCCAAGACGAAGAGCAAAAGCAAGAGGTAATTATAAATGAAAGAAAATCTATAATAATATTAACAATAAATTAAAGGTGTGATTTGGTACCATTATAACATATCAACTGGCATTTTGAAAATTTAATTGTTTCCCAGTGCTGAAATTATAAGTTTATTCTTTAAATAAACAGATAATAACCACAAAATACCACTTTGGAGAGAAAAATGAATGTTAACGCTGTAAATGTAACTGAGAAAAATTACCTATTAATAACGAATGAGTTCACAAAGCAAGTAAATAATGCTTAAAAATGTAGTCATTCATTGATTATGTTGATGCTAGATATTCGATGGAGTGGTTTGCCATTTTGCAAAATACGTGTATTTAATGCCCTTACAGATTTTGTTATTCTTTTTTATTATAAAGGTTTGACATGAACCAAAAATAAAGAATATCATATGAAAAATCTGTATATATGTGCATTATCAGAGATGATTAAAGATTAAAGTCTGCTCCTTCATAATTGCCTTCCTCTTACTTTTAGTAAAGCCTAGAACAAGAGTTAAAACAATTGGGCTTAAACTATAACCTGAAATAATTTATCTGAAAAATATGAAGTAAATTTAAAAAATAACAATGATGAAATGTCCTTTATCGAAGAAGCCAAATTTTAAACATTGAAATTGTTTCTTGGATTAATATTGAATTTTGTTTAGTTCGGTATGCCGCTTACATTCTAATTTAAATGTCATATTATTACTAGTTACAATTTAATATTGTTTTGGAGAATTTTTACTATATACACTGTGCCTATTTAATTATTAAGCTATCAGATTCCCATACACATAGTTTTTATTTTCTGAACATTGAAGATATCATTTTGACAGAAAGTTAATAAGTATATCGATTTTATTATTAGAAGTCTAATTGTTGGATGTGTTCTTGATTTCAGTAAAGTTAAGGCAAAGATTTAAAACAAAAAGTAATCGTAGCTATCGTTTCAGAAATGAATGTCGCTCTTAGACGGCGAGCAGGTCAGAGCTCGAATTATAAACATAAATTTTCGGCCAGGAAAGCTGTTGATGGAAATGTCAACACATACACACATACAAGGAAGCAGCGGAATCCATTTTGGTGGGTCGATCTTGGAAAGAAGTACATGGTTAAAGCAGTGAAAATAAGCAACAGAAGAGATGGCTATGGTAAATTGTAGACCAAGTTGAAAAAAATACATTTACAGTTGCGACCAGTCATAACCTCTCGTCAATGCTAACTTGCAGAGCAGTTCTGAGGAAGTGCTATAAGTTAACTTAGAGCAGTCAGGAAGAAAAATAGCTCTGGTCAAGAATTAGAGCAATCCTGGTCCATGACTGCTTTTTAGAACAGCTCTGGTCAAGATTCGGAGCAGTCCCGGTCCAAAACTGCTTTTTAGAACAGCTCTGGTCAAGAATTGGGCTTTATTTCAGTGCGGTATTTTTATTTATAGTGGTACAAAAATACTTTCCTGAACCTTTAAGTTGGGATTTCTTATTTATTTTAAATCCTGACTGTTACAAAAACTGTTGTAGACTATGACTGGTTATAGAAATGTTCTATACCATGACAGGTTAGAGCTGTTCTGGACCATGAAAGCCTAGAGCAATCAGAATCGGTCAGGATTCTGTTCTAGAGCAGTCAGAATTCTATTCTAGAGCAGTTCTAAAGCAGAACTGCTCCAAGTTAATTTAGAGCAGTCAGTAAAACTGTTCTAAGTTAACTTGGTGAGAGGTTATGTCTGCACTGAACCGTAGTCACATTTTATGTGTTTGATAATTATTGAATTCTGTTCTGAATTCCTTAGGTTTCTAACGTGTCGAGAAGTTGCATATTACTTCTGAACAATATTTCATACCTGGTATTTCAGTTGTTGATTTCTATTTCGTATCATGATATACATTGGTAGAAAGTGCCTTAAATAATTGTTAGGTACTAGTATTTGAACTTTCATAATTAGATTTTAGGACTCAATGTCATCTATTTTTTTCTGTGAATAGGTTATAGACTTCGCAATCTGATCGTAAAAGTTGATGGAAAGTTTTGTGCCTCGTTTCCCAAACGAGCTAAGACAGGTCAAGTTATTACACTCCAGTGTAAACCACACCAGAAGGGACGCAAAGTTAAAGTAATGATCAATGGCAATGGAGTTTTGTCCATGGCAGAAGTTTCTGTAAAAGCTGAAGGTAAAAAGTTTCTTCCAGATAAAATCTCCATTGGATTTTAAATAATAATTGGGGATTACAAAATATAAATGTTCAATATACAACCATATATGAAATTCTTGCTTGGTGTCTCATTAAAACTTGGTATTGAATAACGTATCTCTGTTGATTTTAAGTAAATATAATGATGATATCTATCTGTTATCTGCAGATGTTGTCTGTATATTTTAGCTATCAGTTGAGTACACATATGTTCAGATTTTTATGAGAGGTAATCAATCTCTTACCTGCACACTTGTTTTGGTTTTTTCAGTAAAGCCAAGACCAAGAGCTAAAGCAAGAGGTATAAATTATAAATAAAATAAAATGTATAAGGATATTTGCAATAAATTAGAGGTTTTCTTTAGTACTGTTATAACATATCAAAAGACATCTTGAAAATTTTAAAAGAAATATTGAAATCTGAAGAACAACAAATGTGTGACATATATCTTTGTTGATTTTAATAATAGTACATAGAATGGTGATATTTATCAGTTATGCACAGATGTACTTGCAATTGTCTTTTCCAGTTTTTTCACTGGTTGATGTGGTTGAGCTTCTTTTCAGTTTTATCGGTGTTTGTAGACTTTCCCCTATTGAATACCTTTGAGTACAGAACTTGTTATGACCTTTATTTATGTCTTAGCTTTCAGTTGAGTATACATTATGTTCAAATTTTTATTTGAAGTTATGAATCTCTTACCTGCATACTTGTTTTGGTTGTTTTCAGTAAAGCCAAGACGAAGAGCAAAAGCAAGAGGTAATTATAAATGAAAGAAAATCTATAATAATATTAACAATAAATTAAAGGTGTGATTTGGTACCGTTATAACATATCAACTGGCATTTTGAAAATTTAATTGTTTCCCAGTACTGAAATTATAAGTTTATTCTTTAAATAAACAGATAATAACCACAAAATACCACTTTGGAGAGAAAAATGAATGTTAACGCTGTAAATGTAACTGAGAAAAATTACCTATTAATAACGAATGAGTTCACAAAGCAAGTAAATAATGCTTAAAAATGTAGTCATTCATTGATTATGTTGATGCTAGATATTCGATGGAGTGGTTTGCCATTTTGCAAAATACGTGTATTTAATGCCCTTACAGATTTTGTTATTCTTTTTTATTATAAAGGTTTGACATGAACCAAAAATAAAGAATATCATATGAAAAATCTGTATATATGTGCATTATCAGAGATGATTAAAGATTAAAGTCTGCTCCTTCATAATTGCCTTCCTCTTACTTTTAGTAAAGCCTAGAACAAGAGTTAAAACAATTGGGCTTAAACAATAACCTGAAATAATTTATCTGAAAAATATGAAGTAAATTTAAAAAATAACAATGATGAAATGTCCTTTATCGAAGAAGCCAAATTTTAAACATTGAAATTGTTTCTTGGATTAATATTGAATTTTGTTTAGTTCGGTATGCCGCTTACATTCTAATTTAAATGTCATATTATTACTAGTTACAATTTAATATTGTTTTGGAGAATTTTTACTATATACACTGTGCCTATTTAATTATTAAGCTATCAGATTCCCATACACATAGTTTTTATTTTCTGAACATTGAAGATATCATTTTGACAGAAAGTTAATAAGTATATCGATTTTATTATTAGAAGTCTAATTGTTGGATGTGTTCTTGATTTCAGTAAAGTTAAGGCAAAGATTTAAAACAAAAAGTAATCGTAGCTATCGTTTCAGAAATGAATGTCGCTCTTAGACGGCGAGCAGGTCAGAGCTCGAATTATAAACATAAATTTTCGGCCAGGAAAGCTGTTGATGGAAATGTCAACACATACACACATACAAGGAAGCAGCGGAATCCATTTTGGTGGGTCGATCTTGGAAAGAAGTACATGGTTAAAGCAGTGAAAATAAGCAACAGAAGAGATGGCTATGGTAAATTGTAGACCAAGTTGAAAAAAATACATTTACAGTTGCGACCAGTCATAACCTCTCGTCAATGCTAACTTGCAGAGCAGTTCTGAGGAAGTGCTATAAGTTAACTTAGAGCAGTCAGGAAGAAAAATAGCTCTGGTCAAGAATTAGAGCAATCCTGGTCCATGACTGCTTTTTAGAACAGCTCTGGTCAAGATTCGGAGCAGTCCCGGTCCAAAACTGCTTTTTAGAACAGCTCTGGTCAAGAATTGGGCTTTATTTCAGTGCGGTATTTTTATTTATAGTGGTACAAAAATACTTTCCTGAACCTTTAAGTTGGGATTTCTTATTTATTTTAAATCCTGACTGTTACAAGAACTGTTGTAGACTATGACTGGTTATAGAAATGTTCTATACCATGACAGGTTAGAGCTGTTCTGGACCATGAAAGCCTAGAGCAATCAGAATCGGTCAGGATTCTGTTCTAGAGCAGTCAGAATTCTATTCTAGAGCAGTTCTAAAGCAGAACTGCTCCAAGTTAATTTAGAGCAGTCAGTAAAACTGTTCTAAGTTAACTTGGTGAGAGGTTATGTCTGCACTGAACCGTAGTCACATTTTATGTGTTTGATAATTATTGAATTCTGTTCTGAATTCCTTAGGTTTCTAACGTGTCGAGAAGTTGCATATTACTTCTGAACAATATTTCATACCTGGTATTTCAGTTGTTGATTTCTATTTCGTATCATGATATACATTGGTAGAAAGTGCCTTAAATAATTGTTAGGTACTAGTATTTGAACTTTCATAATTAGATTTTAGGACTCAATGTCATCTATTTTTTTCTGTGAATAGGTTATAGACTTCGCAATCTGATCGTAAAAGTTGATGGAAAGTTTTGTGCCTCGTTTCCCAAACGAGCTAAGACAGGTCAAGTTATTACACTCCAGTGTAAACCACACCAGAAGGGACGCAAAGTTAAAGTAATGATCAATGGCAATGGAGTTTTGTCCATGGCAGAAGTTTCTGTAAAAGCTGAAGGTAAAAAGTTTCTTCCAGATAAAATCTCCATTGGATTTTAAATAATAATTGGGGATTACAAAATATAAATGTTCAATATACAACCATATATGAAATTCTTGCTTGGTGTCTCATTAAAACTTGGTATTGAATAACGTATCTCTGTTGATTTTAAGTAAATATAATGATGATATCTATCTGTTATCTGCAGATGTTGTCTGTATATTTTAGCTATCAGTTGAGTACACATATGTTCAGATTTTTATGAGAGGTAATCAATCTCTTACCTGCACACTTGTTTTGGTTTTTTCAGTAAAGCCAAGACCAAGAGCTAAAGCAAGAGGTATAAATTATAAATAAAATAAAATGTATAAGGATATTTGCAATAAATTAGAGGTTTTCTTTAGTACTGTTATAACATATCAAAAGACATCTTGAAAATTTTAAAAGAAATATTGAAATCTGAAGAACAACAAATGTGTGACATATATCTTTGTTGATTTTAATAATAGTACATAGAATGGTGATATTTATCAGTTATGCACAGATGTACTTGCAATTGTCTTTTCCAGTTTTTTCACTGGTTGATGTGGTTGAGCTTCTTTTCAGTTTTATCGGTGTTTGTAGACTTTCCCCTATTGAATACCTTTGAGTACAGAACTTGTTATGACCTTTATTTATGTCTTAGCTTTCAGTTGAGTATACATTATGTTCAAATTTTTATTTGAAGTTATGAATCTCTTACCTGCATACTTGTTTTGGTTGTTTTCAGTAAAGCCAAGACGAAGAGCAAAAGCAAGAGGTAATTATAAATGAAAGAAAATCTATAATAATATTAACAATAAATTAAAGGTGTGATTTGGTACCGTTATAACATATCAACTGGCATTTTGAAAATTTAATTGTTTCCCAGTGCTGAAATTATAAGTTTATTCTTTAAATAAACAGATAATAACCACAAAATACCACTTTGGAGAGAAAAATGAATGTTAACGCTGTAAATGTAACTGAGAAAAATTACCTATTAATAACGAATGAGTTCACAAAGCAAGTAAATAATGCTTAAAAATGTAGTCATTCATTGATTATGTTGATGCTAGATATTCGATGGAGTGGTTTGCCATTTTGCAAAATACGTGTATTTAATGCCCTTACAGATTTTGTTATTCTTTTTTATTATAAAGGTTTGACATGAACCAAAAATAAAGAATATCATATGAAAAATCTGTATATATGTGCATTATCAGAGATGATTAAAGATTAAAGTCTGCTCCTTCATAATTGCCTTCCTCTTACTTTTAGTAAAGCCTAGAACAAGAGTTAAAACAATTGGGCTTAAACAATAACCTGAAATAATTTATCTGAAAAATATGAAGTAAATTTAAAAAATAACAATGATGAAATGTCCTTTATCGAAGAAGCCAAATTTTAAACATTGAAATTGTTTCTTGGATTAATATTGAATTTTGTTTAGTTCGGTATGCCGCTTACATTCTAATTTAAATGTCATATTATTACTAGTTACAATTTAATATTGTTTTGGAGAATTTTTACTATATACACTGTGCCTATTTAATTATTAAGCTATCAGATTCCCATACACATAGTTTTTATTTTCTGAACATTGAAGATATCATTTTGACAGAAAGTTAATAAGTATATCGATTTTATTATTAGAAGTCTAATTGTTGGATGTGTTCTTGATTTCAGTAAAGTTAAGGCAAAGATTTAAAACAAAAAGTAATCGTAGCTATCGTTTCAGAAATGAATGTCGCTCTTAGACGGCGAGCAGGTCAGAGCTCGAATTATAAACATAAATTTTCGGCCAGGAAAGCTGTTGATGGAAATGTCAACACATACACACATACAAGGAAGCAGCGGAATCCATTTTGGTGGGTCGATCTTGGAAAGAAGTACATGGTTAAAGCAGTGAAAATAAGCAACAGAAGAGATGGCTATGGTAAATTGTAGACCAAGTTGAAAAAAATACATTTACAGTTGCGACCAGTCATAACCTCTCGTCAATGCTAACTTGCAGAGCAGTTCTGAGGAAGTGCTATAAGTTAACTTAGAGCAGTCAGGAAGAAAAATAGCTCTGGTCAAGAATTAGAGCAATCCTGGTCCATGACTGCTTTTTAGAACAGCTCTGGTCAAGATTCGGAGCAGTCCCGGTCCAAAACTGCTTTTTAGAACAGCTCTGGTCAAGAATTGGGCTTTATTTCAGTGCGGTATTTTTATTTATAGTGGTACAAAAATACTTTCCTGAACCTTTAAGTTGGGATTTCTTATTTATTTTAAATCCTGACTGTTACAAGAACTGTTGTAGACTATGACTGGTTATAGAAATGTTCTATACCATGACAGGTTAGAGCTGTTCTGGACCATGAAAGCCTAGAGCAATCAGAATCGGTCAGGATTCTGTTCTAGAGCAGTCAGAATTCTATTCTAGAGCAGTTCTAAAGCAGAACTGCTCCAAGTTAATTTAGAGCAGTCAGTAAAACTGTTCTAAGTTAACTTGGTGAGAGGTTATGTCTGCACTGAACCGTAGTCACATTTTATGTGTTTGATAATTATTGAATTCTGTTCTGAATTCCTTAGGTTTCTAACGTGTCGAGAAGTTGCATATTACTTCTGAACAATATTTCATACCTGGTATTTCAGTTGTTGATTTCTATTTCGTATCATGATATACATTGGTAGAAAGTGCCTTAAATAATTGTTAGGTACTAGTATTTGAACTTTCATAATTAGATTTTAGGACTCAATGTCATCTATTTTTTTCTGTGAATAGGTTATAGACTTCGCAATCTGATCGTAAAAGTTGATGGAAAGTTTTGTGCCTCGTTTCCCAAACGAGCTAAGACAGGTCAAGTTATTACACTCCAGTGTAAACCACACCAGAAGGGACGCAAAGTTAAAGTAATGATCAATGGCAATGGAGTTTTGTCCATGGCAGAAGTTTCTGTAAAAGCTGAAGGTAAAAAGTTTCTTCCAGATAAAATCTCCATTGGATTTTAAATAATAATTGGGGATTACAAAATATAAATGTTCAATATACAACCATATATGAAATTCTTGCTTGGTGTCTCATTAAAACTTGGTATTGAATAACGTATCTCTGTTGATTTTAAGTAAATATAATGATGATATCTATCTGTTATCTGCAGATGTTGTCTGTATATTTTAGCTATCAGTTGAGTACACATATGTTCAGATTTTTATGAGAGGTAATCAATCTCTTACCTGCACACTTGTTTTGGTTTTTTCAGTAAAGCCAAGACCAAGAGCTAAAGCAAGAGGTATAAATTATAAATAAAATAAAATGTATAAGGATATTTGCAATAAATTAGAGGTTTTCTTTAGTACTGTTATAACATATCAAAAGACATCTTGAAAATTTTAAAAGAAATATTGAAATCTGAAGAACAACAAATGTGTGACATATATCTTTGTTGATTTTAATAATAGTACATAGAATGGTGATATTTATCAGTTATGCACAGATGTACTTGCAATTGTCTTTTCCAGTTTTTTCACTGGTTGATGTGGTTGAGCTTCTTTTCAGTTTTATCGGTGTTTGTAGACTTTCCCCTATTGAATACCTTTGAGTACAGAACTTGTTATGACCTTTATTTATGTCTTAGCTTTCAGTTGAGTATACATTATGTTCAAATTTTTATTTGAAGTTATGAATCTCTTACCTGCATACTTGTTTTGGTTGTTTTCAGTAAAGCCAAGACGAAGAGCAAAAGCAAGAGGTAATTATAAATGAAAGAAAATCTATAATAATATTAACAATAAATTAAAGGTGTGATTTGGTACCGTTATAACATATCAACTGGCATTTTGAAAATTTAATTGTTTCCCAGTGCTGAAATTATAAGTTTATTCTTTAAATAAACAGATAATAACCACAAAATACCACTTTGGAGAGAAAAATGAATGTTAACGCTGTAAATGTAACTGAGAAAAATTACCTATTAATAACGAATGAGTTCACAAAGCAAGTAAATAATGCTTAAAAATGTAGTCATTCATTGATTATGTTGATGCTAGATATTCGATGGAGTGGTTTGCCATTTTGCAAAATACGTGTATTTAATGCCCTTACAGATTTTGTTATTCTTTTTTATTATAAAGGTTTGACATGAACCAAAAATAAAGAATATCATATGAAAAATCTGTATATATGTGCATTATCAGAGATGATTAAAGATTAAAGTCTGCTCCTTCATAATTGCCTTCCTCTTACTTTTAGTAAAGCCTAGAACAAGAGTTAAAACAATTGGGCTTAAACAATAACCTGAAATAATTTATCTGAAAAATATGAAGTAAATTTAAAAAATAACAATGATGAAATGTCCTTTATCGAAGAAGCCAAATTTTAAACATTGAAATTGTTTCTTGGATTAATATTGAATTTTGTTTAGTTCGGTATGCCGCTTACATTCTAATTTAAATGTCATATTATTACTAGTTACAATTTAATATTGTTTTGGAGAATTTTTACTATATACACTGTGCCTATTTAATTATTAAGCTATCAGATTCCCATACACATAGTTTTTATTTTCTGAACATTGAAGATATCATTTTGACAGAAAGTTAATAAGTATATCGATTTTATTATTAGAAGTCTAATTGTTGGATGTGTTCTTGATTTCAGTAAAGTTAAGGCAAAGATTTAAAACAAAAAGTAATCGTAGCTATCGTTTCAGAAATGAATGTCGCTCTTAGACGGCGAGCAGGTCAGAGCTCGAATTATAAACATAAATTTTCGGCCAGGAAAGCTGTTGATGGAAATGTCAACACATACACACATACAAGGAAGCAGCGGAATCCATTTTGGTGGGTCGATCTTGGAAAGAAGTACATGGTTAAAGCAGTGAAAATAAGCAACAGAAGAGATGGCTATGGTAAATTGTAGACCAAGTTGAAAAAAATACATTTACAGTTGCGACCAGTCATAACCTCTCGTCAATGCTAACTTGCAGAGCAGTTCTGAGGAAGTGCTATAAGTTAACTTAGAGCAGTCAGGAAGAAAAATAGCTCTGGTCAAGAATTAGAGCAATCCTGGTCCATGACTGCTTTTTAGAACAGCTCTGGTCAAGATTCGGAGCAGTCCCGGTCCAAAACTGCTTTTTAGAACAGCTCTGGTCAAGAATTGGGCTTTATTTCAGTGCGGTATTTTTATTTATAGTGGTACAAAAATACTTTCCTGAACCTTTAAGTTGGGATTTCTTATTTATTTTAAATCCTGACTGTTACAAGAACTGTTGTAGACTATGACTGGTTATAGAAATGTTCTATACCATGACAGGTTAGAGCTGTTCTGGACCATGAAAGCCTAGAGCAATCAGAATCGGTCAGGATTCTGTTCTAGAGCAGTCAGAATTCTATTCTAGAGCAGTTCTAAAGCAGAACTGCTCCAAGTTAATTTAGAGCAGTCAGTAAAACTGTTCTAAGTTAACTTGGTGAGAGGTTATGTCTGCACTGAACCGTAGTCACATTTTATGTGTTTGATAATTATTGAATTCTGTTCTGAATTCCTTAGGTTTCTAACGTGTCGAGAAGTTGCATATTACTTCTGAACAATATTTCATACCTGGTATTTCAGTTGTTGATTTCTATTTCGTATCATGATATACATTGGTAGAAAGTGCCTTAAATAATTGTTAGGTACTAGTATTTGAACTTTCATAATTAGATTTTAGGACTCAATGTCATCTATTTTTTTCTGTGAATAGGTTATAGACTTCGCAATCTGATCGTAAAAGTTGATGGAAAGTTTTGTGCCTCGTTTCCCAAACGAGCTAAGACAGGTCAAGTTATTACACTCCAGTGTAAACCACACCAGAAGGGACGCAAAGTTAAAGTAATGATCAATGGCAATGGAGTTTTGTCCATGGCAGAAGTTTCTGTAAAAGCTGAAGGTAAAAAGTTTCTTCCAGATAAAATCTCCATTGGATTTTAAATAATAATTGGGGATTACAAAATATAAATGTTCAATATACAACCATATATGAAATTCTTGCTTGGTGTCTCATTAAAATTTGGTATTGAATAACGTATCTCTGTTGATTTTAAGTAAATATAATGATGATATCTATCTGTTATCTGCAGATGTTGTCTGTATATTTTAGCTATCAGTTGAGTACACATATGTTCAGATTTTTATGAGAGGTAATCAATCTCTTACCTGCACACTTGTTTTGGTTTTTTCAGTAAAGCCAAGACCAAGAGCTAAAGCAAGAGGTATAAATTATAAATAAAATAAAATGTATAAGGATATTTGCAATAAATTAGAGGTTTCCTTTAGTACTGTTATAACATACCAAAAGACATCTTGAAAATTTTAAAAGAAATATTGAAATCTGAAGAACAACAAATGTGTGACATATATCTTTGTTGATTTTAATAATAGTACATAGAATGGTGATATTTATCAGTTATGCACAGATGTACTTGCAATTGTCTTTTCCAGTTTTTTCACTGGTTGATGTGGTTGAGCTTCTTTTCAGTTTTATCGGTGTTTGTAGACTTTCCCCTATTGAATACCTTTGAGTACAGAACTTGTTATGACCTTTATTTATGTCTTAGCTTTCAGTTGAGTATACATTATGTTCAAATTTTTATTTGAAGTTATGAATCTCTTACCTGCATACTTGTTTTGGTTGTTTTCAGTAAAGCCAAGACGAAGAGCAAAAGCAAGAGGTAATTATAAATGAAAGAAAATCTATAATAATATTAACAATAAATTAAAGGTGTGATTTGGTACCGTTATAACATATCAACTGGCATTTTGAAAATTTAATTGTTTCCCAGTACTGAAATTATAAGTTTATTCTTTAAATAAACAGATAATAACCACAAAATACCACTTTGGAGAGAAAAATGAATGTTAACGCTGTAAATGTAACTGAGAAAAATTAACTATTAATAACGAATGAGTTCACAAAGCAAGTAAATAATGCTTAAAAATGTAGTCATTCATTGATTATGTTGATGCTAGATATTCGATGGAGTGGTTTGCCATTTTGCAAAATACGTGTATTTAATGCCCTTACAGATTTTGTTATTCTTTTTTATTATAAAGGTTTGACATGAACCAAAAATAAAGAATATCATATGAAAAATCTGTATATATGTGCATTATCAGAGATGATTAAAGATTAAAGTCTGCTCCTTCATAATTGCCTTCCTCTTACTTTTAGTAAAGCCTAGAACAAGAGTTAAAACAATTGGGCTTAAACAATAACCTGAAATAATTTATCTGAAAAATATGAAGTAAATTTAAAAAATAACAATGATGAAATGTCCTTTATCGAAGAAGCCAAATTTTAAACATTGAAATTGTTTCTTGGATTAATATTGAATTTTGTTTAGTTCGGTATGCCGCTTACATTCTAATTTAAATGTCATATTATTACTAGTTACAATTTAATATTGTTTTGGAGAATTTTTACTATATACACTGTGCCTATTTAATTATTAAGCTATCAGATTCCCATACACATAGTTTTTATTTTCTGAACATTGAAGATATCATTTTGACAGAAAGTTAATAAGTATATCGATTTTATTATTAGAAGTCTAATTGTTGGATGTGTTCTTGATTTCAGTAAAGTTAAGGCAAAGATTTAAAACAAAAAGTAATCGTAGCTATCGTTTCAGAAATGAATGTCGCTCTTAGACGGCGAGCAGGTCAGAGCTCGAATTATAAACATAAATTTTCGGCCAGGAAAGCTGTTGATGGAAATGTCAACACATACACACATACAAGGAAGCAGCGGAATCCATTTTGGTGGGTCGATCTTGGAAAGAAGTACATGGTTAAAGCAGTGAAAATAAGCAACAGAAGAGATGGCTATGGTAAATTGTAGACCAAGTTGAAAAAAATACATTTACAGTTGCGACCAGTCATAACCTCTCGTCAATGCTAACTTGCAGAGCAGTTCTGAGGAAGTGCTATAAGTTAACTTAGAGCAGTCAGGAAGAAAAATAGCTCTGGTCAAGAATTAGAGCAATCCTGGTCCATGACTGCTTTTTAGAACAGCTCTGGTCAAGATTCGGAGCAGTCCCGGTCCAAAACTGCTTTTTAGAACAGCTCTGGTCAAGAATTGGGCTTTATTTCAGTGCGGTATTTTTATTTATAGTGGTACAAAAATACTTTCCTGAACCTTTAAGTTGGGATTTCTTATTTATTTTAAATCCTGACTGTTACAAGAACTGTTGTAGACTATGACTGGTTATAGAAATGTTCTATACCATGACAGGTTAGAGCTGTTCTGGACCATGAAAGCCTAGAGCAATCAGAATCGGTCAGGATTCTGTTCTAGAGCAGTCAGAATTCTATTCTAGAGCAGTTCTAAAGCAGAACTGCTCCAAGTTAATTTAGAGCAGTCAGTAAAACTGTTCTAAGTTAACTTGGTGAGAGGTTATGTCTGCACTGAACCGTAGTCACATTTTATGTGTTTGATAATTATTGAATTCTGTTCTGAATTCCTTAGGTTTCTAACGTGTCGAGAAGTTGCATATTACTTCTGAACAATATTTCATACCTGGTATTTCAGTTGTTGATTTCTATTTCGTATCATGATATACATTGGTAGAAAGTGCCTTAAATAATTGTTAGGTACTAGTATTTGAACTTTCATAATTAGATTTTAGGACTCAATGTCATCTATTTTTTTCTGTGAATAGGTTATAGACTTCGCAATCTGATCGTAAAAGTTGATGGAAAGTTTTGTGCCTCGTTTCACAAACGAGCTAAGACAGGTCAAGTTATTACACTCCAGTGTAAACCACACCAGAAGGGACGCAAAGTTAAAGTAATGATCAATGGCAATGGAGTTTTGTCCATGGCAGAAGTTTCTGTAAAAGCTGAAGGTAAAAAGTTTCTTCCAGATAAAATCTCCATTGGATTTTAAATAATAATTGGGGATTACAAAATATAAATGTTCAATATACAACCATATATGAAATTCTTGCTTGGTGTCTCATTAAAATTTGGTATTGAATAACGTATCTCTGTTGATTTTAAGTAAATATAATGATGATATCTATCTGTTATCTGCAGATGTTGTCTGTATATTTTAGCTATCAGTTGAGTACACATATGTTCAGATTTTTATGAGAGGTAATCAATCTCTTACCTGCACACTTGTTTTGGTTTTTTCAGTAAAGCCAAGACCAAGAGCTAAAGCAAGAGGTATAAATTATAAATAAAATAAAATGTATAAGGATATTTGCAATAAATTAGAGGTTTCCTTTAGTACTGTTATAACATATCAAAAGACATCTTGAAAATTTTAAAAGAAATATTGAAATCTGAAGAACAACAAATGTGTGACATATATCTTTGTTGATTTTAATAATAGTACATAGAATGGTGATATTTATCAGTTATGCACAGATGTACTTGCAATTGTCTTTTCCAGTTTTTTCACTGGTTGATGTGGTTGAGCTTCTTTTCAGTTTTATCGGTGTTTGTAGACTTTCCCCTATTGAATACCTTTGAGTACAGAACTTGTTATGACCTTTATTTATGTCTTAGCTTTCAGTTGAGTATACATTATGTTCAAATTTTTATTTGAAGTTATGAATCTCTTACCTGCATACTTGTTTTGGTTGTTTTCAGTAAAGCCAAGACGAAGAGCAAAAGCAAGAGGTAATTATAAATGAAAGAAAATCTATAATAATATTAACAATAAATTAAAGGTGTGATTTGGTACCGTTATAACATATCAACTGGCATTTTGAAAATTTAATTGTTTCCCAGTGCTGAAATTATAAGTTTATTCTTTAAATAAACAGATAATAACCACAAAATACCACTTTGGAGAGAAAAATGAATGTTAACGCTGTAAATGTAACTGAGAAAAATTACCTATTAATAACGAATGAGTTCACAAAGCAAGTAAATAATGCTTAAAAATGTAGTCATTCATTGATTATGTTGATGCTAGATATTCGATGGAGTGGTTTGCCATTTTGCAAAATACGTGTATTTAATGCCCTTACAGATTTTGTTATTCTTTTTTATTATAAAGGTTTGACATGAACCAAAAATAAAGAATATCATATGAAAAATCTGTATATATGTGCATTATCAGAGATGATTAAAGATTAAAGTCTGCTCCTTCATAATTGCCTTCCTCTTACTTTTAGTAAAGCCTAGAACAAGAGTTAAAACAATTGGGCTTAAACAATAACCTGAAATAATTTATCTGAAAAATATGAAGTAAATTTAAAAAATAACAATGATGAAATGTCCTTTATCGAAGAAGCCAAATTTTAAACATTGAAATTGTTTCTTGGATTAATATTGAATTTTGTTTAGTTCGGTATGCCGCTTACATTCTAATTTAAATGTCATATTATTACTAGTTACAATTTAATATTGTTTTGGAGAATTTTTACTATATACACTGTGCCTATTTAATTATTAAGCTATCAGATTCCCATACACATAGTTTTTATTTTCTGAACATTGAAGATATCATTTTGACAGAAAGTTAATAAGTATATCGATTTTATTATTAGAAGTCTAATTGTTGGATGTGTTCTTGATTTCAGTAAAGTTAAGGCAAAGATTTAAAACAAAAAGTAATCGTAGCTATCGTTTCAGAAATGAATGTCGCTCTTAGACGGCGAGCAGGTCAGAGCTCGAATTATAAACATAAATTTTCGGCCAGGAAAGCTGTTGATGGAAATGTCAACACATACACACATACAAGGAAGCAGCGGAATCCATTTTGGTGGGTCGATCTTGGAAAGAAGTACATGGTTAAAGCAGTGAAAATAAGCAACAGAAGAGATGGCTATGGTAAATTGTAGACCAAGTTGAAAAAAATACATTTACAGTTGCGACCAGTCATAACCTCTCGTCAATGCTAACTTGCAGAGCAGTTCTGAGGAAGTGCTATAAGTTAACTTAGAGCAGTCAGGAAGAAAAATAGCTCTGGTCAAGAATTAGAGCAATCCTGGTCCATGACTGCTTTTTAGAACAGCTCTGGTCAAGATTCGGAGCAGTCCCGGTCCAAAACTGCTTTTTAGAACAGCTCTGGTCAAGAATTGGGCTTTATTTCAGTGCGGTATTTTTATTTATAGTGGTACAAAAATACTTTCCTGAACCTTTAAGTTGGGATTTCTTATTTATTTTAAATCCTGACTGTTACAAGAACTGTTGTAGACTATGACTGGTTATAGAAATGTTCTATACCATGACAGGTTAGAGCTGTTCTGGACCATGAAAGCCTAGAGCAATCAGAATCGGTCAGGATTCTGTTCTAGAGCAGTCAGAATTCTATTCTAGAGCAGTTCTAAAGCAGAACTGCTCCAAGTTAATTTAGAGCAGTCAGTAAAACTGTTCTAAGTTAACTTGGTGAGAGGTTATGTCTGCACTGAACCGTAGTCACATTTTATGTGTTTGATAATTATTGAATTCTGTTCTGAATTCCTTAGGTTTCTAACGTGTCGAGAAGTTGCATATTACTTCTGAACAATATTTCATACCTGGTATTTCAGTTGTTGATTTCTATTTCGTATCATGATATACATTGGTAGAAAGTGCCTTAAATAATTGTTAGGTACTAGTATTTGAACTTTCATAATTAGATTTTAGGACTCAATGTCATCTATTTTTTTCTGTGAATAGGTTATAGACTTCGCAATCTGATCGTAAAAGTTGATGGAAAGTTTTGTGCCTCGTTTCACAAACGAGCTAAGACAGGTCAAGTTATTACACTCCAGTGTAAACCACACCAGAAGGGACGCAAAGTTAAAGTAATGATCAATGGCAATGGAGTTTTGTCCATGGCAGAAGTTTCTGTAAAAGCTGAAGGTAAAAAGTTTCTTCCAGATAAAATCTCCATTGGATTTTAAATAATAATTGGGGATTACAAAATATAAATGTTCAATATACAACCATATATGAAATTCTTGCTTGGTGTCTCATTAAAATTTGGTATTGAATAACGTATCTCTGTTGATTTTAAGTAAATATAATGATGATATCTATCTGTTATCTGCAGATGTTGTCTGTATATTTTAGCTATCAGTTGAGTACACATATGTTCAGATTTTTATGAGAGGTAATCAATCTCTTACCTGCACACTTGTTTTGGTTTTTTCAGTAAAGCCAAGACCAAGAGCTAAAGCAAGAGGTATAAATTATAAATAAAATAAAATGTATAAGGATATTTGCAATAAATTAGAGGTTTCCTTTAGTACTGTTATAACATATCAAAAGACATCTTGAAAATTTTAAAAGAAATATTGAAATCTGAAGAACAACAAATGTGTGACATATATCTTTGTTGATTTTAATAATAGTACATAGAATGGTGATATTTATCAGTTATGCACAGATGTACTTGCAATTGTCTTTTCCAGTTTTTTCACTGGTTGATGTGGTTGAGCTTCTTTTCAGTTTTATCGGTGTTTGTAGACTTTCCCCTATTGAATACCTTTGAGTACAGAACTTGTTATGACCTTTATTTATGTCTTAGCTTTCAGTTGAGTATACATTATGTTCAAATTTTTATTTGAAGTTATGAATCTCTTACCTGCATACTTGTTTTGGTTGTTTTCAGTAAAGCCAAGACGAAGAGCAAAAGCAAGAGGTAATTATAAATGAAAGAAAATCTATAATAATATTAACAATAAATTAAAGGTGTGATTTGGTACCGTTATAACATATCAACTGGCATTTTGAAAATTTAATTGTTTCCCAGTGCTGAAATTATAAGTTTATTCTTTAAATAAACAGATAATAACCACAAAATACCACTTTGGAGAGAAAAATGAATGTTAACGCTGTAAATGTAACTGAGAAAAATTACCTATTAATAACGAATGAGTTCACAAAGCAAGTAAATAATGCTTAAAAATGTAGTCATTCATTGATTATGTTGATGCTAGATATTCGATGGAGTGGTTTGCCATTTTGCAAAATACGTGTATTTAATGCCCTTACAGATTTTGTTATTCTTTTTTATTATAAAGGTTTGACATGAACCAAAAATAAAGAATATCATATGAAAAATCTGTATATATGTGCATTATCAGAGATGATTAAAGATTAAAGTCTGCTCCTTCATAATTGCCTTCCTCTTACTTTTAGTAAAGCCTAGAACAAGAGTTAAAACAATTGGGCTTAAACAATAACCTGAAATAATTTATCTGAAAAATATGAAGTAAATTTAAAAAATAACAATGATGAAATGTCCTTTATCGAAGAAGCCAAATTTTAAACATTGAAATTGTTTCTTGGATTAATATTGAATTTTGTTTAGTTCGGTATGCCGCTTACATTCTAATTTAAATGTCATATTATTACTAGTTACAATTTAATATTGTTTTGGAGAATTTTTACTATATACACTGTGCCTATTTAATTATTAAGCTATCAGATTCCCATACACATAGTTTTTATTTTCTGAACATTGAAGATATCATTTTGACAGAAAGTTAATAAGTATATCGATTTTATTATTAGAAGTCTAATTGTTGGATGTGTTCTTGATTTCAGTAAAGTTAAGGCAAAGATTTAAAACAAAAAGTAATCGTAGCTATCGTTTCAGAAATGAATGTCGCTCTTAGACGGCGAGCAGGTCAGAGCTCGAATTATAAACATAAATTTTCGGCCAGGAAAGCTGTTGATGGAAATGTCAACACATACACACATACAAGGAAGCAGCGGAATCCATTTTGGTGGGTCGATCTTGGAAAGAAGTACATGGTTAAAGCAGTGAAAATAAGCAACAGAAGAGATGGCTATGGTAAATTGTAGACCAAGTTGAAAAAAATACATTTACAGTTGCGACCAG
This sequence comes from Mytilisepta virgata, assembly GCA_028015205.1. Classification (NCBI taxonomy): domain Eukaryota; kingdom Metazoa; phylum Mollusca; class Bivalvia; order Mytilida; family Mytilidae; genus Mytilisepta; species Mytilisepta virgata. The sequence goes on along the minus strand of CM051521.1, from coordinate 44,184,430 downwards.
TCATAACCTCTCGTCAATGCTAACTTGCAGAGCAGTTCTGAGGAAGTGCTATAAGTTAACTTAGAGCAGTCAGGAAGAAAAATAGCTCTGGTCAAGAATTAGAGCAATCCTGGTCCATGACTGCTTTTTAGAACAGCTCTGGTCAAGATTCGGAGCAGTCCCGGTCCAAAACTGCTTTTTAGAACAGCTCTGGTCAAGAATTGGGCTTTATTTCAGTGCGGTATTTTTATTTATAGTGGTACAAAAATACTTTCCTGAACCTTTAAGTTGGGATTTCTTATTTATTTTAAATCCTGACTGTTACAAGGACTGTTGTAGACTATGACTGGTTATAGAAATGTTCTATACCATGACAGGTTAGAGCTGTTCTGGACCATGAAAGCCTAGAGCAATCAGAATCGGTCAGGATTCTGTTCTAGAGCAGTCAGAATTCTATTCTAGAGCAGTTCTAAAGCAGAACTGCTCCAAGTTAATTTAGAGCAGTCAGTAAAACTGTTCTAAGTTAACTTGGTGAGAGGTTATGTCTGCACTGAACCGTAGTCACATTTTATGTGTTTGATAATTATTGAATTCTGTTCTGAATTCCTTAGGTTTCTAACGTGTCGAGAAGTTGCATATTACTTCTGAACAATATTTCATACCTGGTATTTCAGTTGTTGATTTCTATTTCGTATCATGATATACATTGGTAGAAAGTGCCTTAAATAATTGTTAGGTACTAGTATTTGAACTTTCATAATTAGATTTTAGGACTCAATGTCATCTATTTTTTTCTGTGAATAGGTTATAGACTTCGCAATCTGATCGTAAAAGTTGATGGAAAGTTTTGTGCCTCGTTTCCCAAACGAGCTAAGACAGGTCAAGTTATTACACTCCAGTGTAAACCACACCAGAAGGGACGCAAAGTTAAAGTAATGATCAATGGCAATGGAGTTTTGTCCATGGCAGAAGTTTCTGTAAAAGCTGAAGGTAAAAAGTTTCTTCCAGATAAAATCTCCATTGGATTTTAAATAATAATTGGGGATTACAAAATATAAATGTTCAATATACAACCATATATGAAATTCTTGCTTGGTGTCTCATTAAAATTTGGTATTGAATAACGTATCTCTGTTGATTTTAAGTAAATATAATGATGATATCTATCTGTTATCTGCAGATGTTGTCTGTATATTTTAGCTATCAGTTGAGTACACATATGTTCAGATTTTTATGAGAGGTAATCAATCTCTTACCTGCACACTTGTTTTGGTTTTTTCAGTAAAGCCAAGACCAAGAGCTAAAGCAAGAGGTATAAATTATAAATAAAATAAAATGTATAAGGATATTTGCAATAAATTAGAGGTTTCCTTTAGTACTGTTATAACATATCAAAAGACATCTTGAAAATTTTAAAAGAAATATTGAAATCTGAAGAACAACAAATGTGTGACATATATCTTTGTTGATTTTAATAATAGTACATAGAATGGTGATATTTATCAGTTATGCACAGATGTACTTGCAATTGTCTTTTCCAGTTTTTTCACTGGTTGATGTGGTTGAGCTTCTTTTCAGTTTTATCGGTGTTTGTAGACTTTCCCCTATTGAATACCTTTGAGTACAGAACTTGTTATGACCTTTATTTATGTCTTAGCTTTCAGTTGAGTATACATTATGTTCAAATTTTTATTTGAAGTTATGAATCTCTTACCTGCATACTTGTTTTGGTTGTTTTCAGTAAAGCCAAGACGAAGAGCAAAAGCAAGAGGTAATTATAAATGAAAGAAAATCTATAATAATATTAACAATAAATTAAAGGTGTGATTTGGTACCGTTATAACATATCAACTGGCATTTTGAAAATTTAATTGTTTCCCAGTGCTGAAATTATAAGTTTATTCTTTAAATAAACAGATAATAACCACAAAATACCACTTTGGAGAGAAAAATGAATGTTAACGCTGTAAATGTAACTGAGAAAAATTACCTATTAATAACGAATGAGTTCACAAAGCAAGTAAATAATGCTTAAAAATGTAGTCATTCATTGATTATGTTGATGCTAGATATTCGATGGAGTGGTTTGCCATTTTGCAAAATACGTGTATTTAATGCCCTTACAGATTTTGTTATTCTTTTTTATTATAAAGGTTTGACATGAACCAAAAATAAAGAATATCATATGAAAAATCTGTATATATGTGCATTATCAGAGATGATTAAAGATTAAAGTCTGCTCCTTCATAATTGCCTTCCTCTTACTTTTAGTAAAGCCTAGAACAAGAGTTAAAACAATTGGGCTTAAACAATAACCTGAAATAATTTATCTGAAAAATATGAAGTAAATTTAAAAAATAACAATGATGAAATGTCCTTTATCGAAGAAGCCAAATTTTAAACATTGAAATTGTTTCTTGGATTAATATTGAATTTTGTTTAGTTCGGTATGCCGCTTACATTCTAATTTAAATGTCATATTATTACTAGTTACAATTTAATATTGTTTTGGAGAATTTTTACTATATACACTGTGCCTATTTAATTATTAAGCTATCAGATTCCCATACACATAGTTTTTATTTTCTGAACATTGAAGATATCATTTTGACAGAAAGTTAATAAGTATATCGATTTTATTATTAGAAGTCTAATTGTTGGATGTGTTCTTGATTTCAGTAAAGTTAAGGCAAAGATTTAAAACAAAAAGTAATCGTAGCTATCGTTTCAGAAATGAATGTCGCTCTTAGACGGCGAGCAGGTCAGAGCTCGAATTATAAACATAAATTTTCGGCCAGGAAAGCTGTTGATGGAAATGTCAACACATACACACATACAAGGAAGCAGCGGAATCCATTTTGGTGGGTCGATCTTGGAAAGAAGTACATGGTTAAAGCAGTGAAAATAAGCAACAGAAGAGATGGCTATGGTAAATTGTAGACCAAGTTGAAAAAAATACATTTACAGTTGCGACCAGTCATAACCTCTCGTCAATGCTAACTTGCAGAGCAGTTCTGAGGAAGTGCTATAAGTTAACTTAGAGCAGTCAGGAAGAAAAATAGCTCTGGTCAAGAATTAGAGCAATCCTGGTCCATGACTGCTTTTTAGAACAGCTCTGGTCAAGATTCGGAGCAGTCCCGGTCCAAAACTGCTTTTTAGAACAGCTCTGGTCAAGAATTGGGCTTTATTTCAGTGCGGTATTTTTATTTATAGTGGTACAAAAATACTTTACTGAACCTTTAAGTCGGGATTTCTTATTTATTTTAAATCCTGACTGTTACAAGAACTGTTGTAGACTATGACTGGTTATAGAAATGTTCTATACCATGACAGGTTAGAGCTGTTCTGGACCATGAAAGCCTAGAGCAATCAGAATCGGTCAGGATTCTGTTCTAGAGCAGTCAGAATTCTATTCTAGAGCAGTTCTAAAGCAGAACTGCTCCAAGTTAATTTAGAGCAGTCAGTAAAACTGTTCTAAGTTAACTTGGTGAGAGGTTATGTCTGCACTGAACCGTAGTCACATTTTATGTGTTTGATAATTATTGAATTCTGTTCTGAATTCCTTAGGTTTCTAACGTGTCGAGAAGTTGCATATTACTTCTGAACAATATTTCATACCTGGTATTTCAGTTGTTGATTTCTATTTCGTATCATGATATACATTGGTAGAAAGTGCCTTAAATAATTGTTAGGTACTAGTATTTGAACTTTCATAATTAGATTTTAGGACTCAATGTCATCTATTTTTTTCTATGAATAGGTTATAGACTTCGCAATCTGATCGTAAAAGTTGATGGAAAGTTTTGTGCCTCGTTTCCCAAACGAGCTAAGACAGGTCAAGTTATTACACTCCAGTGTAAACCACACCAGAAGGGACGCAAAGTTAAAGTAATGATCAATGGCAAAGGAGTTTTGTCCATGGCAGAAGTTTCTGTAAAAGCTGAAGGTAAAAAGTTTCTTCCAGATAAAATCTCCATTGGATTTTAAATAATAATTGGGGATTACAAAATATAAATGTTCAATATACAACCATATATGAAATTCTTGCTTGGTGTCTCATTAAAACTTGGTATTGAATAACGTATCTCTGTTGATTTTAAGTAAATATAATAATGATATCTATCTGTTATCTGCAGATGTTGTCTGTATATTTTAGCTATCAGTTGAGTACACATATGTTCAGATTTTTATGAGAGGTAATCAATCTCTTACCTGCACACTTGTTTTGGTTTTTTCAGTAAAGCCAAGACCAAGAGCTAAAGCAAGAGGTATAAATTATAAATAAAATAAAATGTTTAAGGATATTTGCAATAAATTAGAGGTTTCCTTTAGTACTGTTATAACATATCAAAAGACATCTTGAAAATTTTAAAAGAAATATTGAAATCTGAAGAACAACAAATGTGTGACATATATCTTTGTTGATTTTAATAATAGTACATAGAATGGTGATATTTATCAGTTATGCACAGATGTACTTGCAATTGTCTTTTCCAGTTTTTTCACTGGTTGATGTGGTTGAGCTTCTTTTCAGTTTTATCGGTGTTTGTAGACTTTCCCCTATTGAATACCTTTGAGTACAGAACTTGTTATGACCTTTATTTATGTCTTAGCTTTCAGTTGAGTATACATTATGTTCAAATTTTTATTTGAAGTTATGAATCTCTTACCTGCATACTTGTTTTGGTTGTTTTCAGTAAAGCCAAGACGAAGAGCAAAAGCAAGAGGTAATTATAAATGAAAGAAAATCTATAATAATATTTACAATAAATTAAAGGTGTGATTTGGTACCGTTATAACATATCAACTGGCATTTTGAAAATTTAATTGTTTCCCAGTGCTGAAATTATAAGTTTATTCTTTAAATAAACAGATAATAACCACAAAATACTACTTTGGAGAGAAAAATGAATGTTAACGCTGTAAATGTAACTGAGAAAAATTACCTATTAATAATGAATGAGTTCACAAAGCAAGTAAATAATGCTTAAAAATGTAGTCATTCATTGATTATGTTGATGCTAGATATTCGATGGAGTGGTTTGCCATTTTGCAAAATACGTGTATTTAATGCCCTTACAGATTTTGTTATTCTTTTTTATTATAAAGGTTTGACATGAACCAAAAATAAAGAATATCATATGAAAAATCTGTATATATGTGCATTATCAGAGATTATTAAAGATTAAAGTCTGCTTCTTAATAATTGCCTTCCTCTTACTTTTAGTAAAGCCTAGAACAAGAGTTAAAACAATTGGGCTTAAACAATAACCTGAAATAATTTATCTGAAAAATATGAAGTAAATTTAAAAAATAACAATGATGAAATGTCCTTTATCGAAGAAGCCAAATTTTAAACATTGAAATTGTTTCTTGGATTAATATTGAATTTTGTCTAGTTCGGTATGCCGCTTACATTCTAATTTAAATGTCATATTATTACTTGTTACAATTTAATATTATTTTGGAGAATTTTTACTATATACACTGTGCCTATTTAATTATTAAGCTATCAGATTCCCATACACATAGTTTTTATTTTCTGAACATTGAAGATATCATTTTGACAGAAAGTTAATAAGTATATCGATTTTATTATTAGAAGTCTAATTGTTGGATGTGTTCTTGATTTCAGTAAAGTTAAGGCAAAGATTTAAAACAAAAAGTAATCGTAGCTATCGTTTCAGAAATGAATGTCGCTCTTAGACGGCGAGCAGGTCAGAGCTCGAATTATAAACATAAATTTTCGGCCAGGAAAGCTGTTGATGGAAATGTCAACACATACACACATACAAGGAAGCAGCGGAATCCATTTTGGTGGGTCGATCTTGGAAAGAAGTACATGGTTAAAGCAGTGAAAATAAGCAACAGAAGAGATGGCTATGGTAAATTGTAGACCAAGTTAAGAAAAATACATTTACAGTTGCGACCAGTCATAACCTCTCGTCAATGCTAACTTGCAGAGCAGTTCTGAGGAAGTGCTATAAGTTAACTTAGAGCAGTCAGGAAGAAAAATAGCTCTGGTCAAGAATTAGAGCAATCCTGGTCCATGACTGCTTTTTAGAACAGCTCTGGTCAAGAATTGGGCTTTATTTCAGTGCGGTATTTTTATTTATAGTGGTACAAAAATACTTTACTGAACCTTTAAGTCGGGATTTCTTATTTATTTTAAATCCTGACTGTTACAAGAACTGTTGTAGACTATGACTGGTTATAGGAATGTTCTATACCATGACAGGTTAGAGCTGTTCTTGGCCATGACAGGTTAGAGCTGTTCTGGACCATGAAAGCCTAGAGCAATCAGAATCGGTCAGGATTCTGTTCTAGAGCAGTCAGGATTCTATTCTAGAGCAGTTCTAAAGCAGAAGTGCTCCAAGTTAATTTAGAGCAGTCAGTAAAACTGTTCTAAGTTAACTTGGTGAGAGGTTATGTCTGCACTGAACCGTAGTCACATTTTATGTGTTTGATAATTATAGAATTCTGTTCTGAATTCCTTAGGTTTCTAACGTGTCGAGAAGTTGCATATTACTTCTGAACAATATTTCATACCTGGTATTTCAGTTGTTGATTTCTATTTCGTATCATGATATACATTGGTAGAAAATGCCTTAAATAATTGTTAGGTACTAGTATTTGAACTTTCATAATTAGATTTTAGGACTCAATGTCATCTATTTTTTTCTGTGAATAGGTTATAGACTTCGCAATCTGATCGTAAAAGTTGATGGAAAGTTTTGTGCCTCGTTTCCCAAACGAGCTAAGACAGGTCAAGTTATTACACTCCAGTGTAAACCACACCAGAAGGGACGCAAAGTTAAAGTAATGATCAATGGCAATGGAGTTTTGTCCATGGCAGAAGTTTCTGTAAAAGCTGAAGGTAAAAATTTTCTTCCAGATAAAATCTCCATTGGATTTTAAATAATAATTGGGGATTACAAAATATAAATGTTCAATATACAACTATATATGAAATTCTTGCTTGGTGTCTCATTAAAACTTGGTATTGAATAACGTATCTCTGTTGATTTTAAGTAAATATAATGATGATATCTATCTGTTATCTGCAGATGTTGTCTGTATATTTTAGCTATCAGTTGAGTACACATATGTTCAGATTTTTATGAGAGGTAATCAATCTCTTACCTGCACACTTGTTTTGGTTTTTTCAGTAAAGCCAAGACCAAGAGCTAAAGCAAGAGGTAATTATAAATAAAATAAAATGTATAAGGATATTTGCAATAAATTAGAGGTTTCCTTTAGTACTGTTATAACATATCAAAAGACATCTTGAAAATTTTAAAAGAAATATTGCAATCTGAAGAACAACAAATATATGACATATATCTTTGTTGATTTTAATAAAAGTACATAGAATGGTGATATTTATCAGTTATGCACAGATGTAGTTGCAATTGTCTTTTCCAGTTTTTTCACTGGTTGATGTGGTTGAGCTTCTTTTCGGTTTTATCGGTGTTTGTAGACTTTCCCCTATTGAATACCTTTGAGTACAGAATTTGTTATGACCTTTATTTATGTCTTAGCTTTCAGTTGAGTATACATATGTTCAAATTTTTATTTGAAATTATGAATCTCTTACCTGCACACTTGTTTTGGTTGTTTTCAGTAAAGCCAAGACGAAGAGCAAAAGCAAGAGGTAATTATAAATGAAAGAAAATCTATAATAATATTGACAATAAATTAAAGGTGTGATTTGGTACTGTTATAACATATCAACTGGCATTTTGAAAATTTAATTGTTTCCCAGTGCTGAAATTATAAGTTTATTCTTTAAATAAACAGATAATAACCACAAAATACCACTTTGGAGAGAAAAATGAATGTTAACGCTGTAAATCATCTCTGAGAAAAATTACCTATTAATAACGAATGAGTTCACAAAGCAAGTAAATAATGCTTAAAAATGTAGTCATTCATTGATTATGTTGATGCAAGATATTCGATGGAGTGGTTTGCCATTTTGCAAAATACATGTATTTAATGCCCTTACAGATTTTGTTATTCTTTTTTATTATAAAGGTTTGACATGAACCAAAAATAAAGAATATCGTATGAAAAATCTGTATATATGTGCATTATCAGAGATGATTAAAGATGAAAGTCTGCTCCTTCATAATTGCCTTCCTCTTACTTTTAGTAAAGCCTGGAACAAGAGTTAAAACAATTGGGCTTAAACAATAACCTGAAATAATTTATCTGAAAAATATGAAGTAAATTTTAAAAATAACAATGACGAAATGTCCTTTATCGAAGAAGCCAACTTTTAAACATTGAAATTGTTTCTTGGATTAATATTGAATTTTGTTTAGTTCGGTATGCCTTTTACATTCTAATTTAAACTTCATATTATTACTAGTTACAATTTAATATTGTTTTGGAGAATTTTTACTATATACACTGTGCCTATTTAATTATTAAGCTATTAGATTCCCATACACATAGTTTTTATTTTCTGAACATTGAAGATATCATTTTGACAGAAAGTTAATAAGTATATCGATTTTTTATTAGAAGTCTAATTGTTGGATGTGATCTTGATTTCAGTAAAGTTAAGGCAAAGATATAAAACAAAAAGTAATCGTAGCTATCGTTTGTTGAATAAAATGTATAAAATATTTTGAAAAATGGAATTTCCAGTATGGTTTGCCCAATTGTATGATACGTTTTTCGCAGCTTTGAAGTAATACTATATTATATGTGCGTAAACCGTGAACTAAATTCGTATCATAGGATGTTCATCCATACTTATTCAACTTTTTGCATGACCTAAACTACAAGTAAACAATTAACTACATGTAAGGTTACATTTTGATGCGAATACTTTGTGTATGTAGGTAGATATTGAGATGAAAATTTTGTATGAGCTACACATGCCTCGGATCTGGGTAGTGCCCATGTTGTCTGTAATGCATCCATTTATCAAATATCACCCATACTGTTATGCGAAAATCTACCATATCAGTTAATCCGAAGTGACTGCCAACATATGAAAACGTTCTTGCACAAAACAAGTCACAAATGTTTCAAGTGCATTCAAAGGTCTTTTCGTAGTGTTAATGCCGTAACCTGATGTTTAATCTTTGGTTAGGTATATTTTTATATAAGAAAATATAAAGAATCTGAATTTAGAACAGAGTTGTTTTCTTGGTGTTTGATGTTTTTACACATGAAAAGAATAAATGATATTATCCTTTTATGTTGTGTACAAATATTACTTATAGATGTCTTTGAAAACAAACTCAGCATACAATAATTAAGAGAACTGAGGTAATTTTTGTAATTTTCATGCCGAGAATGTCTTATATATTTATAACCGAAAAACATTATATACATTTCTTGACAGTTACATTTGCAAGCTTTCATGGGATATTTTTTCTATTTGTAAATACAGGTATCATATTATTTCAGAAATGAATGTCGCTCTTAGACGGCGAGCAGGTCAGAGCTCGAATTATAAACATAAATTTTCGGCCAGGAAAGCTGTTGATGGAAATGTCAACACATACACACATACAAGGAAGCAGCGGAATCCATTTTGGTGGGTCGATCTTGGAAAGAAGTACATGGTTAAAGCAGTGAAAATAAGCAACAGAAGAGATGGCTATGGTAAATTGTAGACCAAGTTGAGAAAAATACATTTACAATTGCGACCAGTCATAACCTCTCGTCAATTATAACTTTCAGAGCAGTTCTGGGGAATTGCTATAAGTTAACCTAGAGCAGTCAGGAAGAAAAATAGCTCTGGTCAAGAATTAGAGCAATCCTGGTCCATGACTGCTTGTTAGAACAGCTCTGGTCAAGATTCGGAGCAGTCCCGGTCCAAAACTGCTTTTTAGAACAGCTCTGGTCAAGAATTGGGCTTTATTTCAGTGCGGTATTTTTATTTATAGTGGTACAAAAATACTTTACTGAAGCTTTAAGTTTGGATTTCTTATTTATTTTAAATCCTGACTGTTACAAGAACTGTTGTAGACTATGACTGGTTATAGAAATGTTCTAGACTATGACAGGTTAGAGCTGTTCTGGACCATGAAAGCTTAGAGCAATCAGAATGTTCTATAGCAGTCAGGATTCTGTTCTAGAGCAGTCGGAATTCTATTCTAGAGAAGTTCTAAAGCAGAACTGCTCTAAGTTAATTTAGAGCAGTCAGTATAACTGTTCTAAGTTAACTTGGTGAGAGGTTATGTCTGCACTGAACCGTAGTCACATTTTATGTGTTTGATAATTATTGAATTCTGTTCTGAATTCCTTAGGTTTCTAACGTGTCGAGAAGTTGCATATTACTTCTGAAAACTATTTCATACCCGGTATTTCAGTTGTTGATTTCTATTTTGTTTCATGATATACATTGGTAGAAAATGTCTTAAATAATTGTTAGGTACTAGTATTTGAACTTTCATAATTAGATTTTAGGACTCAATGTCATCTATTTTTTTCTGTGAATAGGTTATAGACTTCGCAATCTGATCGTAAAAGTTGATGGAAAGTTTTGTGCCTCGTTTCCTAAACGAGCTAAGACAGGTCAAGTTATTACACTCCAGTGTAAACCACACCAGAAGGGACGCAAAGTTAAAGTAATGATCAATGGCAATGGAGTTTTGTCCATGGCAGAAGTTTCTGTAAAAGCTGAAGGTAAAAAGTTTCTTCCAGATAAAATCTCCATTGGATTTTAAATAATAATTGGGGATTACAAAATACAAATGTTCAATATACAACTATATATGAAATTCTTGCTTGGTGTTTCATTAAAACTTGGTATTGAATAACGTATCTCTGTTAATTTTAAGTAAATATAATGATGATATCTATCTGTTATCTGCAGATGTTGTCTGTATATTTTAGCTATCAGTTGAGTACACATATGTTCAGAATTTTATAAGAGGTAATCAATCTCTTACCTGCACAATTGTTTTGGTTTTTTCAGTAAAGCCAAGACCAAGAGCTAAAGCAAGAGGTAATTATAAATAAAATAAAATGTATAAGGATATTTGCAATAAATTAGAGGTTTCCTTTAGTACTGTTATAACATATCAAAAGACATCTTGAAAATTTTAAAAGAAATATTGCAATCTGAAGAACAACAAATGTGTGACATATATCTTTGTTGATTTTAATAAAAGTACATAGAATGGTGATATTTATCAGTTATGCACAGATGAAGTTGCAATTGTCTTTTCCAGTTTTTTCACTGGTTGATGTGGTTGAGCTTCTTTTCGGTTTTATCGGTGTTTGTAGACTTTCCCCTATTGAATACCTTGGAGTACGGAACTTGTTTTGACCTTTATTTATGTCTTAGCTTTCAGTTGAGTATACATTATGTTCAAATTTTTATTTGAAGTTATGAATCTCTTACTTGCACACTTGTTTTGGTTGTTTTCAGTAAAGCCAAGACGAAGAGCAAAAGCAAGAGGTAATTATAAATGAAAGAAAATCTATAATAATATTGACAATAAATTAAAGGTGTGATTTGGTACCGTTATAACATATCAACTGACATTTTGAAAATTTAATTGTTTCTCAGTGCTGAAATTTTAAGTTTTTTCTTTAAATAAACAGATAATAACCACAAAATACCACTTTGGAGAGAAAAATGAATGTTAACGCTGTAAATGTAACTGAGAAAAATTACCTATTAATAACGAATGAGTTCACAAAGCAAGTAAATAATGCTTAAAAATGTAGTCATTGTGTTGATGCTAGATATTCGATGGAGTGGTTTGCCATTTTGCAAAATACGTGTATTTAATGCCCTTACAGATTTTGTTATTCTTTTTTATTATAAAGGTTTGATATGAACCAAAAATAAAGAATATCATATGAAAAATCTGTATATATGTGCATTTACACAGATGATTAAATTTTAAGGTCTGCTCCTTCATAATTGCCTTCCTCTTACTTTTAGTAAAGCCTAGAACAAGAGTTAAAACAATTGGGCTTAAACAATAACCTGAAATAATTTATCTGAAAAATATGAAGTAAATTTAAAAAATAACAATGATGAAATGTCCTTGAATCCAAATTTTAAACATTGAAATTGTTTCTTCGATTAATATTGAATTTTGTTTAGTTCGGTATGTCTGGTATCTTAACTATACACACATAGAAAAACTCAGAGTTCCTAAGCTATAATTTATTAATCCTAAACGGTCGAACTACAAAACAATAATGAATCAATGCATGCAGCTTTAAGTGAACTTTTCCATGAACCTAATCTTACTATTGAAAACATGTGAAGACAACATTAATCAAATCTAACGGTTTCCGACTTCATCTAAATAACCATTTAACAGTTAATAAGATTTCCACATGTCAGCATCAATGTATTTGTTTACAGATCGTAAAGTCATAATGTTCAATTATCACATTCCTCCATCCTTAATCTGAACTGTCAGTCAAATGTAATCTAGTGTCTATAACACGGGATTTTAATCTGCACATGTACTTAAAACTATATAAAACAATCACACAAATAAACCCTACTCTGGAATATGAGAAAAAAACTAAATTAAAAAAAAATACATGCAAGAAAGGTATAGGTAGACTGCCTATAACCTTGTATGGTTAACAGGGATTATTCTGCCCTTAACAATTAACCATTGACCCTATATAAAGTTCATTTGTACACAAATTCTCCATAACGATTTGGTGGTCTTGTCGTTCTTCTCGGACGCGAATTAACATTCGGTGTTGGTGAATTTACAGTTTGTTTAGATGTTGATGGTCCTTGATTTTCGACGTCTGTGCTTACTGTAGTTGTCTCCGGACCTGACAAGATTTCCATATCCGGAATCTCGGACATATCTAATTGTTCTTCCATAACATTGTCGTATTTATTTCTAATTTGATTTTGATGTCTTTTCACAATGCATCCATCACTTAATTTCACACAAAACGTTACAGGTCCATTTTGTTTGGTAATGGTTCCACTTATCCATCTTTCTGTTGTACCACGGCTATGATTTATAATATATACTTTATCTCCAACGTCAAACTCACGTTTTTTTGTACTTTTGTCATGTTAAACATTGTTTTTCTACTAGCTGTTTCTGTCTGACACGCTGTTGTACGTCTGGATATGTTAAATCCAATAGCGGTCGCGGTCGTCGTCCCATTAACATTACTGACGGTGGTAATCCAGTAGTTGCATGCGGTGTTATTCGATATGCAAATAAAAATCTTGCTATTCTTGTCTCGATACTTCCTTCCCTCATTTTCTTTAAACCCTCCTTGAACGTTTGCACAGCACGTTCTGCCAAACCATTAGAGCTTGGCTGATACGGCGAGATTCTAACATGGCGTATTCCATTTTTCTTAATGAAACTCTCGAATTCCTCACTGGTGAACGGAATCCCATTGTCACTAACGATTGTGTCTAGAATTCCATGTGTCGCAAAGATCATGCGCAATTTCTCAATTGTTGCTGCTGATGTTGCTAAATTCACAACTTGTACTTCCATGTACTTTGAATGTGCATCTACACACACAAGAGACATTTTACCATGCAACGGACCAGCATAGTCGATATGCACGCGAGACCATGGTCTTTCTGGCCATTCCCATGGGTGCAACGGAGCTTCAGCCGGAACATGACGGTTCACTTGGCATTCATGACAAGTTTTGACCTTGTTTTCTAATTCCGACTCCATATAAGGCCACCAAACGTAACTGCGAGCTAGCATTTTCATGCGTGTGACTCCAGGGTGTCCTTCATGTAACTCCTGCATGATAGTCTCTTGCCCCGGTTTAGGAACCACAACACGATTTCCCCACAGTAAGCATCAAAGCATGTAAGCTTAACTCTAATTTCCGTGTAAAGTATGGTCTTAGTTCATCATCTGCATTTGATGCTGGCCATCCTTGTAGTACGTAGTTCATAACACGGCTCAAAATTGGATCTTTACGAGTCCACAATTTAATTTGTCGTGACGTCACTGATGTAAGATCCATGTGTTCCGTTAAAAGTATCATTTCGCCTGACACTTCTGGTTCTGTTTTACAGTTTAACGGAAGTCTACTTAATCCATCTGCATTGGCATTATTCCTTCCCTCTTTATACACAATTGAATATTCATACGCTGACAATGTCAATGCCCAACGTTGCAATCGAGCTGCTGCCATAACTGGTATCGGTTTAATTTCATGAAATAATCCAACTAATGGTTTTTGATCCGTAAATATTTTAAACTTTCGGTCATAAAGATACTGATAAAACTTCTTCAAAGCAAAGATTATGGCTAATCCTTCTTTTTCTAACACACTGTAATTTTTCTCAGCAGGTGCTAGTGTTCTCGACACATAACCTATCGGTCTATCGGTTCCATCATCCATTCTGTGACTGAGTACTGCTCTAATTCCATATGTTGATGCATCACATGCCAGAAGTAATTCCCTACTGGGGTCATAGTGCACTAATACTTTTGATGATTGTAACATCAACTTTGACTCGACAAACGCTTCCTGTTGAGCTTTTTCCGATTTCCACTTTGTTTTTGTAACAACTCATGAAGGGGTGCCAGTTTTGTGGACAGATCCGGCAAAAATCTGTTATAATAATTCAACATTCCAAGATATGACTTTAATTCGGTCACATTCTGTGGTACTGGAGCCTCGCAAATGGCTTTCACTTTAGCCTTAACTGGATAAATGCCCTTGCTGTCAATTTTGTGTCCCAAATAAACAACTTCTGGTGCAAGAAATACACATTTCTTCTTGTTTAATCTCATCCCAGCATTTTGTACCTGGCACCATACTTTCTCTAAAGTTTGTAAATGTTCATCATTTGTTCGACCCGTGATTAAAATATCATCAACACGGACAACAACATTCTGAATGCCTTGCAAAACATTCTCCATTGTTCGTTGGAAAATTCCAGATGATGAGGAGACACCATAAGGAAGTCGGTTATATCTATACGGTCCCTTACGAGTGTTAATTGTCACATACTCCTTAGAAACATCATCAAGCAAAATTTGTTGGTAGGCGTGGCTTAGGTCAAATTTCGAAAAAGCTTGTCCCCCACTTAAAGTAGCGTACAAATCGTCGGTTTTCGGTATAGGATAATTATCAAGTTTTGAAGCCTGATTGATAGTCACTTTATAATCTCCGCATATCCTAACAGATTTGTCTTCTTTAACAATTGGAACAATAGGGGTTGCCCATTCTGAAAATTGCACTTGCTCTATAGTTCTTTCCTTTTCAAGCCTGTCTAGCTGTTGTTCGATTTTTTCCTTTAATGCATAGGGAACTGGCCTTGCTTTATAATACTTAGGTATTGCGTCTGAGTAAATGTATTTTTGCTTTTGTCCCTTTTAAGGTTCCAAGACCCTCCTTAAATACTTCATTGTACTTACAAAGTATTGCCTCCAACTCCTGATTCTTTCCGTTGCTTGCTGATCCCTCGATTCGGAATATGGACTTCCAGTCTAAATTCAAATGTTCTAGCCAGTCACGTCCCATAAGGCTTGGTCCTAGGCCTTTCACAACGGTAATCGGTAAACTAGCACGTTGATTATTGCACATAACAGTAACGGTTGTTTTACCTAGCACTCTTATTTCCTCGCCAGTGTAGGTGCGAAGTTTTCGAGTTTGATTTAAATTTGGCTCCTCACTTCCAAAAATTCGCTTCAAAGTATCCTCACTGATTATTGAAACGGCGGCACCTGTATCGATTTCCATTTCGATCTCCCTATTGTTGACTTGAGCCTTAATACGATAAGGTTTCCTCTTTTCAGTTTTCACTTGAAACATAGAATATGTTTCCTCGCATTCACTATTATCCTCATCTAAAAAATGTGCTTTCTGCTGCATCAGTTTAGTTTTCTATCTCTAGTATTAAATTTATACCTCTGTACAGTCTCTGATGGCTTAGGATTTTGGTGATCTCTAACTAATTTTACCAGTTCATCAAAAGTTTTTTCTCCTGGTCTCTCTGGTGCACATAAATTTCTCATCAGTTTTCTTCCCACAAGCACTTAGTAAGATAGCTCGTTTTTTCTCGGCACTGTCTATGTTATTTTCTGTAAAATAGAACTCTAATCTTTCTGTGTACTGAATCCAGTCTTCAGAATGTTCATCAAATTCTTCAATTCTGCCGTAATTTAAAGGCATAATAACTGCTGCTGGTGGATCATAAGGCATTGTCAATGTTTTAATTAATCCAATAAATATAAATAGTTTATCCTCGTCGCCAAAATATATGGTATCTTAACTATAGACACATAGAAAAACACAGAGTTCCTAAGCTATAATTTATTAATCCTAAACGGTCTAACTACAAAACTATAATGAATCAATGCATGCAGCTTTAAGTGAACTTTTCCATGAACCTAATCTTACTATTGAAAACATGTGCAGACAACATTAATCAAATCTAACGGTTTCCAACTTTATCTAAATAACCATTTCACAGTTAATTACATTTCCACATGTCAGCATCAATGTATTTGTTTACAGATCGTAAAGTCATCATGTTCAATTATCACAGTATGCCTCTTACATTCTAATTTAAATGTTGTCATATTATTACTAGTTACAATTTAATATTGTTTTGGAGAATTTTTACTATATACACTGTGCCTATTTAATTATTAAGCTATCAGATTCCCACACACATAGTTTTTATTTTCTGAACAGTGAAGATATCATTTTGACAGAAAGTTAATAAGTATGTCGATTTTTTTATTAGAAGTCTAATTGTTGGATGTGTTCTTGATTTCAGTAAAGTTAAGGCAAAGATATAAAACAAAAAGTAATCGTAGCTATCGTTTATTAAATAAAATACATAAAATATTTTTAAAAATGGAATTTCCAGTATGATTTGCCCAATTGTATGATAAGTTTTTCGCAGCTTTGAAGTAATACTATATTATATGTGCGTAAACCATGAACTAAATTCGTATCATAGGATGTTCATCCATACTTATTCAATTTTTTGCATGTCCTAAACTAAAAGTAAACAATTAACTACATGTAAGGTTACATTTTGATGCGGATACTTTGTGTATGTAGGTAGATATTGAGATGAAAATTTTGTATGAGCTACACATGCCTCGGATCTGGGTAGTGCCCATTGTTGTCCGTCATGTATCCATATATTAAATGTCACCCATACTGTTATGCGAAAATCTGCCAAATCAGTTAATCCGAAGTGACTGCCAACACATGAAAACGTTCTTGCACAAAACAAGTCACAAATGTTTCAAGTGCATTCAAGGGTCTTTTCGTAGTGTTAATGCCGTAACCTGATGTTTAATCTTTGGTTAGGTATATTTTTATATAAGAAAATATAAAGAATATGAATTTAGAACAGAGTTGTTTTCTTGGTGTTTGATGTTTTTACACATGAAAAGAATAAATGATATATTTTTATGTTATGTACAAATATTACTTATAGATGTCTTTGAAAACTAACTCAGCATACAATAATTAAGAGAACCGAGGTAATTTTTGTAATTTTCATGCCGAGAATGTCTTATATATTTATAACCAAAAAACATTATATACATTTCTTGACAGTTACATTTGCAAGCTTTCATGGGATAGTTTTTCTATTTGTAAATACAGGTATCATATTATTTCAGAAATGAATGTCGCTCTTAGACGGCGAGCAGGTCAGAGCTCGAATTATAAACATAAATTTTCGGCCCGGAAAGCTGTTGATGGAAATGTCAACACATACACACATACAAGGAAGCAGCGGAATCCATTTTGGTGGGTCGATCTTGGAAAGAAGTACATGGTTAAAGCAGTGAAAATAAGCAACAGAAGAGATGGCTATGGTAAATTGTAGACCAGGTTGAGAAAAATACATGTACAGTTGCGACCAGTCATAACCTCTCGTCAATGCTAACTTGCAGAGCAGTTCTGAGAAGTGCTCTAAGTTAACTTAGAGAAGTCAGGAAGAAAAATAGCTCTGGTCAAGAATTAGAGCAATCGTGGTCCACGACTGCTTTTCAGAACAGCTCTGGTCAAGATTCGGAGCAGTTCCGGTCCAAAACTGCTTTTTAGAACAGCTCTGGTCAAGAATGGGCTTTATTTCAGTGCGGTATTTTTATATATAGTGTTACAAAAATACTTTACTGAACCTTTAAGTTTGGATTTCTTATTTATTTTAAATCCTGACTGTTACAAGAACTGTTGTAGACTATGACTGGTTATAGAAATGTTCTAGACCATGACAGGTTAGAACTGTTCTTGGCCATGACAGCTTAGAGCTGTTCTGGACCATGAAAGCTTAGAGCAATCAGAATCGGTCAGGATTCTGTTCTAGAGCAGTCAGAATTCTATTCTAGAGAAGTTCTAAAGCAGTCAGTAGAACTGCTCTAAGTTAATTTAGAGCAGTCAGTAGAACTGTTCTAAGTTAACTTGGTGAGAGGTTATGTCTGCACTTAACCGTATTCACATTTTATGTATTTAATAATTATTGAATTCTGTTCTGAATTCCTTAGGTTTCTAACGTGTCGAGAAGTTTCATATTACTATACTGAACAATATTTCATACCTGGTATTTCAGTTGTTGATTTCTATTTTGTATCATGATATACATTGGTAGAAAATGCCTTAAATAATTGTTAGGTACAAGTATTTGAACTTTCATAATTAGATTTTAGGACTCAATGTCATCTATTTTTTTCTGTGAATAGGTTATAGACTTCGCAATCTGATCGTAAAAGTTGATGGAAAGTTTTGTGCCTCGTTTCCCAAACGAGCTAAGACAGGTCAAGTTATTACACTCCGGTGTAAACCACACCAGAAGGGACGCAAAGTTAAAGTAATGATCAATGGCAATGGAGTTTTGTCCATGGCAGAAGTTTCTGTAAAAGCTGAAGGTAAAAAGTTTCTTCCAGATAAAATTTCCATTGCATTTTAAATAATAATTGGGGATTACAAAATACAAATGTTCAATATACAACTATATATCAAATTCTTGCTTGGTGTTTCGTTAAAACTTGGTATTGAATTACGTATCTCTGTTGATTTTAAGTAAATATAATGATGATATTTATCTGTTATCTGCAGATGTTGTCTGTATATTTTAACTATCAGTTGAATACACATATGTTCAGATTTATATGAGAGGTAATCAATCTCTTACCTGCACACTTGTTTTGGTTTTTTTTCAGGAAAGCCAAGACCAAGAGCTAAAGCAAGAGGTAATTATAAATAAAATAAAATGTATAAGGATATTTGCAATAAATTAGAGGTTTCCTCTAGTACTGTTATAACATATCAAAAGACATCTTGAAAATTTTAAAAGAAATATTGCAATCTGAATAACAACAAATGTATGACATATATCTTTGTTGATTTTAATAAAAGTACATAGAATGGTGATATTTATCAGTTATGCACAGATGTAGTTGCAATTGTCTTTTCCAGTTTTTTCACTGGTTGATGTGGTTGAGCTTCTTTTCGGTTTTATCGGTGTTTGTAGTCTTTCCCCTATTGAATACCTTTGAGTACAGAACTTGTTATGACCTTTATTTATGTCTTAGCTTTCAGTTGAGTATACATTATGTTCAAATTTTTATTTGAAGTTATGAATCTCTTACCTGCACACTTGTTTTGGTTGTTTTCAGTAAAGCCAAGACGAAGAGCAAAAGCAAGAGGTAATTATTAATGAAAGAAAATCTATCATAATATTTTCAATAAATTAGAGGTGTGATTTGGTACCGTTATAACATATCAACTGACATTTTGAAAATTTAATTGTTTCCCAGTGCTGGAATTATAAGTTTATTCTTTAAATAAACAGATAATAACCACAAAATACCACTTTGGAGAGAAAAATGAATGTTAACGCTGTAAATGTAACTGAGAAAAATTACCTATTAATAAACGAATGAGTTCACAAAGCAAGTAAATAATGCTTAAAAATGTAGTCATTCATTGATTATGTTGCTGCTAGATATTCGATGGAGTGGTTTGCCATTTTGCAAAATACGTGTATTTAATGCCCTTACAGATTTTGTTATTCTTTTTTATTATAAAGGTTTGACATGAACCAAAAATAAAGAATATCGTATAAAAAACCTGTATACATGTGCATTATCACAGATGATTAAAGTTTAAGGTCTGCTCCTTCATAATTGCCTTCCTCTTACTTTAAGTAAAGCCTAGAACAAGAGTTAAAACAATTGGGCTTAAACAATAACCTGAAATAATTTATCTGAAAAATATGAAGTAAATTTAAAAAATAACAATGATGAAATGTCCTTTATCAAAGAAGCCAAAATTTAAAGATTGAAATTGTTTCTTGGATTAATATTGAATTTTGTTTAGTTCGGTATGCCTGTCATGCCTGTTACATTCTAATTTAAATGTCGTCATATTATTACTAGTTACAATTTAATATTGTTTTGGAGAATTTTTACTATATACACTGTCATGACTGTGCCTATTTAATTATTAAGCTATCAGATTCCCATACACATAGTTTTTATTTTCTGAACAGTGAAGATATCATTTTGAAAGAAAGTTAATAAGTATGTCGATTTTTTTTATTAGAAGTCTTAATTGTTGGATGTGTTCTTGATTTCAGTAAAGTTAAGGCAAAGATATAAAACAAAAAGTAATCGTAGCTATCGTTTGTTGAATAAAATGTATAAAATATTTTGAAAAATGGAATTTCCAGTATGATTTGCCCAATTGTATGATATGTTTTTCGCAGCTTTGAAGTAATACTATATTATATGTGCGTAAACCGTGAACTAAATTCGTATCATAGGATGTTCATCCATACTTATTCAACTTTTTGCATGACCTAAACTACAAATAAACAATCAACTACATGTAAGGTTACATTTTGATGCGAATACTTTGTGTATGTAGGTAGATATTGAGATGAAAATTTTGTATGAGCTAGATATGCTTCGGGCCTGGGTAGTGCCCATGTTGTCTGTAATGCATCCATATCTCAAATGTCACCCATACTGTTATGCTAAAATCTGCCATATCAGTTAAGCCGAAGTGACTGCCAACACATGAAAACGTTCTTGCACAAAACAAGTCACAAATGTTTCAAGTGCATTCAATGGTCTTTTCGTAGTGTTAACCTAATGTTTAATCTTTGGTTGGGTATATTTTTATATAAGAAAATATAAAGAATCTGAATTGAGAACAGAGTTGTTTTCTTGGTGTTTGATGTTTTTACACATGAAAAGAATAAATAATATTATCTTTTTATGTTGTGTACAATATTACTTATATATGTTTTTGAAAACAAACTCAGGATACAATAATTAAGAGAACCGAGGTAATTTTTGTAATTTTCATGCCGAGAATGTCTTATATATTTATAACCAAAAAACATTATATACATTTCTTGACAGTTACATTTGCAAGCTTTCATGGGATAGTTTTTCTATTTGTAAATACAGTTATCATATTATTTCAGAAATGAATGTCGCTCTTAGACGGCGAGCAGGTCAGAGCTCGAATTATAAACATAAATTTTCGGCCGGGAAAGCTGTTGATGGAAATGTCAACACATACACACATACAAGGAAGCAGCGGAATCCATTTTGGTGGGTCGATCTTGGAAAGAAGTACATGGTTAAAGCAGTGAAAATAAGCAACAGAAGAGATGGCTATGGTAAATTGTAGACCAGGTTGAGAAAAATACATTTACAGTTGCGACCAGTCATAACCTCTCGTCAATGCTAACTTGCAGAGCAGTTCTGAGAAGTGCTCTAAGTGAAGAAAAATAGCTCTGATCAAGAATTAGAGCAATCCTTGTCCACGACTGCTTTTTAGAACAGCTCTGGTCAAGATTCGGAGCAGTCCCGGTCCAAAATTGCTTTTTAGAACAGCTATGGTCAAGAATTTGGCTTTATTTCAGTGCGGTATTTTTATTTATAGTGTTACAAAAATACTTAACTGAACCTTTAAGTTGGGATTTCTTATTTATTTTAAATCCTGACTGTTACAAGAACTGTTCTAGACTATGACTGGTTATAGAAATGTTCTAGACCATGACAGGTTAGAGCTGTTCTTGGCCATGACAGCTTAGAGCTGTTCTGGACCATGAAAGCTTAGAGCAAACAGAATCGGTCGGGATTCTGTTCTAGAGCAGTTAGAATTCTATTCTAGAGAAGTTCTAAAGCAGTCAGCAGAACCGCTCTAAGTTAATTTAGAGCAGTCAGTAGAACTGTTCTACGTTAACTTGGTGAGAGGTTATGTCTGCACTTAACCGTAGTCACATTTTATGTGTTTGATAATTATTGAATTCTGTTCTGAATTCCTTTGGTTTCTAACGTTTCGAGAAGTTGCATATTACTATACTGAACAATATTTCATACCTGGTATTTCAGTTGTTGATTTCTATTTTGTATCATGATATACATTGGTAGAAAATGCCTAAATAATTGTTAGGTACTAGTATTGGAACTTTCATAATTAGATTTTAGGACTCAATGTCATCTTTTTTTTTTGTGAATAGGTTATAGACTTCGTAATCTGATCGTAAAAGTTGATGGAAAGTTTTGTGCCTCGTTTCCAAAACGAGCTAAGACAGGTCAAGTTATTACACTCCGGTGTAAACCACACCAGAAGGGACGCAAAGTTAAAGTAATGATCAATGGCAGTGGAGTTTTGTCCATGGCAGAAGTTTCTGTAAAAGCTGAAGGTAAAAAGTTTCTTCCAGATAAAATTTCCATTGGATTTTAAATAATAATTGGGGATTACAAAATATAAATGTTTACTATACAACTATATATCAAATTCTTTCTTGGTGTTTCATTAAAACTTGGTATTGAATAACGTATCTCTGTTGATTTTAAGTAAATATTATGATGATATTTATCTGTTATCTGCAGATGTTGTCTGTATATTTTAGCTATCAGTTTAGAACACATATGTTCAGATTTTTATGAGAGGTAATCAATCTCTTACCTGCACACTTGTTTTTTTTTCAGGAAAGCCAAGACCAAGAGGTAAAGCAAGAGGTAATTATAAATAAAATAAAATGTATAAGGATATTTGCAATTAATTAGAGATTTGCTTTAGGACTGTTATAACATATCAAAAGACATCTTGAAAATTTTAAAAGAAATATTGCAATCTGAAGAACAACAAATGTATGACATATATCTTTGTTGATTTTAATAAAAGTACATACAATGGCGATATTTATCAGTTATCCACAGATTGCAGTAGTTGCAATTGTCTTTTCCAGTTTTTCCACTTGTTGATATAGTTGAGCTTCTTTTCAGTTTGATCGGTGTTTTTAGACTTTCCCCTATTGAATACCTTGGAGTACGGAACTTGTTTTGACCTTTATTTATGTCTTAGCTTTCAGTTGAGTAAAATTTTTGCTCAAATTTTTATTTGAAGTTATGAATCTCTTACCTGCACACTTGTTTTGGTTGTTTTCAGTAAAGCCAAGACGTAGAGCAAAAGCAAGAGGTAATTATAAATGAAAGATAATCTATGATAATATTTACAATTAAAGGTGTGATTTGGTACCGTTATAACATATCGACTGACATTTTGAAAATTTGTTTGTTTCTTAGTGCTGAATACTATTTACAATAAATTAGAGATTCGATTTGGTACCGTGATAACATATGAACTGACATTTTGAATATTTAATCGTTTCCCAGTGCTGAAATTATAAGTTTATTCTTTAAATAAACAGATAATAACCACAAAATACCACTTTGGAGAGAAAACTGAATGTTAATGCTGTAAATTTTACAGAAAAAGTACCTCTTAATAACAAATGAGTTAACAAAGCAAGTAAATAATAGAGAATAGCAAAATTTTATATTTTCGATAATCTGGTTTAATTCAACCAAATATTTGAGGGGGTGTTTGGCTCGTGGCTATATATGGTATCACCGATATGTGGCGGTCTCATGTGGTATTTGAAATTAAAATTTCTGAATCGGGCACTTGTAAAGTTGCCGACAACAAAGCAGGTGCTGAAGTAAAATTGCGGTTAAACAAAGGGAAAGAAGAAATGCCAAACAAAAGGAACATAAAGGGATCGCCTTCAAGATCACAAGGAAGGAGAGGAAGACGTCGAGGGAAGGGAGACAGGGGACCAGGTCGAAAAAGAATGTCGGAAGCAAGAATGGAGAGAGAAAGACCGGAGGCGTAGCACTTGGAAGTACGAGAAGATGAAAACTTATCAGGTAATGAGTAGGAGGAATATGCATGTGTATTCCCCCGATCTGTTTCTTTACTCATATGAAGCGGACTTCATTCAAGGGCTTCTACTTTAAAACAAAAAGAAACTAGCCCAATCCTTTAATTCAACTTTTTCGTTATATAGATGACGTGTTGTCGTTAAGATTTTCTACATCTCATCTACTCCAGTGAACTTGAAATTAAGGATACTACAGATACATCAAAGTCTCTCGAAATGGACAATGGGGGACATCTGAAAAAAAACTTTATGACGAACATGATGACTGTGACTTTCCTATTGTTAACTTCCCTTCTTGAGTAGCAATATACCAGCATCGCCTGCATATGGCGTGTACGTTTCTCAGCTTATCCGATATTCAGGGGCATGCTTGAGTTACCATGACTTTCGACAACTAGGATTACTGCTGTCACAAAAGCTTCTTAAGCAGGGTTTTATCAGGGATAAGTTGGTGTCATCACTTCGGAAATTTTACAGTCGTCATCACGAATTAATTGACAGTTACAGTTGTCCAGTATCTAAGATGATGTTGGACCTGTTCCCACTGTCGTAACATTTCATGTACCTCCACCGAGTTGTGACTACCACTGGATTGACTTTGATGAACGTCACGACGTGTGCCGTATACGGAGCAGGAACTGCTTACCCTTCCGGAGCACCGGAGTTCACTCCTGGTTTTTATAGGAGTTCGTGTTGTACATTGTTTTTTAGTTTTCATTGTTTATTTGTTGTTGTTCATTGTCTTCCCGGGTTTTAATTATCTAATGGATTGCGTTTTTTGGATTGCTCTTTAGGTATATTTGTCCTCTTTGGTAATACAAATGGTTTTAATGAACTTAAAAAATAATACGTAAGTTAAGCAATTTATATCCCTTCAAAACAAAACAAAATTGCTGATTGTCTTTCTCGTTCTCAGTGAGGAAAGTTTAGAAGACTAGCTCCAGAAGCAGACCAGTGGCCAACCAAAATTCCAACACAGATTTGCAACATTTAAGTCAGATGGCGGATTATATTGTCAACTAAGATGTGTCAAAAAATACACAAAAATCATACAATTTGGCTCTGTCGAAACTTTGTAATTTCAGATCATCTTACAAATTGTAACAGCTCTGGCCAGTGCCAGTTTCATATTATGATAAAATCAAAGGCATACAAGATACCACAAAATTCTTCATAATTGGCAAGGCATTAGAGGAAATAAAAATAATTCAAGGAGGAAAACACATTGACATTAGAGCACCAATTTCATTGCAATTGTTATCAGATATGATAGGTTGTTTAGATAAAGTTTATAAGAGTAAATATGAAGCTACATTATTTTCAAAGCTTTTTCAGTTGCCTTCTTTGGTTTGCTTAGCGTAGAAGAAATCACAACTACACGGAATAAGTCTACTAATGGCTCCAACTTAAGAATTTCAGTTAAGGAAAAAGCCCTGGAGCTGAGAGTAAGGTGGTAAAAAACTCACCAAAAGCGGAAATACGTTACATTATTGATACCAGGGAACATAAAAATTACTGTCCGCTAAAACTCCCCAAAGACCGCTTACGGGTACGACCTAGCTGTAACAATGAATACTTTTTTTATACATTATTTTTTTTTTTCCAAATATAACATTTTATTGCACAATTTAGTTGTAAACAAATATCCTTGGCGATACAACAATTTCGCCAAGGCTTTTCCCTGTGTTGTTAATTTCTAAACAGACCAGGGGATTTGTTTAGAAATCAATTAATACATATAAAATGTTAGTTTCATTACATATTTTAATAATAACATACATTCTGATACTATTTCATGATAATTAAATGTAAATGTCAATTTGTTCTTTTTGAAATATTTTCCTAGTTAGAAATAAAGTGCGAACAATATATTTGTATAAACAACCAGTAAAGACATTTGAAAACAAGAAATACTCATACGGTTCATTGGTCAAGTTGACTTTCATCCTTATTTTATTTTTCAATGTTTGACCGATCGGAGATGTTACAGGTGAAAGAGTTCTATTTAACTGATTGAACCACAATGTGGATAAACATGGACTTTATTGTGTTAAATTCATAAATTTGTTTGGATTATTAATAATATTTCTTGTTTAAAGAATATAGAAACAAGGCAAGTCTTTTTAAATAGCGTTTAACTTTTGAAAGAAAAAAGTAAGGTGTTGTGTCCACGTGTTTATGGTTTTACGGGGAAAGGGTATGACTGTTTACACTAAAAGGAGTTTGCGCATTTTCACCAACAATGGGGAGTAAGTTTTAGTTGCAAAGAAAAGTTCATATTCTTGTTTGAATATTGTATACACGGCTACGGATCTTTTCTTTGTTCTGAAATATAGAAGGCTTTGTAGATTGAGAAACTTATTATTGTTATCAAAATATTAAGATCCCAATATTTTTTGTCGAAAACTTTGTGCCCTAGTACTATGTCTTTTAAACAGATTGTTTTAGAAAAGTGGATTAAATTTAATTTTTCTCTTATTTTATTCCAAAAGTCGTTTAACAGTATACATTCGATGAAAAAATGTTCATAATTGTCTGGACATTTGCATACTGGACAATGTGAATTCTGTGATATTTTCCATTTAAATAACTTTTCTTGGCTTGCCAAAATATTCGTTATCAATTTCCACTTAAAGATTTTTAATTTGTTTTGATTAAGTCCAAAGAATATAAATTTCAGTATAGAATTGATAATGTATTTTTCACTTCTAAAATGAGCTTGCCATTTCTCAATACCGATATTAACGGATTTTCTAAACGAAATAAACAAATTGTAAATAAATTTGTTGTTTTTTTAGATCTGATAAAAGTATCGCCTTATCATTTATAGTAAATAAATCATTTCGTATATGCATTCTTGTTTGTTTACTGTCCTCCGATTTTAAGATTTCGATCCAATTTTTAGGGATTGCCTTTTTAATAATACTCAGTTTTGTTATCCAATTATTTTTTACTTTAAGTTTTTC
Source organism: Mytilisepta virgata (assembly GCA_028015205.1). NCBI lineage: Eukaryota > Metazoa > Mollusca > Bivalvia > Mytilida > Mytilidae > Mytilisepta > Mytilisepta virgata. Next base: position 44,157,319 of record CM051521.1, on the reverse strand, counting down.
TAAAATAGGGTTTTCTGATATGCACCCGTTATCATCAATAAGATCGTTTATATAAATAATGCCACTATTTATCCAATTAGGAAATAATAGTGGTTTATTTTGATCCTGTAAATATAAATTTCCCCATATCACTTGTTTTTGGATACTTTTGAAATTTTTCGGTTCCTTTGTTTGCCCGCCCTTTAAGCATAGCCAACTGTTTAATATTTCTTGATAAAAAGTAGGAATAGTTTTCTAACAACTTAAGTTTTTTTTTATGTTAATATTCATTTTTAGAATTAACGATAAATTCCCTAATTATAATGGTATGCCTATAACCCTTTCCTTCCTAGAGATTTTCATCTTTTATACCTTATTTGCATGTTTTTTTTTTTTAAATTATCATGGAATTAGGCATTATTTTTCATAGATTCACAACATTATCATACAGAGTGTTGCATGCATGAAACTAGGATACTATACGGATAGTGAAGTAAACTTCAATTTCCAAGAAAAAAATTGTTTTCCATGGCAACAAGATCACATGGATTTATGTGGAAAATGTGGTTTTATCAAAGTTTAGGGGTTTAAAATGCTCTGTTATAATAAAAAATTCTAAAATGAAGAACACTAATCAATGGAACATGTGGCAGTCAACTTGAGGAACTGTGTTGCCATGGAAACACATCTTGTACAGTTTCTGATCATAGTTGTTTTTCTTCAGTTTTAATTAAATTTATTAAACATAAATTAACCTTTAAAATTTTCATAACTCTTAAAATCAAAAGTTGTCAAATGTATGCAAATACACATGTTATAGGGCTAAGGATTTTCCAAAATTTTACATGAATATGGCAACAACTCATGAACATGTTGAAAGTTAAAAGGAAGGATAAATTTGGCTCCAGAATTAACATAGCTATTGCAAATATACTTAAATAGGTTTGTACAAAACGTCATTCCGATATCTACAGTAATAAATGTGTATTTTAACAAATTGTTTTATGAAATGAAGCATTCGATAGTTGGCCATCTCGGCGACAAAAATGTAGGTGGTGACTTCAAAATCTATCTTAAAATTGATGAGAAATTTTCCACAGCATGGTACCATTTATATACGGGCATTATATGGTGAAACTGGTTGATAATTACAAAATTATAACAATCATATCACAAGTTAATCCGTGTCTGTTATTAATTCAAATTCAGTAAGAAAATATGTACGAAATATAATTCATGTAAATATAATTATGTAAAGAAATTAATTGCATAAAATAAAGAATTAAAACAATTGTAATGCAATTCTGAATTTCCCCACTTGGGGAAAAAAATCCAGGTTGCCAGTCAAGATGGACATAGTCCAGGTGAGCGATACAGGCTCCTAGGAGCCTCTAGTTTTAAGTGTGACAATATAAATATGAAAAGTTTGAATTACTTAATTACTATAGCAACTTTTAATTTATCACCTTTGATAAACCAATAATTGATGTGAGCGGCAACTAACCGAATAATCAATTAATATGCCGACAATTAGAAAGTTCAATTTCTCAAATAAATACAAACCACTTTGGTTATAATATATAAAAATACCACTCTAAAAGATTCCAGAATGTTTTAACTGAATCAAAAAAAAAAAAAAAATGGACGAACATCAACCATGGTCAACTGAATACACAATGTTGCTGATCTTCATCTACATCTTTTCATTTCTATGGGTATGTAATAGGTGGACTGTTGCTTTACCCAATTCCTTCATCCGGTTCATTCCTCCTATTCCCACTTTTTAAAATTCAGGTACAAAAAAGGTAAAATTTCATGTGGGAATAGAGGGAAAAGTTGTGTAAACAAAGGATTATACTTTATAAACATTGACTAATTAACATGTAACTAAATGTTGATTGAGGACAGGTAAATGAAACTTGTTTGTATGTTTTTTAAGGATAAATTCAAGAAAAAGAAACAAATATAAGTAAATATTTTTTTTATTAATTTATTTTATAGAACTATTAAAGGTCACAATAGTCCTATAAAATAAACAAATAATTTAATAAAAAATATGTACTTTTATTTTGTAACTAACTATTGATTTGGTACAGGGAAATGAAGTTATTTTGTGTTGTTTTCTTATGAAAAATAATTGATTAAAGAAACTATAATAGTATTGATATCATTTATTAATTTTAAAGCACTAATGTAACAACAGACAAAAGTAGACATGTATTAAACAATACACAATAAATAACTACTAAAACACATATAGCACACATATTACACATTAGGTGCACACAAGACTATTAAAGTTCATGAATCTATTCGAGGTGAAGAAGGTGGTATGCTGCATCTCCAAACTGTATAGTGCTGATTTCATGGTTTCTGTGTCTGTTCTTTAGGTCAGCTAATCTGCGGTTGATCTCGATGTAATTTTTCTTCTGTGGTACCCTCTTACCACCAGCTGCGTACTGGATCATTGTCAGGTCGTTGATGGCTTCCTCATGTTTCAATAGTTTAATGAGTTTGAATAGGTTAGGGTGTGGGTGTTGTGTATGTTTCTTTAACTTGCTGTGCCAGCCCTCTAGATGGTTGGTAGTTCTTGGGCCCTGGGTTTTGTAGTGGTTCCATAGGTGTCTGTTTTGCTCTACCCAGTATGTTGTAACATAGTCTGTGAAAGGAGTGAAGTTGGTATCTGTTTCGACCTGATATATGTCTGTGAGGGCATTAAACCATACATCTTCGTCTTAAGCTGTTGGAATCAGTGGCAGTACAGCTGGCTCTTGGTAGGGTCTTCTTGCGTTTGTTATACATGGCATTCTTACAAGATGTGAAAGTTGAAATATTCTCTACTAGTTGTTGTGTGTCGTCATTTCTGAGTTTTACCAATTCTTCTTCATAAATGGTTGGAACTAGAGTTAGTTCGTCTACCTTCAGATGCATCTGGTCAGACCCATGGTTGTGGTTTGCTGAGACTTTGGTTGGTAAGTTGTTTTAGAGTGTTGATTGTTCACTGATAAATATTATGAAATACAGGTAAATCTCAGGTAATATTTAATTAATCTTAAATGCTAAATAAACAAATTGACTATAAAAACATCTATTGTTATATGCATGTGGGAATAGGAGGAATAGTGATTTATAAAAAGTGGGAATAGGAGGAAGACACCCTTCATCCACATGATCTATTTATTACTATGTGCCAATTAAACATGGTGATTTTACATGATTTATTATTACCAATAATATACCTGTCACTCACCTCAATGAAGCCATAAACTAATTAAACTGATAATAATTGTTCATAATAAAAAGCCAACAGGTGAAAAATTGTTTGGTTAGGCAGGTAATACAGCAAGAGAAAGGTTATACCTTGTTAAAATACGCATATATATATATATATAACGTAGTCTTTATTCTCACTTTTTTGTAGAGAAAAACTATAATACACATTGGCATCAGTCTTGGAAAACAAACTGAAACCATCGAGGTTAACTCGATGTATCGAGTATCTGCTTTTTTTCAATATTACTTCCACAGAGTATGCAGAGTTTACACATTTTTGTAATACTATTCAGAAAAATGTATATATAAAATGCAACAAAATCGACTTACTTCTAGATAAACTCGTAACGAAAATTATGTTTTTTTTCAATTTATAACTATATTATTATTATTTAGGAAAAAAGCACACAAAATAAATATCGAATTTCAGGTATAGTTGTAAGATTTAAAAAAAATAATAATACTTATAAGCGATGAAGAAATTTTTAAATTTACCACTAAATTCTCCTCAAAATACAAATCTTCGAAATGGTCCTCGCAAACTACATGTACTTGATTCTTCGTGTGCGCATACTCAGCAACTGGAATCCTTAAACTGAAAAGCCATTTCTCACATAGGTCTGATTTCTTTTCTGGGTTTGAAATGATAAAAATACTTTTCCAAAATCAGAAAAATCATTTGTATGGACAGAACTGGGCGAAGTAATGTTCTCTGAGTTGAAGCTGAAGTTATCAACATCAGAGTCGGTGTCACTGAAGCCTATGAAGGATGAAAGTGAAGAAACGTCGAAGATCTCTATTTTACTCGGCGACCATTGTTTATGAAAAATGCTACGCAAGTTCAGATGCAATATTATATCAAATAACTAAATGAAACTTCAAAATATTATGCTCACGGAATTTTTCGATGATCTGAAACAATGTTCATAATATAATGGAAATCATTTTAATTTGGAAAAGTTTAGGAAAACGGCGTTGGAAATCGGGTACTATTTTTATTTTATTTTCTATTTTTATGCAAGGAGGCGTGGTCAAATTCACTGGCCTCCTGTTGTAAAAATCCCGGATTTCAAAGCAAAATACAACATCAAATAGATGTAAAATGATTGAAACTACCCAAGGATTCACTACAAATTATCTTCGAAGAATTTAATAGATACATATACGTTTTTATCGACTTAACAGGTACTAGAAATAGGTTCCCGCCCACTATTAAATCGTCATGCTCTACAAAACGGAGGTTCGTAGAAATGAACCCAAAACAAAAACCAACGTGTGTACATAGCTTGGAGTTCACACTATATATCACGAGAAACGTGTATTGAAAATATTTAATGACAATTCCTGTATTTAAAATGTTCTTCATAGTCATGATAGTAATTTATTCTTTTTTTTAAATTGTTCGTTTTTTTATTAAGATTCGTCTCTTGAAACATGTGCTTCTAATGCCGGTTTCCCTATGTTCGAACACGCTCACAAAGATTCCGTTTATTTCATCAGAAAAACAATAAAATGGGAAAATTAAATTGTATGTTTTAAAGAAGTATGTCTGGAGTCTCCAATTACATACTTAGATCACGAGTAAAATTAGTTTTGCCTTCAATCGAACGGTTTAAACTTTAACCATGAAAAAATGTCGGCTTCGTTAAATTGTCAATTTTATCTTGACTAAAAAATAATTTTATTGTAAAGTATTATTTGATAAAATAAACGGAATATGATAATCCTGTATATATGTTTATTCAAATAATGCTTATATTTGACATGCCACGGGGTATGTTTTTGTTGGAAATGAGTAAAAGTGAGGCACCGCTCTGAGGCGTCGAAAGGCGTCTACATGGAGTAAAGGGGGAGGCGTCAAAAGGCGTCTTCATGGAGTAAAGGGGGAGGCGTCAAACGACGTCTACATGGAGGAAAGGGTTAACCGGGTACCAATTCAGCAGTATACTGGAAAAGGCTTGAAATTTTCTTCATATGAGTAAAGGTAATTTTAGGTCACATAGTTTTAGGATTGGGGTTGTCACTGAGCTGGCACTTCAAGGGGTCTCATAGGAGGCAATTATGAAATTAGGAAGATGGAAATCGTATGCTTACTCTCGTTATATTAGGTTGCAATTTTTATAGTTACAAAAAAGGCTAACAAGCTACAAGTTTTCACAGGTTCAAAGGTTCAAAAGAATTTGTGGATTGTTGGAAGTTCCCTAGTTCATTGGGCCAATGTAGAAGCAAAGACATAAACATATCAGCAAACTCTTGATTGTTGGTCTTCATCTCATAGCTATTCAATCAGTATAATGTTTGGTCTTCTATGAGTATTGCAATTAATATAGATCAGCAAAATTTTATATTTTCGATAATTTGGTTTAATTTTATCAAATATTTGCGTGGGTGTTTGGCCCGTGGCCATTTATAGTATCGCCGATAGGTGGCGCTCTCACTTGGTATTTGAAATTTAAATCCCTGAATCGGGAACTTGTAAAGTTGCCGACAATGAAGCAGGTGCTGCAGTCAAATTAAGGTTAAACAAAACACACCCACCCACCCTCCCAATTTTAGAATATTTGCTGCTGTTTCTGTTTTATATTTTCAGACACCAGTTTCCTGGTCACCAGAATCTAAGCAGTTTCTTCGTGGTATTAGACCAAAAGTGGATAGTTTGGACTTCAACTTGCTTTTCTTTGACATGGATTATTTCATTTAAGCAGTTTAATTACAAATGGATAATTGTGAATTAATTAACCAGAAGGAATCCTAGCTTTCAAATAATTACCATTTTTATTTCAAGAAGAAACCAAGACTTTTTAACAAATTTTTTTTTCTGTAAAAACCTTAGGCGCAGAGTTGATTTCGAAAGGGGGAGGTCCAGGGAGACTGGTAGTAATTTGGGGATTATTTCACTCGGCCCTTGCTCTGGGCCTGACAAGTTCTACAATTTGCAAGTTTGGAAAATGTGGTTAGTGGTAACGGTGGGGTATACAGATCGGCCTAATCTTTTAGAGGGGAGGCCTACACCTGCCAACAGGTTGGGCACTTAAAACTGGAGCATTTGTAATACAAGTGTTTTCCCTGTCACTCCCCATGGTAGGTGGTGGTGTTTAACTATCAGGGGTTTTATGATATTATGTCAACATATGTCAACTGATAGCCATTGTGTACGTTATCGATAGTCTCTCTGGTTCCTCAACAAAATATTATAGAATACTCTAGGCAAATTAATGCCACAAAGGAAAAATTTACACTCTAGTCATGAAATGTAAATACAAGTTTCTGTAATAAAATGTTTAATATTGAATTACTATTGTATTGTAATAGTTGTAAATGGTATATGTCAACATATGTCAGCTGATAGCCATTGTGTACGTTATCGATAGTCTCTCTGGTGCCTCAACAAAATATTATAGAATACTCTAGGCAAATTAATGCCACAAAGGAAAAATTTACGCTCTAGTCATGAAATGTAAATACAAGTTTCTGTAATAAAATGTTTAATATTGAATTACTATTGTATTGTAATAGTTGTAAATGGTATATGTCAACATATGTCAGCTGATAGCCATTGTGTACGTTATCGATAGTCTCTCTGGTGCCTCAACAAAATATTATAGAATACTCTAGGCAAATTAATTCCATAAAGGAAAAATTTACGCTCTAGTCATGAAATGTAAATACAAGTTTCTGTAATAAAATGTTGTATTGTAATAGATGTAAATGGTAATGATGCATAATAGAGGAAATGAAATTCTACACATTTGAGTCATAGTATACAGACATTTTTTTTTAAATGCAGTTAATCTTGGTATTTATGAATTACAATAACAAAGAAAGACATCTCTTGAAAAATTTTAATCACTGTGGGATTCTGTCAGGGGAGGAAGACATAAACAGATCAGCAAACAACAGATATTGATTGTTGCTCTTCATCTCATTGTTATTCAATCTGAGGTCTTCTATGAGTATTGCAGTTAATGCTTAAAAATGTAGTCATTCATTGATTATGTTAATGCTTCATATTCGATGAATTGGTTTGCCATTTTGCAAAATACATGTATTTGATGTCCTTACAAATTTTGTTATTCTGTTTTATTATAAAGGTTTGACCTGATCAAAACATAAAGAATATCATATGAAAAACCTTATACATGTGCATTATCACAGAAGATTAAAGTTTAAGGTCTCCTTCATATTTGCCTTCCTCTTATTTTTAGTAAAGCCTAGAACAAGAGTTAAAACGATTGGGCTTAAACAATAACCTGAAATAATTTATCTGAAAAATATGAAGTAAATTTAAATAATAACAATAGTGAAATGTCCTTTAAACATTGAAATTTTCTCTTCGAAAAATATTGAATTTTGTTATGCCTCTTACATTCTAATTTAAATGTTGTCATATGTATTACTAGTTACAATTTAATATTGTTTTGGAGTTTTTTACGATATACACTGTGCCTATATAATTATTAAGCTACCAGATTCCCATACACATAGTTTTTATTTTCTGAACAGTAAAGATATCATTTTGACAGAAAGTTAATTAGTATGTAGATGTTTTTTTTTTTTTATCAGAATTCTTTAATTGTTGGATATGTTCTTGATTTCAGTAAAGATATGGCAAAGATATAAAAGAAAAGGTAATCGAAGCTATCGTTTGTTGAATGAAATGCATGAAACATTTTGAAAAATAAAATTTCCAGTATGATTTGCCCAATTGTATGATACGTTCTTCTCAGCTTTGAAGTATTACAATATGATATATGCGTAAACATTAAACTAAATTCGTATCATAGAATGTTCATCCATACTTATTTAACTTTTTATATGACCTTCTAAACTACAAGTAAACAATAAACTGCATGTATATGATTACTTTTTGATTTGCGAATACTTTGTGTATGTAGGTAGATCTTGAGATGAAAATTTTGTATGAGGTACATGCCTCGGTCTGAGTGGTGCCAATTAAGGTTGTCTGTAATGCATCCCTATTTCAAATGTCATCCGTACTGTTTTGCGAAAATCTGCCATGTCAGTTAATCCGAAGTGACTGCCAACAGATGATGGCCGACACATGATAATAAACTTTATTGCACACAATTAGCAAAACAAGTCAAAAATGGTTCAAGTGCATTCAAGGGTCTCTTCGTAGTGTTTAATAACGAAACGTGATTTTCAAACGTTCGTTAAGTATATTTTCAAGTAAATATTAAGAATCTGCATTTAGAACATAGTTGTTATCCTGGTGTTTGATGTTTTTTTACACATGAAAAGAATAAGTGATACATGTATTATCTTTTTATTGTTTAAAAAATACTGATAGATCTGTTCGAACACTGACTCGGGATACAGTAATTTATAGAGAACGTAGGTAAGTTTTGTAATTTTCATGGCGAGAATGTCTTGTACATTAACAACAAAAAACATCAAAATGCATTATATACATTTCTGGAAAGTTACCTTTGCAACCGTTCATGGGATGTTAATTTTTGTAATTTTCATGCCGAGAATGTCTTGTACATTAATAACAAAAAAACATCAGAATGCATTATATACATTTCTTGACAGTTACATTTGCAACCTTTCATGGGATATGTTTTCTATTTGTAAATACAGGTATCATATTATTTCAGAAATTAATGTCGCTCTTAGACGGCGAGCAGGTCAGAGCTCGAATTATAAACATAAATTTTCGGCCGGGAAAGCCGTTGATGGAAATGTCAACACATACACACATACAAGGAAGCAGCGGAATCCATTTTGGTGGGTCGATCTTGGAAAGAAGTACACGGTTAAAGCAGTGAAAATAAGCAACAGAAGAGATGGCTATGGTAAATGCAGATCATACTAAGATAAAATAGTAACAACTTATGTGTGTAATAATTACATATATTGATCTTGAATATTTGTGAAATGTCTTAAATCAGTTACCATCGTCCCATAATATTTTTTAACAAAATTGTACATAAGTTAAATCACGAATAATCTGAAGCAATTTTTTATGCTCTACATGTCTCAGCTAAAACTTATTTGTTATTCCAAGTATTGTTATACTAAAAAAAGTTAAAATCATAAATTAAATTGAATGGTTTCAAACAGAGCAACCGTGTCCCATGACCATTGAGGATTTTATTTTTTGCAAAACTCATCAAAAATTCGTTTTTTCATTTGTTTGGCTAAAATCTGCAATTATGACACATTTAAAAAGCGTTTGATCTATCGAACAGTATAAAGAAGGAGCTAATCTACGTTTAAAAAAAAATCCCTTACCTCGAAGACAGATCGTACGTGTCCTTCACCTATTTTAACATTATAAGGTAAAGAATTAGATAATTTACCGTTTATGAAGATTTTACCAAATGTTCATTTGACCTCTCTCATTTTATCAATGAAAATATTTTAGAGAGATCTCAAATGATAATACATGAAACTTTAATAAGTCATCTAAATAATCAGTTTAAGTAAGAAAATGTAAACTCTCATTATATCAAACAAATACGTTTTTTACCATCCCTATTTATATTCTATATATATTACATAACGCATCATCGATTGTTATGCGCAGATAAGACTGGGACTTGTTCAAAAATGGTCACTGCTATTTCTAATAGGATTTGAAGCTGCACGTCAAATGCAGACAAAATTATTATCAGAATTTATAAAGAAAAGCCACTCATTCTTATAGTAAGAAACATAGAGAACGAATATTTTCACCCCATCTCACGTTTTGATTTTCTTGTGAAATGACAAATGAAAACTACTACCAAATCCACCTACGTATATTTCCGCTGTTATTTTCTCGTGTGAAATGAAATGAATTGTGAAACTTGGACAAGATGACCCAGGAGTTTTTTCGTATAAGAGTAAGAATAAACAAGGGCAATGCGAAGCGTGGCATCCCCTCGCGTGAAAAAAATTGACTCTGAAATTTGTACATGTATAAATATTTTCTTGTCATTTGATTTTCATCTGAAAATAAAAAAAAGAAAAATATTTCTTAATATAAGGACAAAAATATACATGTGAGAGGTAAAGGCACATAGATGTATCACTCCAAAAGGTCAAACAGTACCTTGTCCTTGAACTCATGACCATCGCATCAAAATTTTTAGGCTTGATAAATTTAAACTTTGTATAAGTTGTGTATAAATTCATTGAAGGCTGTTGATTCTAGAGTGTTTACAATGATGTTACAAACAATTGTGACCCTGTGACCTTTACCTTTAATCTTGAAAATCAATAGCGCTCCAGATTTTCCTAAGGACTAAGTGGTACGTAGTTGGATTTAAGTATCTAGCCTGTTTGGTCAAAATCCATTAAAGGATGTTGCTTCTAGAGTGTTCAGAAGGGTGTAAAGAATTTACAAGTTCCACTGTGACCTTGACCTTTAACCTATGACCTTGAAAATCAATAGTGTTCTAGATATTAACTAAGTATTTGCCAAGTTTGGTAAAAATTCATTGAAGGATGTTGAGTCTACGGTGTTCACAAGGGTGTTACGGACGGAAGGAAGGAAGGAAGGAACTACGGTTGAAAATCAATAGCGCTCCAGATATTCATAAGGACTGAGTGGTGCGTAGTTGGATTCAAGTATCTACCAAGTTTGGTCAAAATCCATTGAAGTATGTTGCTTCTAGAGTGTCCAAAAGGGTGTAAAGAAATTACAAGTTCCACTGTGACCTTGACATTGACCTATGACCTTGAAAATCAATAGGGTTCTAGATATTCATAAGGACTAAATATGTGCCAAGTTTGGTCAAAATCCATTGAAAGATTTTGCTTCTAGAGTGTTCTCAACGGTGTAAAGAATTTACCATTCCCACTGTGACCTTGACATTTGAAAATCAATATGATTCTAGATAGTCATAAGGACTAAGTATGGGCCAAGTTTGGTCAAAATACCTTGCAGGATGTTGGGTCTAGAGTGTTCACCATGGTGTTACGGACGGAAAGACGGATAGACGAACTTTATTCCCTCGCAACTTCATTGGCGAGGGGATAATAAATATTGGTAGAAAATGCCTGATCTAAGAGAGAAGAAATACAAAAACAAAACCAACTCGAATAATTGTTTCAATGTTTCATTCTTGTCGATGGACCAGAAATCAAGAATTTGAGTTCATCTGCAAAATCGTGAAAAAAGACGACACGAAAATGTTTCGTTTACAGTATTTGAATTTTTCCTTCTTAATGACTCCAACCTGTTTCGATTTTTTTCTGTAATCAATAGGTTATCGACTGCGCAATCTGATTGTAAAAGTGGATGGAAAACTGTGTGCCTCTTTTCCAAGACGAGCTAGGACAGGCCAAGTTATTAAACTTCTGTGTAAGCCACACCGGAAAGGGCGAAAAGTTACAATAATGATCAAAGGCAATGGAGTTTTGTCTTTGGCAGAAGTTTCAATAAACGCTAATTCAGGTATAAGTTTCTTTCAAATAAAATTACAGGTGAATATAATAAAATTCTTTAATACCCTAGGTCCCCGAAGGTATTCGCCAAACCAGTCGTCAGACTTGTCTGACATGATTATTCATTGATTTGTAACAGAAATTACCAGTATTTAGCAAAATTCAAAAATAATAGAAATACTAAGGTTCATTCCTTGTATTGCACATGGTAGATCTCCTTAGCTGAAATTTGGCTTCCTATTTCAGTATTTTTTGTTATGAGTACTTCTTGTTTAAAATAAGTTTGGTTTTTGGTCTTCCAATTGTTTCGGTTTTAATGCTGCTGATGAGAGGTAATTCCTTGAAATGCGTCGTATACAGCATAGTATAAATTTACTATATCTAATATTAACTTCTTTGGATTGTTATTTTTAATATCAATTTGGATGCACAAGATGTGCACATTTCGTCGGTTTACGACTCATCAGTTATGCTCATTGCCTAAAATGTTGAAAACCAAAACAACAATCCAAAACGCTGAAGAGTAAATTCAAAAATGCCAAAATGACCAAAAGGGTTAAAGCCAAAACCATCTAAGGACAGAGATATGCAGTTGTCTCTTCGGTTGCTTTTTTTTGGGGATGACAAAATGTAGTTAGTAAATAAATACATCTGAATTTAGACAATACTTGTGTTTTGATTAGGGAACAAATGATCTAAATAAGATATTTATTAGTGGTATAGATATTCTGACATGATATTGTACCGCTAGATATAGCTACTTACGTATTACTCTGGAGCCATTCAGGGCTTTTGGCCTTGTCTGAGTTTACACCATTAAACACCATATTGTGGGCTCTAGATATCAGTTTAGTTATATACTTGTGATTTTGTGCTTTCTTATAAGCGATCTTAATATTGAACTATGTATTTTGTTAAGGGATAGCAACAGTTATAAGACATAAAAGATGTAAACATTTTTTAACTTTTTAAAATTAATTTCATGAGTGGTGTCTATTTTTTTCGTAAATACATGGACAGAAAGTTAAACCAATAGTTGATAGTGGCAATCATCACATATAAAAATCCATTATAATTTGAAAATAGAAAGTGTTGTGGAGTATTAGTTTTCTTTTGAAAGCGATATTTGAATAAGATGTTAAAAATACCTATCTAATACATTGTAATAGCCACGAAAGTAGTGCTAATTCTCTTCATAATAGTACACAGCTGTTGTATGTTTCAATTTTCATTAGAAGTCATCAATCTTCCCTTCACAGGATAATGACGATATTTGGTGTACTTTACTCATTGTAAAAATTGAAAAGCATATTACTTGATATTATCAGATTTTTCATGATAAAAAATCCCGGTTTCTAGAACACCAATTTCTCGAAAAGCCAAACAAAAACATTGGTCCCGACTAGGATAAAATTGTGTATTTTACTATGGAAAACTCAACTCAATAATAAACGTAAATTAGACAAGCATGTTACCTGTTACTTACAGGTATGCGTTTAACAATCAAGGGTGTGATAGACGACCGAGTGAAGACGAGAAAAAGAAAGAATGTTAACATGGTTAATGTATGTGGAAAAAATAAAACTGAATTAGTTTACAAATCAAATGAATATTCATTTTAAGTGCTTTTAAATTTCCGTAAGAGTTAGACTAAACCGGAATTACAATTATGATGAACTTTTATGTAATGTCATTGCAATTAACATAGAGTGAATTTTCGTGAGAAACTATCTGTTAGATATAAGAATAATATACGTTTTTACGGAAGAAATTGGTACTTACACTAGTTTAAAATGAAGACTGGGAAATCTTCAACGAGTTTTTAAAATTCACGTCTTTCCCGAGTGGAGAACAGCGGAACGACGGCAACTGCGCTGAATTTTAAAAACGAGTAAAACTAGTGTAAGTATCTATTTCTTCCGTAAAAACAGGGGTTTTAGGCCTCGCACACCTATCTATTTTCAGTATGAACAACCGAAATGATATAGTAACGTTACGTTTGATTGGTCACAATAAACGAATGTATTAAGGATTCTAATTGGATGTCATACTGAGTGAAGACGAGCGCACGTGAAATCGTCTTCACTTGATCGTCTCAACTCGAAAACGGCCATTTACGGAAGAATAATGCAATCTGTAATATTATAAAGATATATTAATGAACACATAAAAAACCCAAAGTAAACAATAAACAATTACAGTTACAGTTCATATGTTGATCCAGTTATATAAATGTATGGTACATTCCGGTACAAGTCACTTTCTAATCAAAAGTATGCGAGATCCGAACTACATTCGGTGGGGTATGCGAATAATCCATTTCCCAATCTCCGTATTTGATTTGTTTGAAAATTGTGGATTTTGCAAATCAGAAAATATTGTACTCATCCGTATTGTACTGAAAGCCGGTATCTCGTCCAATGTGAGTTTTCATAATGCCTTCTCGTCCAGTACCGGTTTTAGTACAATGCAATAATATTTTTCGGTGTTGTATAATAACCTACTATTATTCATCGAGCGATATTGATTATTCGCATTTCTTTTTATTTCAGTAAAGCCAAGACAAAGATTTAAACCAAGAGGTACAAATGAAGTAGAATACATCCATTAGAATAATGACGATTAATGACGCATTTGTTTATTGTAAAGTAGAATGAAAAGCATATAACTTGATATTTTCAGTTTTTCATTTTCTTTTCTTAGTATATATCCTTGCACATTTTAAACTGAAATTTAAACTACTATATTCTTCAGTTAAAAGGAAAATAGAATAAACAACAAAATATCATTTCAAAAGGAGAAAAACAAATTTTAAATGTGTAGGGAGAAAAAACAATGTAAAATTAAATTGTTCACAGAGCAAGTGAATACTTCTTTAAAGCGCTGTTAGTCCTTTTGGATGTTGCTGCTAGACATTCAGCGAAGAACCTTTTACCACCGTGCAGAAGTATTTTATACTCTTTCACATGGTTACAATTTTCTTTAACAACGGGTGGTTTTAAGTCTAATTCGTTTCAAAGGCAAAGTTCAAAATATTGAAATTGATTGTTTGAAATATTTTTTTATAACTTTCAGTATTGCAATTGAATTTTTAAGACATTCCTTTGTATAGAGCCATCAAGTAAAAAGAGTTTATTGATCATATTCGACATTGATTTCAGTAAAGCAAGGACAAAGATTTAAAACCTAGATATAATTGTTATCGTTATAATTTAAATAAAATTCATGATATGTAATGAAAATGTCAAGTTGTCTGTTAGTCCAACTATTTTCGAAGGAAAACTGTAAAAAAAAAAGAAAATAAATAAAAAGATTGTTGGCAATATTCGGTTTTTCCATATACTTTTCAGGATTGTATGTGAATATTATTAGGGTCTCCATCGTTTAGAGTTAACAAGTATTAAATGTTAATTTTTACTCGCTGGCGGCAGTTAATTGAAGAAAAACGAACTGAAGAGTGTTTAAATTCGTACGTGCAGATTATGGATGTTTTCTAGTCGAATTCTACGATGGTGCAGAGGTGACATACAAAACTACACTTTTGAAATATAAGATTAGAACAAAGAAGTGAAATCCCTGAGAATAGCAATAAACACAGTGGACGATACCTATTCAACATTTCAAAATGACGGAGGTAGTGACACTACATGTAGTATAGATAGTTGTGAAAAACATATAAAAATATCAGATTTTAATGGTATTGTTGGTGAACGGGACAGTGGTCAATTTAATCAGAATTTAATGTAGAAATTCAAATATCTTTCCTTCTCAACCAATTCATTCCTTTACAACCAAGACTGAAATACAGTTTTCAATTATAATATATATATAAGAAGGTAGAAATGATTCCTTAGACAAACATGTATATATACTAGTTCAAAGGAGTTTTACCGGCTAAAAAAAGCAACAAATCATGCAAAATGACGCATGCATTTATAAGTTTTACTTTATGTACAAATAACATGTATATTTTATGTGTCTTTTTTCACAATTACAGCATATCTAATTTTTATCTATTAAAAACGATGTTGCAGTTTGAAAATCACTTTTCTCTCAGTAGATATATATTTGGGGCTATGGTAGCCGAGTAGTCTGGGTAGTTTGTCTTACTATTTATGATCCCTAGTCTGTCAACTCCGAGTTCTTGAGTTTGAATCCAGATTATGGCGTTGTGTGTTCTACTCCGATCTAAATTGACAAGGATTGCCAGTTTCCCTGTCATAGGTCATTGATTTTCTTTGACTTGTTAAAATGCAGAAATTTGGGATATTGTATCTATAAACACATATCCTTTACACTATTTAAAAGTAAGAAAATTTCATTTTGCAGTTATTTAAATGGGCATACTTGAATATTCCTTGGAAATGTTATTTGGATACACCATTTAACAAAAATCTTACCATATATGTCACATACAACTGTTTTTATCATATTCAGTTTCTAAATTCACCACTGAATGGTTCCTCATATGTCATGGGAATATGAAAAATGTAAGTAGGAAGAAAATAATCTGTCGGACCGCTAAGTCAATAATGGAGTCGTTTTTATTTACATAGTCACATGACTTTTCATTTGAAAATAAGTAATTTTTTGTAACATCAATCACCTGCCGGTTTTTTTGGCCATACATTACGTATGGTTCGAGTTGATTTTAGGGGATGGCATTAAACGGTTTCTGAGAATATTTTTTTTCATATTACTTTAATACAGATATTTTTAGCGTGCTTTTCCTACAAAATTTTATAATCAAAGTTGGCAATGATGCCGACGATTTCGTCACCGTTGGTCAGAAAAATGACAATTTCTTCATTGTCAGATCTCGGGACGGGTATTTTTAAATCGGAATATAGGTTTGCTGTTACTTTTTTGACGAACATTTCAAATATTTCTCCTCAAAACCCAGTGAAACGCAATTCGAGCGATATTTTTCTGTGAAAATTACGCGATAAAGGGGGCATTTGCTACGCCATGAAAAGGCCAATGAAAAATTTGACACAGGCTGAAAAGATAAAGCATAGCATGGGTATTCCTTTGCATAATCTTGATTCTTTCATCCACAGAAATAATAAATCGCGATATTTTTACGATATGTTATAACACTATAACAGCCCTTTCTTGCAACCAACTTCATGAGGTACAGAAGCAGAGTAATGTGTGGTGGATTCTACAAGGGGTCTTGAGTTTACTTGCAGTAAAATCAAACTACAGATTTGTGTAAAGGGTCATTTATTCAAAATACCAAAAAGGATCATATAAAATTATGCAATCAATCTGATGATAAAATTATGAATAAATGACATAAAATTTGTAAAGGTGGCTAATAAAAATCGGCAAAAACTCCAAAATAATTCATTTTGGGGAGAACACAACCCGAAAAACTCCTTGTAAAATCTCGAAGATATGAAATAAATTTAATAATACACCTATCTATGCTAAAAGCGGAGAGCAAGCCATTTTGGCCTCTACAACGAAACATCAATTCAAAAAGTAAAACCAATAACCAAATGTAAAGCCAGTCTCGTTGACCTATACTATAAAAACCCATTGTTTAAACAAAAAGCAAGATTTACCATAGTAGTTACAAATAAATTCAAACCAAGCTTTTCGATCTGCCCTAGCTTCTGAATTTAATTAAAAGTTATTCTAAAATAAGGACATGCATGATGATTAAGTCAAATAATCCCACAAAAAGACGAGACCTGGTACAATCACACCATAAGCAAAATTCAACAACCCTTATAAAGATTGCAATTCCCGCAAAGTCTTTTTCCTTTTTATTTTGAAATCATTTAGCAAATCAAGAATTTTATCAATTTTTTCTTGTGGGTAATTGAGTTATCATCGCTTGTGAATCAATTTCAAAGCCGTAAATTGTAATACATTTTGTTGGTTTTTGAGTCTTCTCATGTCTAATAGGAACACCCAAGTTTTCACTTAAAGCTAGAAATGTGTTCAGGGCAATTGAACATTCATTCGACTCTGCTTTACCTACAAGGAAAATGAGATATCCCTCTTATATGAAATTTTGTCTTAAGAATCCATTGAACGGCTCTAGAAAAACATTCAAAAATTTGACATGATGAAGATACCCCAATAGGTAAGGTAATATCATAGTAAAATTGATCTTTTCACTGAAAACTTAGCAAATGATATTCAGAAGGATGTAAAGGGATTAAGCGAAATGCATGAAGAATGCCAGCTTTACTCATAACAGTTAGGACCAGAATTCTGCACTAAACCAATGACCGTCTCGATATGTTGATATGATACTCTAGTGAACTCGATTGGTCTCCACGAATTAACAGAGTCGCCTTTTGGGAAAGATAGATCATGGATTAAGCGGAAAGAGTTTTTCTCTTTTTTTGGAACTAGGCCTCTAATTCTATCTTTTAAATTTTCTTTTGCAATCTTTTCAGTAACTGTGTCGGGATTGTCCCTGGCACTTTTATGATTCCTGGGAAAATTGTGAGAATGTGTTTCATTAAGGGTTGTTTTAAGGGTTGTATTAGTCTTAAAACCAAAACTGAACCCTAGAACCAATGGAAACTTCAGATCCTCGTCATTTCCCTTAAAGAAGTGGTCCAACGTATTTACCTTTAATGGCGTGCTAGATTTACTGGATCTTGTAAACCCTTCTTTACATGTAACTGTCGCAAGTTTTTTGGAACATTTGACACATTCATGTCTGAGTTTACAGCTTGCAATTCTTTCACATTCCCCCGTTCTACTATAGGCCCATTAGTAACCAATTTGGAATGTATTAGCATGTTGCTGAGCTGTCATGGAAAAGGGGATGTTGCAATTGATTTGCTTCTACCACCATTATTGCTAGACGTATGATTTGCATTAAAATGCTCATAAAAGAGCGCACGCCATAATTCATCATTTATTGCTGCCCAGTCTAAACTCATCACCTTGAAAGACTTCAGACCGTGCCATGTGAATTCCGGTTTTGACAAGACCCTAACGTTATAGGCATATTTAATTAAGCTTGAAATATATGATGGATATTTAACATAATAAATGGAAATAGAAATGTCAAATTTTGCCGTCCACTGATGTATGTTAACAAATTGTTTTGGTTTACTTTTAGTGGAGATTTTCACAGCTTTAGATTTAAGCAAAACATCATCATTGTCATCTTCATTAAAATTTTGGTGAAGCTTGAACAGTTTTATAAAATTATCAGACCTAACGGTAGAGTGCCTTATATCATGTATGAGGCTGCGTCACCCATAGATGAATGTCAATACCTAGAACCGGTGTTTCATCTCCTTCGTTTTGATCTCTGGCTTGACATGTGTACATCAAAAGTTCAGGGTCTGTAGTTACTGGTGGAACCAAGGTATAGTTATCGGGCCAAGTCGCTAGAACGTGTGGCACGTGTTGCAGGGTCACTATATGCTGCCACACTTAGCTTAACACCAGAGTCTTTTAGCTTGTTGACCATTGCCGTAGCAATCTGATCAGCTGTTGGCAACACTGCAGGTGTATTTATTATATCCGAAGATTCAATATTACTTTGAGCCCTTTTACACCTGTTCCCATGTGTTGCTTGCCTTGATACATCACTACTTTGTTAGTTATAACAGCTCTTTTCTTGGTCCCAGTTCTTTATTTTGGCATCTTCAAGTACAGAATGGGAGAAATTTTTGTCAGTTAAAGTGACTTCTGCTATCGTTATATACATTACCTCAAATTTGAAAAATACACAATCACCAACATTAAAAAATTCAGACAAACAATTGTACATGTATTGAAAAGATAAAAAGACAAATCCCTCTATTGTTTTTGCGTACATATATATAGCAGCACGACGGTATTATTCCGTTATTGGCTTATGACGTCGCGATTTCCGCCAAGTTCTAACGTTTTCATAAAATTTCATGAATGGAAAGAGAAAGACGACTCGAATCAATGGCAGGTTCGCAAAACAGTAAACGATTTTAAGAGGAAATGGGCCGTTTTATTTATGTATGGCTTAGTTAAACATTCAAAGTAAAATAAAGATTATCCATGGAGATGATTTTCATATATCAAGTACAGTATATCGCAGGTCATAAAACGTAATTGGTGATTTTAAACTGCCGACCTTCATTTACTGCATTATTATAACTATATGTATTATTATTTTTATTATTCTTATGCAACCCTTAGCATCATTGTGACTTATTGTTTTTTCTCGGTAATTTTAGGCTAAATGTTAAGATTTTTATCATTACCGTTGTTTGGATAATTTACCTTTTAAATGTCAAACACGTACTTTATACTCCACATCACTTTCGTACAATTTTTGGTTTTAATTAGTATCAATCACATTTTATTACTTTTTATAAAAAAAAGAAATAAAAGTGGTAAATACGCCCCTTTTAAAGAACACAACACATGTAATTCTTTTAGGACGGACAGATACATTATCTAGCATCTGGATCAATATCAAACCTAACAATTACAATTACTGTATCTTCATTTAGAATTTAGAATATATTCCGGTCATTTTTATGTTTATTTAAGATCTTAATTGAATTTTACATGTTTTACTCACTAAATTCCTTAGCTGAAATTTGGCTTCCTATTTCGGTATTTTTGGTTATGAGTACTTCTTGTTTAAAATAAGTTTGGTTTTTGGTCTTCCAAATGTTTCGGTTTTAATGCTGCTGATGAGAGGTAACTCCTTGAAATGCATCGTATACAGCATAGTATAAATTTACAATATCTAATATTAGTATCTTTGGATTGTTTTTTTATTATTCTAAAAGGCTGTGAATTTATGAATGGCAACGTCTGATGGGAACCCCAATTATAACGTAACGTCATTCAAAGTTTTTTCCAAGAGAAAATAACTCTAATCATCATTATTACAATTATTGAAAAAAGTAAATTTTCTTTCCTAAAAGGCTGTGACCTATATTTTTTAAAAGTTTATTCGTTGCCAACTTTAAAAAAATTATTAACCTCAGAATTTTCTATATATCATTTCGTACTAAAATGGATACGACTATTTTATTGGTGGGAAATTAAATTATGTACCATTTTCCCAATAAGCGCAAAGAAAATGATTACATAAAAAACAAAAATCTTGAAATTAGAGATATTCTTGAAATTCTGGTAAAAAAAATAACAATGCTTTGAAAATGGCACGTTATTTTCATTCAGTTTTTAAAAGGAGAAAATTTCGAGATGGAATAACAAGAAAACGAGTTCGATGACCTCACTTTTTTAAAAGCCCTTTTTGATCAGTATTAATTGAAATAACTTAGGGTTAATTTTAAAGAAATTCTTAACGCCAGAAGGGAATAGAGGGATTTGTCTTTAAACACTCAACTGAATGTGTAAAATAATACAAGGAGTGGAAAATTAAAGTAAAAACAAAGCATCAATGTGAAAACGCCATTATTGTAAACCATTATGTGTGTTTATTGATACACAACCCTGAATATTATGCACCATCATCAAACATATACACATGTACTTGTATTTTTGGCGTTAATGTGCATACCTGCATCGTTTAGATGGACTTTATCAATCAATAATAATGATTCTGTGTTTTTCCATAGGGCTAGATGCTTCCAAAAACTAATATTGTGTCTGTCCTTCATGATAAAGCGAGGCATTGATTCACTTTGTTTACCTTCTCATTATAGTCATGACCTGAACTTCCTGGAAACCGATGCAGAAGTTGACCTATCATCACGTCACTTACATTGTAGACATTGATTACATAATCGGCAAATGACGCTATATGCCGCGCTAATTTTTGGGGGTTATCTTCAAGTGCCAGATCATTACCGCCAATTTGCATAAAAACTGTTTTTCGTATAAAAGTGGGGAAAACCCTGATTAAAATTTTCTTTTTGAATACATTTTGGCCCTGGTCTTAAAATACCTCCATCCACTCCTGTGAATTCCGCTTGAGTTTCAGTTAATGTCAAAACTTAAATTATACCACCCATTTCCACGATTCCTAAATAAAAAGTAATCTAATCTATGAATAAATGAATGACCGAAAATCAAGACTTTATGGACCATGATTCATAAAAGAAAATTTTAATAAAAAAAACTATAAGATACATTTTAAAAAATAAATATTTTAGATGGCCTATACCTTTCGGGCTGAATCTGTATATTCCACACACAAAGTTGTTTATTAAATAATGATTTTATTGAGATAATCTAATTGGTCTGTATGCGGTCATATGATATTCCGTTTATTTTGATATTTGTTGGATTAAAAACCATATTGACTACTTTCGCTTTCGCTTTCACTTTGATTTCAATCACGTGGCAATCACGCGGTTCTTTTTCAGGCCGTTCAATCAGAATTAATTTCATTTCATTCATCATCCAACGAGATTTGTTGTACTTTCAGCGCTTTGAATAAACAGAAAAAATGTCCGACGCGAAGAACGTTCGCAGAAGTAAACCAAAATGAGCAAAATTATGGCGGTGGAATAAGATTATTTTCAGTGTTTTATTTCACGTGTTTTCGTCTTGGATGATAGATATTCGATTTTTTTCATGCATATGTTTGACAATGTTTTTTTTTTTAATTTTCGTTCATCGTGTATGATATTTTTTTTACGTTTACCCGTACCATATCTCCTTGCATATGCAACAAATAAAGTTGAAAACGGAACCACGCGAATAATTTCATAATTTTCCAAAAATAGACAAACCCAGAAATCCCTTTCTGAAATAACATGTATGTATATTCATTCCACTTTTGAATTAATCTGAATTAATGAAGAAGGCGGTTTTTTTCTTTTTTGGGGGAGGGGGAGGGGGGGATAGGTTTAAACAAACCGGAGCTGGAATATCAAAGTCTAGATTTAAAATTACGGAGTTAACTTATTTTTATATAATAAAGTAATTACAGTTTTTTTTATCGGTCGATATGAATTTTCGGCCTTCGGCGGTCAATATTAGATTTCTAGGTCTAGTAAAACTCATATCTACTTCTATAAAAGACTATAATTGTATAATCTTCCACACACAAAGTTCCAAGTAAAATTTCTGGAACTGTTAATAAGATTAAACTTTCTTTGACTTTCTTTCTGCTTGGTTGAAAACTGTAAATCCCAAAACACACCGTTCCAAGTAAATGTCTTGAAAAACTGTAAATAAAACTAATTTTTCTTTCTTTCTGGATGAAATTCGTATAAGTTTCATATGTTACGATATAGATAGAAGTCACCAACTGTTAGATCTTTAACTTAAACTAAACATTTACTGACAATTTATCCTAAAAGTTTACTGTTACTGACAAAAATTCTTTACTTGCACTTAAATTAGTTTTCTGCACTTTAAGAATATACTTTTCATATTGTGAATTCTTTTACAAAACAGTCGGAATATACGGTCTAAGTTTATTTTTCCGTCGAACGTTGTTCTAAAATTTAAGATAAAAACTGAAGAAGTGTAGCATATATTACACCATAATTTACAAATAAATATTTAATAAAATTGTAATCGTGTGAAAGAGGAGTTTATGGGCTTTAATACAAGCCCTTTCTGACAAAGTTCCGTTAAATATTGAGGTAGATATCCAGTTTTTATTGGGAAAATACCACTCGTTGAAGGCTTTTCAGTCAAAGTTACTTATAGGAACGTTAAGGATGATCGCTGGTCTATTAGGAAATAAATAGGATTCGAAATAGGTATTTTAGTTTGAGAGAACGTATGAATAGTAAACAAATAAGCAAGAAAAAAAAATATAGGTTCATGTGCTCATTTTAGAGCTATAAGGCCTTGAAAATTTGTAGGTTTTCTCTGGATTTTTCATTGTCTTTGTATTGACAACTTCAGTCTCTCAAAATGTATGAAAAAATAAAAAGGATTTCAAAAAATTTTGTCAAATACCATTTAAAGTATATATGATTGAATTATAAAAGATAAAGTGGGGGTTCATGGGCAAAATATTTCATGTTTAAGAAATGGATAAAACCCGAGGATTCCGAAAATCTGACCGAAAGACCAAAACATGACCAGCGAGCATCCTTAAAGGATTAATAGACTGATTTTAACATTATTTTTTTTTTTGTCTTTTACCTTTCAGTATTTCATTTGAATATTATTTGATACTGCTTTATTTAGAGTTAACAAGTATAAGGTGTTAATTATGAGAGGCTATTCAACATTTGCCTTGTTCTTGATTTCAGTAAAGTGCAGACAAATATTTAATCCAAGATGTAATTTTTATTGGTTTGAACTTGAATAAAATGCATAAAACATTTTAATAATGACAAGTTGTTCTCGGGTTTATGAGTTTCAAATACAAATTTCCAAAAGAAATTCGATACATTCTTTGCAATATTCAGTTTTTTCTTTACCATTCAATAATTCCATGAGATATTATTAGATTTTCGTCTGTACAGAGTTAATAGATATTGAAAAATAATTATTGTACCTCTTGTTCATGATTTCAGTAAAGCCCAGAGAAAGATTAAAAACAAGAGGTAACTGTAATTTATTGAATAAAATGCATGGTACATTTTGATAATGGCAAGTAGTTCTAGGTCTGCTTAGTTTCAAATACCAACTTCAATAAATTTTATAGAAATTGTTTTAAATTATCGTTTTTTTTTATGTCTTTTTATACCTTTCAATATTCCAAATGAATATTATTCCATAGATTTAATGAAACAAATAGAACATGAAATTAGCCATGCAATATCGTTTAAAGTCCTAAACAATTGTATCGTTATTTCGTTTTTTTCTAAATGCAATGAATCTTCCAGTTTTAAATATGCTCTAAGATTGGCAACTATTTAAAGTCTTTTCAATGGAAAGTTGTCAGTTTCAGTTCTCTATATTAAATGATTTTTAAAGCTAAGCTCAAAATTTTATGTCAATAAAATCAATAAGAATATGTTCGGTAACAATAACATCTTTGTTGGTTTTTTTCAAATTCTAGCAAAAATCACCAATAAAATTTTACTTGTGGTAATAAGTTTTCATTTATTACATGCAGTTTACTATTTAATAGAATTAAAATGGAAAAAAAGATGACGGAATAGGTTAACCAATTACCGGTATCCAATCAATAGACCTCGAACAAATGTCCTCCTATTATCCCCCGTTTTTCAGTAATTAAAGTTTTGTACATTTTCGGTTAAATATCTGAATTCTTGTGTTTCATGCAAGCTTTGTGAGACTGAGTTGTTCTGACTTTCACTGTTTTTGCCTTCAGCACAACTCACGGGATGAATATGCGCATATTGTAAAAAGTATCTCATTTATCATAGAATATGCATTACAATTAAATCTGCGATTACAAGTGTATCACATTTTAATAGAATTTTGTTATATATTCAAAACTAAAGGCATTTAATTATTTCAGGAACGAATGTTGCTCTCAGACGACGAGCAGTTCAAAGCTCGAATTATAACAATAAATTCTTGGCCCGGAAAGCTGTAGATGGCGATGTCAACACATATTCACATACAAAGAAACAGCGGAATCCATATTGGTGGGTCGATCTTGGAAAGAAGTACATGGTTAAAGCAGTGAAAATAAGCAACAGAAGAGACGGCTATGGTAAACTGTTAATAATGCTAAGAAAACTAGTAACAGCTTATGTGTGTAATAATAACTGATCCTTTGGTTTGAAACGTTCGACAATTTTGCATATTACTGAACTGAAAATATTTTATATCATTATGATAGACATTTAAATAATCCTTCATTATCAAAGTGCTAGTATTTGAATACATCCAGTTAACTTTAACCGCTCTGTTTTCTTTTTTTCTCTCCGAACAATAGGTTACCGGCTCCGAAATTTTATTGTAAAAGTGGATAACAAGTTTTGTGCCTTTTTTCCAAGACGAGCTAGTACAGGCCAAGTTATTACACTGCGGTGTAAACCACACCGAATCGGACGCAAAATTACAGTTATGATTAAAGGCAGTGGAGTTTTGTCCTTGGCAGAAGTATCAGTAAACGCTTATCCAGGTATAAGTCTCTTCCGCAGAAAATGTCCTATAACTATTTAATATTGTCGAGAATACGGAAAAATAAAGGGCAGTAAATAAATTCTCGTTATTGAACTTCAGATAATACTTGTGTGATGTTTCAGTCACTTCATGTTAACGGAAAGAAGCATTAATGAGGGAGAAGAATAAAGATCTTGATATGATCAATTTAGTACAAATGTATAAGCGATCTGATATTGAACCATGCATATCAGCAGTAACACATATTGGGATCATCTAGATGTCAAAAATATTCGATTCCAACATTGGTAAATTTCCTGAAAGTGTCTAAGACTATTATTTTTTGGAATTTTAAAATTATGCGATTCCAAAATTTGTAAATTTCCTTAAAGACCCAAAGACTACTTTATTTGTGATTTTTACTTATATTTGGAATCACTAAAGCAACAGCACTAGTTTGGATTGTATGGATTTCAAAAATATGTGATTCCAATTTCGGTAAATTTCCTGAAAGTGTCTAAGACTATTATTTTTTGAAGTTTACTTAGCAACTATAGTTTTTTTTGGATCATATTAGCTTTAAGGCTTATAAGGATCGTTTGAATTTCAAAATATGTGATTCAAATTTTAGTAAATTTCCTGAAAGACTACTTTATTTATGATTTCCACTTAGCAAACATATATATTTGGAATCACTATAGCAACAGCAGTAGTTTGGATTGTATAGATTTCAAAAACACAAGAGTACCACGGGGATATGCAGTGATGCTACTTCGACTATTTTTAATAATGTCGAGTTCTTATCAATTGGAAATAGCAAATTCTTAATACTTCAGTTGTTTCTTTAGACAGTTTTAGTCAGCATCATTATGTCTTTGCACATTCTAACTAAATGTTGTCAGATATATTACTAGTTACCAAAAACTGTCGTCTTGGAGTCATTTACTGGTTTCTTATACATTTCTCTATCTTATTCCCATACACATAAGACTTATAGATATCATTTTGACATAAACTCCTTTTCATTTAGTTAGTATTAGAGTTTATTTATACGAAGTTAACAGTAATTGGCATTGTTCTGGATTTCAGTTAAGCACGGAAAAAGATTGAAATCGAGAGGTAATTTTAACTAACTTGAATTAAAAGCACGATATATTTAAGTTTATTTGAAAATAAATCCAGACAAAGATTGCAATCAAGATGTTATTTTAACCATTGAACTTGAATGAAATACTTTAAAAAATACTTTAATAATGCTAAGTGGATCTAGTTTAAATATATTCTCTGCAATTATTCAGGTTGTTTTTCTTATACCATTCAATATTCAAAATTGATAAAATAAGATATTCCTCTGTATAGAGCTAACAAATATTAAAAGATATTTATCATTCCTCTTATTCTTGATTCCAGTAAATCGCAGACAAAGACTGAAAACAAGAGGTAACCATCGTTACTTGAATAAAATTCATGATATTTGGATTCTAGGTCTTCACAGCCTCAAAAAGATCAACTTCAGTATATTTACATAAATTGTTTGAAATATTCAGTTTTATAATGTCAGGTTGTTCTAATTAGTTTCAAAGACAAATGCCAAAACATTTAAATAGATTGTTTGAAATATTCAGTGTCTGTTTTATACCTTTCTATATTCCACGTAAATTTTATTAGACACACTTTTATATGCGGTCAACAAGTAAAGGAGTTTATTATCATACATATTTCCTTATTCGTTTTGTTATTGATTTAGTTTTTTCACTGATTTCAGTAAAGCTCGGACACAGATTTAAAGCAATAGATACATGTGTAATTGTAATCGATGTAATTTAAATAAAATCTATAATATATTTTGAAAATGCCAAGTGGTTTTTTACTTAATTTAAAAGGCATACTTAAACCAATATATTAATAGATTGATTTTTTATATTCTGTTTTTGTCTTTTACCTTTATTTAGGGTTAACAAGTATAAGGTGTTTGTTATAAGAGGCTATTCAATATTTGCTATGTTCTTGAATTTAAGTCTAGACAAATATTTAATGCAAGATACAATTTTTACCATTGAACTTGAATGAAGTGCATAATTTATTCAAATGATGACGAGTAGTTCTCGCATTTATTAGTTTCCATGCAAACTTTAAAAAAATTTAAATACATTTACTGCAATATTCAGTTTTTTCTTATACCATTCAATATTCCAATGAGATATTATTAGATAATCGTCTGTACAGAATTAATTGATATTGTAAGTTAATTATTATATCTCTTGTTCTTGATTTCAGTAAAGTCCAAAGAAAGATTAAAAACAAGAGGTAACCGTATTAAATTGAATAAAATGCATGGTACATTTTGATAATGTCAGGTGGTTCTAGGTCTGCTTAGTTTCAAATACCAACTTCAATAAATTTACAGAAATTGTTTGAATTACATGTATTACATTCAGTTTTTTCTGTATTTTTATAACTTTCAATAATTCAAATGAATATTATTCCATAAATTTTATAAGATGAAATATCGTTTAAAGTCATAAACAATTGTATCGTTATTTCTAAATACACTGAACCTTCCAGTTTTAAATATGCTCTAAGATTGGCAACTGTTTAGTGTCTTTTCAGTGGAAGGTTGTTAGTTTTAGTTCTCTATATTTGCTTGGTTTTTTAAAACTAAGCTCAAGAGTTTATTCGAATAAAATCAATAAGAATATGTTCGGTAACAACAACGTTTTTGTTCGTTTTTTGAAATTTTAACATAAATCACTAATAAAATTTTAGTTCTGGTTGTTACGATTTTTTCATAACATGCCGTTTACTATCTAATATAAATATGAAATGAAAAAAATGACAGAATAGGTTAACCAATTACCGGTATCCAAATCAATAGCCCTTATATGTCGACTATAAAATTATTGGTTATCACTATAATAGTTCAGAAATAGCATCATATTGTTATGGCAAGGAAAGTCATGTATAGTTTCCATCATATGCAATATCAGATAATAAGAAAATGAAAATCGATAATCCGTTTGATGAGACAAATTTCATCTGATTGTCCCCAGAATTTTTTTAAACATTATGTTTTGTATATTTTAGCTTAAATATCTGAATTCTTTTGTTTCATGCAATCTTTGTGTGACCTGAGTTATTGTTCTGGAATTTGCATTACAATTAAATCTGCTATTAACAGCATATCACATTTTAATTGAGTTTGTTATAAGTATAGGTATTTAATTATTTCAGAAGCAAACGTTGCTCTCAGACAACGAGCAGGTCAAAGTTCGAATTATAACAATCAATTCTTAGCCGGGAAAGCTGTAGATGGCGATGTCAACACATATTCACATACGAAGAAACAGCGGAATCCATATTGGTGGGTCGATCTTGGAAAGAAGTACATGGTTAAAGCAGTGAAAATAAGCAACAGAAGAGACGGCTATGGTAAACTGTTAATAATGTTTAGAAAACTGGTAACACCTCGTGTGTGTAATAATAACTGAATCTGCTCTGAAGGATTCTTTGGTTTGAAACGTTCGACAATTTTGCATATTACTGAACTGAAAATATTTTATATCATTATGATAGACATTGAAATAATCCTTTATTATCAAAGCGCTAGTATTTGAATGCCACTACTTAAATTTTACCACTTTATTGTCTTTTTTCTCCGAACAATAGGTTACCGGCTGCGCAATTTGATGGTTAAAGTGGATAAAAAGTTTTGTGCCTTTTTCCCAAGACGAGCTAGTACAGGCCAAGTTATTACACTGCGGTGTAGACCACACCGAATCGGACGCAAAATTACAGTTATGATTAAAGGCAATGGAGTTTTGTCCTTGGCAGAAGTATCAGTAAACGCAAATCGAGGTATACGTCCCTTCCGTATTTGTATTTATGTCCTGTAACTGTTTAATATTGTCGAGAAGACAGAAAAAAAGGCAGTAAATAAGATCTCGTTATTGAACTTCAGATAATACTTGTGTGATGTTTCAATCATTTCATGTTTACGGAAAGAAGCATTAATAAGAAAACAAAATAAATATCTTGATATGATCAATTTAGTACAAATTTATATAAATTTAATATTATTTTATTAATGTCGAGTTCTTATAAATTGGAAATAGGAAATTCTTAATACTTAAGGATGTACTCTTCTGAGAATCCAAAAAATTCTGGCATTAAACTTTTGAAACGGCATTGATATTTTTGAAGACAGATATTTCCTGATGTGATTTCATCAAAAAAAATAGTACGTAGATGTACATTTAAAGAAGTTACAGTCATCTGAAAATATATTATTAACTGAACATTGAAAATATGCGAAATTTCCATAAAAAGCAGTTAAATATTTTTTTTCAAATGAACAAGTGAAATGCTAATTTTATGTGTTTTATCTCTTTGATGCATTGCTTCATAAACATAAAAAAAAATAAATTAATGCACCATATGGATACATACCGATTTTTTTTATGAGTCGGGATACATACCGATTTTTTTATCAGTTTTGATTGAAGAAAATACGCAAATTATCAATAAAACAAACCTAAATTCCAACTTTTACACTTAAAAAAGGACAAATATACATAAGGAGCAATAAAAAAAAACGTAATCCATTGGACAGACAAACCCCGGAAGACAAATGAACAACCACAAGCACAACAAATAAACACAGAAAACTAAAAAACAATGAACAGCCTATAAAAACCAGGAGTGAAAACAGGTGCTCCGGAAGGGTAAGCAGTTCCTGCTACGTATACAGCACCCGTCGTGAAGTACAACAAAGTCAATCCGGTGGAAGTCACAAATTGGTTTAGGCACATGGTCAATCAATTCGTGATTACAACCGTAAAATTTCCTAAGTGATAACATCAACTTATCCCTGGTTAAGAAGCTTTTGTGAAAGCAGTAATCCTCTTTTTCGAAAGCCGGGGTAACTCACGCATGCCCTTGAAAATCTTAAACTGAGAAACGTAGACGCCATATGCAGGCGATGCTGGTATATTGCTACTAAAGAAGGGATAATTAACAATAGGAAAGTTGAAGTCATCACGTTTGTCATAAAGTTTTGTCTTCAAATGTCCCTCATAGTCTATTTCAAGAAACAAATCCAAATATGAAACGGACTTAGGTGTATCTGTAGTATCCTTAATTTCAAGCTCACTGGGGTAGATAAGATGTAGAAAATCTTGGAATTTGTCGTTATTTAACGACAACACGTCATCTATATAACGAAAAGTGAAATTAAAGGTTTGGGCTAGCTTTTTGTTTTCACGTAATAACCCTTGAATGAAGTCCGCTTCATATGAGTACAGAAACAGATAGCCAAATTCCTGTATTAAACTTTTTTTCAGTTTATATGTACTTAAACATTCATATAATGTACAATCTAAGCCAAAAATAATATTGGGTTGGTGCATATAAGAAAGTTTTATGTCGTTTACCTATCCCTTCCCAACTATCAAAAATAATTTTAAAAAATGGCACAAATCTCATAAAAAACTGTCAAATTTTTTTCTCTCTCTCATTAACCAAGTTAAAAACGCATTTCATGTGTTTTTTTACTTTATTACATTGCCTCATGGACACAAAATTCAATTTATAGACCAAATGAAAATTTTATTATACTTTTTATTTGTTTTGATCAAAGAAAATACACACTTTTATCACAAAAATAAGCCTAAATTCCTATTTTTACACTTAAAATAGCACACTTCCTGTATTAAACACTTTTTAAAAGTTTTTTTATGCAGTTGAAAATCGATATAATGTACAATAAAAGCCAAAAATATTTTGGGTTTGGTGTGCATATAAGAAAGTTTTGTGTAGTACACACATTCTAGGCTTTTTACTTGACGTTTTTCATTAAGCCAAGGGTAAACTTCGTTAAATTAAAACACAAAATAGGAGTTGAAGCTATATGTTTAGCATTGATTAGCAGTTGGCCACTGAAAGATACTTATCTCAACAAACTATGTTTCAAATTTTAACAAGATATATTGAGCCCATCTAAGTCGACACGTTTTTTAATTTACCCGAAAATTGCTAATTTTGTGATTTTTCGTGCATATTTGATTTTTTTTATGGACAAGGCGACTTAACTCCAGAACAACATCTGACTTTCATCAGGTAACAGTAAATGAGTCTAAGGAAATGTCACTAGATAAGTCTAGTGAGTCTTGTACCAGTCTTTTTAGCAACTTTAAAACTCTGATCACAGATACAAAGAACTTGGCAATATTTCGAAACCATTTTTCACCATTTAAGTAACGATGATTAAAGTTTTTTAGAATAATTATGAATATTTACACTGGAACAATAAGAAAAATTGTTTTCATATACTTATTAATAAAGTTTCATTTTTTTAAGTAGAAAGGCTACACATTCCCTATCCCACCGGTCACTTATAATCAAAATCATCAGAAATCTATAAAAATCTGCCGAATATTTTATTTAATATTTTCTCAATTACCAAATTAAAAACTAAACCAAGCAAACATTGATTATTTATCCATCAATTGTAGTCGGAAACCTTGAAATTTGAACCTCAGTCACACAATAAAAAGTCCCGGTGGGATGGGGGTTATTTTTTTAGAGTAGACTCATCCCTTCAATCAAATAAACATCTGAATAGTTACACAGCTTTTGTATGTGTCTATACTAACTTATATGATGAATCTTCTCCCTTTTTTATACCAATGATTTTTTTTCTCATTACAACTGGAGAAATATATAATGATGCACTCAAACACAAAAATTTATCTCTAGTTGAAGGAAAACATTGACAACATGACTAATACTTTTCCCATATTTCAGCAATTACACATATTGAGCCTCTATCATGTCTATGCTGGTCAACTTTTATAAGATTTAACCTATATCCAACTATACATCTACATGTAGGTATTACTTCAGCTCAAATACAACTGAAGTACAACCAAGCTTGGCACTCCAATGCATTTGTAATACCTGCGTTACTGCAAATAAATCTAAAATCATTTCCTTTCATAGAAGCTAAGAAAACTTTGAATAAATATTTTCTTTGTACAATATGTGGCTAAATTTTAAATTATTGGCATAAATTAATTTTCATGCATCCAAGTGTTTTGAAATAAAGAGTAAAACTCGATTATAACAAATTCCTGGGGACCAATTGTATAACTTCACTAATTTCGTTATGAAAACATCATAGAATAGAGAATGGAAATGGAGAATGTGTCAAAGAGACAACAACCCGACCAAAGAGAACAAAACGGCCCAAGGCTACCAATGGGTCTTCAACGCAGCGATAAAATCTTGCACCTGGAGGTGGGCTTCAGCTGGCTCCTAAACAACAATGCATACTAGTTCAGCCAAATGGACGGCACACTAAACTCCGAAACATGCAGTTTTTTTATGCAGTTGAAAATCGATATAATGTACAATAAAAGCCAAAAATATTTTTTTTCGTTGAAAGGGGTAAATTGAAAACATGACAAAGTCAGTTTGGCAAATAAATCAATAAATTTAATGCAGAAAAGGGTGATTATGTTATGTTGTTTTTGCTTTCTTGCAAATATTTTTTTCAATTTCGGCAAGTGCCGAAAATAATTTTTCAATGTTATCATGAGTTTCAAGTAATCTGCGAACTGCCTCTAAACCCAATATTCCAAATTTCAGACTCTTTGTTGGTATTTCCTCCCTTGGTGCATTGTCTATTTCCGAATCGTGGGTGTCAGAATACTCGTTAAAAATATCTTCAATGGTTGCATCGTCTGACTTGAATTTACTTGCCTACCACCAATTTTTGCATGCACCTTTGCTAAAATTAAAAGTAGAATAAACCTACATGTATTAACTATATTTTGTTACGGAAAAATTTTAAAAAAATAATGATAAATTCAAATAAATACTGTGTGCACATTGTCACAAAAGTAAAATCAATTGTAAGTTGCAAAATACCCTTTGCACATGCCACAAGATATAATAATATCCCTTATGTCTTTTACTGTTAATAGAGATATAATGAGGATAAATGGATCGATGGCTGTTTAATGTCCAGTGACAAGTTAGATGCATATTCTTGATGACTATGTGTATGTTAATGATATATGAATATGAACCCTGCTTCGTACTAGACCGACATTTTTGCTGGAACACCTTATTCTTATTCCAGGCCAACCAATCTTTTATCTTAGTCTTTTATGCCGAGTGTTAAGAGGAGAGGCAAAAAATGGCAAGTATTAAACACAAAACCTCTCACATTCAAGGCAAGCACTATGCAACCTAGTAGGGTCCCATCTGATACATCTCTGTAGCTAACTTTGTGTTGGCATCCCTGATCTTTTCATGTCTTTTGCCAGTAGGGATATTGTTGATGTGTTGAAATCTTGTATTAAAACATGGTATCTAAGAGAAAAGTATATCATGATCAATTCTTTACAATTTACTGAATGCATACAATGTATACATTTTGTACATCCGATAGTAATGTAGCAATATTTATTGAAATGAGACATTTAACTACTTTTATTTAGCAAAATAATAAGGATTTTAACTTTTTAATCCTAATTATAACCTCTGTGTAATGTGTAAACCTATGTGTTTGTTTCCTGTACCTTAATATTTTGTTGTTGTTAATCTGACTCGACCATTTTTTTTCAGTATATTATATGTCTCATGTATATGTATTATTTTCTGAAAAAAAAGTTAAAAAACTGACCTAAGTACTATTATTATACACTGGTTTTGTTCAATTTACTTTTCATCACTTTAATTTGCCCAACATGAGAAAGAGAAGTTTTTGCTTTGTGTTGAAGACCTCTCTTCGACCTTCAGATAAAGAACAGAAGATAATCACTGTTCCTTTACTTTTTGTGTTTTTTTTTTTTTTTTTTTTTTTTTTTTTTTTTTTTTTTTTTTTTTTTTTTTTTATACGTATGTATTTTTACTTTGTGTCATAGATTGGTACTGCATTTCCTTTTTGTACTATATAAGAGAATTCATATAAACATGAAAGTACCAAAAGCCCACATCCTTTGCTCCATGTAACCTGTAGAAAGTGGCATAAAACTAAATTCAGACACCCAATAATCTATTTCTGTTCATCAAGACTGTTAAAGTACGGTGAGGCCATCAATGAACACCCATTAAACTGACAAATTTAACCCATCATTGAGTTTTTGTTTCAATGTATATTGGCCTTGTCACTTGAGACTTGTTTTCGCATGATATGTAAGCTATAAATTTGTTCTTGTAAAATATGGGCGGATGCAAATTGCTAGTCTAAAAAGTCAATGAATGGTGACTAGTACAACTCGAGTTGAAGTCTGATGTCAGTTATAAAAGTCACAAGATTTATTTTCTTTTTTACACGTAGGTAAAAATGTCCATGACCTTAATTTCACAAGGAGAATTCCTTGTTCTTATAAAAAAAAAAATTAAGATGCATGCAAATTGGGGACTCTAGGTATTAGATAGTTACATGTTTTTTTCAGAAAGTTGTTTTCCAGAGTTTGTCAGTTGTTACGATTTTCTCTCCTTCGAATATCCCTTTGGTATTTCTTGACTTTACTTAACAATTTAAAAATTAATCGATGTTAAGTGAAAGTCTGGTCATATTCTAAGATGTTGAAATTACGCATACAAAATTATAAGCATGGTACGGTATTGGTACATGTACCTTTGAGTTTGATAAGCATTTAGGGCTAGCGTTAGTGTTGACAACAAGGGTGAGTTTTAGGGTTAGGGTTAATTGAGTATGTCCCTACATGTATATAGTGTGGTTCCCTAAAGTAAAAAAGCCAAATCGTGAGACCTCAAATTTACAAGCCCCCCCCCCTTCCCCCAAATGACCAAATGAGTCATAAATGAAATTGTTGTCCACCAATTAAGATTCAGGAAAATTTTTTTATGGTTTTTTTTATGGTTTCTAGCATGTGTTTTTTATTTGAGTAAGTTGTAGAAACTATAGTTGGGTATTTACCATTATAAAAGTATTATAGCTGACAATCCATATGTCATTATGTCAGTTGCGTAAAATGCGTGTGCCAATCCATTCGTACATGTAGTGATACCCTCTGCAAATACACCGTGTTCTACAATACGTCTGCCTGAAGCACAAGAGATGTTGGTGCAAAACAGCTCCTTGGTGACACAAAGGGAATGGTTATATTCTTCAATTCTAGCGCTGTATTATTCAGTTAATTGCATACAAATGTTCATGCCACCGAGAGATATAGATCACGACTCGGTTTCACCACAACATTTCTGCTTGCTTCTTGGACCTTCTTGGGCACCTGACACCTTTTGCAACATTTCTTTCTGCTTTTTACTTTTAAAACATCCTTTTAATTTCCGCCCTATCATTTCATGTGATCGCCTGCCGTTTTCCGGGTGAAATTGTTTACATTGACGGGTTCTACATCCGGGGCAGTGAATGTATCGTTCAACTTTATTCGGTTTATGTTTTAGTTTTATACATTCATTTTTTTCTGCAAAATGAACGAATTGACAGCACTTAAGAGGATGTGATGATAATTTTTTAATTTTTTTGAAAAATATATGAATTAGGTCGGCAATTTTCGACATTCAACTATTAAATAGGAGTTACCTCCCGTTGACCGGTACCAAATTACGTTAAAAATAGTCAGAAGAATACATCCTTAAGTTGTTTTTTAGACAGTTTTAGTCAGCGCCATTATGTCTTTGCAAATTCTAACTAAATATTATAAGATATATTACTAGTTACCAAAAAGTATCGTCTTGTAGTCATTTACTGGTTTCCTTTACATTTCTCTATATTATTCCCATACACATAAGAAGTATAGATATCATTTTGACAGAAACTCCTTTTCATTTAGTTAGTATTATAGTTTATTTATACGAAGTTATTATTAATTGGCATTGTTCTGGATTTCAGTTAAACACGGAAAAAGATTGAAATCGAGAAGTAATTTTAACTGTCTAACTGGAATAAATAGCACGATATATTTTAGTTTATTTGAAAGTAAATCCAGACAAACATAATGACAAAGAGGACAAATATACCTAAGGAGCAAATCAAAAAACGTAATTCATTAAACTGACGAACACGGAAGACAAATGAAAACTGAAAACTAAAAAAACAATGAACAACACGAACTCCTACAAAAACCAGGAGTGAACCCAGGTGCTCCCGAAGATGTAATTTAACCATTGAACTTGAATGAAATACTTTAAAAAATCCTTTAATATTGCCAAGTGGATCTGGGTTAAATATATTCTTTGCAATTATTCAGTTTTTTCCTTACACCATTCAATATTCAAAATTGATAAAATAAGATATTCCTCTGTACAGAATGAACAAATATCAAAAGATATTTATTATTCCTCTTGTTCTTGATTTCAGTAAATCGCAGACAAAGACTGAAAACAAGAGGTAACCGTCGTAACTTGAATAAAATTCATAATACATTTTGATTCTAGGTCTTCTTAGCCTCAATGATCAACTTCAATATATTTACATAAATTGTTTCAAATATTCAGTTTTATAATGTCAGGTGGTTCTAATTAGTTTCAAAGACAAATGCCAAAACATTTAAATAGATTGTTTGAAATATTCAATGTCTGTTTTATACCTTTCTATATTCCACGTGAATTTTATTAGACACACTTTTATACAGAGTCAACAAGTATAAAGAGTATTTATCATACATATTTCCTTATTCGTTTTGTTATTGATTTCGTCTTTTCACTGATTTCAGTAAAGCTCGGACACCGATTTAAAGCAATAGATACATGTATAATTGTAATCGATGTAATTTGAATAAAATGCATAATATATTTTGAAAATGCCAAGTGGTTTTTAAGGACAATTAATTTAAAAGGCATTCTTAAACCAATATATTAATAGGTTGATTTTAATATTCTGTTTTTTGTCTTTTACCTTTCAGTATTACATTTGAATATTATTAGACACTCCTTTATTTAGAGTTAACAAATATAAGGTGTTTGTTATAAGAGGCTATTCAATATTTGCCATGTTCTTGTTTTTAATAAAGTCTAGACAAATATTTAATGCAAGATTTAATGCAAGATGCAATTTTTACCATTGAACTTGAATTAAATGAATTTATTCAAGTGATGACAAGTAGTTTCCAATACAAACTGTAAAAAATTTAAATAGATTCACAGCAATATTCAGTTTTTTCTTATACCATTCAATAATTCAATTAGATATAATATTAGATAATCGTCTGTGCAGAATTAATTGATATTGTCAGTTAGTATATTATATCTCTTGTTTTTAATTTCAGTAAAGTCCAGAGAAAGATTAAAAATAAGAGGTAACCGTAATTAATTGAATAAAATGCATGGTAAATTTTGATAATGTCAAGTGGTTCTAGGTCTGCTTAGTTTCAAATATCAACTTCAATAAATTTACAGAAATTGTTTGAATTACAAGTATTCAGTTTTTCTGTATTTTCATAATATTCAATATTTCAAATGAATATTATTTCATCAATTTAATAAAACACATAGAAAATCAAATTAGCCATGCAATATCGTTTAAAGTCATAAACAATTGTATCGTTATTTCTAAATACACTGAACCTCCCAATTTTTAATATACTCTGAGATTGGTAACTGTTTAGAGTCTTTTCAATGAAAGTTGTCAGTTTTAGTGCTCTATATTTGCTGGGTTTTTCCCTTAAAGCTAAGCTCAAGAGTTTATTCGAATAAAATCAATAACAATATGTTCGGTAACAACAACGTTTTTGTTCGTTTTTTTCCCGAAGGGTAAGCAGTTCCTGCTCCGTATACGGCACCCGTCGTGAAGTTCATCAAAGTCAATCCAGGGGACGTCACAAATCGGTGGAGGCACATGAAAGGTTACGACAGTGGGTAAAGGTCCAAAATCATCATTGGATATTCGTGATGACGACCGTAAAATTACCTAACTGATGACATCAACCTATCCCTGATAAAACCCTGGTCAAGAAGCTTTAACTCACACATGCCCTTGAAAATCGGATAAGCTGAGAAACGTAGACGCCATATGCAGGCAATGTTGGTATATTGAAGGGAAAATTAACAATAGGAAAGTGGAAGTCATAATAAATCACTAATAAAATTTTAGTTCTAGTTGTTACGATTTTTCATAACATGCTGTTTACTATCTAATATAAATACGAAATGAAAAAAAAAAGATGACGGAATATGTTCACCAATTATCGGTATCCAAATCAATGGCCCTCATATGTCGACTATAAAATTAATGGTAATCACTATAATAGTTCAGAAATAGCATTATATTGTTATGACAAGGAAAGTCATGTATAGTTTCCATCACATGCGATATCAGATAATAAGAAAATGAAAATCGATAATCCGATTTTGTTCGTTGAAGTTCTCAATAACTGTTAGAGATATCGATCTGAGATTTTCCCTGATGAAAGATCAATGTTTCTGGATGTGCCTAATAGTATTCATGTTTTGATGGGGTGTCACTGAAACGTACAATGAGCTGTTCAAAGGGGCTAGGGGTTTACTACAGGACCGTATGGGGATTTTTTTTTCATCGAAAAACTCTACGAGAGTGACCAATAACCATTATTTTATTTTACACCGTGACAACACCTATTAAATGACATATACCTCGTTCCGCTAGGGGGACATCCCCACCCCCAAAAGTCGATAATTTTGAAAAATTTCATATGCAATTAAAATCCATAGCTTTGAAACATATATTTTATTATTCTCCTCACCCCAGTAAATCAATATTGTCCAATTATCTCATAAACCGTTAAAGTCCCCACCCCTAAACCATACATTTTCTTTTTCGCCATGGTAAGACGCACCAAATGACACAACCATCGCTTTGCCAGGGGGTTATCATCACTTCCGTCAAATCAATAATGTTCAATTATCTCATAAACCGTAAAAATCCCTAAATCTAAACCATATCTTTTCTTATTCCCCGCGGTAAGACTCGCCAAATGACACATACCTCGCTTCCTCATGGGTTTTTCACCACTCCCATCAAATCAACTCCCATCAAAGTGTGCAATTATCTCATAAATTTTCAACGGACAAGTGCGACGTCATAATGAAGAAACGGAATAATAGCGGTGCTGAGAGCGATGCATATTAACAGTACTGTGGTTCCCCTTTAAAAATGATACATACCTCATTACTCAACTGGCGTGATTCTCGTCCCCTTAAACCAAGTATCTTCAATTATATAAAATTGAAAATCTGGAAGAAACCCAACATCTAAACGTATATTTTCTTATTCCCCGTGACAAGGAGCATGAACTGATAAATACCTCATTTACCTCTCGAATCATTAGTCTTTAATTATCTCGTAAAGCATTGAAATCCCTCCCCCTAAATCATATATTTTCTTTTTCCCCATGATAAGACAAACAGATTGATAAAAATCTAACACCCCCACCAAAATGGGGCAGGCGGGTTATCCTCGTCCCTCAAATCAATATGTTTTTATTATTTCAATATCCGTAAAAATTTTAATCCTTTTAACACGTTCTAATACGCGATGTTCAAATCTCATAAACCATTTAACTCCATACGCCGTAAACACATATATTTGTAATTACCTATAACGAGACGCAATAAATTATTTTACACATTACCCGTGGAATAGGGGGATTCCCTCGTAAAAAATAACAGAAGAATTGAGATCATTGGTCCTTAATTATAAATATTTTTATTCTTTGTGAAAAGCTCAGATATCCTCAGAGTTCATGTCCCACCCCTTTAAACACTGGATGTATCATTAGTGTTTCTGAATAGCTTCGAAACTGCAGGTCAGGATAATAATTATGCCCATGATAAGACCTAGTGAATGTACAATTGGTATTGTTTACTATTCCTGGAAGATAATAAATTGTTATATATTCTCAAGTAATATTTTATGCTAAACTGTATTGGTCTAACTTTTTATTTTTTGTCTAATTTTTATGGCGCTTGTTTATTAATTATGTTCCTTGCAGCGGAAAAGAAAAAAATCATATTCCATCCGTTTTTGTCCATATCTGTTATCGTTTTTGAGATATAAAGTGACGCGCTAATTTTTGAAACTTTTCAGTTCTTCATCGGATTTGATGAATGTTTTTTAAATGATTCCTCACGAAAAACCCAACAAAAGTTACTACAGATTGTTTTTGTATCTTTCACCGTTTAAAAAGTAAAAGGGTCAAAGGGGTCCATTATAAGTTCATTGATCCTTACCCCATAGCCTCATATTTTTATATGTATATTGATTTTGCCTCGCTCTTACGCAAATTAATGAAACTGAAAGAGAAAAATCCGGTTGCTATTGACTCCAGTGGGTAAAAGGTCGACAAGGCTACTTACTAAGAGAATAAATTTTGTTTCAGGATGATATCTATCAAAAGATGACACTTATTTCGTTCTGCGATTTCGCGGGTGTGTTATAGAGTAATTTGTGAAACTGTAACCCGTCCATCTTAAATTTAAATGTAAAAACATTGATATTTTTGTTAACATGTTAAATGCATTTTTGCAGGCTATTGGTCCTGATCGGGGATCATTACTGTCATGTTGGTTTCTTTTTCTTTTTTGTAGGTGTTCTTGTGTTAAAAAAGAAATTAAGAATTAACGAGGCCCGATCTAAAACGCGTTTTTGAATATTGCGCAACTCGGGCAGTTTTCGGTTGTTGGATTAACGGTTTTAACATTAGACCTAAAATAAATGTAGACAATACCTCTTCTGATTACTTAATATACTAAAATGATAAAATAAAACAGTTTTCGATCGTAGTCATATTTTATTTACATTAATTCTGTTATTATTGTTTACGACATAGTTTCGCACCATTTACCTGTTTACGGCAATGTAAACAATTTTCCATACGACATGCTTAGCCGAAAGAAGAACGGTCGGTTTTTGAAAAACTGTCAGGCGGAGACTTACAAAAACAGATTAGACAACATTTCTACACCTGTTTCATCTACATCTGATTATGATACACCATCTACACTCGATTTTGATACGTTTTTTACACCCGATTTTGATACATCTTTTACACCAGGTTCTTTCCAACATGACCACACTTATCAATCTTCTGCATCGTTTGATGAGATAAATGATTCATATTTTTCTGGAAAATTGAAGCCGATTGGTTATACAAGACATGTTATCGCCATTGAAACCTTTTTTGAGAACATGAAATGTACTAAGTGTGACATTACATTAAAGTTTAAAGATGGAATAGGCATTTTGCCTGCTGGTTTGTGTGGCAACCTTATTGTTCGTTGTTTCAACTGCAATGACTTTGTTCGTGTTGCCATGGGCAAAACCCACAATTCACACCATGGGCCGAGGATATTTGATGTCAACACGAAACTTGCAACTGGTAAGTGAAAAAAAAATCTATATTTAAACATTTCATGTTTAGGGACCCATTTCCCTACTCCAAATAATTATTTTTTAAAAATTTTATGAGGCCTTTGTAGGCTTTAGTTTATTGCAATAAGAGACAATGATGTCAATAGGAAAAGGACTGTAGCAAAGACAAAAGAATTTAAGGTTTAATTTAAAAACATTTAAGAATTTTCATTCGGACATAATCTTTATACATTGAATCATACTTCGAAGGAGATTGAGTAATTCTAATCATAGTTAAAACAGTTTTTATGCAGCTTTTTGAAATTTCTTATTTTCAAAAATAATTTTAAAAAGTCCCTGTTTTGTGGGAGTTATAGCCCTTTGAACACACACATATATATATGTCCTAAATTAAGTAGATGAAATGAGAATCCTTTCGTTTTAAGTACCTACGTTGTGCTATATTATGACGTTCAGGACTAAATGATAATTTCGTTAATAGACGTTACCCGTGACGACGTCACCAGCAACCATATCCTTAAGATCTGTTATACAATGGAGAACAATTTGATGTTGTAATAGACAAAATGTGAATATTCATATTGAATATAAATATTTGGTGCATTTTCTGCCTTAAATTTTTTTTCCTATTTTATGCACAGCGTGGACAAAATTTAAAACTTTTCAATATACATGTCTATAATTTCAAAATCAAAAAACTCCTCTGAATTGATGTTTTTTTTTTAATTTTATATAAAATATTTTCCTATTGTATCATTATAGACTATGTGAATAAACATTAAATTTGTCATGCTTTAGAATTTGTAAACTTCACTTTGACATGAAACAATTTCAGTTACAACGTTTAAAACTTAAAAGTCAGAGATCATCCGAAACAAGAAGTCACGAAATCAGGGAAGGGGACACTTACTGCTCAAATGTCATTGGTATGTATAAATTGTTCTTAAGATAGCTTAATGGGTTTACAAATGTACATTAGCCATCTTTTATCTGATCATTTCCAATAATAATTTTAAAATAACAACAATTGTTCATACAACATTTTATCAAAATACTATATAAATTATATTTCAAAAATATTTAAAATAATAGTTATAATAGATCAGTTTGCGATTTACACTTTTTGAACAAAGAAAGATAACTCTCGTTAGGGTTTTCCTGACATGATGGATATTTGGGGAATATGATGGAACTTTCATGATACCCCATAAACAACCTTTTTAGATAACTTTGAATATATTGAATGGTCAAAGACAATGAAAGAACCTGATTAATTTCCAATAATAAAATTTCCCTGCTAACATTGATCAATTTTAATAATGATTGATTGTTTGTTTCTTGACATCCAGTCACAGATATTTCATGCATAATCAGGAATAGTCCATATAACTTTTATAAGGAAATTACTCTTTATTTTTGGGTTTGTTTTTCATATTTAATAATATGTGATTTTTTAGATATCCAAATATCCAATATAAAACAAAATAAGAAATAAGAAAGAATTGATTTTTGATATCAAAATGTATTTAAAAGATTTAACTATAAGAAAGTGTTTCCATTACTATTTCATATAAAATTGCATATTAACACAAACACAAAAACGAAGACTGTTATTACATCCCTTCATTATATTGAATTTTTCCTGATAAATCTGCTTACAAGATGTAATTTGAGCTCAATCATATATTTTAGCAGATGCACAAGAACCTGATTTGACAGTTATTCCAGGACCATCAGAGGACAACGGTGAACACATTGAGAAAGTTATAGTTTTTTATGATTTAGAGACCACAGGACTAAGTATGCATATAAATATAAATTGGAAATTGGAAAATATCAAGTTTATTTGTACAAGCTTTAGGAACAAAAGAGTATGCAAGACTTGCCAAAAATTTTCACTTATTTAGCAAAGTATTCACAAAAACTTGATATTTTCTGACAATATATATACTTATCGAATGGCTATTAGGACAATTGATTGAATTGGTTGGGTTGAGGGGAAAAATAAACTTGCTATTGTCTGAATAGCCAGTCAATAAGTTTTTTTTTTTTTCTGAAAACAGTGACATGAGATGATGTATTATCAGACTATGGTGTCACTTTTATCC
Source organism: Mytilisepta virgata (assembly GCA_028015205.1). NCBI lineage: Eukaryota > Metazoa > Mollusca > Bivalvia > Mytilida > Mytilidae > Mytilisepta > Mytilisepta virgata. Next base: position 44,113,291 of record CM051521.1, on the reverse strand, counting down.
AATGAAAAGTTCAGGAAATATGGTTAAATATTATTCGCTTGTTAAGTGTTTTAAACTATTGACCGGTGAATAGTCTACATAAAATTTTGTAAAAATAGTAAATGTATTCGTTTATAACTCTATAAAGAAAATAACACACTGAGGTATAATAATGATATTATTTTATTCTTAAAAAAACATAAGAAATTTTAAAAATCAAGACAATCGTAAATTCATTAGTTGCATTAAACAATCGAATGTACTTCCACATTTTTTATCTGCAACTTTTAAGAATGCCTCCTCAAGGGAATTTGATGAAACTTGCACAAGATCTTTGTTATAGATGTACATTTATGGGAATATGCATAAAGGAAAATAATCCTGGGCTGAAATATTCCAAGGGAGATAATTGAACTAATTTAGTTTATTAAATGTGGGATGTGGGGGTATCCTTTAGTGAGTTGACTCACAGTTCTATGCAATACTCTCAGATAGTTTGTGTCCACTCTTGTTATACTTGGTTTGATTATGCATACGATATTTGCAACTGGACTTTAAGCATGACAATCAATCAATCAGTCTAATTATTTTGATCAGAATATTTAGTTACTTTCTTTTTTTTTTTTTATAGGTAGACAAAGTTCGATTACACAAATTTCTGCAGTTTTTGAGGAACTGGAATTAACAGATATGCAACTCCTACTCAAGAAATTTCAGAGGATGCATCTAGAGTGACAGGAATTAGGTTTAATACAACTACAAATGAGCTCCTTTACAATGATGAACCAGTTTCTCATAAACATCCACAGCAAGTTCTTTTAGATTTCCTACAGTTTTTAATGTCACTTTGTGTCAGTGACAAACATATTGTGCTTGCTGCTCATAGCAATAGACGATTTGACAGTATCATACTGTTTAATCAGTTAAAATTTTATAAACTATGGAATCATTTTTCTAGATATATTGTTGGATTCTGTGATACTTTATCATTCTTCAAAATGTTCTATCCAGAATTTGAAAATTACAAGCAAGAGTACATTGTTCAGAAACTGTTAAATGAAGCTTATTCGGCTCACAATGCTTTAGATGATTGTAGAATGCTCATGTCTCTTGTAAAAAAGACAGAGAAAGTTGATGTTCTCATATCTCACTATTTTTACAGCACACACCAAGTTACAGTTCATGGTGTACAACCAAATTTAGAGTCTCTTGAACACTTGTTGAAAAATAAGGTCCTCTCTAGAACTATTTTAAAGAAACTTGAAGATTCATCATTGTCTTACAATCACCTTAAAATTGCCTATCATAGAGATGGATTTGATGGTCTATTCTATTTGTTGAGTGAAAAGACAGGCAGTGGAAAGGCCAGAATTACTATTAGTAACAATCGTAGAGTGATTCAAAAGCTACCTGACTTTTTTCTCACGAAGAATAATGTTATCACTGTATATACATACATAAATACATAAATAGGGCAGCATTTAATTTTTACCTGCATCACCAAAGGTGAAAGCAGGTCTAGTAGCCGCTTGACTCCGTCTGTCATTCTGTCCAACCTTCAGTCCATCCATCTGTTCGTCCAAAAGACCTTGGGTATTAATCTTTCGACAAAAATTTCTTGGCTTCTATGAAAGGGAATGATTTTGTATTTAGCCCAGAGCTTGATCATGTTGAGTTGTAACGTGTAAGCAATTTTTATATCTACTGTGCATCCACTTCCTGGTTGCCGATAGTATGAAATTTAACTACATTGTACTGAATGTACAAGGATAAGTCTTCGTCAAAGTTTTCTTGGCTTCTTTGAAAGGAAATTTTTTATATTTGGTCCAGATCTTGATGATGTTGATTTGTAAGGTGTAAGCAATTTTTAAATCTGCAGTGCAGCCAATTCCTGTAAGCTGATAGTTTAAAATTTAACTACTCAGTTTGAAATTTAACTGCTCAATGTACAAGGAGAATTTTTCGTAAAATTTTCTTGGTTTCTATGAAAGGGGATGATTTTTTATTTGGCCCAAAGCCAAAATCATATTGAGTTGTAACGTGTAAGCAAGTTTTAGATATGCAGTGCAGCCACTTCCTGTTTGCCGATAGTTTGAAATTTAACTACTCATTGTACAAGGAAAGTTTTTTGTCAAAGTTATCTTGGCTTCTATGAAAGGGAATAATTTTATATTTGGTCCAGAGCTTTAACATGTTGAGTTGTAACATGAAAGCAATAATTAGATCTGCAGTGCAGCAACTTCCTGTTAGAGGATAGTTTGAAATTTTACTACCAATTGTACAAGAAAATTTTTTTGACAAAGTTTTCTTGGCTTCTATACAAGAGAATGATTTTATATTTGGTAATCTTTTGTAAATTTGTGTAATACTAATGAATATCTCGGATAAACGAGTAGGAGCACTGGAATCACTTTGTCTGACCATCTGTCATTCAGTCTGAATTCTTTCACAATTATTTCTGCTCCTTCTGATTGAAAAAAAAAATCAAATTTGTTCAGTTTATATTGATAGGGTATGCTTGGATGGGATTTGGGTACTTTGATAAACACCTTTGCCGAAACTACTTCTGTAATATATTCATGCACAGTACACATGAAAAGAATTCCGGGTCTAAAGAAAGTTAAAATTTGGAAAACAAATATTAAAGATGTATCATTTAAGAATTGTAAGGATTAAACACATTTTTTCTAGAGGTTGTTGCTGTGTAAACTGGTCGCTGATGTGGTGTATTGAGTCTAACACCGTTAATAACTAATAAAATAAAACACGTCTGGCTTGCTACATGATTATAATTAGACTAAACATTCAAACATGATATCATACAGTACAGAATTACAGAGACAAGAAATGGAACACACATGTTGACCTTAAGCAGGGGAAAATATGCACTGTAGAAATCTAGGTGAGGTTTGTTATCATAACTGTCAAATCTAAATAATGAACCGTTAACTGATGCGGATGTTGTGGTTAGACTAGAAAAGATAAATATCGCTCTGATAATTAAAACAAATGATAGATTGTAAAGTACTTAACACCTTTCCCCCCTTAGAATTAAAGCACGTTAACCAATTAATGTCACTGATTTACTAAATAGAAATGAGTCAGAAATTCTAAACTATGAATGAAAATATTAACAGTCTGTCACTAATCTAATGAAAATGAATTTATTGAAAAACACTTTAACACAGTTTATCGAAGTCACATTTCTTCAATTAAACGCTTTGGTTTCCTTCTACTTCTTTCAGGATAACGTTTGTCATTCTAGGTCTCGTGAACATCGTCCACAGAGTCATTCTGTAATTCACTATTCCCGGTTTCACTAAGATTAGTTGGCACTATTTTAGCGTTAGTGTCATTGTCACTGGTCTCACTACTCGGATTTTGCGGTTGAACTACGGGTCTCATCTCGGTTCCGCGAATTTGATCGGTATGACGTCTCCAACGTGCTCCTTTTGGAGTCATAACTTCGTACATTAAAGATCCAGACCTTTTTACAATGTCAGCTGGTTTCCACTTATTTTCTCCCCTATAATCGCGTACGTTTACAGTTTGTCCAGGTTTGAATTGTCTCAGTTTATTCTTTGCACTTGTGAATGATTGACTAAATTGTTTGTCATTTACAACAGTTTTGACATCAGGTTTTAATAAGTCCAAACGCGTACGTAAATTTCGTCCTAGGAACATCTTCGCTGGTGTTTCGTTGGTTGTCGAATGAGGCGAATTTCGGTAAGTCAATAAAAAGTTAGCTAGTTTAACGTTTAGCGAAATTGTCTGAGATGACATAGCCCGTAAACTTTGTTTCAAAGTCTGGACGAATCTTTCCGCTAGTCCATTCGTAGCTGGTTGATACGGTGCAGAACGGAAATGTTTAATGCCATTAGCGGTAACGAAGGCGCGAAATTCTTCTGATACAAACTGAGGACCATTGTCCGTAACTATCTGTTTCGGAATACCATTTCTTGCGAACACTGAACGTAAAATGTCAATAGTCAGTCCTGTAGTCGTTGACTTCATCGGAAATACTTCCGGCCATTTCGAATGTGCATCTATTATCACTATGAACATGCTGTTCATAAACGGACCCGCATAATCAATGTGTAGTCGTTCATACGGCGCGCTCGGCCATTCCCACGGGTGTAAAGGTGCGTTTTGTGGATTCTTAGCATGACGTTGACATCCGGCGCACTGTTTAGCCAAATGTTCAATGTCTGCATCTATCCCGGGGCACCACACGTAGCTCCTCGCGATGGCTTTCATTTTCACACATCCGGGATGCCCTAAATGAAGCATTTCCAGAACTTCTTTGCGTAGTTTTATCGGAATTACAACACGTATTCCCCACAATATACATCCTTGATGAATTGTTAGTTCTTCACGGCGCGTGTAAAACGGTTTTAGGAATTTTTCCTCTGGTTTACTCCAACCTTTCATAGTGTATTCGTACACTCTGCTTAAAATGTTCTCACGTTGTGTCTCACGTTTGACTGTAGCACTGTTGATCGGCGCTTGTTCTATTTGCTCGGTATAGAACAAATCCACTGGGTCAGGCTTGTCTTCAACGGTTTCGTACGGTAGGCGTGACAAAGAATCGGCATTTGTGTGTTGTTTCGTGCTGCGAAATTCAATGTCATAATCATATCCAGTCAGGTACAGCGCGTATCGTTGTAGTCTAGCGGCTGTCTTCATCGAAATTCCCTTTTTCGGATTGAAAATTGACACAAGTGGTAAGTGGTCAGTAATTAATGTGAAATGTCTCCCAAACAAGTACGTATGAAACTTTTTAACTCCAAATATGATCGCAGTTGCTTCTTTATCAATCTGGGATCGGTTCTGTTCCGTTTTTGTTAAAGTACGTGATGCGAACGTAATGGGTCTCTCTGTTCCATCGTCCATAACGTGAGATATTACGGCACCGACGCCAAACGGAGAGGCATCACACGCCAGTCGGATCGGACGCTTCGGATCATGATGGCATAGAACTAGGTCTGACGTGACCATTTCCTTTGCTTTCTGGAATGCGGATTCACATTTTTGATCCCAAATCCATTTCTGACCCTTCTCGAGCAGTTTGGTCATCGGTTTCACGACTGTTGAAATATTTTCAAGAAATCTATGATAATAATTCAGTAATCCTAAGAAAGCTCTCAATTCTGTGACATTTTTCGGTGTCGGCGTATTTAACACTGATTCAATTTTATCTGACACTTTGTGTAATCCAAAAGCATCGATTTCATGACCACAACATTAAACTTTATCTTTGAAGAATTCACATTTATCCAAATTGACTTTGAGATTATATTCACTTAATCGCTTAAGCACATTTTCTAAATTTTCAAGATGTTGGGTATCGTTTTCCCCTGTGACAATCATGTCGTCGAGTATGCATTGCACACCACTTAATCCACTAAGAATTTGATCAATTGTGCGCTGCCATATGGCTGGCGTTGACGCTATTCCAAAACACATGCGCGTATAGCGGAATAATCCCAATGTAGTATTAATCGTTAAATACTCTTGGTGCTTTTCATCAACTTCTAATTGTAAATACGCATGCTTTAAATCTATCTTGCTAAACTTCTTACCTCCTGACAGAGAAGCAAATATATCCTCAATGCGTGGTAACGGATATTGTCCACTGCGAGTTGCGGATTCACTGTGACTTTAAAGTCACCACAGATGCGCAAACTATTTCCATCCTTCTTGAGCACGGGGACAGTCGGCGTTGCCCATTCGGAATTATCCACTGGAACTATAATTCCTTCATCCTGCAATCTACGTAATTCCTGCTCAATTTTCGGCTTCAAGGCATACGGCACAGGCCTTGCTTTACAAAATGTCGGAGTTGAATCGGGCTTGAATGTGAATTTAGCTTTAATTCCTTTTACTTTTCCAAGCCCTTCACTAAACACGGTTTCATGTGTTTTCAACATTTGCTCCAACGATTTCGGCGGATTTGAATCACAAATTTTCATTTTGTGTAGCGATTTCAGAGATTTCCAATCAATTTGAATTGATTGCAGCCACTCACGACCAAATAACGGATGGCATCCGGTATTTAACACGTACAACTTTAAATTTGCACTTTGATCCCTGTAATGAACTGCATTTACGTATCCAAGCGGCTTTAATATTTCACCTGAATATGTTTTCAACGTGACTGACGTTTTCTCTAACGGCTTATTTCCGTATAAATCCACATAATCCCTTTTCGAAATCACTGAGAGAGCGGAGTCGGTATCTAATTCCATTCTGATAGATTTTCCGTCGACTTCCGGTTCTATCCATATCGGATTGTTACTGTCACCACGGACACTGAATATTCCCAAATTACTCAAATTCTGTTCAGCTTCACGAGTGTCTTCATCGATGCAATGTACTGGTTTTCGATACGATTGTCTCGGTTCGCGTTTATCCTTTGATCTGCATGCTTTCTCTATATGTCCCTTTCTGTCGCACTTGAAACAGGTAGCGTCTTTAAATCGGCATTCATTTGCGCGATGATTTAATCCATTGCAACGGTAACACTTTTGCTGTGGTTTAGGTTCAAAATGTCTAGATGGTTTGTTTGGCGGACCGCGTCTAAGTTTATTCACACATACAGATTCTTTATTTCTAAGTTCCACTGTGTCTTTAGCTGCTGTTTCCATTGCCTGAGCTATTTCGATAGCTTTTGTTAATGTCAATTTCGGCTCAGACAAGAGTCTCTTTTTGATTTGTTCGTTTCTTAATCCAACCACTAATTGATCTCTCAAAGTGTTTTCTAGGTCTTGATAACCACAGTGTTCTGTTAATTTTCTTAAAGCTGCCACATAATTGTTAATGTTCTATCCTTCAAGTTGCACACGTTTGATAAATCTATGTCTTTCTGCTATTTGTAACGGCTCTGGTGACAAATGGTCTTTTAACAGTTTCACTATGTCCTCATACGATTTGTCTGCCGGCTTTGCGGGAGTTGTAAGATTTCTTAGTAAAGTGTATGTTTTGCCTCCAATTAAACTTATTAATGCGGCGACTTTCAAATCATTTTCCACTTTATTCACTTTGAAATATTGTTCTAGTCTTTCCGTATAAGACTCCCAACTCTTGCGTTTCGTCAAAAGCTTCGATCTTGCCTATATATCCAGCCATAATTTAATCCAAGAATCACAAAAGTCTCACAGTATTACAACGGAGAAGTTCGTAGAATTCATGAATTTCACTTTTATCATCCTCGCCAGATAATTGTGGTGTATTGAGTCTAATACCGTTAATAACTATTAAAATAAAACACGTCTGGCTTGCTACATGATTATAATTAGACTAAACATTCAAACATGATATCATACAGTACAGAATTACAGAAACAAGAGATGGAACACACATGTTGACCTTAAGCAGGGGAAAATATGCACTGTAGAAATCTAGGTGAGGTTTGTTATCATAACTGTCAAATCTAAATAATGAACCGTTAACTGATGCGGATGTTGTGGTTAGACTAGAAGAGATAAATATCGCTCTGATAATTAAAACAAATGATAGATTGTAAAGTACTTAACAGCTGACTCACAAACTTACCGGGTAACATAAAAGTCCTTTTGTCAGTTTGTGAGTTAACCGACTCAGTTTACACATCGATAACCTCTAGAAAAATGAGTTTAATCCTATAATGTTGCACAAAAATCACAATTTCATTTGCTGTCAGTTATCAACCTTATGTTTTAGGGACTTCAAAAATATTTTCATATCCATAGATATAGTGATTGTCACATGTATTTTGGCTTCAATATTTAAATTTGGTCTGCAGCTTCAAACTAAAGAGCTTTTATGTGTAAAAGATTTATTTAGTTGATTGCGGTTAATACTTGGCAGAACAACAACAGTTACCTTGAGTTCATTGTTGAATTTATGTTATTTGTTATATTGCTAATATTGAAAATATTAAATACTCAAGCAGTAGATTGTTTGTTTATTATGTTTATCAGACCTAGAAACAAAAAAATAGATCAGGAAATCTTAGTCCTGTCTGTAGTAATGAGCATTGTTGGGACAAATGCATGGTCATCACCAAGTCACCTGATGCAGTAGAGCTCACCACATGATCTGCACTAAATGACACAGGAATTGCCCACTAACAGTCTGCTCCATATTGCCTCAAACACAGTCAGAACAATTAAATACAATGGCACAGCAAAATATCAAGATAAATGATTTGACAGGGAAAACAAGACTCCTTAATTCTCAGAGAGGAGTTCACACGGTCTTAAAAGTGTACCCAAGCCTCAAGGTAGGCTGGCTATATAGACCAGCTTTAAATGATATAATTAGCTTAATAACGTGATTCTGTATGAAATATCTGTGTTTATAGTTTACCCCTCACTAGTTATTTTTATGCACTCCTACTAAAAGTAGGGGGAATATAGTGTTTAGGTCTCTGTGTCCGTCAGTCCATTGGTACAAACTCAGGTTAAACTGCAGGTTGAAGTTATTTTACCATAAAGGATTGTAATATCATTATGAAACTTTATGCACCTATATGCGTCAGAGTATAAATAATATCATTCTGGAATGAACCCCTCTCATCAACTTCACGGTTCATTGATTATGCAAAAAGGGATGTTGTTCCTTTGTATTTTTTCAAATGTTCTATTTGTGTTTTGAGATAACCCCCCATGTAGATTTATATCTAGTATTTTCATTTACAAGTCTTTAAAAAACTACTTTTTTCAAATGAACATGAGCAATTCAATTACCGTTTTTTATTTTTTTATTTGTAACAAAAAAAATTGATATCATGTTTTGAGATTCTCCCTTCTAAAATTTCATAACCCAATTCACCACTTTTTTTACTTTCATTTAAAATGCATTTGTCTTGTGTATTTTAAGTGTGTATTATTTACATTTCCATATTTTTTTTTATTATTTTTGGTTATTTTTATTTTTGTTTGTTAAGATCTGATTATGAATTACCCTCAAAAATTTTTGAAACCGCCCCCCCCCCCCCCCCATTATGGATTTTTACCTTTTACGCTTGTTTTTTTCTATTAATAATTACAGTTTTGTTGATCTGGGACTACAAAGAGGCCAACTAATTGCATTTTTTAAAAATCCATTTTGGTTATTTTGATTTCACCTTTATATTTTCTTAAAAAAATGTTTAAATGTGGGTTTTGAGAGCTCCCCCTATCAAAATTTTCCACCGCAACAACTGGTTTTCTGTCTTGGAATTGAAAGAGTGAGTATTAATACATGTTATACGTGAAATACAAAATTAGTTATTGAACAGTTTTTTTTAAAATTCACATTTAGTTCATTTCATGGCAAATTTTACTATATATCCAATATAATATTAGGCCCTATTTTAGCATGTCCCTCCCGTTACTACAATAAAGGTAAGGTATATATTTTTTTTTATCTTAATCCTTTCTTTATACTTTAAAAGCAATAGAGAAAAAATTACAGACATTGTTATTGGTCAGATTTTTCACATGTATAAGACATCATATGTAATAATAGATATTATTTCATTTGGTTGGTCATATTTTGGTCAAATAATTCTTGTTGTGTTGCAACTGTATCTAAATATAATTCAAAGTACACTGACTTGATGTTTGGAGGACTTATCACGGCAGGTAAGAAGTCTTTTTTATTATTTTTAATGAAACCGAATGCATTTAATTACACCATACAATAAAATCAGTTCTCGTAAAGGTTAAGAAATATTGAGATATTTCTCTGTCAATGCAGCATGTCGACAAGCAAAAGTTGACCAAGAGTGACGTTGTGTGACAGTAAAACTCGGTTCACAAAAATACCCATATCACTATTTTAAAGTAACCTCTCCATTAAGTATGCATAAACTTTATAGGAACAATTTCCGCATTTCAATCTCTGAAAAACATCTATCAGTTACTTCGTTTGGGAGACTTCGTAACACTTCACTGTTACAGTTATTACTCGTTTTTAGTACATTACGTTTTGTACATTTTCGGTTAAATATCTGAATTCTTGTGTTTCATGCAATCTTTGTACGACCTGAGTATTTGTTCTGCCTTTTACTGTTTCTGCCTTAAGCAAACTCACGGGTCGTAATCGAATGCATATGCGTATCTAATAAGAGTATCTCATTTATCATAGAATTTGCATTACAATTAAATCTGCGGTTACCAGCGTATCACGTTTTTATGGAGTTTGTTATATACGCATAACTATAGGTATTCAATTCTTTCAGGAGCAAATGTTGCTCTCAGACGACGAGCAGGTCAAAGCTCGAATTATAACAATAAATTCTTAGCCAGGAAGGCTGTAGATGGCGATGTCAACACATATTCACATACAAAGAAACAGCGGAATCCATATTGGTGGGTCGATCTTGGAAAGAAGTACATGGTGAAAGCAGTGAAAATATACAATAGAAAAGACGGATATGGTAAACTGTTAATAATGCTAAGAAAACTGGTAACAGCTTATGTGTGTAATAATAACTGATTCTGCTCTGAAGGATTCTTTGGTTTGAAACGTTCGACAATTTTGCATATAACTAAACTGAAAATATTTTATATCATTATTATAGTCATTGAAATAATCCTTTATTTTCAAAGTGCTAGTATTTGAATGCCCCCAATTAAATTTTACCACTCTGTTTTCTTTTTTTTTTCTCCGAACAATAGGTTACCGGCTGCGCAATTTGATTGTAAAAGTGGATAAACAGTTTTGTGCCTTTTTCCCAAGACGAGCTAGTACAGGCCAAGTTATTACACTGCGGTGTAAACCACAACGAATCGGACGCAAAATTACAGTTATGATTAAAGGCAGTGGAGTTTTGTCCTTGGCAGAAGTATCAGTAAACGCTAATCCAGGTACAAGTCTCTTCTGAATAAAATGTCCTGTAACTGTTTAATATTTTCCAGATGACAGAAAAAAGGCAGTAAATAAATTCTCATTATTGAACTTCAGATAATACTTGTGTGATGTTTCAATCATTTCATGTTTACGGAAAGAAGCATTAATGAGAGAAAAAAATAAAGATGTTTATATGATCAATTTAGTACAAATGTATAAGCGATCTGATATTGAACTGTGCAAAATGAATCGATGTAAAAGTGAAATATAGTTCATAAAGCAGATAATAGTGTTTTTAAGTGCTGTCAGTCATTTTGAATGTCGCTGCTAGATCTTCACCGAGGAGTCTTTTGACATTGTTCCGAAGCGTTTAATACCCTTTCATAGTGTTGCAATTTTTCTTTCACTGAAGTTTTGATCTGAACGAAGATACCTCCATATATGGTAAACAACAGATTAGAGTTTTTTAAGAGAAAATATAAGTTTTTTTCTTTCAAATATGCTTTCTTTTGTTTTCAGTAAAGCCTGGACCAAGAGGCAATTTTAACAGTCATCAAAAAATTTAGTAATTATTTTAATAATGTCGAGTTCTTATCAGTTGGAAATAGCAAATTCTTAATACTTAAGTTGTTTTTTAGACAGTTTTAGTCAGCGTCATTATGTCTTTGCACATTCTAACTAAATGATGTAAGATATTACTAGTTACCAAAAACTATCGCGTGGAGTCATTTACTGGTTTCCTATACATTTCTCTATCTTATTCTAATACACATAAGAAGTATAGATATCATTTTGACAGAAAAGCCTTTTCATTTAGTATTAGAGTTTCTCATAGACAACATATTCCTTGAATTTGGCGGCCTAATTTTTCAACAAACAATCGGCATTCCAATGGGAAGCAACTGTGCTCCTCTCCTCGCCGATCTGTTTCTGTACTCATATGAAGCGGACTTCATTGAATGGTTACTACTTGAAAACAAAAATAAACTAGCCCAATCCTTTAATTTCACTTTTCGTTATATAGATGATGTGTTGTCGTTAAATAACGACAAATTCCAAGACTTTCTAACTCTTATCTACCCCAGTGAGCTTGAAATTAAGGATACTACAGATACACCAAAGTCCGCTTCATATTTAGATTTGTTTCTTGAAATAGACTATGAGGGACATTTGAAGACAAAACTTTATGACAAACGTGATGACTTCAACATTCCTATTGTTAATTTTCCCTTCTGGAGTAGCATATTGAATATACCAGCATCGCCTACATGTGGCGTTTACGTTTCTCAGCTTATCCGATATTCAGGGGCATGCGTGAATTACCCTGACTTTCGACAAAGAGGATTACTGCTGTCACAAAAGCTTCTTAACCAGGGTTTTATCAGGGATAAGTTGATGTCATCACTTAGGAAATTTTACGGTCCTCATCACGAATTGATTGACCATTACAGTGTTCCAATATCTAAGATGATGTCGTAACCTTTCATGTGCCTCCACCGATTTGTGACTTTCCCAGGATTGACTTTGTTCAACTTCACGACGGGTGCCGTATACGGAGCAGGAACTGCTTACCCTTCTGGAGCACCTGGGTTCACTCCTGGTTTTTATAGGAGATCCTGTTGGTCATTGTTTTTTAGTTTTCTGTGTTTATTTGTTGTGCTTGTGGTTGTTCATTTGTCTTCCCTGGTTTGTCTGTCCAATGGATTACGTTTTTTTATTGCTCCTTAGGTATATTTGTCCTTTTTATGCGAAGTTATCATACAAACAACGCTTTATAGCTGGATCTGCCAATTGTTCCACCAAACCATTATCTCAACGTCTAACTTCTATTTTAACAGCTGTCAAAACGGGCCTCCAAAGTTATTGTGAGACAAGTTATTCAAGAAGTGGTATCAATCAAATGAGGATATTAAAGAACTTCAAAGACTTAAAGGATATTTTACGATCTCGGTCCATTTCAGCATAAAACATTTGATTTCTCTACCCTCTATACCACCATTCCTCATTCACAACTGAAGGAGAAGTTGAAAGATCTAATCCATCGATGCCTTCAAAATAAAAATGACAACAACAGATACACATACCTTGTCATTGGTAGAGATAAATTATACTTTGTTAAAAACCACTCTAAATCTAACAAAAAATATACAGAGGACGAAATTGTCCTGATGATTGAATTTTTGATCAACAACAATATTTGTTCAATTTGGTGGACGTGTTTTCCAACAGACAATTGGCATTCCTATGGGTACTAATTGTGCGCCACTACTGGCAGACTTGTTCCTTTACTCATATGAAGCAGACTTCCTTGACGGGCTTCTTAAGGGAAAACAAAAGAAGTTAGCCCGTTCCTTTAATTTCAGCTTCCGCTACATAGATGATGTTTTAGCACTCAACAATTCACGTTTCGGAAATTTTCTCATCTATCCCAATGAGCTCGAAATTAAGGATACCGCAGACACTGCCAAGTCTGCATCTTATCTTGACCTTCATCTCGAAATTTACACCAGAGGAAGGTTGAATACAAAACTTTACGACAAACGGGATGACTTTGACTTTCCAATCGTCAACTTTCCATTTTTGAGCGGCAATATTCCAGAACCGCCGGCATATGGAGTATATATTTCACAACTCATAAGTTATTCCAGAGGTTGTGACAAATACATTAACTTCCTGGACAGAGCCCGGCTCCTGACAGAAAAGTTCCTCAGACAGGGGTACGTTACTCCTAAGCTGAAGTCATCCTTATTAAAGTTTTATGGGCGTCATGATGACTTGGTTGACAGGTATGAAAAAAACCGTTTCCCAAATGAAAATGGATCTGTTCCATTGATATTATCCTTTCCTTATACCGGATTTGACATGGGCAGCATGGCGAGTGTCCTGCAGGAAGCAGGAAGCACTCTTTCGGAGCACCTGAGCCTAGCCCCGGTTTTTTGGTGGGGTCCATGTTGTTCATACGTTTTTATTTTTTAATTGTAGTGCATGTATTGTTTTGGTCTTGTCTTCGTTGTTCTCCGGAGTTTGTCAGTTGTTACGATTTCTCTCTTTCGAATATCCCTTTGGTATTTCTTGACTTTACTTATCATTAATTAGCATTGTTCTGGATTTCAGTTAAACACGGAAAAAGATTGAAATCGAGAGGTAATTTTAACTAACTTGAATAAATAGCACGATATATATTGGTTTATTTGAAAATAAATCCAGACAAAGATTGCAACCGAGATGAAATTTTAACCATTGAACTTGAATGAAATACTTTTAAAAATACTTTAATAATGCAAAATGGATCTAGGTTAAATAAAATAGAAAATGGAAACGGAGAATGTGTCAAAAAGACAACAACCCAACCAAAGAGCAGAAAACAGCTCAAGGCTACCAATGGGTCTTCAACGCAGCGAAAACATCCCGCACCCGGAGGCGGTCTTCAGCTGGTCTCTAAACAATAATGCACACTAGTTCAGCAAAATGGACGGCACACTAAACTCCGAAACATAAAATTGAACCAAAATTAAAAAACACACAAGACTAACAAAGACCAGAGGTTCCTGAATTGGGACAGGCGCAGGGGTTAAATTTCTTTTGTGAAATCTCAACCTTGACCCTATACCTCTAGCCGATGTGGAATAAACAAACACGCAGCGATACACACAGTAAACCTCAGTTCAAAAGATGCCCGAGTCCGATGTTAAAAGAGGTAACAGAAGAAACTAAGCAAAATGACTATGATCAATATATATTAACAAAGGACTACTAGCAGTTATGGACATGCCGGCTCCAGACCTCAATTAAACTGATCGAAAGATTATGTCTATATCATATAGAAAATCAGCCACAATCCATACCGTTCGGGGTTTAGTATCATGCCATCATAAATTATACGAGAACATAACCCGTATCATGTCAACAACTAGTTTTAGAACAAATGTGTTTATTTCCGATGCAAAAACTCTATGAGAGAATCAATATTCATTTCAAAAATTGCCATATTTAATGACTTGACAAGAGCATCGTAACTATATTCCTTGTGGATAAGTCTGTTTAAAGGTTTGGTTAGCTTTTCAGATGAATGACGACATTTTTGTGCTTGATATAGAATATTACCATCAAAGTAGAGATGTGAAATACCTGAGCATATAAGATTTTTGCACGTTGATTTATATTTACGAATTTATTCTTTGCAATTAATCAGGTTTTTTTCTTATACCATTCAATATTCAAAATTGATATAATTAGAGTTAATACAGAGTTAACAAATATTTAAAGGTAATCATTACTACTCTAAATCTTGATTTCAGTAAATCGCAGAAAAAGACTGAAAACAAGAGGTAACCGTCGTAACTTGAATAAAATTCATGATACATTTTAATTCTATGTCTTCTTAACCTCAAAGATCGACTTCAATATATTTAAATAAATTGTTTGAACTATTCTGTTTAATAATGTCAGGTGGTTCTAATTAGTTTCAAAGAGAAATTACAAAACATTTAAATAGATTGTTTGAAATAGTCAGTTTCTGTTTTATACCTTTCTATATTCCACGTGAATTTTATTAGACACACTTTTATAAAGAGTCAATAAGTATAAGGAGTTTATTTATCATACATATTTCCTTATTCTTTTTGTTATTGATTTCGTCTTTTCACTGATTTCAGAAAAGCTCCGACACAGATTTAAAGCAAGAGGTACATGTGTACTTGTAATCGATTTAATTTGAATAAAATGCATAATATATTTTAAAAATGCCAAGTGGTTTTTAGTACAATTAATTTAAAAAGCATTCTTAAACCAGTATATTAATAGATTGATTTTAATATTCTGTTTTTTGTCTTTTACCTTTCAGTATTACATTTAATTATTATTAGACACTCCTTTATTTAGAGTTAACAAATATAAGGTGTTTGTTAAAAGATGCTATTCAATATTTCCCATGTTCATGATTTTAATAAAGTCTAGATAAATATTTAATGCAAGATCCAATTTTTACCATTGAACTTGAAATGCATAATTTATTCTAATGATGACAACTAGTTCTCGCATTTATTAGATTCCAATGCAAACTTTAAAAAAATTTAAATAGATTTTTTGCAATATTTAGTTTTTTCTTAAACCATTCAATATTTCAATTAGATATTATTAGATAATCGTCTGTACAGAATTAATTGATATTGTAAGTTAGTATATTATAAAAAAAAAAAAAAAAAAAAAAAAAAAAAAAAAAAAAAAAAAAAAAAAAAAATACATATATCATGTATATCTCTTGTTCTTAATTTCAGTAAAGTCCAGAGAAAGAAGAGGTAAGCGTTATTAATTGAATAAAATGCATGGTACATTTTGATAATGTCAAGTTGTTCTAGGTCTGCTTAGTTGCAAATACCAATTTCAATAAATTTACAGAAAATCGTTTGATTACACATATTCAGTTTTTTCTGTATTTTGATAACTTTCAATATTTCAAATGAATATTATTCCATAGCTTTAATTAAACAAATAGAACATGAAATTAATCACGCAATAACGTTTAAAGTCATAATGATTGTATCGTTATTTCGGTTTTTTTTTCCAAATACACTGAACCTTCCAGTTTTAAATATGCTCTAAGATTGGCAACTGTTTGAAGTCTTTTCAATGGAAAGTTGTCAGTTTCAGTTGTCTATATTTGCTGTTTTTTTTTAAAGCTAAGCTCAAGAGTTTATTCGAATAAAATCAATAAGAATATGTTCGGTAACAACAATATCTTTGTTCGTTTTGTTTTAATTGTAGCATAAATCACTAATAAAATTTTAGTTCTGGTTGTTACGATTTTTCATAACATGCGGTTTACTATCTTATGTAAATACGAAATGAAAAAGAAGATAGGTTAACCAATTACAGGTATATCTAAATGAATAGC
Source organism: Mytilisepta virgata (assembly GCA_028015205.1). NCBI lineage: Eukaryota > Metazoa > Mollusca > Bivalvia > Mytilida > Mytilidae > Mytilisepta > Mytilisepta virgata. The sequence goes on along the minus strand of CM051521.1, from coordinate 44,096,601 downwards.
CCTCATATTCGACTATAAAATTAATGGTAATCACTATAAGAGTGTAGAAATAGCATCATATTGTTATGACAGGGAAAGTCATGTATATTTTCCATCATATACGATATCAGATGATAAGAAAATGAAAATCGATATTCCGTTTGATGAGACAAATGTCATATTTGATTGTTAGAAGCATTTTTAGTACATTACGTTTTGAACATTTTCGGTTAAATATCTGAATTCTTGTGTTTCATGCAATCTTTGTGCGACCTGTGTTATTGTTCCGGCTTTCATTGTTTCTGCCTTAAGCACATCTAAAAGGTCGTAATCGGATGAATATGCGTATCTTATATATAAAAAGTAAAAAAGTATCTCATTGATCATAGAATTTGCATTACAATTAAATCTGCGATTTCCAGCGTATCACGTTTTTATGGAGTTTGTTATATACGCATAACTATAGGTATTTAATTATTTCAGGAGCAAATGTTGCTCTCAGACAACGAGCAGGTCAAAGCTCGAATTATAACAATAAATTCTTAGCCGGGAAAGCTGTAGATGGCGATGTCAACACATATTCACATACAAAGAAACAGCGGAATCCATATTGGTGGGTCGATCTTGGAAAGAAGTACATGGTGAAAGGAGTGAAAATAAGCAATAGAAAAGACGGATATGGTAAACCGTTAATAATGCTAAGAAAACTGGTAACAGCTTATGTGTGTAATAATAATTGATTCTGCTCTGAATGATTCTTTGGTTTAAAACGTTCGACAATTTTTGTATATTACTGAACTGAAAATATTTTATATCATTATGATAGACATTGAAATAATCCTTTATTATCAAAGTGCTAGTATTTGAGTGCCCCCTGTTTAAATTTTACCACTCTGTTTTCTTTTTTTCTCCGAACAATAGGTTACCGGCTGCGCAATTTGATTGTAAAAGTGGATAAAAAGTTTTGTGCCTTTTTTCCAAGACGAGCTAGTACAGGCCAAGTTATTACACTGCGCTGTAAACCACACCGAATAGGACGCAAAATTACAATTATGATTAAAGGCAGTGGAGTTTTGTCCTTGGCAGAAGTATCAGTAAACGCTAATCCAGGTATAAGTCTCTTTCGAATAAATGTCCTGTAACTGTTTAATATTGTCCAGATGACAAAAAAAAGGCAGTAAATAAATTCTTGTTATTGAACTTCAGATAATACGTGTGTGATGTTTCAATCATTTCATGTTTACGGAACGAAGCATTAATGAGAGAAAAAAAATAAAGATCATTATATGATCAATATAGTACAAATGATATAGAACCATGCAAAATAAATCGATGTAAAATTGAAATATAGTTCACAAAGCAGATGATTAGTGTGTTTTAAGTGTTGTCAGTCATTTTGAATGTCGCTGCTAGAACTTCGTCGAGGACCTTTTGATCTTGTTCAGAAGCATTCAATACCCTTTCATAGTGTTGCAATTTTTTTTTCATCGAAGTTTTGATCTGAACGAAGATACCTCCATATATGATAAACAAAAGATTAGAGTTTTTAACAGAATTTTAACAGTGACAAAAAAATTAACGTATTTTAATAATGTCGAGTTCTTATCTATTAGAAATAGCATATTCTTAATACTTAAATTAAGCTGGTTTTTTTAACAGTCTTAGTCAGCGTCATTATGTCTTTGTGCATTCTAACTAAGTGTTTTTAAGATATATATTACTAGCTACCAAAAACTGTCGTTTTGGAGTCATTTACTGGTTTCCTATACATTTCTTTATCTTATTCCCATACACATAAGCAGTTTAGATATCATTTTGAGAGAAACTCCTTTTCATTTTATAGTCACTATTAGAGTTTATGTATAAGAAGTTATCATTAATTGGCATTGTTCTGAATTTCAGTAAAGCACGGAAAAAAGTTAAACCAATATATAATTTTAAATGTGTAACCTGAATAAGAAGCAGGATATATTTAAGTTTATACAAATAATCATAAAACAATTATTTGGCAGTATGCAATGCAAAGTAAATATACATAGAAAACTAACAATGACTAAATAACTAAATGACTAAATATTAACATAGATAACTAAATAATTATGGTCACCTTTAGATGTGGCAAACCACGAAAAACTAGATAACAAGCTAAATAGATAAATGTGTGAATAATTAAAATATGGTAAACTTGCTAATGACGTCTGATAACCGATGAATCCTGGGATACAGAGATTCATGATAATTGTCATCAGTTGGATCATGGGATACAGATATTCATGATAATTGTCACCAGTTGGATCATGGTATACAGAGATCCATTTGGATGGTAAGTTATAAATGTCAAAAAACAATGGACAAGTTTACCAATTAAGCAGTGAAATGTGCCAAGTTGACTAGGCCCGGCGCCATATAAAACTAAAACATTCTAAGAATAAAAATGTTCTCAGAATCATATATTTTACCCAGCTAAGAATGATAACTTTTTTCTCCGCCATAAAACAATATTCTTAACTTTGAGGATTTTTTTAGCTGAGAATTTTTTTAATCAGGTTAAGAATTTTTTATCAGTCACATAAGCGGCATATTGAATCTTTAATGTATAAAACCAGAAAGTGAAAAAAAACTCCGCGAAATGAAGGCGATTTTTGTGTGTCGTCAATTTTATCTTTAAAATGAGAAATGGTTGATATAATCATGAATCAGCAAGTGTCTAATTGGAGGACGGATGAAGAGACATTGCATTTATTGAAGCAACACTCTAGGATTAGTCATATTGTTCGGAAAACGGAATCCAGTGATATATACATATTGAGCTGTTAATAACGTAATCTGCGTAATATACATATTCAGCTGTTAGTAACGTAATCTGCGTTATTCAATTTATTCAAAATATTGAACAAATAATCCGTAAACTTATTAAAATAATGTTAATAAAACCATGTTCCAGATTGTTTTTTATGTGTCTGAAATAAATACAGTGTCCTAGGGTATATTCAGTATTCAAGGGACAGTTCTAGAATAAAATAGGAATTTTCCAGTCTCAATTATTATTAGTCACATCGGTGGTATCCTTATAATATTCAAGGCAGCGTGCATGTTTCTTGCTATCAGTGATTTATCATATTCTAATTGACTGCCTACAAATGTATATGATTTGGGACTGCATGACAAACAATGAAAATTCTCCATAAGACCAAAATCCAAAAATATTTAATATCACCATTTTTAGAATGAAAATATACTAGTCAACAAAAGTAACGATACACGAGTTCGGAACCAAACATCTTGGTAATTCCTTAAAAAAACTTCAGTATAAGGGCAACAGTGGTTTACTACTTCATTTATTGATCTTATGCGTCTCATTTTGAAATTTTGGATAAAACTTGAAATGGTGGAAAATGGAATTTTTCAAAAGATGGTTAAATTAAATTTGTGGAAAATCGAGAAGAAAATCGACAGACATTTTGTAAAATGAAAATCTAGTGGCTGAAATCAGTAGAAAAAACTCAAACCTTTTGTCACACAGACATTATGATTCACATAACGGGGTAAAAATACGATTTTTTTAATTTTGGGTTTAAAAATGTGATTTTTGAAATCTCAAAAATTGGAATGTTTTATTTCAAACTTTTTGCACAAAATCCATGCTTTTGATGAGAAAACACTCTACTATGAAAATCTGACGTGTGGGTCTATTCTTCCGCTTAATACAGGTATTAGAAATTATGAATATATGAAAAATGCATTACCTTGATCCGTCGTTTCTTTTGTTGACTAGTATATATCATAATAGAATATAGAATGGAAACGGGGGAATGTGTCAAAGAGACAACAACCCGACCAAAGAGCAGAAAACAGCTCAAGGCTACCAATGGCTTTTTCTTGATTTGGTTAATTTCAGCATTCATAGAAGGTGTTTGGTGAAATTTCTTCAGAGCTATGTCATCTGAAATCTATAAATGAAAATTTATGAATGCTTTTCTGATCATAACCTTTATAATTTACATAAAATGTGAAAAAAATACTTACAAATGTACATAACGAAAGAAATCTCTGAACAGTGTATTACTGAAAAATTATTACACCAGGGAATTCGATATCACAAACTTTTCAAAACTTTTACTAAATTTTATCATCGGACCTCATTCGTAAATATAAATCAACATGCATACATCTTATATGTTCAGGTATTTCACATCCCATCTTTATTGTTATATTCTATACAAAGCACAAAAATGTCGTCATTCACTTGAAAAGCTAATCAAACCTTTAAACGTGACTTATCCACAAGGGATATAGTAACGATACTGCTGTCAAGTCATTAAAGATGTTATTTTTGGAATTAATATTGATTTGCTCATAGGGTCTTTGCATCGGACATAAACACATTTATTCTAAAACCAGTTGTTGGCATGATACGGGTTATGTTCTTCTCGTATAATTTATAATGGCATGATACTAAACCCCTAACGGGAGGGATTGTGGCTGATTTTCTATATGATGTAGACAATCTTTCGATCAGTTTAATTCAGGTCTGGACCTGGCATGTCAGTAACAGTTAGTAGTACTTTGTAAATATATACTGATCATTGCCATTTTGCTTAGTTTCTACTATTACCTTTTTTAACATGGGACTCGGACATCTTTGGAACTGAGTTTTACTGTTTGTATCGATATGTGTTTGTTTATTCCACATTGGCTAAAGGTATAGGGGTGGTTGAGGTCGCACAAAAAATGTTTAACCCCACCGCATTTTTGCGCCTGTTCCAAGACAGAAACCTCTAGCCTCTGTTAGTCTTGCCTGTTTTTTTTTTAATTTTGGTTCATTTTTATGTTTCGGGGTTTAGTGTGCCGTCCATTTTTCTGAACTAGTATACATGATCACATATTTTATTTAAATATCGCCGATTTTGCATATGTAATAAAAGCAATAACATCATACGAGGGCAGATAACATATTATCTCGTGAGTCTCACCGACGTCACTTCTGCTTAGCTGTAAATAATCGTCAGATCATTATTTATGGTGAATTAACCATTCATAAATGTTTTAAGCAGTTTCAAATAGGGGAAAACACAGGAATTGAAGTTAAAATCATTAATTTGTTTGACCCTATACTCACGGTGAAAGAAATAACACTATTTAATAGCTGTAGCATTGTGAATGTGCACCTTATATTCAGGGGTGTCAAAAACTTGAAAAACTTGCCTGAAGACTGGAAAATCTAATTCAGGCAAGTTTTTGCCTTGATCTTGAATTTAGTAAAGTCCAGAAAAAGATATAAACCAAGAGGTAATTTTAACCATTTAAATTGAATGAAATGCAGAATATATTTTAATAATGTCAAGGAGTTCTCTGATTTATGAGTTTCGAATGCAGGCTTCAAAACATATATTCTGTGCAGTATTCAGTTTTTTATATACCATTCAGTATTCCAGTTAGATATTATTAGATAATCATCTGAACAGAATTAACAAATATTGAAAGTTGATAATTATACCTGTTGATCTTGATTTCAGCAAAGCCCAGAGAAAGACTAAATGCAAGAGGTAACCGCCTTTTTCTTGAATAGAATGGATTGTATATTTTGATAATGCCAAGTGGTTCTAGATCTACTTTTGGTCAAAGATCAGTAAAGGACAAGGGGCGTTAAGCCCCCTTTTTCGCCTAAAATAGGACAAAAACTTAAAATCCTAGTAAGAAAAAGATAAAGGTGTAACAATAACCTTAACAAACCTACTTGGTTGAAAATGAAGTAAAGTTCCATATGTCTTACATCGTTCAGGCCATAAGCCATGACCAAAATAACACAATTTTGTAAAAATCCCCAGTTTTTGAAGATTTTGGCCACTTCTCACGCATATTTTGGACCGGAAAGCATGAATATGCATTCGGATAATATACATTTCCTGTAAAAATATTTTTTTGTTGATCGAATTCGGACAGTGTTTTCTGAGGCAAACGTGCATGGAAAACACTGTCCGAATTCGAGAAACAAAAAAATATTTTTACAGGAAATGTATATTATCCGAATGCATACCAGCAGTTTTCAGGATTTTTGGTAAAACAAAAGGCAAAATTGTGACGTCATTTCACATCATAATGCTTTAAATGAAGCTGGATTGAGTTATTTTCGAAGTCCTTGTATGTTTTAATAGGTTCAGGGTAATTTTGAACCCTCTCCCTAGATATTCATATTTTTATGCCAAAAACGGGTCTTAATGTCCTTACTGCTTTACAACGTTTAACATATTCAATTTTTTTGTTTTTTTTTATGCTTTCAATATTCCAAATAATATTATTTGATAAATTGAATGAAATGAATAGAACATGACATTGGCAACTCCATAAAGTTTTAAGTCATTTACAACGTATCACAGCTATCGTAATTTCAGGTTTTTTTTTTAGATGCATTGTACCTTACAGTTTTAAATGTGGTCTAAGGTTGATAAGTGTTTTTAAAAGTGTCGAACGTTTTTACTTTCATTTCTTAATATTTGCCGTTTACATTAAAGCTGTACTCGAGAATTAAGTCCAGAAGTTATTACAACATTCATGGTGTAAATAAAATCAATAACACCATCTTCGTTAGAAAAGCGTCTTTATTAATTTGTTGAAATTATAGCAGGAATTCAAAATCAATAATAAAATTTTACTTCTGGTGTTATATTTTTCATTGATAACATGCGGTTTACTATTTTATATGAATAAGTAATGACAAAAAGATGACGGAATAGGCCAACCAATTTGCAATAACCGGTATCCAATCAATAGCCTTTATATATGTCGACTACAAGAGGTAATCATTATATAGTTCAGAAATTGCATCATACTATATGACAAAGAAAGTCATGTATAGTTTCTATGATATGCAATATCAGATAAATGAAAATCGATAATGCAAATTTCATCTGTTTATCCCCATACGTTTTCCGTGATTTTGTACATTTTCAGTTAAATATGTGAATTTTTAGCTCACCTGGCCTAAAAGGCCATGTGAGCTTTTCTCATCACTTTGCGTCCGTCGTCGTCGTCTGTCGTCTGGCGTTGTCTGTCGTCGTCTGTCGTCGTCGTTAACAATTTTTCAAACATCTTCTCCTCTGAAACTACTGAATGGATTTGGATAAAACTTAGCATGATTGTTCCTTAGGGTATCCTGCACAAAGTTTATGCTTCGAGTTTTGATCCGTCAAAAATTATTAGGTAACGGCAAATTCTGGCAGGTTGAAAGTGTTCAGCATGATGAGAGCTTCCTGTGTGCTGATTTTCGTGAAAATCTGTCAACTGATGTTAGAGTTGTTGCCCTTTTTTGACATTTTTGGCTTTTTTTTATGTTATTATTTCAAAAATCTTCTTCTCTGAAACTACTATTTAAAATCAAATGAAACTTGGTAAGATTGTTGCTTAGGGTATCCTGCAAAAATTTTATGCTTCGATTTTTGTTCCGTCGAAAAATATGGCCACTGTTACTAAAAATAGAACATATGGGTCAAACAACAGTTTTTCGCAAATATCTAAAAAATCATTAGGTTACGGAAAATTTTGGCAGGTTGAAAGTGTTCAGCATGATGAGATCTACCTGTGTGCTGATTTTCGTGAAAATCTGTCAACTGATGTTAGAGTTATTGCCCTTTTTTGACATTTTTGGCTTTTTTTTATGTTATTGTTTCAAAAATCTTCTTCTCTGAAACTACTATTCAAAATCAAATGAAACTTGGTAAGATTGTTCCTTAGGGTATCCTGCAAAAAGTGAATTCTTGGATTTTTGATTGGTCGAAAAACATGTCCGCCCTTACTAAAAATAGAACATAGGGGTCAAAATGCTGTTTTTTGCTATTTTTTCCTGAATTATAGAAAGAAAATGAAGATGAAGGCTACATTCAAGGTAAACATGGTATCCTGAGTTGAATGGTGCTGATGAAAGTTTGTTTTGGACGGCCATTTTTAAAATGGCTGCCATTTTCCCGCCATTTTTTTACACTTGCTCGGATTTCAACAATATTTGGTTTTTAAAGTAAACATGGTATCCTTAGTGAATGGTGATGATGATATTTAGTTTATAGTGCATTGTTTGCCAGGTGAGCGATTCAGGCTCTTGAGAGCCTCTTGTTGTGTTTCATCTAACCTTTGCAAGATTTTTTCAGGCTTTCACTGTTTCTGCATTAAGCACAAATCTCGGGTCGTAATCGGATGAAATATGCATATTTTATCAAATTGTCTTATTTATGAAGAAATCTATACTACTAAAATTAAGGGCTCGATTTCTTTAAATTGCGCCATCATCACGTAAAAACTGCAATAGACACAGTTCAAATTATAATTTGACTGATTGAGGATGAATGTGAAAATTTCACACGTCTATGTTCATTCGTTTCTTTAAATGTTGGAATTAACAATGAGTTAACTCGATTCTTTCCCATCCGACATGGAAACCTAATGGCGTCCATCACATTTTAATGGAGTTTGTTGTATATTTATAACTATAGGTATTCAATTCTTTCAGGAACAAATGTTGCTCTCAGAAAACGAGCAGTTCAAAGCTCGAATTATAACAACAAATTCTTGGCCGGTAAAGCTGTAGATGGCGATGTCAACACATATTCACATACAAAGAAACAACGGAATCCATATTGGTGGGTCGATCTTGGAAAGAATTACATGGTTAAAGCAGTGACAATAAGCAACAGAAGAGACGCCTATGGTAAAGTGTTGTTGATAATGCTAAGAAGACTAGTAACAGTTTATGTGTTTACTAGTAACTGATCCTTCTTCGAAGGCTTCTTTGGTTTGAAAATGTCAACAAAGTTGCTTATTAGTGTACTGAAAATATTTTATATTGTAACATGAATGCCCTTTATTCCTTAGATCTTTTTATGGAATATATTCAAGAAATCAAACATCAACTAGAACCTGTGCAATAAAAACCAAAATCAGGATATAATGCATAAACCAATTCATGTAATTTCACTGGAAACAGGCCGTGCAATAACTTAAATCTGATAATGCATAGAGAATGGCAACACCCTAAAAATTTTATTTAGACAAACTTTAATTCAGAATAAATTATGACAATGTGTGTATTAGACATGTTAGATACAATACAATGTCCAATGTAGTTCATTTATTTTTCAATTAAGTCTCCAAAAATTCAACATAAGAAAATTTTTAAAATTCCCTCTGGAGAAAATAATTGGCCTTTTTCCAACAGATCAGATCTCTTCAAGATTTTAAAGTATGCGAAGTCAAAACTTTTTCAAAAATACGATAAAGTCTTCCCTGTAAGTATCGCGTAACAAAACTGTAACAAACTGTTGCGTACTTAATTTTCTCGCCCTATCGAGGTCCAGGAGCGTTGCATGGTTGACATGGTTGACGCAGTTTGACGCAGTTATTTTCAATCATCCGATTGGTCAGACAATAATTATGTGGACAGACACATCTGACAATTCCTGTTACAGACCATTTATAGCACCGCCTTTCTCGCCAGACGAAGAAATTTTCTCATGCTTCTCGTTCGAAAGTTTATTTGTCTAACGCGTAAAGTCGTGCTATATATATAACTCGAAAAGTCGTGCTATATATATAACTTTTTATAATAGACATTGTAATAAAATTCCCTTATCATCAACATGCTAGTATTTGAATGCTCATACCTAAATTTTACCACTGTGATTTCTTTTTTTTCCTGACCAATAGGTTATCGACTGCGGAATTTTATTGTTAAAGTGGATAAAAAGTATTGTGCCTTTTTCCCAAGACGAGCTAGTACAGGACAAGTTATTACACTTCAGTGTAAACCACGACGAATTGGACGTAAAATTACAATTATGATTAAAGGCAGTGGAGTTTTGTCCTTGGCAGAAGTATCAGTAAACGCTAATCCAGGTATAAGTCTCTTCCTAATAAAATGTCCTGTGAATATGAAAATATTGTTTCTGTTTAACATGTTTAATATTGCCGAGATTACAGAATAAAGACAGTGAGTAAATGCTCGTTATTGAACTTCAGGTAATACTTGAGTGATGTTTAAATCGTTTCATGTTTACAGAAAGAAGCATTAATGAGAGAAACAAACAGACTTTTTTTATTACCAAATTTAGTAATATAAACAACATAAAATGTATAACATATCTGATATTGAACCATGCAAAATAAAACCGATATAAATTTGAAATATAGTTAACAAGGCAGATAAATAGTGTTTTTGAGTGTTGTCAATCAGTTTGAACATCGCTGCAAGATCTTTAGCAGGAAATCTTTTAGCATTGTTCAAAATCATTTATTACGCTTTCATATTGTTGCTATTTTCTTTACATTGAAGATTTAGTCGGAACAAAAATACCTTCATATATGACAAACAACACATTATTTTTTAATGTGAAAATATAAAAAAAAATTTCGGAGATTCGCTTTATCTAGACCAAGAGATAATTTTAACACGCATTAAATTATATGTTAATCTGTCGAGTTCTACTTAATTTTAAATAGCGAATTCTGAGCACTTAAATTCAGTTTTAATAAAACTTTGTCATGTAAATTGTCTTTGCACATTCTTACTACTTGTTGTTTGATATATTACTAGTTACCAAAAACTGTTGTTCTGGAGTCATTTCATGGTTTCCTATACATTTCTCTATCTGATTCCCATTCACGTAAGCAGATAAATTGGCATTTTGATAGAAACTCCTTTTTATTAAGTTAGTATTACAGTTTATATATACGAAAAAGGACAAATATAACTAAGGAGCAATCAAAAAACGTAATCCATTGGACAGACAAACCAGGGAAGACAAATGAACAACCACGAGCACAACAAATAAACACAGAAAACTAAAAACAATGAACAACACGAACTCCTATAAAAACCAGAAGTGAATCCAAGTGCTTCGGAAGGGTAAGCAGTTCCTGCTCCGTATACGGCACCCATCGTGAAGTTCAACAAAGTCAATCCGGGGGAAGTCACAAATCGGCGGAGGCACATGAAAGGTTACGACAGTGGGAACAGGTCCAACATCATCTTAGATATTGGAACACTGTAATGGTCAATCAATTCGTGATGACATCAACTTATCCCTGATAAAACCCTGGTTAATAAGCTTTGTGACAGCAGTAGTCCTCTTTGTCGAAAGTCAAGATAACTCACGCATGCCCTTGAAAATCGGATAAGCTGAGAAACGTAGACGCCATATGCAGGCGATGCTGGTATATTGCTACTCAAGAAGGGAAAATTAACAATAGGAAAGTTGAAGTCATCACGTTTGTCATAAAGTTTTGTCTTCAAATGTCCCTCATAGTCTATTTCAAGAAACAAATCTAAATATGAAGCGGACTTTGGTGTATCTGTAGTATCCTCACTGGGGTAGATAAGAGGTAGAAAGTCTTGGAATTTGTCGTTATTTAACGACAACTCATCATCTATACAATGAAAAGTGAAATTAAAGGATTGGGCTAGTTTCTTTTTGTTTTCACATAGTAACCCTTGAATGAAGTCCGCTTCATATGAGTACATAAACAGATCGGCGAGGAGAGGAGCACAGTTGGTTCCCATTGGAATGCCGATTGTTTGTTGAAAAATTAGACCTCCAAATTCAACGAATATGTTGTATATGAGAAAATCTAACATGTTTGTAATTTCATCTTCAGAATACTTTTTGTCAGAATCAGAGTGTTTCTTCACGAAATAAGCCTTTTCTCTACCTAGAACAAGAAATTTATACCTGCATGTCCCATTTTTCTTGAAAAAACATTGATGAACTAGTTGCTTTAAGCGAACTTTTAATTGAGAATGTAGTATGGTATTGTAGAGTGTAGAGAAATCGAATGTTTTTATGCTGTTACATGTAGCCAAAGATTTTGATTTTAGATATTGAATTAAATTTTTTGGAGTTTTTAAGAATCCACATCTGATTGACGCCACTGGTGGAATATGATGTTTCACAGTAATTCTGAAGGCCCTCTTTAATATATGTCAATATGAATATTAAAATCTTTGATAGAGGTTTTGTAGGGCAATTAGCTGACCCAGCAATGTACCTTTGTTTAAACGGATTCTTATTTAGTTTAGGAATCCAATAAGGAGCAGGAAGGTCCATTTCTTCACACTTTGTAGAAATGACAAAGGAATGAAGAACGGTTTTGTGATTATCAAGGACTTCCTGCTTAGTGAGTGTGGTCGGTGTATAAGTTGGGTTACCCGCATTGTTATCTATTCCCAATCCGTTTCTAAGACACTCAAAATAATAGTTCTTGCAAACAAAAACGATGTTATTGGGGGCTTTGTCAGCTGGGACAACTACATATTTGTCATGGAGGCGAGTCAAGTTTTCAACAAGCTTAGGATCTTTAAAGATGGATTTAGCTTTAATGCTCATAGACCCTTGGAGGCTTTTAATTCGGATTTGTATCATTGACCTAATAGCCTTCACCCACTCTGAAAGTGTGTCAGCAGGCTCCTGTTCCTTTGAAGTCCATTTTCTAGCATAGTCCTCAACAGAATCCATAAGTAATTTGAAATTATATTTCCAATTAATTGGCTGAGGTTTTCGCTATTTGGGGCCTTTATCTAGCATATTTTTTAGCTTTTGATTATCAACTAGATTGAGATCTCCAGTGATAACATGACCCACAGGACTATAATTGAACGGAGATGTCGAACAGGAGCAGTCAGGGGGTTTAACGAAGTTATCATTAATTGTTCTTCATTTCAGTTAAGGACAGACACAGATTTAAACCAAGAGGTAATTTTATCTGTTGTAACTTGAATTAAACGAAAATTAATTAAAAAATTTCGGATGGTTTGAAGTGAAAGACAAATTTCAAAAAATTTAAATATATTGTTTAAAATATTCACTATTTAAGCTCAACCAGGTGAGCTACTGTCATCATTTGGCGTTCGTCTTTCGTAGTCGTCGTCGTCGTAAACGTTCCTTTAAAGATCTTCTCTGCAACCACTGGGCCGATTGGAACAAAACTTGGCAACAAATGTCTTTAAATGGTCCTCTTTCGGAATTGTATCCGTTGATCGCGCCCGTCATCTAAGATGGCCGCCAGAGCCGAACTTATTTTAACATAGGACCCTATGGGAAATTTACTTAAGGTGAAGTGTACGTAATTCAGCGCCTCTAACGGTTATCGGGAATCAGAACGTGCGCCGTTAGTAACGCGATCGGAGAAAAATGTACGACGCAAGTTCGAGATATCGATTAGGCAGATTCAAAGGGAAAAGGTACCTACAATCAATAACAGCCCTAAATGAATTTAAGGTTAAGAGATCTAGCAACGAGGCAGTTGCGTCCGAGTTAAGACATGATTAGGGAGACAATGAGAAAGAGCTACAAGACTGGAAAGAGGGACGAAGATATGTCGAGTTGTTTCATCTCGCAGAACAAATGAAGGCCTATAAATAATTACCGTCCCCATTGTTTCTTCACATGTGTTTGGTGAGAAAAGATATGGATGTGGGAATTTCTTATACATCCAGTGCACAAACTGCCCCAACATGAACCGTGTATCTACGGGAAAGCAGCATCGACGGGAAGGATATAGTGTCGGGATGATGATATTTGATATCAACACAAAATTTAGTTTAGGTTCGATATAGTACAATTAAGACTTATATATCAAAACATACATATACAATCATATAAAACCGAGCATAAAACGCTCAAATTATTATTATCGAAATTTACAGATTCTTTCAATCTTTGTACGTTTTTGCTGGGCATTTTTGTAGACACATTTGATGATCTTTTTCAAATACTAGTAACCATAATCTCAATAGTTTAATTACTAATGATTATCATAAAATTTAACCCTCAAAATCCCTTTTTTTTAATTACATCTTATTTTGAATTTTAAAAAGAGCATAAACATACAAAAAGGTGTTTTCTATCACGTCCGCCTCAAAAAAATCCAGATCTAATTATAGACAGCTACATCTAGAAATAAAACTCATATATTTATATACTGAAATTGTTTCCACGAGTTTATCTCTTCCGTCATATCTTGTTGGCCCTCTCTTACTCCTGTCAATCAAAATTTACAGTATAGATCATTTGAGGATCTTTTCTTTTATAAATATATGGAGTCTAAATTTGAGGGTCTGAATTGCTCAAAATTCCCTTGTTTCCTAAAATAGATCATGTCATACATGTTTACATAGGATTCCAACATAGTTTGGATTACTTCAACAATTTATTATGGGATGCTCTTTGTACACCATATTAAACGTGAAGGTTCTACATTCAAAGGAGTGTAGGATCAGTCTTGCCTATTTTCAACTCATTCATATTATCTTGGATCCATTACTGCCAAATTTCCTAAGAGGTGTGACACATTTTCGAGAAGTGTGAAACATTGTCGGGGGACTTGGAAGAGGGAAATAAAAGAGGTAAAAATAGGAAGTGGGGTAACACACTATCGAGAAGTGGGGAAATTGGGATAAAACAAGAAAATGTGTCTAAAAGATCTAAAACCAATATAGGTGCTGCTGAACTGCGTTCTACTATAGAACAGGACTGTAGTGGTGAAATATCATTGATATATTACTATAGGTTTCTGAGAGATGGAGTTAAACGCAAAACTTAACCGAATCGGGACGTAGGTACGTACGGACGGGCGGACAAGGGTAAATCTATATGCCCTAGCCACATTCGTGGCGGGACATAAAAATGGTATTTTCAAAGGTGTGGGAAATATTGATAACATTATATGGGGTCGAAGTTTTCCCGGCTGAAACTTTACGAAAACATATCTATGAAAGAAGAGTGGAAGAAAAAAATTCCCGGTTCAAAAGGGTTGCCAATGTAAGACTCTTAATTCTGACCGACCCTTTACAGAAAACGTCCGAAAAAGAAAAAAATCCAAGACTATCCGTTTATTGTTGGGTGAAGCATATTCTAACAATATTATATATTTCAATTTTAAATTCTAATAATTACTTTCTGGAAAAAATAACCTAATGAGTATATTTAATACACATTTGTACATTGATTTGTTCCAAAAGTTTGGGGCGCCGGATTCTGGATACTGGTGGTCGTTTTTTTTTTTTTTTTTTTTTTTGTGAAAGGCAAATACGGGATCCATATTTGTGATAAAAATTGTGGTAAATACTTTTGAAATATCTTCTGGTATTTACTAAAAGATTTTATATCATCATAGATTTTCCTTTAGTACAATCTAGAAATTTAAAGGCATTGGAAAAGCTCTCAATATAATTACGGTCACATGATTATTAAACACTTTCGGGAGCGAATGTGCAACAAACGTAAATTTTACAGATAAAAAATAATGTTAGATTTATTTTCTTGCCCATTTCATTTTAGGAAATCGACATCAAATCGCGATCCTGCAATACTGTTGATTTTACTAAAACTACATGGCTCTTTTAATAGTTTAAGGTGTTAACAGTGTCTGCATGCATGTAGAGTAGTTAAAGAATCTTTATGAATAAGAATATTGAATATCATATAGGAACATTATTAAACAAAACATTCCTTTAGCTGGAAACGTCGTCAAAAGAGATCCTTTGTGAGAGACGTCGCCGTATATCTCGCATGACGTTGCTAAAAAATCGACGATTTGTCAAAGATTTCCAGATTTTAATTTATCACAGCTTAAGGATTTTCTTTGTATAAATTGATTCGGAATTCATTTTTAAATGTTTTGTTAGTTTTTAAAAAGAAATTACGGACCAGTTACCGAGAAAATTAATAAAAAAGTAAAACCTATAGTAATATATCAATGAATTTCCCTATATACTCAATGTAATTTTGATGCTATAGGATGGTTATTCCGACTACTGATATCTAAAAAAGTAAGTCGGTGACCATATTATTTTTTTACATTTTCTGTTGTACTTCCAATAGCCCTCTCTACATAAAAAATATATAGAAAAAAATCTACGGAGTCGTTAATTTCGTAAACTTCACCTGAAAGATCTTGTATGAAACCACTTGGCCAATTGGAACAAAACTAGGCGGCAATGGTCCTTAGGTGGTCCTCTTTCGGAATTGTATCCGATGACCCATCTCCCCCCCCCCCCCGTCATCTAAGATGGCCACCAGAGCCGAACTTACTACAACATTGACCCTATGGGAAATTTACTTAAGTATCTTCTTGTATGAAACCACTTGGCCATTGGAACAAAACTTGGCGGCAATGGTCCTTAGGTGATCTCTTTTCAGAATTATATTAGATGACCCCGCCCGTCATTCATTATGGCCGCCATAGCCGAACATAGTTTAAGATAGGACCCTATGACAAATTTACTTCAGATCTTCCCAGAAACCTCGTTGGCCAATTGGAACAAAATTTGGCAGCAATGGTGCTTATGTGGTTCTCTTTCAGAATTATATCCGATTACCCGACCCATCATCCACGTCGCCGAACATAGTTTAACATAGGACTCTATGGGAAATTTATTTAAAGATCTTCTTGTCTGAAACCACTTGCCCAATTGGAACAAAACTTGGCAGCAACGGTCCTTAAGTGATCCTATTGAAGAATTATATCCTATGACCCGGCCTTTCTTCCAAGATGGCCGCCAGAGCCGAACATAATTTTACAAAGGACCCTATGGGAAATATACTTAAAGATCTTCTAGTTTGAAACCACTTGGCCAATTGGAACAAAGTTTTTGTCGGAAATGGCCCTTAAAGGTCCTCTGTTAGAATTATATCCGATGACCCTGTCCACCATCCGAAATGGCTTCCAGAGGACCTAATGGGAAAGTTCACTGAAAGATCTTCTTGTTTGAAACCAGTGAGATAATTGTACCTTGACAGCAATGTTTTAGGCTGCCAGTCATGATGGATATAATCCAGGTGAGCGATACAGGCCCCTGAAAGCCTCTAGTGTTATATTTTTCATTTGAAATTTGTTAAACAACCGTTTATAAAAAGTCAAAAAGTACAAAGAGTTTATTCATCATACTTTTTTCCTTATTCGTCTTTTCATTAATTTAGGCAAATAAGCTAGGACAAAGATTTAAACCAGGAGGTAATTGAATGAAATACACTATATATTTTGAAAATGGCATGTGGTTCTAGATCTACTCAGTTAAACGGACCAACTTTAATAAATTTACAAACATTAGTCTAAATATTTAGTCGTTTCTGTATTGAATAACTTAAGAACAGATTGGTCTCAATATTTTGTTTTGTCCTTAACCTTTCTATTTATTATTTGAATATTAGTAGATACCCCCTGAGTTTATAGTTAACAAGTACATAATCATGTATTTACAAGAGGCTTTTAAACAAGTATGAATTCTTTTTTTATAAGAGGTTATATATTATTTGCCTTATTCTTGATTTTAGTAAAGTTCAGTCTAAGATTTAAACCAAGAGGTAATTTTAACCATTGAAATTTTTAAATGAAATGCATAATTTACTGTAATAACGCCAAGTGGTTCTAGGATTTATGGGTTGCAGTTTTTTCTTAATTTTCAAAATAGATATAATTAGATACTGCTCTGTACAGAATATTAAAAGTTATTTACACATATGTTTTATTTGTCTTGTTTTTGATTTCAGTAAAGCCCAGACAAGGACTGAACACAAGAGGCAACCGTCGTTACTTGAATAAAATTCATGATACATTTTGATAATGCCAAGTCGTTCTGGGTCTACGTAGCTTCAAAGATCCACTTCAATTTTATCTACATAAATTGTTTGAAATATTCAATTTCTGTTTTATACCTTTTTTTTTATTCGACCTGAATGTTTTAAGACACCCTTTTATATACAGTCAACAATATAAAGAGTTCATTTTGTCATACATTTTTCCTTATTCGTATTGTCATTTATTTCAGTAAATCCCAAACAAAAAATTACACCATGAAGTAATTTTTATCGATGTAATTTGAATAAGATAAAATATTTTTAAAATGCCATTGGATTTTTAGTACAATTAATTTAAAGGGCAGATTTAAAACAATATATGTACACATTGTGTTTAATATTCTGTTTTTTTTTCTTTTACCTTTCAGTATTCCATTCGACTATTATTAGATACGCCTTTGTATAGACTGAGTTAACAAATACAAGGTGTTTATTTATGAGAAACTATTCATTATTTTCCTTGTTCTTGGTTTTAATAAAGCCCAGACAAAGATTTAAACAAAGGTGTAATGAATGAAATGCATGATGTACTTGAATAGTGCCAAGTGGTTCTATGTTTTATGAGTTTCAAATACAAACTACAAAAGAAATGAAGTAGATTCTTTGCAATATTCAGTTTTTTTTTCACCATTCAATATTCCAAATAGATATGATATTTAGCTACTCCACTCTACAGAGTTAACAAATATTGAAAGTTTATTATTATTCCTCTTGTTTTTTTATTTCAGTAAAATCCAGAGAAATATTGAATACAAGAGGTAACCGCCATTTCCTCAATAAAATGCATGATACATTTTGATAATGGCAAGTGGTGTTAGTTGTACTTAGTTTCAAAGATCAGCTTCGATAAATTTACATAACTTGTTTGAAATACTGGGTTTTTTCTGCATTTTTATACATTTCAATATTCCAAATGAATATTAAAAACCAATTGTTCAGAGAACAATTGAAGGTCTTTCCACCTCAATTGCAGATTTGTTGATGAAAAAATGAGGTTTAAAATGTAATTGTTGGTTTTAGAGCATAGCTAAACTTTCAGCGATTTCAAAGATATATGGTTCTATGTACTGAAATAAGGGAGGTATTATGCTACTTCCCGTATTACAATTATCACTTCTGGTTTGATATGATAGGTAATTTCACAATTGTTAAAAAAATATATGGACTGCTAGTTTGAATAACTAAGAAAAATGTTTATTTCTGGTAAACTAAATGTTTGTGATGAATTATACTGTTTTGCACTATAAACATCAAAAACGTCATTAATGTGACCTTATAAATTGACAATTCTAGACGTTTTCATGGGTTGTAACATTGTCACATTAATTAACATTCCAATATATCCAAAACGTCTAAAAACGTCTACAGAAATAATAACGTTGCCAGAAATGACGTCATCAAAAGTAGTGCCTGAATTTCACGCTTTCAATAGCTTTAGTTGCTTTAAAAATCTGAAAAAACTTATGAAGTGTGAAAAAATGCAAAATACGTAATATAGGTCATGACCTTGACCTTTGACCTTGTGACCTTTTTCAAGGTCATTGGTCGTTGAGGTCATTTTAGAAGACCCCATGCCATTATTATGTACCATTGTCAAGTTATAAACGAAAAACCTTAAGTTTGAACGTTCTTGGCGCAATTACTCTCAAAAGATGACGTCATACAACTTTAACTCAAATGTAACAAAGTTGCGCATCAATGTCCTAAACATTTCCACCATTACATTTCCTTGGCTATCTACAACCATTTCAGAGGAGTAGTGATAACAAGCAAATGTCAAATAATAGAACTTGACCTTGACCTTTGACCTTGATGCCAATTTGAAGGTTATCAATCCCTGATGTTAAAACAAAAGACCCCATGCCTTTATCATGTACCATTGTTGAGAAATAAACGAAAAACCGAAAATTTAAACGTTCTGGGGGCCATTACGCCTATAAAATGACGTCATACAACTTTTATGCAAATGTAACAAAGCTAGGTCTCAACGTCCTTTCCATTTTCTCCATTACATTTTATCAGCTATCTTTACCGTTTCAGAGGAGAAGCGATAACAAGCAAAAGTCAAAATTCAGAACTTGACCTTGACCTTTGACCTTGATGCTAATTTGAAGGTTATCAATCCTTGATGTCAAAACAAAAGACCCCATGCCTTTATCATGTACCATTGTTGAGAAATAAACGAAAAACCGCAAATTTAAACGTTCTAACGGCAATTACGCCTATAAAATGACGTCATACAACTTTTATGCAAATGTAACAGAGCTAGGTCTCAACGTCCTTTCCATTTTCTCCATTACATTTTATCAGCTATCTTTTACCGTTTCAGAGAAGAAGCGATAACAAGCAAAAGTCAAAATTTAGAACTTGATCTTGACCTTTGACCTTGACCTCATTTTACTTGTTAGGGGTCATGGACCCTAAATACAAAGTTTCATGTTGATATCTCAACTCTAAATAACAATTTGTATTATACACCAAAAGTGAAAGTCGTTTGAAGGGAAATAACTCCTATGAAATGTCGTCAGATCCTTTCCAACCATGGAACAAAGTTGCGCACAGATACACTGAAGACATTGCAAAAGATTTTGGGTCGATATCTTTTACGGTTTTAGAGATATAGCGATAACAAGAAAAAGGGGACGCACAGTGTGAGTTTTGAAACCCCCATTACTGTACAACATCATTGGCCAAAAATCCATTCGATATGTTGTAAGACAAAAAAGCATCTCAGACGGCAGAAGAAAAAAAAATAATCAGAAGAAAAACAAAAGGTCTTTCCACGAAAAGTGGAAAGACCTAATTATTCCATAAATTTGGAAAATAAATAGAACATTTGCCACGTAATATTGTCATTCACCCTTGTATAACAGCTATCGTAAGTTCGTTGTTTTTAAATACATTGTATCTTCCAGTTCAAAATATGCTCTAAGATTAGCCAAATGTGTAAATAGATTGTTTTAAATATTCAGCTTTTATTTTTTACCTTTTATTATTCCATTTGAATTTTATTAGATACTTTTTTGTTTCATTTAACAAGTATGAAGTGTTTATTTATGAGAGGTTATATATTATTTGCTTACAAATATTGAAATAACTTATCATTCCTCTTGTTCTTGATTTCAGAAAAGCCTACAGAAAGATTGAATACAAGAGGTAACTGTCATTTCTTGAATAAAATGTTAATCTAAAGAGTTAAGTCCACATTCATTATGTGAATAAAATCAATAAGAATATGTTTTGTAACAATAACGTCTTTGGTATGAAATTTAGCAGAATTTCATACAGCTAGACTTTTTACTTCACCAATAAAATTTTACTTCAGTAACTACACCATTCATTATGTGAGTAAAATCAAAAATAATATTTCGTTTTTACATCACATGGCCAAAAGGACAGGGTCATATGAACTATTGCAATCACTTGATGTCCGTCCTTCTTTGTTGTCTCCTCTAAAACCAATATCCCAATTGAAACCAAAATTGTCTGCAATGGTCCTTATCTGGTCCTCTTTCAGAATTATCTCCGATGACCCAGACCGCCATACAAGATGGTCGTCACAGGTGAAATAAGTGAAATATGACCCAATGGGAAATTCACTTTAAGATCATATTGTCTTAAACTAATAAGCCAATTCGAACCAAACTAGGTAGTACTTGTCCTATATAGATGGTGATTTTTCAGAACTGTATATGATGACCCAGCTGGAAATCTATAGCAGGAATTCAAAATAAATAGTAAAATTTTACTTCTAGTGTTATATATATTTTTCATTTATAACATGCGGTTTACTATTTTATATGAATAAGTAATTACAAAAAGATGACGGAATAGGCCAACCGATTTGCAATAACCGGTATCCAGTCAATATCCTTTATATATGTCGACTACAAAAGGTAATCATTAAATAGTTCAGAAATTGGATTATATTGTTATGACAAAGAAAGTGATGTATAGTTTCTATGATATGCAATATCAGATAAATGAAAATCGATAATGCAAATTTCATTTGTTTATCCCCATACTTTTTCCGTAATTTTGTACATTTTCAGTTAAATATGTGAATTCTTGTGCTTCATATAACCTTTGCAAGATTTTAGGTATTGTTCTGGCTTTCACTGTTTCTGCGTTAAGCACAAATCTCGGGTCGTAATCGGATGAAATATGCATATACCAAAAACCAAACTTATTTTAAACAAGAAGTACTCGTAACCAAAAATACCGAAATAGGAAGCCAAATTTCAACTAAGGAGATCTATCATGTGCAATACAAGGAATGAACCCTTAGTTTTTCCACTATTTTTGAATTTTGCTAAATACTGGTAATTTCTGTAACAAATCAATGAATAATCATGTCAGACAAGCTGACGACTGGGTTGGCGAATACCCTCTGGGACCTAGGATCCACCATTATAAATGAAAAATAATGACAGTCTTGGGGGTGTTACAGAGAAAAAGGTATAGGCAGAGAAAAATATGGGAAGCAATACACTAAATCCACTACCCAGGTGCCTGTGTGATATACTATAATTGGTGCTTTATTCTAGGGTTCGACAGAGGGAGGAAGGAGGATGAGAGAGAAGAGATAAAAACTTCTCCTTTCGTAACCATTGAGATGGCTATCTAATTAACTTTCAAATAGATAGATACATGAGATATAAAAACACGATAACATAATTTTCATACATTGCTGTACAAGTCAGAAAAATATCTCCCCTACGAAAATTGTAAAATTCTCATTTCAAGGGAAATAAGAGAAGCTGTTCCCTCTTTTTCGGATACCCGTGCTTGCAGCTTTACAATTAGATCTGCGACTAATGGTGTATATCACATTTTAATGGAGTTTGTTGTATATTCATAACTAGAGGTATTCAATTATTTCAGGAACAAATGTTGCTCTTAGACGACGAGCAGGTCAAAGTTCGAATTATAACAATAAATTCTTGGCCGGTAAAGCTGTAGATGGCGATGTCAACACATATTCACATACAAAGAAACAACGGAATCCATATTGGTGGGTCGATCTTGGAAAGAATTACATGGTTAAAGCAGTGAAAATAAGCAACAGAAGAGACGCCTATGGTAAATTGTTGTTGATAATGCTAAGAAAACTAGTAACAGTTTATGTGTTTACTAGTAACTGATCCTTCTTTGAAAGCTTCTTTGGTTTGAAAATATCAACAAAGTTGCATATTAGTGTACTGGAAATATTTTATATTGTAACATGAATTCCGTTTATTCCTTTGATCTTTTTTTGGAATATATTCAAGAAATCAAGCATCAACTAGAACCTGTGCAATAAAAACCAAAATCAGGATATAATGCATCAACCCATTCATGTAATTTCACTGGAAACAGACTGTCCAATATCCAGTAACCTAAATCTGATAATGCATAGCCTAAAAATGAAAATTTTATTTAGACAAACTTCAGAATAAATTATGACAATGTGTGTATTAGATACAATACAATGCCCAATGTAGTTCATTTATGTTTCAATCAAGTCTCCAAAAATTCAACATAAGAAAATTTTAAAAATTCCCTCTGGAAAAAATAATTGGCCTTTTTTCCAACAGATCAGATCTCTTCAAGATTTTAAAGTATGCAAAGTCAAAACTTTTTCAAAAATACAATAAAATCTTCCCTGTAAGTATCGCGTAGCAAAACTGAGACAAACTTGCGTACTAAATTTCCACATCCTGTCGAGGTCCACGAGCTTTGCATGGTTGACATGGTTGACGCAGTTATTTTCAATCATCCCATTGGTCAGACCATAATTATGTGGACAGACACATCTGACAATTCCTGTTACAAACCATTTATTGCACCGCCTTCCTCGTTGGGCGAATAAATTTTCTGATGCTTCTAGCTCTAAAGTTCATTTGTCGAACTCGGAAAGTCGTGCTATATATATAACTTTTTATAATAGACATTGTAATAAAATTCCCTTATCATTAAAATGCTAGTATTTGAATGCTCCTACTTAAATTTTAACACTCTGATTTCTTCTTTTTTTTTTTGATCAATAGGTTATCGACTGCGGAATTTTATTGTTAAAGTGGATAAAAAGTATTGTGCCTTTTTCCCAAGACGAGCTAGAACAGGCCAAGTTATTACACTTCAGTGTAAACAACGCCGAATTGGACGTAAAATTACAATTATGATTAAAGGCAATGGAGTTTTGTCCTTGGCAGAAGTATCAGTAAAAACTAATCCAGGTATAAGTCTCTTCCTAATAAAATGTCCTGTGAATATGAAAATGTTGTTTCTGTTTAATATTGCCGAGATTACAGAATAAAGACACTGAATAAATGCTCGTTATTGACTTCAGATAATACTTGAGGGATGTTTTAATCGTTTCATGTTTACAGATAGAGGCATTAATGAGAGAAAAAAAAAATAAAGACACTTTATTACCAAATTTATTAATATAAACAACATGAAATGTATAACATATCTGATATTGAACCATGCAATAATAAAACCGATATAAAATTGAAATATTGTTAACAAGGCAGATGCATAGTGTTTTTGAGTGTTGTCAATCAGTTTGAACATCGATGCTAGATCTTTAGCGAGGAATCTTTTAGCATTGTTCAGAATCATTTAATACGCTTTCGTATTGTTGCTATTTTCTTTACATTGAAGATTTGGTCTGAACAAAAATACCTTCATATATGACAAACTGCACATTAGTTTTTAATGTGAAAAAATAATATTCTTTTCGGAGATTCGCTTTATCTAGATGAAAAGAGAATTTTAACAGTCCTTGAATTGTATTTTAATCTGTCGAGTTCTACTCAATTATAATAGCGAATTCTGAACACTTAAATTGTTGTTTGATATATTACTAGTTACCAAAAACTGTTGTTTTGGAGTCATTTCCTGGTTTCATATACATTTCTCTATCTGATTCCCATACATTTAAGCAGATTAGATGTCATTTTGACAGAAACTCATTTTTATTGAGTTAGTATTAGAGTTTATGTACACGAAGTTATCATTAATTGGCTTCTTCTTCATTTCAGTTAATGACAGACACAAATTTAAACCAAGAGGTAATTTTATCTGTCGTAACTTGAATAAAACGAAAAGTAATTAAAAAATTTCAAAACATTTAAATATATTGTTTTAAATATTCATTATTTAAGCTCACCCACGTGAGCTACTGTCATCCCTTGGCGTTCGTCGTCGTCGTCGTAAACTTTCCTCTAAAGATTTTCTTTGAAACCACTTGGCCAATTGGAACAAAATTAGGCAGCATTGGTCCTCTTTAGGAATTGTATCCGATGACCCCACCCGTCATCTAAGATGGCCGCCAGAGCCGAACTTATTTTAAAATATGATCCTATGGGAATTTACTTAAAGATCTTCTTGCATGAAACCACTTGGCCAATTGGAACAAAACTTGGCAGCAATGGTCCTTAGGTGGTTCTCTTTCAAAATTATATCTGATTACCCGACCCGTCATCCAGGTTGCCGAACACGTTTAACATAGGACTTTAACATATGAAATTTACTTAAAGATCTTCATGTCTGAAACCACCTGTCCAATTTGAACAAAACTTGGCAGCAATGGTCCTCTTTCAGAATTATATCAGATGACCCTGTTCACCATCCAAGATGACAGCCAGAGTCGACCATAGTTTAACATTTGACCCTATGGGGAATTTACTTATTGACCTTCTTGTCTGAAACCACTAAGCCAGGTGGAACAAAACTAGGCAGCAAAGGTTGTTAAATGATCCTCTTTAAGAATTATATCCTATGACCCGACCCGTCTTCCAAGATGGCTGCCAGAGGACCTAATGGAAAAGTGTACTGAAAGATCTTCTTGTTTGAAACCAGTGAGCCAATTGGAACTTGACAGCAATGTTTGAGGCTGCCAGTCAAGGTAAACATAATCCAGGTGAGCGTTACAGGATCCTGGGATCCTCTAGCGTTTTATACTTTTCATGTGAAATTTGTTGAACAACCGTTTATGAAGAATCAAAAAGTACAAAGAGTACATTCATCATACTGTTTTCCTTATTCGTCTTTTCATTGATTTCAGTAAAGCTAGGACAAAGATTTAAACCAGGAGGTGATTGAATGAAATACATGATATATTTTGAAAATATCAAGTGGTTCTACATCTACTCCGTTAAACGGACTAATTTTAATAAATTTACAAAAATTGTTCGAAATATTTAGTTTTTCTGTATTGAATAAGAACAGATTGGTCTCGATATTTTGTTTTGTCTTTAACCTTTCTATTTTTTATTTGAATATTAGTAGATACTCCTGAGTTTATAGTTAACAAGTACATAATCATGTATTTACAAGAGGCTTTTAAACAAGTATAAATTGTTTATTTATAAGAAGTTATATATTATTTGCCTTGTTCTTGATTTTAGTAAAGTTCAGTCTAAGATTTAAACCAAGAGGTAATTTTAACCATTGAAATTTTAAAACGAAATGAATAATTGATTGTAATAACGATAAGTGGTTCTAAGTTTTATGGGTTGCAGTTTTTTCATATACCATTCAATTTTCAAAATAGATATAATTAGATACTACTCTGTAAAGAATATTAAAAGTTATAAACACGTCTGTATAATTAGTTTTGTTCTTTATTTCAGTAAAGCCAAGATAAAGACTGAATACAAGAAGTAACCGTCGTTACTTGAATAAAATTCATGATACATTTTGATAATGCCAAGTCATTCTTGGTCTACTTAGCTTTAATAATCAACTTCAATTTTATCTACACAAATTGTTTGAAATATTCAATTTCTGTTTTATACCTTTCTTCATTCGACTTGAATGTTTTAAGACACCCTTTTAAATACAGTCAACAAGTATAAAGAGTTTATTTGTCATACATTTTTCCTTATTCGTATTCTCATTGATTTCAGTAAATCCCGGACAAAAAATTACACCATGAGGTATTTTTTATCGATGTAATTTGAATGAAATAAAATATTTTTAAAATGCTAGTGGATTTTTAGTACAATTAATTTAAAGGGCATATTTAAAACAATATATGTATACATTGTGTTTAATATTCTGTTTTTTTTTTTTTTTTCTTTTACCTTTCAATATTCCATTTGACTATTATTAGATACGCCTTTGTATAGAGTTGACAAGTATAAGGTGTTTAATTATGAGAAGCAATTCATTATTTTCCTTGTTCTTGGTTTTAATAAAGCCCAGAGAAAGATTTAAACCAAGATGTAATTGAATGAAATGCATGATGTACTTGAATAGTGCCAAGTGTTTCTGTTTTATGAGTTTCAAATGCAAACTACAAAAGAAATGAAGTAGATTCTTTGCAATATTCAGTTTTTTTACACCATTCAATATTCCAAATAGATACGATTAGCTACTCCACTCTACAGAGTTAACAAATATTGAAACTTTATTATTATTCCTCTTGTTTTTTATTTCAGTAAAACCCAGAGAAAGATTGAATACAAGAGGTAACCCCCATTTCTTCAATATTTTGATAATTGCAAGTGGTGTTAGTTGTACTTAGTTTCAAAGATCAACCTCAATAAATTTACATAACTTGTTTGAAATATTGAGTTTTTTCTGCATTTTTATACATTTCAATATTCCAAATGAATATTATTCCATAAATTTGGAAAATAAATAGAACATTTGCCACGTAGTATTGTCATTCACCCTTGTATAACAGGTATCATCAGTTCGTTGTTTTTAAATACATTGCACCTTCCAGTTCAAAATATGCTCTAAGATTAGCCAAATGTGTAAATAGATTGTTTTGAATATTCAGCTTTTATCTTTTACCTTTTATTATTCCACTTGAATTTTATTAGATACCTTTTTGTTTGATTTAACAAGTATGAAGTGTTAATTTATGAGAGGTTATATATTATTTGCTTACAAATATTGAAAGTAACTTATCATTCCTCTTGTTCTTGATTTCAGAAAAGCCTAGAGAAAGATTGAACACAAGAGGTAACTGTCATTTCTTGAATAAAATGCATGATACATTTGTTTGTAGTTCTACTTAGCTTCCCAAATACCAACTTCTATATATTTTATGCATAGACTGTTTGAAATATTCAGTTTTTTGTCTCTATTAATACCTTTTAATATTCTAAATGAATACAATAGATAAATTTTATAAAACCAACAGAACATGATATTAGCGTTATCGTTGTAAATCATTCACCATTGTGTCACTGCTATCGTAATTTGTTTTTTTTTTTAAATACAATGTGTGTAAGCTTAGCAAGCGTTTAAAGTTTTTTCAGTCGAATGTGATTTTCCTCCTATTTTCTATTTTCATTGAAGTTAATCTCAAGAGTTAAGTCCACATTCATTATGTGAATAAAATCAATAAGAATATGTTTTGTAACAATAAAGTCTTTGGTATGAAATTTAGCAGAATTTCATACAGCTAGACTTTTTACTTCACCAATAAAATTTTACCTCAGTAATTACACCATTCATTATGTGAGTAAAATCAAAAATAATATTTCGTTTTTACATCACATGGCCAAAAGGACAGGGTCATATGAACTATTGTAATCACTTGGTGTCCGTCCTTCTTTGTTGTCTCCTCTAAAACCAATATCCCAATTGAAACCAAAATTGTCTGCAATGGTCCTTATCTGGTCCTCTTTCAGAATTATCTCCGATGACCCAGACCGCCATACAAGATGGTCGTCACAGGTGAAATAAGTGAAATATGACCCAATGGAAAATTCACTTTAAGATCATATTGTCTTAAACTAATAAGCCAATTCGAACCAAACTAGGTAGTACTTGTCCTATATAGATGGCGATTTTTCGGAGCTGTATATGATGACCCAGCTGGAAATCTATAGCAGGAATTCAAAATAAATAGTAAAATTTTAATTCTAGTGATATATTTTTATTTATAACATGCGGTTTACTATTTTATATGAATAAGTAATTACAAAAAGATGACGGAATAGGCCAACCGATTTGCAATAACCGGTATCCAATCAATATCCTTTATATATGTCGACTACGAAAGGTAATTATTAAATAGTTCAGAAATTGCATTATATTGTTATGACAAAGAAAGTGATGTATAGTTTCTATGATATGCAATATTAGATAAATGAAAATCGATAATGCAAATTTCATTTGTTTATCCCCATACTTTTTCCGTAATTTTGTACATTTTCAGTTAAATATGTGAATTCTTGTGCTTCATATAACCTTTGCAAGATTTTAGGTATTGTTCTGGCTTTCACTGTTTCTGCGTTAAGCACAAATCTCGGGTCGTAATCGGATGAAATATGCATATACCAAAAACCAAACTTATTTTAAACAAGAAGTACTTGTAACCAAAAATACCGAAATAGGAAGCCAAATTTCAACTAAGGAGATCTATCATGTGCAATACAAGGAATGAACCCTTAGTTTTTCCACTATTTTTGAATTTTGCTAAATACTGGTAATTTCTGTAACAAATCAATGAATAATCATGTCAGACAAGCTGACGACTGGGTTGGCGAATACCCTCTGGGACCTAGGATCCACCATTATAAATGAAAAATAATGACAGTCTTGGGGGTGTTACAGAGAAAAAGGTATAGGCAGAGAAAAATAGGGGAAGCAATACACTAAATCCACCACCCAGGTGCCTGTGTGATATACTATAATTGGTGCTTTATTCTAGGGTTCGACAGAGGGAGGAAGAAGGATGAGAGAGAAGAGATAAAAACTTCTCCTTTCGTAACCATTGAGATGGCTATCTAATTAACTTTCAAATAGATAGATACATGAGATATAAAAACACGATAACATAATTTTCATACATTGCTGTACAAGTCAGAAAAATATCTCCCCTACGAAAATTGTAAAATTCTCATTTCAAGGGAAATAAGAGAAGCTGTTCCCTCTTTTTCGGATACCCATGCTTGCAGCTTGACAATTAGATCTGCGACTAATGGTGTATATCACATTTTAATGGAGTTTGTTGTATATTCATAACTAGAGGTATTCAATTATTTCAGGAACAAATGTTGCTCTTAGACGACGAGCAGGTCAAAGTTCGAATTATAACAATAAATTCTTGGCCGGTAAAGCTGTAGATGGCGATGTCAACACATATTCACATACAAAGAAACAACGGAATCCATATTGGTGGGTCGATCTTGGAAAGAATTACATGGTTAAAGCAGTGAAAATAAGCAACAGAAGAGACGCCTATGGTAAATTGTTGTTGATAATGCTAAGAAAACTAGTAACAGTTTATGTGTTTACTAGTAACTGATCCTTCTTTGAAAGCTTCTTTGGTTTGAAAATGTCAACAAAGTTGCATATTAGTGTACTGGAAATATTTTATATTGTAACATGAATTCCGTTTATTCCTTTGATCTTTTTTTTGGAATATATTCAAGAAATCAAGCATCAACTAGAACCTGTGCAATAAAAACCAAAATCAGGATATAATGCATAACCCATTCATGTAATTTCACTGGAAACAGACTGTCCAATATCCAGTAACCTAAATCTGATAATGCATAGCCTAAAAATGAAAATTTTATTTAGACAAACTTCAGAATAAATTATGACAATGTGTGTATTAGATACAATACAATGCCCAATGTAGTTCATTTATGTTTCAATCAAGTCTCCAAAAATTCAACATAAGAAAATTTTAAAAATTCCCTCTGGAAAAAATAATTGACCTTTTTTCCAACAGATCAGATCTCTTCAAGATTTTAAAGTATGCAAAGTCAAAACTTTTTCAAAAATACAATAAAATCTTCCCTGTAAGTATCGCGTAGCAAAACTGAGACAAACTTGCGTAGTAAATTTCCACATCCTTTCGAGGTCCACGAGCTTTGCATGGTTGACATGGTTGACGCAATTATTTTCAATCATCCGATTGGTCAGACCATAATTATGTGGACAGACACATCTGACAATTCCTGTTACAAACCATTTATTGCACCGCCTTCCTCGTTGGGCGAATAAATTTTCTGATGCTTCTAGCTCTAAAGTTCATTTGTCGAACTCGGAAAGTCGTGCTATATATATAACTTTTTATAATAGACATTGTAATAAAATTCCCTTATCATTAAAATGCTAGTATTTGAATGCTCCTACTTAAATTTTAACACTCTGATTTCTTCTTTTTTCTGATCAATAGGTTATCGACTGCGGAATTTTATTGTTAAAGTGGATAAAAAGTATTGTGCCTTTTTCCCAAGACGAGCTAGAACAGGCCAAGTTATTACACTTCAGTGTAAACAACGCCGAATTGGACGTAAAATTACAATTATGATTAAAGGCAATGGAGTTTTGTCCTTGGCAGAAGTATCAGTAAAAACTAATCCAGGTATAAGTCTCTTCCTAATAAAATGTCCTGTGAATATGAAAATGTTGTTTCTGTTTAATATTGCCGAGATTACAGAATAAAGACACTGAATAAATGCTCGTTATTGACTTCAGATAATACTTGAGGGATGTTTTAATCGTTTCATGTTTACAGATAGAGGCATTAATGAGAGAAAAAAAATAAAGAAATTTTATTACCAAATTTATTAATATAAACAACATGAAATGTATAACATATCTGATATTGAACCATGCAATAATAAAACCGATATAAACAAGGCAGATGCATAGTGTTTTTGAGTGTTGTCAATCAGTTTGAACATCGATGCTAGATCTTTAGCGAGGAATCTTTTAGCATTGTTCAGAATCATTTAATACGCTTTCATATTGTTGCTATTTTCTTTACATTGAAGATTTGGTCTGAACAAAAATACCTTCATATATGACAAACTGCACATTAGTTTTTAATGTGAAAAAATAATATTCTTTTCGGAGATTCGCTTTATCTAGATGAAAAGAGAATTTTAACAGTCCTTGAATTGTATTTTAATCTGTCGAGTTCTACTCAATTATAATAGCGAATTCTGAACACTTAAATTGTTGTTTGATATATTACTAGTTACCAAAAACTGTTGTTTTGAGTCATTTCCTGGTTTCATATACATTTCTCTATCTGATTCCCATACATTTAAGCAGATTAGATGTCATTTTGACAGAAACTCATTTTTATTGAGTTAGTATTAGAGTTTATGTACACGAAGTTATCATTAATTGGCTTCTTCTTCATTTCAGTTAATGACAGACACAAATTTAAACCAAGAGGTAATTTTATCTTTCGTAACTTGAATAAAACGAAAAGTAATTAAAAAATTTCAAAACATTTAAATATATTGTTTT
The DNA here is from genome assembly GCA_028015205.1 of Mytilisepta virgata. Lineage (NCBI taxonomy): Eukaryota > Metazoa > Mollusca > Bivalvia > Mytilida > Mytilidae > Mytilisepta > Mytilisepta virgata. The sequence continues at coordinate 44,064,778 of CM051521.1, read as the reverse complement.
AAATATTCATTATTTAAGCTCACCCACGTGAGTTACTGTCATCCCTTGACGTTCGTCGTCGTCGTCGTAAACTTTCCTCTAAAGATTTTCTTTGAAACCACTTGGCCAATTGGAACAAAATTAGGCAGCATTGGTCCTCTTTAGGAATTGTATCCGATGACCCCACCCGTCATCTAAGATGGCCGCCAGAGCCGAACTTATTTTAAAATATGATCCTATGGGAATTTACTTAAAGATCTTCTTGCATGAAACCACTTGGCCAATTGGAACAAAACTTGGCAGCAATGGTCCTTAGGTGGTTCTCTTTCAAAATTATATCTGATTACCCGACCCGTCATCCAGGTTGCCGAACACAGTTTAACATAGGACTTTAACATATGAAATTTACTTAAAGATCTTCATGTCTGAAACCACTTGTCCAATTTGAACAAAACTTGGCAGCAATGGTCCTCTTTCAGAATTATATCAAATGACCCTGTTCACCATCCAAGATGACAGCCAGAGTCGACCATAGTTTAACATTTGACCCTATGGGGAATTTACTTATTGACCTTCTTGTCTGAAACCACTAAGCCAGGTGGAACAAAACTAGGCAGCAAAGGTTGTTAAGTGATCCTCTTTAAGAATTATATCCTATGACCCGACCCGTCTTCCAAGATGGCTGCCAGAGGACCTAATGGAAAAGTGTACTGAAAGATCTTCTTGTTTGAAACCAGTGAGCCAATTGGAACTTGACAGCAATGTTTGAGGCTGCCAGTCAAGGTAAACATAATCCAGGTGAGCGTTACAGGATCCTGGGATCCTCTAGCGTTTTCTACTTTTCATGTGAAATTTGTTGAACAACCGTTTACGGACTAATTTTAATAAATTTACAAAAATTGTTCGAAATATTTAGTTTTTCTGTATTGAATAAGAACAGATTGGTCTCGATATTTTGTTTTGTCTTTAACCTTTCTATTTTTTATTTGAATATTAGTAGATACTCCTGAGTTTATAGTTAACAAGTACATAATCATGTATTTACAAGAGGCTTTTAAACAAGTATAAATGGTTTATTTATAAGAAGTTATATATTGTTTGCCTTGTTCTTGATTTTAGTAAAGTTCAGTCTAAGATTTAAACCAAGAGGTAATTTTAACCATTGAAATTTTTAAACGAAATGAATAATTGATTGTAATAACGATAAGTGGTTCTAAGTTTTTTCATATACCATTCAATTTTCAAAATAGATATAATTAGATACTACTCTGTAAAGAATATTAAAAGTTATAAACACGTCTGTATAATTAGTTTTGTTCTTGATTTCAGTAAAGCCAAGATAAAGACTGAATACAAGAAGTAACCGTCGTTACTTGAATAAAATTCATGATACATTTTGATAATGCCAAGTCATTCTTGGTCTACTTAGCTTCAAAGATCAACATCAATTTTATCTACACAAATTGTTTGAAATATTCAATTTCTGTTTTATACCTTTCTTCATTCGACTTGAATGTTTTAAGACACCCTTTTAAATACAGTCAACAAGTATAAAGAGTTTATTTGTCATACATTTTTCCTTATTCGTATTCTCATTGATTTCAGTAAATCCCGGACAAAAAATTACACCATGAGGTATTTTTTATCGATGTAATTTGAATGAAATAAAATATTTTTAAAATGCTAGTGGATTTTTAGTACAATTAATTTAAAGGGCATATTTAAAACAATATATGTATACATTGTGTTTAATATTCTGTTTTTTTTTCTTTTACTTTTCAATATTCCATTTGACTATTATTAGATACGCCTTTGTATAGAGTTGACAAGTATAAGGTGTTTAATTATGAGAAGCAATTCAGTATTTTCCTTGTTCTTGGTTTTGATAAAGCCCAGAGAAAGATTTAAACCTAGATGTAATTGAATGAAATGCATGATGTACTTGAATAGTGCCAAGTGTTTCTATGTTTTATGAGTTTCAAATGCAAACTACAAAAGAAATGAAGTAGATTCTTTGCAATATTCAGTTTTTTTACACCATTCAATATTCGAAATAGATACGATTAGCTACTCCACTCTACAGAGTTAACAAATATTGAAACTTTATTATTATTCCTCTTGTTTTTTATTTCAGTAAAACCCAGAGAAAGATTGAATACAAGAGGTAACCGCCATTTCTTCAATATTTTGATAATTGCAAGTGGTGTTAGTTGTACTTAGTTTCAAAGATCAACCTCAATAAATTTACATAACTTGTTTGAAATATTGAGTTTTTTCTGCATTTTTATACATTTCAATATTCCAAATGAATATTATTCCATAAATTTGGAAAGTAAATAGAACATTTGCCACGTAATATTGTCATTCACCCTTGTATAACAGGTATCATAAGTTCGTTGTTTTTAAATACATAGCACCTTCCAGTTCAAAATATGCTCTAAGATTAGCCAAATGTGTAAATAGATTGTTTTGAATATTCAGCTTTTATCTTTTACCTTTTATTATTCCATTTGAATTTTATTAGATACTTTTTTGTTTGATTTAACAAGTATGAAGTGTTAATTTATGAGAGGTTATATATTATTTGCTTACAAATATTGAAAGTAACTTATCATTCCTCTTGTTCTTGATTTCAGAAAAGCCTAGAGAAAGATTGAACACAAGAGGTAACTGTCATTTCTTGAATAAAATTCATGATACATTTTGATAATGGCATATGTTTGTAGGTCTACTTAGTTTCCCAAATACCAACTTCTATATATTTTATGCATAGACTGTTTGAAATATTCAGTTTTTTGTCTCCATTAATACCTTTTAATATTTTAAATGAATACAATAGATAAATTTTGTAAAACCAACAGAACATGATATTAGCGTTATCGTTGTAAATCATTCACCAATGTGTCACTGCTATCGTATTTTGTTTTTTTTTTAAATACAATGTATCTTCAGGTTAAAAATATGTGTAAGGTTAGCAAGTGTTTAAAGTTTTTTCAGTCGAATGTGATTTTCCCCCTATTTTCTGTTTTCATTGAAGTTAATCTCAAGAGTTAAGTCCACATTCATTATGTGAATAAAATCAATAAGAATATGTTTTGTAACAATAACGTCTTTGGTATGAAATTTAGCAGAATTTCATACAGCTAGACTTTTTACTTCACCAATAAAATTTTACTTCAGTAACAACACCATTCATTATGTGAGTAAAATCAAAAATAATATTTCGTTTTTACATCACATGGCCAAAAGGACAGGGTCATATGAACTATTGTAATCACTTGGTGTCCGTCCTTCTTTGTTGTCTCCTCTAAAACCAATATCCCAATTGAAACCAAAATTCTCTCCAATGGTCCTTATCTGGTCCTCTTTCAGAATTATCTCCGATGACCCAGACCGCCATACAAGATGGTTATCACATGTGAAATAAGTGAAATATGACCCAATGTGAAATTCACTTTAAGATCATATTGTCTTAAACTAATAAGCCAATTCGAACCAAACTAGGTAGTACTTGTCCTATATAGATGGTGATTTTTCAGAGCTGTATCTGATGACCTGGCTGGAAATCTATAGCAGGAATTCAAAACAAATAGTAAAATTTTACTTCTAGTGTTATATTTTTCATTTATAACATGCAGTTTACTATTTTATATGAATAAGTAATTACAAAAAGATGACGGAATAGGCCAACCGATTTGCAATAACCGGTATCCAATCAATAGCCGTTATATATGTCGACTACAAAAGGTAATCAATAAATAGTTCAGAAATTGCATTATATTGTTATGACAAAGAAAGTGATGTATAGATTCTATGATATGCAATATCAGATAAATGAAAATCGATAATGCAAATTTCATCTGTTTATCCCCATACTTTTTCCGTAATTTTGTACATTTTCAGTTAAATATGTGAATTCTTGTGCTTCATATAACCTTTGCAAGATTTTAGGTATTGTTCTGGCTTTCACTGTTTCTGCGTTAAGCACAAATCTCGGGTCGTAATCGGATGAAATATGCATATACCAAAAACCAAACTTATTTTAAACAAGAAGTACTTGTAACCAAAAATACCGAAATAGGAAGCCAAATTTCAACTAAGGAGATCTATCATGTGCAATACAAGGAATGAACCCTTAGTTTTTCCACTATTTTTGAATTTTGCTAAATACTGGTAATTTCTGTAACAAATCAATGAATAATCATATCAGACAAGGCTGACGACTGGGTTGGCGAATACCCTCTGGGACCTAGGATCCACCATTATAAATGAAAAATAATGACAGTCTTGGGGGTGTTACAGAGAAAAAGGTATAGGCAGAGAAAAATAGGGGAAGCAATACACTAAATCCACTACCCAGGTGCCTGTGTGATATACTATAATTGGTGCTTTATTCTAGGGTTCGACAGAGGGAGGAAGGAGGATAAGAGAGAAGAGATAAAAACTTCTCCTTTCGTAACCATTGAGATGGCTATCTAATTAACTTTCAAATAGATAGATACATGAGATATAAAAACACGATAACATAATTTTCATACATTGCTGTACAAGTCAGAAAAATATCTCCCCTACGAAAATTGTAAAATTCTCATTTCAAGGGAAATAAGAGAAGCTGTTCCCTCTTTTTCGGATACACATGCTTGCAGCTTTACAATTAGATCTGCGACTAATGGTGTATATCACATTTTAATGGAGTTTGTTGTATATTCATAACTAGAGGTATTCAATTATTTCAGGAACAAATGTTGCTCTTAGACGACGAGCAGGTCAAAGTTCGAATTATAACAATAAATTCTTGGCCGGTAAAGCTGTAGATGGAGATGTCAACACATATTCACATACAAAGAAACAACGGAATCCATATTGGTGGGTCGATCTTGGAAAGAATTACATGGTTAAAGCAGTAAAAATAAGCAACAGAAGAGACGCCTATGGTAAATTGTTGTTGATAATGCTAAGAAAACTAGTAACAGTTTATGTGTTTAATAGTAACTGATCCTTCTTTGAAAGCTTCTTTGGTTTGAAAATGTCAACAAAGTTGCATATTAGTGTACTGGAAATATTTTATATTGTAACATGAATTCCGTTTATTCCTTTGATCTTTTTTTGGAATATATTCAAGAAATCAAGCATCAACTAGAACCTGTGCAATAAAAACCAAAATCAGGATATAATGCATCAACCCATTCATGTAATTTCACTGGAAACAGACTGTCCAATATCCAGTAACCTAAATCTGATAATGCATAGCCTAAAAATGAAAATTTTATTTAGACAAACTTCAGAATAAATTATGACAATGTGTGTATTAGATACAATACAATGTCCAATGTAGTTCATTTATGTTTCAATCAAGTCTCCAAAAATTCAACATAAGAAAATTTTAAAAATTCCCTCTGGAAAAAATAATTGGCCTTTTTCCCAACAGATCAGATCTCTTCAAGATTTTAAAGTATGCAAAGTCAAAACTTTTTCAAAAATACAATAAAATCTTCCCTGTAAGTATCGCGTAGCAAAACTGAGACAAACTTGCGTACTAAATTTCCCCATCCTGTCGAGGTCCACGAGCTTTGCATGGTTGACATGGTTGACGCAATTATTTTCAATCATCCGATTGGTCAGACCATAATTATGTGGACAGACACATCTGACAATTCCTGGTACAAACCATTTATGCACCACCTTCCTCGTTGGGCGAATAAATTTTCTGATGCTTCTAGCTCTAAAGTTCATTTGTCGAACTCGGAAAGTCGTGCTATATATATAACTTTTTATAATAGACATTGTAATAAAATTCCCTTATCATTAAAATGCTAGTATTTGAATGCTCCTACTTAAATTTTGACACTCTGATTTCTTCTTTTTTTCTGATCAATAGGTTATCGACTGCGGAATTTTATTGTTAAAGTGGATAAAAAGTATTGTGCCTTTTTCCCAAGACGAGCTAGAACAGGCCAAGTTATTACACTTCAGTGTAAACAACGCCGAATTGGACGTAAAATTACAATTATGATTAAAGGCAATGGAGTTTTGTCCTTGGCAGAAGTATCAGTAAACGCTAATCCAGGTATAAGTCTCTTCCTAATAAAATGTCCTGTGAATATGAAAATGTCGTTTCTGTTTAATATTGCCGAGATTACAGAATAAAGACACTGAATAAATGCTCGTTATTGACTTCAGATAATACTTGAGGGATGTTTTAATCGTTTCATGTTTACAGATAGAGGCATTAATGAGAGAAAAAAAATAAAGAAATTTTATTACCAAATTTATTAATATAAACAACATGAAATGTATAACATATCTGATATTGAACCATGCAATAATAAAACCGATATAAACAAGGCAGATGCATAGTGTTTTTGAGTGTTGTCAATCAGTTTGAACATCGATGCTAGATCTTTAGCGAGGAATCTTTTAGCATTGTTCAGAATCATTTAATACGCTTTCATATTGTTGCTATTTTCTTTACATTGAAGATTTGGTCTGAACAAAAATACCTTCATATATGACAAACTGCACATTAGTTTTTAATGTGAAAAAATAATATTCTTTTCGGAGATTCGCTTTATCTAGATGAAAAGAGAATTTTAACAGTCCTTGAATTGTATTTTAATCTGTCGAGTTCTACTCAATTATAATAGCGAATTCTGAACACTTAAATTGTTGTTTGATATATTACTAGTTACCAAAAACTGTTGTTTTGAGTCATTTCCTGGTTTCATATACATTTCTCTATTTGATTCCCATACATTTAAGCAGATTAGATGTCATTTTGACAGAAACTCATTGAGTTAGTATTAGAGTTTATGTACACGAAGTTATCATTAATTGGCTTCTTCTTCATTTCAGTTAATGACAGACACAAATTTAAACCAAGAGGTAATTTTATCTTTCGTAACTTGAATAAAACGAAAAGTAATTAAAAAATTTCAAAACATTTAAATATATTGTTTTAAATATTCATTATTTAAGCTCACCCACGTGAGCTACTGTCATCCCTTGACGTTCGTCGTCGTCGTCGTAAACTTTCCTCTAAAGATTTTCTTTGAAACCACTTGGCCAATTGGAACAAAATTAGGCAGCATTGGTCCTCTTTAGGAATTGTATCCGATGACCCCACCCGTCATCTAAGATGGCCGCCAGAGCCGAACTTATTTTAAAATATGATCCTATGGGAATTTACTTAAAGATCTTCTTGCATGAAACCACTTGGCCAATTGGAACAAAACTTGGCAGCAAGTGGTTCTCTTTCAAAATTATATCTGATTACCCGACCCGTCATCCAGGTTGCCGAACACAGTTTAACATAGGACTTTAACATATGAAATTTACTTAAAGATCTTCATGTCTGAAACCACTTGTCCAATTTGAACAAAACTTGGCAGCAATGGTCCTCTTTCAGAATTATATCAAATGACCCTGTTCACCATCCAAGATGACAGCCAGAATCGACCATAGTTTAACATTTGACCCTATGGGGAATTTACTTATTGACCTTCTTGTCTGAAACCACTAAGCCAGGTGGAACAAAACTAGGCAGCAAAGGTTGTTAAGTGATCCTCTTTAAGAATTATATCCTATGACCCGACCCGTCTTCCAAGATGGCTGCCACAGGACCTAATGGAAAAGTGTACTGAAAGATCTTCTTGTTTGAAACCAGTGAGCCAATTGGAACTTGACAGCAATGTTTGAGGCTGCCAGTCAAGGTAAACATAATCCAGGTGAGCGTTACAGGATCCTGGGATCCTCTAGCGTTTTCTACTTTTCATGTGAAATTTGTTGAACAACCGTTTACGGACTAATTTTAATAAATTTACAAAAATTGTTCGAAATATTTAGTTTTTCTGTATTGAATAAGAACAGATTGGTCTCGATATTTTGTTTTGTCTTTAACCTTTCTATTTTTTATTTGAATATTAGTAGATACTCCTGAGTTTATAGTTAACAAGTACATAATCATGTATTTACAAGAGGCTTTTAAACAAGTATAAATGGTTTATTTATAAGAAGTTATATATTATTTGCCTTGTTCTTGATTTTAGTAAAGTTCAGTCTAAGATTTAAACCAAGAGGTAATTTTAACCATTGAAATTTTTAAACGAAATGAATAATTGATTGTAATAACGATAAGTGGTTCTAAGTTTTATGGTTGCAGTTTTTTCATATACCATTCAATTTTCAAAATAGATATAATTAGATACTACTCTGTAAAGAATATTAAAAGTTATAAACACGTCTGTATAATTAGTTTTGTTCTTGATTTCAGTAAAGCCAAGATAAAGACTGAATACAAGAAGTAACCGTCGTTACTTGAATAAAATTCATGATACATTTTGATAATGCCAAGTCATTCTTGGTCTACTTAGCTTCAAAGATCAACATCAATTTTATCTACACAAATTGTTTGAAATATTCAATTTCTGTTTTATACCTTTCTTCATTCGACTTGAATGTTTTAAGACACCCTTTTAAATACAGTCAACAAGTATAAAGAGTTTATTTGTCATACATTTTTCCTTATTCGTATTCTCATTGATTTCAGTAAATCCCGGACAAAAAATTACACCATGAGGTATTTTTTATCGATGTAATTTGAATGAAATAAAATATTTTTAAAATGCTAGTGGATTTTTAGTACAATTAATTTAAAGGGCATATTTAAAACAATATATGTATACATTGTGTTTAATATTCTGTTTTTTTTTTTCTTTTACCTTTCAATATTCCATTTGACTATTATTAGATACGCCTTTGTATAGAGTTGACAAGTATAAGGTGTTTAATTATGAGAAGCAATTCAGTATTTTCCTTGTTCTTGGTTTTGATAAAGCCCAGAGAAAGATTTAAACCTAGATGTAATTGAATGAAATGCATGATGTACTTGAATAGTGCCAAGTGTTTCTATGTTTTATGAGTTTCAAATGCAAACTACAAAAGAAATGAAGTAGATTCTTTGCAATATTCAGTTTTTTTACACCATTCAATATTCGAAATAGATACGATTAGCTACTCCACTCTACAGAGTTAACAAATATTGAAACTTTATTATTATTCCTCTTGTTTTTTATTTCAGTAAAACCCAGAGAAAGATTGAATACAAGAGGTAACCGCCATTTCTTCAATATTTTGATAATTGCAAGTGGTGTTAGTTGTACTTAGTTTCAAAGATCAACCTCAATAAATTTACATAACTTGTTTGAAATATTGAGTTTTTTCTGCATTTTTATACATTTCAATATTCCAAATGAATATTATTCCATAAATTTGGAAAGTAAATAGAACATTTGCCACGTAATATTGTCATTCACCCTTGTATAACAGGTATCATAAGTTCGTTGTTTTTAAATACATAGCACCTTCCAGTTCAAAATATGCTCTAAGATTAGCCAAATGTGTAAATAGATTGTTTTGAATATTCAGCTTTTATCTTTTACCTTTTATTATTCCATTTGAATTTTATTAGATACTTTTTTGTTTGATTTAACAAGTATGAAGTGTTAATTTATGAGAGGTTATATATTATTTGCTTACAAATATTGAAAGTAACTTATCATTCCTCTTGTTCTTGATTTCAGAAAAGCCTAGAGAAAGATTGAACACAAGAGGTAACTGTCATTTCTTGAATAAAATGCATGATACATTTTGATAATGGCATATGTTTGTAGGTCTACTTAGTTTCCCAAATACCAACTTCTATATATTTTATGCATAGACTGTTTGAAATATTCAGTTTTTTGTCTCCATTAATACCTTTTAATATTTTAAATGAATACAATAGATAAATTTTGTAAAACCAACAGAACATGATATTAGCGTTATCGTTGTAAATCATTCACCAATGTGTCACTGCTATCGTATTTTGTTTTTTTTTTAAATACAATGTATCTTCAGGTTAAACATATGTGTAAGGTTAGCAAGTGTTTAAAGTTTTTTCAGTCGAATGTGATTTTCCCCCTATTTTCTGTTTTCATTGAAGTTAATCTCAAGAGTTAAGTCCACATTCATTATGTGAATAAAATCAATAAGAATATGTTTTGTAACAATAACGTCTTTGGTATGAAATTTAGCAGAATTTCATACAGCTAGACTTTTTACTTCACCAATAAAATTTTACTTCAGTAACAACACCATTCATTATGTGAGTAAAATCAAAAATAATATTTCGTTTTTACATCACATGGCCAAAAGGACAGGGTCATATGAACTATTGTAATCACTTGGTGTCCGTCCTTCTTTGTTGTCTCCTCTAAAACCAATATCCCAATTGAAACCAAAATTCTCTCCAATGGTCCTTATCTGGTCCTCTTTCAGAATTATCTCCGATGACCCAGACCGCCATACAAGATGGTTATCACATGTGAAATAAGTGAAATATGACCCAATGTGAAATTCACTTTAAGATCATATTGTCTTAAACTAATAAGCCAATTCGAACCAAACTAGGTAGTACTTGTCCTATATAGATGGTGATTTTTCAGAGCTGTATCTGATGACCTGGCTGGAAATCTATAGCAGGAATTCAAAACAAATAGTAAAATTTTACTTCTAGTGTTATATTTTTCATTTATAACATGCAGTTTACTATTTTATATGAATAAGTAATTACAAAAAGATGACGGAATAGGCCAACCGATTTGCAATAACCGGTATCCAATCAATAGCCGTTATATATGTCGACTACAAAAGGTAATCAATAAATAGTTCAGAAATTGCATTATATTGTTATGACAAAGAAAGTGATGTATAGATTCTATGATATGCAATATCAGATAAATGAAAATCGATAATGCAAATTTCATCTGTTTATCCCCATACTTTTTCCGTAATTTTGTACATTTTCAGTTAAATATGTGAATTCTTGTGCTTCATATAACCTTTGCAAGATTTTAGGTATTGTTCTGGCTTTCACTGTTTCTGCGTTAAGCACAAATCTCGGGTCGTAATCGGATGAAATATGCATATACCAAAAACCAAACTTATTTTAAACAAGAAGTACTTGTAACCAAAAATACCGAAATAGGAAGCCAAATTTCAACTAAGGAGATCTATCATGTGCAATACAAGGAATGAACCCTTAGTTTTTCCACTATTTTTGAATTTTGCTAAATACTGGTAATTTCTGTAACAAATCAATGAATAATCATATCAGACAAGGCTGACGACTGGGTTGGCGAATACCCTCTGGGACCTAGGATCCACCATTATAAATGAAAAATAATGACAGTCTTGGGGGTGTTACAGAGAAAAAGGTATAGGCAGAGAAAAATAGGGGAAGCAATACACTAAATCCACTACCCAGGTGCCTGTGTGATATACTATAATTGGTGCTTTATTCTAGGGTTCGACAGAGGGAGGAAGGAGGATAAGAGAGAAGAGATAAAAACTTCTCCTTTCGTAACCATTGAGATGGCTATCTAATTAACTTTCAAATAGATAGATACATGAGATATAAAAACACGATAACATAATTTTCATACATTGCTGTACAAGTCAGAAAAATATCTCCCCTACGAAAATTGTAAAATTCTCATTTCAAGGGAAATAAGAGAAGCTGTTCCCTCTTTTTCGGATACACATGCTTGCAGCTTTACAATTAGATCTGCGACTAATGGTGTATATCACATTTTAATGGAGTTTGTTGTATATTCATAACTAGAGGTATTCAATTATTTCAGGAACAAATGTTGCTCTTAGACGACGAGCAGGTCAAAGTTCGAATTATAACAATAAATTCTTGGCCGGTAAAGCTGTAGATGGAGATGTCAACACATATTCACATACAAAGAAACAACGGAATCCATATTGGTGGGTCGATCTTGGAAAGAATTACATGGTTAAAGCAGTAAAAATAAGCAACAGAAGAGACGCCTATGGTAAATTGTTGTTGATAATGCTAAGAAAACTAGTAACAGTTTATGTGTTTAATAGTAACTGATCCTTCTTTGAAAGCTTCTTTGGTTTGAAAATGTCAACAAAGTTGCATATTAGTGTACTGGAAATATTTTATATTGTAACATGAATTCCGTTTATTCCTTTGATCTTTTTTTGCAATATATTCAAGAAATCAAGCATCAACTAGAACCTGTGCAATAAAAACCAAAATCAGGATATAATGCATCAACCCATTCATGTAATTTCACTGGAAACAGGCTGTCCAATATCCAGTAACCTAAATCTGATAATGCATAGCCTAAAAATGAAAATTTTATTTAGACAAACTTCAGAATAAATTATGACAATGTGTGTATTAGATACAATACAATGTCCAATGTAGTTCATTTATGTTTCAATCAAGTCTCCAAAAATTCAACATAAGAAAATTTTAAAAATTCCCTCTGGAAAAAATAATTGGCCTTTTTCCCAACAGATCAGATCTCTTCAAGATTTTAAAGTATGCAAAGTCAAAACTTTTTCAAAAATACAATAAAATCTTCCCTGTAAGTATCGCGTAGCAAAACTGAGACAAACTTGCGTACTAAATTTCCCCATCCTGTCGAGGTCCACGAGCTTTGCATGGTTGACATGGTTGACGCAGTTATTTTCAATCATCCGATTGGTCAGACCATAATTATGTGGACAGACACATCTGACAATTCCTGGTACAAACCATTTATGCACCACCTTCCTCGTTGGGCGAATAAATTTTCTGATGCTTCTAGCTCTAAAGTTCATTTGTCGAACTCGGAAAGTCGTGCTATATATATAACTTTTTATAATAGACATTGTAATAAAATTCCCTTATCATTAAAATGCTAGTATTTGAATGCTCCTACTTAAATTTTGACACTCTGATTTCTTCTTTTTTTCTGATCAATAGGTTATCGACTGCGGAATTTTATTGTTAAAGTGGATAAAAAGTATTGTGCCTTTTTCCCAAGACGAGCTAGAACAGGCCAAGTTATTACACTTCAGTGTAAACAACGCCGAATTGGACGTAAAATTACAATTATGATTAAAGGCAATGGAGTTTTGTCCTTGGCAGAAGTATCAGTAAACGCTAATCCAGGTATAAGTCTCTTCCTAATAAAATGTCCTGTGAATATGAAAATGTCGTTTCTGTTTAATATTGCCGAGATTACAGAATAAAGACACTGAATAAATGCTCGTTATTGACTTCAGATAATACTTGAGGGATGTTTTAATCGTTTCATGTTTACAGATAGAGGCATTAATGAGAGAAAAAAAATAAAGAAATTTTATTACCAAATTTATTAATATAAACAACATGAAATGTATAACATATCTGATATTGAACCATGCAATAATAAAACCGATATAAACAAGGCAGATGCATAGTGTTTTTGAGTGTTGTCAATCAGTTTGAACATCGATGCTAGATCTTTAGCGAGGAATCTTTTAGCATTGTTCAGAATCATTTAATACGCTTTCATATTGTTGCTATTTTCTTTACATTGAAGATTTGGTCTGAACAAAAATACCTTCATATATGACAAACTGCACATTAGTTTTTAATGTGAAAAAATAATATTCTTTTCGGAGATTCGCTTTATCTAGATGAAAAGAGAATTTTAACAGTCCTTGAATTGTATTTTAATCTGTCGAGTTCTACTCAATTATAATAGCGAATTCTGAACACTTAAATTGTTTGATATATTACTAGTTACCAAAAACTGTTGTTTTGAGTCATTTCCTGGTTTCATATACATTTCTCTATCTGATTCCCATACATTTAAGCAGATTAGATGTCATTTTGACAGAAACTCATTTTTATTGAGTTAGTATTAGAGTTTATGTACACGAAGTTATCATTAATTGGCTTCTTCTTCATTTCAGTTAATGACAGACACAAATTTAAACCAAGAGGTAATTTTATCTTTCGTAACTTGAATAAAACGAAAAGTAATTAAAAAATTTCAAAACATTTAAATATATTGTTTTAAATATTCATTATTTAAGCTCACCCACGTGAGCTACTGTCATCCCTTGACGTTCGTCGTCGTCGTCGTAAACTTTCCTCTAAAGATTTTCTTTGAAACCACTTGGCCAATTGGAACAAAATTAGGCAGCATTGGTCCTCTTTAGGAATTGTATCCGATGACCCCACCCGTCATCTAAGATGGCCGCCAGAGCCGAACTTATTTTAAAATATGATCCTATGGGAATTTACTTAAAGGTCTTCTTGCATGAAACCACTTGGCCAATTGGAACAAAACTTGGCAGCAATGGTCCTTAGGTGGTTCTCTTTCAAAATTATATCTGATTACCCGACCCGTCATCCAGGTTGCCGAACACAGTTTAACATAGGACTTTAACATATGAAATTTACTTAAAGATCTTCATGTCTGAAACCACTTGTCCAATTTGAACAAAACTTGGCAGCAATGGTCCTCTTTCAGAATTATATCAAATGACCCTGTTCACCATCCAAGATGACAGCCAGAATCGACCATAGTTTAACATTTGACCCTATGGGGAATTTACTTATTGACCTTCTTGTCTGAAACCACTAAGCCAGGTGGAACAAAACTAGGCAGCAAAGGTTGTTAAGTGATCCTCTTTAAGAATTATATCCTATGACCCGACCCGTCTTCCAAGATGGCTGCCACAGGACCTAATGGAAAAGTGTACTGAAAGATCTTCTTGTTTGAAACCAGTGAGCCAATTGGAACTTGACAGCAATGTTTGAGGCTGCCAGTCAAGGTAAACATAATCCAGGTGAGCGTTACAGGATCCTGGGATCCTCTAGCGTTTTCTACTTTTCATGTGAAATTTGTTGAACAACCGTTTACGGACTAATTTTAATAAATTTACAAAAATTGTTCGAAATATTTAGTTTTTCTGTATTGAATAAGAACAGATTGGTCTCGATATTTTGTTTTGTCTTTAACCTTTCTATTTTTTATTTGAATATTAGTAGATACTCCTGAGTTTATAGTTAACAAGTACATAATCATGTATTTACAAGAGGCTTTTAAACAAGTATAAATGGTTTATTTATAAGAAGTTATATATTATTTGCCTTGTTCTTGATTTTAGTAAAGTTCAGTCTAAGATTTAAACCAAGAGGTAATTTTAACCATTGAAATTTTTAAACGAAATGAATAATTGATTGTAATAACGATAAGTGGTTCTAAGTTTTATGGTTGCAGTTTTTTCATATACCATTCAATTTTCAAAATAGATATAATTAGATACTACTCTGTAAAGAATATTAAAAGTTATAAACACGTCTGTATAATTAGTTTTGTTCTTGATTTCAGTAAAGCCAAGATAAAGACTGAATACAAGAAGTAACCGTCGTTACTTGAATAAAATTCATGATACATTTTGATAATGCCAAGTCATTCTTGGTCTACTTAGCTTCAAAGATCAACATCAATTTTATCTACACAAATTGTTTGAAATATTCAATTTCTGTTTTATACCTTTCTTCATTCGACTTGAATGTTTTAAGACACCCTTTTAAATACTGTCAACAAGTATAAAGAGTTTATTTGTCATACATTTTTCCTTATTCGTATTCTCATTGATTTCAGTAAATCCCGGACAAATTACACCATGAGGTATTTTTTATCGATGTAATTTGAATGAAATAAAATATTTTTAAAATGCTAGTGGATTTTTAGTACAATTAATTTAAAGGGCATATTTAAAACAATATATGTATACATTGTGTTTAATATTCTGTTTTTTTTTTTTTTCTTTTACCTTTCAATATTCCATTTGACTATTATTAGATACGCCTTTGTATAGAGTTGACAAGTATAAGGTGTTTAATTATGAGAAGCAATTCAGTATTTTCCTTGTTCTTGGTTTTGATAAAGCCCAGAGAAAGATTTAAACCTAGATGTAATTGAATGAAATGCATGATGTACTTGAATAGTGCCAAGTGTTTCTATGTTTTATGAGTTTCAAATGCAAACTACAAAAGAAATGAAGTAGATTCTTTGCAATATTCAGTTTTTTTACACCATTCAATATTCGAAATAGATACGATTAGCTACTCCACTCTACAGAGTTAACAAATATTGAAACTTTATTATTATTCCTCTTGTTTTTTATTTCAGTAAAACCCAGAGAAAGATTGAATACAAGAGGTAACCGCCATTTCTTCAATATTTTGATAATTGCAAGTGGTGTTAGTTGTACTTAGTTTCAAAGATCAACCTCAATAAATTTACATAACTTGTTTGAAATATTGAGTTTTTTCTGCATTTTTATACATTTCAATATTCCAAATGAATATTATTCCATAAATTTGGAAAGTAAATAGAACATTTGCCACGTAATATTGTCATTCACCCTTGTATAACAGGTATCATAAGTTCGTTGTTTTTAAATACATAGCACCTTCCAGTTCAAAATATGCTCTAAGATTAGCCAAATGTGTAAATAGATTGTTTTGAATATTCAGCTTTTATCTTTTACCTTTTATTATTCCATTTGAATTTTATTAGATACTTTTTTGTTTGATTTAACAAGTATGAAGTGTTAATTTATGAGAGGTTATATATTATTTGCTTACAAATATTGAAAGTAACTTATCATTCCTCTTGTTCTTGATTTCAGAAAAGCCTAGAGAAAGATTGAACACAAGAGGTAACTGTCATTTCTTGAATAAAATTCATGATACATTTTGATAATGGCATATGTTTGTAGGTCTACTTAGTTTCCCAAATACCAACTTCTATATATTTTATGCATAGACTGTTTGAAATATTCAGTTTTTTGTCTCCATTAATACCTTTTAATATTTTAAATGAATACAATAGATAAATTTTGTAAAACCAACAGAACATGATATTAGCGTTATCGTTGTAAATCATTCACCAATGTGTCACTGCTATCGTATTTTGTTTTTTTTTTAAATACAATGTATCTTCAGGTTAAAAATATGTGTAAGGTTAGCAAGTGTTTAAAGTTTTTTCAGTCGAATGTGATTTTCCCCCTATTTTCTGTTTTCATTGAAGTTAATCTCAAGAGTTAAGTCCACATTCATTATGTGAATAAAATCAATAAGAATATGTTTTGTAACAATAACGTCTTTGGTATGAAATTTAGCAGAATTTCATACAGCTAGACTTTTTACTTCACCAATAAAATTTTACTTCAGTAACAACACCATTCATTATGTGAGTAAAATCAAAAATAATATTTCGTTTTTACATCACATGGCCAAAAGGACAGGGTCATATGAACTATTGTAATCACTTGGTGTCCGTCCTTCTTTGTTGTCTCCTCTAAAACCAATATCCCAATTGAAACCAAAATTCTCTCCAATGGTCCTTATCTGGTCCTCTTTCAGAATTATCTCCGATGACCCAGACCGCCATACAAGATGGTTATCACATGTGAAATAAGTGAAATATGACCCAATGTGAAATTCACTTTAAGATCATATTGTCTTAAACTAATAAGCCAATTCGAACCAAACTAGGTAGTACTTGTCCTATATAGATGGTGATTTTTCAGAGCTGTATCTGATGACCTAGCTGGAAATCTATAGCAGGAATTCAAAACAAATAGTAAAATTTTACTTCTAGTGTTATATTTTTCATTTATAACATGCAGTTTACTATTTTATATGAATAAGTAATTACAAAAAGATGACGGAATAGGCCAACCGATTTGCAATAACCGGTATCCAATCAATAGCCGTTATATATGTCGACTACAAAAGGTAATCAATAAATAGTTCAGAAATTGCATTATATTGTTATGACAAAGAAAGTGATGTATAGATTCTATGATATGCAATATCAGATAAATGAAAATCGATAATGCAAATTTCATCTGTTTATCCCCATACTTTTTCCGTAATTTTGTACATTTTCAGTTAAATATGTGAATTCTTGTGCTTCATATAACCTTTGCAAGATTTTAGGTATTGTTCTGGCTTTCACTGTTTCTGCGTTAAGCACAAATCTCGGGTCGTAATCGGATGAAATATGCATATACCAAAAACCAAACTTATTTTAAACAAGAAGTACTTGTAACCAAAAATACCGAAATAGGAAGCCAAATTTCAACTAAGGAGATCTATCATGTGCAATACAAGGAATGAACCCTTAGTTTTTCCACTATTTTTGAATTTTGCTAAATACTGGTAATTTCTGTAACAAATCAATGAATAATCATATCAGACAAGGCTGACGACTGGGTTGGCGAATACCCTCTGGGACCTAGGATCCACCATTCTAAATGAAAAATAATGACAGTCTTGGGGGTGTTCCAGAGAAAAAGGTATAGGCAGAGAAAAATAGGGGAAGCAATACACTAAATCCACTACCCAGGTGCCTGTGTGATATACTATAATTGGTGCTTTATTCTAGGGTTCGACAGAGGGAGGAAGGAGGATAAGAGAGAAGAGATAAAAACTTCTCCTTTCGTAACCATTGAGATGGCTATCTAATTAACTTTCAAATAGATAGATACATGAGATATAAAAACACGATAACATAATTTTCATACATTGCTGTACAAGTCAGAAAAATATCTCCCCTACGAAAATTGTAAAATTCTCATTTCAAGGGAAATAAGAGAAGCTGTTCCCTCTTTTTCGGATACACATGCTTGCAGCTTTACAATTAGATCTGCGACTAATGGTGTATATCACATTTTAATGGAGTTTGTTGTATATTCATAACTAGAGGTATTCAATTATTTCAGGAACAAATGTTGCTCTTAGACGACGAGCAGGTCAAAGTTCGAATTATAACAATAAATTCTTGGCCGGTAAAGCTGTAGATGGAGATGTCAACACATATTCACATACAAAGAAACAACGGAATCCATATTGGTGGGTCGATCTTGGAAAGAATTACATGGTTAAAGCAGTAAAAATAAGCAACAGAAGAGACGCCTATGGTAAATTGTTGTTGATAATGCTAAGAAAACTAGTAACAGTTTATGTGTTTAATAGTAACTGATCCTTCTTTGAAAGCTTCTTTGGTTTGAAAATGTCAACAAAGTTGCATATTAGTGTACTGGAAATATTTTATATTGTAACATGAATTCCGTTTATTCCTTTGATCTTTTTTTGCAATATATTCAAGAAATCAAGCATCAACTAGAACCTGTGCAATAAAAACCAAAATCAGGATATAATGCATCAACCCATTCATGTAATTTCACTGGAAACAGACTGTCCAATATCCAATAACCTAAATCTGATAATGCATAGCCTAAAAATGAAAATTTTATTTAGACAAACTTCAGAATAAATTATGACAATGTGTGTATTAGATACAATACAATGTCCAATGTAGTTCATTTATGTTTCAATCAAGTCTCCAAAAATTCAACATAAGAAAATTTTAAAAATTCCCTCTGGAAAAAATAATTGGCCTTTTTCCCAACAGATCAGATCTCTTCAAGATTTTAAAGTATGCAAAGTCAAAACTTTTTCAAAAATACAATAAAATCTTCCCTGTAAGTATCGCGTAGCAAAACTGAGACAAACTTGCGTACTAAATTTCCCCATCCTGTCGAGGTCCACGAGCTTTGCATGGTTGACATGGTTGACGCAGTTATTTTCAATCATCCGATTGGTCAGACCATAATTATGTGGACAGACACATCTGACAATTCCTGGTACAAACCATTTATGCACCACCTTCCTCGTTGGGCGAATAAATTTTCTGATGCTTCTAGCTCTAAAGTTCATTTGTCGAACTCGGAAAGTCGTGCTATATATATAACTTTTTATAATAGACATTGTAATAAAATTCCCTTATCATTAAAATGCTAGTATTTGAATGCTCCTACTTAAATTTTGACACTCTGATTTCTTCTTTTTTTCTGATCAATAGGTTATCGACTGCGGAATTTTATTGTTAAAGTGGATAAAAAGTATTGTGCCTTTTTCCCAAGACGAGCTAGAACAGGCCAAGTTATTACACTTCAGTGTAAACAACGCCGAATTGGACGTAAAATTACAATTATGATTAAAGGCAATGGAGTTTTGTCCTTGGCAGAAGTATCAGTAAACGCTAATCCAGGTATAAGTCTCTTCCTAATAAAATGTCCTGTGAATATGAAAATGTCGTTTCTGTTTAATATTGCCGAGATTACAGAATAAAGACACTGAATAAATGCTCGTTATTGACTTCAGATAATACTTGAAGGATGTTTTAATCGTTTCATGTTTACAGATAGAGGCATTAATGAGAGAGAAAAAAATAAAGACATTTTATTACCAAATTTATTAATATAAACAACATGAAATGTATAACATATCTGATATTGAACCATGCAATAATAAAACCGATATAAAATTGAAATATTGTTAACAAGGCAGATGCATAGTGTTTGTGAGTGTTGTCAATCAATTTGAAGATCGATGCTAGATCTTTAGCGAGGAATCTTTTAGCATTGTTCAGAATCATTTAATACGCTTTCGTATTGTTGCTATTTTCTTGACATTGAAGATTTGGTCTGAACAAAAATACCTTCATATATGACAAACTGCACATTAGTTTCTAATGTGAAAATATAATATTCTTTTCGGAGATTCGCTTTATCTGGATGAAGAGAGAATTTTAACAGTCCTTGAATTGTATTTTAATCTGTCGAGTTCTACTCAATTATAATAGCGAATTCTGAACACTTAAATTGTTGTTTGATATATTACTAGTTACCAAAAACTGTTGTTTTGGAGTCATTTCCTGGTTTCATATACATTTCTCTATCTGATTCCCATACATTTAAGCAGATTAGATGTCATTTTGACAGAAACTCATTTTTATTGAGTTAGTATTAGAGTTTATGTACACGAAGTTATCATTAATTGGCTTCTTCTTCATTTCAGTTAATGACAGACACAAATTTAAACCAAGAGGTAATTTTATCTTTCGTAACTTGAATAAAACGAAAAGTAATTAAAAAATTTCAAAACATTTAAATATATTGTTTTAAATATTCATTATTTAAGCTCACCCACGTGAGCTACTGTCATCCCTTGGCGTTCGTCGTCGTCGTCGTAAACTTTCCTCTAAAGATTTTCTTTGAAACCACTTGGCCAATTGGAACAAAATTAGGCAGCATTGGTCCTCTTTAGGAATTGTATTCGATGACCCCACCCGTCATCTAAGATGGCCGCCAGAGCCGAACTTATTTTAAAATAGGATCCTATGGGAATTTACTTAAAGATCTTCTTGCATGAAACCACTTGGCCAATTGGAACAAAACTTGGCAGCAATGGTCCTTAGGTGGTTCTCTTTCAAAATTATATCTGATTACCTGACCCGTCATCCAGGTTGCCGAACACAGTTTAACATAGGACTTTAACATATGAAATTTACTTAAAGATCTTCATGTCTGAAACCACTTGTCCAATTTGAACAAAACTTGGCAGCAATGGTCCTCTTTCAGAATTATATCAGATGACCCTGTTCACTATCCAAGATGACAGCCAGAGTTTAACATTTGACCCTATGGGGAATTTACTTATTGACCTTCTTGTCTGAAACCACTAAGCCAGGTGGAACAAAACTAGGCAGCAAAGGTTGTTAAGTGATCCTCTTTAAGAATTATATCCTATGACCCGACCCGTCTTCCAAGATGGCTGCCAGAGGACCTAATGGAAAAGTGTACTGAAAGATCTTCTTGTTTGAAACCTGTGAGCCAATTGGAACTTGACAGCAATGTTTGAGGCTGCCAGTCAAGGTAAACATAATCCAGTTGAGCGTTACAGGATCCTGGGATCCTCTAGCGTTTTATACTTTTCATGTGAAATTTGTTGAACAACCGTTTATGAAGAATCAAAAAGTACAAAGAGTACATTCATCATACTGTTTTCCTTATTCGTCTTTTCATTGATTTCAGTAAAGCTAGGACAAAGATTTAAACCAGGAGGTGATTGAATGAAATACATGATATATTTTGAAAATATCAAGTGGTTCTACATCTACTCAGTTAAACGGACCAATTTTAATAAATTTACAAAAATTGTTTGAAATATTTAGTTTTTCTGTATTGAATAAGAACAGATTGGTCTCGATATTTTGTTTTGTCTTTAACCTTTCTATTTTTTATTTGAATATTAGTAGATACTCCTGAGTTTATAGTTAACAAGTACATAATCATGTATTTACAAGAGGCTTTTAAACAAGTATAAATTGTTTATTTATAAGAAGTTATATATTATTTGCCTTGTTCTTGATTTTAGTAAAGTTCAGTCTAAGATTTAAACCAAGAGGTAATTTTAACCATTGAAATTTTTAAACGAAATGAATAATTGATTGTAATAACGATAAGTGGTTCTAAGTTTTATGGGTTGCAGTTTTTTCATATACCATCCAATTTTCAAAGTAGATATAATTAGATACTACTCTGTAAAGAATATTAAAAGTTATAAACACGTCTGTATAATTAATAAATTAGTTTTGTTCTTGATTTCAGTAAAGCCAAGATAAAGACTGAATACAAGAAGTAACCGTCGTTACTTGAATAAAATTCATGATACATTTTGATAATGCCAAGTCATTCTTGGTCTACTTAGCTTTAAAGATCAACTTCAATTTTATCTACACAAATTGTTTGAAATATTAAATTTCTGTTTTATACCTTTCTTCATTCGACTTGAATGTTTTAAGACACCCTTTTAAATACAGTCAACAAGTATAAAGAGTTTATTTGTCATACATTTTTCCTTATTCGTATTCTCATTGATTTCAGTAAATCCCGGACAAAAAATTACACCATGAGGTATTTTTTATCGATGTAATTTGAATGAAATAAAATATTTTTAAAATGCTAGTGGATTTTTAGTACAATTAATTTAAAGGGCATATTTAAAACAATATATGTATACATTGTGTTTAATATTCTGTTTTTTTTTCTTTTACCTTTCAATATTCCATTTGACTATTATTAGATACGCCTTTGTATAGAGTTGACAAGTATAAGGTGTTTAATTATGAGAAGCAATTCATTATTTTCCTTGTTCTTGGTTTTAATAAAGCCCAGAGAAAGATTTAAACCTAGATGTAATTGAATGAAATGCATGATGTACTTGAATAGTGCCAAGTGTTTCTATATTTTATGAGTTTCAAATGCAAACTACAAAAGAAATGAAGTAGATTCTTTGCAATATTCAGTTTTTTTACACCATTCAATATTCCAAATAGATACGATTAGCTACTCCACTCTACAGAGTTAACAAATATTGAAACTTTATTATTATTCCTCTTGTTTTTTATTTCAGTAAAACCCAGAGAAAGATTGAATACAAGAGGTAACCGCCATTTCTTCAATATTTTGATAATTGCAAGTGGTGTTAGTTGTACTTAGTTTCAAAGATCAACCTCAATAAATTTACATAACTTGTTTGAAATATTGAGTTTTTTCTGCATTTTTATACATTTCAATATTCCAAATGAATATTATTCCATAAATTTGGAAAATAAATAGAACATTTGCCACGTAGTATTGTTATTTACCCTTGTATAACAGGTATCATCAGTTCGTTGTTTTTAAATACATTGCACCTTCCAGTTCAAAATATGCTCTAAGATTAGCCAAATGTGTAAATAGATTGTTTTGAATATTCAGCTTTTATCTTTTACATTTTATTATTCCATTTGAATTTTATTAGATACTTTTTTGTTTGATTTAACAAGTATGAAGTGTTAATTTATGAGAGGTTATATATTATTTGCTTACAAATATTGAAAGTAACTTACCATTCCTCTTGTTCTTGATTTCAGAAAAGCCTAGAGAAAGATTGAACACAAGAGGTAACTGTCATTTCTTGAATAAAATGCATGATACATTTTGATAATGGCATATGTTTGTAGGTCTACTTGGTTTCCCAAATACCAACTTCTATATATTTTATGCATAGACTGTTTGAAATATTCAGTTTTTTGTCTCCATTAATACCTTTTAATATTCTAAATGAATACAATAGATAAATTTTATAAAACCAACAGAACATGATATTAGCGTTATCGTTGTAAATCATTCACCATTGTGTCACTGCTATCGTAATTTGTTTTTTTTTTTAAATACAATGTGTGTAAGCTTAGCAAGTGTTTAAAGTTTTTTCAGTCGAATGTGATTTTCCCCCTATTTTCTGTTTTCATTGAAGTTAATCTCAAGAGTTAAGTCCACATTCATTATGTGAATAAAATCAATAAGAATATGTTTTGTAACAATAAAGTCTTTGGTATGAAATTTAGCAGAATTTCATACAGCTAGACGTTTTACTTCACCAATAAAATTTTACCTCAGTAACTACACCATTCATTATGTGAGTAAAATCAAAAATAATATTTCGTTTTTACATCATATGGCCAAAAGGACAGGGTCATATGAACTATTGTAATCACTTGGTGTCCGTCCTTCTTTGTTGTCTCCTCTAAAACCAATATCCCAATTGAAACCCAAATTGTCTGCAATGGTCCTTATCTGGTCCTCTTTCAGAATTATCTCCGATGACCCAGACCGCCATACAAGATGGTCGTCACAGGTGAAATAAGTGAAATATGACCCAATGGAAAATTCAGTTTAAGATCATATTGTCTTAAACTAATAAGCCAATTCGAACCAAACTAGGTAGTACTTGTCCTATATAGATGGCGATTTTTCAGAACTGTATATGATGACCCAGCTGGAAATCTATAGCAGGAATTCAAAATAAATAGTAAAATTTTAATTCTAGTGATATATTTTTATTTATAACATGCGGTTTACTATTTTATATGAATAAATAATTACAAAAAGATGACGGAATAGGCCAACCGATTTGCAATAACCGGTATCCAATCAATATCCTTTATATATGTCGACTACAAAAGGTAATCATTAAATAGTTCAGAAATTGCATTATATTGTTATGACAAAGAAAGTGATGTATAGTTTCTATGATATGCAATATCAGATAAATGAAAATCGATAATGCAAATTTGATTTGTTTATCCCCATACTTTTTCCGTAATTTTGTACATTTTCAGTTAAATATGTGAATTCTTGTGCTTCATATAACCTTTGCAAGATTTTAGGTATTGTTCTGGCTTTCACTGTTTCTGCGTTAAGCACAAATCTCGGGTCGTAATCGGATGAAATATGCATATACCAAAAACCAAACTTATTTTAAACAAGAAGTACTTGTAACCAAAAATACCGAAATAAGAAGCCAAATTTCAACTAAGGAGATCTATCATGTGCAATACAAGGAATGAACCCTTAGTTTTTCCACTATTTTTGAATTTTGCTAAATACTGGTAATTTCTGTAACAAATCAATGAATAATCATGTCAGACAAGGCTGACGACTGGGTTGGCGAATACCCTCTGGGACCTAGGATCCACCATTATAAATGAAAAATAATGACAGTCTTGGAGGTGTTACATAGAAAAAGGTATAGGCAGAGAAAAATAGGGGAAGCAATACACTAAATCCACTACCCAGGTGCCTGTGTGATATACTATAATTGGTGCTTTATTCTAGGGTTCGACAGAGGGAGGAAGGAGGATGAGATAGAAGAGATAAAAACTTCTCTTTTCGTAACCATTGAGATGGCTATCTAATTAACTTTCAAATAGATAGATACATGAGATATAAAAACACGATAACATAATTTTCATACATTGCTGTACAAGTCAGAAAAATATCTCCCCTACGAAAATTGTAAAATTCTCATTTCAAGGGAAATAAGAGAAGCTGTTCCCTCTTTTTCGGATACACATACTTGCAGCTTTACAATTAGATCTGCGACTAATGGTGTATATCACATTTTAATGGAGTTTGTTGTATATTCATAACTAGAGGTATTCAATTATTTCAGGAACAAATGTTGCTCTTAGACGACGAGCAGGTCAAAGTTCGAATTATAACAATAAATTCTTGGCCGGTAAAGCTGTAGATGGCGATGTCAACACATATTCACATACAAAGAAACAACGGAATCCATATTGGTGGGTCGATCTTGGAAAGAATTACATGGTTAAAGCAGTGAAAATAAGCAACAGAAGAGACGCCTATGGTAAATTGTTGTTGATAATGCTAAGAAAACTAGTAACAGTTTATGTGTTTACTAGTAACTGATCCTTCTTTGAAAGCTTCTTTGGTTTGAAAATGTCAACAAAGTTGCATATTAGTGTACTGGAAATATTTTATATTGTAACATGAATTCCGTTTATTCCTTTGATCTTTTTTTTGGAATATATTCAAGAAATCAAGCATCAACTAGAACCTGTGCAATAAAAACCAAAATCAGGATATGATGCATCAACCCATTCATGTAATTTCACTGGAAACAGACTGTCCAATATCCAGTAACCTAAATCTGATAATGCATAGCCTAAAAATGAAAATTTTATTTAGACAAACTTCAGAATAAATTATGACAATGTGTGTATTAGATACAATACAATGTCCAATGTAGTTCATTTATGTTTCAATCAAGTCTCCAAAAATTCAACATAAGAAAATTTTAAAAATTCCCTCTGGAAAAAATAATTGGCCTTTTTTCCAACAGATCAGATCTCTTCAAGATTTTAAAGTATGCAAAGTCAAAACTTTTTCAAAAATACAATAAAATCTTCTCTGTAAGTATCGCGTAGCAAAACTGAGACAAACTTGCGTACTAAATTTCCCCATCCTGTCGAGGTCCACAAGCTTTGCATGGTTGACATGGTTGACGCAGTTATTTTCAATCATCCGATTGGTCAGACCATAATTATGTGGACAGACACATCTGACAATTCCTGTTACAAACCATTTATTGCACCGCCTTCCTCGTTGGGCGAATAAATTTTCTGATGCTTCTAGCTCTAAAGTTCATTTGTCGAACTCGCAAAGTCGTGCTATATATATAACTTTTTATAATAGACATTGTAATAAAATTCTCTTATCATTAAAATGCTAGTATTTGAATGCTCCTACTTAAATTTTAACACTCTGATTTCTTCTTTTTTTCTGATCAATAGGTTATCGACTGCGGAATTTTATTGTTAAAGTGGATAAAAAGTATTGTGCCTTTTTCCCAAGACGAGCTAGAACAGGCCAAGTTATTACACTTCAGTGTAAACAACGCCGAATTGGACGTAAAATTACAATTATGATTAAAGGCAATGGAGTTTTGTCCTTGGCAGAAGTATCAGTAAACGCTAATCCAGGTATAAGTCTCTTCCTAATAAAATGTCCTGTGAATATGAAAATGTCGTTTCTGTTTAATATTGCCGAGATTACAGAATAAAGACACTGAATAAATGCTCGTTATTGACTTCAGATAATACTTGAGGGATGTTTTGATCGTTTCATGTTTACGGATAGAGGCATTAATGAGAGAGAAAAAAATAAAGACATTTTATTACCAAATTTATTAATATAAACAACATGAAATGTATAACATATCTGATATTGAACCATGCAATAATAAAACCGATATAAAATTGAAATATTGTTAACAAGGCAGATGCATAGTGTTTTTGAGTGTTGTCAATCAATTTGAACATCGATGCTAGATCTTTAGCGAGGAATCTTTTAGCATTGTTCAGAATCATTTAATACGCTTTCGTATTGTTGCTATTTTCTTGACATTGAAGATTTGGTCTGAACAAAAATACCTTCATATATGACAAACTGCACATTAGTTTCTAATGTGAAAATATAATATTCTTTTCGGAGATTCGCTTTATCTAGATGAAGAGAGAATTTTAACAGTCCTTGAATTGTATTTTAATCTGTCGAGTTCTACTCAATTATAATAGCGAATTCTGAACACTTAAATTGTTGTTTGATATATTACTAGTTACCAAAAACTGTTGTTTTGGAGTCATTTCCTGGTTTCATATACATTTCTTTATCTGATTCCCATACATTTAAGCAGATAAGATGTCATTTTGACAGAAACTCATTTTTATTCAGTTAGTATTAGAGTTTATGTACACGAAGTTATCATTAATTGGCTTCTTCTTCATTTCAGTTAATGACAGACACAAATTTAAACCAAGAGGTAATTTTATCTGTCGTAACTTGAATAAAACGAAAGTTAATTAAAAAATTTCAAAACATTTAAATATATTGTTTTAAATATTCATTATTTAAGCTCACCCACTGAGCTACTGTCATCCCTTGGCGTTCGTCGTCGTCGTCGTAAACTTTCCTCTAAAGATCTTCTTCGAAACCACTTGGCCAATTGGAACAAAATTAGGCAGCATTGGTCCTCTTTTCGAATTGTATCCGATGACCCCACCCGTCATCTAAGATGGCCGCCAGAGCCGAACTTATTTTAAAATAGGATCCTATGGGAATTTACTTAAAGATCTTCTTGCATGAAACCACTTGGCCAATTGGAACAAAACTTGGCAGCAATGGTCCTTAGGTGGTTCTCCTTCAAAATTGTATCTGATTACCCGACCCGTCATCCAGGTTGCCGAACACAGTTTAACATAGGACTTTAACATAGGAAATTTACTTAAAGATCTTCATGTCTGAAACCACTTGTCCAATTTAAACAAACCTTGGCAGCAATGGTCCTCTTTCAGAATTATATTAGATGACCCTGTTCACTATCCAAGATGACAGCCAGAGTCGACCATAGTTTAACATTTGACCCTATGGGGAATTTACTTATTGACCTTCTTGTCTGAAACCACTAAGCCAGGTGGAACAAAACTAGGCAGCAGCGGTTGTTAACTGATCCTCTTTAAGAATTGTATCCTATGACCCGACCCGTCTTCCAAGATGGCTGCCAAAGGACCTAATGGGAAAGTGTACTGAAAGATCTTCTTGTTTGAAACCAGTGAGCCAATTGGAACTTGACAGCAATGTTTGAGGCTGCCAGTCAAGAGGGACATAATCCAGGTGAGCGTTACAGGATCCTGGGATCCTCTAGCGTTTTATACTTTTCATGTGAAATTTGTTGAACAAGCGTTTATGAAGAATCAAAAAGTACAAAGAGTACATTCATCATACTTTTTTCCTTATTCGTCTTTTCATTGATTTCAGTAAAGCTAGGACAAAGATTTAACCCAGGAGGTGATTGAATGAAATACATGATATATTTTGAAAATGTCAAGTGGTTCTAGATCTACTCAGTTAAACGGACCAATTTTAATAAATTTACAAAAATTGTTCGAAATATTTAGTTTTTTCTGTAATGAATAAGAACAGATTGGTCTCGATATTTTGTTTTGTCTTTAACCTTTCTATTTTTTATTTGAATATTAGTAGATACTCCTGAGTTTATAGTTAACAAGTACATAATCATGTATTTACAAGAGGCTTTTAAACAAGTATAAATTGTTTATTTATAAGAAGTTATATGTTATTTGCCTTGTTCTTGATTTTAGTAAAGTTCAGTCTAAGATTTAAACCAAGAGGTAATTTTAACCATTGAAATTTTTAAACGAAATGCATAATTCATTGTAATAACGCCAAGTGGTTCTAAGTTTTATGGGTTGCAGTTTTTTCATATACCATTCAATTTTCAAAATAGATATAATTAGATACTACTCTGTAAAGAATATTAAAAGTTATAAACACATATGTATAATTAGTTTTGTTCTTGATTTCAGTAAAGCCAATACAAGAAATAACCGTCGTTACTTGAATAAAATTCATGATACATTTTGATAATGCCAAGTCATCCTGGGTCTACTTAGCTTCAAAGATCAACTTCAATTTTACCTACACAATTGTTTGAAATATTCAATTTCTGTTTTATACCTTTCTTCATTCGACTCGAATGTTTTAAGACACCCTTTTAAATACAGTCAACAAGTATAAAGAGTTTATTTGTCATACATTTTTCCTTATTCGTATTCTCATTGATTTTAGTAAATCCCGACAAAAAATTACACCATGAGGTATTTTTTATCGATGAAATTTGAATGAAATAAAATATTTTTAAAATGCTAGTGGATTTTTAGTGCAATTAATTTAAAGGGCATATTTAAAACAATATATGTATACATTGTGTTTAATATTCTGTTTTTTTTTTCTTTTACCTTTCAATATTCCATTTGACTATTATTAGATACGCCTTTGTATAGAGTTGACAAGTATAAGGTGTTTAATTATGAGAAGCAATTAATTATTTTCCTTGTTCTTGGTTTTAATAAAGCCCAGAGAAAGATTTAAACCAAGATGGAAACTACAAAAGAAATGAAGTAGATTCTTTGCAATATTCAGTTTTTTACACCATTCAATATTCGAAATAGATACGATTAGCTACTCCACTCTACAGAGTTAACAAATATTGAAACTTTATTATTATTCCTCTTGTTTTTTATTTCAGTAAAACCCAGAGAAAGATTGAATACAAGAGGTAACCGCAATTTCTTCAATATTTTGATAATTGCAAGTGGTGTTAGTTGTACTTAGTTTCAAAGATCAACCTCAATAAATTTACATAACTTGTTTGAAATATTGAGTTTTTCTGCATTTTTATACATTTCAATATTCCAAATGAATATTATTCCATAAATTTGGAAAATAAATAAAACATTTGCCACGTAATATTGTCATTCACCCTTGTATAACAGGTGTCATAAGTTCGTTGTTTTTAAATACATTGCACCTTCCAGTTCAAAATATGCTCTAAGATTAGCCAAATGTGTAAATAGATTGTTTTGAATATTCAGCTTTTATCTTTTACCTTTTATTATTCCATTTGAATTTTATTGGATACTTTTTTGTTTGATTTAACAAGTATGAAGTGTTAATTTATGAGAGGTTATATATTATTTGCTTACAAATATTGAAAGTAACTTATCATTCCTCTTGTTCTTGATTTCAGAAAAGCCTAGAGAAAGATTGAACACAAGAGGTAACTGTCATTTCTTGAATAAAATGCATGATACATTTTGATAATGGCATATGTTTGTAGGTCTACTTAGTTTCCCAAATACCAACTTCTATATATTTTATGCATAGACTGTTTGAAATATTCAGTTTTTTTGTCTCCATTAATACCTTTTAATATTTTAAATGAATACAATAGATAAATTTTATAAAACCAACAGAACATGATATTAGCGTTATCGTTGTAAATCATTCACCAATGTGTCACTGCTATCGTAATTTGTTTTTTTTTTAAATACAATGTATCTTCAGGTTAAAAATATGTGTAAGGTTAGCAAGTGTTTAAAGTTTTTTCAGTCGAATGTGATTTTCCTCCTATTTTCTGTTTTCATTGAAGTTAATCTCAAGAGTTAAGTCCACATTCATTATGTGAATAAAATCAATAAGAATATGTTTTGTAACAATAACGGCTTTGGTATGAAATTTAGCAGAATTTCATACAGCTAGACTTTTTACTTCACCAATAAAATTTTACTTCAGTAACAACACCATTCATTATGTGAGTAAAATCAAAAATAATATTTCGTTTTTACATCACATGGCCAAAAGGACAGGGTCATATGAACTATTGCAATCACTTGGTGTCCGTCCTTCTTTGTTGTCTCCTCTAAAACCAATATCCCAATTGAAACCAAAATTCTCTCCAATGGTCCTTATCTGGTCCTCTTTCAGAATTATCTCCGATGACCCAGACCGCCATACAAGATTGTTATCACAGGTGAAATAGTGAAATATGACCCAATGTGAAATTCACTTTAAGATCATATTGTCTTAAACTAATAAGCCAATTCGAACCAAACTAGGTAGTACTTGTCCTATATAGATGGTGATTTTTCAGAGCTGTATCTGATGACCTAGCTGGAAATCTATAGCAGGAATTCAAAACAAATAGTAAAATTTTACTTCTAGTGTTATATTTTTCATTTATAACATGCAGTTTACTATTTTATATGAATAAGTAATTACAAAAAGATGACGGAATAGGCCAACCGATTTGCAATAACCGGTATCCAATCAATAGCCGTTATATATGTCGACTACAAAAGGTAATCAATAAATAGTTCAGAAATTGCATTATATTGTTATGACAAAGAAAGTGATGTATAGTTTCTATGATATGCAATATCAGATAAATGAAAATCGATAATGCAAATTTCATCTGTTTATCCCCATACTTTTTCCGTAATTTTGTACATTTTCAGTTAAATATGTGAATTCTTGTGCTTCATATAACCTTTGCAAGATTTAAGGTATTGTTCTGGCTTTCACTGTTTCTGCGTTAAGCACAAATCTCGGGTCCTAATCGGATGAAATATGCAGATTTTATCACAGTGTTTTATTTATAAAGTAATGTATAATACTAAAATTAAGAGCTAGATTTCTTTAAATTGCGCCGTCATCACGTTACAACTGCAATAGACACAGTTCAAATTATAATTTGACTCATTGAGGATGAATCTTGTCAGAAAATTTCACATGTCTATGTTCATTCGATTCTTTAAATGTTGGAATTAACGATGAGTTAACTCGATTCATTCCCATCCGACATGGAAACCTGACTCTATTTTTAACTTTTTCGGTCTTGAACTTTCCATAAATGTATTACTTCCTGGATTATTTTGCATTCGTTAAAATGAAGTTTTATGACTTTTATGATAAAATAACAATCCAACGATACTAAATTGTAGATAGTAAATTTATACTATGCTGTATACGACCCATTTCAAGGACTTACCTCTCATCAGCAGCATTAAAACCGAAACATTTGGAGGACCAAAAACCAAACTTATTTTAAACAAGAAGTACTCGTAACCAAAAATACCGAAATAGGAAGCCAAATTTCAACTAACGAGGTTGATCATGTGCAATACAAGGAATGAACCCTTAGTTTTTCCACTGTTTTTGAATTTTGCTAAATACTGGTAATTTCTGTAACAAATCAATGAATAATCATGTCAGACAAGGCTGACGACTGGGTTGGCGAATACCCTCTGGGACCTAGGATCCACCATTATAAATGAAAAATAATGACAGTCTTGGGGGTGTTACAGAGAAAAAGGTATAGGCAGAGAAAAATAGGGGAAGCAATACACTAAATCCACTACCTAGGTGCCTGTGTGATATACTATAATTGGTGCTTTATTCTAGGGTTCGACGGAGGGAGGAAGGAGGATGAGAGAGAAGAGATAAAAACTTCTCCTTTCGTAACCATTGAGATGGCTATCTAATTAACTTTCAAATAGATAGATACATGAGATATAAAAACACGATAACATAATTTTCATACATTGCTGTACAAGTCAGAAAAATATCTCCCCTACGAAAATTGTAAAATTCTCATTTCAAGGGAAATAAGAGAAGCTGTTCCCTCTTTTTCGGATACCCGTGCTTGCAGCTTTACAATTAGATCTGCGACTAATGGTGTATATCACATTTTAATGGAGTTTGTTGTATATTCATAACTAGAGGTATTCAATTATTTCAGGAACAAATGTTGCTCTTAGACGACGAGCAGGTCAAAGTTCGAATTATAACAATAAATTCTTGGCCGGTAAAGCTGTAGATGGCGATGTCAACACATATTCACATACAAAGAAACAACGGAATCCATATTGGTGGGTCGATCTTGGAAAGAATTACATGGTTAAAGCAGTGAAAATAAGCAACAGAAGAGACGCCTATGGTAAATTGTTGTTGATAATGCTAAGAAAACTAGTAACAGTTTATGTGTTTACTAGTAACTGATCCTTCTTTGAAAGCTTCTTTGGTTTGAAAATGTCAACAAAGTTGCATATTAGTGTACTGGAAATATTTTATATTGTAACATGAATTCCGTTTATTCCTTTGATCTTTTTTTTGGAATATATTCAAGAAATCAAGCATCAACTAGAACCTGTGCAATAAAAACCAAAATCAGGATATAATGCATCAACCCATTCATGTAATTTCACTGGAAACAGACTGTCCAATATCCAGTAACCTAAATCTGATAATGCATAGCCTAAAAATGAAAATTTTATTTAGACAAACTTCAGAATAAATTATGACAATGTGTGTATTAGATACAATACAATGTCCAATGTAGTTCATTTATGTTTCAATCAAGTCTCCAAAAATTCAACATAAGAAAATTTTAAAAATTCCCTCTGGAAAAAATAATTGGCCTTTTTTCCAACAGATCAGATCTCTTCAAGATTTTAAAGTATGCAAAGTCAAAACTTTTTCAAAAATACAATAAAATCTTCCCTGTAAGTATCGCGTAGCAAAACTGAGACAAACTTGCGTACTAAATTTCCCCATCCTGTCGAGGTCCACGAGTTTTGCATGGTTGACATGGTTGACGCAGTTATTTTCAATCATCCGATTGGTCAGACCATAATTATGTGGACAGACACATCTGACAATTCCTGTTACAAACAATTTATTGCACCGCCTTCCTCGTTGGGCGAATAAATTTTCTGATGCTTCTAGCTCTAAAGTTCATTTGTCGAACTCGCAAAGTCGTGCTATATATATAACTTTTTATGATAGACATTGTAATAGAATTCCCTTATCAATAAAATGCTAGTATTTGAATGCTCCTACTTAAATTTTAACACTCTGATTTCTTCTTTTTTTCTGATCAATAGGATATCGACTGCGGAATTTTATTGTTAAAGTGGATAAAAAGTATTGTGCCTTTTTCCCAAGACGAGCTAGAACAGGCCAAGTTATTACACTTCAGTGTAAACAACGCCGAATTGGACGTAAAATTACAATTATGATTAAAGGCAATGGAGTTTTGTCCTTGGCAGAAGTATCAGTAAACGCTAATCCAGGTATAAGTCTCTTCCTAATAAAATGTCCTGTGAATATGAAAATGTTGTTTCTGTTTAATATTGCCGAGATTACAGAATAAAGACACTGAATAAATGCTCGTTATTGACTTCAGATAATACTTGAGGGATGTTTTAATCGTTTCATGTTTACAGATAGAGGCATAATGAGAGAAAAAAAATAAAGAAATTTTATTACCAAATTTATTAATATAAACAACATGAAATGTATAACATATCTGATATTG
Source organism: Mytilisepta virgata (assembly GCA_028015205.1). Classification (NCBI taxonomy): domain Eukaryota; kingdom Metazoa; phylum Mollusca; class Bivalvia; order Mytilida; family Mytilidae; genus Mytilisepta; species Mytilisepta virgata. The sequence goes on along the minus strand of CM051521.1, from coordinate 44,029,959 downwards.
AACCATGCAATAATAAAACCGATATAAACAAGGCAGATGCATAGTGTTTTTGAGTGTTGTCAATCAGTTTGAACATCGATGCTAGATTTTTAGCGAGGAATCTTTTAGCATTGTTCAGAATCATTTAATACGCTTTCATATTGTTGCTATTTTCTTTACATTGAAGATTTGGTCTGAACAAAAATACCTTCATATATGACAAACTGCACATTAGTTTTTAATGTGAAAAAATAATATTCTTTTCGGAGATTCGCTTTATCTAGATGAAAAGAGAATTTTAACAGTCCTTGAATTGTATTTTAATCTGTCGAGTTCTATTCAATTATAATAGCGAATTCTGAACACTTAAATTGTTGTTTGATATATTACTAGTTACCAAAAACTTGTTTTGAGTCATTTCCTGGTTTCATATACATTTCTCTATCTGATTCCCATACATTTAAGCAGATTAGATGTCATTTTGACAGAAACTCATTTTTATTGAGTTAGTATTAGAGTTTATGTACACGAAGTTATCATTAATTGGCTTCTTCTTCATTTCAGTTAATGACAGACACAAATTTAAACCAAGAGGTAATTTTATCTTTCGTAACTTGAATAAAACGAAAGTTAATTAAAAAATTTCAAAACATTTAAATATATTGTTTTAAATATTCATTATTTAAGCTCACCCACGTGAGCTACTGTCATCCCTTGGCGTTCGTCGTCGTCGTCGTAAACTTTCCTCTAAAGATTTTCTTTGAAACCACTTGGCCAATTGGAACAAAATTAGGCAGCATTTGTCCTCTTTAGGAATTGTATCCGATGACCCCACCCGTCATCTAAGATGGCCGCCAGAGCCGAACTTATTTTAAAATATGATCCTATGGGAATTTACTTAAAGATCTTCTTGCATGAAACCACTTGGCCAATTGGAACAAAACTTGGCAGCAATGGTCCTTAGGTGGTTCTCTTTCAAAATTATATCTGATTACCCGACCCGTCATCCAGGTTGCCGAACACAGTTTAACATAGGACTTTAACATATGAAATTTACTTAAAGATCTTCATGTCTGAAACCACTTGTCCAATTTGAACAAAACTTGGCAGCAATGGTCCTCTTTCAGAATTATATCAAATGACCCTGTTCACCATCCAAGATGACAGCCAGAGTCGACCATAGTTTAACATTTGACCCTATGGGGAATTTACTTATTGACCTTCTTGTCTGAAACCACTAAGCCAGGTGGAACAAAACTAGGCAGCAAAGGTTGTTAAGTGATCCTCTTTAAGAATTATATCCTATGACCCGACCCGTCTTCCAAGATGGCTGCCAGAGGACCTAATGGAAAAGTGTACTGAAAGATCTTCTTGTTTGAAACCAGTGAGCCAATTGGAACTTGACAGCAATGTTTGAGGCTGCCAGTCAAGGTAAACATAATCCAGGTGAGCGTTACAGGATCCTGGGATCCTCTAGCGTTTTATACTTTTCATGTGAAATTTGTTGAACAAGCGTTTATGAAGAATCAAAAAGTACAAAGAGTACATTCATCATACTGTTTTCCTTATTCGTCTTTTCATTGATTTCAGTAAAGCTAGGACAAAGATTTAAACCAGGAGGTGATTGAATGAAATACATGATATATTTTGAAAATATCAAGTGGTTCTACATCTACTCAGTTAAACGGACTAATTTTAATAAATTTACAAAAATTGTTCGAAATATTTAGTTTTTCTGTATTGAATAAGAACAGATTGGTCTTGATATTTTGTTTTGTCTTTAACCTTTCTATTTTTTATTTGAATATTAGTAGATACTACTGAGTTTATAGTTAACAAGTACATAATCATGTATTTACAAGAGGCTTTTAAACAAGTATAAATGGTTTATTTATAAGAAGTTATATATTATTTGCCTTGTTCTTGATTTTAGTAAAGTTCAGTCTAAGATTTAAACCAAGAGGTAATTTTAACCATTGAAATTTTTAAACGAAATGAATAATTGATTGTAATAACGATAAGTGGTTCTAAGTTTTATGGGTTGCAGTTTTTTCATATACCATTCAATTTTCAAAATAGATATAATTAGATACTACTCTGTAAAGAATATTAAAAGTTATAAACACCTCTGTATAATTAGTTTTGTTGTTGATTTCAGTAAAGCCAAGATAAAGACTGAATACAAGAAGTAACCGTCGTTACTTGAATAAAATTCATGATACATTTTGATAATGCCAAGTCATTCTGGGTCTACTTAGCTTCAAAGATCAACTTCAATTTTATCTACACAAATTGTTTGAAATATTCAATTTCTGTTTTATACCTTTCTTCATTCGACTTGAATGTTTTAAGACACCCTTTTAAATACAGTCAACAAGTATAAAGAGTTTATTTGTCATACATTTTTCCTTATTCGTATTCTCATTGATTTCAGTAAATCCCGGACAAAAAATTACACCATGAGGTATTTTTTATCGATGTAATTTGAATGAAATAAAATATTTTTAAAATGCTAGTGGATTTTTAGTACAATTAATTTAAAGGGCATATTTAAAACAATATATGTATACATTGTGTTTAATATTCTGTTTTTTTTTTCTTTTACCTTTCAATATTCCATTTGACTATTATTAGATACGCCTTTGTATAGAGTTGACAAGTATAAGGTGTTTAATTATGAGAAGCAATTCATTATTTTCCTTGTTCTTGGTTTTGATAAAGCCCAGAGAAAGATTTAAACCTAGATGTAATTGAATGAAATGCATGATGTACTTGAATAGTGCCAAGTGTTTCTATGTTTTATGAGTTTCAAATGCAAACTACAAAAGAAATGAAGTAGATTCTTTGCAATATTCAGTTTTTTTACACCATTCAATATTCGAAATAGATACGATTAGCTACTCCACTCTACAGAGTTAACAAATATTGAAACTTTATTATTATTCCTCTTGTTTTTTATTTCAGTAAAACCCAGAGAAAGATTGAATACAAGCGGTAACCGCCATTTCTTCAATATTTTGATAATTGCAAGTGGTGTTAGTTGTACTTAGTTTCAAAGATCAACCTCAATAAATTTACATAACTTGTTTGAAATATTGAGTTTTTTCTGCATTTTTATACATTTCAATATTCCAAATGAATATTATTCCATAAATTTGGAAAGTAAATAGAACATTTGCCACGTAATATTGTCATTCACCCTTGTATAACAGGTATCATAAGTTCGTTATTTTTAAATACATAGCACCTTCCAGTTCAAAATATGCTCTAAGATTAGCCAAATGTGTAAATAGATTGTTTTGAATATTCAGCTTTTATCTTTTACCTTTTATTATTCCATTTGAATTTTATTAGATACTTTTTTGTTTGATTTAACAAGTATGAAGTGTTAATTTATGAGAGGTTATATATTATTTGCTTACAAATATTGAAAGTAACTTATCATTCCTCTTGTTCTTGATTTCAGAAAAGCCTAGAGAAAGATTGAACACAAGAGGTAACTGTCATTTCTTGAATAAAATGCATGATACATTTTGATAATGGCATATGTTTGTAGGTCTACTTAGTTTCCCAAATACCAACTTCTATATATTTTATGCATAGACTGTTTGAAATATTCAGTTTTTTGTCTCCATTAATACCTTTTAATATTTTAAATGAATACAATAGATAAATTTTGTAAAACCAACAGAACATGATATTAGCGTTATCGTTGTAAATCATTCACCAATGTGTCACTGCTATCGTATTTTGTTTTTTTTTAAATACAATGTATCTTCAGGTTAAAAATATGTGTAAGGTTAGCAAGTGTTTAAAGTTTTTTCAGTCGAATGTGATTTTCCTCCTATTTTCTGTTTTCATTGAAGTTAATCTCAAGAGTTAAGTCCACATTCATTATGTGAATAAAATCAATAAGAATATGTTTTGTAACAATAACGTCTTTGGTATGAAATTTAGCAGAATTTCATACAGCTAGACTTTTTACTTCACCAATAAAATTTTACTTCAGTAACAACACCATTCATTATGTGAGTAAAATCAAAAATAATATTTCGTTTTTACATCACATGGCCAAAAGGACAGGGTCATATGAACTATTGCAATCACTTGGTGTCCGTCCTTCTTTGTTGTCTCCTCTAAAACCAATATCCCAATTGAAACCAAAATTCTCTCCAATGGTCCTTATCTGGTCCTCTTTCAGAATTATCTCCGATGACCCAGACCGCCATACAAGATGGTTATCACAGGTGAAATAAGTGAAATATGACCCAATGTGAAATTCACTTTAAGATCATATTGTCTTAAACTAATAAGCCAATTCGAACCAAACTAGGTAGTACTTGTCCTATATAGATGGTGATTTTTCAGAGCTGTATCTGATGACCTAGCTGGAAATCTATAGCAGGAATTCAAAACAAATAGTAAAATTTTACTTCTAGTGTTATATTTTTTCATTTATAACATGCAGTTTACTATTTTATATGAATAAGTAATTACAAAAAGATGACGGAATAGGCCAACCGATTTGCAATAACCGGTATCCAATCAATAGCCGTTATATATGTCGACTACAAAAGGTAATCAATAAATAGTTCAGAAATTGCATTATATTGTTATGACAAAGAAAGTGATGTATAGATTCTATGATATGCAATATCAGATAAATGAAAATCGATAATGCAAATTTCATCTGTTTATCCCCATACTTTTTCCGTAATTTTGTACATTTTCAGTTAAATATGTGAATTCTTGTGCTTCATATAACCTTTGCAAGATTTTAGGTATTGTTCTGGCTTTCACTGTTTCTGCGTTAAGCACAAATCTCGGGTCGTAATCGGATGAAATATGCATATACCAAAAACCAAACTTATTTTAAACAAGAAGTACTTGTAACCAAAAATACCAAAATAGGAAGCCAAATTTCAACTAAGAAGATCTATCATGTGCAATACAAGGAATGAACCCTTAGTTTTTCCACTATTTTTGAATTTTGCTAAATACTGGTAATTTCTGTAACAAATCAATGAATAATCATATCAGACAAGGCTGACGACTGGGTTGGCGAATACCCTCTGGGACCTAGGATCCACCATTATAAATGAAAAATAATGACAGTCTTGGGGGTGTTACAGAGAAAAAGGTATAGGCAGAGAAAAATAGGGGAAGCAATACACTAAATCCACTACCCAGGTGCCTGTGTGATATACTATAATTGGTGCTTTATTCTAGGGTTCGACAGAGGGAGGAAGGAGGATAAGAGAGAAGAGATAAAAACTTCTCCTTTCGTAACCATTGAGATGGCTATCTAATTAACTTTCAAATAGATAGATACATGAGATATAAAAACACGATAACATAATTTTCATACATTGCTGTACAAGTCAGAAAAATATCTCCCCTACGAAAATTGTAAAATTCTCATTTCAAGGGAAATAAGAGAAGCTGTTCCCTCTTTTTCGGATACCCGTGCTTGCAGCTTTACAATTAGATCTGCGACTAATGGTGTATATCACATTTTAATGGAGTTTGTTGTATATTCATAACTAGAGGTATTCAATTATTTCAGGAACAAATGTTGCTCTTAGACGACGAGCAGGTCAAAGTTCGAATTATAACAATAAATTCTTGGCCGGTAAAGCTGTAGATGGAGATGTCAACACATATTCACATACAAAGAAACAACGGAATCCATATTGGTGGGTCGATCTTGGAAAGAATTACATGGTTAAAGCAGTAAAAATAAGCAACAGAAGAGACGCCTATGGTAAATTGTTGTTGATAATGCTAAGAAAACTAGTAACAGTTTATGTGTTTAATAGTAACTGATCCTTCTTTGAAAGCTTCTTTGGTTTGAAAATGTCAACAAAGTTGCATATTAGTGTACTGGAAATATTTTATATTGTAACATGAATTCCGTTTATTCCTTTGATCTTTTTTTGCAATATATTCAAGAAATCAAGCATCAACTAGAACCTGTGCAATAAAAACCAAAATCAGGATATAATGCATCAACCCATTCATGTAATTTCACTGGAAACAGACTGTCCAATATCCAGTAACCTAAATCTGATAATGCATAGCCTAAAAATGAAAATTTTATTTAGACAAACTTCAGAATAAATTATGACAATGTGTGTATTAGATACAATACAATGTCCAATGTAGTTCATTTATATTTCAATCAAGTCTCCAAAAATTCAACATAAGAAAATTTTAAAAATTCCCTCTGGAAAAAATAATTGGCCTTTTTCCCAACAGATCAGATCTCTTCAAGATTTTAAAGTATGCAAAGTCAAAACTTTTTCAAAAATACAATAAAATCTTCCCTGTAAGTATCGCGTAGCAAAACTGAGACAAACTTGCGTACTAAATTTCCCCATCCTGTCGAGGTCCACGAGCTTTGCATGGTTGACATGGTTGACGCAGTTATTTTCAATCATCCGATTGGTCAGACCATAATTATGTGGACAGACACATCTGACAATTCCTGTTACAAACCATTTATTGCACCACCTTCCTCGTTGGGCGAATAAATTTTCTGATGCTTCCAGCTCTAAAGTTCATTTGTCGAACTCGGAAAGTCGTGCTATATATATAACTTTTTATAATAGACATTGTAATAAAATTCCCTTATCATTAAAATGCTAGTATTTGAATGCTCCTACTTAAATTTTAACACTCTGATTTCTTCTTTTTTTCTGATCAATAGGTTATCGACTGCGGAATTTTATTGTTAAAGTGGATAAAAAGTATTGTGCCTTTTTCCCAAGACGAGCTAGAACAGGCCAAGTTATTACACTTCAGTGTAAACAACGCCGAATTGGACGTAAAATTACAATTATGATTAAAGGCAATGGAGTTTTGTCCTTGGCAGAAGTATCAGTAAACGCTAATCCAGGTATAAGTCTCTTCCTAATAAAATGTCCTGTAATATGAAAATGTCGTTTCTGTTTAATATTGCCGAGATTACAGAATAAAGACACTGAATAAATGCTCGTTATTGACTTCAGATAATACTTGAAGGATGTTTTAATCGTTTCATGTTTACAGATAGAGGCATTAATGAGAGAAAAAAAAATAAAGACATTTTATTACCAAATTTATTAATATAAACAACATGAAATGTATAACATATCTGATATTGAACCATGCAATAATAAAACCGATATAAAATTGAAATATTGTTAACAAGGCAGATGCATAGTGTTTGTGAGTGTTGTCAATCAATTTGAACATCGATGCTAGATCTTTAGCGAGGAATCTTTTAGCATTGTTCAGAATCATTTAATACGCTTTCGTATTGTTGCTATTTTCTTGACATTGAAGATTTGGTCTGAACAAAAATACCTTCATATATGACAAACTGCACATTAGTTACTAATGTGAAAATATAATATTCTTTTCGGAGATTCGCTTTATCTAGATGAAGAGAGAATTTTAACAGTCCTTGAATTGTATTTTAATCTGTCGAGTTCTACTCAATTATAATAGCGAATTCTGAACACTTAAATTGTTGTTTGATATATTACTAGTTACCAAAAACTGTTGTTTTGGAGTCATTTCCTGGTTTCATATACATTTCTCTATCTCATTCCCATACATTTAAGCAGATAAGATGTCATTCTGACAGAAAATCATTTTTATTGAGTTAGTATTAGAGTTTATGTACACGAAGTTATCATTAATTGGCTTCTTCTTCATTTCAGTTAATGACAGACACAAATTTAAACCAAGAGGTAATTTTATCTGTCGTAACTTGAATAAAACGAAAGTTAATTAAAAAATTTCAAAACATTTAAATATATTGTTTTAAATATTCATTATTTAAGCTCACCCACTGAGCTACTGTCATTCCTTGGCGTTCGTCGTCGTCGTCGTAAACTTTCCTCTAAAGATCTTCTTTGAAACCACTTGGCCAATTGGAACAAAATTAGGCAGCATTGGTCCTCTTTCCGAATTGTATCCGATGACCCCACCCGTTATCTAAGATGGCCGCCAGAGCCGAACTTATTTTAAAATAGGATCCTATGGGAATTTACTTAAAGATCTTCTTGCATGAAACCACTTGGCCAATTGCAACAAAACTTGGCAGCAATGGTCCTTAGGTGGTTCTCTTTCAAAATTGTATCTGATTACCCGACCCGTCATCCAGGTTGCCGAACACAGTTTAACATAGGACTTTAACATAGGAAATTTACTTAAAGATCTTCATGTCTGAAACCACTTGTCCAATTTGAACAAAACTTGGCAGCAATGGTCCTCTTTCAGAATTATATCAGATGACCCTGTTCACTATCCAAGATGACAGCCAGAGTCGACCATAGTTTAACATTTGACCCTATGGGGAATTTACTTATTGACCTTCTTGTCTGAAACCACTAAGCCAGGTGGAACAATACTAGGCAGCAGCGGTTGTTAACTGATCCTCTTTAAGAATTGTATCCTATGACCCGACCCGTCTTCCAAGATGGCTGCCAAAGGACCTAATGGGAAAGTGTACTGAAAGATCTTCTTGTTTGAAACCAGTGAGCCAATTGGAACTTGACAGCAATGTTTGAGGCTGCCAGTCAAGATGGACATAATCCAGGTGAGCGTTACAGGATCCTCTAGCGTTTTATACTTTTCATGTGAAATTTGTTGAACAAGCGTTTATGAAGAATCAAAAAGTACAAAGAGTACATTCATCATACTTTTTTCCTTATTCGTCTTTTCATTGATTTCAGTAAAGCTAGGACAAAGATTTAACCCAGGAGGTGATTGAATGAAATACATGATATATTTTGAAAATGTCAAGTGGTTCTAGATCTACTCAGTTAAACGGACCAATTTTAATAAATTTACAAAAATTGTTCGAAATATTTAGTTTTTTCTGTATTGAATAAAAACAGATTGGTCTCGATATTTTGTTTTGTCTTTAACCTTTCTATTTTTTATTTGAATATTAGTAGATACTCCTGAGTTTATAGTTAACAAGTACATAATCATGTATTTACAAGAGGCTTTTAAACAAGTATAAATTGTTTATTTATAAGAAGTTATATATTATTTGCCTTGTTCTTGATTTTAGTAAAGTTCAGTCTAAGATTTAAACCAAGAGGTAATTTTAACCATTGAAATTTTTAAACAAAATGCATAATTCATTGTAATAACGCCAAGTGGTTCTAAGTTTTATGGGTTGCAGTTTTTTCATATACCATTCAATTTTCAAAATAGATATAATTAGATACTACTCTGTAAAGAATATTAAAAGTTATAAACACACATGTATAATTAGTTTTGTTCTTGATTTCAGTAAAGCCAATACAAGAAATAACCGTCGTTACTTCAATAAAATTCATGATACATTTTGATAATGCCAAGTCATTCTGGGTCTACTTCGCTTCAAAGATCAACTTCAATTTTATCTACACAAATTGTTTGAAATATTCAATTTCTGTTTTATACCTTTCTTCATTCGACTTGAATGTTTTAAGACACCCTTTTAAATACAGTCAACAAGTATAAAGAGTTTATTTGTCATACATTTTTCCTTATTCGTATTCTCATTGATTTCAGTAAATCCCGGACAAAAAATTACACCATGAGGTATTTTTTATCGATGTAATTTGAATGAAATAAAATATTTTTAAAATGCTAGTGGATTTTTAGTACAATTAATTTAAAGGGCATATTTAAAACAATATATGTATACATTGTGTTTAATATTCTGTTTTTTTTTTCTTTTACCTTTCAATATTCCATTTGACTATTATTAGATACGCCTTTGTATAGAGTTTACAAGTATAAGGTGTTTAATTATGAGAAGCAATTCATTATTTTCCTTGTTCTTGGTTTTAATAAAGCCCAGAGAAAGATTTAAACCAAGATGTAATTGAATGAAATGCATGATGTACTTGAATAGTGCCAAGTGTTTCTATGTTTTATGAGTTTCAAATGCAAACTACAAAAGAAATGAAGTAGATTCTTTGCAATATTCAGTTTTTTACACCATTCAATATTCGAAATAGATACGATTAGCTACTCCACTCTACAGAGTTAACAAATATTGAAACTTTATTATTATTCCTCTTGTTTTTTATTTCAGTAAAACCCAGAGAAAGATTGAATACAAGAGGTAACCGCCATTTCTTCAATATTTTGATAATTGCAAGTGGTGTTAGTTGTACTTAGTTTCAAAGATCAACCTCAATAAATTTACATAACGTGTTTGAAATATTGAGTTTTTTCTGCATTTTTATACATTTCAATATTCCAAATGAATATTATTCCATAAATTTGGAAAGTAAATAGAACATTTGCCACGTAATATTGTCATTCACCCTTGTATAACAATTATCATAAGTTCGTTGTTTTTAAATACATTGCACCTTCCAGTTCAAAATATGCTCTAAGATTAGCCAAATGTGTAAATAGATTGTTTTGAATATTCAGCTTTTATCTTTTACCTTTTATTATTCATTTGAATTTTATTAGATACTTTTTTGTTTGATTTAACAAGTATGAAGTGTTAATTTATGAGAGGTTATATATTATTTGCTTACAAATATTGAAAGTAACTTATCATTCCTCTTGTTCTTGATTTCAGAAAAGCCTAGAGAAAGATTGAACACAAGAGGTAACTGTCATTTCTTGAATAAAATGCATGATACATTTTGATAATGGCATATGTTTGTAGGTCTACTTAGTTTCCCAAATACCAACTTCTATATATTTTATGCATAGACTGTTTGAAATATTCAGTTTTTTGTCTCCATTAATACCTTTTAATATTTTAAATGAATACAATAGATAAATTTTGTAAAACCAACAGAACATGATATTAGCGTTATCGTTGTAAATCATTCACCAATGTGTCACTGCTATCGTATTTTGTTTTTTTTTAAATACAATGTATCTTCAGGTTAAAAATATGTTTAAGGTTAGCAAGTGTTTAAAGTTTTTTCAGTCGAATGTGATTTTCCTCCTATTTTCTGTTTTCATTCTCAAGAGTTAAGTCCACATTCATTATGTGAATAAAATCAATAAGAATATGTTTTGTAACAATAACGTCTTTGGTATGAAATTGAGCAGAATTTCATACAGCTAGACTTTTTACTTCACCAATAAAATTTTACTTCAGTAACAACAACATTCATTATGTGAGTAAAATCAAAAATAATATTTCGTTTTTACATCACATGGCCAAAAGGACAGGGTCATATGAACTATTGCAATCACTTGGTGTCCGTCCTTCTTTGTTGTCTCCTCTAAAACCAATATCCCAATTGAAACCAAAATTCTCTCCAATGGTCCTTATCTGGTCCTCTTTCAGAATTATCTCCGATGACCCAGACCGCCATACAAGATGGTTATCACAGGTGAAATAAGTGAAATATGACCCAAAGTGAAATTCACTTTAAGATCATATTGTCTTAAACTAATAAGCCAATTCGAACCAAACTAGGTAGTACTCGTCCTATATAGATGGTGATTTTTCAGAGCTGTATCTGATGACCTAGCTGGAAATCTATAGCAGGAATTCAAAACAAATAGTAAAATTTTACTTCTAGTGTTATATTTTTCATTTATAACATGCAGTTTACTATTTTATATGAATAAGTAATTACAAAAAGATGACGGAATAGGCCAACCGATTTGCAATAACCGGTATCCAATCAATAGCCGTTATATATGTCGACTACAAAAGGTAATCAATAAATAGTTCAGAAATTGCATTATATTGTTATGACAAAGAAAGTGATGTATAGTTTCTATGATATGCAATATCAGATAAATGAAAATCGATAATGCAAATTTCATCTGTTTATCCCCATACTTTTTCCGTAATTTTGTACATTTTCAGTTAAATATGTGAATTCTTGTGCTTCATATAACCTTTGCAAGATTTAAGGTATTGTTCTGGCTTTCACTGTTTCTGCGTTAAGCACAAATCTCGGGTCGTAATCGGATGAAATATGCAGATTTTATCACAGTGTTTTATTTATAAAGGAATGTATAATACTAAAATTAAGGGCTAGATTTCTTTAAATTGCGCCGTCATCACGTTACAACTGCAATAGACACAGTTCAAATTATAATTTGACTCATTGAGGATGAATCTTGTCAGAAAATTTCACATGTCTATGTTCATTCGATTCTTTAAATGTTGGAATTAACGATGAGTTAACTCGATTCATTCCCATCCGACATGGAAACCTGACTCTATTTTTAACTTTTTCGGTCTTGAACTTTCCATAAATGTATTACTTCCTGGATTATTTTGCATTTGTTAAAATGAAGTTTTATGACTTTTATGATAAAATAACAATCCAACGATACTAAATTGTAGATAGTAAATTTATACTATGCTGTATACGACCCATTTCAATGACTTACCTCTCATCAGCAGCATTAAAACCGAAACATTTGGAGGACCAAAAACCAAACTTATTTTAAACAAGAAGTACTCGTAACCAAAAATACCGAAATAGGAAGCCAAATTTCAACTAAGGAGATCTATCATGTGCAATACAAGGAATGAACCCTTAGTTTTTCCACTGTTTTTGAATTTTGCTAAATACTGGTAATTTCTGTAACAAATCAATGAATAATCATGTCAGACAAGGCTGACGACTGGGTTGGCGAATACCCTCTGGGACCTAGGATCCACCATTATAAATGAAAAATAATGACAGTCTTGGAGGTGTTACAGAGAAAAGGTATAGGCAGAGAAAAATAGGGGAAGCAATACACTAAATCCACTACCCAGGTGCCTGTGTGATATACTATAATTGGTGCTTTATTCTAGGTTTCGACAGAGGGAGGAAGGAGGATGAGAGAGAAGAGATAAAAACTTCTCCTTTCGTAACCATTGAGATGGTTATCTAATTAACTTTCAAATAGATAGATACATGAGATATAAAAACACGATAACATAATTTTCATACATTGCTGTACAAGTCAGAAAAATATCTCTCCTACGAAAATTGTAAAATTCTCATTTCAAGGGAAATAAGAGAAGCTGTTCCCTCTTTTTCGGATACCCGTGCTTGCAGCTTTACAATTAGATCTGCGACTAATGGTGTATATCACATTTTAATGGAGTTTATTGTATATTCATAACTAGAGGTATTCAATTATTTCAGGAACAAATGTTGCTCTTAGACGACGAGCAGGTCAAAGTTCGAATTATAACAATAAATTCTTGGCCGGTAAAGCTGTAGATGGCGATGTCAACACATATTCACATACAAAGAAACAACGGAATCCATATTGGTGGGTCGATCTTGGAAAGAATTACATGGTTAAAGCAGTGAAAATAAGCAACAGAAGAGACGCCTATGGTAAATTGTTGTTGATAATGCTAAGAAAACTAGTAACAGTTTATGTGTTTACTAGTAACTGATCCTTCTTTGAAAGCTTCTTTGGTTTGAAAATGTCAACAAAGTTGCATATTAGTGTACTGGAAATATTTTATATTGTAACATGAATTCCGTTTATTCCTTTGATCTTTTTTTGGAATATATTCAAGAAATCAAGCATCAACTAGAACCTGTGCAATAAAAACCAAAATCAGGATATAATGCATCAACCCATTCATGTAATTTCACTGGAAACAGACTGTCCAATATCCAGTAACCTAAATCTGATAATGCATAGCCTAAAAATGAAAATTTTATTTAGACAAACTTCAGAATAAATTATGACAATGTGTGTATTAGATACAATACAATGTCCAATGTAGTTCATTTATTTTTCAATCAAGTCTCCAAAAATTCAACATAAGAAAATTTTAAAAATTCCCTCTGGAAAAAATAATTGGCCTTTTTTCCAACAGATCAGATCTCTTCAAGATTTTAAAGTATGCAAAGTCAAAACTTTTTCAAAAATACAATAAAATCTTCCCTGTAAGTATCGCGTAGCAAAACTGAGACAAACTTGCGTACTAAATTTCCCCATCCTGTCGAGGTCCACGAGCTTTGCATGGTTGACATGGTTGACGCAGTTATTTTCAATCATCCGATTGGTCAGACCATAATTATGTGGACAGACACATCTGACAATTCCTGTTACAAACAATTTATTGCACCGCCTTCCTCGTTGGGCGAATAAATTTTCTGATGCTTCCAGCTCTAAAGTTCATTTGTCGAACTCGGAAAGTCGTGCTGTATAAATACCTTTTTTTAATAGACATTGTAATAAAATTCCCTTATCATTAAAATGCTAGTATTTGAATGCTCCTACTTAAATTTTAACACTCTGATTTCTTCTTTTTTTCTGATCAATAGGTTATCGACTGCGGAATTTTATTGTTAAAGTGGATAAAAAGTATTGTGCCTTTTTCCCAAGACGAGCTAGAACAGGCCAAGTTATTACACTTCAGTGTAAACAACGCCGAATTGGACGTAAAATTACAATTATGATTAAAGGCAATGGAGTTTTGTCCTTGGCAGAAGTATCAGTAAACGCTAATCCAGGTATAAGTCTCTTCCTAATAAAATGTCCTGTGAATATGAAAATGTTGTTTCTGTTTAATATTGCCGAGATTACAGAATAAAGATACTGAATAAATGCTCGTTATTGACTTCAGATAATACTTGAGGGATGTTTTAATCGTTTCATGTTTACAGATAGAGGCATTAATGAAAGAAAAAAAATAAAGACATTTTATTACCAAATTTATTAATATAAACAACATGAAATGTATAACATATCTGATATTGAACCATGCAATAATAAAACCGATATAAAATTGAAATATTGTTAACAAGGCAGATGCATAGTGTTTTTGAGTGTTGTCAATCAGTTTGAACATCGATGCTAGATCTTTAGCGAGGAATCTTTTAGCATTGTTCAGAATCATTTAATACGCTTTCATATTGTTGCTATTTTCTTTACATTGAAGATTTGGTCTGAACAAAAATACCTTCATATATGACAAACTGCACATTAGTTTTTAATGTGAAAAAATAATATTCTTTTCGGAGTTTCGCTTTATCTAGATGAAAAGAGAATTTTAACAGTCCTTGAATTGTATTTTAATCTGTCGAGTTCTACTCAATTATAATAGCGAATTCTGAACACTTAAATTGTTGTTTGATATATTACTAGTTACCAAAAACTGTTGTTTTGGAGTCATTTCCTGGTTTCATATACATTTCTCTATCTGATTCCCATACATTTAAGCAGATTAGATGTCATTTTGACAGAAACTCATTTTTATTGAGTTAGTATTAGAGTTTATGTACACGAAGTTATCATTAATTGGCTTCTTCTTCATTTCAGTTAATGACAGACACAAATTTAAACCAAGAGGTAATTTTATCTGTCGTAACTTGAATAAAACGAAAAGTAATTAAAAAATTTCAAAACATTTAAATATATTGTTTTAAATATTCATTGTTTAAGCTCACCCACGTGAGCTACTGTCATCCCTTGGCGTTCGTCGTCGTCGTCGTAAACTTTCCTCTAAAGATTTTCTTTGAAACCACTTGGCCAATTGGAACAAAATTAGGCAGCATTGGTCCTCTTTAGGAATTGTATCCGATGACCCCACCCGTCATCTAAGATGGCCGCCAGAGCCGAACTTATTTTAAAATATCCTATGGAAATTTACTTAAAGATCTTCTTGCATGAAACCACTTGGCCAATTGGAACAAAACTTGGCAGCAATGGTCCTTAGGTGGTTCTCTTTCAAAATTATATCTGATTACCCGACCCGTCATCCAGGTTGCCGAACACAGTTTAACATAGGACTTTAACATATGAAATTTACTTAAAGATCTTCATGTCTGAAACCACTTGTCCAATTTGAACAAAACTTGGCAGCAATGGTCCTCTTTCAGAATTATATCAGATGACCCTGTTCACTATCCAAGATGACACCCAGAGTCGACCATAGTTTAACATTTGACCCTATGGGGAATTTACTTATTGACCTTCTTGTCTGAAACCACTAAGCCAGGTGGAACAAAACTAGGCAGCAAAGGTTGTTAAGTGATCCTCTTTAAGAATTATATCCTATGACCCGACCCGTCTTCCAAGATGGCTGCCAGAGGACCTAATGGAAAAGTGTACTGAAAGATCTTCTTGTTTGAAACCAGTGAGCCAATTGGAACTTGACAGCAATGTTTGAGGCTGCCAGTCAAGGTAAACATAATCCAGTTGAGCGTTACAGGATCCTGGGATCCTCTAGCGTTTTATACTTTTCATGTGAAATTTGTTGAACAACCGTTTATGAAGAATCAAAAAGTACAAATAGTACATTCATCATACTGTTTTCCTTATTCGTCTTTTCATTGATTTCAGTAAAGCTAGGACAAAGATTTAAACCAGGAGGTGATTGAATGAAATACATGATATATTTTGAAAATATCAAGTGGTTCTACATCTACTTAGTTAAACGGACTAATTTTAATAAATTTACAAAAATTGTTCGAAATATTTAGTTTTTCTGTATTGAATAAGAACAGATTTGTCTCGATATTTTGTTTTGTCTTTAACCTTTCTATTTTTTATTTGAATATTAGTAGATACTCCTGAGTTTATAGTTAACAAGTACATAATCATGTATTTACAAGAGGCTTTTAAACAAGTATAAATTGTTTATTTATAAGAAGTTATATATTATTTCCCTTGTTCTTGATTTTAGTAACGTTCAGTCTAAGATTTAAACCAAGAGGTAATTTTAACCATTGAAATTTTTAAACGAAATGAATAATTGATTGTAATAACGATAAGTGGTTCTAAGTTTTATGGGTTGCAGTTTTTTCATATACCATTCAATTTTCAAAATAGATATAATTAGATACTACTCTGTAAAGAATATTAAAAGTTATAAACACGTATGTATAATTAGTTTTGTTCTTGATTTCAGTAAAGCCAATATAAAGACTGAATACAAGAAGTAACCGTCGTTACTTGAATAGAATTCATGATACATTTTGATAATGCCAAGTCATTCTTGGTCTACTTAGCTTCAAAGATCAACTTCAATTTTATCTACACAAATTGTTTGAAATATTCAATTTCTGTTTTATACCTTTCTTCATTCGACTTGAATGTTTTAAGACACCCTTTTAAATACAGTCAACAAGTATAAAGAGTTTATTTGTCATACATTTTTCCTTATTCGTATTCTCATTGATTTCAGTAAATCCCGGACAAAAAATTACACCATGAGGTATTTTTTATCGATGTAATTTGAATGAAATAAAATATTTTTAAAATGCTAGTGGATTTTTAGTACAATTAATTTAAAGGGCATATTTAAAACAATATATGTATACATTGTGTTTAATATTCTGTTTTTTTTTCTTTTACCTTTCAATATTCCATTTGACTATTATTAGATACGCCTTTGTATAGAGTTTACAAGTATAAGGTGTTTAATTATGAGAAGCAATTCATTATTTTCCTTGTTCTTGGTTTTAATAAAGCCCAGAGAAAGATTTAAACCAAGATGTAATTGAATGAAATGCATGATGTACTTGAATAGTGCCAAGTGTTTCTATGTTTTATGAGTTTCAAATGCAAACTACAAAAGAAATGAAGTAGATTCTTTGCAATATTCAGTTTTTTTACAACATTCAATATTCGAAATAGATACGATTAGCTACTCCACTCTACAGAGTTAACAAATATTGAAACTTTATTATTATTCCTCTTGTTTTTTATTTCAGTAAAACCCAGAGAAAGATTGAATACAAGAGGTAACCACCATTTCTTCAATATTTTGATAATTGCAAGTGGTGTTAGTTGTACTTAGTTTCAAAGATCAACCTCAATAAATTTACATAACTTGTTTGAAATATTGAGTTTTTTCTGCATTTTTATACATTTCAATATTCCAAATGAATATTATTCCATAAATTTGGAAAATAAATAGAACATTTGCCACGTAATATTGTCATTCACCCTTGTATAACAGGTATCATCAGTTCGTTGTTTTTAAATACATTGCACCTTCCAGTTCAAAATATGCTCTAAGATTAGCCAAATGTGTAAATAGATTGTTTTGAATATTCAGCTTTTATCTTTTACCTTTTATTATTCCACTTGAATTTTATTAGATACTTTTTTGTTTGATTTAACAAGTATGAAGTGTTAATTTATGAGAGGTTATATATTATTTGCTTACAAATATTGAAAGTAACTTTTCATTCCTCTTGTTCTTGATTTCAGAAAAGCCTAGAGAAAGATTGAACACAAGAGGTAACTGTTATTTCTTGAATAAAATGCATGATACATTTTGATAATGGCATATCTTTGTAGGTCTACTTAGTTTCCCAAATACCAACTTCTATATATTTTATGCATAGACTGTTTGAAATATTCAGTTTTTTGTCTCTATTAATACCTTTTAATATTCTAAATGAATACAATAGATAAATTTTATAAAACCAACAGAACATGATATTAGCGTTATCGTTGTAAATCATTCACCATTGTGTCACTGCTATCGTAATTTGTTTTTTTTTTTTTAAATACAATGTGTGTAAGCTTAGCAAATGTTTAAAGTTTTTTCAGTCGAATGTGATTTTCCTCCTATTTTCTATTTTCATTGAAGTTAATCTCAAGAGTTAAGTCCACATTCATTATGTGAATAAAATCAATAAGAATATGTTTTGTAACAATAAAGTCTTTGGTATGAAATGTAGCAGAATTTCATACAGCTAGACTTTTTACTTCACCAATAAAATTTTACCTCAGTAACTACACCATTCATTATGTGAGTAAAATCAAAAATAATATTTCGTTTTTACATCACATGGCCAAAAGGACAGGGTCATATGAACTATTGTAATCACTTGGTGTCCGTCCTTCTTTGTTGTCTCCTCTAAAACCAATATCCCAATTGAAACCCAAATTGTCTGCAATGGTCCTTATCTGGTCCTCTTTCAGAATTATCTCCGATGACCCAGACCGCCATACAAGATGGTCGTCACAGGTGAAATAAGTGAAATATGACCCAATGGAAAATTCACTTTAACATCATATTGTCTTAAACGAATAAGCCAATTCGAACCAAACTAGGTAGTACTTGTCCTATATAGATGGCGATTTTTCAGAACTGTATATGATGACCCAGCTGGAAATCTATAGCAGGAATTCAAAATAAATAGTAAAATTTTAATTCTAGTGATATATTTTTATTTATAACATGCGGTTTACTATTTTATATGAATAAGTAATTACAAAAAGATGACGGAATAGGCCAACCGATTTGCAATAACCGGTATCCAATCAATATCCTTTACATATGTCGACTACAAAAGGTAATCATTAAATAGTTCAGAAATTGCATTATATTGTTATGACAAAGAAAGTGATGTATAGTTTCTATGATATGCAATATCAGATAAATGAAAATTGATAATGCAAATTTCATTTGTTTATCCCCATACTTTTTCCGTAATTTTGTCCATTTTCAGTTAAATATGTGAATTCTTGTGCTTCATATAACCTTTGCAAGATTTTAGGTATTGTTCTGGCTTTCACTGTTTCTGCGATAAGCACAAATCTCGGGTCGTAATCGGATGAAATATGCATATACCAAAAACCAAACTTATTTTAAACAAGACGTACTTGTAACCAAAAATACCGAAACAGGAAGCCAAATTTCAACTAAGGAGATCTATCATGTGCAATACAAGGAATGAACCCTTAGTTTTTCCACTTTGAATTTTGCTAAATACTGGTAATTTCTGTAACAAATCAATGAATATTTATGTCAGACAAGGCTGACGACTGGGTTGGCGAATATCCTCGGGACCTAGGATCCACCATTATAAATGAAAAATAATGACAGTCTTGGGGGTGTTACAGAGAAAAAGGTAAAGACAGAGAAAAATATGGGATGCAATACACTAAATCCACTACCCAGGTGCCTGTGTGATGTACTATAATTGGTGCTTTATTCTAGGGTTCGACAGAGGGAGGAAGGAGGATGAGAGAGAGGAGATAAAAATTTCTCCTTTCGTAACCATTGAGATGGCTATCTAATTAACTTTCAAATAGATAGATACATGAGATATAAAAACACGATAACATAATTTTCATACATTGCTGTACAAGTCAGAAAAATATCTCCCCTACGAAAATTGTAAAATTCTCATTTCAAGGGAAATAAGAGAAGCTGTTCCCTCTTTTTCGGATACCCGTGCTTCCAGCATTACAATTAAATCTGCGACTAATGGTGTATATCACATTTTAATGGAGTTTGTTGTATATTCATAACTAGATGTATTCAATTATTTCAGGAACAAATGTTGCTCTTAGACGACGAGCAGGTCAAAGCTCGAATTATAACAATAAATTCTTGGCCGGTAAAGCTGTAGATGGCGATGTCAACACATATTCACATACAAAGAAACAACGGAATCCATATTGGTGGGTCGATCTTGGAAAGAATTACATGGTTAAAGCAGTGAAAATAAACAACAGAAGAGACGCCTATGGTAAATTGTTGTTGATAATGCTAAGAAAACTAGTAACAGTTTATGTGTTTACTAGTAACTGATCCTTCTTTGAAAGCTTCTTTGGTTTGAAAATGTCAACAAAGTTGCATATTAGTGTACTGGAAATATTTTATATTGTAACATGAATTCCGTTTATTCCTTTGATCTTTTTTTGGAATATATTCAAGAAATCAAGCATCAACTAGAACCTGTGCAATAAAAACCAAAATCAGGATATAATGCATCAACCCATTCATGTAATTTCACTGGAAACAGACTGTCCAATATCCAATAACCTAAATCTGATAATGCATAGCCTAAAAATGAAAATTTTATTTAGACAAACTTCAGAATAAATTATGACAATGTGTGTATTAGATACAATACAATGTCCAATGTAGTTCATTTATGTTTCAATCAAGTCTCCAAAAATTCAACATAAGAAAATTTTAAAAATTCCCTCTGGAAAAAATAATTGGCCTTTACTAAATTTCCCCATCCTGTCGAGGTCCACGAGCTTTGCATGGTTGACATGGTTGACGCAGTTATTTTCAATCATCCGATTGGTCAGACCATAATTATGTGGACAGACACATCTGACAATTCCTGTTACAAACCATTTATAGCACCGCCTTCCTCGTTGGGCGAATAAATTTTCTGATGCTTCTAGTTCTAAAGTTTATTTGTCGAACTCGGAAAGTCGTGCTATATATATAACTTTTTATAATAGACATTGTAATAAAATTCCCTTATCATCAAAATGCTAGTATTTGAATGCTCCTACTTAAATTTTAACACTCTGATTTCTTCTTTTTTTTCTGATCAATAGGTTATCGACTGCGGAATTTTATTGTTAAAGTGGATAAAAAGTATTGTGCCTTTTTCCCAAGACGAGCTAGAACAGGCCAAGTTATTACACTTCAGTGTAAACAACGCCGAATTGGACGTAAAATTACAATTATGATTAAAGGCAATGGAGTTTTGTCCTTGGCAGAAGTATCAGTAAACGCTAATCCAGGTATAAGTCTCTTCCTAATAAAATGTCCTGTGAATATGAAAATGTTGTTTCTGTTTAATATTGCCGAGATTACAGAATACAGACACTGAATAAATGCTCGTTATTGACTTCAGATACTACTTGAGGGATGTTTTAATCGTTTCATGTTTACAGATAGAGGCATTAATGAGAGAGAGAAAAATGAAGACATTTTATTACCAAATTTATTAATATAAACAACATGAAATGTATAACATATCTGATATTGAACCATGCAATAATAAAACCGATATAAAATTGAAATATTGTTAACAAGGCAGATGCATAGAGTTTTTGAGTGTTGTCAATCAATTTGAACATCGATGCTAGATCTTTAGCGAGGAATCTTTTAGCATTGTTCAGAATCATTTAATACGCTTTCATATTGTTGCTATTTTCTTGACATTGAAGATTTGGTCTGAACAAAAATACCTTCATATATGACAAACTGCACATTAGTTTTTAATGTGAAAATATAATATTCTTTTCGGAGATTCGCTTTATCTAGATGAAGAGAGAATTTTAACAGTCCTTGAATTGTATTTTAATCTGTCGAGTTCTACTCAATTATAATAGCGAATTCTGAACACTTAAATTGTTGTTTGATATATTACTAGTTACCAAAAACCATTGTTTTGGAGTCATTTCCTGGTTTCATATACATTTCTCTATCTGATTCCCATACATTTAAGCAGATTAGATGTCATTTTGACAGAAACTCATTTTTATTGAGTTAGTATTAGAGTTTATGTACACGAAGTTATCATTAATTGGCTTCTTCTTCATTTCAGTTGATGACAGACACAAATTTAAACCAAGAGGTAACTTTGTCTGTCGTAACTTGAATAAAACGAAAGTTAATTAAAAAATTTCAAAACATTTAAATATATTGTTTTAAATATTTATTATTTAAGCTCACCCACTGAGCTACTGTCATCCCTTGGCGTTCGTCGTCGTCGTCGTAAACTTTCCTCTAAAGATCTTTTTTGAAACCACTTGGCCAATTGGAACAAAATTAGGCAGCATTGGTCCTCTTTCCGAATTGTATCCGATGACCCCACCCGTCATCTAAGATGGCCGCCAGAGCCGAACTTATTTTAAAATAGGATCCTATGGGAATTTACTTAAAGATCTTCTTGCATGAAACCACTTGGCCAATTGGAACAAAACTTGGCAGCAATGGTCCTTAGGTGGTTCTCTTTCAAAATTATATCTGATTACCCGATTGCCGAACACGGTTTAACATATGAAATTTACTTAAAGATCTTCATGTCTGAAACCACTTGTCCAATTTGAACAAAACTTGGCAGCAATGGTCCTCTTTCAGAATTATAACAGATGACCCTGTTCACTATCCAAGATGACAGCCAGAGTCGACCATAGTTTAACATTTGACCCTATGGGGAATTTACTTATTGACCTTCTTGTCTGAAACCACTAAGCCAGGTGGAACAAAACTAGGCAGCAACGGTTGTTAAGTGATCCTCTTTAAGAATTGTATCCTATGACCCGACCCGTCTTCCAAGATGGCTGCCAAAGGACCTAATGGGAAAGTGTACTGAAAGATCTTCTTGTTTGAAACCAGTGAGCCAATTGGAACTTGACAGCAATGTTTGAGGCTGCCAGTCAAGATGGACATAATCCAGGTGAGCGTTACAGGATCCTGGGATCCTCTAGCGTTTTATACTTTTCATGTGAAATTTGTTGAACAAGCGTTTATGAAGAATCAAAAAGTACAAAGAGTACATTCATCATACTTTTTTCCTTATTCGTCTTTTCATTGATTTCAGTAAAGCTAGGACAAAGATTTAACCCAGGAGGTGATTGAATGAAATACATGATATATTTTGAAAATGTCAAGTGGTTCTAGATCTACTCAGTTAAACGGACCAATTTTAATAAATTTACAAAAATTGTTCGAAATATTTAGTTTTTTCTGTATTGAATAAGAACAGATTGGTCTCGATATTTTGTTTTGTCTTTAACCTTTCTATTTTTTATTTGAATATTAGTAGATACTAGTGAGTTTATAGTTAACAAGTACATAATCATGTATTTACAAGAGGCTTTTAAACAAGTATAAATTGTTTATTTATAAGAAGTTATATATTATTTGCCTTCTTCTTGATTTTAGTAAAGTTCAGTCTAAGATTTAAACCAAGAGGTAATTTTAACCATTGAAATTTTTAAACGAAATGCATAATTCATTGTAATAACGATAAGTGGTTCTAAGTTTTATGGGTTGCAGTTTTTTCATATACCATTCAATTTTTTTGTTCTTGATTTCAGTAAAGCCAATACAAGAAATAACCGTCGTTACTTGAATAAAATTCATGATACATTTTGATAATGCCAAGTCATTCTGGGTCTACTTAGCTTCAAAGATCAACTTCAATTTTATCTACACAAATTGTTTTAAATATTCAATTTCTGTTTTATACCTTTCTTCATTCGACTTGAATGTTTTAAGACACCCTTTTAAATACAGTCAACAAGTATAAAGAGTTTATTTGTCATACATTTTTCCTTATTCGTATTCTCATTGATTTCATTAAATCCCGGACAAAAAATTACACCATGAGGTATTTTTTATCGATGTTATTTGAATGAAATAAAATATTTTTAAAATGCTAGTGGATTTTTAGTACAATTAATTTAAAGGGCATATTTAAAACAATATATGTATACATTGTGTTTAATATTCTGTTTTTTTTTTTTTTCTTTTACCTTTCAATATTCCATTTGGCTATTATTAGATACGCCTTTGTATAGAGTTGACAAGTATAAGGTGTTTAATTATGAGAAGCAATTCATTATTTTCCTTGTTCTTGGTTTTAATAAAGCCCAGAGAAAGATTTAAACCAAGATGTAATTGAATGAAATGCATGATGTACTTGAATAGTGCCAAGTGTTTCTATGTTTTATGAGTTTCAAATGCAAACTACAAAAGAAATGAAGTAGATTCTTTGCAATATTCAGTTTTTTTACAACATTCAATATTCGAAATAGATACGATTAGCTACTCCACTCTACAGAGTTAACAAATATTGAAACTTTATTATTATTCCTCTTGTTTTTTATTTCAGTAAAACCCAGAGAAAGATTGAATACAAGAGGTAACCGCCATTTCTTCAATATTTTGATAATTGCAAGTGGTGTTGGTTGTACTTAGTTTCAAAGATCAACCTCAATAAATTTACATAACTTGTTTGAAATATTGAGTTTTTTCTGCATTTTTATACATTTCAATATTCCAAATGAATATTATTCCATAAATTTGGAAAATAAATAGAACATATGCCACGTAATATTGTCATTCACCCTTGTATAACAGGTATCATAAGTTCGTTGTTTTTAAATACATTGCACCTTCCAGTTCAAAATATGCTCTAAGATTAGCCAAATGTGTAAATAGATTGTTTTGAATATTCAGCTTTTATCTTTTACCTTTTATTATTCCATTTGAATTTTAATAGATGCTTTTTTGTTTGATTTAACAAGTATGAAGTGTTAATTTATGAGAGGTTATATATTATTTGCTTACAAATATTGAAAGTAACTTATCATTCCTCTTGTTCTTGATTTCAGAAAAGCCTAGAGAAAGATTGAACACAAGAGGTAACTGTCATTTCTTGAATAAAATGCATGATACATTTTGATAATGGCATATGTTTGTAGGTCTACTTAGTTTCCCAAATACCAACTTCTATATATTTTATGCATAGACTGTTTGAAATATTCAGTTTTTTGTCTCCATTAATACCTTTTAATATTTTAAATGAATCCAATAGATAAATTTTATAAAACCAACAGAACATGATATTAGCGTTATCGTTGTAAATCATTCACCAATGTGTCACTGCTATCGTAATTTGTTTTTTTTTTAAATACAATGTATCTTCAGGTTAAAAATATGTGTAAGGTTAGCAAGTGTTTAAAGTTTTTTCAGTCGAATGTGATTTTCTTCCTATTTTCTGTTTTCATTGAAGTTAATCTCAAGAGTTAAGTCCACATTCATTATGTGAATAAAATCAATAAGAATATGTTTTGTAACAATAACGTCTTTGGTATGAAATTTAGCAGAATTTCATACAGCTAGACTTTTTACTTCACCAATAAAATTTTACTTCAGTAACAACGCCATTCATTATGTGAGTAAAATCAAAAATAATACTTCGTTTTACATCACATGGCCAAAAGGACAGGGTCATATGAACTATTGTAATCACTCGGTGTCCGTCCTTCTTTGTTGTCTCCTCTAAAACCAATATCCAAATTGAAACCAAAATTGTCTGCAATGGTCCTTATCTGGTCTTCTTTCAGAATTATCTCCGATGACCCAGACCGCCATACAAGAAGGTTATCAAAGGTGAAATAAGTGAAATATGACCCAATGTGAAATTCACTTTAAGATCATATTGTCTTAAACTAATAAGCCAATTCGAACCAAACTAGGTAGTACTTGTCCTATATAGATGGTGATTTTTCAGAGCTGTATCTGATGACCTAGCTGGAAATCTAAAGCAGGAATTCAAAACAAACAGTAAAATTTTACTTCTAGTGATATATTTTTATTTATAACATGCGGTTTACTATTTTATATGAATAAGTAATTACAAAAAGATGACGGAATAGGCCAACCGATTTGCAATAACCGGTATCCAATCAATATCCTTTATATATGTCGACTACAAAAGGTAATCATTAAATAGTTCAGAAATTGCATTATATTGTTATGACAAAGAAAGTGATGTATAGTTTCTATGATATGCAATATCAGATAAATGAAAATCGATAATGCAAATTTCATTTGTTTATCCCCATACTTTTTCCGTAATTTTGTACATTTTCAGTTAAATATGTGAATTCTTGTGCTCCATATAACCTTTGCAAGATTTAAGGTATTGTTCTGGCTTTCACTGTTTCTGCGTTAAGCACAAATCTCGGGTCGTAATCGGATGAAATATGCAGATTTTATCACAGTGTCTTATTTATAAAGGAATGTATAATACTAAAATTAAGGGCTAGATTTCTTTAAATTGCGCCGTCATCACGTTACAACTGCAATAGACACAGTACAACTGCAATAGACAAATTATAATTTGACTCATTGAGGATGAATCTTGTCAGAAAATTTCACATGTCTATGTTCATTCGATTCTTTAAATGTTGGAATTAACGATGAGTTAACTCGATTCATTCCCATCCGACATGGAAACCTGACTCTATTTTTAACTTTTTCGGTCTTGAACTTTCCATAAATGTATTACTTCCTGGATTATTTTGCATTCGTTAAAATGAAGTTTTATGACTTTTATGATAAAATAACAATCCAACGATACTAAATTGTAGATAGTAAATTTATACTATGCTGTATACGACCCATTTCAAAGACTTACCTCTCATCAGCAGCATTAAAACCGAAACATTTGGAGGACCAAAAACCAAAGTTATTTTAAACAAGAAGTACTCGTAACCAAAAATACCGAAATAGGAAGCCAAATTTCAACTAAGGAGATTGATCATGTGCAATACAAGGAATGAACCCTTAGTTTTTCCACTATTTTTTAATTTTGCTAAATACTGGTAATTTCTGTAACAAATCAATGAATAATCATGTCAGACAAGGCTGACGACTGGGTTGGCGAATACCCTCTGGGACCTATGATCCACCATTATAAATGAAAAATAATGACAGTCTTGGGGGTGTTACAGAGAAAAAGGTATAGACAGAGAAAAATAGGGGAAGCAATACACTAAATCCACTACCCAGGTGCCTGTGTGATATACTATAATTGGTGCTTTATTCTAGGGTTCGACAGAGGGAGGAAGGAGGATGAGAGAGAAGAGATAAAAACTTCTCCTTTCGTAACCATTGAGATGGCTATCTAATTAACTTTCAAATAGATAGATACATGAGATATAAAAACACGATAACATCATTTTCATACATTGCTGTACAAGTCACAAAAATATCTCCCCTACGAAAATTGTAAAATTCTCATTTCAAGGGAAATAAGAGAAGCTGTTCCCTCTTTTTCGGATACCCGTGCTTGCAGCTTTACAATTAGATCTGCGACTAATGGTGTATATCACATTTTAATGGAGTTTGTTGTATATTCATAACTAGAGGTATTCAATTATTTCAGGAACAAATGTTGCTCTTAGACGACGAGCAGGTCAAAGCTCGAATTATAACAATAAATTCTTGGCCGGTAAAGCTGTAGATGGCGATGTCAACACATATTCACATACAAAGAAACAACGGAATCCATATTGGTGGGTCGATCTTGGAAAGAATTACATGGTTAAAGCAGTGAAAATAAGCAACAGAAGAGACGCCTATGGTAAATTGTTGTTGATAATGCTAAGAAAACTAGTAACAGTTTATGTGTTTACTAGTAACTGATCCTTCTTTGAAAGCTTCTTTGGTTTGAAAATGTCAACAAAGTTGCATATTAGTGTACTGGAAATATTTTATATTGTAACATGAATTCCGTTTATTCCTTTGATCTTTTTTTGGAATATATTCAAGAAATCAAGCATCAACTAGAACCTGTGCAATAAAAACCAAAATCAGGATATAATGCATCAACCCATTCATGTAATTTCACTGGAAACAGACTGTCCAATATCCAGTAACCTAAATCTGATAATGCATAGCCTAAAAATGAAAATTTTATTTGGACAAACTTCAGAATAAATTATGACAATGTGTGTATTAGATACAATACAATGTCCAATGTAGTTCATTTATGTTTCAATCAAGTCTCCAAAAATTCAACATAAGAAAATTTTAAAAATTCCCTCTGGAAAAAATAATTGGCCTTTTTTCCAACAGATCAGATCTCTTCAAGATTTTAAAGTATGCAAAGTCAAAACTTTTTCAAAAATACAATAAAATCTTCCCTGTAAGTATCGCGTAGCAAAACTGAGACAAACTTGCGTACTAAATTTCCCCATTCTGTCGAGGTCCCTGAGTTTGCATGGTTGACATGGTTGACGCAGTTATTTTCAATCATCCGTTTGGTCAGACCATAATTATGTGGACAGACACATCTGACAATTCCTGTTACAAACCATTTATAGCACCGCCTTCCTCGTTGGGCGAATAAATTTTCTGATGCTTCTAGCTCTAAAGTTCATTTGTCGAACTCGGAAAGTCGTGCTATATATATAACTTTTTATAATAGACATTGTAATAAAATTCCCTTATCATTAAAATGCTAGTATTTGAATGCTCCTACTTAAATTTTAACACTCTGATTTCTTCTTTTTTTCTGATCAATAGGTTATCGACTGCGGAATTTTATTGTTAAAGTGGATAAAAAGTATTGTGCCTTTTTCCCAAGACGAGCTAGTACAGGCCAAGTTATTACACTTCAGTGTAAACAACGCCGAATTGGACGTAAAATTACAATTATGATTAAAGGCAATGGAGTTTTGTCCTTGGCAGAAGTATCAGTAAACGCTAATCCAGGTATAAGTCTCTTCCTAATAAAATGTCCTGTGAATATGAAAATGTTGTTTCTGTTTAATATTGCCGAGATTACAGAATAAAGACACTGAATAAATGCTCGTTATTGACTTCAGATAATACTTGAGGGATGTTTTAATCGTTTCATGTTTACAGATAGAGGCATTAATGAGAGAAAAAAATAAAGAAATTTTATTACCAAATTTATTAATATAAACAACATGAAATGTATAACATATCTGATATTGAACCATGCAATAATAAAACTGATATAAAATTGAAATATTGTTAACAAGGCAGATGCATAGTGTTTTTGAGTGTTGTCAATCAGTCCTTGAATTGTATTTTAATCTGTCGAGTTCTACTCAATTATAATGGCGAATTCTGAACACTTAAATTGTTGTTTGATGTATTACTAATTACCAAAAACTGTTGTTTTGGAGTCATTTCCTGGTTTCATATACATTTCTCTATCTGATTCCCATACATTTAAGCAGATTAGATGTCATTTTGACAGAAACTCATTTTTATTGAGTTAGTATTAGAGTTTATGTACACGAAGTTATCATTAATTGGCTTCTTCTTCATTTCAGTTAATGACAGACACAAATTTAAACCAAGAGGTAATTTTATCTGTCGTAACTTGAATAAAACGAAAAGTAATTAAAAAAGTTCAAAACATTTAAATATATTGTTTTAAATATTCATTATTTAAGCTCACCCACGTGAGCTACTGTCATCCCTTGGCGTTCGTCGTCGTCGTCGTAAACTTTCCTCTAAAGATTTTCTTTGAAACCACTTGGCCAATTGGAACAAAATTAGGCAGCATTGGTCCTCTTTAGGAATTGTATCCGATGACCCCACCCGTCATCTAAGATGGCCGCCAGAGCCGAACTTATTTTAAAATAGGATCCTATGGGAATTTACTTAAAGATCTTCTTGCATGAAACCACATGGCCAATTGGAACAAAACTTGGCAGCAATGGTCCTTAGGTGGTTCTCTTTCAAAATTGTATCTGATTACCCGACCCGTCATCCAGGTTGCCGAACACAGTTTAACATAGGACTTTAACATAGGAAATTTACTTAAAGATCTTCATGTCTGAAACCACTTGTCCAATGTGAACAAAACTTGGCAGCAATGGTCGTATTTCAGAATTATATCAGATGACCCTGTTCACTATCCAAGATGACAGCCAGAGTCGACCATAGTTTAACATTTGACCCTATGGGGAATTTACTTATTGACCTTCTTGTCTGAAACCACTAAGCCAGGTGGAACAAAACTAGGCAGCAAAGGTTGTTAAGTGATCCTCTTTAAGAATT
The DNA here is from genome assembly GCA_028015205.1 of Mytilisepta virgata. Taxonomy (NCBI): domain Eukaryota; kingdom Metazoa; phylum Mollusca; class Bivalvia; order Mytilida; family Mytilidae; genus Mytilisepta; species Mytilisepta virgata. The sequence goes on along the minus strand of CM051521.1, from coordinate 43,999,703 downwards.
ATATCCTATGACCCGACCCGTCTTCCAAGATGGCTGCCAGAGGACCTAACGGAAAAGTGTACTGAAAGATCTTCTTGTTTGAAACCAGTGAGCCAATTGGAACTTGACAGCAATGTTTGAGGCTGCCAGTCAAGGTAAACATAATCCAGGTGAGCGTTACAGGATCCTGGGATCCTCTAGCGTTTTATACTTTTCATGTGAAATTTGTTGAACAACAGTTTATGAAGAATCAAAAAGTACAAAGAGTACATTCATCATACTGTTTTCCTTATTCGTCTTTTCATTGATTTCAGTAAAGCTAGAACAAAGATTTAAACCAGGAGGTGATTGAATGAAATACATGATATATTTTGAAAATGTCAAGTGGTTCTAGTTCTACTCAGTTAAACGGACCAATTTTAATAAATTTACAAAAATTGTTCGAAATATTTAGTTTTTTCTGTATTGAATAAGAACAGATTGGTCTCGATATTTTGTTTTGTCTTTAACCTTTCTATTTTTTATTTGAATATTAGTAGATACTCCTGAGTTTATAGTTAACAAGTACATAATCATGTATTTACAAGAGGCTTTTAAACAAGTATAAATTGTTTATTTATAAGAAGTTATATATTATTTGCCTTCTTCTTGATTTTAGTAAAGTTCAGTCTAAGATTTAAACCAAGAGGTAATTTTAACCATTTAAATTTTTAAACGAAATGAATAATTCATTGTAATAACGATAAGTGGTTCTAAGTTTTATGGGTTGCAGTTTTTTCATATACATATAGTATCTAATTATATCTATTTTGAAAATTTTCAAAATAGATATAATCAGATACTACTCTGTAAAGAATATTAAAAGTTATAAACACGTGTGTATAATTAGTTTTGTTCTTGATTTCAGTAAAGCCAAGATAAAGACTGAATACAAGAAGTAACCGTCGTTACTTGAATAAAATTCATGATACATTTTGATAATGCCAAGTCATTCTGGGTCTACTTAGCTTTAAAGATCAACTTCAATTTTATCTACACAAATTGTTTGAAATATTCAATTTCTGTTTTATACCTTTCTTCATTCGACTTGAATGTTTTAAGACACCCTTTTAAATACAGTCAAAAAGTATAAAGAGTTTATTTGTCATACATTTTTCCTTATTCGTATTCTCATTGATTTCAGTAAATCCCGGACAAAAAATTACACCATGAGGTATTTTTTATCGATGTAATTTGAATGAAATAAAATATTTTTAAAATGCTAGTGGATTTTTAGTACAATTAATTTAAAGGGCATATTTAAAACAATATATGTATACATTGTGTTTAATATTCTTTTTTTTTTTTTTTTTTTTTACCTTTCAATATTCCATTTGACTATTATTAGATACGCCTTTGTATAGAGTTGACAAGTATAAGGTGTTTAATTATGAGAAGCAATTCATTATTTTCCTTGTTCTTGGTTTTAATAAAGCCCAGAGAAAGATTTAAACCAAGATGTAATTGAATGAAATGCATGATGTACTTGAATAGTGCCAAGTGTTTCTATGTTTTATGAGTTTCAAATGCAAACTACAAAAGAAATGAAGTAGATTCTTTGCAATATTCAGTTTTTTTACACCATTCAATATTCCAAATAGATACGATTAGCTACTCCACTCTACAGAGTTAACAAATATTGAAACTTTATTATTATTCCTCTTGTTTTTTATTTCAGTAAAACCCAGAGAAAGATTGAATACAAGAGGTAACCGCCATTTCTTCAATATTTTGATAATTGCAAGTGGTGTTAGTTGTACTTAGTTTCAAAGATCAACCTCAATAAATTTACATAACTTGTTTGAAATATTGAGTTTTTTCTGCATTTTTATACATTTCAATATTCCAAATGAATATTATTCCATAAATTTGGAAAATAAATAGAACATTTGCCACGTAGTATTGTCATTCACCCTTGTATAACAGGTATCATCAGTTCGTTGTTTTTAAATACATTGCACCTTCCAGTTCAAAATATGCTCTAAGATTAGCCAAATGTGTAAATAGATTGTTTTGAATATTCAGCTTTTATCTTTTACCTTTTATTATTCCACTTGAATTTTATTAGATACTTTTTTGTTTGATTTAACAAGTATGAAGTGTTAATTTATGAGAGGTTATATATTATTTGCTTACAAATATTGAAAGTAACTTATCATTCCTCTTGTTCTTGATTTCAGAAAAGCCTAGAGAAAGATTGAACACAAGAGGTAACTGTCATTTCTTGAATAAAATGCATGATACATTTTGATAATGGCATATGTTTGTAGGTCTACTTAGTTTCCCAAATACCAACTTCTATATATTTTATGCATAGACTGTTTGAAATATTCAGTTTTTTGTCTCTATTAATACCTTTTAATATTCTAAATGAATACAATAGATAAATTTTATAAAACCAACAGAACATGATATTAGAGTTATCGTTGTAAATCATTCACCATTGTGTCACTGCTATCGTAATTTGTTTTTTTTTTTTAAATACAATGTGTGTAAGCTTAGCAAGTGTTTAAAGTTTTTTCAGTCGAATGTGATTTTCCTCCTATTTTCTGTTTTCATTGAAGTTAATCTCAAGAGTTAAGTCCACATTCATTATGTGAATAAAATCAATAAGAATATGTTTTGTAACAATAAAGTCTTTGGTATGAAATTTAGCAGAATTTCATACAGCTAGACTTTTTATTTCACCAATAAAATTTTACCTTAGTAACTACACCATTCATTATGTAGTAGAGAACTTATAAGAAGTAGTGGATTCGGAAAAGATAATCAACGAGTGACGTCAGTCGCGAGTTGATTATCGATTCCGAATTCACTACTTCTTATAAGTTCTCTCACTTAAACCATTGCTATGTATTCTTTAAGTCATTACTCTTTGTGATATACAATTTCAGCGTTTCCTTATAGTTTGTTCACATTTTTGTTCTCGGAATCGAATAAAATATATCCCTTTCGAATCACATTTTTAAAATTAAATTTTAATTCTGAGTGATTTTAAAATCACTAATCGTTCTGCATGGATTTTTGTCATGGATGGATTATTTTAAAGATGAAAATAAAAAATCGATTAAACAAACAAATGAATATAGTCCGACTATAAATACAGATAATTATAACACAGAATAATAACCATATGTATTTAATTTAAAATCACTATAAAAAAGCTACAATTCCAAAAGTATTTTTTAAAAAGTAGCATTAAATAGGCTTTTTACTTGACGTTTTTCATTAAGCCAATGGTAAGCTTCGTTAAATTAAAACACAAAATAGTAGTTGAAGCTATATGTTTAGCATTGATTAGCAGTTGACCATTGAAAGATACTTATCTCAACAAACTATGTTTCAAATTTTAGCAAGATATATTGAGCCCATCTAAGTCGACACGTTTTTTAATTTACCCGAAAATTGCTAATTTTGATTTTTCGTGCATATTTGATTTTTTTATGGACAAGGCGACTTAACTCCAGAACAACATCTGACTTTCATCAGGTAACAGTAAATGAGTCTAAGGAAATGTCACTAGATAAGTCTAGTGAGTCTTGTACCAGTCTTTTTAGCAACTTTAAAACTCTGATCACAGATACAAAGAACTTGGCAATATTTCGAAACCATTTTTCACCATTTAAGTAACGATGATTAAAGTTTTTTAGAATAATTATGAATATTTACACTGGAACAATAAGAAAAATTGTTTTCATATACTTATTAATAAAGTTTCATTTTTTTAAGTAGAAAGGCTACATTAAATCACGATGCTAGAACATTTGTCATAAAAATGTTTTTTGAACTTTCCCCTCGTCAAATATTAGTGTATATATGAGTGTAGAAGTTTGAATAAAAACTACTCATCATTAATTATATGACAATGGAAATGGACGACGAGGACATTTTTATAACGCAATCTAAATTTTGTGAAAATCCACAAAAATCTGATGAGGATTTAAGTGCAAACTTTTTTTAATGTATGATGACATTTCGTCGGCATCTGAAAATGAAACTTTTCCTGTTATAAAACCTATTTATGAGGATATATCGTCTGCATCAGACGAGGATTTAATGTGTACCTTAGTCTATAAGGTAGATTCTGAGCTACGAACCAAACCAGGGCCGTCAAGAATAAAGAAGATAGTGTCTGATAATCAAATAGAAGAGCTTTCTGTGAGAAGGTTATTATTATATTTTTATATTTATTTGATTCTTTAGAGATAAATTCTCATCCCGACTTTTTCCGAAGTATTTGCCCCCCCCCCCCCCCCCCTCTTTTTTCAAAAGTATATATATGATGTTCTGAAACGGTCCTATGCAGTTATATATGAACCGCACGACCTTCAACTGTGTTCAACACGTAGGAAAGGCCCATAAATTATGTATAAGAGGATAACTATTTTTGTCAGGGAGAAGACAAGATTATTATTTTTTCCTGTTAAAAAAAACTATCGCTTGGGTTGCATCAAATTTAAAAAAAAATGCGTCTTATTGACAGTTTTTTGGGGGGGTTATATTTGAAAAGTCTCAGTTAAACAACGTCAGAGTAGTTAATCAGTTGAATACACAAAACTTGTACCCTCCTTTGTACAATTTGCTTGAAATAAGCTAGTTTCCACGTACAGAAAAAATTGTACAACTTCAGTTAGGTCGAAAACTGAGAAGGGGTTGATTACACAAAACTTGTACTTTCCTTTGTTATTAAGTTTGCTAAAAAATTTCCTACATTTAAGTTCCAAAGTCCGGAAAAATGTGAATGCATTCTTTTTAAAAAATATCCATGCATAAAATGTTGCAGGTGCACAGCATCATATATTACCTTACAATAAGAATTTCACTATGGGGGTACTAAATTTTATGGGAAGCAAATATTTCAAAAGTGTTGTCAAAAAATCGTTTGTTTCACTAACGACATTTTATTTTGAAAAATCCTGTTCCTCCATGTAAAATAAAAATAATCCTCTGACCAACAGAAAAAATAAATTTTTGTCTCGAGTAAAAAAAAAACTGTTTCGATAGTTGGTGCCTTATCGTTTACAACATTCATTTTCTATCAATTTGTAGACAGAGTTTTTTTTACGGTTGTAATTAAATCTACTCATCCACACGAAATTCGTTGAACTGTGGTGAGTAGTATTTATAGACACAATCAGAACTTCAGTGGATTCCTAAAAAATAATCCACTGTTTCTTCAATAGATGACGTCACAACAATGGTTTAAGTGAGTAAAATCAAAAATAATATTTCGTTTTTACATCACATGGCCAAAAGGACAGGGTCATATGAACTATTGTAATCACTTGGTGTCCGTCCTTCTTTGTTGTCTCCTCTAAAACCAATATCCCAATTGAAACCCAAATTGTCTGCAATGGTCCTTATCTGGTCCTCTTTCAGAATTATCTCCGATGACCCAGACCGCCATACAAGATGGTCGTCACAGGTGAAATAAGTGAAATATGACCCAATGGAAAATTCACTTTAAGATCATATTGTCTTAAACTAATAAGCCATTTCGAACCAAACTAGGTAGTACTTGTCCTATATAGATGGCGATTTTTCAGAACTGTATATGATGACCCAGCTGGAAATCTATAGCAGGAATCCAAAATAAATAGTAAAATTTTAATTCTAGTGATATATTTTTATTTATAACATGCGGTTTACTATTTTATATGAATAAGTAATTACAAAAAGATGACGGAATAGGCCAACCGATTTGCAATAACCGGTATCCAATCAATATCCTTTATATATGTCGACTACAAAAGGTAATCATTAAATAGTTCAGAAATTGCATTATATTGTTATGACAAAGAAAGTGATGTATAGTTTCTATGATATGCAATATCAGATAAATGAAAATCGATAATGCAAATTTCAATTGTTTATCCCCATACTTTTTCCGTAATTTTGTACATTTTCAGTTAAATATGTGAATTCTTGTGCTTCATATAACCTTTGCAAGATTTTAGGTATTGTTCTGGCTTTCACTGTTTCTGCGTTAAGCACAAATCTCGGGTCGTAATCGGATGAAATATGCATATACCAAAAAACCAAACTTATTTTAAACAAGAAGTACTTGTAACCAAAAATACCGAAATAGGAAGCCAAATTTCAACTAAGGAGATCTATCATGTGCAATACAAGGAATGAACCCTTAGTTTTTCCACTATTTTTGAATTTTGCTAAATACTGGTAATTTCTGTAACAAATCAATGAATAATTATGTCAGACAAGGCTGACGACTGGGTTGTCGAATACCCTCGGGGACCTATGATCCACCATTATAAATGAAAAATAATGACAGTCTTGGGGGTGTTACAGAGAAAAAGGTATAGACAGAGAAAAATATGGGATGCAATACACTAAATCCACTACCCAGGTGCCTGTGTGATGTACTATAATTGGTGCTTTATTCTAGGGTTCGACAGAGGGAGGAAGGAGGATGAGAGAGAGGAGATAAAAATTTCTCCTTTCGTAACCATTGAGATGGCTATCTAATTAACTTTCAAATAGATAGATACATGAGATATAAAAACACGATAACATAATTTTCATACATTGCTGTACAAGTCACAAAAATATCTCCCCTACGAAAATTGTAAAATTCTCATTTCAAGGGAAATAAGAGAAGCTGTTCCCTCTTTTTCGGATACCCGTGCTTGCAGCATTACAATTAAATCTGCTACTAATGGTGTATATCACATTTTAATGGAGTTTGTTGTATATTCATAACTAGAGGTATTCAATTATTTCAGGAACAAATGTTGCTCTTAGACGACGAGCAGGTCAAAGCTCGAATTATAACAATAAATTCTTGGCCGGTAAAGCTGTAGATGGCGATGTCAACACATATTCACATACAAAGAAACAACGGAATCCATATTGGTGGGTCGATCTTGGAAAGAATTACATGATTAAAGCAGTGAAAATAAGCAACAGAAGAGACGCCTATGGTAAATTGTTGTTAATAATGCTAAGAAAACTAGTAACAGTTTAGGTGTTTACTAGTAACTGATCATTCTGTGAAAGCTTCTTTGGTTTGAAAATGTCAACAAAGTTGCATATTAGTGTACTGGAAATATTTTATATTGTAACATGAATTCCGTTTAATTCCTTTGATCTTTTTATGGAATATATTCAAGAAATCAAGTATCAACTAGAACCTGTGCAATAAAAACCAAAATCAGGATATAATGCATAAACCCATTCATGTAATTTCACTGGAATCAGACTGTCCAATATCCAATAACCTAAATCTGCCAATGCATAGCCTAAAAATGAAAATTTTATTTAGACAAACTTCAGAATAAATTATGACAATGTGTGTATTAGATACAATACAATGTCCAATGTAGTTCATTTATGTTTCAATCAAGTCTCCAAAAATTCAACATAAGAAAATTTTAAAAATTCCCTCTGGAAAAAATAATTGGCCTTTTTTCCAACAGATCAGATCTCTTCAAGATTTTAAAGTATCCAAAGTCAAAACTTTTTCAAAAATACAATAAAATCTTCCCTGTAAGTATCGCGTAGCAAAACTGAGACAAACTTGCGTACTACATTTCCCCATCCTGTCGAGGTCCACGAGCTTTGCATGGTTGACATGGTTGACGCAGTTATTTTCAATCATCCGATTGGTCAGACCATAATTATGTGGACAGACACATCTGACAATTCCTGTTACAAACCATTTATAGCACCGCCTTCCTCGTTGGGCGAATAAATTTTCTGATGCTTCTAGTTCTAAAGTTTATTTGTCGAACTCGGAAAGTCGTGCTATATATATAACTTTTTATAATAGACATTGTAATAAAATTCCCTTATCATCAAAATGCTAGTATTTGAATGCTCCTACTTAAATTTTAACACTCTGATTTCTTCTTTTTTTCTAATCAATAGGTTATCGACTGCGGAATTTTATTGTTAAAGTGGATAAAAAGTATTGTGCCTTTTTCCCAAGACGAGCTAGAAAAGGCCAAGTTATTACACTTCAGTGTAAACAACGCCGAATTGGACGTAAAATTACAATTATGATTAAAGGCAACGGAGTTTTGTCCTTGGCAGAAGTATCAGTAAACGCTAATCCAGGTATAAGTCTCTTCCTAATAAAATGTCCTGTGAATATGAAAATGTTGTTTCTGTTTAATATTGCCGAGATTACAGAATAAAGACACTGAATAAATGCTCGTTATTGACTTCAGATAATACTTGAGGGATGTTTTAATCGTTTCATGTTTACAGATAGAGGCATTAATGAGAGAAAAAAATAAAGACATTTTATTACCAAATTTATTAATATAAACAACATGAAATGTATAACATATCTGATATTGAACCATGCAATAATAAAACCGATATAAAATTGAAATATTGTTAACAAGGCAGATGCATAGAGTTTTTGAGTGTTGTCAATCAATTTGAACATCGATGCTAGATCTTTAGCGAGGAATCTTTTAGCATTGTTCAGAATCATTTAATACGCTTTCATATTGTTGCTATTTTCTTTACATTGAAGATTTGGTCTGAACAAAAATACCTTCATATATGACAAACTGCACATTAGTTTTTAATGTGAAAATATAATATTCTTTTCGGAGATTCGCTTTATCTAGATGAAGAGAGAATTTTAACAGTCCTTGAATTGTATTTTAATCTGTCGAGTTCTACTCAATTATAATAGCGAATTCTGAACACTTAAATTGTTGTTTGATATATTACTAGTTACCAAAAACTGTTGTTTTGGAGTCATTTCCTGGTTTCATATACATTTCTCTATCTGATTCCCATACATTTAAGCAGATAAGATGTCATTTTGACAGAAACTCATTTTTATTCAGTTAGTATTAGAGTTTATGTACACGAAGTTATCATTAATTGGCTTCTTCTTCATTTCAGTTAATGACAGACACAAATTTAAACCAAGAGGTAATTTTATCTGTCGTAACTTGAATAAAACGAAAGTTAATTAAAAAATTTCAAAACATTTAAATACACTGAACCGCAAAAGAAACGTCGCACAAAATGACATGTTCACATACATTTATTTCAAAGTGACATTTATATATTTTAAATTAATTTTTATAAAATTTAATGAATGATTTACAGTCTTTTGGTTACAATGTTCACAAGAACGTCACAATTGTCGCAACGTCACATGTTTTCAATGCTGTGCTCCCACGTCCGTTAATAACGTGTATGTCCTCCACCGGCACCAATTACTGCGGCACATCTTCGGTACATGGAGTTGATGAGCCGATTAATAAACGCCATCGGAATACGTGCCCATACTCTCTGAAACGCTTGTGAAAGTTCAGCTGCAGTTGTCGGAATTGGCTGCTCATTATGCAACCGTCTTTGAACTTCGTCCCATAAATGTTCAATAGGGTTTAAATCTGGACTCAAAGCCGGCCAATCCATAACATTAATGTTATTCTGCTGTAGGAAGTCTCTTGTGGCTCTTGCGGTATGCGCACGTGCATTGTCCTGTTGGAAAGTCTTGTTTTGATGACGTGCGAAATGGGGCTGAACATGGGGTGTCAAGACTTGGTCGATGTAACGGGCAGCTGTTACGCCATTTCCTCTGCCTGGGCCAAGGTTCTGAAAGATGACTGGACCAAGTTTAACGTTAAGGCCGATTCCACCCCATACCATGATGCTAGGTCCTCCCCACGCGTCTGTTTCCAGAATGCAGCTGTCTTCGTAACGTACGCCGCGTCTTCTCCACACTCTGGTTCTGCCATCTTGAAATGCAGTAACGGCTTTCGTCAGAGAAGATGATGTTACGCCATTGTCGATTTCGCCAATTCTGTCGCTGAGTGGCCCACTGAAGACGAGCTTGACGGTGTCGAGGAGTAAGAATAGGTCCTCTTGCTGGACGGCGACATCTCATGTTTCTAGCAGCTAATCGCCGACGAACCGTATCATCACTTATGGGTCGTCCATGTGTTCCAACAGTGTTTCTGGCAGTTTCGACAGCTGGGGGTAAACCGATTCATCAAATGGTGACGAACAATGCCTCTATTCTGTCTATGGGTAGTGACTTGGGGTCTACCACTCCGTGGACGGTCATTTGTGCTGTTTGTTGCATTGTACCGTGTCCGTAGACGTTCAATTGTTCGAACAGCACAGTTGAAGTCGTTGGCAATAACTCTGGCAGATTGCCCAGCATCCAATCGACCAATGGCCTGTTCTCTCTGTTGTGGAGTCAGACGTGGCATAGCTTCTGTGTCAACACTGATACTAACACTCTTTAATTTTCTCCGGCCTTTTATACCCATAAAGGAGCATGAATTTCACGAACATTTAAGATTTAAGAAAAATTACCGCATTGTGTGTCCCACGAGCGGTTTTAGGTACGGTCGCTCTACGATATCAACTGAAAATTATTCAACCGAAAATTTAATTCACAGGTAATTTAATCTTACCTGGTGATGTAATCGTAATACTGATTATATAAAAATCATTAATTAATATTTATTTTGAATTTTGCTAACATTTTGAAAAAGCGACGTTTCTTTTGCGGTTCAGTATATATTGTTTTAAATATTCATTATTTAAGCTCACCCACTGAGCTACTGTCATCTCTTGGCGTTCGTCGTCGTCGTCGTAAACTTTCCTCTAAAGATCTTCTTTGAAACCACTTGGCCAATTGGAACAAAATTAGGCAGCATTGGTCCTCTTTCCGAATTGTATCCGATGACCCCACCCGTCATCTAAGATGGCCGCCAGAGCCGAACTTATTTTAAAATAGGATCCTATGGGAATTTACTTAAAGATCTTCTTGCATGAAACCACTTGGCCAATTGGAACAAAACTTGGCAGCAATGGTCCTTAGGTGGTTCTCTTTCAAAATTATATCTGATTACCCGACCCGTCATCCAGGTTCCCGAACACGGTTTAACATAGGACTTTAACATAGGAAATTTACTTAAAGATCTTCATGTCTGAAACCACTTGTCCAATTTGAACAAAACTTGGCAGCAATGGTCCTCTTTCAGAATTATATCAGATGACCCTGTTCACTATCCAAGATGACAGCCAGAGTCGACCATAGTTTAACATTTGACCCTATGGGGAATTTACTTATTGACCTTCTTGTCTGAAACCACTAAGCCAGGTGGAACAAAACTAGGCAGCAACGGTTGTTAAGTGATCCTCTTTAAGAATTGTATCCTATGACCCGACCCGTCTTCCAAGATGGCTGCCAAAGGACCTAATGGGAAAGTGTACTGAAAGATCTTCTTGTTTGAAACCAGTGAGCCAATTGGAACTTGACAGCAATGTTTGAGGCTTCCAGTCAAGATGGACATAATCCAGGTGAGCGTTACAGGATCCTGGGATCCTCTAGCGTTTTATACTTTTCATGTGAAATTTGTTGAACAACCGTTTATGAAGAATCAAAAAGTACAAAGAGTACATTCATCATACTTTTTTCCTTATTCGTCTTTTCATTGATTTCAGTAAAGCTAGGACAAAGATTTAACCCAGGAGGTGATTGAATGAAATACATGATATATTTTGAAAATGTCAAGTGGTTCTAGATCTACTCAGTTAAACGGACCAATTTTAATAAATTTACAAAAATTGTTCGAAATATTTAGTTTTTTCTGTATTGAATAAGAACAGATTGGTCTCGATATTTTGTTTTGTCTTTAACCTTTCTATTTTTTATTTGAATATTAGTAGATACTCCTGAGTTTATAGTTAACAAGTACATAATCATGTATTTACAAGAGGCTTTTAAACAAGTATAAATTGTTTATTTATAAGAAGTTATATATTATTTGCCTTGTTCTTGATTTTAGTAAAGTTCAGTCTAAGATTTAAACCAAGAGGCAATTTTAACCATTGAAATTTTTAAACGAAATGCATAATTCATTGTAATAACGCCAAGTGGTTCTAAGTTTTATGGGTTGCAGTTTTTTCATATACCATTCAATTTTCAAAATAGATATAATTAGATACTACTCTGTAAAGAATATTAAAAGTTATAAACACATATGTATAATTAGTTTTGTTCTTGATTTCAGTAAAGCCAATACAAGAAATAACCGTCGTTACTTGAATAAAATTCATGATACATTTTGATAATGCCAAGTCATTCTGGGTTTACTTAGCTTCAAAGATCAACTTCAATTTTATCTACACAAATTGTTTGAAATATTCAATTTCTGTTTTATACTTTCTTCATTCGAATTGAATGTTTTAAGACACCCTTTTAAATACAGTCAACAAGTATAAAGAGTTTATTTGTCATACATTTTTCCTTATTCGTATTCTCATTGATTTCAGTAAATCCCGGACAAAAAATTACACCATGAGGTATTTTTTATCGATGTTATTTGAATGAAATAAAATATTTTTAAAATGCTAGTGGATTTTTAGTACAATTATTTAAAGGGCATATTTAAAACAATATATGTATACATTGTGTTTAATATTCTGTTTTTTTTCTTTTACCTTTCAATATTCCATTTGACTATTATTAGATACGCCTTTGTATAGAGTTGACAAGTATAAGGTGTTTAATTATGAGAAGCAATTCATTATTTTCCTTGTTCTTGGTTTTAATAAAGCCCAGAGAAAGATTTAAACCAAGATGTAATTCAATGAAATACATGATGTACTTGAATAGTGCCAAGTGTTTCTATGTTTTATGAGTTTCAAATGCAAACTACAAAAGAAATGAAGTAGATTCTTTGCAATATTCAGTTTTTTTACACCATTCAATATTCCAAATAGATACGATTAGCTACTCCACTCTACAGAGTTAACAAATATTGAAACTTTATTATTATTCCTCTTGTTTTTTATTTCAGTAAAACCCAGAGAAAGATTGAATACAAGAGGTAACCGCCATTTCTTCAATATTTTGATAATTGCAAGTGGTGTTAGTTGTACTTAGTTTCAAAGATCAACCTCAATAAATTTACATAACTTGTTTGAAATATTGAGTTTTTTCTGCATTTTTATACATTTCAATATTCCAAATGAATATTATTCCATAAATTTGGAAAATAAATAGAACATTTGCCACGTAGTATTGTCATTCACCCTTGTATAACAGGTATCATAAGTTCGTTGTTTTTAAATACATTGCACCTTCCAGTTCAAAATATGCTCTAAGATTAGCCAAATGTGTAAATAGATTGTTTTGAATATTCAGCTTTTATCTTTTACCTTTTATTATTCCATTTGAATTTTAATAGATACTTTTTTGTTTGATTTAACAAGTATGAAGTGTTAATTTATGAGAGGTTATATATTATTTGCTTACAAATATTGAAAGTAACTTATCATTCCTCTTGTTCTTGATTTCAGAAAAGTCTAGAGAAAGATTGAACACAAGAGGTAACTGTCATTTCTTGAATAAAATGCATGATACATTTTGATAATGGCATATGTTTGTAGGTTTTTTTTTAAATACAATGTGTGTAAGCTTAGCAAGTGTTTAAAGTTTTTTCAGTCGAATGTGATTTTCCTCCTATTTTCTGTTTTCATTGAAGTTAATCTCAAGAGTTAAGTCCACATTCATTATGTGAATAAAATCAATAAGAATATGTTTTGTAACAATAAAGTCTTTGGTATGAAATTTAGCAGAAGTTCATACAGCTAGACTTTTTACTTCACCAATAAAATTTTACCTCAGTAACTACACCATTCATTATGTGAGTAAAATCAAAAATAATATTTCGTTTTTACATCACATGGCCAAAAGGACAGGGTCATATGAACTATTGTAATCACTTGGTGTCCGTCCTTCTTTGTTGTCTCCTCTAAAACCAATATCCCAATTGAAACCCAAATTGTCTGCAATGGTCCTTATCTGGTCCTCTTTCAGAATTATCTCCGATGACCCAGACCGCCATACAAGATGGTCGTCACAGGTGAAATAAGTGAAATATGACCCAATGGAAAATTCACTTTAAGATCATATTGTCTTAAACTAATAAGCCATTTCGAAACAAACTAGGTAGTACTTGTCCTATATAGATGGCGATTTTTCAGAATTGTATATGATGACCCAGCTGGAAATCTATAGCAGGAATTCAAAATAAATAGTAAAATTTTAATTCTAGTGATATATTTTTATTTATAACATGCGGTTTACTATTTTATATGAATAAGTAATTACAAAAAGATGACGGAATAGGCCAACCGATTTGCAATAACCGGTATCCAATCAATATCCTTTATATATGTCGACTACAAAAGGTAATCATTAAATAGTTCAGAAATTGCATTATATTGTTATGACAAAGAAAGTGATGTATAGTTTCTATGATATGCAATATCAGATAAATGAAAATCGATAATGCAAATTTCATTTGTTTATCCCCATACTTTTTCCGTAATTTTGTACATTTTCAGTTAAATATGTGAATTCTTGTGCTTCATATAACCTTTGCAAGATTTTAGGTATTGTTCTGGCTTTCACTGTTTCACACAAATCTCGGATCGTAATCGGATGAAATATGCATATACCAAAAACCAAACTTATTTTAAACAAGAAGTACTCGTAACCAAAAATACCGAAATAGGAAGCCAAATTTCAACTAAGGAGATCTATCATGTGCAATACAAGGAATGAACCCTTAGTTTTTCCACTATTTTTGAATTTTGCTAAATACTGGTAATTTCTGTAACAAATCAATGAATATTTATGTCAGACAAGGCTGACGACTGGGTTGGCGAATACCCTCGGGGACCTAGGATCCACCATTATAAATGAAAAATAATGACAGTCTTGGGGGTGTTACAGAGAAAAAGGTATAGGCAGAGAAAAATATGGGATGCAATACACTAAATCCACTACCCAGGTGCCTGTGTGATGTACTATAATTGGTGCTTTATTCTAGGGTTCGACAGAGGGAGGAAGGAGGATAAGAGAGAGGAGATAAAAATTTCTCCTTTCGTAACCATTGAGATGGCTATCTAATTAACTTTCAAATAGATAGATACATGAGATATAAAAACACGATAACATAATTTTCATACATTGCTGTACAAGTCAGAAAAATATCTCCCCTACGAAAATTGTAAAATTCTCATTTCAAGGGAAATAAGAGAAGCTGTTCCCTCTTTTTCGGATACCCGTGCTTGCAGCATTACAATTAAATCTGCGACTAATGGTGTATATCACATTTTAATGGAGTTTGTTGTATATTCATAACTAGAGGTATTCAATTATTTCAGGAACAAATGTTGCTCTTAGGCGACGAGCAGGTCAAAGCTCGAATTATAACAATAAATTCTTGGCCGGTAAAGCTGTAGATGGCGATGTCAACACATATTCACATACAAAGAAACAACGGAATCCATATTGGTGGGTCGATCTTGGAAAGAATTACATGGTTAAAGCAGTGAAAATAAGCAACAGAAGAGACGCCTATGGTAAATTGTTGTTGATAATGCTAAGAAAACTAGTAACAGTTTATGTGTTTACTAGTAACTGATCCTTCTTTGAAAGCTTCTTTGGTTTGAAAATGTCAACAAAGTTGCATATTAGTGTACTTGAAATATTTTATATTGTAACATGAATTCCGTTTATTCCTTTGATCTTTTTATGGAATATATTCAAGAAATCAAGCATCAACTAGAACCTGTGCAATAAAAACCAAAATCAGGATATAATGCATAACCCATTCATGTAATTTCACTGGAAACAGACTGTCCAATATCCAATAACCTAAATCTGATAATGCATAGCCTAAAAATGAAAATTTTATTTAGACAAACTTCAGAATAAATTATGACAATGTGTGTATTAGATACAATACAATGTCCAATGTAGTTCATTTATGTTTCAATCAAATCTCCAAAAATTCAACATAAGAAAATTTTAAAAATTCCCTCTGGAAAAAATAATTGGCCTTTTTTCCAACAGATCAGATCTCTTCAAGATTTTAAAGTATGCAAAGTCAAAACTTTTTCAAAAATACAATAAAATCTTCCCTGTAAGTATCGCGTAGCTAAACTGAGACAAACTTGCGTACTAAATTTCCCCATCCTGTCGAGGTCCACGAGCTTTGCATGGTTGACATGGTTGACGCAGTTATTTTCAATCATCCGATTGGTCAGACCATAATTATGTGGACAGACACATCTGACAATTCCTGTTACAAACCATTTATAGCACCGCCTTCCTCGTTGGGCGAATAAATTTTATGATGCTTCTAGCTCTAAAGTTCATTTGTCGAACTCGGAAAGTCGTGCTATATATATATCTTTTTATAATAGACATTGTCATAAAATTCCCTTATCATTAAAATGCTAGTATTTGAATGCTCCTACTTAAATTTTAACACTCTGATTTCTTCTTTTTTTCTGATCAATAGGTTATCGACTGCGGAATTTTATTGTTAAAGTGGATAAAAAGTATTGTGCCTTTTTCCCAAGACGAGCTAGAAAAGGCCAAGTTATTACACTTCAGTGTAAACAACGCCGAATTGGACGTAAAATTACAATTATGATTAAAGGCAATGGAGTTTTGTCCTTGGCAGAAGTATCAGTAAACGCTAATCCAGGTATAAGTCTCTTCCTAATAAAATGTCCTGTGAATATGAAAATGTTGTTTCTGTTTAATATTGCCGAGATTACAGAATAAAGACACTGAATAAATGCTCGTTATTGACTTCAGATAATACTTGAGGGATGTTTTAATCGTTTCATGTTTACAGATAGAGGCATTAATGAGAGAGAAAAAATAAAGAAATTTTATTACCGAATTTATTAATATAAACAACATGAAATGTATAACATATCTGATATTGAACCATGCAATAATAAAACCGATATAAAATTGAAATATTGTTAACAAGGCAGATGCATAGTGTTTTTGAGTGTTGTCAATCAGTTTGAACATCGATGCTAGATCTTTAGCGAGGAATCTTTTAGCATTGTTCAGAATCATTTAATACGCTTTCGTATTGTTGCTATTTTCTTTACATTGAAGATTTGGTCTGAACAAAAATACCTTCATATATGACAAACTGCACATTAGTTTTTAATGTGAAAATATAATATTCTTTTCGGAGATTCGCTTTATCTAGATGAAGAGAGAATTTTAACAGTCCTTGAATTGTATTTTAATCTGTCGAGTTCTACTCAATTATAATAGCGAATTCTGAACACTTAAATTGTTGTTTGATATATTACTAGTTACCAAAAACTATTGTTTTGGAGTCATTTCCTGGTTTCATATACATTTCTCTATCTGATTCCCATACATTTAAGCAGATTAGATGTCATTTTGACGGAAACTCATTTTTATTGAGTTAGTATTAGAGTTTATGTACACGAAGTTATCATTAATTGGCTTCTTCTTCATTTCAGTTAATGACAGACACAAATTTAAACCAAGAGGTAATTTTATCTGTCGTAACTTGAATAAAACGAAAGTTAGTTGAAAAATTTCAAAACATTTAAATATATTGTTTTAAATATTCATTATTTAAACTCACCCACGTGAGCTACTGTCATCCCTTGGCGTTCGTCGTCGTCGTCGTAAACTTTCCTCTAAAGATCTTCTTTGAAACCACTTGGCCAATTGGAACAAAATTAGGCAGCATTGGTCCTCTTTCCGAATTGTATCCGATGACCCCACCCGTCATCTAAGATGGCCGCCAGAGCCGAACTTATTTTAAAATAGAATCCTAAATTTACTTAAAGATCTTCTTGCATGAAACCACTTGGCCAATTGGAACTAAACTTGGCAGCAATAGTCCTTAGGTGGTTCTCTTTCAGAATCATGTCTGATTACCCGACCCGTCATCTAGGTTGCCGAACACAGTTTAACATAGGACTTTAACATAGGAAATTTACTTAAAGATCTTCATGTCTGAAACCACTTGTCCAATTTGAACAAAACTTGGCAGCAATGGTCGTATTTCAGAATTATATCAGATGACCCTGTTCACTATCCAAGATTACCGCCAGAGTCGACCATGGTTTAACATTTGACCCTATGGGGAATTTACTTATTGACCTTCTTGTCTAAAACCACTAAGCCAAGTGGAACAAAACTAGGCAGCAACGGTTCTTAAGTGATCCTCTTTAAGAGTTATATCCTATGACCCGACCCGTCTTCCAAGATGGCTGCCAGAGGGCCTAATGGGAATGTGCACTGAGAGGTCTTCTTGTTTGAAACCAGTGAGCCAATTGGAACTTGACAGCAATGTTTGAGGCTGCCAGTCAAGATGGACATAATCCAAGTGAGCGTTACAGGATCCCGGAACCCTCTAGCGTTTTATACTTTTCATGCGAAATTTGTTGAACAACCGTTTATGAAGAATCAAAAAGTACAAAGAGCGCATTCATCATTCTTTTTTCCTTATTCGTCTTTTCATTGATTTCAGTAAAGCTAGGACAAAGATTTAAACCAGGAGGTGATTAAATGAAATACATGATATATTTTGAAAATGTCAAGTGGTTCTAGATCTACTCAGTTAAACGGACCAATTTTAATAAATTTACAAAAATTGTTCGAAATATTTAGTTTTTTCTGTATTCAATAAGAACAGTCTCGATATTTTGTTTTGTCTTTAACCTTTCTATTTTTTATTTGAATATTAGTAGATACTCCTGAGTTTATAGTTAACAAGTGCATAATCATGTATTTACAAGAGGCTTTTAAACAAGTATTAATTGTTTATTTAAAAGAGGTTATATATTATTTGCCTTGTTCTTGATTTTAGTAAAGTTCAGTCTAAGATTTAAACCAAGAGGTAATTTTAACCATTGAAATTTTAAAACGAAATGCATAATTCACTGTAATAACGCCAAGTGGTTCTAAGTTTTATGGGTTGCAGTTTTTTCATATACCATTCAATTTTCAAAATAGATATAATTAGATACTATTCTGTAAAGAATATTAAAAGTTATAAACACATATGTATAATTAGTTTTGTTCTTGATTTCAGTAAAGCCAAGATAAAGACTGAACACAAGAAGTAACTGTCGTTACTTGAATAAAATTCATGATACATTTTGATAATGCCAAGTCATTCTGGGTCTACTTAGCTTCAAAGATCAACTTCAATTTTATCTACACAAATTGTTTGAAATATTCAATTTCTGTTTTATACCTTTCTTTATTCGACCTGAATGTTTTAAGACACCATATTATATACATTTTTTGCTTATTCGTATTGTCATTGATTTCAGTAAATCCCGGACAAAACATTACACCATGAGGTAATGTTTATCGATGTAATTAAAAATAAACTATTTTTAAAATGCTAGTGGATTTTTAGTACAATTAATTTAAAAGGCATATTTAAAACAATATATGTATGCATTGTGTTTAATATTCTGGTTTCTTTTCTTTTACTTTCAGTATTCCATTTGACTATTATTAGATACGCATTTGTATAGAGTAAACAAAGATGTAATTGAATGAAATGCATGATGTAATTGAATAGTGCCCAGTGTTTCTATGTTTTGGGTTTCAAATGCAAAGTACAAAAGAAATGAAGTAGATGCCTTATTATTATTCCTCTTGTTTTTTATTTCAGTAAAACCCAGAGAAAGATTGAATACAAGAGGTAACCGCCATTTCCTCAATAAAATGATGCATGATACATTTTGATAATAGCAAGTGGTGTTAGTTGTACTTAGTTTCAAAGATCAACTTCAATAAATTTACATTACCTCTTTGAAATATTGAGTTTCTCGGGCATTTTTATACGTTTCAATATTCCAAAGGAATATTATTCCATAAATTTGGAAAATAAATAGAACATTTTCGACGTAATATTGTCATTCACCCATGTATAACAGCTATCGAAAGTTCGTTGTTTTTAAATACATTGCACCTTCCAGTTCAAAATATGCTCTAAGATTAGTCCAATCTGTAAATAGATTGTTTTGGATATTCAGTTTTTTTTTTACCTTTTATTATTCCATTTGAATATTATTACATACTTCTTTGTTTGATTTAACAAGTATAAAGTGTTTATTTATGAGAGTTTATATATTATTTGCTAACAAATATTGAAAGTAAAGTATCATTCCTTTTGTTCTTGATTTAAGTAAAGCCTAGAGAAACATTGAATACAAGAGGTAACTGTCATTTCTTGAATAAAATGCATGATACATTTTGATAATGGCAAATGGTTGTAGGTCTACTTAGTTTCCCAAAGACCAACTTCAATATATTTTATGCATAAACTGTTTGAAATATTCAGTTTTTGTGTCTATTTGGTTTCGGTTTTAATGCTACTGATGAGAGGTAACTCCTTGAAATGCGTCGTATACAGCATAGTATAAATTTATTATATCTAATATTAGTATCTTTGGATTGTTATTTTGAAACTCCTGGAATGATGCCTCTGCTGGTGGACCCTAGGTCCCCGAGGGTATTCGCCAACCCAGTCGTCAGACTTGTCTGACATGATTATTCATTGATTTGTTACAGAAATTACCAGTATTTAGCAAAATTGAAAAATAATAGAAATACTAAGGGTTCATTCCTTGTATTGCACATGGTAGATCTCCTTAGCTAAAATTTGGCTTCCTATTTCGGTATTTTTGGTTATGAGTACTTCTTCTTTAATATAAGTTTGGTTTTTGGTCTTCCAAATGTTTCGGTTTTAATGCTGCTGATGAGAGGTAACTCCTTGAAATTCGTCGTATACAGCATAGTATAAATTTGTTATATCTATTATTAGTATCTTTGGATTGTTATTTTTAATACCTTTTAATATTCCAAATGAATACCAATAGATAAATTTTATAAACCCAACAGAACATGGTATTAGCTACGCGTTATCATTGTGTCACTGCGATCGTAATTATGTTTTTTTTAAATACAATGTATCCATGTTTAGAATATGCTCTAAGGTTAGCAAGTGTTTAAAGTTTTTTCAGTCGAACGTGATTTTCCTCCTTTTTTCTCTTTTCATTGAAGTTAATCTCAAGAGTCAAGTCCATATTCATTATGTAAATAAAATCAATAAGAATATGTTCTGCAACAATAAAGTCTTTGCTATGAAATTTAGCAGAATTTTATACGGCTAGACTTTTTTCTTCACAAATAGAATTTTACTTCAGTTATTACACCATTCATTATGTGAGTGAAGTCAAAAAGAATATTTCGTTTTTACCTCACATGGCCAAAAGGACAGGGCCATATGAGCTATTGCAATCACTTGGTGTCCGTCCTTCTTTGTTGTCTCCTCGAAAACCAATGTCCCAATTGAAACGAAAATTGGTTGCAATGAAATAGCATCATATCATTATGACAAGGAAATTTTGTATAGTTTCTAAATGATATGCGATGTCAAATAATAAGCAATTGAAAATCGATAAATGATTTGTTGATGCAAATGTCTGATTAACCCCAAACTTAGTGTACGTTTTGTTCATATCTGAATTGTTGTAGTTCATGTAATCTTTTTACTTGTCCTTAGGCACAAATGACGAGTGGTAATTAAGCAAAATATGCATACCTTATAGAAATTATGTCAGTTCATTACAACTAATTCTGCGACTACTAGCATAAGACATTTTCATGTCATTTGCTATACATGTATATTCAAAGCTAGAAGTATTTAATATTTTTCAGAAATTAATGTTGCTCTTAGACGACGAGCAGATCAAAGCTCGAATTATAACAACAAATTCTTGGCCTCGAAAGCTGTAGATGGAAATGTCAATACATATTCACAGACAAAGAAACAACGGAATCCATATTTGTGGGTCGATCTTGGAAAGAAGTATATGGTTAAAGCAGTGGAAATAACCAACAGAGGAGATGCCTATGGTAAACTGTAGATTATGCCGATAAATATATATTCTGTAGATCATGCTAAGAAAAAACTTATCAGTGTATAGGTGCAATAATAATGGATTCTGCTCTGAAGGATTATTTTAATTTGAAACGTTAAACAAAGTTGCATATTACTTAACTCAGAATATTTTATATCATCATATTAGACATTGGCAGAAAATTTCTTTAATATCAAAGTACAAGTAGTTAAATTTTTCCTCTTAAATTTTCCACTAGGTTTATATTATTTTATTTCATTTTATTTTTTCTCTGAATGATAGGTTATCGACTGCGCAATTTTATTGTTAAAGTGGATAGAAAGTATTGTGCCTTTTTCCCAATGCGAGCTAAGACAGGCCAAGTTATTAAACTGCGGTGTAAACCTCACCGGATGGGACGCAAAGTTACAGTTATGATCAAAGGCAAGGGAGTTTTGTCTTTGGCAGAGCTTTCAGTAGACGCTAATCCAGGTATGAATCTTGCAAATGAAAGGGGTTAGGTTTGTAAGGGTCTTTTCGACCCCATGACGAAAACCAAAATATTTGTGATGTTTGTTAGTAGTACCCATGTTTATTTTATATTATATCTATTTTATCCAATTATTTTTTATTTTCACACCTTTGGGGGGAAATATGTAAATAAACGACAAAAATGAAGAAAAAGAAATTTTTCCCAAGAAGGAGAAGATAAACCATCCCAACAGTAAAAATATTTCATAACAATTCATATATTGGCAATAAAATGCATTCCTTGGTGTTTTATGGGGGAGGGAGGATTGTATATATTTAAGTATATATCAATTTTCTGGAAAATGTCATTTAATATCCCATCAAACATATCGCAGATCACCACAGAAGTGATCATGTTATGTTTCATACCGAAAAATATGATGAAACAGGTTTCATAAACATGTATTTGGAAATATTTTATATTAATCTAATTTTTTGGAGGTAAAATTGACATTTTTATGCAAAAATCTTCTAGAAAATTTTATCTTAAATAACAAAATACATTATAAACCACTATATCTGTGATCATATTGCATTATGAAAACATGTCATTCAATTAATAATCATGCAATTTGTGTATTTATTTATTTTCTTAGGGGAGGGGAAAGGGTGTCAAGACTGGATTTGTTGCAAAAAAAAATAAATCTTTAGGGAGGATCTGTTTCTAGGCGACTATGTCAAACATAAACTAGACTTGGCGGATGATAAAAACTAAGACTATTTTAAATTTCAATTAATTGAATAAAAAAACAAAAAGAAAGAATGAAAAGAAACTTGCACAAAACTCCTCTCCTCGCCGATCTGTTTCTGTACTCATATGAAGCGGACTTCATTCAAGGGTTACTACGTGAAAACAAAAAGAAACTAGCCCAATCCTTTAATTTCACTTTTCGTTATATAGATGATGTGTTGTCGTTAAATAACGACAAATTCCAAGACTTTCTACATCTTATCTACCCCAGTGAGCTTGAAATTAAGAATACTACAGATACACCAAAGTCCGCTTCATATTTGGATTTATTTCTTGAAATAGACTATGAGGGACGATTGAAGACAAAACTTTATGACAAACGTGATGACTTCAACTTTCCTATTGTTAATTTTCCCTTCTTGAGTAGCAATATACCAGCATCGCCTGCATATGGCGTCTACGTTTCTCAGCTTATCCGATTTTCAAGGGCATGCGTGAGTTACCCTGACTTTCGACAAAGAGGATTACTGCTGTCACAAAAGCTTCTTAACCAGGGTTTTATCAGGGATAAGTTGATGTCATCACTTAAGAAATTTTACGGTCGTCATCATGAATTGATTGACCATTACAGTGTTCCAATATCTAAGATGATGTTGGACCTGTTCCCACTGTCGTAACCTTTCATGTGCCTCCTACGATTTGTGACTTCCACCGGATTGACTTTGTTGAACTTCACGACGGGTGCCGTATACGGAGCAGGAACTGCTTACCCTTCCGGAGCACCTGGGTTCACTCCTGGTTTTTATAGGAGTTCGTGTTGTTCATTGTTTTCAGTTTTCTGTGTTTATTTGTTGTGCTTGTGGTTGTTCGTTTGTCTTCCCGGGTTTGTCTGTCCAATGGATTACGTTTTTTTGATTGCTCCTTAGGTATATTTGTCCTTTTTTTTGAATGTGGCCAAACCTATTAAATGTTATGTAGTCCTTTATAATACTCAAATCATAGGTAGTACACTAGTCCTTATGATTGTTTACTACGGTTTTCCGGATAATTATCGGTTTCATCTCGAATCTAATCCTAGTGCCTCTGGGACGGACAATTGTTTTTTTTTCTTAGAGGGAATGTTGGATTGAGATTAATGAGAATCGGAGACAGTCGCCCTTACATCATTGACCCTTACGTTAACAATGACAACCTGAGGGGTCTCATCTACCTCATACCAGAGAAAGTCCAAATATCAGTTGAAGGAGAATGAAGAAAAGGTATTTCAGGTTGTCTCACAAAGAAGATTTGTACCGAATCCCAGAACCCCGGGCTGAAGTAATGTTACCCAAAACACCTAAAATAATAGCCTTAGAAGCACCCAAAGCTTTATCTAGCTGGAGAACAAAGGATTTAATCTCAGAACTAGAATCCACTTCTTACTTCTGAGGCAGGGAATCAGCTTCAGAAAGATGGTCTTTTAAAGTACCACGAGAAAAGTTCCGAAGCAATTCTGACGACTGCCCTGGTCACTATTGCAACAACTGTACCAAGAATAGAATTGAAATCTCCTAAAAGAGAAAATCCACTGAAAATTTGTTTCTCTAAAGAGCCATTGGTAAAAGAATCATTAATGGCTTGGAGAACAGAAATAGTCTGAAATTGGTCTGACGTCAAGCGGCCTTTTTTAGGTTTGGATGAGGCCCGAAAACACTCCATAAAACTGGGGAAAACTGAGGAATTTTTTTTAAAAAGATTAACCAGTGTGTTTCAAATATCAAATCAAATTTTTTGCCCATTGCAGAAACATTTATTTGCCTGTGTGGTCATTTGAATAATTTCCAAATATATTATCCTACAACTTAAGATTGTCATTTCTTGTATTGCAAAATAAAAGTAAACAGCACAAATACATCACTCATACCAGACGTTGTTATTTATCAATAAAATATGTATGTTGTGAAACAGCCCATACTTGAATATAACACAAGGAATATATATGTAATTGGTGAGCCGTTAAAAGTACAAAAAACAACTAAAATGTATAAAAAGGACAAACATACCTAAGGAGCAATCAATAAAACGTAATCCATTGGACAGACAAACCCGGGAAGACAAACGAACAACCACAAGCACAACAAATAAACACAGAAAACTAAAAACAATGAACAACACGAACTCCTATAAAACCATGAGTGAACCCAGGTGCTCCGGAAGGGTAAGCAGTTCCTGCTCCGTATACGGCACCCGTCGTGAAGTTCAACAAAGTCAATCCGGTGGAAGTCACAAATCTAAATTTGTAT
This sequence comes from Mytilisepta virgata, assembly GCA_028015205.1. Lineage (NCBI taxonomy): Eukaryota > Metazoa > Mollusca > Bivalvia > Mytilida > Mytilidae > Mytilisepta > Mytilisepta virgata. The sequence continues at coordinate 43,974,446 of CM051521.1, read as the reverse complement.
AAAATTGTAAAATGCCGAATAAAACTAAACGCATTAAGGTAAATTTCATATAGATATACACCTTTTTTGAAGAGCTAAATGGTTAAAGAAATGAAGTATATAACATTTTCTTGGTAGAAAATAAAATAAACCTGCTAGTCGACAAACCGACGAACAGAATCTGAACAGAATAGGCAAATTTCGACTTCATTATGACATCCAACAACTCCATCTAATCTAAAATTATATTTATGCACATGTCAGAGTAATCAAAAACTAAAACAAGAAGCTTTCAAGAAGTGGTAACGCTAAACTGGATATATTTTGCAGACATAGAGCAGAATAAATTGTTTGTCTATGACCATCTTGGTTGGCAACCTGGTTCATGAATACAATTCTAAACGAGAAACACACAGGACAATTGTTAGCAGGTTTTGTTGCAATTATCGAAGTAAAGTGTCAGACAAGATCCTTTAAGAATTTTCCCACAGGTCCCATGAACTAAGTTTGGACATCTTTCTCCGCGGTTTGGGTCATCACATATAATTCTGACAGGAAACCACCTAAGAACCATTCCTGCCAAATTGTGTTCCAATTGTCATTTTGGTTTCAGACAAGAAGATCTTATATCGAATCCTATGTAAAACTAAGTTTGATTGTTGCGGCCATATCGGATGGCAGGTGAGGTCATCGGATACAATTCTGATAGAGGACCATCGAAGGACCACTGCTGTCCAGTTGGGTTCACTAGTTAACACGAAGATTTCAATGTTATTTATTCCTTGGGTTCTATGTTAAAATATGTTTGACTCTGAGGACCATCCTTGGGTGGTAGACGAGGTCATGGGATACAATTCTGATAAAGGACCATATAACGAGCATTGCAATGGTTTCAGAGAAGATTTTAAAGAAAAGTTTAAGATGACGGAGGACGTAAAAACAAAATGGTGTTGGAACCTTAAGACTCAATGTCAAGCCCAAGAGAACGGACAGCCGAATCATCAGTATGAGTAGAAGACGTGGTTTTCTTCTTACTGAAGTTGGAAAAGGTATCAACTTCCTCTCTCTGTCGAGGAACTCTCTTTCTTGACTTCTATGAGCTACTGGCGGGCGGTCATCTTCATTCTCTGACTCGTCTTCCTCGGAAGAAGGGAATGATCACCACAAGAAAATGTTTCCACAACCACAAGAAATTATAAAGAGACAAGTCTAGAACCTATCGAACTACATTTAGACCTAATAAAATTCCTGAAATCAGGGAATGGTTCTTTTAAAGCTGCCGGGACCTGAGAACAGCTGCAGAGGATAACAATACTGGGTACATTTAATCTGAGGATAAGGAAATGGAAGAGTAGGACAAAAGGAATGAATATTAAGAGACCCTGATAATTAACTGGTCTAGTAACAGTATAGGTAACAACTGTAACAGTGAGAATAAAACCACCTCAATGTCCATCAGATCCCAAGTCCAGACTTGACACGGTATCCACAGTGCCTGAAACCAAAGCTTCAGGAAGAGTATCAGGGGCACCCGTCCCAAAAGGCACTTGAATTTGTAATTGATACAAAATTACCATTCAGAGTTGACTGTCTCAAAATATAAGTCACCCTCACAATTTCAAATAATAGTCACCTTCACTTGTTACGTAATCAATTAAACAACAATTAATTAAAAGACTTAAATTAATTATATTCTTTATCTGTCCACCGTTAGTCTCGTTACCCTTCCTCTGAAACCACTTAGACAATTGAGATCAACCATTGACGGAAGGTCCTTGGGTGCCCCCCTTTCAAAGGTTTATCTGGGGATCCGGGCTCCATATAGTCACCGTTACCAAAAAAATAGAAAAAATCAGCAAAAAATATTTAAAAATCTTAAATATTATTTTGCCAATTTCTCTGTTTTAGTTAATAACAACTATATATGTCCATATCACAATGTTGAAAGTGGCCATCTAAGGACCATTTCATTAAAGTCTGTTTTCCACAGACCACTTTCCAGTTTATTACCTCCCCTGATTTATACGTACATCTATGACCACGGTTAACGTACGTGGGACTAATTAATATATATATATGCAAAGGGGATTAATTAATATATACATGATATATATGCAAAGTTTTACCTATTTAATTGTCTAAATTCTATTATGTAAGTGTTGTGATATATAAATGCTTTTCGGCAATTAACCCTATACAGGGGAACAGGTATATAAAAGTTCAGAGTTGACTGTCTCAAAATATAAGTCACCCTCACAATTTCAAATAATAGTCACCTTCACTTGTTACCTAATCAATTAAACAACAATTAATTAAAAGACTTAAATTAATTATATTCTTTATCTGTCCACCGTTAGTCTCGTTACCCTTCCTAAAATACAGTAATAAACAGCATGATTTACAGGGGGTACAATCAAGATCACGTGATGGATATACACATATCGGAAGTAACAGTCTAGCAATCCGTTTGAAAGGGATCTGGACCTACAACAAATATGGCCACTGTTAATAAAATTTAAAAATCAGAAAAACATATTTAAAAATCCTCTGTCTCTGAAACTGTTGAATAATTAATACCAAACTAAGGTGGTCTCATTTCAAAAGTTTGTCGGACCAATATACATGTAGCTATCGTTATAATCTCTGAACCAACAATAGCAGTTGAAACCATACTATAACGGAATGGTACCTACGTAGTCTCTTTTAAATTTGTAATTTTTTCTACCAATATGGCCCTCATTACTAAAAATTGCTTTCAGTCAAACAAGCGTTTATCGTTACGGTAAATCATTTGACTGTTTAAATCAAAAGTAGAGGTGTTGAATTAAAACATGCATTTATTTTCCAATAAAAACGCCTATAATTTTAACTTTTCCGAAATTTTGTTGTAAAAATATATGGAATGTGTGTGTAATTTTGTAACTGTTTGCAATAACTGCATGCTTTCTAGCAATAAAAATTGTGTATTTTAAAACTAGAGGTTATCCGATATTGGGTGCACTACCTCAGTAATTAATTTTAATTGATATAAACAGGTAAATACCAATAATTACTCTTCAAACGGATTGCTAGCCTGATACTTCCGATGTGTGTATATCCATCATGTGATCTTGATTGTACCCCCTGATTTAGTCGTAGTTAAACAGGAGGAAAGTAATTCATACTAAATTTTAAAGAGGTCAATTGCTCTATTTGTTTCAGAGGATATTTTGGTCGATTTTTTCAATTTTTAGTAATGAGGGCCATATTGGTAGAACAAAAATTACAAATTTAAAAGAGACCACGTAAGTACCATTCCGTTAGAGTATGGTTTCAACTGCTATTGTTGGTTCAGAGATTATAACGATAACTACATGTATATTGGTCTGACACACTTTTGAAATGAGACCACCTTAGTTTGGTATTAATTATTCAACAGTTTCAGAGACAGAGGATTTTTAAATATGTTTTTCTGATTTTTAAATTTTATTGACAGTGGCCATATTTGTGGGAGGTCCAGATCCCCGAAAACAATTTTGAAAGGAGATAATCAAAGGACCATTCCACAAGAGTTAGGTCCGATTTGACCCAGTGGTTTCAGAGGAGAATATTAAAATAATTAAAAGTTAACAGACGCCAGGTGATAGCAATAGCGATAGATCGTCACTTGGCGTCTGTCGTCCGTCGTAAAATCAAAATTTGCAGCATTGGTTCTTAGATGGTCCTCTTTCAGAAATATATACAATGTTTTGGACTGCCAACCCAGATGGCCGCTACATACGAACTTTGTTTAAAATATGACCCTATGGGAAAGTACACATAAAGGTCTTCTTGTCTGAAAACAAGCAGCCATCTGGAATCGAACGTGACAGAAATGGTCCTCGTTCAGAAGTGTATCTAGTGACATGGACAGCCATCCAAGATGGCCGCCAAAGCCAAACTTCTCATCAGAAACCAAGCAAGCAAATGAAATCAAAAATTGAATCAATGGTCCTATGTGGTTGTCTTTGAGAATTGCATCCCAAAACCAAGTCACCCATCCAATATTGCCGACATAGCCTGTAATGTACTTGAAAACTATTTGTTAATCTTTAATTTAATAAATCACTGGCTAATTTGTTTAACAGTCGATACTCTTGATCTTATCATATTTCACACGTGTTTCTGTATAAATGATGTTGTTGGTATTTGGTAAAGAGAGTTGATTAAACCATGAAACTGTACAGACGTAGTTAAGTGTGATTTCTCCCACAATGTTGCACCGGGATGTTACATTGGCGACGAAGTGGAGAAAAATGGATTAATAAGTGGATTAATTAATAGTATTGATTAATTTTACTGTTAAAAATGGCATCCTCGTTACCAGTTTTTCCGGCTTTCAGCGTTCATGAAAATTGTGCTGACTTGCGCTGGCGAAAATTGACTCGCCGATTAGAAAATCTTCTATTGGGAATGGACGTAAAAGACAAGAAAAGGAAACGAACTGTATTGCTTCACTTCGCTGATGAGGACGTGAACGAAATCTATAACGATCTAATCAAAACTTGAACTTCGTGGGAAAATTCGATGCTACCATTGGGGCAAAACATAGGATTACAACTGCACCTATTTACGTTTCTAAAGGCACTTCCGGTAACCTTTTGCGTTATGGTACGTCATTAGAACTGCAAATTGTTCCCTTGATTTCAAAGTTGACAGTAAGTAACAAGCATGAATCATTGATTGAAAAGTACAATGATGTTTTCCATGGCCTTGTTAAATTTAAAAAAAACACAAATACATCTTGACAACTCTGTAAAACCTGTAGTTCGGCCACATAGAAGAATTTCCTTCCATGTACGAAAACAAGTAGAAAAGGAACTTGAAAGACTAGAAAGGTTAGACATTATAGAGAGAGAGTAGATGGTCCTACCCCCTGGGTCTCTCCATTTGTGGTTGCGCCCAAAAATAAATAAGAATATGTGTTGACATGAGATTACCAAATAAAGCAATTCAAAGAGAAAGACACATAACACGAACTATTGACGATTTGATAGTTGATTTAAACGGTGCTAAAAAAATTTCGACGATGGGTCTTTTGAGTGGGTATCATCAGCTTGAAATCACTGGAGATTCCCGTAATATTACCACATTCACAACTCATGTTGGGTTAAGAAGGTACAAGCGCTTGAGTTTCGGTGTAACTTCAGCAGCTGAATTTTTTCAACACACGCTGTGTACAGCACTTGAAGGTCTTGATGGTGTTAGGAACATATCAGACGACATTATTGTGTATGGAAAGTCTCAAGAAGAACATGATCAACGACTAGAAGTTTTGTTCAATCGTCATAGTGAAAAGGGATTAACACTCAACAAAGGTAAATGCGAATTCAACAAAGATAGTTAAGAATTTTACGGGCACATATTTAGTAGTGACGGCATATCGGCAGACCCGAGAAAAGTAGAAGCTATAAGGAATACTACTATTCTGACCGACGTCTCCGAAGTACGAAGTTTCTTAGCGATGACTAACTACGTAGGAAGATTTATTCCGAACTATTCAACTGTCACAGAACCGTTGCAAACATTTACAAAACAAGGAACAACATGGATATGGACATCAGAACAACAACAGACATTTGATAAATTGAAATATGAACTTACAAATAAAAGGACAATGGCGTATTTTGGTCTTAGAAAGACAAGTGTAGATGCAAGTCCGTTTGGTGTTGGTGCGTTGCTGACTCGAGATGGAAAAGTAAATGCGTATGCAAGTCGAGTATTGAGTGGCGTAGAAAAAGATATAGCCAAACTGAACGAGAAGGACTAGCTATAGTCTGGGCTATTGAACACTTTCATCTATACTTATACGAACACAAATTCAAGTTGATCACTGATCATTTACCTTTACAATTTATCTTCAACAATCCGAAATCTAAACCACCTGCGAGAATTCAGCGATGGAGACTACGATTACAAGCGTATGATTTTGACGTGGAGTACAAGTCAGGAAAATCTAATGCAGCGGATTACATTTCGAGACATCCGAATATGAACACATCGGAAGACAATCATTCAAAAGTTGCTGAGGAATACATGAGATACATTTCGGAAAATGCAATACCAAAGGCAATGACAATGGCTGACGTCGCAACTGCTACAAATGATGATAAAGATCTGCAGTCTGTTATTAAAGCTGTGAGAAATAAAAGATGTGAAAGTTCTTACAAAATAAAACTTTGGATACGTTCTCGCGTCTCAAATACGAACTTTACATTGTGTCAATTGACAACGGTGACATTCTGATGCATGACAATAGAATTGTTATTCCAAAAGCACTTCAAGACAGATTTATCACTTTGCACATGAAGGACATCAGGGTATTGTCCGTACTAAACAGTTACTATGGGGAAAAGTTTATTTTCCGGGAATAGATAACGTGTGGAAGACATGTGTAAAGGTTGCATACCGTGTCTTGCAACTACTCGGATTAAGAAATCCGAACCATTGAACATGTCCGAACTACCGAATGCGCCATGGACATACCTTAGCATAGACTTTTGTGGACCGTTTCCAAGTGGACATTACATTATGGTAATTATGGATGAATACACGCGCTATCTGGTTGTAGGAACGGTAACAACTACTTCTGCAAAAGCGGCAATACCGTTACTGGATAAAGTATTTTCAATCTTTGGAAGACAGACAACGGAAGACCATTTCAAGGACATGAATTTCACAAAATGTTGCAAATTATATGGGATACCGTAAAATTACTCCGTTATGGCCGCAAAATAATGCCGAAAGTGACAGATTTATGGGCAGTATTGGAAAGGCGATTCGAGCAGAACGAAGGAATTGGAGACAAGCAATGTATACTTTTTTTACGAAATTACAGAGCTACAAAACATGCAACAACTGACGTTTTGCCCGCAGAACAAAAGAAGGAACGCTACAACATCTGATCCGAAAATTGGTGATACTGTTTTAGTTAAGCAAGAGAAACAGAACAAGCTATCAACTCCATTCAACCCAAGTCCGCACAAAATAACGGAAAGAATAGGAAGTATGATAACGGCGAAGAATAAGGGACATGAAATATCTCGAAATTCGTCATTTTTTAAACGTGTCAAAGAACATTTTACCGAAGACGAATCGGAAAAAGTCATGAATCGGGACAAAACTGAAGAACCGCAACCCAAGTTAAGGAGATTCCTACGATGTAGAAAAACACCAGGTTATTTAAAGGATTTTGTAACGAATGTTTAAATAAATGTGTAGTCAACTAAACAGCCATAATAATCCTGGACGTACATTTAACTAGGCAAAAACTTAGTATTAATGATTAAGTGATTTAGTGTATTTTGCGATATTTATTAACAAATATTCTGAGTGCGTTTCACTTGTGAACTTTCGTTTCATTCATAGAATTAATTACAACACTGAGTAATCTACAGAGACTTGTAAATGACCTGGTCAATAGTAATTTACTTTATGGACAGCGATAACATTTAAAAGTAATTAATTTCATTTCTAATTACACAAGTTCTTATTTTGATTTATTACAAAGACTGATAAAATTTAAATCTGAAAAGGGAGAGATGTAATGTACTTGAAAACTATTTGTTGATCTTTAGTTTAAGAAATCACTGGCTAATTGGTTTAACAGTCGCTACTCTTGATCTTATCATATTTCACACGTGTTTCTGTATACATGATGTTGTTGGTATTTTGTAAAGAGTTGATTAAACCATGAAACTGTACAGACGTAGTTAAGTGTGATTTTTCCCACAATGTTACAGAGCCGAACTTCAATTAACACTGGACCCAATGAGAAAATACAAATACTGATCTTGTCTGAAACCAAGCAGCCAATTGGAATCAAACATGCAAGTGGTGGTCCTTAGGTGGTTCTCTTTCAAAAGGGTCTCCGATATCCCAGTCAGCCGCTGTCGAACTTCATTAGTTCGCCTCAACAATGGTTGAGGGGAACTATTGGAGTACCCCCAATGTCCACGTACGCGCCCACAGACAGTTCTCTGTAACTATTTGATATATTTTTGTGTGCAGGTGCATGATGAAGAGACTGACCATGTGACATAAGATGAAGGTCACATGACCCATATTACACGGTTGACTGGCTTTTAAGTTTTATGTCAAAAATCAGTTTTAACATACAAAGTGACCTACATTCAAATTACTTGGTGCATCTTAGGGAGTAACACCACCTCCCACCAAAATGAGGTCACTCTGACCTTCTTATCTCGCTTCATTGACTAAGGGTAAGTTTTAAGTCCGAGTTATGTTCGCCGATACCATGGGACCTACAGTCATATTACTTGGTGTAAGGATGCATCTCGGGGAGAAATTTTTAAAATTAGGTCACTCTGACCTACATATCACAATTCATTGACTAACGTTAAGTTTTACATACGAGTTCAGTTCTTCGATACCAAAAGACCTGCAATCATATTACTTGATGTGAGGGTGCATCTCGGTGAGTAACACAGCCTCCCACCAAAATTAGGTCACTCTGACCTACTAATCGCGCTTCATTGACTTAGGTTAAGTTTTACGTCCGAGTTCAGTTCTCCAATACCAAGGGACCTACAGTCACATTACTTGGTGTGAGTATGCATCTCTGGAAGTAACACAGCCTTCCACCAAAATTAGGTCACTTTGACCTACTTATCGCACTTCATTGACTTAGGTTACATTTTATGTCCGCTTTCAGTTCTCCGATAACAAAGGACCTAATAATATTACTTGGTTTCAGCTTGCATTTGCGGAGCAACACAGCCTCCCGCCAAAATTACGTCTGAGTTCATTTCTCTGATACCAAGCGACCTACAATCATATTACAGCTTAGTAACACAGCCTCCCACCAAAATTAGGTCACTCTGACCTACCTACTGCGCTTCATTGACTTAGGTTAAGTTTTACGTCCGAATTCAGTTCTCCGATACCAAGCGACCTACAATCATATTACGTGCTGTAAGGGTGTATCTCGGGGAGCTACACAGCCACACCAAAATTAGTGGAGGAACGAGACGAACTTTGTAATCGTAGTACTCAATTGAAAACTACAAATAAAAGCTTTAGTGTGTGTAACCAGGAAGCCAGATGGAATCAAACATGACAGAAATGGTCCGGAGGTGGTTCTCTTTCAGAATTTGTATCCGATGACACGGACTGCTGTCGAAGAATGCCGCCACAGCCACAGCCGAACTTTACATTGGAAAATAAAAATAAACATCTTCGTGTCTGAAACCAAGCAGGCAATTGGAGTCAAACATGACAGCAATGGTCCTTAGGTCGTCCTCTTTCAAAATATATCCAATGACCCAGTTAGCCAACCAAAAAGGCTGACACAGTCGAACTTTGTTTAACATTGGACCCATGGAGGAATTTCACCAAGAGATATTCTGGAATCAAATATTGCAGCAGTGGTCCACAGGTGGTCTTCTTTTAGACCTTATGAGAAACCTTAACCAGTTGGAACTTTTCTGTGGGTGGTCCTTTAGAATTGTATCCGATTACAAGGATCGTGAACCAAGATGGCCATCAACTTAGAATTGTTTTGATACTACGCACTGCAAATCATGTGATACCCAAACTTCTATCAAGATTTTGATGAAATCTAATCAAATCACAATCAAAAATATGTTCTTTCTTTAAGGTAATTACTTAGTTAAACCTTTTAAAGGTGATAAAATTGCTCACGACTACAGTAATGACCATGTTTTTAAAAAAAATGTGAAACGTTGGAAATCAAAATTCATTGAAAATGAAGTAAAATAAACATGGTGACTAACAGAAACTTTCGTACATGTAACCAAAAATTTAATAAATCTGGCACATAACTCTTCAAAATAATCATGGCAAAAGCAGATTTCACTTTGAAAATGTATACAAACGCTCGAAATTTGATTTCCATTGCGTGGAAAATTTTACATTTCCTATAAAAAGTATACAAATTACCTATCAGATTGGAAAAAATCTTCGGTAAAAGCTTGATTTGCGTTCTTTAGTATCTACCTGTGACATAAATTAAAATTAGAAGTTTTTAAAGTTTTTAAAGTTTTAACTTTATATATGTGCGTTTTAAAAACCCATAAAAGTGTTGTGCTTTAACGCTGGAAGGTAATACGAAAGATTAGGCACTCTGATAGTACCCCAGCTATATATATATGCTATATATACACTAGGTTTTTTGGCAGTAATTCAACCAAGTTGTAAAACTTGTCCTGACAAAATACAGTCATTTAGATATGCAAGAAATGTAAATTTGAAGCTTTGCTTATAAAGATAAGATAAATTTTGATTGAATTGGCATTAAAACTTTTCACTTTCATAATGGAAGGCAATGATAAAACCCTAGGATTCTGCACTGCTTTTTACCTTAATGTTTTTTACCCTCTGAGGTGCCAAAATACCTCCTATTGCTGCCACAATTCTGTCACAGAGGGTGTGACAGTTTACTAAAAAACCATATATCACTAATGCTACATTCTTATTTACTCTGGCATAAGAAGATAAAATTATGAAAAGCCAATTATTAAGTAGCTATGTAATGCTGATTTAAACCTCGTGAAAAGCTAGACCTTTTGTCCTCTCACAAATAGAAGAGTATTTAACATTATATTTATTTTTTCAGTGAAATTTGTAAAACGAAGATGATGGGCAGATATGATACGAGGACAAAACGAAATTAAGACGAGATTAACAGGCCAACCTTTGGCATTCCAAGAACGACATCAACATACATTTAGCAGACTATAGGGAAAATAATTAATGTCAAAATCTTAATAAGAAGCCTAAAGAACCCAGCTGATTTACCATGAGCAAGCAGAAATGATGAGTGTTATGTAATAAGGATTTTTTACATTTTCCTTTTTTTTTCTTTATTTAAGACATTTTAAAAGATGATACTTATATTATAAAATATCATGTTTAAGATATTTGTTGTTATTAAAAGATGAGAGAAAATACTGATTTTTTTTCTCTAGTTGTGGTGCATAACTAAAAGCCAATAACAGTCGAAAGAACACTTTTTAATAATTACTTTCCAGTTTGTATTATTCTTTGTATGATTATTATTATGAATCTGTTACTAAAGACTAGTTAGTGACTTTAAAAAAAAACCTTTTTGTCAAGTTATTCTACCATAGATTATATTCACCAGACTAATTTCACAACCAATATAACAAAATCATATTTCATGTTACACATACAAAATATGTTAACATTATTTGTAGTCGACAATTCTTGTAAAAATGAAATAAAAAGACATTGTCGATAAAAAGTTTTGTGTTATGTATCTCAGTATCTGTACCATGTCAGACTATCCTGACTGTTGTTTCCATGTTTATTCTTTGTTATCTTTAATATTATTTTTTATCTGTCTATTGGAATGCGTTGACTTGGTATATCATTGTTCGCCTTTCCTGTTATCCGTTTGTTATTAACTCATAATTAATTTGTCAAACTCTGTATTCCTGCATGATACAAATCTACGGAATACTTTATACTTGGCACATGCAAAGGTACATTTTGAACATTTATCATCAAATAGTTGGTAAAAGAATTTAAAGGATCAAAAACATTTTTTCCAGAGTTTACTGGTGTGTAAATTTTATAATTCATTAATAAACTTTACATGAAGGTCCTTCAGACTTTAATTTGTTTGTCAGCGGACAGGATGTTTTATACCGTCTCACTTAAGACCGTAAAGAGAGCGAAGACTGATAGTAAATCTTTTGAATATTTACAAGTTACGACTGATCGTAACTAAACAGTCACGACAGTACCAAGGAGAATACTTTTAAACCTTTAACATTTTCAATGTGAAGATCATTGATGACAGGACCACTGTGAAATAGATTTTTTTAATTGCATTTTCCAATGGTAAAATCTGATTATTGTCCCCCCCCCCCCCCCCCGCTGGGCAAGCGACGGAGGGGCCTAGTAATGGTCTGCGTCCGTCACAGTTATTTGTCGACGCATTTCCTCTGAGACCGCTGATCGGATTTCATTCAAATTTTGTAGGTCGTTAGTCACTTTCTGTTCTTGATCCTATACAGCTATTGACAATTTATGTCCAATCAGAATTTATTCTGAAATTACACTTTTATTGTAACCTTTAATTCTAACTCCGGTTGACCCCAAGTGGAAGTTGTTTAATATCTGGATTGGAAATTACTGTCAATAGGTGCATTGCACCGCCATTTTGATTCGACAAATTTTACGGGAGTTATGGGACTTGAACGTTTTTGTGCATGACACTATAGGAACATTTTGTGGACGCAACTCCTCCAAGATCGCTGATCGGATTTCGTTCAAATTTTGTAGGATTGATAGTCACCACGTGTGCTTGATCCTATCTAGAGGAACACTTTGTGGACGCAAATTTTTATTTGTATTGTACTGCAATTTTTTTGTGTGTGTCCATACGGTACCCCCAATTCAATAATACACATTTTGTATATATTATGGGGCTTCGACTTTTCTCTGCGGCGGGGGACATACCGCTACGTGTAGCAATCTTGTTAGTTTGGTGAAGTACAGTGGCTGAGCTGGATGGGCAACTCTGAACACTAAAATACGATGAGCTGTAAATTTGACAGCTCACTTTTTTTGTTTTGAATTTTTCCTGTATATACTGGTACTCTTTGTCCTTCACTGTTCAAGCAAAAGACTGTTATTGTGTTATCCTTGTCATGTGACTCATTTCATATATATTAGGGTTTTGACACTTGTATTTGTATGTATCACAGACTAAAATGAAAATACACAATCAGAAGGACTTTCCAGTAGTTGACATCAATAACATATTGATATACAAAAATCAACACAATTTTCGTCCTTTTGAATTGATAATGCAATGATGTCCTACTGGAGTAGCCTTCTTGTACAGTTCAATTGAAAGCAAGTTAAATATGTTCTCGACAAATATGATGGTATGAGAATTATTTCATTTTCAGCTGAGCCTTTAATGTATATGCATAAAAAATATTAAAAATTTCACCTTAGGTAGTGACAAGTACTTATTAGTATGACCTAAATTGTAACTATTCATGATTTCAATCCAGCTCTGTTTCTTTTTTTCCGGTAAAAAGCTCCAAAATGTTTTTTTTTTTCATTTTGGGACAGAATATGCAGTATTTTCTGATCAACTATGCAATAATGAAACTATAACAGCTTGAACCTTATTTCTTTGGCAGATATTAATTTATTTGTATATAAAATAGGCCAAAGACTAAATAGGCTGTGATGCATTTAGCCTGTATAAAGGGATTACATGTAATACCCAACGCATACCTTCGTAACATAAATCGATGTGACATGCAAAGACCAAAACTGAATGTATAATAAAAATGGGGGGGGATACAATTTTAGTTAAAAATGTCTAAGTGTAAAAACATGAAAAATCTACAAAAATTTACTTCAAATTGCATAATACTCCTTCATGTACATCTACAATATTTCTGTAAACATTCTGCAAAGATTCAAAGTTCCGGGATAAAAGCTGTACGGACATTTAATTACACAAAATTGGCACCCTCCACACACAGTTGTTGCAAAAAATGTCTAAGTTCCACAAATGGAAAATCTTTAAAAAGAAATTTCAAAAGACATCATAATCCTTTATGCACATCTTCATTATTTCCATAAACATTCTGCAATCTTTCAAAGGTCTCGTTTAATTAGGTAGGAGGAGTTAATTACACAAATTTTGCACCCTCCATGCACAGTTGTTGCAAAAAATGTGTAAGTTCCACACATGGAAAATCCGGAAAAAATCTTCAAATGACATCATAATCCTTCATGCACATCTTCAGTATTTCCATAAACATTCTGCAGTTTCAAAGATCTGGGTTAAAAGCTGTAGGAGGAGTTGATTACACATTTTTCTCCACCCGTCTTCCATTCACCACATTACAAGCCGGACTTGCGTTATGTGTAACCCACCCAAAAATACTGACAATTTTGGTGGTGAAAAGTTTTCATAATTAAATTATATATTGTAAGTGATCCCACCTTCAAGCCACTTTAGACTAGGGGACAGTATAAGCATGTAAAATTTAAATGCTCCTTGTCAATTTGTGTTGGTTGTCAAGATCCACCTTTAATCCGAAATGCATTTCTGGAAAAAGAATCCAGATCTAAGCCACAAACAGCTTTATATAAAATCTGCCAATAGAAAAATTCTGCATATGTTTGTACCACTGTTTTTCTGTTCTTAAATTTAGAAAATTTCAGTAACAAGAGTGGACATACTAAATGTCTCGCCTGAGTATGCACATGGACACAGAATTAAGATCAGCTGATACCCTACATTGCAAGTCAAAGGAAACAGTAATGGTCAGGCAACATTCGTTTGAAAAATCTCATGCATGTCATTCAACCTAAACTGTGTGCAATGTCAACTGACAGGTATCAGACTGGTATATACCCACCAAAAACTATCTATAGACCAAAAAAGGTGGGTCTACATACATTTATCACATTTGTTGAGAAATGGATTTATTTGTAACTAGAGGCTCGCTCACCGGATTTAACTTGTCCACCTTAAGCAAGTTCAGCTGTGGCAGTCATCTTGGTTGACAGTCCAGGTCATCAGAGACAATTATGAAAGAGGACCATTTAAGAACCATTGCTGCCGAGTCTGGTTCCAATTGTGCCGACAAAAAGATTTTTAAACGAATTTTCCCATTGGGTCCTATGTTAAACTTTGTTCAGCTGTTGCAGCCATCTTGGTTGACAGTCCATGTTTCTGAAACAGGATCATCTAAGGACCATTTCTGCAAAGTCTGGTTCCAATATATTTAATGGCTCAGTGGTTTCAGACAAAAAGATATTTAAATGAATTTTCCCATAGGGTACTAAGATAGTTTTGACAGTCCAGGTCATGAGACACAATTTTGAAACAAGGCCACCTAAAAACCATTGCTGCCAAGTTTGGTTTTAACAGACTCGTGATTTTCAGACAAGAAGGTTTTAAATGAATTTTCCCATTGGGTCCTATGTTAAACTAGTTTCGGCTGTGGCTGCCATCTTGGTTGACAGTCTGGGTCATCTGATACAATTCTGAAAGAGGACCTCCTCAGAACCATTGCTGCCAAGTCTGGTTCCAAGTGGCCATGTAGTTTCATAGAAGGTTTTTTAAATTCATCCCCCCTTTTTTATATTTTTAGTCACAGCAGCCATAAGTGTTGGAAGTCGGGGATGCCAGACATAATTTTGGAAAAGGTCCACCAAAGACCATTCCACCAAAGTTTGGTCCCTATTGGCCCAGTGGTTTAAGAGGAGATGATCTTTAAAGGAAAGTTGACGATGGACAATGGCGGATGCATGCCAAGTGATGGCAATAGCTCATATGGTCTATGTGTTGCAGTTACGGAGGAATGGACATAGTCCAAAAAACATGAAACAAGTCACTCAAGCATGAAATAGAGGACAAAGGTAACGTGTCAGGTGCTGTAAAGTGGTATATATATACCCACTAAGAACTTCTATCAACCAAATACTGCGTGTCAAGTTAGTAGTTTCTGAGAAATAGACTAAATCATGAAATTTATATTATGTCACTCAAGCATGAAATTCAGGTCAAGTTCACCTGACAGGTGTTAAACTGGCATGTATCCACTAAGAACTATCCAGAGACCAAATATGATAGGTCTAGGAATTACAGTTGCTGAGAATTGGACTTAATCTCGAAAATGTAACAGATCACTCAAGCATTGAACTGAGGTCAAGGTCTGGAGACAGGTGTCAGATTAGCATGTATCTACTAAGAACTATCAATAGACCAAATAAGGTGGGTCTAGGTATTACAGTTCTGAGAAATGGACTTAATTCTGAAATTGTAACACAAGTCACTCGAGCATGAAATTGAGTCAAGGTCCAGAGACAGGCATGTACCCACTAAGAACTATCTACACGGGTTATTTAGTGTGCAATACATGATTGAGGTTATTTCTTCATAGACTGAAAAAAAAATTACAGTCAATCCTTAAATGAACTTAATCACATAAATGTGACGATGAAATTGAGGTCAAAGTCAAAAGGCAGGTGTCAGACTACTGACCAAATATGGTGGGTCTAGGTATAATAAATGCTGAGAAATGGACTTGACCACGAAAATGTGACAAAGCATGAAATTGAAGTCATGGTCCCAAGCCAGGTGTCAGACTGGCATGTACCCATGAAGAATTACAAATTTATCTACAGACCAAATATGGTTGGCTTAGGTATTACAGTTGCTGAGAAATGTATTTAACCACGAAGCTTGGGGCCTCTGTGGCCAAGCTGTCTAGGTAGTTATCATTACTACTAATGACCACTAATCTGTCAAAGCTGGGGTTGTGAGTTCAAATCTCACCAGTGGCGGGCTGTGTTCGACTCCGATCTTAATTGACAAGGATTGCAAATTTTCCTACAGAAGGTTCTCTCTGGGTACTCTGGATTCCTCCACCAATAAAACTGGCCGCCGCAAAATAGCCAAATGTGCTGAAAACGGAATAAAACCCCAACTAAACAAACAAACAAACCACGAAACTTGGACACACATTTTACATTTATGTTTATGAAGTCGGTGAACCATGACAAGTATTCTGCAGCAAAGTTTATACCATTAGGTATCTGTTGACCAAAAATCTTAATTGTAGGTATTATGTGTGCTAAGTTGGAAAGAAAAGTAATACCCATATCTCGCCTTCTGCGACGAGACAAAAATGATGGCCTGAGTTTCAAGAATGTTACAAAAAACACATCATATATGGCATGTTTGCTTCTCTTATGTCTAGAAAACTTCTGTATTTAAAACTAAACGAATTTAAAGACAAGGTTTTGGTAATATACCATTCCTTTATGTTTCATAAATTCTTGTCTCTTGGCTAATTAGTTTCATTGTTCAATGAACTAGCCATGTTATCAGCAAAAAAATTTCCATTTCGTAAAATTTCTTAGTATTGCATACACGCTTCTCTTTATAAAATAATAAACCAATCTGCTTTTATTCAATCTAACATTAGAAGAAAATTGATATAATTACGTAAGTTGAAGCAAACTTGAGGTTTTGTTGGCAGTTGAAGTGTAAGCATCATATGCTATTAGTAATGAAATGGTTAAAGTTAGTAGTTAAGATTACATTTTCATGTATTTTGTGCACTGAAACAGTAACATGACTGTTTAACAAAATCTGAGGATGTATACTGTTGCAATGAAAGGTATATGACATATTTAATACCAGTAGTCTTATCAGAAATGGCTTAAACCTAATCATTCTTGAATAAACATTGCAATGTAGATCAACCTTTAAACACAAGTCAAATTTTTACATCAAAAAAAAAAAAACTTTATTCACCTGATTATCACAGATGTGCGATTGTATTTAAATATTAATTAATTAATTAACTGAAGTACAAATGTAGCTACAACATACAATGTATATCACAATTACCTTTTCAACCAAAGATGCTTTTCTTTCTTAAAATTGGTATTGCATATTAATTTATTAAAAATCAAATGTGTTTCATAACTTTTCATCTACTATTTGTACTGCTTAAAATATGTCTTCATTTAATTATTGCTGCTATACTGAAATGGCAAAATCATGGAAGTAATATTTTCAACAATAAACATAAGAAAACTCATTGCTTTATAACTACAATTTGTCAGATTTTATGCCCCACATAAATGTTAATACTTGAAAAGTTCAAAAATAGTTTTCCTTCTAAAGGTATTCATGAGTTGATACCATCAAATAAAATTTCAATTTCTACAATTATTATTTGCCATATTTACATAAAAAATTTTACTTTCATGGTGAATTGTTCAATTGGGGCAGTAAATTCTATGATTTATACCCTCAAAATTATATCTTTCATCTTTTAGAACGTAAAATATATAACATTCCTAAATTCTGAAATAAACATATTACGCAAAATGGATAAATTTAAAAAGAATTTTAATTTTATACAATTTTTTCTGCATAGGTTAATAAGTTTTTCTTTTTTGTTTTTTGTTTTTGTTATCCAGGGGCGGGTCCAGGTGAAGGCGTAATGGGCGTATGGCACCTTTTCAAAAGTAAAAAAAAAAAAACTATCGGAATCTGCTTATATTGTTTTGAATATGGCAACCTATATTCATTAATTAAACACATACTCTAAAATATACATGCTCCAAGTCAGGAACCGTTACATTAGTGCATTTCACAATTATTTTATGTATTTTTCAGCAAAAAAAAGGTCCAAAAATTTTTTCGCCCTGCTCCGCTCGGCGAAAGTTTTATTATATGTCCCCCCCTTTCAAATATCCTGGAAACGCCCCTGTTATCTGATGTCAGATTTCCTTGCTGTCCATTGGTTTTACCAATTTGAAAAAGGAGCCAATCCTTGATGACTTCACAAACAAAGAACTTGATTTTTGCATAAAAATATATCAGAGTTTTGTCTACATATCATATAAAAATCATTATGGAAACAGATTCTGACACTTCATGTCATACAAGATATCTCTATTCTAAAAAAAAAAATCAAATACCTAACTAAAGTATAGCTCATCTTCAGCAGAACTCAAAAATTGACTGGTAATAAAACTGATGCCATCTTATTGCAGCTAACTTTGTTTTCATTTAGCATTATGGAGTCGGACAAAAAGATTTAAATCAATTTACCCATAGGGACCATATTAAACCAAGGTTGGCTATTGTGGCCATCTTGTTTGGCGGTCAGGGTTATCATAGATACTTTTTATACGGAATTCTGCCACAGTTTGGTCTCCATTGGACCATAGGTTTCAGAGAAAAAGATCTTTGAAACATTTTTCCATAAGGTCCTATGTTATACTAGGATGGCTATGCCAACCATCTTTCCTGGCAGTCCGGGTCAACAAACACAAATTTTGAACAGACCCACCTAGGAACCATTGCTGCAAATTTGGCTTGGTAGTTTAAGACAAGAAGATCTGTAAGTGAATTTTCTCATAGGGTCCTATGTTAAATTAAGATCAGCTATGGTGGCCATATTGGTTGGCAAGCCATGTCACTGGACATGATTTTGAAAGGGAATCACCAAATCCCCTTTCTAACACAGTTTGGTCACAATCAGCACAGTAGTTTCAAAGGAGAAGATCTTCAAAAATTTTCCTATGTTAAACTATGTTGGGACAACCATTTTGGATGACAATCCTGGTCTGAAAAAGGACCATTTACATGATTTAAGAACCATTGCTACCAACTCTTGTTCCAATTGGCCATGTGGTTTCAAACAAGAAGATTTTTTAATTAATTTTTTCATAGGTTCAAATGTTAAACTAAGTTCAGCTGTGCTGGCCATCTTGGTGGACAGACAGGGTCAACGAACAGGATTTTGAAAGAGGACTATCTAATGACAATAACTGCCAAGTCTATTTCCAATTGGCAAAGTGGTTTCATACCAGAAAATATTTAAAAATAATTTTCTCATATAGTCCTATTTTAATCTAAATTCGGCTATGGTACCCATTTTGGTTGACAGTCTGGATCATCGGCACAATTCTGAAAGAGGACCATCTTAGGACCACTGCTGCATAGTTTAATTCAATTTTGGATAAGGGGTTTCAGACAAGAAGATATTTAAAAGAATTTTCTCATAGGACAAAATTCTGAAAGAGGACCATCTTAAGACAATTGCTGCCAAATTCTGTTCTATTTGGCCTAGTGGTTTTATTTAAGAAGTTTTTTTAATGAATTTTCCCATTGGTTTCTATGTTAATTTAAGTTCGACTGTTGTGGCAATCTTGAATTTCCAATCTATACCAAAGTCACAACAATTATTAATGACCTATATTGAAACATGTTTGTAAAGTTTGATTTAGTAAAAGAATATGTATGTTCTGATATTAAAACAGCATCCTTTAAGTTAACATAGGTACAAATCATACTTTTTAAATCTGATTATGATTATTATGGACCAGTAGCAAATAGATAAAACAAATATCACAGTCAAGAAGAAGAAAGCCTTTGTTTTTTGTTTGAATCACCATCTTCTCCATCAATTTCCATTACTTCTGGGATTGCTATAGATGGCGCTATGAACTGCAGCAAAGGATTCTGGGACTGACTACCAAATAAGGTTGTGAGTAAGGCTACACCATATCCTGTGGCTCTCTCCCCCTAAAAACAAGAATTCTGCTATTCAGTTCTGCTAATCTTTTTTAGTAAATGGATATTAGCAACAATCTAATAGAAAATATCAAAATAAAATACTGTTACCTCCATTGTAATACAAATGTACCAAATTTTAAAACTAGAGGCTCTCAAGAGCCTGAATCGCTCACATGGATTTAACTTGTCCACCTTCAGCAGGACTGATTGTTTAAGTGTAGCAGTTATTTTGGCTAGTTTTCCCATAGGTTCAATGTTAAACAAAGTTCGGATGTGGTGGCTATCTTAGTTGACATTCAAGGTTATCAAACACAATTCTGAAAGAGACCATTGCAGGTATTAGTTTGGTATCCAAAGTTTAAGGTATGGTGACAGCAAATTAAATTTTCCCATAGGGTCCTAAGTTAAACTAAATTCAGCTTTGGTGGCCATCTTGATTGACAGGCCAAATCAGCGTACACAATTATGAAAGGGGACCATCTAATGACCATTGTTGCAAAGTCTGGTCCCAATTGGCCAATTGGTCTCAGATCAGAATATTTTTTAATGAATTTTCCCAAAGGGCCCTATATTAAACTAAATTCAGCTGTGATGGCCATTTTTGTTGACATTCCGGATCATAGGACATAATTCTGAAAGAGGACCACCTAAGGACCATTTCTGCCAAGTTTGGTTCCAACTGGCTTAGTGGTTTCAAACAAGAAGATTTTTTAATGAATTTTCCCACAGGGTCCTTTGTTTTACTAAGTTCAGCTGTGGCGGCCATCTTAGTTGACATTCTGGATTTTTTTTATTGAACACAATTCTGACAGAGGACCATTTAAGGACCATTTCTGCCAAGTTTGGATCCAACCGGCTCTGTAGTTTCAGACATCTTGGATTTCATATTGGCATGAAAAACAAAGTTTATAGTGGAGTATGTAAAGATCATTCCTGCAATACAACAATTCAATTGTTTTTGTAGTTTCAGAGAAGAAAATTAAATTTCAGCCAATCGGAGTGCATAAATGGCCCAGGCAGCCATGTTTTTGAATTTCGGATCGGCACCAAAAACATCCATTTTTTTAGAGACCATTATCTGTTCATTCAGGCATAATATTACTTCTATCCGTCAAAGGGTTTCTGACAAGATGTTTTTATGTATTTCCAATAGGATCCTATGTTAAATGTATCCCGTGGTGGCGGCCATCTTGGATTTCAGATTGGCACTAAAAACTTACCATAATTACTCTATTTGTTGGACACTAAAATACACCTATTTTTTTTGGGAAAATTGGAAAATTGTCGAAAAATTAGAGTTTTCGTATTTCGGTCAACATCGTTGTCATTTTTTGATTCCATATGATCGACCTGGTCAATGTACTTTAAGAATAGGCAATCAAAATAGTGGTTCATACTTGTGGTATTGTTATTTGATTTTGCTTTCATGATTTATCTTTTATTTGTACCTTCAAATTAAGTTAATTTAATGTTGAAGACGAAAACAGTAACAAACTTCAAACGACCCGCCATGTTGTTGACTAATATGTGAACATCTCACAAATTATTTTTACGATCTGGATTTGGAGCATCTCACAAATGATTTTTACAACACATGTTACGTCTGTAGTCTCATCGTCTTTTTAGAACATATTATAACTATTACATTTAAATGTCTTATAAACAATAATGAGAGGATTTGTTTTCTAAAAACATTATTCATTTCATTTCAATTTTTTAAAATTTATTTCTCTGAGAAACGCGAATACGCAAGTCCGTTCCAAACTCGTTTTGGATTTCTTTTCAAAAGTAAACTTCCAGGAAGGAAAAATTCAATAAAATTTACTTAAAAATCAATCTTGTTTCAATCAAATTTATTAAGATAGGTAGTTTAAATGATTTAGAAAGACAAAATAAACACTCGATGAGGACTGAAAGTAATTAACTTACTTAAGAAGTTAAAATTACTGACTGTCTCCACTTGAGAATAACAATCTTAACTTTGACAATTTTGAAATCGTCGAAAAAATTGAGTTATCAAAAAATTCAATTTTCCTTGAATTTTCAAAAGTGTCGAATAATTAGGCCGTCCAATAATTAGGGTTATTACGGTAAACTTTGTAGAGGACCATGTAAGGATCATTCCTGCAATACAACAATTCAATTGTTTATGTAGTTTCAGAGAAGAATATTTTTTTAAATTCAGCCAGTCAGAGTTCATAAATGGCCCTGGCAGGCATGTTTAATTTTGGATAAGAACCAAAAACATAAACTTTGTAAAGGACCATCCAATGAACATCCCCATCTGGCCATGGGGTTTTGGAGAAGATTGAAATGTGTAAAGTTAATGGACGGACAACGTATGCAAAGTGATGAAAATAACTAACAAGAGGCTCTCAAGAGCCTGAATCGCTCACCTGGCAAACAATGCACTATAAACTAAATCTCATCATCACCATTCACTAAGGATACCATGTTTACTTTAAAAACGAAATATTGTTGAAATCCGAGCAAGTGTAAAAAATGGCGGGAAAGTGGCAGCCATTTTAAAAATGGCCGTCCAAAACAAACTTTCATCATCACCATTCAACTTGGGATACCATGTTTACCTTGAAAGTAGCTTTCGTCTTCATTTTCTTTCTATAATTCAGGAAAAAATAAGCAAAAACAGCATTTTGACCCCTATGTTCTATTTTTAGTAAGGGCGGACATGTTTTTCGACTAATCAAAAATCCAAGCATTAACTTTTTGCAGGATACCCTAAGGAACAATCTTACCAAGTTTCATTTGATTTCGAATAGTAGTTTCAGAGAAGAAGATTTTTGAAATAATAACATAAAAAAAAGCCAAAAAATATCAAAAAAGGGCAATAACTCTAACATCAGTTGACAGATTTTCACGCAAATCAGCACACAGGTAGCTCTCATCATGCTGAACACTTTCAACTTGCCAGAATTTGCCGTAACCTAATGATTTTTGAGATATTTGCGAAGAACTGTTGTTTGACCCCTATGTTCTATTTTTAGTAACAGTGGCCATGTTTTTCGACGGATCAAAAATCGAAGCATAAACTTTTTGCAGGATACCCTAAGGAACAATCTTACCAAGTTTCATTTGATTTTGAATACCAGTTTCAGAGAAGAAGATTTTTGAAATAATAACATAAAAAAAACTGTTGTTTGACCCCTATGTTCTATTTTTAGCAACAGTGGCCATGTTTTTCGACGGATCAAAAATCGAAGCATAAACTTTGTGCAGGATACCCTAAGGAACAATCATGCTAAGTTTTATCCAAATCCATTCAGTAGTTTCAGAGGAGAAGATTTTTGAAATAATAACATAAAAAAAAGCCAAAAATGTCAAAAAAAGGGCAATAACTCCTACATGGGTCGTTGGATCTTCTTCAAAATTTCAGGGCAGGTAGATCTTGAGGTGCTGAACACTTTTACCCTATGCCAGAATTTTGATATCTGTGACCGTTTCTGACTTATTTGCAAAAAACTGCGATTTACCCCTATGTTCTATTTTTAGCCATGACGGCCATGTTTTTATACGAATCAAAAATCCAAACAACAGATTTGTAGCACCCATACCAATTAATAACTGTACCAAGTTTGGTTGCAGTTGGACTTATGGTGTTGGAGGAGTTAACGTTTGAAAAAGTTAACGGACGACGGACGGACGGACGACGGACGGACGACGGACGCCAAGTGATGGCAATAGCTCACATGACCCTTCGGGTCAGGTGAGCTAAAAAGGTGTGGATTTTTTAAATCTTAAGTTTGCACTTGCAGTTATGTCAGAGAACATCAATTACAGAAATTTTAAAAATCATCCAATCAAAATCATATTACAACCATTGTTGCATTAGAATTTTTTTTTCTTTAAGTTTTTTTTTTTTGGCACTGACACATTAAAATTCATCCATATATACAAGTTATTCCTTATCTATATTTAGGACATAGTTTTTTCAAAGAACAACTTACATTATGTACTGGAGCAGCCATATCAATATGTAACCACATTCCTGGATAATTAAAACCTAAGTGTGAACCAATAAACAGACCTGCACATGATACCTGAGCATTACTTCTATCCTGTAAAATATAAAAACTATCAGTCGAACACATGATGCATCACACTTGTGACACATCTTTTTTTTTTATCAAGAGTTGTCTTATCGGGTAGTTATGCATCAAATTCTAAAATCTCACCACAAAATTTTCTCAAATTTCTTAAGACTATTTCTTAATTTTCAAAATTTTACAATTATTATAAAAAATGATTCTCAGATTTTTTAACATTTTTTTCTGATTTTGAATCTTTGTTGAATTTAGCACACAACCTGTAAGTGTTTATTCGAGACATTTTATTGGTGATAATTTTTTTTCTCTTTGTTAAAGTATTATGATGGCTACGTGACAATCCACAGATGTTTTGTATTAGATATTTTTCTCTTTGTTAAAGGCCATATAAAGTTATTATGGTGGCCACATGACAATTCTTTCATAGTTTTTTACTTGTTAAAGGCTATATAAGGTTATTATGGTGGCCACTGACAATCCACAGATGTATTGATATTTGATATTTTTTCTCTTTGTTAAAGGCCATGTAAGGTTATTATGGTGGCCACATGACAATCCACAGATGTATTGATATTTGATATTTTTTCATTTGTTAAAGGCCATATAAGGTTATTATGGTGCCCAATGACAATCCACATAGATGTATTGATATTTGATATTTGTCTCTTTGTTACGGACATACAATACAGTTTCAATCTACTATTGATTTTTCTTTAAGATTTTGCATAATGGTAGTTTCTTCACTGATCTTTCTAAAAATGCTGAGAAAATTAGACCTTCATGTGCTACTTTTTGAGATATTTAATGTTAAATTTTCGGGATTTTTACTAAAATTTTGCAAATATAGTCTTTTCAACTTATTCGAAAAAAAAATCAATTGCTTTCTTGTTTTGAAAGATAAATACATCAGGTTTTTTGCATAAAGAAGTTGAGTATCTGTTCTTTTCCGATAAATAAAATTTAGGCGATTATGTGCTACTACATGTATATCTTTTCATTTTTTTTAACATATGTGATATATGATGAAGAAGTTTGAATTTAGGAACGATACATCAGTGTATTAAAAAAAATCTGCTATTAATAATTCAATTAAAAAATAACATAATGTTGTCCTTATAATTTGCTATCAAATACAGTTTTGAAATTAGGGGATCCATATGCTCATTTATTAGATATTCTGAAAAAAATGGATTTTTTAGGCATTGATACAAGTTTTGATTTTAAGTGGAAAATGATGTGCCCTCATAATGCAAAAAGGGAAATCGCCTGGTCATGATTCTCAAATGTATGAATAAAAGGCTTGGAATCACTCTGTAAAAATTCCTGATCAAACTATACATTTACAACAATTTTGCTTATTGCATCTTTTGTGTTACCGGGTAAATGTCCTGTCACCAATGGGACATTATGCTGTGGAACGCATTGCCTGTGTCAAAATAATTTTTATAATAATTATTTTTTTCCAAATATTTTTGGAAACACTGAAAATTTATGCTAATTATTTAACTTCTGTTTCTATCCAAAGCAATATTTTATAACGTATTTCTCATATTTATGTCTAATTAGTATTTGTACTCTCTTTTGAAAAAAGCGAATCACCATCAATTAGGAAGTCCGAGAAATTAATTCTGTAATTTCATTTTTATTAGCTGATGTAAAAAAATGTAAATGAATCTGTATAATACATGTAAAATGCATTTCTGCTGTATTCCGAGAAAGAATATCTTTTCACCGTGTGGAATATTCTGCTCTCCGCTTTTTTTTCTCCTTCTGTCATAAAATGCATCTTGCTAGATTTGAAGTCTGCGCGAACTGTTTTATGACGTAATGTAATTTTCCACTAAAAGGAGACGTCAGAATTAGCAACGTTGCAGGAATATGAAAAACAATTTAAAGCTTTTCCGTGAAAAGTTCTGGTTGGACTTTAGCGATGTGATTATCTCCCGTGTAACTGTATCGTTTGCCCTTAAAGGCCATATAAGGTTATTATGGTGGCCACATGACAATCCACAGATGTATTGATATTTGATATTTGTCTTTTTGTTAAAGGCCATATAAGGTTATTATGGTGGCCACATGACAATCCACAAATGTATTGATATTTGATAATTTACTATTTGTTAAAAGCTATATAAGTTTATTATGGTGGCCACATGACAATCCACAAATGTATTGATATTTGATATTTTTCTATTTGTTAAAAGCTATATAAGTTTCTTATGGTGCACATGAAAATCCACAGATGTATAGATATTTGATATTTATATTTGATATTTTTCTATTTGTTAAAGGCTATATAAGGTTATCATATAGTTGTCAAACAATTAAGCAAATGTTTCAATTGCTTAGTTTTCAATTTATTTGAACAATTAGAAGGAAAAATAGAATATTCTACATACAGCAACTGAATTCTTCATATCAGCAACTGTACTTGAGAATTCACTATAATGTAATTCTGGCGAGTATGGCACTGGGTGGACAAGATCACCTGAAACTCTACCAGCACTGACACATGCTAATTCT
This sequence comes from Mytilisepta virgata, assembly GCA_028015205.1. Lineage (NCBI taxonomy): Eukaryota > Metazoa > Mollusca > Bivalvia > Mytilida > Mytilidae > Mytilisepta > Mytilisepta virgata. Next base: position 43,947,773 of record CM051521.1, on the reverse strand, counting down.
AAATCTTCGTTGTTGGTTAAAATACTGCCATGGTATTTACCTACATAAAAGAACAAGCATTCTGAGAGTATTATTAAGCAATACAATGTACGCTACCGGCTTGAGCTGTGAGAAAACAAACCAAATGCTCCTTCACTATGTGAATCAGATGCAGACGTATGGATACAGTGATTCCTAAAAATCCTAAGTATGTTTGCAAGGGGTACACATTATTTAACCGATCAGCCTGAAACTCAAACTTGATCTGTAGCTCATCACAATAAGCCTACATACTAAAATAAGATCAATTGGTAAAACGGTTTGCAAAAAGTACCGGTATGGAAAACTAATATTTTGACAGTAATTTCTATCCCCAAAGGCAATAACTTTCGCACAATAATTATCTGAAAGTCAAACTTGATCTGTAGCTCATCATTATAAGCCCACAAACCAAAAATACGATCATTTGGTAAAGGGGTTTGCAAAAAAAGTCCAGAGAACTATTATTCTGGCAATAATTCCTATTTCCAAGGGCAACAACTCTCACAATAATTATCTGATCAGCCTGAAACCCATCTGTAACTTCGATCTGTAACTCATCATTTTAAGCTCACATTCCAAAAATAAGATCAGTTGGTTAAACAATTTCTGAAAAAAGTCTGGAAAACTATTGTGACAATAATTCCTATTTATAATGAAAATATCTCTCACAATTATTATTCGAACAGCGTTAAACTCAAACTTGATCCATAACTCATCATTATAAGTTCACATACAAAAAATAAGAACAGTTGGTTAATAGGTTTCTGAAAAAAGTCCGAAAAACTTTAATTGAATGCGGACGGATAGAGTGCAAACCTATAGTCTCTTTTGTTGTTGTCGGTAGTAACTAACAAATGGTAATTCATCAAGATTAATTGTCAATCATATATCATAGGATAAAACAAACAAAAACATATACCTTGTTGTTTACTGTGGATACATTAATTTTCATGGTTTAATGAAAGGTCAATATATAGATGGACTAAGTTTATTTCATGTAACCTGTGCTGTTGATAAAATTAATTCAGCTGAATTCTTGCTCTCATTGTCATAAATTCTTACTAGTTTTAAACCATCTTTCCTGGGATTTCCATCTACACAACAAATGAAAATGCACATGTTGTTGTGCTACTATACCACTACTCGCTGTCCATTAGTCAAAATGTGAACAAAATCCACTAAAAGAACTAGAGGCTCTCAAGAGCCTGTATCGCTCACCTGGATTTAACTTTTCACCTTCAGCAGACCTAAAAATTTAAGTGTTGCAGTCAATTTGGCCGGTTTTTCTATAGGATTCTATGTTAAACTAATTTCAGCTGTGGCAGTCATGTTAGTTTACAGTCCAGGTCAACGGATACATTTCTAAAAGAGAACCATCTAAGGACCATTTCTGCTAAGTCTTGTTCCAACTGGCTAAGTGGTTTCACACAAGTAGATTTTTAAATGAATTTTCCTATAGGTTCCAATATTTAACAAAGTTCGGTGTGGCAGCCATCTTGGTTGACAATCCAGGTGATTGGACACATTTCTGAAAGAGGACCTCCTAAGGACCAATGCTGCCAAGTCTGGCTCCAATATGTCAAGTGGTTTCAGACAAGAAGATTTTTCAATGAATTTTTCCATAGGGCCCTGTGTTAAACTAAGTTCGGGTGTGGCGGCCTTCTGGTTGACAGTCTGGGTCATCGCACAAAATTCTGAAAGAGGACCAGCTAAGGACCATTGCTACCAAGTCTAATTTTAATTGGCTTAGTGGTTTCAGACGAGAAGATTTTTGAGAGAATTATCCATAGGGTCCTATGTTAAACTAAGTTCTGCTGTGGCGGCCATATTGGTTCACAGTCCACGAAATCAGACATATTTCTGAAAAAGGACCTCCTAAGGACCAATGCTGCCAAGTCCTGCTCCAATATGTCAACTGGTTTCAGACAAGAAGATTTTTCAATGAATTTTCCTATAGGGCCCTATGTTAAACTAAGTTCAGTTGTGGTGGCCATCTTGGTTGACAGTCCAGGTCATCAGACACACCTCTATAAGAGGACCATCTAAGGACCATTGCTGCCTAGTCTGGTTCCAATTGGTCAAGTGGTTTAAGACAAGAAGATTTTTCAACGAATTTTCCCATAGGGCCCTATGTTAAACTAAGTTCGGCTGTGGCAGCCATCTTGAATAACAGTCCAGGTCATTGGACATATTTCTGAAAGAGAACCTCTAAAGAACCATTACTGCCAACTTTGGTTCCAACTGGCCTTGTAGTTTCATATAAGAAGATTTTTGAAATACACCCCCCTTTTTTTTCTATTTTTAGTAACAGCAGCAATGTCGGTTGGAAGTCAGGGATGCCAGACATAATTTTGGAAGGGGGGCCACCCAAGGACCATTCCACCAAAGTTTGGTCTCAATTGGCCCAGCGGTTTGAGAGGAAAAGATCTTTAAAGGAAATTTTACGCTGGATGCCGTCTTTAAGGGCAAAAACTCCTATAAGGGGTCAATCAATGATTTTGGTCATGTTGAATTATTTATAGATCTTACTTTGTTGAACATTTTTGCTGTTTACAATTTGTCTTTATCTATAATAATATTCACGAAAATAACCTAAAACTGCAAAATTTCCTTAAAATTAACAAATCAGGGGCAATAACCCAACAAAGGGTTGACCGATTCGTTTGAAAATTTCATGGCAGGTAGATCTTGACCTGATGAACATTTTTACCCCATGTCAGTTTTGCTCTAATTGCTTTAGTTTTTGAGATATAAGACAAAAACTAGTTTACCCCTATGTTCTATTTTTAGCCATGTCGGCCATGTTGGTTGGCAGGCGGGCTCATCGGACACAATTTTTAAACTAGATACCCTAATGATGCTTGTGGCCAAGTTTGGTTCAATTTGGCCCAGTAGTTTCAGAGGAGAAGATTTTTGTAAAAGTTAACGGACGACGACGGACGATGGACGACGGACGCCAAGTGATGAGAAAAGCTCACTTGACCCTTTGGGTCAGGTGAGCTAAAAATGAATGGTTACACACATAAGATGTTACATACATTGACTAGTTGCATACATAAGGTTTTCAGACAAAAGATATGAAAAAGGCAATAACTCTTGCAAAAATCAATCAACCTTGAAACTGGCATAAAATGCACATGTTCAGGTCATGTCCAATCATGATACCAAATATGAACAAAATCTGAGAAGATGAATAACTAGTTGTGTACACAAGATTTGTGGCTGGTCAGACAAATGGCCACTCTGCAAGTGGGGGTATAAATAGGATATTTAGAATTATATTCTACCTGTTGCTATTCCTTGAGCACCAGTCAATGTTGCCATATCTACAATAACATCTGCTTTTAAATCTTTTCTTGCATAGGCTACCTGTTTATAAAAACTTAGATCAACTATCACTAATATTATATTTTAATACAAATTTACAATATGTTTTAAACTGTATCTTTATTTAGATCCAAATAATCTAAACATAGATAGACATTACATGCATATATGCAAATATAAATATTATTTGTACATTTGTCAAATTACACAAGAAAAGAACATTCACTCTACATACTGACAGAGTACCATTTCTCCCCTCAAGTACCCAATCTTGCCGTTTCTACACAAAGTTTTTTGAAATACTAAAGTATGTTTTGTTTCACTGTAAAGTTAAATACATATTGACTCCAACCAATGAATAAAATTTTAATTATCAGTTTTAATTTGTCAGAAAAGCCTGAGAGTAGTACTGTGTGTTTCAAATACTTTGGCAACTGATTTCTTGTTAAAAAACTCCAGACTTCATTACTAATCTGTACATTTAAAATAACAGTCAGTTATGTCTTAAAAGTCAACATGGATCAAAATTTCAGAAACAAAACTTGCACGTATTCTGTTTGTGGTGATGTCATATATGATTCAAAAATCAATAAAATGCACGCGAAAATAGGACACCAGCCCCCATAAAATATTTGGGGAATTTAAGCAGTGGAAACGACAATAATTCATTATGACTCTTGATTATTTGGAACAAAAGATAGTGTATTACTTTTCACTTTCATTTTAAAGATATTCCCAAAAAACCACTTGCAGTTTGACAAGATTGCTATACGTAGCCATATGTCCCCCACCACAGAGAAAAGTCAAAGCCCCACAAGATATACAAAATTGAATTATTGAAATGGTGGTACAGTATGGATGTCAACACATAATAAATAAAATTGCAGTACAATACAAATAAAAATTTGCATCCACAAAGTGATCCTGTAGTGTCACATGCACAAAAACATTAAGGTCCCATAACTCCCGTAAAATTTGACAAATCAAAATTGTGGTGCGATAGGATCAAGTACATGTGGTGACTAATAATCCTATAAAATTTGAACGAAATCCGATCAGCGGTCTCAGAGGAGTTGTACTGACAAAATGTTCCTATAGTGTCGAATGCAGAAAAAAGTTAAAGTCCAATAACTCCTGCAACATTTGTCCAATCAAAATGGTGGTGCCACAGAATCAAGTAAATATGGTGACTAACAGTTGTACAAAATTTTAACAAAATCCGATCAGCAGTCTCAGAGGAGTTGCGTTGACAAAGTGTTCCTATAGTGTCAAATGCAGAAAAAAGTAAAATTTGTCAAATCAAAATGGTGGTGCAATAGGATCAACAACAAAATGTGACTAACAATCCTACAAAATTTGAACGAAATCCGATAAGCGGTCTCAGAGGAGATGCACTGACAAATAACTGTGATGGAAGGACAGACAGACACACGGACGCAGACCATTACTAGGTCCCTCCGTCGCATTGCGCAGGGGACAAAAAAAGACACACAGTAGGGGAAATAATTAATTTTCAATACACAAACATTTATATGTACATCTTTATATAAATATGTACCCTTATTGCAGTAAATTTATTACATGAATACAGTAAGATTATGACTAAATATAAACTACCATGATTTATTCAATTACTTTATATAATATGTATTAAACTTTTGCTCCCCACAAGAAGTTACATGAAAATGTCAAAAAAGTTTTTTTCTTATTAGCAGTGCCTAAAGGCAAAAAATGTGAAAACCCAAATGAAAAACCAAAATATTTGACAGCTGATTCAAATGCCAAAATTCCCAAACAGAGGAAGTTAAAAAACAATCAAATGCTTGAGAAAGATAATATTTCTTCTAAAACAGTGGTGTCTTCAAGATTACATGCCTGTTGTGCCGTCTTTTTAGGCTGCTTTTTGCTCCAGTCACACACAAACTTTCACACGTTATAAACATGTAACCAGAAACTGTAAATCGGAACCGATACCGGACATATTTCATACAGTCAAAGAATGCCAGAGATCATGGACTGGTGGATTCCTTAACATTATATTAAATTATATTGAAATTTTTGGATTTGAACCAAATGATTTTCAATTTTGATATCCTTATTTTCAATATCAAACAAAGGTCTTTAATAAAAATCTGCAGTCGTCCATCGGACAAGTAGGATATAATTTTTGGTCATCGCAGGGTGTCAAGCCATTTTGGATCAAAACTATATAGGAAAATAGGATTTTTCAAGTTGAAAATAGAGGGTAAATATAGGAAAATTGTACCTCCCATCAGTCTCAACTGCAGAGCACTCATGCCAATATTGTTTGAATATTTTTAGTAAAGGGAAAAAATAAATCTGTGTACAGTTTACTATTTAAGATTTCATTTACATTTTGAGCCAACTTAGAAACAATCTTAAGATTACAATTTGGATGCATGGTTCATGCATATTTCATCTAACAAATAATCATCAGCAGTGCTCAGTCAGGGTCAGTTGAAATACAAAACAATAATTGGAAAACATTTAGTAATGTTATTAAAAAGCTCTGTATTTAAAAACATAATGTAAAAATAGTACAAATGGTCTGCAGTCAAGTAACCTGTGTTCTGTGAGAGATTCACTGAAATGCAAAATATTAATTGCATAAAAAATCCTGCTTTTTTTTTAGCTTAATACTATGATCAATAAGTATAAGCACTAAAACCAACTACAGCCTACATACATAATGTGAATCATTCCACTAATATAATGTGAAACATTCCACTATTAATATTTTTTTCCAACTTTTTTCCAAAATATAGGAAAAAAGGTGAAAATATAGGAATTTTCAATGAAATATAGGAGATAAAGGAATTGCCTGGAAATATAGGAAAAATATAGGAATACAGGACCACTTGACACCCTCTGACATCGGTCGTCAACTTAGATCATCACTGACTATTGGACGACCATGAATTTTGAACACCGAGATTGTAGAAAATTTTTCATAATATCCCTCATCTCTAATATACAACTTACTCCATCTCCTAAGACTAGTCTACCTTCTGCATCTGTATTATTAATTTCCACAGATCTGTAAAAAAAAAATCACTTTCAGTTTTACATTATTTAATGCCTTGCTATCCTATCTTCTTGTATTAATATTACTGATTAATTTAGTACCTGTATATACAATAAGTCAAATATTTTATCACCGTTATTTCTGTATTTAGAGAAAACAAATACAGTAGAAATTCAGTGACTTGAACTAAAAGGGACCATCAAAATTTATTTGAGATACTCAGGTTTGTTCAAGTACGGAAAATTCCAGTGCCATACCGCATACAAGTTGGCATGGCCAATCATTACAATCATTTTTTAATTAAATTTTTAAAAAGTTGATCAATAATTTACAGTAATCATAGCATATTCATTACACTGAATTGTTTTTATCACATCTGTTGAGTTTGAGTTTTCACTGGTAAAATATACAAGTCTATAATTATTGGGACCAAAGTTTTTGTTGGACTTTTGAGAAATCGGTGTTCAAGAAACTGGGGACTTTTAACATGAATATAAAGGACAAATTGATGGGACTGTCAAAACAGTTTGAGCATTGGTGGTGTTCGAGCAATCAAAGTACAAGTTCCGAAGTCTTACTGTACCTTATTATTGAAGTACACTTATGCAAAATACAAAAGAATTAAGAAAATTAATTTACAAAATAGTTTTGCTGCATGAGGCCATGAAAAAAAATTATGTGTTTCTCAGATAGGGAGGTCAGCCTAAAAATGAAGTATCTGGAACACAAAAAAAGAAACATTTTGGTGGAAAAATTTCGAAAATCGGTCAAGGGGTCCAAAAATTATGACTATTTAAAGTTCGTAATTTTGGCATATTTTCTTGCGCTGGTAAATTTAGCCAAATTTTGGCAATTTCTAAGGCCAAATACTACTTGTACAGTATAAGCTAAGCAGAATATTTCTATTGTAATGCATAGAGCTCTATTTGAGCTTTAAATTGAGGCCAAAATGTTATATGATTGGTACTGATTTAAAACAAGAGCAGACACACAAAAATGTCTCGCCTGTCGTGTATTTCTAATGAAAGTAAATGCTATCAGACATATGGCATACAGTATTCGAAAAAAACAGGCCAAAACACAAAAACTTAACTATAACCACTGAACCATGAAAATGAGGTCAAGGTCAGATGACACCTGCCAGCTGGACATGTACACCTTACAATCCTTCCATACCCCAAATATAGTATACCTATTGCATACAGTATTCAAAAAACAGGCCAAAACACAAAAACTTAACTATAACCACTGAACCATGAAAATGAGGTCAAGGTCAGATGACACATGCCAGTTGGACATGTACACCTTACAATCCTTCCATACACCAAATATACTAGACCTATTGCTTATAGTATCTGAGATATGGACTTGACCACAAAAACTTAACCTTGTTCACTGATCCTTGAAATGGGGTCGAGGTCAATTAAAAACTGTCTGACCGGGATGAGGACATTGTAAGGTACGCGCATACCAAATATTGTTATCCTATTACTCATAATAAGAGAGAAATTAACATTACAAAAAATCTTAACTTTTTTTTCAAGTAGTCACTGAACCATGAAAATGAGGTCAAGGACAATGTACATATGACAGACGGAAACTTAAGTCATCTATATACAAAGTATAAAGCATCCAGGTCTTCCGCCTTCTAAAATATAAAGCTTTTACGAAGTTAGTTAACGCCGCCGCCGCCGCCAGATCACTATCCCTATGTCGAGCTTTCTGCAACTAAAGTCGCAGGCTCAACAAAAATTATGCAGGTCCAAAATGTTCAAAAAAGGATTTCATCTTAGTCTTATTTTGCAATCTGCCGATGAAGCCCCAACTTGGACACCAATGTTCAAGTCATAATATCTTCATAAATAATGCTTCTAGACAGGTGAAATCTTATTTTGATACAGATACCAGTGCTGTGTACCAGAAATGATTAAAAAAACATTGGTATCTCTAGTATTTTAAAAAAATTTGCTAATGAAATGGTCATCAAAGGCCTTGACAAAATTGTACGCATTTTTTAAAGAAATTTTGGAATTCTTGGATAAAAAAAATAAAGAAAAAATTCTACACTATTTTATTATTAATTTTATTTCTACAACAGTATTCCTGCAGATAAAAACAACATGAAGAGATTTTTTCAAAATACTTCTGCTTATTAGATTTGCAAAGTTCTTGTTGAGAAAAAAACCAGTATTTTGGCATATGGTTTTTAAAAAAACTCATTTTGTGAAAAATCTACAAAGCAAAGAGCTAATATTTGTTATTGTTTTACTTAAGTATGTATAAAGCCTTCGTAATTCATATATTTAAACAATATATAAGGTGAAAATATATTTTTTTAAAATTAATATTGGAATTTTTTTACAATTTCCACAATTCCAAGAATTTTTAAATATATTTCCTTAATTTGTACCTAAAAATTATTTCTCTTTGAAAAATATATACTTGTTTGGTATCATTTTAATCCTTAGATATTTCTCTTTAACACAAACTGTTTATATTATAGATTTGTGTTATGACATAGATGTAAGAGAGAAATTTATCACCCCTTTACCTTAAAAAGAAAATCAGGCGATCCATCTATTTTCCACTTTTTTTGCATTATATATCATGCAGACCATGGGGTGAAGTATGAAACATGTGTTGTTTAACATAAAACATTAATTGACACCTTATTTTGTACAGTACTTGTTATCAGGTTCAAAATATCCTCAACAAAAGAGATTTTGGGGTTCTACAACATTAAAATTCTCCTAGAGGCCTCTTGATGAATATTTTGAATATGATAATTTACAAAACTTAGGCCTGAATAGAACATACATGTATATGTATATATTGTTACTGTTTTGAATATTGTTTAAATCATTATTATCAAATAATGTACCTATTAATCTTGCAGATGATCATCTGAAAGGATATATACTGACAAAAAAAACGACAGACATATAGACATATACACTAACGACTCCCGCTCTTGGATGTACATTAAGGCATAAAAAAGATGTGAGAGCATTCCCTTTTACAAAGCTCAAATTTGTACAAATTAAAAGTAAATTATCAAGATATCAAAACTTTCCCAGCATTATACATGTATGGCATAAGGTTAAACAAAAATGTTACTTTTTCTTCTATTAAATATGCTTTACTAATTGCATAGTTCTTGTCTTTCAGTTATTAACTTAATGAATATACTAAGATGAATGAAGATACATGTATCAGGAGAACAGATTGTTTGTTAATAAATATTTATACATTCCAAATAAAGATGTATATTATGTATTTTTTTTTTTATCAATATGCTTTAACATACCATAGTTAAAACATTACTATACTTAGAGAATTATTAAATATCCATGGACTAAAAAGTTTGAAGTGTTTTTATTTGTTTTTTTTTTTAAGAATACCAGTCTCATATTCCATGTATTCTCTTCTCTCACTTCTATCATTTTAATACTGTAACACAAAGTTTTCCAGAAAGGGTTTGTATAGGTAAATTTGTACTTTGCCATAGAATATAAATATAGTTCATGACAATAAACTTCTCAAGGGATGTTGTTAAAAAAAAACAGGTCTGTAAGGTCAATTCTCCTGATCAGTAACATGATTTTTCTGTCAAGATGGAAATATCTATTTCTATTTGTCATGAACTGGTTCCAAATACAAAAATTTTTTATTTCGATAAATAAATATAAACCTACAAACAACCAGCGCTTCGCTTTTTAGTGCGGTGAATAGAGAATTACTTATTTTCTTCAAACATAAAATGTCAAATGAATGAAAAATCAAGAAAAATCCGAAGGAGGGAATGCTGAGAACTGGGGAAAAATCCGAGAAATCTGAACGCAGTCTAAATATAACTGACCAATCACTGCTCAGGGGTTAGGAGAATTTGATAAATTATAAAATGCAAATAATGAAATATTCATAGTGAAAAATCTTTTTGGTGAGAACTTATGTATATTAACAGATGAACATTTACAGAATCTAAATTAATTATTTCTACAAAATAAACCTTAACAAACTTGTTTTGCAATAACCGTTTGATGAAAGAAAATTTGCTAATACTGTGACATTGTCCCAGTATAGAAATTTAGTATTGAGATTGAAGAATAAATAACAAAACGGTCTTACCTTAATAGTTTGGCCTCTGTGGCCATATTCCATCGCTGTAAGTCACACTGTTCGTCAGTAAATGGGAGAAACATAAGTTTACATAACTAGGGCTACCGCACAATCACATCTGGGGATTTGAATAATAAGCTCTGCCCATTTCAAGATGGCTAAAATTGTTTAAAAAACGCTGTAACCACAGAAATATACTTGCAAATCCTGGAGCTGGAGTACACTATTATAAAAAGAGATAGGACCAAATGTTTATCATTCGATTGTGATGAGATCGAACGTCATTTTTTATTATCTAATTTTTCATTTGGTGAAGATAATTTTTTCAACTCATCACAATCACATTTTAAAAATTCAGATATTTTTCAAATTTTTGAGCCATAGATGAAAAAAATCCATCCGCTAACAGCTTCTGGATTTGTGTTTAAAGTTGGCATGTTTGTTGACACATGATTTTCATGTAAAAACTCTATTTCAAACGATCAGCTAGGTCAGTCAGGACAGTCAACAAACTTAAAGAAGTATACATTTAGAAAGATTAAGTTCTGAAATTAAAAAGAATGTGTTTTTTATTATCTAAACCCATTTTTTACGTTTTATAACCGATTTGAAAATTAGGAATTTTGGATTGTTTTACATGTGAAAGAATATCATTAACGTTAGCCAGTGACCTCTCTATCTCAGACCCCACCCACCGTCGGCATTTTCCCCCCTTAATTTCGGAACAAATTTTTTTTTTTCGTTTCGTTAAAAAATCTGTAAAACCTATTACCGTGTTCAATTATAGTTATCTCCCCTTATCTTCTGAAAAATGTCTGACAATGTTGTCATGACAAAATCAAAGCAACGTGCTTGTTCATGGTAATTAATCTGTGTAACCCAAAGTGCCTCTGTCTGGGAGAAAGAACAAACCATTATTTCAAGGTAAATATCACATGAAACGACAATGAATAAGGGATTTACTGATCATGCTTACAACCAAGCAAAAAAAAAAAAATGCCCGCCCACACCAAATTTTAAAAAAAAAAGGCCTGAGAAACACACAATTTTTGTTCATGGCTTTACCTTAAAATAGTAATCAGCAATTCTTATGAAGATGTATAATTTTTTTTTATCATTAAATAAAATACCTACAGTCCAGAATACATTGTAAAAACATCATCAGGTCTGCATGCAGATGGCCCAACAGCATTCTCTGCCAGACAAAATACAGCATGGAGGTTTTCTTTGAAACCCTGTAAAAAATTACAAATTACATGCCATACATATATTTACAAAAAATCATATCTTAATGGATAAACACATGCAAAAACTTTATTGCATTTTATCCGTTTTTGAATTTTGTATTACCATCCACAAAGTAGGAAGAACTTACAAAATCTACATGACAAATAAACTATCTGCAAAATGTTTAACATCGAGGTAACAATATTTCAGTAATGTTAGAGGTGTAACGATACACTTAAGAGACAAATGATACGTATTGCAGAAAGTGGTAATGTGGAAGATGTTTTGTGAAGGCTCCATACCTACATTTGTACTTAAAATTTGTTTACGTAGATACATGTATGCATGAGGCTTTTACAAATTATTTTGAGAGAGTAGAATATGCTAGCACAATTTTTCCATCAGAAAATACTGCAATTCGGTACTCTACGGTGAATGGTTACATCTCTAAGTAACAATAAATAATCATATTTTGAAGTGCTAAGTATATACAGTCGATGAATTAAAAAAATTGAGGCATGACCATTTTTGGGTGAGTGGGGATAAAATTGATGTATCCATCAATTAAGTTAAATGGCAACTGGTGAACTAATAGAGTGCTGGAAAAAAATTTTAGAGGCCAATTTGAGAAAATTTCCACCAAATTTTATTTCCAGCTTTCCCTGCAGTTTGTGAATTTGTTAACAGAAGATTTCTAAATATTTTTTTGTTGACTATTTTTTCTATTTTTTTTCTTGATAGTTGATGTTTTCTTAATAAGTATGTATACGTACATATTATCAGGTTTTCTGCAAATGTATATCGTAAAATATCAGCCGCGAGACACAATGTGAAGCTTTTTCGGCGAGTGAGCGCAGCGAATGAGCTAAAAAGCTTCATATTGTGTCGAGCAGCTTATATTTTACAATATTTGTTTGAAGAAAACTTGATGATAAATTTATCGTATTGTTAACTAGCAATCTTAATGGAATTTCTTACTTTTCAGTGGCCATCTGCCTATAACCGGATGTTTTCATGATATATTCGGGTCAACGTTGGATCAAACATTATGACGTCGCTGATATATTCGGGTCAGCTCATATTAGGGTCGGGTCAACTCTTTATGACGTCACAGTGCCGAAATACGGGAAATTGTGAAGGCCTCACCAGGTCGATATAGCCATGGGGAAATACGATAAATGTAATTACCAATTTTACAGCTGCATAGAAAGCTCCTAAGATACCTGCTGCTCCACCACAATCTCTCTTCATACCACACATACCAGTCTGTAAAATATGTCACTTACAGTAAATCACATCAAATGTACTAACTGTCGCTTAAGAACATGTTTCCATTTGTATGATGGACAAGGTTACCAAAAACTGATTAATGTCTATGAAACATTTTTAGTCATACAAACTAACAGATTGCTTTTTTCTGACTCAGAAGAAACTGATTTTCACAAAAATTTGCAAATGAACAGCTTTATGAACTATTGTTACCTTAGTTTTAATACAGAGTCCACCAGTATCAAATACAATGCCTTTTCCTACCCATGCTATAGTTTTAGTAGCGGTGCTTGGTTTATGACTTAAAACAGCCAATGCTGGGGCATTCACAGCAGCTTTTCCTACATTGTATATACCTAAACAAATCCATAAAAACTGGTCATTTACTGACATCATTACAGAATTCACATCACACAAATATTGCTTTTCTTTAACTTATACGGTTTGGTTTATCAATGTTTCAAGATATTTTCGGTAAAAACTGCCTATATTGTATCACGTAATTTTTATTGGTTAGGATTCTGGATAGATCCTAAAACTGTTTTAAAACTAGAAATACTGTGAGCAAAGCTCACTACTTGATACCCCCGCCTTACATAAGATACATGAAAGGAAATGTCAATATTTTGGATAGGAGAATGGCAAGGTCCATGTTTTGGTATCGAAAACCCCAAATGTTGGTCAGATCAAAATCTAAAATAGGAGGTGCACTATACCATCATGTAATAAAGATCCTCTGAAAGTTTCATCAAATTCCATTCAGTGATTGGAGGAGTTGCAGATGACATTATGGTACCAATATCACCATGAATGTCGAAGTCCATGTTTTGGTATGGGTAACCCCAAATATTCATCAGATCAAAATCTAAAATAGGAGGTGCACTATGGCATCATGTAATAAAGATCCTCTGAAAGTCTCATCAAATTCCATACAGTGGTTTAGGAGGATCATGGTACCCCCTATCACATTGAAAGTCAAAGTCAATGTTTTTCTATGGGAAACCCCAAAAATTGGTCTGATCAAATTCTAAAATAGGATGTGCACAATGCCATCATGGGATGAAGATTCTCTGAAAGTTTCATCAAATTCCATACAGTAGTTAAGGATTTGCGGATACAAAAGTTGGACGAATGGATGGATGGACAGAAGGACACAACAAATACTATATACTCCGCTTTTTTCAAAAGCGGGGGTATAAAAAATACTGCTGTTAAAATTGATTCAAGATTTGACAACTTTTTTCTTTTTGGAAGAAATAGCCTCAATTACATGGTGCAAAATAAACAACCCACATAGCAGGTTATTTTAAATATACTTAAAATGAATTAGTCAATTCTATAATTTAATTCACATTGTTGTTTATTTTAAACAAAGATACCATTTTCTTAAACAATAGTTGAAAGAAAAGTTAAGTCTGTATATGAAATGCTTTACTGAAGAAAGTTAACCAATCACTCAGATGCATTACATCTTCATCTGATATCAAATTATTACATAGTAGAGTTGTTGGGACAGATTAAATTTCATAGATACATATATAAAATGAACAAAATATACTGATCCACTAATTTTTAAATTACCCCCAAAACCTCTATCATTTAGTTCTTCTCCTGCAATAACCAGAGGTTTGATTCCTAGTTCATTTCCAACTTCATTTATTTCCTAAAATAACACAGATTAACTACATTTACTTAAAATTAAAAAAACACAATTTTCTTTTTACATGCTAATCACTTAAGGACTATTGCTGCCAACTCTTTGATTTCAGGTGACTCAGTGGTTTGAGACTAGAAGATCTTTAAGTTGGGTCCTATGTTAAATTAAATTTGGCTGTAATGGCCATCTTGATTGACAAAAGCTCTTCAATTAAATTTTCCTAACGGTCCCGGTGTTCAACTAAGTTCAGATGTTGCAGCATTCATGGATGGCTATATTACCGTTGCCATTGTCAACATTATATACCCATATTTGATAAAAAGATATTGAAACCAACAACTGAGATTAAAATTCATACCTCCAAAAACTCCTTGAAAAGAGTGTTAAGACAATGAAAGGTATTCTTGTTCGATTTTGATTTTTTGACCGCCATTTTTGTTTGTATCGTTGTCTGGTTCCCGGTGTTATATTTTGTTTTTATTCACGTACTATTCCAGTACCGGATCAAGGTAGACATTAACTAATCGACATTTATAAATGATTGACACAATTCAGTAATAAAATAATTTATGACATTTTACAGCACTAGTTTAAATATTGTTTCACTTAATTCTAAATTAATATAGTGCAAACAAGCAAGTCGTTCCAAATTCGATTTGGAAATTAGAGGGTCATAGTTGATTTCCATTGTGAACAATTCATCAATTTTTGTAAAGCTTAGGCATGTTCCTAATTTATCTTTTATTTTATTTGCATAAAAACATTTTTAAAACAAATCAAAAGACTCGACAAAAATGAAAATATGTTTCAGTTCTGAAAATAATGAAAAACGTCAATCTCCTGACGACCACAACTTGGACTTTGTTGCCAAAATGTCTGTGCGTATAATATATTCGAACTAAGTTTTTTCCCTCGATGTAAGAGCTTGAAAAGGTGTGCTTATAATCTATGACTGCGTATTATCTACAGCTGAAAACTGTAGTCTAGAAATACAATTCTGAAAGGGGAACACCCAATACTGTTGCCTGTTTTGGTCCAAAATGGGTCAACAGAATACGAAAAGATGATAAAACTAAGTTAAAACACATAGTATTACAGATGAATGATTGCAACAGCTCATATGAACCTTTTGTCTAAATGAGCTAACAATCCCAACATGTTCTGAAGTACAAAAAATGTTTACAACACCTCATTACTGTCTTTAACAGAACTAAAATGACATAACTTAACACTCTAAAGAAATTTAGGTCCAGGTCAAAAGGCAGGTGTCATACCAACTTGTAACCACTAAGAACTATCTACTGACCAAATATGGTGGGTCTAGGTATTAAAGTTGCTGAGAAATGGACCTAATGTCGAAAATGTGACAAAGTTACCAAAGCATGGAATTGAGGTCAAAGTCCAGAGACAGGTGTCAGACATGCATGTAGCCACTAATAACTATCTATAGACCAAACATGGATGGGTCTAGGTATTACAGTTGCTGAAAAAAGGACTTAAGAAATTTGGATGAAAGTCACCCAACCATGAAATTGAGGTCAAGGTCCAGAGACAAGTGTCAGACTGGCATGTCAATAGACCAAATACAGTAGATCTAGGTATTACAGTTGTTGAAAAATGGACTTAATCAAGAAAAAGTGACAAAGTCACTCAAAGATGAAATTGAAGTCAAGGTCCCAAGCCATGTGTCAGACTGGCATGTACCCACCAAGAACTAACTATAGACCAAATATGGTTGGCCTAGGTATTACTGTTTCTTAGAAATGGACTTAACCACAAAAGTGACAAAGTCACTCTAGCATGAAATTCATGTCAAGGTCCCAAGCCAGTGTCAGTCTGGCATGTACCCACTAAGAACTATCTATAGACCAACTATGGTTGGCCTAGGTATTACAGTTGCTGAGAAATGGATTTAACCACAAAATTTGGACACAGATTTTAAATTCGTGTTTATAAAGTCAGTGAACCATGAAAATGAGGTCAGGGTCACAAGACAAGTATACTGCGGCAAACCTTATACGATTAGGTACCTTGTGGACCATTAATCATAATTATAGATATTACATGTGCAAAGTTATTAAAGTTTTACAAAAATTTACGCTGCCGCCGCTGCCGGAAAGTAATACCTATATCTCGCCTCCACGACTTTTCGTCGCAGGCGAGACAAAAATCATAAAACAATTTCTATTAAGAAATGACTACAGAAAAAAACTGATAAAAATCATCACATGTTTGACATAGTGTTTTCTAATTAAATAAACAAATTTAATGTCATTTGCATACCTTCAAGAATGTATTAGTGTGCATAATGTTGCATGGTATGTCTACAATTTTAGCCGTGAGTCTAACACCATAAGCCTGGGCAGTAAGACAATCTAATTCTGTCTGTGACAGTGGTGTCTGGATGTCATCAACAAGGAGATATTCCACAGTTACACTGTGTGGACAGACTGTAGCTGACTTCCCATGATACAGTGGCAGGGCTCGTGCAATGGCACATCCTGTTGCTACAACATCCTTCTTCTCACAAACAATCTGTAAAAAGTTATGTAAGGAGTTCAATACATGAATAAAACTATAGTCATACAATATAGAAAATGATAATGCTATGAAAGTCTACCAGAGTTTGAGTAACAACAAATCACTTGACTTTGAATTTTTTCTCTTAAATCAAAATCTGTCATATATGGTATATTCAGAAATGAATGCAGCAACTTCAACAGAATGAGCATTGCAACAAGTATAGGTCACATTATTTACTATAATTCTTTAAATTCTTTTCAGTTTTTTGTGTTTTGTGTCCATTGTTTGTTAGTTCTCGCCCTTCCCTTTCTTGGTTTTGTCTCTGTCTCTGGATTTATGATTGCTGAATGGCCTTTGGACTTTCATCACCTTGTCTTTCTAAGATTAACAATAATGGATACCTCAAATATTTACCATATTTACAGTACTAAAACATTTGATCATATCTACACTTTAATATGTATTTCAGTAGATAACAATGCCATAATAGTCTGTCAGAACCTAATTCTGTGACAAAATCATCCATGTTCTCACAATCAACATGTATTTCACTCTAATGATATAATTTATATTTGAAATCTCTGACAAAAAAGGGGATGTTCCACTTTTTTTTTAAAAATATGATACAGGAAAACTGTTTGAAATAACCATCTAGGTGGATTCTATCCATGATGCAATCTTTGGACGTATTATACTATTTATTATGCAAAATCTGTTTACAATGTAAATTTAATAAGGTACTTCTTTCACCATTCAAAAGTTTTCTAAACCTTTTTTGCAAAAAAAGTTAACGAATTTATCCCCAGTCTTAGTATAAAATCAACACTGACAGGTCAGGAATCTATTTACAATGGGCATTTGGTAGCAATGTCTTGGTATATGACCTAGCAATGGCCTGGTATATGGGTTTTTATGGACGTATTCTTAGCCAATCATAATTCATGAAATTCACGAAGATGGGGATAAAACTTAATATGCTAAAAACTGAACTCACCACTACATATTCATCTCCTCCTCGAAGACAATTTTTCACCATTTTAGTGAGAGCATGTGATCTAGAAGGTGTATTGTGACGACTACATTTTACAGGGAGTAAGGCCAATGTTGCACTATTCAGCCATAAGGAACAGATATCAGTATTAGAAGATAAGGCCTTTTTGAAAGTCTGAAAAAAAGGTGTATCATATTTTTATCCTAAAATCAATTTAGCATCATATATCATTTAACAGTATTTCAAAAGGCCCAATACACTGATTCCAATCTGTAGGATTTGTCTCTTTATAATAGACAGACATCAAATCACCCTGACAGACAAAAACCAATAATTCTAAACAGAAATAATCATAATAGCCCAACTTAGTCTAAATTTCTTATATATAAATATATATACATGTATTTGGATATATAATAAAATAGTATGTTTTAGGCTGTTTTTTCTCAAATTAGTGTTTCATATTGTTTTCTTTTTGTTTGTTTTTGTTTTTGCTAATTCAATGATTAATAAAATAAACATATAATATTATAGTCATGCAATTTATACTTGAATAAACAGGCATTTTGGTTCAATTTTGTTTAATATCATCACAATTGGCTATACTTTAAAATGACAGCCAGTTTTTATTGGTGGAGAAAGCCTGGGTAATCATCCTTTGGCAGGAAAACTGGCAATCCTTGTCAATGAAGATCAGAGTTAAACACATCTTGTCACTAGTTAGATTGGAATTTACAATCTCAATGTTGACAGACTAGTGATCATTAGTAATAATAACAAACTGCCTTAGGTAAAATTCGAAAACTAACTATTCATAGGAATTGCTCTAATTTCTCCAATGTGAAAATTTCGAAATGAGGCCTTGTCAACAAGATTAGCAGTGATATAAATTCACATGAGATAAAAAATTCTGAATTTGAATTCATGAATAAAACGTCTTTCTATGGAATATTCTACCAAGCTCAGTGCGAAATACTAAGAGTTTTGATACTTTTAAACAAAATTTAAAGGCTTATTTGTTAAATAAAACAATAGGTTTCAATCTTGTGTATTTTCCTAAATACATATTGTACTATGCAATTATATTGACAATACTGTATATAATTTTTGTTGTGTTTTTTATATATGCTTTGTAAATGAGGGCCTCAGGGAAGCACTAACAGTGCTACCCTCTTGAAATAAAGTATTATTATTGTTATATTATTATTTTTATTATCAAACTAAGAATTTGTACAAATTCAATTGGTTTTTTACCTCTTCATTAACCCTTGGCTCTAGTTTAAATTTAACATCACTGAACTTTATTTTTGATAAATATTTTGGCTGACCAATAATTAGCACAGCATTCTTCTCAGGATCCGATGGAGTTAATGTTCCTCCAAATTTTAATAAAGCACTTGTCATCTTTATGCTGAAATCAGACAATAAAATAATTATTGATCAAAACCACCTCATTGGTCTCCTGGTAGCGTGCTTGCCTCGAGTGCAGAAGGTTGCAGATTTGATCCCCGGCCGGATCAAACCAAAGTCATTAAAATTGGTATTTGCTGATTCTCACAGGTTTCATATTCATATCATATCAACATGTTCTCCTCCTTATATGCAGTAAATAATTGCCACTGGATGTTAAACAATAATTCATCCATAATAGCTGTAAACTAGAGATGGGAATCTGAAGAAATTTCATAAACATTATCTCTTCATCGGAAACCCGTGGCCGATGGTACTAACGCTTTGCTACACTTACCGAGTGTGGGTCAATTCATTCATTTATTCTCGTTTTCATGGATATTCATGAATGAAATTGACCATTGAAATGACTGCTAACAATAACAGAATTCTCCACTTTGGAGATTGTTACAGTAGTGTCGTTCTTTGGAATTCTCCACTTTGGAGATTGGAATGTGCTTTTGAAAGTAACATGGTGCCCACGTGCATAATGCAGTTGATAATGTGTAGTGATTTTTTCCCGTGGTCAGTAATAACTTCTCTTTGAAAGTATGAAAACATGTTTACTTTGTTTGAAAACTATATGGAAAATGCACTGAAATTCCGTACCGGCGATGTCATATATCTTGACCCAAAAGCTTGTCTTTTAACTATCACTTGATTAGCAGAATCATGTTAAAACCAATCAAAATGGTTCATAAATTATTCATGAGAACGAGAAAAAATGAATGAATTGACCCACAGTCAGTAAGTGTAGCAAAGCATAAGCGTGACTGGCCATGGGTTTCCTACGATGTCATGGCTTACACACAACCAACTGATCATCCATTAATAATCGGAACAATATGAAAACAGTTTTCTTCATTTTTTAAAGTGAAATTTGCATCTTTTGTCAATACTCTAATTCAAAATTAAAAGATTCTGGATGCAACTTGCTTACTTCATCTTTTAACACTTTATAAGGGTCAAATTGTTTTAAAAATTGCTGTTTTGCACATATTCAATGAGTTAAGAAGCCAAACACTCAACTTAATAACAGGAATCAAAAGTGAAAGTGAAAGTAGAAATTTTTGGATTAATCGGATTATAACATTTTATAATCGATTGCTTAGAATAGAGCTACAATCGACTTATTTTCGATTATAATTGATCATCAGGACACCACTACTGTAAACCTAAAGTAAATTATTGTTACACTTCCTTCAACAATGAAGATATTTAATTATAATGTTAATAAATTTAATGTAGTTATGATTTTCAATTTCTATTTCTTGCATGCATGTAATTTTCTATTCTTCAATCTTACTTGGATAATTTACATGATTAAATTAATTTATAATATTTCATTCACTTATTCATGTCAAGTCAAATTCATTGCCTGTGTTGGTCAAAAAACCCATTATTAAAAGGTTGAAAACATTGTTTGCAATAGCATTATATAACAGCTACAATTCAGAACATGAACATGGACTTTGTTAATATTTGGAGAATTGGAGGTTTTCAATACAAAAAATGTAGTTAATGTGTAATGGTTTTTCTGAAAAATCTTTAAAAATGCTAATGTCTCTGTTTGCAAATTGAAACAACACTTTGATGAAATAATTTAGAATATTAAACTTTTCCCACCATTCTTTATCATTTTTACTGATGAAATTCCTGTTTTTGACTGCCAATGTCAATTTCTGAGCCAGGTTTGCAAAATAATTGGACATTTGATGGTCTTACAAAAACAAGGGGTATGGTGTTTCTACATGAATTATTGGAAAAATGTGTAACAATTTGGATTAATCTGCCTATTGTTTTCACAAAAGGATAATTATTTATGTTGTTAACAAATATGTGTGTGTCGTTCTTAACTATCAGTCTTCCATTTATTATGAAAAGCTTAGCTACGCATACATAGGGCAACGCATTGTACTTTTAGTTTCCGATCAACGGAATAAAGGTTTTACCAGGCCTGGTTGAACTCGCCATTATATCTTAACGGTGAACTGAAACTCGCTTCTGAGAGTATGATGTCATCAATTTACCCGAAAATGCAAGTTTCTTCACATGGTTGTATATTCTTTCACCTGTAATGCAAATACGTAATCCGTCATACCTGTAAATTTGGATATATACTCTTTATACATTTTTGAACATTTCTACCGAGCAAATTTATAATCTACTGTGTAATTAAGGAGAAATTCAAGATCCCAGTTGACCGGAACTTGAGCGATCTTTTGACATTTTTGGCATATATAACAGACACATTTCATCTATTTTTGTGACTAAATCTTACATAAAAGGACATTATTTCTGTTAAACAAGGTAGGGAAAGATTTTTTTTTAATTTAAATTGAATTTTTTATGACTTATTAGCATTTATTTTTAGAAAACACATAAATCAAGTCAATTCTGCATACGAAAGACGTTCAAAATGTTTCAGTAGTTCTTTAGTTGGTTTTTATTTATTTATTTTATTTAAGATATATTTACAAATATTTTGCATTTCTATTGTGTGATTTTGGTATATTTACAAAATGTACGAAACTCTGGTGAGATAGTATTCCAGCCTCAGCACTGGAGATTTCATCAGAGACATTGAAAGCTGAGAAAGAAAACTCGCTTTTGAGAGTATACTCGGTTTTGCGAGTTCGACCAGACCTGTTTACTGCACTGGACTCTGGAGACTGGATGACTGGAGTGGAGTCTGTACTATAAATCATTTAATGATATGATAATCTATAGTGTCATTGTTACCGTATCGAACATTTGCATACAAATTTAGCTAAAGGCAAGTCACATCATAGTCCAAGATTGCTCTGACATGTGACAGCCTTTTTTGTGATATGCTGGGGCCGTGGGACGTCAGAGCGCACTCAGTATACAAAACATGGAAATGGTCGACCGAGACTAGGGGCGGCAGTTTTTAGACTCGAAATGGTAATATATCCAATTATATGTAGATAAATCATACATCAATCGATTCCTTATTCATTTTTCTCTAAGAATATGTAGTAGATTTTGGGTAATTAGTGAGACCCAAAAGGTAATCGTAAGCTGTCACACTATGCATCTCT